>JAKFHU010001631.1:10000000-12500000 GCA_023783475.1 Daubentonia madagascariensis | reverse complement strand
TTATTATTTTGTCTGCACATAAATGATAGAGCTAATAATGCCAGGCACAGTGGCTCACACCTATAATCCCAGCACTTTGGGAGGCTAAGGTGGGAAGATCATTTGAGCCCAAGGGTTTCAAACCAGCCTGGGCAACAGAGCAAGACCCTGTCTCTATAAAAAATTTAAAAATTGTTTGGGTGTGGTGGTGTGCACCTGTTGTCCTAGCTAATTGGGAGTCTGAGCCAGGAAGATCACTTGAGCCTGGGAATTGGAGATTGTAATAAGCTGTGATCATGCCATGATACTCTGGTCTGGGTGACAGAGCAAGACCCTGTCTCACAAAAAAATAACAGTAGTACAACCTAAGATTTCCTGTAAAACATTAGAATATATATTTTCTGAGGCTTTTCTAGTGCACTTTTCCAACAGAGATGTTTATCCCATAATCATTTTACAGTTTCAACAAATACTTGCTGAATATAGAGAATGTACCAAGCACCATGTTAAGTGCTAGCTGTACAACTATATGCACACTGCCATTGGTCATTAAAACATCTTTTGATGTATGGATGGGGTAAGCATCTGTTTAATATTTTCTAAGCTAAAATGGGTGAAAAGAAAGGACAATTGGATGATCAGAAATGAAATCCAAACTCTTGTTCTTTCCTTTGAATAACCTCCTGTGATTTGTTCCAGTAATAATTTGCAAATACACATTCAGGAAGGAAACAAGTTCCATGCTCAGCTCTCTAGCTGGCTGCTGAATAAAGAGAACTTTTTTTTTCTCACCTTAGTGGTTGTTCTCAGCCATAGGAGGGCACTCAGGTACAGGAAAGTCCTGTACCTAGCAGCACAATCAACTTCAATCTTACTTTCTGTCCTAAACTTTAGGAATTCATTGTATGGCATGGGAAGCATTGAGCAACCTTGAAAAACTGGGAATGTCTATAATAATCCCAATAAAAAGTTAAAGGCTTTCCATAGACATAAGAAATTATTTAAATTTATTTTATAAGTACTGTTCATTAGTATAGGGTCCTTCCTCGTTTTGCCCATTTCTGTTTTATTATCCTATACTGGGCTGTTTTGTTCAGCCAAATAATTTGTGGCATATCTTCTTCTAAAGTAAAACAGTGACCTGTTTAAAGATTTCTAAATGTGTTCTTTATGTATTTTTAAAGGAGATGAGTAAAATAGAATATCTTTCTCTTTGCCCTGATGATATCCCTGTGTATCTTTCAAATGTGTGGTTAGGTAAACTAGTTGGACCGTAACATTGGCTATCACAGATACAGATTCACAATTACATAGAGAAAATGATAAATAGGTACATATGGAGAAGTCTGACAGTTCAGTGGAATTGCTTTCAAGTAATTTGACACATTAGTACTTACAGATATTCACCTGACAGTAATCCTCATTAGAAATAGGATTGGAATATTGGGGTCACTAGCTCTGGTCCATTTTTCTGAGACCTGAACAATAACCAAAAGTCAGAGCAAAGGAAAATAAAAAGGAACCTATTCCAGGCATTAAAAGTGTTTCTCTAAATGAGCTCTGTCTCCCTCCCCTTCATTCCTTCTTTTTTCTGTCCCTGTTCTTCTCTCTTTTTACTCCCTCCCCTTCCCGCTCCTTTCTTTTTAGTGTTCTGAATTCATTAGATGGCATAGTGTAAATCAATAGTAAACGCTAACCGCCTACTCTGTACTCAGTTACGCAACATCACTTAACCGGTACACAGAGACAAAAAGGGAAAAAGCACACACAGCCTTTACATTCAAAAGCTCTTGCATAATTTTACTTTTCCACAGCCAAGACAAAAAAAAAGGAAATAACAGATGGGGAAACTTACAGTTTTTTTCCCTTTTCTCAGACTGTTTAGAAGGGAGTTAGTTAACATCCGTTGCCATTTCTAGTTGCCGTAGGGTGCAGCAAAATGTCCCATAATTGTCAGTGCCTTAACCAGCTTTAAACAGGTTTTTGTGACCCTATGTGAGGTGGTGAATTTTCCAGGTAATAGAAGACTTCACTTATTCTGAGGTGTTTTTACTTAGTTTTTACTTATTTTATGAAACCCAAAAACATTTAAAGTATGAAATGAATTTTAAAATAGAAAGAGGATAAGGAAGATGGGTACTTGTATGTTTGTGTGTTTTCACTTGAAACGTATCCTGATGTAATATTTATGTAAAAAGCCAGTAACATAAACCCATCTTCCTCTTGCTTTTTACTTAGGGGGCTATATATAATTCTAATTTTTTTTTTCTTTTGACAAAGTACATTCAAACCCCAAAGCCTTAATGAAAGAGAAAACATCTAGATGTTACAAACAGAGATAGTTAATTCAAACTCCCTATAGAATCCATCAGCTAAACAACCATTTTACTTAAGAACCTGTGGCTTCTGGAATTCTCATTTGGAAATTTCTGTTACACTACTTCCTGGAACACCTTTGGGCCTTTGGGATCATTGTACTGCCTTTCTTAATACCTCAAATGTATAATAAATGGGGTTTTTTTCCCTCTCCCTCTTTGTAACTCTTTACCCCTTACCCACACCTCCCATTTTTTCATTACAGTAACTCCCTTCCCAGTTTAAAAGGGAACATAGTGAGATTTGCATGCAATTTATCAGTCTTTCTTCCTTGTTACAATATTTTGTTTCACTTAACTAACTGATGTCCTCTGGGAACCAGTAACTTGTCTGATAAGGGAGGTCAGAAAGATTTTGGGCTTTGTTTTGTTCTTCCTTTTCAGTTTCTGCCTATCAAAACAGCTATAAACTGGATATAAAATGAGAGGGCACAGCACTAGGCACTGTTAGGATACAAGAAATTAAGTTCAGGTGTGTGAAAGGTGATGGTGGTGATAGTAGTTCTGATTGTTTTTAATGATCATTATTGTGTGAGTGGGAACTATTGAAGCACTTCGTCTCCTTGTATTTGGGATCAGCATCATTCCTTTAGGTCATACTTTACTTTGGGATGTTAAAGCCATAAGAAATTGGTTCATTTGATTTTACTGAAGGGATGGTGTGAATTTTTCCTTCAATTTTTTTCTAGAAGACTGAGGCTATTTTATAATTTGTTTAACATTGTCTTATGTTTTAGCTATTGCAATTTAGAATTCCTTTGTATGGAAAAATCTGGTGCACAAAGATAAAAATCAAAGCCAGGAGAGTTTTGTCTGGTTTTTCAGGTTTCATTGCTTGAATATGTGTGTTGTAACAACTGAGTGATCAAGATCATTGGGATTATTGTGTCTCTGTATTTATGATGACATGGGGACATTTTTTATCGTCTTAATATGAATAATGACTAAACTAGTATATATATTTTAAGCATTTTATAAATATATTTCCTTTCAGCTTTTTTTTCTTAACAGAATCTATAGTTCAGATAGACTTGTTTATAGAAAATAATGAAAATTCATCAGAATATTTTAGTCTTTAACCAGGAAATCATATTCACATGTATATTTTGCTAAGTATCCCTCTATATGAATTATACCTATGTTTGGATTTCAATATGCAATTTTGTATGTAGGTACCTGATTATCAAAAAAAAATGTACACCATGTAAAGTACATTCTTTATAATGTAATTTTAACATGATTAATAATCTGTAACCAAGCTCTTATTTTTGATGTGTAGTTCTGTATAGAGGAAGTTATTTTGAGTATCCTAATTTTCAAATAGGTTGCCTGGATTTAAAAGAAAACTTAGGACAATAAAAGGTAGGAGGACTAGCATTTTCTTAGTTGTCAAAAATAGATGGGGCCATCTGGTTATAAAAGAAGTAGAGGAAAAAGTCTTTCAACTTTTTTCCTGCCTCCCTTTGTCAGAATAGCTTCCACTTTCATCTTAGTAGGTTTTCGCCCTCCCTGAACCATACTGGGGCTTGATCATTCAAAGTCCAGTGTGTGCCAACCTAGTCTGTGCAGCCCTCATTTTTTGTTGTAACTAAGGCCCTGGGAACGTGTAGGCTACTTTTGTTTTTTGTAATATAGGAGCCAGGCTTAGGAAGTGCCGGGAGGCTTAAACTTTCTATTCCCAGGGCATGCACAAAGCTAGGGAGAAGTTTTAAACATTTTCTAATTTTTCATAAGTCCTCACAACTCTTTCAGTCTAACTTGTCATCTTGTTGCTATTGGCAGTGGTGATAGATATTTTTTAATGTTGCAGCAAGAACCACAGTCATTGACTTACCTTTTCAAGCAGAGTCACTCCAGTTGTGTCTGGCACATAGTAGTAACTTCATAAATATTTTTCGTGTTTTAGTGAGCTGGTGAGAGACTTTCTGTGGCCATTCCTTCATGGTGTTTATGCAGGTAAGAAGAAAGCCATGCAAGTAATAAAGGAGTCAGAAGAAATCAGATACAAAGCTCTTCAGGCTCTAGTAGTGGACACATCACCCCATTTTACGAGAAAGCCTTTTTTATCCTCTCTCTGTCTTTATAACAGGAGCAAATTTCAGGAGGCAATTTTACATCTTTCCTGGAGGTTCCTTTTTAGTGGTCAGAGCTACACAGACCATTGGCTCATTTAAAAAACAATTTTTGGCAAGCTACTTTTGTGATCCTCATTAAGTTTCATATGTAAATGTGTTAGGTACTTAAATGATTCTAGCTCTCAAATATACTCCTCTTGCATTCTGCCACAGCATCCTTTGAATCTTAGGCTTTTCTCTGGACAATTATTTTTGGATTTCTTTTATTTATTATAGGTCCTAAGATGGTAACTATGGAAAAAATTTATGGAGTTCTTCTTTTATATAGTGTTTTATTACTTTTAGCTATGTGAATTCCTGATTTTTCTAAATCAATTTTGGCTTATGTTAATCATGCTGGTTATTTTCAAGGCTTTCATTTGTGGTGGTGGTATTGGGGCTGGGGTGATCTCTGGGAAAACACCTGTGACCTCTAAATTTTAAAGGCATTGAAAAGAAAAGCCTGTGGAATTATTGATAGACTGCTGCTTATTAGGCAAGCAGTTTTTAAAATGCAGATTATATAATATTTGGAGATTTTGTTGCTTCCTAGTAGAAGCTTTTTAAATCCTAATTTGAAGCTTTTTTTTTTTGGTTGTTCTATGACTTAGCATAAAAGGTTTTGGTTTTAAAAGATTTCAGTTCAATCATTCCATTTGTCTTACAGGACTTGGAATATAATACTATACATTTATTTATACTTACAAAGGCGGATAAGGCCAGTAACTCACAGCTCATGAAATCAGGGGTAAACAATCCATAGCTGATTTTCCACCACTGCCACAATATTTATATCTGTAACACAAGTAACAAACAACCAAAAATGAAGAGAAACCAGTTTGTTTTTATTTACAAAATGTTTAATCAAAATTACAGTAAAATTCAAATGGAGCTGCAAATCCTGGTGGTTTACAATGGTTTGATTTATTTTTTAAAACAGACCATGGATAATTAACCATAAAACATAACTTTCTCAACACAAGTTTCAGTGAATTGCAGAAATGGGCAGCAAGTCGTTCATAACTGGTTGCAACTGGTTACAGCCCTTAAAGTTAAATATGCAAGCAGTCACAAAAGCCATTTTCTCAGTGTACAATTGTATTTTCATTCCCAAAGTCAAGTACCTTTTACTTTTTATATAGTATCACTAAGTCGGTTTCCCTTACAGAACAAATGGGTTATTTTCTATAATTGCCATGTTATCATACATTTATTAAAATAAATACCTGGCATTTGACAGTACTCTTTTCATTTCAGAATGTTTCACCATCACTAACTGGATATTCCTCACAACATTGCTGTCTGGTAAGTATCCTTCATTATCTTTAAATGGTAGTCCAAAATATTGAGATGCAAAAAGCCAAATATATTTCTACAAACCTCAGAAAAAATTAGACCTAAAGGCTGTGGTGAGTCTACCACCTCAAGTACTAAATTTTAACAGAACGTATTTTGATATTGGTAAAGGGTATATCTTTTATATCCTATTTGTTCATTTGAAAAAACCCTCGTTTAGAAGGATAAGAAACATGATCTTCAGGACCTATTCCCACAGATTTCAGCAACATTTTAGAATGACTTTGTTACATAGGGGTGGAAGTACTCAAAGGACTTGTTTGGAAGACTTTCCAGAGATACATATTTCCAAAGGAGACTCCTGAGTGGATATAAAGGGTGATACAGTGGAGTTGGGCACTGGTGTTTTCCATGTAGAACATAGGATGTCTTGGCATTAAGCAAACAAACACAAAACCCTCCACACACAATTAGTATTTGGTGATATTCTGTATATTTGAAGTGCATTTGCTTTATTTGGATCAGTCTTAAAACCAGAGATGATTGCTTTGCATACACTCACAAACAGAAGGGGAAAATACCCTTTAGAGACATGAAAAAGGCCACCCTCCTTTACCAGTTAAGTAAGAGGCCCAAGACCAGGGCTACATAGGTTTGAAGTTTTGTCTGTGTGGCTTTTAGAGAGAATGTGTAAAGTTTCAAAAAGGTTGGTATTGTGGCCTTCTAGAATTCTTGATATTTCAGTGGCTGGGAGAAGGGTACAGGTCAGGACTGAGGTTATATGGGTAGAGCATCATCGGGTCAGACAGAGCCTGAAAGAGCTGAGTTTGCTAGAGGTCGGCCTGCATTAAAATGCACTGGCAAATGTACTGGAGAGGGAGGAGAAGGGAAGGGGTGACTCGCCTGGCATCTGACTGTGTTCTGCCTGGCTCCATCCAGGCCCATTTAGTCATGAACATCATATTCATCCAAACCTTTAAAAGTTACACTCTTGACTTCACTTTATATGAATGTGCATAAAATGAGGAAAATAATCTCTTGGGATAATAAGATAGCTTTCTAACAGGGACTTTCCATATCCATTGCACATAATCTGTAGTTGTCACTATGTTGTTGTTTCTAATTCTATCACACATCTCTGTCTCTCTGAGTGTATCCATCTCTCCAGTGAAGGCCATGAGTCTTTAGGATTGTAACTGCCCCCTATCCTCATTCCTACTCCCATGCTTTACTTGTTATGATGCCCAGAAAGAAACTCATATCAGTGTAAGCCTCAGGAGCTCTAGGGACAGGCTTATTTGGTAACTTGAATTTGTTGCTCCCTTTGCATTTATCACAAAATGATCTCATCACAAAAAGGCCTGAATTTCACACCCTTGCTGGCTTGCAAAGAAGCCAGTTCCTCCCCTATTTCTATCCAGCACACAGAAAGCTCTTTATATTTCTATGATCAGATAAAATCTGTATTGACGTTTCTTTTCCTGTGGGTGTATTTCACTTCTAGGTATGAAGATTTAAACTATCAGGGCAATGCTGTGTTTGTAGTTTCTCTGTTTTAGTAAATGAAAAGCTCCTTGGGAAAGGAGAGCACATCTTTTCCACTAATGAATAAATATTTATTTTCATTTAAAAATGATACATGCTCATTAAAAATAATTTGGAAAAATACATAGGAGTAAAATGAAGAAAAATTAAAGTAATTATTTCTATAATTTAAATCCAATCATTAATAACCATTTGATATATTTCCTTACTCTCATTTTCCCCTGAGGATATACCTTTTAAACATGCTCTTATCTTACTTTCTATATAATTTTGTGTCCTGCTCTCAAAATTTAACCTAAGAATTTTACAGTAATTATATAGTCTTCATAAACATTTTAAATAAATATGTACTATTCCTGAAGAGGAACAGCTCATTTAACCTAAATGTCCAACAAGAGCATTATTTTTATTATTAATTTACTTTTTTGTATCTCCATAATACTTTGCATAAACAGTAAGTAAATCAGTCAATAAATGAATAATGTTCAAATCAGTATATATTTTTAAATTTTTTATTATAAAAAATTTTGAAGACATGAATGTAGACAGATTACTATAATGAACTCCTACATACTCATCACCCAGTTTCTGCAATGATTAACTCATGGCGTACCATTTTCTCACTATACTGCCATGTTATTTTGAAGCAAACCCCAGACATCATAGCATTTAATACATCAATGTTTCAGGCCCATCAGGACATTTTTACATGTTAAGGTTAAAAACATTTAGATAAATAGTTTATCATTGCATATAATAGTATTTTTTCTTCTTAGTATCCTGATGTCATATTTTCTAATATGTAACAATTGATCATAAAATCTCATCAGTGAGTTTTGTAATATTCTTAGGCACATCTGTAAGCCAAAGGGCGATTTGGTTGACTGGAGAAACAGTTTACAGATCTGGCTAGGTTTCTTGGGTTTCTTGGGGGAGCTGTTTTTCTTTTGGCACTTTTTTTACTTGACTCAAATTTAGAATGATAATTTGCATGCCAGCTCTACACAGTATTAATTATACTCATTATCGGATATATGCATGTGTTGTATACAATTCTTTATCCGAGGTGAAATGAAAACGTAGTCCTCTGACTATTTAGAACTCCAATCTAGCTGCAGCCAACCAATAATAGATAAATATGGCAAATGTACTAAAACCAAATGTAACACTGGATTTAAAAATGTATAGCTTTTAAGGTTTATTGGCAGAAATGGAAAACATGTAATAAGTATGTGGGGCATTTAGGAAGTCTGAAAAGGGGAGAATTATATAGTAAAAGTCTGATTCATATTTTAAAAACACTATGTTTGGGGGGAAGGAGATGGTACATTGTGGAACAAAGAGTGCTCTCTATGTGCCTGTATGTATTGCCCTAGTTTATTCTAAGAATGTTTCAGAGAACCCTCTATGAGCCAGCTTTCCATGGCTAGACTAAACCCTTTACACAAAGTGCTCCACAGATGTAGATGCTCTGTGCAAATTAGGCTCCCTGTAGAGAACCTATATTTAGGGTTTTGTGCTTCCTCCCTGTCTTTGAATTGTAGGTCAGTGACTGTTCAGCAGCAATGTGTTGTCCAACAGGTGTATTACACTCATCAGAGATTCAGGATGTGAGTAACTATGTAACATACTGCATCAGTATAAACTGAATTTATGTGTTACTCAGGTCTATTTAATCTCAGAAACACATTTTCCATTGGCCTCGAAAGTGAGTAGCTAGAATATTGATGTGCCTAACCCTTGGGGAAGGGAAAAAAAAGTTTCTCCACCACACTAAATCTCTAGAAAAATATGAGGGTTTACAGTATGGACACATACAAAATATTTCCAGCCAAAGCTGGTAGAGCAAAACACATGGAAAAAAAAAAAAGAGAAAGTAATAACACAAGCAATAAACTATCCCAAGCAAACAGAGAGCATCTGTAAAATTTGCCAGACTGGATGGTGTAAACAATGCAAACCCTTTTTTTCTTTTCCATTTCTTTTTTTTTTTCCCCTCAATCTTCTGATCATTTCTGTTTCTCCTTTACCCTGGCCTGGCATCACCATCATGAAAATGTCAGCGAAAGGTTAGAGATGTACTGATGGCTTGGCTAAGAGAGGTATCACAAGGAAAGAAGGTAGAAACTAACCACTCTACTATTTCAAAGCTGCAAGGATGTTTTACCATAACCCATAATACTCATATTTAAAAACAACTAACCTTTTCATAGTTATTTTAAGATAGATCTCACAACACAATAGCTAAGATAAAGGTATAAGTCTTTCTTCATGTCTTTTCTTACATATGGTATTGGATTATGTGCCTCATGCCATATAAACCTAGAATATAAACTGCCTTTTAAAGAGAAGCATAAGTTTACCCATGGTTTTTTCTAGCTTGTGTGTTATAGACTACAGCCGAGTGAACCATCCATGCCCCATCATTATAATAGCTATACTACTTATTTTTATTATTATTAATAGTGTTTGCTTCTTGGTGTTTTACGAGCACACCCATTTTCTTATGCTTGGCGTTTCCTTATGCTTGGCCTCTTTGGCTCCAGGTGTTTATTCAATTGTTGTTAACGATTGTGACCTCACGTATCCTCGAGCTATAAAACATTTCTTAAAGTAGTATTCTATACCCTCTACCTCCTTACCCCTAGTTAAGTTCAGAATTGTGGGTGGGTGATTCTGCTTATATAGGGCAGGGAATTATTTGTAAATACCCCCACCAAGCCAGGATTTTCATTTCAGACCCAATAATGCTGATAGTCACAAAATTTTTTTAAAAAATGGTTTATTCAGGTCATCAGATCCCTGTTTCATGAGGCTGGCATGTTTTCTGGATAAAGTTTATTGGACACACAACACATGATCATGCACAATTACCATAAGAATGGGAATTGTGGTATTCCCTTACTGAGATAACCTTGGTGATTCTGCTTTACCTGGAGTGGTGACGGAAGGATGAAAACCCCACTCAAGGAAAAAACATTCAAGGAGGTGATTCTGTAGCCAGCTCAGTCCTTTCATGTTGGAAATGTTGAGAAGAAATCTTCATTTTTTCCCCCATAACTAGAGATTACTTACTTCTTACCTAGAGCCTGTGATATAAAGGATATGCTTTGGAGATGGCCTTATGTTTTATCTTCCTCTATGAAAATATTCCTAATGTGCTGTTGATGTATACCTTTTGATCAAAAGTAATTTGCTTTCTGGGTATTTGGTGGCCACTCTGTGAATCAACCTAATGTATTTGTGGTGTGGAGATTTATAACCTCTGAATTCTAAGTTTAAAGACTCTTGTAATTAATTATTGAAAGACATCTTAGCCCTTAACTATTTCTCTCTTTGGTCCACAAACAAGTTGACTGGTTAATCATGTCTTTGTTTATTTTTATTGTTGTTGCTGTACACATTGCACATAAAACAGGAAAGAAGAAAGTCTGTGGCGAAACTGTACTTTCTCTATTCTCATTTTTTCATTTCTGATTGTATGAAGACCTACACTCTAGGAAGTGTGTTTCAGTTTTGCTAAGAAAATGATAGAGGGGAATAATAAATCCAGTTCTATAAAGTGATGTTGAACACAACTTGACACAATTACAAATATCAATAGTTTATTCAAATGCCATTCTTCTACTCTGGGAAGACTTTGATTTCTGGTTACATCTGGTGATAATAAGAATCCAAAGCAAGGAAGAAACAGAAACTACTTTTGAGAGCTTTGGAGATCCAGGCTTTTCTGAGGACATGAAGGGCCTAATGTACCCTTAGGAACCTGTGTTACTTTTTTGGTGGGGAGGCTTATCCAACCCTTCGTACAATCAGAATTCATGCCATTTTCTGCAGACTGAATAAAAACCAGAGGCTAAGTGAATCTTTAAGATTGTCTCCAGGTCATTCTTTTAACAAACTTTTATTGATTTATTTATTATTTCAACAAACTATGTGACAGGTAAGTATGTACCCATTTCTTCTTCTTACCTTGCAATTCCTTTTATTTATTTCTTTACTTATTTATTTATTTATTTGAAGCAAGGAGAAATCTCCTTATGGATTGCTAAGGATGCTGTGCATATTTGCATGTAGCCAAAAGATTCAGACCCTTGCAAGAACTCTGGTTGTCAACTGGTGATCTTGCCTTGGTCTTTTCTTATATTTCTGCCTGTGGCGCCTGTCACTAGCAGTCAAATAAGGACAATTTTACCATTCTCTCCTGCTGCTCTAATTTTTTTTTAGTGCCGGTACATGAATTTGTTATTCTTTATAATTCCCTTTGAAGTTGGAAATCCAAGGGGAATCTAAAACCGACCAGATGTTTCTGCTGCTGGAAAGGGAAGAGAGTAAGGATTAAGTTTAACAAAAACTTGGTCTCTAGGAAAGAAAATCATTTCAGCTGGAAATCATCTTTAAATGCATTCATTTGCTACATATCTGTTAGTTAATTTACATTTACTAGTTCTTTTTAGGCAATATCACCTATCAATTTACTCTGGGGAAAATTCATACATTTTGTGAACAAATAGACTCATGTTGTGGTTTGCTCAGGCCTATTTCCCTTATGGAGTTTTAGTTCTGTTACTCTGCATAGACTTCTTACATGCTTTACAGTGAAGTTTTTCTGTTGTTGTTGTTGTTGTTGTTGTTGTTGTTGAAGGATCACTATCATGTCACATTAGGTTTTGAGGTCAGTTCTGCAGACTGATCCAAGAGGCTGCAGTGCAGCCTGCAGTTAGGGAGGGAAGGAGGGGAGACCTGCCAAAACGCTTAGCCTTTGTGGAGAACTTCATTCTTGCTAGAGATATGTAGATCAAAACAAGAATAAGAGTGATAAAGACCTTCAGGGGAAATATTAATAAAAGGAAAGTCTTGTGGTCTTTCAAGGATTCGGATGACTTTGAAGAGAGTGTGAATGAACAGGTTGGGAAATGAAAAATAATAGAGAAAGTTAGATATATTAAAACACAAAAGAGAAAAGGGCATCTGTGAAATGACATTTATGGGGCCTCTCAGAAAGGGTGCTCAAGGCTTCAGGCCCCCATACAAAAGGAAATAATGATCGAAAAATAAAACTGGAGTAAAGTCTTAAAAACCGATCAGAATGTTCTCGTGGTTTGCTTAATATTTCATAAAAGCATTGGATTGCAGAGATGGATGTTTTATTTGCTCGTTTCCTGAACAGCATCTCTCACACTATCCTCTTACATTGCTGTCTGGATTTCTGAGGCTTCCCTAGGTTTTCAGGAGGACAGAGGAATCTGTGAATAACTGCTTTGCACTCCTTACCTTGCTCAGTGGATTAAACATTTGGAAACATTTCCCACACGAGGGATGAATAGTCACTGAGTTTCTATTACCCCATCCTATCTTATTTTTAAATAGAAAGTCTGAGTCCTCAGTAATTATATTAAGCTTCTTAAGCCGCACATATCAATTGCATATACCATTTTAAGCATTTTTTCAGCCTTTTGAAAGAGAGAGTAGAGGAAAAGACAGAGAGAAATCACTTCACAGCTGATTCACTTATTTTAAGCAGCTTTCTTCATTTTAACATATAAAAAATTCAGGTCCTAGAACATTGGGTGATTTGAATGTTCTGTAAAGATTTACAAAAAAGATTTTTAAAAAAATCATATGTTCTACATTCAGAGACCTGGATTTTCAATTTATTCCTTAAAAAAACAGATTGAGAAAAGAGAGTTTTCAACCTAAACAGTTTCTCTTCTTCCTTTTCACTTATTTATTATTATTATTAATACTATTCTTTTTTTGTCAAAACAGATGGTATGAAAAGCATTTATGTTGGTCTCACTACTGACAGAGCTTAACCTAATAATCCAAGACTTGGAACTCGGTGTTTCAATAAAAGAAACACTGTTTGAGATATTTTCCATTCAAACCAGCATCAAAAGTTTTTAATTAACACCATCAGAAATTAATAGGCTGAATGCAAGACAGGGTTCCTACATACCCCTCTACTGGGAACAAGACAGCAAGTGGGATCCATTGTGTATGTTTGTATTTTATAATGTATTTTTATTTACTTATTGAAGCAGAGTCCCAGCTGCACATTGCATGGCAGAGCTACAAGAGTAAAACCTGCGGAGGGCTGCTTCACTCCAGCAGTTTCATTTTGCTCACTGATTTATTGTCCTGAGTTCTTTGTGATTGTAATTGGTTAGAAAGTTTGAAATTAGCAAGTCCTTGTCAGCCCATGAAAGCTTTGAAATCATGAGGCTTGATACAGCTATCAAGCCTGCTGAAGCCTCATCGCTTTTCGGGCTAGGAGCCTTCAGAGCAGTGAACATTTTCAGTCCGCAGGCTTTACCCCAGTCGCCATTCACCGCCCTCTGGAGTCCCTTGTCTTGGATGGTGGCTTTGTTTTGGGCCCTTTCTTTTCCATCACTGAAGCCTATTGCAGGATGAACAGATTTTGGACTAACTAATGGGGATGGGGGGATTGGGAAATGAGAGCAAATGGGAAAAAAAGTAGAGGATCAAGGGAATAGGGAGGAAGAAAAAGAGGTACAAAGAGCATAAAAGACAAAGGAAGTGGGATATAAGATGGGAAGAGCTTTGTAAATATTGACATTTGGTTTCTGTACAACTGGATTTAATATCTCAGGATGGAGCTCACTGATAGAGACTTCTAAATGGTCCCTGAGGTGCTTTATATTTTCAGAACTGTTTTTCTCTTTTTAAGGCTTGCCCACTCATTGTCAAAGGGAAGCCACATTTGTTCATGTAAGGAACCATAACCCACCCACCACTGCTATCATCACATTTTGGGGTGTTGGGGATATAGTCCTAATACATGATGATAGAGGAATGGAGGCTTTATCAACTCTTCTCCTGTAACCATAAAAGCATCTATTGTTTATCCTTATGCTCTGAGCCCCCAAAGCAATATTCTCCAGAAAACTCCTTTGCTGATGAGTTGCAAAATAAACTCGCCTTCATCCTTACAGCAATGCAGGAGCTGCTTGGGCTGGCTTCACTAAAGTAGATAGATACTGTCAGCAATGATGAAATATTTATAGAAGCTTAAAGGTCTTAATAACTTTCTCTAAATTTGACTTATTTATGTTCAAGGCCTTCAAGCTTGGTACATATAGGTGCAACCCTTAACCTTTTCCAATTTCTTCTCTACTTTAATAAAAACAAAAATAAATACAAGCCAAATACAACAAAAGTCTCATTGTCATGAATTTTGAATGTCAAAAGAATTTTTAATAGGCCCAATCATGGCAAAATGCTGCACAAAAGCATCACCATTTTTGGAAAAGCTCTGTAAAGTAGTTTAACCATTTTTTCCCTGAAACACGGGAAAATCAATACATATCTAGAAGATAATAAATGCTGAATGAATGAGGGTCAGAATTTTCATAAGAACTGCTAAAAGTCTGATCTTGACATCATAGCCAGAGAATCAGGAGGCCTATTAACAAAACACCATTTTTCTATTTCTTATCTGGACAGTATTAGGATTTACTGTCCCAAAGTTTGACTTGTTGCAGGCTTCAGTGACAGCTTGTATGGAATATAATGTAGTAAAGAAGATGCAGTCTGACTTTCCCAGACCATCCTTTGGAGGATGCTAGATCAGCTTGCACAGTATATTATGCCGCCCAAGTCTTTATAGGCTACTCTAGCAGATATGCCTGGCACTCCTGTCAGAGTTCCTCAGGTCATCTCTGATTTCAGCTGGACCTGAAGCTGTTCTCTGCTAGCCCAGACTCCCACCTCAAGTATGTTTCTCCACATTCTTCCCCAGGACCTTTTCTATTGCTGGGAGAGCTCAGTACCTCTACACTGCATGGGGGGAGGCGGGTATAGTGAAGTAGAGTTTAATGCCCTGGAGGCAGCTCTCAACCAAAGAAGTAATAGAGCTGGAAAAAATTGTTCCAGCCTCCATTTCTTTCTCATGGCTATCTCTAGAGGCTTTTTGTACAAATCTCAGAGATTCTGGAGGAGTTGAGCCTCAGTTGCCACACAGGTGGCCTCATTGACACACCTTTATTATTGCTTTTTCCACCTCTCTGATTGTTTTCCCACTCACTCACTCCTGCCTTCTGAGATCACCCTCCAAATTATTGCCTGCACCCAAGTCCTTGTCTCAGATTGTTCTTTGGCAGGAACCTAAAATGAGCCAGATACTCAGGTTGGTTTTGTTGCATCAGTCAATTCACAGCATCTTGTTCTGTACTGTTTACTACCCCTAGTGAATTATTACCCATTCATAGCTTGGTTCCCAAAGCTAGATAGAAACCCAATTGTTCACCTCAATAGATTATAACATTTGGAATGAGAGACATTGTTTTATTCACCTGTGGCCTCCTGAATTTAGCACTGCCCTAGCACGTAGTAGGAGCTCAATTAATGTTTGTTGAATGAGTGAATAAATGCATTGTTTTCACTAATAACTTTGCCAATAATAAGAAATACTGGTGTGTTTCAGTCAAGTACGAAATGTTTTATAACAAATTTGTTACTACTGAATTTTTGAAATGTAGTTATATGATTTACACTTTTAAAAATTAAATTAAAACACACACAAAATTGTTCCTATAATAAAGTTATACTTAGACACTTGTGTTTTCTAATATGCTTTATTAAGTGGGAGAAAATGGGTAATATATTGGTTTGCGCTCCAGAAATTGCAAATAACCCTTGGTTAAACCCTTGGGAATGTGTTTGCATCTAAATATCTTTCCTATACATCGAGGTGGGGAAAAAAGATTGAGAACTTCAGAGTCATTCTGTAGGAGTGGTGGCAGTATCTGCCAGGGTTTGAAATATCTGATCAAATTCAACAGACTTTTAATTGGCTCTGTTTTTAGGATGTTTGTTTTTGTCATTGTGTGAGGCTAACCTCACAATGAGACATGGTGAAGTCTTGTTGGTGCCAGTTTCCTGCACAGAAATATAAGACCCACTCTATCATAATCAGTACCAGGGCTGAGTCCACCTTCTGTGGGAGAGATTAATGAGGCTCCAGAACACAAATGGCAATGAGATGGAAAGTTAGAAACTCTCTGCATCTCAATGTCCAACACATGGATATGTAAAGGTTATTTTTGGGGTGTAATGACCACGATAATCACCCTAACATCACAAGCCTCCTCATTTTTAACCAATGTCCCAGTCTGGACTGAAGAAGGTAAAGGATGAGGAATGCTCCAGGAAAAGGCACTTTAATTTTCCGAGTACTTTATTTTGACCCCAGGTGAGTACAAAAGGACATGATGTTGCATGCTAGCTTTCTTTTGTCTGTGCAAAACAAACAAAAAAAAAATTTCCCTACTTTTAGAAAAGTTTATCAACCTTTAATTTGGGAAGATAAACTATTCACAACTAAAGAGTCTGTCCTCCAAAAAAGTATCTCAAGTCTCTGCTCATGTCATATCTGCTAATAATTCATTGGTTAAAGCAAGTCATTTAACCAAACTCAAAGCCAAGAGATGGAGATATATACCCCACCCCACCCCCACACTAACATGTGCTCTACTGAGAGTTACAATAACATTATATGGCAAAGTATGTGGATGTAAAGTTCTATTATAGAGAGGAAGTGAAGAATTAGGGAAAATAATCTGATCTACTGCATATAGTTTTGGTTTTGGACTTAGAAACAAATGGCTTGAATAAACAACTGAAGAAGCCTGATGTGGTGTAAGGGACTTTTTTGGTAGAGGCTGATAGCACATTTGTAATCACAGTCTCTCCAACCACCTGCAGAAGTTTTCTTCATTGAATTCTTCTTTGAATTCATCAATAATGGTAACCACTGAATAGAAAATAGGGGCCAAGAAAACACACTAGGTTAAATATGAAGAGCTTGAATTCTACTGAAGCTCCATCACTAATTGAGGTGAAATCTCACACAATTCTGCTTTTTCCCCATCAGTATTATCATCTCTAAAATAGGAATGTTACCTGTCCCAAGAATTCTTTTTCATTTTTTCTTATTATGGAAAGCATATATAGGCATTATAGAATACTGTATATAGAATAAACTACAAGAGGACAGTTAAAATTACCCACAATCTTCTAGAAATAATTTACTTTCAAACTGTGAAAGGTGATATACCTTTCTAATAATTTATTTTCTGTGTATATATACCCTTTTTATTTTTAGTAAAACACTGTGAACACTATTTTATATCCTACTTTTGTAACTTAAATCTATGCTTTGAGTAACATTCTCTGCTTTAAATAATTTTCAATGTCATTTTACTACCAGCTTATTATATTCCACATTCACTGTCCTGTTTTTGTGAAATTTAAATCAGATGTTATAAAGCCTTTAAAAAGCAGAATATACTTTAAAAATAAAGGTATTTTTATTATAGGCTTTTAGAGGTTGAAGAAAAAGAGAGAAGTAACCAACATCAATGAAGGCCTACTTTGTGCCCTGCAATGTGTTTGGAATTTTATTTAAAAGCCATCTCATTTAATAACCTATCAACCTAATGATGCAATATAGTATGATAGTTAAACTTTGTGGGCTGTAGTCTGTCAAGTCCAACTACACAGCTGCTAATGAACCTTGTGACTTTGCAAAAGGTTATCTTCTCTTTGACTCAGTTTTTCTATTGTAAAGTAGTAATGATGATAATAATAGCACTCACCTCCAAAAGATTATTGTAAGGATTAAATGAGTGAATACTTGCAAAATGTTTAGAATAGTAGGACTCGATAAACATTAGCTATTATTTTCTGTCTTTCACAGCCTAAAGTCCCACTATTCCATTAACCCTTCTATTAAAATACAAATCCACTTTGACTTTAGCTTCTTTGTTATAGAAGTGGGTTCTAAGAAGAGGCAATGTAATACCAAGGATTTTAAGTTTTTTAATCCTGGCTCCTCAGCCCTCTAATAATACAGCCTCTGAAAATTTAGTTAAAATTCTCAGTCAGTTATGTTTTTATTTAAAATGGGTAAATACTAGCCATCTTAGGGTTTTTATGAGGATTTAAATGAGATAATATATGTTTGGAGTCTACTAACTTGCCTAGACAATAAATGGCTTTGTAAATGTTAATCTTTTGTCCCTTGCATTTCTATTAAATTGTTTTATTTGTTTTAACAACTAATATCTCAGGGCAGGTAATCCATATACTTTTGACATTACCACAGGCACTCATACATTAATGTCAGATAGTCAATAAATACCTAAAGACTATATGGAGGCAGTGTTGCTAAGTACTCAAAACTTATCATCTCAACTTTCTACAGTTTATCATCAGTCTTCCTGACTCTAGTATGGTCTGTACTCTGTAAATGTACCCATTGTTTCTTTGTTTCAAAACAGTCATTATCATGTAATAGATTTCTCTTTCTTATAACATTGATTTATAAAAGGTTTTTATTCAAATGAACGAAAACATTTTATCTTACAAAGCAGACAAAAACATACACTGGGGAAAAGAATCCCTGTTCAATAAATGGTGCTGGGAAAACTGGATAGCCACGTGTAGAAGACTGAAACAGGATCCGCACCTCTCACCTCTCACAAAAATTAATTCATGATGGATAACAGACTTAAACCTAAGGCATGAAACTATAAGAATTCTAGAAGAAAACATGGAAAAAGTCTTATAGATATTGGCCTAAGCAAAGAATTTATGAAGAGGACCTCAAAGGCAATCATAGCAACAACAAAAATAAATAAATGGTACCTGATCAAATTAGAGAGCTTCTGCACAGCCAAGGAAACAATCAACAGAGTGAATAGACAACCTACAGAATGGAAGAAAATATTTGCATGCTATACATCCAATGAAGAGCTAATAACCAGAATCTACAAAGAACTCAAGCAAATCAGCAAGAAAAAAATCAAACAACCCCATTAAAAAGTGGGCAAAAGACATGAACAGAAGCTTTTCAAAAGAAGATAGACTAATGGCCAATAAACATATGAAAAAATGCTCAATGTCTCTAATCATCAGGGAAATGTAAATCAAAACCACAATGACATACCATCTAACTCCAGTGAGAATGGCTTTTATCAAAAAGTCCCAAAACAACAGATGCTGGCACAGATGTGGAGAGAAAGAAGCACTTACACACTATTGGTGGGATTGCAAACTAGTACAACAACCTCTATGGAAAGTAGTATGGAGATACCACAAAGAACAAAAATTAGACCTACCATTTGATCCAGCAATCCCATTATTGGGTATTTATCCAAAGGAAAAGAAGTCATTTTATCAAAAAGACACTTGCATTTGAATATTTATTGTAATACAATTCACAATCACAAAGATGTGGAATCAACCCATGTTCCCATCAATACATGAGTGGATTAATAAAATGGAGTACTACTCAGCCATAAAAAAGTGGTGAACTCATACCTTTTGTAACAACCTGGATGGAACTGGAGACCATTCTTCTAAGTGAAGTATCACAAGAATGGAAAAACAAACGCCACATGTACTGACTATTGAATTGGAACTAGTAGATCAACACTTGTGCACATAGGGTAGTAAAACTCAATGGAAATCAAGCAGGTGGGAGGAGGGGAGGAGAAGATTGGCAAATTCACACCTAATGGGTACAGTGCACACTATCGGGGTGATGGGACACTTACAACTTTGACTCAAACTGTACAAAAGCAATTCATGTAACCAAAATGTTTGTACCCACGTGATATTCTGAAATTTTTTTAAAAAGTGCAAAAAACCCCCACATTTTTATAAAATATTCTTTAGTTCCTTCTGTGAGCATACAAAATTATTAAATGAGTGAAAAAGTAAGTAGAGAATGATTGAATGAATGACTCTGTCTTACTCATCTAATAGTTATTGACCACTAGTTATGAAAGTGTAGCATTTGGGTATCATTACTTGACCAAATATTTCAATGCACTGTGCTTCCTCTTTTTGTTTGTAAAACTTAGATAAAAGAGTAAAGGCCAATACCCTCAGGCTGTTAACCATCTAGAGTCTAAAAGGAGAGAGACATGGAAATAAATAACTTCAATATAAAGCAGAATGAAATAGATGCTGTTATAGAAGAATAGGCAAGGCGCTATGGGAAACCAGAGAAAGTAATTGATTCTAAGGTGAGTGAGGAGGAAAACTTTGGGAAAGAATTGACCTTTCAAGTCAATGTTGGAGAATGAATGAGGTTCTCACCTAGTGGGAAAATAGAATAAGGCAATCAGGCTGAAGTAACATAGGAAAACTGAAGCATAAAGCTATGATAATATCTAGTGTGTTTCAAGCAAGGTGAGGACACTAGTGTGGTGAGACACTAGGGTTTAATGACAATTAATGGGAGATGAGGCTGTATACTTTTCAGAGCAAATCATGCATGTCTCAGTATGAAGTTCTATTGGTTAGTTAATGGGAATCATTAAAGGTACATTTAAAAAAAAGAGAGAGAACAGCAACATGATCCAAGCTACGTTTTCTAGAAGCCAGATATTACTTAATTCATGTCAGACTCCATCACTAATGAACCCTGGATCAGTTAGAGAATTGCACAATTCTACTCAAAAATCATCTCCTTGTAGGGTGGACATTTTAGCTGGTGAAAGTGCTACTGTATCTAAAATTAATGCAACACCAGAGTTACCTTTCTAAAACAAATATTGGGTCATGTTATTCCTCATCTTGAAAATGCTTCCTCAGTACTTATAAAATAAAATCTAAATTTTGTTGTGTGTCATTACAAAGTCCTTTATACTCTTCCAACCCTTTGGTTTTCTTATTTGTGCAACAAAGATTGTGACACCTATCCTGCAGGGCTGGTATAAAGTGATTCCTGTAAAGCACATAGTATGTTGCCTAGATACATGGTAGGCCCTCAGCTCATGGTAGTTATGACTATAATCACTCTAATATCTCGTCTCTGTTCTCTCTCACCAGTCCCATCTTCCCCACTCTTTACTATTTTCAGAACAAGTTTATCATTCTTTGTATTTTCATTGTTTATTATAGTGCCTAGCACATAGTAGGTGCACAATAAATAAATCTTTAATGAAGTAATAAATTATGCTTACTTTCTAAGGTCATTCTTATGCTCATGCATTCTAGATAAATACAAAATACTCTTCTTTGGTATTGCGTGTTAATAATTCTACATAATTGAGCCATTTAATGACAGAATTTCAGGAGGATTTTCTTTCATTGAAAGTCCCTCCTTTTGAAATTATCAACTCAATACAACTTAAAATCATATATAAGAAGTGACGATTCTGCAAAGTGTACCTAAAAACTACTAACTTTGGAATGACCCACTTCAAACCCTTAAATAGATATTGTTTAAAATCACAGAGAAAATGGCACCTACACCTTCAGTATGAATGTGAAGGAAATATTAACAAGATCCTGTACTTGACTGGAGAATTGCTTACAGCAATAGTCTCCCATTGCCCTTCAACTTTTTGTGTCCTTGATACACTAGGTTTGATTTTGTATGAGTTCTATGTGTGCATTTTTAAATTCTTTTTTAAAAAAGAATGGACACAGGAGTGATGCTGATATTCGTTGATGATGCCAAAATACCAATGAAGAATGTATTTTTAGTGGAATATGTTCTTATTTTCTTGTTTGTTGATTTTTAAAGCCAATCCAAACATGTGAAGAAAAAAAAATCAAATTTTGCCAATTTGAAAAGAACAAAACCAGCCAAAACGTTCTTTTAAAATTTCTAAGCTATAATGAGAATATTACAGACAAAAGATTGTACATGAAAGATTTTTTTTTTAAATCAGGTTGCTTTGCCTTTCTTTAGTCACTTCAAAAGTCTTTGTCAGGTATGAAAAAGAAATATACTCAAATTGAAGAGTAAATATAATTAAAATGGTTCCTTGCCTTGACATATAAGCTTCTTATGGGCAAAAATCTGTGTAAGTTTAATACTGTAAAACTTGGGTTTAAAAGAAAGAATAAAAAAGAGTAGGCAGGGAGAGGAAGAAGTTTGATTTTTGTAAGAGTAGACATAGAAAACAATAGTAAGTGAAATAACATTAAATCATTAGTTGCTTTTAATGAGAAAATTTTAGATCCATACTTTTTTTAATTTCCAGTATTTGGCAGGACCTGGCACACGATAATCTCTTTTTAATAGTTAACAAATGAATGAATGATATCAACTAGGCCACATTAGTTTGTTGTAAGCACAAGGTTTCTGGTAACAGAAATAATAAAGAAGTCAGTTGATTTGTCATCAAGACCAAATATTTATTGGATACCCACCTTGAATTCATTCTTTAGCACATAGTATAGGGCTGTGGTGACATTTGGAACACTTACCAGCTGAGTTGCCTCCATGAGCCTCAGTTTCTTCCTTTGTAAATTGGGAATTATAAAGGTCCCCTAGTTCAGAGGCTTATAGGGAGAATTACATGAGATAATGCCATAATGCACTTGGCTGAGTTCCTGGCACATAGTAAGTGCCCAGTAAATTTCAGATATTGGTATAAATATTATATTATTTTTAATATTATATAGAAATGTAGTATTACCTAAAGTGGCACCTAGGACATCTAAGGGTTCAACAACAAATTGAACTTCTGGGAAGCCCTACACAGCAAAGATTCATATTGATAATCTCTCTGAAAAAAGAAAAAGAAAGGGATCCTGTGTATTAAGAGATAGAAATCAGTATTGATGAAGTTAACATTTATTAAACATTGACCTTCCCTTGAGCTCTCACATGCATTATCCTATTTAACTCTCACAACTACATGAAATTGGTATTATTATTCCTGTTTTACACAGGAGGAAACTGAGGCACAGAAGAGTTAAGCTCTACTAATATCTGACATTAAACCCTTATATCAGACTCCAGAGCCTGAGTTTTTATTCCATTACTCAAAATAGGCTATGTGCAAATGAACGTATAAGTGTTGAGAACAGAGAGTGACTGTTGTGAGCTGATCATTTGGGGAGTAGGTTGGGGCAGTAAGGAGGATTGGGCCTTCAGGGACCAAAATATTCATCCTATAGCACAGTCTGTCTCCTTAGGTTTGAATCCTGACTCCTTTACTTATTGACTGTGTTATCTTGGGCAAGTTTCTAATACCTCTGTGCCTCTATTTCCTCATCAATAAAATGAGAGTAATAACAGTATTACCTGGTAGAGTAGTGAAGATTTAATGAGTAAATACATGGGATTACAATGTGGCCTAGGACATCTAAGAGTTCAATAAATGTTAGCTGATATTAATATTATTGGGTTTTTTTGCTGCTGCTGTTATTGGTGACTGAAATACTTTGAATTTATTTCCTTCTTAATGAGTTTGCATTTAAAATTTAAAGAGAAGCTAATATATCAAAGATGTGGATCATTAGAACACCTAAACCATGATTTTTCTACATTCAGCCCAAGAACTATGCCACAGCCTAACATGATAGGAAAAGAAAACACATTATAATGTCAAGATTCCCTTGTATATTTAGGTGAAGGAAATTCAGTAAGAGAGTATATTTGGTAGCCTCATGTGATTTCTTTTTCTTTGTGCCTGTCCATTGATATTTCTTTTAGCCTCCTTAAGAAAATAGTAATGTCAAATAAAAAATTATTGTCCTTTTACTTCTTCTGGGCACATAAAGGAATACTATTTTTAAAAATATGCATACAGAGGCTTTAAAACAGAATGTTGGGAATGCTAAGCCACAGCTTGCACTGTCATGTTTGGTCCATTCCATTAAAGGAACGGTAATGTGTTTAGTGGCTAAGTGTGTAGAAATCCCCCCCAAAAAGTAGAATAAGGTAACATTCACTGACAGGGGAAATACAAGGAGCAATTATCCCAAGCTGTGTCTTTCAGACAATGCTGTCAGTTTTTCCACTTTGGTGAATACAGCTGGGTTTGTGATACAAGGGCAAGAAATTCCAATGTTGTTAGAAGACCAGGGAATTGAGTATGGTATTAGCTATACAGAAGGAAAAAATATCTCTCAAAGAAAGATGGAGTTTAAAAATGCTTATAATAGAAATTATTATGGCAACAGTTGACTGGATTTGCTCTTTACTAGTGACCCCAGCAGAAACAGTTTATCAGATACCATTTTTCCTTCTGTTCTTTTCAGAGACCCTTTGAAGCCAGAAAGCTATACCAGGACACCCATATTTTTGACGTGCATGTGTGCGTGTGTGTGTGTGTGTGTGTGTTTGTGCAGGTATATGTTTAAACACACATCACATTTGGAATATTTTTCTGTGTTGGGTATCATGTATCCCATGCCGGTTTTCTATAAATCAAAAGACATTTCTAATATTTACTACTTCATGCAAAGAAAATCAGTTACAACTCTGCCTCTCTGATTTTTTATTTCTTTCATTCATTCATTTATCACCCTCCCTTATAGACAGGTTAAAGCTTAATTTCAGATTTTACAAGATAATTTGAGTTATACTGATTGATTTTATTTTCTGGTACTCATTCATCTTAGTTTACACCTGGTTTTATTCATTCATTATTGGATTTTTTAAAATGTAAATCTTTGAGGCTAGAAGTTAATAATTAAAAACAGAGCAAGGCACCACATGCTCATTCCTCCTCGTTTTTTTTTTTCTTTCCCTTTCAAAATACTCATCTGCAAACTTTATTGCATGTAAGGACACTACCTCTTTATATATGCGCCAAAACTATTTTGTATGTGAGCTATGAAACAACTAGAATTAAAACTTGTCCAAGGCCCCAAAGCCTGTTCTTCACAAAAGAACCTTTCTTGTCTGATTGTTAGAAAGTGTTTTGAATGATGCATAACTGAGTAGAGTAACTAAACAATTGCTTTTGAGCATCTGGAGCTTGCCCATTAAGATTTCTATAGCCTTTTTTTTTTTTTTTTTTTTTTTGCTTTTTGTGGTTTAAGAAGTGATTCATGTTCGGTATCTGAAAGTTCTGGGTTCAGCCCCTTGAGCTTTTGGTAGAAGGATCTCCACGAATCTAATAAATAAATAAAACAAATAATGTAAGAGCTGAGGATAGTTGAGCTCATGTGAGTTTATATACCAAAATATTTTCTTCCTGGGAAGAAAAGGTGTCTCCTATACATTTTAGTTTCCTAAATACAGATCTAGAAATATACCCTAGTTTTCTTAGGGTGTATATATGGGGAGTCAAACTGATTATACACAAATGATTCAAATACTACCTCGAACTTCATAGAATAATATCTATACTTTTCAGATAGAAAAACCATTACCTACAAATAGGGATAAATTATGAACATATTTCAACTATGCACAGGCATAGTCAAGTGCTTTCATAATGCTAAATTTTGATGTTGCACTGATGAGATATTTTCCCTACAAATAAAAGACCAAAGTGTATAAAACCTCAGGACATGTGGCTGAGTTAGAATTACAATGCAGCTGTCATTTTTGCATTTCCTGGCTTTCATGAAACATTACTAGTGATCATCTGTCATTTAAATCAGTTGAGAACATGGATTTATCTTAATTTTCACCCTTTGTTTCCCCTTTTTGTGATAACAGTTATGAGATATGATGATGTAAAGTGTTTCTACTTATAATGGTTTCAGCCTTGTCCCTCGGCAGCCTAAATCTTCTGGCTAATTCACTGATCAGTTAAATAGTTGAGGTTATTATTATTATAATAATTATTTTACATTTATATAGCACTTTCCTCCAAGGGGCTCAAGGCGTTTTGCACACAGTAAATTACCAAATAGGAATTAATCCTTATATCACCCTGTGGGGTAGGTACAGTTGCATAAATGAAATTCTACAGAAATTTGGCCTGTGTCATAGCTCTCTCAGCTCTATCCCAACCCCTAGTGAACCTACCCTGCCTGCCTGAAGGTAAAGGGAAATGCCATTGGCATGGCAAGGAATGGCTGGAAGAGAGATCTTTGGAAAATGGTTTGTGTCCTTACTTTGGTGTTTTGCGCTACCTGGAAAATAACACTAATGAGAGCAACTAAGCATGTCTTGGTATGCAGTTTACAGATAAGTTTCACCTATGTGGTTTTATTTACTCCTGACACAAGACAAGTTCAGATGTGGTTCTAAAACTTTTGTGTATACAAAAATCACTTGAGAGTGAGTTTAAAATTCAGATTCCAAGACTTTCTTGCCCATGAAGATTCTAATTTAATAAGTAAAGAAGGGGCCCTTGGAATCTGTATTTCCACCTAAGGCGATTTTGAGGCAGGTGATGCTCACCCATGCTCTGA
Organism: Daubentonia madagascariensis; assembly: GCA_023783475.1. Lineage (NCBI taxonomy): Eukaryota > Metazoa > Chordata > Mammalia > Primates > Daubentoniidae > Daubentonia > Daubentonia madagascariensis. Next base: position 12,473,545 of record JAKFHU010001631.1, on the reverse strand, counting down.
GAAACTTGAGCTGATTAAGGAAGAATTGTTAGTCCCATTCTACATATCAGAAAATGATGGCTCAAGAAGGCAACATGTCACAGTATTTGGCAAAGCCTGGACTAGAAAACAAGTTTTCAGATTCCAAAACCCATATTCTTTTAATTATGCTACAATGGTGCCAGGAAAGGAAAAGCAGAGAAGCCAATAAAACAGGCAGGATTTAAATATAGAAGAAAGGAGAGAATAGTTAGATATGCATGTGGGACACTTTGCACTAATATGGACTGGCATCTGCTGGGTCCTCTGAAATCTTGAATTGATTTGTGATGCCTGGACAGAGAAAACTACCATCTGAAGGGCAGGGCTGGACTGTTTCTTGGTAGCCTATTCCTTGGTTTTCAAAGCTACCTTGTTCCCTGTAGCCGACAAGTCAGTCAACTAACTCTAATCCAACATGTACCTAATGGATTTGCAATGTTTAATTTTTCACCCTGCCCACCCTCTCCTTAATAGGTGCTGCCACCAAAATAAAACTGGATTTTGCCAGGAAACCAAGAAAAGATCTGTTAATAAGCTTCCTGTTTACGTGAGTGGGCTCTTTATGGGATGGGATGAGTTTTACATTTTTTATTTGAAGCATTCTTACTCCATTTCTAAGAGAGAGAAAAAAATCCAACAGGAAATGGTTATGAACAATTTAACTATTATTTTTCAATTTAGTATTCCATTTGGGATAATTTCATTCATTTTTTTCTTGAATTAATTTTTATTCAGTTTTCTTCAAAAACTGGGGCAAGGCATTATAGGAAAAATTACAGACAGACATAGTGCATCCAGAGTTTTTATTCTGTTCTGAACTTCTTACGCAAAAGTGTGAGAATTCCACAGTGGGGTTTAGAGGTGCTTGTGGGATTTATTTGGGGTTTTCAGAAACCAGAAAAACAGACACATGGTATTACTAGTGGTAAAAATTCCCACACTCTGCATAAACTCACCACACTTTTCAGTAGGTACTACTATAAATTGTACTGAGAGAATTTCTATGCCTTTCCTTTTCTCAAATGCATGTATCCCTTAGCTATGGATAATAATTATTGCTGTTCTAATGAAAAATTTTGTGTCTTTTTAACATACCTTTTCATTCTTGGAACTTATCTTCTACCTCTGAATTTCTCATATTTTTTAAACACTGTGGTTATTTCCAGTCACTAAACTGACAGATTTTATTTAAAAGAGTCTAATAACCTTGTAGTGATAAGGTAAACTGGCATTTATTCATCGGTGGGGGAGGAGGGAACAACAATAAGAGGTATACATTTGGAAAATATAATTGATATGATATCCTTGTAAAAATATATGTTGTATCCTTCTCAGAATTAGCCTTTTAGGATTGTCAGGTTTGATCCCTTCAACATTATTTTATACTCAGTATGGATCAAGATTTTGCCAGAAGCTTAAACTATACGGGGACCCTCTTTAAGAAAAAGAATACAAAATTATAGTTACAGAGTTAAGTGCAGGACCTTGGAAGGGGGCTGTGCAAGTGAAGGTCCCTGAAGTTTAAACTCCATTAAATAAACAGTAAATCTGGCTCTGTAGATCCCCATTTTGGGCTTTACAAAGGCATTCAATAAATATTACTGTTTCATATAATAAAAAGATTATTCAAGGATAATGCCCTACTTTAAATGTCTAGTCTTTAGGTTAAAAATAAAACATTATAAAAATAATGTGAGCCTACTTATAAACAATCTAACTAACTGATTCCTTGTAGTGTTCCTCTCTGTTTATTCAGACTAACCCTGACATAATGCAGGTCAACAAATACCATTAGAGCAGACATCTCTGCATGTAGCCTGGTATTTCAAGCGATGCTTGAGACGGTAAACTACAGGGCAACAAAAAATGTCAACAGTTCCTTGAAGTTCTTTGTAATGGGATTATAGCTGTGTTATGAAACTAATATCAGAAACTACAGTAGTTGCATTTGACCCATTGTCTCTTTCGTCTGAGTTGGAAAAGATATAAGAGACATGGCTGCCACACAGCATTTTGCTTCTACCACCCCTTTTTACACTTAATTATATCATTTCTTATTGTTATTCAGTTATTTTAAGCAAATTTATCTTTTTTCTCTAAAACAACATTGTAAGCAGATTTTCTTTACTGAATCTTCCATAGTGCCAGAACATCACTGCTTCCTTCCTATTTTTGCCCCTTTTTAAATGTCTCATAGTGCCTTGTTCTAGAAATAAATTTTAGTAGTGGTCCCTTGATAGGAGGTACCTACCAGTTTTTAATCGAACTGCTATGAAAACTGAAAACTATCCCTACCCTCTCCATCCCCATCCTTCTGACCCTAGAACTTCTCCTGAAGGTAGAAAAATCAAATCTTTTGGAACTACATCTAGAAACTTCAATGGAGAAAAAGAGGGTAAATGATACTGGCATCTCAGAAATCCCTGAGTTTCCATTCTCTGTGTGGCTAAACCAGTTATTTCACCTCTTGTTTCCCCCTCAATAAGACTTGGATCCATAGTGTCTACCTAGGAAGCAACTTCTTGGGGTTCTAAATGAAAATAAATAAAGCCAATTTTTCTCAGTCCCTCAACACAGTATAATGCCTGGTACCATTAAACAAAGTAAAATTCAAAAGCAAGAGGGTAATTGCAGGGATTAGTAAATCTGTACAACATTACACACTAATAGTATCCAAATGCTCTCCTGAACATCAATTTCAGGCATTTTCTTTCCTCAAAAAAGTATGTGTTGTCTTTGACAGGGAAGCCCTTAAAAAAATAAAATGTCACATATTTGAATTAGCCATATTCGAAATAATTTTCACAAATTTGATCTTGATTTTCAAATTTCCTTTATATTTTTTCTTCCTTTCATAGATAATCAACATTTAACAGTGGAGAGATGCTGGGTTAAATGTTTGCAGAATAATTGTGGCTTATTTAAAAAATAAATTTCACACCTACCTTAGAGCTTATGTTGTGCTTCCTTAGCTGAAAATGACTCTTGTACAGAAATGGTTCTGGAACTCTTAGCTTTAGCCAGATTTGTCTTCAGAGAAGAATGGTGTTAGAAGTGTGGTGCTGTGTTCTCCACAAATGAATGGTTGTGGTACATATGAAAATACTATGCACAAAAAAAAAAAATCTGTCCTGGAAAAATAACCTCTTTTCATAGCTCATTTGGGCTAGCTTTTTTTTTAATGCATTCACTGTGTTTTATAAAATATTTCAAGATATCTCCATAACAGGATACTGTTGCATAGTCTGTGACTTCATATTTTTATACCCTCTGGAATTCGAAAAGAGTATTAGTCTGGTTGGTTCAATAATATAAAATTATCTGTTTGTAATATTGGGCATAATTAGCTTCCAAAAAACCATTAATATTTGTTTTACCAGTTCTTTCTTTATCACTGTATCCAGATTTGTCAGGTTATGTATTTGAAGTAGAGTTCCCTCTAGAGTCCACAGGCTGAGTATCTTAAATGTTGATGTGGCTGGTAGTTTAAGGTCAGTGACTCTGGGACATCAGGTTAGTACAGGGTTTCCTAACAGTAGCACTATTGATGTTTTAGACCAGATAATTCTTTGTTGGAATTGGGGGGGGTAGATGGCTGTTTTGTGCAATGTAGGATGTTTAGCAGTATTCCTGGCCTCTACCCACTAGAGCACACCTCAGTTGGGATCACCAAAATTGTCTTTAGATATTGCCAATTCTCCCCAGTGGAGGGAGGGGGGGGGCATGTAAAATTGTTTCCCATCATGAACCACTGAATTAGTGGTATACATTACTGTCAAGAACCAGAACTGCAGGTTTGTTCTTGTTGCTGTTGTTCACTTGTTTGCTTTTGTTGTTGTTGTTTTTAATGGAGTAAAATCTGATCTGATCTGAAGAAAGTCAGTAATTCTCAATTGAAAATTTCTCTAATGGAACTGTGATGGGTTCCCTTTTAAATGTCGAATTACATAAGCAAGCCTCAGAGTTTCCTTTAATGACCTATGTGTTAGAGAAGGGGTTCTAAGATTCTGCATAGATGTATATTTTATACTTTTTATTTATTCATTGGTCTCGTTATTACTATGGAGATCTTTCTGAAAGGCAGACCGAGCTGGTACACTGCTATTGACTTAACAACCAAACTCTCCTTTCAACATTTACCAGCCTGAAATAGTTTAATAGTTGATATTTTACCCTTGGTAACACCTAGCTAAAAAGAGACCCAGTGAAAACTAAAACCAACAGGTAAATCCATCTTGGCTCTGAGGCAGGAAGATGGCAGTTACAAAAACAGGGCTTTACTCCACTGATTTTATAGAGTCAGAACCCATAAATGAAAACTGGAGATTGCTTGCTGAACAAAGAGACAAAGCTCTGCTTAACTACTAAGTTTAACCTGTGTTCAACTACTTCCAAAGACTCAGAAAAGCAACTCAACATTGACTGTATGAAACTCATTAATTCTCATAGTAACCATAGAGGGTAGGTATTTATTATTATGCTATTCCTCCAGATGAAGAAACCGAGGTACTGAAAAGTTAAGTAGCTTGCTCAAAGTCATACTGTCTATAAGAGATGGAGGCAAGTTCCAAATCAGGCAGTACTCCGTAGTCTGGGACCTTTGAAAGTCCTTTAAAATATGGTAGGTTTTAAAGGGAAATGACAGGCTGGATTTCAAGCACTTATGTACAGGATATTTATCCAAAAGAATAAGTGAAGAAAATAATATGCCCTTTAGATTTAAGGGAGAGGAATGATCTGGAAGAAAGGGTTACATATTTAATAATTGGCTATGTTATAATTGTAGTACACAATTTAAAAAATATGTAGCAGTTACAAAATTTTCATAGAATATCTCAGGTCTACTGACAGAGTTTCAGAGTATTTTATAATCCCCATGTCCATTTGCGTGTTAAGGGAATGTTATTTTGCTCATGAGCATGAGTGGCCTGCAACAAATGATTTCCACTGTCTATTAACTGTCAGATAATGCTACCTCTTATTAATACTTTTCTCCCAGAACACATAAGAATTCAGATAATAAGTAAATCAGATATCTTTTTTTTTCAAAAAAAAGTATGTATTCCTCAGCATTTTTTTGTACTATACCCACTAAAAAATTCCTAGATCAAGAAAACAGTAGTTGAAAGAGCATCTTGATACTTACAATTTCCTAAGTGTCAATATTAGCTACCAGGAAAATGCCTTTAGTTATTAGTTTATACCCTGATAATATTCACTAAAACTTTTGTATCACATTTTTTGATTATCCTTAATTTTTAACAATAACCCAAAACAATGTCTCACCTAATTCTCTAACTTGTTGGCTGGAAGTTAGGCTGACATAAATCTGTAGCAGAGGAGGAGCAGAGGGGTGGGGCAGTTTGGGAAGTATAGGAGAGACCCATTTCTTTGTAAATGTTTTTAATCATTGCAGCCTGTAATTAGATCACATTTTGGTTCAGTCTACTAGCTATCTTCAAGTCTAACGACAATGTATTTCTACAAGTAATAAAATTATATGTATAGTCTCATTTTTTAAAAACTCATTTTGTCTACAGTTGTGTACTGCTTATCATCAATCTAGCCAAGTATCTTTTGATATACATGTTAAGAGACATGATTACAGTTTAGGAGGGAAATTCTGATGTAGCTTTTAAAAAGTAGAGAACTTTCCACTTTTTTAAACATTTCACATGTAATCTAGAATATCACAGTAACTTTTATTGCTTTCTACCTATTTTTAAAATTATCCTGCCCAACCCATATCAGTTTGTAGTATTTGCATCTCACAGGAAAATGTATTGGTAGTATGTCCCTTTGCAAAGCATTATTCTATGGGATTTTCACCCATAGAAATAAGACACCACATTCTCCATAGTCTGTCCTGTTTCTAAAGAGAACCTCATGGACAGTTTTTAAAAAGAAAGTCAATAGTTTACCAAGTATTACAGGTACTCTAAAACCTCTTTTAATATACCTGCTTGTTCCTTGCAAATGAAGAGAACAATGCTTTCTCTTCTATTTAAGAAGTCTTCAACAATTTACCAATCCCTAGCACGTGTAAAATCACAAAACTGCATAATCTCAGGTTTTTAACTTGGAGTTCCTGATAACTGGACCATGGTTGCCAAATAAAAAACGGGGTTTGATGTCCATCACCACTTACCAGAAGTTTTTATAAGCAAAGAAAAATCACACTTCTTTCTGTCTGCATATAAAAAGAAGTAGCTAATCTCCTTTGTTACCAGGTGAATTTACTGTATTCAGAGGAAATAGGCAACTTGTAGGAAGAAAGTCTAACAGGTATTTTAGAATTCTTTCATGATATGATAGAAATATTGTGATTTATAACAAGAGAACCACTGTTAACTTGTAATATTTCTACTGAGGCAAGGGAAATCAAATTATTTCTTGATTGTGGAAAGTACATTATATCTCTTCAACAAGGCAATGTGTTTGCAGATGTTGGGCTTCTACTCCAGATAGCACCATAACCACTGCTGAGAACTATACAGCCTCTTGGCTCCTCACAGAGAAATAGACATAGGATAAATGGAAATAAGTCAAGACAAATGGATGGGAAAGGATATAGGATTAGAGAATTGGATGAGCAGTTATGATAGATAACCCCCATTGAAAATCAGAGAATGTAAGGGACAAAGAAAGCATGGAGTCCGTTTAGGATAGTGACAGTATCTAAAGGATCCAGTCTGATCTTACCAGACTGATACAGCTGGAGGAGGCACTCAATAAAAGTTTGTTGAATGAGGGGAAGAAGTGGCAGAACAGAACAAGAAGAAGCAAGATTTCAGCAGAGATCATCCCCCAGTAAACTTGGAGCCCCATGGAAAGAGTAGGTGGGAGTTTTGTTTCTCATCCCGTTACACCTCTGGCAGACTGCAGGCTCCTGAGCTGCTGGAGAGCGTCTCTATCCTCATAATCCCACAAGCTGCTGCCTCCAGTGAACTGGGAGCTTATTGAGAACAGAGGACTGGGCTGCCAACCCCCTGAGAGTCACTCCCACTTACCACAGACCTGAGCTGAGGCAGCAGGTGCCATACTGCTTCTCTACCCATTGTGTGCCTTTGTCCTCCCCAGGGAGCTTCAGCCCCTGAGTTTTCATGTCACTGGTCCCCACGCATACATTTCCCAACTCCTGTCCAGACAGCAGTGGCCACAAGGAACTGGTGGGTCCCAGGGGAATTGTGTGATCCCAGAACTAGGACATTCCAGGTGGGCTGCCTTCCAGGGAGAGGGACAGAGGGGACCAGAGTGCCAGCTTTCCTCTGTTCAGACTCTTCTCCCCTGCCCCTCCCCTGCCCACTGCTGCTGAGTGGCATTTCCCACATGATTTGTCATGGGTGGCCCAAGGGATGATTGAGCTGGAGCTCGCAGGAACAACTGCTTCCCCTCTTTTGGTGCACCCACTACATCGAGGCTTCCACAGAGAGTAAGGCTCATGCTTTTCCTCTTAAATACCTACAGCAGACCAAGGGGTGCTTAGACTGTGAGCTCCATGCCCACTGGCTTTCCCAGTGCTGTTTGCCTGACTGCTCCAGCAGAGCAGCGTGTACCTGGCATCAGAGGAACATTAAGCCTACTTGAGCACTCCTTGAGCAACATGGGACCAGGATGCTTCTCCCTGGCATGGTCAGGGATTGAACTTGAGGGACCTGGGGACAGGCCTGCAGGCCAGATCCTGTACCCCCAGGACTTGATTGTGTTGCTCAGGGGCAAGGAGGGGAGATTTGTGAACTAATCTTGGAAGGCCAGGGATTCCATGTGGGCAGAACTGAAAGGAGAACACAATGTCGTCCTGAGCTGGAGTGTAGTCCCAGAGCACCCCCTCCCCCAACAGGAAAGTCCTGCTTTCAATTCAGGGCAGGTGGGGTACCAGCCCACGTAGCCATAGCTGGTGAGCTTGGCTAGTTTGCGCTGCTACTTGTGGTCAGACACCAGAAGGAGATCTGTGGGCAGGGGAGGAGGGAGGAGAGCAAAACTCCCTCCCAAGAGCCAGACTGTGAATCCCAGACAGCCCCTCCCCCAACAAGCAGACTTTCTGGCTGGGTGGGGCTGCGTCAGCCCATCCCTGGTGGCTTTCCACAGCAGCCTGGTTGCAAAACGTCACCCCCTGCTGAGACAGCTTTTGTACCCACCTTTGTGGAGTCTGAACACAGACTCGCCCAACCCAGCTCCGCCCAGCCTCTCTCCTCCCCCACCTCTGCCATGGTGGAAAATAGAGTTCTCTGGGAGCTCCAAGGCACTGCCCACCACCTGGAACACCTGAATGCTTCTCCTGATTGACTAGAGCTGGACATAGTTTCCAAAAACACCACTGCAGCTGCCTCTTTCCTGCAAGTGCCACCTACTGTCAGGGAGGACAAGTTGTACAGCCCATTACAGCATTTATTGATTCAATCACACAGGGTGTGGCTGACTCTTACCCAAAAGCACCACCTCCTGTCTCAGAGATTAAACTGGTCATCCCAATATAATTCACACTGTCAGGAAGACCACAGGCTGGAGAAAGAAAAAGGATTTCAAGACCTCTGTCTTCCCTTGTTGACAAGAGACAAGGAATCTGCCCACACACATAGTACACTACCACTATAGCCTACAAATAACTAGCAAATGAGAAAACCACTACACTGAGGATATCTATAACCAATGTATCCATCTAGAACCTAGATGCCCATCAAAGTAAATCCAAAGCAAAATCCAAAGGTCCTTACACAACATGTGCTACAGACACACCCTTAAGAATGAGGGGGGGAATAAAAGCTCCATCTAAACAAAAGAAAATCCAAAAGCAAGAAGCAATAGCTGCTCCAGATGAGAAGGAATCAGTGCAAGAACTCAGGAAGTATGAAAAAACAGAGTGAAAGGACACACTAGGAGCACATAGGAGCACACTAGTCCTGTAGCATTAGATCCAAACAAAACTGAAAATGCTGAAATGACAGACAAAGAATTCCAAATATGGATCATAAGGAACATCAATAAGAACCAAGAGGAAATGGAAAACCAACTCAAAGAAACCAGAAAAACAATTCAGGAAATGAATGAAAAATTTACTAAAAAGATGGATATATTTACAAAACACCAAATAGAACTTCTGGAAATGAAAATTTCATTTAGGGAAATACCAAACACAGTAGAAAGTTTTAAGTATAGACTAGACCAAACAGAAGAATGAATTTCTAAGCTTGAAGACAACTCTTTCAAATTAATGCAGTCAGTCAAAAAGAAAGAACAAAGAATCAAGAGGAATGAACAAAGTCTATGAGAAATATGACATTATATAAAACAGCCAAATGTAAGAATAATAGGCATCCCTAAGAGTGAAGGAAAAAAAGCAAAAGGCCTGGAAAACTTATATGAGGGAATAATTGAGGAAAATTTCCCTGGTCTTGCTAGAGATTTAGTCATCTAGATATAAGAAGCTCTACAAACACCTGGGAGATTCATGCAAAAAGGGCATCACTAAGGCATACAGTCATCAGACTGGCCAAAGTCAATATGAAGGAGGAACTCCTATGAGCTGTGAGGTGAAAACATCAAGTAACTTATAAAGGAAAACCCAACAGACTAACAGTAGACTTCTCCTTACAAGCCAGAAAGGAATAGGGTCCTATATTTAGTCTCCCTAAATAGGGTAACTGCCAGCAAAGAATTTTGTATCCTGCTAAACTAAGTTTCAAAATGAAGGAGAAATAAAATCTTTCCCAGACAAGCAGACACTAAGGTAATTTGTCACTACTAGACCTGTCCTACAGGAAATGCTCAAAAGTGCATTATACATACAACAGCACAATAGATAACAACCAGTATAAAAACACCCAAAAGTTATAGCTCTCAGCTCTTAGCACAAGAGGGAAAACAAAACAATAAGGTATTATCCAACATGTTGAACAGAACAATAGCCCACATTCAATGCTAACACTCAACATGAATGGTCTAAATGCCCCACTTAAAAGACATACACTGGCTGAATGGATGTATAAACACAATCTAAGTATTTTCTGTCTCCAAGAAACACATCTAAACCACAAGGACTCACACAGACTCAAGGTAATGGGTGGGAAAAAAATATTCCACACAAATGGAAACCAAAATTGAGCAGGTGTAGCCATTCTCATATCAGATCAAATAGACTTTAAATCAACAATGGTTAAAAAAAAAATGACAAAGATGGTCATTATATAATGGTAAAAGGAGAAATTAAACAAGAAGACCTAAAAATCCTAAATATATATGCACCTGACACAGGAGCTCCCAGTTTCATAAAGAAAATTCTTTTAGATCGAAGCAAAGAAATAAACAGTAGCATCTTAATTGTTGGGGACTTCAACATTCCACTGACAGAACTCGACAGATCATCCAAGCAGAAAATGAATAAAGAAACACCAGATTTAACAGGACTTTAGAATAAATGAACCTAACAGATATTTACAGAACATTCCATGCCAAAACTACTGAATATGCATTTTTCTCATCAGCACAGGGGACATTTTCCAAAACTGATCATATCTTACGCCACAAAACAAGTCTCAGCAAATTCAAAAAAAATCGAAATCATACCATGTATGTTTTCAGACCACAGTGGACTAAAACTAGAAATACTTGAAATCAATTCCAAAAGAAACACTCAAATCTACACAAAGTTATGGAAATTAAACCACCTAAAGCTGAACAATCCTTGGGTCAATGATTAAATTAAGATAGAAATCAAAAGATTCCTCAAACTGAATGACAAAAGGGACACAAGCTTTCAAAATCTATGGGATACAGCAAAAGCAGCCCTAAAAGAAAAGTTAATAGCCTTAAATACCTACATCAAAAAGACATAAAGATAACAAATTAACAACCCAATGTCTCATCTCAAGAAACTAGAAAAATAAGGACAAACCAGACCCAAAGCCAACAGAATAAAAGAAATAACAAAGCTCAGAGCAGAGCTAAATGAGATGGAAACCAAAAAAAATATATAAAGGATCAATGAAACAAAAAGTTTGTTCTTTGAAAAGATAAACAAAATCAATACACCAATAGCCAGATTAACCAGAAGTAGAAGTGAAAGGATTCAAATGGCATCAATCAGATATGAAAAAGGAGACATCCTGACACCACAGAATTACATAATATCCATGAATACTACAAAAGCCTCTACACAAACAAACTGGAAAACCTGGAAGAAATGGATAAATTCTTGGAAACACATAACTTCCCAAGCCTGAATCAGGAAGAAATGGAAATCCTGAACAGACCAATAATGAGTAGCGAGATTGAAGTAGTAATAAAAAATCTCCCAACAAAACAAACCCTGGACCAGACAGATTCACAGCTAAATTCTACCAGACCTACAAAGAACTAGAGCTTATCCTTGGAAACTATTCCATAACATCTAGAAGGAGGGACTCTTCCCTAACTCATTCTTTGAAACCAATATCACCCTGTTACCAAAGCCAGGAAAGGACACACCAAAAAAAGAAAACTACAGACCAATATCCCTTGTGAACATAGATGCAAAAATGCTCAAGAAAATATTAGTAAACCAAATTCAACAGCACATCAAAATAATCCACTATGATCAAGTGGGTTTCATCCCAGGGATACAAGGATGGTTTAAGATACACAAATCAATAAATGTGATTCACCACATAAACAGAAACAAAAATAAAGACCATTTGATCATCTCAATAGATGCAGAAAAAGCATTCGATAAAACCCAACACCCTTTCATGATAAAAACCCTCAATAAACTAGTCATGGAAGGAAGATACCTCAAAATCATAAAAGCCATATATGACAAACCCACAGCCAACATCATACTGAATGGAGAAAAGTTGAAAGCATTCCCCATAAGAAGTAGAACAAGATAAGGGTGCCCACTGTTACCCATTCTATAAAACATAGTATTGGAAGTGCTAGCAAGAGCAATCAGTCAAGAGAAAGAAATAAATGGTATCCAAATCAGGAAAGAGGAGGTCAAACTATCCCTGTTCAATGATGTTATGATCTTATGTCCAGAAAATCCTAAGGACTCCACCAAAAGACTCCTAGAATTGATAAATAAATTCAGCAAAGTCTCAGTTTACAATATCAATGTACACAAATAAGTAGCATTTCTATATACTAATAACAGTCAAGCACAGAGTCAAAACAAGGACTCAATACCATTTACAATAACTACAAAGAAAATAAAATACCTAGGAATAAACTTAAGCAAGGAGGTGAAATAGCTCTATAAGGAGAACTACAAAATAACAATGAAAGAAGTCACAGATAACACAAACAAATGGAAAAACATCCCCTTCTCATGGATTGGTAGAATCAACATTGTTAAAATGTCCTTACTGCCCAAAGTAATTTACAGATTCAACACAATTCCTATCTAAATACCAGTGTCCTATTTCACAGATCAAGAAAAAATAATCCTAAGCTTTATTTGCAACCAAAAAAGAACCCAAATAGCCAAAGCAATCTTAAGCAAAAAGAACAAATCTGGAGGCATCATATTACCTGACTTCAAATTATACTACAAGGCTATAGAGTAACCAAAACAACATGGTACTGGTATAAAAGCAGACCAATGGAATAGAATAGAGAACCCATAAATAAAACCATCTACCTACAACCAACTGATCTTCGACAAAGCAGACAACAGCATACACTGGGAAAATGATGCCCTATTCAATAAATGGTGCTGGGAAAATTGGATAGCCACATGCAGAAGAATGAAACACTATCTCTCACTATATACAAAAATTAATTCAAGATGGATTAAAAACTTCAATGTAAGGAATGGAAACCATAAAATTTCTAGAATAAAATGTAGGAAAAACTCTTCTAGACATTGGCCTAGGCAAAGAATTTATGACTAAGACCCCAAAGGCAAATACAGGAACAACAAAAATAAATAAATGAGACTTAATTAAATTAAAAACTTCTGCACAGCAGAGGACACAATCCATACAGTGAATAGACAACCTACAGAATGGTAGAAAATATTCACAAACTATACATATGACAAAGGACTAATATCCATAATCTACAAAGAACTCAAACAAATCAGCAAGAAAAAAACAAATAACCCCATTAAAAGGTGGGAAAAAGACATGAACAGAGTTTTTTCAAAAGAAAATAGACAACAGACATATGAAAGAATGCTCAACATCACTAATTATCAGGGAAATGTAAATTAAAACCACAATGAGATATCACCTTAACCCTGTCAGAATAGCCATTATTAAAAAGTCAAAAAACAATAGATGCTGGCATGAGTGCAGAGAGAAAGGAACGCTTATGCACTGTTGGTGGGATTGCAAATTATTACAGCTTCTGTGGAAAACAGTATGGAGATTCCTCAAAGAACTAAAAGTAGACTTCCCATTCGATCTAGCACTCCCACTGCTGGGTATCTACCTAAAGGAAATGAAATCATTTTATCAAAAAGACACCTGCACTTCAATGTTTATTGCAACACAATTCACAAATTGCAAAGATGTGGAATCAATCTAAGTGCCCATTAATTAATTAATGAGTGATTAAAGAAAATGTGGTATGTGTATACCATGGAGTACTACTCAGCCATAAAAAGGAATGAAATAATGTCATTTGCAGCAACTTGGATGGAACTGGAGACCATCGTCCTAAGTGAAATATCTCAGCAATGGAAAACCAAACACCATATGTTCTCACTAATAAGTGGGAGCTAATAGATGGGTACTTATGGGCACAAAGCGATATAAAGGACATGAGAAACCAAGAAGCGGGGAGCGCAGGAGGGTAGGTGTGGGATAAAAACTTACCTTTTGGGTAAAATGAACACTATTCTGGTGATGGGCACACCAAAAGCCCTTACTTAAGCATTATACAAGGTATCCATGTAACAAAAACACTTGTACCCCTTTAATTAGTACTTAGAAATTTTTAAAAAATTTTGTTGAATGAATAAATGAATGTGAACACCCAAAGCTACATGATTGCTAGTTTATAAACTCAGAACCTGGGAAAAATTAGACTTATTAGGAAGCTGCCATGGCAGTCAGTTACTAAGAAATGTCAGTATGGCGTCTGTTAAGTAACATTTATTATCAAGTGTGTTCGTTTGCATTCTCTCATGTTCAGTGAATTGTTATGATATCACAAAATAATTTGTTCTCTACTAACTTAAATTATTTTAATCTAGTTTGAATTCTTTAATGACTATCCCGTATTATATACCCTGGGGTGTTATGTTACAGGAACATGGCACTCTAACTACAGATAATTATGTAATTGCAGAGGGTTTAATATAAGGGAAGTATAAATTTTATTTTCATTACATTCCTTAATGATGGCCAAAATTTTGAAGTCCTTTTTTCCTGAAAGAGTACTAGATGTTATAGCTTACTACACACCTAGGCTATATGCTATAGGCTATATGTTATAGCCTATTGCTCCTAGGTTGTAAATGTATACAACATGTTACTGTACTGAATATTGAGGGCAATTGTAACATAATGGATAGTATGTATCTATATATCTAGACATAGAAAAGTAAAAATACAGTATTATAATCTAATGGGAACACTGTCCATTGTTGACAAAAAAACATCATTATGCAGCACATGACAATATTTGAATATTTTAGTTGTCTTTATTTACACTGCCACCTTTCTGCACATCTGGACAAATATTGTATCCCATCAGTTTATCTTTCCCTGCCCAGAAAAGTTTAATTCCATTCACATTCTTGGATAATTTATTTTATCCTCCTTGTTTTAGATTACTCATTCATTCATTCAGCAAAAATTAATTGAGCTTCTGCTATATGTCAGGCATAGTGCAAGACTCTGTGATGAGCAAGTTATTTATATACATGTTGAGCAAGTTTAGTCCTGTTACCAGTTCCTAAAGAATCCTAAATTTTTCTCTATACACACCACCGTCCATTTACCTTTAACTCACTGCAAGCCTGTTTTCTTTTCTTTGCGATAAACATTAAAAACCATGGATATCACAGTTTTCTCACTTTCATCCTTCTACATTGTATATACAAAGCAGCTTCTAAGTGGCTCACAGATGAAAATTTAATACAGTCAACATAGGCCTAGGCTACACTGTGTATATACATACATGTGTAAGTGTATGTTGGGGAGCAGGGTGATTAATAGACCTACGAAAACTATTCCCTAGAGATCCAACTCAAGTAGTGCTTCAAGAATTGTACACAAAAATACCTCCATTTGTGCTGAGGCTGTCCTTTGGTTAGTTTTATTGTAATGACTGGCTGCACAGTGACAGAATGATACAGTACTACTTTTGTCCCTAAACTCCAATATTGTTTAATCCTGTTCTTCTTGAGCTTGTTATATTTACAGTCTCTTAGTTCCTTGGTTACCAGCATTAATCCTAATGTTCTGTCTAAAGTATAGTAAAGGTTTTCTTGTGCTCTAGTTCACTACAATGTTTGAGGGGTAGTTGCCATAAGTAATGGTTTTGCTTTACTTCTTACCAGGGCAACCACAAACTAGACAGTGGTTCAACAACTCAGGTTTTGCAAGGGATCATGAGAGATCATATGCAGCCTCAGGGAACTGCTAAAATGCTCAGATTAATTGTCTAGAAATAAGTTCATGAGTCTCAAGAACATTTACTTTAGAGTTAGAAGGAACTCTAAAATCACTAAATTACTACTAAATGTCAGAGTAAACCACTTGATTTTAGTGGAAGAAAATGGCATCCATTTAAGAAGCAAAACCCTAATATCAAAGATGAAGTTAATGTAGAATAACACACACAAGGGCTGCATCCATGAAACCTGCAACAATAATTTTGGCCTCTGTAGAGTTTGCTTCATATAATTGCTCTTTCTTTTTCCAAATTCACATTATATGCAAATTCTTGTTTATTCACATGAGTAGACAAACTCGGGAAATTGTCTCAAGCAGTGAATGGTTTTGGAAGCCAGGCAGAGTGAACTGATCTTTGGTTTACAAATGTGCTCTGATGCTAAAGGAATGGCTGCATTAACAATCAACTTTAACAAGGAATCAGGGCTTTGTGGATAAGAAACCAAAATGGGTGAAGGAAAGTAACAGTGCTAAGAGCAAATGACATGTCTGAAAAGTAAACTTCTTCATTTGAAGGAAGATTATGCAAAATCCACCTTGAAAATAATGACTGAGAAAGCCAACTTGGTATGTTTTAAAGAGACTTGGTTGACATAAGGCCTTGATGATTTGGCTTTGACAAGGCTATTGCTAAATGTGGGGAGAATGGGATTCACATCCCCCAAAATCACATCTTTTGATCATTATTTATTCTGAACAAAGATAGCAAGAAGGTACATTTTTCTCCCTCATTACCAAAGCTTTTGAATCAGTTAACTAGGCATGGTCATTTTCGTGAGCTTTCCTAATGCCAACAGACACCAAATGTTGAGGTAGATCAAAGGAACAAAGAATTATAGAGACACTGAGCCACTTTTCTTAGGACCCTGAGTACAATGTGAACAGTCTACTTAGCTCCAGGCCCCAAACCAAGAATTTTGCAGCAGACACAGTCTGGATTTTTTGGGAAGTTCTCCATGTTGCTTTTCATAGTTTAAATAATCCATTTGAACAATCCTGATTAAATCAGTTGCCCCTAGGCAATGGGCAAAAGCATAAATGGCTTTTAGGAGAGAGAGGTCCAAAAGCTTCTCTCTCTCCATCTCTTTCTTGCTCTCTCTCTCTCCCCCCTACCCGACTCCATCTATTTCCTTGTTTTTCATTCATTTTTTTCCCCAAAATTCTCTCTATTCAATAAAATTAGATAAGAAGAAGGTACTATTTAAAAAATGTTGTCCCCTGTTCATTTAATGATTCAGGTTTTGATTTTGAATTGCATGACCTACCTTGTTGTGCCGATTATGAACAGTTTTTTGAAAGTCTGTTGTTCAGGGAGTGGTTATCTAGTAATATTATGGAAGGTCACTAGTCATTTGTTTTTTATGTCTGATTCTTTTTAAACCAGGCTATTACTCTATCATTTAATAATCCTTACCTCAAAGTTCACTTGAAAGAAAGCTCATAAGATTTAAAGGGGAAAAAAATCCCTAAAAATAAAAGTTAGGCTAGGCTAGGCCAGGGTGGGAAATTCCATTGTGGCTAGAAGCCCATGGCAGGTAGAGTGGAATTTAATGAAGGAAACTGCTGTGTTTTTGTGTCTTTCTGTATGTTTTTCCTTTAAAACCAAGAGCTGGGCAGGCATCCCATTCGACCTGACGTGACCCAAGCAAATTGCTTCTTATATAAAAACAACTGCAGACTTTGAGAATGTGAAAATGCACTGTATCCTTCTCCAGCCGAGGGAAACGAAAGCCTGAGAAACAGGACGGCCCTGTCAATACTCGTTGAGCAGAACTATCACTCAAACCTGATAAAGGGAGATTAAAACAGGCTCCCTTACGCCAGAGGGATTCATTATAAGTTGGACTTCTTTATTTATTTTTTATTTTCTTAAACAAGCACAAGTGGTTGATAGAAAATGCATTTCTTAAAGGTAGGTTTTCATGCAGGAAATGATAGTATGAACAATTTTTAAAAGTCTTTTCATGGAACTAGCATTTAAAAATTTAAAAAGACTAATATTAAATAAAAAGACAAAGAGAATTATTTCCCTTTTTCTACCGCAGTCTTGGACAAGCAAAGGAGAAGATTCAGGGTGTGTCCACTGATATTGCATTCAGATGTGTTGTCTTGGCTTGTGTACTGACAGATTTATTTAAAAAACAAAGTTTTAAAAATGCATTGTGTGCTTGTGAAGTCACTTCATAAATCTTTTCCTTTATGAATTATTTTGATCACAAGGCTTGCTGTTTAAATCACTGAAGGACTATTCTCTCTAAAAGGAAAAATGCCTTCATTTTCAAATCGTCAGTTCAGAAGCCAGCAACTTCCCCTGAACAGCATGCAGGGATCCAGAGGGTAGAGAAAAAGGGACCACATGAGTTCTGCAAAAGGCATAACCCAGTTTAGATTTGCCGTGGTTCACAGAAAAGATATGTTTTAAAAATTTGGACCGAGAGTCTTTACTTTTCTATTAGATGACTTAGTATGAAATGGTGATTCTGCTTCAGGAAAATAACAAACAAACAAGGGAACACAGCCTTTGATGCAGCTGGTCTGCCAGAGGGCGGAAAGTTAGAATTAGAATACTCTTCAAGCTGTTGCTGAATAATGAAGGGTAGGGCTTCCTAGCTGGGCAGTTACCACAGCCCCCTGGGAGTTCAGAGAACAAATATTACCTAATGTGTACAAAGACTTTAAAAGTTAAGTTGATTACAAGCTGAGTGAGGAAAGTTGGATAAGGCAGTGAGGACTGAGTTCCACCAGGAGGACCTGATAGTCAAGAACACTGCCAGGAGCAACAGGGCTTCATTTGACCCTCTGGAGTTCTCAGGGTTAAAGAATTGGATACCAATAGGAAGTTAGTTAGGTTCTTGAAATGAATAGCCTCAGTGAATTCATTACAAAGAAGAAAGAAAAGCAAACAACATATTGGAATATATGCATACATAGAGGTTGATAAGATAAGTTGAATGAAGATTATACAATAAGTGACTGTGAGATGGGTAAAAATCTCCCTAACCAAAGTCAAAGTGTAATGTGCTTGTAGCTGAGGACCTTTGTTTTCTGCACAGCACCTAGAATGTTGAGACATAAAAGCAAATAATTAATAATTGGTCTGTTGTATCAATTTGCCAGGGTAATTGGTTAGGTGGAGTGGTAGGTGATTCCAGATTAGACACTGGAGGCTCTCTCAAACAGATGAATTTGAAACTTAATTCTGAAGGACAAGAGGGATGGACAGAACTGGCCAGGCTGTTTCAGGTTCATTGATTCCAGAGGTATTTCTTGGCTACTCACTGCTTCAATCACTGGTTTCCATCTTGCTACTGCCCCAGGAAATGAGCAAGAATTGTATGGGAAGGATGGAGAGCAATTTTACATGACAGAGGAAGCAAGTTGCTAATGTGGAAGATGGGAAAGAACATTAATAGGTAATGCATATTGTTAGAACAAGTGATGAGCGTTGTGGATGAGTTTGATCCCAATTCTGAGTAGGCAGTTAGAGTAAATGGTTGAATTTAACTCTGGAGTGTGACTACCTGGGTTACTTTGTAGTTCTGTGATCTATAAAATGAGATTATGATAATATCTATTTTTTTAAATTGTAGAACAAATTCTATAAGTTCATATATATATAATACTTAGCAAATGCCTATCTTAGAATAAGGCTTAAAAATGATGAGGATGGAGTTACCCATTTTCCCTGTACAGCTGTACCAAATGTTCAACTTCTTGTCATAATTAGAAATATCACATACCACCAACCTCCTAAGTAAATTCCTTCAGGTAGTTTTCTTTATTTATAACTCATTTTACTCATATAGATTATTCAGTTCAATTTAATTAAACAAATATTCATTGCCCATATTTAGCAAGTAGAATTATATAGCACTTTCTTAGGCACTATGAGTGATTTTTAAAAGGGTTTAAAAAAAATAGTCTTTTCTCATAAAAAATGTACTCTATTAGGGCAGGAAGACCCATAGAGACTTTGATTCTAATGCAATTTTCAAAATCAATTTCTAAGTAGTATTTGACCTAAAGCCACAATTTTGGTAGTCCTGATTTTGGTAATGGAGGAATAATTTGTACTATTCCAGGACATATATTTCCACAGATGACAGTTGCAAACCATGATTAAGATTAAAACTAAACTACAATTAAAAACTAAAAAAAAAATTATTTAAAGGCTCTGGAGAATGACAAAAAGCAGTCAGAATCTGGAGTGAACTGTACTGGGTGAAATTCACATTTATTACATTTTCTTCCCTCAAGAAACTCCCCAGTCTATGTGGTATAGAGCTATTAGGACCCAAGCAGGAAGTCACAATCTTATTGGTTGTGATGTCAAAGGATGGAGCTGGGGTTGGCAGAGTGGCTGAAATGGAGGAAGTTCTAGAAAGGATAGAGCCACAGAAGGAGGGCTCCCATAAATCTACATATGAATTCACCTAATGTTTTGGCTGACTTATGAGCTGTGCATGTTGGGGGGAGACTATAAGGGCCTAAAGAAAAGGAACAACTAGAAGGATAAAAGAGCCAAGCAAATATATTAGATGAAGGGGAAACAAAGTTAGGAGTTTGAATTTTACTAAGTTAGAAAGATTTGGAAAATGTGTCAGGCTTTACTTGAAACCCAGACAAAATATACCTTGGGAATATAGATGATGGCCCAGGACTAAGAAATGAATTCTAGAAAGAGTGAAAAACTGAAACATTGAAAATTCCTATCAGGGCATCCTCCAAAATGTCAAAGTGATCAAGTAATTTAATTATCTGCTAAAATAAAAATCTATTCTAGTGAAGAAAGATAACAGAGCCCAGAGCTGGTACATATACAAAATGTTCAAATATAATTCAAAAATTACTGGTGATGAATACAAAAAAATGTGACCTCTAATGAAAAAAAAAATCAATAGAAATAGATTCCTAGATGATCCAGAAGTTAAATTAGCAGACAAGGACTTTAAAGCAAAAATTATAAATATATTCAAGACTTAAAGAAATTATAGTCATAATGAGGGAACAGATGAGAAATGGAACTTACTAAAAAAAAACAAAAAGTTAAGGCACAATATCAGAAATTTAAAAATAATCATTGAAAAGGCTTAACAACAGATTGGAGATGGTAGAAGAAAGTGTCAGTAAACTTGAATACAGATCAATAGAATTATCAATATAAAGAACAAAAAAAGGTTGAGTAATGTGCAGAATGATAGGTAGAACAACATCAAATGATCTAATATGCTTTTAGTGTATCTCAGAAGAAAAAAATGAAATTGCTAAAAAGAACCAAATGTTAAAGTGCAATATCTGAAATAAAAATAATTTTTTGGAGAGGCTTTATAGCAGATTATAGGTGGCAGAAGAGAAAATGGGATAGAAATGATATTTGAAGAAATCATAGCTGAAAATATCCAAAATTTGATGAAAAAACAAAAATATACAAGGAAAACCATATTGTAGGCACCATATACAAACTTCCCTAAGCCAAAGATACAGAGAAAAATCTCAAAAGCAACCAGGAAGGTAGGGGGAATAGATTGCCTATAGGGCAACAATTAAATAAACATCAACTGATTCCTCATTAAAAATGTAGTGCCATTTCTTAAATGATTAAAAAGAAAAACAACTGCTAAACCAGAATTCTATATACAGCAAAGATATCTTCCAATAATGAAGAAAGAAAGAATTTTCTATTATCAATACAATTCCTACAAGAAATATGAAAGGCAGTGCTTCATGTGGAAGGGAAATGACGCCAGGCAGAAACATGGTTTTACAGAAAGAATGAAGAGTACTAAAATTTTTAAATATCTATGTACATGTAAAAGAATATCTTTTTATTATTATAATTTTTAGAAAGAAAAACTGCCTATTGAATGCATAAATTATAACATTTTATCATGGGTCTATACTGCTTGCAGATGTAAAATATATAAAACACCATCAACCACCTTGACCTATTTGCCATTTATAGAACACTTATTACCACCTGTAGAATATGCATTCTTTACAACCTCACATGGGACTTTTATAAAGTAGACAACAATCTAGGCCATAAAATGAGTTTCAAACATTTTCAAAAGATTGAGATACTACAAAATATACTTCCTGATTATAATGTAATTAAATTAGAAATTTTAAAAAAATAATAAAATATCTATAAATGACCACATGTAAATTGAATAACAAACTTCTAAATACCCCGTGGTTGGAAGGTCATTAAAGAAATTATAAAATACTTTAAATTAAGTTATGTAATATATTGAAATTTATGGAATGGGTTAGAAAATGTAATATACTTAAATTTATAAAATGGATTAAAGCAGGGCTTAACAGAAATTTAGAGCTTTTAATCCTAAATTAGAAGAAAGAAGAAAGGTTTAAAATCAATAACATAGGTTTCTACTTTAGGGAAATAGAAAAATATGACCATTTTAAATCCCAAAGTAGTAGAAGAAAGGAAATAAATAGCAAAGGCAGAAAACTATGAAATAAAAAACAAACTATAAAGAAAATTAACAAAAGCGAACTTGATTATTTGAAAAGATTAATAAAATTGATAAACCTCTAACAAAATGATCAAGAAAAAAAGAAAAGATACAAATTATGAATATCAGTAATGAAAGACAGGATGTCATTATATACCATACAGATGAAAAAACAAGAGAATATTATGAAAACTTCATGTCAGTAATTTCAACAACTTTAATAAAATAGATACATTTCTTTAAAAACATATTACCAAAACTGACAGAGTAAACACAGAAAATCTGAATAACCCTGTATATATTAAAGAAATTGAATTTCTATCAAAAACATTCCTAAAAAAGATAACCACAGGTCCAGATAGTTTCCCAAGAGAATTCTATAAAACATTTAAGGAAGAAATAATGTTATTAAATAATTCTATATACACTCTTTCAGAAAGCCTAGTAGGTAAAAATACTTCCTGACTTATTTTATGAGGCCAGCATAATCCTAACAGCAAAGCCTGACAAATATTACAAGAAAATAAAATTATAGGCCAGTATTCATCACAGTTCTCGGCACAATAATCTTTAAAAAAGTATTAGCAAATAGAGTCCAGCAATACATAAAAAGGGTAATACCTCATGATCAAGTGGGATTTATCTCAGAAATGCAAGTTTAGTTTAACATTTGAAAATAAATCAGTGTAAATTCACCACATTACTGGAATAAAAGAGAAAAAATATCTCAATAGATGCAGAAAAAGCATTTGAAAAAATTTGACAGGCTTTCATAATAAAAACTCTCAGAAAATTTGAATACATAGGAACTTCCTCAATCTGATGAAGGACTTCTGTGAAAACCTATAATTAATATCATACTTAATGATGAAAGTCTGAATGCTTGCCTCCTGAGATATAGTACAAGGCAAAGATATTTATTCTTACTACTTCTGTTCAGCATTGTTCTAAAGATCCTAGCCAGAGCAATAAAGCGAGGAAAATAAATTCAAGGATGGATTCATAAATACCATGATTATTTACATTAGAAAATCTTAAGGGAGATATAAAACAACTACTAGACATAAAAAGTGTATTTAGGAAAGTCATAGGATCAATACACAAAAATTGATTGTATTTTTAGTAGGGGCAAATAATTTGAAAATGTAATTTTAAAATCAATTTATGCTAGCATGAAAATATAAAATACTTAGAAATAAGTTTAACAGAAGAATGTAAGCCCTCTATGTTCAAAATTAAAAAGGCCTTTGAGAAATATCCTTTTATCAATTCATAGATGAACACTCAGTATTTTTTAGGTGTTATTTTCCCCAAAATTATCTATAGATTCAACATAATCCCAGTCAGAATCTCAATGGTTTTTTCCCCTAATTTTAAGAGAAATTGTCAAGTTGCTTTTTAAAATTTATGTGGAATTGCAAAGAACTTAGTAAAAGAACAAAGCTGAAGGACTCACACCACCTAATATCAAGACTTTCTATAAATATGCAGTGATAAAGACAGAAATACAAACCCCCACCTCCACTCTTCCTAAAAATAAACAAATAGATCATTGCAACAGAATAGAGAGCATCCAGATAATGACTCCAAATATATAGTCAATTGATATCAACAGAGGTGCCAAGGTAATTTACTTGGGAAAAAAGAAAGTCTTTTCAACAAATGGTACTGAAACAACTGCATAAACATATGGAAAAAAATTGAACCTTGACTTCTATCTCACACCACACACTAAAATTGATTCGATATGTATAAAACACCTACACACAACTAAGACTGTAATGTTTCTAGAAGGGCACATAGCAAAAAAATTTCATGCCCTTAAGGTAGACAAATGTTAGAGAGGACACAAACAACCCTAAACATAAAAGAAAAATTGATAAATCTGACTGCATCCAGATTAAAAATTTCTGCTCATTAAAAGACATTGTTAAGAAAATGAGAAGACAAGCAACAGACTGGGAAAAAATATTTTCAATACATATATCAACAAAAGACTCATGTCCAGAATGTGTAAGAGATGCCTACAAATCTATAACAAATAGACAACTCACTTAAAAAATGGTCAAAAATTTGATTAGATACTTCACAACTGGAGATCTAAGAATGGCCAATAAACTCATAAAAGGTATTCAACACCACTAGTCATCAGGGACATTCAGATTAACCACAACATGATCATAGTTCATGCTTAATAGAATGACTGAAATATTTTAATAGAAATGACTGACACATTCAAATGTTAGCAAGGATGTGGAATACTTGAAACTCTTACATTTGCTAGTGGAATGTGAAATGGTACAATCACTTTGGAATGTTGGGTCAGTATCTTATAAAGTTAAACATATACCTACCCTATGACTTGGTAATTACATTCCTACGTATTTACCAAAAGGATGTGAAAACTATGCCCTCAAAAGACTTATACAGGAATGTTTATACTGACTTTGTTCATAATTGCATAAAACTGGAACCACCCAAATGTGGAAAATGGATATGCAAATTGTGGTATATTTTTAAAATGAAATACTAATAAGCAAACAAAATAAAAGAGTATGATACACACAAAAATATGGATAAACTTCAGAAACATCATATGCAAAAGAAGCCAGGACACAAAAGAGTACACATAGGTGATTCCATTTATATGAAGGCAAAACTATTTCCAAGGTGATAATCAGAATATTGGTTGTTTATGAGAGGTAGGGATTGGACTGGAAGGGGGCATAAAGGAACTTTCTATGTCTCTGTTATGGTGGTGCTTACACTAGTGTACACATTTATCAAAACTCTTTGCGTGTACACTTTAAAATCTACGAATGTTGTTGAATGTAACTTACAACTCAACTGTGAAAAAATTCATGTTTGATCCTAATCAACTCTCACCTGAAGTGCTTCAATTCTCACCTGAAGTGCTTCTCCATTTTGCTGTTTCCGTGGACCTTGTCCTAATTAACCTTCAAAGCTGTGTTAAAATTTTTCTTCTGCCGCCTTCTGCCTATTTCTCTGATTCCAAGAGATGCAGTAGAACATAAATTTTCAAGATTTGGAAATCCAGGGAATGTTTAGGTTAAGGAAAGAGGTATCTAATTAACAAGCCCAGATATGGCATTGGACAGGCGTTGCTACTTTGGGCGAGTTTTCACTGCCCGTGTTCAGTTTTCTCTTTTGTGTATGATACTGTTTTCTAAATATGCTTTATTTCTTGAGCAAGAGGAAGAAAAAAAGGAGTCCTTCATGTTTACTTTGTTTGATTATATATTGCAAAGTTAATAGCAAACTCTAGCATAAAAACTTCAAAGAATGTCAGGCCTTTTAAATTTTTCCTTCTTCATTCTACTATCCAACCAATTTTTTTTTATTTCCTGGTTTTCTCTACACTTTTAAATTGTTATAGCCAAAGTAAAGAATAATTAAATATTCAAAGCTGAAAATAAGCGAGATTTCAGTTTCTTTCCAAGTGTGAGCTTACCACTTCCCTGCATTTAACTGTGATGGTGGTGTTCTGGCAATATTATCTTATGGTTGAAAATTCTGCTTTACCTAAAGCACTTTTTTGTTTTTAGCTTATCTAGGTGCCATCAGGTCTTGTCTTATTTTACTTTTATCTACCTTCCCCCAACAAATATTGCCCAAGTCTAACTGTAATGCAGCCTTTCTTTCATAGTGAATATTTATTAAAGCACTTAATACCTGAATTATGAAATGAAGACAAGAGCACATTAACCTGACTGAGTTATTTCCTTTCCTTTTTTTTTAAACACATATTCTAGCCCAGTCTATCAATGCCAGATGGCAACTACATTTTGATACACTGAATATTTACCAAGTCATGTGGTATGCTTTTGAAGTATTTTTTTATACTCTTTCCATCAAACGAGCTGACTCATCTCTCATTCATTTATTCCTGCTTTTAACAAGTTGCATTTTTAGAAACTTGACCTCAGCTTTATCAAAATGATAAACAATGTTTTAAAATGATGCATCAGAAGTTCTAAAGGCCTGTCTACCTCTTATATCCTATGACTATCATGTATGTTTTTTAGTTATTTAAATGTTACTAATGTACCAATTTTTCTCATATATTTTAACGACACTTGACTCCAACTAGTTTATTGTGTTAGCATAGAGGAATATGGTGGGAGAATATTTGTACTTGACAGCTTTAGGATATTCAGGGAATTAAAAGCATTTATGGCTGATGTAAGTTAAAATGACTGTGAAAATAAACAACTGAGCAACTGATATTTATGTCTAAGGCCTACATAAAGAGCCTACTGGAAATAGGCAGTAGGTCAAATAATAGTAAAATAATAATAATGATAATGATACTAATAGTGAATAGAAAAAGACAAAGAAGGCCAACAGGCCCCCAGAATACTACTCTCTTTCAAGTTTTCCTCTTGTTTTCTTAGTCTTCATGGGAATATGCATGTGTGGAAATAACTCTTAGGATATTTTTTCTAAATAGATGCTAATATTCCTTAATCTAGGGATATGAAAAATAACAGAAGAAAGTGTTGATGGATAATAATACATGGCACTGAAAACTGTGGGTGGAGGACAATGCATATTCCAAGAACACTTCCTGGCCTGTTGATCTATGAAGACTATTTTCAGTTATTATTTAAGTGTTTATAACTACTAGTCAATGATTTTTTTAGAAATAGTAGATGATATTGTACATCATAAGAAGTTAATGAGTGCTTTACATAAAAGAGTGGAAGTTTTCTTTGTGGATAATTTTTTCGAAATTATTATAGTTTTATAGTTTTTCTTTGTAAAAGCAGACATTAGGGATATTTGGAAAGATTCAAGCAGAGAAATATAAAAGGATCTATTCAGTTTTACTAAAAAATCCCCCATGATACTCTTATCCATTTTATTTTCTAGTTTTCTGTATAATTAAAATTGTTTCAGTCTTTTTTGAGTGTGTATAACACAGTTTATATAGTGCCTAGTCTGGAGTAGCTTCTCAAAAGTACTGATTGCTTTATTAATAATATTAGTGCATATCAACTTAGTGTCTGATACATAGTATGTATTTAGTTATTTATTATTATATTATTGTTGTTATTATTACTGCTTTTGAAAGGAATCTTCAATCAGCCTTTTAAAGTTATCTCATTTAACCTATGCTTTTATAAAAGATTTGGGAAATATACAATTTACCTAGTGTAAATTTAAAGTAATTTGAGTTAGTGAAAAGAAACATTCTAGAGGAAAACCACCACCAACACTAATGAATTCATTAAGGTTTGAATTAGAGTGATTATAGTTTTATACGTATATAAAGAGAGAACTTGAGATCAAATAAATTTTATTCCTATGACACATGTCGAATTCCTCTCTCTGAAGACTTTGTCAGCTTATTCACCTATATGACCCTCTAAAAGAGGAAGTACATCCTGATGAAGTATACCCATGAGTCATAAAGCAGACTTGAGCCCATTATGTACCCTTTTAGACTTTGTAGTCGTTTCTTTAGAAAAGAATCCCATGGAACTCCCCATTCTTTTATTAAATGAGCCCAGAAGATTTTCTTCTGACCCTTTCACTTTTAATAGCTTTTTTGTGTGTGTAATCAGCTTCTCAAGAACTGGAATTTTTGGAGTCTACTTATCTTCTTTATTTTATGAGTTTCACTTGAATGTTTCTAACTTCATGGAGACTTATCTGATTGAATGGTAATGTTTTGTATTCAGGCAGCAAGAAAGTTAGTAGTAAAAACACTGTGGTGAACATACAAAAAATAAAGCTTTCCATATAGTTTATAGTATATTCTTCTCCCTGAAGTAAAGTTAACAATGAAAGAATAGTATATCTTTTTGGCTCCTCTGCTGGATTAAACTGTGGGGTAATTAAATGATTGTATTATTTGGGGAAATAGAAAATGGATGGGCGTAAGGTAAATTTTTGAACTGTGAGACACTTCAATTATAATGAGGATCATTTTATTTAGTAACATATTGGTCAACTACCTAAAGTTATGTTATGTTTAAGTCTTAAATATTTAATATCTGAGGCTGCTGATTAGTCAAAAGAGTAGGAGCTAGAATAAATCATATTTGCTTTACTTTTGTTTTAGGAGGCACTACTTTCTATATCTACATAGCCTGAGTTTGTTGCCTTTGGGTTGAAACTTAATGATAATCCCCCAACAATGTCAATGATCTTTCCCTGCTATATTTTGAACTTTGAAATACATTGGGATAAATTCCAGTCAGGCTAAAGTATTTTGTTTTTCTTAATTCTCTCTGTATTTCAGATCTAATTTGGTTTCTCTATTAAGCTCTTATTCTTCTGGATTTTTATGTACAATTTATCAAATGCTATCTTTTAGGGACTACCTTTTTTGTCTTGTCTAATGTAACATTATTGCATATAGCACAAATTAGTAGAGTAGTTAACAGTATAATTTTATAAATGACACTTTCTAAATTTAAGATACTACCATTCTGTTCTATCAGTGCTTTGGAAAACTGTGGATATGGTGAGTTTTCCTTTAACAAGAAAATATTATCATGTCTTCTCATTTATCTAATGACACTTAGCTCACTAAGTCTTTGAAATTA
Source organism: Daubentonia madagascariensis (assembly GCA_023783475.1). Lineage (NCBI taxonomy): Eukaryota > Metazoa > Chordata > Mammalia > Primates > Daubentoniidae > Daubentonia > Daubentonia madagascariensis. Next base: position 12,444,874 of record JAKFHU010001631.1, on the reverse strand, counting down.
TTAGCTGTAAAAATGTATATAAAATGCTCAGCAAAATGTGTTTTATAATAAGCACTTAATAAATGGTATCTATTGTTATGTATGACATATTTATAGCTATTAAATGTATTAAAATACCAATAATAGTGTGATTATTCCAATGCTTACTACATAATAAATAATATATATTAATTATAATAATTAATAGGTTCCCTAGTAAATTTTTTATTAACAGGTGGTAAGATAATAATGGAAGGAATGTCGCAACAAATTCAATACCACAGTTAAAACAACTAGTCAAAACATAGCACAAGATGTACTTAATGTAAATTTACTTAGTTCAAATTTGTACTTAAAGTACACGTTTCTTCTCTTCTGATACACAACTATCTCAAAGTCTAAGTAGAAAACATGTCTTATAATGTAGGAACACTAAACAGCATATGCTTGTGAAAACTCTCTAAAAGGTTAACCTTAATAATTTAGAATTCTTTTCTATTTCTTATAGTTCTGATCTTTAGTTATAGAAGTTAGAGATTATTCCCCTCCTAACATTTTATCAATTAGCAAATAAAGAGATGTCACCAAAGTACCATCTGGTTAATTATCAAATTGTTACAGACAGTGAGTGCCCTCAGGATTAAATATCTTTTCTTTCTTTCACATAAATGTCATGATTATTAGCCAAGTCCATGTTAGAGAGATACTACATTAGTACTGAGCATTTACTGAGTACTTCCATTGTATATGTTACACAGGTTTCGTAGGTAATCACTACTTCAGAGATGACTAAACTGAGGTTTAAAGGGGTTGGCTAACTTGTTCAAGGTCATACTGATAATAAGCAGTGGAGTTTGATTTTAAATTGATGGCTGGCTGACCCCAAACCCATGCTTTTTGTTTGTTTGTTTTTTGTTTTGTTTTGTTTTGTTTTTAAGCATATCGAATTGCTTCTTTTACTCAACCTAAGTAAATTCCCAAAAGCTTTTGCCAGAGATTTAACCTCACTTTGGACTTTTGAGACCTCCAAGCTTTCTATTCTTAGTTCTTTTATCTTTGAGGAAGAGCTATACAGGTGAAGGGAGGAAGGAAAAGGAAGCATGTAAAGGGGAAATGGTGAACACTGCTCTCCTGCTTCCTCTCCATGATAACTCTTACCTTTATTCCCAAGAGAAAAAATGTAAAAATCCTCCCTTCTTGGGAAGTGTAAAACTACTTTGACTAAATTCCTTCAAATTAGTGATTAACTGGCAACTGTAGCCGAAAATCTGTATCTTTTCTTTTTAAAGGTAACTCTTAAACCTTCCCTTCTACTTAATCTGCATATTGTACTGAGGTTATTTATCTTCCAACATTTCACGAGTTCCCTTAGGAATACCGTTAGCAACTACCTTTCCATACAAACTGCTGGGAAAGTTTAAGGAGATCAAATCCCTTCTAACAAACAAAATAGAGTTTTTGAATGGAAATTTAATAGCAAATTAGATTGGCATCATTACAGGAAGATGAATAAAACTTTTGTTTCCTTTACATTTACAGTAGAAAAGTCAACCAACTCTCCAATGTACAATGGGCTGAAAGAAAGAAATTATTTTTTGGCTTATTTTACAACATATCTTGCTTTCACTACATTCTATCAACCTCCAAAACAAATTCAACCTCCAAAACAAATGTTAAACCTGGTCTCTCCCACCCATTGCTGTAAATGTTCCTAATGGAGTTTTCTCAAGAAAGGAGGAGTTTTCATTAGAAGGAAGGAGATTCTTCCTTCTCCAAATACAAACTCTACTACAAGGGAAAATATGTCTTGCATTCTACTAGGGCTTCTACTTTTTTTCATCTTAACATAAAAGTCTTCCAGACTTCCTCCATTCACCATAATTCTACTGAGAGTGGGCATCAAGGAAAGGGTTTACAGTGGTAGCCTCTTTTTTCACCCACAGGCTCCTACCTTCCTCCCACTTTGCTGTTTTTCATATAATCTTTCTTGTATAGAGGTTTTATGAAAACTGAGAAATTTCAGATAAATCTATTTCTAAAATGTGTATGCCCTATTTTTTTTAATAAAAGGACTCAGGAAATGACTAAGGATAAACAGGTAACTCTCCTCTATCAGTACTTCCTATCGCTTTCAATAATTCTGCTAAACCTCTTCTTTTCTGACTTTCTCCATGCTTTGGACTTTATGCCGTAGTTGATGGCTCTATGTTATCAATCTTTCTTTTCCCTCTCTTCCTCAAAGCTACATAATTTATTTAGTGAAGAACTAAAAATGAAATACTTTCTGCTTTATAGATAGTTTTTGCCCAACATTCTTTGTGATTGTGTCAAGTCAAAGAAAAGTGTTGTGTCTAATGAAATTACCTGGTGAGGCCAAATGGTAAGTAATTTCTCATCTAATGGGTAAAATTACTTTGGCTTCTCCATAACAAAAATCTACTTGTATTAGAAGTGTGTTTATTTTACGGAATTAACCTTAAAATAAATCTCTATGACTCAACATCCCTCTTTGACGCACTGAGGGGAAAATCTAATATAATATCAAAATAAAATAACTTTAACTTTCAACAATACTATCTATTGTAAACTGATGCCAGCCAGAAAGCTACCAGGAAACAGCTGGCTGAAACTATAGTTGAAACATCTTTGCAATTACCAAATAAAGCCAGTTTCCGGATAATGATATCAAGACAAAGGAATACAGTTTTTGAGGGAATGGGATGAAGAGGGATCCTTAACCTCTTTGAATCTTTTCTCACCATTTGCCTATATAATTAATTAGATTGGTCAGTAATACTTTATATTCATAAAGGTTTGAGGTAGATATTAAGCAATCACATATAGGAATTCTTTGTTAAATGCACATGTGTTTGAGAACAGTGGTAATAAAGAAAATTTCTATAAATGAATATTATTTACATAAAAATGATCTTTGGTATTCACTCATCCATGTTGTCTCCCACAATTGGTCCAACGACTAATATTTTATTTTTATATGGGCAGCTCTTAACTATCTTTTCATAGATCTCTGAACTTTGTAATATTCACGTCAACATACATCTTTGGGGCCCATAGTGTGTATATGTGTGTGTAATAAACTGTACTATATTAATAAATGTATATGATTTATTACAATATGTAGTTGAATATCCATTTTCCTCAGGGAAAGAAAAATTTTAAACTTTCTAAATTAGTTTTCTGTATATTCTTTCATTTCCAGAGCTAGTTAATTAATTTAAAATATATCCTAAATATGCTTTATCCTGCCTGCACACAGCTATATAATTCTGTGATGTAAGGGATCAGTCCCATCTTTTTGTCTTGCTGACCATCTTGGCAACATCAATAATTTTTAGACACAAAATGAATGAACTGCAGTGATAGGCAACAATATGAATGAACCATAATAATATAATATTAAGTGAAAATAATTAAATTCAAACATTGTATACAGCATAATATTTTATAAAAGCAACCAAAATATATACATATCACATATTATATACATGTATTCATATATGTGTGTATATACATACACACATATAAGTGTAAGAAAACCTATGGAAATACCTATAGATGTGATAAAACCACATGAAAATGAAAACAAAGGAATGATAGAAATGAGAATCAGGATGATATGTATCTTAAGTGGAGAAAGGCAGGAATATAACATAGGATAAACTATATGGTTAGATGTAGATTATTATAAAGCTCCTAGCTCTTGTTTCAGGGACTTAGTTTGCTGGTGTTTATTACTTTATTAAAAAATAACCAGGCCAGGCATGGTGGCTTATGTCTGTAACTCCAGCACTTTGGGAGGCTGAGGCAAGTGGATTACTTGAGCCCATGAGTTTAAGACCAGCCTGGGCAACATAGCGAGACCCCATCTCTACAAAAAATTTTTTAAAAAATTAGCCAGGCATGGCGGTACACACCTATAGTCTTAGCTACTCAAGAGGCTGAGGTGGTGGATCACATGAGCCCAGGATTTGGAGACTGCAATGAGCTATGATCACACCACTGCACCCCAGCCTGGACAACAGAGCGAGACTCTAAAAAAAAAAAAAAAAAAAAAACCTAAAAAAAAAACTAACTATATGAATAAAAGTGGGCAAAGCATAGATCAATAATGAGTTTGCAACAGGTACCAAGGAATGATTAATCCAAGTCTATGTACCTGAGGCTGAGGTAACAACAACAACAACAAAAATAGCTATACTCAATGTGTTAGTTATCTATTGCTACAAAAAATTACCTCAAAACCTAGTGATTTAAAACAATAAGCAAGTATTATCTCTCAAGAATCTAGCAGGATCAGGAATTCAAGTGCAGCTTAGCAGGGTGGTTTAAGATCTTTCACGATGTTGCCGTCAAGATGTCAACTGAGGTTACAGTTATCTGAAGACTTGATTAGGCCTGGAGGATTCTACTTGCAAGGTGTCCCACTCACAAAGCTGAAAAGTCATTGTTGACTGATGGTTTTAGTTCCTTTCTGCATAGACCTTTCCATAGGGCTGCCTGAGTGCCCTTACAACATAGAAGTTGGCTTTCCCCAGTGGAGCAATCCAAGGATTAAGGAAGAAGCGGTGATGGCTTCTATGACCTAGCATCAAAAGTAGTACACTATCACTTTTACCATGTTCTAGTGGTCACACAGACCAACCCTGATATAATGTAGGCAGGGCTACACAAGGGTGTGAATTCCAGGAGGCAGGGGTCATTGAAGGTCATCTTGGAAGCTAGTTACCACACAAACCAATCTGGCTTACCTTGAACATCTAACCTTTTAATCTACTGTAACTCTTAAATTCCAAACATCCCTTCCTATTCTGCTCTTGGTAGCATTGGCAAATTTGTTCTCTCTAGAATTGGAGCAGAGAGAAATAACTTTCTGCTCTTGATATAATAATACCACTAGCATTCTAATTTCAGTTTTTCAATTTAATTTTTTTTTATAAATAGTATATTAGCTTCTTTCTGCATGTGCTTTCAATTGTGTTGAGCTGTTTTGGGTTTTGTTTCTTGATTCTAAAATTTGTCATTTTCTATCTTCTAGGTTTCATCCTCCCTAAATATCCTTGGAATTATTAGTCATTTTTTTACTATCATGGATTTTATTCCCCAAAGCTGTAGATTTATATATTTGCATAACTGAAAGTTTTTCCATTGTTCACCTCACAATTTTTGTCCAGATGGTCATTTGTGCACTCAACAAATATTTATAGAGAACCTATCAAGTGCCAGAACAGTAAAGCCTCACTGTCAAGGAGCAGAAATGAAAAGGAATAGTGGTGAAAATATGTAGAGAAAGAGGGAAGAGTATTATAAGGATACGTAAGGGCAAAATATAAAGTAAGAAATCAAATTAAAGAGTTGGAAGAACTCTCATTTGTTCTAAAATACTCTTCTATTTGAAAGAACTGCACTTCAACCATGCCAGTTTAATAGTTGACTGTCTCACAGATCAACTGAGAATCATATACCAGAACTCCAAGGAGAGCCTTTGTGAAATTTCAATACCTCTGGGAGAGAGTTTCACTCTTCCTTATGGGTGAGATACCTTAAAATGGTGATTCACTGATCTAATGTGTGATCTAAAAGTACGTAGATTTGTGTTTAATCATAAGGAAAACATGTCTGGTACTGAAAATTAGCCACACAAACAATCCCTTTCCCACTATGGCTTCACTACTTGTCAAAATGCACTCAGGTGAATAAACTACAAAGGGATCAATTGATTGAAGAATGTGCAACATAATGTTTGCTGTCCCCCTGTGTCCTATATCAGTTCCCAGTCCACATCTACAAGAAAAGGATTTTCATCAGAGGGTTTCTTTTTTCCCATATTAGAATTCATTTCATTAAAAATGGAAAAGGAAGAAAATTACTTGAAACAGGAAGCCATCAACACAAAAAAGTAGCACATGGAGCAACTAAGGAAAATTTTGCAGCCTCAAAAGAGGAACACTCATGAAGAAATAAGCATGTTCCAACCATATGTTTTCATATAATAGTTTACAAATGTATCCAACTACATAAAAACTAAAATTAGCCATTTTGGCAGGAAAGATGACCCCTTTTCTTAACAGTGAAGAGTTTAGCATGTTTATTTTTTATATAAAAGGAGAGGTGATTAATAATATTACAAGATGTCATAAAATATTTTTTCCTTGAATTTCTGCCTAAAATGTATAGCTTAAGTCAACTGAAGTCTAATTCAAATTTTGCAACCTTTTGATATCAGGTCAAGTGGCACTTACTAAGACCCATGGAGAAATATTGTATCTTTGTGTATTCTTCTAAAACTGCTTACAGTATATTCTAGGATTACATTCCACAATCTCTGAAGTAAATGGCTGGTGAGGCAGGGTGAAAGGACTGGACCATATTCACTTTTTTTTTCTTGGAATTCATTTATCAGTTAAGCTTCAGACCTGGGAAGTTGAACAAGATGAGTTTTAAAATCCAAGGTCACCAAGTAGTAAAGATACTGGGAATTAGCTAAAAAAGTTTCCAGAAAGAGTAAGGTTGGCTAACTTGTTATGGGTAAATATTTACAATTTGAGGTTTGCAGGCTTCCAGACTTATTCTGATCTCAGCTAGACATTGGCAATCAAGAAAAGTGCTCATTTCATTGTACCCTAGCTACTTCCCTCTCCTAGATAAAACTTCAGAATATCAGTATGTTCTATTCCCTACAAATGAAATTCTTACACTACCACCTCTGGCCCACTCCACCAAAATTCCCTTTTTCCACCCAGAGCTATTTGTTCATTCCTAGATTGCCAATATCAGTTAAGTGTTGATCATATTCTAGAACATCAAAGTAATTAACAATAAGGTGTGAATGTGGTTTACAGGTTCACAAGGCAAATTTGCATTTTAAAAGAGGGGCTTGTTAAACACAAATGAACTAATAGATGGAATGTGTGAGAGATAGTTTTTTTCTCCAAGGGATGGGGGAAATTTCTAGTGCTCTTTTTCAGCCCTTAGATGTCAAGTACCATCTTGCTGAGATTCTTTTCCCCTCCGTAGTTTCTTGCCAGCCACCTCTCTTTTTATCCTACCACCTTTGCAAGTACGGTATATTTAAAATAGAGAATCATCAATTAGAGAAAGAGTGAGAACCTTGATATGTCCCTGAAAATCTTGAGGCCCCAAAATAGGTCCTAGAGCCCTAATTCTCCAGAGTAGTCAAGTTAAAAAAGTCAAAAATGTCTTACATTACAGATTTAGCCCTTTTTACCTGGTTAATTATTTGGATGAAGGATGATTGATAAGAAATTTTCCTATAATTAGTAAAAGTTCTTTAAAAAGTATTTAAAAATGAAAAAGTCAGACTTTTAAAAAATACAATCATTATATTACATTCATATAAATAAAAAACTAAAAATACATTTCATATACTTTTGACGTAAGGTAGACTAAGAGAATTAAGTCTGAACAAGATTTTCTTTTAGCCAAAGAACTTAGGATTTCAGAGAAGAAATAGGAAAACATCAAGAAGAAGAAAGGGGAGTGTGTCTGTAGGGATCCAGGAGTCTCTTGTTAAAATGTGGCTAGTAAATAGAAAATCTTTCTGCCCCACGAACTTGTCTTTCTACTCCAGACCCTCTTCCCCTCAAGTTTCCTGTTCTGTCTGAGGAAACCCATGTCTGTATCAGAAACCCATCATACCACTAACAAAACTGTTGACAAGAGTTTTTTACTTTAAATTTCAGCCTTTTAATTTCTGGCCTTAGTGCACATGACCCATAGTTTTTCCTCTCTAAATCTTTGTAGGCCATCAGTGTCCATGCACATGTGTCACCCAAAAATGTGATGGATCTGTGTTAAAGGAGATTATAGTGAAAGATACCTACTCCCACATGCTTGGCCAAATCTTTCTCCAGTCCATACAAGTGTCCTAGAAGTTGAAAATGGAAAAGCTATCTTTATTTACAAAAAGTAATAATAGTAACTATTAGTGACTTTCAGCTTTCTCAGTATATGTCGCTCTTTCACTTCTGGTTTTTAAAATGTTCCTAAAGGCATTTTGCAATGGGTTACTAATAATGATGTTAACAGAAATTACTTGAATTTAACTGAGTGAATAGTGGAATTAGGATTCAAACCCAAGATACAAACAATTTCATTTCAGATCTTGTGGGTTTTTTTTCATTACAATAAATTTTAAGGGCAGAGATGCCTGCTTGTATGAAATAGGGCTAAAAAAATACTGCCTAAAGTTAGGAATCCTGGATAATTCCTAGAAATATGATTCCCCTAAATTATTATTATCTTAAAATAAACTTTTAGATGCCATGATCTTTCTGACAAAAGCACTGGGATTAAAGTAATTAAGTTTTACTGTATCTTTTTCTCTTTGTAGAAGTTGGCCAATAGTGTCTATTTTAATTTGCCCTAGAGAGAATGATTATCACTATAAATGGTGTTATAAGTAAAATTTTTAAAACTTTTATGCAGGGTAACCCCATAATTTATCATCCAAGCTAAAGTACTTTTGAGAGTGAAAGTAACCACTATTAATAATTGTGCCTGGGCAATTGGAACTGAAACTATCCTGGATAAACTGAGAGATATGGTTACCAACTTCTAAAACATAATTCTGAGTCTGAGAGTGATGTTATTTTGATGAAAAAGCCCAGCATGATTTAAACCCATATATGTTACCTGTAACTTGCCTTCATTCCAGTTTCTTTGAAGTTAATTCTTAAGCACTATAAGCACTACTGAATGCTTTAGTCTCATGCTCTGCCCAAGAGATAGCCAAATGCTGGGGCATTCATTCAAGACCAAATCAGAAGGAAGACTGCCACCTGCTGAGAGTCAAACCCCAAATTTTTTATACAAGTTGGTATTTGGGGGCTACTATCCAAACTTTGACTATGAGCAACCCAGACTTTCAGACCAAAAGACATGTTCTATGCAACATCCCCCTGTAAACCTCAGTCACCTTCATAGAGATCTTAGTGATAAGCATTAAACCAACATTTGAAATGTTAAAAGGGAAAATCTGTTTGGCAGTTAAATTATTTTTACAACTGACCAAAATAATATTATGCAATGGAAGCCTCTTAAGTTAGTAATTCATAAAAAAAATTAAATTGCTAAAAATAGATTTTTATACATCAAAGCTCAATTTAACAGTGTGGGACTGTAATTAATCTTAGAATGTCCTCATAACAGGCAAAAAATAAATAAATTTTCTTTTGAAAACAGATACTTTATATGAGAATGTATTGCTTTGTGCCATCCCTGTAACATGCTGTCTTCTAGTTCTGCCTATAAGGTACTGAATTGAAAGGTGACCCAACAGTGTTACCCTTAACAGAGCAACACTATCAGAAAATGATAGAGAGAGAGGGGGGGGGGGGGAGAGGGAGAGGGAGAGGGAGGGAGAGGGAGAGGGAGAGGGAAAGAGGGAGAGGGAGAGATTAACTATTATTGCTGACTATTGCTGAATCATTTGGAAATTCTTCAAATGAGATTACTTTTTGTCCACCTAACTTAAGAAATATTTTCCCAGTCAGTATAAAGTTCAAATTAATTTGAGTGGATAATGAAAAAAATGTCGGTTTTCTTGCAAATTAAACTTTTATTTAAATAAAAGGTAGAAAGTTTCCCTTCTGGACAAGTTGCAGCCTAGAAATGGTAAAATGTCTAGGGGGAAAAAACTAATGAAACTTTGTTGTGGAATAGTTCACAAAGAAATACAAGATGCATTACATAATGCAGCCCTTTGTTTGTGGAGCCTCTGACAGAATCCTGCAGTTTTAGCTCAAGCTGAAAGCTGCCACTAAAGTCCTCCCTAACTCCAGGCGGCTCTGAGTCTTTTTCCCCACCTCCTGCCATGATTACTCTGGCTTCTGATTAAATCACACCTTATGTTTAAGGTCACTAACCTAAAACGACCCAAAGCTACTTATTTCTCTCCTCAACAGTTCCCTACTACTTGTAATATTTGGAAGGCTTGAATATAACTTGTCTGAACTTATGTAGTCTGTTCTCCAAAAGCAAATGCTATAATAGTTTCCTCACTTGTGGGTTCAAACCTCAGGTGAAAGATTTTGGAAGTTAATTAGCATGCTAAGGAGTCTGTAGCATTTGGGTGAGTCACAGTTATACAATCTAAGGGACAGAGAAAAATTCTTATTGCTAGTAGTATTTGACATGTGCTGGTTTCTCAGTTTTAATAAAGCTAGAACTGCACAGCATTATCTTCTGTTTATATCACGTCTTCTTTAAAACATTCATTCTTTGGAAGTTTATTCTACTGTCTCATTTCTTACTGAAAATTCTGCTAATCTTGGAAAATGTTTAAAAGTTCATCTTCATTGTATGTGATAACTGAACTAGGTTGCAACAAATTCTTGTCATATAACTATTTTTGTAGACTCAAATTTTTCTTTCTTCACCTGGTTTAATACTCTTTTCTGATCCTAATACAAATTCCTCCCTTCCTTTCTGAGTGAAAATTTCATTATATATCTTGAAAGTCTAGTACATATAATAAAGATTTGAAACAAATGAATATTTATTAAGTGCAATAATAATAATAATAATTATTGTTATTGTGGTTAGAAGTGTGCTCAGCAGCAGATAACAGAAATCCTGACTGGAATGGCTTAAACAAATAAGAGTTCATTTTTCTCAGATAACAGGAAGTCCCCAGGTTGGGAGGTAGGTTATTCCTGGTGTGTGAAAAAGTCTGTGCCAACATCTCTGGGATTCCCTTTGTCTTTTTTTCATGCTTGTTATTTCATGAACACAAAATAGCCAACACAACTCCAAGCATCATGACTGTGTTCACAAAGGAAAGAAAGGGATAGCAGAAGGATTGCCTTTTACTTCCCCTTTATAAGAAAAGAAAAAGCTTTCTCAGGAACTAGCCTCACAGTCAGATTGCCATATAGATCTTATTGACTAGAACTGTGTCCCTAGTCCACCTTTGGTTGCTCAGGGGGCAAGGAAATTAGGGAATAGATTTATCATAATTGGCTTTGAAATTTCAAAATTCATCATCCAGGACTGAGCACATTGCCTCTCCTAACAAAATAGGGGTCTGTAGCTAGGAAGAATAGTGGGGGGGAATCATTATTGGGTAGGCAATAGTGTCTACTCCAGCTGTAATAGTCAAAAAGAAAAATAAGGAAAATTAATGTGGGCTACAAAAACTAAAAAGTAATTTATGGAGGAGGTAGAACATAAGCTGGACTATAACTAAAGCTGTTAGATCAATAAAAGAATAATGATAGGACAGTCTCACTGCAGGAGGAATAAAAGCTTAAAAGCAGGAACACATATGTTATATATGGTAAATGGCCACTACATTGTCAATTCCATAATTCTCTGAAGATAGAAAATAAGGCTTATTCCTATTTTTTTCCCTACTGTCTCACACATAGTAGATGTTTACTGAATCATAGTAAATGAATGAATAATATTCTGACCCAGAAGTCTGGACATGATTTAACAAATCATGGAGGAGATAGAACAGAAAATTTAAAATTAGCACTCCCTTGGAAATTCCAGGATAACTCTAACATAATTTGGCTACAACACAGAATACTTTTTGGGAGTACTGGAACCTAGGATGCCTCAGCAAGATGGAGCAAGTAATGGAGGCTGAAATACCAAATTAATAATTTGAGTTTAATCTGTGAAATCCTGGTTATGTTTCTGGAATAAAGTTTTTGTAATACACAAACAATAATCTCCAATAAGCCTTCCAGCCATTAAAAGCATCAAGCCTGTTGCTGTCATTTGCTGCCCTTTTCTCCATGTTTTGTTTTCTGTGATCTCCAGGGATTTCTAATACGAGAGGAACTTCACAAAAATGAAAAGTATTTCATTGGAAATTTCTACTTTATGATAATTGAAATTTATATTCATTCAGTTTCTCTTCTATTCCAGTTAAGAGGATTCCAATCAAGAGGAATCTAGTCAAGAGGATTGTTATATCTTCTTAATGAATTGATCCCTTTATCATTATATAATGACCTTCTTTGCCTCCTGTTACAGTTTTTGACTGAAAGTCTATTTTGTTTGATGTAAGAATAGCCACTCTTGCTACCTTTTGGTCACCATTTGCATGGAATATATTTTTTTGACCCTTCACTTTCAGTCCATGTGTATTCTTAAAGCTGAAGTGAGTTTCTTTTAGGCAGCATATTCTGGGATCTTGTTTTATAATCCATTCAGCCACTCCATGTCTTTTGATTGAGGGATTTAATCCATTTACACTTAATTATTAATAGGTGAGGACTTACTGCCATTTTATTAATTGCTGTCTGTTTTTTTGTTTTTGTTTGTTTGTGTATTTGTTTGTAGTTCCTGTGTTCCTCTCTTGTTGTCTTCCTTTGTGATTTGATGATTTTTTTTGTAGTGGTATGCTTTGATTCCTTTTTCTTTATATTTTATGTATCTATTACAGGTTTTTTATTTGTATTTACCATGAGGCTTACATAAAACAACTTATAGTTATAACAGCCTATTTTAAGTTGATAATGATTTAAATTTGATAACATAAAAACTCTGCTTTTTTATTTATTCATGCCCCCCCACACTTCATGTTATTAATGTGAAAATTTACACCTTTTTATACCATATATCCATTAAAATTATTTTAGTGATTGTTATTTTTAATGCTTTTGTTTTTTAATGTTTATAGTAGAGTTGAAAGTGATTCACACACTACCAATACAGCATTAGAGGTCTTTAGTATTTCACTATATACCTACCTTTACCAATGAGTTTTATATTTTCATATGTTTTCATGCTGCTTATTAATATCCTTTCACTTAAGCTTAAAGAATTCTCTTTAGCTTTTCATGTAAAGCAGGGCTAGTGATGACAAACTCCCTCAAATTGTGTTTGTCTGGGAAAGTCTTTATCTCTCCTTCGTTTCTAAAGGACAGATTTGCAGGATATAGTATTCTTGATTGGCAGTTTTTCCCCTCTTTAACATTTTGAATATATCATCCTACTCTCTCGTAGCCAGTGAGGTTTCTGCTGAGAAATCTACTGACAGTCCTATGGGGACTACCTTGAATGTGATGAGTTGCTTTTCTCTTGTTGTTTTCAAAATTCTCTCTTTGTCTTTGACTTTTGACAATTTGATTATAATGTGTCTTGGTGTAGATCTCTTTATATTCAATCTATCTGGTGGTCTTTGGACTTCATGAATCTGGATGTTGATTTTCCTCCCCTGATTTGGGAAGTTTTCTGCCATTTTTTCTTTAAATAGGCTTTCTACCCCTTTCTCTCTCTCTGCTTCTGGTACCTCCAGAATATGTTTGTTGGTTCACTTGATGGAGTCCCGTAAGTCCCTTAGGCTTTCTGCACTTTTATTTTTTCAATCTTTTTTCTTTTTGCTCTTCTGGCTGCATAATTTCAAGTGACCTGTCTTCAAGTTCACTGATTCTTTCTTCTGTTTGATCAAGTTTGCTTTTGGACCCTTCTAGTCAATTTTTTTGTTAAGTTTTTGCATTCTTCAGCTCCAGTATTTCTGTTTGGTCCTTTTTTATTGTTTCTGTCTCTTTATTTAACTTTTCATTTTGTTCATGTATCTTTTCCCCTCTTTTATTTAGCTATCTGTGTAACTCACTGAGATTCTTTAAGATAATTATTTTGAATTCTTTGTCAGTCAGTTCACATATCTCCATTTCCTTCAGGTTGGTTACTGGAGATTTGTTTTCTTCCTTTGATCTTGTCATATTTTATTGATTCTTTATGTTCCTTATAGGTTTGCTTTTTGATCTGTGCATTTGAAGTAGCAGATACTTCTTCTAGTCTTTATGAACTGGTTTTGACTAGGAGAGATCTTTACTGGTCAGCAGTGCTCAATATGAGACAAGATGGAAACCAACACCTTGGGGAGAACACTCTAAGGCTGGAGGCAAGGCCCTCGGCACTTTCTTTATTTGCTACTGAAGGAAGAGCCTCAGTTCTATGCTTTTTTCCAATCATACAGAGCAGTGCCAGCTGCAGAGTGATGACTGCTCCATTTATTTGTTCCTAACTGTCCCACAGAACAGAGTTCTGTTGGTTGTTCAGGGTCCAGTACAAGGTGAAATGGAAACCAGCTTCACAGAGGGCACCCTGAAATGCTGGAAATAAGATCCTTTTCACTTCCTTCCCTCCCTCATGGAAGAAAAACCTCAGTTCTACCCCTATTCCAAATCTTGCAGAACAGCACCAGCTTTAAGGAGTCGCCCTCCTCATTTCTTTGTTCCTAGCTGTCCCAGGGGACCAAGCTTTGCAGATGGTTCAGTGCTCTATATGAGGTGACATAGAAACCAGCCCCCTCTTTTTGCCTTGTGAGGATACAACGAGAAGTTGGCAATCTCAACCTGGAAGAGAGTTCTTTCTAGGACCTGACCATGCTGGCACCCTGATCTCACATTTCTGTCTCCAGATCTGTAAGAAATAAATTTCTGTTGTTTGTAAGCCAAAAAGAAAAAAGAAAAGAAACCAGCCCCACAGAGGATTCCCTGAGAGGCCAGGAGGCCAGGCAGCCAGGTGCACACTCCAGTCACACTTTCTGCCACATAGGAGAAATCATGGGCTAAAGCAATCCTCTCAGTGTTGAGCTAAGCCAGTTTGGAGGAGATACTGACACAACTGAAATGAAATTACTCTTTTTACTCAAATAAATGCAACTGCTCTCAGTTTGTGATCCTCTTAGGTGCTGCTGCTTCTTAGCTATATTCTTAATTTCTTTTCAAAGTATTTTGGTTCCAATATTGTTTTATTGGTATTTCCATGGAGGAATAAGAGGTAGAGTTTCCTATTGCACCATCTTTCTGACTTCACCCCTATTATTTATTTTTAAGACCTTAATTTTACCTGAAAAATATGCCAGTGCACTGGCCAATAGGTACAGTATTAAGATGTGCAACCTCAGTAACTTGGCATTTCTAATATGCCTAGGGTCTATAGCCATTTAATGAAGTTTGCTTGTTACTTTTGGCTTTAGCATTCTTGGTTAGATTAGAGTACGTCAGGTTATTTGAGGTGAATAGTCCTTCTCATTTTGGCAAAAGAACATCTATTTTGTTTTAATTGATTAATATATTTTTGGTGGCAGATCTTTAAAATGACTTTCTAAAGACTTGTAATATTATTAATATTGGACTTAGATAAGTTGCTTATTTTATCTGGGACTCAGTTTTATCATCTGCAAAATGAAGTAACTGTACTTAACATGGTCTCTAGTTACTTTCAGCTCTAAAATTGTATGACCTCATTTTTCACTTCAATTCAACAGATATTAATGAATGGAATACTTACATAATGCAAACCAATGAGGTAGAACCTGGGAGGATTCAAAGATGAATAATGTGATCTTTTCATGCAAATAGCTTGTAATTTAATGCATTCAAGATTGAGATGTGTATTCCCCAACACATTCTAGCTCCTTATGTTTGGCGTGCCATTTATAAATGAGGGTGTATGATTTATTTTCAAAGTGGAGGAAATTCATTTCTTTGTCAGTGTTTTTCATCTCTAGATTTGGAGAACCAAAAATAATAATATTATGCATTTGCATCTTACCTTCACTGTAAAGAATTTAGAAGATTCTAGAACCGTTATCTTATTCATCCATAAAGTAGCCAAGTGCAAGTAGAAAAGGATAAATGTAGTTATTTCCATTTTAGTAATTAGAAGGCTGGACCCTGAATTTCCTGGAGTTATATAATGAGCCAATGAGTGAGAATAGGTGAAAATCCAAGACTGCACATCCAACTTCCCCTGTGTATTACCTTTCCTTTTAGTAAGTTCTACAGAGCCTGATTTCTAAATCGTCTTCCACACCTGATCCTTCCTTATTCCCTATCCAAACAGTAGTTTCGATGTATCGACGGGGGAAAAAAGTTGTAGTGGAGGAACGTAATGTGTGCAGCAACAGATGTGCTATGTAAGCTGTGATGCAGTGATATAATGTTTCAGTCTTTAGTTTGCATTAATATTAGAAGTTGGAGAAAAGTTGGGAACTTATCCATCAATCTAATCTAGACACTTTTGACTTTTGGCCCAGAAACCATAATGAAATCTTCCCTTTTGCTGGATGAGACCATCATTCTAAACATGGCACACTGGAAACTCTGCATCAGTTCTTGGTATCATTAGAATTTTCCTAGCCTGCTTTTGAGAAAAGTCAGGGTGAGAACAAATGTACTTCTTTTTACAAATCTTGAAAGTAGGTCCTTGGAAATAGGTGACTGTGTTTCTTTGTTTAAATCTTTCTAGATAGTAAAAAAGTCATATTTATGTTTGGTCTCATGGTTTTCTTAGTCAAAAATTTGCATCTGAAGCCTAGGAAAATGTTTGGCCTGCCCAGTTGAATGTTTAAACAGGTGCACACTGCACTAGTCTGGCTGAGGAAAGGTAGTCTCCTCCATTTGGAAACCCTGACATTAAGAGAATGATTCTTGTGCCAGTTTTCAGGAGAGCTTGTGAAGGAAAGTTCAGGTGACTCTTAAGTCTTATTACCTGGTTATCAACCCCCATGCCTCCCTGCCATCCTGCATTCTTATGAAGAAATTGATTTAATAGATTAAAGATATTATTAAATACATTCTGCATTAATATTATATGTCCTCTTTGAATCCAAGTGGCAATACAATAGAATTTTATTTTATAAATAACACCTTTCAAGCTAACACCACAGGGCATAGTACAAAAGAATCAAAATAGAACACAAATGCTGTAATCAAATGCAGACCCCAGGAAAGCTGATTAAAAAGGCATGTTGCTAGTAAGAGCAGCCGACAGGGTAAGCATAGTGGGTCATAGCAGAAAAGCCAGCAGAACAGAAGGGCAAACTAAAATAAAATGGACTTGCCTGCCTGATTCACATGGACTTATGACATTTCTTTGTCATCTTCTCCTTTTGCACTCAGAAATTGCAAGGGACAGGTGTGCGTGTGTTGTAGGGGAGGAATAAATGTAGGGTCATTAAGTTTATCCTCAGTACTCACACATAACACAAACAAAAGAAAATCCTCAGGACAACCACCTGCAGCTGACAGAGTTGCCTACAATATGATCGTGAGATAACCCAACAAGGCTTGCTTTGCTGCATAATACTGATGGTTTTCAGAAAACACAACTGTGAGGAAACAAGCATATTCCCTTCATAATAGTGAGAACAGATAGTACTGCTTGTGACCAGGCATAGGTAACAGTGGAGGGGTGGTGAGACAGGTGTTCTGTGGTCTTAGCCTTGCTGTAGCCTGCTCTCCATAGGACTCTCCTCACCTGATTGGTTTTTGTGCTCTCAACCTCTCACAACCACAACCGTTGTCTAATGCTAGGGGTTTGTGACCTTAGGACAGGAGTCATAGGAAAAATTCACTACTAAATACATAATATATTTTCAGAAAAATAGTAACCTATGGTTAACAGTTGCCTCCACACCTCCAAAGGAAAAAGTCATGGGACAAGCAGATGTGGGTTCCAGAGTCAATTAAAAAGAAAAAGGAGAGGGAGGCGAAAAATGATAATTGGGGCAATTTTGACCTCTCTCAAAGCTTTGGGTTGTTTTTAATGAATCTCCTGATTACCCACTTAGTTGAAATTCTGGACTGGGGTCACTGATGTATAAATTTAGGTCAGTATTTTAGTATTTCTGTACATCTTTTTCTTAAGTAAATTATAAACATTTAATTAAAACATGTGAGCAGCACTTGGGGGAAAGGTTACTGTACAAATACTAGTGCTGTAACTTTTTAAAGAGTCTTTTATAGGCTTTTATTTACTAGCCTTTTATTTTTCTTAATTCTGTTTATTTAACTATGCAAAGACAGCTGATTTACTAGTAAAGGTGAACAACAGTGTAATAAATTGAGAACACTGGATTATAATCTCCAAAGTAAGTTGGGTTTTTTTGGTTTTTTTTGTTTTTTTTTCACATTCTTTTTTTTTTTTTTCCAGAATATTATGGGGGTACAACACTTTGGCTATATATATTGCCCATGCACTGCCCATGTCAGAGCTACAATCGTGGTCATCCCCCAAACTGTGCTCCCCGCATCTATTCAGTGAGAGTTTTTCCCATCCCCTCCACCCCCCTCCCGCCTGCCCGCCCCCTGATGAATATTATTGCCCTGTGTGATGTAGGTGTTGATCAGTTAGTACCAATTTGATGGTGAGTACCAGTGGTGCTTGTTTTTCCATTCCTGTGACACTTCGCTTCAAAGAATGGGTTCTAGCTCCAACCAGGATAATACCAGATGTGTTAATTCACTATTGTTCCTTATTGCTGAGTAATACTCCATGGTATACATATACCACATTTTATTAATCCACTCGTGTGTTGATGGGCACCTGGGTTGTTTCCACATCTTTGCAATTGTGAATTGTGCTGCTATAAACATTCGTGAGCAGATGTCTTTATTATAAAATGTCTTTTTTTCCTTTGGGTAAATACCCAGTTTTATGAAGTGTGGAGCAAATAATGTACCAGTTACCAATGTATTGCCTCCCAGATCAAAATTTACCCTTCCTTGCCTGCTCTACAAAAATGTATCTGGGTCCATTAAATATTTTTCCTTTGCCAGCTATTATGAGGGTGCTTTGTCAGTAGAGGGTACTGAGAGATTGCAAAAGAAGAGGTTTTCCTTCCTGGAGCCCATGTACTCCTTTGTCAGGCTCCCACAGTGTGCGTGGTTTCTCCAAAGCCTGGCTTCTGCAACATGAGCTGCTTCTCCAGCATCCAACTCCCACAGCATACACTGCTGCCCTGGTGCCTAGCAGGTTCCCCCAGTATGCGCTACACGTGCATGCATGCACACACACACAGGCACACACACACAGAGGGCTTCAGATGAGACTCCTCCCTGTGAATAGCCTTCATTGGCACCTTAGAGTGTAGGTTTCCAGCAAAACTGGAACTACTGACCCAGTTCCCCAGCAACTTCTCTGCCATTCAATGAGTTATGGCTATGCCTTGTCCAACAAGGTCTAGATACCAGTCCAGGGTTAGAGGAGACTTTTCCTTGTATCCTACAAGATCTAGATCTCAGTCTAAGTGGTGGAGGGGACTCTTCCTTGGGTATGCTATCTCAGCCCTCCAAGTAGTGGTTGTTTCTTATGTTTGTTATTCTTATATTATTTAGAATGTTCTTTACTTCTTACTAGCTACTGCCTTGTTACTTTGGTCCCCTGCTATTGTTAATAATTCTTTAAACTAAACTTTTCTGTTCAAATTGCTGTATGGTTTCTCTGTCCTGATGGACCCTGACTGACACATACCCAAAGATTAAAATCATTAAAATCATTAAAATGATCTCTATTCTTTGGGAGTAGGGGAAAGTAAATATGATAAATCATCATTTTATAGAACAGATCCATATTTGTGCAATGTACCTTATCTAGGACTGGCTATTAGATGAACAAAAAGTATTGAGAATACTCTTTGGAGGGCTGAGATAGCATACCCAAGCTGCTGGATTGAAAAATGGCATAATAATACAATACTATATACTATTCTAACTGTGTATATACTTTTAAAGGTCAGTTTTAAAATATTTTACTTGAATTCATTGAGAGTTTTTTTTTAAATGTAAGCTATAATAAAGCAAACAACAAATGTTTGAACTCAAAAATAATTTGTTGATCTTGAAAAGATGTTACAAAATAATAACACTATAATGTGAATTTGTAGATTATTAATTCTAGGGTAATAAGATAGTCATCATTTATTGAGAACTCAGAAAGTCTTCAGCACTGTACATTAATTTGTTTAATCTTCGTAGCAATAGAAGTGGATACTATTATTCTCCCTATTTTACAAATGGGAAGAGAGAGGATTGTGCTCTTTAAGGAACTGGCCTAAGGTTATCTATATAATAAACTTCCGAGCCAAAATTTGAAGGTAGATAGGTAGATCCATCTGTGAGCCCTGAATCTTAACCACTATACTCTGCTTCCAAAACACTATCACTGAAGCAAATGGCAAGTTACCTCTGAGAACAAACCCAGGATACTTGTTTTTGTTGTTTTTTCATCAAAGATCCATAGGAAGAAACTCTGAAGTATCCCTAGAATATATAGCACACACTGAGATATTTTTGAGACTGCCAACCTATTACTTTTACTTAACAAAAATGGACAAATTGAATGAACACTGGTGATCAAATCCCCAGAACCAAAGTGTTAAAAGTGTATCAAAAACCCAGCAGCCTTTATTCAGAGCTGAATTGAAGGCAGATGAAATATTAACAGCAGTTCTAGCAGCACAAAATGAAATATGAGATCCTGTATCAGAAATTATTAGTAACCTGTTAAAAGAAATGCTGAAAAATGGCAGTTACCAAATTAAAACTGGGAAACAGAGCCCAAATGGGAAATTTCAAAAAGTTTGGAGGAAAATAAATGACAGATTGTCCTCTTGGCTCTTATTACTATGCCATCCTAAATCCTACTTGGCAGTGGATGGTGGAGGTGAAATAAGAACTGCATCACTGCCAGTGCTGGTCCTCAAATTTGTAGTCCTAAGTGTCTGTGATGGTGTCTGGGAATGATTGGAAAAGTAGTTAGAAGTTGGTAGCATTTTAGCTTTATCTAAATTGAAGAGTCTGGAGACTCTTATTATGAACGGCTTCCTCTCATTCGTGAATTGGCCCCTTTGCTCCGCTTTTGGATGTCTGGCTTCCGCCATGCCCAGCTATGCTAAATGTTCTACATGGGAAAGTTATTCTCCTTAAATGCCTTCAAATTCAAAGCATCTATTTGGATATCTTAGTGTTCATGACTCAAAATATCTAGCATCAAAAAAAGAAAGATTACAAATGCAAAATACCAAGTAGTAAATGAAGGAGATATTTTTCCTTTAGTAACTGAGAGCAGAGAAATTACTGTAAGCAGAGTTGTTGAGAAGTTAATGCCAGAGGGGGGAAGAAAAAAGGAAATGAACTATAGAACCATAGAATCTTAGTGTTGGCAGAGACTATGAAGTTCATGCCGTCCTACCCTATCATTTTTCAATGAAGAGACTGAGACATGGGGAGTTAGGGACTTGACTTGCCCGAGACACATAGTTGTTTACTGACAGTCAGGCCAAAGACATTTCCCAACTCCCAGTCCGGAACTTTATAGTTCAGCATACTATTGCCACTCTCTACTGAAAATTAACACTAACACAGCCTGGAATATAGAAGAGTTCAGCATCTGTGGAGAGGATGAATTTAGAGATGGAAATCAGCCTGGGAAAAGGAAGGAGGAAATGGATGATTCTTTGTTGTGACTCCTTGGTCAAGCTTGTGTAAGACATTTTTTGTCAGTTTATTCCCCTGTGCCTTTCCACAAAGTAAAATTAAATAATTTGGTTGTAATACCCCAGGGTTCATATTTATACGTTCAGGTTTGAATTACTTGGAGAATTCTCCATGTACAGGTTATCTCCAAGTGCAGAGTGGCTTGTGGGTGGCATTGCTATTGATCCTCGTTATTTACATGAGCCCGACTTTCTTTCTCTAGCATCCTAGTGAAAGAATCCTAGTGGGGAAATCCTCTCCATGGGACTCTCCTAACTGGGGATCAGAAGTTGGTTTAAGATGTAAGAATTATCTTCTATTAACCTTTGTATTCCATTAACCTCATGGAGAACTTGGGCCATATATGGGACTTTTAATCAGGTTCATAAATTAGGTGAAATAATTTTCTGTATTTGGAAGCACAGAGTAATTTGAAGTAAACTAGTAGCAAAGAAGATACAATGAAAATATCCCGGTAGGATGCCCTGAGAAGTAGCAGTATAGGTCTTTTAGATTAGTCAAATATTTTTCAGAATAGAACAACCATAAATGAGAGAATCAGACAATATGATGAAAACTACAGATGGAATGCTTTGCATGAAAAGTGATTATATATAAGAGAGGGCTCAAGAGTGGGTAGGAGTGGAGTTGGAAAGGAACTGGTAACTGAAATAAGAGAAGATAATGCTTGACCAGGTCTAGTAAAATATTCCTTGCCACAACCACTGTTCCATGAAGAGATGAGCCAAGAGGCCTGAATAAACTAACCTTAAGTTCAGAGTTGCCATTATTGTGGGAGGCACCAGGGAGAGCATATCCGGATTTGTGTTGCACAGTAATCACTGCTGGGTGTCAGCATTCATCAGCCAGATGGTCAGACCCACAATTAATCAATTAGGATGGTATGATCAACTGGACTAAGTTTTCCCCTTTGGTAAAAAACCGTCATTATGAGGTTAAAGCCAATAGCACTTATATCCTGTTGCTTTTGGAGAAGCTTCTAAAAATTCCTCTATTCTTTTTTGGGTCTCTAGTTACTAGACACTGTTAGGCTCCAAGTTGCTTTAACAACATAGATATGCAAAATCAAGGTTTTCACATAATAGATTTTCAACATGTTCAAGTATAATGAACAGAAATAAGCTTTTTAAAGCAACATTGTGAGAAGTGTTACTCAACTGATTTTACTATAGTCTTCGTATTGATTCCACTCAGACCAAAGGAAGAACACTGGAAGGGATTCCTTCACTGGGTACTTATAAAGATGATGTCATAAGCAATAATAATTGCAATTTATTTTGTTCACTGCATGACAGGTATTGCTGTGATAAGGATTGACAAATTCAGTCCTTACAATGATTCAATGAGGATGATAATATTACTTCCATTTCAAAGAGAAGGAGAGTGAGGCTAGAAAGTTCATTTGCCCAAGGTTAAACATTTAATAAATATGTATTGAGATGATTTAATACCCTCTGGAATGAAAACTAAATAAAATTTATTTTCTTTTTCTTTTTTTTTATTTCAATGGGGTACAAGTGGTTTTGTGTTACATGGATGAATTGTATACTAGTGAAGTTGGGGCTTTTAGTGCACCCATCACCCTAATCGTATACACTGTACCTGATAGGTAATTTTTCATCCCTCATCTACCTTCCACTCTTCCCCCATCTGAGTCTCCAGTGTCCATTGCACCACTCTGTATATTATGTGTAACCATCGTTTAGCTCCCACTTGTAAGTGAGAACATGCAGTATTTGTTTTTTCATTCCTGAGAAACTTCACTTAGGATAATGGCCTCCATTCCATCCAAGTTGCTGCAAAAGACATTATTTCATTTTTTTTATGACTGAGTAGTATTCCATGGTGTATATATACCACATTTTCTTTATCTACCCATCAGTTTTGGGCTGCTTAGGTTGATTCCATATCTTTGAGTTGTGAATTGTACTGCAATAAACATACAAGTACAGGTGTCTTTTTGATGTAATGATTTTTTTCCCTTGGGTAGATACCCCAGTAGGGGGATTGCTGGATTGAGTGTTAGGTCTATTTTTAGTTCTTTGAGGAATCTCTGTACTACTTTCCATTGAGGTTGTGCTAATTTACATTCCCACCAACAGTGTATAAGCATTCCTTTCTCTCTGCATGCACGCCAGCATCTACTGTTTTTGAACTTTTTAATAAAAGCCATTCTAACAGGGGTAAGGTCATATCTCATTGTGGTTTTAATTTGCACTTCCCTGATGAAGAGTGATATTGAGCATTTTTCATATGTTTGTTGGCCATTTGTATATCTTCTTTTGCAAAATGTCTGTTGATGTCTTTTGCCCACTTTTTAGTGGAGTTACTTGCTCTTTTCTCGCTGATTTGTTTGAGTTCTTATACATATATATCTGTGCATCTCTAAGGGAAAACAATTAGGAATATGTGGTGGGTCCTTATTATTCCTCTTCAAAGAACTTTAAAGAAATCTTTTACTAGTGTTTCCCAAATCTATTGCTCTCACTCTGTTTTCTGTGCCATTCTGTTCCACGCCATCTGACTTGACATTGCTTTCTTCCTTATTTCAGGGCTATCACTCCGGTTTGCTGATGATTCTCAGTCTCCTCAGTCTCCTCATCTAGATATGGTTCCTCTAAGTCTGTTTGGATACTAAGACTTTTCTTTATCAGTTGACATAAAGGGTGATTTGCCTCCTCAGAAACGAAATGTCTATCACTAAGTTATTTTTTATGTTGAACATGGTTTTCCCTCTGTTTAATTTTCTCTCTCCTCTTGCTATATTACAATACTACTGCACAAGGAGAGATGTTTGAAAACCCTATTGGTGGGAAGCATCACTTCCTGATGGAGGTCTCTGCTGACCCCATTGAGTAGAAATAAGGATACAATGTCATAGTTCCCCTGTGTTCATCATTTAACTTGTTCTTAACTCTTCTCTGCCCTCACCCAAGCTGGATTTAAGGAGTGCCTCTCTTTAACCATTTCATGCGGGCTACATAAGGCCATTTTTTACCCAAATGTACACTTCTGAGATATCAGGCTCTTACTTATAATTGCCTTATTTTATGAAATGTGAGGCTTCTCTTGCTTTCTAACTGCAGCGCTTTGCTTTTTATTTGTTTTGCTACTTACCAAATTGGGAAAACAATACCAAAATACCAGGAAAGCATGTAGGAAACCACTGTTTGAGGAGCACATGGAAGAAGAGGTATTTCAGAAATTGTAATGAGCATCGTTTATTCTCCAGGGCTCTACAGTGCCCTCTTTTTCTGACTGTGGTACTCTATTTTGTCTTTGCTATGTTTGGTAGGCAGCTGTTTTTTCCTTGACTCTTCTTTTTCTGCAATCCTGCGATCTTCACCCCAGAGCTGATGAGGCTCTTTCATTTTGACCTACAGTATCCCTGCGTATTGCAAAACCAAGCCCTGCCATCTAGACTGTCTTTCTGCTTCATTTTGCTCCTGACCTAAACCCCCCTGCTATTCCAGGCCTGGCCTCTCATGACCAGAGACTGCTGACTCATCCCGGCCTGTGCCAAGCTGTGCAGTCGCTTAGTGATGTGGACAGGAGTCGAAGGACTAGAATGAGATCACTGAACTCATTTCACTTGTTGCTTACGGTACAGTCCAGCATGAGCTGGAAATGTAGGAACCTCAGCCTCCCGAGCAGAAAGAGTAAGTAGATTAAACACACCGCATCACCAAGTCCTCAACAAGCAGTAGTCGGGTGGTGGGTGGGGGCTCGCTTTATCATGGCCATGGCCAGGGCATTCGGGTTCATCAGGAGTTTTCCTTTGTCGTCTCTTCTTCCTCTCCTCCACAGTCGCACCCTTCCCCCCTTCCCTGAACTTCCCTTCTGAAAATGTCTGGATGGAACAGCAATGATCTGGGCAGAAATGAAATTTTGCTAATAAGCAGCCTCCGCACAAAATCCTGGAACAGTGACACTGTTGAAACTGCTTAGTTTAGTTTGTCTACTGGGAACTCACATGAACTTCCCAACAGAATTCAAGGGGATGAAAAAAAAATTTTTTTTTTGTTCTCCTTTTCTTTTTGATTCTCTTTTTCTTTCTGTTTTGAGGAAGGTAGTTTCAGGAGACATGGCTGCATTCTGGTGTGGTGTAAAGTTTTCCGTCGGGAGACAATAATGTACATTCCTCTGGCAGGACGGGATGGGTTTTTTTTTTTTTGTTTCTCTTGCTGTTGTTTATTTATAAGACATTTCCTCTCAGTTAGTGGAAGTTAGATCGTAAGAGGCTCCAGTGATTTTCCTTCCACCTCCCCTCCCTAATTTCTGTGCTTCAGCACTCTGGAACACTGTGAACTCGACAAACTAATCAGAGCAGGGAGCTTAACAGCCAGGCCTGGACACTCTCAAGAGACTGTGTGCTGATTCTCAGTCGTCACTCGTTGGATCAGGAACCACAGTCCTGGTGAGTGGTGAGGTTCCAGAATTTGATGTGTCAAAGATTCTATTCTTGGTGTCTCGGAGGCAGGCAGGAAATAAAGGGTGTTTTTAAAAAGAAAAAATGTAATTTAAAAAAAACTACCAAACAATCAAATGGAATGATGCAGATTTTTAGTGTGTACAACGGAGAGCGACTCTATGGACAATGGCAGAGCCTTGAGGCTATGCTCAGGGGGAGCCTGCAGGCATAGGTTTCGTGCTGCCACTGATGGATGTCAGCCTTGACATGCCAAGCAAACATGCTTGTGGGAGGAGGAAGATAGGTGAGTGGGTGGGGGCGGGGAGGTAGTATTCAGCGTGGTAGGAGGGGAAGTGAAAGTGGGATTAACTGTTCATTTGGAGTTTCCCTCTACCAACTTTTCATGCATCTCTGTTCTGAGCATTTACATTATGCTCACATACCCAGCTAAGCAGGAAAGAATATCTATAGTGGACGTAGAGCAAAAGAATATTGTTAATACTGTTCTTCTAAAGATCACTTTGCTAAGAACCGGTTGCTTTTAAATGTTAGGGACCCCCCCCCCGCCGACCTTTGGAAAATATTATTTGTCACACCCTACTCTTTATTCTTCTGCATTCATAGTATTAAGCAAAAGAATGCAATGAGAATCCTTATGTTATTCCAGGGAAATTTATCATCCTGCCATAGGACAACTAGATGACTGTCCTCGCAGTATTAAACCCAAATATAGTATTGTCCTCAATATAGGAAACTCTGATTGAGTGTGCTCTGGGAAGTTGTCAAAGGAATGGAGTGGGGGTGGTTGCATCCTGTCTGTTGTGAGACTAGCAGAGGAGTCCACAGACCAGATTGTGTAGCCAAAACGTGCCTTCTATAACGTATCCATCTTAATAACTCTCACTCGCCCTAGAAGTGTAATTTCAGTTGGAATGTGTTTTTGTCCTTTACCATCAGGTCCCTACTTAGTTTATTTTCTAGAGGTATTTGATCGTACTGTCCTTTCTCATCTTCTTTCTAATTTCAAGAATCTGGCATGTTCCAAAATATGAAGAGTGAAAAAATCAAAACCAAAACCGAAAAAACATGGTGGCCATAAAAGCATTTGACTGTGTGGCAGCATCTGAAGTGAATTGTGTTTTGGAGAGAGAGGGGAGTCTTTGATGTCCCCAATATGGTTCTCATAGGCTAAAACTTCTAAGAACCACAACCCAGCCTAAGGGGCACTTACTTGACGTTCTTAAATATTTGGAAAGAGATGCTGTTTTATTGTTTTAGTTGTCTTTGCTATTAACACATTGCTAGTAGATTTCTCCTAAAAGTTGAAAGTGCTTTAGCAATAGTTGATTTTGTGTTTAACCAGATGTGTATTATATGTGTCTGTTGTGTGTACTCTTGTCCCAGCTGGTACAGAGATCCAACATGTTACATTGATACTTAGCTTTGGAGTTTTGTTTGTACTCTGAGTGATTCAGATTTTTAACCATAGAATTCACACATGCTCGTATACCCCAAGTTCCCTACAGAGACTGACCTCTGCTATAGCCTTATCAGTGTTTGTCAGTGACCTCTAGGACAAAGAGTCAGGTTCCTGTCACAATTCCTATAGTTTGTGGGGCACATCAAATTCTTTAGTTGTCATTGTGGTAGGGAGCAGTCTCAGAGTTTTATTAGGACAGTATGCTAAAAGTTTAATGTTATAGAATTAGTAAAATTTGCCTATTTTAGTTAGCCCATGTTAGTTATGACTATACTGTTTGTATATATAATGTTTCTTAGGTGTTTTCCATTAGTTCTTTTGTTTTCTAAAGAAAGAAGTTGAATGGGAAATAGTATTCCAATTTTAAAAATACGGTATAAAAAAACGTAACTAGTTCTCAGACCGTTACCACCAAGACTTACATAGGAGATTGTGACTTCCTCAGTTAACACTTAACCTGTACAGACTCCCAGGAAAATTGTCCCCTAGTCTTTGGTAGGGGTGTCTATTAGGACTACATTGAAGGCAAGGTAGATCTCTAACACTTTGGAAACATTTTATTATTGAAATCTATGACTGTATGTAAAATTTTATAAGCCACTTTAAGCAGAGAATAGGTAAACATAAATATCTAAGAGTATGTCCCAAGAAATGACATTTTTAAAAATATAATCTGCCAGAGAGATTTTCTTTATCGTTGCTAAGATCTGGAGTTCCATGTGGCCATGGAAGAATTCCATGGCTAAGATGAAGCATATAAGAAGTCAGAATTTGATTAGCATACCTCTGATACAAAGGCAAGACAATGATGTATTTCTTTGTACTTAAATGGTTGTATTAATATTACCTAATTTTTTCAATACCTTGATTATAGGCCTTCACAGTGTACTATCAGTAACTCAATTTTTCAGTGCTCACCTGGAAATTTTAATTTCATTAAATGAATGAGGACGCATGTTGTAAAATGTATATTTTCTTGCGTGCACATTTTAGATGTAAGCACTTCCTATATGTTGTATTCATTTAATTAGGCAGTCATAATTATACACAAGTGAAATTGCTAAATAACAGAATTGTGATTGTCCCAATAAGAAATTATTCTTTCTTATTTGTATAGAAATGTTTTTTTTCATATTTATGTGATTCCCTATGAAAGACACATATTTGTTGTGCATACTACTACTGTATCCTAACATCTACATTAGCAGAATTTCTTATCATAGATACCTGATTCTTTTTGCTTTCTTTTACATGTAAATCACATTGATTTAAATGACATATAATAATTAGAATATAAAATAAATGTTGCAAAAATTTTACTTCCAAATTGTAATTATGATGATCATCAACTAAACTGTCCCAGATAACAGGGAAAAAAAAAAGACAGAAAGACACTTATTTTAAAAATGTAAAAAGAAGTTAATTCCTTGTATCATATTATTGGATATGTATGTTAGTTTGTAAAAATATATTTATATATGTATATACATACACACACACATACACACAGTCACATACCTATATTCAACTATTAAAAATATGACCAAATACCAGCCAGGCTTGTTTGCCTTTGAATTTAATTAAATGTTTTATAAATTGACCAAAAGTGAAGTGTAACTGACATTTTGTCACACTGACAACACAGAAAGTTTACACAAATATTTATGAACAATATCTGTAAAAGGAAAGAGTTAGCTGATCAGTTTGGTAATTATCCTTTGTGAAATATACATATTAGGTTATCAATCTAAATTCCTTTTTTTTGAGTCAGGGTCTCACTCTCTTGCCTGGGCTAGAGTGCAGTGGCCTTAGCATAGCTCACTGCAACCTCAACCTCCTGGACTCAAGTGATCCTCCTGCCTCAGCTTCCTGAGTAGTTGAGACTACAGGCGTGCACCACCACGCCAAGCTAATTTTTCTATTTTTTGTAGAGACAGGGTCTCGCTATGTTGTTCATCTGTCGAACTCCTGACCTCAAGCTATCTTCCTGTTTTGGCCTCCCAAAGTGCTAGGATTACAGGCATGAGCCATTGTGCCTGGCCTATCAATGTAAATTCTATTATGCACAAAATATCCATTGCTAGATGTATAAAGTAGTTTAAAATTAAGAAGAAAGAAAATTTGTGTAAAATTAAATTGATATTATCTTAAAATTGAGATTATATTAAATGAATTCACTTTATTTTGTAAGAATGAATACATATACAATTGATCCAGTTTATTCTAGTTCTCAAGTATTTAGCTGTATGTTAAATATTTTGATGCTGTATTTACATATCAGCATCAGCAACTATAATTTTCCAGATACCTTTTCAAGATACCTAGCCAAGTCACATATCCTTGTCAAGTCACACTTTTTCTCTGAAGCTTTCTATGATAACCCAAACTAAAAGTGATCTGACATTGGTAGCATTTTTTAAAACTGTCTCTTTCATTTGGCACTTATATGTTGTTTTGAACTGAAGTTTTTGTATGAATGAAACTGCAAGTAGTTAGAGGGCAGGTATTGTATTTTATGTTTCTTTATTTATCTCTCTACTAACCAATGTCAGATTGCCTCAGTCTGAATGGAGAACCAATGAATAGGTGATGAATCAATGAATGAATGGTTATCTCCATGTCAGTGCATTCACAGTGAATATGTCTTACTTATCATAATGAAAGAAACATGTCCATAAAACAAATGAATAGATTCTTTTATATACTTATCATAATGAAAGAAACATGTCCAGAAGAAAAATGAATAGCTTCTTCTATACCTCTCATATTAGATCTTCCAAATAGCTGACAGCATCTCTAGCCATTTGCTAAGGTAGCTTCTCTAATCCCCACTATACTTGGGTAATTTCTGATGGGATATAGGGTCTTGAATTTGTAGTAGTTCTGTTCATTTTCCAGGACTTAACAAGAGTGATCAAATACCCAGTTTGGTCAGCTCATGTAGTCAGAAAGTACCAAACTTACCTATAATGTATCATATCAACCAATGGCCTCTCCAGCCAATACTTGCTTACAGTTACTCAGTGGTTCTTCCTTTCCTGAAACTCAGCATCTGAGGAGCTCAGGCTGATGTCACATGTGGAAAGGCATGAGAACTAACTATGAATGTCCTGTGAACTAGACAGGGGAGGGGTGGGGCAGACAGACAGCACAATAAAGAGCGGGGGCATGAGGACAGGCAGCCAAATCATTTGCACCGTCTTAACAAGCACTAATTAAATGTCCTGTTTGAGGTAAATAATAGCTGAAAATAGCCTAGTGCAATTGTGTCTCATTGATGAGTAGAAAAATTGGTGGAGTTGCTTGGTGCTGCTTCATTCATTAAGCTGCAGCACACAAGGCTTCTTCAGAGGAGAGGGGACCAAGTTGAGCCAGCCTCTAATGCCATTTGCTAAGTCCCATTCCAGCACCCTACATGGTACCCTGCTGACAAAAATCACATCCAGAGAATAACTGCATATACTTCAAACTGACCCTAATAAACAATAATTTTTTAAAAACCAAAATATTGTATAAAATGCAGTTTAATCTTGTCTGTTATCAATGGTCAATCGACTTGGCAATCCCCAAACTATATCTAATTCTGTCTCCTAAACTGAATTTTTTTCTAAACCTTCAAATATATATAAATAGAATGTTCCTTTTCATCTCTCTTTATTTCCCTACTTACTGTCTAGCAAACTGAATTCCTAGATGTAAGCAGCTAGAGGGAGAAAGAGAAGTGATTCGCATAATGGATAATTAACCCTTGAACAATGGAAAGTTAACTCTCCATAGACATGCCAAAAACTGAAATGTTTTGTTGTTGAATTTGTTCTCCTTTGGGTGTTAACACATAGAGGACATCTCCATTAGCATAAACTTGGCACCAAACAACCTGTTCATCTTCAAGCTATAAATGCCACACTCACCTTCCAGTTCATTCTGGCAGGATTTGTAATATGATGTCCTCATGGGTAGTCATGTACAAACCACTCCGGGGGGCAAAATTGTATGACTGCCTAATCCACTTTTGAAAATGAAAGAAAAGGATCTGTTTTATGAAAAACACCTAATATGGAAAGACACAAATTATAATAAAAAAGTATTAGCACCTTGCACCTCCTGCTAATTGCCTTCCTAGTCAAGAGGAAACAAAACAGTGTAATAAATGTTAGAGGTACATCATGAAAAGAGTGTAAAGAATTGTCTGAACCGTTCAGTAGTGAATTGAAAAAGAGTAGCAAACCTTAAACTATCCAAGTGCTCTTAATTTTGGTTCCTAACCTTTCTGGGACTCATCTACTTTATTTGTCTAATGAGGATAATAGTACCCACTCAACTTACTTACCGATGTTGCTATGAGGGTCAGATTACAATGACTATTTCTTCATTACATTCATTAAACATAGATTTAACATTCATTCATTCCTTCACCCATTTATGTATTAATTCAAGAAGCATTTTTGGACCCCCTTCTCTGTGTTAGTTATTATTCTAGAAGCTAAAGATTGAGTCACTTATTAACAAGTATTTATTGAAGAGCCCATAGGATGTACCCAGCACTATTCCAGAGGCTGGGAATCCTGAAGTAAATAAAACAAACAGAAGTCTTTGTTCTTATAGTACCTACTTTCTAGGCAGGAGAGACAGACAATAACCAAATACATATGTAAAATATGTGGCATGATAGATAGTTATAAGTGCTATGGAGAAAATTTAAGGAGGAAAAAGAGAGAAAGGTTGCAATTTTAAATTGGGTGGAGAGGGAAGGCTTTACTGAGAGGACAACATTTGAGAAAAGACCTCAGTGAAGGGGAAGAAGCATGTTTTGTGGATACCTGGGCAAGAGCATTTTCAGCAGTGGAACCATCAAGTGCAAAGGCCTTGGACATGTTTGAATGAGATCAAGAAAGTCTATGTGGCAGGATCAGAGTAGAAAAGCATGAGAATAGTAGCAGATGCAATAAGTGAGGCAATGAGGGTCTGATCACATAGGCCCTTACGTGCTATTGTGAAGGTGCTGGCTTTGTCATTGACGATACCGAGATGAATGAGACATGGCCTCAAGTTGCTCAGGAAAAGAGAGACAAATAGGGAAACAAATTGGGATAATGTCATATGCTAAGTATCATAACTGAAGGATTATCAACAAACCATAGAGGCACAAAATAGTGAATGTTAAGCTGACTGTACCTTGGAGTAAGAGGTCAGAGAAAGCCTCACACAAGAGCTAATAAATCCATGCTGGACTTTGAAGGGTTTTCCCAGATGGTCAGAAGGAAGAAGAGCATTCAGTAGGAGGACAGCAGGGGCAAAGGCACTTACATAGGAAATAGCAGGGCAGAGTTGGGGGAAAAGTATCACTGCTGTTTAGTAGGAGAATGGGGAGAAACGATGCTGTAGATGTAGGCAGGAAACAATCATGTGGCACCTTGATTGCCATGCAAAGAAGTTTGAGCTTCATCTTGTGGCATTCGGGGAGTCATTAGAAGGTTTTAAGTAGAGGAGGTTAATGATCAAATTGTGTTATAGAAGATCAACCTGGCAGCAGGGTAGAGGGTAGATTGTAGGAATGGGAGAATAGAGGCAGGAAAATGAGTTAGGAGGCAACTGAAATTGTTCAGACAGGAAACAATGAAGCCCTGAAATAGGACAATAACTGTGGGAATAGATAGAAAGGAGGAGACATGTTCAAGAGATAAGAGGCAAAATGGACACAATTTAATAACCTTTGGGCTGGGCATCAAGAGAAGAAGGAATTTTGGATTGCTCCCAGGTTTCTGCCTCATACAACAGAGCAAGAAAAGCTATGAGGAGGAGGAGCAGGTTTTGTAGGCTTGGGGAAGATGATAAATTTGCTTTTGAATGTGTTTAATTTAGGGATGTTGGGGGAGCATCCAGACTGATATCTAGTAGGCAGTTGGATTTAGTCAGGAATGCTGGACATAGGTCAGGGACAGAGATATAGAAGTTTGGCTGTCATCTGAATCATCAGCATCATGGATCATGATGGAGTGGACATTTCTTAAGGAAAGTATATTGAAATAAGGCAAAAGGGAGTAGATCCTTGGAGTACAGCACATTTATAGAATGGAGAGAGAAAGAGGAGCCTAAAGAGGAGATTATCATGAGCAACTATTATGTGCCAGTCACGGTGCTGGATAGTGGGGGAGGGAACCAAGATGACTGGCACCCAGATCCTGCCCCAGAAGAAATATCTACAGCTTGTATAAATGTAAGAAATTATTATCACTATCACCACTAACCATAGGATAATGCTGACAGAGGAAATTCCCAAGCATAACAGGGAAAGTCATGCAGAATATTTAATTAGCATCAAGAAAGATTATTATAAAGGAAGAATCCTGGAAAGTTTGTTGCATGCATTTTTGCTATACAGTTCATTTCTGATTTTTCTAATGCTTGTGTGTGTATGTTCCAGTATTAGCATGGGTTCAAGCTATTGGCAAAACAAGCCAGGTGTAAATTATGGTAGAATTGAAATCGATAGCGCTTTGAAGTACTGGAGTGCCCAGTTCACATCAGGTCGTGCGTCTGTGTTCACTGAAACATGGCTATCAAGTGCACCCCGAGTCATTAGATGTGTTATCCAGTGAATAACAGCATAATGATATTTTAGCAAAGCAGACTTATGATAAATTCTGCTTTAGTGAAACTCCATATACAGAGCAATTTCTCCTGGCCGTGTACATTGCATGGCAAAGAAAGGATATCCTGCTGCGTATCAGAAGGCTGTAATTTCATTTAGGGGTTCTATTGACATCGTAAACTGCAAGTGCAGAGCTCAAGTGGCTATTTAAGTCATAGGAACTTCAAGCTAAAATTACTGCCTAGTCCTAATCGCCACCTCCAGGGGACTCATGCCTATACATATGTGCTTTATGTTTCTGTCTTTGTGTCTATAAATACTCAATCACTCCAGGGGCTGAGGTGATAAACCGTCCTAAAATATGACAGGTATCTGTCACCTTTGTAGCTGGTACAGGCTCAAGGGCTAAAAGCAGTTATATTATTCACTGAAGGTCAAATGATAATAGGGGCCAGAACTCCCCAACTAAGTTCAGAGTACAGGTGTTCCTGTTTTTCTGCTTTAAGACATTTTCTACTCAGTTTAAGGTCAGGATTTTCCAGCATGTTGAGGCTAGAAAAGGAGGGACTTTTACATTTTCCTGTATAGCATGGTTTATATCCTATAAGTTCTTTGACCTCTGCCTTGACACTTGTGAAAATAATAGTACTGTAGTCTTGGTATTCAGTAAGGTACAGGTTATATAGAGTCTCAAGAAAGCAATTCCCTAGATATCTGACAGGGACATTCTATCTTGATACGCACTCAAACTGAAAATAGGAAGCCATATGTGAGTTGAATGCTTATACTCTAAGGAAAATAAATTTACATAAAATTGCAAATTGTCAAATAGTATTTATTAAATAATGTTTTGGAATTGACTCCATGAAACCAATAAGGAGAGATTCAAAGTTAAGTATGTTTCTCCTTAGTTTGTAATGAAAATTTCATGTTCATGCCCCCACATGAACAATCAACTTTGTCAGAAGTGGGCAGTACAAAATTGGACACTACAGTCTAACTTTCTTCATTCATTATGCTGCTGAAGTTTGATTTAGTCACTCTCTTTCCTGGGCTTGGGATTCATCTGTCTATATACTGTTTTAATAAGAAATCCCAGCAGAATTATCATGGTTCAGATATCACAGTAATAATGGAATTTATAACTCTTAATAAGGTAACTGTATTTTATAGTCATCTTATTAACCCTTATGTTGCCTTGTAGAGAAAGGAGATACAGAAGGTAGAAAGCCATACTTAGTGAGATGAGACTAACCTTTTTACCTTCTATATTAGCCTGTCCATTCTATATTAGCCAGTGCTTCATCACAATACTACTTCTTTGCTTAAGTAGTACAATTAAAAATTAAAGTCTATAAGAGCCAATCTGTTACACCAATACTTTCATTATATGCCTAAACAACATAATATACCATTGTGATATTTCTGATAATGGCTACTGCTCTGGTAAGAATATCCTGAAATCATGTCTATCTATGGGAATATAAAAAATATATATTAGGTAGTCATAAATAAGCTCCAAGATGTGATAGTGCAACTCTCCTATTGGTTTCCTGAATCTAGGAAGTAGAGCAGCATGATTAAGAGTGAAGACTGCCGGGTTCTACAACTGTGTGACCCTGGGAAAACTATTTAATTCTCAGTTTCTTCACCTGTAAATTAAGGAGGAGGGTGGAGGAAGAGGAGGAGGAAGAGAAGAAGAGAATCATAAATTTATTTTCCCCATAAAATTACTGTGGGGAGTAAATGCTCTAGCTTGCTATTATCATAATTACCATTATCATCCTCCTCATCATCACTTATTTCTATGCTATAGGATCATGGTTAATGCCTGTTAGAAAAAAGCTGACATGCACAGACAAAACATACATACACACATGCTACCCACCTAGGAATGCCCCATTTGTGTGCTTAAGCTTCACCTACATGTTAATATTAACCTAGGCAGAGAACACATAAGGAACCCATGCTTTGGATGAGGTAGGCTTGGTACTGAGTTCAGCTTTACCACTGGTTTCAAGTAGCTGGTACAAGAACACTTTGCTGTTCAGTTTCACTCCTATCAGCTACTAACTCTGGGTGCTCTCATCTCATTATGTAAGACCTTCATGCCTATTTTCCCTCTAACCTGTAAATTCTGTTAAGCATGGTCTAGTCCAGGTCTATTGATCAGTTCACCATTATAGTTTCAGCTCAGTAAATAAATGTGTGTTCAAAGAATAACTGAATGAATATCCTTCCATTTTCAACCTCTTTACTTAGGTCCTAGTCCTGGCTACTTGATGGGCTAAATGCTAACCTCATTGTCCCCCTAGGTCACCCTATTTACTATTTCTAGTTATTGTTCCCAGTCTTGCAGTCCAAACTCTCTTAATTATTTTTGTTTTCTTGCCTGATAATGAAATCCTTAATACCGATACCCAGTCAATATAGCAGGCCTACCCTCCTATCTGCTTCATCTTTTCCTTCATGAAACTGTAAATACCACCCTAGAACTTTGTTCTTTATGCCTCTGCCTATGCTTTCTTTTGATTTGGAATTTGAACTTTAACCTTATAGGTGATTCATTATCCATTTGCATTTTAATCTGATGCCCTTGGCTCTAACCTTGATTCTGATCTTCATATTATGTTATTCACATACGCCTTTCTATATTTATTATATTTTGAGAAAAATACATTTATGTAATTAATGAGTGAAAACTGATATCAAGCCCTATCTGCAAGAAACAGCATTAACCTTGGAAGACTGTATGTTGTACCAATTGTTGTGCCTCCCACATGGTAAAGACCTCTTAGCTCCTTGATGAATTTCAGAGCTCTTATATCCTGAACTTGGTCTCAGTTGCCCTATACCTTCTCTATCTCTAGGCTAGTGCCAACAACATTTAAAACTTAATTAATGTCAATTTTAACTGGAAAATATTGGCATTAGTGTAGTAGTGTGTCTGATAGTACCACATATAGAAAACAGAGGATCTAACAGTAAAATGCAACTTTCTTGTAGCTGGTAAAGACCATTGACCATTACATACTGATATACATTTATTTGTTCCTTTTATTGTCATTCTCTTTTTTTTGGATTCTTATGAAAAAAGGGAGAAAAGTTTTTTTAAAAAAGAGGTACAATTTAAATTTAGAAACAAGTATGATGCTAAACTAAATTAGTAATTGTCACTATAGTTAACAACGTTACTGATTATCAGAGACACAAAACCTGCTCACAAGGAGCTTAGTTTTTATAATCTTATTGCAGATATTAGTAATTAGATCCTAAACTAACTAAATGGAAACTACAAATCTGTTATTATGCACCAAAATGAGCAATAAAGAAAGGCAATGAGCACTGCCAGAAACTGCATCGTGGTAGCCTAGCATGGTACGTGGAAGAATGATAACAGAGGGAAAGCTTTAGCTGTAGAGATCTAAAGCTGGACATTGAATGGTAAAGGAATAAAGGGTCTTTTGGAGAGAAACAAAGATGGCATCCAGTGGTGTGATATGGGAAGACAGGGAAGTAGGGAGGATGGAGAAAAATGTCAGCCAGTTGGGATGAAATTGATGTATACAGGGCATTGCAAAATTAGAAATGACATCCGTGTGGTTAAAGATTACTATATGAATTTCAAAAGGCAGGTGGAGTCCAGAATTTATTCTTTGTGGGTGTTAAGAACAATGGCTGTCACACAGTTAAAACACAATAAGGGTTTGCTGAATAATTGAAACATTTTACAGAGGCAAGCAAAAATATTGAAAGCAGTATTTTAGAAGTTAACCTGGCTATGCTGTGGTCCCCAATCCCCAGGCCTCAGACTGGTACTGGTCCATGGCCTGTTAGGGACTAGGCCGCAGAGCTCCGTGGCACCCCCTGCCCACCCCCCTCCACCCGCCACCCCCCTCACCCCTCCACTCCCCCACCCCTCCATCCATGGAAAAATTGTCTTCCATGAAACTGGTTCCTCGTGCCAAAAAGGTTTGGGCCCGCTGGTGTACAGGATAGATTGAGAGGGTTGAAACTAGTCAGAGAAGCCAACTGAGGGGCAATTACAGTAACTCAGATGCAGAGCAATCAAGACTTAAATACAATTGTGAATATGGAAATAAAAAAGAAACATTTCAAAAACATTAACAGCATTTTCCATGTCTCTTCCCACCAACCCTAATCATAGTCCCACCTAGGATTAGGTAACTTTAACTGTAAACTCCTACATGCCTGATCCCTTTTGCCTTTTGATTTGATTTAGTGAAGTCCATTACTTCTCATGGGGCAGGGCCACTCAAGCCTCCAACCGGTGAGGGCTTCCTGAACAGCGTAATATCTCGAAGTTTGACAGTTTGGAGCATAAATTCAGGGACACACAGCCTCTTCTGGGTTCCCATTTATGTGTTACTGATATGACCCTGTGAGAGATCTGACGTTATCATAGAGTGCTGATCTGCACAGGGGGAATCAGGAGGAGCGTTCATTCTAGGTGCTTAACTATACTCACAATGTAGTTAAGACTGATTCCTAAAACAGCGATAGAACTCATCTCCTACGTTTTCTCCCTTCCTTCATTTCAATCAGATCAGCACCAAAAAGAAACCTTAGGAGAGAGTATATGCTAGCAGAGATTTCAAAACCATCCCAAGCTCTGTTATTACGTATGAGACAGTCCCAGAGATCACAAGGGTATTCTGGGACTTGGTTGTGAAAAACAGTGTTTATTAACTTGCTATTGCTGTGTGCCTAGTTCACCCATCATTGTCTATCATTGCATACAATTGGCGATTCTTTGGACGGTTCTGATATTTTTTGAAGGGTGACAATTTAGCCAATATATTACTTCTATATTCAACTTCCTGGTTGACCAAGAATTGTGTGTATGCATTGCTTTGTTCCTCTCTTAAAGCAAGTGCCCCATTTTAAATTATGGTTATTTGAATGAGTGCCTTTCACTACTTCCCTACCCAGAGCTCCTTCTAGATAGGACCAGCCCTTACTTTTCTCTTTATCTTCTGGGTTCAGCAAAATGTATGCCCAACAGTAGACTACCAGTACACATTTGTGTACTCTCCTGACTTCATGGATTTTGAACAGGAACAATCCTCTATGAGTTTTCCATTCTGATCTCAGAGTTTATAACGTGGAAAATACCTCCTAAATGCCAAACTCTCCTGCCTTCCCAACCAGTCAATCCCAGGCACATACTAGGCCTAATTTTGCCCAGGAGTTGGAATAGGGAATATGAAATTGATGGCTCTGCTCTCCAGACCTGTCTGTCTGCACAGCACAGAGTAGCACCATTTAGAGGAAGGGTGTTTGGAAAATTAAACAAGAACAGTGTGACTAGGAGACCTATCGGCCTGCAGTGGAATGACAGGTTTCTGCCCACAAACTGGGGTTAAGACCTGCATATTGATGCTTCTTTTCACCCATTTGTGAATAATGGGTCTCACCCCATTAGTGGGTGCATGTGTTATACCACTAGAAGCTGTTATGCATTCTCTGTAGGTCTGTGTGAGGGAGCTGTAGATATACATAAATATGTACTTGCCAACAGATCTCTGTATTTATCTGCCTGTCAGTGGGAGCAGACAGGGCATAGCTCTTTGATGGGCAAGAACTACAGGTCAAAACCATGCTTTTGCTGGTGCTGCTGTTGCTGCTGCTTCTGCTGCTGCTGCTGCTGCTGCTGTGACTGTTGTGGCTTTATCATTTGAGTCCTAAATGAGGCTAGGGGCCGCTTGTTGGTTGTCGTTGGTACCTAACCTGGGAGGCTAGCTCTGGTCACTGACATAATTAAAGAGACCTTGCAAATGTTGACTGCCAATGTTCTTGTGGCCAATAGAGATGGACTCTCAAAACCATGCTTACCCACCATCTATAATATTTCAGTTGTGCCTCAAGAGTCCACATATCTCTGCTGTCTTCAAACACTGTCTCTAATGCTGTTCTGATACTGTGTGACCCTCATGGATTCTGCCTTGTCAGGTGTATTTGCCACTGCAGGCCATACCACTGACTACATCTTAGGCTCTACCTCACTCATTCTCTCCCAGTAGGAAAAATTATTGTGCTTCAAGCGTCGAAAGTAAGTAGTCTACTAACTAGGTGCTTTATTTTAGCAGCAGTTATACTCCTATAACTATCTACATCATTGACCTTGGTCTTCATCATCTTAATATGCATTATGCCTTATGATGAAAAAGATTCTTTTCCCAATGTAAAGCCATAATAATGATAGTAAACTGAATTTAAGATTGCTTTGTGTATAACAGAGCAAAACAAGCAGAGCAAACTTGTGTTTTTAATCTAGGCCCGTTTACCAGTTTAATTTGATAGTGGGAATTAATTGTGT
This sequence comes from Daubentonia madagascariensis, assembly GCA_023783475.1. NCBI lineage: Eukaryota > Metazoa > Chordata > Mammalia > Primates > Daubentoniidae > Daubentonia > Daubentonia madagascariensis. The sequence goes on along the minus strand of JAKFHU010001631.1, from coordinate 12,404,788 downwards.
GATTCTTAATATAACTACAGTACAAACACAATTAACAAACATTCTTTATAGTCATTGCCCCTCCCTCTCATGCTTATAAGAGGGAATGGACCAATCTCTTCCCCAAAATCCAATTTTCCTCAAGATTGTGGAATTATTGCAAAAGAAGTGACAGGAATATTTTTGCTTCTTGGTTAGTTTTCGTGGTAAGTGGAAGAGTAGAAGAGTTTTGTCTCAGAATTTGTAAGGAAGTAGACTGACTTATCAGAGAGATAAGATGATGTTAAAGGGCTTATATCTACCTGTCAAAAAGGACAGATATTTCACTAAGCAGGAGAAAGAATGGGCTCAAATGTGGAGATTTCTTTTCCTGTTTATTTATGTTTGGTTTGCTTTTTAAATTATTATTATTGTGGTTAATATCTCTGGGATACAAAAAGGGCAGACTGATTTTTCTGAAGATCACGTCCAACATGGTAGAAATTAGTAATTTGATGAACCACATTGGCAGACAATGAAATAAAAATAAAAAAAGAAACACTCTGTAACAATTAAAGGATATTGACTGAGCATATGCTTTTATTTTTTAATAAATTACGATAGATACTTAGGAATTACAGGTTGATGCTTCTGTGGGAATGAGCTAGTTAAGAACCTAATTTGACTTTTTGCTATTGCTGAAAATCCTAAAACTCAGTAAATCTATCTAAAGTTATTTTAAAGGAATGTATGAGTTTATGGTTTGCTATGAGAGTCTGTACCTGCTTAAGAGGTACAACAGAAACATTGAAATGGGATGATTCATTAGGAATGAAGAAATGTTTTAGCTGTTGTGGCAAAGGTTTCTCTAGGACAGTGTTTCCCAAACATCCTCGATCCTAAGAAACATCAGGGTCACCTGTGAAATAATGCACATTCCTAAGTCCACCCCAGACCTAAAGAATCAGAAACTTTCATGGACAGGCCTTGGCATTTGGATCTGAAACAAGAAACTAGTCGATTGTTACGACCAAGAAAGTTTGGGAAATACTGCTCTAAAGGAATTTTTTTAGAAGGCAGAAAGAGGGGAAATAGTATATTAATTTATTCCATATAAAAGTGATCCTATAGATATATTTCTCCCTATGCTCTTCCCATGAATTCAGAGCCTTTTCAAAGAATTAAAGAAGAGCCTTTTTTAGACAGTGGTTTTTTTAAAGCATCTCATATCTCTCCTTGGTCCTCCATATCGGTGACCTTAAGACTTTGTATTCCCCACCCCTTCACCACTTACCCTTGCCTAATAAATGGTCATCACATGAATAAAAGTTCCTAGATTAAGAATTTGGAGCTTGAATTCTAGTTCTGGCTGGATCACAGAGCTGTGTGACCTTATCTGAATATATACCTTCTCATCACTTCTGTTTTCTTACATTTGAACAATAAAGAGGTTGCAAAAAATGTAATCATACCAGTTCTACATTGTTACAAGTATTAAATGTCTTCCGCAACCTTGTTTGGGGACCGTAACCATATATGATGATTTTTGTGCTTGATGGGAATGTATGTTCAGGTTTAGATATATCCATAAGTATTATTTATAGACTGTTCCCTATTTCTAAGACCAACTTGAGTCATAGTTTAATGTAAGATAATCAACTCTTTGGAAAATTTATTTTCGGCTTCTGGCTGCTAGAAGTATCTTCCAGGAGAATTATTGACAAAGATTTGTCATATTGACAGCCACATGATAGATACTGATTTCTTAAAAGAGTAAGAGAATGAATGAATGAACAATCTTGTGCCTATTCCAGGAACTTACACTTTCAAGTCCATGGAGGCAAGGAAAATTATACCCTTCAGCTAAATGTTGGGGCACTGGTAGCAAAAATAATTTTTAAAATACACAAAAATGACCATGACTTGGGGTTGCTATACAGCGATGTGGTAACTACTTGGCTGAGTACAGCAGAAAAAATAGAAAAGAGAGAAAGTGCTGCTCCAAAGGTTCAAAGGTGAAAATAGAGAAGTATAGTGGGGGGGGGGGGCAGGCTGCGTTTCCTAAACTCCCTTGTTGTCTCAGCATGTTTTCAGTGTAAATACACATGTGGCAGTGGCCTATGCACTCATTCACACTTCAGGGAAACCCATGGTTTCCTTTTCTTCTCCATTTTAGCAGTGGGCAGCCTGCAACCTTTTGATCAAGCTGAATTTGTACGTTACATGACTGAACTCAGCTATGCCAAACATCCTTGAGGAAGTTGACATTTGTGTACTTTGAAAGAAAAAAAAAGAAAAGTGAATCCCAACTGCTTCCTCCTGCCCTTTTGATTAAAAGAACGGTAAGTCAGCAGGAGAGGTGCTGCTTTTAACAAGCAGGGGTATGCAGCAACTGATTGGTATCTTTCTTTGAAAAAAAGTAGAAAAGATTGATGTTAAACAACACTAATCAGAGTTGATTACAGGGACTGAATGAATTCATTGATGGGAAAGAGCTATGGTTGCAGAGACAACAAAAGAGATTAGATAATAGTTAGGGGAATAGTATTTGGAATAGTTCTGCTAATCTCTGACAACCAGGAATCAGCACCCCTAGCTCTTTAACCATTCCTTGAAATAGGCATGTATGTACAATAAGTGTAGTTCTCTGCTGGGAACATTATCCCTGGGCTCTGCATGGCTGACTCTTTCTCTTCATTCAGATAGATCTCAGCCTTCCCTGATCATCTTATCTAAAGTAGTGCTTCTATGACAACCTGGATGGGCCTGAAACCTCATTTCCTGACATTCCCAAACATCACCCAGTGCTCTGTCTAGAACCACCTGAGGTTCCCTGAATGGACCATACTCTGCCTTGCTCTGTATTTTTTCTTTCTGTCACCTCTACCTGGTATCCCTTTCCATCCTCTCTGATCTTTGCCTGGTCAACTTCTTCCATCCTTTAAATTTCAGCTAAGGCACCATCTCCTCAAAACTTGTTATTGAACCTCCTTATTAAAAGTCAAAGTCCTCCACCTCTGTTCTCCCATAGCTATTTATGCTTAACTCAATTATGGCAGCTTATCACCCTGTGTTATAATTATTTGGATATGTACTTTCTTTTCTCCCCACTAGACTGAAAATTTGGGAGCAGAAACTATGTCTTTTATCTCCATATTTCTAATGCTAGCAAAATACACAGAACATATTGGGTGTTCAATTAATATAGATGAATGAACAAATGAATTGATACTCCCTACCTACCTGTCTCCACGTTTAAAAATCATTGCCTAAAATAAATAACAGAACTCATAGGAAGAAATTCTTACACAGAATGGATAATTCACTGGTTATCTTTTTACCAAAAAAGTCATGGGACAAAGGAAATGGGAAATTAAATTTAGGAGCTCTCACCCCTACTCTTTTCTGTGGGCTTCTAGGTTGTTCCAGACAATACTCTGAAAAAAAATATATATCTATGCGCACACACACACACACACAAGGAAATCTTTGGAGAAACTACTTACTTAACTGATGCTATACTTTCTGACCAGTGAATGAATGTATTGCTTATTTTACAAAAATTAGCCTACTTCTTTTTTTTTTCTTTTTTTTAAGGCTACTTCTATTAAATTTATTATTAATTATAATACACTGTCTATATTGGCTTCTCCTTTAGGAAGCTCCAAGTACTCAATATACATCATCAGCCTAATGCTGTATTCTGCCTCATGTTAAGGATCTTATGCACACTGAATACATCACTTAAGTGCTTTAGAAGACTGATAAATATTATCTAATTAACAAATATACTTTTACTTATTTTTAATAATTTCACACATTCAAACTCCTCAAGAAATGTGTTATCTTCTTCTTATATACCAATATGTGGATATCCAGGTCTTCTCCACTCAACATATGGAAGTAGAACATATGGGAAATCATCCTAGGCTTTTAAAGAGGATTTATCCCTAGTCCATATTTGCAACATTTTAATGTAATTTTACATTTTACTAGTAACTCTGTTGGGTTTAGAAAGGAGTAAGTATTTAATAACATCACAAGAATGCTACAAGCTAGAGAGGGAAGAACCTGAAGCATTTTATGATCCAAAGATACCAAATACTATTTTACTACATTTGCCCAAATGTTGGCTGCACTAGTGGCTAAAAGTTGGGGGAATATTATGGGGTTCAGGAACCATTTTATCATGCTTTTCCACTTTTATTTTACTTTTATTTGAGATTATTTTGAAGTAGTTTTTAAATATATTTGTTTAGTTGAATAGGTGGGCTATATATTTCCAGGGTTTAAAATTTGAAACTATGTGAAAGTCTTCATGGAGAAGCCCCATCTCCTTTGCCCCATCCACCTCTTTCATCTTCCATTCCCATAGGAAACTACTTTTATTAATTAATTTTTATTAATATGTAACCCTCCAGTGGTCTTTTTATGCAAAAAAGCAAATATATATTTCCCCCCACCACCTTCTCACACAAAACTTAAACTACTTTATACACTGTCTTAATCTTGTATTCTCCAATATATCTTGAACGTCTTTCCAATCAGTACATAGAGAGCTATCTTAATCTTTTTTTTGGTTGCACAGTATTCCATTATGTAAATATATCATAGTTTATTCTACCAGTCCCTACTGAGAAACAATTTTTGTCATTTCAAACAATACTCCAGTGAACAACCTTGTACGTAAATCATTTCATAGATACGTTGGTTTATCTGCAGATTAAATTCTCAGAAGTAAAATTACTGATCAAAGGCTTACATGCATCTTAAATTTTGAGAAATCTTGCCAAATGATCTCAACAGGGGTTGGATCACTTAGCAGCCCCATTAGCAATATATGAAAGTGCCTTTTTACTCCAGCCTCAACAAAATAGTGTTTTGTTAGGCTTTTGGATATTTGCCAATTCTACCAATGAAAGATGGTACCTCAGTGTACTTTTAATTTGCAGTTTTCTTATTATAAATGATGCTAAGCATCTTTTGATATGTTTAATGGATATTCGTGTTTATTTTTCTGTAAGGTATCTATAATGTATCTGTTTATCTCCTTTGCCTTTTCTTTCTATTAGGTTGTTAGTCTTTTTCTCATTGATTTCTTGCTATTCGTACATTAAGGTGATAATCCTTTTATCTATATGAGCTACAGAAATCTTCCCACTTTGTTTTTTATTACTTTACTTATGGATTTTTTGCCATACTGAAGTTTGTTTTTAATAGAATCAGACTTACCAATATTTTCTACATGGTTTCTAGATAGTGAGTCATAGGTAAAAAATCCTTTCCCATGCCAAGATTATAAAAGAATTTCCCAATGTTTTCTTATAGTACTTTGATAGTTTCAGTTTTTATATCGAAAGATATGATCCATTGAATTAGATCTTTAATTCAGAAGGTATTTTTGGGATAAAAGAGAATCTGAATTAAAAGAAGCCATACTGTTCTCTGAGCTTGATAGGCTGTGGCTGACCTATTGTCATTTGCATAGTGCACTAAATCACATTCCTTTCTTCCGGTAGGATGCAATACAATTAAAATGACAAGGAACAATCTGTACTTAAAAAAATAAAATTAAGAACAACCATGTTCAGCCCTTTAAGATGTTCACCTTTCCTCTTTCTATGTTGCTCTTTGGTTTTTTGCTTGTTTGTTTGTTTGCTTATTTGTTTTTTTCTGTGAGAAGACCGTGTACTAGCAGAAAGGTATAAATGAATGACATTGTTTATTGGTTCAAATTCTAGTACTCTATGCAATTCAGCACTTAAATCTCATTGATAGTGAAATACAAACTTGTATGAAATAATGCATAGAATATAGCCCTTGGAGTCTGAAGCCCTAAATTTTCTGCTGTACTCCATAGTATCTCTCTGTCATGATTTCCATGGGTATAAAATGGAGAAAATGAGAACATTATTTCAGTATGAGTAAGAAAAAAATAGATACACTTTTAAAAGTGCTTTGAGTTTTATAGAAAATTAGTTCATGAAGTAATTAGCTGATGATATTTTCAAATTATATAGTATAGGAGTTTTTGGAGGCAGTTTTATGCAAAATGCTTTTTTTTTTCCCTATACTCCAGTTAATATTTGCTTGCCTTTCTCTGCATTTTGCCTTCATTTTTGAAAGCACTCTTTCAACAAGTATCTGTTCTAGGTGCTGTGGATACAATAGTGAGCAAAACAGACACATACGAATAATCCTTGTTTTCAAAAAGCTAACATTTGGAGGGGAGGAGCAGAAAATAAACAAATACACTTATAAAATGTAAACCATATCAGAAGTCAATAAGTGCAATAGGGAACAATAAAGAGGGAGCAGAATAGAAGTGCTGGGAAAAGGGGTGTTTCTATGATTACTAGAATCAAAGAATCCTAAACATTTAGCAGTGAACCTTAAAGGATATGCAAGGAGATCTCAGAGTTCCACATGTACTGAAATGACTTTCTGTATCATAGGAAGAACCTGAATTAGACATACATAAGTAATCAATCATTTATGAACATGTTGACTATATTCAAAATCAAATGACAGCTTATGTTAAACTTTTCTGCAGACATCTCACGTGTGCTTAGGATACTCACATCTGTCATCTCAGCTAGCCTCACTATTAGCCTTTAGGCAACTGTATAAAATTGAGAATGAAGGACCAATGCTGATGTGGTTAGGAGCTGGTGAGATTCTTGTTCAAATCATGAGATGATTAACTTCAATGGATGAAGCATGATCATCTCAGCTGGCGTAGGACTCATTAGATATGAGGACCTTCTCTCCACCACTGATGTAACGTCTCCCCTGTGGAGCCTAAAGACCAGAAGTTATGATGGATTACAATACTCTTTACTTAAATCATGAAAGCTAGAGAGTTGTTGACTGAACTTTCTTCAAACCTAGATTATTGACAGTGTGATATTCTTTGGTTGGCACTCAAGTTCCCTTGTGATCTAGCCCAATTTACCTTCCCAATTTTATTTCTCACTACTCCCTTTCACAAGCCAAATGATTTGCTTTTCCCAATGCATGATGACCTTTCTGTTCATGCTGTTTATTCTGCTTGAAATGATTTCTCCTTCCTCTCTATACTTTGAAATCCCAAGTATCCTTCAGTACATAGTTTAAAGCATCCTTCTTCTGGGATCTTTCTTTTAACCATTTCTTGAGGCCATGACTTATATCTATTTTATTGAGCTATTGTCTATTATCTATCTATTTAACTATGTATTAATCATCCGTCATCTATTTATCTGTCCTTCCCTAAGATATTTGATATTTATTGTATGATGAGTAAATAAATGAATTAACTTTCTTGTCTTTAGAGACAAGAAAGATATAAGGTGGGGAATAGAGGACAGATATGGGACTATGGACAAATAGTAAAATAAAGATAGTTTTGAGTGGATTCTATAGCCTGCTTATACCAGTATATTAAATATAATATAAATGTACCTTGTTTGGATTGTTCTAAGACCAGAGAGTCTGTCTGGTGGCTTCCCAGGCTGCTAGCATGTGTGAGATAATATGGAAGAAGGTCTCCTTTTAGAATTTAGGAAGACTGCTTCTGAGCTGAGATGTTCAAGTTACCTCCTAAGGGTGTAGACTATGCTCACCCCTCTTACTTGATACCGGTTGGCATGCTGAGGTTGGATCTTGTTTCCTACCTGAGCTGTAAAGATAAGAAAGCTAATAATATATTTAATAAGGCTTTTGTACCTCTGATTAGTTGAATCTGGTGTTTTCAAACATCGTTGCTTTTCCCGAGGTCTGGGCAGCAGATGGCTTATTTTTAAAATTCCATTCTTTTTTAATATTTTCCACAAGTAAAAGTATGTCCTGAGAGAAAAAAAATAAGGCATTAATTTAAGAATAAATCCCACTACCTCAAGAAAAGGCAAGCAGCAAGATGTAGCACGTTGTTGGAATGAAGCGAATTGTGGAATTATATAGCTTGGCCTCAGTTAGTAACATGATACACTCCTATCTGATGAGACTAGTGGGAGAAAATAGTACTTCAAGCTCAGTCAGGTTTAGTTATGAGTTGAAGGTGAAGTCAGTACTATTTAAAGCTTCATTTTATTTATAGGACTCACTAGTAAGTATAGGGTTTCCAAGAAAGAAGACATGGTTTCTAACCCTGAAGCCTTTCAATGTAATGAATATGGTAAAGCTAATGCAAGCATTATTAATACATATGACTGAAACTTGTAATCAAACATACAAAGTAAATAGAGCACTAATAAATTAACCTAATTGAGAATCTCACATGAAAGGAGTTTTCTAACTATTATATATCATGTGTGGGATAGGGCCTTCAGGTGAAGTATTGTTGTTACATATAAATTCCATCAGACCTTATAACCAGACAAAAAGAAAAGAAGGAAATCACCTCTGGAAACTGCTGGAGTAGATTCAGGCATTACCAGGCCAAGGAGGCTGAGGGGAAGAAGATCTAGAGGATCTAGAAGGTGCTACCAACCCACAGACTGCTCCCAGTAAAGCCCCCATAGACCCAGCCTCCCCCTGAATCCCTGCCTTTCGTCAGGTCTTCATTTCAATCTGTTAGGAGTCTTTTTCTGTGGTTTTATAATGTAATTGCTCTTGTGATTTGATAAAAGAAGTTAAGCCTATACATTTTCATAATCACTTTCTCCAGAACACATCCATTATGCAAAAGAGGGAAGCTTGTATAGCAATAATGATGTTTTATTTTAGGTATACTAAGTGCTTTCACTTGTATTATCTCATTTGGTCGTGGCCATAAACTTCTGAGGTAGGTGCTAGCCATTTTAGAGGTGAGGAAAATGGAGTCCTAGAGAAATGTTATAACACTTTATTTAGAATCTTATATGCTGACTATCTCTTTCTCTTTCTTACCCCTTCACACACACACGTGGTAACAGAAGGGTAAGAAAGCTCTGGGCATGGATCGGACCTCTCAGTATGGAGTCATGTAAACCTAATCTGGAAAGTGATCTTAGAGAAGGTTTGGAGTGAGCCTGATGTAGATTTGTGTCTTCATCTGCCTCTTAATAGATTTGTGACATTGGGAAAGTTTTTCAACATATTGAAGCCTCGGTTTTCTCATCTATAAAATGGGAATAATAATAATGATGACAATAATAATAGAGGTATTTAGGAAATTAATTGAAAATAATATAAGTAAAGTGTCCAACCCATAGAAAGCAATCATTTAGAGCCATAAAATTTATCATTATATTTTTTTCAATAACAGCAACAACAAAGATAGGAAAATTCCTATATTTCCTGAAAGGAGAATAAGGTACTTAAAAGATAACACTAAGACCGAGATGTTTTGCATGAAAAAGAGGGTTTATATCATCCTTCAGAAAATGATCCCCAACAAAGAAAGCATTAAAAGGTATTGTAATCATGAGGTCAATTGCCTAAGATATAACACCAAGTATTTCACTTTTCTGTGCTTTTCTGACAACTTCCTTAGCCTTTAAAGAAGTTCTAAGGCAGAGTAGTTTGCAATCATCTCTATGTGCTCAGAAGGGAAGAACATTTCTGAGTCCTCCAGAAACTATTTCAGTACAAATCTTATAATTGTGGGACAGCCTGAGGTAGCACAGAGATCATTTTTTTCATGGGGCAATAGCATATGAAAGAAGAATCTGTGTAATTTTGAGAATTGTTACATATAGCCTGTGCTGCTCCAACAATTTCCTGGAAATCAAAAACAGTATGGTGGTGAAGGGTATCCAGGAAGGTACAGAAGAACAAACAGCACATAGAGCTGTTTTGGTCCCTCCACCTACGGGAATGTGAAGGATCTTTCTTACTCTCAATGTAGAAAGCAGAAGAGACTTTACAAGCTGGACACAACCCAGCAAAAGTTTGACAGTAGTTATTGTTGGATCAGAGAATTGCAAGGTTTTTTGTTGTTCTTTATGCTTTTTTTTAGTGTTTCCAAATTTCTTATAACTAACATGAATTACTTTTACATAATTTATTTTGGAGATGTTTCTTTTTTAAAATATTATATATTAAATTTTCTAATATAGAGAAAAATAAAGAAAAAAATTCCTTATAATCTTGCCACTCAGAAACCGTACTGACATTATTTTTTAAACATTTAGCTGAAAAATTCAAACAATAGAAAAATATATAATTAGAAGTAAAATTCCTCTTCTAATTCCTCCCAAATACATCAAAATACATCAACAGTATCTTGTATGTCCTCCCAGAAAAAATGTTTATGTGTATGCCAATACTTATAATATATATCCTCCTTTTATTCATACAAGAGGATTTACTTTATATAACGTCTTATATCTTGTCATGTAGCACATTTAAATCTACCTTATTCTTTTTTAGCAACTTTATAGTATTCTTTGTAGGGGTATACCACAGTTTGTTTTAACCAATCACTGAATATTTGGTGAACACTATTATTTAGATGATCAAGAAAAGTTTAATAACCTTTCTTAAGTATCTACTAGACTTTAGTCTAAAGTAAACCCAAACCTCTCTGTTTATTATATGGTCACAGGAGAAAATCACTCTATGCATGTGCATGTATGTATGTGTACGTATGTGTCAAATATTAGAGAAGATTACCTTGAACCTTAATTTTACAGTATAACATTTTAGTATGGCCACCGGCAAAGTGGATAATGTCTCTTTGTGATCCTGGCTGAATTGTGACCTCACATAGAACTTCTTGAGAGATTTAATGCAATCACTGATTATAGTGTCTGAGATTTTACTGAAATTTCCATTTGAGTTAAAACTGATTTTGTCTCCAAATAAAAGCCTTTAAAAACAGGGAAAATAATTATTTTTCCCATGGCAGGAAATCTAAATCCTTTCATTTTATCTCCTAACATAAAGAAGAAAAGTACTAAGAAATTACTGAAAAGTTGATGCAAAAACAAAACCTCTAGTCAATATTTGAGCTATGGAACTTTATTCTCCAAGTACATACCTGCTAACGTCCCAGGTATCCAAGACAGAGAGAGCCAGATGCATAAAAGTAATTTACACCAAGGCTTTTTGTGATGCTAGTAAAAGGCAATTGGGGTTTTGTGAAACCATATTGCTGCAGGTTAAAAAAACCAACATTTGCCCATGTGCTTTTGAATTGGAGGAAGAATTTTGTTTGTGGGCATTGGCATGATTGTTCTATGTAAAATGTGGATATTGTACAACTGTAATACAGAAAAGTAAATGCACAAACAAGCCATATTCTAACCTTGAAAGTGTCGCTGCTTTTAATGACACAGCATATCAAGGTCAAGAGAAGGTGCCCTCAGCAGATGGAAAACTTTCAAAGTATAAAAACTTCATTTACATTCAAAATATATTGAGTTACTCATGATTCCTAAGGAATACTTGGTTGTTCTAGTTATAACCATGGCTCGTTTTTGTTATCATGTGTCAAGTAACTGACTTATCTCATGTATTTCCCTGGCAGGTGTTTTCTGTGGAAAGGCAGGAAAAGAAAGGTGAAGGAGGAAGGCATCCCTCAATATCTTGTGATAAACCCACTAGGTGTCACTACTTTCAGTGGGAATCTGGAAAGGAAACTGTCAGAGGAGAAATGTGTGTCTTGGTGAAAAATGGATTTCATGACACCTTGACTTTTAAGCTTTTATATATATGGGGAACTGCTTAGGAGACTCCCATGTTTATTTTTGCTGGTGGTTCCCTTCCTTTATTTTATTTTGAATTTGTTTTAAGGTTGAGTTGGGCAGGATTTATATTTGAATCATATTTTGCTCAAAAATTGTTGAAGCTATTCTATAACATGTTTCTCCCTTAACTTTTAAAATACCACACAATGAAATGATTAAAGGTGTTTGAGTGCTTTGCTAACAATGCATTCAGAAGGCTTGATCTCACATCCTTCGTAGAGTTATGATTGAGCTTTAGAGATTAGGTGCCACATGCTTTCATGTCAGTGTTATGGAAGTGATTTTCTTCTTTCTTGTTTCTTTTCCTGCCTCTCGTTCTGTGTTCTTTCTCTCTTCTTGCTCTTCCTTTCTCTCTCCTACTTTCATGAAAATTCATTTATCTGTGACATTTAAAGACTCTGTCTGAGAGGTGTCTGGAGCTGTGGCCGGCTGTGTGCATCAATAGTTTCTTAGAATCTGGCACTCTGTCAATATTTGGGAGCCTCGATAACCACACTTAAATGCAGATCCTGCCAGCCATCATGCTCTTAGTGTCTCAGTAATGAGTCTGAATGAATGGATATTAGCATGTCAAATCTTTTCACAACTGGCAACACTTGGTAGACACTATATAGGCATCTTGCATTTGCCTTCTGCACCTCTCTGTTTCTCTGTCCCATTTATATGATGTCATGCTTCCCACTTTAGACAAAAATAAGAATCTTCAAAAGGTAATATGAAAACTGAGGTAAATGGCATTATTGTACAATCTATACTGGGTGGGTTTTGTAATACATAAGGTGATGTTATATGGACAGTACTTTTTTTATTATATTCTAGGTAGTTTTTGTTTGTATTTTTGACTAGGTTATAATATTTGGGCCAAAATCATTGTTGCTATTTTGTGATAGAAATATATATATTATTAAGGCCATTGGGACATTCTAGGTGCTCCATAACTTGTGTGTGAGTCTAATATGATAAAGATTTGGCTACATAAAGAAGAAATATTAGTGGATTGAAGAGATAAGTTTGTCCTCTGAAACAAAAACTATTTACATTTTCAAACATTTCTCAGTTGTGTTCCCTATAATATCAGTGAAATGCTCCATTTATAAATTGAATAATTAAAGCATTATTATGTCAACTTTCCCATTAACTGCCCTAGACAATAGCATACTGACCTTTCAAGGTTGTATGGGAAACCAATAGTAGGGTAACATCTGAGTTACTTAACTACTGTGTGCTCTCAACCCATGTATAACCTTGACCATATCTTGTCATGAGAATAGATCAGGAATCCAAACTTTAAAGAAAGGAATGATGAAGATGAGAGCTTACCAGATACCAGTCTTATCTTGGAGATCAGTATCTAACCTAGGATAGATATGAAAGACTTTGTCAAGCTTTAGGTCATTGTCAGATCAAATAACCCAGGTTTCCAGATATCCAGGAGAATATCCTGGAATTCTTAATGCCCTTTGATGGGATCTTTAAATGGTCTCATCCCTGGACTCACTGGACCAGCAATAACTCCTAAGTTGAATGGACTCAGATCTTTCTTAATCTTCATCCCCAACATTTTGGTACTTGTTTTTCATGTGGGTGCTCAGATGCTATACACCATAGAAGATTTTAAAGTGATTCTTGTTGGGACTGAGAAAAGAATTATCTAATGAACAGCATTAATGCAGTTTTAATACAACAACTGAAGACAAACTCAGGACCTCTGGGGCCTTTAGTTTTATGTCAGAAAGGGAAATTTACATGTTTATTGCCTCATAATTATGAGCCTTCTGTAGGGCTAAAGGTTCATTTGACCAGCTATAAATGTAGCCTCCAGATATTATGTCATATTTATAGAAGTCATTATTTTTTAAGTCCAATCAGTCATTGTCTTTGGTAGAAGAAGGTTCCCTTGGAAGTGTGTTGAACTAGGGAGCATGGATGTACAAAGGAATTTCACAAGGGCTCCAACCACCAGAAATCATCTGGCAAAGTAAGGGCAGACCCCTAAAGTTTAAAAAAGAAAAAATAAGCATGAAGATTGAAAGAATAAGAAAAAGGAAAGCATAGGTGTAAATGGATTTGTAACATGGCTTGTATCAAGGTGTTTGATATATTTCTTTTTATTTCATATACAGTAGAATATAGTAATATGCACAGCTTCTAATGAAGAAATACACATGCTCTCCTACCTCTGTCTATACTTAGATCTGTTTTTTTGGTCCCAGAGAGGAGAGAAAGAAAACAGACAATATGTACCATTAACCACAAGTTTTTTTATACCACGAAAACCTCATCTCAAGATATAACAGAGAACATTTTCAGCACCTTTCATGGATGACTTAGAATCATGCCTCTATTACTGTCAATAAGACTCATCTGCTAGACTAAGAACCTACCCTCTTCTTGCTCTGCATTCAGAATTTTATAAGCATATACTTATGTCTGTTCTTTATTACATACTATTTGTTTGATGTTAGACACTAATCCTCTCTGGAGCACAGGAAGAAATAGGAATGAGAATAGAACATAGAATTAGTCTACAGAATGTCCAGTAAAGAATAGGAGGAATTTTGTTTTCTTATGGATCACTTTGGACACATTTTGGAGCTGCATTTGAAATTATGGGCTGCAATTTAACCATCTCTTGATTAATGTCCTCTTGCCTACAGCAGGCAAGATTTGGGGTCTTCTTCCTTAGAAATCCTAGCAACCTCTTTAATTCTTTCTTCTCTAGTGTATATATTGTCTCCTGATCACAGAATATTAATCAAATGATAGTACTGAGGGAATACGTCTGATCTTACTTCAGCATGGAAGGCATATGTATTGATTCTTTAGCCTTGGCTATTCCTGCTAGAAAAGAAATAGCTGCCTTACTGTATAGCTAATAAGCAACAGAACACTTGTTTAAAAGGTCTAACTTAACACAAAGTAAAATCTGTTATTATGGAGATGAGCTTTGTTGATGCCACTGTAATGCCTAGTGACAGGCACCTCTAAAATAGAGACCCACACCCTCACCCTAAAATGCATTAGCAGTAAAGGGGCTATCTATGACCAGTTCTGTGTTTTAAGTCACAGGGACACCTTTATTCAGAAATCTTTCCCCCTCTATTTTTTGGCCAATAGATTCTCATTCTTGTTTTAGTTTATGAATAAATGATTTATAGTGATTCCACCTGCCTTACTGAAAAGTCCACTTGCCAACTTTCAACTCAAAAGGACCCAAGTAAGAGGCGTTATCACCATGAAAAGAATGCTTTTTAATACTTACCTCAAAGGATCTAATTTTTAAAAAAAGGGTGATATTGAATTTTTGATGAACATATCCCAGAATGGGGGACATTGCCTTTGTTCTTTTTGCAGAAATTAGCTTTGGAAATAGCTATATAATTCTCTATAATGAAAGTCCTCTTTTCCCCAATAATTATAAAAATATACTTACCAGTTTCTGCTCATGTAATAGTGACCTGAAAGCTGCCTGCTTAACCAGCAGTCACAGATCCAGAGATCATTTATGTGTCCAAAAGTAATGAATGTTGAGTTATGTATGTGAATCTGTTCAAATTGTATACTGGGAGTAGAATATATTATGCATGTATAAGAATAGATAAGGCAAATAGAAAGTTATATGGATTTAAAATTCTATAAAAACAATATACTTGACAAAAATAGAGAAAATATTGGGCAAAAGAATAGATTGGACTAATCTCTTTACTGGAAGATTCTCTATAAATTTAATAAATAAGCTGCTCATTGAAAACATTGTTATGTTTATATTCAATGAAATTTAAAAGTAAGTTGGTATAGAAATTCAAACTGTTGCATAAGTGGTGTTCTATGGCTGATCACCTAGGAAGGTTGCTATTATTCTTGAATTCAGCTTACTAGTTTGTGGGTGATAATACGTTCACATTTATCTTCATTGTTTCTTCTCTGCCAAAAGGAAACTCACTATTTGGGAAACCACCCCTGGATACAACTGTTTAAATACTTCTATCTTATAAGTTATAGACATGGAAATCTAACTTCAGTGAAGTATCCTACGAGAGCCCTGGTAAAACTGATTTGCCAATCCTTTGACAATACCAGGACACAATGCCATGATAATATGCTGTTTTCTTTCTTGGCCTGGTGAGAGCTCTGCTAAACTACGGCAAAGCTAGAGTTGTGATCTAACTCCACTGGGTCCTTTTGAGTTGAAAGTTGGCAAGTGGACTTTTCATTTCAATTTTGTCTCAAATGACAAAAAAAAAAAATTGTAACCTATTTATTTTGTGTGAGGTACTTTGGAATTCTCAGGAAATAATTAGGAGGGGATTAGAGTGAATATCGAGAAATACAGAAGTGATATGCCACTGAGGTCAGTCCTAGATTCTGACTTTTGATTACCTTGATGATCTAGACTAGACACATGTTTTCCAATATTGGCAAACCCAGTGTATTCTGAATTATTGGTAGAGGCATTTCAAAATCTCAAAACAAAATCAAATTTAATTTAAAATTATATTTTAAGGAATAGACAGGGAAGCGTGATGCAAAATCACATTTAACAGTGGGATACGAGAACTTCTAAATGGTTGTAAATCACTATTTTAGGTGTTGAGGACAAGGAATGTATGCTTTCAAAGTGCAGTACTTTTACATACAGTGTCCAAAAAACAATTTGAGAGATAGCTATAACTAACCACATCAGAGGGAGGACAGTCATTTGACATGAACACTCAGTAAAACAGGGAATAAACAGAATGTTGTTAAATAAAAGTTATTGTTAGTATTCTTCAGGAGGGAAAGAAAATCTCAAAAGTGGCAATCCATCCACTACTTCTTCATCACTTACATATAAAATTTCATATAGCTATATTAGTTTTCATCTACTAATAGCTGCTAAACTAACACAAGACACCTGAGCATGCTTATCTACTTTGCTTCTTTTATGTGGGATTGTCCACAAATTTAAGACTCTGGAAGAGTCTTAAATTTACAAACGCTTTGTTTTTTTTGAAACCTCTTACAAGTCTTGTATTTTTCATTACCCATGAAGGTTTGGTAAATGTCATTGATGGACTGAAAATAGAGAATGACTGGATCTGTGGCAAAATATCATCTAGAAGTAGAGCATAGAAAGTTAATCAAGACTGTGAAATGTAAAACTGAAACTTAAAAATAGCTATAATAGTGGAATACAAAGAAGCATACAGAACATAGATATTTCTCTTATTTCCTATGAGCATAGATTAGACACTTAATCATGCTTGTTCTGCATTCAGCTAAAATTGGATATGAACAACTTGGAGAGAAAAAGTTATCACACCCCTCCCAACAAAATTTAAATTTAATATTTCGGGAAAAAATTTCTTGAGGAAAAGTCAAAGACATTGACTTTTTTTTAATCTTATAAAAAAGAAAGTTAAGGTACTGAGCTAATACTAGCTTTTACGCAAGTTATGGGAAGTAAGAAGTGAGACTTTCTTTTCTTCACTGAGGCTTGATACTGATAAAATATGCTGTAACGGAAAATCTTTAGGTTTGATAATGAGGTAGATTCTTGATAACGAGGCTTCTAAACACTGAAACAGAAGTTGTGGGGTTGTCCTCTATGACTCTTTTTAATTTAAATAGGATAGACTCATATCTTTCTGGAATCGTCAGAATGTGTCCGGACAAAGGGAAGAAATGGCTTCTCTAAGTGGTTCACATTTTTCAGGAGTTTTTTCCTTCCCTCTATTTTTTTTAAAGCCACTGTTATTCAGAAGCAAAAAACTGCCAAAAGTCACCGGGACTTCTAAATGTGCTCGACAAGAGTGAAGGCAACAGAAGTGCCACCAACCTTGTAGTGCAGAATAAAGGATCACCCTGTGCTACCATCATTTCCTATAATAATTGATTTACTACAAACTTGAAATTGTGGATACAGCTGCTGAGAAGTTTCACTTGTGAAGAAAGGGATTAGAGCATATTGTTCAGTGTTTTGTAAAAAAAAAAAATGTGCAGTAGACTTTTAGTAGACTATTTATCACATTTCACTCTCTGTTGCTGTCAATATTCAAAGCATACCCTTATACTCAAACCATTTCCTTCCTATGGCATTAAGTGAAGTATTTTTGATTCATCTCCAAAAATGTGAAGTCAACATGTGTTGGTGGTATTTGTTATGAAATAAGGGAGAGGTCCACAGTAATTAGGGAAAAAAGACATCCTCAATTTAAATATATACATACATATATACACACATACACACACAAACACACATATACACACCAACCAAGAACCAGGTTCTTCCTGCCTGCCAGGTACTTTTCTAGGAACTGAAGTTATACAGGTATACATTCCTGTTGCTAGAGAGTGCTCACAGATTTGTGGGAGAAACAGACACGGCAACAGATAATTATTGTGCAAAGAAATAGGCATGGAGTAAAGGTATGTGCAAGGTGCTGTTTGCCTGGGACAGTTCTGGTTTAAACCTGTAGTCTTGGTATAATTATTCATAAGGCCCTTTTACCCTCAAAAGTGTCCCTATTTGGACAATAAATTATATGGTCACCCTATAAATAGCCATATCAATCAAATCTGCCTGAGGTTGTCAGGGAAGATTTTCCACAGAATAGGACAGAAAATCAAAGAGATTAAGAATGCTTTGCCACATGTATTACCTACGTCCAAATGGAAATGACAAACAGGTTTGATTGACTTTCTTGTCTCCCAGGCTTGTCAGAGAGGTAGAGTGGGAATTTAAATTATGTTGGGTAAGGAGAAAGGGACAAGGCAGGACAATCTAAACCCAGTTGTTGGTATGTGATATGCACAAGGGTTGTCATTAAATAAGCCATTAAACTAATATTTCCCTGATGCTCTTAGGACTGAAAAATGGGGTAAGAAAGAACTAGAAGCAATGGGGAAAATTTTAGAAAGACAGGTTAAGAGTCAATATAAGGAAGAACATTTTGTACAAACAGACGTGTACTGAAGTGGAAGGGGCTGCCTGTGAGGTTGAGATTCCATCCCCTGGTGGTGTTCAGCAGAGGCAGAATGGTTACTGTGAGCAGACTCGGGCACCAGATCAAGACTGAAACCACAGGTTACTTAGTGTCCTTTACCACATCATTGCCCTGTGATCTGCCGATTCTTCAGGCATGGGGATTTTTTAGTGGCTTTTAAGAATTCTGTGTTTGGTAGACCCCAAGAAGTAAAAATTTTAGATATACTATTTTTTAAAAAGTATTTTGTATAAGCTAAAACCTCTTGTGACCCACTCTGAACACCTACTAAAAAGAGACCCTGGAATATAATGCAGATCTCACTGAGCTTATTCTTTGCCACCCATACAAGGAAAACAGCCATGAGACATGTAATATTCAGGAGACATGCCTCACTCAGGTTTCCACTACTTGGACACATATTCATTTTAAGATGGAGTAGCTGCAAATTCTTGCTTACCAGTTTGATTTGCATAGCTCTGAGTTACATACGAATGGAACTTGTGGCAAAGCTATCATTAAATAGAAACAAAGCAGAAGACTGAACAAAGGATACATTCTGTGCAAAGTTGCAAGTTGAGACTGTTTCAGTGATCCTTGTCACGGTAAGAAAGATGTCCGCCCCTTCCCCCCACCTAAAGAGAATAGCAGACAAATGACAAAAGAAGGCTCCCTGGAGGTAATATGGGAGCAAAGAGTAGGATGAACTAAAGGCTATACACACAAACAGAGAGAAAGGAGTTGGCATGGACACAAGGAGACACCGCCAGACACCCCCATTCACAGCACAGAGATGCGTGATTAGGTTAGAATCACTTACCTCTTCCCCAGTGCATTAAAGTAGGAATAGGTCAGGCCTGGGGGAAGAAATGACATCTTGATGAAGCTCAGTTTTCTCAGAGGCCTAAGAAGGATGTCAACACAGCTAGAGCCAGAATCTTCTCATTGGCTCTTTTATATCAAATTCTTGAGTGTCTATATTTACAGATTGAAATATTTTCCAGTAAGCCAGAGAGAAAAGTCTTCTGAAGGCAGTGGAAATGACTTTAGTTCTTTAGTAGTTAAGAGTGTATGGACTTTGGAGTGAGGGAAAACTAGTTTCAAATCTCCATAACTTATATATTTATGGTAAAGTATTTAAATCCTTAAGTTTTAGTTCTCACATCTGAAAGGAAAATTGAGAATGCATATACCATAAACCTGTTGTAAAGATTAAATTATACATGTAAATTGTGTAACACATGTAGTATCTGGCAAAAGATTATTAACAAATTTTTATATTATGAGGACTATTGTCATTTTCTGTAACATTCTCCAGTCACCCTTTCTAAGCTCTACCTCATTTTACATCATTTCGTTCTGTCTGGTCCTTGCCATTCTGCCCTCTGTCCATCTTTGACCTGCTTCCCCAGATGTTATAAGTGTCTATGTCCCTGCGTCAAAGCCTCATTCTGCTATGTTCTTAAGAGTACATTATACCTAGAATTATTTATAAATTCAGTACCAACATTAGATAAAAACTTAAAATCATAAAAAGAATACATGGCATTTAGAGGCTACCATTCTTATTTTTGAGTTCTCAAGGCATTCTTCATGTTTTATAACATTAATCCTGAGACCATTTCTGGCAGGTGAACAAGGAACAAGTATTATTATTTTCTACCCTCCTCCCAGGAGGTAAAAATGACTTGCCAAAAGTCACTTATGACCTCAGATGAAGAATCTAATGAAAGGATCTTGAATTCTTGCTCCCATATCTGCCAGGGTCTCCACTTACTATGAAAAAGCCTAGTGAGGATGATCCTAAGTGTTAATTTTATATTATGATATTACTTTAACCACACAGTTAAAATGTTTTCTAGATTTGTATTGGCCCTCTAGTTACCCACAGAATATAGAGAGAAGGCAGTGTAAATTCCTTTCTCAACAGCTAAAATGGTTCTTGTCACCAAAACTATCATATGCTAGATCACATGTCAGTGTGTGACATAGCCAGGTCTTAGCTTCTCAGGATCTACTTGTAACAAGTGGGTTTATGTGCCTTGAAGCATATGGCCTTGATATATGATCCTGGAGCAAAAGAGCAAGGTATTTCAAGCTGGCCACAATTTTATTGACTCTCACAGGCTTGCTTTGTAGTCATTCCAATAAACTAGATGAGAAATTTTTGATGCTCCAAGCTATCCAGTCCTCAGGACTCCATTTCATGATTCAGAGTCCAACTAAACAACTCAAGAGTGCTTTTGTGTGACACTGCGACCACAGGAATAAATAATTGCTTAGTAATTCTCTTTGAGGCAGAAAATTCTAAACATGGAGGAACCATTTCCCCTTAATGGGAGCCAGAAATCCTGTAAGTGCTTGAAATGGCATTCACAAGTCTGAATGGTAAACAGATAAAAACAGGAGCGCACCAGTTGCACAAATGACTTGCTTGTCACAAACTTGTCATTGCAGTAATCTAACATTTCTTTCACAGAGCCCGATGGAAAGTATGGAACAAACAGGCCCTGCTGACGTTTTGGCTCTGCTAAGCCTTCCTCTGAGCTAAAGCATCTGCAGCATCTTCCTGTTCTAGACCCTTTATCTGCTGAAATTAGCTGATACTGTACATGTCAAAGAAATGTTCGAGTATTGCATTAACAAGTTGATGACAAGCAAGTTATTCCAGCAACTGAAATACTGCTACTTTTAGCAGGCTACCATTTTGACCTTTATTTTATTATATAGAAGAACCCTTACAGAGCAGAGCACTGGGGCGATACCAGTATTGTTGCCCCAGGCCTGTTCCAAGACCACCTATCTAGGGCTTAGGTGTGGTGGTACAGTGGGCATACCAGGCAGTTCCATCAGAGTTATGGATGGGATTCCTAGTAAAACATAAATGTTATGAACACATTGGACTGTTCCAAGCATTGTTCTTGCAGGGGTATAATGAACTGCACAGAAATTCATTTCCTCCTGCATCCCCTCTACCACACACACATGTGCATGCACACCTTTGTATGCTTTATAGAATGTTAATAGCAGGAGCCTTAAATGATTATTGTGTACATCATAGTTTTTGCTAGTTCTTGGAGTTCTTCCTATTGGTACCACCCCCCCAACACACACCACCTCCTCATTCAGCACAGTATCTGAAGCCATCTAAACCTAATCAGAGCCATGCTTTTGTCCCCTGAAAACCACTGTATCTTCATTAGCTTCCTCACAGAAATTTTAGGCAGCCCTCTCTGAGACATCATCAGCTCATCTCCAACCTCAGCTGCCAGCAGGGAGTGCTCGTACACTGTGGAACTTCTGACTCTTTCTGTTTGAGGAATCTCCTCTCCTCAGGGCCATCCTTGGTGTTCCCAGAGAAAGTCCAGTGGGTCCCAGCCTTATCAGCATACAGAGCCTAGCCAGAGCCTGTAATAGGAGCCTTGCCTGTTGCAGCCCCTCCCCATTCTGCCTTTGTTGGTGCCATAGGTATAGCAGCACTTGTGACAATGGAGCATTTGCCCTGAGATTTTGACCTTTCCATAAAACTGAGCTTCTTTTATTCACCAAGGTGTCAGGTACCTTGTATTCTTTTTAGAACCTTCAGGTCTGTTAAGGGTACACTGATAGTGTCTTGTCTGGTTTAAATATTGACATGAACAATTTGCAGTCAGACATATTTTCTGGCTGTTGCCCCAGGTACTTTCATTTTAAAAAGTCTTGTGTAAAAATGATTATCATTGTTCAGCCATGAGAACCAAATTTCTTGCCAAAATAGTGGTAGGGTTTAACTTTCTTTTAGACTTGACAAATTTAACACAGTACTGTCTCCCAGATGAAAAGTTTTACTCCCATCCCAAGTATCGCATGCTGTAATCTATACCTTAGCTTTGTGGAACAACTACCTCAGAAGACAGGTGGGAAGGGTGTGAGAAGAGGGTCCTATTTTTTTACAGAGTTAAGGATATTGTCCCTGGAAAAGGAAGTGAAGATAGTTTGAGGCAGCACTTAAAGTTTCTGCAAAAGAAAATATGTGAATGAACAATTTGAATTTTAAATGGAGTATCACTGACTTTTTCTTCCTTTTTAAAGTTCCTAATAGGATTTCCATAACTATTTTGTTTTCTTTCTTAATAGAATTTAAATGGCAAAGAAATGATATGCTATTTTTGATTGAGAAAAAAATAAAAATCTTTTTAAAGATTTTTAAAAAGAACTCTCTTTTTAAATACACATTACAGAATAGATAATGGCAAAAAAAAAGTTCTCTCTATTCAGAGAGATAGCTGACTAGTGTGTGTAAACGTTGTTAATATTTATTTGTTTACTTATTTGATTATTTGTTTATTTTAAGAAAGTAAGAAAGAAAGAGAGAAAAATCCTCTTATGCTAAAGTAATTTCATTAGATTCATAGAAATTTAGGACTAGAAAGGAGTTTGATGATCAGGCTATGTCTTTATGTCACACTCACACTTTAGAGATGTGGATGTTGAGACCCAAAGATGTTTAATAAAATGAACCAAGATGCACAAGAAGATTGTGGCAGAGCTAGGCGTGAAACAAAGGTCTCACTTTCAATTCAGGCAATACCCCCTCAGAGATTACATTACATTTTTTAAAAACTTTCTTTTAAACAAAGACAGTCTGATTTTAACAATTAACATTGACATGCTTAAATCTAATAGGGCATTTGCTATTGTGGTAACTAGGACTTCGTACTGCCTATGCCAACTAAGGAATGTACATTTGAACAGGTTGAAGACATTTCTTTCAGAGCTGTATTTTATCTGAGTAGTGTAAGGGACTTTCATTATTTCAATTAGTTTTTTTCTCTTACTAGATTTCAAAGAAACACTTGCTCCGTTTCTATTTTGATACCTGAAAACATGTTTTTTAAATGGGTCTGTTTTTTTAATAAGTATTCATTTAAGTAGGTCACACTCTAACATTCTTGGAGAAAAAAAAATATTTTATCAGATTAAAAGAAATCTGGTTTTTATTCCCACTTTTAGCCATGTTTGAATTGGTCCTTGTAATTGTTAGTTTCAACAAAACACTGATTAAGTCCAAAAAATCAATGTTTTTGTTTGTTTTAACACAGGAGAAAAAAATAAAATATGCATTTACCTTCTTGCAGCTATGATAATTATATACTCTATTTTTCATTTATGCAAAACTTGTTTTTGAGGGTTTCCTTTTTGTTTCATTTCTCTGTTTTTGCATTTTCCGAACATCTGTACCGTGGTTGCTGGTGAGAGTAGCAGTGGCTGGCACTTTTCCTCCACGTTGTGAGAGAAAGAGAATTGGCTGGAATAAAACCTTGCTTTCCATATGGTTGACTTGAAATGCAGCATTGAAAAGGTATTGTCTTTTTTTCTTTTCTGAAACCATTGATGAAACCCACAAGTAAATAGCAATGTTGTTGCCAAATCACTTGTTGATTCACATCAGAAAAGTCCTTGGAAATGCATCCTCCACCTCATCAGTCGAAAAATCTAAAGGGATGAGCTTTGTGCATTGGTAGCATCTTTCTATATCAACAGTATATGCCTCTGGTCTCCTAAGAAAGCCTGAGATATTCTATACATAGTCAAGAAATGAATTAAAAGTTTTGCTTCTGATTCAACAAAATGATCACTTTGTAAGTAAGTATGTTTGGCTGTGAAGTGCTTATTAATTCCTGGAATATTGGGATCTATTGTCAGGGACAATGAGGAGAAGATGACACTAGAACTTTCCTTTACCTTGATTAATTCTAGTTAGGAAAAACAGTGGTGTTTGTCTCACAAAATTTTTTAGTGTAAAATATTTCAAACATATAAAAGTATAAGGAATAATATGAAATTCAAGAATTCAGAACCCAGGTTAAACAAAACTTAGTAATTTGTAACGTTTGTTTCTGAACCTGTTTTTATCTCTTATTATTTCATTATACATTACTTACGGTGACTTAGACAAATTAAGTATATAGCTGGATGAGCTTAAGTGTACATCCATGTGACAACACCCAGTCCAAGATACAGAATGTCTACAATACCTAGGAAGAATCCTTCATGTCCCCCTGCAGTTGATAGTCTCCAAAGTTTTAAGCAAATGTTAAAAACAAGCAAAACTGTTCTGACCTCTGTCATCACATATATTATATATAATGACCTCTATCATCATATACAATATATGGTTTATAAAAAATGTATCCTTCTATATATATCACTAAAATTTATTGATTGATTTTATCATTTTTAGA
This sequence comes from Daubentonia madagascariensis, assembly GCA_023783475.1. Classification (NCBI taxonomy): domain Eukaryota; kingdom Metazoa; phylum Chordata; class Mammalia; order Primates; family Daubentoniidae; genus Daubentonia; species Daubentonia madagascariensis. The sequence goes on along the minus strand of JAKFHU010001631.1, from coordinate 12,379,990 downwards.
CATTATTTCCAGTGCTTCCCAATAACAAACAACACAACAATTAACATTTTTATACATGTATATGCATACAGGTGGAATTGCTAAGCTCAGAACTTCACCGGGTATTGTAAAATTTCTCTCCAAAGTGGGAGTACTGATTTATATTTTCAGTAGCAATGTATGAGAGCTTCTCCACATGCTTTACAACATTTGGAAAACTTTTAAAATTTTTTGTCAGTCTGATGGGGATTTAAGTAATATCTCATTTAAATTTTTAAAAATTTATAAGCCGTTGGGACTTTCTCTTGTGCATTGCCTATTTGTACCTTTTGCCCATCTTTCTATTAGGTTATTTGTTTTGTTGTTGTTATTTTGGAAGAGTTTTTGTTTGTTTGTTTTTGGTGTTGTTGCTGTTGTTGCAATATTCTGCAATCATTCAAATGAAAGATTTTCATCTTTTGGGACGTAGAGATTACAAATATCTTTTCCCAATTTGTAGTCTTTCTTTTAACTGTCTTTAGTAGAATTTATTTTTAAAAAGCTTCTAGTGTTAATGCAGTAAAGTTTATTGATATTTTTCTTCATGGTTTGTGTTCTTATATCATTTAAGAAATCCTTTCGCATGCCAGGGTTGAAAAGAAACCTTCTTATATTTTTTTCTAATAGTTTTAAAGTTTTGCCTTTTACATTTAGATCTCTAATATTCCTGGAATTTATTTTGGTTTATGGTATCTTATATGCACCCTATTTTATTCTTTTTCCTTATGGATAACCCCAGCACCATTTAACAAATTAGTCATCTTTTACTGACTAATTTGTAATGCTATCTTTCATCTACATCACAGTGTTTAGGACCTTTAATTCGTCCAGTGGACTATTTTTCTATCCTTGTGGTAACACCATAGTGCCTTAATTACCACAGCTTTGTAATATTCTTGTTATTTGGTAAGACAAGTGTCTCAACCTTGATCCTTTTTAAAATTCTTTTACCTCCTCTTGGCCTTTTGCTGTTCAACACAAATTTTAGGCCTCGTTGGTCAAGTTTGGCAAAAGCCCTGCTGAATTTTATTTGTAATTACATTAACTTTAGAGAATAATCTGGGGAGAAGTGACATATGTTTATAATGTTGTGTCTTTCTGCCAGTTAACACACTCTATCATTCTATTTGTGATCTTCCTTCATGTTCTTTAATAATGTTTTATAATTTTTACCATAAAGGTCTTAAACCTATTTTGTTAAATTTCTTCTTGTATAACTTAAATTCTTCTCATATAACTTAGATTTTTAGAACCTATTTTGTTAAATTTCTTGTCATATAACTTGTGCTAATACATGTAGATCTATTTTCCATTTCATTGTTTATTGGTTATTATTGGTGTATATTCAGCAATTTTGCTGAACTCTTTTCTTTTAATAGCTAAACTGGTAATTCTCTCAAGTTTTCTACATCAATATGTATATCATCAGTAAATAGTAACAGCTTTTCTCCTAAATTCCAATTCTTAAATGTTCAATTTCTTTTTCCTGTCATATCGTATTACTAAATCTCTATATAGTTTGAAATAGAAGTAGGGATATTAAAAATATCTATTCTGTTTCTTACTTTAATAGAAATGTTTTGGAAATGTGATATTTGCCTGAGGTTTTAATAAATCAAAATTATTGTATTAAGGAAGTTCCTATCATCTATTTATAGTTTGCTAAGCATTTTTAATCAGGAATATTAGTTAAATTTTATCTAATGCATTTTCTGTATCAATAATATAATAAATATTCTGATTAATATACTAATATTTTATATGATATTAATATATTTCCTAATATTAAACATATCTTACATTCCTGGAAAAAATTCTACTTGGTCTTGGTGTATTTTTTAAATCTAATTTGATTTAAAAATTTAAAAAAATTTAAAAGTTTAATTTGCTGATGTTTATGCAGTATCTTTGCAAGGGGAGATTACTCTTTAATTTTCATTTTTTAAAACAGTCATTGTAGAGTTTTGGTGTCATAATGATACTAGCCTCATAAAATAAATTGAGTAACATTTTTTTTCTATTTCTGAAACTCTTTATATTATAGGGATTCCCTGTTCTTAATAATTGGTTAAACTTGTACCTAAAATTATCTAGACTTGATATTTTTTATCAGTGGTAGGTAGGTAGTATAGGGCAGACTTTTGATTATCAGTTCATTTTCTTCTGTGGTTATTGTTTTATTCAGGTTTTCTATTTCTTCCCTGGTCAATTCTGGGAAATTATTTTTTTTTTAGAAAAAAATATATTTTAGAAAAATACATGGTTCACAATTCATCTACACTTTAAAATTTATTTGTATAAAGTTATTATATAATCTTATGATTTTTAAATTTCTGTCTTTAATTATGTCCCCCCTCTTATGCCTAGTATTATTTGTTTGAGTCTTTTCTCTTTTATTAGTTGCTGGATGTTTTTCTGTTTCATTTACTTTTTTCAAAAACTAGCTTTTCGTTTTGCTTATCTACTTTATTGTTTTATATTCTATGTCATTACTTTCTGCTTTTATCATCATTACCATTATTTTTTTCCTTCTACTTTCTTACAGTTTTAGGCCATTTTCCTTTTTCTGTATTCTTGAATTATTACTGATTTAATTTCAATATTTTAAAAATTTTTTTAAATGAATTTCAGACTCTACATTTTTCTCCATGTTTCTTATTAGCTACATACCACGTTTTGGTATGTAATTTTGTTCAATTTTAAATATTTTTTAATGTTTGTTTTATTTTTAACCCATGAGTTGTTTAGAAGTATATGTTTTTCCTTTCTATATCTATTTGCTCTATTTTTATTATTGATTCTGAATTTAATTACATTTTAATGACATAATGTGTTTTATGTGGTTTTAATTGAAAAAAATTTTTTTGAAATTTCTTTTGTGAGTTTATCCGGCACATGGATTTTACTTTTGGGCTTGAAATCTGTAGATGGCTTATCTGTTTCTTTCATGCTTATTGTAAAATTTTTATGCATGTACTTAACTATTTATTTTTCTAAAAAAATAAAACCCACTTTTTAATATTTCCAACATTCTCCTTAATGTAAAAAAGGTACCTAGCATGTTTTAATCTACCTATTAAGTGTCATCTTGTCATTGTAATTGCTGAATGAAGTTTCAGTTTACTTATTTGTTTTTAACCATATACAAAAGTGGTTATCACTGATTTCTAAAATCAATGCTTAATTATATTAACTAATATATTTGAGGTATTATGGTGCCCACTGTTATTCTTAGATCCTGTGGCTTCCTTTGTGGGTTCATTTTTCTTATTGTTGAATTACATTTTTTAGTAATTCTTTAGTGAGGGCCCTGGATAGTACCTCTTTTTATATATCTTTTTATATATTTAAAAATGGCTTTATTTTGCCTTATATCCCAAATGACAGTTTTGGGGGGTATTTTTTCTCAGCATTTTAAAGATATAACTCGATTATATCTGACACCATTTTCTGTCAACTAATTAAGAGAAATCTGCTATCAATCTCTTTTCACCTCTTTTTAGGTAATCTGTTTTTTTCTTCTGGTAGATTTTAAGAGTTTTTCTGTGTCCTTGATCTCTGGTAGTTTGTCTGAAATGTGTCTGGATGTGGATTTATTTTGGATTATCAGTCATGAACTCAGGATATACTTATTAATCTCAGGACTCTGATTCTAGAAAATTCTCAGGTATTATCTTTTTCTTACTATTTCTTTGTCATTGCCTGCATTTTCTTCTTCTGGAATTCTTATAAGATATATGTTAGTGTTTCCTAGTCTGGGGACCATATCTCAGCTGCTATTTAAATTTTACTTTCTGTGATTTTTTTCAGAGTGTATATTTTTTAACATTATCTTCCAGTTCACTCAGTTCTCCCCTTGAAGTTGCCTTATTTTAAGTTATTCTGTTTATTGTACTTTCATGTTAATGAACATATTTTAATTAAGACTTCTTATTGATTTTTTAATCTTATTCACTTATTTTTATTTTATTGCTGTATGTTTTTATTTAATAATTTCTTATTTTTCACAGGTATGATTGTTTTATCTCTGAGCATTTCAAATATATTCATGTTGAGGTCACTGTCAGATAATGCTATAGAATTGAATTTATCTGGAATGAATAGTCCAATTATTGATTCTTTTGGTTATTTTTCTTAGCATTAGATTTCTTGCTATGTTTTAGAAGTTTGTTTTGCAGGTTAATGTTGGTCATAAGGCATTTTTGTCTCATCTACTTTTCTTTCTCTTTTTTTTTTTTCCTTTGTTCACATGTCCCTGACTAATGGCTTTACAGTTGTTTCTGTCTGGATCCCTGGGTTCCTAGTCTCAGTCCAGATCTTACAGTGGTAGCTCTCAGCTTCATTCCTATAAGAATATTTTATCATAAGGCTATGTTTTATTCATCCACCTCTCAGGTCCTGTAGTCCTATGTGAGCTAGTGCCCCGGGAAGCAGTTGGCCAAGTGTTCACAGCCTCTTGCTGAAGTCGTAAGCCCGGCTCAGCTCCACCATTTCACAGGGAGCATTTTTGACCTTATTATTCCCAAGAGCTGGACTTCCAGCCACCTCTTTGTGTTTCTGGATCCAGACTTCAGTAGGCCTTTGGCTTCAGCACCATTTGCTCCTTTTAGCTTCTTTGTATAAATGATCATCTTCTTTTTAAGTGTGACTCTGTCTCTGTGGTCTTCTCATTTTATATTTTATCAAATTTCTTCAGTTAACAATATACCTTGGACAACACTCCTTTGATTTTTACCTTTTATTTAGATACATTATTTAAAAGCAAATAATATTATAAATTAGAGTTATTATTAAATGTTTAGTTGTGCTTGGCACTAAGCTGTACGTGTGTTATTTTTTTTCAATCCTTTCTACAATCAGTTGTTCTTATCCTCATTTTATACAGTTGAAAGTTGAGGTAAACAGGCTAAATAAATTCCCCTGTAGGAAAGAGGTTGTAACTAGTATAAAGGTGGACATAATATTTGTGGGTCTTTTGTTTGTTGGTTGGTTTTTTATTTCAAAATATTAAGGGGACACAAATGTTTTAGTTACGTGGATACCCTGTGTAATGCTTCAGTCAGGGCTTTCAGTGTGCCCATCACCAGAACAGTGTTGAAGTATCTCAGGAATGGAAAAACAGACGTAACATTTGAATCCTGTTTCCTCTACTACCAAAACTAGTGTCCTTAAGCTACTCTCCTATGATTAGATTCTGTGGTTTTTAAGAAAAACTTATATTAAGGTATTCATTTTTAATAAGTTAATTAAATTAACTAATATTTATTTTTGTAAAAAATATATCTGGTCCTACCTCAGAAATCTTTTAAAATATTTTCTGTGTTATACTTCCCTGGTCTTCTCTGCCTCACCCTCTCGTCCTTTATCTTTCTCTTTTGACATACGACTATTACGTTTGTTATCAATCTAGCAACTTGGAAGTTTTAAAGAATAGTGTATTCTTTTAGTGATGATTACGGTTATTTTTCTTAAAAACATTCAGAACTGTTTTCTTTAACATTATTAGTGAAATAATATACTGTATAAAATGAGAAATTTAGGATGCTGTCTTCATCTGTCTCCTCCTATCACCCAATTTCTTATGTTCTCTTATAATATATCATGTCAGATACAGGTTATTTTTAATTTTTATGATACAGTATTGGACAGGATAATATTAATAACAAAAATCTGAGTCGCTTATTTTGGGTAGTAGAAAGCTTCTAGCACAAAGTAGGTGCTTAATAAATATTTGTTGAATGTTAAATGACTGGACCTGTTTTGTGTACACGCATGTGTATGCAGAAAGAAAGAAAACATAGCTGAAATCTCTTTGGAGTCTCCCTTTGCTGCTGGATGACCTGCCACTTTTAAACCTTAGATTTTATAAACTCTTGAACCACCATATGATTTAATAAATACCCTTTCTGTCAATTCTTTTGTTAGGTACACACATGCTTTGTGAACCAGCCCTTTGCAATCAATGAGTTTCTATCCAAGTTAGCCCCATTCATGGCTATGTCCATATTAGCCCCTTATGCCCTACCTCACCCCCACAACTGATAAATGTATTTGACAACTCTCATTCTCACATCAGTAACTACTGTTAAGTTTTCATTTGGCAAATACTGTGAGATTCTTGAATATAAATAGCAATATTTGTATCATATTAAATGACTAACAGCCCATATTCTTCTAGTATAGTTCATGTTGTTTACTATTTAAACAACATTTTGAAGTAGTTCCTATTGTTTTATTTTTCAAGGGTGGTTCGTAAAATAACCTACCGTAGTCAAAAGAAATTCTTTATATGAATTTGTTGGGAAAATTGGATTTTCCATTGATATTACCAAGAAACTTAGTGAAGATCTTCAACACACTAGAATAAAAACACTTTGCTTCTGTTGTAGCAAAGAAGATTAAATAATATAATATACATTAGCAAGAATAAAAGCAAAGGATAAATAAACTGCATCATTTGCTGATGTGCAAATTTTATGGAAATTTTAATGACACATTTGATCAATTTATAAGAAGTACATATTATTTGTATTATAAGGACACTCAGGCCTTCCATGTGGCATAATTTCAACAATCTTTTATACATAACAACAGATTGAAATTAAACCATCTTCCTAGCTATTACTATTTTTTAGATTGTGAAAGTGATTTTTATTATTCTGTATTTAAAAGTTACTGAACTGAGAATCAGGAAACTTGGTTTCTAGTACCAGTTCTGTCATTCAACTAGCTCTATGACCATGGGTAATTCATTAAACCCTGTGGGCCATTTCTTCATTTGTAAATGTAGAGAGTTGGGTTTGATGCTGTCTTTGTGAAGCCCCATCCAGTTCTTGTGTTCTAGTATTCTGCATTGTCTATTATATAAAAATACCTACATATGAAAACTTAATATGGGTTCCATATAACAATAACCTAAGTTATTTAGCAGAACTTATAGGAAATATTCAAGAATGGGATGAATTTTACCTTGAACAAGGCAATTGAATTTAGATGATAGATAAATAACTGGGAACTATCATAGGTTCTTGATCAGGACTGACATGATGAAAGCATTATTTTCAAAAGTACTGTTGGGCATTAGGGTGCAGAATAAATCAGAATGGAAGAAATCTGGAAAATGGAGTGGGCAGACATGATGCCATGGTTTAGAATGAGGTAAGGAGAGTTCAGATTATGATGATATAAGCAGATATGAAGTAGAAGCAACAGATACAACGATAACTAAGGTATCTATTTATTCAAAAAGAACAGCTAAAAAGAATATAAAAAGAAAAATCATAAAAGAAGAAATACAAATGTCTAACAAACCTATGAAATAGTATTGTAACTTACTAGCTCTCAAAGACTCAAAGACATGATTTAGAAAAAATAAAAATTCTCAATGCTGGTACATGTGCAATAAAATAGGCACTCATATAATGATGGTAAGGAGATTTATATTGACATAAATTTCTGCAAACTAATGTGGCATTATATTAACAAGAACCTTTCTTTAGAAATATACTTTGGCCCAGTAATTTCACTTCAAGTATTCTATAGGAAATAGAATCTCAGACAAAGATTTATGTACAAAGATGTACATCACAATGTCATTCATAAAGGAGAAAGAAGAGAAAAACAATCTTAAATTTCAAAATCAGAGAAATTATTAAGCCAATTATGGAATATCCATATATATCACTACATATCAAGTGTATATAAATTATATAGTTCTTAAAGATATTTTAAAGAACTTTTTATTAGGAAATGTTTATGAGATAATGTAACTTAGAATACCTGGTCCACAAGAAACAAACAAACTTATATGCCTAACATGATCCCAAATTTAAAAATGAAAGTTTTTGGTTATGATGAAAGAGAATCCATTAAAATGTGAAGAACAATTATCTCTGTATGCTGGAATTATATGATATTTTATTTCTTTTTTTTCTTTAACTTTCTAAATGCTCTAAAAATATTCTAATGATTAGAAAAAATAAAAGTTTTAAGATAATAGCAAATAATCTAAACAATGAATCTCAAATTTGATAATAATTCAACTTAAGGAAAGAATACATGTCTAATTCTAATTTATCCAGTTTCTGAAATAAAGTGATATATAGATTTTTAGTTTCCCCAATCCGAGTCATATCATATTGTTTCTATTGCTCAGTGTTTCTCAGAGTTTCTCTTTTTCTTTTTTGGATCCTTTTACCTTTGTCTTAGGTGATTACCCTGTACTTTGACATTCTAGAATGTCATTTTCTTCATAATCTTACTTTCTTCAGTCAGTTCTGATGTTAATATGCTCAAACCACATATACATGTATATGAGATCATCTTCTCTTATCACAAGGGAAAGAATCCAGATAATTCTTTATGTTTTCAATGATTTTTAGCTTCTAAATTTCTCTTCTAAAATTTGTCAATCTAATAATAGCATTTTGAGTAATTGAAACAAATGAAAATAAAGTAAAGGACACAGTCACTATGTCATTGTAGAATCATTTTTATTGGGTGAAATAAAGTACTACTGATAAAATTTATTAGGAACCCATCTCAAGAATAGAATCTCAGCTGCTCTATGTAAGAATGAATAAACATAACAACTCACTTGGCTCTGTACCCAGAAATTTAGCCAAAAAAGAAACCCAGTTGGATGCCAGAAAGAATGAACCAGATAAAGTTTAATCGGCTCAAAATATACAAGTAACTTAGTCTGCCCCTTTTCTAACAAAACTGTACGAGTAAAAATATAATCTTTAAAATCTGAATTCCTTACCTTAGCCAATGGCATGGTGCTGGAGTAACTGAGAATCTCCAGACCTCACCTTCTTTCCATTCTTCCAGGAGTGAACCACTCTCTCTCCCTATGGCCTCCATTGACTGCATAAGTTAACCCAGGACCATTTGTGCACAAGTTCATCTCTTTTTCAGAACTGTAATTCTAGTGAAGACAGAGACTCCATCCTATTTACCTTTGTTACCTCAGGTTCTGGCAAAGTGCATGACTGTTGAACAAACTAATGAAGGATTCACAGCTTAGTATTCAGTGATTTTAGTCTTTATAAAATAATCTAAGGAAAATGTTCCTTGGATACAAATGTTTACACCTTGTATATTATTATATAATCAATCTTACTAGCCTCTAGACACGTTCCTTTAGAATGATCATATCACCAAATTATGGACACCTTTGGGAGTAAACATCTTTCAAGAACATATTTTTCTGCAAGGGATAAGAGTTCAAGTACAGTAGTATAGTTCTTAAGAGCTCTTTCAATTATTAATATGATACCCACAACAAGTAACTAAATCTCTCTGAATCTCAATTTTCTCATCTGAAAGATGGGAAGAGTAATAATACTTAGTTCACAGCCTTTGCTGTGGAGATTGGATTAGATATTACATATCAAATAGCATCATGCCACGCTAAGCCTGGGCCATTATTATTAGAGTTAATGCCTCCCTGGACTTGCACATGCATCTTGACAACTGGAACAGAGCATACAGGTATACTAGCAGGACTCTAACTGGATATATAGAATTAGAGAGGTTAAGTGCATAAGCCAGTGTTTTTAGGCTTTTTAGTAGCATAAGAATTACTTGAGAAGTTTGTTTAAAATAGAGATCTTTGAGTTCCACCTCAAGAGATACTAATTCAATTGGTTTGCTCTGGAGTAAAACGCTGAAATCTGTCTTTTTTACATGCTCACCAAGTGATTCTGGTGCAGCTGGTCCCAGATCAAGCTTTGAGTAATGCTGGCGTCATGACTCCATCCCAGCTTTGACCACAGACCACCTCTAGCATCCTTTCCCAGGATTCGCCCTGCTCAATGCTATATGGCTTTGCTACCAGAAGCTCTATTGCCTCCCTACCCTTGCCCCATCCCACTGAAGGCAGAAGAGAAGACTAGGGAAGGTAGAGTCAATTGAGAAAACCTGAGTAGCTATACTAAATTATCTGTCATTTTGTATTATTTGAACTAATGATCTGCATTAGTCTAAAAGTGGGCTGACTTGAGAGGTAAGCTTGAACTTTAGAACAATAGTTTCTCCCCAGTAACTGTGGATGACTGGCCATGGTGAAGTTTATCTCCTGTTTTTTATGGAATTGCTATCTATAGAACTTAGATGAATAAGCACAATTGAAGTGCAGAGTGTTAAATGCATGCTTCGATTTAGTCAATGCATTTGCACATTGAAGTAATTAGGATGTATTTAAAAGCATTCTGCTTGTAATACTTTGTTCTCCATTTCCTACAAATCAAATTAGTGAGGGGTAGATTTGATTTTGACATCATTTTGAAAATATTTTCTGTCTTTTTAAAATTTCCTTAGTATTACATTTTTACAAAGTTCAAAACACAACCAACTGTGACTAAATTCATAAAAACAAAACAAAAAGTCCAAAGTGCAAGAAAATGAAAAACAGCTCAGAGTAATATGCAGTAGAACAATGTAAATCATACCTCACAAATATAGTTGTAATAACACACCTTATCCATGTCTGATCAATTAATAACAAATACTTATTCAGATAGCAAATAGCTCATTCTTTTACTTTGATGAAATTTATTTATCTCAGTCCAAATAAATATGAAAAGGCAGCCAGATCTACTTAGAAAAATCTTAACCGTCTCCTATTTTCATTGTGATATATGTAATGCAATGAATGTATGTGAAGAAAGAGTATAAGGGTGCTTTCCTTGCTTGCTAACAAAGCATTCAAGCAAGATTATTTATTTCTTAAATAAAGTTAGATTTGGCAGAACCAAGAAATGGTTATGGAGCTATGTAGTATAGACAAAGACAGAGCTAAGTTTAAATTCCAACTCTGCACACCATCTGAATTACCTCTGGCAATTACTTTACCTCCTTTACCCTCAGTTTTCATGTCTGTGAGAGTAATAATACCTATATTGCAAAGTTGTTTTAATAATAACTAATAATGTATTTGAAGTGCCTCGCATTTAATATATACGCAATAAGTGGCAGTCGTTATTATTAAGTCAGGAAGTAAAATTTGGAGGGATGAGAACCCAAAATCCTCAGAGGAAAAAAAAACTAAACAAAAATATTCTATGATCTGACTTTCCCAGAGGCTATTTACACAAGTCACGGATTTTATCCTACGACTTTATCAGGATTCTACACAGTGGAGTGTTTTGCCCTGGTAATCTTCTCTCCTCCCAAATTGTTTCCCTTATTGCAAATTAATGACCTCAAAATATATGTTGAGAAATATCCTTTATACTATGGAAATGCATAATTGAATGTACATACTTTGCCAATACAAATTATTATCCTATTCTTTTATTGAAGATAAACAGTATTTTGGACCGGTCTCAGATAAGTCTGATTCCTCCTATTTTTTCTGTACTACTTCTGTAGTTCTAGAAGTATATGTATTTACGCACAGAAGTGGAGGTGGGGAGAAAGAGAGAGAGAATGAACAAGAATGATAAAATCATCTGTGCTTCTCAGGACCCAGAGATGGTGCCTTGTTCTACCCTTCTTTAGTGACTAGTTCTGTGTTTCATATATAGAAAGTGCTCATTAAATGTCTTTCAAATTGAGTAAATGAGGAAAAACAAAATGCTAAGAAAATATTTGGCATAAAGGAGCCAACTCAAAAGCAGTATATGCAGGTTGTAGGCAGAGAGCTCAAAACATACCTATGGATGTCAACACCTCTTTAGTTAGGTTGGCTCCATGTGGAACCACAACCATCTCTATGGACAGCCACTAATTCTTAGCTGGAGAAGGCAGCTAAGCCAGAGAGACCTTCAGTCTTAGAGCCATGGAATGTCAGAGCTGGAAGGAACCATGGAGATTTTCTAATCCAAGGGCCTCATTTCTCAGCTGAAGAAACTGAATGCTTTGCAAAACACTTGGTTACAAAGTTTTTTGGGACTAAAACTTTAGTTTTCTGATTCTGGTCCAATTCATTTTATATTGTACCATGCTCTCTTTGCGTCTCCAAACTGCCTGTCCACCTGGGAGTTCCCATGTATCCACAGTGGCTTCTCTTCCTATACCTAAAACAGTACAACAAAGCATCCAGCAATGCCTCTGATTAGAATCATCTCACCTGTTATGGCTCTTTCCATAGAGCCTAAGAGATTCTTCATTTGACCCTTAAAGTCAGTTTTTTCATCAAGAAATAAATGATATTAAATTATTATTAACCATTAACAACTCATCCAAATTATTTTAGCTTCTTTTCAAGTGATCATTAGCTAGAGATGAAGGGAATGGAGAACAAAGAACTTTATAATTTGAATGGGGAAGAAGTGAAGGAAGAGGTCTGTCCTTAGGGTGTTACCCAGGGGAAGGCAAGGCCAGGTGGACTATGGCAGGGGGTCCAAAGTACCTAGAAAGTCACCCAAGGGTTTGAATCTTAGAGAAGTAGAGGAAAGATAAGAAGAGGTGAAGGAATAGAAGAAAGGAGAGGCACCAAAAAAAAAAAAAAAGGGATGGTATTGCATGTAGATTTAATAATTTGGTCTTCTGGTTCATTATTTACTATTTTTGTAACTCCTTTGCTCAGTGGAGAAGCCTTGCATTCAGGTCATTTATGTTCTGTTACAACTTATATTGCTACGGTCAAGTAATAACTCAAATTCTTCAAATCAAGTATTAATGACATCTATAAGAGAAGAAATAAGGCATTTAGTAGGTAAATATCTTCCCTTTCCACCTGAAGGATGGAGGAAGTGTTGATAGGCTGCTGATGGTGAGTTAAACTGGCATACCAGGAATTTTTATGAATGGTTTTCCCATGCTCCATTGAATCTGTGGCTGCGACTTTAGTTGTATACCAGCTGTGCATGCAAAATCTCATAATTATTCTTACTGTATTAAGCATTTTATAGCAATTTTAGCTCTAAAATGCTATGCCATAGTTTTTATGCAAGTGTACCAGACATGTAAGCTGTTCCAATGAAAACATTTTCTTTCTTTTAGACACATGGTTTTAGGTTTCCAAACTTAGCTCTTTGCATTGATGGAAGAATCTTTAGGACAGACATCGGGGGAGGAGGGACAGTTGGATTTTCTTGCATATACTTTACTTCTTCAAGCAGCCTCATCGGAAATGCACTAATTAATTGTGTGATAGTGATATTAGCAAGTACGGCTGCTGAGCACTAGTTCATCCACAGCCTGTCCTATTGAGAAAGGCACTGGAGAGAAAGCTAGGGTTATCTCTGCATCCCTCTGGGGTGTAATGACAAACAGGCAGAAGGACTTGGACTTAACCTCTCTGCAGAAGGCTGACACCTTTAACACTGCTGCACATGCTGCTGTGCCCTGCAGTAGCAAGTCTTGGGCCTGAGCCCAAAGCTGGTGTGGAGTTTGAACCCTTGGCATTCTGGCCCAGAGCCAAGTGCTATCAATGGAACCCCACTGACACCTTTAGTTATTCTCCTAGATTAGGATAGTAATTTACTTGTCTCTTTGATTTCAAGTGTCTGGTTTTGTTTCCAGATGCCTCCCAGCTCATCTGTATTCCAGGGGTTTTAAAAGACTTTAACCTCATTGGCTCTTTCCTTTGTCAGTTCCATTTGGCGAACACAGGAGGGATACAGAGAGACTAGAGAGAGGCAAGGAGTAGGGATTGTATGTGTGATGTAGGGGGCACAAAGGGAGGGCTTAGGGAGACTGCAGGAATAAATGAAAGGCATATTCACTTCAGAATATCAACTATTATACCAGAGCAAGTCAGGATGGAGTTTAAGAGGTGATGTGTAGGACAACGTAGTGAAAAGCATTATTAGATAGATTCATGTGTAAAAGCCCTCCAACCAGCAATCTCAAACTCCCCCAAATGATTGCAATATATTAAAGAGATAGAGAAACTATAGAAATTTTATCCCAATGCCAATTGGATTTTAACATGCTATAGCAGGAAAGGCATTTATGCATGGGTGTCATTTCATGTTTACAAGGGCCTGTCTAGCACTGTTTATTGATTTTGCTGCAATTTTTTCCCCAGGACCCTGTAGGTAGATAATTGCTAGAACGTCCATTGTTAGCACAGCAATGAGTGCAACCATCGCACTAAGAAAAAGATACACACAGGACCCTGCAAGCAAGCACCAAATGGGGGAAAGAGTCATACAGTAACATGTGCAGCTGTAACTCCAGGCAAACACACACACAACACCCTGTGTAGCCGTTGCACTGAGAAAATACACACAGCCCCCTGTGCAGCCATCACACATCAGGAAAATACACACATGACACCCCTATGCAACCATCACACCAGGCAAAAGCACAGACATAAAATGCTAAGTCAATAGGAATGAACAGCTCATAAAAGCCTACTGGAATAGATCACATCACAGCCAGGTACATCTGTTCTCAGCACTAACCATTATCGTTAGCTTAAAATGCTTAAAATCGCTGTGCATCCTCAGGTCTAGGGACAGATTATTCCAAGAAGATTCTGCTAAATAGATTTGGCAATGCAGTGAAGGGGACCTCTACTACATTAAAGTGATGCATTTTGCATCTCAACGGCTGTCAGCTGTATTTAGAGGAACTGTGTGATTGAAGAACAATGCTCTAGGATAGGATAGCAATTTTTCTGGCCTTGTAAATCTGGAGGTGATTTTACCCCAACTTAGGTTAAATGTACAATTGAATGGGCAGGTTTCAGATTGGGAGATGACTAATAAAAGCAGAATTGGAGATAGCTTTCAACTTGTGCTGCAAAGGAAGCCACTACATCCTGTTTTAAACTGGAACTTTCAGGTGGTGTGTCACATCTAAAGGTCTTAGTGAGGTCAGATTTCAAGCCATCAACTTGAGATAAATAAGTAGCCACTATAGTCCTTGCTTCATAGGGTTGTCTGCCCAACTGAGGGGAATAAAGGAACCACCCACCTCTTCTTTCACCAGTGCCTTCTCTTTATCCTCTTGCCTTGGTCTGTGATGTTATCCTAACTGTGTGACACAGGGGTTACTGCACTGCGAGGGAAACTCCACATGTCCTTCTGAAGAGTGGCCCAAAAGAACTGGTTAGAAAGAGTTTCAAGCTTGCAGTTCCACGTTTCAATTACAGTGGCATTTTGTGTTTCTACTGAGTGAGGGAAGTTTCAAGCTAGCTTGTTAAGAATGATTTACACCATAATTCTAGGAAAAACAAATGTGAGTGACTGAGATTGGAAAGGAAGGAGTAGGGGGAAGTGCTAGACTACATGAATCCTAAGTAAATAGGGTGGTTTTTTTTTTGGGGGGGGGTGTTTCTTTTTTAAAAAATCAAAAGGGAGAATGTATGTATTATTGGTAATTACTTCTCTCACCTGGGTGGAGTGAAGCAAAGGAAAACAGAATCGCTCCGTTTGTTTCGTGTAAAAGCAAATTTTCAGGAGAGGACAGGTGTTTCCCTTAAATTTGCATGACAACATCTTACTGGGAATGAACAGTGCTGGAAATGAGAACTAAGAATTCCACTTTTTTTCCCCAAATGTGATAGAAAAGGTTTTGTTGGGGTGAGATAAGCATTTTCCATAAAACAATGGAGTAGTGACATGAGGTAATTACATGGTGACTGGGACACACCACATGGTATACTGGAGAAATTGCATGATACCTACATGATAACTATAGTAACTTTAGTTACCACTACCATATTATTTCCTGATAACTATATAATTAGTTTGTGTCATCAAAGCACCCTAAACGTATGCCTGTTCCAGCTACTCTGGTAGAAAAAAAATAAACTTTTTTGCAAAGGGGGAAAAAAGCTAATGAAGAAAGTTGCCAAGAACAGATATTTTGTAATCTGTGCTAAATCTCTGCTGGAAAACATGAACAGTAACGAAGCTGAGAAGACAGTAAAAGAAATTCGGGGCAAGGTGCCAGACGCCCAGACGGAAGGAGAATGTGGACCAAAAGATTGCGACAATCGGGTAATTATGGTTTATGAATTTCAGCTTTAATCTGTAGTTCAGTGAGTCCTGATTAAATATCTGTTAAACACAATTAAAGTTTGTTTTTGTATTTCACCGTCTTGATCAGAATAATTAGAGACTGCGTGTTTCATGTCAAAAGTAGCAAGAGGAATTTTAGTGAATGAACATCGTTTTTAAAAGCCATTTGTAGCACCAGCTGTTGGCATTATTTTATATTTTAGTGTTATCAGCATAAAGATGGTCCTCTGGATGCTGAATAGTTTCCAGCAGGACAAGGATGTTGTACTGTTATGATGGGCATGTGCTGATGGGGCTTAAATGTTTAAGAGTTAGTGTTGACTGGAAACAATGGACAAGGGAAATGTAGGTCAGGGAGGCAGATATTTTAGATAAGAGAAGAGGGAAGACATTTGAGTTAAGTTCACCCAATCAAGGGAGGGAATTTCTCATGGAATAGTCACCTGCAAAGGCTGGCTGACGTGTTGCGGCAGGTTGTGTATAGTGCCTGAAAGGAGCACAAGAAAGGTGTGATGAGAAGTGCTGGGATTCTGTCCTTGCTGCTTCTCGGCCGAAAGCATGGGCCTCGTGTTGCTAAAGCTAGCGGAAGGAAGTGCTGAAAGCACTTACCATACTAATAATTCTTTGGCTAGGGATAGCAGTCTAAATTCTGCAAAAAGGACAAGGTGAAATATAAATAGGATGAACTGAAACTGGGTAAAGGGGTAAAATGAGGTTCTACAAACTGAAGCTAAGACTGTGATTTCCAGACATTTGTGCCAAAAGAGAAGCTGAAGAGTTATAAGTTACTATCTCTTTTAAAAATATGAAAATTTCAAAATATGTAAAAATGTCTATGCAGCTTACCATGGTATGTGGTTTAAAGAAATCAGATACTGTCTTGCTTGCTATTTGAGATTTGGGTACCTAGAATATTTTGATCCCTGTGATAGACAGAATAATGGCCCTTCAAAGATGTTGAGGTCCTAATCCTCAGAACCTGTGAATATGTTGCTTTACATGGCAAAGGGATTAAGTTAGGGATGCAAATCACATGCAGATGTGATTAAGTTAGGGATTTTTGAGATGCAAAGATTATATTGGATTATCTGGATGGGCCTAATGTAATAACAGGGATCTTTTAGGGGAAGCAGGGAGGCAGGAGGGTCATAGTCAGAGAAGGATATGTGGCAATGAAAACAGAGGTCAGAGAGAGATTTAAAGATAGAGGAAGGGACCATGAGCCAAGGAATACAGGCAACTTTCAGTTATTGGAAAAAATCAAAGAAAGAGATTCTTCCCTAGAGCCTCCAGAAAGAACAGCCTTGCTGACACCTTGATTTTAGGACTTCTTACCTCCAGAACTGTAATAAGTTTGTGTTTTTGAAGATGTTTAGTTTGTGGTAATTTGTTACAGAAGCAATAGGAAACTGATACAGTCCCCATGAACCTGCTTCATGGACTTCATATGTATTTAAAAGTCATCTAGTGCATCCAAGTATGAGAAAAACAATAAACCTCTATGAATTTAATCTTCTAAGGCCCATTTTCCAGGCTATCTTTTGGCATGATTTGGAGGTACCTGCTATGATAAGAATTTTAAAAGCCTATGTGTTACAAATTAAAATCATGGGCAAGTTCAACCCTATTCCCTTAGCACCACTTACCAGCAGTACATTCCACATGAGTAGAAATGTTTGCAGGGAGGGAAGGTTGCAGAGTGAGGATAATTTCTCTAACAACAGCACTTAACATTTGAGTCCTTACCATAGGTTGAACCATTCGACTGCTGATAAATTGATCATTTTTGACTTACAGATATGGCAGTTTCATATAGTTCAATATACCCAGTTATCTTATTTAAACCTTCTAATAACTTCATGAGGATCCTAGGACAGAGAATAAAATTTTTACCAAAGACTAATACATTTTGGAGTTATGCAGGTGTTAGACTAATAAAGTACCTTATTTCCAACATGTTCAGTTAAAAATGGGATTAAATCTCAACTGGCTGAAGGTGTTTTAGCAGATGTGAGGATGCAGGTTTGTGTCTTGTGTGCTACTCCAAAAATTGATGTATAAAAGTCATGGGGAAGTTGCAGGGGAAAGGGATCATAACTCAAATAGACAAAGACAATTATTAAAATTTACTACCTAGCATCTTTGTGTTCAAAAGAGTATATACAGGCATAACTTGTTTTATTGCACTTCACTTTATTGTGCTTTGCAGATATTGCATTTTTTACGAATTGAAGGTTTGTGCCAACCCTGCGTCAAACAAGTCTATTGGCACCATTGCTCCAATAGCAGTTTTTCACTTCCTGTCTTTGGTTCACATTTTGGTAATTCTCACAATGTTTCAAAATTTTTTATTATTATTATATCTGTCATGGTGATCTGTGATTACTGATCTTTGATGTTACTATTTTGATTGTTTTGAGCTGTCACAAACAATGCCAATATAAGATGCAAACTTAATCAATAAATGTTGCATGCATTCTGACTGCTTCACCAACTGGCCATTCCCCCATCTCTCTCCCTCTCCTCTGGAATCCCTATTCCCTGAGACACAACAATATTGAAATTAGGCCAATTAATAACCCTACAATGGCCTCTAAGTGTTCAAGTGAAAGGAATAGTGACATCTTTCACTTTAAATCAAAAGCTAGAGATGATTAAACTTAGCGAGGAATGCACATCAAAAGCCAAGATAGGCTGAAAGCTAGGCCCCTTGTACCTAGTTAGTCAGGTTGTGAATGCAAAGAAATTTTGAAGGAAATTAAAAGTGCTAGTCCAGTGAAGACATAAATGCTAAGAAAGCGAAACAGCCTAATGCTGATATGGAGAAAGTTTTAGAGATCTGGATAGACGATTCAATCAGCTACAACATTCCCTTAAGCCAAAGCCTAATCCAGAGCAAGGCACTAACTCTCTTCAATTCTATGAAGGCTGAGAGAGGTAAGGAAGGTGCAGAAGAAAAGTTTGAAGCTAGCAAAGGTTGGTTCTTGAGATTTAAAGAAAGAAACTATCTCCATAACATAAAAGTACTAGATGAAGCACTAAGTGCTGATATAGAAGCCACAGCAAGCTATCTAGAAGATCTAGCTAAGGTAATTTATGAAGGTGGATACCCTAAGCAACAGATTGTCAAGGCAGACAAAACAACCTTATATTGGAAGAGGATGCCATCTAGGCTCTTCATAGCTATTGAGGATAAGTCAATGCCTAGCTTCAAAACTTCAAAGGATAGGCCGACTCTCTTCTTCAGGGCTAATGAAGCTGGTGACTTCAAGTTGATGCCGATGCTCATTTACTATTTAGAAAATCCTATGGCTCTTAGGAATTATGCTAGATCTACTCTATCTAAGCTCTGTAAATGGAATAACAAAGCCTGGATGACAACACATCTGTTTACAACATGGTTTACTAGATATTTTAAGCTTATCATTGAGACCTACTGCTCAGAAAAAAGATTCCTTTCAAAATATTACTGCTTATTGACAAGGCACTTACTCACCAAAAAGCTCTTATGGAGATGTACAAGGAGATTAATGTTGTTTTTATGCCTGTTAACACAACATCCATTCTGTAATCCATGGATCAAGGAGTAATTTTGACTTTTAGGTCTTATTATTTAAGAAATACATTTTGTAAGGCTATAGCTCCCATAGATAGTGATTCCTCTGATGGATCTGGCAAAGTAAATTGAAAATACTTTGGAAAGAATTCACCATTCTAGATTCCTTTAAGAACATTTGTGATTCATGAGAGGAGGTCAAAATATCAACATGAACATGAATTTGAAAGAGTTGATTCTGACCCTCATGGATAACTTTGAGGGATTCAACACTTCAGTGTAAGAAGTAACTGCAAATAGGGTGGGAAAAGCAAAAGAACTGGAATTAGAAGTGGAGCCTGAAGATGTAACTGAATTGGTGCAATCTTAAAACTTGAATGGAAGAGGACTTGCATCTTATGGATGAGAAAATAAAGTTATTTCTTTTCTTTTCCTTTTTTGAGACAGAAACTCTCTCTGTTGCCCAGGCTAGAGCGCAGAGTCATCATCCATAGCTCACTGTAGCCTCCAACTCCTAGACTCAAGTGATCCTCCTGCCTCAGCCTCCCGTGTAGCTAACTTTTTTATTTTTTGTAGAGATGGGCTATCACTATTAATTGCCCAGGCTGGTCTCAAACTTCTGGCCTCCAGTGATCTTCCTGTCTTGTCCTCCCAAAGTGCTAGGATTATAAGTGTGAGCCACCACACCCGGCCGAAGTGATTTCTTGAGATGGAATCTACTCTTGGTGAAAATGCTGTGAACTTTGTTGAAATGACAACAAAAGATTTAGATGGTGCAGTGGCAGGGGTTGAGAGGATTGATTCCAATTTTGAAAGAAGTTCTACTTTGGATAAAATGCTATCAAACAGCATGGCATGCTACAGAGAACTCTTTGGTGAAAGGAACAGTCCATTGATGTGGCAAACTTTATCAGTGTCTTATTTTAAGAAATTGCTGCATCTACCCCAACCTTCAGCAACCACCACCCTATCAGTCAGCAGCCATCTACATTGAGGCAAAACCTTCCACCAGCAAAAAGATTACAACTCACTGAAGGTTCAGATGATTGTTAGCCTTTTTTAGCAACAAAGTATTTTCAATTAAAGTATGTACATTATTTAGACATAATGCTATTGCATGCTTGATAGACTATAGTATAGTGTAAACATAACTTTTAATTCATTGCAAAACCAAAGAATTTATGTCACTTGCTTAATTGTGATATTCACTTTATTGTGGTGTTCTGACACTGAACCCACAATATCTCCAAGTATGCCTGTACTACCACAGAGAAATATGTGATAGCACAGTGGTAAAAGGCTTGGACCTGGCATTGGACAGTTTAGATGCAAATCTTGGTTTTGCCACTTATTAGCAAGTTAATGTCTGTACCTCCCTTTCCTCATCTCTAAGAAAGAAATAACAATAATACCTAATTCATGGCACAGTTGCTGGGAGAATTGAATAAAATAGATGTCAAGCACTTAGAAATGGACCTGGCACACGATGTTAGGTGCTGTTGCTGTACCGTTGTTATCACCAATCATCATCATCCTCATCCCATACTGAAAAGTAACTGGCTCAATAGGAACCTAACAAAGGAAAATGTGCCTTATTCATTAGTAGGTAGTAAGTTTAGGAAAACTTAGGAAACTTCTCCTCTTATTTACCGTAGCAGTATGATATTTCCAATGGTAAAATCTATTCTTAACTCTGCTTTGATAGTGTGTAGAGAAGTATACAGTATGTCTTATTCACTCAATTAGAAGGCTATCATATTCATTTTTTTCCATAAAAAAGAAAAATAAATTTTAAAACGAACCTCAAAAACACTATATCAAAGCTGATAAATATAAAGCTTGACCTACACTTAGAATTATATATATTTTTTCATATTGTCTGTCTGGTGCCTAATAATTTTTTTCCCTATTATCTAATCTTCAATCCTCTAATAACATACCTGAAATCAAGCTAAGAGTACTACAAACACCACTAAGATCACAGTGGGCTCTCCTTTCATCAAGAACATGGTTAGAAAGACACCCAACACGCCCCAGTGTCGGTGCCAAGCAGGAGAATGTGTCGTCTACTCAGGCAGCCGTAGCATTTTCACAGGGATTCCTTCTCTGTGGGAAATGTTGAAGCCAGCAGCCTTCTAATCTATCCAGGGGGGATTAAGAGTAACTTGTTTTAGAATGGTATTGCTTAAAGAGATTTCTAGCCTCTTTTACTTTATGGTGCCTACTGATAATCTGATGAAAGTTGTGGACCCTCTTCCCAAAAGAGGATGCAGTACCAATTTAAAGGATTTATAGACCCCCTCAAGCCTATTGGTGAACCTCAGATTAATTATCCCTGGTTTACAATTGTGTTCTAAGAAAAACACTGCAACACTGACGAGGCTGACAAGATTTGAGAACAGAATTGTGCAGTACTTATTTACAACATGATTTTGGACCAGTCATTAGTGTGTATGGAGGTCCTAGCTTTTAATTAGTAAAATTAATACTTTTTATGCTAATGTATGAGGAAAGTATGTATTTGTTTTTGAAGCATTTTGAGGTACATTTAAAGAACCACTGGGTCATGAAGAGTACTGGTTTTGCCCTTGTTTACTGTTCATTTTTTTATTGTTTAGTCATTCATATATTCATTCATTCAGCAAATTTGTTGAGGCCCTACTACCCTATGCACTGAGAATATGGTAGTGAGCAGGACTTGTGAGTTTTCTTTCTTATGGAACATTCTAATTAGGGCAGATAGTTAATAAATATGTAAACATACTGACACACACTGAGGAGTGAAATGAAGCAAACTGGAGTGTAATCTAGTAGACATGGCCTGTGAGGAGATGGCGTTTGGCTGAACCCTGAATGATGTTCAAAACCAGCGATATGAAGATCTTGAGGAAAATCAGTTCAGGCAAGTTAAAATGGCAATAGCAACTGCAAAGGCCCTGAGACTCAAATGATCTAAGCATGTGAGTTATGAAAGGAGGTCAGGGAGTAAGGAGAAGTATACTGGAGATGTTGTCAGAAAAGGAGTCAGGAGCCAGACTGTGCAGGCTTCATGGTGAGAAGTTTGAATTTTATTCTAGTTGCAGTGGGCAACCTTTGGAGATTTATGTAGCAGGATCTGATTTCGCTAAGAAATCATTATAGTTACTGTGTAGAGAATGAGGTGTAGAGGAGCAAAAGGGAAGTAATCCCAACTAATAGTTAAGAAAATGTCCAAAGCTGAAGATATGAAGTAATTTCATGGCAGTCTAATGTACTGCCTCATGGGGAATTTTAGATGTCTTATGGTAAGCAGCCAAGAGAACAGAAACTGATTAATGAAGTGTAGCATCTCATATGTCTTTGGTCAATTAAAGGATTGTCTTTGGGCCTAAAAAATGTTCTTCCTGAAAGGAAGAGGAAAAGGAAATGTGAGCACAGTCCAATGATGTTCACGACTGAAGTGGTGTTATTGGGGGGGAGGGGAGAAAGAATTGTTAAAGTAACTGAGAAAGTTGTTAGAAACCAGGAACCTCAATAGATAAGGGAATTTATGGGCTCATTTTACTAAGGTTCATCACAAGTCTGCCTCCTCTGTGTCCTGAAAACTGCCTAAGATCACATGTCATCTAAAATATTCTTCTGCCCCTCTTAAATACAGGTTTAAATGTTCTATTCCTTCACCACCATGCACCCCGTAAAGTACTTCACAAAGAAGATCACTATTCTGTTATGTTTATAGGTGTTTCCCAGTAAAATTAAAAGATTAAGTCTGGGGGATATGTGTTAGTGCAATGTATTTATGAGGCTTTAATGAGCCACTAGTATTGCTTAAAAGTTTAATTCTATTATTCTTTGTCAACCAATTGAAATAACTGATAAGTGGAAAATCATAATAAATACAGCCAGGAATAAATACAGGCCTGTGTAAAAATAGTAACTTATTATTAGCTTATGGACAACTTATTTTCACGAATAAACTAAAAAATTGTATTAATCATTTCTCAATGATATTCATAAATAATGCAAATTGGTAAAGTATGCAATTATATATGAAAATATATTTAGACAATCATTCAAAAGATAAGAAGGGGGATCCTTTTCCAAAGGGGCATTCCTATGAGACTATAGGTTCCAGCTCCAGGGTAAGTATGAAGAGATGAGAAACTGCATTAGAGTTAAGGATAACTGACTTAAAGTGAAGTTGAATTTCATAATCAGAGTTCCTAGAATGACCTTGCAAATTGTATTTCTAGGGAAACATGACCATAATAATATAGTATCATGGAATAGCCTTATTCTATGGACCAAAAGCAATTAGGTAACTGTATATGAAAAATATATCCCAAATACTAAATGTACTGAGCTCATTTAAATGAAGGCTTAACAACTGGTTATTTTTGTTGGTTTTTTTGGGGTTTTCGTAAGTTGAAAAACCCTATAATAGAATTTCCTACTCTTCTACTACCCAAGGTCCTTGTGCTGTTTTAAACACGTCCCCTCCCTTTAATTCCCAAACTGCCCTTTCTCTGGGGAACAGAATATGAATTATCCTATCTAAATTTCAAGGATGACTATTCCCACATGAGAGCATATCAAAGCTGAGAAGAGAATACAGAACTCTTAACAACCAGTACAATTCACACCAGCTCATCTGCTACCTCCTAATAAAACTGGTTGTTAATCTTCCCTGATTTGTCTACATCTTTCAGGTAATAAAAGTGTCTAAACCATAATGCATTCTTCCAGAGAAGATAATCAGGTAACTTAATACCTCTCTGCTCAGAGACACAATGTCCCTTTGTATCCAGTCCTGAATTGGATTGACATTCCTAGCTGACACTTTACATCAAAGGTCATTTTGCTCAGTTCACTATCTGATTTTTTTTATTGTCTTCTACAATATTTCTAATTCTTAGAAAGATTTCTTCATCCCCAGCAGTATACCAAGAGCTTCTAATTTCATTATCTCATTGGTGTATTTCATTAATTATTAAGATTTATGTAATTGTAAGTTTCTCTTCCCAGGAAGGTATCTAAGTCTCATCATTAGCAATGTTAATATTCAGAACATTGTAAACACCAAAAGTATAGTTGAATTGGGCGTAATGCTGAACTGACAAGGGAACAGAGAACTCCCAAGTAGAAAGGGTGCTCATAATTGTAATGATTTCATAAGGGCTATTCATAACTTAGTGAATTTTCTTAAAATGGAATGAATCACTGTGAGTAAAAGATTTTGTTTTCTTTATTTATTTATGTGGAGCCATTCAACTCATACAGATTAAAAGGCAGTTTCCATAGGAAGACCAACTGGTGTTTTGTGACTTAGTATGGATGTTACATCCTGAAGGGTATCTTTTGTTTTCCCTTCTCTTCAGTTTTGGCTCTACATTACTCCCTTAAAAAAGAAAAGCATAAAAATATTATAATTAAATAAAGTAACAGAACTTCCTAAAATTGTTTACTAAAAAATAAGCCGTAGTCATTAAGCGTTTAATGCTAGTAAGGTTATTGACAAAAAAGATTGGGCAGAATAAAAATAAAAGTTGCATTAGAAAATAATGTCTCAGGAATATGAAAAATATGGTGCCCTTTCTATAATCCAAAAACCCTGAAGGGGCAGCACTGCTGCGAGAACTAATGGAGACAGGATTGGAAGAGCAATCACGAGAATATCCAGCTTTAGAAAGGATGTCTGAGAGCTGAGGAAGAGATATATTTTGGTTGAAACTTTCACAGTGTTCGCATTTACCAAGATGCGAACAGATTTGATAGTAAATGCAAATGAGATTGGGAGGGAAGGGCGGATTTAAAGGAAATGGTCAACAAGGAAGGAGACCTACCTGTTGGAAGACACTTGAAAGTTGAGTTCATACTATGTAACTGTTCATCTTTTGTCCTACTTTCTAGAAACAGTGTGTTAACAGATCCAGATCCAGATCCAGATTCATTACCAGATGAAGAGAAGCCCATAGAAAGAAAACAAATAGTTAACTTTTCACTGGCATGCTTATTCTGTTTTTTTTTAATTGTTTACATTGGACGGTGGGATGTTGTTGCCTTCCATTGATAGAGTATAAAAAAGAAAAAAATAAAAAGGAAGGAAGGCAACAATACCTATGTTATCTCCCAATGTATTTTTGAATGACTCTGATCCAACTTCAGTTTCAAGCTACTTAAATGCATCTCACTGGCAGGTCCAAATCTAGTGCTCACATGTTTGGGACAATTAACGTCAGCAGGGTCTGTGTCTCCCTAACCTAGGCTTTATTGTATAACGGGTAAACAACCTCTTGTAATTTAGTAAGTGCAGGTCTTTCGTGATGCACGTACCAGCCCCACTGAAAACCGATCAATTTCCATGCTTGGCAGTGGCATTCATAAGGCCCCTGTGGAGCACTGTCCCATGCCTGAGGGTCATTACTCTTCCACAGGAGCACTGACAGTTGTGATGAATGGTGGTACCTGGGAAGAGGAGTGTTTGGTTGTTTAAACAGATTACATTTTCCTTTTAGGCCAGTAGACATTAGATCACATTTTAGACCGTCTACCCATGTGGACAGTGAGGATGGAATCAGGGCAACTCATATGTGAACTAGTGATATTCAGGTGTATCAACCATTATTTCTATTGGGGAAATGTTGTGCATCCTGTCACAATGTTATATGTGCTGCAAAGCAATGGGTGGTAGCCATATATAGCTGCTGAAATGCTGGGATGTCGACAGGTGTGGGATTCTGTCCATCACTATTATCTACAACAAGATTCATTACCTGCCAGCCAGTAAACATCCCATTTACACCATCTGCAATGAATTAAAAAGTGACGAAAAGAATCAAGATCAGTTTGAGTTGCAACGTGATTGTCAAGTTCATTTTCATCTCTGGAAGCCCTTTAGTTCTTTGAGAGACTTTAGGGAAAAAATATATGATGAGGAAACCCAGGAATAGCCTTGCAGTGGCAGATCCGATAATTGTCAGGTTTTTAACCAGGAATTTACGAATACAATTAGCTTCTTAAAGTGTAAGAAAAGTCCAAGCCTTTGTCAATTCCCCTTTTCTGTTCTGTCCTCTCTCTGGTTTTCTGGTGTGCTGGAACTGGGAACCAGTGTTTGATGCTCCTAAACTGATGCTGACTACAGTGAGAAATATTTCATAAAAACGTATATTTCAACATAAACTCTGAGGCAAGGCTGCCACTGTATCCAGAGAAGAAGTGATGATTAGTTTCTAATTTACACGTACAGTGATTTCTTTGGCAAGTGTGAATTCCATGTCCTATGGTAAGGTTCTTTGTAGCTGTTCCTCCTTAAAGCAGTTATTGGGATATTAAAAAGATACAGAGGTCTACTGACACTTGAGGCTATTTAATTTACATATAAGCAAACTAGCTGTCTGCCCAGATTACGCATGTGGGTCATCCAGTGGTGGAAACTGCAGAGCAAGAGATCAAATAAAAGTCTTGTGTGCAAAACACATAAGAAATAGCAGAAGAATTTGACATTTATTCGTACACATCACCTTTGATTAGCAGAATCTTTTGTTTTTTCATCTTCCTTTGTCTTTATCAGATATTCCACCAATGAGGAAATAACGTTCATTCTTACCTTGAAGATGGGAGTTCTCGGTGTTGCCCAGGGTACTGCTCTGAGCAAAGAGACCAATTCTGAAATGAGGATATTGAAGATAAGCCTTTCTGAAAATAGCCCTGGCTATGCAGTAGGATTTCACTCCCAGAAATCCATCTCTTCCTCCCACAAATTGCCCGTGTGATATTAACATAGGAAGGAGATTATATATTACCTCATCTCCTTACAGAGAAAAGGACAAGTGCTATGGGAAAGCTTTGTTTCTTTTAATCATTTCAGGCATCCCCTGCCTTCAATATTTCACCGAAGTGGTCCTTGGTTGCCTTTAGAAAAACACTCTAGTGAGAGAGGAAGAAACAGAGTAATGAAAATGATGACCTCATCTGGAAAGTCTTTCTAACCAAAAGGGATAAGGGATAAGCTATGACCCCCATCTTCAAATATGTGAGGCTGACAAAGACAGAAAGATACTGTGAAGTGGTGAATACCTCTTCAGTATTTTGCTTGGTAACTGATCTATGTGATGCTATAATTGGGCAGGAGACATCATCCCTTTATCAAAAGTTCATCCGTATGTTTTTAGGGGGAAAGACACAAATGTCTATGTAGAAGAATTTTAGGGCTACTAACTTTAAATATGCTAGAATAAGGAAGATAAATGTCACATTGTGAGAATAAGGAAGGTGTTTTGCAGAACCTAGCAAGGGAGTAAATGAGTTTCATTCTTCCTTCCTCTTCTCATCTACCCAATCCTGGATTTGAACGTTGTATCAATTCCACTAGGACAAAGTTGATTGCTGATGGGGTCACAAAACCATAGAAGTGTACACTTTGCTTTTCTAGAAATAAAATTTGATTATATTTGAGTCATTTCAGTCCTGAACAGCACATTTTCAAACTAAAATAGAAGGAATGTGCCAAATAAGTTATTCTGTGAATGTATGATGTTCATTTTAACTAATATAAACTGGATCAGTCTAATAATAAGATTGAGTTAGGAAAGCTATAGTCTGTCACTATAGTATCAGGAAAGGAAAGCCCAGTATACTCTAGTGCTGCAGTCCCCAACCCCTGAGCCACAGCCCAGTACCGGTCCGTGGCCTGTTAGGAAATGGGCCGTGTATCACTGCCTGAGCTCCGCACCACCTCCCCACCACCCACAACACCCTGCCCGCCAACCCTCGGTCCATGGAAAACTTGTCTTCCATGAAACCAGTCCCTGGTACCAAAAAGGTTAGAGACCGCTGCTGTAGTAGATGTACATATGATCAAGCACAAAATGCTGATTTTTTAGGGACCAAAGAAAGACTTTAAGAAAAATGGTTAAGAAAAGGCTGTGTTTGGAAAAGTAGAAGTTAAATTATACTTTTATTTATTTTGTTTTTCCTACAAAATAACTTAATGTACATGCCAGAAATTGATGTAAATTGAGCTATTATGCTCATAAAGTATTGATTAATACCTTATGTACCACATCACACATTTATATAAAATACAAAATGGTAGAGTCCTTAAAGTCCTTCACATGTTACTAATATCCAATTGCTGCAGCAGTCTTACGGTAAAGTCTTGAATTGGATTGCTTCTCAAGTCTAAAGGCCCAATTAAACATAAGGTATTGCTCCCAGTTGCTCTCTTGGCAAAACAGCATATAACTATCCTAGCAAATAAACATAGGTTTGGAGAGAAGAGGATAAATTTGTGAAGCTATATTGAAGATACTTCTTAAAGTGAGCCAGCATCAATAGTTCAGCTTGGACCTACTTTTGTGTGTGTGTTTATATAAAATGGTGTGGTCAAAAACAATAATTCTGAGGGCAAAAATGTAACACAAAGCAATAGGCACAGTCTTCACATGTCTCACAATATCTAAGCTTCTACCTTGGTGTTGAATGAGCAAATAGAAAGAGACCATGTATGATACCTGGCCTTTGTGTCTAGCCTGACCTTAATTTTCCAACTCAAGAGAGTTTCATGTATTTTTTTCCCGACAACAAACATGGATCAAATTGCCTGGTATAGTAGCCGGTGGCCACATCTGCAGCAAAGACTTTCTAGTGGGAGCTCCCAAAGCTCATAACCATGGAATGAACCATAATTATATTGTTTAGAAATCCATGTCATAGAAAAAGTTTTTTTTTATTTTAACCATTTCCCCATTAATTTGGGGCTATTTGGAAACAGGCCAGAGGAACATTTCTGAATCTTGGTAATTTTTCTGTTATTTTAATGGTTCTAAAGTAGGATATATTAATGAATGACTAAGGGAAGTAAAAATCCAGAAGAACTCAAGTAAAAAGTTCAAAAAAAGTCACTGTCCTTGATTTCATGATCTTTTTAGACTAGATTTCATAACTCTTGATGTCTTCTTTATGACCATTTCCAGAGAACTTCAGCTAGAGATAAAATATTAATAATAAAGAAAGGTAGTTAAGCTGTGTGATAGTATATAGATACCTGGATATCTAGAATCTCTATGTTTTTAGCTGAAAGTGAGTTTCCAGTTATTTGTAGAATGAAAAGTGTTCTTAATAAAAGTTCTGTGAACTTTATTTCTTTGGGGAACATATTGAGAAGTTTACAGAAACATGTAGGGCACAACCAGGGTACATCTACTTATGTTTTCACATCTACTCATGTCCTTTCTGACTTCAAAAGTAATGTGCCTTATAGGCGAGGAGAGTATTTTATATTAAGTATCATATGAGAAGTGGCAGCTTTGCCTAGAATGATCTGTAAGACTAGAAACTAACATACTATCCTTGGTTTCTATACAAAAGCATTTTTTTCTTGAATAGCCCACTTTTGATCTACACTCTTTTCTTCATTTAGTTGCTTACATATACCCCTATCTTTAATTTCAGTCTGTCAAATGTAATCTACCCTTAAAGGCCCATCCCAAATGCCACACCCACACCTTTGTGAAGCCTTTCTTGTCCTTGCTTCTTCGTTTCACCTCTCCAATGCAAGGGAAGTCACTGATTTCTCCTACGGACCATAGACCAACCCTCCACCCCAAACAAACTCTTAGGTACTTCTTTTATGAAGTGTTGAATTTGAATCATTGTCTATAAATTTTTCTAATTCTTCTCCTAGGTGTGAATTCTTTAAATGAAAGACCTTTGGTACTGTGTCTTAGGACACAGTAAGTCCACAGTCAATATTGTTGCTCAAACTGAATATCTTTTATTCTGAACAGGAAATTTTCTTTTCAGAATTTTCCATACTACTTGCAGAATGGTAGACTGATAAAAGTGTCACTGTATTCAACATGAGAAAGACAATCAAAGTAATTTTTAATCTTTGTGACTCTACAAACCCCCTTTGTTTCAGATGCTCAGACATCCTCTTTAAAAAAAATTTACCTTATGTTCTGTATTTTCAAAAGATAACTCACAAATTATGAGTTTATAAAAGTAGAATAAATCCACAAACTGAAAGAAAATAAAGAGATCAAGAATGGGACCAGAAAATAAGAAATTCTAACTTTCTTCCTAAAGTATGAATGAAAGTCTTTAAAGACAAACAAAAAAGCTACTCAGAAAGCTAAAACAACACACTTACTACTCTCTTCAAGTCTTCTTCCAGAAGTGAGGAGGAAATATTGTTGCGGAATGGCAGTCTTGTCTGACATCATGCTCACTCAAAGCTATAGACACATCAACTTGCAATTTGGACTTCAGCCCATCCACGGTGAACGTGGATCAGTTCGTTCAGTGTGTACACTCTATGCAAATCATTAAACCATGGAAAAAGTGATGTAAATAGAACTGACCACTGAACCAAAATACACTGCAGAAA
Organism: Daubentonia madagascariensis; assembly: GCA_023783475.1. Lineage (NCBI taxonomy): Eukaryota > Metazoa > Chordata > Mammalia > Primates > Daubentoniidae > Daubentonia > Daubentonia madagascariensis. Next base: position 12,349,125 of record JAKFHU010001631.1, on the reverse strand, counting down.
TACTTTAATTGCATAAGAAAAATAGGATTGCAAGTGTTAAGGGAAGAAAAAAGAATTAAAGAAGTTATAGTTATATAGAAGTATAGTTATGTAGATGTTTCCATTGCACCTGAATTGAAAATGAACAGAGGTCACTGCAACCGGATTCTTACATGCTGCTTTGTGCAAATAAGTGTAACTTTTCCTTTCTCCTCCTCTTATCCACAAACAAGAAAGAATCCACAATATAACTGATTGCTGTTCTGATACGATGACCATAAGGCCAAAATCTGAGTGAGGCAGAGAATATGCCCATGCACGTGTATCCCTTCCAGAGAAACACATGGTCTTCAATCAGGACTGATCTGAATGGAAATTTAAACCCACTGTAGAAAGAATATTTTCTGGAAGGAAAATTAAGGAAATAGAAAAACAAAATATTACAAATGGGGTAGTTGGGGGTAGTTGTTCAAGCAAGACAAATGTCAGGTACAAGTTATACTTCTTAACTGATATGTTCACCAGAAGTCTAATAACAGCACCAGTTAAAAGAAACAAACAAAAAAGTCAGCTTGTAATCCATTGTTGAATCAACCCTGCCCATAGCTTTCTAGGAAAGAATATTTTTGGTGTGATGATTAGACAAATGAAAAAAGAGAAATGCTCAAAGGAGGACAATAGAACATTGTTTATACCCGAAACTGGGCTTCATTAGCTCTTATATACTTTGGTGGAAATTGCTGTGTGAAAGCCAAATTTCTGTTTACGAAAAGAAAATTATGCTATAGTAGAGAATGGATTGTATGGCATAGATGCAAGATATGAGGAGCCATTGTGGTACCAGTAATAGTACCATGCTGAAAAAATATTAGCAGTGAAGATATACATTAAACATTTAAAAGGATTTTGCCATTAATTTGATAATATCTTTGTAAAGGAAGTAGAAATATAGGACTAATAGAGGAATTATTGCACATAATTGTCCTGCTCTATTAAGTTATGTACTACAAAATTAACACTGAATCCATCTTAAAGAAAGTATTTAATCATAACTAGTACACAAGGTGACCTGCTTAAGAAAAGGATTCATTTAAAGTTATAAGGACTGGTGAATGAGACTAAAATATGAGCACATAAAATACTCGTTGGTTGGGTAGATATTTAGTGAAATGTGATAAATGGGTTTCGTTTCCTTGAATAAGAGGTGCATCTGCCATTATATAGAATAGCTATAGAATTGTCATCTTTCATATTTTCTCAGTAGCGAAAGGTCAGAAATAAATATAGTAATACCTTAGTATATTAAGAGGCTTTCATATGTTTGTTTATTTCTTTGGGTACCTTTTTTCTTTAACCGCTGTGAAGAAGTTATTTTCTTATTCATGACAAGTTTTCTTCAAAGTAGGTTTTCAGTTCTTAATAATTATGAAGAAACGGCATCCCTATAGTCATTGTTTGTGTTCCCTTTGCTTTATATTAATGTTTAAGAAATAGTCGAGCCATCTTTTTAAAACTTGATATCCTTTTGATATACTTGTAGGTGAAGTTAATTCTGGGACTAATTGATCTCTTAGGGCTCTTCAGTTGCGTAGATAGAAGTTGCAGGAGAGAAATGTGATGATGGGAGTCTGTAGTGAAGGTGGACCCCCTGCAGGTTTCCACTGTACCTGAGTAGGGAATAAACAGAGGCCACAGCAACTGTATTCCTACATAGTGCTTTGTGCAAAATGTGTGAGTTTTCCTTTCTCCTCCCACGCACTAGCAAGAAAGAATCCACAATATAAATGATTGTAGTTCTGATACCATGACTGTAAGGCCAAAATCTGAGCAAGGCTAAAAATATGCACATGCGCACGTATCCCCCCTAAAGAACCGCATGATCTTTGATGAGGACTGATGTGAGTGGAAATTTAAACCCACTGTACTCTGAAGCCATCTTGTTCACTGGCTTTATCTAAATGCATAAATGCTATTTGAGAAAAAAGAAGATATCCAAGTATACTAAGAAAGGTTACTTGGTTTTAAATTGTGTCAAGATGGCACATCTATCACTGATGAAAGCGCTGCTATGTCAGTGGCCTAAAAATTAAAAACAATATCAAGTTAATATAAAAAAATGAAAATGCACCCTTTAAATAATGTTGCAATAGGGTTTAAACTATTTTCCATTCAGTAATAGAACTTTTTCTGTTTTGTTGTTATAAACCTTGCACAAAGTCTTATTGTAAACCTTACATATAGTAGACACTTAATAAATACTTGTTTAATAAAGAATTGTGTAGTTGAATGAAAATTATAAGCTGTTATGTGACATTAGGGCAAAGGAGATGTTACACCTAAATCTGTGTGTCTATAATTTGCACACTTGTGCGCGCGCGCACACACACACACACCCCTGATCATTTGAATGCCCTGTCATTGACCAGGCACCTTGTGCTCCAGCCTTCAGTTTTCTTTTCAGCTACTGTCCATAGTACACTTTCCTCAGGTCCCAGAGTTAGGGTCATTTTAAAAGTCTTTCCTTCTTTTATCCTTCACTTCCACTCAGTCAGTCACTAAATTCTCCCAGTTCTCCCCCAGCATCTCTTCATTCAGCTTCTTTCTTCTCTTTATTTTCAGGGGCTCATAGTAGGCCTTATGGTCCTTATTTCCTTTCTAAACCACTGAAAATAGGCAACTCTTCCTTCAGGCTGTTTTCAAAAAACAATCTTTTAAAGCATCTAGAATAGCTGCTCCCACCCATTGTTTTCCACATCTCATTTCTTGATTTAGGATTTTATACTGCTTCTTTTCTACCTACAAATTAAAATCCAAATTCATAATCTGGCTGTAAAGCCATTCTACTACCAATTATCCTCCTTGGCCTCCTCTTCTTCCCCAACTCCAAGGCCCCCATCACCTTCTGCTTTCCCTGGAGTGGAATAAGCAAGGGCTTTGGTTTAGCATGGGCAGTCTTATTGAGCAAAATGAGTTGGCTCTTCATGCGGCTCCATGCCCCTGCAGTCACACACAGACACACACACACACACACACACACCCCACGCTTGCTGCCCTGCTTTCTCTATCAAAGCCAAGTCAGTCGGCCAACCCTTTCCCATTTCCATGCCTTTGTTTGTGCTGTTTCTCCACTCTATAATACTCTTCTTTCTCACTTTGGAAAATGTATATCCATCACACTCTTCCAAATTCTCTTTTTACCCTATTTGTTGTGCTAAAGTCTTTATACATTGAATGTATTCACTTGTGTGTTGATCTATAAGTGTTAAGCAGTTTTGCCTGTATAGGTTTTGTTTTTCCCTCGTTCCCAGCAAGAATTATAAATATTTTCAGGGAGTGGACAGCTTCTCCCTAAGTATGGTATAGAATTCTCCACATAGAACTACTTCATTACTGAAGAGGTTTGCTGACTTCTTCATGACACAGATGATCACTAGATATCAACAAGACATTTAGATTCTCCAGTCATGATTTTTAAAACACAGTTGTATGTTGCAAAAGGAAGGGCTACTGTACATCCATAACCTGTTGATCCAGACCAGGAGCTTGAGAATGTTTGAGGAACAGGTAAAGCTCTCAAGACTCATACTGGTATTTGACTGGAAGGTCTTGAATGTGTTCTACCATTTGAAGAAAGTCAAAGGATCTGTGTTGCCTGGCCAAGCAATAGTTTTCAGAGGCAGTGTGCCAGGTTCACCATTCGGTAGAGGAAATTTGCCAAATGTTGTTATAGTCAAATGGGTTTATCCTTAAATGAGCACATTTGATAAGCATACCCACCCAGGCTACTTTCTGAAGATGTAAGTGGGCAACAAAGCGTGAGTATGACTCAATCAGCTGCCAGAGACTGAGTGGCTCCAAAAACATCTACACCCACTACTTTCCACTGTACAAAATGTACCAATTTACTCTAGTTGTGCCAGCCCAATGTTTGAGAATTATCAATGAATCAGTAAGGGAGAGAAACCATCAAGATTTTTCTTATACTTATGGATCTCAAAAATTCTTCATTAGGAAATTTTAACTGACTCTCTCAAAGTTCTGTAGGGACAGCTATCATGTAATAAATCTGACCCTATTTTAGCCCACCTAATAAAATTTGATGGCAGCACATGGGTTGCTTCAGGGAAAATAGTTTTAGGGTTAAAGAAGACCTAGAATTAAATTTTATATCTTTCTCCAAAAGAAAGACTGTCTCTCTGAGAGTATATGGAAAGACTTTTTTTGGCCATGAATTAAAGAACCATTTTATGAAGTTTGGTTCAGATCTAAGATTTGAAGAGGCCATTATTTTAACTAGAGGCTTGTGTTATGCACTCTTAAGTAACTCCAGCCTGATGAAGAGAAACAGACTATTGAGATGTCCTTGGTGTCCCTACTATGGGTTATTAATGATAACAACATTTTAACTGTACTGTTGTTAATCTCTACCTCATTGCAAGGTAGATATTATTATCTCCAATTTATAAATGAGAAAATCAACATTTAAAGTGACCAAGTAGCTCACACAATGGTATGCAACTATTCAGTATCTTTGGTAAACACAGTGGTCTTCCTGGTACCAAAACCAGTGCTCTTGATTCCCACCTACTGTTGCCTTTTACCTAAATGCCATAATACATATGAAAGTGTTTTGCAGACTATAAAGTTGTATACAAATGGTAGTTTATATGGGAGACAAAGTCCTGAGAAGGACAATTTCCAGATCACCCTGAAGAAAGAATAAATGGCTTTTATCCTGAACACTCCAAAGGTACTAGCAGCTCTTTTACTTATATACAAAAGTCCATAAGTTACTCTTCTATGGCATTTAGAAGCATCCAGAAACAACAGAGTTCATATTCGTTTTTGACTAGCCTAGCCAGGAGCATAAATATCCAAAGCAAGTTTTCCCTCCTTCATATACAGGGATTCTCATGGATAATGCTGTCCCAAGAAGAAAGCAAAGGTGTGAGTAGAATTCTTGTATTTAATATATATATCAACTTCATGAGCCATTTCATTTCAGTTTTCTGTCAGGGTTTCTTCATGATAACCACATGAAATAGGTAATCATTCCTCTAAATTTATTGTTGGAGTAAAATCAGTTCCTAGAGATACTATCTTCCATGTTTTGGCACTAAGTAAATACAAACTGAATGAATGACTCATAGTTAGGGTTTTTCACATAGCTGGGAGATATCCCACACATTTGAAAACCTAATTTTTAAGAGAACTACAGATAATTTTATTGGTCATACGTAATGTGCCTTTTATATTAAATAGATATACTCTTCAAATCATTATTTCTTATTGATTTATTTTTATAATTTCAAAAATGACTAATGGGCAATTCTTGGCATTTTAGCAAGAAGGTAATAATTTGTAAACAAAAAAATGATTTAAATAAACTCTTGTTGTTAAAGTTCTTTAGAAAAATGAAACTTAAATGATCACTGTTTGAAATTTATCTCTGTGACCAAACCCATTAAGCCTAACTACAGCTAGTCTTTCGTAAATGGTAGTAGACGATAAGAATGTTGTTCTCACTGTTAAAGCAGAGCATGACCCTGTTGTTCACTGCCTAGCACAGTGTCAGAGATATAGTAGGTGCTCAATGAATAGTTACTGAATGAATTATCTGCAATTTGTTTGTCGTTCGGTTTTGTGATGCTTCCTGGAATGAGAAGGAAGGCTTTTAAATTAACAATATTTACCTATTTCCTGATATTTTTCATGCTTGCTCTCAAAAGTAACTTTTGTATGAAAATCTTTAAAGAAAAAGACTTCAAAAGTTCTTGAGTTAAGTTATTATGAAAAAGAATTCTCGCATTCCTCAGAAAATAGCCAATGCTTTCAGTTTGTTTCTATGACCGTTGAACTCAACTTTTTTCTTGGTCTTAAAAGTATAAACTGTATTATAATAAATATATGCTGGTGTTGTTAAGAAGCTTGGGGAATATAAATATTTGGGTGTAGAAACTAGGGTCCTTAGCTTATGCTGGTAACAGCTCATTTTCTAATAGGATTTATATTATCTAAAGGTTGTAGACAATTTATTAGTTGTTTGTTGTTAAGAAATTGCAGTATTAAGAAGTTAGGCAACTTGGTCCATATCACAGGAAGTCAGAAATAGGGGCTGAGGCATGTATCAGTGGATAGGATCCTGATACACCTATGTTATATTCAGTTCATTGGTTCAACTGCTTCCCTCTGTTTAGAGAAATGTCATCTACATCATTGATTTAACATAGGGAGAGACAGTAGGACTCAGAAACTTTTGGTTATACAGTCAGCCCTCAGTATCTGTGGGCTCTTTGTTCATAACCAATTGTGGATTGAAAATATTGGGGGAAAAAAAATAAAAAATAACAATACAACAATAAAAATATGAATAAAAAATACAGTATACAACTATTCCCATAGCATTTACATTGTATTAGGCTTTATGAGTAATCCAGAGATGATTTAAAGCATAAGGGAGGATGTGCATAGGTTATTTACATATATTGTACCATTTTGTATAAGAGACTTAAACATCCACAGATCTTGGTATCCACAGTGGGGTCCTGGAAGCCATCCCTCAAGGATACCAAGGGATGTCTGTATGTTTTTTCTGGATGTCATATGTGTGTGAGATTGTTTGGTTTCAGTAATTGTTATCTATTGTGATTCATGGTTTCAGTATAGACATTTCCAAATTTCATTTAAACCCATTTGTTGCAATGTACTCCCAGGAACAAATCCCGGCTGTGAATGTGCCAGGAACTGTGCAATAAGTTATCAGTCTGTTGGAAAGCTATTAAAGAATCGTTATTATACCTTTAAGATAGAAAATTGGCTATGTTTTTCTGAGTGGGTCTGATCCACCTGAACTTTGCCTGTGTACCTCACTGCCAGAGGAGAAAAACCAAGTAGGTAGAACACATGTATCTTTTGTGTACCAGTCTGCTAGACTTCAAATGAGATTACTGTTGACAGGGAAAAACAAATTTCCTTTTCATTCCACAAGGTAACTTAGCCGCTTGCAGATGCAAAAACCCTTCCTCCCCCCACATCCATTCTCTCTCCCCAACCCCTCCTCTTTAATTCCTGTCTGGAATGGATTCCTCCCAAATGAGGATAATCCTGCCTTAGCTGTTTACTCACTTGGTTACCTTCCTGGGCTCTGCACAGTCCACAACAGGCTTTGCCATTTTTTATTTATTCCTGCCAGAATTCACTTAGGAGTTTTTACTATAGTTATGGTTGAGGTGGCACTTTAGCTCTAAGCCCTTATATTTATGATTTATAACTTTCTCTCTAAATTGCATGTTGGACTAGAATTTCTCAAGCACATTTTCTGTTTAGACACAAATGTTTCATAAAATTTGAAGAAAATGTTGGGCATGGCAGCCCAATATCCAAGAATTCATTTAACTCACCTGCCTTCAGAGTTAGCTGATATAGCTCAATGCATCATGTATTGAGTGTATCTGAGCACTCAGTAATAAGCCATAGACAAATACCTAACTTGAGGAAACTATGATGAAAAAAATAACTGTTTCAATAAAGGTTGTACCTTTCAGTAAAATGAATTTTAAATTATCGATGTTTTGTGTTTTGGGAACACCTATAGACAACAAAATGATGGTTAAACTACAGTTATTCATTCTTTAATGGTAATAGTACATTAATACAAACTCCATGAGAGCTTTGCAGAGTGTGTGTTACATATATTAGTTCATTTAATTTTCATAACCCTACAAAGTGGGTTTATTACTCTGATAAAAAAAGATTCAGAGAGGTTAAGTAATTTGCTGAAAGTCACCTTGGCTAGTCAGTAGCATTAATAGAATATGAGTCCCTATCACCCATCTCTGAAGCCTTTGCTTGTTCTACTAGATGTATCCATAGACCTAAATATTCTAAGTTACTCTTTTAAGTATTAATCCCAGGTTAATATTCTTTGTCATATGTTGAAGGAACAGGTCCATATTTTCTCTCACAGTCCACAGGTTGTTTTGTTTGTTTGTTACATAAATGCTCTTTACATCTCCAAAGGATGGCTAGTTTGTAATCAGAAGTGAAGGTTATAGGGTTTGTAGGGGAAATGAGCAAATTCCTAAACAGAAATATAGTAATCACTCAAATAGGGCATCATAATTTAAAAAGAGCTGTGCTTTTCCAATAATGTTGATTATATAATACTCTAAGCAGACAACTACAAGTAGAATCTTAATCTATTGTGCTTTATATTCTTTCCCAGGAAATCTACAATGCACACATTTAAATTAAACATATATTATAGAAAACCATTTGAGGAATGTTGTAGATATGACAGACAGTGGCACTAGAAACCTTAATTTTAAATTTCATGACTTTTGTGCAATTAGAAGCTCAACCTTAACATTGCATTAACTTAGCTTTTTTGCATTTAATTATAGATATTGGGTTAAAGCTATGGAAGTTAATATTTTAAGCCTCCATTAATGGTTGTAATCGATTTTTTGTATTATTTTTTGCTAAAATAATAAAAGGGCAGTAAATAAATCTGGGATTCTAGAGATTAATATTAAATCTGCTAATGTATTGTACTACTGTTCCCTGGAAGCCTAGGTAATCTGATGCTATATGCATGAGTTTGCAGGTAACAAGAATCTCCGGAAAATGTCCTAGGGTTCAGTATTTCTTTTTGAATTGTCATAGTCGCATTGTTTTTTTAGCTTCTCAGTGGGATGGATTTTAAGCAAATGGAGGGTGGGGATACAAAGATAAAAGGAATTGACATAAAAACTAAAGGAATTGCTTAATTTGTAAATTTAACCCTGTATCATGATTCTTCATTAGGGATATTTGCTATACTGATTCAATACCAAGCACAGGGGGCAAATGGGACAGAAAGGGCACTAACTATATTGAAGATGACACTAGAAATTTGGAGGGCTCTTAATAATTAGGTACTTAAGCTCACCTAGAGAAGTGATTAGTGTTTAGAAGTGGAGACATGGCTACAGGAACACAGATAAATTAGAATGGAACAAAATGTCCGGTTTGCTGCAGTTCTTCTAAACAACTGTAGCCTGCGAAGGGGATGTGGAAATACTGTTCAAGCTGCTTACACAGCCTCCCACAAGGGCTGGTCTGTTTGATCCCAGTCCATTTGACTGTGTTGGTGCAGATGTAGCCTGAGTATGAGCCCTGGGTTTGTTTCATACCTGTCACTGACAAACCAGATACTCTCAAATAAATCACTCACTCTCCTGATTTTTCCATTCTCCTACTGATGGATGAAATGCCTTCCTCCCAGATAATACTAATATTTATAATATACTCTTTAAAACCATGGATTGAAAGCAGTTTACAACTAAGAGAAGATGTACATTTATAGTACAAGAGAAACTCAGGAAAAACATAGTAGGATCTTATTTGGGGCTGGAGATACAAAGATAGATGAATCATTGTCCTTGAGCAGCTCATAGTCTGGTGAGAGCTGTGGGGAACTGGAAGGGTGGGTACAGTCTGGTAAAGAGATAAAACAGGATGTGACATGAATGATATTAGAGTGGTGCAGAGGAGGGGATAATGGTTAGATATTTGCATAGCAATAACAATGCAGTGGAAAGTATACATGAGTAATGATGTGATGTAGCGGAAGTAACACTGGAACAGGAGTTTGTTCTGGCCTCGCAGCTTACCATATGTGATCCAAAGTAGTCCTCTCTGTTTCTGTGTTTCTTTATCTCTAAAATGGGTATAATACCTCATTGCTTATGCCACAAAGTATACTGAGAACCAAATAAGAACTATGTACATGGAATCACTTTGAGAATTGTACAGTGCTATACAAATGTCTAACATTATTACTATTGCATCACCAAAAATGGCAGAGAATCAACATAATTAAATGGGTAGTTCAGACCAAAACTCATTTCACCAAAAATGTCAAATGATTGCAAAAGAAGTAAACCTTGGTGCTTAAATTGTATGAATGATGCCTGTGACTAAAATATTGTTGTATGGAATTGATATGTTCTGGCCACAAACTGGCAGAATAATTGTGACTTTCCAAAATTGTAGTCTTCTGAAGCTAGACAAGAGAAACTTAAAATTGGAAGAAGCCTGGACACTTACACATTAAAAATGACAGGATGAAAAAGAAGGAGGATTGTGCTTTTCCAAATGTCAAAATTTAAAATGCTAATAAAATCCAATAAACAGGATCTTTACCATGGCTACAACAACTAGCAAAGGTTAACTTGGACAAGGACTGGAAACCATTGAAGGTACTGAGGGACAACAATCAATGAGGAAGCCAACCCCAGATGAGTTTTAATCTTATTGGCATGTGCTGAAGTCATAGAGCTGCTGCTTTCACAGACTGAACTCAACCATAATCATTATTTATGAGATTTTTTAATGCACATATTATTTCATAACTGTGCTTTTTTTGCATAGCAGAAGTTACTTTTGAATCAAAGTGAGAAAACTGTTCTTAGGTGATTTAACTCCAACCGTTTGAATAAGATGACAGAATGCTCAGACACAAACAGGACCTGTCTCTACACATCTTAGACAGAGAGCAGAATATTCAAACATGTGTATCTTGCACTTAATTTAAACTGCGTGGTTGGTTACCTATCTCTTTGGCAATTCAGTATAAAGTTTTATTACTGTGAAATAGAATAGGGTAGGGATTTATGTCACACAAAAATGAATTTCCATGGATGGGAACACACATGAAATAATTTAGGTAAGCAGTATGTCAAATGAAAATTTAAGATGTTAGAGCTGGTGGTGCAAAGGGAGGAAGCAAAAGAGGAGGTTTGTATAATAGATGATAAATATATCACACCAGGGAAAGAAAAAGGACCACAGTTGCTGTATAAAGTTATTACTAATGCTGAAGAATTGTGGAAAACATTGAAGAATGAATTTTAGGGCCAAGAAATCAAAGCAACTGATTAGATGAGGAGGGAGTCTCATTTGAATGTCAATGAAAAATATAACCCTTAAAATAAATGTGAGCTCTTATACCCAGGAATGAATGAAAATTACAGGCCTGGAGTTTCTGTAGGTTCAGTCATTAGGGACATTTTTAAAACTTTTCTTTTGCAGAGGTTACCAAAGGAACAACAGTGAGCAAAGTTCTCTTACCTCTGCAAAAACCCTTCTTCCCCATTGATTCCACTTTGTTTCAAAGCAGTCCTGACTGTGAGAGATAGAATGTGAGAATGTTCCCTGTCAGAACAGGTCTCATGGTTCTCTGCAGGCTTATAAAGGAACCCTGGTATGATAGAATGCTATTAAAATCTTTTTTTTATTCTGTAGTTCTTGCCTTTTTTATATGTTTGTATGAAGAAATTCAGAGTAGTATGTCTCTGACATTGAGTTAAAAGAAGTCCTATTTTTAATCTGCCTTCACTTCTCTAGTCCTCAAATTTAGGCTAAAAAATCTCAAAAGGACTGTAAAAACACTACAGGATTTAGAGTTTAATTAGCTAACTGAGATAAGGGACACAGGAGAAGGAAAAGGAAACTTTAATGTTTCTAGGTTGATGTTATTTACCAAGAGAGAGAAAACAGAAGGAGGAAGAAGAGGTTTGCCTTGCAAGAGCAAGTAATATTTTTGGTTTGGGACTTATATTGAAGGCACGAGAATACTTAGATTTTCTTAAATTGTACAGGAGACTCTAGGCAACACAAATATGAAGCTCCAGAGAAAGGTCTTGGCTGGATATCAACAGTCAGGAGCTATTTGTGAGGAACTCGTAGGTGAAGCCATAAGACTGGATGAGATGACTCCAGGAAAAATTGTGAGGAAAAAAACCCAGGGCAGAAGCCTAGGAAATTCCAATACTTGAAGAGTGGACAAGAAAGAGGAGCTAAGAACAAATGAGAGAGGACAGGAGAGACAGAGAACAGGAAATCAGGCCAGTATTGTTAAGGAAAGGGAGGGGCAGTGATGAGGACAATTAAATATAAAACTGAAAATGGCCAAGGAATTTCGCTAAAAAGAAGTCAATACTGACACTGAGAGTAAAGTACCAAAAGTGCAGTGCTCTATTTGAGATAGTAGTAGTCTATAGCTGTAATTTCATAGGTGGTAGTAGTATGAGAAGCCCTATGTAACTAAAAGCATTTTTTTAAATCCTCTAGTTCTCATATTTCTCAGTTTATCTCTTCACTTGTCCCTCCCTTTGGTATTGTTTTAATTTTTCAAAATGCAGTTGTATGTCACTTAATGAAGAGGATGCATTCTGAGAAATGTGGTGTTAGGTGATTTCTTCATTGTGTGAACACCATAGACTGCAGTTACACAAACCTAGATGATATAGCCTTACACACATAGGCTATATGGTACAGCCTATTGCTCCTAGGCTACAAACCTGGACAGCATGTTACTGTATTGAATACTTAGTCAAATGTAACACAATGATAAATATTTGTGTATCTAAACATATAAAAGGTAAAGCAAAAATACAATATAAGAGATACAAAGTGGTACACCTATATAAGGTCCTTGCTATGAAGGGCGCTTGCAGAACTGGAAGTTGCTCTGGGTGAGTCGGTGAGTGAGTCATAAGTGAATATGAAGGCCTAGGACATTACTGTACACTACCGTAGACTGTGTACACACTGTACACTTAGGCTACACTAAATTTTTTAAAAAATAAGTAATTGTGCTACAATGTTATGAAGGCTATTGCATCACTAGGCAATAGGAATTTTTCAGCTCTGTTACAATCTTATGGGACCACAGTTTTATATGTGGTCCATCATTGACTGAAACGTCATTATGCAGCACATGACTGTATTTAATTTGCACTTTATTTTGAGAGCATGGTTATTAGGAATGCAGTACACAAATATATTAAAAGGCTATGGTTGTCACAATACATTTCCACACCAAAAAATACTCATCATCCCAACCTTGTACCTAAATAGGATAAGACAAAAAACTAGATGGATTTTTAAAAAATCAAAACGGCTTTTACTACCTTTTATAATTTCCAAACTAGCTGTGTTCTAGTCTCCATCTCTTCAACTAGCTAGAGTTCTGTGGGGAATGACTGAAACACATGTACTGTCCTCAGGGATCTTACATATCAGTAAAGAGATCATTACAAGGTGGAAAACACGGTGAAAATGACATAAATAGTGTCTTGAAGGGAGAACCTATCTCATGGTTTAGGAGTGTTCTTAGTTAAGGTAATACTAGCTTTCACAATATATAAGCCCCCAAATCTCAGAGGCTTGACCTTATAGAAGTTTCTCTTTGCTCATGTAAAGACTGTCTTCAGTCCATAGCCTCCAAGGTCATCTTGGATGTGACATCCAGCCAGACTGGTGAAGAGAGAGAACGATGATTGCACAGGAACTTTTTATGGGCCAGGCCCAGAGCAGCATATGTCACTTCCACCAACATCCCACTGGCTAGAATTTGGTCACATGGCCAGAGCTGTCTGCAGAAAGGCTGGGAAATGGAGTTCAGCTGTGTGCTCAAGAGGAAAGGTGAAAAAGGTTTTTCAGTAATTAGCAAGTGACTGCCTAGGGGTCAGGGAGGACTTCTCAGGTAGGATTTAGATTTACAAACAATGAGGGGGTGTGCAGAAGGGTGGTAAGGAATGGGAAACCAGTTGCAGCTTCACCTGCATGGGTAGGGCCCACAGTGCCGGTAGAGATATGTTAACTTCCAGTGTAAGCTCCTTAACAACATTGTTCTCTCGTCTGAGAAAATTAGCCTATTCAGAGAAAAAAATCTGTAATGCATAGGAATTACTTAGCTAGATATTGAATGTTAAAACAGAGAGGGATCACAGACTCTCCTCAAAACTCCCTCATGTCAGAGGAGAGGAGCCCAGGGAGATCATGCCCTCTGGATCTCACACAGTGAGTCACTGTCAAAACCGGAATACAACCCAGGCCTCTCAGCTTCACTTCCAGTGCTCTTTCTACGAGGAAAGTACAAGTTTGAGCATATTTTACCATAATTATGTAGAAATAACCATGATATTTTATCATACATTATTTCAATAATCTTATTTTATCTTATTTTATTTTTTATTTTTAATTTTTTATTGAAACAGGTTCTCACTCTGTTGCCCAGGCTAGAGTACAGTGGCATGATCATAGTTCACTGCAACCTCAAAGTCCCAGGCACAAGCAATCCTCCTGCCTCAGCCTCCCAAGAAGCTGGGACTATACATGCCACCATGCCTGGCTAATTATTTTATTTTTGTAGAGACAGGGTCTCACTGTTGCCCAGGCTGGTCTCCAACTCCTGGCCTCAAGCAATCCTGCCACCTCGGCCTCCCAAATTGCTGGGACTACAGACACAAGCCACTGTGCCTGGCCCTTATTTTAAATTCTGCCTTCACACTGAAGGAAATCAGTTAGTGCTGATCTAATATTTATTTTATAGTAATCAATATAGCCCATATTTATTCCTTATGAAAAAAATCTTGTTTTTTTCCTGAAAACCAGTGTATATGTCCTCTTCTTCCCATGTCTCATGTAGACATTTAACAGTCCAAATATATAGAGCAAGGATAGATGAAATCAACATATTTACTGTTATTCTTTTATCTAAATTTTAAAAGAAAAAAGGAACAAAAGGTGAGCGATGAGTGAGTTGCATGGCTATAATTGAGTTTGTGTTGCTTTCGTTGTTATAATATTTTAATTGTCATGGATGCTTAAATGTATATCAAAATGCATGTCACAGCTTTTGTACAAAAATAAATTTGACTTTAGAACACATTTTCTGTAGTGAGAATGATAAATTATATCAGAGCTTGTGATTCTCTACTTTTAAAAATCATAAGGTCAGTTATTTAATTAAAAGATAAAGAAAAGTACTCAGTATCCATGTAGTTAAATCATTTGTATCAGGATAATCTAGTAACTAAAAAAAAAAAAAAAATTATGAAGGGAAAGACGCAATCTATCTTCAGAATAATTGGTCCAAGAATGACTTCTTTTATAGTTTTGTAAGACCCACTTCTAGAAGTCTCCCATCACAGTGCAAGAAAAGGAAAATTGCACTGTGTACAACAAAGAATTTGTTCTAAATTTACTCATTTCATGCCAGCCTCCCAGTCTCCTTCATTTGTTTCCACAGAGGCAGATTAGGCTACTACTTTTTACACTCCTGAGAATATGGCGAGGTATTGCAAAGACCATTAGATAATGACATACAGCTAAACAGTTATGAAAACCAGCTCTGAGCATGTTGGTAGAAGTCTAAAGATCTAGCTGTATCTGGATGTGTGTGTGATGACAATGCTCTACGAACCTAGATATCAAAGGACTTCCTTCTCACTATGGCCCTGCGAGATAACATGGACATGGTGTTATCTACCTCATGTTTTAGCAGCCTGTAAAGGCTTATTGATAAACCAATGCTGGATTGAGTGCCAGAAACATTCTACTTCCTATCTAAGGTTTGCCCTCCTGTGAGGCTCCAATCAGATTTTTGGACCTGCCATCTAGTGGCCACTGCAGTAACAAGACAATCA
Source organism: Daubentonia madagascariensis (assembly GCA_023783475.1). NCBI lineage: Eukaryota > Metazoa > Chordata > Mammalia > Primates > Daubentoniidae > Daubentonia > Daubentonia madagascariensis. The sequence continues at coordinate 12,333,670 of JAKFHU010001631.1, read as the reverse complement.
TTACATTTTGGTCTTCATTTGAAAACTGGAGTTTAAGTGTGGCTCCTCTGTGGCTAAATGTGGATGTGCTCCACCCATTAAGCTACAGTCCCCTCCTCCTTCATTAGACACACTGCCGTTTTCATAAAGCAGCTTCAATCACACCATTTGTTACATTCACAAGAAAAACAGATTTTCCTTACAAAATGATACACTTCCCACCTGGAATTGAAAAAAGAAAGAAAGTCTTCTTCCATTATTGAAAAAAGATCTGGAGTGGCGAAGGGAAAAGGGGAGGGGGAGAAGGAGAAGCTGGACAGCGGGCATGTGTTCTGTCAAGTAGTTCTACTTGTGAGACTAATTCTTACAAACTGTGCACCCAACAGAGTAAACCTCTTATTTTGCTGCTTTTGCTCCGATCCCCCACATGGCTGTAATGTTCTAGTTGTTTTTCCCTGTCCTCTAAACCACACTGGCATTTGATATTATGCATAGTGTTGGCAAAGGAACAATTTACAAATGGCTTAAGTAGGTAATTATTTGTTAGAATATAGGTCTATGGAAGTATATGGTACTGTAGCAAAACCTGGTAAGAGGTTAGTTTTGTTTCAGTGTTTCTATTATAATCCCTGGTTGTTAGTTTTTCTTTTTCTAGGGATTTATGAATGGAATGTAAAAGTGCACAGTGGGCCATTATTATTATTTATTATTTGTCATAGGAACATGAATATACAGAGCAAAGGCCAGTTTGTGAACTATGCCAAAGAGTCCCCAGTCCAAAAGACCTCACAATACAACTCTTAAGCAGGTCCTGAAAAATGCAAGACAGAATGAAAACAGATGGGTGAATGATACTTATTCAATATCTTAAATATAGAACTCAGTAGTGCAGGTGCATCTTCAGATGTTATTTGAAAGAAGAGACAGAATATCTTGGCATTGTGTCATTTATTCATAAATATTATAAATTTTATATTATTTGAGAAACTATTCTAAATATACAGGGTAGCTTAAAAGAAGGTGTGAAAGCTGATTCCCTCAAATGAGACAAAAAGCAAATCAACTAACTGAACATAAGAAAGAAGAGAAGAACCAGGCCAAGGATGGAGCCAAGGAAAAACAAATCCCAAGGGAATTCATAAAGCTTGATGAAAAATAAATGCAGGAATTAAAAAAAAAAAAAGAATCAAGACAACCAAGGAGAACGATGATCTTGGCAGCTATGTCCTGAATATATTAAAATTGCCAAGAGAATTTAGGAACAATAATAGCAATGACCACAATTTAGTTGTAGAAATTGTAGTGCATCAGTGTAGAATTCTGTGTGGTGAACAGAGGGGTTGGTTCTGGTCTCAAAGATGATATCAATAGCACAGAAAGGATAGTCAGATTTAGCTAACAGTAGAATAAAAGGTAGGAAAGGAGTTGAATTTGTCAGATTATTTGTTGAGGAAAACGGAAGTCAATGAAGCTATCCAATGAGGTCATAGTATTTTTTTGAACATCCATTATCTGCCCACTTTATGTTAGTTATTATTGAGTGTACCATAGATGTAAGTCAGGATCCCTGAGCCAAAAATAAACCTGTATCCAAAGTGAAAAGTTAAGGTTAACACACCTGAAACAGTTAGAAAATATAAGGCAGCTGATGTTATTAGGGATCACAGGATTTTCAAGAAGGAAGAAATCAGCAGGCCTCGCAGTAATCATGGAAAAACCATCCAGAAAGTAATACCTACGCTGGGATTTGAAGAACTGGTGTGTGGGGAGTAGACAGACATTACAGACAAGGGAGAAATTGATGAAACCTATCAGGGTAGAAGTTAACCTGGTGTTTTGGGGGAGCAGTGAAATGACTTTACTGAGTGAAATGAATGGTTTGAGCGGGAGAGTAGGGAAAGGCAGTGAGGGAAAGGGAAGTGAGACCATTGTGTGAACCTGAGAGTATAAGGATTCATCAACGTGCTATGGAGGCCATTTATTAACCCATTCTAGAAATATTTATTGAGGGTATATTATGTTTCATACACAAATTAGATAAGGCTTTTCTCCTTATGGAACTTATATTCTAACGAGGGAAAATAACCCCCCCAACAAAAAAGAAAAATAAATGAACAAGATAATTTCAGATAGTGATTAACGCCACGAAGACTTTAGACTGAGTGATGGAAAAGAGGGTGACTGGCTAGAGTAATAATGGCCCCAAACGGGAAGAACAGAGAATAAATAATTGAAAGTGGAAATTCTTAAGACTTGGAGATAATTGGAATAGAGAGGAGAAAGGGAAGGCACAGGTGGTGCATCGCTATCTACTCTAGGAAATTAAAGTTTGCTAATGCCAGTCATATGAACTGGGAAGATGGAAAGCAAGAGAGAGGAAAAGTTCAGGGGGCTAGGAAAGCTCAGTGTTCCCATTATCTCCTCCTTGTTGTAGTCATCTATTAATCCCCTGGTCAACACTCCCAATTTCTTGAGGATTTTAGCCACTGGCTCACTAATGTTCTTTGTATTTCTACCCCATCACAACTCTTGGTCATTTCATAGTCTGAATGTGTAATCCTTCCAATGCCTCCTCTCGATTCCTTGAACTTCTCTCATGATCCATTCTCTGCTATACCACAGCTACTCATTCCCATGGCTATCACTTTGACCTCTTAAATAGTCTACTAATAATTACAACTTTCCATAATCTCAATTTCAAGTGTTCAACTTTCTTCCCATGACCTAATGTCTTCACAGTTCAATCCCTTTGTTACCCCTATTACAACAAGTCCTTAAGCCTACTGGGACCTCTAATTCTTTTATTTTACCCATAGCCCCCTCATATTCTCACTTTATTGTATAGCTTGGATTCCATGGACAATGATTGTAATAATTTCCGTGCATACACCCTTAACTCCCTTGACCTTCTCTGTGCTTTTGTGACAGATCTCAACTATACTGACCATACACAACTCCTCCCTATTCCATGCCTACATGCCAGCTGAATGTGGCTGGAGAAAAACACACAAGCACACTGATGACTCTCACAAGGTCACTCAAGGAGGCCCTTAGTGCTGCCCAGCAATTATATTATTTTTCCCTATCCATGCACTTTCCCGTATCTATACAAGAGTATTTCTTATCTTTCTCTCTCTCAAACTTCCAACACCTCTTCCTTTGCCTTTACTCTTAACTTATAAACTTTTTTCCTACTTCACTGAGAAAATAGAAGCAATCAAAAAAGAATTTCACAAACTTCACTCACTCTCCAGGAAACCTACCTTCCCATCTGCATCTGTGCCTACATACTTTGCCTTCTCTCCTATTACTCCTTCTCTCCTACTACTATGGATAAACTCTGTGTACTGTGTCTCAGCCCGCCCCTTATTGTGCATTAGAACCTGCCTCCTCTTACATACTCATAAATGATGCTTCTGAAAAAGTTCACCTCTTTCTTCTGCTTTATCAAATTTCTTCTTTCTTTTCCTATTAGCATACAAACATGTTGTGATTTCTTTCATCCTAAAAATACCCTTATGACCCATACTCCCTGAAAGTTACTGTCCCATTTCTTTGATTCCCATGATAGCAACACTTCTCAATAAATTTCTATAATCACTATAGCCATTCTCCATTCCTTTTTTCTAATTCTCTCTTCATCCTCCTCTAATTAGCTTTTGCACCCAACAGGCTGGTGAAACTGTTCATGCTAAGGTCACCAATAACTTCCACATTGCTAAATCCATTAACCAATTCAGTCTTCACCTTTCCTGATCTCTCAGCATGATTTTACATGGCTCATTATTCTTTCTCCATTAAGACACTTTCTTTACTTGGCTTTCAATCCACCACACTCTCCTGATTTTTTCCTACTTCATAGGCTATTCCTTCTACTAGTCTTCTGTGCTAGTATATTCTCATCTCTCCAACATGTAAACATTAGTGGGTCTTACAACTCAATCCTTGAACCTCTTCTCTTTATCTCCAGTAACCCCATTAATTTTTGCACCCAAGCTTATGGTTCAAGTTAGTATCTCTAGTCTTGGCCTTTACCCAAAATTCTAGGCTCACATATTCAACTGCCTACTTAACATCTCCACTGTATGTCTAATGAGCATCTCAAACTTAGCATACTGGAAATGGAATTTCTTATTTTATCCAACAAATACATAATTTTCCCCATATTGGTAAATAACATCTTCATCTTTAGGGTTGCTCAAGTCAAAAATTTATTTCTCTCCCAGCCCTTTATTTCTCTCGCAAATCCAACCGATGAACAAATCCTGCAGTTCTCCCTTCGGAATACATCCAGATGCTTACCATTCTCATCCTTACCTCCACTACTACCCCAATTCAAGCCACTGTCATTTCTTACCTGGATTATTGCAATAACCTCCTAATTATCTTCCCAGCTTGTGGCCTTGCCACTTACAGTCTTTTCTCAAGCAGTAGCCAGAGTGATGTTTTGCAGTGTAAGTAATGTAACTTCAGTCAGGTGATGTCACTCTGCTCAGAACTCTCTAATAGCTCCCCATCTCACTGGGAAGAAAAGCCAGATCCTTTACAATAGTACACAAGACCCTATGCATTCACTTTCCCCTATTACCTCTCTGTCCTCACTTAGCACTCCACCCCTGACTTACTCCTCTCAAGCCTCATTGACTCCTTGCTTTCCTTAAACCTACCATGCATGATTTCACCTCCTTTGCACTTGCTTTTCTCACTGCCTTAAATGCTTACCCCAGATAAGTCTTGTTTGCTCATCATCTTGAGGTCTTTTCTCAATTTTCACTTCTAACTAAGGCCTTTTATAACCACTGTATTTAAAATTGTAGCCCCCTCCTTTGCTTCATAGCACTCAATCCCTTGAGACATAATATGTTTTATTTATATATTTATTTCCCCTTGACATGGAATTTATATTATAGAGTTTTTTTGGTTTTGATTTTTTGTTTCTCTGTCTGTTTTGTACTCTGAGAAATCTCTGGTGCCTGGCACATACAGGGTGTTCAGTAAATATTTGTTGGATGAATTGAAGAAAAGAATGGTTGCTTCTTTCCCTGAGTTTTCAGGTGCTTTTATTAAATGTAAAACATAATATTATAACATGGGCCCCATGATTCTCCATGGCAAAATTTTCTGATTCTTCAAAATTAATTTTGAGAGTAAGAGTGCTTTATGCAGGCTTATCCAGAATATTAGATAGGCCACTATTTCTGTTCAGTACCCAAAGCAGCAACATCCAAAGCATTTATTAATTTTTTTTCATGTGGTAAATGTTTATCAGGGAATATGGGTTTTCTAGACACAGGTAATGACATGTGCAAAGGCTCAGAAACATAACAGAACATAGTACAGTGGATTCTTGCAATATAACAAGTGACAGATAATGATGCCCTGAGCTGATGTGGTACAGTGGGGGTGAGAGAGGTAGAAATGTGAAAAACATCACAAGGTGAAAGGTCACTAGAGTCAAGAAACCTGGTTAGTGGAGACACAAAATACTGTCTGCCTTTGTCATGTTATAAAGTAGAAAACAATTATTAAAGGATTAGATAAGAATGGAACTGCAACACAGAGGACATGGGTTGTAAAATTCCCTTCCTAAGATGTAGACTTAAAATCCCTTATTGTCATAGTGACTATAAAAATATTCAGTGTGTCCACTGGTGACCCTGGTAAAATCATTTGGAAGCTGCTCCCAGATCAGACCCCTGACTCTCATTCTTCCAACCCCATGACTGACAGCTGAAATAGTTTGAGGTCTCAAATTTTCTACCTAGTAACCTCACCCTTCCTCAAGGTAATTTTTCTTATTTTATACAAAAATTGCTAGATTAAGAAATAGTGAAATGTGTTTATTTGTAAAAGGTAAAGGTATAGCCGGGCGCGGTGGCTCACGCCTGTAATCCTAGCACTCTGGGAGGCCGAGGCAGGAGGATCACTTGAGCTCAGGAGTTCGAGACCAGCGTGAGCAAGAGTGAGACCCTGTCTCTCATAAAAAAAAAAAAATTAATTAATTAAAAAATATATATATATATCAATTGCTCTCAATGTGCAAACCTTGTTTGGATCCTATTTCAGACAAACTATGAAAAATAAAATAATATAAAAAAAAGGTAAAGGTATAAAGAAAATTAGGCTTTTTAAATTTGTAAGTTTAATAAATTAATATTAGTTTAAAACCCAATTAACTGTAAATATTGCTGTATCACGTTCTATGCAAAAAAACTGCTCTGGTTATTAGAATTACAAACTCGTATGCACTGGTGATTGTTTGAGGGTTGATGAAAAAGCAATATATGATTCCCAAGTATGGAACTTGGGCAGATGGGTGAATGGTAATGCTCTTTGATCATACAGGGAACATAGGAGGGAAGAGAAAGTGTGAAGGAGAAGATGAGTTCAGCTTGGGACATTTTGAATTTAGGATGCTTTTGAGATATTCAATTGGAATTGTCCAGTAGGTTATTTAATATAGAGAGCTAGAGGTCAAGAGAGAGCTAATGGTTCAAGATACAGATTTGAGAGGTATTTTAAAACAGGGAGATATAGATGTCCAGTGGGCAGTGGACATATTAGTCTGAAGTATGTATTATAAAACATTGCAAGATATAGACCTGGACATCAAGGAACTTATAATCATTTACCTGATATGCTTCTAGACTTTTTTCTCTTAAATTCACTCCCACTCATCCCCCACACCAACACATATCCTATCCCCAGCTTTCCTTTCTATTTAAAAATATCTATGGTTCACCACCTGGACCCTTTACATTGCAGACATGCCTTGATTTCTGTAATAATTGTATACCTCAAAATTCTATGCAGAGTAAAATTATGTACATGAGATCACACTGTCAGTGAACTAAAAGCTCTCATTACTTTAAGAAACTATGGAATAAGTCTGTTTGCATTATCAACAGTGTCCCCCTAATTTATCTATTCTCTAAGTATTTTTGTCAGATTTTCTTTTCTAGAGTGTATCATACTCATTTGTTATAATGTCAAGTGATTGGGATATTTAAGGAGAACACTGTTAAACAATGAGAGGAAAGTCATCTTTATTCTTTTTCTTTCCCCTTGCAGGAAAGGAAACAGAGGCATTCAGAACTTAAATAATTCCCTAAGGGCCAGCCTTTCTGTAAGTCAGCCATCCCACAGAAATGGAACTTTCAGTTTTACTGTTCTCTGAGATTCTCTTTTTTCTTGCCTTGAATCATTTAAAAATGTTTTCTTGCCATACCCCTTTTGTCACCCCTATACCTCAGTAGGTTTATTTATTTACTTTTTTATTTTAGAATGTCTTGTGTCTGTTCTTTCTTCTTATACTTGAAATCTTCCTGACAGAGGCAGCCATTGAGTGGAAAGTTTACGTTGGTTTTATAGTAGTAGTTGTAATCTCTGTTGTTTCGATTTTCTAGACGCTGTGATTGTCGGGGACTTCTCTCCGCTGTGCCTCTTTATTGGCAACCTCACTTTCTTACTTGTGTCTTACCTTTATCTCTCCAGAAAAGCTTCTGCAAAATATGTCTTCCCCACCAATCACAACGCTGCACTGTTAGTGTATGCAGTCTCTATGGTAACTGGGATACATGCCACAACACCAAGATTACTGGAGCAACTATCATAGTAGGGAAATCAGCACATGCCCTCCTCTGGTACACAGAAGTTTCCCCATTGAAACTAGAACCAGATACTTCTATTTTAACATGCAGGGCAAGGAAGGTGGCAGAGGAAATGCTATAAACCCAGTTTCTCTAAAGGCACATTATTGGGTTTTGATGGAATTCTTGAAGTTGATCATATTTATCATGAATAAAGCTGACTGGTATGTTGTTTCTGACCAGATGTGGATAAACTCATTGAATTTGAGGAGTAGGTTCCTTTTTCTTACAGATACATGATTAGTCCTAAACAAGCTAATTTTACTGAATTAGGATATATTCTTAGGTGAGCTCAGGGAAATTACCAATGTGCTGTGAAAATTATTCACTGGCATTCTAGGGACAGACTTTTTCAGGTGGTTTCCCCAGCAACTGCATTTTGACCCAGGAAGGGTGAAAGGCAAAAATGGCTCTCTCAGAGCATGCCTTACCGTGGGGGCAGTTCTGTTGGGATAGGAAGGGAATAAAGATGAAAGACTGAGGCTCTTTTGGTGTGCTTCCTTTACGACTGAACTTCCTTCCAAATATACAGAGGATCGTACTCCCAGGTACAGCCCAATAGAAACAAAGGGCCTAAACCAGGGTTTTATAACCTTATCCCTTTTGGCATGTGGGGTGAGACACATCTTTGTTGAGCAGGGCTATGCTGCTGTGAATTGTAAGATGTTTAGCAGCATCCCTGGCCTCTACTCACTAGATGCCAGTAGCAACTTCTCCAGCTGTGACAAGCAAAAATACAAAGGTTCCCTGGTGGGGCAAAAATAGCGCCAGGTTGAGAACCACTGAGGCTTGATACAGCTTGAATAAGAAAAGAAAAGGCCCAGAATATTCATTCAGTTAATCATTCAGCAGATATTTATTGAGCCCCTACTCTCTTCCAGGCACTCTTCTGTTTATCAAGAATACAACTATGAACAGAGTCCTGATCTCATGAAGCTTAAATTCTAGTAGATGTGTACCACATTTCTAACCAACAGGATCGCTTTCCCTCCATACAGCCTAACAGCAAATGCTTCAAGCCAACGGAGGGCTGAGAAAAGAAAAACACAAGTTCATATTTGAAGATTCTTTTTTCAGTTTATGAACCTCAAAAATGGTTTTGATTTAAAAATGAAACTTGGCAAGTGATTAGTTCATATGTTTTAGTTTATAATATGTTTTAATCATTTTGGGTGTTTTCAAAACAAATGGTGAGATTAGGGGTTTTTTTCCCCCTTCTATTTTTGGACCCTTTCCTCCAGAGAGTCCTTCTCTTGTGTTTAGTTTTGGTGTTCTTAGTATATTTGAAGAATGCTTTTAAGTATTTAAAATGTGTTCACATGGTTGAAAGGAGGTGAGGAAGAAGAAACATAAGACTTCATGATCCCTGTTCAAACAAATACCCACACCACAGCCCCAAGCAGTGTTCAGGCATCACATCCTCAAGGAAGCCTCCTCAGAAACCCCTCATGGGCAAGTCCCCTGACCCAGGTAGTCTCCTAGCACTCTTCATACATCCTTCTCACCGTCATAATTAAGGAACAGACTGTGAGATTAGTTGTTCAATTATTCCCCTTAGAATGTAAGCTCAGTGGGGATTAGTACTATGTCTGCTCTGTCCACAATTTTACTAGGATCTGGCAGACAATAGGTGCTTAAGAAATATGTGTTGAATGACTGACGGACTGACTGAGCAACCTATCTTTTGGGTGTCCTGCCCAAACACTTTTAACCTGTGCTCTGCCTATAGATTAGCCTACCCCTGGTCTGAGGCTTCATGGTGTTGATCATTATTTTGTAGACTGTGAAGTAACATGTTTGCTTTCCAGTGCTAAGCATTATTCAAGAGTTAAAAGAGTTTAGATGATAAATGCTTGTGATTGTCAGTGTGTGGGGCACAGAGTAAAATTACATAACTTATTTACTTTTCTTGTTTTCTTGTTTAATGTCTGTTCCCTCTACTAAAGTTTAAGGTGGAGAACTTGATCTGTCAATAACATTATCCTCTGTGCCTAGAATGGTGTCTGACACATAGTAGGTATTCACCAAATATTTGTTAATAAATAAATGGTAGGCATTCCATCAATACTATGTTGATTGATAGATTAATTGTTAATAGTGAACCAAAAATGCAGTGACATGAAGTTCTTATTCATTCATCCAACATCCTAGAACAGTGCCTAGCATATAGTAGGCTCTGAATAAGTATTTGATGAGTGAAAGAACTAATTACTATTCCAATATAGTCAAGGATTTTTTTTTTTTTTTTTTTTTTTTGCTGAGTATATTAATTTGCTAGGGCTGCTGTAACAAAGTACCACAAACTGGGTGGTTTAAACAACAGAAAGTTTTTTGTCTCACAGTTCTAGAAGCTAGACATCCAAGATCAAGGTGTTGGCAGGGTTGGTTCCTTCTGAGAGCTGAGGGAGAGAATCTGTTCTATGCCTCTCACCCAACTTCTGGTGGTTTTCTGCTAATCTTTGGTGTTCCTTGGCTTGTAGAAGGATCACTCCAATCTCTGCCTTGATCTTCATATGGTGTTCTCCCTGTGTGCATGTCTGTGTCCAAATTTCCCATTTTTGTTAGGACATATGAGATTGGGGCCTACTCTACTCCAGTATGGCCTCATCTTAATCATATATGCAATGACCCTATTTTCAAACATAGTCACATTCTGAGGAACCTGAAACTAGAATTTCAACCTAGGAAGTGGTGGGGTGGGAGGGAGCATAATAAACCCATAATACTAAAATAATAGAGATCTTCAGATGGTAACATTTTGATGGATGACTTCTATTTGGAAAACATCAGCTTCTCAAAATAACATCCAGTTTTATGATTCTATATGGAAATTGATGTGACAATATTAAATACCATTTACTATGTTACACAAAAATGTGTGTGTTTATAGAAAGGAAACATGAAGAAAATCCAAGAGGCGTGAATGTGGATAGTATATTTTCCTGAATGCTGAGTAGGCTTGTGTGACCAGATAATGGGTTATATGGGAAAGACTGCTGAGAAACCCCAAAGGAATTTGTATATGAAGCAAAAGGCTTGAAGTTTGGGCTTTATTTTACAGACATCAGGGAACTAACCTATAAGTCAAAACTTATTGAATGGTAAAGAGTATAAAAAGAGTGAATTATATTGTATGTAAATTATACCTCAGTAAACCTGACTTTAAAAAGAAGGAAATAAAACAATGAGGTTGAATAATGGACCTTGGGGGCTAGCAATGCAGAAGTTTTTGGTGACCTTGGCAAAAAATGGTTTAATTAGAAACATAGCTAGAGAAACCAGATTTTAATGGGCTGCGGAATAAATGGGAATTTAGGAAGCTTGAAGGTGGCACAAAAGAGGCAAAGATCAGGTCTGCAGAAGATGGTTTGTTTGTTGGTTTCTTATGGTTGTTATTGTTGTTTATTACTTTAGATGAGGACAGCTAAAGCATGTTGGCAGGCAGAAGAAAAGTCGAAAATACAAAAGAAAGAAGGAGTAACTGATACAATAAGATCTGGAAGAGGTCATCAGTGCTAGAGAGAAGAGTCTCTGAGATGTTATGGGTGTGGTCAGCGACAGAAGTGGAGTGATGGGAAATGCCATTTGGTGGCCTCTGTTTTCTCTGTGTAAAAGGAGGCAAGGTTAATAGCTGAGAGTGAAGGGTAGGGGCTTGGTTATAAGGAGTTAACTAGAGTGATAAATGAAACTAGGGAATGAGAAAGGAAACTGACTAGGAGCAAATATAAAAATTGGAAAGTAATTCTAAAACCCCAGCTCAAGCTAGAAACCATAATTCTGGAGGAGCACCAGGCTGTACAGTTTTGTGATTTTTCTCCAGCATTGCTCAGCAGCCTGGGAGCTGCTTAACTAGTGATGTTAAGCATTTTTTCATATTCCTGTGGGCCATTTGTGTGTCTTCTTTTGAGAAATGTCTGTTCAGATCCTTTGCCTATTTTTTAATTGGATTATTTGTTTTTTTCCTATTGAGTTGTTAGAGTTCCTTATATATTCTAGTTATTAATCCCTTGTCAGATAGGTAGTTTGCAAATATTTTCTCTAATTCTGTGGGTTTTCTCTTCACTTTGTTGAATGTTTCCTTTCTTGTGCAGAAGGTTTTATGAAGTACTTGTTTTCTGGAGCCACCTATGTCCCAGTAAGGAGGCCTGCCCTACCACACATGTCTTTTACCACAGATCTCAGAGAAACCACAGAAAGTAGGCTGAATACATTAGAGGGCATATTCTGGATTCAGAAACATAGCCTGGTGGTCAGGGTTTCATCCCCAACTTGCCACTAATTTAATGCAGCCATCATTACCACCATTATCACAGAATGCTAATCCTTAGGAAAAGAATGTTACCTGTGCAGTAAGAGTAGAAGAAATGGGAACCTCCCATGCGGCAATGGAAATAATCTCAACAGGAGGCAAATGTTTCACTTTTTGCCTCGGATTCCAAATGTGTACTGATGTTTCCCTCAAGGAATGCTCTTTTACTTCTCTTATTTTAAGAATCTCAATTTATTCTGTTAGTCTACAGAGCTGGCACCCTTCTTTTGGCCCTCATTTTCCTTTTCTGTGTTTTCTCTTTCTCCTTGCTTCCTTCTATCTTTAGGCATTGGATGTTGTCATATGTCTCAGTAATTTTCTCCTACTCAATGACCAAATAAAGTGTTCCCATAAGCTTAGTATTGGATTTTTTGCCCCAAGAAGACTGGGCTAAGAAGTTGGTGCTTGGTTAGAGAACACTTTTAGGTACTTTGCAGAAAATAATGTACACCTAATCCCATATGCCCTATGCATTCAGATGAACCTGGGTGTCTCTCTGTGGTATTCATAAGGAAGCCCTGCTCCTATGGGCCCTGTCTCCATATGTCAGCCTAGCAAAGTAACCAACCGTGTTATTCACTGTGAGATACCATGCTCTAGTTATCCTTTACTTGCTTGAGTGGACTGCGATGAACATAATACACAGGGTTTAGTGGTGTCTAAACCCTGTGAGAATTCCTAAGCTCCTTCTCTTAATGTCATCTATGTATAAGTTCAAAAAATGGCTTTGAGGGAATTTTAATAAACAACCCTAAAGAAGTCCTCTTTTCTTTGCAAATATAAATCCTTATAAAATTCCATTTTTTTTTCCTTTTTCTTTCCTACCCCTGATCCTATATAGCACCAGCAGTGCTAAAAACCAGCTGGTCTGGAGATTAATATGACTAGACATACCATAAATTTTTTAAATCTCAAAAGTCCCAGTTTCTCCTCCTTGGTCAATCAGATATAGGTTTTTATATATATATATGCAGTATATTATCCTAAGTCTTCTCTAAGTTCTTTTTTTATTAATCTCATCTCCTAAAATTGTTCCTAAACACTTCTTTGTTATAAAGAGGTAGAAGAAAAAACCTGAAGAATGGAGGAGAAAAGAGTATGAAGTGATGGAAGATGGAAAGAGAAAGTACACTGGGAAAGAACAGAAAGCAATGAGGAGGTGGAAAAAGTAGTGATTTCCCTTTTCCCTAGTCCCCTCAGCTGCTTTTAGGTTTGATTTTGCTATTTCCCTCACCTAATGCCCCCAAATGACCCCTTCCTGGCAATTGTTCTACAAAAATATTCCTTTCACTACCAACAAATATCTCCTACCTGCCCAGCAGGTTGAAATCTCCTTCCCCAGCATCTAAACATTCTCCCCAGCCTACCGAGCACCTAACCTACTGACCTAAGGGACCTGGACCCACTGCTGTTAGTTCCACCTACCCCCACCCTATGCCAGCATGCAGAGTGTTAACGGCTAGGCTGATGTAAGTCTGGAAGAACTTAAGCAATAATTTGGTTTTACTTTATTAACATTCAAAATATAAACAGGTAAACTACATGTTGAATTCATTAAATTCTTCCTCCACTGTTTAGAAATATGAAAGCTGAATTTTTTGAAAAGGGATTGATTGGTGTCATGTATGTATTTGTTCACTTCTGTTTATGCAAAATAATAAGAATGTTAACATGGAAGTGGAATAATAATGGTATTTATAATTTCATCTCCACTGTTTATATAAGATGAAAATGTCCTAAAAGAAACAGGGAGAGAACATTTGCTGCTCTGTACATACATTAAATTCTACCATTTTTGTTTATAAAGCATATGAGGAAGGAAAAACAAGTTTAACAAATTGAGGATGAGTTAGTGTTCTTTATGCCACGTTCACTGACATTTACCTAAGGTAGTTAGGTTCAGAAAATACTAAAATGTAGTAGGGAGGGTACTTCCTTATAAAGGAACACAGGGACCAGAAACACGTACTCTGTTAAATGCTCTGTGAGATTGAGATTATTTGAGCAAGATTATGGCCCTCTGTTGAAGGCTGAAATTGTTCTATCACAGAGAGTAGCGAGTGCTATGTCTGGAAGACCAGTGATTTGTAATTTGCCTATAAGTTGAGATATGCTTCTTAGGGACTGAAGCCCCATTAGTTGTTCCAAAAATGAAAGAAAAAATAGTGCTTCTGATTAGACTGTGAGGACTTACGTCAAAAACTTAAATAGTTCTGAGCAAACTTTTATAGTATCTTCCTGGCTGTTTGAGAAAGAAAATGTCGTTGGGAGTGGAGAAGGGGTTTCTTATCTATATAAAAATGAACTGAATTGATAATATAAGTCACAAAGGGTCAGGTCATTCATGAGGGGTTAATGGATATCATAGAGCAATTGAAAAAGAGCAAATAAGGAAGAAGAAGAGGAGTTGTTATGGAGAGGTCATTATATTTATGATAACTTGTCTAAAATGGGCTAATAACCTATCAGTGATAATGGAGACAAAAACTCTCCAAAACTTCTACTTCTAGAGTAGAAGATCCTTGAGGGCAGGGGTGGAATCCAGTTGACAGAGTAATCAGTAACAGGCTCTGAAAAACTATTTGTTGAATTAATGAATAAATACATGGCTCCATCTGGGAAATACTTTGCATGTTCTCCCTTATATAAACCAACCCTCAAGGTAAGTTCAGAAACTTTATTAAGCTTTTATGAGACAGTTGAAATTTAACAAGGGCATAAAGTCAAGAATTTTTATTAATTTATTCTTTTTAATACCCATTCATGTTCCTATTCCTGTCCACCCCCTTGGTAACCATATTTTATTGTCCACTGGACCAATTTTGCATGAAAGTATTAGTAAGGAGCATACTGTATTGGCCCTTATAGATCATGGTAAGGGCTTTAGAATCCCAAGCATCAGTGAGTCTTAAAAATTATAATGGACTGGAGTCTTTGAAATCACAACAACTCTGTTGTTTCAGAATGACCAGATGAGGCACTTCCAGCCAAAGGCAAAAGGCACAGATGTAAGAGCTTGATTTAAGCTATATGTCAAATGTGATATTTCTGATCAGTATTAATAAAAATAAACTGTGCCTCATTGAACCTTCCTTTTTTGCCTATTGGGCTAGTTTTACCCACCAGTTTACTCCCAGCTGGCAGCTATACCCAGGAGAAGCTTAGGGAGCAATAGTAAATGTGTTTTAGAACTGCTATATGTCTTCAGTTCCAAAGCATAGAATTCAAGCCACTTTAAGAATTTTAAATATTATATAGATTTCCCCTTATACTAACTGTCCACTGTACTAACAATTCTAGAATTCCTGGGCATTTAATAGTGTGCATGTAAATCATTTTGCAGAGAAAAGAGAAGTTGAAAGTTCACAGAAGACATGCATGCTCTCTCACTGAGTCCTGCCAAAGTGAACCAACTTGTCACACATACTTTTGAAAATGGAAGAGATCTGATAGTTTGCCTAAGATGAGACGTTCAGAAGAGGTCATTTACTTGTCCACTTATGTCAAAATCTTTAAAACTCTGAAGACATTTACTAGTAGAATCAAGGGAAAGAGCACAGAATTTTTCTGGTCATTTACAGAGATGACAGACTTACAATCTGATGGCTCTTTTGAAAGCTTCTAATAAGACCTAGAACTTGTCTGGCTCCATTTGTCTGGCCAGGATGTGTTTCTGTGATTTATCCATGGATATTTCTAGCAGAGCCTTATATTTACTGTCTAAATTAACGATATTTCTCTGTTTTTTTGTCATGACAAAAACCACTCTATACCCTATACGTTATGTTAAAGGTGGTCTTTTTTGTTTGTTTTTTAGCATGTGGACATACTCTGGAAAAGCTTTTTCAGTTTTATCATGTTGACAAGTTGATTCCATTAAATCACCATCATCATATTCACTTTATTTTTCTTTTTTGAAAAGATACAAAACAGTGATCATCTTAAAGTTTTTAAGGCATCACCTTGGCAAAAATAAATCTGGAAATATATAAATGTATTCCTTGAAATGGAAAAAAGATGAGTTCTGTCATTCTTCTCCTTGCCCCCTCTTTTGAAGCTGTTCAAGATAGGGAAGGAGACAGTAGGTTCCCTCCCAACATTCTAGTAAGATGGGATTTTTAATACCTTAACTGCCCTGTGAGTTGTATTTAATTCATGCTAGTTTTGAGCCTGGGGCCTCGTGAAGCATATGCAACTCACATCTCTTTACCTTGGGAGCCACGTGAACTATTTTTCAAGTTGCATATAACTCATGCACAGAAAGCAATAAAAAATAAAAAATTTTCATTAAATAAGAAAGGATTATTTTGTTTTCAAAGTTTTTATTCTGTTTTCATAGTAAAACACCATGGCCCCAAGGAAAAAATTTTTTTTTCTAGTGTGGCAATCATGTGTTAAAAAATGTTCTGAATATAGATCAAACTTCTCTACCTCAGTATTTCTTATGTATTATTAGTTATTTAAAATGGACACTGCAAGAAGTTGAGTGAATGACATGAAAGGGTTTCATTCAAGGATTTTTGAGTATTTTTGTACCCTCAGATAAAATGCAATTTGATGATCTTTTAGGGTCACACTGCTGTTTTGAATTAGGGCACATATATCCGTGCTTCTCCCAACACCATGCTTTCCTCACTGAGAGGAAAAAAATCACATGATCATGCTGCTGCTGGGTCACTTAAAGCATTGAGTGGGTGTGTGAAATGAGAAAAAAAAAAAAGCTCAGTATGGGGTTAATTAGCTCTGTGGAGTTGTGGGTGGGTCACTTCCTCAGGACCAAATCATGCAGGAGGAACCATGCATGTGCAGACTTACAGAATTAAAAGAAAGCTATGAACCCTCAGACTCTAGGGCACAAATTGATTGCCTTTGGAAATGAGAAAGGAACCGTTTTGTGTAGTGAGTACTTTGGGCTTCATTGGTCAGAGACGAATGGACTTCCCTTGAAGTGCATATCTGGTGCAGGCCACTGTCAGATGCTAAAATTGAATCCATGGTTTGAGAAAGCCCTGGCAAACGTGTTACTTTTAAAAATTTACCTCTGCTGACTCTTTTTAAAATCATATCTTGCTTGGTTTCTTTTAATGTGCCTTATTTTCTAGCTCTCATCTTGGAAACAAGATAATTTCTTTCTGAAAGTATGGGTAAATCCTTTATATTTTCATAATTGTGTTTCACGGTGTTTCACAGACTGCTATGGGTTCCCTGCCTGCTGAGATCCACTCAGCCATGGTTTGGCCTGAAGGATTCCCACTAGGTTGTTTACAATCTAATCCTTGAAGTGGGAGGTTAAAGAACAGACAAAAAACATTCTCAATTCCTAGATCATTAATAGGTGAATACAAGAATTCAGATATTTACAAGGAAATCTCATAGGCCAGGATTTCGAGGGCAGAAAGATATTGTGGACGTCTCCTCGAGCATATGCTAACAAAAAGGCAGAAACCAATGGAGATTAACCATGAGGAAAACACTGATGACAAATATTTTAATAAAATTTCAGTACAAACAACTTGTATTTTTTATGTTTCTGCCTAAAAAATACTCATGTGTTAGTAGAATAGTACTTCATAGAATGTATGGACAGAAAGTCACAAATAGCTTGCGATTTTTGAGAGGAAGAATGTATATATGATGTATGCATATCTATGTATATATCTTTATTTGAAGTAAAAATATAAGCAAAATTGGTTTCTTGAGATTGGGAAGCAGACCCTTTTAGCAGTATAATTGGAAAAGTTGAAGAATCCAGGACAGAACCCACCACCACCACCACACACACACACACACACAAACAAACAAATCACCAAATACCTCCCTTATTACCTGTGAAAAAATCCTGAATTTGGATCTTGTAGAGACACTTAAGAAAATGCAAATTTCCCTAAGAGGAAGTATTAAAACAATTAAATGAATACATTTTTAGCAAACTGAAAGCAAGTTGTGGTTGGGGAGGATGGAGAACTGACTGAGAGTGTCCCCAAAGAAGCAGCCCCAGTCACACTTGCTTCTTTTTCTTTTACTACCTGATGACAGGAATGTGGATGTGGAAATAAGAAGGGATGGAGGGAGGGAGGCGGGGAGTAAGTTTTATGAATTCTAACAATCTATGTCATCAGCTTATTGTGCCACAGCTTTTCAGGATTCAAGTTGCTAGTTAGCTTGACGCCTTTGCTGTTCAGTTCATTCGTGTCATTTGAAACAGCATAAGCAATGGTTACATGCACTGACCATTATCCTAGTTAAGTTGTCAAAGTTAGCTTAATGCTGGCTTTATTTTCTGGAGCGATACTGAACAAAATGTTTCTTTCAAAAGGTCTTAGATCTCTATTCTCCCAACTCCTGATCACAGTAATAACCAACCTCAAGAAGTCATTAGTGAAGACTAGAACAATATCCCGTAACAAGCCGGCTATGAAGAAATTGGCATAGTTTGTCTCTTTGATTCGTGTCCTTATGGAAATAATGGGTTGCAAAATAAAACTACATTTCTCTCTGTCAATCTCTTTTTGTAACCAGATCTTCTTTGCAAGTTACGTTGGGACTGAAGTTTGTTCTGGTTTTTTTTTTTTTTCCTTAACAAAGGTTGAATAATACTCAAAGGCTTCAATAGCCAAAGTCCATCTTTAGAAATAGCTTTCTTCTATAATGTACTGCCAGTTTCTTGTGTGTGTATCTTGACTTTCCTGATGCCTTTGCTATGGGCTGCCTGTTGATTGCTACATGTTAGTGCTTTGCTTATAAGAGTTGGGCAATAGTACAGTGATCCAGTCCAAATCTGGGCCATAGATAGAATGGGCTCATCTTCTATTTAAGAAATGTGGCAAACTGCTTTAAATGAATTTGGTTCAGACAAGGTCATTGGAACTGTTAATCTAACCCTGTGTGCTGTATGTAATGAACACTTCTGCTGAGATCCAAAGCTGCAAGGTAAATAGACAAAAAAGCCAGTTAACTTGCCACCCCTACTAAGAGCTTTACCCTGAGTCTGTTATTAGATCTACATTCTTAATGATATGGGGCCCATTTTGGTCATTTAAAGGAATTGTTCACTGGTTCTCCTGATGTCTTTGAAGATAGTCCTGGAAGTAATAATAGTGAGTTCTTATCTTATTTTCTTGACTTTTTTCTAACTTTTTCTTTAATTGGAAATTGAATTTATATGCATATTCAATACCAGGTTTATGAAATATTCAGCAAGTTTTTTTAGACATGAAAGAATTAATTGTTAGAATGTTTTACTCTAGGTAATCATTATGTTAAAACCATGGTAAATCCAAGTACATTTTTACTCAATTTTATTTGTGTTATACGCACTTGGCAAATTGAATCAATATGTAAATACCATATATACTATTTTGAATTTAGTAATATATAGACTATCTGTATTGCCTAATACTCTTTAAACTGTAGAATGTATTTTACTGAACTGTATTGTGATTCTGTATAATTTTTAGGGTCAGCATTTTATAGGAATTTGTAGAGTCATATAGAGCTAAACAAGACTGGAAAGGTTATTGAATTCATCCTCCTGACTGGAGGCAGAGCCGTACTTATTCCTTCCAACATAGATGAAGATTTTTCCTATTTTCAGAGAGCCAGGAAGAAAGAAATTTCATAACTGCTTTTAGCGATCTATTTGATTATTTACCACTTGTATATTTAGGATGTTCATCTTTAAGTCTTAAATTCTTCACTGGATGGTTTTGCCCTAGGACAAAATGCTGATGGTTGTCATCTTTGTAACAACTCTTCTTACAGACAGAAAACTATGAAGACACACCTAAGCTCTTTCTTTCCTAAGCTAAATTGTCCCAGTTTTTTTAAAAAACATTTGCTTTTGTTTTTATACCTGAGTGGCAAAGGGGACTATTTTTAAAAGTTCTGTCATATATGATGCCTCTGAGAAAGGCACTGCATATTTTAATTTCACTGTGCTGATGTGGAAATAGCCACAGCTTTTTCATTATATGCTGATGGACAGAGCATTTGTGTTCATTTAACCTTGAGGTTTAAACTTGTTCCCAAAAAAGTAACTGACTCATAGCATTGGCTAGACCCAGGAATAAAGAGCATCAGTTTTCCTAATCTTAAAACTCATCTTGCCCCCACTCCTAAAACGCACTAAAATTAACTTTTCCTTGACCTCTCTCTGGTGCTATTTATTTACTGATTTAACAACTTTTTTCTATCATCTTTGTCTCCTAAAATAGACTGACAGCATTTATTAACCATTGGGGTGTCATGCTGTGTTTAACATACTATGCTAGGCTTGGGAGATTCACGTGTGAACTGTTAGCAGACTCAGAGACGTAGATGTCCCAGGCATGTTCAGGGAGGAACAAATAGGCTGTCACAGTATATAAGGAAGCAGTGGTGGGAAAAAAATTTTTAAAAACTAGAGAGGTGGGTTGGGGCCAGATTATGAAAGGTCTTGAATGCTCTGAAGCAAGTAGTTGGTGGTGACAAAGACAAAAATAACATTTTCAATCTGTAGTACAGAGAGCTCTTTCCAAGTCTTTAAAACACAGACCATGTCCATGTTGTCCTCGTGGTTTAATATTTGACAGATCATGGGGTACAAGTACCTGCCTAATTTATATCTTTTGATATAAATTTAGAGTCATGATTTTTCCTTTTGTTTTGTTTTTAACCATTTGAGGGAATCATTTGAGTAAAGACAGCCTTCTGTTCACACTGATCTGGATGTTTCTTTCTCCCTCCTGCTGTGCCCATATTTATTCCAAAGTCCTCTGTACAACTAACATGTTTCCTCAGTATACACTGAGGAATCTCAGGATGAGGTTGCCTATAATAGATACAATCTTTTTGCACCAAATGTCATTAATGGTAGGCTGTGAGTAGCATTATGACCAAGTGCTTCTAAATGATCAGACCACATGATAATAGTGCCAGACCTTTTCTTCATCCCCTAAAGAATATCAGTTTACTATAGGTCAGAGGTCCTGGTACATCAATCCATTTGGAATCCATAAAGCTACAAACTTCAGGAGTTTGAGATATGGAAGAAAAAGTTGCTTGGAATCAGATTATAAAGGGTCCCTGAATGCCATCATGCCAAATAGTTGTGTCTAGTTTATGAGCTATAAAAAACTATCCTAAATGTCTTAAACAAATTAAGTCTCCCAACCCTCCCAGTACCACTGCTTTCATATCATTCTAGTCTCTCAGACCCTATACCTGTAAGAATCAGGAAAGATCAGGAAGACTTGTATGGGGTGGGGTGTTAAGTTGTATCTTGACAATGTCTCAGGCTCAGAAGTAGTCCCAGACCTAATTGTTGAATTTTAGTTTTTAAATCTTCTCTCTTTATTGAGCATTACCTTATTTTATCATCAGAATTGTTGAAGGTAAACATCCTTTAGGGTTATTATCACAGCATCTTAAGGAAAGATAAAGCATCATTATCATTCCCTTATCATTCTTCTTGAGATGGATCCAAAATAATATGGTCTTGAAAAGCAGACCCCCAAGATATATATGACCATTTATGGCATTTATAGTCTTCTTATGACTGGCCAAAAGGAATAAAAATACTTCAAGAAACTTGTCTGCAGGAGACCCCAAGGTACCTAGTGGAAGATTGCACATATGAATAACCCTTCCATCTGGTTTTATCTTGTAAACTTTTTGCCAGATAGAAAATAGAGAATTAAACACTCCCAAATTCAGGGTGCATGAAATGTCATTAAATCTAGTATAGAATTTTTTGAATCTGTCAGATAAAGGAAATAATGTATCCAGAGTGAAGATGGAATATCAATTGACAGGAACCGTGAAGCTGGCACTTATTCTGAGAGACATATGAATCTAAAAATCCAATAGTGCCTCATCCTTTGAACTTTTCAAAATACTGGAAGCTAGAAAGATATTAGGAAAATCAATAAGGTAAAAATTGTCATCCTACTATTTGGAATAACTCCTACATAAGAATTAATTAACATAATACTTCTAGAACATTAAAGCGATGCTGAAATATTATTTCTACCCATAGAAAACAATGATACAAACCCACCTAACTTCTAGAGAGAGTAGTTGAAGAAAAAAGATTAGAAAGATTAAAAGGCATGTCAAAGAGGTCATTTCTGTCCTGTTGTCACACCATGTACCCTCTTCAACTAGAAGGATAAGTGTTGAACTTCAGTTCATCCAAATTCCTCAGCTCTGTCATCAATGCTGTGACACATTCTAATTTTCTGACTCATTTATGATGAATAAGCTCTCCCTTTTCTATTCACAATGCTAAAAGTAACCAATTTTCGTGAGTTATGATTACTTTTTTTCCATTTTTTTATTGCACTATTATTGTTTTCTCTTAGCAAAGTTTCTCTCGCTCTTTATCACCCAATGTGAATCCCATGTGCAGAAAAGCCTGTGGACAGTAACGTTGCCTAGGCTTGGAGTTCGTCAAGAGGAATGAGTCGGACAACCCAGATTCCGTTTATAACCCAGCCAGATACCTCAGCTGGCAAGTGGCTCGGCTTCCTCACCATAAAATGGGTATAATAATAGCTTTCCCTTACCACTGTGAAATATTTAGAATACAAATCAAGCCAGACCTGTCTCCTTCCAAAGAGAAGCTTAAACTAGCCTGCATAATCCTGAATGAGCCCAGATTCCAAGGGGAAACATAAAGTGGGAAACACCTAGAGGTAGTATAATTTAGTGGTTAAAAATATGTGGACTTTGGAATGATACAGACTTATTCAGATGACAGCAGCTGTGTGATTTGGGGTAAGTTTCCTAATTTCTCAAATCTCCCTTTTTTCTCTAGTAAATTGGAAGTAACAGTATTTTCTCTTGTAGTGAGGATTAAATGATATACTGTTAACAATGCTTTTCAGACTCTTCCGCTTGGGTGATCCTCAAGTTAGAGTGAATGAGCCAGTACTAAGGGTGCCTGCCAGAGCATTGCCTAAAACAGTCTGCCACAAACAAGACTTTCCAGTAAGGTCTCAGGTTTTAGCCTAAAAATACATACAAATTTTGCTTTCTACTCCTCAATATATTCTTGTTTTTCACTAACTGGAAGTTCCATGAGGACAAGAACAGTATCTGTTTTGTTTCTTCTATAACATTCAAGAAGTAGTTATGGGAAAAATTAATACATATACAATAAAAGTTTAAATTACTTATCGACAAGGAAAACTGACCCTCCAGGAAGATAGCCATGTCTTTATTACTTATTTTGTGGCTTTTTGTGCTCCCCGTTACACTGTTCCACATCCCTGGGTATGCCCATATCCAAATTTGAGAAGCATTTACTTAGCAAGATATCTGAAACCACAGAAGGTACTCAGTAAATAGTAACTCTTGTTATCACTATCATTTCTCTGTTCAACACATCTCTACCCCATTGTTGCTAAGGCTCTATGGACATTTTTGAAAAGACATTATAAAGGACTAGTAAGGCAGGAGTCTAGGCTTCAAAGGAATGTGTCTCTAACCACATACCCTCACCCACTTAAAGTTCTATTTTTTATATGTTTGCTCTATTTCTGGCTTCAATTTATAGTGTTTTATTCGAACTTTCTAGAGGCAATGAGCGGTAGGATTGAAAGAGGGTTTTCTCCCTTCTCTGCCTAGGGCAAATGTTACTCACCTGGGATTCATGGATGGCCTTCATGGAGTCTGGAAACTCCCTGAAACTTGATATTTTTGAGGAGTTTTCTGAAAAGAGTGGTTCTCATAGGGATCTGTATCACTTTAAAATGTTGAAAACCACTGCCCCAGAACATTATGTAAATTGGGCAGGTGTGGTGGCTCATGCCTGTAATCCTAGCACTCTGGGAGGCTGAGGCGGGAGGTCAGGAGTGTGAAACCAGCCTGAGCAAGAGCGAGACCCTGTCTCTACCAAAAATAGAAAAAATTAGCTGGGCGTGGTGGCATGCACCCATAGTCCCAGCTACTCAGGAGGCTGAGGCAGGAGGATCGCTTGAGCCCAGGAGTTTGAGGTTGTGGTGAGCTGTGATGATGCCACTGCACTCTACCAGGGGTGACAGAGTGAGACTGTGCCTCAAGAAAAAAGAAAAATTATGTACATTGAAATTAGAATTGACTAATTTTTAAAACTACAATTAATAATACTTTTAGTTCCTTGGAGATTGACACAATATAATAATTTTCACTTGGAAATCATAAAACTAAGATTAGACTTCACCATAAGTCACCCCTCCTCCTCCTCTCTCTACTCATGCCCCCACCACATTTTAATGTTCTGAATTATTTAGGTTGTACATTTTTATATTCTTTGCTAGATATTTGTGCTTTGAACCTAGCATGCTTAAAGCAAATATTTTTAATCTTTGTGGAATTATTATAGATAATTCTTTGCATTTCAAATAAAAACAACCTATAGACATACAAGGTGAAGGTCACTTAGGAAAGAGCATGTAAATAACAATTTATATGTAAAATAACAATTTG
This sequence comes from Daubentonia madagascariensis, assembly GCA_023783475.1. Lineage (NCBI taxonomy): Eukaryota > Metazoa > Chordata > Mammalia > Primates > Daubentoniidae > Daubentonia > Daubentonia madagascariensis. The sequence goes on along the minus strand of JAKFHU010001631.1, from coordinate 12,309,286 downwards.
AACAAATATAAATCTATGTATATGAACACACATTCTCAGAATTGCATAGCAGATTGTAATTCAGTCAAGAAGTAGGGGGTCTTCTGACACTTAGGAACATGTATGAATTGTATAAGAACTGTGAGATTAAATTTTAGCCATGGTATTAAATTTGGGATCAGTATTATTCTTTTACATTAATATATAAGGACAACAATTATACCCAATAAAATCTTCAATTTAACTTGGCTTTGTCTTAGACTGTGACATACACACTGTGATTTTTCTCTCCATCTTGGATTCTTGTCATTGACAGCCAGCCTGTGTGTCATTTGACATCCAGGAAAGATGGCTTTTCATTCCAGACCTTGGATGTATTAGTCAATCTGGGTACCTTGATCTCTTTGATCACATCAAAAATTGAATTTTGACTAATTTTATGAATAAATGCTTCTTGAAATTTAGGAAGGAAAGTTATATGCTTAGATATGAGAACATAAACACTAAGTATAATTTTTAAAGAGCATAATGTATTATTAAGAGTCATCAGAAAAATGATAATTGAACGTATGTCATAGAAAATCACTAATCATATTTTCTCCTTTTCCCCAAAGGTTGGGGAAAAAAAGTAAGCTCAAAAAGGGGGAGGGACAGAAAGAAAGAAAGACAGGAAGATAGGAAGGCAGGAGGGAGGAAGGAATGAAAGAAGGAAGGAAAGGAAGAGGAGGGGGAGGGGGGAAAGAAGAGAAAGTGGATAGGGAGAGGGTTCTGTTTCCTAACTTAACAGAAAAAAAGTTAAGAAAAGATGCATCCGTGCAGCAGTCTAGTATCCTGGATTGTAGAGAAAACTAGAACACAGCAAAACAGAGTTTTAAAGTCTTTGAAGACTAGTCAGTATTTTTTTATATTTCAAATGTATATGTACTTTCAATAAATCATACGTAATCTAATGATATTGCTTAAAATTCTCATTAAACTCGTCAATTTTGTGAAACATTTTGAAAGCATTGGAGATCTCCAGCCTCTCTTGTGTCAGTGTGCATTATGATCCACACTGCAGATTTTCGTCTTCACTCTTCTTGTCACCATCCTTCACACCTGCACGTGGGAAGGGAAGGGAAGGGAAGAGTTTCACATTAGCCACAAAGGGGAAATCATTTCTTTGGAGAGATCTCTACAATTGTGGACTTGTCCAGAATACTTTCTGGGAAGGGAGATCTCTTTAATTGCTACTTTTCTGCTTTAACCTTTTTCAGTGCAAAGTTATTTAATCAGGTCCTTCTACTCGATCTCCTTTAATAAAGTTTGTTTTACATGTTTATGGAGGCCTTATGTGAAGTGGTTAAAATCATGATGTCAGAGAGACAAGTATTCAATCAGCATATATTAAGTCCTTGATATGTTTTAGTGAGGTAGAGGTGGGGGGGACCTGCTTTGTTTTCTCAATATCCTTGTTTGGTTTAGTAATTTCTTATGGATCTGCTGTTACCTCAGTTTTATCCTCCTATAAGAGAAGTGATCAAAACAATGGTGGGCAGACCAGTTCTATATTAATTTATTTAGCATATGATTTAAAGATTGAAAAGGAGAATTATTGGAGTTTAAACATGGAAGGAGAAACTGTTAAGGTCAAGTTCCCCCAAACCTGAAATTTTCATCATTAGAGATGTGTTTTGGGAGACAGCTGCTTTAGTTTAAAATCACCTTATCCTATTATTTCCCAGCATAGAGCGGACATTCTAGGCTGGTGACAAGGGGTAGAGGAGGCAGTATCAGAAGGGAAGCCAAGGCAGCAAAGTAGACCTTGCCAAGTTCTCAACAACACTGAAGGTTAGCAACACAGAGTTGTGTTGAATTTGTTCAGAGGGTCTTCTGGGCATTAAACATAATAAATTTGCCCTTCAAAGAGCCAAATTTTATCAAGATTTGACTCATCTTTGTCAAAATTAGCCAAAATTAGTCATGTACTATATAGTAAACCTGTTACTTGTTCTAGTCAGTTCTACCCAATAGAATTTTCTGCAGTGACAGAAACATTCTGTGTCTGTGCTGTCCAATAAGACAGTCAGTAGCTACTTGTGGCTACTGAGCACTTGAAATGTGGCCAGTGTGACTGAGGAACTAAATGTTTAGCATTTTATTAAACTTTAAAGAATTTAAATTTAAATAGACAAATGTGACTAGTGTATTTAACAGCTCTAGAAAACTATATGGTAGAGATCAGAATGAAATTGACAAAGATTTTGGCACTCCTTGTGCTGGGAAGTACTATGTTGGTCATCACAGCAGGGGGTCACACTTTGGAAATTTTTTATTAAGCTGGATTTCCTTTATTTTGGGGCTACAGCTAACAAAATGAGCTCCTTTAGGAACAACCAGTCCCATCTATACCTAGATTTGCTTTCCTTCTTCCCACCATATCATTGGATTTGTTTTTAATTCCTTGTTTTTTCCTTGATTTTCAGTTCTTTGACCATCAGTCTGTGGCCTGCCCCTGCTATTTATGTAAGTAAAAGTGATTTTTTTTTGCCTTTAAAAAGAGTGTCAGATGTGGGAAATTTTGGTCTTTTTGGCACAATTTCTAGTTGACTTTGTTGTGCTTTCTAGTATCTCTTTAGTATGTATTAGCTTCGTTTGTGTTTGGAGTTGATGCTATTGGTGGTAGTGGTAAGTTGCCATCCATGAAGGGGCTGAAAAGACCAGTAGCCGAGGCACTGTACTTGAATAAAGTACCTTTACTTGGCCACAGCTGCTGCTTGCGAAAGTCACTGCTCTTCTAAACTATAGCTTACATTGTTCAGCCAAATACCAGCAACAGCTGGCCTTTTGCCCCACTGTCAACCATTGGGCAATTGTTCCTTCTTCAGTCATGCACCATCCCTAGGTCCAGTAGTTTTTAATTTTAATTCATATATCAGAGCTTTCATTTACTGAAAAAATTTCTAATCTCCTTTTACTAAGAAGTACAAGACTGAAAAGGCTAAAATTTTGTGCAAAATTATAAAATCTAGCAAGAAAAAAAAAGAAATCTTTTCACATGCGTCAGAAGGCTTATAGAAGGTACCATTCCTTTTTAGAAAAGATGAGAAGGCATTTGGAGGGGGAAAAAAGCCTTGATTTTATATGAAAAAAAGAGAACATTTATTATTTAAAGCCCAAACAGGCTGCACTGAACGAGTTTGGTTAAATTTTACTTTAAGTGGCTTGAAAGAGGTTCTGGGGCAACAAACCCAAATAATCAAAGTCACTATAAGAGACACCACCCAAGTGATCCTACAGGGCGTGACAGTCTCCTAATGTGATAAATAGTCATCAGCTTCTTCTCACTCTCTGGTGAGCACTGTCCCTTAATCACATTACATCTTGCTTCACTGACTCCTCACTCTGAGGTATTTCTTGTGTTATAATCATTTGCACAGAAAGGAGGTTCCCATCACTCTTTTTCTTGTGTGTGTGGCTTCCACTAACATTCCTAGAGGCTAGTGGCAAATATATTTAAAGGAGCAGAATCCTCCAAAGGATGCTAAGGCTAAAGTCTAACATGACAGTTTATTTGACAGAGAAAGGAGATTGATTAAACTCCCCAAAGACTGGAGCTGTGTATAATGCATTTATACAACAAGGGTGGGTCCTACCTGCCCCTGACAAGTCTTGTTATTCTCTATTCTCGGTGTTGATGGAGTGGGTCTGTTAATGCTTTGGAGGATGTCAACATGCATGCTTATGGTTACCACTATATGTCTCCACATCCCTCCCCTCACTTACCTAGCACTGCATATTTCTAGTCCTCTGACTGGCAAATCATTTTTGTTGCAGTTCTTTTGTGTAAAAACAGTTCACATAATAGCTCTGTGTTAGACAAGGCATTAATCCTCACATCACCGGGATGAGTCAGCAGAGTGCACTCCTGCCCGCACGGCTCAGCTATTATGATGTCAGCGCTGTAGGGCAAGCCTCAGACACAAGCAGTACAGAGGACCTATGTCACTGATTAGAAATCAAGGGGGAGACCTTTGAGATAAAAAATATCATTGAAAAGCTGTCTCTGGCTCATAGGAAAATATGAAACTGATTCTATGCTACTTCAACCATCAGTTGCACAGCTTCTAGAGAGATCCTATTTTTTAAACCAGAGATAAGGCTGGGGGAATAACATGTAGTGAGCTGACAGTCCATTCATATACCCATAACCTTGTCCCACCCCTGGGCCAGGCTTCATGTTTGCTTGGATTGTTCTAAATCTTGAGGCTGCCCTTATGCCAACAGGGTGACAGGGCGTATGACAATCCTCCTGTCCTCTAGTTCCCCATGGACACAGCTGATGGCCCCAGGGGTGGTACCCCAGAGGCCCATCAAAAGGAAAAAGTTCCTTGGGAAAAGATCAGAACAGTATCTCCCCAGTGCTTCTACTCCAATTGCCTCTTCAATGGCCTCCTCTAAACAGGTGCAGAATTCTGCCTATTTGACCTTCTCTTCTTGGCACTGCATTTAGTCCAGTGTCCCAATCTGGATTTGACTGAGATTTCAATAGGAACTGAATAGCTGCCAGATGTTCCCCTAAGAGTTTTCCATTCCATTACTGTTTAGCAGAAACAAAGAGGAACCCTCCATAACCTGCCATGCTTCCTTGAAACAGGTAGCACAGACTTGCCCTTATAACAATTGGGAAACCCAGTTGTTATAAGTTAGGCCCTTCTACAATTCAGACTCAGACTTATTCTCAGGACAATACCTTTCAGTATTGGAAATTAAGTGTTGAAAAGGGTTATAATTTATAGCCTTAGTGGCATTCTCTGTTAAAAGACATTCCTCCATCACAGCATCCATCCGTCACTCTTACTGTCACTCCAGCCAGGCACCAGCCCCTGTGATACCCATCAGAAAGTGCCTTACTGCTGGGATCTTCTGCCTTCATTAGATTGCTAATGGGCTCCTACCATGCCTATAAAAGCTAATATTACTGCTTGGCTTAGTTTTGATTAATTATCATGCACAGCTCTTTGTTTAGTTTTCAGTCAACAAACATTTATGGAAAGTTAGTCACTATGCTTGGTTCTGGGAATTCTAAGATAAATAAGAAATGCTTCCTTTCATTAAGAATCTCAGTATTTTCAATAAGTGAGTAAAGGCTAGAGCATGTAGTAGGCACTGGAATGCAGGTGTATACAAGAGGCAGAGAGTGGAATGAGAAAAGCATCTGGGTCTTGTAGCCAAATGAATTGCAGTTTACCAAGTGGATTTGGGGGAGCAGAAAGAAAAGGAGATCATAATCTGATAAAAAGCAAGAGCATTTACAACATCAGGAGGCATTAAGCAGAAGCCAGATCAAGAGGACTGAATAGTTCAGCATGGCTGAAGCATGGTGTTTGAAAGAGAAGTATGAGAGATTGGGCTAGAAAGAAGACAGGAGGCAGATCACAGAGGGCCTTGTAGGCCATGCAAAGGAGTTTGGACTTGATCCTGCAGGCTCAAGGAGGCTATGGAGAATTTTAAGCAGATTTATGTTATAGAAAGAACACTCTGGTGATAGTAGAGATGCCCGGCTGAGAATAGGAGACCAGGTCAAAGGTGAAAACCAAAGGCCTTGAACTGTGGGAGGGGAGAGGCTACTTGGTAGTGTTGACATTAACATTTTGCATAATTCCAGCAAATGTTAGACCACTGCATAATCTTTGCCTTCTAGGAGAAAGGTTGATACATTGTATGGGGCCAAATTTCAGACCAAAATACATCCTTGTGGGAGCTTCACCAAAGACCTCAGTTTGAATCTGACCCCACTCTTAGCTGCTGCCTTCTGGTCTCCAGGGGTATATGTCTTTTCCTGCCCATGGTGGGGGAGGAGCGGGCAGATGAGGAGAAGACAATCTCAGTGTCCTGCTTTTCTCTTCTTTCACCTGAAAATGAAACAGTTTCTAAATAATGTCCCCCTAAAGTCAATCAGTCCCCCAATTTCCTATCATTTTCCCATTGCTGCCTTTTTCTAAGCAAAATTTCCAAGCCATTGATCTGAATTGCAACTTATGCACAGCCGGGTGTTGAAACAATTCAGTGTATTCATTCCTTCTCTCTGAATTAGAGTTCACCATAAGTGTGCTTTTCTCTTGTTCACTTTGGGCTGCCAGGGACAATTTAAAGGAAATTTTCAACAGCTTATGTCTCATGTACCATGTTCTCTTTTGCAAATGGGAGGATATGTGTGGGTGTATTTAAGTCTTCTCTATATTGCTTTCTGGAGAAAGGTTTGAGAAGATGAACAAGATGAGGAGTAGGGACCTATTGAATGCCCAGGTCCTCCAGTGACCTGAGTGCAGAACGTAGGCTGGTGATCAGATGGTCAATTATGTGTTTGTCAAAACACAGTGGGCTCCATTCCAGACTGCCAGCTTTGGAGGCCCAGCTTCTGCCAACCAAATGTCATCTGGGAACATGCAACACTGGGCACTGTGAAGGAGTTTGAAATAGACCATGCCACAGCCAACCTACTGCCAGTCTTATAGCACCAATATGGCATGCACAGCCGGGCCCCATGTTTCAGAGCTCAGGAATTCACTGTACTAAATTCATGAGGTCAGATGGGTTCATGTTTTCAAAGCCTATGTTCTCTGCTTTGAACACTGTGACTTGCTCCTCAGCAATTTCCAAGGGATTTTTCCAGTCACATCTCTGTGGAAACCACTCTTTTTGTGATGGTTATAAGAGCCTTGTAACTGTCCCAGAGGACAAGGAAAAAAAAAAAAAACTTGCTCTGACAATGACTGTGATTCCGACGGAGGGATTCCAACTCTTAGGAAATTACATTAAAGGTGCATAGCTTTTAAAATATCAGGAACCACCTTGGCAACTTATAAAAAGCAGAAGGGCTTTGCCTATTTTATAAAATGATTTGCATATACCTGCATAAATAATGTCCCCACCTGTACTTTTATGCATTTAGGTTGAATAAATTAAATTCCATGATCTTTAAAATATTCACTGTCTTTCATTGCTCAGACACCATTTTCAGGACCCTTCCTCCTCATTTTTTTTTCCTGTGGTCATAGTGGCTACTTTTTTCAATCTCTCAGCTAATTCAGAGAATCAAAACACTCTGCAGACCAATCTACCACGGCCAGGAACATTACCTCTCTCTGCTTGCATTTCTCTTAGCCTTTCTACCTATCAGACCATGAGTTGCATATATTTTTCATAAGGGAAAATGAGAGAGTATATTACTAAGGTAAAAACACAGCACAAGATAAGATTAAGCTCTACTACCTATATGTACATCCAGACTTGCACTGATACACACCTCAAGGACATGCCCATATTAACCTTTTCTTTCCTTGGCCACTGCCACAATCGCTTCCGGAACCATCCAGCTATTAAGTCATATCAATTTTGACTTTAAATTAAAGCCTAGTCAATAGGCCAGCCTCAGCCACATTCATCCTGTAAGACAGCAGTCCCCAACCTTTTTGACACCAGGGACCGGTTTCATAGAAGACAATTTTTCCACGGACTGGGGGGTGGTTTTGGAATGATGCAAGCATGTTACATTTATTGTGCACTTTATTTCTATTATTATTAGATTGTCACTTGCCAGTCACTGATAGGGTTTTGATATGTGTCTGCAAGCAGTTGATTTATTATGGTCTCTGTGCAGTCAAATCTCTCTGCTAATGATAATCTGTATCTGCAGCCACTCCCCAGTGCTAGCATCACTGCCTCAGCTCCACCTCAGATCATCAGGCATTAGATTCTCATAAGGAGCGCACAGCCTAGATCCCATGCATGTGCACTTTACAGTAGGGTTCACGCTCCTATGAGAATCTAATGCCACTGCTGATCTGACAGGAGGTGGAGCTCAGGTGGTAATATGAGCAATGGGGAGCAGCTGTAAATACAGATGAAGCTTTGCTTGCTCAGTCACTTCTCACCTCCTGCTGTGCAGCCCAGTTCCTAACAGGCCATGGACGGTACCGTTAGGTAAAGAAGTTATACTGTTGAGTGTTTTGTATGCATATAAGATAATAAATTACTAAGTTCCAAAAGGAATAATATAGTCCAGGAAATACTATATGATTCCATTCATGAAAGAGAGGCTTGAAGGCTGGAAAGTTTCATATAAAATGTGATTCAGCTGGGTCTTGAAAAATAGCTAACTTGTAAAAAATATGAAGAGAAAGAGAATCATATTCTAAGCAAAAGTATACACCAAAGTGGTAGAATCTTATAGGGGGTCCATACATAACATGGCTCCTCCCCACCCAAATTCTAAACCCACTGAAAAAGAACTAATAGCTGGGTAACCAAAATTTTTTATAAAGGTTGGTTGAAGGGCATAGCTTAATGTGAGAGGCAAAATGGGTTTGCTGACCCCCTCCCCTTCAATCAAACCTTGGAAAGCCCTCTCAAGGGAAAATTTAGATCTGCATAGGAGCAACACTTTTGCAGGTCACTAACACTAGTCTAAGTAGAAAAGGAAGGACAAAGAGGCCAAACTCCTGTACTTACAAACTTTGGTAGATCAGATTGGTTCTTCCTAATTGAGAAATACAGGCCAAGGGCTGTTTTACCAACTGGATGATTCACCTCCATGGGGATGTGTAAGCAATGAGGCAAGAGGCAAGGGGTGTTTAGGAAACATCTGGAAACTAGGAGTAGGGAAGAGGCATTCTTACTGACACTAAGATCCACAGGCTGGGAAACAAGAGGAGGAAGTACTGAGTGAGATGAAAATGGGAACCAGAGCCAAGAGGCTAAACAAGGCTCTTATCTGCCTGAAGGGACATACCTAAGGTTGAAACCAGTAGCCTCATACTGGTTGTCCAAGATCTAAACTAAGGGCTCCTTTTTGGAGTCTCAAAGTTACCAGAATCAGAACAATGCGGAACAGGCAAGAAATGAAGATAATGGCCTAAACCCTAGTTAAGAAGAAAAATACAAAAATTCTTATCTGTTAAACTAATAACAATAAAAAAATAACATTTATTGAGTGCTTCTCTTGTTTTAGATACTGAACTAAATACTTTTAATATTTATCTGGTTTAACCTTTAAAACTACCTATTAAGTAGATGCTGTTATAATCCTAATTGTGCAGATGAGAAAACTAAGATTTAGCATGCTTGAGTAATTTTTCCAAGAACACCTGATAAGTAGTAGAGATAGAATTTGAATTCAGGGCTACCTGTCTTAAAAGCCTCAGCCAAATTGCATTAAACACAAAATGAGTGTTCACTAAATGCTAAAGACATAATGATGAGAAAACAGACACAGTCTCTCTCCTCCTGGAGCTTATACTATAAGTTATGTAAGACAGATATTAATCAAATGGTCACACAAAAGAACTTGTAATTACAAACAGTTCTCACTGCTACAAAATAAAAGTACCAGGTGCTCTGAGGGAAAATAGGAGAAAAGCATCTAAGTGAGTCCAGAAATTCAGGAGCTTCCCTAAAGAGGTAACATTTGGGCTGACATCTGAAGATTAAAAACAAGAAGTAAGACTGGATGGTGGAAGAGGGTTCCAAACAGAAGAAACAGCACAGGTGAGGCCCTGAATACAGCTGATGGAGAAATGAAAAGACAAGCAGCCCAATTTGTGGTGGAAGAGATATGTGGGGCCTGGTGATGGCAGCCCTTTGTAGGCCCTGTCGAGGATTTTGATCTTTATCCTAAGGACAATGGGAAAGAAAACTTAAGAAAGAGTGTGGCATGATCAACATTGTTTTTTTAAAAAAGATATACTTTGGGGCATTTATCCCAGAGAGATGGAAACATATCCACACAAGAACCTGTACACCAATGTTAATAGCAGCTTTATTCATCATAGCTCCAAACTGGAAACAACCCAAATTACCTTCAGTGAGCGAATGGTTAAGGAAACTGGTACATCCATACCATGAAATACCTCTCAGCACTAAAAAGGAATAAATGATTAATATACACAAAGACTTGGATTAATTATAAGGGTATGTATTACACTGAGTGAAAAAGCCAATCTCAAGATTATATGCTGTTTATGGTTCTATTTATATAGCACTCTTGAAATGAAATATTGTAAAGATGGAGAACATATTTGTGGCTGACAATGTTAGGAGGCTGAGGTAGAGATGGATGTGAGTGTTGCTGTGGAAGAGTAACACAAGAGATGCTTGCAATGGAGGTATTCTGTAGTGTTCACGTGAGTCTATTCATGTAATAAAATTGCATAGAAATACACACACACACACACACAAGTGCATGTAAAACTGGTGAAATCTGAATAAAGTAGATGGATTGTACCAATTTCCTGATTGTGTACTATAGTTACATAAGTTGTTAAAATTGGACAAAACTGAGTAAAGGAAATAACATCTCTCTGTATTATCTCTTACAACAACTACATGTTAATCTATCATTATCTTGAAATTAAAAGTTAAAAAATATATCAAGGTAGTTTCATTGTGGTAAATAATTTGGAAGGATCAAAAGGATGAGAAGACCAGTAAGGAAGCTATTCTAGTGAACCAGACCAGAGATAGGCTAGGGTAATGACAGTGGGGATAGAGGAAAAATAAATGCAACTGAGAGGTAATTTAGAGGTAAAATATATAAGACTAGGACCTTCTCATGGTTGGTCGTGGGAGATTAAGGAGAGAAAAGAGGCAAGTGTGACTCCTGGTTTTTGACTTACAAAGCTATATGGAAGATGGTGCCATTTGCAGTTACCAAGTGAGGGCTGGGGGAGGGAAGATTGTAAATTCTGTTTTTGAGATGTTGAGTGTGAGGTGCTTTTGATAGATGTAAATGGGCATATTGAATAGGCATTTATATCTAGACAGCTGGAATTCAGAAGTAAAATGAAGGCTGGAGATGCCAGTTAAGTGTAATCAACACGTAGTGGTAAGTGAAGCTGTTGGCATGGATGATATTGCCTAAGGGCAGGATTAGATTGGGAAGAAGGCTCAGACTGAGACTTGAAGAGCTCTTAATATTTAATCAGCTGATAGAGAAAAATGACGCCATAAAATACCCTCAGAAGGAGCAGGTAAGAAGGTAGCAGGAAAATCGGAAAACACAAATGCCAAGAGAAGAGAGTGCTTCAAAGATAGTGGTCAGTGGTGTGAAGTGCTACTGAGAGGTCAGGTAAGTTAAGGACTGACCAATATACATTGAATATATTAACTTGGAGGTAGTTGTTGACCTTAGCAAAAGCGGTTTTGTTGAAGTGGTAGAAAGAGTAACTTTGTAATGGGATGAGGAGAGAGAGGTAAAGAAATAGAGACAGCAAATGTGGGCAACTTTTAGAAGTTTTACTGTGAAGAAAAGGAACTAGTGTAATATCTTGGGGGTGGGAGACGTGAGGTCAAAAGAAAGTTTGAAAAGAATGAGAACACATTGGTGTTCTGTGTGTACTTACGGGAAGAATACAGTAGTGAGGAGAGATTGAATGTGCAGGAAAGAGACGAGGACAGGACGATTGGTAGTGTGAGTTACTGACAAGGCTAGAGAGATGGAACCCTGAGCGTAAGTGGAGGGATGGAAGGAGGGGCACCTCTTCTATCATCATAAGAAAGTAGGAGTAAAGGATGGGGGCAGATGCAAGCCTGTGTAGGTTTGGTACTGGCAAGTAAAGAGGCTTCCCAAATGATGGTTCCTAAGGGGCAAGGTCCTGCTAAGAATAAGTAGGGTGGAGATCTGAGGAAAGTAGAAGTTCGAAATAGCTCCTGAGGCAAATGGGACAGCAAGTTGACCAGAGCAACATAGTAGGAGTCTCCTTGGCAGTGTGGAAGGCCCAGGTGAGTCTGGTGGGTTAATGTTGATAGTGATCTGCCTTGCAGTGTGATTTTTCTCTAGCAGTTCAGTGACCAAGGTGGAAAATCAGAAGAAATGTGTACTTGAGTTCAAAGTTGGATAGGGTTTCACCTGGTGTTTGTGAAAGGGAATTAGAAGTTTTAGCCATTTTTTTTTTTTTTTTTTTTGGTTCTAGCTTAAGCCAGTGTGGAAGGGCAGTGAAAGCACCCAGTTACATTCTCCAAGCATCTGTTGGGCACCAACATTGTACCAGGCACTGTGTTTGGTATGGAAAATACAAAGGAGAGCAAGGCACCATCTCTGCCATCAAACAGTTCACGGTCTAGGGGGATTTCAAGGCTGCCATCTGGTCCAAAAGGCCAGGAGCAGATGATTAAATAACCTTTGCCAAAAGACAAGGAGATCCATGTCACTCCTTTTCTTTCTTAGGCCTGTTCCTTCCCTCAACCCTATCCTCACAATACCCAGCCTTTTTTTTTTTTTTTTTTTTTTTGCTTTCTCAAAAAACTTCTACTCTCTGCCTTATTGCCAAGCCTCTAATATGCATCATACATATATGACTGACAACTATGATTTCTCCTATTGTCATTTTGCTAAAATATGATCATTTAGGAGCAATTAGATCATCTACTTGAAGTATGATATTGGTACTGTATGAATTGTCTCTAAATATTAAGAGCTAGTATCTAACTCTATAGAAAGGTTATTTATTTAAAAAAGAGAGGGAGAAAGGAAGCGTGGATAGGTGAGAGAGGGGGAAGAAGGAAAGTAGAGGTGGAAAGAAGGGAAAGAAAACCCATTAACTACAGAAGAACTTACGTAGCAGCCTCTTCCCTGTTTGTTGTTCAAGGGAACTCCCATTTGAAATGAATAAATGATCCTTATCCCTAATGGTGATCTCTGCCGTCAGGCTCCAAAAACAGCTTTCAGACCTGGAAACATACCAGGGTACTATATATTAATTAAATTCCAGCTGCTGGCAATGTAAGAAAAGATACAAAGAGAATCTGAAGGAGGTGGAAGTTCCTAATTTTCAATAGAAGTAGGATCTTTTACTCAGATTTATTTTAAGCATTATAAAACGGAAGGTTAGAAAGAGGTGGTGGCAGTGATGGCTTTCCTTTATTTGAGCACATTCCCTTTAGGAAATGACATTAAGACCATTTGACTCAAAACTAAATTGCAGATACATCTGGGGTAAAATTTGGCAGCTGTTGAGCAAAGCAGCTGTATTTTTTTAATATTTACTTCTCTCATGATTCTATAATTCACACTTATTGTAAAATATTAAGAAAGTATGGGGTAAGGGGAAAACACCCATAATTCCACTACATAGAAACAACTATTATTGAAAAATTTTTAGATCACCTTCTAGTCGCTTCTCTAGATTTTAACATAACTGAGCATATCTTGTATGTATAAGGTTGTATCCTATTTTTTAACACGCTCTGTATAATAAATACTTCCTGGTATAATTACATACTCTTTACAAATATCACTGTAATGTCTGAATAATATTCTATTATATGATATCCCCAGAATTTACCTAACTATGCCTTAGATGTAACTATTTAGCTTATTTTTGCTATTTGAGCTTTTATAGTTTAAAATCCTTTAAGGCAATAACTACTATGCATCAAGTCAAATTGACAAACTTGGAGGAAACTTGAGGCAGGCAGTGATGTCATCCATCAATAAATTGGTCAGGCAATGATGTCACCATGTTAAGAGAGCTAGTAATTGCTAATGACTATGAAAATCATATTGGAATTTATAAGTATTTGTTGCATGGTTTATGTAAGCTTCTTTTTTCCCCCAAAGTAAAAGTTCAAATTTTTAATTCTAAAAAGTATACATTTAGTTTTGTTTGAATTTGTTGCAATGATGGTATATAAAAAGAATAAAGTAAAATTAATTCAAAATCTCACAGCCAGGAGATAACCACTATTAATAGTGGGAAAATATTTTTCCATACATATCTATTTATCCATCTCCTTTTTCTTTCTCACTCTCTTTCTCATTTCAAAATAAAAGGAAAAGTTACTTGCTGTTTTGTAATCTGCTATTTTCACTTTACATTGTAATAGGCATTTTTCCATGTTAGTAAATATAGATCTACGTTATCTTTTTGACAGTTACATTGTACTCCAGAATATAGGTAATTTATTGACTCAATCACATATTGATGGATATTTGGGATATTTGGAACTTTTTTCTTACTAAACAATGCTACATCTTTATGCAAATCTTTATATGCATACACAAGCATACACATTTTTAAAATGCACTTACCTGATTATTTCCTTAGGATAAATTTATAATAGTGGAACTGCCAAAGTAAAATGTATATATTGCTAAACTGTCCTCCACTAAAACTGTACCAACTTATATCTCTACCAACAAAGAAGAGACTTCCCATTTCTATTTATCCACATCCTCACTAATTCTGTAATTGTCAATTTAATTTTTGCCATATAAATGAATATTTTCATAGTGGGGGTATGGGATACATTTTCCAGGCGTTAACTCAAGGCCTTAAAACTTAAAGAAAAATATATTAAATTTTATTACATGAAAGTAAAAATTGCTGTGGTAGAAAATAGTTTTTAAACTGGGAAAAATATTTGTGACATGTTTCTAATATTTTAAGAGTAGCTATAAATCAACAATGAAAAGATAAATAACACAATAAGAATTTGGAAAGGACAAATGAGCAGTCTACAAGTGTTTGGTTTCTTATTCTTATTCTTTACTGAAAAGGCAGTGTTCCCTGAAGTCCTTCGAGGTCTGCTTCTTATGCTCTGGTGGCAACAACCACCCTCATCATCCTCCTGGGGAGTGTTGTGGGAAGCAAAGCACCAGTCAGGGGACCTATGGCATTTCTGGGTGGAGAGTGGATAGTACTTCCCCTGGTTACATACATTTATATTTATTTGGCATCACCATCCCCCAAAAGGGAAGGCAAATTCTTCGCTCACATGAATGTAAAAATGATCATCTGTGCTCTGCTGTCAGAACCCAGAATACGTAAATTATTGGGAAGGGAAAAATACACCCTGGCAACATTGCCTGATCCATGTCTCCAGGGCAGGATTGACACTATTCTTCTACCAGATGTAGATAGAGATTTCTGGATGTTCTCATAAATAAAGTGCTAGAGGCCATGTCATCAATGTCCTCCATCTTTCCCCTCTCTCTGACTCCCATGTGTATTACTATATACTTAATGAAATGGAATATTTTTCAGCAACTTCAGGGAAAGTGAAAGACACTAGAGAAGCAGAAATGCCACACTGACAGCATCACCTCAGCCTCCACAGTACAAACTGTGACAGGGCGTCTTTCCTGTGTTTTGGGATAGGGATCATCTGGGTTCTGGGAGGAGTTCTCCAGGTATTTCAGAGGGGCAGGAGTGGCTGTACAAAGCTGCTCTGAGTGGTAATTGGAGTATTCCTTCAGCACAAGGAGTTCGTTTGCAGGTGATAAGGGATGGCATGTGCTCCAGGGCATTTTTCCCCCTCTTTGGCAGAAAATTATGTATATGAAAGTCATGTGTGCCTTAAATCCTTAGACACTGTCCAGAAAGGAAGCAGAAGAGACACAAAGATGTTAAAGATTCTATGGAGGTCCCTTCAGGCCAACTGAAGGAGAATGGTAGAAACCAGGCCTAGTAAATGGCTTGTTCTCTACCTGAGCAGTCAAGTGCCCCATGAGGTGTGAGTGTATGGTCATGAGCCAGGCTTTAGTGCTGCCAGCAGTGCCATCAGAGATCATGAGGCTGGCTTAGTGTACATAGGGATCAGAGTGCTGAATATCTCACTTTCTTAATAATATGCTTAGAAAAATTCACATATTATACCCCTGCTTCTGTAACATAGTTTATAGTCAGGGCCCAAATGGGGACACAGTAGTGATGTCTTCCTCCTGTTCTTTCTCACCCTTTTCTTTTCCTTGCCAAACATGGTAGCCTGTTCAAAGCTGGGGTTTGCAGGGAGGTAGGAATTGTTTTGTGTGTATGTGTGTGTGTGTGTGTGTGTGTGTGTGTGTGTGTGTGTGTATAGCTATTGAATACAGATCAGGCATACCTACCTTACCCTTACCCCAGAGAATCATTTGCAGATATTTATCTAGAACAGGCCACCTTCTCTCTCACACTTTGATCAGCTAAATTGGGTCTCACTAATAGTCTCTCCTTGTAAATATCTAGTCGTTTTGATACATGGAGAATAATTATCACCTCTAATTTAAAATTAACCCTATATTTTGGGTGAGAGAAACATTTATCTCATGACCTTATATGAGTAAAAGGTACACCTAAATCCTTCAATCTTGTCCTTACAAGATAGTCAAGCATACAGAAGAGAAACAATGGAAAGTCTTCAGTCAAAATAATTTTATGGGATTTTTTTCTTTGCTTTTATCCAGCACCACCATACATGAATCATGTCCACTATTTTGGTACTTCAACAGTAAATTCCATATACTCCTCTACCAGTTTTATAACAGTACTTTTCAGTAAAGGTTAGGAAGAATCTTAACATTGTTTGGCCTTCCCAGTCAGCATGCAGTATCTGTTAACAGGGTGTCTGTACACTATCCATTTACTTATAAAGAACCAATTTCTTCATCATCTTATTACTACCAATCATTAATATCACTCAATAGAATAGAGGCAATCCAACTCACAGCAGCCTGTGTGCTTACTACTCCATCCCAAATCTCTGATACACCTAGAGAAAAAAGTTTTAGACATGTAGGATAACATTCCAGAAAACTACTTCAGAGATCTGAATCTTACTGCAGGAATCCAAGAGAAATCTATTGACCACCATTATTTGGAGTTTTTCTCTTTATCTAATCAACAAAGAATGACAGCCAAAACACTTTGAAGAATTCCTTTTGTGCCATTTTGATGTTGGATTCTGATTTATTCCTTCTCAGAAAATGGGAAATTAAATTTAAATTCTGGATAAATGCTTTTACCTGGTGTCTTAGTCCATTTGTGCTGCTATAACAAAATACTTGAGACTAGATAACTTAAAAACAACAGAAATTTATTTTTCACAGTTCTGGAGGCTGAGAAGTCCAAGATCAAAGCACCAGCAGATTTGGTGTCTGGTGAGGACTGCCCTCTGCTTCCAAGATGGCACCTCGTGCTGTGTCCTTACATGGCAGGAGGTGGAAAGGCAAAAGGGAGGGAGGCAGCTCCTTTGCACCTCTTTTATAAGGACACTAATCCATTCATGAGGGCCTCCTAAAGGCCCCACATCTTAAAACTATCACATTGGCAATTCAGTTTCAACATAGGAATTTTGGGGGACACATTTAGACCATAGTACCCAGTAAGAAATGAATGTATAATTTTTTACTACTGTAATACATTAATCTTTCATTAAGTTCAGCATCTTTCATCTCTACTCAAGTAATGACCAGGAGATTGAGCTGTTCTTTAGAAAAGAGTTAGGAGCTCTCTATGGGTAACCCCCTAAATGAATGCAGACTTGGAAATAGGAAAGGATGCAAATAGAAGCCAGAAAAACAACTGAGAGCTGTGTGCACCTTAACTGCACCAGCCACCCTAAAACAAGTTAGGCTTTAATTAAGATAGAATCAAAAACATGCACTCTAGACATTCATACATTTCTAGGATTGTGTAGGGTTTCAGTTTCCTCTCATCTCTTAGAAAAATTATTTTTTAAAAAATAACTTGGTCTAAGAAGACAGATTTCTCCATACCGCAGTCAGATTATTTCACAGGAACAGTATACCCCTTGGCAGCCCACACTGACTTACAGACCAGCCTGTGGATCCAGAGAAAATAGTCTGAGTGGCCCCAGGCGGGGCAAATTCAGGGCCAGCTATATTCATAAGTCTTTACCATCTTCCAAAAGCTACCCCAAATCAGTCTTTTATTTCCTTTCTCAGCAATAGGCATTGACAAATTTAAAAGATCAAAGTTTCTTTTAAGGCGTGAGCTATTCATATTATTATGTAGGGATTATTCCTAGGTCAGCTACAACTACCTTTGTCTGTGGTCCAGGACCTCAAATCAATCCCATACACAAACATAACATGCACCCACATATGCGTGTGCACGCGCACACACATGCATATACACACGGTCTATTGATAGGAGCTTTTCTCCTGCCTATTAGGTACATTACAAATCTGCCTATAATGGGGCTTCTACATTCCAACAGAAATATTTCTGGAGCTCTCCTGGCTCCCACAATGTTTGCTGGGTGCACATTTAATATGTTTTAGCTTTACTGCCTGAAGATGGAATCAGGGACATCTACCTGCACATGACAGTGCTTTGGCTCTTGCAGTTGCAGAACTTAATGTATGTATCAGTAATGAAAATCTTAATTAAGAAAGCTGCATCATTGTCCATGAACACTCATTTTTCTCCCCCTGCAAAGCCCTTTGTGTATTGCAGTATATACCTGGTCCAGACAGACAGAGCCCTCAAAGAGCTTGTCTGGCAGATCTTCTCTTGATTATTAACAGCTAGCGAATGACAAAGTCTCGCTCTCCTTTTGTCTTGAAGCCGAGGCTTGGAACAGAAGAGCACACAATGTACTGTAGGGTTTGTTTGTGTTTTTTTTAACTTGCTTTTATTACGTTGGTGGGTTTAAAAATCCGACAGTGTTGATCAAAACTAATTTAGGTAACTTAGAGTTGCCAAAACACTAGCAGATGCATATTTACACATATACTCTCAGAGAAATGTAATTTTCCATATAGAAACAATGCACAAACATAAGAAGGGACAATTTTAAGCTGTCTGTCCATGTTTCTGGTCCCTTTGGCCTCCAGTGCATGAAGGCTGCAATATCCCCACTTCTGTGACCTTAGCAGTTACTTCTTTCGCTGTGCCAATGTGTATGTGCCAATCTGTCATTTGTGCAGAAAGTAAGCAGCTTTGGAAGATGGAATAACTTTATGCAGATAACTGACTGTACCCATAACAATTGAAAGAGTTACTAAAAAGGTCTTTTGAAAAGGTGGCCTATAATTATGTTTATGAAACAATACTCAACTGTAATATTTTAATAATGCCCAAATCATAATTCCCAAATTAAAAAGGTTAAGTCATTTAAAATTCTCCTAAACACCTCAAAGCATTTACTCTTAGAAAGTAGTGACTCCTACTATTAATACTAAGTCTATGACCTTGACCCATGACCTACATGGTGAAGAGAGAGGCTCGTGTTCTCACCCACTTACATATCATTCAGTCTTCTGTATTTTCTATGTCTCTGGTCTGCAGTGTTAACCATTAGCTGGAAGAGCCATGTAGATAATTGAATGGGGTTCCAGCCATATACTTATATAACACTTTCTACTGGAATAGGACACAAAAGATCTAGTAATAGATACTTATGATCTGTCTTCTTCTGACCGTACATATACTGTCCTCACCAAGAGGGGAGCAGCAAGGCTATCTCTGATGAAGCTAGTGTGCTGTCTATTTACTGTGCTTCTTAGAACTTCACATGCTTTAGCTCATTTATTTTCAAAGTCACTGTAAAGTAGGTAATAGCCAATCTTCCGCATATCTGGAGTAAGAGAAAATTTGTGTAAATATTCTGTATATCATGAAAGATGTGAGGACGATCTCATTATGGGAAAATTATTTTCAAATAGTCTGATTTATTAAAATCTCATGGCTGTACTCATAACATTTTTATGGTTAAATATGAAAAGTAAATAAAAATAGACATGGAATTATTACTAGAACCACAATAAGAGGTTAAAAGAGATGCTGTCAAGGCTCTTGGGCTAGATAGGAAACACTGTGGTTTTAAGAACCATCTCACAAACACTGCCATAAATCATAAAGCAACTACAAAGTAATTGGCTTAGCTATGTGTTGCAGGTATATAACATAAGGCATATAGTAAGCTCCCAATAAGTGTTTGGAGAATGAATAAATTGTGAATGAATAAGGTAAAGAATGAATTGTGTTGGCATTTCAAAGACTGAACCAGAAGATCAGGAACTGTTCTTAATTTTGGAAAGTTCTTGATTAAAAGTTAGGAGTCTACTGGATTTCTAGACCTTGGTCTCTAACTTTCCAAACAATAAACTACTCATAGAATTATGAAGAATCTTAAGATTTAAAATTTGGGATATCAGTTACCTTCTGACTCTGGGACACACACACACACAACCCTGTATGTATATATGTAAACAGTCACTGGATCACAGTATAAAATGTACGTCCTACTGTGAGTCATGAATAAAAATGTTTAAAACCCTCCCCCACAAAAAACAAAAAAGTTGTGTGGATTAAGAAAATATCTTCTCCCATTCAGCATATCTACAGTTTGCTTTACAATGAAGAGTGACTAGACCCATTAAAAATGAAAGGCCTTCTTTCCTTTGTCTATGAATGAACCTAGATTTAGTCTCCATTTTGCGAGGTGGTCTCCTCTCCCCTTCCTTGCAGTGTCATCCAAATGCAGTGTGAGATTGGGAGTGGGGAGCCGTTATGCGTCGTCAGCTCGTTATGGTGGGGTCAGTGTCTGGTTTTCTCAAAGCTGTCTTCTGTCTAAGCTTGAATTCACTGAGATGTCTGAGGGCCTATCTGTTCTTTAGTTTCCTGTCAAGGTAGATCCCTGATATGTCTTCCTTGTTCCAACTCCACAAGCCCTGCAAGTCTTCAAGCTCCTTTGTCATGTCTGCCTTGCTCTGGGGCATGCTGGGGCGTGACAACCCTGTGAGGCTGTCTTAGGTCCATGGTCCTAGATACCCACCACGGACACCTTCTTGCTCCTACATCATGGATGTGTTTGCCCACAAACCCATGCCTCACCCTCCCCTTGCTCTACTGCAGTGCCTGACCCATGTCAGCTAAATCCCAAGTTGGGTTTGGTGTTTACGACATTTGTGAGTAATTAGAGGGTCTGTAGAAGGGAGAGGCCAGGGTTTTCCCCCACCTTTCTTTGCATCATCATCATCAGCTGTGTCTCGTTTGTGGTCTACTCCCTCTGAACAAGTCTGCTATGATTCCAGCTTCCCTGAGTGACCTTGGCCTCTGGGCTTCCATAACACCTTCTCTTCCCATTGTCCTTCCAGCATAGGGGCAGTAGAAACACAATCCTTCCTCCAAAAGAGCCCACTGAATGTTGGGCAAGGATGGACACATAACAAAGATGTCTAATGCAGTGTGAAGCAGATCATGCGGGCTGGAGATGCACATAGAGAAGTTCTAATACTTGCCTGCATGGTGCGGCTTCTCAGAGATGGCCTAACAAACAGGTGATATTTGATCTGAGTCTTCCAGGTTGAACAGGGATTTAGCAAGCAGAGAGGGAAGGGATCTCACCTCCGTTGTCTTTCTGTATCCCTCCCAATGCACTGATTTTCAAGAGAAGCCTATACATTCCTTATCTGTTAATAAAAAACATACCTGATCTCTTGGAGCTTATCCTCCTTTGGATTAGCAAATGGGGCAGCACTAAAGTGATAGGATGGGTGTGGCCTGAGTTTCAGCTCTGATGAGTAGTATCAGCAGCTTGCAGGAAATGAGTTCCTTCGAATGTGTCCCTTTGTAGATTTCACAGGGTCATTTCTAGATTTCAGTCTTTAACTAAAGACTTAGATCTCAAGGCACTCAATCTTATAGAATGTGTGCTATCCACAAGAAAAATGCACTTACGCCATCTAAAATACATTATCTCCAATTGACCAAACTTCTAAAAAGAAACAAATTTCATATTATCATTGAATACTTTGACTTGTCAGGATTTTCCTCAGAATACTGTATTTTGCTATTTTTTAAACAGAGAAACAAGACTATTGATTTGCAAATAACCTCATTTATCACTATTCTAGAAACAATATTTCTAGCCTTGCCTTTTATAATCTACTAATTTAAGAAATAAACCTAATTGTCCTTCTCTCCATTGTTTACAAAATGGGAAATGATTATATCACAGAAAACAATACAAGTCATTGAACTGTTTAAAAAAAATGACAGGACTTCTGATGACTTACCATCATCTCTGCCTCTCTGCTGATACCTTCATGTGTTTCCTCATCATTTTTGTGCTTGAAATATGATATGTTATATCAGCTTTGACCCAGTCAACAAGCTGAGGGATCAGGCAGGTTTAGGGCAAAGAAATGCATTGCAACTGAAGTGAAAGGTCTTTAAAAAGCATATTAGCTGACTATAAGGATGTTCTTCAGTTCAAACCTGACCACCTTTTACTCTCGTATGGAAATAGGTCCACTAGCAGTGTTATAAGTGATCCTAACAGCAAATGTGTGCATCAGTGATCATCCAGAACATCATATTTACGTTCGTGCTTAATAAGACGTTCATACAGCAGTGTGCAGTTTGTTATATTTAAATGCATGTGACTTCCTTATTTCAAAAGCAAGTATCTTAAACATAGTAATAGCATTTCTCTATATGCAAACCTCTGTACATAAAAAGGTTTACATTTTAAAACATGTTTTTGAGTTTTATCCAAATTCAAAAAAAGCATCTGAAATATTTAACAGCTGAAAAACACTTTCTCCTTGCTGGGAAAACTTAAACCTTGCTAGGCTTGATGTAACTTAAAAAAAAAATTTCTTCTGTGCTGAGAACTAGCATGAGAAATCTCAGCATGAAAGGTTGTTGTAATTTTTTTTCTTAATAAAGCTAAACCCAATTGTTGTTTTTAAGAGTGATGACACAATATACATATGCTTTGTTAGGAACAAATATAATTTCAAGGGCATCTTCAACAAAAATTAGGGGGGAAAGATAAAGGCTACTTAAGCAGTGATCCAGTGTCTGAAAGCAAAGGTTGAGAACATCATTGTACCATCAAGGTCTAGAAACGCTACTAACCCTGAGCTGGTTGTTACTGTTTGAAAAGCCTACGGGTGTTTGTTTTATTATTGTCTCACTCAATCCTTACTTAGCCGAGAGTATCTCACAAGGGAAGTGCTGCTCTGTGATGGTGTCCTGGACTTTGTTTTCTATTTGTTTCAGCACTTCAATAAATGGTCTGATACCTGCCACTATGACCTGCATGCATTTGCTGAGCAGTTTTTCAAATCAAAGCAAAATTATGTGGCTGTGTTTCTAGAAGGCTGAACCATTTTCAAGATAGTATGGAATTAGCAACACACGTAGCCATGTCCACGCAATTGCATGTTTATACTGGACACATATGTTCAGGCATATTTAGGAAAATAAGAAAATAGATTGGACAATGCAAATATGGAAATACAGCTTGTTCAAACAATTGCAGCCCATGCTCCTAACAGTGAATATATGTAGAAGTGACTTTGTAAAGAAGACCCGTGTGTGTGTGTCTACACTCAGGGATGTTCCTTTTAATACTCTACTGGAGATAAAATACACAAAGTAATTTTTATATATCGTACTGGCTACTTTTAAGAGTGTAATAGTGTGGGTAGTGACTTAGGGGTCATGGATGGGAAAAGAGATAACAATATACCTCTATTATTTACATGGTGATTTCCTTGTAAGTCCTTCCTTGAAGACAGGCTTAGATATTTCAAGCCCTCCTTAGAAAATTTTTTCAGCACCTTCTGTGCTCCAAATTGAGTCAGTTTGCATCATGTTTCAGTATAACTGAGTAACAGGCTAGCAAATTCCCTCCTTTCCTATTCGCCAAAATCCAAAATAGAACTCACAAAAACTCCTTCCTTCATCCCCCCCTTCAAAAAACACCCCACTGTGGCCCCCCAGGGAGGAACAGACCAGGGAAAAAAACAGTAAATAGAACCAGCCTTGAAAGACAAATTCCCAGCTGTAACGATAGCACTTTGCTCAGTACTGTGAGCTTGCTAGAGCTGGCACATTTTTTATAATACAGATGCATAAATGTACTGTCTGAGGCAGAGGAATTGCAGAACCCCCTTTGGTGTTTCTTGACTGCATTGGTCTCAAGTACGTTGCACAGAAGTAGCCTCCCCAAATCCAGAATAAAAGATTTACTTGGCCATCTAACTATTTTTTTTAAATTGTGACCTTCTGTGACTTAATTTTTCATGAGGTTTGCAGAAAACTGCCTTCTTCCAACTTTCACAGCATTCTTCCAAATTCAGACTTTCAGGGGCTGTGTCTTACTCTCACACATACACACATGCATACACATTTACAGATTACATATTTAAAGTGAAATATGTAAATATGGACCACTTTAAAGTTTTTCTAAAGAGTGTGCATATGTGTTTGTGTGTGAGTATGTTTGACAATAGATTGTTTCACAGAGGGCATAAGATAGTCAAATCAATGGGAAATCGTTGTTTAAAACCAAGATAGATATTAATTTTACTGGATGATGAGATATACATTCTTAAAGGGCAGCTTATTTTATAAAGTACCCCTTTTTCTTCTCTAAAATTATTTCTAGAATAAAAATTTTAAAATATATAATACTGATTAAAGTGAAAGGAAGGAAAAATATACTTCAGCCAAAGATCCAGTTAAACATCCAAAATTGGGCCAAAATTTTGTCCAAAATTCAAATCTGCCTCTGAGGGATAAAGATTGGAAACACAAAAGTCTATGCAAAAGAGTGCGAGCTACAAAGGTCATTTCCAATAGCTCAAACCTGTATTTGAAAACATGCCCTACCTGTTCCTCTGTCCTTTGGGGCAAGTTAGTTCATCTTTTAAGCCTCGGTTTCCTGAGCTATAAAATCAGAATAGTAACAGTACTTGCTTAGAGAACTCTTGTGATGATTAAATGAAATAATACATGTGAAACATTTAGCCCAGTATCGGCCACTGCTGCATAATGGCAGTTATGGATCTAAATTATTTTAGCATTGGTAGTATCTTTGGAATAAGTGCTTAGTGTGGAGATAAAAATGATGTATACTTAAGTATGTTATTTCTGACATGTTTTTCAGTTTATATGTGATGTTTCTTTATAACCATAACACACAATTATGCAACCAGTATTTTGATTTTTAGGGTAACATTTATTGCCCACTAACAGTGTCCTAGGCACTGAGGAAGGGATCTGATGCACATCATTTTGTATAATCCTTACAACAGCCCTATAGGTTACTATTATT
The DNA here is from genome assembly GCA_023783475.1 of Daubentonia madagascariensis. NCBI lineage: Eukaryota > Metazoa > Chordata > Mammalia > Primates > Daubentoniidae > Daubentonia > Daubentonia madagascariensis. The sequence continues at coordinate 12,284,473 of JAKFHU010001631.1, read as the reverse complement.
ATACCTATTTTTCAGATGAAGAAACTGAAGTTGAGAAAGCATCAGCAGCTTGTCCACAGTTAGATAATCATGTAATGATGGGTTCAGACTTTGTACCAGGCAGTCTCATTCTAAACTCTAACCTAAGAAAATAATTGCAAGTAAACAAAAACAAGATTGTACACAAGATGTTTATCATAGGGCTATAGTTTGAATGTGTACCCCAAAGTTCATGTGTTTGAAACTTACTCTTCAATGCAACAGTGTTGAGAGGTGGGGCCTAATGACAGGTGATTAGGTCATGAGGGTTTTGCCCTCACAAGTGTATTAATGTCATTATTGCAGGAGTGAGTTAGTTATCATAAGAGTAGGTTTGTTTATAAAAGCAAGTTTGGCCCATTCTTGCTCTCTGGTTCTCAGTGTTCTTTTGCCCTTCTGCCTTCCGCCATCGGATGACCCAGGAAGAAGGCCCTAGCCAGATGTCAGTACTTTGGTATTAGACTTCCCAACCCCTAGAACTGTAAGAAATAAATTTCTTTTCTTTATATATTACCTAGTGTGTGGTATTCTGTTATGGCAACACAAAACAAACTAAGACACATAGATATACTTTTATTGCCTTTTTGTTGTAGATATTTCAAACATATACAAAAGTAGAAAGAACATCATAGTGAACCCTAATGAGTTCCTCACTCTGCTTCAACAGTTATCAGCTCATGGCAAATCTTGCTAGACATTTTTATATTATAAAACTGGAAATAAGCTAGACATTCAACTCTAGGAGACAGGTTATGTGTAGTATGACATATCCATTAGATAGAATTTTTGAGCCATTAAAACATTTATGAAAAACTTATAATAGTATGAACTACTTATGCTACATATTAAATTAAATGGCAACATATATAATTACACATATGTATAATCAAAACCATTTTTTAAAAATAATAGATTGTGAATTTTGGAAATCTAGGATTTTTTAGATTTTTTGTCTTACTTTTCTATGTTTTCTAAATTGTGTATCATGAGCATATTTTATTATGGAAAAATTAATATTTTCCTAATATTCAGAAAAATATATCAGTGTATTCATGTATAAAGAGAGAGCTTATTTACCTAACTTCATTATGGAAATAAGGTTTATGTAATAGAATATCCCACATAAAAGAATTTTATCTCTTCTTAATTATCAAAAGATTTTTTTATTTTGTTAATATTGTTTTGATGTATAATGTCTTAAATTTATATGTATATCCAATGTTCTTAGAATGTACTTACCACAATTCAAACTTTTCTAAATGATTCAGGGTTTTTATCTTGAACTACAATTTTGTTATGTTTTGACTAATGAGGGTGTGGAAGTATAAAAATAATGCTGTATATTTGAATATTATTTTATGGTTTTCAACCTGTGGAATTAACCATTTGGTCCTTACACTATAAGATTATTTGCTTCTGTGCTTATTTACCCCCAGATTGCTGTAATATTTTCAGTTCTCCTATTTTCTTTTTATAGTTTTTATTTCTCTTCTTTAGCTGTCAAGTTATTCCTTGTTATGCAAGCCTCTAAGATCCTCATTCCTTCTCTGATGCACTACTTCTAATCTTCTTTAGACAGGAAAACATAAAACCATGTTTAGATTGTGTATAAATTCCATGCATGAACTCATTCACTTGACAAATATTTGTGAGTAGTGTACTTTTATACTTAGCACTAGAGAGGATACACAGATAAGATACAAATCTTGCCCTCAAATAAGTTTTAATCTAGTAGCAGAACTGAGACATGTACCTACTTTGCTAGAATCCGTAGTAGAAAGTGATATGCTCTGTAAAGTTAGTACAGATAAAGTATTCTTGGAGTTCAGAGGAGGGCTGAGGGCTTCATCAGAAGAGGTGACACTGGATTTGGGCCTTGAAAAGCAAGGAGGACTTGAGCATACAAAGATAGAAGGAAAGAACATTTTTGAAACCATGAGCAAAATATGGAAGAATCAAAGGGGGTAAAGAATCTGCAAAGAAGTAGTTGAGTTTAACTTGAACATGAAGTTTATGAAGGTGAGTAGCGGGAAATAAAGTGGTAAAAGTAGATTGGGACCAGAAAGTGAAAGGACTTTATTACCAAGTCAAGGAATTTGGACTTTATTCAGTAGTCAGTGGGGAGCTATTGAAAGTTTTCAGTGGGAGAGTAACTGATTATAATCAGAGCTGTGTCTGAGGAAGATTAATCTGGCAACAGTGAGTAAAATGGATTGAGGTAGGGAGGGACCAGAGGACACAAGATCAGGTAGGGGAGACTATTACAATAGTCCAAGTATAAGACAGTGAGGGCCCTAACTAGGGCAGAGGCAGAGGGAATGAACAGAGACAGTAAACTGATTTATGAGATATGGCAGAAGGAGAATTAATCCTTTGTATTTGGGGAACACAGAGAGGAAGGCACCAAAGACATCTTCTATGATTTTGAACCTGAGTGGAGTCATAAACAGAAACAGAGGGCAGCAGAGCAGGAGCAGGTTTGGGAGAGGGAAGCACGAGTTTAATTTTGAACACTCTGAGTGACGATGCTGACTGGATATCTGTGAGAGGTCCACTAGGCTTTTGGAGACATGAGACTACAGCGCAGCAGAAAGGCCAGCCTTGGAGAGGGAGTTTGTGAGTCATCTCTGTCTCACTGGACAGAGAAGCAAGAGGCAGGGCTTGTTAAAGAGACTTGAGGGATTTATGTGTGGTCTATTTGATACTAGTTTTGGCTGCTTGCAGGTCTTTTTCACTTTCTTTCTGTTCTTAACCTTATTGGAAAGCCACATAAGTGGCTTGCAGATAAGTGAAGTATTGCTTTATACGTATAAACACATAAAATATATTCTAAAATAATGAAGTAATTAGGAATATAGTTAATGGGATCAATTTCACATCATCCTTAGTCTTTGTCTTCACATATATTTCTGTGTGACCTTAAAGAAGTTACTGTACCTCTTACCTCTCTGGGTCTCAGATTCCTCAACAGATAAATGAAGAGATTGCTTAAGTTCCCTGGTCCCTATCACTGGATGGAAGCAGCCAAAACTGACATGGAATCAGGATCACTGGGGACAGGGGGAGGCGTCAAGACTGAGGAATCTGTATTTTTAAATCTCCCTGTGTGCTTCTGATTCACAGCCTGGGTTGGAGGCTGCCTAGCCTCTTAGCTTCATTCCAGCTCTTACATGCTAAACCCTATCAATATTTAGACAAAATATACACTTTTTTCCACAACTTACAAGTGATAAAACATATTCAAAACAAAATTTTATTGTCAAATTCAGTTCATCAACAAAATACTCCCCTCTCTCCTTTAGGTTAGGAGGATTATATGTATTTAAAGTATTTGAAAAGCACTATAAACTTAGACATCTCCTGTGGTGTTATAAGATGTGAAAGATATGTGGGGGGTTGGGAATGGAAGGGAAGAAAGCAGGAAGGATGAGACCTGCACACATGCAGTGTGCTCTTCTCCAGCCACACCTAGGGACTATCCACATACCCTCATTCAAGTATGCCTGTGCTCTGCAATTTATTTCAGTGCTCTGACTGTTCTTGTTGAGGCTTGTGGTCCTTGTGCTGCTTCTGATTGTACCTGTCAGATTGAATATATTATATAAGCATTTCAGAAGTATCTCTGTGCAGACCCAGCACAGGTCTAGAGTGGAATAAAAGAGCCTCTTGAGAATTCCAGTGGAGCAGATGAACTCTTTCTTTAATGGGCTCATCTTTAACATCCCCTCTTTGTTTGGTTTGGTTTCCATCTTACATTTCATACTTTAGCTTTCACATAGCTCTCATTATTACACATTGCCTCAGCTTTCATAGGACATACACACTGAAGGCCCCACAGGCTATAGAGCATGCTGTACAGGGCCACGTGGGAGGGAAGAGGGAGAGGACTGAGGTATCAATTCTGTCTTCACTTTCTATATTCTCCTTCTCCCTTCCTCCCAATGAGGACACAGTTTCCTGAACTTGACAGGTTGGACTGGATTAACCTAGGCTGTAGAAACATGTTGGAATTTGGAAAAATCTGAAAGTTTCCAACTTCCAAATGAATTTTGACATCCCATTTGCTCAACAAGCATTTATTGAGGAGCTACCCTAAGTAGGGAATTCTGCTCAGCTTCTAAATCAGAAATTGGCAACCAATTGTAGTGATTTTGATTGCGCACTGGCTACTACCAAAATTCTATCATAAGTGCAGAGTAGAATTAATGATAATGATGTACTTTACATTTATTTAGTCCTGAACAGTCTTTTCACAGAATTCTCTTTTGTGCCCTCCCATTCCCCTGGGAAAATCCTTCTCTCGTCCTCCTTTGTGTCACCACCTGTCCCCTTCTCCAACCCTTCAGTTCCACAGTTTCCTTTTCCCCATTCTAACTGTGGCTTCTTGGTTTAATAATGCTCAGTTAGGTGGTCTGGTAACTTCATTGACGTAATTTACTCCAAGGTGTGAATGAGGTTTAACCCTCTTGGAGAGATTTGTATTTTAAAAATTATCTTGTTAGACAACTGGGTTTTTATTCCCCCTTCATGTGAAGAAAGATATTTTTGAGTAGGGCCCTCAGATGCATCCTCTTTGCCCCTGACCCCCAACACACAGTTTTATTTACATTTGTAAAAGAGAAAAACATGAAATTAGCCACGCAGCCGTATATCTACCAAGCCCTACATATTCTCTCTCTCTCTCTCTCTCAAGAAACTCTACATCCCTGATGTAGCTATAATTTCAGTGCAACATGACACCCCTGTGTGTCAGACACATGCTGACTTCAGCCGTGCTGGACCCACCACCTTGGTTCCTAATCTGTTCCCACTCCAATTCCTAAGTCTTGGCTGCATCTTATACTTATAATCTTAGTACTGCTCTTTGAATTTACCTCTTTAGATTTTGTTTCCATACTCTGGGAGATAGTTTAGTAAAGTAGTTGAAGAATAAGTTCTGGAATGAGATGTCACCTACTAGGCATGTGACCTTGGGCCAGTTATTTATCTTCTCTAAGCCTCAGTTTTTTCATATGTAAAATATGAATATTGTAAAGATTAAAAATGATATATAAATAGGATCAGGAACATTTCATTAAGAGTTTAATACATATAGTTATTATTAATATTATTTATTATTTCTACTCTCCTCAACAATGATTTAGACTCCCTGTTCTGATTCTACCTTGGAGAACCAAATTCTTGAGTGTTGTGCTCTGTTCAGGACTAGTTTCCTGGATGTGACCTTTTCAGCTACATTTTATATACTAAGTAGATAATGTCAGAGACTACATATTTTCTGAACAAAGATTTAGGACATAATTTTATAAATATAGGCATATGTAAAGGGATAATAAAAGGTAGGATTTGAAACCAGGTCTGTTCCAGGAATCAGAGTCTTATGGCTCCTGTACCTATTCTTAAGATATAAATTCTATATGCTGGATAAAATTGAATTTCAGAGTCACAAGGTAGTGCTAAATGTAATTGAGATTATTATCTCTCTGATAATCCATTGTATTAAGAAAGCAAGGTCGATTACACAGGGAAAAGTTCTGTACATTTTAGGAAGGTATTTTTTCCTCCTAAAGGAGAAAGCAGCAACTTTGGAGTCATATCTGGGTTTGCATGCAAACTCTACCACTTATAATCCATGGACAAAAAAACTATAGCTTAACTGTTGGTCAAATTATTTAATTTATCTGGGTCTCAGTTTCCTTATCAGTAACAGATTAATGATACCCAACTTGTAGACATATTATGAAGATTAGAAATTATGTATAAATGTCTGACATATTGTTTGGTCCAAATAACTATATTTCCTGGAAATCTAGAGCCAGGTTTCTCTTCAGAATGAAAAAGGAACTGAAATTATGGCTGTCTTCCACATATAACCAAGCTCTATATTTAAAAGCAAATAAAAAACTAACTACTATAGAACATGGAAATAAATATTTTCCACATTTATATTTTTAACCCTAGTTTGTCCAGTAAGAAAATTCAGGTAGACAAGTTGGATATAAATTAAGTACTTTTTCAACATTGATTTCTTAAAAGGAAGCTTTCAAAGGATTCCTAATGTACTTTAGCAGTACAGAAGTATCTTTTGTTATTATGAAAGGGAAACATAGGGTAATCTGAGGCTGTGCCATAAAAAAAAAAAAGCCATAAGAAATGATCACCTAACATCTCATGGACAAATATGGAGGCATTTAATGAAACCTCACTAAAAAGAGACTCTCTATTTCAATATATTTAATGCTTAATTTCTAAGTAGAAATATTGTTTTTATCTAAATAAATCCTGAGCATTTTAGATAAGTTGAGAAATTATATGCTGAGTGTTTTTTGTTTCTTATTTCTAATGAATCAGTAATTTTGACCTTCGTTCCGTATGCCTCTTTAACTTATGGTAAATAAAGTAATACTTATTTTTCAAAAATTAATATACAATCTCAAGCCACCAAGTCTCCAAATTATGATATTTCCAATGGCAAATGAAATAGCATGCTGTCCATGCAGTTAGTGATTTGAAGCAATTTGAACATCATGATAAGAGAGAGAGGGAATTATAAGCAGTGTTATAATTAAAGGTCTGTTGATTCTTCAGTTTAAATGCCATTGTTGAAAGATTTTTCACTCAGATGTCAAAGTCTGTGGCCAGCCAAAACTTGGCATGCTAGAACTCAGCCCAGGGAAACATTGTGTTCTACAGATTTAAAAACCAAAATCTGTTAAGAACAGAAATGTTGGGCTTGGGCTTATTTCTCATGAATCAGAACCAGAACATAGCCAAATACCACCTCCTCTTTATGAAAGGAAGTAGTGCAGGTGGATGTTAATAGGAAATGTTTGTTCAGATGGAAAATGAAGGGAAATTATCATTAGATGTCATCATACAGTGCACATGGGTTAGACTTTTATATAATTAAAGCATGTTTCCTTGAGAAATTCAAAACATTTTAGAAGCTGCTTCTAGTTAATCCTTCATGGGTGTTAAGTGGGGACTAGCATTTACCCATCTTCCCAGATTTTCGTGTTAAGTTTTAGTTTCCCCACATTGCATCCCTTGTTACTTGGAAAACTTGAAGCAAAACTTTATTTGCTTAACTCACCACCTAGAAATGTTTTCCCAAACACAATGTTTCCCTTTCTTTAATTAGAAAGTTACAAACCAGTGGCCTGTGAGCTGCTTCTAGCTAGCAGATAGAATTTTTTAAAATGTTTTTTTGGGTCCGTGGAGTATTTTAAAATTACTTGAACCAGCCTTTCAAGATAAAGAGATTTCACCAAAAAATCGAAATTTTTCCAGCTTCTTTTAAAAAATTGGAAATCTGACATTAGATCTGTATCTACACGTGGCACCAATATCTGGAACTGAGTAGCGATGGTCTCTTACACAAGCCATGTTCTCTCCAGTTTGACAAATTCTCTATCACCCCATACTTTATGCCACACCCACTCCCCTCATTTACTCTTCCATCCTGGCTCCTAGAAGCATTTGACTTTTCTTTTCTTGCTTGTGATATCAATTGATAAATCTTCCAAAAATTCATTTTCAATAAATAATAGCATTTAAAGGCTATGCGCAATGATATTCAACAAAGCATTATTGAAAATGACAAAAATCTGCATGCATCCAAAATGTCCAAAAATAAGAGACTGCTTAAATATATGTTGATATATTCCATAGAATAGAATACCATGTAGGATTAAAAAATATGCATCTTGGAAGAATGAATGCAGGTTACTAAACAATATATGCAGCAAAATTCCTATTTTGTGGGAGAAAAAGTATCCATACACACAGGAAAAATGCTAAAGTGATGTGTCAGGGAAGTATCAGAAAAATATATACATATACAAAAAACTGCATACAAATAAGTTAGTAAGTAAGTCCCAAGGGAGTTTTTGTGGGTCCCCTTCTACCTGGCTTTCTTACTCCATTTTGGCCCAATAGTTGGAACACATGCTGAAGGTGTTTTTAATTCTCTATCTAAAGCGTATTGTCCTTCGTGCCTCTCTTCTTTAGAGGACACAATCAAGAATAAGATTTCCATAGTTTTAAACACTTGAAAAAAGTATCCTTGCTTGCTCACATGCTAGACTGCCACCATGGCAAAGCTAGAGAACCACTTCCTTTGTTGGCTTTGAGTTGATTTGTTCTTCTAAAGCACCTTTTGCTGACACCAAAAATTATTCAAAACTTTTAAAAAACGTCTTGGAACAGAAAAAATGGCCACAAATATGCACTTAATAACATGACCACAAAAACCCTTAGAGGCTAGAACTGAAACTCATCATCACAAAGGCATCAACTTTATGGCAACCGTAGAAAGCAAAGCTCCCAGGTAAGAGCCATCTAAGCATTATTCACAGTCCCACCAAGGAATAATTAATTTGCATATTTAAAAGTCAGTTGTCTTTTAAATAAAAATCAAACAATAAAGTTTGTATTCTACTAACTTCACTTAAAACTTCCAGCTATAGTTTGCTTCAGAGTTATTAATGCCATAATTTTTTCCCAGAAAAAACAGTTTGTTTATGTGTGTGGCTGTATGCGTATATGATTTTAGGGGAAAAGTAGAAAGGAACAAAGTGAGTACAGTGATGAAGACTCTAGCTCTTAAATATACCTTTTCCTCCCTGTGCTAGGTTCACTTTTTATGACTTGACTGTTTTGATCATCTATCTCCACTCATTGAAGCATTCTTTACCTTCGAGCTCCATAGCATCTGTTTTTGTGGTTCTCCTGTTCATCTGAATAATCCTTCTTGCTCTTTCACCCATTCTCCCTTCATCTGCCCACAAAATGTAAGTTTGCCTTTCTTTCTCCCCTCACTGCATTCTTGAAATCTGTGGGAAGTTTCATGGAACCCATATAGCTGTAACCGGACATGTGGGTCCCCTCCCTAAAGATCTAAGTGTCTAGTCCTGGCCTGTGGACTCTGGTACTACAAAGTGGGTTTCTGTGGCTAACTGGACATTTCCACCTGGATGTTCCACCCACAGTATCTCAAACTCCTGCTGCCATCCTTTCAGTATTCTAGAATCTAATCAAATTGACCCCAAACACACTGTATGGTCTCCTATCACCTACTTAAATTCATTCTGTACCTCTTTCCTAATACCTTTCTCTCCAATTTCTAATTGCTGGAATTTTTCCCATATTCCAAAGTCCATCTCTGCCTGCTTCAGGTAACTTTTTTCAGTGTCCACCATCAAATGATATTCCTCAAGTCACTAAACCCTACAGAATTTTGTAAGCAAAACTTTATAGTATTCACTTTTATTTTGCATTGTGTTTTAGTTACGTGGTATTTATTTTCTCACATATCTAAATATTAGGTTTATGGATTCTTACTTATCTTTGTAGTTACTTTCTAGAACTTAGGTCTTAGCAGAGTCCTTTGGTCATAGCAGATGCCCATTAAATATACATTGAAGTATATTGGGTTTATGTATTGATGGTTGTACATATGTTATGATTTGAGAGGCCCAGAATGTCCACCTGCCCAAAGTGTGTCCCCCACTTTCCAGGCCATAACATCTTGGAAAGAGAAAGTTGAAGACTTTCTCTTCTATAGACGTGGGAATTTTCCACAAATTAGGTGTTTTTGTTCCCTAGAAAGTACACTATTGGCTGGGCAACATGTGATTTCTACTACCTTCTAACATCCACTCATTATCCCCTAAGAGGGAGCAAAGTCTTAAAAAGAATAGGGGAGAGATCAGGTATGTTCTCAAGGGGGTAACAAATAGGAAACGGTCCATGAAAGAGGCAGGATAATGGACAGGAGTTTGGGCTGCACCACTTGCTAGTTGTATCCTTACTTTTCTCATCTGCAAAACTGGGCAATAAATAATAATTTCTACTTTAGAGAAATGTTTTGAGGACAAAGTAGATAGATGTAAAGTACTTAGAATAATATAGTATCTGGCACATTGTAAGTGCTAATAAGTTTTGGCTATTAATATTAAGTATTTATATATGGTGTACATATATGGGATATATAGTGTATATATACTCATGTATTTTAAATATATATGCTTATATATTTAAATATATACACACACACACGCACACACACATATATATGTAATAGTGGTTGTAATTGTTATTTTATCCCCTGAACCTAATGGCAGATCCTGAGAAACTGCTGGATAGGCAGAGACCTTAAATGTCTGGGAAGAGTGGAAGACGGAGGGAGGAGGGCGTGAAAAGAGAAGAGCTGTCTGGCTTTGTCAGACAGACCTGGGGTGAAGCACAACTCTGCCACCTCTTAACTGTGCACCTTGTGTAAGTTACTCAACCTCTCAGGGCCTCAGCTTCTTCACCTGCAAAACAGGGGAACACCTGTCTTTTACATTTGTTTTGAAGATTAAATGAGTTTCTGTTCTCCATAATCATTCTTTTGGTGATTCCTACCCTTTCCCTGAAATTCCCATTTGTTTTCTTGACAGATTAGATTCCCGACTTTTTGTTCTGAACCAAAACTTAGAAGAAACAGGTATAACTGTTTCAGAAAAATGGTGGCAGTACCAGTTAATGATTTCAAATTATTAATAATTTAATACAGTAGTGAGATGTTAAAATATGTACCAATTAATATGCACCGAGCCTAATAGAGAACAAACACTCACCAAACTATAGCTAAATCCTTAATCTAGAACAAACTGACCAGTCAGACCAGGTTTTTTTTTAAAATAAAATATCTTCCACCTATAGAAATAATTAGTTGTGCTAATCCACAGGTGTTACAGTTGGTCATTTTTTTTTTTTGAGTACAAGAATTTAGGTTTTTACTGAAAACAAAAAGTCCTTTCCACTTAGTCCTATTTGAAGTAGTATGTGGGGGTCGGGGAAAGAAGGAAAGACAGAGGGGAAAAAACAGTCTTGAATATGTCTACAAACTCCTGAATATTTGGATCTGAAAGAAAAAGAACCTTGTGATGTACCTTCTCACATTTAGTCCTGTTCTTGTAGTGCTGTGATGAGGTACTTAATGCTCTAGGGGACCCAGAGCAAGTGTTACAAATGCAACCAAAAGTCTCATGAAAATGAGCCTCTTAACAGTGTGCGAGCTGGTCTGCAATGGCCTCAGGAAATCCCCCCAGCTATGCATGTCCTTTTTATCCACTACATTCTCTGACTCAAAGGGAAACCTCACTTCACCTCCTTGACCAGAATTGAGCAGACATTGATTTGGTTACCTACAGTTTTATTTATTCATTTATTAGTCTTCATCATTTGTATTCCACTAGAACAAAAGAATATATCTTTTCTTTGCATTAATTTAAGTTTAAGGATGTGCAAATGTGTGTTTGTGGGAGAGTGCATATTTATGTTTATGTAATTTTATCAGTAGCTTGCTTTAATTTAAAATATTTTCTGTCAAAACTGTAGTACATAGAGACTCACCATCACCGCCATTGTACAGAATGACTCTACTTGACACATTAGCTGAATTTCTAAAATTGTCGCACGTAAAGCGAGCCTTTTAAAAGAGAATCATGTTTTTCTATTCACTTCTATAATTAATCAGGTGAAGTGTCACATGGGAAAAATAAGTGGCCCAATGTATTTTTTTTTTAAAAATTAAGAATTGCAACTTTCACCTCAGTAATAATGATGCATTTATCTATGGACACTCTATGTGCATTAATTGTCCCCCAATAAAAGCCAATAAAAAGTGAATTCAATTAAACAGCTCATAGTTTGGAAGGAAATGCTATTTGTAAACTACATACTGGAGGCAGTGGGAAATTCAGAGAAGTATAAGTCAGGGCTTGTCCTCAGGGAGCATGTAGTCTAGTTAAGGATGCACAGCAGAAAATGTGGAATTGTATATGCAATTAAAGGCTTAAATAACAGTTTGAGATAATCAGAGATTTTCTTTACACAATTGTATTAATGACATATTAAAATATATCACACAGTTAACATCCCTTCCATTTAGAGGACTCACTGACTGAGTATCCCATACCATTCTGGCTACCTAAATAGCAACAATGCAGGAGCTGTTCACCTGAATTCAACTCATAGATTTGTTTAAATAAGTTTGGGCAATTCAAGCAATAATAATTTGCATTGTGGCAGAATACATGTTCATGTTTAAATGTTGAGCACCCAGTAGCTTTGCTACAAATTTTCTTTCGGGAATCCTCGTTGAACTAATGGATGTTTCTAAGTAGATTTTTGGTATTAAGCAATCAAGGAATAGTCTTTGAAGATATTTTCACCTCTTCAATACCAGCTTTGGATGCTATGCTTTCTTTAATTTTGTAATACTGAATTTGTTCTTACTTAGGGAATATGTCCAAAGTTGAGATGACCAGAATGGAAACATTATAAATTCTGCAGCAGTATCTATTTAATGTATAACTGATCACAATCAAAATAGAGATTATATAGGGCCTTAGTTACCACACTAGTTATAACCTGACAAAGAGATTCATGTAAATTCAAGGAAAAACTGTGGAGGCATGTACAACTTAAATGTCTAAAAGTATACAAGCTACCATACCCAATATACATACCTTTCCTTTCCTGTTGAAGAGTAAATAATAATAATATCAATAATACCAAGCAAATGAGATCCTTAGCTTACAAAGTATTTTGGATACATCATCCATTTTGATCTTCAGAACAACTTGTAAGATTGGTAAGGCACATTATTTACATTTTATGAATGAAAGATCTATGAAGTTTAAAAGGACAGATGACTTGCTTAAGGACACAGAGCTCTTCAAAGGTGCAGTTGCTTCTCCTGATGCACACGTTGTGACTGGCTCAGAGGAAACAGCAACCCAAACAGAATCTTTGCTATACCACAACTGTCCTACAAGGCACTGAGGAGTTGCCAAAATGTGATGTTAGACTTTAATCTTAAGAGGACGGAAGAGCCCTCAGGCCAAAAGGCATATGTGTTACGATTTCATGCAAGTAGGAAAAGAGATGGTTAGCTATCTTTTATAAGGTGTTTTTTCCCCACTTACACAGAGCTGTTGCTAAATACTGTAAATTTTCATTACTCAGAGATTAGATAAAATCCTGATGATTTCCATAAAAATCATGATTGTGTCTAATCTGGTTATATCAGAGTTCTTTTCAACCCACTAAGAGTGTGGACTTCAGTATCTAGAAGCTCAATCCTGATGTGGACAATCCTTCCCACCTGCCATGATTTATGTCAATTTCATTGAAAAATATGTGAACATAATCAGTTGTCATTGAACTGGCTTCCTGGAGCTTCTTTCTTTTAAGAATATGGTATGGCAATGAAAGAGATCATGGACCACTTTACTAAAACTGAGTGTCACTGGAAATTGATAAAGTATTATGGTTCTGAATACTATAAGCCACAAACTTTCATTGGCAATACAGAATTCAAAGCTGTCACTAAATTTTGCTGCCTGATGAATAGAAAAAAATAGAGTTTCAAATCAAGAAATTCAGCACTTGGTTCTGGAGACTAATAATATCAGTGCATCTTCCATTCAATATCACATCCTTTAAACATCTACAGACTTCCAGCCTTCATTTTGGCTTGGATAATTGGACATCTGGAGCTTCTTGAACTTTGTTACTATTATTACTTCGGAGCCTCAGTTGATATGAAATATCAAGGTGATATCCCCAACACCTTGGGGATATCCCAGGAGACTCACAATCCAAATTGATGTTTCTTCCATAATAGTAACCCTGAGGTTATAAAATGTTTTCATATTCATCATCTTATTAAGTCCTACATTAACTTTTTGCATAGACAGAGCAATTATTATCATTATTATTCCCATTCCATAGATAAGGACACAAACTAAGAAATGGGCTAAGGCCACATAGCTGGCAAATGACAGAGCTGCAATTACACCTAGATCAGCAGTTGATCTCACTCATAGTCTAACATGTGTTTCATTAGCCTTACTGAGTGTCACGGATTTGCCCTATGACAATTGTTCTTAGCTGGCTTTAGAATTACCTAAAGGGCTTGTTAAAATATAGACACTCAGGCATTCACCTCTGAGCATCTGATTCAGTAGGTCTAGAGTAAGGCCTAAGAATGTACATTTCTAATGAGTTTCTAGGCAATGCTGATGCCACGGCCCAGGGACTCTCTTTTAGGAGCGCTGTCCTATAGAATTTTTGCAGTAACCAACTGGCAGCAACATATTAAGGCAAAGCGGTCTTATAAGAAGAAAATTTGTTTTGCAGATGCTGCCTCATGCTGCCCTTTTTCTCCATTTCTGACCTTCATTGGTAAAGTGTAGAACAAATGTTGGGTGGAGGGGCTAGCAAGAGAGCACCTCACTGTTCTGAATGAGTTCAGGTCTTCTGGCACTCAAGAACTGGACGCTGAAACCTTTCAGTTTGCTTCTAACTAGTACTACTATTATAGATTAGCTTGGAGGTATGATCACCAAACCACCAATGAAGAGCTGCTATGAGACAGAACATGAGCAAATGTGTTTAGATGGATCTGCAGGCAACTGATCAATTAACCAACAATCTTTAAATAGATTGTTTCATGTCAGTATAGAAGGAATTTCTCAGTGGCAAGAGGGAAAGACCCATCCTTGACTTATCCTAGTCAGTATTTTCATGAAGAGTGGTAAGAGTTCTTGTATCACAAGCTCAATTTGAACCAACGTGGTAAAATATCTGCTAAAATAAAACTTTGAAAAAAGAGCTAAGAAATATTTCAGCTATGTTGAAAGGTAATGTCAAGATCAAGGTAGCTGATGGTCCTTGTGTTAATTTCCTATGGCTGTTATAACAAATTACCATAACTTTAGTGGTTTAAAACAATGCAAATTTATTCTCTTACAGCTCTGAAAGCCAGAAGTCTCAAATCAGTTTCACTGTACTAAAGCAAAGGTGGTGGTAGGGCTGGTTGTTCTTGGAGGCTATGGGGGAGAATCCATTTCTTGTCTTTTCTATCTTCTGGAGGACTCTGTACTCCTTGGCACATGACGCCTTCTTCAAATGATTCCAACCTCTTGTTTCTGTCATCACATCTCCTATTAATGACTCTGATCCTCTTGCCTGCCTCTTATAAGAACCTTTGTGATTACATTTAGAGTCTACCTAGAAAATCCAGGATAATCTCCCCATTGTAATAGCTTTAATTTAATCATATTTGCAAGACTCCTTTGCCATATAAGGTAACATCCACAGGTTCTGGCGATTAGGACATGGATATCTTTTGGAGGGTCATTGTTCAGCCTACCATAGTTCCTTTGTGGTGTGTTCATTAGACTGCATTAGGAATATGGTACCTCTTTCTCGGCACCCGAATTTCAGAATTCCTTTAATAAAATATGTCCAAAAGGGAGGTGACCACGGCTATGAAAGATAAGAGTATAAAAGCCATCTTGTAAAGCATGAGTGAGGAAGAGCATGGGACCAGGGGCAGACAAACTGGGCTTCAGTACTAGTTTTGCCTCTACCAAGTTGTCTGACCTTCAGTTTGTCAGATAAAATATCTCTGCCACTCAGTTCTTCTCAGTAAACTGAGAGAACCAGAGAATCTCCTAAATACCTTCTGCTTCTATAAATTCTGTCAGGCTATTCATAGATAGCGTTTAAAAACCAAGTGCTTAGTTAGCATCTCTAATATTTAGGATAAATCTTGTCTACTTTTCTTTGAGTTGAAAATTCACTCAAATTTTGAATTTAGAATATATTATCCAAGGACTTCTTATTGTAAAAATAATGGTGAAGCTATGAAAATAACCAATACAAATGCCTTTAGCTATCTAATTCCTGAATATCCTACCCCAAAATATTACTTTAATCTAAAACATCAAATTACTAATCTTAGGATAGGTATACACCTGTACACCTTTTACATATTAGAAACTCGAGGCACAGAAAGAAAAAATCATATTTGCATGTGAAGAACTAAGGGAATTAATATTTGTTGTCTCCAGCTTTTTTGGGATGTCATCTCCCACCATGGCAGGTGTGATACTGAACAATATGTTAAATATGCCAGGCAGAATGGAAAGACCTTGTCCTCGAAGAGCTTGGTCTCAAGACGTGAGTAACAAACTAGAGGGCAGACACGGAGAAACTGCTGTCATTATTATAGGAGTCAAAAAGGTAGGAAAGGGTGTTTTTTAAAAAAATTTACTTTGGCTTGTTCTCAGATAAGGGTGGAACTTGACCACTGATTCTCAAAAGGAAATAGGACTAGTTTGATAAAAATCTCTCTATAGCATTAGGGTCATCCCATAAAAATGATGATTTACAGAGGGCCACAAAGAATAATTTGGAAGTTTATAAGAAGGAAGGCTTTGAGAGCTGAACCAGAAAAGGTGCATGAAAGTAAATCAAATTATGGCATACATTGAATTATGGCATTTATTATTATGTGCAGAGTATGCATGGAATTTTGAACTAAAAGCTGAGGAAGCAAAGGTCTAGAAACTCTTGTGCATAGTAAATAAATTAACCCTTTAGTCTCATTTTCTGTACTTTCTATATTTGATGACTTGTTCCTACAAATGTACACTAAAAGGGCCTAATGAACCATGCTCTGCCATGGGTGCATCTACCTATTTGTGCACATGATTAAAATGTATGCCTCTGGGAGAGTTTCTTTAGTATCATGTAGACACTGTATTTCAGAGGTCAAGAATTCTTTGGGAAAAGGAGAGGGGTTGTGTCTGTTTATGACTGTGAAACTTTCCTAAGCTTATTAAATTGGGATCCTTTGTCCTTTTCTTCTATAATTCGAAGATTATTCTAGTAATATGTTTGGAGATGAAAAAACCTGCCATGTAAGTCAGGGTCTAATAGCTGGATTAATAAGTGTTCTAAAACCCATGAGTTCGGTATGTTATTCCATTCTGGACCAAGTTGCATTTTCTATTCGAAAAGATCAGAGTTTTCGTTGGTGTTTTAATCCTGGAAACTACATAGTATAAGGAAATCAGCTTATTATGAGCAGGTCATCAGCTCTGGAAATATCTGCCCATTAGAAAAAAATGTGATTGGAATCCTGTCACCAAGGAAATGGTTTAAAAATCTGTTTATTTCAGTGCCAAACTAAAATCTTAGCTTCAACTAGTTGTCTTTATTTTGCAGTGACTTTAATTCTTCAGCCCATTCATTTATTACGTGGCTACTATACACTGATCACTTAGGAAAAACACCCTAAATTATTATGCAGACCTTAAATATAACTATATGTTTGTATGTGTTCTTATGCTTTTTTAAAGAGCACATTTGTGACAATAAGTGAAGAATGGCATAGTCAGGAAAAAATTAAAGAGACACGATGTAATTATCCGAACTGGAATTAAGCCGATTAATAACCCGTGTGCTAACACTCCCCTCAAAGTGCTGAAAATGCCGTCAGATATTTAGATGCCCTGGGTGGTCATGGTCAGCAACCTTCACCACATCCATTGGCAACACTGGGCAGGTACATGGCTCACCCTGGCTTGACAAAGGGCTGCACCTGAAGTGAGCTACAGAAAAGCTACAGATTATATAATCTGAGCACAAGGTTCTCTCAAGTGATTGTGCACAGATTTTTGCTTATCTCTAATGAAATCAAAATACTGGTGTTTTATTCATTTGCTCATTTATTCAACACAAATTTACATGGTGCCAGTATAGCACCATGGCTGAGGATTAAATGCAGGCTTTTGAGTCAGATTGCCTATGTTTAATCCCCAGCTCCACATTTACTAGATGTGGACCTTGAGCAAGTTACATAACCTTTCTGTGCCTCAGTTTTCTTTTCTATGTAATGGGGATATTGGTAGTAGCTAACTCATATAGGGTTGTTGTGATGCTAAAGTATGATTTTTAAAAATGTAAAACATGTAGCAGAGTGTTTAGCACAAATCAAGTAATCAGTAATATGTTGGCCATCATTATTATTATGAGCCAGAAAATACGCTAAAGTCTGGGAACAAACAGACAATACAACTCCCATATGACCTAACATCCTTGAAGTTTAGATTGTAGAAATTGAGCTTCTTAACTTTACGATCTCTACTGCCAACCCTTTCTTTTGTTTTTGGTTTTTTTTTGGGGGGGAGGGGTTTGGTTTTTCGGTTTTTTTTTTTTTTTGAGACAGGGTCTTGCCCTGTCTCCCAGGCTAGAGTGCAGTGGTGTTATCATAGCTCACTGCAGCCTCAAACTCCTGGGCTCAAGTGATCCTCCTGCTTCAACCTCCCATAGTGCTAGGATTACAGGCATGAGCCACCATACCTGGCTCCAACCCTTTTTTAATAGAGGTCTGTATATTAGATCCTTCCTTTGCCACATGCTTCCATGTCTTGAACCTGTATGTTTTGAATATAACACATTCAGCACATCCATAATATACAGTTTTGTTTACACCCTCAGGTTGTGCCTTGCTCCATAATAACTACCATGTAATGACTCACACGTACTCTATATATGTTAGCTCATGTCATCTGTAACATTATGGGACCAATATTATCACTTTTTACAGATAGGAAAACTGAGGCTCTAAGAGTGGCTGTGACTTACGCAATGTTCTAAAGATGTGTTTGCTCCAAAACCCATGACCTTTTTACTCAGTTCAGCAGCATATATTTACTAAGAACTCACTGCTCTCCTCTGGGCTTTTGCCTATCTGGTACTTTGGGACTTACAGGAGGATCTGCCAATGTCAAAATAACTGATTGACTCCAAACTGATTGACTGTGGACCATGTGTTTTAGGCATGGCACAGAAACCATTGTTAAAGAGGTTGGTGTGTAAATAAACTAAATTACTCTGTCTGTGCCTTCTCTCAGATTACTTGCCTTTGAGTGGATTCCCAGGTGCCTGACATTTCTTTCAGTTTTATTCTTTCACCCTAAGTAGCAACGCTGTTGCTGAAACATGACTGAGAGATAGCTTTTGCTTTCATATACACCATGAGTTTTGTTTTAGGACAAGAGACTTAATCTCTCCAGTAACATCTGATGGCACTGTTCTCTTCATAAGCACCTCTTTCCCCCTTACAAAAATGTGCCCTCAATTATCTGTTGTCAAGAGGGAATCCTTACTGAATAGTATCATATGTGTCCCCAAAAAGATACTATCAAATTTGTGGGCAGATAATACAGTTTCCCCTTTCTATTTTAGTAGTTCATTTTCAATTGAAATATATTGGAAAAGTTGTCCATAGCTAATCTTCCAGGCAGAAAATCTCATCAGTGATTTAAAACTACATTGTAAACTGAAAGTCTCAATCTCTCTCACCCACAGTGTGCCTATATTTTAGAAATGAGTTGTATGAGAAAACCGCATCTTCTTACATAGTAACATATATATCAGATGATGTTCATAGAGTGAATTGTAACCTCTAGGTGAGGTCTTTGTAGATCAATCCACTAACCTTCGTTAGCTTGGAAATGTGACACAAGCTATACCTTACCGAGACAGGGCCTTTACAATGTTATATTTTTCTGCTTTTCTCTGAAAATGAATTAAGGACTTAAATCTTTTATCCTTAGCTTTCAAAATGGAGATATATTGGCTGTTTAAACATTTTGAAATATTGGAGGTTTGTGCACTAACTCCATAGATGGAAGAATCTTGTTATTCTGGAGGCAAGGGTGATTTCCATACCTGTTGGGCCAGATCTTTAAAGAATACTAGAGGTTAGCTGGTATGATGGAAAGATCACTGGCCTCATGGGCCTCTGGAACCCTGGGTTCTAATGTCGACTCTGGGCCTCAGTTTCCTCATCTGCTAAATTGGGAGTTAGATTGATCTCTGGGGCTTTTTCTAGCTCTGTAGTCTCTGTATTCTCTGGGTCTGCAAAGCGCCTTCAGTGTCTGCCATAGTCTGCCTTGCCAGCTCTGTTTGTCACAATGATTAATCCATTTTAACTGTACCTTGGAGTGTACCCGGGAGAGGAGGATGGATGGATTGTTTTGCACCTATTATTGCATCAGAACTTTTGCCTTTTTAGATGAGATCGTGCCGTGCCTAAAATCTGTCTGCCTGTCTGCCCACTGACTTTGTCTGTGCTGATCTCTTGCCACCGTGCCTCTTCTTTCAGCATCCATCCCCCTCCAAGATCTAGATTTGGCATCTGACTGTACCTGTCTTGTTCTCTGCAGCATCTGTCTGCTACACTCCTAGACCATCGTTAATAAACTTTCACACATTACACGAAAACCCCTAATATGTTGGCACCTGCACATAAATATCTATGGTTCATAAAACTAGGGGAGAAAACTCCATTTTTTAAAGACCTCTATCTAGTGCCATTTGTATTTGCACTTTTTGTTTAGTTGTAAGTTTTAATAGTTCCCCCTTTGAGGATTTGTCAGTACGAGCAGTATTGCTTATCAGAACACACCAACAGTCTTTTTGTAATATTCGCTTTTCCCCTTTGGTTCAGCCGAGCCTGCTGACAGATCATTCAAATTCAATTGTTTTATGTCTAAGCCGAACAGCTAATTAAAGTAGGGATGATTAACCTGACTGGCAGTGCCGCTCTCCCTCTCGCGCTCTCTCCCTCTCCCTTTCTCTTTCTCCCTCCCTCCTGTTCCAATCAGTCTTTTTCTCACACACTCTCTCTCCGTGTCTCTCTCTCTCTTCCTCTCTCTCCCTCTCTCTCTCCCCCTCTCCCCCCCTTCCCCCTCTCTCTTCCTCTCTCTCAGTCTCTCTCTCCCTCCCTCGGTTGGTCTCTCTCTCTCTCTCTCTCTCTCTCTCTCTCTCTGTCTCTTGCTCTACTGTTTTTTTTTCCTCTCTCTCTCTCCTAAACGTGGTCTGCTTGCTGATGGCAGAATGGCACTCGGAGATTTGTGCATTGTGTCTGGTTTCCTACGGGCAGGCTGACCCAGTGCCTCCAGGGACTTATCAATAGACCACTCAGAAGAGACACAGACAGGAGAGAGGAGGAGGGGTGGGGGGAGAGAGAGAGAATCAATATCAAGAATAGAAGGAGCTCCGAAGCCATTTTTTTTTTAAAGAAGTATCGGGACTTGGGAGAGGGTGACAAAGAAGGTTTTTCAAAGAGGCAGTGGAGGAGGTTCTAATAAATTTGGAAGGAAACAGTTCCCTGTCTTGGGAAAAGGAGAACTCCTGACTGATTAGCATTCACACCAGGTATGAGATGTTCGCTACCCCTTATCACTGTGTCGCAACCGAGATGGAAAAGCCTTTTTTTTTTTTTAGGAGACTGAGGGAGCATGTATTTTGCTGTGTTTGTTGTTGGGGGGTAAGAGGGGCGGCGTGAGAAGCTGTGGGCATTTGTGTGCGGGAGCAGAGAGAATGGAAGCAGTACAACGGGGGTGGGAAAGAGTGTGGAGTATGTTGCTGTCTTCCCTGTCTTTGTGCACCCCTGGGGGGTTGCCCAAGTTCATTTCCAGCAGGTGGATTTAGACGGGAGTTACTTAACGCTTGACCGCCAGTTTTGAAAAAAAAGAAAAAAGAAAAAAACGCTGCTTCCTATGTCTATTAAAGGAAGCTCCAATTTCTCTCTCTCTCTTTCTCTCTCTCTCTCTCTCTCTCTCTCTCTCTCTCTCTCTCTTTCTCTCTGTCTCTCTCTCTCTCCTGTCCTCTCTCTCTCCCTCTCTCTCTCTCTGCACCCCCATCCCTCTTCCCCTCTCTGCCTCTCTCTTCTTTTTTTCCTCTTCTAACCAGACAGCGGGAGGGTTTCTGGCTCCCAGCCAGCCCAAAAGCCTCTAAGTGTTTTGCACTTGTTTCAGGGAGTAGCTGCCCGGGGATTTTTCAGCATTTTCACCAGAGAACAAAGAGTTCTTTACAAAGGGAAGGGGGGGGGGGAGTGAGCTTAATGTCTGATATATGTTTTTCTATTTTTATTAGTTTTTCGCCTAAAAAGAAAGAGAGAGGAACAGAACATTCACTCTATAAAGACACAAAGACATTCAAAAGAAAACCAGTTATCTTTTCTCCCCATCATCCCAATATATATACATGAAAAAATTAAAAAGAAAAAGACTAATTAAGTTGGATATGTTGCTCTTTTCTCCTCTTTTAATCTTTCTAAATCCAACTGTTCTTATGTTCACTCTATGCTATTTTTTTCTACTCACAATAAAAGTTGTTCAGGATGCATCTTCTCTTATCATCTCTTTACCCTTTCTGGGTCCCCAAAATCTTGTGGAGGAAAGAACAGGAGTCCATCAAATGATCAATTTAGTGGTGAGAACATCTTCTACTTTTGCCACTTGGGTAAAAGTTAATTATGGGATTTGGGTTTCCAAAATACCAATGGGGTACATCAGTTCATTCGATCTCACAAGTTTTTGCATCCGTCTGTTTAAAAGGTACCACTTGTGTCACTTGTCAGTTATTAAGAAAGGGTAGTAAGGAAGCGGATATTTGTATTTTATTTTTGTTTCTAATTACGTAAATGACAAACCCCCAGGGAGATTACTTGCCCCATCTATGATACACTAGTTCAAGCAAAATGTAGTCTAAATGGAGATTTTTCAACTATTCTGATTGCCACATAGCTTTGTGTTCTTCATTTGAATTTTTGCCTGTGCATGTATATTTTTACCATGAATTTGTGTTACAGCAAACATTCCAGAATGCTTATCATTTTCCAATTAATGCTTCAACAAAAGAAAAATAGAAATAAGGATGTGAACTGTATGTGCAAAATGTGGTAAACAGTTTTATATTTTATATATGCTGTACATTTATATCTTTATACTAATTCCTTCAAATTACAAACCCAAGAAAATGTTTTCTTTCGAAAAGTTCTCCTCTTAGTGTATTTATATTTTGATTGTCATTTGGATATCTTTTTAAGGTACATAATGGACACAAAACTAAACAAGGGAGAAAATTCACAAGCCTCACAAAAATCTTTAAATATATATTATGTACAGTACCTAACTATAGATAACTATTTTGCTAAGTGGAAAACAGCAACAACAGTTGTTTCAAGAATCAGAAACTCTTTTCTTCTTATTTATCCCATTAAATGAAAATAAAATCTATTCATATCTCTGGGGAGGTAAACTGTAGGGGAAAATATGGGTATATACCTTTTTTCATATTTATAGAATGCATTTATGTAACTGCTTCCTAAGGGTGTAATACATATCAGGGCAGAGTGTGACGCCTCAGCAGTAAACCCTCTTGGCTGGGAGGTGTGAGTGCCTTATGTTTGAAGTAACTTGATAACAAGGAGTCTTTTCGGAAAACCTTACTATGTATGTGTTGCCTCAGTAATGACCCTCAGAGAAAAAACAAGTACTAGGTGGCTAGTGTTAGCACTTTAACTCGCTGAAAGATATTAGAATGAGGGGAACTTTTGGCAAATCCAAAATTTTCCAGGGTAACTCACTTCTTATAGTTGCGTGTTTGCTTTAGGAAAATTCTTGAATCGCCTTCAGACTTTGCTATATTTTATAGATTTTTAATGCTTTTAATAGTGCTTAAGGAGAAAAAGACCTTTAAAAAGAATGTCGTCAAAATAAAAGAAACTCAGTCTTTAAAAAGTTTTATATTGAAGGCAAGAGCTTTCTTTTTCCTTTTGGCTTGTTTTTTATTTTTTCCCCCTGAACTCTTTTGTTGCTGGGGGCTGTTGTGCCTGTATTTTTGTTTTTCGTTTTGTTCTTTTCTTTTTTCTTTTTGTTTTTGGTCTGTTTTTGATGTGACTAAGGGGGTCTTTGAAAGGGACAGAGGGACTAGGATAAGAGGCTGTTACTGAAAGCTGCACTAGTTCCTCTCGACCCCAACTCAGGCAGCTCCTATCAGCTAGTTGTACCGCCAAGAGTACAGTGACAGGTGATAGCTGTCATTCTGGGATTCTTCGTGGATCTGACCTGAGAGTAACACATTCACAGTGGAGGAGAAAAGGGAAAAAAAATAGAGGAGGAGGAAAGAAAAGCTCTTTGAGCTGGAATACACTGGCCCTTTCTTCCTGTAGGCAATCCGCTCCAGTTCTTGGCGACGTGTCCTGCACTATCAGATATCATATGACTTTTTATTTAGATTCCTTTTCGGAGAATGGCCTGTTAGGACTCTGTTTGTTTTCTTTTATTTAATTTCCTTCTCCCCTCACCCGCTAGTTTTGTGTATCTGCGTGTGTCAGAGAGTGTATGTGCGCACACGCGTATGTGTGTGCAATTTTTATCTTTGTTTTTGTTCTGTTGATCTGATGCTTTATTTAAAGACAAAGCTTTAATTATTTCAGTATACTGGTTTAATCATTTGCCAAAAAGAAACCTCATTCTAGGCTTTTTTGGGGGTCCACTTTTAAATATACTCATTAACACATGAGGCTGGAGACCCTAAATGCTGCTGGTCAGCCCTTGGCTCACTCCCTCACCTTAGTTTAACCCTCCCCCCATCAGCATGCACAGCAGTGTAAGTTAGGAAACACCTGTGCTGAGTTGAGAGCGAAATAAAAGTAGAAGCAACTTCTTCAAATTTGCACTCCTAGTTTCACTTTAATAAACTTTTTTTAATCGTTATTTTTTTTTTTTTTTTTTTGGCACCCTCTGTTGAGCTTGAAAGCATCGGAGATAGTGAACGATGTGTCTGTAGAGCTTTTGTGAGGCCAGCTGAGCACCCTTGGAAAGTAGAGCAGGAGCTGAAATTCATTCAGAGACTTAAGAATTAAGGAAGAGATTTAAATAAAATCTCTGAGATCTGTGGGCCATTCAGGGTTTGGTGATAGATGGTAAAATGGAATACTTAGGGATACTCAAGGAGAAAGAGAGAAATTCCCAGCCAGGAATGACACAGGGATTTCTGCTGCAATTCATACTTGAAAAACCTTATTTAATCAAATTTTTATTTTGTATATCTCAAAATTTAACCAACTGATACGTGATTGCCTTCCTCTCCATGCTTGCTATGAAAAACAGATGAATTATATTAACATTATTACTGGGTTTCTCCTAAATTTTTGATGTAATTCCTTTTCAGTATTGAAGAGTTCAGATTTTAGTTAGCAAAAGAAAAATATAACTTCTCTAGGTATGCATATGGTTGTATACACATTATTCATATCTATACATAACATAATATATCCTGTTTGCATCAGGATATAAATTTGTATAGTAACACACAAGACTGTCTTGAAGGTTCAGATGACCATTATATTCTTTAAACCCATAGTTTTTAGTTTCTTGTTACTATCTCTGAAATTATTTTTTACAGACCTTAAATTTGTAAAGCCTTGCCATAGACAGAGGTGAATTTTGTTAAAACTTGGAGGAAAATTTATTCCACCCCTTTAAGGGTACCCAAAAGGGAAGGGAGAACTATTTTTCGTTCAGCAAAAAATTTTAGAAGCCTTTTTCCTTCAGCGGAAAACTCCAAAACAGCTTTGTCTCAGAACGTTAAACTTGGCGTGGATAAGAAATGTGAGTTTTGCTTTGTTTGAGGAAATTTGTTTTTGAAACAACAATGTTATAAATATTTTTAAATTGCCTGCTGAGCATGCGCTGTATCTGACTTTATTCATAGTTTTAAACACACACCAAAGTGCAGTCTTCTGAATGGCCACAGGTAAGGCTGCCGATTTGTATGATCTTTCTCAGAGGCACCTTCAGTGAGTCTACTCAGTTTTCCAGAAGGGAAAAGGGCGAGAGCTGAGTTTAGACCTGGACACCCATCTAAATATCGTAGAGCAAAAGTAAACTGCCCCATTAAGGCTTGCACATTATACTTAGGGTAAGTACTATTCAACTTTCCTTTCTTATAGGAGTTGCCTGCCTTAACTTTTTGGCTTAAAACTAGCAGAGTAAATTAAGAAAAAAATTTAACTCAATGAGGTATTTGACTGAAATAGAAAATTTGCAGTTTTTTAAGGGTATCTATTGTGCATAAATTTGGGGATACGAGAATTTGCCAGTAAAATGATAGCAGCTCTGTGCTTACAGAGCAAAGATGTGCTAGTCTGAACATGCCTGATCTCATCTGGAATCGAAAACTAAATCTAGGTAGGCCTGTAATAATACCAGAAAAAGAACACATGTATCTTTTGTGCAACCTTTTTTTTTAAAAGCCAGGCTTCCAAAGGAAATGACAAAGAAGCAGGTTCTCCTCTTATTTAGTAATAAGCAGTCATACTTTGCTTCTGGAGATATGTATTTCCAGTTGTTTTTGGTTGTTTTATTTTGTTTTGTTGTTGTCATCACTGTTGAAGAATACTCTTTCCTGTCAGTGATTGTTAACACTTTCCATTTTTCAGAATGCTTTATGCCCATTAACTCCATTTGATGTTCCTCCCTTGGTTACCTTTTTCAAGTCTGCGATGACCCTTTCAGGCTTTGCAATTCTTATCGATTCTTGCCAGAATGTACTTATTCATTAGCTGTTTTGTTATAGTTATGGTGGAGATAATCTCGTTTTTCAGGCCTTTATAACTATCCAAACAAATTACCTTTTGAGGTGAAATTTCTCATAGTTATCCTTGACTCAGAACTGAACTTGTCTTGAAAAGGCTTGAAGAAAATCCAATTAGCCGTTTTTTTGAAAACTAAATATTCTAATAAATGCAAATGAATTTTTTTACAAAATAGTTATTGATGTGCAATGCTTTTCTAATTTGTTTTTCTTTTCGTGCTTTAAAACAGAACATGAAAATTAAATGTGTAAAATAAAGAAAGAAAGAAAGGAACCTGCCAGGTTAATGCTGATATTTTAAATACCCAATTTAAAATAATAAAAAGTTTTAATTTCTGTGAACATATTACTTTTCAATGTCAGTCAGTAATACTTTGTACAGGTATATATATATACATACACAGACACTGACAGGCACAAATCCACTTTACATTTATATTAATTCTACCTTTACATAAAAGAGAAAGGATTAGCATTAATGTAAAACTTTTGTTAATTTCTTGTATTTTATTTTTTTGTAATTTAAAAATCCACTTAACTGTTGCTTCCACACAATTATTTAATATATGTATATACTTAATAACATCTGTTTATAATCTAATAATTCATATTAATTTACAAAGTATTTTCATAAGTCTTAAACACTCCTGAATTTTATGCAGCTATAATAATGTTCAAGTTTACTCAGATATAATTTGCTTTGTTTCATATCTGTTAGTGTATTAAGAAGTTTTTTACTTTCCCAATCTAGAAAAAGTATGGCCATCTTTTCCATTTATGATATCTGTATGTCTTCAGTATACTGAAGAAGAAACTTTTTAACCTGTGATCCCTTGGAAATCTTTCAAACAATTGGGAGAAGTAATCTTTACCTTGCTATTCCTTGGTCCGTTTGCTAGCCCTTTACTGTACCACCGTCACCACCAGCAACCCTGAAAAAACAACAATAATAAACATGATGTGATAATTTTTCTGATCACAGAACCAGGAAATACCAAGGAAAACTGTGGCATATGTAGGAAAATGCCAAGAGCTTCTCCAGTAAGATCGGCTGTTTTTGTACTTTTTTTTTTTCTCTTGAATTTTGTTTGTGACTTTTTTGGCTTGCTGAAGCCTATCCTCATAATCTTATGAAGCCACAGCAAATTCCCAATGCCACAACAACACTGTGCAACCAGGGAGAGCCCAGAAGAGCTGATCCTGGGTGGCTGTAGACTTCCCCAGCAATGATGCAAGCCAGGAGTGAGTAGGCTGGATACTCTTCTCTTCTCTTTGCTTCTTACCTAGGCTGCTCAACCTACCAGGTAGAGATTTTCTTTCTGTAGCTTTCTCTTTAACTATTCTCCATTTCCTTCAATAACCAATGACTTTCTACTTCTTCCAGAGATGGTTCATATAGCAAAGCATCCATTTTTATTTTATATTGAAACATGAAAATGGGGAAGGGCAAAGGACAGGGTCTAAGGGTATCTAGGAAGTATCCAAAATGGCATCAGGCTCAAAGCTGTTTTTTGTGGCTGCTCCGGTCTGTAACTTTTCTGTTCTCTCCTGAGCCTCTAAGTGGTTGAAAGTAGTGAATGGGATAACTATAGGGTACAAACTATGATCTAACTGATTCAGTAGATGGAGCTCTTCCCCCTAAGTCTGTATTTAAATTGATGTCCCACTCTTGAGGGGCTCTCTGTTTTAAGGTGTATCATACCACACATGTAAAATTGAGGCCTACATAGCTGGAGAAGAGATTTCCTGACACTTTTCAAAAGACATGAAGCATTTGCTCTGAAACATGAAGCAATGCTGGGTAGCTCTAAGGATGGGGGGGCGGAAATGAAGTTTATCTATCTAAATGTTTCCCTATATTTGTTGATATTCTTAAGTGTGAAGTTAAATCCTAGTAGTTATAGAAGTAATTATTACTGTAAATGTAGAAAAAATATACAGCACATGCAGGATTTTGGCTGTGTTCATTGCAAGTCTTCCAAGCTATCTGAACTGTGCAGATCTTTCATTTGATTCTGCAAAGGAATCTTAATACTGTAAGGCAGTTGTTTCATCCAATTAGTCTAGAGAACCTGACTAAAATGTTACAAATTCTGAATTGTGACAGCGCAGCGGAGGGCAAAGTAGCTATGTTAGTAAGGTGCCTTTATGGAAGCCAAAATATTTTCAGCAATAACTGAAAGTAGATCTCTGGTATCTGTTTTAATGTGGAAAGACCTACTTGTTTATTTCTTTTTAAATTACTTGAAATGAATAATTGCTGCAAAATTCTTGCCAGTGTTATATTATTTTCAGTACCAATAAAATAAGTTTGATCATGTTCCTTCCTGGTACCAGGAGGGAAAGTGTATGTATATTGTATGTAATAAAGTATCTTCCTTAGTGGAATATCTTCTCACAGATTGGAGATATTACTGAATATCTCTTGTTAAATCTTGATAAGATCATTTGGCCAAAGTAGAACTGGTCTTGGCTTTAGTACCAAAAGAAATAGCATTTTTAAAGGACTTGGATTTCCTTTGCATACCACGTGTCTGAGTCCGATACGGTCCAGGAAAATAGAGAGGATGAGACAAAATTATTCCTAAGCAGCCGCCGTAGGCCAAACACTGAAACAGTGCCAACCTGGACCAATCAGGCCGGCTTCTCAGAAGATACATGCTTTTGTCAAACACTTACATGAAGAGAAAGAGGGAGGAAGTCCTTGAAACTGCATTCGTATGAATGATTCTTCACTAATTTCAATAAAATCTACGATGATAAATTCAATGATTTTTATTATTTTGTAATGTAGAACAACTGAATTTTCTTGGGAAGATAAGGATCTCTAAATGTTGTACTCTGACATTTTTTGAACAAAACTATACTTTTGAATTTAAGCAAGTGAAAAACTTCTCACAGAGAGCAAAGAGTAAAATTGATGGAAACTCAAAATCAATTCCAAACCCATTTCTGGCATGATGAGAATAACATTTGTGCTGTGTTTAAAGCAGTTTAAAACAAGAAAATGATAAAATGATCAATATACTTAAAGCCAAAAATAACCAGGAGAGAACGATCTGTAATCTATTCCCAGTCCTGAAACTCTACACTTTTTATTGAACATAAAAATAAACAACTTTATCTTTTATAAGGTGGCATTGTAAGCCTTATAACATAAACAGCAATGATGAGATGCCAAGCTCTCAACCCTTTACTTAGGCTATGTTTTTAGAGTTTAGCCAAACAAAAATTCCTTGACTTAAACTATTGTGGATTTATTTATTTGTACATACCATGACCATAAAAAGAACAAAAGTTAAGGAATATATAGATTGTCACAGTGAAGTACATTGCCACTTTATAGTCTATTTATTTTTAGAAGAAAAAGGGTTTAACTTAGCAAAAGAATATTTTGGGCTATATTGGAAAGTCAGTGAATTGCTCAATGTTGAACAGATTTAATATTTCTTTAAAAATACCTTGACTCTTCCCTAATTTATTAAATTCAACACATACATAAATATAAATCATCCATATTTTATACTTATTGCTTTAATAGATTGCTTTAAAAGGCTAAGATGGCACTAATAAATTTTGAACCTGTGGATTCAAGGTCAGTGAAATGCCACTGTCCAAGTTTACAAAAATCTCTCCAGATTTAAGATTTTGCCCCCATGAACAATTTTCTACCAATTTTTCAGAGTCATTTGACTGGGTAGGTATTTATTGATCAGATAAAATAAAATTTCCATCAAGGTGAAAAAATCCTAGCTGAAGAAATTAAAATGACAAAAAATTGTATAAGCACATTTAATTTCATTGAACTGAGGTGCTGTAGGAATGATGACAATTGTAATGAGCACTGTGACGAGTGCAAGTACAATGAAGCACATGTGATTACATCAGTAAGAGTGAACTCAGTGGGCTGGGTCAGACGGGTGAGACATAGAAGCCATGACACAGTGGGGGCTAAAGATTAAAGTTATTGGAGATGTTTAAAGCTTGCAGCTGGGTGCAAAATTAACAGATATGGAAAAGAAGAGTCAATCAATGCTAAAAGTAGATAGAAAAACAGTACTTTTTCCTATAGGATATGATCAATTGTAGAATTCACTGTTGCAGGGAATTATAGCAATATCATAAGCTTTGGTTGTCCAGTGTGATAGTAGTTGTAAAGATCTGTTGTGCACGTCTGCTTAAAGATTCATGTAACTGTTACAGCAACTAGTTATGCTATTGTTTGAAGTTGAAAAGCTCTGCTTTAAGTGTCAACAAAGCAAATGTCAGCATCATAGAACCACAATCATTGCATTAGAGCTGGAAGGAGCCTTAGATATCTCAATATGGATGAGTGGATTCCTTTCCAACCAGAAAGGAATAGTTGAATATCTGGTCCAGGATCGTGTAGAATTTGAATGCATATATAAATATATATATTTTTATTTATATATACATTTCTTCAAATATTTTATATGTCATAATGGTTTATATTTGGAAAACAAAATTTAAAAGAAAAGCCTAACAAAATAGAGAAAGTAAAGCTCCACAAATTTATCTGGACTAGTGGTGCTATACATTGGATTCTGTGAACCAGGAATTCTAAATAGGGAAGAGTGGCAGAATTTATAGAAAAACAAGGTTTTGTTTTTATCAAAAGGAGGGGAGGTGTCTAACAGATTGAGAAATGCTATTCAGGCTGAAACCACTCATTTTGCTGATAATAAAACTTAAACAATAGAGAAGTGACAAAAGTTTCTCAAGATGAGGAAGGTAAAACTGGGACCAGAACTCAAGTTTTCTAACTACGGTGTCCTCCTACACTATAAGGGTGACCACTAAAACAGATTTATAAAAATAAAAAGTGTATAATATTCTAGGAGTAGTGAAGAAGAGTGCAAAGGAACTAGAACCTTAGGGCTCCTGTTTCTGTACCAGTAACCTCACCTTAGATGGGGCAGGGGCAAATATGTGTGGTGAGGCTAAGGCATTCTGGGGAACAAAAGAAAATGCACCCAGATCCCTGTACTCTCTAGAGAGTCTCTGAATTTAATACTACTCCCCTGACCCCTATAGCCTTGTAGCTCATTTTTCTTCTTCCTTCTACCCCCACTAAGAAAAAAAAAAAAAGAAAATGAAAAAACTTTTGAGAAATTGTAGTCAGAAGAGCTTTTGGAAAGAAGTCCTTCTTCCTAGAAATCTTTCTGTACAGATCAATGTATTTTATTATCAAAGTATGAGTTCTAATCAGAGGGTGCTGATTCAACAAGCTTATGCACATTACAAACTGGACTACTCCTTGTTTCCTAAGCATGCACCACATTTTCCCATCCCTGTTCCTTTTCCTCTAGTATTCCCAAATAGAAGCAAATTCTGCCTCCTTTATTTCAACAATACTTTGTATCTTTTAATAACTCTTGTCATATTCTGTTTTATATATTAGCCATTTGTGTATTTATTTGTAATGTAAAGAGAAGGTGTATGTACTTTGGGGCAATGTACTTAATTTTACTAGGCCTCACTTTACACATCTGTAAGAAGGAAAATGATACCTGCCTTCTTGGGATATTGTAAGAATTTTATGAAATGTAGTATATGAGGTGCTTAGCACAATGACTAGCATGTGGTTATCACTCAATATCGTTGTTGTTGTTACTGCTACTATAATTTATTAATATTTCCCTGCCTCTAGTTCTTTTGCATTAATATATTTCTTGGGGTCATAGATTGACCTAATTGAGTTCAATATCTCCTCATGCAATTAACACAATAAAATGACTTTTACAAAACAAGAACTGAATAAAAATATGTTGAATCTTTTTACAAAAGTCTATATTGAACCTATTACTTCCTCATAAAGGTCTTTAAATTCTGTCCTGGAGGTTTAGAATAGTGGTGGTCATGGCCAGTGCTTGACCCTTGTACACCATAAAATACATCAGTGTTGCTCGCTGTGGACTGTCAGTGCCACATTATCTTTCAGATTCCCCACAGACCCCCAGCAGCTTAAGATTGCTCTTTGTAGCATCCCCAGAAGTGTCAGCTTATATTTCTGGTTCATGTGATTAATGAGCTTGTTATACCTCTGTCTGTAGTCTGAACTAGAAACTTTCACTTTGGAGAGCAGGTCAAGATATCGAATTTAATTTTGGTTGCATCTGTTATAAGCCAATTGTGTATTCATTACATTTATAGATTCCCTCTTCAGCCATATATTTTCATGGCTGTTGAGAGCACCTGAATCTATGTTAAATGTCCTTAGATTTTACTTTGGAGACCTGAAAATGAGGCAGTAAGACATTTTTGATAGCTAGCTGTCATCTTTGGCATTTTCTTCCCTTTAGTGTCTAATCTGGTCTAAATTTGAAGGGGGGAGGTATGGAATTTCTATCTAGCTTAGTATGGCATGGTAACTCTATATTAATGAGGTCTATGTCAATGCAGTTCATCTGTACATTTCTGTTTTTCCAGACATACAACCACATTCTGTGCAAATGGAAAACTTCTAAAAAATGGAAATGATAAAGTAACTTGAGGCATGTAAGGGTAGAAATAGAGCATTAAATGCATGGGTTCAGCTGTTGGCAGGACAACATACAAGGTCGACTCTGAGTGTGTATGGGTCATGCCGGTCCTTCAAGGTTTCAGCAAATAGTGAGAAAATGAAAAAGAGGTAGATTGCGTGGACATGGCAGAGGAGAGGCTGACAGCAGGGTGTGCTCAACTCAGGAAGAACGTTGCATTTGAATTAGCTACAACTTCCATTTATTGGAGAGTAAGCTGGTATTTGTGAGGGGAACAAGGTCGCATTTAGTAGAACTGGTAATTCAATAAAGGGTTTTGACTCTGCCAGAGTAATGGTGTTGGCATCAAGAGAAAAAAGTTTTGCAGATTTCTGTGTGTGCACTTGCTGTTACTGGTGTTCCTGGTGGGTGGCTGAATCATCCTGATGGCATTCAACAGGAACCAGCTGCTGAGAATATTAAAATGCAAGCGTTTATTCCTCTAGAGAGACAGTAGCATCTGCAAAGTTTTCCTATCTTGATAGTACAGATAATCCCAGGGAGCGTTCTCTAGTAGTTTTAACTTTCTATTCATTTATACATTTTCTTTTTGTCATTGTCATCAGTATCTCAATTTCTAAATGGAGAGAAGAGTGCCTGAGTACTGTGTGCACGACAGGTTGTAGAGACAGATAGTAAACACTTGGCCAAGAATTTGGTATTGCCTCTTGGGCTTTACCTTAAATTGTTATCTCAAGGGAGGAAACTGGCATTCCCCTCCCTTGGCCTGTCTTCATAGCAAAGAGCCCTCTGTGCTCGTAGTCTTCAGTGAGCTCTGAGCTCTACCAGCATAAATACAGCTTCCCCTCACCCCCCGCAATACAGGCTTTGGAGCTTTCCATTTTACTTATAAAACTTGTGAATTTGTTGATTTCCTTGTGTGTTTGTTTATTGTTTGTTTGTTTCATTTTGTTTTGTTGGTGGTGGTGTGTTTTTGTTTTGGTTTTGGTTTGGGTTTTTGAGCTGGCATCAACGGTTGGGGGAAAGGGAGGTACAAAAAGGAGGTTTGAACTCAGTAATCTAGCAGGTCTTTCTACCTCTAATACTTAATGAATAATGTATTGAACTGATGGAAAAAATGTTGAATATGTTCATTATGAATTATATTCACCAGCGTGTTGCCTAGAATATAAAAGAGCAAAGCAGTTGCCGTGTAACTAGTTCCTTACAATAAATGTAGTGGTACAACAGAGCTCTGTATCCTTTCCCATTCCACTGTGTGTCATCCCTAAACACACGCTTTACATGTCTGAGTGGCAACAGCAGACAGGGTACCTGATGGGATGACAGCCAGCCACGGTTCTGACAGGTACAGGGACATTCATAGTGGAGCCTGGGTCCTAAACAGAAGCAGCTTTGTTGACGATATTGATAGTACAGTCTCCTTTATGAGGAATCACCAAAGCCAGTTTCACATAGCAGACGTTACTTAAGTGCTATCATGCTGCAGGGGTTATAGTTGCAGAAAGGAGACTTATGATTTTGTCTCCCTAATTTTTAAAAGATTAGCATGGATAACTAATTTGTTGACAATGTTACATTCTGAGATAAGTGAGCAAGGGTGGCAGAAAATTCAGAACTATTTATTAACATTTAGCTTCAAAATTCATTATATGTACTTCTCTATTGGTTTTCTTTCATAATTATGTTTTGTTTAGGATTTATTGAAATAAAATTGTATTTCCTAAGCATTTACCAGATAACATTGGGAAAAACTAACCAGAAGCATGACAAGAAGCAAGGAATCTTTTTAGTCACACAAATAATCAAGAAAAGAGATAATAAGGAGTTAAAATAATACCAAAATAGTCTTTCCCTGGCCAAATAACAGTGGGGCTCATTATTTATCAAACTTGTCACTATAAGTGATATGCAAATATGTGCCAAAATAGAGAAAGATCATCTAAGGTCAGGGACTAAGAGGGGACAGCCCGAATGTAGAGAACACTTCCAAGTTAAAGCAGTTCAACAGAAAGGTGCACAGAAAGCTCTGGCCTTTGTCTGAGTTCCCAGGAGAATAGTGTGGTATTGATGAGCGGGTTCTGCCTCAGAGAAGCCCTTCCTTCCCATTGTATCCCTCCAGAGCCAATGGACTAGCTCTTGTGAGAGGATGGTTCAAGACATCACTGGTACCAGCATCAACTTTATGCTAACATTAACTCAAACTAACTCTCCCAGCATAATTTATCATTATACATTTCAGAAATGATCTTTTATTCCTGTGCTCTCTTTGCTCTCTTTAGGAGCTAAAACCTATCAGAGCCCATGAAGAGCAAGTATAAATTTAGAGCAGCCACATTTATCAATAGTTTATAATAATCTCAGAGGAGAGGGAGAGAGAGGGTGACAGAAAGTAAGAGGAAATGAGAGAAATTATAAAATTTTTTTTCAGGAAAATTACTTTGCCCAACATTTAGATCAGGTAGCTCAAAAACAGTAAAGGCTACCCAATTCCCGAGTGGTATAATATAGGAGCAGATGTGGCAGAATTTGTTGGCCTTTTTTTTTTTCCTAGCTCCACCCTTCCTTACAGGACAAATCACTTAACCTGTCTGTGTAATAGTGTATTCGTCAAATAAATAGAAAATCATCTATCCTTATCTACTTCACAGCAGTATTGCTAGGGCTTATTGTGCACACGTATATTAATGTATATATTTTAGCTATCTATTTACAGCAGGGGAGAATGATTTTAAAATAAATGAATCAGGGTTTTATGTGTACATCTGTTGTGAAGGTCAGTCACTTTTTTTTTAATTTTAAGACCTTCTCTGCCAATTACCAATTGTTAAAATTCTTGACAATGATGACTGAGCCTATATCACCTCTGTGAAATGGAAGATTTTTTAAATCTAAGCATGATTATAGAGATTCAAACACATTTCCATCTACTTATGGACCCTAGTGGCCTTACTCAAAGAGGTACAAACCTATTAAGCAAAATTAAAGATTAGCTTTGCCAATAGATATCTTTTTTAAAAATCCTAAATTGAGAATACAGCAATTGGTTATAGCAAAGTATAATTCTGGCTATAAGAATGAACTGGTTCTCTATATTAGATACTTTTTTTTTTTAATGGGGCAAAGATATATAGAAAGGACAGGATAAGCTTCAGCCTGTTCAAACATCCTAGGCATCTACCCAAGCTACTGGTCTGTCCCAACAAGAAGTAGGCTCAGTATATATAAAGCCCATAAGATCATTGGAAAAGAGGCCACATTCATCTCACTTTGTACTGCTATCATTCTTTTGATGGTGGTCTGGGCTTCTTAATCTCTCCTTTCTTCATACAGTCTTCAGTGGCATGATAATGTCATGAAGAGGGCAGGTGAAGATAAATAAATGTGATTTTTTAGACATGATGTGACCCTATAATAGCTTTTCCCAGGGCCATTCCAAGCATCCAGGAAAGAGAAACTTAGCTTCCATGTAGAGTGAAGTCATAGCTCCAACTTAGCATAATAAGAGAGCAAGGGAGCAAGCATACTGTTAGTGAAAAGAGTGAGTTTCTGCTGGGCTATGACCAGGTTCTCCTGTTTCCTCTATTTTTTTCTCAAACTGAAAAGAGTTATTGTGGCAATTCACCTGTGCTTCTGAACCTGTGTTCACATGCCCAAGACCTGCTCCAGGTAAGGCCAGAAAGAAATCAGGGGCAGACTTACATACAGAAAACTCAGCTCCTTTTTTAGTAACTTCTGCTTGTTTTGTTTTGTTTTGTTTTGTTTTGTTTTGTTTTGTTTTGTTTTAGAGAAATTTGTGTTTTTAAAAATATGTTTCAATTCCCGGACCTTGATATCCTGGGAATCCTTAGGTTGTGACAGAAGCAGGGATTCATGGCTGTGACAAAACGTAGCAGAAGCCAGTGCAGTTGTGTCCTATCAAATACACTGGCAGACCCCAGATTTTTCTGATCCTTGTTGCAGAATACATTTGCTCCTTGCCCTAGGAAGACAGGATTAACTGAGAGTTTTGAGAGTGGTGATGCATGCTTTTTAATTTGGGTCTTGGTAACTATGGAACAGGAATATCTTGGTAAAAACAATAACTGGAACCAGGGCCAGCTTCATGGATGTACACCTGTGCTGGCGCACAGGGTCCTATGTTTGGAAGGGCCCCCCCATGCTTGGCTTAATGCACTACTGTTGCCAACTTGAAATTCTTAATAGTTTTTTGAATGAGAAGCCTCACAGTTTTTAGTTTGCCTTGAGCCTCACAAAGTATATAGCCGGTCCTGCCTGAACGTTATCTTTCCCTGGCATGCCAACTGGAGGTATCAGTCACATGATATCTTCTCTTACTGAAAATGATCTCCTTTCTCAATTCCTCAGAAGTTCATTCCTCTGTTAAACTCTTTGAAGATTTCTGTTCACATAATGTAGTTCAGAAGAACTCATCTCTCCTTCCTTCCTCCAAACACCTTGAGATGGTTATGATCAAGGTGATCTTATTTTATAGTCCGAAACTCTATAGTTGTCTCAGCCAAGTATTTTTTTGCAAGAAGTTAACACTTAGGAGAAAGAGTTATGTCATAATAGTGAGGTCTTTGGCCTTTACTGGATCATTAAACTAGGCTTTAGTCATTAAACTGAAATTTAAAAATGAGCATCTAACATTCAGGTTATCTTAGCCTAGGTACTTCCCAACTGTCATGTGATCAAACACATCAGTGTATTCTGAAAACAAGCTGATCTCTCAGCTCTGGTCCTGGGCTTCTCCCTCTCCCAGACTCCCACCAATGCCACTGCTAGCTATGTGTTCTGTCTCCTTCCCCTCATTTTCCCTTCTGCCTTCAGCTCATGTCAGTCCTTTCTTCTTACTCAAAACACAACTGGCATTAGGAGGAGAAAGTTCTTCTCTTCAGTCTACGTGTGGCAACTAATGAGACTAATTCTTGCTGAGTTTGGTACATACACACTAATCCCTGCCATCACCTTGATGAGAGTGAATTACAGAATTGTAAGGCCTGGAACAGA
The DNA here is from genome assembly GCA_023783475.1 of Daubentonia madagascariensis. NCBI lineage: Eukaryota > Metazoa > Chordata > Mammalia > Primates > Daubentoniidae > Daubentonia > Daubentonia madagascariensis. Next base: position 12,246,638 of record JAKFHU010001631.1, on the reverse strand, counting down.
CCCCAGAGCTACATGGACTTGTTCACTATGATAATTTGTCAGCACCAAGCCTTAACCAAAAAAATCCAGGCCTCTTGACACCCAGTCCAGTATGCTTTTGATAACTCAGGTGGTCTTCCACATTCCTGAAAGATAAATTCTGCATGACTGGTTCATAAACCTGTTTTCAGGCACCCATACCTGAGAGGAGGGGTGAAAAAATTTACATACACACACACACACACACACATATATATGTGCACATATATGTGTGTGTGTGTGTATATATACACACACATATACTTGTATATGTGTGTGTGTGTATATAAAATTAAATATAGGAGCTGCAGAAAAGTTCCTGTGTGAGAAGGAGCCTAACTGGCCACCTTGAGCTCTAGTTAGCCTCTCTGAACCTGTAAAATACTTCTTATCATTAATAATGTCTCCAGGGTTGTTGTGGGGAGCCAGACAGATGCTCACCTAACACAAAACCTAACTCAGAAGCTCAGGAAAGGTTAGCTTCTAATACCTCCCCCTCCTCCTCCCTCACCCTCACGTTCTCATGTCTTTTCTCACTCCTCTAGGAAAGGAAGGAAAGCAAGAGGAATCTCATAGAGAGATATCATACTGTATAGTCTCTGTGAATTTAAATTGTAGGAGATTAGATTAACCTACCCTTGCCTGAACCAGGTAGGCTGAAGTCTGCAAGTTTTTAAATGAATGCAGACCCGCTGTCCAACAACAGTACAACCATGTCACAGCAGAAGGGCCAAAAGCATTATTGATAAACCATGGCATCTCCCAAGGGATATTTTAGTGGTTCACCAGCTCCAGTCAAGGCCCCAGGCAAAAACTGCAAAGGACACTGAGTTCTTTTCAGTCTTAGCCACCCCCTTCATCTTCCCCTCTGCCAGCAGAGCCTAGGGTCCTGTGTTAATCTGATTCCCTTCTTCAATTCCCCTGTTCCAAAATTATCCCTATCCCTTCCCCTGGCCCTGATTCAAAACTGCTTTACACTAAGGTGTAAGTCTCTTGGAGTTGAAGTGATTACAGCATAAAGGCATGAATGGCTTAACCCCTCTATGAGATGTTTGCATTTCAGAAGAAGTGTTGGAAATTGAAACATACCTCATTAACAAGGGGACTTTTTATGCTCCTTGCCTACTGTAGGTGGATATCCCTTCTGAACCAAACTGGTCTGCCTGGAATCACCCATGTTCCCAATGCAGCTGTACCACCCCACCTTCTTTCTTTATCTTTGGCCACACGTGTGACATAAACTCAGAAAAGCAAACTTTCTTCCTGGGAAAGAGATGGGGAGGGAATATAGGTTTACCTAGTGAATAATCAAACCCAGGGTAATTGCAAAGGGCTCTCTTACAAAGATACGCAACAATATTACCTTTTAAATATGAAAATAAGTTTCTATCTTGGATAGCCAAGGCCCTAATGGGTAAGGTTATAAGAGTAGTATAAACAAGCTTATAACCCAAATGCTTTGGGATAAGTCAAGGCTCCTACCTCCTGTGAACTCTGAGCATTTTGCAAATTTGAATAATCAGTTACATTGTCTTCTCTTTTTACAGATGAAGGTATTAAGGCTCAGATGGGACACAGTTTTTTTTTCATGTCATCCAACTCAACAGCAGAGCTGAGTTTGGTGTCTTTAGGGAAGTCTAGCTTTTCTATCTGATAGTTGTGGGAACTCCTAAGAGCACCTCCATCCACCCCAGCCAGTTTTCCTTTCTTCTAGTCATTTCTCTTTACTAGTTGTTCTTCCTGCAGTCATAGAGAAAATGTTAGCATGAGAATCAAAGGGAGGCTGTGGAGCATTAGGGGAATATTAGCAACTATTGAAAAGACATTTTGACCTATTTCTGTAGTTATCAATTTAATAGCATTTGTTGCCAGGAAATGTACCGATGGTGGGTAGAAAGTTGGATTGCACCAGCAGCCTGTTCTCAGGGGCCCTCCAGTTACAGGAGGTGGTAATTCTAGTTAATAAAAGGGTGAACTTCAAACACATTTTAACCAAATCATATTGTACTTGGAAATATCATATTACTGATGTTCAAGCCGACTCACAGCTGGTAACATTAGTCAGTATCGAGGCCCAAAATTCTGACTTTTCAGCGTTTTCAGATGAGTTTCTGGCACTGAGAGAGTTCCCCAGGCACATTGTTATGTAGGAATAGGAGATTTTTAACTAACGTAGGAGCTAGCATAAATGAAAAATTCTTTATTCTCGTTAGACTTTTTATAAGATTGTCAGATATTCAAATAATATGTAACCAAGCCAAACTTCAGGTTGATAGGAAATCCAGAGCCAGGAGTTTTAATTTTTTTTTGTTTTGTTTTTTTCTATGACATGTTGGCAAATGATAAAAGCAATTCACTCTGCTAACCAGAGATGCTGGGCAGAATTCCCCCAACACTGATTTCATGCCATGAAAAGCACACGAAGTCTGGCCTGGCAAGGCATGTTGAAGAGCACAAGCTTTGTGTCCTACTGCCCGGGTTGGCATCCCAGCGTAGCCCCTACTAGCTGTGTGACCAGAGGATATTCACCTAATTTCTCTGGACCTTAGGATTTACACATAGAAAATGGGCAAAATATTAAGTATCCATAGTTGATATGAGGATCAAATGAGATAAAATATGTAAAGAAATCCATGTATAAAGAAAAACAGTGCCAAGCATGTACCAAGTGTTCAAAAGTGATAATTGTTAACTGCCTCCCTTTTTGCTTCTATGGTTTGCAAGGCTTTTAAAAAATAGTTAATTTTTTCCAATAAAATGCACAGCTTTTATTATAACAATAAAAGGAAACACTGCTGGATACTCTGCAGACTAATCTGGTCGGTCTTCTTTGAGTGAATAGCTGTTGGCCACTTTGTCTTAGCCCCAGTTAAGCCTAGACTTCCCTTTATTAGCCTCTCCTGGGTTCATGCATATAATAGGATGCATTATAGGATAATTATGACCAAAACAACTGGACCTCCTAATAACACAGTCCCAAGTTGTATGGGCCTAGGTGAGACAAGGGATCCTATGAGCGGCTGGAACTCTTCATCCCTCTTCCTTCCCTGCCTTACTCTACCTTACGTGAATTAGGAAAGATGTCAGATACCTTTCTGTGGGATTGTCTCCAGCCTGGATTTTTTTCCTAAACTTTTTCCATGTGCCTGAGTCTCCATTTTCACAGAGATTAATTCTGATTTGGTTCACCTACACTTTTGACGCTCTAAAAGCTTTTTATTGTGGGCAGATTGTCTCAAATACTGTATTTGAGGATGGAAAAAGAAAACTCTTCCCAAATGTAAGCACCATTGAATCAAAGAAACAGTTTTTTTTTCCATTGCATTCTTTGAGGATCCAGACAACCTTGAATCCTTTACAAAAGCACATCAGTAATGCCATCCTCTCTCTTAGAAAGACACACACACACACACCAACTACAGAAGGCTACTGTTCATGGTGTAAAGGGTTAGAGTGTCCAAGAGGAATAAAAATTGAAAAAGATGAGTCTGTAGAAAGAACCTAGAAGCCAGGACATCCAAATTCTATTTCCTACTGCCGTGGGAACCTCCCTTCTTGTATGGATCCTACAATAATCTACCCCTGCCCCACTCCATTGTCTTTACATCTAAGGAACATGGATTCTAACTCACGCTCCTTAGGAGCTATCAGGAAATTAATTTCTTGCTGTTTTGAATGACATTTTGATACCTATACCAAGGACACTTGCACGGGCAAAGTGTTTCCCTCATTTGGAAGGATGTAACCCTAATGTACCTCCCATCACTCTGGAATGGGTAAAAGACTGAACTTTCCACACTAATATGGGAAGAAAATGATGTCATTTATAATGCCAACTACTAACAGGGTATAAATAATCATCTAAAACATCTAGGGCTGATGCAGACCCACTGACCTGGTCTATCATTTAATTGACTTCCATATTTATGAATGCATGTTTTTGGTAAACATTAATTATGGGACAACTCAGTGTGAGAGGTGGTGTGGATACAGAGTGCATATTCCTCCCCTCACAGCCTAGCTAACCTCCTACCCTGCCATGCACACTGATGGTTAGTTGACTTGAAGCTTGGTACAGATCCCTTCCTTTTTGTGCATTGAGCCACTATGGTGTATCTGTGGAGAGGTGGTTCTATATCCAGGAGGACTTGCTTCTTCTAAACTGTTAAAGCACTTACTTGTATGTCTCATGTGGCACTGATTGCATAGTATCTTATGCTAGAGTATGTTTACATGTGTCTTATCCCTCCTGCCACTGCACAATAAACTTCATAAATACAGAGACTGTGTTCATACACAGTTGTAGCCTCCTCAACACCCAAAATGTACCATCAGAAATAAAAGGTACAGTAATAAATGTTATAATTTGAATGAATGAAATTAATGATAGCATGTATTTGGCAACAAATTATCTCTTCTGAACTCCATAAATGCCTACCCAGAAGCAGAGAATATCACTCAATTATAGCTGTTAAGCTTAAGGATTTTATTTTTCAGTTTAGTATTATAGGTTTCATTCTTCCCCACTCTGGACATTTGCAAATAGTAAGTTTTAAATAAATGATTGTTAGTTTGTTAATTGAAGTCATAGAATAAAGCAGATATTTCCCAATTTCTTTATGTTAAAATAGTGATTTTGATTCTCATCTACTTCTTTATTTTCAAACCTTGTCTATCCCTACAATACTGGTATCCTGAGATTTCATTCCGAGTGGTTCCTGACTTGAGTTTAGAAGTGGTCATGACTTTTAATTTGGCCTCTTTATCAGGCCTTTTACAGGGAAGAAGGAAAATCTTTTTTTTCTGTCTCTTCTTTCTCAGAGGACTGTTGCATGTTGAATGGAACCTGTATCTATATAAAAATCTTTTAATTCCTAGAATAAACATAATATCAGATTTATAATGTCAGATTAAGGAAGCTTGGCATCCCAGCACACCAAGTAGTTTTGTACATCCTATGTTTCAAGCTTATCCGTGGACTTGAGGAGTTAGGGGTTTATTACTCTAAGCTTTTAGGTTAGGTGCACATGATCTATACTAGCTACATTAACTGTGTCCTCAATCCAAATAAGATAGCTGACTTAACAGGTCCTCTCCAGTCACACAAAAACTTCACCGTTACTCCCCAACCTGATTAGATCCTAAATTTCATCCACACAAAATAATCTGAAACCAGTCACCTTGGTGTTAGGTCATAGGAAATGATATATAGCAAAGAATTCCAAAATAAATACATTATTCTAGTCTTTCTTTGGTTCTTCCCCAAAAAGTCTGTCTCACAGCAAGCTGAGAGAGCCAGTCCCTCCTCAGATAGACATTCTGTTGAGTCATGTTTGCTGTCCCCCTCAGAAAGGTTCCAAAAGCAAATGCAAGAGGTTGCCGAATGCAGGGACATGTGGCGCGCATGCTAGTGAAGTGAGAGGCATAGCACACACCTGCTTTTTGGCTGTGGCAGGCCATCTTGACTGTGCCATGCCACAAGTTAGCATTTTGGATGAGCAATTGCCATTCTGTTGTTTTCTTCTCAACACATGGTGTTCAAAAACAGTTAAAAGAAAACTGTACCCATTTGCTCATCCCAGAAATCTAAAATTTCAAAGAAGCATGCCAAATTAATTTTCACATAATATTTTCCAAGCTTTTTCTTTGCACTGAGAAATATTTCACTTTTTGAACTCTTGGTGTCCTGGCCTGAGGTAAATGGGTACAGTTTCTCTTTAAATGGCATTAAACATATCAAAGCAGGATTATATCTGTCACCGTCTTTTTCTTTTTCTAATGGAATCAAAATCCTTCAGGGAGTGTCCCAAATCCACATTAATGTCTTTGAGTGCTAATGTTTCCACTGGGACTTTTACATTAGCAAAATACAACTGTGTGGTTCACCCGCCCCCCACCCTCTGCTGTCTGTACAAGAAAGAGACACTGCACACCCATTATTCTCCATGGCCTTCAGCTAACCCATGTCAAGGTGGTAAAAGACGACTGGAGGTTTTTGGTGCTAAATATTTCCTTTTCTACCCTTTCCTTCATTTGTACCTCTTGTCTGAAATGCTAATATGAATGATGTTTCCAACAAGGGTGAATCTTTGGAATTCCAGCCATGAATTTTACTCAGAAAGATTAAACTGCAGTAGCCTTCAATGTTATTTTCATCTTTGGTTCTGATTGTGGAAAAATTAGACAAACACCCAGGTTTTAGGGCCTCATTATTGATATTTTTGTCATTAATATTGGGATATCAGTCATGTGTCCTTTTTATTGCTGGAGGATACAATTCCTGTCTACTTTAATCCCTCTTTTTTGTTTCTTTAACAAAGCAATTGAAGTGATATTTTGTCAACTCTTGATTATCAAGTGTCAATGGAAAACTACAATGTCATAAATAATGATTATAAATAATAAATAATTTTAACATAATAAATAATATATAACTCATATCATGTTTAATCTTAGAATGTACTTTTCTCTTGCATTTGAATATGTTCTGGAAAATTACAGTATTTCCTGAATAATTGTTTCTATATGTAATGTAGAAGGGGCTGGAAAGCTCTATACTATCAGTCTCCAGTCCCTGTCCAGCGATTTCCTTCTTTTAGCAGCATGCTGACTATTGAGGGCTTTAGTTGTGGAGCTGATGGAGAGGACCATCCGTGGACAGCTGCGAAGTACCTTGCTCTCAAAGCTAGATCTTCTCACCTTTTCACTTTCTGAAGTACTTAGAATGGAAACTATTCTACTTCCTTAGACCTTCTTCCTATCCTTCCTCTTTCTTCTCCTTCTATATCTTTTCCTCCTTTTTCTTGTCTTCCCTTTCTCTTTCTACTTCTCATGAAACTAGGGGAGGAAACTTGAACTGGGGCGTACGTTTGCACGGACGGAGAGGTATAGGGAGGAAGGGAATCTCCAAATGCCCCAGCCTACCACTAGGAAGGAAACTTAGTGAGTGATTGTTGTTTTTTTTTTAATTTCAATATATTTAGGGTGTGCAAGCGCCGTTACGTTACAGGGGTACATTGCATAGTAGAGAGGTCTGGGCTTTTAGTGTGCCCGTCACCGGGATAGTGTATAATGTAGCCAGTAGGTAATTTTTCATTCCTCACCTCCCTCCTGAAACTTAGTGTTTTTATTTAAACAACCTTTCCCCACATCTAGGCCTTCATATGTGGGGGAAAACCTCTGGTCTTTTTCCTTCCCACACTTTACAGAAGACAAGGTAAGTAGAAGCAGTGAGACTGTCAACCCTGTATTGAAAATGAAGCAGACTATGTGCTCACTTTTAAATATTTTTGAGGATAAATCCCTATCTACTGACAATTAATGGAGAATTAACTGTGCCAGATTTTTGTGGGAGTAGAGCATGATATTTTTCTGGTGTTGAAAGATTTTGGGGTTTTTAAAAATGTTTTTAGGCATTAATTGCGTGATAAGTTTGCAATGTGAGTTAAATTGTCTGTCTTCTAAAATTAAAAAATACCCTTTGTACGTGAGTCATTTGAATTTTTTATGTTAATATTCTATTTGGTGGTTCCAATGTTAGTTTGTTCATGCTAGGATATTTAAATATGAAAGTGGCAGAAAATGTATGTTTATATTTTAATTAACTTCTGCACATAACTTAGCACCATATAGTAGATATTCATTAAAAAGATTGCTGATGGCTTTCATGGTTTTTTCATCTTTGGGTTTCTCTCTTAACAGGCTTTGGCAAAGAACATAGGTTTTATAGATGGACAGACTTGGATCTAAATATGAGTACCATAAATTACTTTCTAGCTTTGTGCGTCTGGTCAAAATGCAATCTTGTTGTGCCTCAGTTTTTTTATCTGAAGAAATGAAGAGATAATCTCTGCTCTGGAAGGTTTTTTGAGCATTAAATGCGACAATATGTGCAAAGAACTTAGCATAGTACCTAAAGTGTGGTAGGTACTCACATGGTATTTCTTTTTTCACTTCTTTTTAAGAGAAATATGTAATATGATCACTTCTTTGGTCTTAAGCATACTATTAGTGATTTTTATCTATAACCAGATTACTTGAACTAATCATATTCATTAGGTTTTAGCCACTCAATTTTTGTTCATCTCAAAGGAAATCATCGTGCTTTGCCATAGACTAAAATATGACTATAAGAGAAATGACTTGGAGATTAAGTACGGTCATCCCTCTGTATCTGATCAGCAGGGCATTGGTTCCAGGACACCCTGCCCACCCTGCCAAGGATACCCAAATCCATGAATGCTCAAGTCCCTTATATAAAATGGTGTAGTATTTGCATGTGACCTATGCACATCCTTCCGTACACTTAAAATCATCTCTAGATTACTTATAATACCTACTACAATGTAAATGCTATGTAAATAACTGTTATACTGTATTTTTTTCTTTGTATTCTTTTTTATTGTTGTATTATTATATTTTATTGGGTTATTTTCCCAAATATTTTCCATCCACGGATGGGGAACTTGTGGCTACGAAGGGTGGCCTACAGTGTGTTGGAGCTGGTAGAAGCATGACTAAGCCAGGTTCTCCACTTTATCCCTAGTTCCCTCCTCATCCTTGACCTAAATACCCTCTCAGAGACTGGGTAGAAGGAGAGCAGCAAGGCCTAGAGAGCTCTGTTTCTGAGCTACTGAGTTAGGGCGGTGAATTTGGGGTAGATTTTGAAGGGAAAAACATGCCCAAATGCACAGAGAAATGACTTGGATATTAAGCAACTGAAATCAATGGCTCAATATTTAGATTTGGGGTACCAGAAACATTCCAGTTCATTTTCAGTGTCTGACTAAAATATAATGCAGGGTTTTGCCTCTGTCATGATTCAGAATTAATGATTATGATTTGTATTAATCCAATAAGCATGAGTTTGGCTACTCGATTATTTAGGGGGATATAAAACAGATATAAAACAACTATATTGTAAATGTTTTGAAACAGCACAAACTATGTCTAATCATATACTTTTTACTTTTATAATACTTGCACATAGTTAGAGTTCAATAAATGTTTATCAAATGAACAAATGAATCTAGTCAGTGGCTACTTGACCATGATAGTCACAATGCAATGACACAGGGTCCTACTTTTACTGTGCAGCAATATATTTTATACATACTTATATATATCTACAGATCTCTCCCTCTCTCTGTATCTGTGTGTGTGTGTGTGTGTGTGTGTGTATGTATATATAATTGTTTGAATAAAAGGTCTTAAGGGACCCAATTCCACTGGATACCTGATAACCCGAAATCTATCTGTGGACTCATTACTATTAAAATTGCCAGCTCCATAATTACCTCTGTGATCATTGTCAAGTCCTCAGTTTCCTCATTTACAAAATGACTAGATTAAATGGTCACTAAGGTAGGAAACCCTACTAACTCCGTAATTCTATTCTTTTTCTCTAGTGGGAAATGACATATCTTTTTAAGAGATGTGCTGTTGTTTGAACTTAGTGCAAGTTTTTTCTCTAATGCAAGAATCACAAATGAAATATACTAGGGGGCTGGGGACTTGTACTTGCTTTTAAAACTCTTTCAGGGCAGCCATTGAAATAAAGTGTCTTTCAGTTTCAATTACTTATCATTTAGACACTGGGACTCAACATGGTAGGGCCAGGCTGACCCCCAGAGTAGCCTGCTCTATTTCTCTCCTTCTAAAAAAAGAGACTGAACTCTTCCCAGTTCCCCCATTCTGGGCCCCTTTGGGAAACTTCCTCTTTGGTGGAAATGAGCTCTGTCACTCCAAGTCTAGCTCCATAGATGCTTTTCTGGACTCACAGGGTGTGCTTGATATGAATGACACAGTCTGTTTTAGTCAGCCTTACCATTTCCAGAGTGAAGTACTTCTGGTGGTTTGCTTTTTTCTTTTAATGCCTGACTATTTAATGCTGTGTCTGATAGAGCCTGATTGTCCCCATCACGAAAGCAGGTTTTCATGTCATTAGTGTGCTGATTTGGTTCATGACAGAGAGAGTAAACTGCCAATATGGTACAGTACTTCTGGGTTTTTTTCTCTCCTTTTTCCTCTTCTTTTTACAAGAAGAAAAAGACCCTAAATCATGCCCTTTGGTTTATCTTGTCCTCCTTTTACATTTGAATTTCAAAATCCTCTTTAAATGGACAGTTCTCAAGGTTTCCATTACTGCAGCTGCCTTTGGGTGTGCCCGGGTGACTTTAGGGCTGTGGGCACTTCTTCCTTTCAGCTCCTTGGGAGCGTTCTGTCTCCTGGCCTCTCTCAGAGTCACACTGGCATTCGAACAGTAACCTCCCCCCAGGTTAGTGCTTCTTGATTATCAAAATGAGCGCTCTGCCTCACTGTTTTACCCCTCTTCCAGGTATTCCCTACATCCCTAAAGAAAAAGAAAGTCTTAACACTTAATTTCTTACATGATAAATTTTGACAAACAACAAAGTATGAGATGTTGATGAGTGCTGAGGGGAAAACCCAGACAACAGACATCAAATCTCATTTTTGGAGACTGCTGTATGGTAAAAATGTATAGCACTTGGGGGTAGCCAAGTCTTGCACATTTGAATAAAAGAGGAACAGAGTTGTTGCCTCATCTGTGTCAGGACCTTCTCCTCTTCGGTCTGCGATGCAGTCCGGCTTTGGCTTAATTAATCCATTAAGCTCTATCTTAACCCTAGTCAGTAATGATCGAGGGGCTCACCGGAGCCATCTAGAATGGGAGAAATTAGATGGATAATGATTTTTGTGCTGATGATGTGTTCTGTCTTTTTATATAGTTGATCCCGTGAGGGACATATTTCTTTGGTGTATTCCTGCTGATGTTCTCAAGACAGATATATTACAGCGAAATAAATCAGACTAGGAGACTTTGCTAGTGTCTAATTCTTGGTGTGTAAATTTAGTGGTTTAAAATCAAAGCTATTTTTAAAAGTATATTTTTATCAATATAATATTAAATAATCAAGAAGGTAAGAGAAATTTGAGAAACTCGCATTACAGTATTATTTCTTATTACACTCAGATGCTGTTATGGAATATTTATGTTAATAGTCATCTTCTGATTACTCTCTCCTCCATGAGTAAACTGTTTAAGATTGTTCCTCCTCAATCCAGTTCAACAAGTGTTTACTGATACCTACCATGTATATAGCAGTTGACAGTTCTCAAAAATCGGGAGACTTAAATGGCTCTATACATCTTAAAGTAAGAACAGTTTTTGTTTTTGTTTTTTCACAGCAATTTAAAATCAAGATAAAGTTTCAAGTCAATAATAAAACTGTACTGAGTACCCACTATATTTTTCCTACCATCAATGTAATTTATAAACAACTACAATAAATGTTTAAAATACAATAAAATTTTTTGAAATGTGTGGAAAGGCAGATGGAATGGTTTTTACCTTGTTTTACAGGGTTAGCAGTTGGCTGGTAATCATCTTGGAAATCTCGCTTGCATAAGTGGGGTTTAAGTTATAATTTGAATGAAGGAAAGATGTTCTTCACTGCATGAGGAATTATTCCATAGATGCAGACTTATGTGGAAAAAGTTCAGAGATGAAGAGGGAGGACTCTCAGTTGGGAGAAATCAGAAGACAAAAGTAACTTGCTTAGTGGATTAAGGTAGGCCTTAGTGGCACCGGTTGCTGACAGGTTAGATGAGCAAACTCACAGGGAGCTTTCAGTGCTGAGAGTCTAGAATTTACAACTGATCTGAAGTAGGATAGAAATCCACTGGAGGACTGAGGAGGGAACTGTGGCAGTCAAACCACTGAGAATATGTTTGGAGTAGGGAGGCAATTTTCATATCCTAGGTGCAATGTGATCAGAAGCCAGGCACGGATAATAGTAAAAAAGGTACATTTGAGTGAAGATTGTTACAAGAAAATTTCTGGATTTGATGATTGCCTACATATGAGAGGCAAAATATTTTAAAATGTGAAAGTTTAGCCAAAGATTGGGGCATTGGATGTGGACTGTGGTTATATAGAGTTTGTATAGCAGAGTGGTCTAAAAGGAAAGAAAGAATGCTTTTTATTATGTGGGATTTGAGGGGCTAGCAGGACATCTAATTAAAGATATTCTGAAGAGGAAGTGTTAACTGAGTTAACCCTAACTAGGAAAGACATGGGTTATGAGAAAGGATGGATGAATGCAACAACCCCTCAAATACATGAGTATAAGAAAAAAAAAAACAAATGGCCTTAAGATGTTGCTTTGTGGTGCAGCATAGTTAGGAGACACGAAAGGAAATATTGAGGCAATAATTGAAGAGAGAAGTTTGAGCCGAAGTTTTAAACTACAGAAGTTAAAGGTAGAGAAAGAAGCCATTTTGAAGTTTTTAGGGGAGAAAAGCAAAATATGAAAAAACAAGCTAGAAGGAACCTTGCAGGATCATCTCAGCCAATACCCAAATTTTGTGTGTTTTGGGGGCAAGGCCTAGAAGAGAGGAGTGGTCCAAGTGAGCGGAGCTAACTCATAGAGGTCCTCCTTCTGCTCTCCTGCCCCAGAGGGGGACTTGTCCAATCACCTCTTGCAAATGCCACGAGTTAAGCAAAGAGTGACTGAATTTGTCATGGAATAGGCTGAGACAAACTGGCTTGTGTAAATCTATTCCTGAGAGTAAGGGAGAGAGTGATATTAAAATCTCTATCACAGTTTCAGCTGTGGACAGGATGGTTAGCTGAAGAATAAATGACTTTAAGTATTTCAGAGCAACTCCTTATTGCCTGCTAAGTATCAGAATCATATGTATAAGTGGGCACTCAGAAACATACAGCTACATAATTTTGCAGTTTTCTGCATGGTTTTTAATATTGAGGGAAAATTCCATGGGTGTCTGTCAAAGTAAAATAATTAAAATTGAACCTAGACTTAGTTGATTCAAAAAAAAAAAAGAAGAAGAAACTGAAGAATCCTTCACTTTGATCTAAACTGAGGGACTGGTTTGCTTTGTACCTCAACCAGCTTTCTTGAGTACAGCAGTGCAAGGACTTGGTCAATGCTATGGTCCAGAAAATGTGCCATGCTTTGCTTGCTAAATATTTTTAAATTGGCCCCTTTTCTTCAGGAAGACCTCCTAGGTTTTGCCTGAGTAAGGACCATAAACTTGAGCCTGTGCTAACTACAACTGTACGATCTTGCAGGGGATGGAGGAGATTCTGTGCAATTGTGACATGTTGAACGGGGCTCCCCTGCATAATGTGATCCCTGTCTTTAGGAATAGAGCTTTGCTCCCATGTTAATACATTCTGGAAATTGCTCAAGAGGCAGCTTTGGCATTAGAATAGCAACTTTCAAAGCAGTGAACGTCAGCACTTCTATTTCTCCTTCTTCTTGGCGTGCATTACATGAAGCTGGAAGGACTAATTGGCTAAATGAAGGGACTCAGTGTCGCAGAGTTGAAATCCTGGCATGTAAATGGAGAGGTGGGGAGAGACTTTGCATGCATATCTATATGGCCTCCCTTTGTGAATTATTATAATAGAAATGGTTCTGCCCCTTCTCTAGTTTCCCTGCGAGATGAGTTCGGGTGTGAAGTGCATGGCACAGAAATTCACCATGCTTTGTATCTATGATTACTCGTCTCTGTGTGCATCTTTTCCACTCCTAAATTGCATGTTTACCTAAGGTTGCTGAATAATACATTGTTTTAAAAGATGTGTCCCTGAATTAAGGTTGTTATATGACGATTATAATATGGTTGCATACAGCTGACTACTATAAAGAAAAAAAATCAGTAAATGGCATTTTCAAAAGTAAACAAGGAAATCTCTTATTTGTTCTATAGGTGTTAGATTTGCTTCCTGACCTCTGCCAAGTGTTGACAAAGATAGATCAATAATGGGATCAGACAGTTCATATGAAATTGGTTTCCTGTGACAGTAGTCAACTTAGCATGTGGGGTGTTCCAGTCATGGTATCATACATATGCTCTTTGTGAAAGAGTATTTCCAGATGAGCTCTACAATTCATTTTTAACTTTTGCTAAAAGCCAAAGTCTAGAACTCATTTGATTCACCTGTCCTGCCTTCTAGCAGCACTTTATCAAGGACAAATGAGGACCAAATGTATTTCATAAAACTTACAATGGGACATCACAGTATTTCATATGAGTATTTAACATCTCCTAAAGTATGTCAGAATTTTTTAACTAAACTAAATCTCTCATGCTTCTTAAGCCCCTTTAGAAAAATGTTTAATCTGAGTTATAGATAAGGAACATCTATTAACACATCATCTTACTGATGACCTTTATCAAATTATCTCTTAATAATTTGGGCGAGGAAGGAAGGAAGGTTCTTTAGCCTTTGCTCTGAACTGTCTCTAAGTTTTTCCCATTTCCACTGGAACTTTGAATCCCAAGATTGATCCAAAACATGGGGTGAATTCAAGTTATCAACTTCTTTGTTAACTTTTATCATTATTTTATTTTTTAAACACATTTTATGCTTAGTGAGGTTTATGAAAGCTGAGTATGATACATCAGTGTGATGGTTTGCAGTATAAATACCTTACAGACTAATAATTATTAAATTCTTGACCAGTGAGAAAACAATGGCTGGTCTGAAGGTAGTGAGTTATCTCACTTGATTGTTCACAGTCAGTTACAGATTGAACTCCTTGTTCTACTACTTTCCCCCCTTCTCACTACTGCATTTGACTAGTCTTAAAAACAAAAAGTTAAAAAAAAAGAAAATAATTTTAAGTCACTAGGTGCCATTGTACAAAACTTTGGTTAGAGTGTTCCATGGAAGCTTGACACTGAAAGAGGTCCTTAGTGACTCAACTGAAAGCTAAGTGAATTTTAAACATTGGTTAAACCAAATTTAAGGAGGCCAGATTTGATTTAAACATTAAATATTAAAATGTTGCCCTTGGACCATAGGGGAAAAGGGTTTTCCTGGAGAAGAACATGGGTAGGGCTAGGCCCATACAGCCAAATGTTAGAAGATGCCATTTCCCAGTTTCATTCTACCTGGGAGGGGTGAAATGCACTATGACTATTGTCAGTCCTTGGTCCTGCTCCTATAAAGGTGAGAGTGACTGATCCAAAATATGTATAACATCATTTTTTCAGTGGCTTATGATACAATTTCATTCATCTCATTAATGAATAAGATATACAGGTATTTTTCTCCCCAAATAAGAAATGGACAAGCTGAGGCTCTGTAAGGTTAAGTATCTTGCTTAGTGTTACCTAAATAATCAGTGGTAGAAAACCAGAACTGGGTTCAATGTCTAGAATCTACAGAGTGTTACTTTAAGGACCAATTGGAACAAGTTATATTCAGTTTTATTTGAATGCACTTCAGAATCTGGATAACATCTTACAAAATGTTTGATTATATCCTGTTTATTCTGTAAATTTCTAGAAAGAGAGCTACAATTGGGGGTGAAGGGTAAATCTATTTTCTAACAATGAAATATTTTTGCTCTAACAATTTCATTAGCTGAATTACCAGAAAATTCATATTCCATGTCAAGTTCACATAAAGTGACTAACATCAGGTAGCAATATCTTCACAAAATGTACCTTCTTGATGTGTTTTCCTCACACATCAGACTAAAATGGCTCTAGCAAAGCTCTTACTGATTATTACTTAAGGTCCTACTTCATAGCCACAAGGTTTGTAGATCTTTGACACCAGAGAAAGAGCAGAAACAACTCCAAAAGGGACTCGTCTAAGAGTGGCTGCAAAGTGAGCTTTGAATCCCATTGTGACAATTCCCCTAGGAAAGCCACAGTTTGAGCAGAGGATGCAGTGGTCTAAGTGAAATGTAGTTAGTCTTCCCTTTCTCTTCATTCTACCGTGCTGTCATGCCTGAGGGAGACAGAAGAGCTGACTTAAAATAGAGTAAGGATTCCCCTAAACTTCATCTACTTGTATGTTCAACAGGGCTGGAGAGGGAACTGCAAAAGGAAGCCGTGGAACAGAGTTGCACTTGCGCTCGGCCCATGCCTTGCAGCAGATTAGTCTTCAGGGTCATTCCGTGGGAGATTGCACTAAGATACGGCCAGAAACAAAGTGAGGTGGGTGAGAGGGAGAGAGGGGGGATGTCAACCAGATGAGGGACACTGGGGGAGAGGGAATGTTTTCCCTGAGAGGCTCACCAACCACAGAGGGTTTAAAAAAAATAAAAACCAGTCTTAAAATGACTTTAATGTCTTATTTTTCCCTTCTCTGGGAAATTAGCATTCAGAAAGTTATGTTTTTGAATGTGTCCTGATGTATATCTAAATCAAGAGTACATTTTTATGGCTGGGTTATAAACCCATCATAATAGTGAGGGGTTAAAATGGAATGCCTTCAAAAGATAACCTATACCTACTGCAGGCTTGAAACTCGATTAGCCCAGCTATTAAAACCAGGAGGACAAACTGTTTCTTCCCTGGATTCAAAAGCTGTTAGGCTACGGCATGACCCAGTACAAAAGTTTTGTGAATCTCTCTCCACTTTACAAAACGTCGGCTCATTGCTGCCGTCTGCAGTGAAGCTGTTTACAGCTCTGTGCTAAGTGGAAAGTTCAAATCAATTATTGTCCATTAGAGTTTAGGTATAACTGATGAAATATCCCCAGAGGAGTATTGTAAATGTATCAAGATGTCCTTCCCCATTATAGCAATGGGGACGCATAGTGAATTACTTACCTTCTCTCTTACCCTTAATGCCTCTGAAAGGCTGCTGGGCAGACAGAGCTCATCTTGTCTTGCTGGGGTTTAAAGTAAGGACTTTACCATTTGGTGAACATGCATAGTGAGCTGGCGAAAAATCTAGATTTCAACTCATCTTATACTCTCTCTAAGCTCTCCTGTGGACATAAAGACTTAAAAAACAAAAGATAGGAAAAGCCCTAAAATTGATTAAAACCAAAACCCAGAAGTTCCCTGGTAATCAAGTTCTTTTAGAAATATAAGTTTCTTAACAGTCAAAGGAGAAAAGTCTAGACTGCAAGATTTTAGCAAGTGACAATATGATTTAATGCCAGATGATTTGTTCCAGGATGCTCTCTTTCATGAAACTGGTTCTCTACCTCTACCTTTCTTCTCTACCTTTCTTCAGCAGGGCAGAAAAGGAGACCCACTCACTGCTCAAGTGCAAGAGGGATAGCTCTAATTTTCTAGAATCTGTTATTTAGTTATAGAATATAATAGTGACTTTCACCCCATAATGGCCAGAACCAAGAGGAAGAAGAGGGCCTGATTTTTGATCTGTTCTAACAGGAGATGGAGTAGAGGTTCTTGACTTCCTTTTAACATTGTCTTTACTTATTCTGTTTCCCTAGTTGTGCCCCAGAGCAATCTCTGTGCACTAGAGATCCTAAGACTGAAATGCACAGGGACTTGTCTTGTCATGGGAAGGCCTGGGTATTATTCTTCAGAGTGCTATGATTTTTCCAAAACCAGAGAAGTTACAAAGAAAAGTCAAGGAGATATCATTCTCCTGTATCAACTTCTTCCTCCATATGCACAGGTGGGCAAAACACCTTTTTATTCAGAGATAGTCCTGTTCAGCTCCAATGGATGCCCTGTGGGGAAGCAGAGGAACACAATTCTAACCCAACTGCCAGTCATAGTGGGGATAAGAAGCATCTTTAAAATGCAACACTGATTTGTGTTTCTTTAACACCAAGGATAACTCCAAGGATGTTTCTTTCTGCTGACAGCTCTGTCCGTGGTGCTAAGTAGGAAATTGGCAGTATTTCCTTTTTGTGGCCCATACTGTTTACCCCCCAACTCTCCTGGGCTTCCAGTCATCTATCCACAGAGATGCTAATTGCAGTACAGTAAATCTGATTGAGATGAAAACAAAGCTCCCAGGATATTTATTGGGTCAGATTTTCTTCTAGATCACTCTGGTAATGAGAGAGTTATTATCTTTATCTAGGTAGGTCTGAGTTGTTTTTTTTTTTAAGTTGATAAGGAGAAGTCTGTTGGAATCTACCTTTGATTGCTAAACCATCACTCCTTTATCAAATCATGTACTGTAAAAGCTGTCACTAACTCCAAGGGAGCAATCTGGGCTATGCCTCCCCAGATCCCCCTCCTTTCAAGTGTACATCTACTCACATATCTCGGCTTCTAATAATTTATGATATTTAAAGATTTAGTTGAGTTCTTTCCCTATGTTTGTAGTAAGGGCCATTGGCCTGATGCACTCAGCAAGCATAGGATATGTTTCTCTTCATTCAGATTTCATTTATTCTATCTGGTATATCAGTTGTTTTAGCAACACAGATTGTGTATTTGTTTCCTCTTGGTATTTTAGGAGAATTATTTTATATGCTAAGTGTGAGACTAAAATTTAGTGATTAAAGTCTAAATCTTTTAACCCCCATAATATTCTGAAATTTAAAAAATATATATAAAAAAGTCTAAATCTTTTAAAATAATTAAAATTATACAAAGAGAGCTGCCTTCAGATTTATCCTGTGTCTAAATGACAAAATGCTAAAGAACTATACAGATTCATATCTTTCTTCATTGGGAGTAGAGCATCTGAATTCTATACCTGAAAAGCAGCCTAAATGTGATAGCATTAAATATATACCCACAGTACCAAATGTGTGTTTAGACTTATTTTCCTGCCCCATTACTATGTGTTTAGTCAGTGCTTTCTCAAATCAGCTTTCGTGTTCTGAAACCCATTTTGCCTGCCCTCTTCTGAGTACCAGCCAGCCCACCCATAGATTGCTAATATGCTTGCTCAGATTTACAGAGCAGTCTTGATTTTTAAGTTTGTTATAGCCATTATTTGTGTTCCAAATTATCTTACTGCATCTGTATTAATTTTCTGTTTCCAAAAGTAAACTCCATGTATTTCAAGACAGCACAGTTTCTTTTTCACATTTTCCAGGGAACTGGTGTTTTTAATGTCATGTGAGGACAACATTACACAATGGATCTTTGGCAGGGATACACAGAAATGAATACCGTGTGCGAACAAACATTAAATGGCAGTCTTAATTACAGAGTTTGACTCTGTTGTTTTTAATGCCCTTCAATTTTATAATTTGATGGAAAATGCATCAACACAGCTATTTTCTTTCTACCCTAAATGATTAAAGATTGATATACCCTCAAACCATAGTAGCTTGTTAGATGTTTAATCAGGTAGGTCTTACATTTCATCCACTAGAGGGCAGTAGGGATACACATCCACACCAACCAATATGTGCAACATATGGTCGATGTGGAAACATAGTAGCCATAGCTTTCGTGTGTATGAAAAATTCCCATTACAGTGTTGCTTCACTTATAATTATATTGAAAGTAAACACTAATTCATAGACGGACTACGCATATTTTATTTCAACATACGCCACTAGTGTTTTGTCTATTCTAATTTAAAATGCCCTGAGTAATGAAACTTCCACTATTTCCCTTGGGAAGCTGTATCAAAACTGAACTGTTTTCACTGCTTGTTTTTTTTTTAATATACTCAAGATCTATTAGTCTTCCTTCAAGTTCATTTAGAACTCTATTGCGTACTCCATTTTTCCTTACAATAAGGCTAGTTCTATTCTAAAAAGCAAATGTTTATAGAGTGCCTATTGTGTTTAAGACATTACTAAGTGTATGGCCACAACTGACAAGGGTTGTAACACTGCATTCAAATGGATCTACATAACCCAGAAAAGTAAAGGAGAAGCTCTCCCAGGTCAAATGTCAGAAGAAAAGTTGGTCTCAGCTGTAAAATGAGTGGTATCCATAAAGCTGTCAAAGCTTTGGGAAATCTTTTGAAACTCAAAAAGTATTAGAAATGCATGGTAATATGAGATATCACCTAAAGAATTGTGAGGTATACAGCTGGCACATCAGTGGGTTCATGCTAAACAAATGACCTGGATATTTACTAATGAAGGTTGATCCTTTTTCCTTCTGTAGCTGATGGTCAGATTAGCCTAGAAGTTTCAGAACCTATACTGGGAATTATTGTCCCCATTTACGAAAGATATGAAATGGTTTTGTGAGTGTCCCCAAGGTAGGTGCACTTGATCATGTTGCATTGTCTATTTTCTATCATTGACTTTTTGGGTCCAATCTTAGTCACACTACTTGCACTACATAATGGGAAAGCGATCCAAGTTCATGTGCAATACTCTGGTTTGCATCATTAGTTTCTTGGCATATACTTTGATTATTAAGTATCTGAGAGGGAGGGTGGAAGAAATCCAAGCCAAGAAAGTTTCTTTAAGGCTAGAACTCACAATTACACAGTTGTTAAAAAGTCCTTTTTTCCTTTACATTAGAGACAGAGCAAGATTTTTTGCTCTATTGAGTATATTCATCTGGAAGGATTTCCATGAGGCTGTCCTGATCACCAAAAGCAATCCCCAGATAGACGTGTATGCAAACAAGAACTGTTCAGACTCGAAGAGCAAAAATTGAATACTGAAGAAATTCTAGAAATGATACTGACTTTTTTTTTTATTAACAGCCTTTGAGCCTCTGTAGGAAGTAACCTATTCTCCAGAGTTTTTGAAATAAAGTACTTTCTTTTGCCAATTAAAAGAGCAAGAATGTGGTTTCATAGATTGTGGTTCATTTTCTTGAGGAAAATAGTAGAGACAGGTACAGAATCTTCATGAGAGTCTACGCAATACCATATCCCAGGCTTTCTGTCACAAACAAAGCTTAGATTTGAAATTTATGTTACCTGTAATAAAATCCACGTGAGTATTTTATATGGAAGCAATTAAGTGCAAATGTGCAACAGCCATTTTTGTGTTTTTGTTTGTTTCAAAATACCAGAGGTGATTAGGCCATATTATGAACTAATTACTTACTTAATTTATTTAAGTTGAAACAAGTTTTTGAGTTATACAAGGGCCAAAAACAAGAACTCATTAATCCATTCTGCACATCACCAAAAGGAACAAAACAAAGAAGTTAACTCCTTTGTTTTATTATGTTACAGCACACCAATATTTTGAACACTGATGAGAAACCAAGTGGTCAAAACATCTGTATTTGGTAAGAAAATAAAACAAACTCTTTTTTCCCCTACCATTTGGTCCTTTCAGTGGTATGCTGAAATTCAGAATGAATTACCAAAGGTATTAAAATGGTGGGTCTTTTTTAGTATATTCTCCTATGGAGTTTAAAAGACTCTTCAAACGTATTTGAAAATAGTGAACAAATAACCTACAAAACTCAATATTTTCTTAAATTTGGAAGTAAACCACAGTTATTCCAGGGCTTGGGACTCTGTACACCAAGTTTCAAACCCGAGCATATTTTGGAATTTTGATGGTTGAGTTATAACCTCCTGAAAAGAGGGGACTGATTATGTGCAGTAAGGACAGCTGCCCACGGAACTACAACTGAGCTACTAAATAAAAGCAGTGTTTACTTGTCACTGCTGACCAGGAGATGTGAGACTCAGTACATCTACTCTGTAGGCCATAAGAGGAGCTCTGTCAGCACTCTGCAATTGGGTTTCACCCTCGACATCTACACTTGGCCAGATTCTAGAAGGGGAGAAAGGGCAGACACAAAACACTCATGGAACCAAAAATAAAACAAAAGCCTATATGTTGGAAGCAAATTGAAGATGCCAGAGAACACTTATGATCTGAGGTTATTTGTTCTAATGTCTGATCCTTCCTCTTCTGGGTTCTAATCCCTCATTTTAGTTAGTTTTTTAAAGTATGGCTAAGGAATTTAAGTTATAGTATGTCTAACCACACTGATCAGGTGGTTGATATTAAGTGTCTCACTTAAATTATATTTTTACATGCTTTTTTCTGACATAATTCTCATTATCTGAAGCAAAAGTCTGGCATGCAATTGCCACCTAAATCACCGGGTATCCCATACATGGGCAAATCTATGCTCAACTATTTTACAAAGAGGTAGTGGCTCAAGCCATAATACTGGTTAACTCGTTTCCCCACCCCTGTAGGAATCGGGGTGACTGCAATGGAAGCACACTTCTCTTTTTCCATGTGAGAAAATGGAGAGAAAAAACATCTGTAATTTTCCTACCACAACTGAATGTTGTGAGGACTTGAGGAGCTATTTATGTGACCTTAAAATCTAGGGAATTCTCTCAGGATTGATTATCTCTTTTTGGAAGAGGGTACTGGGAAGAGCATTCTCAGCTGATTGAGGAGTACCAAATGGTAATATTGTTCTTGTAGCACACCTGTCTATAGCAATACCACCGCTTCAACATTAGCGAGACCTAATGTTTTAAATTATTTTGCCCAAGGGCTGAGATGCATTGGTACCAAGCCCTGTGCTCTCTCTTAGCAGCTCTCCATTTTAACCTACATTTGAATCTATGACTATGAAATAGAGTTTTTCTCTACCCCAAGACTTTAGTCATTGAACAGGTATTTATTGAGCGTGTGTCATGTGCAAAGCATTACACTGGGCCATCTGATTTGTATGAGAACCTAATCTATGATGTTAACCACATTAAACCGATGTTCTACCAAGTAAACAAGCCAAACAAGACTCACAAAATCAGAACCCTAGATTTGAAAGGAGTCTTTCACTTTACAGATGAAGGCATTTAGGCCTAGACAGTTTATTCAGTTTGCACCATTCTAAACATTTAATTCCTATCAAGAGCCAGAACCAGGGCTCAAAGCAGCTAGTCATCACTCTATGATGTGTTCTCTCCAGTATAAGCCCCTTCATCGAGAATTTTTTCTCTGGATCTGGACAATCATCCTGACATTTTTCTCTTATTCTCTTTCTTCTTTGGCACTGATAGTTCCTTTAGTTCAGTTAAGCAATGGCATAGCTTTGCCAGGCTCAGTAATGCCATGTTCCCCAGGCCTTGTTTGCAGCGAGACTGTCACATTGGTGTTGAGGGAATGTAAGTCTTTAGGGAGGACATGTTCTCATATAATAAAAGAATTTCTACTTAGAGAATTATTTCAACCCTTTCTTAATGATATGAAACCATGTTGATTTTCATTGACCTGTGATGGTGACTATTTGGGTGGTCTATCTTCTAGGGAATATTTACGAAAGCTGTGAGTTGCCAGTCAGTATTATGAAATCTGACACATCTGTGGCTAGAATCCTGGGGAAAAAAAGAAAAGAGAAGAGAAATGTACAGAAGGAAAGGGAAGAGAATCCTGGAGAAAGGATTATAGATGACTTTACTTTTACCTGGACTTTTAATAATACTCATAAATAGCTCATATTCACTTATATACAATAATTCTGAATATATGAAAGATAACTGTCTCCATTTTACAAGGATGGAAATTTAGATACAGGTATTTAGTAATATATTCAGGGCCACAAATAACTTTGAAAGGGTTGATACTTTTGTTGTGAGGGATAGAAAGCACCTAGAACAGATTAGCAATATTTTTGCGTCACACAGTCTACAACTGAATTTAAACTTTCTTCAAAATATGGGGAAACAAAGCTCGTTAGTATTAAATCACTCAGAGTCTGGAAAAGTAAACTGTATTTTTCTCTAATTTTTCTTTCCCTCATCATGCTTCTCACCCCACCCAGATATTTGTTACATTTCTCATCTTCCATTTTGATAACCCATTCAACATTAGAATTACTAAGGCAAGGAGATAGAGTCCATGATATTTGTTCATTTGAAATACCTGAGTTTAGATTATGAAAACTAAGAATGAATCTTTAGATTGGTTGACAGAGAAGAAAGAATTGTTGTTAATATACATTGTAGTCTGCAGTACTCTATAGTAATCCATAGCTGCATGTGTTTCTAGCCATATGCCTTTTACCTTCTAATGATCTGTTTACTTCTTATGTTCCCTCTTAGTGAGAGCTGGAGACATCCTTAACGTAAAGCTGTAGATGTGCACATGGTTTGATAGCAAGAAGCTACTGCACACAGTTTAGATACCAAGGGACATGAAGAGCAAGACTTCATATAGTTTTAACAGGTTAAATTGGTCATCTTAAGCTGTTAAAACATCAGGCTACTGGACAGAAAACAGCAGCAGCATGGTAGCAGAGCTTTGGAAGCAGATAATCCTGAGTTTAAATCCCAAGTCTGCCACTTACTAGCTGTGTGACCTTTGTTAATTTGCTTTTCTTCTCTGAACTCTGATCCTTAGTTCTCTCATCTGTAACATGGAGATAGTAACCATTGCTGCAGAGAAGGAGTAGCATGACACAACTTAAGTAATATGACATGTGTGACTGTAGGTTCAAGAATATATGAACCTCGTGGCCCCAGCAGGCCTAATAGCACTAGAGTTAGCCCCTACTTTCTTATAAGCATATGGTTATAAGAAAAGCCCCACTGGGTCAGGCTTATGGTTCTTTCAGCTCAGTATTCAATCTCTGATCACAGGACCAGGAAACTGTTATATAAGACACAATTGTCCTTGTTGCTAACTTCAAGAATTAGAGTTATTTTTCTCCAGATAGCCTAGTTTCTCTGAGTAACCCACTATGGACTTATTATCCATGAATTTAGCTAAACCTTTGTGATACTATTTATGTCATTGACCTTTAATGAATTTTATAAGTTTACTGTCTACTGTGTAAAGTAGCTCTTTACTCTGTCTCAAATTGTCTCTTTTAAAAAGTAATAAAATGACTTCTAGTCACATATACTAGAATTTGATAAAGAAATGCATATTCACTTTTCCCAGGCCTTTCATTTCTTCATAGACATTTACCATATCCCTGGATTTTATCATTATAAATAGAAATCTTCATCTTATGATTATTTTAATTGATTCTGAACTTTCTCCAATCCTTTTTTATTTATTTATTTTTTGTAGTTCTTAATCCAGAAACAGTGTCCCACACATGGGCTGCCATTATCTTTTACTAGAGTTGTTGTAATTTAACTCTCCCCTTCCTCTGTCAAAATTACGTTCTAAGTATACTCTGGGTCCAAAACAGAACGATCTTAATGTGAATGCAATTGTATTTAAGCCAAGGTTCATCTTAGAGACAGCTGGTAAAATGTTCAACAAACTGGACCAAAGAGGAACAATCATAACAAAAAATGTGATTCTGTTTGTAACAAAGTGAGAAACTTGTCTTAAGGAAAAGCTAGAGACTAAATTTTTTACTTGTTTTAGAGATCCTAAAGAAAGAAGAACAGGCAATGCTTTCCCAGCCAATTTGTTCCATTGGAACTGGAACTTGGAGCACTAAAGTGCTCAGAACCAAGTCTAGGCGGAGCTGGCTGGCCTGTGTTGCAGTGAGATGTTGGGTCTATCATTCTGACAATGGCTGCAGAAATCTGTGCCTAAAAAGACTAAAACTCTTTGCCTCTATATTAGCATTGCTAGCATGAAGTAAGATTTGAACTTTAAATGACTCATTATGAGTGGGTGGCAACCTACTGTGGAGGCAATCCGTGAACCCAAGGTCAACATCCCAGTGAGAAATCCCTTCAGGTAGTGAGTGAGTGATACAACCAGTCAGCACTGAGTCGGGAGATCCTCGTCCTCTTCAGGTTTGTCAGAGCATTTCCTGTGTTGTTTCCAATCCCGTTGCTGAGGATATTTGGCACACTATTTGGCCTGTACTTGGCACCACTGTCTTTAGAAAATAAATGTCTTACATTTGTACAGTGCATCACGGAACAACTTTATATAGATCATCTGACTTGATCCTCACAACTCTATAATAACTGTTCATGTACCCATTTTGTGGATGTGGAAAATTGATTAAATTACTTGTGCAAGTGCAGCTAGTAAGTTGTAGAACAGGGACTGATCTTATGATGCAAAGTCTTATGTCCTTTCCATGTCACCATCACAAAGATAACCAGATCATTTCTGGACATCTTCCTAAAAATATACCTTCTTTCATTTCCCCCTAAATGTATTGTATTATACTTGCTTGTACTGAAGTTGATCTGACCTCGTCTGCATGACAGCAAGGCTCATGAGATCATCCTTCTGATATTGCCTTTAAATACCCAGAATAGTAATAACACAGAGATTTCCCTGTGTTATACAACTTCCATATTATGTGAAGAATGTTCAGTAAGCCTAGCACCAACCTTGTGTCTGGACATTCAGTCCAAGAAGAGGTCATTTATCCCAAACTTTTCTTCTTTTTATGAACTTCCCTTCCGTGTTAAAATAGTCCTCCCACTCCTTAATTTAAATGTGCTTCAATATTATTTTAATAAACTCAGTGTTCTGTACCTTTCCCTTCCTCCTGAGGGGCAGAATCCCTGAATGATCCTAGTAAGTTCTGAAAAGCCTTAGCAGGATAGATAATGGGTAAAGATCATTGTATTTCAGCTCCCTGATCCATTACACCCTTGCTTTTCACCAGCAAGCAGAGCGTTGTGTTTTTTTTCTAACAGAATAAATTAAATATGAAAGAGAAGGACTAATGTAATTCAAATAAACATGTTAATGACCCTATTTTTCCATTTGGTAACTAGACCGGATGTGGTGGAATGCCAGTTTTTTACTGAGCCTGTAATTTAAAACTTTCAACAAGGACACTTTTTTTTCCCTTTTATTTCCATCTTCCTCTCCCACCCCATTTTATTCTTACATACACTCCTTACTGTCCAATTAGTTTTGGAACATGAAAACTGTCCTCACTGCTGCCTGGAGCCACTGGGGACCTGGGATGGTCTCTCTCTGTGGGATGGCTTGTAAGTCTCTGGTTTTGCTGGTGGTTACTCTGCCAGAGCTCTGTGCCTTCGAGGGGGTGAGGAAGGAGATGACTGGTGCATCATGCACCTCCTCTATGGCCCTGCACCCCCATTCTGTGTATTTTTGATGCTTTGTGTGTACATGCTTACTGCTCTAAGCAGTACTTCAGCATTCCAATTTGGAAACAGAAGAGCCTTTAGTTTGTTTTTAACCCTGTAAGTAGCCATCCATTCCAGCTACATTTTTTATAAGAGTCAAAGCCATGTCTTAAGAGCTTGTGATCATCCAACCTGGAACCCTAATTGTGCCCCCAGAGGACTCCCTAGTTTATTTCCTCTTTTTCCTCCACTAAGTCACTTGTCTCCCTCTGCACCCCAAGAGTAGCCATTTCCCACAGCACCTCCTACTCCTCCTCCAGAATGTGAATTGCTCAAAATGAAGCCCTTCCCCTCTTCCAGACCTCAAATCTGCCACCTGTCTGCTACATTCATCATTAGTGATAGAGCCAGACTTTTCTCCCAACCATGTGTGTTTAATCCCTAATTTATCTCCCACCCCCGTGATGTGGTGTGCCTTTGGCATTTTACCTGCTAGAACTGGTTATTTCTTATTTCTTTTACTTTGGTCCCTTGCTAGTGTTTGAAGGAAAACTTTTTGATGTGAATACACTTTGAGTTGGTTTTTTTTTTCCAATTTACACTGGAGAAAGGAATGAAGGGGAGAGGGGGCTCTGGCCCTGTTACTTCCTGTTTGTTTTTGTTCTGGAGAATGCAGACCATCTGTGTCTCTCTCAGAAGCTTTTCTTCTACAGCCACAGCGCTGATTCGGATATTTAATTTCTTAGTTTTTCCCTCATTTCTCTCTAATTTCCGATTCCTCCTCTCAAAACTCCTACCCCTCATTAAATCTTTTTTTCTGAAATTTCTTATCTTAATAGTACCTCTGATACGGTTCTATCCCCGTCAAGGCCAGGATTCAAATTAAATAAATGATAATGGGAGAGAGGAAAAGCGAGGGAAGGGAGTGAAAAAGCAGTAAGCAAAAGAAAAACAAAAAGTAGGATCACTTTTTTAAATGAAGTTCACTAATGCTCAGAGCCAATTCCCATGACCTAGAATCCATTGTTCAGCTATAGCCTTACCTGTCAGGTGGACCCTGTCTTTTTCTGAAGAAACATCTGTGGGATGTCGTCTCTCCCTAAGTTGCCTGAGAAAGTCTCTCCCTAGTTTATTTTTCCAGCCATACAGACTTTGGTAAAGGTTGTACTTTGCCATGATAATCAAGATCGTTATTTTCCAGAACTAGTAGAGATATTTTTACTTTTCTGAGAGCTGCTTGATAAATCCCATGTAGTCATCCTGTATGTAAAAGTCCTGTATTCTTTCTGTTTCTTTTACGTGCAATTTCACCAAACAAGGTCTCTAAACAACTAGATCCCCTTTTGGTAGATAATCCTAACTCTGTAACTTATGAAAATGTAACTTTTTCATAAGAAGCATCTTTCTGAGAAACATCTTCATTTCAGATGTCATTGCAACTTAGGGCTACAACATTTCCCCCATTTGTGTTAAAAAAAAGTCAAAGGACTTTGATTTTTTTTCTTTGATTCTTAAGGTCAGAATTAAAATGCTAAATGAATTCCAGGCTTCAGACTCCCAGAATTATATTTCAGCTAGTTCAAGCCTAAAATGTGCTATCAACAGTCCACTGGTGACATGCTGAGTAGTCACCTTGGTAGCTTTTTGGAGCTCTTGCTTGTGGTCTCCCACCCCCTTCTTTCAGCTGCTTCTACTTGTTCCTGCTGTAGTGCCTTCAGCCATGAACATGCCGTTTAATCAGTGGTGTATTAAAATGGACCTGGTACAGTCAGCAATAGCTAGGCCAAAATCGATTGGCTATTTTTAAAAGGAAAAAAAGAAGATAGAAAATTGTTCTTTTAATCTAGGTAAATCAAATCGTGCTTGCTTGCTTTCCACCTGTAGCTAAGTGTAGGCAAGAGCATTCTGATTAATGATGGTATTTCTTTGTGCTGCTTTGTTCATGCTTATCCACTTGGAGTAAAAGCACCACGGTATCTTCCAAACTGAGTTTTCACATTCACGTGAGAAAGCTTGTGCTCTTTTTCTCGCAGAAAAAAAAAAAATCTTCCCTTTTGCCCCATCTGAGGAGATTTGAATAAAAGCAGAGTACATTCAACCTTTTCTGTCTTTTTGGTTTTTTCCTGCCATGAAATCATATCAGACTGTGACATCACAGTGTGTTGCTTTGGGCAGCCTTCTGATGTATGAAGGCGAGGACCTTAATTGGGTTAACAGAGCACACCAGGAGTGGATGGCAGAGAGCGCTGCTCTCCCACTAGGCAGTTCTCTGCTCTAGGCAGTGTGAAAGAATCAGAGCTTGGGAGGAGCTCCTTTCCCCAGGGATATTTAGCTCTGGAACTTTCTCTTCTTTTAGTGTATTACCAACCAATGAAATTAATTTTTAAAGGAAAAAATGTAAACTGTGCTGTGTTTTTAAACTGCAAGCAAGTTGGGGGTTGGGGGGGTGGAATGTGCTGGCAGGTTTGTTCTATAGCATTGATTTGTGACCAACAAAGGAAATGTCTACTTGTGAGACACAAATCAATGCAACCAGACTGCGAAAGTGCAAACAGAGATGTGAGAAAATTATTCAATCGTTAGTCTTCTATGGAATTTAAAAACATGGAGTCTTTTGATTATTCCAATACAAAAGAAAAAAAAGTGAACAATTACAAGAAAGGAAGGGGAGGTTATGAGGACTGGTTCTAATTTCATCAAGGGTTTTTTTGTCATGATTATGGAAAGGTCAGGCAAGGTTTTAAGATTCCTGAAAGATTAACAATGTTGTGAATGAATTTCAGAACTCATTAACCATGTCCTCAGATGCTGTTGATAGCAAAGTTGTGGAAAACTGGTAGAAAACCAGTTTATGCCTGAACTTCTGCTTCAGACTGCAGTAACCTTAGCTACTGTAAAACTAAGTTTCTTGCAAACTCTCTTTACCCAAAAATAATCCATAACAAGTAAACCTAGCACTTACATAGTATTTTTGTAATCATACAAGCATGTTACAAAAATTAACAAATAAATCAAACAAGTAAAAATGTAACTCTAGGAAGCTAAAGATGTTTATTTTGTAAAACTTCACCAGTTCGAACAAACTGGGAAAGAGACAACTAGAATTAGCTAAAATTATGAATCTGAATTAGCTGAAAGTATGAATCATGGAATATTTTTATGTAGTTTGAACTGAGATTTCAAAGTGTTATCAAGTAGAGTTCTTGAATACTAACTTCAAAATAAATAAGAATCATCAGTAGCTTATCAGATGTGTGTTATGTTAAAGTATTTAAAGAGATATTCCCCCTCTTACAGGTTAAACATGGTTTCCCACCTCCCTCCCTCCAACAATCTTAACATTATGAGTTTGCTTAGAAATCCTGCTGATTTCCCCTTTTGAGAATAGAGAAAAAAAGATGATCAGATGTTACTTCTCTGAACACTTAAATTAATATAAATAGCTTCACAAATTTTTTATGTTTTTCCCAGTGTCCAGTAACGCCAGAGTCCTATTTGAAGTCTGGAGAAATTTACTAACTTGACTACATACTTTTGCTTCCTTCACTATGATGAAGTCAATTATCCAGACTCTCTCACCTTATCCTAAAAAATGTGCTATTTCTTTACATCTCTATGTCATCATGTTAGTTACGTTGCCTGTGGAAATCAAGGGAGTGAAATGGCGTGGCTCAGAGACCTACCAAGTAAAGTAATCAAGAATGGATTTCTGGGCAACTCCATTTAAAATAAGAATCTTGCAATAAAAGTACATAAATGTCACACTCTGTGTTACACAATAATACCTCAAAGTCTGATTTCTGGCAGTTCAGACCTCTAAATTATAACCCTGAACAAAGAAGTAAATGAAGACCTTTGATTGTCCAAATGAGTTTCCCCCAAGTCTCCGACCAAACCCTGCTTTCAAGCAATATTGTCTCTATAGCACTCATTTATCCGATTTTCCAATCCAAAGCAGATTAGAAAATACATCTAGCATAGAGGGTTGAGCGGGGATGGCTCTGAAAAACTGGACAGTGATGCCAGTCAGCTCTGGCAATGGATAGTGGGCTGGAGCTCGGTCTGTGGCCCTTAGGCTAAGTGGTAAGGAACAAGACTGATTCTCAAGAGAAATAATAAAAGTGTATTGTTGAAAAACAGGCACAATGAATATTCAGAAGAATGACCCTGTATCATAAAAAAATTTTAAATGGTATCAGCATACCGTGTTTAAGAAAACAGGGATATGTAGATATTTTCTATTAAAAAAAAATAGAAAACAGAGCTGTCCTTGCTCACAGCTCCACCATTTGTTGCTTAAAGAGGCAAGTTTATGTCATTAAAAAATATATGGAACATTTCATTCCTCAGTATAGCTTTTTTTTAAATCTTTTTTTAATTTGAAAAAAAATGAGGGAAGTTTTTGTAGTGACACTAAAAACCAATCTAGCCCAAACTACTCAGGATGAACACCATAGAAGGAAGGATATTTGTTCTTGAATATTTTGTTTCAGGTCCAGGTCTCTTAAAATAAAGATTTTTTTTTCATTGATCATAGTTATATAATGTATGTTTTCATCTGGAGTAAGGCACAGTTGCTCATATTTAACTGGTTTACTTTGTAATGCGTCATTATAAGTGACCAAAAACATGGTAGAGGAAGTTGTTTGTGTGTTTTTTCATTGCTTATGCAACTTCCAAGCAGAAAATGTTCTTGAGACCAGATGGTAAAGAACAGTCAATTGCAAGTTCTATTCTCCAGATGTATTGATGTTTCATGTCTTCTTGAAGCCAGTTCAAATATATTTGTAAATTCAAGTCTTAATTTTAGTAACTCTTTCACTTCTGCTAGATCTTATTTCAACTGACAAAGAAATGGACTGGAATATTTAATTACAGGCTCTCTAAAGCCAGCTGTACCATGGTGTGGCAATGCTATGGCTATATAATTCAGCTGGATAAAGGTTCATCATGTGTGCTTTTGGATATATTTGGTCACTATGCTACAATGACGGCTATGTGTTTATGGTACCAAACGTCTTTTCAACTTTATCCTTTCCAAGAGTGCACTTTGTTAAAACAATTTTAAAAAATAACATTTACCCAGTGTTTCTATTTGGCATGTAGGTTTTTTTTTTTTTAATCTGCTCAGCAATTTGGAAGTTTGCTTGGAACACAGATGAGTTAAGATAAAAAGCTGTTTTTTTAAAAAAAAGTCTCTAGTAAGTAAAAATGAAGATACTATATCTGAATGAATGTGAAAAGTTGTCCCCTTGTATATTTTTAAAGCTTCCCAAACTATCCCCAGTTCTCAGCCAAATGCAGCCTACCCAGATTGTCTTTAGGAAAGTAGCAATTCACAGAGATTTGCAGTTAGCCATATATCAAATTGCGCTCTCTCTCTTCAGTCCCTGCTCACAGCTCCACCATTTTAGAATATGGTGAGATATGCCAGAGCCCTACCATCTGTTTAATGGGCTAATTATGTTTACCACATGCCTACTTCACAGGAATACCATGAGTGAGGTTGCCAAACATCATACAAATATATATGTTTGTATATATTGATGTATAAATATACACATAAATAAAATTGTATACATATATAACGGCATCCAGCAATTCTGAGCTTCATTCTATCTTTTGCTGTCAGGATATATCATAGCCCTTCACTTAAGCCCGGCTAGGCATTATCAGAGTTTGTGGGACTGTCTGATGGGAGAACCGTCAGACTGAGAGGGACACTCCAATTGATGGACTTGAAAGAGGTGAAATTCAGATTCTATACATATACCTCTGTATTTGCCTATTTCAGCTGTGCCCCATATTCTCCCTACCAAAATCTTGACATTTTAGCTTCATAATTAATATGATCAAACTTTGTGATCCTGTATGTTGCTATGTCTAACATCTTAACTCCTTATTTTAAGAAACACAATCTCTCTTCCGTTACTGAAAAAAAAAGGTAGACCACTCTAAAACAATCCCTTCTGTACAAGCCTATAACTTTTCTCTAATGTACCACAGCTTTTATATTGGGTCTGTTGTTAAAGCTAGCATTTTTTCCTTTTGTGAGAACCCTGCAAACCCTTGACAATCTTTTTTTCTGGTATTCTCTGAGTACTTCCTAGATGTGTGGTCTCATTGACTCCAGTTATCACAAGGACTACTTATCACTTGCTATCCATAAAATTATCACTGGGTCCCAAGTTGGGTCAACCTCAGTTGCTTCTTGGAAATGAGGCTTAAGCTAGTTGTTTCCAGGGGAAATTCTAGGCAATAAAGGGAGACAAACAGAGGGCATTCTAGGTGAAGGGAATTAAACCAGCAAAGAGGCAGGGCACAGAGGGAAAAGAGTGAGTCGTGGGTAACCAGAGTGCCTACTCAGCATATGATATAAGGTCCAGGTATTGGATTTTCTGTGTAGCTCCTTTATTTATATAAAGGTAGCTTAGCAAGCTCTGGGCCTTCTTGGCTTTGAGGATGCATTGACCTGAATGCTGTGGAGAGAAATAGCCATGTCTGTACACCAGACTATAAATTCAATTTGTAGCATTCTGTTTGAAAATGAAAACAATAACAACATATGAAACTATCATTGATACAACATTTTATTTTGTCTTTTCTAAGATAACCGGGGTATTTTTAAAAGCTGGGTTTTTTTCCCTCAGCGTTAGGATGTTTTCTTGTACTGCTCTAACTGAAGTAAATTATTCAAACAGAGCTGTTTTGTTTTATTTGTTTGTTTTTGTTTTTGCAGCTTTATGCTTACCAGGATTTCATAAACAAGTTGGAAGAGAAAAAATAGGTGGGACGTAAATATAGAAATAACCCAGTGAGACAAGCTTGCATGAGCATGGGTGAGGGCCTTGTGGGGAGGATGAAGAAAAATCTTCATCAGTGCCAGAATGATCATGGTGTTATCTTAGGCATAAGTCTGATTTGAGAAGAGGCACTGATACACAAACAAAGGGAGAATTATTCCCCTATTATTTTTCCATGTATACAAGGAAAAATAACTTGAATATTTACTATGTGACTTCTTGAGCCCAGAAAACTAACACCCACTGCAAACCACATAGACACAGATCAGGAGAAAGCAAGTATTTAGCAAAACAAGAGGAAGGGGGAATTACTCTTTCATCTTTTCTTACTTTAGCATCATCAAATGTTAATATCTAGAAAGAATCCTAAAAACCATCTAATCCAACACTCCCACTTTACCTATGAGAAAAGTGAGCCTGAGGAGAAGTTTCATGACTTGCCCACAGCCATGCAGCAGATTACACACACAGCTGGGGACCCCAGTCTTCTGACGGATAGTCAGATGCTTTTTAGCCAACCACTCTGTGATTTCTTCAGTTTCTTTGTAATCTCTTCAGTTTCTCTGTAATCATTTTAGAGAATTCTAACTTTGTCTTATCCCACCAAAGTGCATTGTATATATTGATTATTTACTGGCTTCTCAATTAATTTCTTTGGAGTGAAGTTTATTTTGTAATAATTAATTGTCACATTCCTATAAATGATTCTAAAAGTTAAGATGTGTTCTCAGACATATACTGAGTTGTATACAAACACAGAGAAGCCCACTAGATTAACATATATGCCTCTTTTTTATATGAATTTTATAATACCTATAAAAATGGTTTGATCACATTAGATTTTTCAAGTTTCTAAAGTTCCAAACATTTGCTGGAAATTATAAATAGGTGAGACCAGATTTACTCATTTACCTCCTCTGAATTGTCCCTGAGAAGTTCTTAACTGCTGTGCTTTTGTAAGTCATTCCCACTATCATCAATATCACCAATTCTGACTATACCAATATAGCCAGTTACTACATACTGATTGCCCTTCAAAAATAGCTATACTTGGAGTTTTACTGATATTTTGCTCAGTGTTAGAGGAGAAAGAACATGGTGAGAGTCTGGCATAGCCCAGCTCCCTTCTGTGAATAAAGAGTCCATCACTGACAATAGATGTTCAATAAATGGTTATTGAAAGGGGTGAAAAAAAGCATCCACCATTTCTGTGTTTCAAAAAAAAATCTCTGGATCATTTGAAAATATTAACTACAAGCTTCTGATACGATGTTGTGTGGTTTGTTGTGCCACATACGGTTGTGATGATCTACTTGTCAGCAATAATCCAGAAATACTCTTATTGTTGCAATGCAAAATAATATAATTCACTTTTACATTTTTAATGTGTCTGGCCCACCAAGTCCTTGCTTAGGTGCCAAACACACCATTGTGAAGGAACTGGCTGACATAGTACCCTAAATCGCCTCACAGATGCATAGCAAAAGCCTGGTTTTTGAGGCAAAGAGAAGAGGCAAACCTCCCGCTTTACCAGAACTAGGAGCCATTCAGCAATATATTCGTGGTAGTTAGAGGGAAAAGCCTTTTGTGAAGAAAACGGTGGTGTCTCAAAGCTGTTTTTATTAAAACATTTAGTCCACCAGCATACCAACTCTAAGAACAATTTAGTTCATAGAGCACATGAAAGAAGCGTAAGAGTCTAGTCCCAACAGCTGTGTTCCACCACTGTGGTTCTGTTGTGATCTAGGGTGGCTTAGTGGTAAAGATCCCTACTGTTCTGTTTGGATATTTGTGAGAAAAACCTAGAACTCATTTCCTCCAGAAGCCATGTCCTTTTGGCATGTAGCAAAGACCCCCAGAGAAGAGTGGTAAAGGCTTTGTTGTCAAATCCAGCCAGGTTTGCAGGTAGGGATAATGGGATGTTAGTATTTTTCCTTCCTCTTCCTCCCTTTTTTTCTTTTTTAATTTTTTTCTTTCTCCTGTTTCCTTCTTCAATTCAATACTCTTTTGTTTATGGATTTGGAGAGTATTCCAAAAGAAAATAGGCTGTGTAAATCCTATTTTGAGGGAATACACAACCATTGTGACATACAACCGTCTCATCATGCCTTTTTATATCCCTAAAAGCTGAAAAGCATGTAGAATAGCCAGGTGCTGGTCCTCAAAGTGGGCTTATCCTAAGACATTCTTTGGTTTGAACTAGTCTAGTCCACTGTTTCATGTTACTGAACAGTGAAAACAGAGAAGAAAGTTTCCTTCTGTGGTCCTACCCCGAATGAGTGGCAGGATGTAACCTCCATCTGTAATTTTCTGTAAAGTCCTCCCCCAGTCCAATTTACATGGTATCTAGAGCTACTTGGCTCCTGGGAATGTGCACACAACAAATATAGCCTTGAAGTGATTTTTCTTAGGATGGTCAAGGTGAGGCAGTGAGAAAATGGAAACATATATGTTATAATATAAATTGATATTGTTTTTTTCCTCAAAAACTTTTTTTTAGAGATGGGGTCTGGATTCAAGTGATCCTCCTGCCTCCTCATAAACTTAAACTTGCTATCCAGACTCTCTATTTTTTTTTTCTCTACCAAATGAGTGGTTTAAGGAAAAACTTACCTTTATAATTTTTTACAAGTCATTTTTTCAGCCTCTCCTATTATTTTGACTTTTGCCAGTCACCTTAGTGGGTGGCTGCGTAGGGATAGTGTATGAGAAGACCTCATCATGTAGTACAACCTAGAGAGTTTGCTCGTGGAAAATATACAAGTCCTCAGATGAAGCGTTATCTCCCCCAAAGAAAGTGACTCAGGTAACAGTGCCTGACACTGTATAGCCTACCTGGTGGGACACTGCAACAATGTTTTCAGTTGCTTTTCACTCTCTGGAATTCTATGCAGTGACTGTAGCCACAATCCTTTGGAATATCACTCTCTGCTCCAACAAAAAGAAGAGGAGAAAAAATCCTTTGAAATTTAAATCTAGCCAGTGCAAGCTAGCAGGCAATCCAGTGAAATTTCCACCCCACACTGTTTTTGGGGTTTGGGGTTTTTATACAGTAGGATAGTGTTAGAGAAGGTATCTGTCTGGTATGTTTGGGGTTCTTTGCTGTTTTATATACTTTAAAGAAGAATTCTTGTTTCCTATAGTTCATTAAACTAGCCTCAGTTAAACATATTGGTCATCAGATCCCATGATACATGATTATTCAATATATTTTAAAATACAAAAAATTCAACTGTGCTGTCCCCTTTCTCCCTTTGCCTCCTCCCCATCTGTCTCACTCCACTGTGAGGCACTGGGAGTAGAGTGAGTGAGTGAGTGAGTGTGTGTGTGTGTGTGTGTGTCTGGGAGGTAGACAGATTCCCTACCTGGAAATGGCTTGCTATTATTAGATGTTCAGTTACCAGGGGTTATGTAAGACAATTGAAGCTCTGTTTTTTAACAGAGACATGATTCATGCTGCTTGTAGTACAGTAACCACCTCCAAACGAGACAGAAACCAGACACAGACAAAGGCTGGAGAAATCAATGCCGACTCAGTACAGCCATTCTCCTGATACCCTCTGCCTTTCAATCAGAGCACTTAGGTTACCAAGAGAGGAGGCTCCTGCTAATTCTGGATCTTTTCTCTCTCCTGGGGCTGCTAGGTGCAATCATGTGGGCTGGAGCTGTGTACAGGAGAAAACTGGGCCTCAGGAGCAGTGACGTTTGACCCCCCTCCCTAGGGTCCCCCAGCATTTCAGACAAATCTGGAGGAACAGTGATTGTCACCCGTGCTATAGCTCAGAATTCTCTGTGGTTTCGACTCAGAAAGGCTGGAACTTGAGCGTTTGGCTCACCCACTCAAGTGACTTTTCTCAAGTGATGCTCCGTAAGTGCTGGGAGAGGAGAAGATGGAGTGGGATTTTGAGTTGGTGCCAGTGCTTTATTATAGCTTCTCCCAAAACCTGAATGGAAGTAGACTGGCTGTCAGTTCCCACACACACTGGGGACCCTTTCCTGATTGTTCCAGACTACACTGATTCAATACTCCATAGTATATCATGCACTTCCATGTGTTATCAGTTTATTTTAACCCCCCAACTTTATGAGACAGGCAAAGCACATATTATTATCAATACCATTTTATAGGTGAGAGATTTTAGAGCTTGAGGTATTATGTCGTTCATTGATTCCTTGCCCGTGATTTTATAAGTGAGAAAAATAAAGCTTAGAAAAGTTAGTGACTTGACCATGGTCCCATAGCTAGTAGTTAGTTTTTATCAGATCGGGGAAGACAAGGCTGATCTTCTGATTCTCCATCTAGTGCTGTGCCCCAGATTTGCTACAAAGCTTGTTGGCAACCATGGCATTTTGGGGGGAAAAAACATTTTCTGCTGAAAACCTTGGTTTTAGATTAAGTTCTCTAACACCCAGAAAACAGATGCAGAGAGCTCAGACTTCATCCAGAACATAAACATAAACTATTTATTTTTACTACAAAAAGAAGAAACTCAGACACTTTACTATAGAAACTGCCCATGGCTCTCAGAAAACAGCAGTCTTGCCCCAGTGGCCTGTTACACACCCAATAGCAAGAACACCCTTCATTTTCACTCTAAAATGTGTAAATTGTCCAGACAGACAACTCTCAAGTATGGATATGACAGAAACATACCTAAGCCATTTAGCTTCACCCACCCAATAATCTCCTGCCATAAAAATTCCAGAATTAAAAATACTTTTATTGGTTACTACTAATAATCAACATTCTGATACACTGTTATGAATTTTAACTAAGGACTGATGTAGAATTTTCTATTTTTGAAATTTTTTTACCATTTCTATTGCATTATCTATTTTTACCACTACTATTTCACATGTTACATAATGCAAACTATGCCTATTTTAAGGTAAACATAAGTAAACATTCTCATTTATAAAAATAGTTTTTAATTAAATCTTTTGTTTGTATACCACTTTTTATCCAAAGGTAGTAAAGTACTCCACAAACTACACTTTAATGAAATGTATTTTCTCTTCTGCTAAAATATGAAAGTCATTTGTTCCTGCAGTTTTAAGGAAGAAAGCTACTCTCTTTTCTGTCACATAATAAAACTCCCTGACCAGGCTTCAGGAGACCAAATTTCTAGTCCTAGGCTCACTACAAATGCATTATTAGGGAACTGATAAAGTCCCAACTTCAGATAACATACAATCTGAAAAACTCAAAGCCCCTTAATATCTAGCTATTAGACACCAGCCTGAGACAATCTGCTCTATGCTCTTGTGTGCTGTGGCAGTAAAAGAGTTTTATGGAAAAGATGGAATTCATTGTTTGGGGGTTTTATGTTGTGCCAGTGGTTGCCAAGCTACCTTGACTACCCCAGTGTACTGTATTTTCAGACTGACTCAAGGAGGTAGAGGTTGGAATACGACTGGAAGGCAGCAGCACACTCTGCAAATGGTTGCTACATACTCTGTATACTGGGCACAGTAATAAGCAGCGGATCCTCACACAAGACCCCCTGACTTCCTTGTGTAATAAAATGAGCTCTTCCTTTTCAGCAAGTTACCATGATTCAATGATCATGAATGATAATTTTATCATTGGTACAGAGGAATTTATTTCAGTGATTCCTTTCATGGGTCATTTGATGTTCCTAGATTATTTTAGCCCTCTCCGCATTTGGTGTCAACTGATACAAATTCTTACTTTCGCCTAAGAACAGAGCTGCCTTTGTTCTTCTATATCTAGCCTTTATCCAATGCCTTAGACACACATGGTATCGTTTGTGGTGGCAATGACAGTGATTGTGGGTGGTATTTCTTCCCAAAGAGGTGGTGGTACATTTTACCTGGGCCTTTAACATCCTAAACTGTCTTGTTAGCTACAGAAATCAAGTTTTGAACCATCATGCCTCAATGTCATCCATTTCTGTTTATGGTAACCAATAACAAATATAACATCCTACTGTGCACAAAGGGCTACACTAGGTGCTGGAGTTTCTGTAATATATAAAACAAGATTTCTGCCCAAGAGGATTTACACTTTCACCAATGATATCGAAAACAGGCATTAAACTATAAGCATTTTTATAAGTACTAAATGAATGGCAGAGGTCAGTTTGGGCCAAGGCAGTCTTCACGAGGAAAAGTTTCATAAAGGATATCTTATTACATACACATGGACCTTGAAGGAGAAGAAAGGCCTAGATAAGAAAAAAAGTGATAAAGGTATTCCAAGTATCCAAAATGGTATGTTAGGAGCTCAGAGAGAGATACAAATGATATCCTGTAAGTTAACTGGTTTAGACCAAGTGGGGTATTGATGGAAAGGAAATCTGAGAGGGCTTATTGATACAGATTCAGTAAATTTACAAGCCCAGGCTAAAGAGTTTAGAACCAAGGAAAATCCATTAAGGCATCTTTTTCCTAAGTGTATTCTAAGGTTAATAAGTGTTCCATTAAAAAGGAGAGCGAGAGGAGTCTGTAATACAATACACTTGGACAAAAATGGGGTCTTCAGCACCTTTAATATCCTACGTGCATTTATGAGTTTGCAAAATGGACATATAGTATGCTGTGTTTCCTAAATTTATTTGACCAAGAAACTTTTTTTGAGATGCATCTTGAAGTTCCAGTGTCCTATGGAACCAACTTTAAGACCACCTGGAAGGATTTTGAAGGGCAGGAGTTGAAGGCAGGTTGAAACACTATGTTGTGATGATTAATCTAGTACTATTAGGAATGGCTATGCCATCAACTACAGAGAATGTATCCCAAAGGGAAGGATAAGATCATATGTAGAGAGGATAACCTCCAGGATAAGAAGGAAATGTGGAAAAAGATGTAGATATACCCTGAGGAAACAAAATGATGAAAAGTTGGAGATATTGGAGAAGGAGACGAGAGTGAACAGGCTTACCACACTGCATGATGTAGGGCGTAGATCCTCTTATTAAAGTAGGAGACAAGCTCATCAACTTGAAAAGAGAATGGAGAGTGGGGCTTCATAAAAGTGGAACAAACTAAGAAAAACTACCATAGGTTGTACTTGGAAACAACGGGCAGGAGCGAGGGTCCAGACAGCATGCGTGTGTAGGGTTTGTGCTGAGAGTAGGAGTGAATGGCAGATGGGGACATGGATTCATGGTTGAAGAATGTAAAAGGGGCCCTGCACATAGAAGGTAGGGGAGGTAGGAAATCTGGAAGGTTATTAAGGGTAGTGTTGAAATGGTTGATCATGGGGTAAGGTCAAAATGGACAAAGATACCTGGTGAGGCCAGCTGGGGCCTACTAATGGAACAGGTGAAAACAGCAGGTTCCTTAGGCATCAGGGAAAGTGAGTTCATAAGCTTGGTTTGTAATATTTGAGGTCAAATGTGAGGCCTCAAAAAAGTAATTTAGATTGAGTATGAGAGCTAAAAAGTAGCTGAAGAAGAAGGGTGATAAGATCTGTTGAAAAGAAGTGGAAATGGGTTTTTGGATTAAAGTATTAATCAAGGTACAGGAGGAAAACATGAATCAAGTGTAGGAGGTTTTGAGAAGTTTCAAAAAAAGGTTCAAGAAGGCATTAGAGGGTCATGATGGAGAATCTAGCGTAAACCTGTGGCGAGGACCTCAGATGAGGACTGGAATGAAGACAGGAGCTCAGCGGTCCTGTGATTGTGAGCCAGGTAGAGGTTACACCCTAGAGCATTGTTGTTAAAACCTGACCTTAAACCCTGCTTTGCTACCCTCTGGCTTCATGACCTTTGGCAAATAACTGTACCTTTCCTAAGCATCAGTTTCATCTTCCTCATCTATAAAATGGGAATATAATTCCCACCTTCAAAGAAATAAAGTTATGTATGAAAAGGCACAATGCCTGCCACACAGTAAGCATTTAGTTAACAGTAGCAAAAATTACTGTTGAAGTGATGGGAGGAGGAAAAGGGAAATGATGTTCGCTACAGAGACAGTGACAGAGTGTGTTTTCTGGGGTAATGCCACTGTGATGTTTCTCAGTACCTGTTTTTCCATTTAGCCACAAACTGTAATGGTTAGTCCAGAAAACATACCCAGTAGAAGGGGCAAGGTATAGAAAACTCTGATAACACCAAATAACATGCTGTGCCATAAATCATGCTCATGTTAGAATCCTCATTATGGGGTTTAAAATGACCTCATAACCAGCACCTGTGGCAAGCTTTCTGGACAGGAAGATTCCAGTGTCAAATGACTTAGAGCAGGGGTTTCTAGGACCAGAACAGGTGTTCATTAAAACAAGAAAATCATCATCTCTCTCTCTATGTATATACATATAAACCTGATCCAAAAATTATCTTATTTTAAGCAAGAATCAACTGTACCCAGTAATGCTAAGGCTCACAGGATGTACAATTCTTATATACAAAGTTTGTCAATTGTCAAAGAAGAATCAAGAAGTCTCTATGGAGAAAATTAACACAGATTTAATGTGACAAACAGGGGGATTGTGATTCCACCTTCTGTTGGCAGGGCCATCCCAGGGGTCTTCAGGCCATCAGAGGTATTTCTTCTGGACATGGGTATTAACTAGTGGTTAATTAAGAAATTTTGAAAAGTAAAATGGCGCTTACGGCATCAAAAAGCTGAAGATAAGGTTCCTGATTAGTTCGTCTGGCCACAATGCCTTTGCTTTGGTGCCTTATTCATTAAATAGTTTTCTCACCAGTTTCCAGAGAGGTGGGATTAGTGATGTAGACTTGGGAATTTGTTTCAGGTAATTAGTTAAGAAGTTAAAAGTCAAATATATTTCTTTAACAGGTTGAATAGTTTAACAGGTTGATGAGCTACTTAATTCCCACATCTTTCTTCTCAGGGGATTATTAGAGCTTTAAGGGACCTTAAAAATAATAAAATTAACCTCCTCTTCTTACAGATGGAAGAGCTGAGCTACCTAGAAGTTAAATGACTCATCTAAGGTCATCAGCTAGTTCTTTGATTTTTACTTTCTCTTTTCTTAGTCTTACTCTTTTTAACTCTTCTTCCTTTTTTTCTCTAACATTGTATTCCCCACAGTTACCTTTCTGCTAATTATTTCTTAGATTTTCCCTTGATTTATGAAATGTCCTATGGTCAAATTATGAAATAGTGGGTCTTTGCCAATTAGTAACCCCTCACCACTAACTCACCACTACATTTGGGGCAAAGAAACGAGGGAAGTGGAACAATTTTAAATTTACTGTGATCTTT
Source organism: Daubentonia madagascariensis (assembly GCA_023783475.1). Lineage (NCBI taxonomy): Eukaryota > Metazoa > Chordata > Mammalia > Primates > Daubentoniidae > Daubentonia > Daubentonia madagascariensis. The sequence goes on along the minus strand of JAKFHU010001631.1, from coordinate 12,203,963 downwards.
GAGACAGCTTTATCTACACCTGGGAATTGCTGTTAGACAATTAAGGTTAGTAAAGCTCATTGAATTTCTCAGAGGAAAGGTGTTATTTGAATTATTACCAGATAATTATTGTTAAAATTAACAATAATGTAAAAAATAGGAACTTTACATGTTAGAGACATAATCATTTTGAATTTCCAAAGCGGGGAGAAGCCCTGAGGGATCTAAAAATGATTTTTTTTTACAATGTGCGCTACGCCAGAAACTCCTTGAATTCTGTGTAACGCCTGATGACCTGACAAACTGGCCCAGAATCAGAAGCCAGTCATGCCATGTGAGCTGTTAGCCAAGTTATTCGGCTTGAACTGCTCCTTCAGAAATAACCTTCAGTAGGAAGGAGAGTGTCAGACATAAGACCTGTTGTACCCAGACCAGTAACATCAGCATCACCTGGGAGCTTGTTAGAAATGCAGAATCGCAGACATGCTGAATCAGAAATGCTGGGTGATTCATTTGTTCATTAGAGTTTGAGAAGACTGATATAAAACATTCTCATCTTCAATTAGAAAGGAAGCAGGAAGGAACTATACTTATTGATAGTTTCTGAAATAGTTCCTTCCCCTTAGGTCTGTGCTCCCACATCTTTCCAGTGGCTCTGAACCATCATGGAAATAACATAAACATCATCCTTGTACAGAAATCACAGAGGGAACTAGAAATGTGTCCATGCCATGTTGGAACAATTGTATAATGAAAAGAGCACAGATTTAGAGTCAGAGAGATCTGGGTTTGGATTCTGGCTTCACTATCAGCTAGCTTTCTCATCTTGGACCCATTACATGAGCTTACCAAGTCTCACTTTTCCTCATCTGTAAAATGAATATACTGAAACCGACAGCATGGCAATGCTATAAGGATTAAATGAGAATGTATTTATATACAAAAATGCCTGGTGCAGTCTCTGATAAAATTTAGACATCCAATAAATGGTAGCTATTGTTACTATTATCTTTTTGTAAATTTTAATCAGGAAGTCCCCCTCCATAATTTTGGTATGATTTGGTGTGCTTCCCTAGGAATGGGATAGGCTATACCGAAAGAAGACCTTTGCAGAAATTTCCTTGCAGTAATATGTGGCGGTATATTACATAACAGCTCTGCTCTCTAGAGGCTTCCAAGACAGATCTGCAGAGACATCAACAATGAAATAGGCTGAAGAGAAGTGACCCCACTGAATGTTCTGCCTCTGACACCATCAGGAAACTTGCCAGCTGGGCTCCAAAAGCAGATTTCTTTATTACAGTGATAATGTAAGAGGCAGAGAGAACAGTTGAATTTCCAGATTCCAGGGAGAATTTGTGACACCAGCAGCCCCTCAAAATTATCTTTTGACTTAAAAACTGAGTACGCTGGATATGGAAGTCATTAAAAGAGAATAAACATGAAACCCCATGAAGTCACTTTAACTGAGCTTTTTAGAGTGTGACCACACTGTAAGCAATAAAACATGACACACCATGCAGTAGTTCTGATTAATAGGCCCTAAGGTGTGTACTAAGGCAAGAGGGGAAATAAGAAGATGGGGATAGGTGACAGTTTGCCAAAGAATGAAAGTAAGATCATAGCAGCAGGATGTGAGGCTGAGAAAGAAGGGTTTCATGAAAGGAGGAGAAGATTATAGCTCTACTTAATTATAAAATGCACAATTTAAATCAAATGTTAGGTGTATTTAAAATATAGACTTATCTAATGACACAAAGGATTTGTATGTTGCCAGTTAATTTTTCGCTACAATGTACTATTGATCAGTGATTTCCTTTATCATTTTAATGTAGTTGCCAGGGGAAAAAAGAGGAAGACGTTCTGTCGGGTTAAATGTTGATAATCCGTCCAGCCATGTGATGGGTGAGAAAGAACAGTGAAGAGCTCTTGAGCCCAGTTTGCTGTTTATGTGGCTGCTGGGGTATTGCATAGCATGGCTCCACCATACCGGCCAAAAAGAGTTTGATTAATTCGACCAAGTTTTTCCTCTGATGAGTAACAATGAGTCAAGTGCTCACCTGGAAGAGGCAGATAAAATAATACCGTAGCTAACATTTAGAGCTGAGCTTTTCTGGCCAAGTAAAAACTACTGAGATTCCCTGGAAAAGTCTGTTTTCCTCACCTAGGTAAACACTATTATCCCCACAGCATGTTTTGTTGGGCTTCTCATCTTTGAGTGAGAGAAAATGATTCTGTTTGAGGATAAGGATAGAGAGGAGATTAAACAATTAATGTTTCTTCTACCACAAGAGAAGAACAAGGCAAGAAAATTGGGACAGAATTGGGGGCAGTCATCTATGTATTTCTCCAAATAAATTAGTAACATAAAGAAAGGAAAATAAGTACAAATTTAAACAAACCTAGAGGGTGAATACTGGACAATGGTAGGTAGAAAAATGTGGCATAATAGCAGATTGCCAATAGTCTATGTTTCTGTGAATTTAACCTAGAATTACTGCAGCATGTTCTCACCAAGATCTCCAGCTAAAGCCAAAGTGTGTGAAATTTCTTCATTCTGATTTTCAGCCTGAGTTTATCACACCAGTGGTATTTATAATATTGTCATAATAATTTCTTCTGGTAATGTTACCAAAGTTTGCCTCCTTTAAAAAATTAAATCCACCTTCATTTTTTAGACATTATTTAACTATAAAAAGATATGTTTTAGTTCAGTTTGTTGAACCAAATACGTGGTCCAAGTTCATTATTTTTTGGAACACGTATATTTTTACAGGCTACCCCAGCCTCACTGTCTGGCCTGGTCACTGTTGATGGTCTGCTGTGCCTGTTGGTGCCAAGTAAGCACTGATAGATACGTGGAGATTTATGACCTTTTATATCAGTTATCCTTGCCCAGCCACTAACAAAGATGTGACCTTGAGCAGGTCAGTTCCCTTAATCTCTTTGTCTGAAAAATGAGGGGGTTGGAGTAGATGAGCTTTAAGGTCTTTCCAATTCAGTCTCAGTTTCCATGACTCTAAGCAAGATTCTTTATTCCTTTTCAATTCAGTTCACAGGAATATCAGCTTAGCACAAACTTAGGTGCAAGGCATTGCCTACTACAGGGTACACAGAGTAAAATTGTCTCTGCTTTCAAGGAGCTTATGAAGTTAAAGACAAATTATACAAATAAATTAATTAGAGTTGTTAGAATGTGCAAAGAGAGTAGTGTGGAAAAGTGCTTGAGGTTTCAAGAGGGGTACTTTCCTTCAGGAAATGCTTTATAAATAAGGTGGCATTTGGATGGCCCTTAAAGAAGCTATATGTAGATATTGGAAAAAGGGAGAAAATACCATGAACAGGGTAGGAAAGAGTAGGACGTTGCTGGAGTGTAGAATGGAGTGGAGAGATAAGAGTGGGAAATTAGACTGGGGCCACATTGTAGCAGCCTGGAATGCCAAACCAAGAAGTTTAACTTTAATCCAATAAGCAAAGAGGATTCCGAGCAAAGGATTGATGTGTTTAGAATGGTACTTTAGAAAAATTAATGAAACATTGGTGTGAAGGATGGCTAGAGGTAAAGAGAACTGGAAAATTAAAGCCAGTTAGGAGACTTTCACAGAAGTCCTGGCCAGAGTAAAAACCACAGGATTTGGCAGACACTTGGATATGGGAAGGAAAAAAAAAAAAGGAAGAATTAAAGATGACTCCTCAGTTGTAGGCTCAAGTAAATGGATGGAGATAATACCTATGGCAGGAAATGGGAAGTCTAGAGAGGGAACAGATTTTGAGGGAAAGGCAAAGAATTCTCTTTTAAACTTTCTGAATTAGAAGAGCCTGTATAGTATTTGATGGAGAGGTGAGCTTCTCAAAATTAGAGATCCTGTCTTATTCATCCAGGTTCCTAATAGATGCCATATAAACAATGAATGAACAAGTAAATAAATGAACCAATAACCAGCTGTTAGTGAGAATGTGGGTCTGGAGCTCTATAGAAAAGCAAAAACTGGAGATAGCAATAGGGGTGCTCTCTACGGAGAAGTGATTGTGGAGGTCATGGAAGGTTGGTGTAGACAAAGCCTGAGGAGAGGAATATCTACATTTAGAGAACAGGATAAAGAAAACAAGCCAGTGAAGCAGGCAGAGCAGTGAACTGAGAGGTAGAAGGAAAATCAGGATAATTCAGTGTCCTGATGCAGAGGGAGGAGAGTTTCAGGAATACAGTGGTCATTGAAGCCCAATTTGGCCAAAGGGGCAAGGACTAGAAAAAGAACACCTGGTTTGAGGCTCTGAGACAGGCAATAGTCCATTCTGTAACCCCTGAGGCTGAACTCCTCAGGGTTAGAAGATATGGAAGGAAATGGAGACTTTGCAGTGAAGGGCAGAGAAGGCAAGAGGAGCTTAGAACTGACTGGATCAAAGGGCCTGGTTGAACAGGTGAGAACTGAGCAATAGAGAGAGAGACTGAAGTGGAGTCAAGAACACCAGAGATGTGGTAAAAGTATACAAGGGGCCACTATTCAGCCTTTAAAAAGAAGGAAATCTTGTTATTTGCAACAACATGGATGAACCTGGAGGACATAATGTTAAGTGAAATAACCCAGGCACAGGAAGACAAATACCGCATGATCTCACTTGTATGTGGAATCTACAAAAGTCAAACTCACAGAAGCAGAGAGTAGAATGACAATTACCAAAGGCTGGGGAGATGTTGGTCAAAGGATACAAAATTTCAGTTAGACAGGAGGAAGAAGTCTAGAGATCTATTGTACATCATGGTGACTATAGTTAATACAGTGCATACTTGAAAATTGCTAAGAGTAGATTTTATGTGTTCTCACCCCAAAAAAGATAAATATGTGAGGTAACGCATATTTTAATTAGCTTGATATAGCCCTTCCACAATGTAGACGTGTCTCAAAACATCATGTTTACATCATAAATATATTTTTATCAATCAAAAATAAATGAATAAGTATAAAAATGAAAAATAAAGACACCAGAAAAAGAACCGCCTGTGGCAAAATTGAAGGACACTGTTGCCATTTCCTCTACCCTAACCCTCAAACTTAGCTTCCCAGTCAGCTCCGTCTGCACTGACAGGGTGCTGCTGCTGTCTCAGGCTGCACAGGCAGTCAGGCAGAAACACTCAAAATGAAGCATGAACAACATCCTCTCTATATTCTCCCTTCCCTGACTTGCCATTCTCTGGTGCAAAAGATGCAGAAACAGCCTCTCAACCAAGTCCCAAAGTTCTATATCAAAATAAATGATCACCATCCCTATTTATTTAACAACCTTATTTTTGTTTGTTTTTTGTCTGATCTAGATGCAGCCGCTCTCTGTTCCCTGCCCCAATGAACATCTGCACTAGGCCCAAGCTTTGGAGTGAGTTACCTGAAGAGTGACACCATTTATTTGTAAACTACTGTAAGTACATTACACATCCAGTGAAAGCCTTCTTAATTCACTTTGTTTGATTAAACACATACACGCACACATGCACTTGTAAAAATAGGTGACATTCTAGATGGCTTCATCTCTTGGATGCAGCAAGGTAGCCAGACTCAGTCCTGAGGTGTCCACAGTGGGTTCTCAGTTTCCTGCCCACAGAGCATGCCCTGTGCAGCATCATTCCCTCCTCACAGATGGCCGTGCCGAACTGGATCTGAGCACACCTTGCAGGGACTGCTGCTATTCTCCTTGTGTATCTGTGCCTCTGCCTGACATGGTGGCAGATCTTCCTGATCTGTTTGCTTCTCATCACCCTTCTGTGCCACTCTGTTGAATCTCATGGTGGCTTGTCATCTCATGCCACCTTAATCAAATCTGTGAGCCAGCTTTGCTTGCCTATGTTTGCCTGTTGTCTGAGCTGCAGGCCCATGCTGTTTTCTCCTTGCTATTCTAGGGAGCCAAGATGCTTCCCCTAGGCTCTGGGCTCCTTCCACCACATCTCCAAGCCATTGTATCCAGCTCAGCTCTGCTCTCTGAATGCATGGGTCTATGTAGTTGATTTAGTTCTCTCCATGTGGGACATTTATGTTGGAGAAGTACAGCCCTTGTGAGGAAAGGTGCAGAAGTAAGTTAGGGCAGAAGATATGATACCTATGGGAAAATACTGATGAAATATTGATATCAAGTATGCGTTAATCATTGCTAAAAATAACAGATGAATATATGCTTTTTCCCCCACTAGAAAAGCCAGAAATTTGAATGATTTAGAGGCTATGCATGCAAAGTAACTTAATTATACATTTTAAAATGAAAATTCATTCAAGTTCTTGTATTCACAAGTTTTCCTATATGTTATGAGGCAGGTAATGGGATGGTGTTTTACAGACTTCTATGTTATTGGAAAACGCTAAACCTGGGAGACTAACATCCCCCTTAGGCTTCAGGTAGGATTTGCACATTCATATTTTCTATGTCATGTCTTTAGCTATTCTGGCATAAATCGAACCCAAAGGGATGAAGCCAGAATTTTGCTTTATTTCTGTTCCTTTTTACCTCTGATGGTTTTAGTCACCTGAATCATAATTGATGGTAGCTGAAGTATAGGTGATAGACAGGCCTGCCTGACCAGGATAGGCATGGGAACTGCCAGAGTATTCTGCAGTACTAATAGGATTGAGGCATTGGGGATTAAATACATGACAGAAGATCAAAAATAGAGTTTCTTTAGTCCACCCCCACATAAGGAACTTACTTGTATAATACTTTCATTCTTCCTTAAGTTGAAGTGCAAGGAGTACCTTAGAAATTCCCACATCTGGCTAGTTTTTGAGTTTTTCTTCATCCCAGAGTAACTATGCTGGTGCAAGTAGCACAACCTTACTAGGATGCAGACTGGTTTCAAAGTTTCTATATCCTTTAAGAGGGAAAAGAGTCTTTACCACTCCTACCTTCCTGTGCTGCAGAGAACCCAGATCCAGACCCCAAAATCAGGACCTGATGTTTCCTGAAAATTACAGAGAAGTCCACAAGTGAGCATCTGTTTCTGCCATAGGAAGTATTTCATCTGTGTAGAATGCCAGTGCCTGTTTTCACTTCTCATGGACCCTAGAGAATGGGCAGATTGGATTATAATCTTTGCAGTCTCTGCTATTCAGAAATTCAGCTTCCTTGTATATAAAAGAGAAGTAACAATGAAACTTACAGAGACTTGCTAGGTACAAAAATCAATAAGGTGGATAAAGTTTAAAATGTGACCTATTTGCAGAAATGTGTCCCTCCCAATGGGTTGACAATGCTCTGGGCCTGGTCTCAAGGCTTGGGGTGAGTGGGGGTGGCAGTGTTAGATTTTAACACCTACCCATCTCCATGGCACCTGTATAACCATGCTCAGCAGCCTTGCCTACTCACCCAGATTATTGTAATAATTAAATGAGATAATGTATATGTAGTGTCTGCCACAACAGAGGTGAGTATGTTTACTCAATTAACTAAAATTTGCTGAGCATTTACTATGTTCCCAGCACTGTTCTAGGCACTAAGGATATGGCAGCAAGTGAAGCAAAAATCCCTGCCCTCATGAGCTTACTTACATTCAGTTTTCTTGCTCTATGAACAGCAAATAGTCAAAATCGGTACTTGGAAGTTAAGAAAGAACTGATTTTATATTGCTCTGTCCTCCTTCAAGAAAGTATAATTGAGAGTAAAAGGGAAAAGGAAAGAATAGATGTGATGATTAGTCTTGCCACCCCACAACAAAACCCCAGAACCATTCTTTGCCCTGAAATGTGACCCAGGAGATTGACTTCTCTTGTCTTCTAGCAGTCCTTTGAATTTGGCTGAAAGGAGACATCAGCAAGAGATTTGAGAGTGGGAGGAGGGAGAGGTCAGGGTATTTATTAGTTCAGTCCTCCTTCCCAACTCCAATTCTGACTGGACTTAGAAATCCTCACCCCTCTCCTTGTCCCCTCAGTTTAAACAGTTTAACTCTGAGATTGACAGCTTTCCACTGTTGCTAGTTGCTGGTGCTTCACTATCCCTGAGGGTCCCTTAACCTCATCTGCACCTTAGCATACAGTCCTTTCATTAAACTCTCTTCAGTTAAAACCTTTGCATGTGCCATCTGTTTCTTGCCAGGATTCTGACTAATACAGTAAGGGAGAAATACACTGAAAAACATTGTAAATCAGCCCTGCTAAGAAAGTTTAAAAAAAAAAATTGATACAAAAGCCAGGAAAGGACCAAGAAAAAAAGAAAACTACAGACCAATATCCCTTATGAATATAGATGCAAAAATCCTCAATAAAAAACTAGCAAACCAAATTCAACAGCACATCAAAAAAATAATTCACCGTGACCAAGTGGGCTTTATCCCAGGGATGCAAGGATGGTTCAACATATGGAAATCAATAAATGTGATTCACCACATAAACAGAAGCAAAAACAAAGACCATATGATCATTTCAATAGATGCAGAAAAAGCATTTGACAACATTCAGCACTTTTTCATGATAAAAACACTCAAATACTAGGCAGAGAAGGAATATATCTCAAAATTATAGAAGCCACTTATGACAAACCCACAGCCAACCTCATACTGAATGGGGAAGAGTTGAAAGCATTTCCACTAAGAACTGGAACAAGACAAGGGTGCCTACTGTCACCACTTCTATTCAACATAGTGCAGGAAGTTCTAGCTAGAGCAGTCAGGCAAGAAGAAAAAAATAAAGGGTATCCAAATTGGGAAAGAGGAGGTCGAACTATCAGTTTTCGCTGATGATATGATTTTATATCTAGAAAACCCCAAGGACTCCACCAAGAGACTCCTGGAATTGATAAATAAATTCAGCAAAGTCTCAGGTTACAAAATCAATGTACACAAATCAGTAGCATTCCTATACACCAATAACAGTCAAGCTGAGAGTCAAATCAAAGATTCAATGGCGTTCACAATGGCCACAAAGAAAATAAAATACCTAGGCATATACTGAACCAAGAAGGTGAAAGATCTCTATAAAGAGAACTATGAAACACTGAGGAAAGAAATTGCAGATGACACAAACAAATGGAAAAATGTATCATGGTCATGGATTGGTAGAATCAATATTGTTAAAATGTCCATATTACCCAAAGTGATTCACAAATTCAATGCAATCCCCATCAAAATACCAATGTCATATTTCACAGATCTAGGAAAAATAATTCTACATTTCATTTGGAACCAGAAAAGAGCCTGAATATCCAAAGCAATCTTAAGCAAAAAGAACAAATCTGGAGGCATTACATTACCAGACTTCAAACTATACTACAAGGCTATAGTAATCAAAACAGCATGGTATTGGCACAAAAATAGAGACATAGACCAATGGAACAGAACAGAGAACCCAGATTTAAAACCATCCACATACAGCCACCTGATCTTTGACAAAGCAAACAACAATATACACTGGGGAAAAGAAGCTCTATTCAGTAAATAGTGCTAGGAGAATTGGATAGCCACATGCAGAAGAATGAAACAGAATCCATATCTCTCACCACTCACAAAAATTAATTCAAGATGGATAAAAGACTTAAATGTAAGGCATGAAACCATAAGAATGCCAGAAGAAAATGCTGGAGAAACTCTTCTAGATATCAGCGTAAGCAAAGAATTTATGAAGAAGACCCTAATGGCAATCACAGCAACAACAAAAATAAATAAATGGGATTTGATTAAATTAAAAAGCTTCTGCACAGCTAAGGACATAATCAACAGAGCAAATAGACAACCTACAGAATGGGAGAAAATATTCGCAAGTAACCATTCAATAAAGGGCTGGCTAATAACCAGAATCTACAAAGAATTCAAGCAAATCAGCAAGAAAAAAACAAATATCCCCATTAAAAAGTGGGCAAAAGACATGAACAGAAGCTTTTCAAAAGAAGAAAGACAGATGGCCAACAAATATATGAAAAAAGTTCAACATCACTAATCAGGGAAATGCAAATTAAAACCACAATGAGATATTACCTTACCCCAGTTAGAATGGCTTTTATTAAAAAGTCCAAAAATAATAGATGCTAGCATGGATGCAGAGAGAAAGGAATGCTTATACAGTGTTGGTGGGACTGCAAATTAGTACAACCTCTGTAGAAAACAGTGTGAAGATTCCTCAAAGAACTAAAAGTAGACCTACCATTTGATCCAGCAATCCCACTACTAGGTATTTACCCAAAGGAAAGAAGTCATTTTATCAAAAAGACAGACACTTGCACTCAAATGTTTATTGCAGCATAATTCACAATTGCAAAGATGTGGAATCAACCCAAGTGCCCATCAATTCATGAGTGGATTAACAAAATGTGGGTATATGCATACTATAGAATACTACTCAGCCATGAAGAAGGATGAATTAAGGCCTTGTGCAACAATTTGGATAGAACTGTAGACCATTATCCTAAGTGAAGTATCTCAAGAATGAAAAAACAACCACCACATGTACTCACTATTAAATTGGAATTAACCCATGAGCACACATGTGCACAGAGGGAAGTAAAACTCGGTGGAAATCAAGCAGGGGGAGGGTGGAGGAGGGGATGGGCGAAAATCTACCTAACGGGTACAATGAACACTGTGTGGATGATGGGCACACTTATAACCCTGACTCAAGCATAACAAAAGTGATCCATGTAACCAAAAACATTTGTACCCCCATAATATTCTGAGATTTTTAAAAATTGAGAGAATAAAATGCTTTAATCATAAAAACATCTTAAATCGATGGGACAGCACTGGAGCAAGTAGTAAAAGGATAAATTGTGTAAAAAAAAAAACGATAAGCAAGAGTGCCGTATGTTTGTCTCAGTGTGGACCATAGTGCTCAGGCTTGATGGGCTTCTGTAGGCTAAGTGTTCTGGCTTGACCCTCAACTTCAAGGAGCTCTTGGTATAGCCACAGCAATGACAAATGTGAACAGAAAGAAAGTGTCAGGAGGGTAAGACGGGGAGATCAAAGTGTTGAAGAGGAGATTGCTTATCCTAACACTCTTTCTGCCTTTGCTGCAATAACAATCCATTTCCCCTGCCCAAAATCTAAACATTAAAAAAGATTACTAAGATAAAGGAAATGTCTTCTTATAGCTAACTGATGCAAGCCACAGAACTAATTCTTTCTATGAAGAAGCTACCATTATTGCACCCTTTACCATGTTCCAGCACTATGCTAATCACTTTACATGGCTTAGCTCATTTATTCCTCACAAGAACCCTAAGAAGTGTAGGTATTATTATTCCCATTTTACAGATGAGGAAAATGAGGCCCAGAGATGCAGAGTAATCTGCCTAGGGCATACAGCTACCAGGTAGAGGAGCTCAGTTCTGCGGCCACCCCTTGTTGGGGTGGTTTGTTACCACCTTCCCTTTCTCCCCTGCCCAGATACTCTACTAAGCTTTTTCCATGCGTTATTTGCAGGGGGGAGGGGAGGGTGCAAGGGGGAGTAGGGAAAGGGTTACCTCTCCAAAAAGATTGGAGGAGGCATGACTGGTCTAAATTACCATGAGCCAATGGCTGAGTAATTATTTATCAAAAGGAGGTTCTGACTGATTCTTTCTTATCCAACCAGGTTGATAAGTGGAAGGCATATTAACATGCAGGGGAGGGTGGGAGCCCAGTGAAAGGAGAAAATTGGGAGAGGGAGATAGAAGAGAACACTCTTCTCTCAACAGACCCTAGAGACTGCTAAGAGCTCACACAGATAAAATATTTATTTTTCCATATGTTGCAGAAAGCATTGCCATCGCTGTATGTGTGCAATATGTGCAAAAGAGTGTGAAATATATACATCAAATGCCGCCGATCTGGTTAATTTCCATGCATTTAACATGCTTAATACCTACCATCTCATCAATATGTTTTAATGCATATTTCGTTCCACATACAATATGGTCTAGTTAAGAAAGAGCCAACATCCTCCACAGCCCTACTCACTGCTATGTTTCAGCCCAAAACTTGTTGCCAGGGCCAGCACAAAGAGAGTTAAAAACCAGAAGGTTCCGCTGGCTAACTTGGCCGCCAGTCACCTTAAAATGCCCTCCCAGCTCTTGAAGCAGCCTTTTTCTCGTAACAGAAATGTTTGCAGTGGGGAGATGAAAATGTTTTTGTTCTCTCTGGACAATTGGGAGATGTTCACTCAGAATGTCGGAACTGACCGTTGACAGGCGGGTGCCTGCGGCCACACTTTCTTTTTTTTTTTTTTTTGAATGCAGAGCTCCCCCAGTGTGGCGGGAGGAAGTACACAATGATTGGTCTGTTTCTCTGTGGAAGTGTTCAGGGTACACCCAGTTTTGCTTTGCATATATTTACGAAACATCTGCCCTTTTCTTGTTCTTAAGTCCTTCCCCCTCACCAACCCCCTTTCCCCTTTTCCCTGGTTTCTTTCTTTGTTGTTGTTGGCTTGTCTAACTTTTTCATTGGAGCTTTCATTTTCCGGTTGAGGGGCGACTTCATCAGAGTGTATAATTTTAACAGAGCGAGAGAAAGAGAGGAGAGACAGAGAGAGACAGAGAGAGAGAGACAATGAGAACTAAAAAGAAAGAAAGAGCCTGAGCGACCAGAGCTTGGCAAATCAACCTTTGGCATGGTGACCAGGAGGAAGGTTCTGGTCGGGAGTTCTCCTCTCTAAAACCGGCCTGGAGTCAGCCAGTGTGCTGCTGCCCTCTAAAGGCTCCGGGGAATAATGCATAGCCACAGAGGCTTGGAAAGACCTGCCCTCAGAGGTGCCATGTTTATATAATTCTCTTTATACAACCAAAGAATGTATTTTCGATTAATTATGACAGTGCTTATTCTTTCCTCCTTAAGAAGCTGTGAGCTGCAAAAATGAGGTCAAATAACAGCACCTGTGCATGTCTAGACATAGACTGGTGTTATGTGTTAGTGTTTCTCAGCTCCAGAAAAAGGAGTCCAAGAGAACTATTAGAGGGTGAGATAGACAACAAATTGCTTCTAAGGACGGTGAGTGGTTCTCTGTTATCTGTGCTATTGGGAAACAGTCCAGTGATATAAGGGTAGGTAAAGTGATATTGGGCAAATGAGGGAGTGAGGCAAAAGGTTGAGTTCTGTGCCACAAATGTTCTCCCAAAGTGATCCTTTAGACAACAAACAGGAGGGTGTGGTAGGAAGTGAGGTAGGAAGCAGGATCAAATCTAGGGAAGGAAACAAAGGCATTGATATGAAGAACACCACAATTTTTACAATTAAAAATAAAAGTAATGTTGGTGGTTTGGCCATATACTCAGGTTCGAAAGTAAGCTTCCTTAATTTTCTGAAGCGTACCTGAAACTAGCCTAGGCCTTGTCTATAGGCATCAGAAATAAAGATTTTTTTTCTGCTAAGTGATATATGTCATTAGTGTTTTGTCCTTATATTTAAATGGATCATGAGGGCCAGCCTAACCTTGCTGAAAAAAATGGCCCTATTCTTATTAAATGTCCTTCATGCATCCAAAGGGAAAACAGCCAGTCAAGGTAGATTTTGTTGCTGCATAAAGAATAGAAAACTTAATTGGGATTCAGACTATGACTATTCTCAAAATACACTCTAATTTCAGCTCCATTTCATTCTACCAATGAATGGTTATTGAATGACAGCTTTGTCTAGGTTGCTCTGTTCAACAGTACAGACTAGACAGTAAACTCTGGGAGGGCAGGAACCAGGCCTGTTTTATTCTCTAGCCCATGCTGGCACATCACAGGCACGTAATAAATATTTGTAAAATGAATAAGTGAATGAATAAATGATGGGAGGGAAGAAAGAAGGAAAGAATGGATGAACACAGGGACTACAAAAATAACTAAGACATTTCCTTACCCTCAGAGAGCTTGCAGTTTCTTTTTTTAAAATTTCAAAATATTAAGAGGGTACAAATGTTTTTGGTTATGTGGATCGCTTTTGTAATGCTTGAGTCCCAACTACAGGTGTTGAAATAAAACTTAGTGAGTAAAGTAAGATTAGTAAAAAAGGGTTTAGGGATTTCAGAGAAAGAGGTAGGGAGGAATTCAGGGATGGGGAAGAAGTCCTATCTGGTAGAGACAAATCAGTACAGTTACAAGATGGAGACAATATTTAATAAGTATGAAGGATAAATGTGATTTTAACAGGCAGAGATGAAAAGGGGGGTGTTCAAAGCAAGAGAAATAATTTGAGCAAAGATGTACAGCCAAGAATGTCAATTCTCAGGATGTCCTGGGAAAACTCAAGAAATTTGAGAGTCTAGTATGGCCAATATATAGGACATGTGAGAAAAGCTAGGGCAGGTATGGAGCTGACCTGAGTGTCAGGCTAATGTAGTCATCTCAAATTTAGTCAATGCAAAGAAGCAGGACTAGAGGAGTCAAGGAGGATGGAGACAATTAGTAAACAATAGATCACTATCTAGATTAGATAAAAAGTGGTAAGGTGATTGCAATTAAATTAGAAAGGAAACACAGATGTGAAAAAATGTGAAGGAAGCAGAGTTATCAGAACTTGTTGATGAATTGGCTTGAAGGCAGAGGAAGGTATACAATGACACTGAGGTTTCCAACCTGGTAGCAGACAACAGTGATAGAAATAGGGACCTGAGGGGAGGTATTGGTTTTCACAAAAAAGGGGAGTTAGGCTTTGGAGACTTTGATCTTGGATACTTCCTTAGACCAAAAACCAGAATGCCAGCTCCTTGGGGTCCATGTATATGCTCAAGATTTGACGATTAGTGCCATAGTCACCGTTCAACAAACAATTGATAAGGCATTGCAATTTGTTGTTTCTCTTATATTCCTTCCTCCATACTGAAAAAGATGTCTGAAAGCTTCCCTTCTATTCTAATCTTTACCATGCCATTTCTGCCTCCTGCCCTCTAAAGAAACAGGTTTAATTTCACAACATGTTGGACCAAAAACACAGCATACTAATCATGACACCATATTCTGCAAGGGCAGATTTAACTACCCAGTACAACAAATTTCACTACAAAATATTCTGTAGAACAAATCCATTGCCATGCTCACGGAAACAAGGGAAACATGGAAACAAATCTACTTACACAAATTCTGTACCACGCATATGAACTTCTACCAAAAAAAAAAAAAAATACTTTTTCTGATCACTATTCACATAGTGATAGAAGAGGAACAAAGTCCAAGAAATTGGGAAAATGTACAGGGACTAACAATCCAGTTTGTTTGAGGTCTAGGGTACATGCAATGTAAGTATTTATAAATTTAATCTCAGTTGCATTGTCCTGTGGAGAGGAGACCTGAGCTGACTGATAGCTGAGCTGTTTTACTTCCTATTCCTGACCCCAAATAACAATTAGTAACAATTACTCTCAAATTCCCTTCACTCATCTCTTCCTCACATCCAAAACACACAATCACATTCCTAAACTCCAGGATACCCTAAATCAAAAGTCAAAGGGAATCTTAAGCATAGGATGAGTAAAGAGTTGGCATAGAGGGTCTCTATATGATACCTTCCCTCTTTACCTACTAGAATCTAAGCTCTTCTCACTTTTCACTTGCTACTCTAACAAAAACTTCCATCACTACCTCCTCATCTGTACAGCCTGCAAATTTAGACTGTTATTTAAAATTATGTATTGATTTAAAATAAAATCTAATAACAGCAAGAAAGTTGAATGTTCCATAATGTGTTCCATGAATAGAAACTTAAAGCTGGAAGGAACCTTTAAGGCCTTCTAATCCAAGCCCTTTATTTTACAGATGAGGAAACTGAAGCCCAGAGAGGTGAAGTGAGGTGCCCAAGGCCACACAGCAAGTTAGAGGCACAGCTAGTACCATAGCTCAAGTCTCCTGACTCCCAGTCCAGTGCTCCTCCCATTACTCCACGGGTCCTGTCTCTAAGCTTCCTGACAAATGCTAGAACGGTAAACCTCCACTAGTATTTTTCCAGACCATGTTAAAACTCCTAAGGGGGGTGGGGGGAGGATGCTTTCTTGGATAATGTCAGCCATACGTAGCTCAAGCTGTCTAAAGTTCTGGGACAGGGTCTTTTTATGCAGCCAACAGAGTCCAAATGTGGTGCTGTTTGCTTGGCCCATATGCTTTCATGTGTTCCCAGTTAGGCCATTACTGGAGGGAAAAAAACAAGAATCAGCTTGTTTTAAAACAAGGGACATACTGGACTCCCTCCCATCCCCCTTCAGGAAAAAAAAAATCAAGTTATCTTTAACAGATTCTAAAAATGCCTTTTCCCAAATATGCAGTCAGTTCCTTCAAAGGGCCCTTTGTTTATTTTCAGGAAGAAACCCAAGACAGCTGAAAACCAGAAGGCATCTGAGGAGAATGAGATTACTCAGCCGGGTGGATCCAGCGCCAAGCCGGGCCTTCCCTGCCTGAACTTTGAAGCTGTTTTGTCTCCAGACCCAGCCCTCATCCACTCAACACATTCACTGACAAACTCTCACGCTCACACCGGGTCATCTGATTGTGAGTACACCGCGAAGGTGATGGTGTCTCCGCAATACTTGGAGTGGTGCTTCTCCCCCGGGTTCTGGCTGTTTTGCATTCAGAGCAAGCCGTTCGCATTTGGTCTTCTGAAGTAGCCAAAAGTAACATGCCACCATTTTGATTCAGCCAACATCTATGTATTTTCAAGGCTAGAATGTATCTTAAAGCCAGGTGACCAGCCATTTGGCCTCAAAAGGCTGATTATATGAACCACATCTTCTTTCATAGCATTAACTCAGAAAAAGAAGTTGTGTTGCTGCTTTCTAATTATTCTTGATTTGAATAATGGCATTTCCACCATTACTAAATTGAACATCCAAATATGGACCTCAGAAGGCCAGTTAGACACTAGGAAACATCCATTTTGAAATTACATAACACAAGTCAGATTTGCATTAGTTATTGGAGTCTCATGTAGCTTGGCTGAATTTCTCTCTTTCCAGTTTTTAATTTATTTTGAAGTGGTTAAAGGATAGCATAAATTTACAGAAGAAAAGAGAATGGCTTCCAAGAATTCAGAAGCCACCCAGACTTCACATAGCCAATAAGAATTCAGGTTAAAAATATTTTTTAATTAAAAAAACTGCCTAAGGGCTAAATTTGGAAATGGGCAGCTTAATGAGATCGTCACTATTGAAATCACTTCTTTGCTGTTTATTTTTGCCATCTTCCCACTAATCTGGGAGTCACTTCTTCAAATTCTATTTTAAGAAAGTTGATAAATCACGTTTAGGAGATTTTTTTTCTCTTTCTGAAATGTAACCCATTACTTCAGAGAGAAAGAAACATGTGTGTTGACAATGGAAAGGAATGAAATAACTTTGGGGTTGAATCCAAAAGAATATGCCTTTTAGTCTTAAGATACCCAACAACTCTTCTGAACTGATCTCCATAAAGGATGTCTGGTAACAAGCAAAGAACTGGCATATTCTTCTTTAAAATGAGTAATATAAAACCAAGAAAGTTTTATTTCAATGATAAAATTCTGTCCACAAAGATAAATATTATTAATTAGGAAATGAGACTCTAAATCTCCTATTGTTATTTTTCTGACAGAACAAATGTAAAATTCTGCAAAGAGGGCAGGAGGTACATGGGCCTGGGAGATTCCATTCCCTACTTGCTTCATTATAATAGTCTCTAGATAAAGGGAAAAGACATAGGGGCAGGATTGGGGTGTAGAGAGCTTGTTCTACTTATGGTTGGGCTGAGACCACACTCCAGCTGTCACTAGAAAATGAAAAGAGAAGTAATGTGATCCAAATCTCTATGGCCCATGTGTTTGTACAGTCAAGTTGCAGCTTCTATAGAGAAACCTAGACGTCAGAAGCAGGGACTGTGTTCTGTGGACCATTGTAATAGCCACATTCTTGGACTTTCTTGCCTGGCAGTCTCTATCCTAATAGTAATTACAGGAAGAATTGGAAGATAGCGTGGCACAGTGCCCATAGACATGTGCACACTTACCAGGAAGGTAGCCCGTTCCCGTGGTGAAGGGCCTGGAGCTTCTGCATGCAGACCTTCATTGCCTGGCTTACTGCCACACCTTATGGGTGTGGATTGCATAGAATGGCCTTAGCCCAGAAATCTGTTACAGCAAAATGAATGTTTTGCGAATAGAAAAGGCATTGGACTTCATTTATTGTACCTTACCAGGCATTAGCATGAAATATGTTTAGGAACGGTATGATGTTGCCGTACAGCTCCTTGGTGACCCTGAGGAAGCCAGTGGATTTGAGCTCAGTAGGGTGTCTGAATGCAGTTGGAAGGAGAACAAATTGGGAGGAGAAATCTAATCTCCAGCGGTTTAGAAAGTCATTTTGATTTTGCCATTAAGATGTGTAAGTCCTCTCTGCTCTAACCTGTTGTTTAAATCGATTATACTTTTCCCCAAATATATTTGGATTGTAGTTTGTCCTGATTTGAGCCTACACTTAGAGGAAAATTGTTTTTAGGAAAGATTCACAGAAATCTGTCCATTTGGAGATTGCTTGAGAGAAGACAGGAAAAAGGTTTTATTTTAAGCTGTTAAAATTTTTGGATGCTTTTCTTGCATTCAAGAGGATTTTTTTTTTTTTTACTTTCAAATGTCATTCTTACCATAGATTAATTTAAAAGCCTAATTTCTTTAAGGTAAAATATTCAGTTCCTATTTAGAACTAACAGATTTGGGGCATTTAAAAATAGTGCCCTTGACTTGTTAGTCTCTTTAACTTCAGAAACATTCCACCAGTATGTGGTGTTCCAAGCTTTCACAAGCGCCTGAATTTTTATAGCACCTTTTTATTTGTCGTGTGTTTAGCAAAATTATTCTTAGTCGTGCCTTAATGCCCATTTCCTGTCAGTCAGTATGATTCTTCCCAATTTACAGATGAGAAAACTGAGAAAACTGATACACAAATAGATGAATGACTTGCTCGTGGTTAACTCATTTGGGTACTGAGGGGTGTCTATGGATTTTCTCTCATTGTGAGAGCATTTCTCATGGGAATTCTTTGTTCCAAGCCCAAAAATGGCATTCCTGGCTCTAAACAGGCATATTGAAAATGTGCTACTACTCATATTGGTGACTTGGTTATAAAACACGACGGATAAAACATCCTCACAAAAGAAAAGTCAACTCTGCCTATGAACTGGCAAGGGTGGGTAAGCCACTGTGTCTTTGCATATGGAGGACACAGGTTATGTTTTAGAGCAAAGATAACAAGTCTGACCCCTTAAATTCTCAGTTGGCTATTAACCTGCTGAGCCACTTCAAATTTGGCAAAAGATCCCAGTGATATTCAAAACAAGAAGGAATATAGTAGAGATACGCTTTTCTTTGTGAGATGATGAGGTTAACATTGCTGCCGAAATGTGTGCTGCTTCGCAGTGCACCCACTAGCACAGTTTCCTTTTAGCAATATTCCCCCATTACCTCCTAGCTTGTCACCCCTTCATCATTTCTGAAAATCTAACGGTAAACAAATTCAGATGATGATAATGGAAGGCATTAAGATGAGTTTGGGGATGCAAAGGGTAGAAAATCCCTAGGTGTTTGACAGAGCAGTTACCCACTGAACAGGCTGAGTATGAGCTGAGCCAAGCTCTCCCTTTAAATGCTTAAACAGGACTAAACCAAGTCAGTAGAGCAGACGAAGCTCTCCATATGAAAAACCTTTCTTGACAGCTATCAAGCTGTACCACATCACAGTCATATACATGTGATAGACGCGACCAGAACTTTTACTTGCATATTTCTTCCATTTTGTTTTCCCCCAAATAAGTCTCCCATTGAAGGGAGAAGTTATCTCCTCCCTTTGGCGGTCCTCCCTACCTCTGGCTGCAGATGTACCTGTTCTGATATCTTTTCCTTTGTTGGAAGCTGATATCCGTGGTTACTTATCTTCCCGTGTTTTGCACTGGCCTCATCAGACTGTCTCGTTTTTCATGTCCTTGCCAAGATGCACTTACACATTAACAGTTTTTATTTATTTTTAATTTAACCTTTACACATTACCAAACTGTTGTGTGGGTGGGTTTAACTTTAGCTCTGAAGGTAGCATGACTCTGCTGGGGCTGAACGCTGTTGAGGAGCCTGGTGGGCTCTTCCTCTTCTACCTCTTGTCATCTACCTTCCTTGGCCTTCCCCCTCCCAACCGTTTGCTTCACCCATCCAAGTCCCTGTGATTAAAATTTTTAGTACACTTGGCTCATTTTGAACTTTTAAGCAATTTTTTTAGAGAACAAAACAAAGAAGATTTTTATGGCAAACTCCATTAATGCCACATTAAGGCTGACATTTTAATTACCCCAAAGTCAGGAAATGCAAAGTTCAGGTTCCCACAGCAACAGAAACTGTCCCCTTGAGTGTCGGCATCGCAGCAGATTCTTTCATTCCCTGATTACACAACACAGGGCATGGGGACATTGTTTTTATCCACGTACGTGGAAAGGAGCACAGCTTTTATCCTTTGTTTCTTTCCTGTAACTACAGTTGAGGATATGGGTCTTTAGCTTCCCTCCCAAAACCATCTATATGTATTATCCTGGAATGGAAGACTATTATAGCTCTACATGTGCACACGGACAGAATTAAAGTTGCTGTGGGAACATTAACTCTGATTTCCGGACTTCCGTGCCAGTCACATTTAAACCATAATGTTGTAATTTTTGGCATGTAATAAATGTGCATTTCATGTACACAGACAGAAAGAAGCATAAAATGTATTTTAAAGAGCAATTAATTACTAACTTTGTGATTAAAAAACATTTGGTGCATGTTCCTTCCCATTTAGCATCAGCTGCTGGTCTTAGCCAGGCCTAATAGATGACATACTGTGTCTCATCCTGTATCTCAGATGTACTTACTGTATGTTCCTGTTCTTCCAGATAATTAATTCCCTTAGTAAAGCTGTAGGGGGAAAACAAAATGGAAGGAATATGCAAGCATGTAAATAGGGTAAGGGATATTTTGAAGGAAATGATTCATTTCTGCAAATAAACCTCTTAGTCCCTGATAAAGAGCCAGAAATCTGCTAAGTGGGTGTAGACAAAGGTTTCTGGCCACCTTAGAGCATCTGGTTCAGGGCCATAAGAACAACTTTAAAGCAGATTTCCTTGTGAATTCCAGGCATGCCCACTGGGGGAGTGATTTTACTCTGTAAAAACTTTTTAGGCTTAAGTCTTAAAAAGTTATTTTACTCTGTAACAACTTTTTAGTGTATACTGTATTCAAACTAGAAAGTAAAAGTTGTAGGAAATGAGGTAAGTTGTGGGCTTTGCCAAAGAACCCCAACTTAAGAGAGTAATGTTTTTTCTTCCTTTGCATTTGAATCTGGTGACCCATTTGTGTTAGAGAAGGAAGTGTTTCAAAATAACTGAACAGGTTTGTGAGTGAAAGGAATTTGTAGCAATACTCTATGGTACAGTATTTAAAAATGCAAATGCTTGAGTGTATTTTTGAAACCGGGTGAGATAAAAATTTTACTGAAAGGATGTAAGGCTTAAACTCTTAGGTAAGGCTTTAAAGAGACACGCTCAATGAAGAACCTCTTGTTATTTGTTCAATTCTCTCTCTCCTGTTATGTATTCCTTTTTGTTCAGTTTGGTTGCATATGGTATTTAACCTTTAAGAAAGATACTTCAGTTTTACAAGGCTCTGATTTGCTTTTACTTGGGCTGTCTCTATGTGTGAATGTATGTCTGTATGAGTGAAAACTGCTCAAGCAAGTTTGAAGGTCTCTGGCAAATTTGACTGCGTGTTCAGAAAGTTTCCAATCGGAAAGCTGATTCAGTGTAAAACCTTCCAAAAACTTCCTGAGGCACCTGTTCACATGAAAAGATTGGATTTCTGTTGGAGGTGCTCAGAAGGCAGTGTTTATAACTGAAGATCTCTGTTTGGTGTGCCAAAAAATGAAAAACATTTTGGCCCCAAAAAACCTCCATAAATGTTCAAAATGTATAATCAAACAAAAGCTTCATTTGGATTCAAATGCATGTATCTCAGCAGATGTGTCTAAACTAACTGGAATCCCACAGGAGCAGCTGAACTGGATTTTGGTATGTCTTGATAACTGAAAGAGTTATTCTTAGACTTTGGAAGGACAAAAATGGTCCATCTGTGAAGAACTGTAATAGAGACATGGCAAAAAACAGCATCCTCTGAAAGAGTTTATTTATGGAATTTAGGACAAGTTGGACAATCCTGAAAACATTTTGGGGCCACACTAATTTGCAGAGGAAATATAGCCAAAATGGGATGGAATAGCAACCACAGACAGTTAGTATCCAATGGCTTGCTATTAATTTTCTAATAAATTCTGTATCAGTTAAGCAGTAAATAGAGCATCTTTGGTACAACTAAGTGCTCTCGTCATCTCCAAAGTGTCCTGCATTCCTCTTTATTCTACATCCTATAAGGAATTATATATTTATCTTTTAATTTAAACTATTTTTCTGTCATTTCATTAACCAAGTAAACCTCTTACTTGTTCAGTATGGATTTCATGTCTTCAAAGATAGTCTTTCCCTTTTTAAAAAGTCACCTTGCTGCCTCTGAGTTAATTGATATATAATCTCTTTGGAATTATTTTTATTACCTTTTATACCCTCTTATTTAGAGATTTAGTGCTTGTACATTAGAAAGCCAGTGAAATTTTTTTATTTGCTCTAATTTTCTAGAGTTTCTACTTAATATATTTGGGGAACACATTTATCTTTTAAAAGCATATTTTTTTAAGTTTTGTGTCTTAAATCTACCTCTGTTTATAAAATTGGTCCTTTTCTTATAAAACATGCCCTTTCCTTACAATGCTAATTTAGTTGGGTTTCTTCCATGGTCACATAATGCAGTAATTTTTGATAGCTACTCTTCCTCAATCATTCATGTATTCATTCACTTAGTCATTGATCAAATGTTATCAAAGCCCTACTTCTGCACCAAATCCTCGGCTAGGATTAGGGATGAAGATATGAACAAGATCCCATCCCCTCACTTTAGGAACTCATAGTGTTCCTGAATACTTTACTAAACACTTTACTAAACCTGTAAAGGGGTAAATACAAATGCAGAATTAAGTGTTTGACTATGCACAAAATGCTACAGAGCCCCTGAGGAAGGAGTCTGTGGCAGTGGGAAGGGCACCATAGCAAAGTTGACATGAAAATGGATCATGAAGGGATAGGCATGTGTAAAGTAGAAAAGGGAAGGAGGGAATGGCATTCCAGGAAGAAAGAACAGAAGCAAAGCCACAGAGGCACAAGAAGAGCATGGTGTTTTCAGAAAACAGAGCCATTCAGTTATGATACTGAGGCCTTCTTACTTTTTGCCTCCGTTTTAATCACGGGACAATTTGTATTTGGGTAACATTGCCTGTCGTTATAATTTAGCTGGGCTGAATTGCGTATCTGTGTTAGAGATACTTCCTTCCCAAATAAATAATAAAGCAAGACATCCATTTATTTTCTAACAGGCAAAAGTACCTTTCCTTTCATGTAGTCAGTAGAAGTATGAAAGAATTCTGAGGGATGCAGAGATGATTGATTGAACAGCAAATCTCAAAATAACCCTTCTTATTGAGAAAGTTTCATCCCAGAGCCACAGAGTCACCTATAGATGTCATGCTGGAACTTTGTCATTGAATCGTGGCCTCGCCAGACTCTAGCAATCTGTCCTCTTATGAAATCCTCCCAGGTCATTTGGCAAGTCTGGTCTCATTGCCCATTGCCTCAAGTTACACCATGCCTTATTGCTTTCCCAAATATTGCATGGATGTGCTTATAATTGTCCACATATAATTGTTAGGACCAACTGCTGATTTTCAGGGCTCTATTCTTCATCTTGCCATTTCATCTTTTGCTGGAGTACATCTTCAATTCTTATCTGCAGCTGCTAGTGACAGTTTCATATGTGCTTCCTCTGCTCATGGCAAATTTCATTATTTAAAATTAGTGCTCCTCCATATCTGTCAAGGCTTCTCACATCCTGCCTTTAAAAGAAAAAAAAAAAAAAACCCCAATGCACTACTGCCCTTGGAGTTGGATGATTTAGGATTGATTGAGAACATGCATGAGGATTCTTTAAGAACATCCTTGCTTTAAGGAAATTTCAAGTCAGGTCCTTCTACCAGTCACCTCGCACTAGGTACCATAGTCAAATCTCTTATTACTTCAGCAGAATGATCACTTTCTGCTTTCTTTTTTGCTTTTATTCTGCCTCTACATCCTTTGTTCTCTCTGAAGAATGTGTACCAGTTTGAACTTTTTATCAGCACTGAAAGAGATTAAATGTTACCTGGCCCAAACTCATTATTGTACAAATGAGGAAATGGAGGCTCAAAGAAGGCAAATGTCATAACAAAAGGTTCCTCGCATAGTGAGTGACAGAGCCATAAACAGAACCCTGCTCTTTCTCCCACCATATACGCTGCCTGTTACTGAGTCTGCTTCTGAGAGAATGTATGTTTTCTGAACGGAAAGGAGTCAAGACTATTTATCCATCAATTTATGGGACGCTTTCAATGTGGAGGACCACTGGCTAGGTATTGTGCAGGATGCAGTTTTATAAACTAGAGCCCTCTGCTCAGAGATTTAGAGTTTTACAGAGAAGATCAGATACATTCACAAACAACTACCCTGCAGGGTTTGGTTAAAGATACATCCTCATCCCTGTACCCACCAGAGCATTGATTCGCTCACTTGGCAAGTTTGTATAGAGCAGATCTCATGCGCCTGCCACCACAGTGAGTTCCGTGAGGGCACAAAGGTGTAGACAAACAGACCTCACCATCAAGAGTCTTAAAACATAGTACATGTCCTCAAGTCACCATTATCTTAAATAGAATTTAGCAAGTTTATAAAATACATTTTAATCCAGTTAACAGTAACATCTAGTTAAGTTTATCAGAGAAGGTTCCATTTGAACCCTTTTGAAAGAGGAATAGAATTTCACTGGAGGTAAGGCATGAGGGTAAGTTATGAGGGTTTGCATTCCAGTGCAGAGCTATGGAAGGGTTTTAGGCAGGGGCTACCATGATCAAGACTTTTCTTTTGGAAGATCTAATTCAGCAGCAAGGGTATGGAGGGTGCATAGATGTGGAAGGGAGAGAGCCCAGGGCACATGGTCAGTAGTTCACGTTATGAAGGGGCTGGTGATGGGGAAAGGGGAGGAGCCAGGTCAGCAGATTTTGTGGATGAGAGTGACAGCTTTGGGAGCTGAGTGGTAGGTAAAAGAAGAGAAATTATCAAAGATAGCTCCAAAATATCAAAAAGAGAAGATGAAAAGGAAGTGTTTAGAGGAATAGAATAGAGTTCCATTTCCTATAGTGCTGGGTATGAGATACCAGGGGTGGTCCCAGTGCAGACAACTAACACTGAGTCACAAATGGGGTACTGGAGTACAGCAGGAATATTTGAAATTAGGACTAGCAAACACCTTGGCCAAGAGGCTACACTTTAAGCCATAAATGTGGCAGTAAATTTCAAAGAAGACTTCATTAAGAGAAAAAAAGGAAAGCAGAACCTTGGGAATTATTTACTTTGAGTGATAAGAAAGAGAACAAAGAACCATCCAAGGAGGAAAAGAGAAGAGGGTCGGAGAGATGGGAGAAAAACCAGGATAGCACAGACGGACCATCAGGGAGGGGAAGGGTTGCAGGGTCAGGTGCTGCAGACGCCAGGGACGAACAGAACTGGGAAGAGATTACCTTGGGTTTGGGGATTGTTAGCTTCCTGGTGGCTGTCAAGAAAGCAGAATCAGTTGTGTCACCAAAAAAAAAAAAAAAAAAAAGGCCAGGCGCAGTGGCTCACACCTGCAATCCTAGCACTCTAGGAGGCCGAGGCAGGAGGATTGCTTGAACTCAGGAGTTCGAGACCAGCCTGAGCAAGAGTGAGACCCCCGTCTCTACTAAAAATAGAAAAAATTAGCTGGGGACAGCAGCTTGTGCCTGTGGTCCCAGCTACTCGGGAGGCTGAGGCAGGAGGATCCCTTGAGCCCAGGAGTCTGAGGTTGCGGTGAGCTATGATGACACCACTGCACTCTAGCTGGGGCAACAGAGCGAAACTCTGTCTCAAAAAAAAAAAATCATAAAGAGGGGTTCAGGAGCAAACAATAAATGGGAAGGCAACAATTACAAAGCACTTTTTAAAGAAGTTTAATTGTTTAAAAAGAAGTAATGAATGGGTGACTCAAAAGTGGGGTAATGAATATTTTTATGATGAAGGAGTCCCAAGCTTATTTATAGACTGAGAAATAAAAACCAGTGTTAAGGGAGACTCTAAGAGGGAATTAGATCTTCCATTTCACAGGACAAGTGGAATGGTAAATATATGTAAAAGAAATTTGAAGGCGCTACCTGAGCCCAATGAATCAGTAATTATATTATATTAGTTCTTTCTCTACTTCTTCCCGACATTGCTTTCTCTTCTTTTTAGCTAATAAGAAGTGTTTTACAAGAATTGTTACTTCACAAATACTTACTCAGTCCCTTACCCTCAGTATTCTCTGAACGTTAAGTAGAGGCCAGGTATCATATACTTTGAGCATTTAAATTCTTTAGCAATTTTTAAAACAAGGTATCTCAAAGCATAATCCTTTTTAAAAAGCCACATCCTGTGAACTTCTTTCATGACAGGCCCAATTCTAGAAGCTTTGTAGTTACTAATTACAAACCTATGTGTTGCTCTCATGTCCTCCTTCATTATCATGAGACATCACATTGCCAAGTTCATTATTTGGGGAGGGGGCATTTAACTTGTTTACTTAGACTGTGCTGTTATCCGTGGTGGTTAAAGGCATTCCAGAGGTCACTGCCACCTGGGCACAAAGTATCTGATGTAACTTCTACTTCAAGATGGTGATCTGGCATCAACTAAATCAAATGTTACTTTGCTCTGCTATTAAATTACCTGTAAAACTAAATGAAGAAATTATTTTATCACTACTGGAAATTATATAAACAGCCACATGGAAGAATTTTGAAAATGAGTCTTTATAATTTCACAAGGCAGAATGAATACATAGTTGATGTCAAAATTGACCTTGAGGAGTTTTTCCTTTCTTCTTCAATTCTAAGAAAGAGTTTCCTCCTACTTATTTACCTTCACTAATTTTAGCTTGGTTCATGTTATCAGTTTTATACCAAGATATTAAACCAAGGAATACAGAAATTTTAAGAAAGCTTGGTGTTGCAAGTAGTATACTGCACGAATAATTTTAAGAAGCAATAATTAAATTAACTTTGTCATTCAATTTTTTGCTGTAATCACTTTCTTTCCTGTATAATCATTTATTTTCTCTTTGCCTCATATCTTAACCAGGTATTTGAATATAAGGAGATAATGGAAGAAAGGTGCATATAAATTTGAGCTACAAAGAATAACTCTATGTCTCATGGAAAAGACACATACAAATTCTGAACTTGAACCCTTAGAAGTTAACCCTAGGGAAAAGGATGCCTGCCCTTTCCTCATAGAAATACTGTAGGTCTTTCCATGGAGGCCTGGATGGTTTTTTCAATTTTTAGGAAACCTGTAGAAATCTAGCCTATTCTATTTTATTCCTGACCTAAAGGTCACAGAGGGTGACTGGATCCTGGGACTCCTGAAGTAGCCTAAGTAATCCTGGGTTAACATGCTGAGAGGTGCTCCCAAGCAGACCTCATTTCCTTGTACAGTGATACAGGCAGAGGGTACCCCTATCCCACTCCACCCCCAGCCCCACCCCAGAACAGGAGTTCTTGACCTGGAGGACTTAGACTCCACTGGTACCATGACAAGGCCTCCCTCTTAGAGTCTGTGAACCTCCCGAGAAGACATACATACACATACTCATTCCTGTATGTATGTTGTTTTGGGACACAGGTTTAGAGCTTTCGTTAGATCAGGGTTAGAGAACTAAAAGAAGGAAAGAGCTACTTCCTCAGGACAGATGCTAATCAGAATCTGTATCCTCAAACCTGAGTGAACTAAGACGCAAGGAGGAGAGGCCCATACAAACATCCCAATACAGAATAACTCCTGACGCCCTTTCTGGTCCCTCCATTATGCCTTCAGGGCAGGGCGGGTATGATAACAGACTGCTAAAGCCATTTCTTGAACATGTTCACAAGAGACTACGATTTGGACCATGTGTTATTCAGAAAATGTTTTCTCACCCCCATGGTCTAGTTATTTGCTTTCTTTAATGTGCACTTCAGCCTATAAATGCATTTTACATGCCTTTAATTAACCTCCCTGTGCTTCCATTGCCTCATATGCATAATGAGAATAAAAATAGTATCTATCTCATAGGGTTATTATAAGGATTAGATAGAACACTATATGTAAAGCCCTAAAACAGTACCAGAAAAACAGCCAGCACTCAGTGAATCTGAGCATTAGCTACAGTTTAAGTGTTTTTAAATTATTAAGTAAATAGGGACTAAAACTGATGCAACATAAATGGCAGTTGTAACAAGTGCCACATCCTTCCCCCTGAGAATGACTGAGGCTCAAAAGCCCTAGATAAGTAGGACAAGAGTGTACGTAGAACAGTTACCCTCTTCACTTTAAGAAAAGGCCAATGCACTTCTTCTTGTCCCTCTTGGATTCAGGCCTGGGAAGACTGAGAAGTTTCTCCATTATCTTTTTGCCTTGTTTTATTCCCCCATTTGTCTTGGGTTTTTTTTTCTTAAAATGGAAGAGAACTGATATTTAGTAGGCATACATCTGTGTCAAATACATTACCTTATGCCATTTTTACAAAACACACTCCATTTTACAGATAAGGAAACTGGAGCTCAGAGAAGTTTAAAAAGCTTTCTGAATGTTTTCTTTTTGGTATAAGGAAAGGTTAAAGCATAATATATTGTTATAATATTAACCTATTAAGTTCCTTCTTGTCCTCAAGTGCATTCTAATCAATAAGAGATTTTCAGATTATAGGGAATGAATTTATGTGCTATTTTACCTTAGAATACATTGTAGAATCTGTACATGCCCCTATGTGCATCTTTAGGTATCATTTCACCATAGCACCTTCCAACCCAAATCCCGAAGAGTGGAAAACATCTGGTCTTAGAATGGGCAAGCTGCTGTGCTACTGTATCAGAGAGCCCTTTCCAAAGAGAAACACTTACAAGCAAAGAAATATCTTTTATATTTTTGAAAGACAGTCAGCTTGATGGCTTGAGAATAGTTCAAAATAATTCAAAATAGAGGTAAACTTAGAAGAGTAAATGAGTTTCACTGCACAGGACAATTACTCTTAATCACCCTGTTCACTTACCTTCTTCCATTCTGAAGCAGTTTGCAGTAGTTGGGAAAATTGTAATCTTAAGAAATTCAGTAAAACTTGTTGGCTCATTGTACCTAGTGAGCCTTCCCTGTCCCGTGGTACCCATATAGTTTTTGGTAATACGTGGAGATAACTTCAGACATTTGCATCCCTTAACTCCTGAGCGCTTTTGCTGCTGAGTATAGAATTCCAGAGACACATGGGTAGGAACTTGATCTACACGTCTCCTGGTAATAGTTGCAGATCAGATCAAAAGCCAAACTAGATTGTGTAAAAGTCTGTATAAATCCCAAATCAGAGCTTTAAACTAATAACTTACTGAGTCATGATTTCTGCATCTCATATGCAGTATTCCTTAAATCACATGTTGATGGCTAATCAGCAGAATCCAAAGACGCAAATTAGATGGTACAATATTTACAGAGAAAATATATGTGTAGCTTGAAAAGTAACGATTCTCAGGGTTACAGTCCCACCCCCACAACCAAAAAAAAAAAAAAAATGGTAGCAGTTGCAATCTGAACTCTCAACATTGTAGCCAAGAAAGGAATGAATATAACGGTAGAAAGAGATTTAAGACAGAACTTCTTGGTTAAAGGAGTTTGGGCCTTCAAGAAATATGTTTGAGAAAGATTCAGAAGAAATACTAGGTAAGATGAATTATTCCTGTTCCTCAAATAACATCCTAGCAGTTTAATTATTAAATGTTTATTTTGGTCAGGTAGAAGAATTCATGAGAGTAGAAATCCTGTATATCTTGTCCACTGCTGAATCCCTAGTACTTGCAAAGTGCTGAGCCATAGTAGGTGCTCAGCAAATGTTTGTTGAATGAATGAGTGAATGTGTTAGGGAGACCTGAGCAAAAGTAAGGGTGTAGTGCATTTGTGAGCATTTTGCTCATTTGTAAAAGTGTAGGTACTGATTTTTTACCTGATTTATTTTTTCATTCAGCAGACCTGAATCAAACAAAGTGTGTCACAGATACCCTCTGGTTTTTATGCCAGGGAAACAGAAAAGCTTGCTGTTGGATGTAGGCTGCTACATATTTTGATTCTAATAGCAATATGGCAGGTCAACTTTGTAGTATAATCTGGTGCCTGTTTTTGATAGATATCATGGAAATAGATACTTATTTTCAAGATGCTCAAACAGATGATTAGGCGAAAGCTCTAGCAAACCTTGAAACAACAAAAAGGAAAGGTTTTCCCACTCCCACCTCCCATTACTGTAACATCCTGCACAGTTTTCTGCAACCCCACCCCCTCCTCCTTGTTTCATCCCTTTCGTGGGTCTAATCTCTGTCAAGGGAATACAACATGTGACTGTCAGTGTAGCAAGGAGACAGCTCTTGAGAAATCCACCCCACACACACAGTGCTCCCAAGCTCCTCTCGTGGGAATGGCATGATTCGATCAGCAGCAGGCAGAGCTGGCCCAGGGAAGCAAGAGCTTGGCACAGAAATCCTAGTGCCCTCCTGCTAGAAGGGCCCTCAAGAGAGTTGCTTCATGCCCACCCTCCTTGAACTGGCTGGACAGTAGAAGGATGTGTAGGAAAACAAATTCCTGGCTGAATGAATAGAGGATTAAATGAATGAGAGATGAGTTCACTCCTCCAGAAGTCTCTGCCATCCCACTTGAATAGAAAGGCTAACTTTGAAGCCACTCTGTTCTCCGTGGCACAATTCTGTATATACTCAGCTTTGGAATATGGTTGCCATCTGCTGCCAGTGCACAGGACTAAGGAAGTATTGGGGTTCGTAGGAGGAGGCCAGGGGGAAGAAAAGAGACACTTAAAACGAGCTAATGATCTCCTTTGTGTTGGAGTCTAGGTTTCTGAACATCAGTCCTGTACTTCAAGAACAAAACACCAGTGTGTCTTAGACCACACCAGGCGCCGGCACATCAGATAAGGCCTGCACTGTGTGGTGTTCAGCCACTGAGCCTCAAGAAGTTCTAAAAGTGAAATGAAAGAAGCAAACTGAGGAAACCAAAAGGAGAAAAGGCCTAGGGTAAAATACAATCAGGAGGGTTCTGCAAATATGTGTCTTGAGAGTTACAGTAGTTCAAAAATGAATCTATTAATTAAAGAGTTGGAAAATACTCTAAATCCAAGGAATTTAATGATCTTTAGAAGAAATGAAACACATCTCCATACACTCTCAATACATTGTGATCCTTTAGTACAATCTCAGGGTGAAATTAACCTGGCTATTGTGTATTGTTGCAGATTTAACTCTTGATTAGGAGTTATAGATTGCTGTACCAGGGGCATGGGTGGGTGGTCCTGTAAAAATAGAAAAGCCTGTTCAGCAAAGCCAATAAGAGTGTAGAACATCTCTTAAAGGCAGTGAATAGCTCATAGAGCTTCCTAGTTTCCCCGATATTGTCTGTATAAATTGTTGGTTATGACACAGAATCATATTGATAATTTATATACTGAACTGACATGCCAGAGAATAATAATTAAGCTGGGGATGAACGCTAGTGAAAAAAAACATTACAGTAAAGTTTGCTTTTGAAAAATATTAGCTAGTTGGCTAGGTATGACATTTGAAGGCAGGTACTGTTATATATTCAACAGTAGTTCTGTATCTTGAGTTTGAATTGCAAAGTGGGGAGGCAGAAATCCTTTTTGCCATGGAAGGAAAGAATCTCATCAGAGATGTGTGTAAGTATAAATTTAGAGACAATGACAATCCTAGAAATGTAAAAAATCACTTTAGGGAGCACAGAGTGATTGCTGAGCAGTGTGTCACACACACTCAGTGCCTTGGAGCAACATATCAGTACATATTTGTTGGCTGTGTGAGCTCTGGCCTTGACTCCTGTCTACCAGCAGGGACAAGTCATACTCGACTGTGACTCAACCACAATTAGAGTATTAGTAATGCCTTAAATCTATCTCATATACAGTTTCTCTTCCTAGGAACTCTCTGGGCCTCCATATTCTACTTTATTTGTCCCTAAAACATCCCTGTGAAGCATACGCATCTTCATTTTACAGGTGGGATAACTGATCCACAAAGGAATAATTTAATTCTTTGTCTTTAAATACGAAATAATTGATAATCATTATACTAACCCAGCTCATTGTACCATTTTTCA
Source organism: Daubentonia madagascariensis (assembly GCA_023783475.1). Lineage (NCBI taxonomy): Eukaryota > Metazoa > Chordata > Mammalia > Primates > Daubentoniidae > Daubentonia > Daubentonia madagascariensis. The sequence goes on along the minus strand of JAKFHU010001631.1, from coordinate 12,171,707 downwards.
CATTATTTCAGGTTTCCCAGGCAAAGGACATATTTTATCTTTCTCATTATTATTTTTAATTAGTTTTCAGAAAAGTTGAGATAAAAACAGAATCTAACAAATATCCCATGGAGATATTTGGTGTTCTCTTTTCTTTCAAGAATAAATTAAGACCTTCTCTGCTCCTCTCTGCTGGCTCTCTCGGCAGATAGTCAGAATCCCATGCCAATTTTCAAATGAATAAGGGCTCATTCTAATAGCTGGATCACAGTCCCCTCTGTTGAGGAAACAGCCTTTTAAATTCATGTCTGCACCCTGAATAAGTTACTTTTGGTTAAAAACTTTAACAGTTTCACCTGAAGATTTTTAAACAGTACTGATATATAACCTGATTGTGAGTTCAGCAATAAATTTATACCCAGTTTGTGAAAGGCCAAAGAGAAAACTAGTGTTTTTTATTCTCTCTGGTGACCTTCACTAAATATTGCATATTTACTTTGTAAATGAGGACACCCAGTGGCCACCAAGAGAAAATATTCTAAACAATCTCTGACACTGTTAACACAAATATAAATACCTGTTATCAATGCCGATTGATAGATATTTCTGTGCCATCTGTTACCAAGCAGTTTAGCTTCCCTCAGTTAAGCAAGAGTGATGGCAGTTTGGCCTGATCGTTTTTATATTGCATCACAGACTGGTCATCTCTTCTCATTTTTGGTAACGAAGCATGGCTCAGCTTTGGGTTCCACTGAATCCTCAGCTGATAGGAGGACTCACTGAGCTCTCCCTTGGGGCAAATGGGTTCAGGGAGACGGGGACAGTATGGCATGTGTCAGAAATCATAAATGAACGAGCAGAGTCGATGGAAAACTTAGTGAACACAAAAAAGAAACAATTGCCTTAAACCTTAAATTCATATTGAAAATACAACTGTGGCTGGGTAGGGAAATAAAGGACAAGAAGAAGAGCATTGCACAGAACTTTGGAGACTGGAAAGACCTCCTGGGGCTATAACATGTAGACACATCTCAGAGAAAATGTGCAGCCTGAGGTTCCCTGTGTCAGCATGTTTGTAAGTGCAATGGAGAGTTGACCAAACAAGTACTCACATGGAGCCTACTCATATGAACAAACGTGCTGGTCGGTGTGAGGGATCCAGTTATATGTATTTGTACTTGTAGTTATAACAGGGCAAGGCACTAGCTTTCAGGCCTAAAGTCTTCTTATAGAGATAAGACAGGCACAAATGAAAAAAAAGAAAAGAGAAGAAATGATAATATATTGTTAAGAACTAAATCATGTGGTACATGTGTTGGAAGTTCAGATTTACTCTTCAACATTCAGGTATAAGAAACAATCCACTACTTTTCTAAAGAAAATTAAGGCCCCTGTCGCCATGGTGGCAAGAAATACAGCCCAGTTTCAGGACTCCCTTTCCCGCTCTAGAATGCTACAGACTCCTGAAATCTAGGGAGGGGTCAGATCCTTAATCCATGGTGGTCTTTGTAATTGATATTTCTCGACCACCCCACAAAGATGCCATTGAGCCTTGTCCTTCTGATGCCAGGTACTGCTGCCTCAGTTGGGTTTATAGATGCCCGTGACAGTGATCCTCACTACTGACCATCAGCCCAGCTCCCGGATGATCACTGTTCCTCTCAAAGCAATGCCTTTTGATGTCCCATCTCCAGAAGCGTGCCAAGCAATTACCCCAACTGGAGTCGTGTGCAAGTAGAGACCGTGGCACCTTCCCCATTTGAGGGCAAGTTGATTATTTTTCACCCTGTAATGCTACTCTAATCTAATGCCAAAGCACCAGCCTCTTCCTCCTCAACCCAGACAGGCCCAGATTAATAATTCCTTTTAAAGGACCTAGATTAAGAAAGAAAGCTGTTTTAGGGCTTTGTCTTTTTGGCTTACTAGGCTCTGAAACCACAACTCCGTCGAGCAAGGGAGCCTATAACTGGATACAAAGACTTGGCCTTTATTACCTAAGGGAGAGGAAGGGGGAGATTACCTTATTATGGAAGTTTTCTAATTCTGTAGAAGCAAACCAGAAATTAATGTCTCAGTTTATTACCTTACCAACCAGTGGGAACTAGGAAAAGAGAGAATTCAGGATAGACTCCAGTAATCATAGAAGGTTTCACAGAGAAGGAAGAATTTTTATACGTTGAATAGGGTTCATAAAAGTACATAAGATTTGGTAAGTAGAGAAAGCACAATAACTTCAGCACTGGGGGGAAAGTTCAGCAGAAGAAGAGAAGTCAGGATGAATGTCATTGTGCATGGGAAGGCAAAAGGACCAACTTCCTGGACTAGCATAGATTTTTTTTGGAGAAAACTGAGAAAATCAAATCCAACCAAAATGGTAAAGTGAAATTAGACCATTAGAATGTTAGCTATAGCTATCGAAGACTCTTACAGGTCAGTATCTTTTTTCAATAATATGTAGATAATATAAACATTATATAAAAGAATATGTAAAGAATTCAATAAAAATACAATTAACATTAACAAAATAAAAATAAAATACCTTGTTCCTTATTAGGATAATTATAAAGTGTGCCTTCTACTTCACTTATTTACCAATGCCTCCCAAGGTTTTGAATTCTATCTGACAACACTTGTTTAGGATCTTCTTCATCTCAGCATAAGCCAAAAAGGAACTTACATCTTATTCTTTTTTTAAGGATTTCCTGTGCTAGTTCCATCATGGATTACCCTAGGTGGGCAGATGAGTTTCAGCTACTCTCTTAAACTGGCCCACACAAATCACTTCTGTGTTTCCATCTTAACCAGTCATCCAGCAAAACAGATTTACCTTTTGCCTTGGCTTTTCCTTGTTGCTTTGGGATAGAAGGCCTTCACTCCTTAGTAAAACAATCTGTCATGGCTCAAATCTACACTTTTCATAGAGGAATCTTGCCACTCCTCCTGCCAACAAACAGAGCCACTCTTGAAAACCAGTTGTCACATTGGAAGCAACTTATTCTTTTTAGGAAGACCCAAGCAAAGAGAAGATTTGAGCATGAATCTGAAGACCTGCTTCAGAAGCAGTTTCAGAAGAGCACAGCAACAGAGGGCGACTAAAGGAAGTTATACGAATTGGGAACTCTATGATAATTTTAGTCAGAAAGTTTTTTTAAAATGACACTATGGGGTTCTGTTTTCTCACTCATTGAAGTTCAGATAAAAGTTTTCCCAAAGTCAGAAACTTAATTTCTTACCTAACTATAATTCATTACCAGTTGATGATATTTTACAAAGGAATGCCATTCCTGGGAGTTATATATAAGATCTTTGAACTCATGGAAGTTAAAATTTTGTTTTTCCTGTAAAATAAATATATGATGATGTAGAGACCAAAAGAAGAACAGATTATTAAGTAAGAGGATGCTGGGTTTTATGTAATCACTTTCTAAATTTATAATTTTTTCTCAAGCAAAGTAAGGGACCTAACTTGTTAACTATACATTTGAATATATAGATCCTTCTTTAAGGTCTATCCAAAGCCAAGTTCAAACTGCACAACTTTTTGAATTTAAATAGATCCTTTTGTTCATTTTTGTATCCCACCCACGGAAGTAGCATCTCTGTATTTTTGTTCCCCAGATTTAGTGAACAAAAGAAAAGGTTACAATAGGGCAGCAGCTAAATTTGTAAGGAAAGCGCTTTAAAGGGAAAAAAATGAAACTCCTAAAAGGTGTCTCAAAAGGTTTATAATATAAGAGGATTTAAAGGCATCAACCTCAGATTTCATTGACTTTTCTCCTTAGTCTCAGCAGGTCTTCTCTCCTCAAGAAGCCATTTCATTTCAACTTTGGAATGAGGGCATAAGTGTCTTTCACTTGTCTGGAATTATCCATCCAATACCTTTGTTCACAGAGTTAAAATTTAGCTTTCACAAGGTGCACTGTAAGAGAGTAAATTTCAATATTTTATTTCACTGCAATTCGATGCTCAAGGTATAGAAATTCATAAAGTGTATATCTTGATAATACTCAAAACTGAAGTTTTAACTTATGGATAGAATTGGTTTCATAAAATTGATGCACAATTCCTTGTTGATTAGTTGTTTGATTATACCCTCACCTCATAACTGAAGGGATTTAAGTTGGGTTAAAAGAATATTCAATTATTGATAAATATGTAGGAAATATATTTTTATATAACTATAAAAAAGAAATTAGAGTAGAAGTAAAATAAGGAATTGATAATATTGTAGAATGAGGCTGGCAAAAATTTTACACAGAAAAGCATACCATGAGGTCCTACATAGTTGCTAAAACGTAGGCTAAATTTTAATTCTAAGTTCCCTAGTAAAAAAAAGTCGAGAGAGAAACATGATCAGTTATGATATTTCACAGGGTCCAAAAAGATAAAAGCAGAATTCAGCTTTTCCTGAGCACTGAGGTCTGGGAGAAGTTGATTGATTAGTGTATATTTCAAATATCAAAGGTCCTTAAGGATGAATTTCTTCCATTGTTTTAGATTTCAGATCATCTCTATCCTTATGGGTCCATTTGCACTGGTGTCTTCTCAGTAAATGTTTCATTAATGAATTGGTGAAAATTCAAGTGACCCCAAAAGCAACTTCATTAGACATATGGTCAAGCACGTTCTCATCCTTTCTTAGGGATAGCAGCAGACATAACTTGAAATCAGGCAAGCCACAGAAAGATCTGGCCTAAGGGAAACTGTGAGCGCCTCTAAGCCCGGGTGAAAAGGATTTCCAGAATTACTTTTTCCTTTGGACCTGAAAATCTCACTAGTAATGTAAATCTATTCTCAGCCTTCAGATGAAGTATAAAGCTCTTGCTTTTTGGCAGAGTGAAGAGAGGGAAAGGAAGTCAGAGAGGGAGGATAAGTCAAGATTCAGGGATGGGTCTGAGAATCACAGGAGAGCTGTTTTCCTAGTTCACAATTTTGCCTCCTTGCTCCCCATACTTGAAGCTTAGTAAAACTTAACAGCAAAATAGCAGAAAGAAAGGAAGGGATGGAGAAAAAAAGAGAGAAAGGCAGTCTACCCATCAGAAATACTACAGAGCTTTTGAGCGAACTCAATTTTGTTGGCTGGATTAGAAGTGTATATTGAGTTTGTATTTATTTTTTATTCAAATTATACCACAGTATCTAATTTTTAATGGTTTTAAAAAGTTAAAGGATGTTTCCTAATTCTTCTATGAATTTCTCTTAACTATCAAAGGGAATCTACTCTGATGCAAACCTGATTCAAACCAAATTTTTCTGAATAATAGTTAGCTTCAACAGTTGTAAACTGTCATAATCCTCTAGATTTTAGCTACCATTAGTAGTTTATTATCTACATTTCTCTCTTCCCTTTCAATCCCTTTTTTTTTTTTTAAATCATTCTCTTCCGAAAAGTAACTTTTGTAATTTTTGGCTAAGATAGGTTACTTTGTTATTCAAAATACTATCAGCTCAACTTAAGTTAATGAGAAATATCAGCTAAACAGACCTGATGCATCAGATAGTAATCATGAAGGTTGTGTCAGCTTTAGAGGCTTTGATTATTGAAAGTAGTTAAGAGAAGTTTAAAGAGGGATACTTGAATCTCAATCCATGGGTCTTAATTTGAGGGAAACGCAAACCTCTTTGAGGTTCTGATGAAAGCCACTGACCTTATCCATATGAAAATATAAACATGTCCATTCATGAAAACTGTAGATATTTGTTAAAGCCCAAACATAAAATCAAGGACCTTTAAGTACTTAAATATTCTCTCAAAATGTTCCATGAATGAATGAAATTTCAAGTAATATTAAAGACATACCCAACTACAGTATTGAGATCATAAATAGAATGGTGTTGTAAGTACTTTAAACCAGTTAGTAATTTTAATATCTTTGTCCAGCTAAAATAATAAGCAGTGACTACAAAAGCACATTCAGGCAGTCACCAATTTTCATAGGTAGTTCTTCCCTGAAAATATGTTTCAAAGTCACATTTCTCAAAATTCAGCAATTGATTCATGTTTTATGAGAATAATTCTGTTACCAATGGCTAAAAAACATGCTGAAATCCCTGATCTTTCCTCCACACTGGCCTTAGACAATCTGGAAGATAGAGGAGAACCTTCATTGGGAGATGGCCCAAAGCATCCCCCTTTTCACCCAAGAATGGGTAAGTAAAACTCTATAGCTGTCCTTTCCATAGGCTGATGACCCTCCCATGGTCTCGCTACAAAGGTAATGACAGCTGGATATGCTAGATGTATGGAGCCAAGGTAGGAGAAAGAGGTCTTGTTCTGCCTGCTGCCTTCTACTTGCATATATGATTTTCCCAGTGCACCCAGCCACCCTCTAAATATTGTGAAGATGCCAGTGAAAGAGAGGTAGGGAGGCACAGGGCTGTTTGCTCTGGATGGAACCTATAAGCAAGAAACATCTATACCTCCTATAGCACAGGGTCTCAGCAAGCCCCCTAGGCATATACAAGTAGGTGAAGTAGATATAACTGAGGCCTTACCCCTGCCAGGGGATTTGGAAAGTAAGGGGGCTGAATTACCAAAATGCCTCCCTCCTTTCTCCAGAGACAATTGGCTCTTTCCTAGTGAGACCAACTTGGCAAGCACCAACAGCATGTAATATCTTGAGATCATCATTAACCTGCTGATACATGAAAGATCAATCTCAGCACACTAAATGTATCAAGATACAATATGGAAAAGCGTATGATGTATGAGGCTGGGTTATGGAGGCCTGGCTACCCCTAGCTCTGTTTCATGCCCTTTTCTGAACCTGGTGCACCAGATTAAAAGCTGAAGGGCTTTTCAGCCCTGACATTGACTTAGATTTACTGACTTGACCAGAATTCATATTGGTTTTAATTTGAGAGCTGGTGTTTTCTCCCAAGTCACAGAGACTTCAAATTCCCATCCCCGCCAACAGCACCTTACCCTTGCACAAGTCTCATTTTATATATCCTCGTGCTTTCCTGATTGAGACAGGACTAGATTTCACATCTAATTAAAAGAGATCGTATTGCCTGCTGTTTCCTTTCTTGCTCATTTTCTGTTGTGCGCAGGCAGCTTTTTATTCTCATGCTAAATCCTATCCCTGGACCCCCACAGCTTAAGGGACAGGCCAGAGCCAGGTTCCTACAAAACAGAGTCAGGCCCTCTATCCCCTATTTCACCACAGGCAGATTTTCCTTTAGTGCTTACTCCTACTTCAGCTCCATCTGTGTTGTGCTCTTTCACAGAACACAATCACTTAGAATACACGATCACTTTCAGTAGTACAATTCCTTGCATGTTTCTAGTGAATGCCATCACACACTAACTCTATATTTTTACTCTGGTGCAAAGGAGGTAGGTTATTATTTTAAAACACGTAGAAAACTATTTTTTATCACTTTTTCATTTTGCCACTAGTTCTATGTTTGTACTACTGCGGATTTTTTTCAGGTGGGGAGACATCCCCCAAATACACATAAATCTATGTAAAGTTTTATGGTTTTGTGGAGTTAAGAGGGTTGGAGTTTGAGGTTTTTTTTTTTTTTTTTTTTGAATAGCCCAAATGCCTATTCAGTGCCAATCTAAGAAAGAATGCAGTTAGCATTTTCACACCATCCTCCCTATGCAGTCCCTGAATAACCATCTAATCAAGATTTGTTTTCAATGGGGGACAAATCTTCTACAGTAGAGTATTTCAGATTTATTCCATTGGAATCTATACATTAATGCCCATTGGATGAAAAGGACATGTTCACAAAAGCCTGGACTTTGCCTTGCTGTGGCAGAAACTTTTTCCCACTGTATTAGTGTTAAAAATAAAAGAAAGCCTGGGAAAGGAATTGCCTCAGCATTGTGTGCTAGAGGAATGAGGCGCTTGAATGGAGAGGCAGGGTCCCACTTCGCATCTGTACTCGTATCAGCAAAAAGCCATTCAGCCTTTCATGACTGTTCACTGCAGTGTGGGGCCAGTGTACTCAGGGAGATGTTTAAGAATTGTGTCTATAAAAATCCAACCAGGCTTCTCAGGGTCAGTTGTATATGTGTGCAGGTTTAAGTCTGTCTCTGTGGTTTTTCATGAAGTTGGTGACATTACTGAAATAATAACTCAGACTATTTAGCAGACAACCAGCTAAATGATTGTTTAGATAGACTAAATTTGCAATCCAGTTTGGTCAAACAAACAGTTTGGATTTTCTAGTGAAATTCCATATGTGTGCTTGTGTGTGTGATCGTGTGTGATAATTTCTCATCTCTAAAGCAGGCTCCATCATCACTTTCAGTGTCTTTAGTTTTTTCCACTAAGAATTAGGATGACTGTAGATCTTTGGCAATTTGAGTCTCATTCCTCAGTGATCCCATGCCATGCAATGGAAAGAGCATCAGAAGGCACGGGTTCTAATCCCAGCCCTGCCACTTGCTAGCTGTGTGCAACTCTGGGCAAGGCATTTAGATACTTTGAGAGCATTTACTTTCTCTTATATCAAATTATGAAAAATGTATAGGATTATTGTACAGAATAAATGAGATGTTACATCTGAAAGAGTTTTGTACACTGTAAAGTACTACATGGATGTTAATTATTATGATACTAATGATAGAGCTGCTTCCCAGAATAATCTGAAAGAAGACAACTCTGCCATATATGACATCTCTAGTGTTATCTTTGTGGCTGGTGCTATGAGCAAAGGTATGTTTAAAGAGTGTGTTCACCTATGTAGAAAAAATGTTTTAATAAATCCATCCTACACAGTGAGATGGTCATTTTATCACAGACTCATCCAGTTTTACTTAAATGAAAGAGACCTTGGTGATAGTAAAATTATATATAGAAAACTCTACATCTTAGTGCCAGGACAAGTTGTTTTATTTCCTGCATTGTTCTGTTTAAAAAATACGTTCTTTAATTAGATGACTGAGGCTATCTTGAAGCCTCAAGGCCTAGAAACATGAAAGCCATGCCAAATCTTGGATAGGTATAGAAGTAGCTGGAGGGAATACTGGGAAGACATTTTCACACAGTTTCACAGCAGACCCATGAACACCTAAGGGCCAGACCTCATTCATGGCAAAGCATGAGATATAGTGAAGTAGTTAAAAGGGTGAACTCTAGAGCCAAACTGCCTGGGTTCAAATTCCAGCTCTACCACCAGTTGCCTATGTGGTCTTGAGCAAGCTTCTTAATTTCTCTGGTCTGTTTTCTCATCTGTATAATAGGGATAATAATACTACCCACTTCCAACAGTTGCTGTGAAGATTTCTTGAAATCATATACATAAAGTAGTTAGAACAGTAAGCTTTAAAAAAATGTTTGCTCTTGTTATTATTATCATGGTATACATGCACAGGGAACTCAGCCAGAACTTGGAATTTGGTCTGCTGACTGAGATCCTGAACAATCCTTTCCCGGGTTATTGGTGCTGCCTTCTGGGGCTATATTTTATATTAGCACAGTTATAAGGAATTCACCATGATTCTTTAATCTGGCAAAGAGAATTTGTTTTATGTAAGTAAAAAGGATAAAAGCTGTAGCCTGATACAACGCTTCAGGCACATAACAGACCTAATGGAGGTCAGAACAAGAAAGAATTCTCTTACATAAATTGGTGCAAATTGTATCACTGAGCATAGAGCTTGAAGGCATTCATTAAGTTAAGCTCAGACAGCTTGAGGGTGATCAAGTGAAGCAAGGTAGAAAAACTAGTTGAGTTCAGACTCTCCTGAGCAGGCCTTCTATCCTAAGGCAGTGTAGAAAGAACCTGAGAAGGTAAGCATTCCTCCTGTCTGCAGGCCATTACCTCTGGGGTTGCTTCTCATAAGACATAGGGATTTGGGTCACAGGCCAACAATTAGTACTTAGGCCACTTGGTTTTGAAAGCCCACTTATTTGGCCTGTCCCAAGCTGATTGGTCAGTTGTGAAGGCAAGAATGGGGAATCCGATTAAGAATAATCTGGAGAGGGATTCTCTAGGGCCATCTAAGAGGTGAGCTAGACATGTAGAAAAGCCTTGAGACCTGGTGCTATGGCCGTCTGTTGTCTTTCTTAGTCTGAATTGAAATGTTATCAACATTATCCCTTCTCTGAATAGCCTGAGGAATAGGGGTAGCAATGGGTCAGGCTCTTCACAGCCTCCACATAGCTGACTATTGCCTTTCTCCTGGGAGCTGTTTAATACTTCTTCCTTCAAGCGCATAGTATACCCTATTACCTATGATGATCAAATATCCCACTTCTGGTTTACTCCTGCTGTCCTGGCCTAGTTTTTGACAGTGCTTCCTTTCATTCTTAAAGTGCTCTGTTTAATGATAGATACGATCACCTAGTGTGCTCTAGTCTCCCAGGTCAGAACTGCCATTTCTGACCTTTTTAACGTCCCTTCCTCATTAAGCCTCAGAAAATTCAGAAAACCACCCATATCACATACAACCACCACAGAAAGTGTTCAAAAAGGTTGCCAGAGATGACAAGAAAAATGAATAGATACAGAAAGCAGCTGGAAAGTGCCCCTTTAGCTAGCAGATTGCATTCTGTAGCCCATCCCTCATCTGGAAAACATGGTGGCAGCTCTTTGGTAGACATTAGTCTGGGCTGAATTTTCCAAGAATTTTTGCATACATGGTATGGGTTTGGGTAATATGCCATGTAAACTAATAGGAAGGGAATTTATTTGTTAAGTGTGAATATTGTCACTGTCTATGAGTAAAATAAGGAACTTCGATAAATTGGGAGAAATGTAAACTTTCCCAAAGGACCTGGGCTTAGGCCTGTCTAAAGTGGAGGTAGAGTGTTGCATGAGAACAAGTCTTCCTTTTGCCTTGCAGTTATTCTTTGTTGAAGTTGTAGGAATAGCAGACAAATTGACCCTTCTGGCTCTTAGGCCATTCTGTTTCAACTGACCACCTCAGCTGAAGCTCTGGGGAATTATGTATTCAGTATGCAAAACAGCTGGGGTACTAAGACTGGAATTGGGACAAAATTCAAGGCCCTATTCCCCGAGGCATCATACCTACCGCCTGTATGCAGCATCTCTCGGCTTGTGTCTGCAAGGAAGGTGCTTCTAGGAGCCATGAGCATTACTCACCTGAGACCTAGGTGTTAGAAATGCAGCCTGCTAGATCTGACCCATGCCCTATTTTGTGTCTGGCTTGATGTGCTGCAGGTGACATCAGTTGCAAGGGGATGACCGAGCGCATTCACAGCATCAACCTTCACAACTTCAGCAATTCCGTGCTCGAAACCCTCAACGAGCAGCGCAACCGTGGCCACTTCTGTGACGTGACGGTGCGCATCCACGGGAGCATGCTGCGCGCACACCGCTGCGTGCTGGCAGCCGGCAGCCCCTTCTTCCAGGACAAGCTGCTGCTTGGCTACAGCGACATCGAGATCCCGTCGGTGGTGTCAGTGCAGTCCGTGCAAAAGCTCATTGACTTCATGTACAGCGGCGTGCTGCGCGTCTCACAGTCAGAAGCTCTGCAGATCCTCACAGCCGCCAGCATCCTGCAGATCAAAACAGTCATCGATGAGTGCACGCGCATCGTGTCACAGAACGTGGGCGATGTGTTCCCGGGGATCCAGGACTCGGGCCAGGACACGCCGCGGGGGACTCCCGAGTCAGGAACATCAGGCCAGAGCAGCGACACGGAGTCAGGCTACCTGCAGAGCCACCCACAGCACAGCGTGGACAGGATCTACTCGGCGCTCTACGCGTGCTCCATGCAGAATGGCAGCGGCGAGCGCTCCTTTTACAGCGGTGCGGTGGTCAGTCACCACGAGACTGCGCTTGGCCTGCCTCGAGACCACCACATGGAAGACCCCAGTTGGATCACACGCATCCACGAGCGCTCGCAACAGATGGAGCGCTACCTGTCCACCACCCCCGAGACCACGCACTGCCGCAAGCAGCCCCGGCCTGTGCGCATCCAGACGCTAGTGGGCAACATCCACATCAAACAGGAGATGGAGGACGATTACGACTACTATGGGCAGCAAAGGGTGCAGATCCTGGAGCGCAATGAATCCGAGGAGTGCACGGAAGACACTGACCAGGCTGAGGGCACCGAGAGTGAGCCCAAAGGTGAAAGCTTCGACTCGGGCGTCAGCTCCTCCATAGGCACCGAGCCCGACTCAGTGGAGCAGCAGTTTGGGGCCGGGGCAGCGCGGGATAGCCAGGCTGAACCTGCCCAACCCGAACAGGCTGCGGAAGCCCCTGCCGAGGGTGCCCCGCAGCCGAACCAGCTAGAAACAGGTGCCTCCTCTCCGGAGAGAAGCAATGAGGTGGAGATGGACAACACAGTCATCACCGTCAGCAACAGCTCTGACAAGAGCGTCCTGCAGCAGCCTTCGGTCAACACGTCCATCGGGCAGCCATTGCCAAGTACACAGCTCTACTTACGCCAGACAGAAACCCTCACCAGCAACCTGAGGATGCCTCTGACCTTGACCAGCAACACGCAGGTCATTGGCACAGCTGGCAACACATACCTGCCGGCCCTCTTCACTACCCAGCCTGCGGGCAGCGGTCCCAAGCCTTTCCTCTTCAGCCTGCCACAGCCCCTAGCAGGCCAGCAGACCCAGTTTGTGACAGTGTCCCAGCCCGGCCTGTCCACCTTTACTGCACAGCTGCCAGCGCCACAGCCCCTGGCCTCATCTGCAGGCCACAGCACAGCCAGTGGGCAAGGTGAAAAAAAGCCTTATGAGTGCACTCTCTGCAACAAGACTTTTACGGCCAAACAGAACTACGTCAAGCACATGTTTGTACACACAGGTGAGTGCAGGCCCCCCTGGAGGCCTGGCAGCAGGGGGCTGAAGGGACCTGGGAAGGGAAGATAGGAGAGCAGGTGGAAAGGAAGGTTTGGAGTCATTTCTCAGATTTTAAAGAGACCCCACTGCAAGCTTCTTCTAGAAGGCCCAGCTGTGTCCCCATCATAGGAATGAAGCACCCTGCCACTGAAAGACAAAATCACAGAAACCCTTTATGGAGAAGGGATGCCCTAGAGATGTCCAGCCTGTAGAAGACAAGACTCAGGGCATCATATAAGCCATATTCAAGTATTTGAGTTTCAGAGGCAGCTTAATGTAGTACTGAAGAGCTTCAGTTCTAGAGCCAGATTGCCTGGGTTTAAATTCAGGCTTAGCCACTACCAAGCCTTGTCACCTTGGAAAAATCACTTAACTTTTCTATAGTTCAGTTTCCTTATCTATAAAATGAGAATAATAGTAATACACCCTCCTTATAGTGCTGTTTTAAGAATTAAATTAATTAATATATGTGAAATTTTTAGAGTAGGTCTTAGCACATAATAAGTACTCTATAAATGGTAGCTATTATTAGCATTATTAAGATGGTTGGGAGGAGGAGACATTCAGTGTGTTTTGTTTGGCTCCAAAAAGTAGAACTAGACCAATGACTGCATGCTATCAGGAGATTCTTCCCATTAAATAAAAGAACAAGTTTGAGACCAATCAGAGCTGCTCTAAGATGGGATAGACTTCCTCCACAGGGAGTGAGTTCCTGTAATTAGAGGTATTCAAGGAGAGAATGGATGATCATTTTGTAGGGATGTTGTTGAGGGGATTCAGTCATCAAGATGGGGAAGATGGTGTTTCAGACCTGGATTCTGTGACTCCAAAGCTAAGATCTCCTGACCTCTCAGCCACTGTTCTTTCCTAGCTCCATAATGGGACAGACATATTGAGTTCCCATAGAAATGGGAACTCTATGGATGTGCCTCCATATAAGTGACCGCCTATGTGATTGTGTTTTAACATAGATTCTCCTGTATCTAAGAATATCTACCACAATGATGATGATCATCATATATGAAATTCTTATAAGAATCACTGTTCTGGTAAACCTCTGGTTCCGGAATACCCCTGTTAAATGGCACATAATTTACCAAGGAAAAGTTACATACTTGAATTCTGATACATGAAAACGAATTAGTTTCTCAAAACAAACTTTGTTTCTCAGATCAGCTAGAAGGAATCTAAGAGATAGGACATAAAACAAATAAGTTTAAATTGGAGACTAGAAGGGAAAGAAGGCAACAGACATAGAGACAAGGAACCCAACATGGAAGTGAACACTGAAATAGAACATTACTTAAGATGAAATTTGCCTTCTTTATAGTTTAAGTCAGGACATTATGTAAATTAATGTATGAGCCTTTGTGGGAATCAGTTGTTCTTAAAGATTGCAATTTTCACACCTCCAAATAAACCTAGTGACGCACTACTGAATTTAGGAAGAAAACTGGGTAGTGGTAAGTCACTATGTTTACTTGCATTAAATGTGAATACGCTAATAACCTGAGATCAATCAAGGGAAATTTTCCATGTGGTGTCGGTGTTGCCTTTATTAGGAGAATTAATCAAATAGTAATGTTTTTATTTATGTAGCCACTTATGGTTTACAGAGAGCTCTTGCATAATTTATGTCCTTTCTCCTTCTGAATAGCTGATTTATAAGCCATCAAATTAAGGATTAGGAGGGAAAAGGACTGAAAGTATCTCTTTTGTCAAAGTTGACTCTGCTGGTCTTGGATCCACAAACATATCTCCTCTTCCCTTCTATGCATCTCTTCCAATAGACCTAGCAGATCAAAAATTTACACATTCTATTAGTTCACATATTGAAATAAGGCTTTAAGTTTGCAGCATAAAATTTTCAGAGTACTACCGAAGATTGTCTTTTTAATGTGTAAATACATTTCTCCAATGGATTCAGCAAAGGATTCTGTGGTTAACCCAAGTAACTAGGTTTGCCCATGAGAAAATCAGCAATGGGTTTGCACACCTAGAGATCATAGATGCAAAAGCTACAGGTGAAGTCAATTTATAAATCTGAGTTATATTCAAATGGATCTTCAGATCTCTAGTAAATTGTGAAGCTCCTCAGTAAATTATGAAGGTTTTTGTATTGGTGTGTATAATGTAACCATATCTGAGAACCATTAATGTACATATGTAAATCAAGCACCTCATTTAAAAAAAGCAGTGCTCTTCCCTTTCACTCCAGAATTATTTGGCAGTGGCAGTTTGGTAAGACCGTCTGTCTTTCAAGACTTTTGTCTAACTGAAGGAGTCACTAACCTAACAAAGTTTAAGAACTATTAGTCTAGATTTTCAAAAGGCAAGACAGACGGAACATGTGGAAGTAATTCAAGACCTAGATTCACTGTGGCTCACATTTCCAAACAAAGTTCTTTCCAATTTCTTGAGAAAACATCAAAAAAGTAGGGCCTTACAACTTAACAGGAGCCCAGTGGAAGTGATAAAAATCCAGAGCAAAAAGTCCAAATGTTGGTATAAAAAGATTCTAGGAAGTACTGGGGATACTTGGAAGAGTAGGGATGGACTCAGTGTTCTTACCTATAGTCTAACCAAAAAGAGTCCCAAAAAGAAAGAATAGCTTGACAGAGCTGCTATTTGGGAAAAAAAATTGGGTTCTCTCCATCACAGCTACTACACAAACAAATAGACCAGCATAGTAACTGGCTTTGCATTTCAGAAGTAACACCAAGGTTTAATGTAGATACTTGCTTTCAACAACTGCAGAGACTCAACTCTGAGATCTGATCCAATTAAAATTCTATATAGCTCTATGTTGATGATCCACATATTCATGAAAGAAAATGTTTGAGACAAATACGTAGTCCATCATAGTGACTTTGGAGCTAAGTTCTACCTTAGAGAACCAAGCAAGCCCTATTTGTAAAGCATATTTTATAATGATTATAAGACTAAAATTTAGAGTAGAGGCATAAGTAAAAGATGATCATACTAGAATTAGATGACTTTGGTCCAGTTTTGTTTCCTCTAAATGGCTGTGTTTCCTCTAAATGGCTGTGTGGCCTTAAGTCACTTGATTTCATAACCCTCAGTTTCTTTGAGTTTAAAATACAAATAATAATTATGCTGCCTTTTGAGTAGCTGTAAAGACATGATGCATGTGAGAGCTTTTCATAAAAGGCGAAGTATTACTTAATTTTTTAAAAAATCATCATCATTATTTTCTTTGCTCTGTCTCCCATCTCTAAATAAGACACTTTCGATGTGTATCCTTCCTCTATGGAATTCAAATGCTGAAACCCTGTGATACTCCTTGGATTTCTCTTGATCTTCCTTCATAACAAGAACTTTCTTTTATTCCTTAGTAAGTTTGATAAGAGTAAAAGAAAATCCCTCACCTAACCACTCTCTATCTACTGCCAAACAAACCACAGTAGGACTTCCTTACCTCTAGTGGTTTCTCACATTCACTTACTACAGCTTCATAAAATATGTAAGAAAGGAAACCAAGAGTTAAGGATGTGTTTGAAAGCAAGAGAATTAGAGAAAAAACAAAGATAACACAAACCATCCACAAAGCAGGGCTCCTCTATACCTCCTTCCATTAAGAGAAAATACAGATGTCAAATAAAGGAAGGGCGATGAAAGGGAAAGACATAAGATAACCATAAGCCTTGGTGACAACGTGGACATGGAAGGCAAGCAATAGGGAAAGCCCAAGGATAACTCAGAGCCCTGTGATCCCCATACCAGCAGCGTGCAACTTCTGTCCCCCCTTCACCCCCACCCCAGACCTCCCAAATCAGAAACCCTGAAGATGGAGCCAGCTATCTGTATTCTAACAAGCCGTGATTCATGCCAAAGTTGAGAATCCCTCCCCTAGAGGGCTGAGCCTAGGTAGTTAGGAGGAGTATAGCATCAGGTTGCTTTTGTTACATAACATTATTCTTTAAAATTCTACTAAGAAGAATCTGTGTGTTTAGAAAAAGTAAATCAGAGTTATGCGTAAAAGCTTGATTTTGTAGTGGATAAATTATATTACAGAAGCTAATCTCTCCCATATGAGAGGTGAGCTGAGTCTTCCAAACCACATAGGTACCGTAGCAAGTAAACCCCTTCTGGCACTTAGCAATAGGGACTTGTTTTATCAGTATGTATGTCTTTACAACTTCCCACTGGAATATAAACTCTGTGAGAGCAGAAACACACACACACAAATATATCATATTTCACACATATATATCTCTCTCATACTTCATTGTACCCAGCATGATACCTTACACATAATAAACATTCAATAAATACTTGATCAATGAATGACTCAAATCCTTCTCAAATGATATCTAACCACTTCCAAAAGGATGAGTAGTCTATTTCCACAGCATTGTTTTATTTTATGATACAGCTCCACAGAAATAGTACAAAAAATATGTTGCATATTTATATATTAAGTTTTTTCTCCAAGGTTCTAGAAATATCTTTTAGATACCATGTTCTGTTTGTTCTTACCTTGCTCTATGTACCAAAATAGCATACATAATAATCATAATGACCAGGATGGCATCTGGGCTATTTCTTTACCTCCAGGTGTGGGGTGGCCAGATTTAGCAAACAAAAATACAGGTTGACCAGTTACATTTGAATTTCAGATAAACAAATATATTTTTAGTGTAATTTTTACCCATGCAATATTTGTGGCATATTTATACTAAAAAACTATTCATTACTTATCTGAAATTCAAATTTAACAGGATGTCATGTATTTTATGTGGCAACCCTATCCAGGTGGAACTTTCTTTTAAGAACCAATCTTAGGCACCACTGGTACTCACCATCAAATTGGTACTAACTGATCAACACTTACATCACACATGGCAATAATATCCATCAGGGGGCGGGAAGGCAGGAGGAGGGTGGAGGGGATGGGAAAACTCTCACTGAATGGATGTGGGGAGCACAGTTTGGGGGATGTCCACGATTGTAGCTCTGACACGGGCAGTGCATGGGCAATATATATAGCCAAAGTGTTGTACCCCCATAATATTCTGAAATAAATAAAAACTAAAAAAAAAAAAGAACCAATCTTAGGACTTTTTGCTTTAAAAATCTATAGATGAATATAGGCTAGCATATGTAGTTGCTTAACAAATGTTTGTTGAGTAAGTAAATGAATGTTCAAAGTGAACAGGCTTTCCAGGAAAATTTAATTCTTTTCTCAGCAAGATTTTCTCCTTTTTCTTTTTTTTTAATTTGCTAGAGAATATTTTATACACATGTGTATAAAATGTATGTGTACAAATATTTCACACTTGTGTTTTTTTCCACCAACAAAAAACAGATATTTTGGCCTTTTCTGAATCATAGTATCAATGGCCCATTCATTGGTGACTTTAGCCCATTGGTACCCTCTGTACATATGATAATTTTGCTTATTAATTTGAGAAGCTTAGCCATTTCAGCCATGAATTTGATGTAAATAGATATAGTAATAATAGTAATAGAACAATGTTGGCAATAGGTCAATAATAGTAATATCAGGATAATAATGTGATAATCCTCATATGGAGCTTGGACTCTTAATTATATCAAGCCAGTGGCAGTAAAGGAACAAGTATAAGGTTTGGAGTAAAAAAGCCTTGGTATTACCACTTTCTGACTGAGTGACTTTAGGAAAATCCTATAACCAAGCTGAGCCTCAGTTTTTCATATCTGTAGCATTTTACATGATTGCTCTAAGAATTAAATAACATAATTTGTGTGAGAACACTTAACTATAAATGCTGTAAAATTATCAAAGCCATTTAGGAACATATATGTTGTATGTTGTATATGTTATAGCAGCATCATACATTTTGCAGCATAATCCAGAGAGCAAGGAATTGTTAACAGGGGAGAAGAGATAATCTGGTTGGGCTGGTATCATACTGTCAACTATTACTGACTTGGGCAATCTTCAGGATGTTAGTACAACTCTCTAATTGGAGATACCGTCTTCTAGGAATGTTAATATTTACCCCATTCGTAAAGTTGTAAGAAAAGTCAAGTAATGGTTATGAAATTCTTCAAAATTCTGCTTAAGACCAAAATATTTTAGGTACCACTGAAGCCACGGATGTTTTGTGAATGCAGTGTGTCCCCAGTAGGCAATCCATCCTAGATAGCCTCACAGTCCAAGCTGGCACACCCCAGGAACTACGCAGAAAGGTTTGCAGGCAGTCACACCAATTGTATCTCAGGTGTGTGGACCCTCCTTTAACCAGACTTCTCTGGGTGGAGACCAAACTCTGCAGCCAGTGAAAGCTCTGTCTAATTCTATCTGAGCACACTTCCAATGTTGATACCGAACCTTTTCCATTTGCTGGTCCAATCTTGCTTTTCCCCGTTCAGAGGACCTGTGCTTTCAAGCACGCCTTCTGTTCTCCTCACCAGTGGCCACCTTCTCCTATGTATATTCTTCTCCTCCTCTTCCTTCCTTGCTGCCTGCTGTCTCACCGCATTCTGTTTTGATGCCTCACTGTACTCGCCCAAAGAAAAGAGCATTGTGCTAGGGCAGATAATAGAAAGGCACAAAGAATGGGAGAGGCAAGTAGGAACAGTGCTTCTGGAAAATGTCCTAATAATAGCATTCACTATTCTTTCTGCAGCCCAGAAGAAGCCTGGTTAGAATGAGAAAGAATCAGTAGAAGTGGGTTCTTGCTGAGCACCCAATACAAAGGTCACTACTCAAAATTGGGGTGTCTTGACCCATTAGGATGGCTTTTATTTGAACTTTGTAGGCTTTGGGAAAAACCTTCTGAATCTACTAACCTAAGCAGTATCTTTCTTCCTCTTTCTTGTTTTATTCACTTGGCAATCATGGCAGAATAAGTGTCAGAGCTGGTCTGTGTGCAGGAGTTGAAAAGCAGGCATTGAAAAATGGAGGAAAATATATACTTTCGCCACTCCCTTCACCCCTGGCAAGGCAGTAAAGGACACTGCCTCCCCCCTCAGTTTCTTCACCTAGCTGTTTGGTTTCTGCGTCTCCAGTGCTCAATTGCTGCTTACTAGGAAATCCTCTGTCTATGCTATCTGCTGACATTTTAGTCATGATACCACTTCTTTCCTTTAGCATATGTAATTGAGAGTAGACTATGCCCTTAACTCTGAATTACACAGCTGCAATATAATCGCTTGCTTTATTGATTATCTGAAACAATTTTTTTTTTGAATTCTGGATTGGCTTCCCTACTCCATGTGAGTCATTTCTCAGTTGGTTTCATTTAACCTCAATTCCTTTGTGCTGAATGGAACAGTTTAATTTTTCTTAAAATGATCACATACTCTATGCTAAATGCTTTATCTCCTTAATTTTCTAAGCACCTTCACAAGACAGGTACTTACTATATTATTCTCAAGTTATAGATAAGGAAACTGAGGCTTAGAGAGGTTAAATAACATGCCTGAGTCACTCAGCCAAGGAAATGGAATTCATATCTGACTCTTGCATCTGTATAGCTCCAAAATGGATCATTTTAAAGTGACGGGACTTATGTAAGCTTCCCCTTCATGTTATAATTTAAGTATCCACTTTGTACTTTGTATCCCCTTCTATCAAAGCAGACTTGCCATTCCTGACCATAGGCACAAACCTGGAAAGCCATCTATCACCATTTAGCTTCACTTTTCATTTCTTCACTTGGAGAGCAATAGTCAACAGACCCCATCCATTTCATGTATAATGTCTGAAGCCCTTTTGGGATTGCTATAAGGAATATGCAGGAAAATAATGGGATAGAAAAATATTAACATTCCTGCTGAATGATATTATTTCAAATTCATACATATAGAAGTGAAAGTTGTAGGCACCTGACTAATCTGTAAATATATACCATTTAGTAAGACAGTTTCTGAAATGCCTATGCTCCACCATCACAGCACCTCAATAATTATAGAGTGCACCTTCTTTTAAGAAGCTCCCAAGTGCTTTGCAAACATTTTTCCTCATTAACTAGCATACCATTTTTCTGTGGCAGGAAAGGGAACAGTATACTTTGTCCTATTTAAAATGTGGGACTGCTAATGCATTGAGTGACGAAGCAGGTTGCCCCCAGGTCATTCATTGACAAGGCCAGGACTAGAGTCCTCGGGGGTTGTGGGCCACTGTGGGCTAAGGACCACTAAAATCTGCAAAGGGCCGTGTGGCAAGTGCTTGGTCCAACTCCTCACTTACAGAAAGCAAAACAAACTTAAAAAGCCCAGGGTCATGTGGAAAATTAATAACAAAACAAATACTACACACATACAGACAACATACACGTATATGTGATGGAGGCAAAGATGACAACTGTGAACAATCAGCTTGTAGACAGATCAGAAGGTTATGAATGTTAAAAAAGACTTCATCAGTGAGCTTGCCCTGAGGAAAAACACACAGTGAGAAGGTGACAGTTTCAAACAGCAAGAGCATTTTAACATATACAAAGTTTCAACATCCTAGCAGCCAAAATACCATCTGGAATTTAAGGCACACTTCCCATTAAAGGTGATAAGTGGACATGTTTTAAAAGATAGTTGGCCAGCCTATCATAGCCTCTATAAATTATACTGAAAGCACAAGGATGGCAAAGACCAGCTGAGTTCCAAGCATGTTTACAGCTGACAGAAATGTTTCAACTAAAAATAACATGCATGACTATCTCTCTTAGGAAATCTCTCATTTCAAAAAAATTTATTAACATGAACAGTATGCATAGACTAAACTCTTCAGCAAATTGAGATTATTAGCAATGAGGCTTCTTAACTTTTCCCATTTCAGTCTAAAAGTTAAATTCTTCTCTTCTAACCCTGTGAATCCTATACATCATATTGTCCCATCAGCGTGCTTCAAAACATATCCTTTTTTGTTTGAAAACACAACAACAAAAAACTTTCTAAGGAAAGGAAGTTTTATAAAATGGATCATGAACATGATGCACTTAGCACAGAGCCTGGCACACATAGTAAGCACTCAATACATGGTGATTATTTTCATTGCTACATGTGTACCATGACACATCAAACCTCTCCTGTTTCATAATGGAAAAAAGTGGAAACACTGTCAAGGCACATATTTGAAATGGAAGTTAACTCAAATTTGTAGATTTCTTACCTGGATGCATGGTTGAAATATTGAAATACTACCCTAGGAAATTTCAGAGGCTTTGAGTTTTAGGCCAGGTTGTGGAAGAGTATGTGAAAGGACTTTCTTTGCTGAGGTGGGTGCCTACATGGGGAATCAGTAATGAGGTAGTAGAGATGGACCAGACACCTTAATACAGTTCATCTCACCTGTCAAGAGCAGAGCTGAGGACAAACTGCACAAACAAAAACAAGTCTTTAAGGAATTATCCACAGAGATGTCACAGGCCCATGGCCTTGACTTAAAGAGGAATATCTCCTGTGGTCATTCAGTGACTAAGTATTCTCACTTACGTTCCTGTTTTAACAAACTTAATCATTTGGTTTCTAAGTCAACAACAAAACAAAGCAGCGAACTGAGGAGAAAGAAGGGTTTCTGCCAACAGGCTGAGAGCAAAGAAAGAGACAGAAAAACTATTTTAAAAATTGACCCAAGAGTTCAAAAAGCATATGGAACCATTTAATGGAGGGCGAGGGGTGGGGGTATAGCCTTGTAATAAGAATACCATGCAAGTATTCCCACACCATTCTTGGTGGTCTGCAAAGTGATTTCATATGTATTTTATGTCAACACCAGCACAGTGAGGTAAGTAGGACTGTATACCTCAGAGCCATTTGGTGATTTGTCAGACTGGCATGTGGTGTGTTGGTGCCAAGATTTGAACAGGACCATTTGCCCCTGAGATCACCGTGTTTTCCACCACCTGCTCAACATCCACACCTGCTGAGGCCAGTACGCAGCTCAGCTCAGTCAATACAGAATAGCCAGTTGACTTTTTAAGTTACATTTTAGCAAGATTTCTGTCTACTATAGATAAAATTGAAAATGTAGCTCTTCCAAACAACTTATTCCTATTTTGGCAAATATTTTCTGGACTTACAATCAATGTATAGGTAAATTTACTAGACAGAATACTGAAGTGGGGATGTCCCCAAAGAACCAAGCTATATGACCAATATTCTTAGATCTCAAAGATTTTAAGAACCCCGTGTCTCCAAAGATCTTTCTTCTCTTTCATTTCTTATATTTGTTTAATAACATTAATGGGAAACACTAAATCCCCTAGTTATGTCCCCTAATGATGACACTGATAATGACTCCCTTAAAAGGTAGCCCTCCCTTTTCTCCACAGAATGACCTTTGAAGACTTTTAGGTGGAGACTATCTGGTAGCTTTCCAAGAGAGCCATTTTCTGACATGGGGAAGTGGAAAACTCTAAACTGTCCTACATCACCATAAATCAAGGTTTCTGTGCACATGAGAGGCCAGGAAGGCCTGGATTTTTCCAATCAAGGATGATCCATTAAGCAATCAGATTTTATTTTTTTTAATTTTTTTGTTTTTCTTTTTTGTTGTCTTGTTTTTCTGTCTCTCATTCTCCCTCCCTTGCTATGTTTCGCTCTGTCCTGCTTGCTGTCTCTTCCCATATCAACAGGTGAGAAGCCCCATCAATGCAGCATCTGTTGGCGCTCCTTCTCCTTAAAGGATTACCTTATCAAGCACATGGTGACACACACAGGAGTGAGGGCATACCAGTGTAGTATCTGCAACAAGCGCTTCACCCAGAAGAGCTCCCTCAACGTGCACATGCGCCTCCACCGGGGGGAGAAGTCCTATGAGTGCTACATCTGCAAAAAGAAGTTCTCTCACAAGACGCTCCTGGAACGACATGTGGCCCTGCACAGTGCCAGCAACGGGACCCCTCCTGCGGGCACACCCCCAGGTGCCCGCGCTGGCCCCCAAGGCGTGGTGGCCTGCACGGAGGGGACCACTTACGTCTGCTCCGTCTGTCCAGCAAAGTTTGACCAAATCGAGCAGTTCAACGACCACATGAGGATGCATGTGTCTGACGGATAAGTAGTATCTTTCTCTCTTTCTTATGAACAAAACAACAACAAAAAAAGAAACAAACAAAAAAAAAGCTATGGCACTAGAATTTAAGAAATGTTTTGGTTTCGTTTTTACTTTCTGTTCTTGTTTTTGTTTCATTTCATTTTGTACTACATGAAGAACTGTTTTTTGCCTGCTGGTACATTACATTTCCGGAGGCTTGGGTGAATAATAGTTTTCCCAGTCTCCCTCGGATGGTGGCCTTAAGGCCTGGTAGTGCTTCAAGAGGTCCACTGGTTGGATCTCTAGCTACTGGCCTCTAAATACAACCCTTATTTACAAAAAAATCTTTTAAAAAAAGTAAAAAAAAAAAAAATTTTTTTTTCACTTGTGAAGAGCACTACAAAAATATATACAAAATCTAAAAGGCCTACTGTCTTTAAGTACACCGCTTGCAGTGTTTCAGTGGACATTTTCACAATTCTGGCCGCTTGGACTTCACAGTAACCAGTTAAAACTGTGGAATATCACTTCTGGTTGAAAACCCAGAGGAAAGGCCCTGCTGTTTTCCACCTACCACGTTGTCAGATTTCACAAAAGGGCTGTGGGGGCGGGAAGAGGCAGTGGGCTCGGGGGTGTGGGAAAGGCAGGCAAATGGCAGGCTTCTCCCCCAGATTCTGCCCGGGTCCACGCCCTGGCCGACCTCCTCCACATCCCCCCCTCTCAGCAGAAGCCAGGAAGACTTGGACAAGCAACAAGCAACAGTGGCTGTCGTATTTATTCAGTGTCTTCGCTGAGCCCCAGCCTCAGCACAATCAAGAGGGACTTTCATGAAAGGCAGGAATGCAGATAAAACAAAGATATCAGAAATTTGCACCTATGTTTCTAGGTACAAGAGAAGGATTATTTCCAACAATCTTTGCAAAAAAAAAAAGTGTCAGGATATATTCTTGTGGAAGAGAAAAAGAAAGAGAAATGGAGGGTGGGGGGAATAATAAAAAGTTCTTGAGGCTTTTTTAATTCAAAATTTTATAGAGGAGCAAAAGTGACGTTTACCAGATAGAATGCTGATTTTTTAAATATATTTACAACAGTATTTGTGTAAAAAAAAAAAAAAAGTGAAATTGTTAAAAGTAATTTTTTTCATTTTGGTTATGCATACACTGCCACCAATCCCTTCTCTTTTATTTCACACACATATATATATTTTTTGGTAAGTCAAGACTGTTAAGGTTAGCGATACTGCTTCCAGATAGAAAGAATAAAAGGCAACTAAAGTTATATTTGAAGGAGAGGAAGGATATTTTCTTCATATTTTTTTTAATTTTTCTTAATTTTTATTATTTTAAGTATTGCCTGGGTTGATGAGGGCCTCTGTGGCCAGCCCATCCCTGCTGTAATTTGAATTGCTGCTTTGTATTTTGATATGTAGTTCTTTGACTTTTAGCAAGCTTAAGTTGCTCCACTGAAGATTTTTTTCAACTGATCCATCTAGAATTCTGTTCTTTTTCATGGGAGGGACTTTATCTTTCAGAAACAGCTTTCTTCTCCAAAATTTCATTGAGATCTTATGATTCTTGAATTTCTATTGACTTTACTTTTTTTTTCCTGTGATGAAACACTAGTAGTCTAGAGGTCTTGACAAATGGGTTCTTTTCTTTTGTGTTCAGCCAGGAGGAGGAGTTCGCAAAACTCTGCCATACCTCCTCACCCTTCACAACTACAAAGAGCATCGTTAGGAGAGCCTGTTAGAGATCAAGATGCATTGATGCCAAAATTACTTTTTTCCTTTTAAATATAACCTTCTATTTCCACCAGGATTAAGAGAGCTCAATAAGATGATCATTCTTTAGACGATTTATTAACCCTTGCGTTTTGGAAAGATTTTAGGGAAGTTAACAAAATTTTCAGATGCCAATATCCACCATTCAAAAAGACCACCGATCTATTGCATCATAACAGATGCCACTCTCTCTTCCTAGTTGGGATTTCTCTCCTCGGTCCCGATCAAGGTATTATAGTAGAGATTTTTCCATTATAGACAGTGTCCTAAAGGGATTCCAACTAAAATACAGGAATTCTTAAACCTAACTGAAAATCCAAAAGTGATTTAATTATTGGGCGTATTTTAGCATTCTCAAAGGGAAAAGTAAATCTTTAAGCAAAGCAGAAACACCAAGCTACAATTTTAAAAAGAAGAAAAGAGAACGTATTTTAGTTTCAAAATTACTTTGCATTTTAATTTAATTTTCCTTCTAATTTTCCTGTCAGCAATTTATTTACAAAAACTATGCAGCAAACGAGGGAAAATCTTCCAAGGCAAGCAATTCTGTAATGACTAAATTGGTTTTATTCACATATTTTAGACATTTGGTTAACCTGGATCTTTTTCATAAGTTCTTTGTGATATTTAGTAGGGTTAGTGTAACTGGAGTGTTTGTGAGTTTGATTTGGTCCTATCGTGCTTAATTCAGTGGATATTTTGCTAGAAGTTTTAATGTAGACTTGGATGGTTAATTGACTATTGAGGATTATCCATCATGATTTCTAAAGGAGTCCTACCAAGAACTGTGTGTCCAAAACTGACCTGTTGTAAAAGTTAGTGAGAAACAGCTTCAGAAATAAGAAACATTCATTTTTCTATTGCTAATTTTGCTTTTTAAAATATCAGTGTTGTAAGACTCTAATATTTCCACTTACCACCAATAGAGGGAGCATCAGTTAATTAACTATGGCATGGAAGTGTTTTGATAGTTTGAGAAACAAGTCATTCCACCCATAAAATAAAAAAGATTGACATTAAGAAAAAGAAATTTGTAGTCAAGAGGAAGTGACATGAAGTCACTCAACATGTTACAAGTGAAACAAGGCCAAAAGCCACTTTAAAATATCTTTTAACTATTTGACAGTAGTAGATTTAAAACAGTGTCTTTAAACCTAGCAAAATAGGAAGAATTTTCATAATACTTCCAGTAAAGTTGATCTTGAGTGCCATTATGGGCCACATTTAGCTATCTGCTGCTCAAATCTGAGGGAGACCCAGTTGCCTTAATGTAGATTTGCCATGTAAAAAGCTAAGCAATTGGGTTAAAATCCCTTTTTTTTTTTTTGCAGAACATCTAGAGAAAAAAGCCACAGGTGACTTGAAACCCTGTTCATCATCCTTTCCCCGGAAAGGAAGCTATCTTTAAAAAAAAAAAGTTGGGTGATCCCTAAAGAATTCTTGGTGAGGTGATAATTATTATAGTCCATGACAAAGGAGACTACCCAGGTTTGCATTAGCAGGAGACTTATTCCTACTGTGTGTCTATTCCTCCCAAACATCTCACAGCTTAAAATAGTTGACAAATTGTTTTGTGGAGAGATGAGGAAGCTAGATTGGAGTGGCAGATCTAGTCTAGGGGAGCAAAGAACTTGCCATGGAGCCATTGCTATCTGCCTAGCCTCTCAAAGGGCTGCTTTCCAAACTGACCCACATTTTAGAAAAGAAACCAGTCTGTACCTATTTCAAAAAGATAGAGATGCTTTTAGAATACCAATCCTCACTTTTAAATTGAACAATCACAAGCATTTTAGGAAATAGGGAAACATATTTTGCTTCAAGATCAGAGAATGAGCGTGGATCATTTTTATTCTTTGGTTTCAAATCTTACAATCTTCTTACATTTAGACCTCATGCTAGGATGATATCTGTACTAAAAAAAATTATGTTTAGTAGCCAGGAAAAAGATAGATAAGATGAAAGCAAATATTCCAGATTTAAGACCTCTTAGGATGAATACAGGGAACAAGAACTGGTATGGAAAAGAACTTTCTTTTTTTTAGCAATTTATGATTTTAAAATGGAATTTGCTAAATAAGGGAAAGAAAAAAAGTCAAAGGGGAATGTGTATTTCAATACATTTAGATACAGTTTATGAAAAATAAAACTTCCTAGCATTAAAAACATTGGTAGTATCTCAGCAATGTAGGCAATTTTTTCCCTATTAAATGCCAACATTTGTACAAAAAAGGCCCCGAGATGTGTAAAATATAACCCTACAAAAGAAAGGAATTGGAACACATCGATCTGATACAGATCTACACATAAATAAAGGTTGAAGAACAAGCTAGACAAAAAGAAAAACCGTCTGAAATGAGAGTCTGTATCAAAATTTTTTTACTATATATTTTAATTGAACTGTAAACGTTAGCTCCAAATAACAGTTTTATAGACGTTTCCCTTCTCAAATTCCTAACACTTTGAATCTATTTGTGCCATGATTAAGCATAGTGGATAATTTCCTCCTGTGTTCCAGCCACAGTCCATTCCCAGCCATCTTAGAGGTTGCAGTAGCTCTTGGCCTTGGAAAGACTTGGGTTTGCTTTGTTTAAAAGTCATAAGGATTTTGTTTTGTATCATCACAATATTCTCCAAGAAACCCCTTTCCAATCCATGAACAGTGAGAATTTGCGCATTCTGATAATGAAAAGAGAAAAGTTTTCCTCTGAATGTGTTTGTTTTACATTCAGTCCTGATGCCTTGACCTGTGAGTATTTCCAAGTAGTATGTGCCCTGCCCATGCCCAAAACTCAGTGTTTTTTAATCTCCATATAAAAGTGAAAAATGAGGTATGCCCCTAGTAAAACCCCTCAGATCCCCAAGAAAACACAATAAAGGCTCATGATGCTTCCTTTTTGGAACTCCTCCACAATGCTCCCCACACCTATTGCCTTTAGGAGAGTAGGGAGTGAAGCAGATCGGCTGGGATTCACACTAGATATGCCCCTTCTGGAGCCTTCCTCAGTTGTTCCAGAAGATTTTATTTGATTAGTTGGGGCTGGGAACAGGGGATATATGATTCTGCAGAAAAGGTATCAGATAATAAAATCAGGTCTGCCTCTGCTACAGCCAGTGTGCTGCTGCAGCAAAAGGGAACAAAAGGAAGGTACAATGTAAGAGCAGACATAACCTGAGATGCTCTTGGGATTTAGGAGAACAGGAGGGTGCCCCTTCTGTTGTGACCTGACTCTCAAAAGAAATCTTCTAAAAGAATTCTTTAATTTAGTAATGAGTTGAAGTCAGGGGTAATGGAAGCTCTGGAGGAGAGAATAAAAGAATTGCAAAATGTGTTCAGGACCAAACAATGCTAAACCAAGAAATATCCAATGGCAAAACCAGGAAGTTTGGCAAGAGGTATTTAGAGAAATCTCTGGGCTTTTCCATGGGTAGCGTCGACAGACTTTCTTTTGAGTGATTTCTGGCTCTGAGAAACCTCTTTACCCGCTAGAAAAGAACTTTATTTAAATGCCCAATTTTGTCCCCCAGGAAAAAAAAAATTAAAAAAGAAAAAAGAAAAATAGGACACTAAAGACAGAACCATGTGACTTGGTGACAGACAAAAGGAAGTGTGAGCTAGAATTTCAATAGGCTCCCTAATTCCATAGCAAAAGCAAAGCAACCCATTGCCTCCCAAGCCTGGTGAAGAGAGTTGCTTGAGCTGACCCAGCCATCAGGCTTTCTGAGGCTAGACATAACTTCCCAAATGGAGCAGCAGCAGCCTGTTTCCCCTCTGCGTTTTCATGAAGGAAATGGCTGTTCTCTTAGGTACCCAGGAAATAGATTACACGGGGCAAACTTTCAAAAGCAATCCCTACTCTGGTGCTCAGGCTGCTTGTGGAGACAGAAAGGGGCACAGAGGAGCTCTTGCTCTTGAGAGAGAGAATTTTCATATTCCCAAGGGCTTTCTGTATAGAGTTGCTATTTCTGATACCACTTAAACCTTCACAAGAGGAAAGGCTGTGGTGACTCAGTGTTCCCGTAAACACAGAATGTGGAAATTACTAATCCAAAGCATCATTTCTAGCACTGGATATCAAGATGATCAGCCTGACCGAAATACCCCAAAGATTTTTCTAAGTCTCTGAAGATTTTTTTCTTCTCGAACACTAAATCTGTAGTAGTCAGCAGTGTGAAGTAGCAGATCCCAGGGAATGGTTGTGAAATAGTAGGGCTTGTGTCCATTCCTTTTAGGGTGAAGAGGTAGAAAATGAGGGCTGCACAGCATGCATTCTTTTTCAGAATATGTATTTCCTCCTCACTGAATGAGGAGGAAAACTGCCCTGGGTTGAAACAAGAAACATCATCTTTCCACATCACCGACTGAAACACCTGCCATTGCAGTGTTTTCTTTATACCCTGCTTCTTGCTCCATAAACTGAAGCCTTTCCTACTGAAATCAAATCTGAAGTGACCTCAGTTAAGGGATTTTCACAAGAGGCTACTTATAGCGTAGAATTATAGCCTTAAATCAGAAAGCCTGAGGAAAAGAACAAAAATGGAAATTGGAAGGCTCGGAAGATATGGACATTTCTTGCGTCTTAATAGTTGCATTATCACAGAAATAATCCCTATTCATGACTGAGGACTATGGAAACAGTGACTTCTTGGGGGAGGCACCAAACTTGTCTGGAACTGGCTATTCTCAGGAAGTGGCTGCTATTTCCTGTCTATTCTATATCTCAGTGACGTAGGTCAGTGCTGAATGAAAATAAACGTCATCTTACTAAATAGTTAATCCTATAAAACATAATCACAGGTACCTGGGATGCCAATTGTAAACATTTTCTTAGCAGGGGCAATGAGCCCAACAAAATGCTTTCTTTCCCTATACAGTGTATGTATCGTAGGCAAAATATAGCCACAGTCATGGGAGTCCAGGCTTCTGGGTTACCTAATGAGGGTGTAAAAGTCCCTACTAGCCCTCTTTCTAATTCAGAGGTTTCCTTGGTTCAGGGTGCCTCAATGAGATTTTGATACACCCAAGGCAGAAAAAAAATTTTTTAACCCCATAGGAGACATCCATTTCTACTACTGTTGTAAGAGTTATTATTGCCCAGCAAAATCATTGCAATTTATATGTAGATTCTAGTAATGAAAGGGTCTTAATCCCTCCAGTATGTCACAGCTGCTGTCCAAAATGTCTGTAAATGAGTGTATATTATGCATGTGCACACACAGTGTGAGGTGCTCTCAGCACAAAACTGTTCCACATTCTTATTACCCAGTGACAACAAGACCGCTTTTGGAATTTCTAGCTAGGAGTCAAAAGTCTGACATATCTGCTTCTGCTCTGTTGCCTTAGTCAGGTGCATCAGTATCTGTGATGAGGCTTTAGGGCATTCTGAAGGAGCCCAACCATCAGTAATTTCTATGTATCCTTTTCGTAAGAAACTTGAATATGCTTGTGTGGAGTGGAGTACATTTAGCAAACTCTACAATTCTATTGGATATACTGGCTTGTGTGTGCATGTGTGTGTTTGTTTGTATATTTATTGTCTCTGGGAGTATGTGTGCCTCTCAAATGAAGCACACACAGGCAGAGGTCCTGGTGCATAGATACAGTTGCCTTTTCCCACCATTGTGCTCAAGACTTGTGGCTTCCTTCCCAGGAAGCAGTCACCTGCCCACTCTGTTGCTTTTTGTAACATTTCAGAGTTGGGAGAAACAAAGGCAGCTTGTTGGATCCACAGCAAACCCACAGGGACAGGCTGTTTTCCTCCAGAAGAAGGTAGAACAGAAGTACTCAACTGGCGAGCAGACAAGAGGGAGCAGCAGTCTGGGGTACCTCACCAGGTCTCCCGGAGGAGGAGTGGGCACCGATGCCAGACTGGCAAGGCCCATACAAACTTTGGCCTGAGCCATCCCATGGCTAAAAGGCCTCCATTCCTTTCCTCTATGCAACCCAGTGTATACACACACATGCGCACGCACACACACACACACACAAACCCACATGTAAATTTTGTTCCCAAACTAAAGCTTCCTAATTCTGCCTGCATCTGTAGGAAACCATCTATCATTCACAAACTGTGTCTCCTGAAACCAATGTGGCCTTTGCCGAAGTCTTTCCAGGAGTGGGTTGTTTACTATGTCTAGCAAACCAATAGACTATGGGGGGAATATTTTTTGGTAGTCTCTAAGAATTGATGGCTCTTGCCCATCTCAAACATTAAAGTAGAATGCCACTCTAGTGTAGCACACTGAATGAATGGACCCGGCTCTCATAGCTGACTCTGAAGTCTTGGTGGCCTAGAAAAAGTCGGACTCAGTTTTCTCACTCCTATGCCCTTCTTTTACTAGTTGGTTCATTATTTTTTATGACATGTAGTTTATTTCTGCTTTACAGAATTCAGAGGACATTTTCTTTCCTCTTCTATTTTGGTGACTTTTCCCTCTCCCCTATTAAGTAAGGCTACTTACAGTTGCAACTTTTTTGTTGATGTTATTTTTTAAATGTATATTGTCTTTCTATATCCAAAAGAAATCTGTGACTGTAACCATAGATATTTCTTTCTACTGGAAAAAAAATTTGTTTTTTTTTTTAATTAATAGTACTAGTGACTTTGTGAAAGAATGAGTTACTATTTAGGTATGCTTACTTAAGTACAGTACACTACATTGCAGTATTTCTGAAACCTAGAACATACACATCATATATAATAGCTCTATATTGAAATATATATTACATTATATTCATTTTAACTTTTGAATCTGCCTATGATCATGAGTTGATTGCAATATTATTTCTTTGCATATATCACCCATCACCAACCTGCTGCAGTTAATCTGGTGCATTTAATAATATTATTACTGCTCTAGTTTGCTTTTTATATTATCAGCTTCAGTATTGTCTTTAGACAATTTTAGAATTTTTTAAGCTGAGACTTAGCAAATGTAGGAAAGTGAAAACTTTTTTTAAACTTTTTTTTGGTGTGGCTGATACAAAGAAGTTCATATTCAAAGTGATCTTGTTTAGCTGACCCTCTCAATATCTGAAGAACAAAACAAGTGCATATGAATGTATCTGTGATTTTCCCCTCTAAGACTGTCACTGCCTATATTTGCTTTTGAAATTATGACCAAGGAGCTGCTTAACATCCACAGCATCTGACTGACAATTACAGGCTGCATTTCAAAGGGCCACTCTTCTGAGAAGCGTAAGACAGTGAAATGCCTAGTTGTCTCAACTGTATTTTCAAACATATGTTTTAATACTGGTTCTTTACTGACTACTTTCTGTTTTCAATATGCTTACAATTATTTTAACTAGTCTTCAACATTTCCCTGAAGGCAACTTGGCAATATAGTGTTCATTTTCCTAGGAGTTTTTTTTTTTTAAACTAAAACCAGAGTTTGAAGAAACTTTTATTGACAGAGGCTTATAGAAATAGAACTCAGAAATATTTATCTGTGACATTTTTCAGTCTGAAGAATCCATAAAATGGTGGCTCTTGGGTATGTGGCCCTCAATATCTCTATTTGCCTGTTAAAGTGGGGATTTGTTGCCTTTCTTCTTTAGGTCATCAAGGAACCTTCAGAAATCAGGCATCCTGTCTTCCTATACAAGAAGTAATTTCAGGTAGTATTTTCAGAAAAGAGCTTCTTCAGCATCCCTCAGCTGTTCAACCCAGTGCATGAAAAACCTCATAGTTGGATAAACTCTTCATCCATCCTGGGTGCCTGAAACTAGTCTCCTTCCCTCAGTTCTACATTCAGGACAAAATGAAAACAGCTTTTTATAAGACTCAACATAAAAGACCTTTCCACATTGGACCAATATTAAGGCTTCTCAGTGTGAATATTTAGGAATTCCTTCCTTTCATCTTTCCTAATAGCTTCTTATTTCCTAACCCCATCCCATGCTGCTGTGTCCCTCCAGCAAGTCCTCCCCACCCCTCCCTCGTCATCCAGGCTCCCCTCAGCACCCTCCAGTCATGATGCCTGGTATTCATTAAGGAACTACCTACTCCTAGTCTACTTTGAAGGGGCTAACAGTGAGTCTAATAGAAAAATTACCAATCTGATCTCTAAAGTTTTCAACTAAATATATTTCTGCTAGACAAACAGAATTGGCAGTTGAGTGTTAGTGAGGCTACTCCTCCGATGATCACATAATGCCCAAATTGTATCAACTTCATTATTTTCTTCTTTCCTTTTCATAATCCTCTCCCTTTATTTGTTGTTTCTCTTTATGACTACTTTAAATTACCTATTCTTCCCAAAACTCTAATAATTATGACCCCCAATTGTTCATTTCTTTTCCTTCCCTCTACTCCATTCTGAACATCCTTCTTTAAGCTTTTTTTTTCGTTAAAGAGCACTGAAGTGAGTGAGTTCATAAACTTGAGACTCGTAGGCAGAGTGAAGCATGTCTTCATTTTGGCTTCAGGTTTTAAAAGTTATCAATATTCTTTTGAGAGTGGGAGGACCTGAGTCACAGTTTTAAATGTCAACTGTACTAGCTGAGGTCATTAATTCCTCTCACCTTCACATTTGACCAAAGATAAAGAGAAAAATATTTTCTCCCTTTTTCTAAATACCACAGTGTTCAAATTCTTGATATGAGTAGATCACTTCTGAGGGAGAAAAAAAAATCATTAGTGTTGACAAAAACTCCTGCTAATACTTAGCCAAAATACATGTTTATCAGATACTAGATTTATAGGAATCTAAAAAAAGGAGTAACATTTCAAAATAATTTTGATAACTGCTCAAGTCTTAGTGAGCTCTTCTCAACCAAGTAAAGCCATTTACACTTAAACACATTGTAGGACAAATTAAGAGGAATTTATTTATTTATTACCTTTTTGAAAAAACAAATAATTATTGATTGGTTTAGAATCTTTAGCAGTAATTTACTAATGGTTGCAAATATCCATAAAGTTTCTAAAGTATCTGTTTTGCAACCAGAGATTGCTTAAACATAAACTTAATATGCTTAAATAAAATAATAGTAGGGCTGAATGGATACTTGAAGGGTCATCTAGTACACTCCCTGGTAACCTAAGTACTCACCATATAATTTTGTCATCATGCTAGGTCTCATTGCAGTGAATTACAACTGTCTGGTCACCAGAGCGTTACCCAAAATACTGACACCATTCTGGGTATATCCCTTTCAGGATAATTATAATGTCATTTTCACAACAACCTTGTAACAGCCTTTCTTGACTTCCAGTCCAGTGCTCTTGCCCTGAGGCCACATTGCCTCTCGGCTCTTATGAAGACAAATTCTGTGACATTTAGTACTACCTGGTTCTGAGTGCACAGGAGGTATGCTTTCAGCTCTTGCTGTACCCTTTGACAAACAGGATCAGCATTTAATATCAGAAATGTATTCTCATTTGACTTGAAGCTTGACCCAGCTTTTATCTTAATCAAACCAATTTATAATATCAACTCACAGCGTAGAGAACAATGAAATAAATAGAAATTTCAAAAGCCTTCCTGAGACGTGCATCTAGTAGGAAACCAAGGTTTCTTAAAGCCAATATTTACATTGCTTAGGAGTATGATCTTCACTTGGAATGTTCTCCCAATCTCCTTCTCTTCCTTGTCCACTCTGATTCCTGATATCTTTTTTTAAAGTACTCTTTATCTAAAGTACTCTTCTCCTCAGGCATTGGCTTCTAAAAAAAAATAAAAGACTCACTTTTAAATCCTAAGATACTATAATTAAGGCATAATGTGGAGTAGGAGAGGCTCTTGTTCTGCTAGATCCCATTTGGGCCAGTTGATCCAGGATGCCTTTTTGACACTGTTCCTTCTACTTCCCCAAGAAGAGTCCCAACGCTGAAACCCAGGATTTCTCGCCACAACCTCTGTGTTAGACTCAGATTAATGTGTAAATCGTGTTTTATATTATAGAGACTCCAGGGTGTGAATTTCTTATTGCTCATGAGCCTCCTGTTTTTCCAAGCTGACAGCTGTCAGGAGCACCAATAGCCCTAACTATAACTAATGCAGCAAAATAATAGTCAGAAACACTATAGTATAGATTTGGGAGGATAGGAAGGGATTTTTTTCTTCTTTTCCCCATAAAAAGCTTGCTTCCTCCGATCTCCCAACCCCCCACAATGCATTTCAGAAAGTATGCATCTCATTTTACAGATATGTAGTTATAGAATTTGCAAATATAGTTTAGGAAATGTTCTGAGATTGAGGCTGGTAGCAAACAAGTTTATTTTCTGCACTGGACTTTAGGACACGTGTGCATAGATGCAATTCCTTCAAAGAAAGTGAAACATGGCAAAGGAAAGGGATAATACTTTTACACATTAAAACAGTTGTTTGCTATCTGTAAACCTTGATTTAAGCATAATTATTACTTTTTAGAGATCTGATACTGGAGGAATGTGTATTTTAGTAAAGTCTGTTTGTTGATTTATTTGTTTCACTTTATCTCTTTCTTCTCAAGATGGTAAAAGATTTTTATTCTTTAATTTGATACTGTCTATGGGCCTTACCATATTCATTTCCCTCTCAGAAAGAAAAGCCTTCCATCCTACCATTAAGGAGTCTTTTCTCCATGAAAATCTTATCTTCCTCTCCTAATAGCACTTGAGAACTTTAAAGAGAGAAATTCTCTCTGCACTTTGAGGTTAGAATAGTTAAAATAAAAACTATTCCTTGAAAAAGAAACCCTATTTACCTAAACTAACAGGTCTGGGGCCAAAGAATGGAAATTGATTGCAGGTGAAGGTCATGTATTTTATACTATAAATCCGTATTGCCTCCTCAAATCCTTTTTGAAATCAAACTGAGTATAAATTATTTTAGCTAAATTCCTCTTTGGGTGTTTCTTATTAATATCTAGTGCAGAATACCCAGAAAAAAAAAAAAGAAAGGTACTGCTAAAATGCCAAAATCAATCAATCTATAGATTTTTATAATTGTAGGTAATTCTTTTCTATTCATTTCAAGACTGTACGTGTTCATGAGGTCTAAAATAGAGAAACATCCGCTTCCCCCTTGCTTCTTATCTAGCCCCCAGCACCCCCACACACTGGAGGTGACAATAACAGAGGGAGATTGGTACCACATTGCCAGTACTTCACCCATCCATCCCCCTCCACCACAAAAGAAGGAAAAACCAAATTAGAAACTTAAAAAAATAAAAAAGGAAATTGTATTTCATTTGAAAGTGTACTGTTTTCAACTCAACTCAATTTACAGATAGCCTGACAACCTTTCTGTAACCTGTCTTTTGTGCTGTAATCGACATTCCTGGCTCAATCTTTAAAATAATTGCAATTACAATTGAGTGAACAGAGGAAAAGCAATGAGGGAACAGGACAATGAGATGGGACTAAATTTGGTGCAGCTCTGGATTCCTAAAGCCAGTTCTCAGGGTTATCAGAGAAAGTTAGCACCACTCCTACCTTGCCATTCTCGCCGATCTCTCATTGTTACAGTTCCAAGAATTAGTAAGATAACTATACTTCTTTGTGATTAAAGACTTCTCTTAATGCTATCAAACCCATCTAGAGAAAATTGTAGAAACCCTTGACTGCTCCTGTACCTAATCTGCTCTCTGGGACACATGAAGAGTGTGCAGAGGGATAACTGAAAATAAAACGATCGTTCAAATTTGAGATAAGATTTTGTTGTAGTCTAAAGTGCTTTGTGTGTGTTCACATCTAGGGGGATCTTTGAAAAACAAGGCTAGTTACTCTTGCTCTCTTTGGGACAAACCTTGATTTGGAACCACCTGTAGGTTCCAAAATTTTCACCTGTAGGTTGAAAATTCTCAAGGATATTTTCAGCAGTTAAACTTCTTCCTTAGTCCCACGGACTTGAACCTCAGTTTTCCTGAGGGGCCTATTGAGATATAAATTGAGGGCAATTTGCATATATCTAATTAAAATTGTTTTTTGCACTGTTGTTGAAAGAATTATGGTTTTCAGAGCAGATGAAAGTGAAATCTCTTAGTTATCCTCATCATGGCAAAATAAGGTGTGAA
Organism: Daubentonia madagascariensis; assembly: GCA_023783475.1. NCBI lineage: Eukaryota > Metazoa > Chordata > Mammalia > Primates > Daubentoniidae > Daubentonia > Daubentonia madagascariensis. The sequence goes on along the minus strand of JAKFHU010001631.1, from coordinate 12,134,184 downwards.
GCTGATGTGACAGAGAAAATCTATGGTAACTTTATGTTTTAAAGTAATTTCAGCACGCTGACCCCACTATTGCCAAAGTCCTTTGTTCCCATAATCTATTCTAAATTATGTATTGACTCTCTTGAGACTTTCAACATATGTGTGTGTGGGTATGAGGAGATAAGCAGATTTACATTTAGGGAGTGAAGACCCAAACTGAAGAGACAGATTCTTGAGGATTGTTGAATGGAAATCATTTCTCCAGAATCACTCAATATTTCCACCTCCCAAACTAATCATAGATTAATCTTAAGAAAGAAGTAAGCTCCATAAGAAATCCTACTATGAATGTTTTTTTTCTTACAGAAAAACACAAGAAGAGGTACAATACAGACTCTTAATATTGGTGTAATAATTCACTTTTATATTTAATAATTATACTTTTTGTGTGAGTGTGTTGTTGAGCTATTTGTACCAGTTTTCAATCTATCATTCTGAGAGGGGCCTTGAGAATTTCTGTGTATGTGTATGTATATCTGTATTTATGTGTAGTCAGAAAAAAAAGTGAATAGGAGAGAAATTAGGTGAGGGAAAAAGTGGTCAATGTAGAAAAGTAAGTGGTCCTAGTGTACCTATTTATGTTACGGAAGGTGGCTGCTGCCTGTAGCCCTCGAGGAATAGTTGATTGCACTATTCAAAAATAAGAGCCCAGCACTGTTAAATTTAGGACTGTGTTTTGGGAAACAGGAAAGCTTTATCTTTTTCTGTACCCATTCCCCTTAGCATTGGAGCCATTTGACATGATGAAAACCATTAAATAAAAACCACTACTGACCTTTGCTTTAAATAGCTATTTTCCCCTTCTAAATAATACCCCTGATTTTAACTCGACTACTTCTCTTTATTTTCTGCCTATTGGCTTAATGTTTTACAGAATAACACATAGGTGCATACTAGTTTCTGTCCTTTGAGCTGAAACAAACAGGGGCAACAAAAGAGATGACTCACAGAAGTGTGAGGTGGAGACTGAATTTCCCACTTTTGTAGCACTGGTAACCTTTGTAAGAGCTGTTTAGGGTTGAGCTTTGGGTCTATAATGGGGTTTTTTGGTTTTTTGGTTTTTTTTTTTTTGCACTAAATGTGACTGCACTGCATTGCACTACTGAAATGTGTTTACTTGTGCCGGGAGAGAGTGTGTTAGGTATGGGAAAGAAAGAGGCAAGTCATGAAACTAAGAGCATCTCAAAAATGGGGAGTTATTTCCATCATGCTTGGTCTTAGCAGGGTTGGTGAGAATCTGTGTAATCTGCCAACTCTTAATCAGGCCTAGAAACTGCCATTCTGATAGGACCTGTTTTCTTATTGTAAAGAAGATGAGTTGGTACAGTAAATTGAGGACATATAAGAAGTTTACCCAATGTTGTTTCCAACTAAGCTTTCAGTAAAAGCTGTGATATTGAGGAAGCTGACTGATAGGAGTTGGGAATCTTCCCCTTGGCCTACACCACAGAGCCCCTTGCTGGTGCACATTTCAGTGTGACAGAGGGCATTGGTATGTGCTCCTTTCAAAAACCATAACCTTGTCCATATTGGAGATATCCTTTCAGCCTGAGCATGCTTTTCCATCCCTGGGTGAAACCTAGATCAGGCTAACCAAAGAGGAAGGCCATGCATGTGGTAAAGTCCTTTAAGATGACAGTGAGGGAACAGTGCAATAAACACTGAAAACCAGTGAGGTGAAAGGTTTATTTTGAAACAAGCTAGGCCAACTTTGAAACTGGAGGAAGGGTTGGAGGATTGATCAGAACCTACTAGCTGCTCCATCATAGACTATCCTTATTAAGCAAAAGACCTTAATTGTGCCTAGAAGTTTAGTTTTGAAGTTGTTTTTTCCCCTAACTTTTCTTTGTTGAATTTATTTTTATTGCCTTTTTTAATCTTAGAAATAATCAGAGTTTGACAGCTCTTTAGTAACTGTTGATAAAAGAATCTTGCATCACAGGAAAAGCAATAGATTGTGTGGGAAATAATAACACAAGAGTGAAGATGCTGAAGGACTCTTCCAGAATCCAAGGTGACAGCTTTGAAGATTCTGGTTCAGCAAGAAAGATCACAACCCATATAAACAGCTAATGTTGAATTTCTCTGAACACTATCTCATGTGGGGGCACCAATTTGGAAAACTCTCAGTTGAGGCCTCTTTCCTAAGATTACAACATTGATACCTGTCTCTTTCTCTCTCTTCCTTAGTATCCGTCCAAGTCTACTATTCCAAGTTAAAAAAAAAAAAAAAAGAGCTTTCAAAACTAACATAAGCAATCCCTTAAGCTCAAAGCATTATCTCTGTTTTTAATAAGAAACTCTAAATTCAGAGCTCTTAACAGGTAGTTAGAAATGTGTATTGGGTAAGCACTGAGAGGACATGGACTGTACCAAACCAAAGCTGTAGAAAGAAATAATTGACCTTTTAAAATATATTCACATTAACTGTCCTAGTATATTTCTCTTGAGGCTTTGGAAAACTTCTTCCTTGAAACTTGCATACCCACTCCAGTTCTGTCACCAAAGATTTTAATCTTCAGAGCCCAACCTCTCCCAGACAAAAATACTACAACAGGCTCTAGGGATATGCTTTGGTAGTCGAGGGATGACACTTTGGTTTTCCTTCTGTTCACAGTGGTATTTACAGGAGACCTTGTTATTAGTGGAGGTACTGAACTGTCTTTATGACTTAGGGTTTGATCAGAGGTTTAAAAATAGGGAAAAATAAATAATAGTACTTGACACTGTAAACTATCTTTAATAGAGTCATGACCTGGAGACTGATGGAGAGAAAGAAACTTCCATGGAAGAGAGTGAGCTAAATCATTTAGAACCAAACAAGGGTCATTGGTGAAACAGAGGGCAGCACGTACACAAGTGTAGATTGTGGCTCTGCGTGGCCAGAGCCAATAACAATGGCTAGTGGGGGAGTCAGACAACTGGCCAATGAATTTAAGTATTGAAAAAGCCACAGTCTGGATTTTGTTGTGATTGTTGGAGTGGTTGAAATGCCCATGCCCATGGCAAGGAAAATGCTTGGAGGCTGATCTGTTGTGATAGTGCCTTTCTTGTTGTAGTGAGTACTAGATTAATAATTTATTCAGTTGTGCTTTTCTGGACCATTGCCCCCAGTCTTCTGAGGAGGTCTGAAGGGATAGTATCCACTTAGGATGAAGGGATAGGATCTTGCTCCTGGAATGCTGTGATATGATGATATTTGCACTAGATTCTAAACTCTCCTTTAAACTGGAGCAACTGAATGAGAGAAAAACCAAGGACAGCTCGAAGTTAAGAGAAACCAAAAGCAGTATTTTCTGACTGATGCCATTTTTTTTTTCCTTCTTCTTCTTCTTTTCTGGACAAAAACTTCACACTCAGTTACCAAGCTCAGCTCTTAGCAATTCTTTTCCTTCATTTTTTTTTTCCCTTGCACTGAACCATCAGTGTGAATTAACATCAGTTAGGGATAGTTAATGTGAAGAGCCCCTCCCATTATAGCTTCACACACTTCATCAAGGACAGGCGGCAGTGGGCAGCAGAGGGTGGGGATCCTCCCTGCCCCGAGCTACCCAGCTCTTTGAGAGGCCAATAAGCTTGGATATCGTGTCAAGAGCTGAGCTGACACGTATCTGCTCAGATGACATTGGGCCCATAGCTAATCCTAAAGGATTCTCCAAAAGAGGAAACCAATGTGTTGAAGAAAGCAAAGGGAGGTGGTGCCCAAAGTTTGCCTATTTCTCCTCTCTCTTTTCCATCTCACCACCACATCCTCTCTAGCAGAATGTCTCATCTCACACATTTTATGTTACTAGAAAAATTATTTGGTTCCTTGGTTTCTCTCTTTATCAGTGGGGCTGGGAACTCTTTCAAAATTAAAAACAAATACCATTAGCAGCTCCCCTGTGTCCAGCCAGTTTCTCAAATGCTGTCCAGCTGGTCTTGACTGGTCACTAAGATACCTTGGAAGCTTTGGCTGGCTAACCACCTGTCCACTTTACTTTCACTTTGTTTCCACTTCCATTTGAATTTTAAGCGAGGCTATGGAAAGGTGGAAATCATGGGAAAGGTTTGGAGGCTGCAATTCTAGGGCATAGCTTGTCAGGAGTTTATACTATCCAAAATATATCTTTCTACACCTGTTTTCATTTTAATCTATTACTCTGATTATAATTTCTATTATATTTGTGGTTATTTTTATAAGAATAGAGTCCATTTGCTATTGTCTATTTGAGTACCTTTTTTCAATTGTCCCCACATGGATGCAGTACCAACCTGTTAATGAAATATCTTTTTATTATATTATTAATATGTAATTCTACTGTAGACCAAAAATATAAAAACAAATTTGTTCATTTTAAAGATATAAAGAACTAGTGAATAAAAGATTAAGAGTTGAAGGAAAAGACAGAAAAGCAGTGGTTCACTATGTTGAGTTAGAAATCTAAGAGTAGCCTTACCTATTTTTTAACCAGTGCTTGCCAATCATACCATAGTTGGGATTATATAATCTTGGCTCCTTCATGCTTATGTTCTATAATTCTTGTTTGTTTGTTTTCTTTGATGTAATTGAGGTTGCACATCATGCTATTTTTGGCAATGCCTGATTTTATTATATTGTACTTTTATCAGTCATTTCCTTTAGAAGGATGGGGAAAAGTTTTATTTCTTCTTTTAATTTAAAATTTGTTTAATGCACTGGAAATAAAATTGGACATATTTCACTGTTTAAAAAATCAGAAACAAAACAAAACAAAAACCGTGAAGAAAAAACCAGCAAGCAAATAAACAACAGGGGGGAAAAAAGCTATGAAAAAAAAATCTATTTGTACTGAATACACAAACTATATCCCACATAAGAGATAAGTATCATCAAGTAGGAAAAATATATAGTTTAAGCTACAATGCTGAAAATATAAAACGTACCTGTGTTCAATGGGGGTGGCGACAATAGGGCATTCCTTTGAGATCAGTGATCTTGTCATTATTCCAACTAATGCCCAAACAGGGTAAATGTGGAAGAAACTCTGGAGAAAATAGCCCCAACCTTCTTTATATCACTGGAGCTCGACATTACCTTTTATCCTATGCTTGAGCTCCATTTGGAGAAAAAGGTTAAAAGATATATACATGCATTTGTGCTGTGCTTGAGAAAGTGGTTTGTAAACATGTATGCATACAGCACACACGTGGACACACGTCCATCCTCTGACTGCCCATGTACTACCTCACATGTTTCTCTTCTTGTGAGGATTTGGAATGGATGGTCCTACAATATGGGGACTAGAAATGACTCATTGGCATTGGCATATGCTAAAGAAGCTCTGGAATCCAGCCTGATCTCCCTTCTTCAGCATTCCCCAATACCAACAGGGCCAATTGACTCATATAAATGCCCAGTAAAAGAACAGAGATATTTTTCCTAGCCAACTGGCTATACCATTTGTTTAATGTTTGCTGGGTTTTTCTGGCTTTGTTTTGTTTTAGATTAGGGGTGGGAGTGGATGTAACTTCACAATCCTAATACAGTAAATGTTTTGCATCTTCCATGTTTTATGCAAAAACAGACATGTAAATCAATAAATAATTGTGCCCTAGACTGAAAGTTAATGTTTAGGAGAGGAAAAAAAAATTGTTGGAATTTTTTCTACATTTTTTTGTGAAGAATCTTTTTTGGAAAGGAAGGATACATATTTTTGTTGTGTAATATTTTCTATTTTTGAATGCATTTTATTGGTACAAGACTGTTTTTTTGGTGAAGACATTATTTAAAAAAAAAAAAAGAAAAAAACTAATCGAAAAGTTTGCCCTTAAGGATATGCTGCAGTTTTGAGGTTAAAAAAAATAACTGATTCAAGATGCGTGTTAAAAGTTGGGATTATATTGTTGTTTTTTGTAATTGTTACAAGAAGAAGTTTGTACCCACTGCTGTTTATTTTGTTTCAGATGAGTAAGTAAAGGGATTGTTCTTGTTTTATTCTTTTTTTTTAGAGAAAAAAAGCTATTTATGAAATGTCAAAAACACTGGACTGTGAGTTTAAGTGTGGAAGCATTTTACCACCCTGTGTCTTCAACCAATTATGGGAAGCCCCTTTTCTCTTCCCCCCACCCCGCCTTAGCCTTGCCAAATGAGAAAAATATAACAGCTGTCAGATGATCGAAGCCACCGAAGCCCTGCTTTAATTTTTATGGTTTGAAAAAGTAGGAAAACCAAAGTTAAATTTGTTTCTGAAATCCTGCTGTCCGTAGCCCTTTTTTGTATGACACAGCCAGGCTCTGCCTCTCTATCTTGGGTCATTGCCTTCTTAGAGACTGGGGGCCAACTCTGTTGCAAAGAGAGGCAGAAGTGTGGTGAGCCTGAGAGTTGAGGTCTCACGAAGTAAAATGTGAGTGGGACTTCAGCCTCTCAGTGGGCAACCGCGCTTTCCCATCCCGAGACACGAGGCTGCCGAGAGAGCACACGGCTAACACTGCCCGAGGAGAGCGAGCCTCCCGTCTCCTCTGCCTTCTGCTTCTGAGACCCTCCTGTCACTGTCATCGTTCTCTAGAATGGCTCTGCCTTTCTCAGCAGCCCGCATTCCGTGGATGGGAGTGGGGGTGGAGGGCAGGGATCCAAATGAAAGCAGTGGCTGTGGATGTGAAGGCAGGGCAAGGGACCACTGAGCACAAGGGATCTTGCCCGCCTCATCTGTCATTCTGTGGATTATCCATCCTTCTGCTCACTGTGAAGATGGAGAGGCAGAGTGCCCTAAGGCTGTTCAATAGCTTTTCCATATTTTTTCAACATTGAAAAAATAATTTTTAAAAACTGTGATATTTTTTTAAAAATCATTTGGCTGGAGGGAAGGGAAAAGGGAAACACCAAAAGCTGTAACATGATTAACTGGAGATATTTAACTGGGGCACTTTCTAGACCAAGACAAATGAATTCCTTTCTGGACTCTAAAGCAGCCAAATCTTGAGACCGTCAACGAAAGAAAGCTGAAGAGAGGCCTCCATCTCCTCCTTTCTCCTTTCTTCTCTCTGTCTCAAAATTCTCTCTTTTCTACTTTCCCAACTTCCCGTGGGCTACTGCCCCAAAAGCCCCCTGGACTCCTGTCTCGTGTGTGAGCACACACACACACACACACACACACTTACAAAATATCATTTTTCTTAAGGATTGTGGGACCGAATAAAATCATGTGCCTTCATTTTTTCCTTTTGTAGTTAGATGAACCTCTTCCTTTTTACAATGTTTTTAAAAAAAAAAAAAAAAGATGGAGGAGGTTGAATTGTTAGTGGAAGACTCGGGCATCGTTTGAGAAGGAATTTTTGTTTAGCACATTCCCCCTAAACATTAAACACAACATTTCAACCCCTTCACGACGCTCTTTGGACATTTAAAGCATCAAGTAACCAGATACACGACAGCCTAAATCCATTTGATTTCAGAGCAATTCCTAAACATTCTATTTCATAGACTTCTTTGATTTTATCAAAAATGAGGTGAGCAACGGCAAGCAGCCTTGTTCTCCTGATTTGGTGCTTTTGCTTGTGGTGTGGGGTGGGGCATGGGGGTGGGGGGTGGGTATGTTTAGACAAAGGGTGCATTCCTAAAGATCTCTGGTGCTGAAGGGCCTCGAGTTCCTTTCAGAGACTGTATTTGACACACTTTAAGTACACACAAACGAATGGTATCACATGCAATATTTAATGGAGCAATGGGAGAGGCTCTTTGAAACGGGGTTTTGCATCCTTTTGTAACATTTTGATTTCTCTGGTGCCTTATTCCTACTAGATGCTGGCACTCACACACCCACAGGAAACTGACACAGAAGTCAGCCTTGGGAATGGGGACGTATGGGTCATGTTTGAGCATGCAGGGGCCATGGGGAGGTTGGTGTCAGTTAGTGGGGAAGGGACTGGGTGGCATCTCTTAACTGAAGCCAAGCAGGGACTGCACAAACCCATTACAGTCAAAGTTGGCAATTCTGATATGTAAACACACAACAAATTCACTCTTCCTCATCTGAGCTTTCCTTCCTTCTTCCTTTTCTATCTCCACCTTCTCATAAAGGTGCTGCTGCCGCTGCTAAGGTGCCCAGAGTCCAGAATGCTCACTAATCACTCAGGCACGAGCCTGGCACTGCCACGTCAGCCCCCGGCACGACAAAACCCAGGTTTCTCTTGCTTGGGGCTGAGAACCGTCAGATTTTTCTCATCAAAAATGTTTTCCGAGGAATCAGTGGATTACAGTTATTCTGCATTGAAAATGCACTTTAAAAAATAAATAAAAGCTCCAGACTGTTTAAAATATACAGAGGGAGCAGGGGAAAGATAAACATGTGCTAGTGTCTGAACCCAGTTCAGTTTATCTCCAGTTGAAACAATATACACTATATGATGTATAAATGTATACACACTTCCTATATATATCCACATATATATAGTGTATATATTATACATGTATAGGTGTGTATATGTGCATATATACACACATGCACATAACAAAATCAGATGCTCATTACAAATCCAGATGCTCATTACAAAACCAGATGCTACACAAACAGCAGCAGAGGAAACAAGGTTGGACTCTTGCAACAGATCACAAAAAATAAAAACAGCCACTTGCAGTGACTTTGGTCATTTCTGTATGTTCATAAGGAATGGATTGTAACAAAGAAAAAAGGAACGGTGTTAGTGAAAGAGGAAAAATGGGCGAAACCATCTTGATCCAATGGGAATGCAGTAATGTTCTATACCACTTCATCAGTTATTTCTTTTAGTCATGTTCATTTGATTTCAGTTTTTGGCTATTAAAAACATTTTTAAACTCAAGTGACCCACAACAAACTGAACAAAACAACTACAGTGAAAGCCCTTTTCAGTGGAAGATGTCAGAAATCTCAAAACCCTTGGCCTGCCTCAGAACTACCATGTGCAAATCAGTACTCTCTTAATGTTTGAAATAAAAACTGAAAAAAAAAAAAAAAACTTTTTTGAAGCACCTTAATGTGGCCATCCATTTTGAGAAGTGGGTGCCACTTTTTTCTTTGAGCACCTTATTGACGTGTTTTTCTATCTGCTGTCTTTCTGTTACCTGTTGGCTGAATGGCTAGCTGTTAACATACACATGTGCACAGACCAGACATCTGGCATGTGTGTTCTCAATGAAGTTTACTGTGGTGACTGCTGAAAGGTGAACCCATTTCCTGATTTTCCCACCACGGTGTTGTGATAAGATTCGTAGACGCCCCTTTCCCTGCACAGAAATGTTTCTTATCACATTGTATCTTAGTATGGAAAGGAATATGGTCCCTTTTTTGCAATTGCTACTGTGTACACACGCCCACACACAAACACATGCACACACACTGTATATTTAAGACCTAAAATACACACACACGCAAACACACATGCACATGTGCACACACACACACACAAACATATCCATTCGCCCAAGTGGTATTTCCAATGTCTGTGTGGGTGACACTGTTTTGTTTCCATTTCCCAGTGAATTTTGAATGGAGGGCAATTTTTCTAACCAGACTGTCTTTTCAGACCAAAGACCTGGGAATTGGGGAAGCGTTTGGAAAAAAGGAGAGGCAAAGAAAAGAGAGAGCTTTAAATTGAAAGATTAATTTTCCAAGAGGAAACTGGGCTGAATGACTACAGAGACTGTACCCTCCAATCTTTGCAGGTGGGCATGGAACACTGCTTGTATCACTCTGTGTGCCGTATAAACCCACGTATACACGAACACACACATCCATCCATCAACATACATATGGTTTGGGATGAGCAGGTCAATAGTTTTGAGAGGGAGTTTGTTCCTTTTTTTCCTCATTATACTCTTAAATTGTTGTCAGTTATCAAACAAACAGAAAAATTGTTTTGAAAAACCTTGCATACGCCTTTTCTATCAAGTGCTTTAAAATATAGACTAAATACACACATCCTGCCAGTTTTTTCTTACAGTGACAGTATCCTTACCTGCCATTTAATATTAGCCTCGTATTTTTCTCACGTATATTTACCTGTGACTTGTATTTGTTATTTAAACAGGAAAAAAACATTCAAAAAAAGAAAAATTAACTGTAGCGCTTCATTATACTATTATATTATTATTATTATTGTGACATTTTGGAATACTGTGAAGTTTTATCTCTTGCATATACTTTATACGGAAGTATTACGCCTTAAAAATACGAAAATAAATTTTACAAGGTTTCTGTTTTGTGTGGAAGAGTAATTGATGTTGCTAAGAATGATGTTTGTTTTTTGGGGTTTTTGTTGTTTTTTTTTTAAATGTTACCAGCACTTTTTTTGTAAGTTTCACTTTCCGAGGTATTGTACAAGTTCACACTGTTTGTGAAGTTTGAATATGAAGGAATAATTAAAAAAAAAAACTCTTCTCTTGGTTTCCTATTGTGTCTTCTTTATACTGTGGCTTCTGTTTTAGGCAGCTCTCCACATTCTTTCACACATTGTAGTCGAGGTCTAGTCTGAGATTATCCAAATTGAGGACTATACCTAGAAGACCAGAAAAATTCTCAATATATCAGTCTTCTTGATACAAGAAGTAGGAATTATAGACAGGATTGGTGATGGTGAGGTCACTTTGGGGAAAGGTAAGACAAACTTGTGCATTATCCTATACCTGTCCAAACCTCAAAAATGATGACATGGCTTATTTGCTGCTGTACAAAATTGATTCACGTTTTTTCCTTCCACATGTGCAAATTAGTACCTATCTGCCTCCTGTGGAAATACCAACCTCATATGACACTATGCCCTCCTGTCCTGTGTCCCCATATCTCTGTTGGCCATGAATCTATCCCTGAGTCTCCTTTTTATCTCTTGGGTTTCTCAGATCTATATGCAAAAAAGGAAAGTTCATGGCACAAAATATGTCCCCATTTGATGACTTTGGAGACCCCTAAAGGACTCCAGTTTGGTCCATAGACCTTTTCTTATATGTGACCCTGGCCATAAGAGCTCTCTCATCTCATCATTCTTACAGAAATCACTCATGTGATGAAGAAAACTTACATCTTGTGTGTCCTTTGAAGGCAACCTGACTGAATTAAATTCACAAAGTCTTCAGTAAGCATCTATATTTCCCTCAACACTGTGCAGCATATGGATAAAATGAAGGAACTTATTTCAGTCCTGTAAAGCCTTAAAATCTGACATTGAGAAGTAAATAGAGGCTCATATAAAATCAAGAGCTAGATTGAACTATTCAGACTGCCAGTGCCGTGGTGTTTATAAACTAACAGAAAGATGATAACGGCTAGAGTAAGTCACAAGAAGATCCAAGGAATACGCAGTATAGTTTGGGGACCCACAAGAACATTTGGCTTGGAGTTGGAGGAGATGAGTATGGACAGACATTTCTACCAGGCATGAGCTGGGGATGGGGAGGGTCAGAAGGAGAACTGACCGACGTCAGTGAACTCCTGAGACTTCATGAGGACCTCTATGAATTTAAATTTTGACTTCCTGCAATGCAATCACTGAAATTCTAAGTTAACCTGATATTCTAGGAAGTAGAAAACAAAGAGGAAGAAAACATTTTCATGATGCATAATTTGTCCACATATGATTTCTGTGAACCAACATCTTAACGATGCCAGCCAACTTCACCGAGAGTCTTTGATCACTCTTTGCACCGTCCCATATTCTTGAGGATTCTTCTGTATCTGTTGAAAATGTTGTGGTGTGGTTTATGTACAGGCTCGAATAATTATAAATGGCACATACACTACTCATATGGCACTTCACAGTTTATAAAGTTTCTCCTTCATATACTTTATCCATCATCTTCACAATTACACTGTGGACACTGTGAGGTCACTATTATTGCACAAATTTATAGAGACAGAAGTTCAGAAATATGTGATCACCGGTACAAAACAATTAATAAACTAGTGCTTGAAGTCAGGTTTTCTGAAATCCAATTATATTGATACCACACCAGTATTTCTCAAACTTGAGGTATATACCCATATGAAGGAAAAAAAAATACTCTCACAGACCTCCCCAATGGGAGGGAGTCTGTGGTTATTTTTATTATAACATTTAGTAATAAATTAACAATATGCATCATTATTTTATTATAAATGTTCTTAAATATGCTCAAATATAACACCAGTTAAACTTATTATGCTTATAGCTCTTACAGAATTATTAAAGTAAAATAAAGTTAGTTACAAATTAAATACAAGTAAAACTATAAAACTAATAATGTCTACAACAACAATATAATGTACTGGATGATGCTTTGCTAAATCTAAGCCATGGCTCACAACATGAAGTGTACTGACTGTTTTGGCACATGTCTTTCTGAATTCAGCATCCATGCACTACAGTGTGCAAAGTGAAGACAGTGTTCCTACCACTTTCCTAGTATTTCAACTACTGCAAAATCTTCTACTGCTCTACCCAGGTGGGGCAAATTAATTATTTATAAATTAAGCTTCTGTGCCTTAAAATCGACTTAATTATAAACACAAATGTGTAGACCAAAAACAATGTCAGCATCCTGCTATAAGAAGATCATTAATATCCAAGACTTTTGACTTTTTAAAAGAAGACCATCACACTTAGAACACAATAATTTTTAATGCTTACAGAAAACTTACGGACCCAAAGACTATATCTGCAACTCTTAGCTTTCCTTAAATCCCATTTTTTAAGATCATTGATAATTTCAGATACATCAGTTGCTCCCAGTAAGTTTTGTTGCCCCCTTGGAGACCTCTGTGGCATCATAAGCATTGCCTGGTGCACGTGCTCATGGGCCATAATATGATAATGATGATAGTAATTCAGCATTTTACTGCTTACAAAGCAGCCAACCACATTCTTACCTCATCCTCTGAAGAACCTTACCATTCTACAAATAAGGAAATATTTGTAATGAGGCTCTGAGAAGTTAAGTGACTTATCCAAAGTTATGAAGCTAATTGCAGAGCTCAGCACTTAGACAAAAAGTATCCCAGTCCACTGCACTCCATGGTTACTTCTATTTTGATCTGAATTGTGAAATCCATTTGCATTTTAGTCCTGGAAATGGTGCTCTTTACAACCTACATGAAGTCAGAATGACTGTGGTCCAGGATAAGTCCTGTGATGAAAGTCCATTTCTGCATAACACCCATAAGTTGCAAATTTCTTGACAGTCCTGGCCCTATTTACATGAACTGGACCACTTAGCTACCTCAGATACTTTTTAGAAAAAGGCTGAAATGAATAAATGTACAGCCTGCTTTGCATGAACAGAGGAAGGATACAGGAGAATAGAAGAGAACCTCCATGATTCTTCCTGGTGGTAGACCTTTCAAATGCATAACAACTGGAGAGGCATCCAATGTCCTATAAACACAGCTCTCCGTCTGTGTTTTCTCCATATGCAAGGCAGTTACTAGAATTGTGATGTCCAATATACTAAGCAGAAGTCACATGTCACTATTTACATTTAAATTTAATTAAAATTAAATAAAATTTAAAATTCAGTTCCTTTGTCACATTAGCCAAATTTCAAGTGCTCAATAGCCACATGCGGTAGTGACTACCATTGGATGGCACTAACACAGAGCATTTCTATCATCACAGAAAGTTCTATTGGATAGCATTGTCCTACACTACCGTATGCAAATAAATTCTCTCAAACATAAAGTATATAGTTCGGACTTCCAGAAAGTTCAGTCTCTTGCCACACATAAGGCTCTCCTGGCCTCTTAACAGGTATGTTTTGGAATGAAGGTGGGGGATTACTAGTTAAGCAGGACTGGGAACAATCAAAATACTGAACAAAACTCACACTCGAGCTGGCAGCCACAGTCACGCTGCCTGTTCGCCCCTCTCTGTGAGGTGTGGTGTGCCAACCAGAATGCTGCCACTGGCAGACAGCACAGACATCCCACATGCCTGTCCAGCTCAGCACTGACAGAATCTGTATGAACCTGAGTGTGTGACGATTCATTTCTGGGGCTCACAGGGTAAGAAGGGACAAGTCGGGAAATAAAATTGCACAGTAAGGCTCTGTCCACTCATGAAGACCATCTACCTCAAAGCTCCATGACTCAAAATCTCTCTTGTTCAGTATAATTCTCTGGGTTATAGCCCAGACTTATAAGCCCAGGCTCAGAATGTGGGCAGTGAATCAGTAAATTTATTCCTCCCTGAATGCTCATTCATTGATTTATTTATTCTCCTCTCCTCCTGTCAGGGCACCTAAGAGAGAACCCAGAAGACCTTGGGATAGCTTCCTGTCAGCACTTAGTAGTCTCCTTCCTCAATCTTCCCTGTGATCCTCTCCTATATATTTCTCAAAAGACAAAATAAGAGGGAAAAATCTTCCTCAAACACAATTTTGAATGAAAGAGAAAGAGACAGAGACCAACAGACATAGATAGACACTCTCCCTGGGTACCAGGTTGGCTTGGGTTCAGAAACTAGAGCTGCATGATCCAATAAAAATATAATGAGAGCCACATATGTAATTTTAGATTTTCCATTGGCCACATTAAAAAGGTAAAAAGAAATAGGTGAAATTAATTTTAACATATTTTATTTAACCCAATATGTCCAAAATATTACCATTTTGACAAGTCATATCAATATTTTTAAATTACTTATGAGATAGTTCACATTCTTATTATTCATATTGTTTTGAAAATCTGGTGTGTATTTTACACTTATAGCACAGCACATCTTAATTTGGACTAACCCCATCTCAATTGGTCAATAGCTACATGTGGGAAGTGGCTACCGTGCTGGCATATGCATGTCTCTGGGAATCTGGCTTTTAGAGGATTGTCCTCTCTGGTTCCCAGGGGAGAACCTAGTTCACTGAATTCTACTTTAAAATTTATTTCCTGTCAGATTGAATCTCATTTTAGTAACCTGACCCATTTCTAACATCTACAGGCCCTTTTGTATTTTATCACGATCCCAATGGTATTTATAAATGTTTCCCAATTACCATAATTATGTTAAATAACACCCAACTCTCAGTCCAACCTTGGCCCAATGTACATCTCCCCCAAATCAAAACACCACTCCCTTTTTGTCATTACATTTTGGTTCATTTCCAAATTGTGAATTGTGTTTTACTCCCAACCAACTGGCACTAATTGTGCAAGAAAAACACTGTGAATTTCCATAGCAAACAACAACACTTTTTACGTGCATTTATCTTTCTTTCAAAGGACTTGGAGCTCTGGACGGAATTCAGTTCATTGCTCCTAACTACCTATGCACTGGTAGAAAAGTAAGGAAAATAAAAATAGAAATCCAAAGAGGAGTAGGAGTTGAATTGTCTTCTTGCTCAACCTGGTCTAAATCTTAGGGAGCAGGGCCAGCTTTATTTTAACCGTTGGCAAGACACAGCATTGCTGCACATTCTCTCTTGGTTCCTGTGCCCATGAAATACAATCAGTCACCAGTAAATCCAACCTCCCTGCTCATTCCTTTAAGAGGGGGGTGGAAGGATAAAAGTCTTTAAGGTTCAGCCTGAATGTTAGTTAAGCAGAAATGAGCTCAAAAGGAACAATGAGGCTGGTCTGGTGGGAGCAGGAACTTTGTCTGGGGAACTTGTGGGAACTAAGGCTGATGGAGCTGAATGTCCCACAGGGAAGGCCTTGGCACCAAGAGAGCCAACGAACTTCAGATTTTATTCTTTCTTTGGGCAGGCATTTCAAGTCTCCTTTTGTTGTGATGTACTCAGAGTCCATTAGCTATGGCCTGACTCACAGGACCCTGGGCTCTTCCAGCCATGTATGCTGGGGAAGCATACAGGAAACGGTACAGTTACCCCACAGTTAGCCCAACCCCAGTACAAAGAGGTCAGAGAGTGAGTAAACGTGTTCAAAGAAGCTAGTTTGAGGGTGTATATTTTCTAAACCCTCTATCAGCCCCTCCTTTTTTTCCATAGGAAAAGTCCCTATTTTAAAAATCCTGCTGGAGGGACTGCAAACTAGTACAACCTCTATGGAAAGGAGTACGGAGATACCTCAAAGAACTAAAAGTAGAACTACCATTTGATCCAGCAATCCCACTACTGGGTATTTACCAAAAGGAAATAAAGACATTCTATAAAAAAGATATCTGCACTCGAATGTTTATAGCAGCACAATTCACAATTGCAAAGATGTAGAAATAACTGAAGTGCCCATCAATACATGAGTGGATTAATAAAATGTGGTATATGTATACCATGGAGTACTACTGAGCAATAAAGAAAATGGTGAACTACCTATTGTATTATCCTGGAGGGAGCTGGAGCCCATTCTTCTAAGTGAAGTATCACAAGAATGGAAAAACAAACACCACATGTACTCACCATTAAATTGGTGCTAATCAATCAACACTTACGTGCACATACACAAGTAACATTCATTGGGTGTGGGGCAGGTGGTGGGGGGAGGACGGGATGGGTAAACTCACTCCTAATGGGTCCGGTGCATGCTGTCTGGGGGGGTGGGCATGCTTCTAGCTCTGACTCGGGTGGTGCAAAGGCAATTTAGGTAACCAAAGCATTTGTACCCCCGTAATACTCTGAAATAAAAAAAATAAATATTTTTTTTTTAAATCCAGATTTTACTTGTGGTGAGAGACAGATTCTTTTTTCGAAGGCTCAGTGATAGATTGATCCAGAAAAGGTGAATTGAAACTCAGATGTGAAGACGTGGCTTCCTCCGTGAACACATGCCATTTCCTGTGTGCTTCCCCAGTGCACACGGATGGAAGAGCCCAGGGTCCTGGGAGTCAGGCCATCGCTAATGGACTCTGAGTACATCACAACAAAAGGAGACTTGAAATGCGTGCCCAGAGAATAAAATCTGAAGTTCATTGGCTCCCTTAGTGCCAAGGCCTTCCTTGTGGGAAGTTCAGCTCTGCCTTAGTTCCCACAAGTTCCCCAGACAAAGTTCCTGCTCCCACCAGACCAGCCTCATTGTTCCCTTTGTGCTCCCGGGACACACACAGATAAGCCTACCCTGGCCACCTCACCCCAAATCGACATCTCTTCCTGAAGGCCTGTGTCATGTATCCTTAACTGCATATTACCTTTTAATGTAAATGTTGTCTCCCCACTTAACTGTAAGTTCTTAAGAGCAGAGACCAAGGTTTAGTCATCCTCGAATCTCCCCATAAAGGCTGATATCATGCCTTATTCATATCATGCCTTATTCATAACATGCCTTGAATGAGTGAATGTTAATGGAAATGACAGTGAAAATGAGACCAGGGTGGCTCTGCAGTCACACCACCCTCATCACCCACCACGAAACCCTGTAGCCCAAAACCCTGCCCAGTGCCATTATGAGGACTGTGTTGCCCAGAGCCACAGGATCTGCTCAAACTGCCAGATTCAAAACCAGGTCAAGTTTTTTTTTTTAACTTTACATTCGTGATCAAGGTACATACTACTCACCCCGGGCCTGCCATAATGGAATGGAAAGGAAAGGTAGAGGAAGTGAAGGTGGAGAAGAGAATGACATTCCTTTACTCAGCTGAACACACACACGCCGATGGACTACAGCTCCTCATACATCCATCCACAACAGCAAAGGCAGCAACGTATCTCCCAGGAGACGCCTCTCTGGTTGCTAACCAGTCTCTGGTAGGAAGCTGAAGCTCTCCAGGCTTCTGTAGCTCAGGACATTAAAGTAGTCATTCGGCTCCACATAGTCATCTCCCCTCTGCTCTCTGCAGAGGCCAGCAGGGCCACCTTCTGCCTGGACACAGCTTCCCGGGGATGAGGGGACGCTGGGACTCCATTGCTCTTGCTCAGCTGGGGTTCTCCTGAGGCCACTTTCCACAGAACGGATTCTGAGAGATTTCTTCTAAAAACAAACAAACTACGAAGTGAGTATGTGAGGATGTGAGTCAAAATTTGCTCCCGAATATGACACAGACTGAGAGTTATAGTGATCTCTCTCTCCCTTTCTTACACACACACACAAATTTGTGTTCTTACCAACACCAATTCCCTAGCCCTTAGCTTCTCAACATTTTATAGCTAGATTTCAATACTAACCCCCCACCGAAACGACACTTACTGCGCACACAACGTGCTGCACACCCCATTACGTCCTGCTCACTGAGCCTCGTGACGCGCCTCTCCTTCTCTGTTGTCTTTTGCCCTTTACTGCATTCGACACTGTCGATCTCTTCCTTCTCGAAATGTTCTCCTTCCCTGGCTCCTGTGGCATCACTCCCTCCTGGTCCTCCTCCTCCTCCTCCTCCTTTGAACCCCACCCGCATCTGCAGCCAGGCCTGCCCTTTTTCCCTTTGCACATCAGCTTCCCACACTGTGGGGTTCCCCAGGGTTCCACCCTCTGCTTTCTCACACTCAAAACTCTCTCGAAGTAACTTCATCCATATCTCCATCCGTACTCCTAAAACCACCATCTGTCTTCTGAAGGTTCCCAAATCTGTCTCCAAACTAGCCCAGGCTTCTACCCTGAGCTCCGGACCAGGTGCCCACTGCCAACTGGGCACTGCCTGATGACTCATAGCAAGCTCAGACTCAATTCGTCTCAGGTGAAACCATCATATTCACACCCCCACAATGGCTCTTGCCCTACATTCTCTATGGCACCAGCTGATCGGAAAACTAGAGGCTAATGTTAAACTTTAAGCACCCACAAAACCCCATCCAATTTTACTCCTAAGGAGCTCTGAAATCTACTGCCTCTTTTCCGTCCCTACATCCACATCCTCTCTCTGACCTGGACTTCATCCTTGCTGCCTCTGAGCTCCCTCTTACCTCTAGCCCAACTCCACACAGCCACCAGCAGAGTGATTTCTCAAAAATAAAAATTGGATCAGTCCATACTTCTGCCTAAAACCCTTCAATGGCCCCCACTGTGTGTAGGAAGGGTACCTAGGAGGCACAGGTGGATTTTGGGGGATTTGCAAATCTCCTTAAATTATATAAAAATCTTTTTGCGTAATGGGACATTCTTCTGGGAAGAAAATCCATAATTTCACTACATTCCCTGCAAGAGACTGTGATGCCCCCCAAAACATCCTTTGTGACTTGGTTCCATTCACCTTTCCTGCTTCATCTCCTGCCATGCTTCTCCAACCAACATACCCCAACTTCTGGGGCCTCTGTGCCAGAAAGCTGCTATTTATTAAGAATCTACTATGCACAGGGACTGGGCTGGCTTCTTTATGTAATCTCAGCACGACGCTATTGAAGTGTCTACTTTCCGATGAGCTAATAGGCACAGACAGGAGAAGTCGCTCACCCAGGAACAAATCCAATTCTGGCTCAGGTTAGTCCGACTCTAGGCTGTGCTCTTTCTCCTCAGCCCAACTGCCTGTCATCTTGCAGCTTCTCAAATGCCATGCACTGTTTCTTGACTCCCTCCCCAGTTTTGTATATGCTGTATCCATTGTCCATTCCCTGTAGTTCCTTGAAAAGTTGTCTACTTATTCTTCCAGACTCAGCTTCACAGCATATTGTCCAAAAAGCCTTCTCTGACCTCTTAGGGAGAGTTGTTACTTTCATTCTGTGTGCTGTAATATGGTCCTGGGTGTTCACTAGTGTAACATTTAATGCTGTCTAGAACTTACCTGTTTGCTCTTCTGCCTTCTCAGGGCTCCAGACCGTGAGCTCCCTGAGGGAAGGGTCTGTGCTGTATTCCTCTCTGTTCTCTGTAACCTCAGAGCCCATAACTGATGCTCAATATGTAACTTAGGACTGAAATGCACATGCATACACACACACACGTACTCTTCTACAGCCCCATACCGAAAAGAATCTGATTTTCCAAATCAAAGTAGGATTCACGGCCAGACAATTGTACGTGTAGGACCATATAAGAGAAGAGTGAAATCTGTTGAGTAAAATCAAGGATGGGAAATCAGCCATCACATCCACATGAGAGCATCATAGGTGAGCATGGTGCTAAGACCAGGAAATCACAGGATAGCAGGCACAAGTAGGATTGCATAAAAGTGCTTACTGGCATCCCAGTGCAAAGCTGACACCCTCTCAGCCTTACTGGAGACTACTCTAAAGCACAGGCCCAAATGACAGAATCACAAAGAGCCACAGGCCTGGAGAATAACAGCAACAGACACACACCAGATCTCACTCTGCCCACTCTCCACTGCTTCTGAGCTAGGAAACACCAGCACCAGCATCAACGAGTGCCAAGCCCCGCCGTGCACAAACACGGGGAAGGAGCTGAGAGGGAGGGTGCATGAGGCCGTGTGGACATGCACCACGAACAAATATCAAAAATTAGGGGAGATGCATCCCTACAGGCCTTGGGAGCTGGGCCTAGGGAGAGACCACAGTCTCAGAAGCACATGTACGAGTCAGTGGTCTTTCCCCGCGTACAGTTCCACTCATTCCTTTTTCAGTAGAAGTGGCTGAACTTTAACCTGAGTATAAAGAAAAAGGGGGTTATCAGAGTTCATGCTGGTGCTGTGCTTCAAAGAACTCCTACGTCCCTTGATGCAATCCAATCCATTTTTAAAATGTGAATACTCAATTCTTTCTCAAAGAACTGATTGTGACCTCTTGTGCGTATGCATTCTTGCTCCCTTTCTTGGTGAGACTGGCCACCTATGCCTTTTAATCTAAAGACTGTTTTGCCCTCCAGAAGTCCCCTGGGAGATTCAAATACTCCTGAGGGACAGTTGGGTCCCTCAGCTGTTCCATTTTCATTCCATCCTGCATGGGGGACTCTGTAATTGTAATTAGTGTAAAAGTAAGTCTGGGATTGATGGACTGATGTTGTCCTGAGGACCAAAGGGAGCCACAGAGATGGTAGCTGGGTGTCCCCAGGGCAAACGTTGCCCTCTCAGAGAACATAAGGAAAATGGACAGTAGGGTTGGCAGAGTCTTTGTCCAAGAGCTGAACACACGTATCCCTCCTTTCCCACATAGAAGATACCATAGTGGCACTTTTTGCGATAGCTGCTTAGCAAATAATATTTATTCATTATTCATAATAAATGTATGCAATATAAACATTTATTAAACACCAGATATTATGAGGTACTATGCTAAATAAAATTTATAATAATTACAAGAATTTAATGAATAATAATTATTAATAAACACCAGAAAAAATGCCAAGTGCCTTACATGAATTATTTGACTTAAGTTTTTCCACAACCTTATGAGGGCAGCACCATAATTTTCCCCATTTTACAGATGAAGAAACTGAGTCTCAGCAAAGTTAAGTGACACAGCTACTCAAATGGTAGAGCCAGGACTCAAACCTAGGTCTGTCTGATTCTAGAGATCATGCTCCTAAATAATGCAATCTACTGGCTCTCAGGGTCTGTAGGGAATGCTGTTGGTGCCTGTGATGATTAATTTTAGCAGTCAACTTAACTGGATCAAGGGATACCCAGAGATACTCAGAGAACTGGTAGAACATACATTTTCGGTGTGTCTGCTTACGTGTTTCCAGAGGAGATTGTCATGAGAGTGAGTAGACTGAGTAGGGAAGATCCACCCTCACTGTGACTAAGTACCACCCGGGCTGGCAGACCAGATAGAGCAAAAACAGAAGAGAGGCAAATTGGTCTCTCTTTCTTCTGGAGCTGGGACATACTCTTCTCCTCTTGCCCTTGGATGTTAAGACCCCAGGCTCTCTGGCCTTGGGACTCCAGGACTTACACCACCACCCAACCCCTTGGGTTCTCAGGCCTTTGGCCTCAGACTGAGAATTACACCATCAGCTTCCCTGGTTCTGAGGCTCTTGGACTTGAACTGAGCCAGACTACCAGCAACCCAGGGTCTCTAGCTTGCAGAGACTTGTGGAACTTGTTAGCCTCTACAGTCACATGAGCCAATTCCCCTAATAAATTCCCTCTCATCTATCAATCTATCCATCTATCTAATCTCCTACTCCTTCTGTCTCTCTGGAGAACCCTGACTAATACAGCTCAGATCACTCCACCTGACCAGCACTCCTATTTCGCCGATGCTGGGAGTATAGGCTGTAAGTTCACAGTGGTCCCTTCTCTGGGGAACTGCTCTGGTGCCCTCCTTGGTGAGCAGCCAGCAGTCAATGACTGACTGAGGTAGATTTTCAAAACACCAGCTCCATGCCTGAAGGTGTGACCAACTCTGTGTACAATATTGCTTCAACCAAGTCTCCAGCTGAGACCACATCCACACGGAGTTTTCTTAGCCCTATACTGCATCCTTTATCTGAGAGCCCATACCAATAAATCACTGTTATCAGCATTTGTGCGTCAGGTTCTATTTCTGTGGACCTAAAACAGTTGCTCCTGGGAATGGTCCTAGAAGGCAGCCTGTAAAGACAGGACTGGGGAGTGGGGGCCCTCACCAGCTGGATGGCAGTATGGACACCATGGCTGGTGGTAAAATGGAACGGGAAACAGATGGAAGGGGATTATGAGCTGGTGCAATGCCTCTGGCATTTGAGATGTATAGGGTAAATAGTAACTATTAGGACTAAACTTTGGCTTTTACTAAATTCCCCTGATGCACTAAAGAGAAAAAATGATAGACTCAGATCTATCAGCAACTTAAGGTGTGAAAGTTATAGCTCCTCCTTGGCAAAATTTAAGAGACACTTATCTCCAGCAGGTGAAGACCAGGTATAGGAGCTAAGTGTAAGAGGGACAGAACTTCAAAGAAGACTGGATTCTAAGCCTGGGCAAGTCTCCTATGCCAAAATCAAAAGCCTGAAAACCCAAAGGGTTGGGCAGTGGTGTAAGTCCTGGAGTCCCAAGGCCATAGAGGCTGGGGTCCTAACGTCCAAAGGCGGGGGGAGAAGAGTGTCTTGGTAGGAAAGGAGGGGTTTCTGAAGCTTGGAAGGAGGATGTCTGGGTAGATGCACTTGAGAACCGTGAACCACCTGCTTCTCATGCCGTCTGAAGCAGCAGAAGTGGCCCACTTCCTCTTGATGGAAGATAAGCCTTGCCCAGAACCTGCCTCCACCTCCCCCAGTGACCACCAGACTCATAATTAGGGTAAAATCTCAGCCTACACTAACTGAGGAAGTGCTGGGTCTGCTAAAGGAAGAAAAACATTATAAACTAAAGGACTGGGCTAACTTGTACCAAACAAGAACTGGGAGAGGATGCCTGGGAGTGAACTCTGAAGGTGGTGGATCAGGGTGGGGTAGAATACAAGACTGGATGAGGGAGAATGGGTCAATATTAGGACACATCCCATGGCTCAAGATTGAATACAAGGGCCCCCGGAGAGAAGTCTAACATACTGCTGTCAGTAGGGCTGCCAACAGTGCTTCGGCAGACTATGGAAGAAGGAAACAAAATGCTCAGGGAAGTGAGAAGGCTGGAATAAACCTACTATATCAGGGACTGGCAAACCGAGTCCCAGGGGTTTTATACAGCCCGTGGACTAAAAATGGTTTTTACATTTTCAAGTGGTTACTTAACAAACAGTAATTTTCATGGCTCATAAAAATTATATGAAATTAAAATTTCAGTGTTTATAAATAAATGTTCATTGGAACAGAGCCATACTCGTTCATTTACATATTTTCTATAGCACTTTCACACTACAATGGCAGGGTTTAATTGTTGAAGCAGAGACCATATGGCCCACAAAGCCTAAAAGATTTATTATCTGGCCCTTTACAGAGAAACTTTGCCAATCCCTGTACTAATTAATTTCAAAAATCCAACAGCTGATTATGTGGGATTGATCTTCAAGGGACGATCCAAAGAACACCCCTTTTACTAAGGTGGGAAGGAACGTGCCAGTGAGGAGAGTGCCAGCATCATTGGGAAGTTTGGTGGCATCTCTCCTCTGGGGCTGAAGTAGGAGATGATTTTACAAAACTGGATCCCTTGTAGCAATGGGGATGAGGAGATCCTAAAATAGTAGAGGGCAGATGGCAGCACTTAAGGAACAAAGTGGATGAAATTACTGCAATGGGAGCCAAGGAAGCCTGGTCCATGGGGATGTCAAGATGGCAAATAGAGCACTGTGTTCTTAGGACAAATATAGATGGGCAACCAACAAGGGTATTGCTTATATATATAATCAAAAGAGACCAAGAATACCTGAGAGAAGGCTGAGGCCAGCCACCCCCATGGAAAGTCAAGATTCCTTGCCCAGTTTCGATGTCTATGAACAGTGCTGATATGGATACCACCTGTTTACCCCTCAGCTCCACACTCCAACCTTCTCCACCCTATTCTGTGTCCATGAAGACTGTACTACATGTACTGCATCAATGGATTCCTCGTTTTCCAGCTTAAGTTTGGGTTCAGCCAATGCAGAGCAACAGTATGGGAATGGAAGGAAGGAGAGTGAAGTGAGGGTGTGTATTCCCCGCATTCCCTCTGCAGGGTGGCTTCGGACTGGTTGTGACCCTCAATCAAAGATTATAGCACTTCTGAAGGGGCCTTCCACATACCTCTCTCCTTCAGGGCTCCAGTAATCATCCTCTCCCCTCGCCCCTAAAGAACTAGGTAGGGTGGTTTCAACACATCGATTGCTACACTCCTCCTGGCAGTTTCCTTACATCCTGCCTAGACCTCTGTAAATCCCCTTATGAAACTGTCCTCAAACAGCCCAATTTGAGAGTACCCTGCGTTCCCTGCTGGGACCTTCAATAATGCAAATATAAAATGCTTTGAGCAAGGAGAGAGACAAGACTGGAGACTACAGCCAAAGTGCAAGAAAGAAGCAGAGAGGGCCTGAACCAGACAGGAAGCCGTGGAAATGTCAGAGACGGCTTAGGAATAAAACACTGCAGAAGGGGAGCAGCAGGACCTGACAGCCACTGGACGCTCTCTTCTCACCTTTTCCTCATTCTCTAATCCCCAGGCGACCAAAGTTAGTCCGGGTGCCTGGCATGAAAATTAACCAGACTTGAATCCTGAGCAGGAAAATTTGTTCTGCTGCTTCTAGAGAATTCTTGCTCCATTCCAGAGCAGCAGAACACTGGCAACAGCAGAGGCATGTGTTCACCAACCACCAGAGCACTCCCTTCCCAGCTCAGAGATCAAGTGTCATTTTCTTTACTTCTCCCCTCTAATCAATCACTTCTCTTGTCCTTATCTTCCCCTAGAGGTTTTATTTCCTAATAATGTCCATTGTGATAGCCAAGACATAAATGAAAATACTATATATCATCGGCTTCCTTGGTAGCACCTGCCAAGTCTCAGCCATTGCTGAGTCCCCAGAATTCTGTCCAACCAGGTCTGTTGAATAATAAAGAATAAGTGGCCACTTTTCCAGGTAGGTCAGCAATCCCAATGTTTTTCTTATCAGCAGGAAGTGAGGGTTTGAATCATAAGACAACAGAGATTTTTACAGGCAAATTGGTAGACCAGGCAATCATCTGTTGGTATAAGGCCTTATGTAACTTTCACAGGGAATCACCAATTGTGACAGCTTTTCCTACCATTTGGAGAATCTCTTTAGTTCCTTCTGAACCAAATTAGCAAGATCCAACTCTGAGGTCTGAAGATGGAATCAGATCTCTACCGTCTTCATGGGAGAAATGAGAGTAAAAAAGTCAAATAGAAGTTAAACTAAAAAGAAAAGAAAATCAAAGGGTAGTCCTTCTCTGGGAGAGGGAGAAAGCGAAAAAGAAGGTAAGAACTCACAATAAGCAAGCAAGAGGGAGCCAGGGCCCAAGAACACAAAGCGGTCCGAATCCCTCCCTCTCTGGGACTGGCAGTGACCCAGTCAGATGAAGGCCAAGTGGCTGGTCAGACACTAGATACTGAGGGGCTAGAACTCAGGCAGGAGTCTTGACCCAAAGAGCCCAAGGTACAGAGTAGGTGGGCCAGCTAAATCTGTTGTGCTTTGAATGCAGATATGAAATACAACATTAAAGGAGTCTGTTCCTGGTGGAACTATGGTTGACTATGTTGCTTTGAACAAACCCTTCCATTGGAGACAGCTAGAAACATTGAACAAAATATTAGAAACATCTATTTAAAGAAATTAGAGATCTGCCAAATCAGTGAGGAATTTGTAGACTGGGAGCAAGATCCACGAGAAGAAGAAAACCCAGAGAGATGAGATGACCATTTGGGGACATTTTCTCCTGGAAGCAATTGCCTGAAAGTTATGGCTGAAAGGCAGATAAGCTTCTGGCTGGAGGGACAAAATCTGGAGTTCAGATACCACTAAGGAGAGGAGAACACCACAGGCTTTTAATTGGGATCTCAAAAGACCACACCCTAGGAGTAAGGGAGTAACAGAAACCAAAGTACAACTTTAAATCATGTCATCACTGATTTAATTAAGGTGACCTGAAATTACTAGTGCTTCCAGACTAGCCACCTGCCAGAAGCAAAAGGGAATCCTCTCTGAAGGAGGATGATATTATCTAGAACCTCAAATTATTGTTACAGTTTTTCATGTATAATGTACAGCCTGCAATGAAAAGTACCAAACAGTCAAGAAGATACAACCAAAAACCAACTAAAAATAGAAAATAGGAAAAGAACCCACAGAGCATCCAATTAATAGGGTTATCAGGCACAGACTTCAAAATAATTTATTCATATTGTCAAGGAATTAAAGGACTAGATTGAGAATTTTGGCAGACTGTAAACTATTTATACAAAGATTAGATACATCAAAGAATAGGAGACATGTGAGGAAAAAGTGAAAATGTCTAAAATATCTGTAATCAGAGCTCCAGAAGAAGAAGAAAACAAGAATGGAGAAGTAATATATGAAGAGATAATGGCCAGGAATGACCCCAAACTGACAAAAGACATCAAGCCACAGATTCAAAAATCACTTCAGGTGCCAAACAGAATAAATAAAAAGATAACTATACCTAATTACATCATTGTACAAGTGCTAAAAACCAAAGATAAGACAATTTTAAAAGAATCAGAAGAAAGAAAAATATTTTCAAAGGAGCAAACATAAAACCTGATTTCTCAACAGAAATGTAGGAAGCCAGAAAATGGAATATTTTCCATGTACTGATAGAAAATAACTACCAATATAGAATTCTATACCCAGCAAAACAAATATATCATTTTTAAATTCAGGAAAAATAAAGGCATTTTTTAACAAACAAAAACCAAAATAATTCATCGCTAGCAGACCCGCACTAAAGGAAATATCACAGGATATTCTTCAGGTGACAGGAAAATGATCCCCGTTACAAGATAATACATGCAGGAAAAAGTGAAGAGCAACAGAAAGGGTAGATCTGAGTGAATAATGACTTACAAAACAGTAATAATAATTTGGGGTATTTAAAATATGGAGAAAACAAAAACATATGATAATATTAGCAATAAGTTGGGGGCAAAGATAAAAAGAGTTAATATGCTCTAAGGTTCTTCATAATCTAAAAAATGATAGAAGTACAATTTATATTAAACTTTAATAAATCAGGGATATATTTAATGTAACCACTAAAAGAATAGCAAAAGAATGCATAACCAACAAATAGATCTTTTTAATAATAAAAATAACCCTAATTCAAAAGATAGCAAGAAAGAATGGGGGAAAATTATGAGGAAAAATAATATGATAGCTGTAAATCTACATATATCAGTAATAACAGCACCATGTACATAGTCCAGAAAGGGTAATGCAGCAATGTGCAGCACAACATTGTTTCAATCAACAACAGATCACATATACTATGGTGGTCCCATAAGATTATAAAAGAGCTGAAAAATTCCTATCACCTAGTGACACCCTAGCCATCCTAACATTGTAGCACAACACATTACTCCTGTGTGTTGTGGTGATGCTAGTGTAAACAAATCTATTGGGCTGCCAGTCTGTATAAATGTATATATTATGTACAGTACATAATACTTGATAATGATAATAAATGACTATGTTACTGGTTATGTATTTACTATACTATACTTTTTATTGTTATTTTAGAGTATACTCCTTCTACCTATATTTAAAAAAAAAAAGCTAACTGTAAAACAATCTCAGGCAAGTCCTTCAGAAGGTATTCCAGAAGAAGGCACTGTTGTCATAGGAGGTGACAGCTCCATGCATGTTATTGCCCCTGAAGACCTTCCAGTGGGACAAGATGTGGAGGTGGAAGACAGTGATATTGGTGATCCTGACCCTATATAGACCTAGGCTAATGTGTGTGTTTGTGTCTTAGTTTTTAGCAAAAAAGTTTAAAAAGTAAAAAATAAAAATAAAAAATTTTTAAATAGAAAGAAACTTATAGAATAAGGATATAAAGAAGGAAAATATTTTTGTACAGCTGTATAGTGTATTTGTGTGTTAAGCTAAGTGTTATTACAAAAGAGTCAAAATGTTTAAAAAATGTAAAAAGTTTATAAAGTAAAAAATTTACAGTAAGCTAAGATTAACTTATTATTGAAGAAAGAAGAATAAGAAGAATATGTTTTTATAAATTTAGTGTAGCCTAAGTGTACAGTATTTATAAAGTCTACAGTAGTGTACAGTAATGTCCTAGGCCTTCACATTCATCCACCACTCATTCACTGACTCACCCAGCACAACTTCCAGTCCTGCAAGCTCCCTTCATGGTAAGCATCCTATACAGGTGTACCATTTTTTATTTTTTATATCATATTTTTGCTGTACATTTTCTATGTTTGGATACACATATACATCTCATTGTGTTACAATTGCCTACGGTATTCAGTACAGTCACATGCCATAAGAATTTGTAGCTTAGGAGCAAGAGGCTATACCATATAGCCTAGGTGTATAGTAGGCTACACCATCTAGGTTTGTGTAAGTGTACTCTATGTGGTGTCTAATGACGCATTTCTCAGAACATGTCCCCATTGTTAAGGGACGCATGACTGTACCAGGGCTGCAAAGTTGAGTTGTTAATTGAGTGGAATCTGAGTTGGAGGGAAAGTGGGTCAGGGAGGAGGGTCCAGGGTAAAGATGGAAAATAGTGCTGGGAATGACAGGCTTGTTGTGTTCCCCAAAATGTTTGTATGATGACTTGAATTAAGACAACGTGGGCTGACTTAAAGGGCCCAAGAGAGCAAACAAAACAAAGAGTGGAAATTCCTTCACTCATCTCAACCAATAGCTACCAGTTTATAAGACAACAAGGATATTAATATACTTCTTCATTATTTACAAAGCTTTCACATGAAATATGCTGCCTGTTCATCACAACTCTGTAACATAGAGCAAGTAGAGTTATAATCCTGCAACGGTTTGAATGTGTCTCCCAAAAGTCCATGTGTTGGAAACTTAACTACCACTGTAACCGTATTAAGAGGTGGGACTTTAAGAGGTGATTAGGCCATGACGGGTCTGCTCTTATGATGGGGCCAGTGCAGTTATCTTGGGAGTCGGTTAGTTATCTCTGGAGTAGGTTCCTAATAAAAGGGATAATTTCGGCCCCATTTCTCTCTGTGTCTCACACACACATTCACTCATCCTGTGACACCTTCCACCATGGGATGACCTCTGCCAGATGCACCATGCTCTTGGACATCCTAGGCTCCAGAACTGTGAGCCAAATAAATTTCTTTTCTTCATAAATTTCCCAGTCTGTGGTATTCTGTTACAGCAGCAGAAAATGAACTAAGACAAATACCCATCTTATATACAGAAGAAATGGAGACCTGGAAAGATTAAGTAACTTCTCCTAAAATCATACACTCAGTGCAAAAACTAGAAACTAAATCTTTCAGTTCCCCATCCATTACTCTTTCAGCCACATGACCTCTTATGCTAAAGTAACAGAGGATTTATAACCTGTTGATCTTGCCATGCAGCCTTCCCCTCTAAATTTTTAGAGTGTTTATTTCTCATCCTGCATAGATGAGCAATGGGGAAGATCACATCTGGGTCTCTCTGTCAACAGAAAGAGAACCTGAAAGGACCAGGGTGGCAGGGGAGGGGGTAGCCGTGACTGAGATGTGCAGCCAGAGCCATTACCTTTCTAGCCAACGTGACCACCCCGATGACTGCTGTGCAGGTGGCCACCAGCACTGTGGCCACAGCTCCAAGCAAAGGAATCTGGACCCCGGCGCTGTGCTTAGCCACTAGAGGGAAGACAAAACAGAAGTGAGTGGCAGAGGCCAGACACAAAGCTGCCCCCCCCAGGGAAGCCTCAGCTCATGGCACAGACGTGAGACTTGGCCAGGCCCTTTTTCTAACCACAGGACTGGAGTCTGTAAGCCCGACTCTTTGGACAGCAGAGCAACCACGTGGCCCATCATGAAATCTATAATCGAGCTCTCGAGCAGTGGCATAGCTTGTATATTTGACACCAGAATGGATCATTTTTAACACTCCTTTCCTCTATTCCACAAAATCATTTTTGGTAATCATGAAATGAAACAAATAATATCACCCAAGAAGAAACTCAGAAAGTGAATATTTTCTTTTACTAAACTTCATATATATAATCGTACCAACAAAAAATGTTTAATTAAAAATTAAAATAAAATTAATATTAAATTACAAAAAAAGAAAAAAGCCAATAACCTTTCACCTTGAGCCTGTAACACTTATTTCCAGCTAGGCTCTGGAGCCTTATCCTTTGCTGTTTTCTCAGCACCTGATGCATAGTGGATGCTCAGTAAATATTTGTGGCATGAATGAAAGCATAAACAAGTAAATTTCACTGACATAAAATGTGAATGTAAGGAGGAAGAGGTAGGAGGGGAGTTTTAAAGAGATGAGTGATATTTAATCCAAGGAGAGTGTGAGAAAAATGGCACAGTTGGCCCAATGCTGTGCTGCGCTATAGGTGGAAGGGTCCAGGCTGCTTTGCTCCATCCCTACCTCCTCCCCAGAAGCTCAGGCAGGACCCAGGTGTCCAGGGAAGTCTTGAAAGGAGAAGGGTATAGCAGAAGACTGGCCCCACTTCCATCTAACTAAGGGCTAAGATTGCTGGAAAGGTGGCTAAGGACTCAAACTCCTTAAGACAAGGGCAGTGCCTGCAGAATCCAAATTCCCCAGAATGTGTTCCTCCTGCCCTGAGGTCACCATAGGCCAGGACAGCCCCTGGTGAACTGCAGCCGTGAAGTTAGCTCAGGAGGAAAGAGGGCAGGTGGGAAGCAAATGGGTCACGGAGAACACACTGTAGGGGCTCAGAAGGGCTGCAGAGGGCTGTCCACAGGACCAGAAGAGGATATATGGTCAAAGTGGGGCACAGATCCGGGTTGGGAGTCAGGGTGAGGGCTAGGTTCTCTTATAGGTTGGGGGTAAATGAAGACAGATGGGGTTAAAAACATGATAAGGCTTACGGAAGATTATGATAATGAGTTTGATTAAGTTTAAGAATAACTTAGACATACAAGTAGGACCAGAGGAGAATTTGGGATATAAGGAATATCAACATCATTAGGAATTTTTGGTTTGAAATAAAAGCACCAATTTCTCCATTCACAGTTACAATCACAGAACAAAGACTTCAAGGTCTTTGAAACAGAAGCAGCCCTGGGGAAGCACTACATGCAGAGCAGGGAAGGGGCTGACTCTGCATAGGGGTTACTCAAGCCTGTGCCTATTAACCAACCAGGTTGGCTTTAGGGTTAATTTCAATTTTAGCATTAAGGTTAGAAACAGTTTAAATATTTTATTATAGTTAGTGTTAGGATAGGGATGTGGACTAAGGACTGAGATTAGGGTTACAGAGAAGTCAGGGTTGGAGTTAATGCAAGTGATTAAAGTAGAGCTGGCATCCCAGGTAAGCAACTGACCACCTGAGAAACGAGAGGAGAGATACAAGTGACCAGTGGTGTTCTCTGGAGTCTGTGATGGCAAAAAGGTTGGAAACGCACAGGCTTTGAGGGGAAGCTGAGCAGGGGTCCAAAAGAATGTCTTCTGATCTCTCTCCCCAGGTGGTCCATGAGACACAGGGAAGAAATGTGCACCTTCATTTCCCCATTTTCTCACTGGGAATAGCTGTGCCACTGTGGCCTCAGGGAGGAGCGTGCTTGTCAGGAGCACGAGTCCCTAAATGTCCTGGCCTGGACATGCACAGACACAGATCCTCTCTGGTCTCCAATTCCTGGGCCCTCTGTCCCACAGGGGTCTTCCACCTGAACTCACTCCCTATTCTGCAGGCTGATGACGGGCCCTTGGGCATGTGACGCTGGGAGAAAGAGCCCAAATGGTCAAGACAATCATTTGGTTACTCCTGTTGGAATCCAGGTCCCCTGCCCTGTTTATTGTTCTAGGCTGCCTCTAAGCTGAAGCAATAAATAGCAGCGTGTATTAAATTAAGCTCATTATGTGTCTAGCACTGTTCTAAGGCCTTACTTGTATCAGCTCATGAGATTATTCATCACATTTTATAGATGAGAAAATGAGGAAAAGTTACGGAATTTACCCAGACTACCCAGGCTCAATAGCAATAGTGGACCCTGGGTACCGTGATTCCAGAGCCCGGGCTCTTAACTGCTTGTTTCATTTGGCCTATGTGGGAACCAGCCAAGAAGTAACATTTGAAAGGAAACTTTAAGGTAACT
Source organism: Daubentonia madagascariensis (assembly GCA_023783475.1). NCBI lineage: Eukaryota > Metazoa > Chordata > Mammalia > Primates > Daubentoniidae > Daubentonia > Daubentonia madagascariensis. Next base: position 12,101,763 of record JAKFHU010001631.1, on the reverse strand, counting down.
TTGTATCTTCTCAGTTTACGTATATTTTGCAAATTCATAAAACTTAATCTCCAACACAGCTGATGGCAGTAACAGAAGTTCTGAGGGTATACTTGAGTGGAACCAGAACACATGGGTTAAAGTCAGCTCTACCAGTTTCATCTCCTTTTAATTATATTACCTTGGGCAAGTTAGTTACCTCCCTCAAACACAATTTCCTGATGTTCAAAATGTTTAAACATGGATAATGCCTAATTTGTGGAATTTTTGTATGTGATTAAATGTGAGAGTAAATGTAAAAATTTACCCCGGCGTCTGGTACATAATAATCATTTAATACCTCTTAGCAATTATTATTAGCATTGTCATTGAATACTATTAATGTTTATACCATTAAATATAAGTACCATAGAAATATCTTTGGCATTTAAAATAAACTGTGCATGGTTAAAAAAAAAAATCAGCTCTACCACCCTGAGCAACTCCAAACCCCAGCTTATGCCTTCATCAAACAGTCAAATGAGAATTAATAGTTAACACTTATATAGCTCTTACCCTGGTTCAGGCACCATTCTAAGGACATTTTCTTGTACTCGGTAATTCAGCACCTTATGAGGTCTTACATCTACCCTCCTTCCACAGGTGGGAAAACTGATGCACAGAGAAGCTGAGTAATCCTGTCTGAGGTCAACAACAGAGCCAGGATTTTGACTCAGGCTGTCTGCCAGCCTGAGCTCTTAACCACTGTGCTATACTGTCTCTCAGATATGATAATAATCCTTTCCCAACTTCTGGAGAATCGGTTTAAATGTCCAGGTAGATAATGACTATGAGGGCATTTTGGAAATTTGGAAGTACCACACAAATGTAAAGTGTTGTGCATTTACACTTAGCACGCGCTGTGCTTTCTTTCTAGCCAGTTCTAATCTTTATAAATTTAGCAGCAAATTCTAATCTGCGTGATTGATAAACCAATAAATGAGAACCCTTTGCACATGACCTCAGCGATGGGTCTTCCTGGTAAGATAAGATGTGCTTTCTATGCAAGAACAGTGGTTCTCAGTCCTGGCTGCCCACTGGAATTACCTGGGATGCTTTTAGAGCACATCTCGTCCTAGCTGTGCCCCTAGAGATTCTGATTTAATTGGTCTAGGTGGGGACCCCGGCATCAGTATTATTTAAGAGTTCCGAGGTGATTCAAATGTGATCCAGAATTGAGAAGCCCTGTTCCACGTGGTGTTTCAGGATGGCTTTTTCTATGCTAGAGGAAGTGTTTCATCAGCCACCTTGCTCCAGGAGGAGTACCTGAGTTTCTGAGGACCTCCAGAAAGATTCTCCCTTTGTAAATCCCATCAGGGTAGGTATGATAGATGCAGAAGTATTCCCCTGTGTCGTTCGTGGTCAGCCAATGGAGGGTGAGGCCCAGGCTGGGGCCTGGGGCCACTCGGTCCCTGAAGGCTGGTTGGATGTGCCACCCTAAGTCAGCATGACGAATGGCCAGAAGTCGGTCCTGCTGCTCCCAGTTGACCTGGGTCACTTCAGCTGTGGTGGAGGAGAGGTGGCACTGTAAGATGACAGAGCCACCTTCCTCTACAGAGATGTTCCCCGTTGTTACTATTGTGCCTGTCACAGCTCCTAGGGAAGAGGAAAATGCACACGGGAGTTCCGGGTCAGGAGCTGGCCTTCGGCCTTCCTGTAGAAATTCTACAGGGCTCTGAGGCCAGAATTGGTTTTTGGAATGATAGTTTCTCCAGTCCACCCTGTTGCTCCCCCACATAGACTGTAATTGTTTTCTGTTTCTCCCATTTCAAGAGACACCCTTCCTCCTGCCTGTCATTCAAGGCTCCCAGCCCGACCTGGTATCCACGCACCTCTACTCCAGCCCGCCCATCTCCTCCCTGCTCCCCTGGTGAAGGCATGTCAACACTGCGCCCCCTCCACGCCTCCTCCCAGACCCCAGCCCTGCCCAGCCTCCCTTCTCCTTTCCCACGCAATGCCTGCACCGCGTAATTAGCACCTCGTTAAATGCCTGGCTCCTTACTACACAACTTCGCCCTCTGCCCTCTCAGGATATTCCTCCTTATGACTTCACGACTGGCTTGTTGGTTATTCCCAAAGGCTTATCTTGTCTCCCCACTTAGAATATAAGCCCTCGTCAGCTGGCATGCCCTCTTCTATTTTTTTGTATCTTCCAGCAGCCTAATTCTGTGCTGGGTGCACTATCCTTTGGAATAAAACCTGGCCGTTTGGTTGCTTGTCATTTGGGGTGACTGGAAAAGCCTTCAAAAAAGCCAAGAAATCCAAGGGAAAGGAGGCCTAGCAAGAAACTGCTTCTCCCAGGCAAAACCACCTTCTTCAAGGCTTACCCTTCCCCAGCACCCTTGGGCATCTCTTCACCCTCAGACGGTTCACAAAACACGTAAACGCTAATATATACTATGACTTTAAGCACTTATGTCCCACTCCCTCAGAAATATTTGCATAAGATTTTTGATACAGAAGAAATAAATTTAACAAAAATTCAGTCTGTAGTGGTGGAATCTCTGTAATCTGTGAAGAAGATATTTTTGATCCACAGAAAACTACTGACAATGTCTCCTGAAAGATTCCTCAAGGACAAAAGAAAAGAAGATGGAGCAGGAGGAGTTTCTAAAAGCAAGCTGATAATTCCTCCTTCCTGGTGCCTTCTGCTTCCCCTGCTTGTGCCGGCCAGCCAGGCACCCCCAGCCCCGAGGGTCTACAAAGTCCCTCACCTGCCACCCAAAACAGAACTCTACCTCCTTCTCAGAGATTGCCTTTTCTCACATGAGGGTACAGAGGACTCGGAAAATTACATTTTCTTCCCTCAAACAGATGTGACATGCACTCGGAACTTTCCACACACAGGAACCTGAGCTCACCCTTGCTCTCTCCTCTACCCTGCTCTGCTAGATTTCAGGCCTTACCTGAGGTGAGGGCAGCCTGCATCAGCCCCTGGGCCCAGATCAGGAGGAGACACCACTGCATGCTTCTGCCAGGGGGCCTACAGGAAGCAGATGTGGCCTCTTCTGCCACCGAAACTGGTCGACGGCTGGTGGGAAGGAAAAGCTGAGCATATGAGGAAAGAGGGTCTCGGAAAAACCAAATTCAGCAAAAATCATATCAAAAACACATAAAGCTCTCAACAAGTACACAAACTGCATAGGGTGAGCCACAAGAAAGACCATGAAGGAAACACATTTAAAAATAAACAAAAATGTGGTTAGAGGTACACTAGTCTTTGGATTAAAATTAGTCAATCTATTGTTTTTAAGTTTTGTCTTAATGTACTTTTTAAAAATCAGCCTTTATCCAAAAAGCTCATGGGCATCTGTATAATGCCCAAGCTTCTGAAGAACCTGTTACTGATGAAGAACTGTTCGCAAGGCTCCTCTGACTTCATCCTGCTGAAGAATGTACAATAAGAGAAACTTACAAGCGTGGGAACTTACAGGCCAGGGACTTCACTTGAAATCTAATGAGGAAGTGAACAAGAAGCATTTATTTTGGGGATGATACATGGATAGGACAAAGGTCTTGGACAAACAGAGCAACTTTCCCTTGAATGAGGTCCTCTCCTCGAATTTTATTTGTCTTGTCTTGTTTATCTGGACTGAGACTTTGTTAAATTCTGGCTTAGTTTTTCTGACCCAGTAGAATCAGAGGAGACCAGAAGAATGAGCTTTCTTGTGCACAGTGACCCATGGGAGTTGGAAATGCAGAGAAGGTGAACCCCTGGGGCCTGACCCAGGAAAGGGATTGGTTGTCACTTGTCTGGAGCTCCCAGTTCATCACAAGGTCCTACTGTTGACCCATCCTCCCTCCCTCTGTCCCTCCATTCATCTGAAAGTCCCTGAGTGCCTACAAAGCACCAGACTCAGCACCAGGCTCTGAAGATACAGAGCGTGAATAACCACAGGCCCCTGCCCCCAAAGAGTTTACAAAGCTTACGTTCTGGTGAAGCCACTGTGGAGAGGAGGTGGAGGGGCCGCATGCACTGGCCTCCCGAGCTCTCACCACAGCTACCTGGGACATGTTCTGTGGTACATAGCCTGAAAATATGCATCTCTATCCAAAGCCTGGCACCCTGCCCCCTCCATTCTAGCCAAGCAGGAATCCTGTCCTCCTTCCAGGTTCCTGTCCTCTTTCTCCCTTGCAGGGTGTTCTATCTCAGACCAGTTTCCTCCCCTCCCTGGGTCCTGCCTATTCCCAGCTCTGCACCACGACCCAGGCACCCCTTATACCCCACCTCTAGGCCCTTAGACAATATAGACCTTGCCAACTTCTCTCCGCCTACCCAAATTCAACTTGTCCTTCAAGGATCACAGCATGAGACACCTCCACCACCTTTCAATAGCCACAATGCCTTCGGCTGAAGGAGGGATAGTACTAACATGTGTCCAAGGGAGGGCGCTGAGGTTGAACTAGAGGAGCGTTTCAAAAACTCATTGCTAAGGCAGGGCAGCCAGAGGTGGCACAGCCAAGAGCAGCTCATGGGAATGGAGCACAGAAAGGAGTGGACACTGGGGTTTCTATTGTAGGGGTGGGTGGGAGCCAAAGAGGTGGGACCTGTCTTACATGACGAGAAATCCAAAGAAACTTAAAGGTGGTTTAAAAAAAATGGTTGAATAATTTTCCTGTTTGTTTCTAAGCAACTAGTCCAAAAAAAAGAACATGGTCAAGTCCCATTTTGATCAATGTTGCTCTTCAGAGACACTTGAGGGTGATGGTTAACAGACTGTGGAATAATACCTGGGCCCAAAATCATCCTGGTTTGATGACCTTGGGAAACTCGCTCAGCCTTGCTAAGCCTCAGTTTCCTCATCTGTATAGAAATAACAGTACCTCCCTCATAGTATTGTGAGGATTCAAGGAACTAATGTGGTGGGGTGCTTACCACAGTGCCTGGAACATAAGAGGGGTTCGATACATCAATTACAGTATCAATAACAATATTAAGGAAATGAAAGGAAAATCAGAGGAGAATATCCCTCTCTTTTTATATAACATTTTGCCAAGAGTAAAACCCTAGTCTCTGGACTCCAAGGCCAGGGTTCTACCCGACCTCTTCATTCTGTCCTGTCTATCTAATACAAGAACATGAAGATACAATGTTTCTGCAGGAAAGTGGCCACCATGCCAGCCAGGCCCTGAGGCTGCCTTGGAGGAAAGCAAATGACAGACGAGTTTCCCCAGGGACCTTCCCCAAGTCCCTGTGTGAGCCTCCAACAGAGACTCCACAGGGACGCGTTGCTGGTGCAGCCACCCACTCAGCCACAGCCATAGCTGAGCAGCACAGCTGCGAGCAGCAGGCCTGGTCTGAGAGCTCCCAGGGCCACCCTGAGCTTTTGGGGCCAGTCTGCAGCCCCTGCGGCATAGCGTGAACCTCTGAGGTCAGTTAGGTGCTAACTTACATTTCTATTTAAAAGTGCTTGGCTGCAGGAGCAGTGGCTCACAATTGTAATCCTAGCACTTTGGTAAGCCAAGGTGGGAGGATCACTTGAGGTCAGGAGTTCAAGACCACCTGAGCAAGAGTGAGACCCCATCTCTACAAAACATAGAAAAATTAGCCAGGCGTTGTGGCGCGCGCCTGTAGTCCCAGCTACCTGGGAGGCTGAGGCAGGAGGATCCCTTGAGCCCAGGAGTTTGAGGTTGCAGTGAGCTGTGATGATGCCACTGCACTCTAGCCCAGGAGACAGAGTGAGAACCTATCTCAAAAAATAAAAAAATAATAAAAATGGAGAAATAAAAGTTCTAAAATGAGCCCCTGACTTTTGTGGTTGCAAGCCAGACAGGTGTGGTCAGCCGTGATGCAAGTGGGTGGGTGTAGGTGCTGGGGAAGGGACTTCACGTTCGCCTGTAAAGGGGAAGGAAGTGCTGGCCTAGAACGTAAGCCACTCGCATCCTTTCGCAGCTCAGCCTTCTCCTCGCCTTGGCAGGGCCCCACGTGAGCCCAGAGCCAGCTCTCCCCACCCATACAGTCCTGAAAAGCTGTGGCCTGCAAGGATCTCAGCCCTCAGTGAAGGCGGGTTGGGAGTGGTCACTTGGTGCAAGGCCCATGACTTGTACACGGGAAACACAACGTAGGGTTCTCTCAGGGCACAGAACAATCTCCCCGCAGTGTCTCTGGGCTTCAGCCTCTCCAAAGTCTTCCCTTGCTCAGAAGTGGTGAGGGGAGCTCCAAGGCTCTCACACCTGTCTTCTCCCTCCTGCACCTCTAATCCAGTGCAATATCCTGCAGCTGCAGGGGCTGGTGGCCTTCTCCTCCAGGCACTCCCACTCTGCCCTACGGACCAGCACCTCCTGGTGGCAGGCTGCATTACGGCAGAGGGGGACAAGAAGGCCCCTGCCCCCTGCCCACCCCCTACAGTGGGCTGAGGGAGCTTGGGAGGCAGGAAGCAGGTGCACCAGGAAGAGCCTTCCCTGTGTCCCCTTGGTCCCATCTGCCTCACAGCCATAGCAAAGCTACCTCACAGGGGAGATAACTGAGCAATCGGGTGGTGAGAGCTGCCTCAGAAAATCAAGCACTCATCACAAAAGGAATGTCTATGATCCGAGGCTTATTAACAAGTCTGAGAGCCACGGGGCTTGTTGGCTGACACTGGCTTTCTGGGAATACAAATGAGGAGAATTTGCGGGTGGGGTTGCTGACGTTTGTTTGTCCAGTCTCCCTCGGGTGACGAGACTCTGAGGAGTCCCTCCACCCCTGAAGGCTGCCAAGAAGTTCGGTGGACTATGGGAGATTTCCTCTGCCTTCCCATCTGTAAAAATAGGACAGAGACCCCCCAGGATAGGTTGGAATGCAGAGTTGGAAGAAAAATCTTCGGGAAGAAGCAGCTGATCCTCTCTTCTCAGCTTAGGCCTCTCCTGCAGCCTCACCTCACAGCCTTCCCACCACCAACATTGCTTCCCTCCTTTTCCTCCATCCTAGCTGGGGTTATACTGTTGTATGATTAGGAAAAGTATTCCCTGCCACTTGTTCAAACACAGCAAGGCAGGCTTCATTCGGGACCATCATGACAGGCAGAGGGACCAAGGCAATGGGATTTTGCAGCAGGGGAGAGAGATTGGGCTCAACTCTGAATACAGCACGGGCACGTGGGAATTTATAGCCAAGGAACAGGGCTGTATCAGCAGATGGAAGGGCACCAGGAGGAAAGATCAGCGTAAAGGGCATTCTGGCTGAACGGACTTAGTAGGATTCTTGCTAAAGACAGGCCAGGATAGCTGAGACACCACCGGAGAAATGGCGGAGGATAAGGAAGCTGATCAGAGTTGACCCAAAATAAGTGACAGGCAAAAATCTCAATCAAGGAAGGTTTATTAAGCCAAAGTTCAGAAGGCTCCCGGGAAAAACATGAACCACAGACAAAATTGTGGCTGTTTTTCCAAAGGGAAATCTGGAAGTTTCAGCATTTAAAGGCACAAAGAAGGAAAACAAAGAAGGGGGCTGAGGGCAGTGAGACAAAATGGTCACATTATTGTGAGACCTGGGAAAATTTGCATTTTACATAAGGTAGGGTGAATGTTAGAAGAGAAAAAGGGAGTGAAGGAGGAACCAACTATGTTAATGTCCCTGGGTAGGTGGAAGAATGTCTGATCCTGTCTTGTCTCTGTTCTGCTGCCTGTAAAGATAAACTTGTAATACATGATTAGTGTGGAATGAACAGACTTTAGTTTTAGGAGCCAGACATAGCCTGTGGACCCTAAGTCACAATTTGCATGTCCTTGCTTATGGAAGGCCAGCAAGGAATTTCCTTAATGAGTGATCTGTGGGGCCAGTTCTTCGCAGGTGCCTGAGGCCTTTATTTTTCCTTTTGCATAAGCAGTTGGGGGTGGCCCTGAGATTTTTGTTTTCTTTTTACATCAGATATCTAGTGTGATCAGATATAGAGGGTGAGGGGTTCTTGCTAAACTGACTTAGCAGGGTTCTTGACTAAAACTGGATTTTGTAAGGAACTACACGGATGGGCCTAGGAGAAGCTTCAGGAGCCTGAGTAAAGTGTGGTCAAGCAAAGAATCTTTGTCACTGTCCATCCTTTATACTATCAATCCACCCCCTAGCCCCATCTGCCTTGGGAAAGGCATCCTCAACCCCTGAAAGCTCATTTCCTGCTTCCTATGACCTAAAGCCCACGGTCATCCAGGACAACTAGATGTCCCTGGGTAGGTGGAAGAATGGTATAGAAGTACAAATAAACCTATCATTCAAAGAACCCTTCAAGTATCAAGAGCTCTCCCTCCCCCTCAACAAAAAGAATTCCAGGCCTAAGTGATTTCAAGGGACCATAAAAAACCTTTAAAGAGAGTTAATTTCAATATTACTTAAAATATACAGACATAGAACATAAAGGAAAATTTCCTAGTTTTATGAAGTTAATTTAAAATTGATATAAAATGATTGATTGAACACAATAAAAGAAAACCAGATCCTAATTTTGCTTTCAAATAGTGAGAAAAAAATTCTAAATAAAATATTTTTATACAGACTCCAATAATATATTAAACAAAATATAAAATTGCCAGGTTGGGTTTATTCCAGGATTGCAAGAATGATTCAATACTGGGAAATTCATTAATATTAAATATTAGATCTATATTTTTAAAAGCCTATGATCACTTCCTTTGATTCTCATAAGGAATCTGACAAAATCAATCCCCATGACTGATTTTTTTAAAAACTCAGTAAAAGAAAAAAATCAATAAATTATTTTTTCACAGAATTACACACACACATACACACAAACACACACACACACACGCAATTAGCCCCAAAGCTAACATCTCTTTTGATGGGGAAACACTACAGATATTCCTACTAAAGTCAGGAAAGAGACAAAGATACTCACTACTACTATGATTAGTTAACAACCTACTGGAAGTATTACCCAGTTCAACTAAGTAAGAGAAGCATTTGGAGGTATAAGAATTAGAAACAAGGAGATAAGACTATCTCTAGATGTAGGTGACTATATATGTAGAAAACCCAAAAGAATCAATGGGAAAATACCATAAACAATAAAAGAATTATGTAAATTAGCAGGATATAAAATTAGTATAAATTAACAAATAGTCTTCCTATTTGCAATCATTAACCACTTAAAGTATTTTGGAAGAGAACCCCCATTTACAACAGCAGGGAAAAAGACAAAATACTTAGGCATAAATTTATCAAGAAATATGTAAAAGCCCAATGAAGAAAACTTTACTCCAATGAATCAGCTATCCAAATATATTTTAAAATGAAATCCTATAAATACTAAAGGAAAACATGGGTGAATTCTTTTAAAACCTGAAAATGGAGAAAGTCATTTTAACTGTGACTCAAAATCTAGAATCAATATATAAAATTTAGTGATGAATTTGATTAAAATTTTTTTAAAAGCCTTTTGCATTAATATTATATTACAAAGGCCAAATGACAAATGACAAATTAGGAAAGAATATTTGGAACCTATGTCATGGCCAAATGATTAATCACCTTAATATAAAGACTTCTTAGAAATCAAGAAGAGAAACACCAACAACACTGATATATCAAAATGCCTGAACTGACAGTTCATAGAAAAAGAAACACAAATGTTCCTTAAACATATGGGAAGTTCCTCAACCTCAGTCATAAAGAGAGAGGTGAGTGTCAAAACCATACTGTAATACAATTACTCCCCCCACCAATTGGCAAAAATCAAAAATTTGACAATATATTCTATTGGTAAGGCTGTGGGGAAACAAATACTGTCATATATTGTTGATAGGACTGCAAAATAATACAACTCCTTTGGAGAAGAATTTGTCAATATCTATCAAGATCACAGCTTTGACCCAGAAATTCCACTTCTAGAAATCAAAGGACAAAACTGCACAAATATGAAATGACACATGCACAAAGTTATTCATTGAGGCATTATATGTACTAGCAAAAAAAAAAAAAAACAAAGAAAAGAAAAAAGAAAAACTCAAATTTGTCCAGCAATAGTGAAATGGTTGAATAAACCATGGTACCTGCACACCACAGAGAACTAGGCAACCTCAAAAAGAATGAAGGTGACTTCAATGTACTCATATGGAGTGATTCCTAGAAGACATTGTTAAATGAAAAAGCAAAGTGCTAAATATGCTACCTTTGTGGGAAGGGGTGCAGGGGAGTAAGACTATGAGTACAAATTTGCCTATATTTGAAATAAGAATCACTGTAAGAATTAACCAGAAATTAATTTTAAAAATTGGTTACCTTTAGATAACAGGCGAGGGGGTGTGGAGGGAGGCAATTGGGATGGAAGAGAAACTTCCTTAAGTATAACTTTTAACTTCTAAAACATGTAACTGTTCCACATATTCAAAAAATACATATTACTATGGTCTAAATATTTCTCCAAAATCTAGTCCCCATTGTGATGGTATTAAGAGCTGGGGCCTTTTGAGAGGTGATTAAGTGAACAGGGGAGAGCCCTCATGACTAGGATTGGTACCCTTATGAAAGAAGCCTGAAGAAGCTTGTTAGCCCTTTCCACCATGTAAGGACAGAGCTAGAAGTCACCATTTATTAGGAACAAGCCCTCACCTGACACCAAATTTGCTGGCACCTTGATCTTGGACTTCCCAGACTCCAGAACTGTAAGCAATAAATTTCAGTAGTTTATAAATTACCCAGTCTAAGGTGTTTTGCTAGAGCAGCCCAAATGGACTGAGACATATATAAAAAATAAAAAGAAAAGCCATCCCTAAAATCAAAGGGAAAAAAGAAGCAAATTAATCTAATTGCTTATAAAATTAATAACATAATCACACAGAAAAAGTAATTATTTCAACTGAGTTTATTCATTTACTTATTTTTGATTTAAAGGTATTTGGTGTTTTTTGTTACATGGATGAATTGTATCATGCTAAAGTCAGGGCTTTCAGTGTACCTGTCACCAGAACAGTGTACATTGTACTCAATAGGTAGATTTTTATCCCTCACTCCCCTCCTGTCCTCCTCCCTTCTTAGTTTCCAGTGTCCATTACAGCTCTTTATGACCACATATATCCTTCATTTAGCTCCCATTTATAAGTGAGAATGTGTGGTATCTGTTTTTCCATTCCTGAGATACTTCACTTGGGATAATGTTCTCCAGTTCCATCCAAGTTGCTGCAAATGACATTATTTCATTCCTTTTTTTGGCTGAGTAGTACTCCGTGTTGTATATATACCACATTTTCTTTATCCATTCATCAATTGATGGGCACTTAGATTGATTCCATATCTTTGCTATTGTGAGTTGTGCTGCAATAAACATTTGGGTGCAGGTGTCTTTTTGATAAAATGACTTATTTTCCTTTGGGTAGATACCCAATAGTGGGATTGCTGGACTGAACGGTGGGTCTACTTTTAGTTCTTTGAGAAATCTCCATACTGCTTTCCATAGTGATTGTACAAGTTTACATTCCCACCAACAGCATATAAGTGTTCCCTTTTCACTGCAACCGTGCCAACATCTATTGTTTTCTGACTTTTTAACACTGGTGATTCTGACAGGGGTAAGGTGGTATCTCATTGTGGTTTTAATTTGCATTTCCCTGATAATTAGTGATGTTGAACATTTTTTCACATTTGTTGGCCATTTGTCTATCTTCTTTTGAGAAGAGTCTGTTCCCGTCTTTTGCCCACTTTTTGATGGGGTTATTTGTTTTTTTCTTGCTGATTTGTTTCAGTTCTTTGTAGATTCTGCATATGAGCCCTTTGTCAGATGTATAATTTGCAAATATGTTCTCCTATTCTGTAGGTTGTCTATTTGTTGATTATTTCCTTTGCTGTGCAGAAAATGTTTAGTTTAATGAAGTCCCACTTATTTATTTTTGATGTTACTGTATTTGCTTTTGGGGGCTTAGTCATAGATTCTTTGCCTTGGACAATGTCTAGAAGAGTTTTTCCTATATTTTCTTCTAGAATTTTTATGGTTTCAGGTCTTAAATCTAAGTCTTTAATCCATCTTGAGTTAATTTTTATACATGGTGAGAGATAGGGATCAAAGTTTCATTCTTCTGCATGTGGCTATCCAGTTTTCCCAGTACCATTTATGGAATAGGGCTTCCCTTCCCCAGTGCTTGTTTTTGTCTGCTTTGTCAACAATCAGTTGGTTGTAGCTATATAGTTTTATTTCTGGGTTCTCTATTCTGTTCCATTGCTCTATGTGTCTACTTTTATAACAGTACCATGTTGTTTTGGTTACTATAGGCTTGTAGTATGATTTGAAGTCAGGTAATGTGATGCCTCCAGACTTGTTCTTATTGCTTATGATTGCTTTGGCTATTCAGCCTCTCTTTTGGTTCCATATGATGTTTAGGATTATTTTTTCTAGATCCATGGGAAATGACATTGAAATTTTGATGGGAATTGTGTTGAATCTATATATTACTTTGGGCAGTATGGACATTTTAACAATGTTGGTTCTTCCAATCCATGAGCATGGAATGTTTTTCCATTTGTTTGTGTCATCTGTGATTTCTTTCATCAGTGTTTTGTAGTTCTCCTTATAGAGATCTTTCACCTCCTTGGTTAAGTATATTCCTAGGTATTTTATTTTATTTGTAGCTATTGTAAATGGTATCAAGTTCTTGATTTGACTCTCAGCTTGACTGTTATTAGTATATAGAAATGTTATTGATTTGTGTACATTAATTTTATAACCTGAAATTTACTGAATTTATCAATTCTAGGAGTCTTTTGGTGGAGTTTTTAGGGTTTTCTAGGTATAAGATCATATCATTGGCAAACAGGGATAGTTTGACCTCCTCTTCCCTGATTTGGATGTCCTTCATTTCTGTCTCTTGCCTGATTGCTCTGGCTGGGACTTCCAGTACTATGTCAAATAGAAGTGGTGACAGTGGGCATCCTTGTCTCGTTTTAGTTCTTCAACTGAGTTTAATGCTTAGCACATTGCATTTCCTTTGTGGGAAATAATTTAGGATAAAAAATATATATTCTATTCATCTAATTGTATTGTTATTTTGAAATAACAATACAACAAATAAGTAATTCACTAATGTTAGAAAATAAACCTTTCAGCTTAAGGGAAAATAGATATTTAGAAGTATAAATTCAAATAATTAAGTAAAACTCTGTAATGTTAAATTTGAATTTGAACTGTCATTACAAAGCCATGTTTTTAAAGAATATACATATAGGCATTCCTCATTTTATTGCTCTTCACTTTATTGTACTTTGCAGATATTGTGGTTTTTGCAAATTGAAGGTTTGTGGCAACTCTGCATCAAGCAAGTCAATTGGTGCCATTTTTACAACATGTGCTCACTTCATGTCTGCCTATCACGTTTTTGTAATTCTTACAATATTTCAATCTTTTTTCATTATTATTATATTTGTTATGGTGATCTGTGATCACTGATCTTTGATTTATTATTGTAATTGTTTTGGGACACCACAAACTGTGCCTGTGTAAAATGGCAAACTTAACCAGTAAATGTTGTATGTGTTCTGACTGCTCCACCAACCAGCCATTCTCCCATCTCTCTCCCTATTCTCAGGCTTCCCTGTTCCCTGAGACAGAAAAATATTGAAAATAAGCCAATTAATAACCCTACAATGGCCTCTAAGTGTTCAAGTAAAAGGAAGAGTCACACATCTCTCACTTTAAATCAAAAGCTAGACATAATTAAGCTTAGTAAGTAAGGCATGTTGAAAGTTGAGATTGGCCAAAAGCTAGACCTCTTGCACCAAACAGCCAAGTTGTGAATGCAAAAGAAAAGTTCTTGAAGGAAATTAGTAGCGCTATTCCAGTGAACAAATGAATGATAAGAAAGTAATACAGCCTTATTGCTGATATGGGGAAAGTTTTAGTAGTCTGGATAGAAGATCAAATCAACCACAACAACCCTGTAAGCCAAAGCCTAATCCAAGGAAGGCCTTAACTTTCTTCAATTCTATGAAAACTGAGAGAGGTGAGGAGGCTGCAGAAGAAAAGTCTGAAGCTAGAAGAGGTTGGTTCCTGAGGTTTGAGGAAAGAAACCATCTCTATAACATAAAAGTGCAAGGTGAAGCAGCAAGTGTTAATGCAGAAGCTGCATCAAGTTATCCAGAAGATCTAACTAAGATAATTGATGAAGATGGCTATGCTAAACAACAGGGTTGCAATTAGACAAAACAGCCTTGTATTGGAAGAAGATGCCATCTAGGACTTTTATAGCTAGAAAGGAGAAGTCAATATGTGGCTTCAAAGCTTCAAAGGACAGGCTGACTCTCTTGTTAGGGGCTAACGCAGCTGGTGACTTTAAGTTGAAGTCAATGCTCATTTACCATTCTGAAAATCCTAGGGCTTTTAAGAATTATGCTAAATCTACTCTGCCTGAGCTCTATAAATGGGAGAACAAAGCCTAGATGACAGCATATCTGTTTACACCATGGTTTGCTAAATATTTTAAGCCCACTGTTAAGACCTCCTACTCAGAAAAAAATATTCCTTTCAAAATATTACTGTCCACTGACAATGTGCATGGTCATCAAAGAGCTCTGATGGAGATCTACAAAGGAGATTAATATTGTTTCACACCTGATAACACAACATCCATTCTGCAGCCCATGGATAAAGGAGTGATTTCAACATTCAACACTTATTAATTAAGAAATACATTTTATAAGGCTATAGTCACCATATATAGTGATTCTTCTAATGGATATGGACAAAGTAAATCGGAAACCTTCTGGAAAGGATTCACCATTCTAGATGTGATTCATGGGAGGAGATCAAAGTATCAACATTAATAGCAGTTTGGAATAAGTTGATTCCAAACCTCATGGGTGACTTTGAGGGGTTCAAGACTTTTGTGAAGGAAGTAACTGCAGATGTGGTGGAAATAGCAAGAGAACTAGAATTTGAAATGGAGCCTGAAGAGGTGACTGAATTGCTGCAATCTCATGATAAAGTTTTTTAACAGTTGAGGAGTTGCTTCCTGTGGATGAGCAAAGAATGTGGCTTCTTGAGATGGAAACTACTCCTGGTGAAGATGTTGTGAACATTGTTGAAATGACAGCAAAGGTTTGGGATATTACATAAACTTAGTTGATAAAGCAGTGGCAGGGTTTGAAAGGATTGACTCCAATTTTGAAAGAAGTTCTACTGTGGGTAAATGCTATCAAACAGTATCACATGCCACAGAGAAAACTTTTATGAAAGGAAGAGTCAACTGATGCAGCAAACTTCATTGTTGTCTTATTTTAAGAGATTATGCAGCCACTACAGCCACAGCCACTCAAACCTTCAGCAACCACCAGCCTAACAGTCAGCAGCCATCAACAATGAGACAAGACCCTCCACTAGCAAAAAGATTAAAACTCGCTGAAGGCTCAGATAACCATTAGCATTCTTTAGCAATAAAGTATTTTTTCATTGAAGTGGAGGGTACATTTTTTTAGACATAATGCTATTTCACACTTAATATACTACTATATAGTGTAAACATAATTTGTATATGCACTGGGAAACCAAAAAATTTGTGTGAGTCACTTTATTTCAATATTCACTTTATTGCAGTGGTCTGAAACCGAACTTTCAGTATCTCTGAGATATGCCTGTATTGTCTAGCTCTGTCCATTGAGAGGGCCAAAAAAGAAGAAGAAGAAGAAAAAAACCTCAACAATATTCCAGTAGCAGTGAGTGTTCCTAGACCCAGATTATGGTTTCTAAGTACCATTCTGCATGTGAGAAACTAGGGCTTCTTAAAGAGATGACTCACTCCAGGTTTGGTACAAAGAAGATACAAAGCAAGCCTGGGACATCTCATTTTTGCAGAAAATAAGGAAGACTTCAAAGATCAATGGGATTGTGCCAAAAAGACAGAGCAATTTGAAAAGACCACAACTGGCCAAAGTTGGGCCAATTAGAGTGTGAAAAAGAAAAATGGCTATAAGAAAATATTAAGGGCTAAAAATATATAAATGACACACAAAAAATAAAAACCACAAACAAAACGAATCGCATATGTCACCATTGGAGGTGGTTTGCCAACTCTTCATACTGAAAATGGTAATTAAAGGTAAGAATCATTTATCTTGTCTTTCCAGTTGGAACTGTATTTAAGGGCAACTACATAGCCCAGTTGATGAGGGAAAGCACTTCTTTACAGAATAATTCTGGCTAGTAAATCTAAAATAAATTTTGTAAACTCTAATGAAATAGTTGATTTAGTTAAGGATCAACAAAGTATACTAAACCCATTAGGTAAAACTTGATGGCAAAGCAGATGTTCCAAGAGCTAAAGCAGCCCCCACAGATTGCTTACTGGTCACAAGGGGAAAAAATGTAACCGCTCAAGAGAGGCACCAGCTGTCACCACTTCCTCCCAGTGACTAGTCTAAACATCACTTAAATTTGAACAACCAGACATACTATGGCATCTAATGGGACCCAATGTGAAAGGTACAGTATCACCTATGAAATATGCTTGCCTAAAAATGTTTAACCTGAATCTAATGAGGCATTTAGCTATAACTTCTAGTTTATAGTAAATTCAGTACAGCTGATAGATAAACAAGTTAAATTACTCCCCTATAAAGAAAAAAGAAAAATGTAAAATGTGGGGCAATTGCTTCAACAAGACAATATCATGGGAAAAAAACACAGTATTCTAGATTCAAATAAATTTAGTAGATATAATAGCCTAATGCAATTTATGGCCCTTGATTGGCCCTTGGTTTGAACAAAGAGATTTTGGGTACAATTATAGAAAGTCAAGAATAGATGGGGTATTAAGTTATTTTAGTAAACCACTATTAGTTTGTTAAGTGTGTGTTATGGACTGAGTTTTGTCCCCCCAAAATTCATATGCTGATAGCCTAACCTCGGAATATGACTATATTTGCAGAAAGAGGCTTCAAAGGGATGATTAAGGTAAAATAAAACCTTCCGGGTGGGTCCTAATCCAATCTGACCAGTGTCTTTATAAGAAGAGGAAATTTGGACACAGAGAGACACAAAGACAGAGAGACAACCATGTGAAGACACAGCAGAAGTCAACCACCTGCAAGCTAAGGAGAGAGGCCTCCTTGAAGAAACCAAACCTGCCAACACCTTGATCTTGGACTTCCAACCTCCAGAGCTGTCAGAAAATAAATCTCTGTTGTTTAAGCCATCCGGTCTATGGAGTTTTGTTATGGTAGCCCTAGCAAACTAATATAGTGTGATAATGATATTGTGGTTATGTAGGAAAAATTATTCAGAGATTTCTACTAAAGTTCTTAAGTGTGAAATGTCACAATGTCTATAATTTTTAAATCCTTAAAAAATAAATGAAGACAATGTGGTGAAATGTTGTTATATTTAGGCAATAGTAATATGGCTATAATTATCTTTCTACTTCTTTGTACATTCAAAATTCATAGGAAAAAGTCAGAGTGGAAAGAAAGGAAACTCTCAAGTGCAGCTGAAAAAGAGAGGGCAAGAGGCAGAGGGAGACCAAGAGGAAGAGCCCCTTAACAAGGAGATGCCTGTTTCAGGGTTGAATTCAAGGCCTCTGTCTTTCAACACATCTGAACATGATATAGGGAGATTAGAAGTAAATTGCACATTGCATCAGAGGAATTGCCAATGATAAGGCTGTAAGAAGAGAACAATTAAAAATGAATTTGGTCTGGCTGTAAAACATTACTAATTTCAGTAGCTTACATGAATTACTAAACACTGAAGTATAAATACTGTTCAGCATAATAATAATTATGCATACAACTGAAAAATACAGTTGGAAATGTATAATTAATTCAACATGTCATAATAATTAAAGGAGCTTTTCTGTATTAAGCCAAATTCCTTATATTGGATAGGCACTTACTAGTCTGAGCTAAGGCTGTGTGATTCTCTGTCACAACAAATTTAACAGCCCTAACACATTTCTTCCTGTCAATCAATCAACAAACATTGAGAACTTCCTTTGCAAAACTGTTATGCTAGACATTATGGTTGATACAAAGAAGAAAAGCTTACTTGTGGAGTTTGCAATCTAGGTAGAAGTTTTATATCCAAACAAAAATTATACAAAATATAAGGAAAGCTATAAGAATGAATGACGGGTACAGACAAGAGAAGGTGAATTTTGTAGGATAGTCGTTTGTATCCGGTAAAAGGAGAAAGAGGTAGTTGTGTGGATAAAGCAAGGAGGTCTAATCTCAGAGCAAGGAGATACATCTAAATATTAATATAAAAGCCGATGCGGAGGTAGTAGCAAACGTTGGCAAGCAGCTAATCCCTGTGCAGAGTCGTGATGGCAGAGTTAATCCACATACCCAGACTCGTGTTGCTCCCAGGCAGCACCTCAGAAACATGATGGGACATTCAGGCTTGCTTAGACTGTTTGAAAACATATAATTATGGAAAAAAACATATAGATGTAGATGGTATCATGGCTCAAGGGAGGGTATGATAAAAGTCCCAGTAAAAGAGGGGGCTACTGATTCATAAGTCCCTGCCTGGTCTGAAGGGGTTGGTGTGCATGGCCTGCTCCCTTGGCCAGGCAGAGACAAGTGATAAGCACAAATGTTTGACGCTCCTATAAAGTGGTTAGGGTGACCATGACTCTCGTGGGGCTGGAGGGTGAGGAGAAGCAGCAGTCTGAAAACAAAGACACGTTCTCTTTGCTTTAGAGTTGAAGCTACCCTTCTAGTCTCAAGAAGGAAGGTGAGACATGATCTGAAGTATGAATAACTAAAAGCATGTAGAATTCTGCAAGGGGGAAAAAGAGGGGTCAAAATACAAGTGTGGTCTCCAGAGCTCTATTTGCCCCCACTCCCTCCACTAATCCAGCCTCCTCCTGCTTCCCCACTACAGTCTGCAGGGCTGGCCCCGGCGTGGCCTCTGTTCCCATTTATGTGAACCAGCGCCAGAAGTCCGAGCCTCCTGGGTCAATGCTCAACACCAGGACCCCTCTTCCTTTATGCCTCTAATCTGACCCAATTTCCCATCTTTCTGCCTCCACTGCTCCAAACTCTCTCCATTCTGCCCTCTGGCTCTCATGGTTTGTCATCAGCAAAATCCCTTTTATCTTTAAACTTTTCTTGAAATCACTGGTTTTCAAAGTATGGACCTGGACCAGCCCAACATCACATCCCTTGAGAACTTGTTAGTTCTCCCTCTGCTGCCACCTGGACTTATTTTATGTCAATTTGTTTAGAAATAAAAACCACTGTAGAAGAAAATTAATAAAGGAATCCAGAGGCTGGGTGTGGTAGCTCACGCCTGTAATCCTAGCACTCTGGGAGGCCAAGGCAGGAGGATTGCTTGAGGTCAGGAGTTCGAGACCAGCCTAAGCAAGAGTGAGACCCTGTCTCTACTAAAAATAGAAAAAATTAGCCAGGCATCATGGTGTGCACCTGTAGTCCCAGCTACTCAGGAGGCTGAGGCAGAAGGATGGCTTGAGCCCAGGAGTCTGAGGTTGTAGTGAGCTATGATCACACCACTGCACTCTGCCCGGGGCAACCGAGTGAGACTCTGTCTCAAAAAAAAAAAGAAAAAAGGAATTCAGAGAAGTGAGTGATTATCTAAGCAACACGGCATCATTGTCCTCGGGTGAACCTTACACCATCTCCACTCCGATTGGAGTTACGAACCACTGCCAGCACCCAAGCTGTTTGTTACTGGTCTACAGCAAGACAATAAACAAATTGAGAGTAAGCGTTTAGTGACACATAGCAAACTGATTGTAACTTTAAGTCTGATTAACATAATAGTAATTTTTAAAAATAGAGCCTGAAAAAATGGGAGGCCCCATTCCAGGCCTACCGAACGTGAATCTCTGTGGAGTGGGCCCAGAGATCTACATCGTCACAAGCCCTCCGGGAGATCCAGCAGTTGCTGAAGCACATCTGCAAGGACTCTTCTTCCAAGATCTGCCTGGAGCAGCCTGTCCCACTGCCTTGATCACTACAGTGACCCCACCTCCCTTCTTGCATATTAATTAAAATATCCCAGCCTAAAATAGCAAAGAAGCCACCTTTTCTACCTCTCATCTTCTCCTCTCACTTCTACTATCACCCGCCAACACACACACTCACACACACACACACACACACAACTCCTGAATCCTCCATTCTGAATTTCTTAGAACTAATTCTCTTTTCTCTTACCCTAAAACAATGATCTCCACGTCTTTCTTCTTTTTATTTCACATATCCTAAGTTAAAAAATAATTAAGCAAAGACCTCTCAAATATGTATATTTATATAACGTATATACACATATGGCTAGAGTAATATATTTTATATATTATAAAACAAAAACTAAGAATAGAAAAAATTAGAGATTAGGTGAAAACTAGTTAAATAAAAAATGAGAAACCATCTTGATGCACCCCAATGACTCATCTTGTGCAAATTACTTTGGAGACATCAGCTTGGAAGGAATTGAGACATTGTGGGGTCGTGTTTCCACTACAACTTTCAAGACCTACTACACAGGTGGCACCAAGACATGGGGGCCCTCTAACTAGGAGTCCAGGTTAGATTTTTGCAGTGGTGTGACAGCAATGTTTAACAACCAGGTCACCAAGAAAAACCCCTGGTTTGAAACATTAGTCAATGTCGGGGGTGTAAATACCCCCACTGTGGCTGATTTCAAGCTACCAACATGATGTTGCTGAACTTGGAGTTTGGGAAGAGATGTGAATGACCATCTCTCACAAGCCAAGACAAGCCAGCTTCAGCACTGGATTTTTGTGCCCAAAACTTCTTGATTAAGGTCTATTTTTCCATTAATTCCCTTTGTTCTAGGGACTTGGTTTTCTAATTAAGCATTTTCTAATTAACTTGCTGCCTTTTAATTTCTCAAAGCCCATGCTATGGCTGGGATGTATCTTTAGTCTCTCTGGCTTCAGTGGAGGTCTCCAGGTCTGATAGAGGAGCCAGCCAGTTTGGGAAGCCAGATGGCCACCTGGGATTTGTCCACTTGTGGGGGAGAGTAGGGGACGAGAGAAGCAGTGACAGCATGCCTTGGAACTCCTCACCACCTATACCTGTGTCAAAGACAGGCTTATGCAAATCTACCCAGCCTATATAAAAGGGAGCTGGGGTTTAGGTCTCTCTAAACCCATACTCTTTAATTGCTGCAGCATCTGCCTACCTGACTCCCTGTTCTCCCCACATACAAACCCCAAAGCTAATGGTAGTAAGTCTGTAGGAGCTCTTGAACTTTTAGAGCCAAATGAAAGTAAAACTTTTAGTTAATGTGAGTATTTACTAATGTGAATTGAGCATTTACTAGGTGCCAGGGACAGTTCCAAGCGCTTTGTAAAGTATGTACTATGACTATTCCCATTTTGCAGATAAGGAAACAGGTTTGGAGAGGTTAAGCAACTTGTCCAAGGTCACGTAGCTAATGATAAGTAAAATTTGGATTTGAACTCACCTGGAGTAACCCCAGAACCCACGTTCATAGTATCTCATGTTTTACTGCCTGCCTCTACTATTCGAATGTCTTCAGGGTATCGGTATCTGGTACTGAGGTAGTCTCTGCCTGGAGCAGAAAACCGAGAGAAGTGTGTCCCTGTCCTCAAGATGCTTCCAAAAAGCTTATAGGCTCCTTTGGAAAACAAGACCAATGTAAATGAAGTAATTAGAAAACCTTAGCAGACAGCCTGTAATTAGCTGTAAATGTAGTATCCCCCACGGCTAAGAAAAGTGCTTCCTGGTAAAGGCTATGAGACCTAACCTCTGCCTCGAGAGCTATAATCACTTTTCTAAAAAATCAGAATCTAGGTCAGCTGGGCCCTCTCCTGCAATCTGGTACTTTAATTCTCTCTCCCAAGGAATCCCATCTGACCAAATGGAATATCCATAAAATAGTTATATAAAAAATGCTTCATATGCAGTTTTTTCCATTTTTCTCAAACTAATGAGAAAATATTTTTGAACTTTTCTTTAAAAGTTTCTGGTTCTCATGTGCCACAAAAGCCCTAAATGTGGGCTTGTCCTTTTACCCCATCTTCTCTGTTAGGTGGTAATGGAAAACTGATCCCTAAAGCAAGAGGAACGTTAGAAGTCCAAGCTTGTTCCCTTTCCTATCCCTGTGGAACAAACCACCCAAAAACCTAATGACTTAAAACAGCAACCATTTTATTATCTTTCACAATTCCTGTAGGTGACAACCTCTTAGCTGGGTTAGTATATTTGTTTGCTAAGGCTGCATAATAAAGTACTACAGGTTACAAAGTAAAGTAACATAAACAACAGAAACTTTTTTTTATATAGTTCTGGAGGCTAGAAGTCCAAGGCCAAGGTGTCGGCAGGGTTGATTTCTTCTGAGGCCTCTCTCCTTGGCTTGTAGACTGCCACATTCTCCACATGGCCCTTTATGCCCCCTGTGTGTGTGTCTGTGTTCTAATCTCTTCTTATAAGGGCACCAGTCACATCTGGTTGAGGCCTACCCATATGACCTGATTTGACCTTAATCACCTCTTTAAAGCTCTGCCTCCAAATACAGTCACATTCTGAGGTACTGGGGCTTAGGACTTCAGCAAATGAATTTTCAAGGGGACACGATTCAGCCCATAACAGTGAGTTTTTTGCTCCTTGTGACATTCACTGATGTCACTCAATGGGACTCAGTTGGCAGATGGGCCAGTCTGCAGGATCCAAAATGGCTTTAGTCTCATGTCTGGCACCTTGGTGGGGATGGCTGGAGGCTGAGCTCAGCTATAGCTGTGGGCTGGAGAGCCTTCCCATGGCCTCTCCATCCTAGCCACCTAAAGGGAGTCACATGCTTTATATGGCAGTTGATATCTCAAGAGAATGGGGCATGACCTTTTGTGACCTAGCCTCAGAAGTCACACAGCACCACTTCTGCCATGCTCGATTGTTCCCAGTAGTCACAGACACCTGCTCAGATTCGAGAGGAGGGAACATGGACCACACCTCTCAATGGAAGGACCCTCAAAGTATTTTTAGCCATTTTTTAAAAATTGCCATAAGTTGTTTACAGTTTCACCATATCATCCAGAAAGTTTCCTGCCACTCAGTCATCTTGACCCAGATGAAAAGAGCTCAATGAACACTACGGTCATTCTCAAGCCTCCAGGTTCCTCTCTGCTTCTTGAGTGCTGGGGGAGGTGGCTCAGGTTTAGAAGAACCAAACTCTCCCTTTCAGGCCCCACCTACAGTCTGACCTCATGAATCCTTGAGTTTATTTCTAGTGGTCCAAACACTCCTACTTTGTCATTATGGATCCTTTCTTACTAACTTGGCTACTAGAATCCATTCTCAACACCTAGTTTTTTCCTCAACACCATCACCAACATCTAATTACCATGCCCTTAAATTTCTGGAATCTTTCCCCTCCTCCATGTGTCCAATGTCCCTGCCCACATGGAAGATTTCACCATCTCTCACTTGGAATACTGATTGCCTCCCTTGGCCCTTGGAGTGGTCCACCTAAAAATCAGCTCTAAGCTTGTTGTTATTCATTTCAGTTATGTCTGTAGTTCCCCTAAATCTACAAAATAGAGTCCAAAGAGTCTTAACAAACATGCTCCATTAGCACTCAAGGTCCTCCACATGCAGGCCCTGCCTGTATCTTCAGTCTTGTCTCTCTTCATTCACTCTTGCACGTCATACATCAGTCACCACAAATTGGTCATTGTTTTTCCCTCGGTATTTGGCTGAAGCAAGCCAGGTGTTATCAAAAAGGTTTTCTGTTCTATTAGGATGCTCCATTCCCAATCTTTTGGCTAGAGACAGGAGAATTTTCTTGGAGCTTCTTTTGTGTTTGCCTGTTGGCAATTCCAGGTTGCAGGCTGCAGTTTGGGATAGATTGGAGACAAAAAGAAAACCTGGGCAACTCACCACTGTGTTGTTCCTCAAGTCCTGAGGTTCTGAGGCAGTTCACATTTTTCCTCCCACTTTTCAGAGTCTTCTTGTGTTTATTGTGTTACATCTGGGATTTTTTTAGTTGTAAGGGGGAGGACTAGGGAGAAATGAAGCTGTTTGATCTTGGCCAGAATTGGAGTCTACCAACGAAGTTTTAACGAATAAGAAAAAGAGGTTGTTTGAGAAATACTTAGGGACCGGACCAGTTGGGTATTTTGAAGGCTGTGTACTCCTCTATAATGGAGAATGTTAACAGGGGGGTTTCTCAGGGGAGCCCTGCTCAGGGGTTCTGGGATGAACTCTGGACGTCAGAGTGGTGAAGAGTTATTCTCTATCAGCTCCTACAGAGGAGTTTCAAACTGTGGGACACAATAAAAAACCTATAAAATTGAGCACAGTTTGAAGAGTGTGTGGAGAGAGTGGGTTGGGATTAATCAGACTGTCTTATATAAGGCTAATTCCAGAGAGCAGCACCATAGTAATCAGTCCTACCTTTCACTAAGATCAAAATAGCACTAGGATATCCCCTAGATGAGCTCTATTTACTCCCCTTGTGAAAAGGAGGCCAAAAACATCTTCAAAGGGACAGTTGAAGTCCTCAAATAGTAACAGCCACACCTGTCTAGCCACTAATAGAAGAGTCTTCAAATCGGTATCTTTGGACAACACTATGGGGCAGCCCCTAATTGGATAAGAAAACAGAAGCTATGGGACAGGGCTAGGACAGCTCAGGATGGGAAGGCATGGTGTGGGAGAGCCCCTGCTTAGACTGCAGTATGGACTGTCTGCATGATCCCTCCTTCAACATCTGAGCCCATGTCCTGTGGCTGGAGCAGCTTGTTGGGAAGGCGGGAATGGGAGGAGTTAGTTAAGGAGCACTTAGAGACAGCATGATCACCCACGTCCAGATAATCAAAGGCTATGAAGACTCCAACTGACTTTTTAGCCAAGGACCTAAGAGTTTTGAGGTGGAGAATCCTCAGATATGTTGAATTAAAATGGAGCACAGTGGTTCATCTGAAATTTGCCCTTTAAATCTCAAATTAGAGTTATCATGGCTCTGTGAATTCACGAATTCTGCTTCTGACATGTTCTCTTTAATATTCCTCATCTACCCTGAGATTTGTTAATTTATCACACATATACCTATATGACCTATATCCTATGGTCTTACCACAGACTAATGGAGACAGCCTAAATGTGGTGAGGGGAAAAATTCATAGATCTGGAGAATCTGGCCTAATACCACATTTTCCAGGTAAAGAAACTGAATGGTGAAGTGAATTTCTTAAGGTTATTCAATTAGTCAGTCCCGTCTTAAGCCTAGACTTCTCCCCTTTGAATTACCAACCCTTCTAGACCAAGAAACATGGAGTTTCTGTTTCTTATTCCTGAACCTTTTTAGGGGGATATTACTGCATGAGATGTTGACATTTCATAACACCATTTGAAGAATTTGCTGTTAGTCTGGAAATGGGAAACATACTAATGAAAAAAGTGTGTGTGTGTGTGTATGAGGTATGTGTGTGTATATATATATGTGAATAATTGAGGAGTCAGGCAACCTGTCAGCAAATGGTAGGCAAGTAGAACAGACAAGAAGCACATGGGAACCCTCCAGTCATAAAGAATATTTTCTGAGCAAAACAGAAACTCATTCTTCCCTACAGCAACCACCATGGGGAGGGAACTTCAGAATCCACCTGGGCATCCAAGAGGCAGATGTTGAGCTTATCTGCAGTGGCTCCAGGGCCCTGGGGTAACTTACACAAGCAGAAAAGGGGGAGGAGTTAGTCCTAAAACCATAGCTGGAATAACAATTGGCTTTTGCATTAGAAGTGGACTGCTCCCTCACCAGGCAGAAACAGAGCTGTCACACACAAAGAGAAGAGAGTTGGTTCCCCAAACATGTAACTAGTGGATCAGCTTTACTGGGCTTTGTGTTTTGGTTGTTGTTCGTTAGGCTTAATATAGTTTGAAGCAATAAGCACTGGTGAAAGAATTTTATGTGGGCAGCTCACTCTCACCTTTGGCCACACTTCTTTTAGTTGATCAAAGATTATGAAACACCTTTTTCTGAGAGTTATAAAAGGAATCAAATTAGACAAAACATGGATTTGCTCACTGACCCCATGCCAGGCATGGAGTTCCTTACTCTGGGAAATGTAAAGATGAATTCAGCAGGCATTCTGCTTTTGAGAGCTCACTGTTTGGGGAGGGAATCAGGCTGCACACACAATGAGTTTTATCAGCAGGAAGAAAGTGAAAAATGATGATGGGAGATGAAGGATACAGGACTAGGAAAACACAAAGGAGAGTTTACTCCTAACATGAAGGAGAATCAAGGAGAATCTGCGTTTTTAGAGGAAAGGACATTTTAGTCAGGCCTGAGACACTTCGAGAGGGAGTAAAAACATCCCAGCAGGGGCAAGGCCTAGGCAGAGAGTTGAAGGAAGGAAGGCGCCTCGGATCTGGAAACAATGAGTGCTTCAAGAGGCCTGTGCCACAGGAGGGAAAAGGAAACTGAGTAAGTTTCTAGAATATGGCTCATCACCAGAAGGGAGATCTAGTTGTTGTTTTCTTTGTTTCTTTCCATAAGTCTTAAGTTCCCATTCTGCTTCCCTCCCCCAGTAGCCGGGGAGAGGGCAGGGGGCAATCCAAAGACCAGCAGTGCTTAAAGCTGTCCTCACACACCTCCAAGAGCATTTCAAGACCTTTCCTTTTATAGGATTTGACTTTTCTCGTTCTGAAGACAAAAAATGTGCCAGAATTGAAATATTTCACCCATGTCAATCTCTTTAAAAGTCTATTTTGATATTTATTTTCCTGCCTGCATGTCATGGGACCCTGTTGCGAAGAACCCAGGGCCCATCAGCTTTCCCGTGTCTCTTCCTCTACCTCAACACAGAAGCACTGAAAGGGCCAGCTTCACACGCTTGCTAAGCGGGGAGGGGTGGGACTTCACAGCACCTGAGGTGTCTGCAGCTGTGGCTGAGGGCGGGAGCGGCCACCCCCCCAGGTAGCTTGGGCATGGGAGTCAGCAGCAGCAGGAGGGAAGTATCTGAGCAGGGCTGGGGCCACCAAGTCCTCTTACACTTCCCAGGACTGGTCCTCGCCCCTCTTCTCCCTCCTCCTCAAGCAGCTGCCAGTGACAAGGGGAGAGGACAGTGCAGCTCCACCATATGGTCACAGATCTGCTCAAACTGTAGTTCCTCCTCCTCCTCCTCTGTGCTTTACCCAGTCGCAGTAGACAGATGCTGCGAGGGAAGAGCTCTCTGACCTAAACGTTTTCATAGGATGGTTTTGAGGAAGGCTCTAGGCCTATGAACACAGAGGAGCTCATGAGGGACCTAGTTCAGGATGAGGAAGAAGTCCCTGCAATGTTTGGGGACTTCCCAGGTGGAAATGACTTAAATCCAGGTCTTAGTGACAGAACTGGAATCCTTTGCAGCTGTGTATGGATTCAGGGACCAGACTCTGAGACTAAATAATGGGAATATTCTGTTTCTGGCAACAGAACAGGTTTAGAAGACAAAACACACACTTTTATAGAGCAGGTGGAACACAGAGGTCACTGGTGGAAAGCTGACCACATGGAAATGCCTCCTAAAAGAATGGAGACCACAGAGTAGAGGGGAGGAGCAGCTGTGGTTCTGAGGAGTTCAATTTTCTGTGTGATCCTGAGAAACTCAATCTGCATAGCAGACAAGGTAGTACCTCTGCAGACCCTGTCTGGAGAAATATCTTCTCTATAAGAATGGATTTAGACTCTTCAAAGACAGACTCTTCATTTCCCTCAGGATCTTGTAGAAGAAAATCCCCACAGGGCTTGTGGAAATGCAGCCTGGATTATATTGTGGATGTCCAAGTCTAGTGTTACTTAAGACTGAACAACCTAGACTTGGAAAAGTTAAAAATAAAAGGAGTAATAGATGAATATCAATATTATACATTGTGAATAAATATGTATGTTTTCCTATATATATATACAAATACAAATGTGGCAAGACTATAAAGCATTCAGGAAATTATAAACATTAAGTTCACCTGTAGGGATAAACAACCTAGTAACTTCCAGAGGTGGCATGAGATTGAGCGAACCAGGAAGAAATACATAAGAGGCTATCATTGCATCTGAAGGATTTTCTTTATTAAGCTGCCTGGTAAGTATATGGGTGGTCATTATATTATTGTCTGTATGCCTGAAATGAAATGCTTTTTTGAACATTTGGATACTATTCTTAAAAAAAAAAAAAAAAACAGCTTTCTTGGGGTATAGTTCACATACAAAAATTTACCCATTTAAATTGTACAATTCAATGCTTTTTATTATAGTCACAAAGTTTCCCAACCATCACCACAACCCAATTTTAGAACATTTTCCTCACCCAAAAAAAAGCATACCCATTAGCAGTCAATTCCCATCTCTGCCTCCTACCTCCAGCCCTACTTCCTATCTCTGTAGATTTACTTATTCTGTACAATTCATGTAAATGGAATAATACAATATGTGTTCTTTTGTGAGTGGCCTCTTTCACATAACGTTTTCAAAGTTCATCCATGTTGTGGCATGTTTCAGTACTGCATTCTTTATGCCTGTGTAATATTCCATTGTATGGACATACCACATTTTCTTTATCCATTTATCAGTCAACAGACATTTAGGTTGTTTCTCCTTTGTTGTTACTATGAATATTTGCATATAAAGTCTTGTGTGGTCATATGTTTTCATTTCTCTTGGGAGTCAAATCCTACTCTATCTGGGAGTAAAATTTCTGGGTTCTAGTCCATAGTAACTCTATGTTTAAATTTTTCAAAAACTGCTAGACTGTCTTCCAAAGTGGATGCATCCCACCAGCAACGTATGAGGTTCCCAATTTCTCCACCAATCTTCACCAATATTCCTTACTGTCTTTTTTATTTTAGTCATCCAGGTAGGTGTGAAGTGGTATCCTACTGTGGTTTTTACTTACAATTCCCTAATGACTAATGAGTTGAACATCTTTTAATGTGCTTATTAGCCATCTGTATATATTTTTTGGAGAAATATCTATTCAAATCCTTGGCCCCATACTTAATTGGGCTTTTTGTCTTTTGCTTATTGAGTTGTAAGAATAATTTATATATTCTAGAAACAAATCCTTTATCAAATATATGATTTATAAATATTTTCTACTGTTCTGTGGGTTATCCTTTCACTTTATCAATGAATGGTATCTTTTGAAGCACAAATGTTTCTTATTTTGATGAAGCCTATTTTTTCTTTTGCTGTTCATGCTTTTGATGCCATATCCAGGAAACCCTTACCTAAGTCAAGATCATGGATCTTAAGTCATATGTTTTCTTCTAAGAGTTTCATAGTTTTAGCTCTTACATTTAGGTCTATGCTCCATTTTGAGTTAATTTTTGTGTATAGTGTGAGCTAAGGATTCAAGATCTTTCTTTTGCATGTAGATCCAGTTGTTCCAGCCCCATTTGTTGAAAACACTATTCTTTCCCCATCATAACCATTCTTTTCAATGAAAGGGGCTTTCTCTTTTTTCTGAAACTTTTTTTTTATAAGAACACAGTCATATTGGATTAAGGCCTTCCCTAAAGATTTCCCCTTAACTAGATCATCTATAAAGACTCTATTTCCAAACAAAGTCACATTCTCAGGTACTAGGGGTTAGGACTTCAACATCTTTTAGGGGGCACAATGCAGCCCATCACAGTAAGTATGTATATATTGTAGAAACCTGGCACTATCATATTCTAAAAGGATGTACCATTGGAGTCATAGGGTAAGGCCACAACAGTGTGAATGGGGATGGAGTCTCCACTAAAGGAAGAAGATACTACACTGATCAGTCTTCTTTAAAGGTAAAAGATGGAAACAGAAAATGGGGAAGACAGGCCTGAAGTGGGATTAAAAAGGAAATTCCTTCCTCTCTCTGACATTGGAATTAAGGCACGTGTGAGGTGTTTTGGGGTGGAGAGAAAACATGGCCTCTTCCTTAAGGGTAGAAGGGAGAATGGCCTCTGAGCAGAAGGCAGTCTGCTATGGAGGCAAGGAGAATCAACTGGGAACTGAGGGCTTCAAGAGCAGCCATATCTAGTGCCAGTTGTAAGTTACTCTGTGTGTGGAAGTCCCTCTGCAATTCCCAGCCTTAAGCAAAGTCTTGTTAAACTCATGGCTTGGTCTAATACTTGAGAAAGAGTCTATGTTCGTGCTTGGACTACAGTGCTAAAGGCAGGCAGAGGAATGGTGGTGGGCACTCTGCCCATGGGTGTGTCCAAGAACCAAAAATTGCAGGTGACAGTCTACAATCACATTGGTTAAGTCACCCACAGCAGCCCAGGCTGACACAGGAGCCTTTGTAAGAAGCCCTCTGAGAACTCCCAGATAACAGAGTCTGGATATATCTATTGATGTTACCAAATTTGTACCAACTTTCCACTGAGATATTCAGGCTACTTACAAGCATTGCTACTGACAGCTCAAATAACAGAAATCATTTATCATTTTAGAAGCTGCTATATGTCATTAAAACCACATGCTTAAAGACAAATTCACTAAAGAAAAAAAAACCCAGACATTTCCAAGAAACAAAGCTAACCACTTTGTAATTGCCTACATTATTATGGTTATGTTGCAGGTATTTAGTGGTCAGCCGTTCTTTAACTCTTAAAAATGAATACAACTGAGAACAGGGACCACACTTTGAAAACCACTACTGGAGAGAACTTTGCCATCAAATGTGTAGCATCCTGAGATTAATGGGGACACCTGTCCCCGGCATGACAGTCCAGAACCTATTCAGACCAGCTCATGCATAGCTACCTAAGTCATTGCTGTCCACTACTGCCTTCCATCCTGGGGAGAATCTTGCTGTCTGGAAAACACAGCTGAGCTCTCTGCCTTGTATTGTGACTGACTTGCTCCAAATACTTTGGGTGAGAAAACTCTGTTGGATTTTCCACTTTGGCATGTCTGCCTGGTCTTTTATTTCTCTGACTGACCCTAATATTTACATGCATTATGAAAGTAACCAAGCAGGTGATACCAATAAAAATCCATACCATACACATTCTCAGTTAGGAAATATTAGAATTTTTTAAAATCAGGAAAATAAAAAGGGCATCTGAAATCACCCCTTCTCTTCAGTATAGTAGATGGAGGTTCTGGCCAGCACAGAAGACAGAAAAATAAAATGTAAGTATTTGCTGAAAGTCAACCTCCCATCTCACTGGAGAACTGCAATGTCGATATCTTTAGGTATCTCCTCTTGAGCTGATTAGATTCTCAGAGAGGAACATTTCAAAGAGAGGGGACAGGAGCAACGGGGGGTGGAGGTCCCAGCACTCACTGTGTCAATGACCATCAATCCTCTTCTTCACAGGACTCACCATAATCTTCAAATTTGCCTCTCATTCCCTAGTTCCAAGAGCCTCTCTTCACTTTAATAAGCAATTCCATTGTAGGTAGAAGGGGTCAGTGGGTCAGGTCTTGCTCAAAGATCAAACCACCATCACCATCCTCCACATGATGGCTTCCTCTCCTTACCAGTTCCAGAGCCACGTGGCACTGCTGGACCCTTAATTTTTGAGGATTCCGCAACATTAATTGTGATGCTTCCCTGCTTCCCCCGGGGGCAGTAGTGGACTAGAGCACTCCCGGACTGCTGAATAATTTATATTCTGTGGAGAAGCCATTCTCTTTCCTGGACTCTCTCTAGGTGTTTGCTATTGTGAACATTCTGGAACATACTTCCTAGTACACATGCAAGAAAGCTTTGCTTTGGAAAGACCTTTAGGAAATGGGGCCAAACTTTTTCAAAGTGGTTTTACTAATTACGGAATCATCAGCAACGTAAAAGAGATCCTGAACGTCCCTGTTACCTCCACACTCAGTATTTAGACCAGACTGACTTTAATACCCAGGCCCAGAGTACACTTAATTGTGGGTCAGCGTTTAAAATAAGTGATAAATAAGTAGGACACTCTCTGCACACCCTGCATGACCAAATTCCTTGCATTCATGTTGCCATGCACGTCTGTGAGCAAGGTTGAAGGCTCTCCCTGACCCAACCGGCGTGAACTTCCTTCAGGAAGATTAAACTCCCAGAAATAAAAACGTGCAGCTGACTTGTAGTCCCATGGCGGCGGCTGCGCGGTGCTCTCTGGTGTCCGTAGGCAGAGGCGCTCTCTGCGCAGGCGGATGCGAGGGCCACGTGGACCTTTCTTCTTGCTGCACCGCGGCAGCACCGCAGGCAGCGGTATCCGAGGCGGCGGTGTAGGAGGTGTCCGTGACCTTCACCTGGAAGGAGCGGCGGCAGCTGGACCAGCCCCAGAGGACCATGTGCTGGGAGGTGACACCAGAGACCTGCAGACTCCCGGTGACTGTGGCTTGCAAACCGGAGTTGATCTGCTAGCTGAAGCACTGGTAAAAGGTCCTCCAGGTTGGGGTGAGTGAGGGATCAGGAAGAGTGGTTGGAAATGCAGGAAGGGCCCTTGAGGCCAGTTACCCTCTCGCACAAGGAGACCCTCCTTAGGAAGATGAGCCCTAAACGCAGCGTGTTGGGGACAAATGATAGTCTGTGCTTAAGGGTTTTACAGGACCAAGTCCCGGCAGGAGATAATCTCCATGAATGTGACTCACAGGGACCGAGTAAAGCCACCTTGGTTCCTGAAGGGAAGACCCTCTACAAGTGCAAGGAATGTGGGAAAGAGTTTAACAAGAACTGCGTCCTTGTTCGACATCAGCGGATTCACACTGGAGTGAAGCCTTATGAATGCCAGGAGTGTGGGAAAGCCTTTCGTGAGAAGGTAGACTTGGTTCGACACATGAGGACTTACACTGGGGAGAGGCCCTATAAGTGCATGGAGTGCGGGAAGGTCTTCAACCGTAGGTCACACCTCATGTACCACCACCGGATTCACACTGGGCAGAAGCCCTATGAGTGCAGTGAGTGTGGAAAGACCTTCAACTATCACTCTGTT
Organism: Daubentonia madagascariensis; assembly: GCA_023783475.1. NCBI lineage: Eukaryota > Metazoa > Chordata > Mammalia > Primates > Daubentoniidae > Daubentonia > Daubentonia madagascariensis. The sequence continues at coordinate 12,068,945 of JAKFHU010001631.1, read as the reverse complement.
TTTGTCCAGCATCATATGACCCACACTGGAGAAAAACCCTTTGGGTGCAAAGACTGTGGGAAAGCCTTTCACTACAACTCTTCCTTAACCCGACACATGAAGATTCACACTGGAGAGAAGCCCTACAAGTGCAGTGAATGTGGGAAGACGTTCTCCTACCACTCTGTTTTTTTCCGCCATAGCATGACCCACACTGCAGGAAAGCCCTACGAGTGTAAAGACTGCGGGAAAGGTTTTTATTACAGCTATTCCCTCACTCGGCACACGAGGAGTCACACCGGAGAGAAGCCTTTCGAGTGCCTTGAATGTAGAAAGGCCTTTGCCTACCATTCCACTTTTGTCCGCCATAATAAGATCCACACCGGAGGAAAAAAACTTTGAGTGCAAAAGATGTGGGAAATCCTTTTGTGACAGTTTTTCTGTCCTTTGACACATAAGGAGTCACACCAAAGAGAAGCTCTGAATGCAGTGAGTGTAGGAAAGCCTTGACCTGCAGCTCTTCCCTCGTCCAGCATTGAGGATTCATACCAGAGATAAACTCAGGAAGATATGTGGGGAGGCCTTTTGCAAATGGGCCCACCTCAGTCGACATCAGAGAATTTATGCTGGGAAAAGACATTTTGACTAAAACTAGTGAGGAAAATCTTTTGGCCACAGGAAATACCTTCCTCAGCATCTGAGAATTTATCCAGGAGAGAGACCTATTAGTTATTGTGCACTTAAAAGAACCTCCAGCCACAATCCTCTCCATAGGTTACATCATTAAGACATCTCAGGAGTATTTAAAAAGACAAACCAAAACAAAACAAGTAGGAAGGGAGCTGTGGAAGAGAAAAAGAAATTCACACACAGCTTCTGTCAGACTTCTCTGAAAGCCAAGCTTATAAAATTTTGCATTTGGTTCTTTATTTTGGGGATGTCTGAAAGGTAAAAGGGCCCTGCCTCATTATTTGTTCTTTATACATGTTCACTCCTGCCTAGTGACAGGAGAATGAATCGTCCTCTGTAGAGATTTATTGAATGCATTCTTTGCTCTAAAACATTGTTTTTACTCTTGAGGAATATGTCTTTGTGAGAAATATGAAAGCTTAAGTCATGAAATACTTGAAACTTGTAAGAAATTAGAATATAAAAATGCTGCCACATAAAATTATATGTAAGGACATAAGGATCCACATACAAATGGGCACATATTACTCTATCATTTAAGACTATTTAAGGCTTTAATTTTTTAAATCTCTTTCTTGATATGGTTTTGAACACCCAGAACTCTTATTCTTTCCTTGACCTTGATATACTTGTTTGTTTTGATTCACTTTTTCAGGGACATGAGGATGATCATGTAGCTATGTTGCTTTTTCAGGTGAGCCTTTAGTATTTCCTTTGTGGCTTCTCGGCTTTGGCCTTCTATAGAGGGAATTCTCCAAGACCATGGCATCAGTTTTCTAGGGGATAAACTAGAGCTAAAACAAACAAAACAAAAAACAGTTTACTTAATCTAATGAGAAAGAAAAAAATTTTAATGAATATAATGTATTAAAATATTAAATGTGGATCCTTTGACGTGTTAATTCAGTTTCTAGAAATCTTGAGAAATGTTCTTACAAATATGCAGAGATGTGTGTGCAAAGAATAATCACTGCAGTTTTGCTTTTGTATGTGAAACGTTGAAAACAACCTGAAGTCCATCATTAGGAAAATAAGCTATGACACATCTGTTCTATGAAATACTATGGAACAATAAGGCATTTTGGTATGTACTGTTATTAAAACATCTCCAAGATACAGTGTTAGGTAAAAGAACAGGTTTCAGGAAGTAAAGCTAGATCTAGAAGGATAAGTCTAAAACTGTGAACAGTGGCTGTACTGAGAATGGGATGGACCAGGGTTGTAGGGAATGTTCAGTTTTTACTTTATATACTTCAGTATTGTTTGCATTTTTAAAAATAAAGAGCATGTATTATTTTTGCAATAAATTTTTAAAATATTTTAATAAAGATGGCACCTTGGAATAAAAGTGACTTCTGTTATTTCTTAAATAGCATAAATTTTACAGGGTTTTTAAAGTCCTAGTCTTACTATGCCTTAAAAAAATAGCTGAGACCAAGGATCCAGAGCTACTTGGTCACAGTTAATAAATGATAAGGTAGTTTAAAAATGATGAGCCAACATATATGTAAAAGAGTGAATATAAAAATAAGAGTTCAGCATAAGCTACTCTTCAATGAACACTTATTTCCTTTAAATTCCTGGTAACTTATAAATGCCCTTTTGCAAGTGGTTAGATTTGAGGTGTCAGGTTTCTATTTCCTTGGAGTTGATCACAAGGAAAGCACCTTGATTTCTGTTAATGTCTATGTATTTTGTGTACATACACATATACATTTGCTGGCCACAGCTGTTTTTAAAATTTTGCTAGTGAATGAATGTGGTCCGGTTATATTGGGTTTACTTTCAGACTTTATGATATATGTTAGTCTTCCAAATGAAGAGAAGTTAGATGCTTTTTTTTCCAACATATAATATTCATGCCAAGCAGGCAGACCTATTTTCCAGTAAGGAAAACAAGTTTGATATCCACAGATCATACCTGAAAATTTGCCTGTGTTCTCCTTCACAAAGTATGTGAATATTTGTTAGCGTAGTTTCATTCAGGAATCATGTACCATCAGAAATATGTTCTCTATTTATAAATAATAAGAAGTGCAAGTTTCATACGAGCAAACCTGTAACCCACAGGTAAAACTCTGTTCAGGCATTTTAGTTGTAGTTTGCCCAAAAAGAGTTGCCCCACCAGATTGATTTTGTGAGTTTTGTTCTCTTCTTTACAAGAGAAGTTGGTGGCTGTGTCATGATAAAAGTAGATTCTGCCCATCTGGGGTCAGTTCCTGAAAGTGGACTGTGAGTGAGAAGACCTTATTGGCTTAGGAGGAGAAAATGTCACCTTGAGATCTCTTTTCTGTAAGAGTCATTGAGTAGTCTCTCACGTAAGTGTAGACTAAGCAGGCTTCATTGCCCTGAAAGAGATGAATATAAGACCTTCGGTGTTCCCTATGGTTTTAAAACCCTGCCACCATTTCTTGAAGGAAGGTGGCCACCTTGAGACACAGGGACAGTGATTCTTCCTCTGGGGCTAGTGGTGGTGGTTGATGTGATCCACTGCTTCCTAGGAGGTTATGATTGTTACTCAAGAAAGTTATAATTTAAGAGACCCCAAGTGAGGCCTCACTGTGATTATGCAATGATTTGCATTTGTCAGAATGCACCCGTAGTAAACAAATATCCATGGAATTTTTCAGGGCAAAATCCAACTGCAATATGCGTGACAGGAAAAAGTAACTGCACTGCGTGGTATAAACTGATGCAAGTCCATTTATTTCCCTCTACATCTGGCATTAGAAAAAGTCCAACCCACTTTGGAGTATGTGCCCAGTGTTCTGAGACAATTCAATCATGAGGCATGGGAACTCTCAGAAGACGATGCCGAGCTTTGTGATATGGGGGTTTGTGGGGCCTGTGAACACTCATGGGCTTAACTGGAAAAATGGGAAAATGTCCATATTTAAATTCCAAGTCTGTGGGGCAATTCATTCCAGTCACAGGTGAAAAGATATTTTTCTTAAAGCTAATAAAATGTAGGCATTTGGGAACTGTAATTCCTTAAATATTACATTTGGCTTGTTAAATATTTTTCAATGAAGGATTTTAAATGTGTATCTCTCCTCAATTTCCATTGCTGCTGCTGAGAAGTAAACTATCAGTTTGTCATTCCTTTATAGGTAAGTTTTCTTCTCTCTGTAGGTCCTGTTAAGATCTATTTATCTTTGCTAGTCTATAATTTCAATATGGTGTGTCTGGGTATGGTTTTCTATTAATAATTTATCCTGCTTGGTACTCACAAGGATTTCCAAATCTGAGGATTCCTGTATTTCTTCAATTCTGGAAAGTGTTCATCCATTATAACTTTGGATATGCATCTCCCTCATTATCCCCATTATGACTTTCTGTAAATGTACATTGTACCTTCTCTCCTTATCTTTCCTTTCTTTTACCTTCCCTGTTACCAAGTTCTTTGTTCCTCCATGCATTTGGAATAATTACTTCGTATCTATCTTCCAGTTCATTAACTCTCCTTTCACCTGTGTAACTGAAACATTTAAATGCCAGTGGTTATATTTTTTATTTCTATAAGTTCTAATTGGTTCTTTTTTTAAAAAAAAATCAGCTTGATAATTTCTTATACTTTCAATCCTTCTTTTGTTTTATATTTTGTATGCAACATTTCTAATATGTGAAGCTTTTACTGGTCTGATTCTGCTTCTTGATGTTTCTTTTGATTTCCTCCTGTGACATCTTGTTTTCTCACTTACTTTGTGATTTTTATTTTTGAGCTAACATTAATTGAAATTATATCTTAGGAATTCTTTTTGGCTTGGAATCAAGATGCATGCCTTCAGGGAGGATTTGTGTTTGCTCCTACCGGACACCTGGAAGAACTACCCAACCCAGAATATTTTGAATTCACAGCATGGGATTTCTCAGCTCATAGAAGTAATGGGAATTCTATCCTTAAATCCAATGACAGTGCCTCACTGTTAGGAATTTCTCAGGAGAAATTTATCCTTCCCAGCATCCCAAGGGTAAGACAGACAATTGTATTTACTGTGCTCCCTTTGAGGGGCACTTTTTTCCTATTTTCCCTTTTCACTGAGGAATGTGTCACCTTTTAGGAGCACCAGCTCTAGGCAAAAGTTTTTGATCCTACTTTCCACCTTGCTTAGAACCTGAGATTTGTCTCCTCTCTCCCAAATATGGCTTTCCCTGTATTTGTGATTTCTTGTCATTTTTGGCCTCTAAAAATTGTCCTTTCTTGCCAATGAAACTATGCATTTTTTTAAATATATAATTTTTTCCAATTTTACTTTCTTTTTTAGGTGTTTTGCACCAGAAGGATTTTTTTTTAATATCTAGTATTCATATTGCCAGAAACAGAGCTTCTATTTTTCATTTAGCTAGCTATATGAAGTCTTCCTAGCCTTTTGAATTAAACCAAATGGTAAATTTTAATAAGAAAGAATGGACAGACATAGGCTTGCCAACTTCTTATTTTGTAAAATAACAATAACCAAAAAAAAACAAAAAAAAACCCAAAAAAACAAAAAATACCTTCTACTCTCACCATCATTCCATAATGGAAAGTTAGAAAGACATTTTATAAGAGAAGCAGCATTTAACTTAAATTTACTTTACTTCATTCCATATTATGCTGAGATTGGAGACAACTTTGTCACAGACCATCACCAGTCCATGCAGTGGCATTTGGGAACCATTAAGCTATGCCATAATGCCATGAAGGTCAATCTCACTGTAAAATCTATTAACTGGAGATTCTAACCACCAACATGAAGCCAACTTCCAACTGGGCTAAGGCCACTAAATTTACTTGTTTGCAATAAATCCCAATTTACAAAAGAAAGAAATTGGAGGTGATTCCAAATCTTGAATCCCGCCTGTATTTGGGAAAATCATTTAACCTTTTAGCCTCGGTTTCTTCATCTGGGATAACAATACATTACTCATATGGATATTTTGAGGACTGAATGGGAGGAGTGTTTATTGGGGTTATTAACTTGTCTATTTTTCCCCTCCCTGACAAAATACAAACTAAATCCTCCCAAAAGCTCCAAACTCCACACAATAGGGCTTTCTTTGCAATATGGCTCTAGACCAGGCCATGTGCACAATTGATTCCTACCGTGGAGGAAGAAGATTTGGCCAGCTAAGGATTCCAGGAGAATAAATTTTGCTAACAAGAGAGATAACCCCACCAAAATTTAAAGTCCACGGAAGCGGGAACCTTGTTCACAGGTATATGCCCAGTACCTGTGACAGTTTTTGGCACTTTTAAATGTTCAATAGATGAATGAGGAACAAGAAAGCAGATCAGAGCCAAGATCAAACCACCAAAATTACTCTGTGTTCTGCCTCGTCGTTCCCTCTTCAGCCCTCTTCCCCGCCCTCCTCCCCATCCTTCCTGCCATGCGGTGCTTCTCCAACAAGTTCTGCACAATCCCAGAGGCAGAACCTGACTTTGGGAGAAAACAGGCAGAATTAAATTCAAAATGCAGATCCATCTTTTCAGGGTCCACACAATCTGTGCACAAGTCTGTCAGGCAATAACTGCTTGTGCAGGGCTCAGTGGTGGCTCTGAAGACCTTCAGGATCATTAAGCAACTGCATAGAGGATGGTCAGCTACAAGCTATGAATAACAACCCTAGTCAACATTCATTAAGCATTTTCATTATGCCAGGCTATATGCCTGTTTTACATGCACTATCGCATATGATTCTCAGAGAAACCCATCAAGTTAGGTGCTATTATCATCCCCATTTTCTAGATAGCGAGTCTGTAGTCAGAAAGGTGAAATTGCTTGCCCACGGTCACACAGCTAATACTCTGCAAAATCCATGCTCTTAACTGTGGCACTATATATAATACAGATTTTATACCACTTCAAAGTCTTTGGCATGGGTTGTATGTAAGCATATTCATAATGTGAATTTTCTTAAATCTATTCCCTCTGATTTTCTTATACCAAGATATAAGTTAAAAAGATAAATATGAAAAATGAAAACCAAGTCTAAAAGTAAAAGTAGAATTTGAAGTGACTCGAGTAGAGAGAGAAGAACAAAACTTCTTCTTTCTCATGTTGTCTTCTTCCTCCCCTATCTCGGTCCTCTCCCTTTCTATTCTTTACCACCACCACTCCCTGTCTGATTTATTATCATTTCTTGCCTCCACTACTACTGCAAAGTCTTCCTAACTGACTTCGTTGCATCCACTTTTGCCCACCTCTACCGCTCCCCCATCCTATCAATACTTCAAGAAAGCAGGCATGGGATGCTTTAAAAATCGCCAGAGCGCTTGCTCAAACACTGATCTCATCGTATCCATCCTCCTGCCTAAAACCCTTTTCAATGGCTTCCCTTTACACTTAGGAGAAAGGCAAAAGTCCATATGGGACCAACAAGGCCCTTCCTGTCCAGGCCCTGCCCACCCCTCCATCCACCTGCCACTTGTTACTTCTACTTCAGTCCCAGGGCTTGTGTACGTCCTGTTCTCACTGCCTGACCAGCCCTGCCTCCACTTCTCCGCCTGAGGGAGTCTCGCTCAAATATCAGACTGCTCACTACTTCCTCACCTGGCAGAGCAGGTGCTCCTGCTGCGTGGCAGGGCTCAGCAAAGGGGGTTAAGTGAGTGAAGAAAGGAACGAGTCTGTGGTGGTCAACATACCAGGTCTGTTGGCATCTAGTTTTAATTTTGTATCCTCCTGAATGATGAGGCTGGAATTTTTTCACCTTCTGCCTCTGCCATGATTGGCTCAGGAGCTGATCCAGACCTGGGCCAGCAAGTGGGTCTTGTGGCCCAGTCTCACCAGGGAAGACAGAGGCAAGTCCTACCTTAGACAGAAAGCTGCTCAGCGAAGTAATCCCATTGAATGATCTGTGTCTCTCGGGAAAGCTTGAGGCTAAAGTCAACCAGCCACCAGAAGCCAGGAATACCCTGGGTGGTATGCATGGGCCGTCCTGATTAATCTATTATAGCAATAGGCCAACATCATGACTTCCAGCAGAATTAATTGGAATAGCCAGGTAGCCATTCCTGAGTTCTTGTTTTTGAAACTTCAACTGCTTTCCCTGGGCACTGAGACTTAGCTGCCTGTCTGCACTCTGCACCTCCACCTCTCTTCTCACATCTCCCGCTGCTCTCCTGATACTCTCTGTTGGCTGCCTGGTCCTCCCCACCACATCCTTGTCAACCTCATGGCTGTCCTTCTCCAGCTCCCACAACCTTTGAAGAAGCCCCCAAATTCCCCCAAATCCCCAACCATCCAGGGCCAGCAGGATCCAATAATCCATCCCCCAGCCTCTCAACATATTAATTAAAGAGTAGGGGTTGGGTATAGTCTTTGGGCTTCAAATCTGGTTAGATTCCAGAAAGGATATGGACCTGTGGCAGATACTGTGATTGGCTTGTTTCAGATTTATTCTAACCTCCTCATAGTGTGTTTTCCCATGCAGAAGAGGCTAGAAAGTCAAAAACTATGTTTCCTATACTTCCTTGCAGCTAGGATTCCAGAAAGATTCTCAAATACACTCAAAGGAGACTTGAATTCGGAACTGAATTAAGGGAGGAGGGACACAGAGAACACATATCCATTTGCTGGCATGGATTGAGGCAGAGGCAGCATGTTCTTCAGTCAGCAGCTTCCTAATTCAGTAAACTCCTGCAGCAGAAACGCAACTTTCTTGATTATGACTGAGGTTGTACAACTTTGGGGGATGGGTGTTCTTAGAAGCTCATCTTAGAGCCAATCCTTCCAGCCCCTCAAATAATTTTATAGTCATTTAATATCTGGTAATAAATCCTTTTCTGCTTAAACTAGCTAGAGTGGTTTCTGTTGTATGAAGCTTAATCCACAAATACAAGCCCTAAAGAGTGAATGGTAGACCTTTGGAGCACTAGACACAGACTTGCTCAGTCTGCCTGGAGAGCTCATTCCAGGTCCAGGTAATTTCTTGTCTATAAGCGTTAGTCCCTGAGCAGCACCCTTAAGACACCATACCACACGGCAAACTGATGTCCATCTTTCAGTAACACCAGGCTAAAGGATCATTCCCAGGAAGAGTGAGTCAATTCACACGGTGGCCAGTCCTTATATTGCTGCCTGTAATTGCCTCCTTTGCTTTCCTTATTTAATGACTTTGCTCTTCCTCTCTTATTTTTCCCATGAGTCAGCTTATGGACTCTCCCAAGGAACTCCTCATTATCCCTACTTCTAAAACAAAGTTTTAAGTGCTTTTACCAATTGCATCAAACATAAATAGTTATACTTCTTAAGTGCTCCATAGCATTCTGTATACACTCCAAGGTAGAGTTTGTCACATTGTATTATCATTATCTGTTCACTTTCTGTAACTTCCACTAGAATGTGTCTACATAAGGGTGAGGTCAGAGCCTATTTTACAGAGTACTGACTTCCTAGTGCTTAGTACTATGCTTGGCATGCAGTTAAGTGTTAACAAGTAGTTCCACAATTTGTTAATGAACACATAAATGTATGATATAAATGTGGTGTTTCTTGCTAAATCCCAGAGTCTTTCCCTAGCTCCTCTGACTAAATCTTTAGCCAATTGACAAAACTCTACTACAAGGAGAAAGAGAATTGCCAAAAGTCTACTGCTGAACAGACTATTCTGGAATTGATAAATCACATAAAAATTGCACAATCTTATGCTTCCTCTGGGGAATGTCAAAAAAAGGTAAGTTATTGTGTAACAGCTACAAAGCTCTTTCCCCATGTTATGATTTTCTTGTGCTTAGAACTGAGTACACCTCAATATTGTCTATTAAGGTATAATTATAACGAGATTTCTGAAATCCAAAATAGAATTCTTCGACCATATCAAAGTCCTCCTTGGCAGCTCCTTCCCTTGAAGATTGGCATTCACAGCTCTCCAGTTGCACCCATGTTCCTGCTCATAGCAAGCAACACACAAATGAATAGCAAATGGTGTCAGAAAAACAATCCTGAACACCTGTGTATGTTTGTTTGCTCTTGGCATTTCATTCAACTGCTAGCTATAAATTAATTATCCCAGTCAAAATTAATTTATTTCTCCCTCCTCTGTTGCCCAATAGTACTTTCTTTATTCTGCAATTATAGCACCTAGCCCATTTTCCCATGGATTGCAAAACTAATGTCTGCTCAGAACTCTAAAGTTTATAAAGCACTTACATGTATTTAAGTCATCTGACTCTCACTGCCGTCCTGTGACTTAGGGCCAGCGGTAGTGGGAAATGAGAAATGGAAACCTGAAACTCAGAAAGGTAAAAATCCCAGATAAGCAGGCAGCTCACAAATACAGAAGTGGGGGTTGAGCTCAAGTCTTTTGGTTCAAAACCTATATATTGTACACACCAACTTCGTAAAACAGAAAATGTCTACAATAGGCTCCTCATGGAGAGTCAAAATGTGATTGCTTTTTGTAGGTGCTGAAAAGTACTACATTAAGAAAACATATTTAGCTTTGTTTAATTTTTATGTGGCTCACCTATTAACATCCTGCAGAATCAAATTCCTATACTGGTTTAGGAACTGCTACATCATTTATTCAAAGACTGATAGAGAACCACAACTATCATTGAGCTGCAGGTCCCAGGTGGTGAGTTAGCGTCACTCACTAGCTAACTGACTGGTTCTCATACACCAGGCTCAACACACTTAGACTCCAATTTATGCCACAGCAATGTTGTAAATGATATTTATTACATTCATACAAGCTATGAGTCTACTACACTCTAACCCAAGGAGTATCTCTGACCACCTGGATCAAAATCACCCAGAATTATAATTAAATAATACATGCTGATTCCCAGCTTCCGTGGTAGAGCTACGAAATCAGAGATCTTGGGTAGGGAACACAATAACATAAGATGCTGAGACCCAGTCAATTCAGTGGTCCTCGATTTTCCCAATCCTAGGCCTGCACATCATAAGTGTTTAATAGATTGTTATTGCTGCTGCTTTTAAATTCTTCTGCCCACTGAAGTTTGAGGACTACTGATCAACTATGTAACAAAGCACAATAAAAGAAATAAGTAGAGATAACAAAATAATAAATAAAACAGTAAAAGAAAAAAGAAAATAAGAGAGAGAAGTATGAACAATGTTAGGAAGGACCAAGGTAAAGATAATAAATTCTGCATAGAAGGCTCCAGGAAGACTTTACAGAGCATATTATAGTTGAATTGGATCATTCAGAATGCCTTGGAATTAGCCAATCAGAAAAGCAAGGTAAAAGCATTGCCCATGGGAGAGTATGTGCTGGCTTCCAGAGGCAAACATCTTAGGTGTCAGATATGAGCATCAGATATGAGCAAGTCTTCCATGATGGCTTGGAAGGTAGAGGGCAGAGGTGAGAGCAAGGGAAATTGGTGGGAGGTGAGGCTGGCTACAATGACCGAGGCCAGACCGTGAAGTGTCTTGGTTAGCGACAATGCGTGTGTGTCTGTACCTGAATTCTTTGAGCTGTGAGTGGTCTCAAGAGGCAGACTGGCATAGCTGCCACCTAATCTGGCAAGAGGGAGGGCTGCTGTCAGACATGGAGCTTCCACAATGCTCGGTTGTTTTTCAGTGTATAGTTGTCCTCATATGGCCACCAGGTGATCATTTTCAGTTACTTCAGGCCTTTTCTGGTACATTAACCAGTCAAGTAAAAGGGCCTAAACATGCTGAGGCCCTGAGTTGCCCACTGTGACTTTCAAACAAGCTGGATTGTCTGGCCTATGATTTATCTGAAAAGGAATCACAAATGGGGCCATGAGTCATCTTCAGTGACCGCGGCTTTAGAGCCAAACAGTAAATTCTGAGAAACCAATTTCCTCTGTGGGCAGAACCCAGCTCCTGGAGTCTGATCATCTGTCCAAGCCTTGGAATGAATGGAGAAAGCTGAGGAGAGTCTGTTACAGGTCCAGCCTGGTTGGGATTTGCTCAGGGGATTGCAGAACATGGGGAAAAGAGTGGGCTCCCTTGGCTCCTGCCCCTCAGGCCCTTTGCTCACACATTCTGACTCCACTCACAGAAAATCTGGCAGGAGGAAGGCCTGCAGGGGGGGAGGAAGAAAGCAGTTGCTGGACCACAAGAAAGGTGGGCAGGAACCAGAAAAAAGGGCATTCTGGACCCTTTCCCTCTGGCTGCCACCCCTGCTCTACTGAGAGAGGAAAAGCAATCTGAGCAAGTGCCACCACTACTCACATCATTTTTACATCAGCTTGTTTCTGCCTCCAGTTGGGTCCTTTCTCTCCGATCTCAGAGGAGGATGGGAAAGCACAGCCCTTTGCTCAACGTCAACCTGTCTACCTGTACCCTTGAGCTTGACCTTTCCATGTCCAATGATAATGGCCAATGTGTCCTAAACCCTGATGACACCCTTTACACAAAGGGTCTCACACAATCCTCCCAACAGCCTCATAGACTACATACTGTTATTATCTGCGTGTTACAGATGAGGAAACTTTGGCACACAGAGGTGAGTCATTCATCCACAGGCACCACCCATCACACAGCTGTGGAGCTGGGATATGAACCTGGGTGTTCCGACTCCAGAACTCATAAGCTTAGCCTTTGCATAGTGCTGCTTCCCAGGAAGAAAGGAAGCTTGATCATAAAAGCAACACAGGTTCCTTATGGGAAATTTGGGAAAATACAAAAAAGGCACAAAAAAGAATAAAAATCACCCATAATCCCATTTCTTCTACCTTTTGAGGAAGGGTATAAGGTAAAAAGAGAAAATCCTTTCTTATTTCTAATTTCAGCTCTCAAAGGTATCCTCTGTCCTTCCAGACTTTTTTCCTCTAATGTTTACACAATTATGTGTAGGTGTGCACATACACCTACAGTATTTTTTAAATAATAGTGACTTCATACTGCACAATAAAATTATTTTGCACATTGCTTTTTTCACTTAATGTAACATCTATTCAAACCTTGTTTAATGACTGCTAGTAATCCACTGTCTGCTAAACCATAATTTATTCAACAAGTGCTATAATAAATATCTTTGTCCATGTATCTTTATGTATCCATGCTAGTAGTTCTGTAAGATCCATTCCAACAAGTGGCTCAGAAGACACATGTGTTTTCCATTTTGCTAATCGTCAAATTACACGGGACCTTTAACTCATTATGAGGGCAAAAATAGATGGTTGTTGATAAGTCTACACTGTGATGAAAACGACAAATAGCTTATTTAAGCATAATTGTATACAAGACTGAATAAGTGATATAAAAGGGACTTCTCCTATACATTTCAAACTCGTCCTCGCTGAGAAACTGGAGAAGCACCTTCTGTTGTTGTGGGTAAGAAAATGTGTCTCTTTCTGGCCCTTCTGGCATTCTCCTCCTGTGACAACCTTTAACTCTCTGCTGGGTGGCGCTGCTCTTGCCCATGTTAGTTCACGTCGGGTGTCTCTTTCTTACATATGTGACTTTATTTTATTTACTATTTTTTGAAAATGTACATTCTTAACACCTGCACTTGTTCAAAATATATTTCAAATACCAAATCATTACCAAAAACTCTCCTCAAATGGCCGCTCCCCCACTACAGTCCACGAAATGCTTGCTGCTGGTTTTTCTGTCTGCCTGGCCCTGCACCTCCGCTCCATAACTTGTGAATCTGAGGGCTCCGTGTCCTCTAGTCAGCAAAGAGGAGGGGAACATCGCTCTTTTTTTTTTCTTTTTCAGGAAGAGTAACTTCCAGATTGAGCTGGGGTTAAAAACAGACCACTTGACGCTTCCTTGTCAAATTCTTCAACTTTTCTCCCAATCTGTGCTGCCCCTCCCAGAGGGATTTCCCCCTTAGCCAGCTCACACTCTTTGCCCTGTGGCCCTCTCCTTAGGGACCCTGTGGTCCTCCTTTGCCCTCTGCGGATGTCCCAGTCTCTAGACCTTACTTGACCCAGCATCTCCGTGTATTAACTATTCCCCACGCCTGCGAGGCTGAGTACCTGCATGCGGAGCAGGAGGGGCTTTGGAATCAGAAAGTTCAAATCCTGACTCTTAACCCTGTTGGCTGTGCAGTCTCAGCAAAACATTTGACCTCTCTGCACTGCAATTTCCTCCATTATTAAATGGGGTTAATGAAAAAAATGAACTCGCAGAACAGTTGAAAGCACCTGGTCTTTTGTGTCTGGCACACACATACTTGTAACAATTTGTAGCTATTCTTAATATCATTCCACAGCCAAACTTCTCAGATGAGGCATTATTGGTAATGTCATATAAAATTTTAGGATTGTTTCAAATTTGGGAATTCTATCAAGTTTCAGCCTTGGAAGAGGCTCCAGATCTTAAAGCTTCATTAACTTCAGAGTAAATCCCCCCTGCTGGTGGCGTGTGATGAACTGGGACATTTACGCATGGCTGGAGGTAGTGTGACTAATACAGCCCTTTCACAGAGGGTCACATCTCCAAGGAGGGGACAGCCAGGGTCTGCAATCTTTAAATACTTTTTCAGTCCCTGGAGATCACTCTGCCAGCCTCTCCCATTCTCAAACCGGGCTGCAGAAGTAACCCAGATGAGGCCAGGTGGCTGGCCAGCCAGCTGGTGTGCAGGTGTATTTGCACAGAGGTCTATATACACCAAGGACATGCCAGGCATACTGTCACTCATACTGAGGTTCTTAACCCGGGGAAGTTATGAAATGTGAAAATTAGCAGGCAGAGGCCACAGGTGCTCTATATCCTGCACTTCTTGGGACAATCATATCCAGTGAAGAATTGTGCCCCCCCAAAATGCCCATAACACCATTTTGGGGAATCAGCTGTAGGACTTAGACCTCAACAAGCCTTTAATATTGTTTCCTATCTTAAGGAGCCGGGCTGGAGCATGTGGTTACGGAGCTGTCACTAGGTTACAATTACAGATGCCACGCTCCACACCTCCTTCCCTGGGCCCCACCTCAGTGCCCACTTGACTTCTGGTGCAGAGGCGGTAGAAGGCAAATGGGTATTATCTGATCTATAAAACTTTGACTTCAAACCCTATGAAGTACCCTTGCTGGCATTTGGCATCTTACCATCAGGCTTATACCTAGAGAGAAGCTAATTCAAGGAAAACCTCAAGCCACTGAATCTCGGGCCTTCCCAGGGCAACACAGCCCATTAGCACCAAGGTGCAATAACGCCACTGATTCTCCCCCAACCCTCCCCCATCCCCGGGCTTGGAGCATGCCAGATATGGAAGGCCCCCTAAGTCTTATCAGAAGAACCTAAGAAAATAATAATTAATGAGTCAACACTTCCTGAGTGCTCACTATGTGCCAGGCTGTGTGCTAAGTATGTTATATACATTATCTCACTTAACCCCAAGTGAGGCACAAAAAAAACTCACACTTTAAAAAGGCAACACCATTCGTGCTAATCCAGTCTCTTTGTGGGTGAGTCTCTCTTGCACTAGGGTGAGGCTGAAGCTATGCCCTGGGCCTCTTGCGCATCCAGAATCCTTGGGTCTCTAAGCTATTTGGGGAGGCAAAGTTGTCACATTCACTAGCCGGAGGCCCACACAGGGAGGATTTATCTCTCATGTGTCTTCTGCCATTTGCAGAGATAAATCCAGGTATTGTCATGACGGTAATGGCCTCTGTGACTAAGAGGAGCTAAATAGAAAGTCAGTGAATGTCAAATATCTTGAAAAATCTATTCACCATGAAGTCACCTTCTAATGTGTTCTCAGAAAACAATAACATCCATTTTCACTCCAGACGCTACTCTCTGTGGTAAATAGTATCACTAGGTGACTCTACCCTGTACGTCCCCAGAAATTGTTTCTAATTATTGTCAGACGCACATCAATGACCGATAGCGCCTCCGGGCAACGCTCCTCACGGCTCTGATTGGAAACATGTTTGACTCCCGTCTCTCCCGCAAGCCTCGCAGCTCGCTACGCATCGAACTGCTCTGCCTCGGCTGTGGGCCTGCTCTCCTCGGGGCTGAGTGGGCATCTGGGCTCGCTCACCCTCCTCCAGAAGCTCCTTGGCACCTGCCAAGGGCTCATTCTGTCCCTCCAAAAATACCGGGGCTTGGCGACCTAGACAGCTGATGAAGCTGCTTCAATCACATACACACACACTCGCTCTGGCCCGGGTGCTGCGGCAAGCACCTTGCAGACAGTGTCTCACTGAGTCCTCACAACAGCCCCGTGAGGGAGGGACAATTATTATCTCCGTTTTACATTTGGGGAAACTGAGGCACGGGGAGGTTGAAGGATGTTCCCAGAGTCACATAATTAACAAATGGAGCATCTGCAACTGCTCGAATGTCTTCCCCCCATTCCTCTGGAGCCCCTCAGCCGGGGTGAGCTGGGCTGCCTCTTCCTGCCCCTCACAGCTTCCCAGCCACTCCCTCCCTGCCTTAATGCAGTCACCTCCTGACCTCTGCCTTCCTCCCGCTCAGTCCTTACAGACGTCAGTTTAGTCGGCTCCTCCCAAAGCTACTTCTGTTGCAATCCTTGGTGCTTTCAACATCCATTAGCCTTCATGGAGTTGGGCTCCGTGTAAAATACAACAGGAAAAACACGAATACAACATGAACGAGATGTACAGGTCCTGCAGGGAGGTGCTCCTCCCAAAGTGCTGCCGCCGCCCCCGATTATTTCCTCTCCTCTCCTTCGGTGGCTTTGCCTGTGCTCCCCTCGGCCAGCCATGCCCAGCTCACGCCGCCTGCTCAACACCAGCACCTACAGCTGCAGCACGCTCGGTTTCGCCGCCTCGCTCGCGGCCGCCGGCTCCTCTCTCCGGCTCACCTCGCTACACTCCCAACTCCCACGATGCTTAGACCGCACCGGGCCCTGCACGCCTTATTCCTGGCACCTCTTCACCCCCTCGTTACCTCCTTCCCCCTCCCCCAGTTTAGATGCCATGGGCCATCGCATGTTACTCACTGTGTACACCTCACCCCTCTCGCCCTTCATCCTGCTCAGCTGGCAAAACCCTAAGCCTAGTTGAAGCCAGCCCTCACCTCTCCCTGCCTGCACCTGCACAGCTAAACGTGACAGGAAAGCAACCACGCCAACTGGTCTCCCTTGAAGTCATTATCAGGAACCTTCGTGGGCCCTTCGTGCTGCCTGGCAGCCTACTGTGTTTCCCTCGTCAACTCGCTTTTCCAGGACTATTCCACACGTTCCTCTCACCCTTCAAGTCTGCAACTTCTTCTTTTCCTCTTCACTCTCAGCTGATGACTTTGCTTCCTACTTCAATGGGAAAATTGGAGCAATCAGAAAAAGAATTTGCACAAGTTTCTACCATCACATCTACCCATCTTTCTGCATTTATGTCCATGCATTTACCTTCCCTGCTGTTGCCATGGAGGAATTGCCCATTTTCCATCTAAAGCTACCCCTCCACTTTGCACCAGATCCCATCCCCACATGCAATTCAAGGACTTTGTTTTGGAGTCATCGATTTTCCTTCTCTATTGAGTCAGTATACAAATATGATGTTAAGTTAATTCTTCAATCAAAACCACAACAACAGCAACAAAAGATTTCCTTGGATCCCACTTCTAAATCAGACTACTCCATTTCTTCCCCTTCACAGCAAACTTCTTAAAATGGTTGTCCTTGCTCTCTCCAATTCTTCCTGTCTTTTCTTAAATACGTCACAAGTAGGCTTTTTTTTCCCTCCATAACATTTATCTCCATCTGGATATTATACATTTACTTGTTTATTTGTTTATATTGATGTCCATTCACTAGAACCTAAATTATATGAGAACTTGGACTGCTCTTTCCTCAGCGTCTAGAACAATGTCAGGTTCATAGTAGACACTCCTTTTAAATGTACATTGAATGAATGAATGAGTTTGGGATTTGAACCCATGCAGTGTGACTCCAATGTCATTAAATCAGAACAATAGAAGAAGAACATCCTTATCACCAGGAATTCTAAGAACTATTTGAGAATTTGAAGGATTGGAGGTTCCACTTAGTGATGGCAGAGCCAGAAAAACAAAAGCTGTTTATCATCACCCTATTTTGGCCCCTCTCTGGTAGGCTGAGAAACCCAAGTTACACATCTGTGTTACTGTGAGAGCTGCAAACCACCTCTGTATCCTGAGAGGACATGGTTTAACTTGACGTGTAACCACATCCATAGATCATGAGGGGCTACTTTTGAGTCTTCTTTTTTAACTCACTGAATTCTACTCCAACTACCATATGCTCACCCCACCTCCTACACCTGCCCTAAGGTATTTTCCTTACCTGAGCGCACCTGTGCCCATCTGTGGGTAAATGTGTGCCCATGCAAGGAGTACTGTCTTGCACTGCTTAATTGGTAAATGTGTCTGTAGCACCAAGAACCACTATCGTCAAAACTGCCATCTGAGCAGGCATAGCTAGGTGGAATCAGACCACTCGTTGGTCTACTGAAGTGAAGCTTTTCAGCCCTGCTCTCTCTTAAAAACAAAAACAAACCAAAAAAACTAACTTTTTTTTTTTTTTTTTGGCATTCACCTAGACCTGGACTTGCATGAGAAAAACACTTCGTTCTGACCCCTGTGGTGATCAACTGGTGCCTTGAAGCAGGAAACTTGATTGCCCTCATCTCAGGCTGAGTCTCTGTTTTACCAATCACAAAATGACTCAACCCTTTTTTAAAAGCCAGCTGTGACTATTGACTCTGTGACCTCCTGTGGTGGTGAATTCAGTTTAAAAAATAATAATGATAAAATAACAAAGGTTAGCAAAGCTATTATGCTTCAATACTCAAACCCTTTGGGGGCTGGAGGAAATAAAGCAAGTTGGCCAGACCTGAGGAGTTGAGGATGCACATTTCCCCCCTCCAGAAGCATCTCGTGACTTGTCCCACCCCCGCAGTGACTTCCCAGTACGGTTCCCCGTCAGCAAGCGCGTGCTGACACACAGGCTGGTGAGCAGCCGAAACTTATGGAGTGTGTCCTTCCTGCCTCGAACCACACCGCCTGTCATCCCCTGTTGTCACACGGCTCCCGCTCATTCGCCCGCTGCTCACACTAATCTAGGAAATCAAAGAAAAACTCCACAGTTCACCCCTGCCTGGACCAGCGCAGGGATCAGTCAAGGGTGTGTGTGAAATATTACTAGATTCGAATCCATTCTTTTCACCCCGCTTGCTTGCTCCCTTGCACTCTCTCGCTTCCTCTCTCTCGTTTTTTTCAAAAAATAAATAAATGAATTCTGGGTTGGCTGAAGATTTCAGCACTGTGACTGCTGTGCAGATGGATCCTGCTGAAGCTGGTGCTGGCTCTCTAGGGAGTAGCATGAAATGCTGGTTTTCAGAACCTGAGCAGCGTGTAAATGGCAGCTAAAAAGGAAATGCAGATTGGTGCTGAGTGTTAATTGTCTCTTCCTCTCTTCTTCACACACTTCAGAGACTGTGCGGTGGCAGAAGACAGGAAAGCAGGCCTGCCCCCTCATGGGGTGGGCTTTTTTTTTTCCCCCAAGCTGGACTGAGAGAATAACAACACCTAGAGTCCAAGTCAAAACATGGAATGAGGCTTTTTCTTTTTTTTTTTTTTTGAAATTTTCATCTGATGAAAGTGAGGGAGGTGGCACCGAGGATGTAATGAAAGTAAGAGTGTGCCGACAATGAGTCAATGAGATGTGACACAGAAAGGGGAAGCAGGATGTCTTTGTTTTGAAATGACAGGCGATAAGCTATGGGGGTGCCTGGTGAGATTTTAGTCCATAACTAGGTAGCAACCTGTCAAAGGCAGGCCCCTCACATGCATCACAAGAATTCTCACTTGAGAAGATTTCACTCCCAGCTCTGTGCGAGTGTGTGAGTGCATGCACGCACGCATAGCGAAACCTAATTGACTACCAGGAAACAGCGCCATGTCCTGTTAAGGGTACAATTGTAATCACACTGGAATGAGAGCTCTAATCCTCTCCACTGCCTTCCTCGCTTAGGCAGTGACAAGGTCAGGTTTATGACCACAGCCCAGGCTCAGAGCCATTTATTTTCATCCCTGAAGACCCATATTAGCTTTCTCCCAAGATGTTAATCAAGCAGAATCTTCATTGACTGTCTTTTCTTTTTATCTTTTTGTCTAGATGGAGTGGGGTTATTTGAATTTGTGCAGTTTTGAAAGAGATGAGGGCAATAGAGAGGCAACTGGGAAAATCGACTATCCATTGGCAAAGAGAACAGAAGAATCTGGAACCTTTTTTAATCATGAAATTCTTGTGCCCCACCTGAGTCACTGTACCCTGTACATGTTCACGCCTCATTTCTGCACACATTTATGAAAAGGCTGTGACTCCCTGCTGTTGTCGCCGGAGTGCCAACTCCATTCTAGCTTGCCAGTTGGAGACAAAAGATAAGCGAACACAAATGAAAACAAGTTATTGTCTGGACCCATTCTCTTCTTCATGGCCAGGAACGTGAAGGTGAGCTGGTCCCCACCCCTGCACTTCACTGGCATGACCAAGAAGAGTGTAGGGGACATTTTCCAAAGAAATTGCTTCCAGCCGCTGAGGCAGGAAGATCACTTGAGCCCAGGAGTTGGAGGCTGCAGTGTGCTATTCTTGTGCCTGTGAATAGCCACTGCACTCCAGCCTGGGCAACAGAGAGAGACTCTGTCTCTATCTCTTTAAAAAAAAAAAAAAAGGAAAGGAAAAAAACCCACATTGCTTAAGAGACCTTCCCTGACTAGAAATGGAGAAATGGGGCTCAGATATGGGACACAGTAGTGGGCAGCCACATGTCTCTCCTTAGAATCACATCCTGACTCTAAGTGTGGTCACTTACCTGGACACCTGGTGATCGTTCAATCTCCCAAATCTATTTCCTTCCCAAAAGGGTGGTGGCCCCACATGCAGGTCATCTTGACAGGGTCACCATAGAGTAACCACTCATAAAAGGGAGAAGCGGTGGTTGCTATTGAAGGCAATGACGTTGGCTAGTGGGCTTTAGGGCACAACTCAGTCTTCCCAGGCGTGTGTGCATGGGAGAGTCTTTCCCCTGTGGGGGAGCTTCAGAGTAGGTGTTCATGGGCTTATACCAGATATCCCCAGAGGTAGAATGGGATGGAGCTAACATCTTATTTTGTGTCTACACTAACTTAATTACAGTGGTATGCTATGTGTAAGCCAACAAGAGCCTCAGGCAAGATCTCAAAGCTGCTTAAATGTCACTCACTACCTGCTGAATGCAGAGAAAGCTGTTGTCACAAAGACTCTGCCTCTGTTCAGTGACAGCTGGCAGACTCGTCCAAGTGGCTCACAAGTAGACTGGTTCCAGGTTGACCATGGCAACTGTATTAGTCTGTTTGCATTGCTATAAAGGAATACCTGAGACCGGATAATTTATAAAGAAAAGAGGTTTATTTGGCTCACGGTTCTGTAGGCTGTACAAGAAATGTGGCACCGGCATCTGCTTCTGGTGAAAGCCTCAGGAAGCCTCCACTCCTGCAGGAAGGGGAAGGGGAGCCAGCATCACATGGTGAAAGCAGGAGCAAGAAAGAGAGGAGGAGGAGGTGCGGGGCTCTTTTGAACAACCAGTGCTCTTCTGAACTAATAGAGCAGGAACATACTCATTATTGAGAGAAAGGCACCAAACCATTCATGAGGGATCTGCCCCCATGACCCAAACACCTCCTACCAGGCACCACCTCCAGCACTGGGGATCAAATTTCAACAAGGGATTTGGAGGGGACAAATATCCAAACTATATCAGCAACCAAAAGGGATGACAAAGTCACTGCTACTTGTCTGCCCTTCCTGCAAATGATCCACAACCATCTTAAACCAGTTCTCCAAATCTATGGGATGGACATCAGAACAGATGTTATTTGGCAAGAGAGTAGGGTAGGGGGGAGTTGATTGAGAAGTGACATGAAGTGATGGAAATGTTCCACATCTTGATTGGAAATGGGTTTCATGAATGCCTGCATTTGTCAAAACTCATCAACCTGTATACTTAGTGTCTGCATTTCACTCTATGTCAATTATACTTTCATTATAAAAAAGGTATTCTATTTCTATACAAGGGGCCAGGAAAGGGGCAATTCTGACACTCCTGACCTCCAAGCTACCCTTCTGGTACCAGTTGAAAAAGGGCAGCCCAGAAGTTCCATTCCTGACTCCCCAAGGCTCACTGTGTATAGTGGCAGATCACACCCAGGCTTGGAATCCAAAAGCCCGTATCTGAAGCCCTGCATGCTCTCTCTGAGACTCTGTTTCTACATCTGTAAAATGAAGGGTAATGATCCCTGCCTACCCTATAAGATCGCTGCAAGAAACAAAAAATAATGTTTTTATAAACTGGGAAGAGCTGCAAAAATACAGATTATTTACCATCTCAAAAAAAAAATCATCACTGTTTAGACATATGCCTAAAATGGACAAGCTCCTTGGTATCACGTTAAAATTTCAATTGGAAAATCTGCTATGAAAACCTCCATAAATAAGATGTAACTAAATAACCATAAGTAGTGTTATGAATTTTACTCCACAGCACCCAGGTGTGAAATAATGTTATAACTCCTTATTTCTTTAATTATATAATCTATTCTAAGCCTCCACTGGCCTGAAAGGGAGGCAGTTCACTTTCAATCAGTTTGAGGGTGCCCCAATCAACTCCAAGCATAGACATTACCATCTGGTACCCTCATATTAATCGTAATCTATGGGACTAGAAAATACAAGTTCATTATTTTCCCCACCACCATCCCTGTGGTGGGGATAGTAGAGTTAACACAATGAATGGTGAAGATGTGTGTGTGTGTGTGTGTGTGTAAACATAACACATGTAAACGTATACACATACATAGATATACATAATATGTAGACATAACATTAGCAATGTCTCCTTCAGCGTCTAGAGCCCCCTCACCCATAAATTATAGTACAGCTGATGGGGGGTAGGGAGACTTAATGGAAGTGGCTCATTTCAAGAAACTTGTGAAGTGGGGAGAAAAACATTCTCTGTAATTGCAGACAAATAGATGCTCTCAGGTTGAGTGAGATGAGGGGGCTCAAAAACATTACATGAACAACCCTTAAAGTAACTTGAATTGAGAGCAGTGTTCAATCACTGGAACAGGTGCCAATGTGGAGCAAGAAGTAGAACAACCCCAGGGTTTGTTGGAAAATATTTCCAACAAAATTGTCCAGTGATGGAATGGGCTCTTTGCAAGGATGATAGAAGTTCTTCAACACTGGAGAGTTTCAAGGGGACTGTGATAAGATAATATAGATGTTGGACTAGAGGTCTTCTACCTCCAATGTTAATTGTTTATCATCCTGACACTAAAGAAGAGATTAGCTTGCCAAATATTTTTTTCTTGGCATTATCAAGTGTGTATTAGAGTAAATTGCCCTGAGAGAGAGAAACAAAAGCACAGAGGTAACTCACAATGATCCAGCAGGTAGAAGGAGTTAGACTCTACTGGGTGGACCAGTGGTGCCATTGGGAGGGGCATCTGGCCAACCTAGGCATGGCTACATTGGGCCCAGGATGAGCTGCTGTCAGCATCCAAAGGGTCCAGTCTGGTGATCTGAAGAAGAGCAACAGGAAACTCTGGACATCAGGAAAGTTTCATCCCTGATCTGAGATTCAAGATAGGGGTGCAGTTATAGCCAGGAGTAGGCATGCTAATAAGAAACCCAAGCAGCTGTCCTTAACTGTTTTAGATTCCATACCTATTTGGGAGTCTATAAAAGCTATGACCCCCCCCCTGCAGAAAAAGGCACGTTTGCACAAACACACACTATCATGCTTATAATTTTAAAGGGTTCTTGGAACCCCTTGTAATCCATACAAGAACTACAGGTTCAGAACACCAGGTACCATCAATACTTGTTACTGATGTTGATGATGATGCATTGGTTTTTTGTATGAATCAATCTTCCCAAAGAATGGCCAACTCTGATAAATGAACATTGTGGTTTTAATCCAGAAAATTCTAAAGTAGGAAGAAGTCATAACCTATTTATCCCTCTCCCTGGTACCTTCCTGCCCAATGAAAGAACACAGGGAGGCCAGGGAAGAGGTAAAGATATCTCAGAAGATAGCTCTTCTGTGCTTCTAAAGGAGACTAGAGTGTAGGCTGAACCCACTGACTCACAAGAACCATCCAAAATGTCAATACACAAAGATATTTTCAGTACACTATTCATAACTGCAGAGAGGTTGACTATTCCCAGCCTCAATTTAGTCCTTCCTTTAGGCTGGCCCCTGACATCAACAGATGAATGGATAAATGTGGTATATACATACCGTGGGTAATATTAGATACATGCTACAACATGGATGAATCTTGAAAACATTATGCTAAATGAAATAAGCTAAACATAATAGGGCAAATATTGTATGATTCCACTTATATGAAATATCTACTAGAAGAGGCAAATTCACAGAGATAGAAAGTATATCAGAGACTACCACGGACTGGGAGAAGGGAGGAATGGGGAGTTGTTGCTTAATGGGTACAGAATTTCTGTTTGGGATGATGAAAGGGTTTCAGAAATCATGATGGTTATACAACATGGTGAATATAATTAATGCCATTGAATTGTACACTCCAAAATGATGAAAATGGCAACTTTTAAATTATATATATTTTACTACAATTTTAAAAAGATAATGAATATAGCAGGTGCTCAACAAACAATATAATTAAATACTTAACTATCAACAGAAACCCATTCAGGCCATAGTTTGAATGCCTTGGACTGTGTGGCCTTGCTGGATCTGGGATGTTAAAGAGATTGACAGGTGGAGGGGGTGATGAGGGAGGTCAAATTTTCTTCCATCAGCAGCTCCTTCCTTGGTTGACATTTCTGGGGCACCACTTTTTCCACAAATTCTTAGCTCTAACAATCTGAGAAGAAGGAACAACGGGGAAAAACTATATTCCCTATGATAGTTTGGAGGAAATATGCTCATGATTTCAGGTAAAATTTATACAAAAGCAAAAGTTGCCTTTTTAAATCATCCTCTTTTCACCTTAGTTCCCATCAAGATTTGAAGTGATCATACAAAGTACCTTAAAATTCCTCGGCTGTTCTTCCATAATGGCTACTTTCCTATGGCAGTGTAGACCAATGGTTAAGGGCTCAGGCCTTGGAGCCAAGTGCCCTGGGGTTTGGATCCCAGCTCTGCAGCTTCCTGAGAAAGTGATCATGAGCCAATGACCCAACCTTGCTATGCTTCCTTCAGTTTCTTCTCTGTAAAATGAGAATAACAACACCTAGCTCGTAGGATATTGTAAGATATCAGTGAAATAATGCATATAAAGGATTTAGGAAGTAGCCTGGCACATATCAAAGTGAGCAATAAATGGCAGCTAATATTATTTCAGAGTACTACCAATCACTTTTCTACCAAAGTTTACAAACATCTGTCTGCAGAACTTTAAATGAGGGAAAAATTATTTAATTTTAGTTTCCAGGTATCTGATGAATAAAAAAGTCATTTCTCGTTGCTCCTTTCAAATGTTTAATGGACACTTCCTATTTGAATGCCGTTGTGCCATTATGTAATCTTCCTTCATTCACCTGACAAGCGAGGGCAGGGCTGGGAGGTGTGAGTTAGATAATAGCCATGATTGGAGTCACTGTCAGAACTAGATGAAATTTCTAGAGCAATTAAAATCTTTCAGGTAGCTTCTAGTGTCCAGTTCACCTTATATTAGAAATGGTTCTGCAAAGTCAATATGTCTGCACCAACATCTTTAAATAGAGCACAGTGCTTCCCGAGTGTGACTAAGGAAGCATTGTCATGACTAAGGACTTATGAAGACCAAGACTGTTCTATTCCTCCTCAGTAGAAAATAAGATTCATTTTTGCACTGTTTCTGACAATCATTTGGTAGTTAGACCAGAAGGGAAAGGAACACCAGTTTGAATGTTCAAATTGTGTGACAAACCAACAGATAGCCATTCCTTTAAGAACCTAAAGAAATAGCAAGAGAAAGATGTAAAGTTGAACATATAAACCCTTCTAGGTTCAGAGGGCCTGCCATAAGCCATCCCACCCTAGTTCAAATTTCTTTTACAGGTATAATTTGAAATTATTTTAAAACAGGTATTATAGTAGGCAGTTTCATATGCTGACTGTTTCATATTAACTAATTGTAATCAAATCATTGCTGTTCTAATAAAGTATCCTAATACCCTACCCATGCTTCTACATTAAATACATCTGATGATATTTATCCTAACTCTTTAATTCCTGCTCTTCAGAATGCAAAATGTACCTTCTCACACCACAGGAAAAGCTCTCTTTTAATTAATTCATACAATGAATTGAACAAATATTTGTTCATGCAACCTATAGCTATTGAGTGCCTACTGTGTGCCAGAGAGAAAATATTAATAGTAATGTATTCTCCCAACACCCTTCATAATAAGAGTAGAGGTAACACTAATAATATATGGATGATCACCAAGCTCTCACTTAGATGATTATAGTGATAGGAAACTCACTATTTGTAAGAGCTTGACAAGCTTTAATTGTTAGAAAGTTATTTCATATACTGAACCGAGTATAGGTGCGGCTTAGTTCCAACAAAACATCTGGCATAGGTCACCCAACCATGTAAAAATCAGGGACACTACCAAGGTTATCCCATCTCAAGTATAGAAGAGAAACCCTTTGGCACAGAGACAAAATTCCCTACAGAGTTTGCTCCTGGCTCCAGCTGCCTTTTCACTCCCTTGAGACTTTAGCAACTCTACACTAGTAATGCAGATTTTTAATATGAGTAAACTTTTCAATTTATACTTTTCCCTCATTTTGGAATGAAGGATTGAGAAATGGATCACCTCAATCTCTTAAAGAACCCATTCCAACTCATATTTTACAGTAAGCTAATAATTGTCAAGCATAACCTGACGGCCTAAGGAAGAAGAGAGAAATTACTGGAAATTTATAAAGTATCTGCAATTCAAAAGAAGGGAATTTGGTTCCAATTGCAGTATAACAAAGACAAGTCCAACCATACTGATTCTCCTACAGATAAACTTTGCACAAAATATAAAAAGTAAACTATCTGAAGGCCCTGGAGAGTGAACAAAAACAGGTAGATTCTGGAGGAGTGTTAAAACTTGTAAAAAGGAGTGAGCACATGGTGAATTTCTCATTTTTTTATGGTGTTTAGCCTGAAAGAAAGCTGTAGTCAGCAGCTACTGAAAGCAGCTAAAACTCTATTGGAAAACCACAATCCATCTGGTCTGAAAAATGAAAGGACGTGTTGGGGAAACCACAGCCACTGGAAATTGAGGGGTGAATCTCAGAAAAAGAGTCAGAAAGGGGGAGCTCCAATTTCTGTGTATAAATTCTGCCTAAATCTCTAGTTGACTCCTGAACCACAGAGCAAACTCCAACTAAAGATAAAAGAAATGAACAGAGATTGGAGTTGCTACCTAAAAAACAAAACAAAGTTGACATTCTGAATGAAATCAGGTCAATTTCCTAATAAAATAACACCAGTGAAATAAATCTTTGGAAGAATATGACAGAATACACATCTACTATTCACAATGTCCAGAATAAAATGCAAAATCACTCAACGTACAAAGAATGAGAAAAATGTGACTTATTCTGAAGAGAAAAATAAATCAATAGAGACCAACTCCAAGATGACCCAAGTGTTGGATTAGCAGCTATTATAACTATACTTGAAGAAGTAAAGAAAAACATGATTGCAATGAATAAAGCAATAGAAAATCTCAGCAGAGAAGTAGAAGCTATATTTTAAAGGCCAGATATAGGCCAGGCACAGTAGCTTATGCCTGTAATCCCAGTGTTTTGGGAGGCCAAGGTGAGAGGATCACTTGAACCCAGGAGTTTGACGCTGCAGTGAGCTATGACAAGGCCACTGCACGCCAGCCTGGGTGACAGAATGAGATACTGTCTCTGACAAAAAAAAAAGAAAGAAAGAAAGCCAGCCAAATGTAAATTCAAGATCTGAAAAAGTAAACATTTTAGAAATTCACACTATTGGCCGGGTGCAGTGGCTCACACTTATAATCCTAGCACTCTGGGAGGCCAAAGTGGGAGGATTGCTTGAGCTCAGGAGTTTGAGGCCAGCCAGAGCAAGAGCAAGACCCCATCTCTACAAAAAATAGAAAAATTAGCTGGGTGTGGTAGCACGCACCGGTAGTCCCAGCTACTCAGGAGGCTGAGGCAGGAGGATCGCTTGAGCCCGGGAGTTTGAGGTTGTGGTGAGCTACGATGATGCCACTGCACTCTAGCCAGGGCAACAGAGCAAGACTCTGTCTCAAAAAAAAAAAATCCACAGCACGGACTTAATGGAATTGAGATGACAAATGAAACAATCCTTTAACTTGAAGGTAGGTTAATAGAAACTATCAACTCTAAAGAAATAAGAGAGAAAGAACTGAAAAAAAACTTAACAGAGCTTTAGACATCCATGGGAAAATATCAAATGGTCTAACATATATGTAACTGGAGTCCTGAAAGGAGAAGTGTGAAAATGGGGCTTTAAAAATATTTGAAAAAATAATGGCCAAAATTTTCCCAATTTTAGTGAAAAACATAAACTTACAGACTCAACCTTAGGCAATTCAAGCATATGCAGAATAAATACAAAGAAAACCATTCCTAGGAGCATCATAGTCAAACCACTGAATACCAAAGATGAAGAGAAAATCATTTTAAAGTCCTGAAAGAAAAATATCAACCAAGGACTCTATATCCAGCAAAAATATCCTTTAAGAAAAAAGGAAGAATAGAGAGAGGAAAGATGGCTGACCAGAGACACCAGTTACCAGATCATCTCAGAAAGAAGGAAAAGTGTTAGATGAAAAAGAAAAAACAAACAAACAAACAATCATAGAGCGGGTGTAATTCCAAGGGAAAAGTGTCAGAACCTACAAAAAGATTCCATGGGAAGAAGTTGCAGAGCAGAACAAGAAGGAGCAAGATATTGGCAGAGGACAACCCCCAAGAGGCTTGAAGTCCAGCGAAAAGGGTGGGTGGAATGGTTTGTTTCTCCATCCCTCACATCTCTGGCAGTCAGCAGGCTCCCAAGCTGCTGGAGAGCATTTCTACCCTCACAAGCCCAAAAGCTGCTGCTGCCAGTGAACTGGAAGTTTCCTGAGGACAAAGCACCAAGCTGCTAGCCCCCTTGGGCCACTTCCCATCACCACAGACCCGACCATAATGGCAGGCACCATATTGCTTATCCACCCACCATGCACCTTTGCCCTCCCCAGGAGGCTTCAGCCCCTCAGTTTTCATCTAGTTCATTTCTACACAAACATTTCCCAACTCCAGCCCAGACTGCAGGAGCCACAGGGGGCTGGTGGGTCCCAGGGAATCTGTGTGACCCCAGAGCCTGGACATTCCAGGTGGGCTGCTGTCCAAAGAGAGGGACAGATATGACCAGAGTGTTAGCATTCCTCCACCCAGACTCTTTTCCTCCTCTTCCCCTCCCCCACCCATAGCTGCCAAGAGAGATGATTGACTAGGGCTCTAAGGAGTTACTGCTTCCCCCTTGTTGGTGCATACACCACACCAGGGCTTCCACAGAGAGAGGGGCTCAAATATTTCCACTTTAAGCCCTGCAGCAGACTAAGGGGTGCTTGGACTGAGCTCCCTGATCACTGGCCCTCCCTGGTGCTGCTTGCCCAGCTGCACCATCAGAGCATGGCACACCCGAAAACAGAGGGACATCAAACCTACTTGAACACCCCATAGGCAACTCACACCAGAAGCAGAGGGACATCAAACATGCTTGAGCACCCCATAGGCAACTTGGGACCAGCATGCTTCTCTATGGCACAGTCAGACGTCATTGATCTTTGGGGACCTGGGGATAGGCCCGCAGGCCAGATCATGTATCACCAGGACTCAATAGTGTTGTTCAGGGACATGGAGGGGAGATTTGTGAGCTAATCTCAGGAGGCAACTAATCTCAGAACTGAAAAGAGAGCACAGTGTGGGTCCCAGCCACAGCACATTCATAAAGCACCCCTCTCCCCCTGAGGAAGGCCATATTCTCAGCCCAAGATGGGATCCTGGACAGGGAAGCTCCCAGCCTGCAGCACCATAATGGAGGAGCTCAGCTAGTTTGAGTTCCTGACTCCCAGCAGATCCTGGAAGGAGACCAAGGAGCAGGAGAGTTGGGAGAAGAGTGAAACCTACTCCTGACAGCCAGATTGTGAATCTCAGATGTCCCCACTTCCACAAACAGACTTTCTGGCTGGGTGGGGCCACTTCATCCCTCCCTGGTGGCTTTCCCCAGAAGCTGGAAGCTGACCTTTGACCCCTGCTGAGACAGCTACCTTGCCAACTTTTGTGGAGATTGAGGGCAAGTTCACACAACCCAGTCCCACCTAGCCTCACTCTCCCACCTGCCTGGAAGTTCCAGGGCCCCACTCACCATCTGGAGCATTCAAGTGCTTCTCCTGTGGGGCTAGAGCAGGTCACAGGTCCCAAAAATAACACTACAGCTCATTTCTTCCAGCAAGTGCCACCTACTGACAGGGAGGTCAATTTCCACAGCCCTTTACAGCATTAACTGACTCACTCATAAAGGGTATGGTTGATTCTTACCCACAAGCACCACCTAACTGTCTCAGAGATTAAACTGGGTGTGCCAATACAATTCACAGTGTTAAGAAGAGCAAAGGGCTGGAGAAATAGAAAGATTTCAAAGACCTCTATCCTCCCTCATCAAAGAGAGACAGGTAATCTGCCCACACACATAGCTCACCACTGCTACAGCCTACAAACAACTAGCAACTGGGAAAACCACAACACTAAGGATATCTATAACCAAGATATCCATCCAGAATCTAGATCACCATCAAAGCACCCACAAGTACAGCCAAATGTTCTTACCCAACATATGCTACAGACACTCCTTTACAAGTGACAGGAGAAAAAAATCCCCATCTAAACAAAAGAAAATTTAAAAATAGGAAGTGACAGCTGCCCCAGATGAGAAGGAATCAGTGAAAGTACTCTGGAAGTATGAAAAATCAGAGCAAAAGGACACCCCCAAAAAGGAACATCAGGTCTCTAGCAATGGATACCAACCAAAATGAAAATATTGAAATGACAGATAAAGAATTCCAAATATGGACTGTAAGGAAGCTCAATAAAATTCAAGAGAAAATGGAAAACCAACTCAAAGAGCCCAGAAAAACAATGCAAGAAATGAATGAAAAATTCACTAAAGAGATCAACACATTAAAAAAAAAAAAACCCAAATAGAGCTTCTGGAAATGAAATATTCATTTAAGGAAATACAAAACACAGTGGAAAGTTTTAAGAATAGACTAGACCAGGCAGGAGAAAGAATTTCAGAGCCTGAAGACAACTCTTTTGAATTAAATCAGTCATTCAAAAATAAAACACAGAGAATTAAGAGGAATGAACAAAGCCTAAAAGAATTATGGGATTATGTAAAACACCCAAATATAAGAATCATAGGCATCCCTGAGGGTGAAGAAGAAAACGCACAAGGGCTGGAAAACCTATTCGAGTGAATAATTGAGGAAAACATCCCTGGTCTTTCTAGAGATTTAGACATCCAGGTACAAGAGGCTCAACAAACACCTGGGAGATTCATTGCAAAGAGGCAATCACCAAGACACATAGTCATCAGACTGGCCAAAGTGAACATGAAAGAGGAACTTCTATGAGCTGTGAGGTAAAAACATCAAGTAACTTACAAAGGAAAACCCATCAGACTTCTCAACAGAGACCTTACAAGCCAGAAGGGATTGGGGCCCCATCTTCAGTCTTCTTAAACAGAACAACTGCCAGCCTAGAATTTTGTATCCAGCCTAGAATTTTGTATCCTGCTTTCACATATGAAGGAGAAATGAAGACTTTTCCAGACAAGCAAACACTGAGGAAGTTTGTCAAGATCAAACCTGCCCTACAGGAAATACTCAGAACCGCATTATACACAGATTAGCACAATAAATACACACCAGCATAAAACCATCCAAAAGCTAAAGCTCAGAGTTCATATAAAACAACAGCACAAGAGGTAAAATAGAGGAATAAGGTATATCCAACAGGATGAACAGAACAGAATCCCACATATCAATTCTATCAATCAACATGAACAGTTTGAATGCCTCACTCAAGAGACACAGGCTGGCTGAATGGATGAAAAAATACAACCCAACTATCTGCTGTCTCCAGGAAACACATCTAACCCACAAGGTGGATTAGACTCAAGGTGAAGGGATGGAAAAAATATTCCATGCAAATGGAAACCAAAAGAAAGCAGCTGTAGCCATTCTCATAACAGACAAAATTGACTTTAAATCAACAATAGTAAAGACAGACAAAAATGGTCATTATATAATGGTAAAGGAAGCAATTCAACAAGAAGACATAACAATCCTAAATATTTATGCACCTAACACAGGCATGCCCAGATTCATAAAGCAAATTCTAATACATCTAAGCAAAGAGATAGCAGCATTGTAATTGCTGGGGAATTCAATACCCCACTGACAGAACTGGACAGATCATCCAAGCAGAAAATAAATAAAGAAATACTGGACTTAAACAGGACTCTAGAACAAATGGGCCTAATAGACATTTATAGAACATTTTATCCAAAACTACTGCATATACATTCTTTTCATTAGTACGTGGAACATTCTCCAAGATTGATCATATCTTAGGCCACAAAACATGTCTCAACAAATTCAAAAAACTGAAATGATACCATTTATCTTCTCAGACCACAGTGGAATAAAACTAGAAAACAACTCCAAGAGAATCACTCAATTCTACCCAAAGTCATGGAAATTAAACAACTGGCTGCTGAACAAATATGGGGTCAATAAAGAAACTAAGGTGAAAATTAAAAGATTCCTTGAACTGAATGACAAAGGGGACACAAGCTATCAAAACCTATGGGATTCAGCAAAAGCAGTCCTAAGGGAAAGTTCATAGCCTCAAATGCCTACATCAAAAAGACAGAAAGACTAGAAATCAACAATCTAATGCCATATCTCAAGGACCCAGAAAAGAAAGAGCAATCTAAACCCAAAGCCAGCAGAAGAAAATAAATAACTAAGGTCAGACCAGAACTAACTGAAACAGAAAACAAAAAAACAAAACAAAGGATCAATGAAACAAAAATGTTGGTTCTTTGAAAAGATAAACAAAATTGATAAACCTTTTACTAGATTAACCAGGAATAGAAGAAAAAGGACCCAAATAATCTTAATCAGAAATGAAAAAGGAGATATTACAACTGACACCACAGAAATACAAAATATCATCTGGGAATACCATGAAAATCTCTACACACCTAAACTCAAAAATGTAGCGGAAATGGACAAATTCCTAGAAACACACAACCTCCCAAGACTCAATCAGGAAGAAATAGAACTCCTGAACAGACCAATGATGAGCAATGAGATTGAAGAGAAGCCCTATGCAGTAAATGGTGCTGGGAGAATTGGACAGCCACATGCAGAAGAATGAAACAGGATCCATATCTCTCACCACTCACAAAAATTAATTCAAGATGGATAAAAGAATTAAATATAAGGCATGAAACCATAAGAATACTAGAAGAAAATATTGGAAAAACTCTTCCAGATATTGGCCTAGGCAAAGAATTTATGAAGAAGACCCCAAAAGCAATCACAGCAGCAACAAAAATAAATAAATGGGACTTGATTAAATTAAAAAGCTTCTGCACAGCCAAAGAAATAATCAACAGAGCAAGCAGACAACATTCAGAATGGGAGAAAATATTCACAAGCTATACAACAATAAAGGGCTAATAACCAGAATCTACAAAGAACTCAAGCAAATCAGCAAGAAAAAAACCAAATGACTTCATTAAAAAGTGGGCAAAAGACATGAACAGAAGATTTTCAAAAGAAGAGAGACTAATGGCCAATAAACATATGAAAGAATGCTCAATGTCATCAGAGAAATGCAAATCAAAACCACAGTGAGATATCACCTAACCCCAGTTAGAATGGCTTTTATTAAAAAGTCCAAAAACAATAGATGCTGGCGTGGATGCAGACAGAAAGTAATGCTTACACATTGTTGGTGGGACTGCAAATTAGTACAACCTCTATGGAAAACAGTATGGAGCTAAAAGAACTAAAAGTGGACCTATCATTTGATCCAGCAATCCCACTGCTGGGTATTTACCCAAAGGAAAAGAAGTCATTTTATCAAAAAGACACCTGCACTCAAATGTTTATTGCAGCACAATTCACAATTGCAAAGATGTGGAATCAACCCAAGTGCCCGTCAATTCATGAGTGGATTAACAACATGTGGTATATGCATACTATGGAATACTACTCAGCCATGAAGAAGGATGAATTAAGGCCTTGTGCAACAATTTGGATAGAACTGGAGACCATTATCCTAAGTGAAGTATCTCAAGAATGAAAAAACAACCACCACATGTACTCACTATTAAATTGGAATTAACCCATGAGCACACATGTGCACAGAGAGAAGTAAAACTCAGTGGAAATCAAGCAGGGGAAGGTTTAAGGAGGGGATGGGCAAAAACCTACCTACCAGGTACAGTGAACACTATCTGGGTGATGGGCACACTTATAGCCCTGACTCAAGCGTAACAAAAGTGATCCATGTAACCAAACACATTTGTACCCCCATGATATTTTGAAATAATAAAAAAAAATTTTAAGTCAAAAAAAGGAAGAATAAAAATATTAAAATAATTCATTGCCAGCAGATGTGCACTATAAGAAATTATACAGGAAGTTCTTCCTGCTGAAGGAAAGTGAAACCAAATAAAAACCAAATCTTCAGGAAGGAATGAAGATCATCAGAAATGGTAAACAACTGGTAAATATATAGGACTATTTATTCCTCTTAATTTCTTTAGAATACATAGAACTGTTTAAAGAAAAAACTAACATTATTTTATTAGGGTTTATAATGTATGTAAATGTAATACATATAACAACTATAGCATAAATAATAGGAATGGGAATAAATGCACCTGCACATTTAAAAGCATTCTACATCTCATATGAAAGAGGACCACATCAACTCTAAATAGACAAGGAAAAATTACAGATGTATATTGTAAACCTTATAGCAACCATTTAAAATACATTACAAAGAGATACAGCTAAAAAGATAACTGATTAATTAAAATGTAATTCTATAAAATACATAAATAATCCAAAGAAAGGGATCAATCTAACAGAGAAAAAGTTGTCTTCTTTGAAGGAGAAACTCACCCAAAATGTTCTTGTTTCTTTTGTAATTCTCAAGAAGGAACATTGTATCTATGAAACTAAAGCCAATAATAATAAAGAGAAAGCAATATGAAAAAAGAAAAGATTTCATGAGAATTAAAAGAAGAAAATCACTACTGTGAGAATTAAAAACATTCACAAATAAATGAATAGCAGATTGGATACTGCAGAAAACTGAAAGACAAATTGAAAACACTGAAATTAGAGGAAACAGAAAGGGAGTTGCATTTGTGGGGTTTGGGGATGGTGCAAGAGGACAGACCTGGGAAATCTTACCCAGGAGTAATAATGGGCCTGGAAAGCAGGAGGGGGCAGAGGGACGAGTTGAACTGGGATGGATCTCACTGTCTGCTTCCCAGGAAACACTGCCTACAGTGCCTTAAAATAAAAAATAATTGCTATTCACTTTTTTAAAAAGTAAAAATAAAGCCAAATGTAACTCTTCAGTCAGAAAGATGATAAACAATCTAAAATATGTTTAAAAAAATAATCTGTATATAAAATCTCAGATTTTATTAATGAAATCTAGGACTTGGGAGAGAAGATAGGAAGAAAATAAATGAATAATAAATTTCTCACCTAAAACAGAAACAGTCAGTACATATTTCTTCTCTTCTTTATAAATAAAGCTATGAGATATAATTTTATTTGGATCTGACAGGAAAAAAAAACTAAAAGGAAACCTTAGGCATCACTGAACTTCAGAAAATTAGTTCTTCAAAACAAGAACTATTCCATCCAGAAATTTTTCTTTGAAGTTAACAAAAAAGATTAAGAAAAAACATTAAGAGGTTTGAGTGATTGTGTAAGGGTTTTTCAACATGTGCTTCTTAATGGGCATGAGATTAAGTTTCCAAGAAGTAACACTTCATCAACTGTCTTTAAGCATCTGAAGATACCACTAAAGCTAAATAATAACAACAATTTTTTAAAATTTAAACAGGAAGTACAAAGTTGGAAACTTTGGAGGAAATAAATAGGGAGAGGCTGCTCTGAAAGAAAAGATAACCTATAAAAAAGACAAATTAGTTTCAAGGGGGAACACTAAATAAATCACAGGAATATGATTAAATATAGTAATTATGGCAAAACTAAAGAAAGTCTACATGAATATCAAACATTACTTGGTCCTCTTGGTCTTCCTGAAATATAGGAAATTTTGCTTCATTATTTCAGAAAGTACTTCTTCTTCATTCCCTTCAATTGCTCAAATAATACAGTGTAATTTACTTCATTTTTATAACATGACTTTCTCACTTTTAGTTTTCTCCGAGTTTCTAATTGTATTTCTTGTTGTTGCTGCTGTTATCACTTTTCATTTATAGAGATTATTTTTACCTTCCTCTCATCAATAGCATACTTTGTACTTCCAAGTTCTTAACAATCAATTCATAATATATTTGTCTTCTCTTTGAAGACATTTTTCACAGATCTTCTGATTTTATGTTATAATTTGGACTGTTTAATTTTAGACCTGCTAATCAATTGTTATACTAGGATTTCTTTTTATCTCATTCAGGGGTTAGTTCCAATATTTATTAACTCCACATACTAAGGGAAAAAAATAAATAAATCAAAACTGACCTAGAACTGACACAGATATTAAAATTGGTAAGTTAAGGACATTAAAATCATTATTTTGACTGCATTCTTTATACTTAAAAAGTTAAGTAGAGACATGGAAAAGGAAAAAAATTGAATCTCTAGACATGGAAACTACAATATGTGCTATGATTTGAATGTGTCCCCCAAATTTTATGTGTTGGAAATTTAATCCCCAATGCAATAGTGTTGAGAGGTAGGGCTTTTAAGAGGTGATTAGGTCATGAGGGCTTTGCCCTCATGAATGGATTAATGCTGTTCTGACCCTGTCACTTATCGTGAAAGTGGCTTGGTTATAAAAGCAAGTTTGGCCCCCTCTGGCTCCCTTGCTCTTACCTTCTCTTGCCCTTCTACTTCCCACCTCGGGATAACACAGCATGAAGTTCCTTACAAGATGCTGATGCCATGCTCTTGGATTTCCCAGCCCCCAAAACCATGAGCCAAATAAACTTTTAATTCATGAGAATTAAATTATAAATTTATAGTCTCAGGTATTCTGAGACTATATAGGTTTTACACTTAGGTCTATGATCCATTTTGAGTTTTTTTGTTTGTTTGTTTGTTTATGGTACAAGACATGGATTGAAATTCATAAATTATAAATTTATAAATTTATAAATTACATAGTCTCAGGTATTCTGTCATAGCAGCACCAAAAGAGCTAACACAATATGGGAGATAAAAAATTTGTTGAATAGGATTAATGGCAGATTAGACATCACAGAAGAAAAGATTAGTGAACTTGACATAAAAACAGAAACTATCAAAAATGAAACAGTAAGAATTTTTAAATTATGTATTATATATATATAACTTTTAGGAATAAAGTGTATATATGTATGCATGTATGTATATATAGAGAAAGAAATAAAAGTCAGCAAAATTGAAAAGAAATGAAACCATCATTATTTTCAGATGACATGATCATTATGTATAAAATCCAAAAAAGTTCTATTTAAAAACCCTATTAGAACTAATTAGTGAGTTAAGCAAGGTGCAGGATATAAGATCAACATACAGAAAGCAATTGTATTTTTATATACGAACAATAAGCAATCAGAAATTGACATTTTAAAATACCATTTATAATAACATTAATAATTTAAAATACTTAGAGATACATCTGACAAAAGATATGAAAGACCTGTACACTAAAACTAAAAATATTGCTGAGAAAAACTAAGGAGGACCTAAATAAAGAGATATCCTTTGTTTATGTTTTGAAAGATTCAATATTGATTTATATGGAAGATCCTAAATTGATCCATAGAGTAAAGGCAATCATAATCAAAATCCCTGCAGACATTTTTGGTAGAAAGTAACAAGCTGATTTTAAAGTTTGTATGGAAATACAAAGGACCTAAAATAGCCAAACAACTTTGAAAAAGAAGAGCAAAGTTAGAGAGGTCTGACATTACCTGATTTCAAGACTGATATAGCTACAGTAATCAAGACTATGGGGTATTGGTGTCACGACAGACAAATATATCAGTGGAACAAAAGAGGAGCCCAGAAATACACCTGTACATATATGGACACATTTTTAACAAAGTTACAAAGGCTATTCAATGGCAAAAGATGCTATTTTGCTATTCATGCAAAAGATATTTGCATGAATATACTTATGCAAAAATATGAATTTCAATCCATGTCTTGTACCATAAACAAACAAACAAAAAAACTCAAAATGGATCATAGACCTAAGTGTAAAACCTAATAATATGAAACTTCTAGAAAGAAACATAGAACAAAATCTTTGAAAACTTGAGTTAAGCAAGGGTTTCTTACAAAAGGCACCAAAACACAATCCATTAAAAAGAAAGTATTGATAAATTGTATTTCACCAAAATTTAAAACTTATGCTCTTTAAAAGACACTTAATAAGTGAATAAAAAGACAGACATATACTGGAAAGAATATATTTGCAAAGCATATATTATATAAAAGACTTGTATCCAGAATGTATAATGAACTCTCAAAACTCAATGAAAAGAAAACGCCCAATATAAAATGGGGGAAGAATCTAAATAGATACTTCACCAACACATATAGATAGGAAATAAGCACAAGAAAAATGCTCAACGTCATAATTCATATAAACACAAGTTAAAAATCACAAGATATCACATTGTATCTATTAGTATGACTAAAATTAAAAAGACCGTCCATACAAGTGTCAACCATACAAGGGTCAGTATGGATGTGGAGGAACTGGAACTTTTATGTGCTCTTGGTGGGAATGTAAAATAATACAAACACTTCAGAAAACAATATGGTACTGTTTACACAATTTACACAAGTAGGAGTTGGGGAGATCTAGCTCGACAATATTTGTGGGACATGACCCAGCCATTCCACTCCCAGGTATTTATCCACAAGAAAAGAAGCATATATCCATAGAAAGAATTGTATGTGTATGTTCACAGTTGCTTTATTTGTAATAACCAAAAACTGGAAATGGATAAATAATGGAATACTATTAAGCATTAAAAAGAAATGAACTTTTGATGCAAACAACATGAATGAATACAAAATAACCAGGCTAAGTAAAAGCCCAAAAAAAAGTACATAATGTATGATTCTATTTAAATAAAATTATTAACAGTGTAATCTAGTTTATAGTAACAGAGCAGATCTGTGGTTGCCTAGGGTTGGAGAGGAGATATAGAAAGGGATAATTAGCAAGGATTACCAAGGGGCACAAAGAAACTTTGAGAGATGATGAATATGTTCACTATCTTGATTGTAGTGATGTTTTAAAGTGTGCACAAACATCAAAACTTACCAAATTGCATATTTAAGCATGTGTAGTTTATCTCAATTTTAAAAAATTGGGGGGTGATTCTGATGCATAGTCAGCATGAGAGTCACTGCATTAGTCCTATGTTATGGATACCAATCCTCCACCAACATGGCCATCCTGCTCAAAATGTGCTCTTGTTGCACAACAATATTCCAAAGATTACCTGGACAGTCTGGAGTGCCAAGAGAATATTCTCTTCCTGGTTTTGTATTCTTTTGTTTATATAGCCTAAAGTTGCACCGCTTTGAAGTTTTCTGGATGTTTCCTTTATTTTAACCAGACTGCTAAATCTTTTTAAGCTTATGATCCAGTCAATGATTCCCCTAAAGTCATAGTTCCATAAGTATTGTCAAGCCAGATCTCCCCAACTTCTACTTGTGTAAATTGGTGTTTTATATGTGAATAAGATACTTTAAAACTTTAAACTGTTTTATAGTATTATAAATATAGATGCTTTATATTTAACTCTTTTGAATCATAACTGCACTATCCAACATTGCAATACACTAGCCTATCCCTCCCTACTTTGAATTAACTTCAAACCTGAAAATAAAGCTATCTAGAATTTTAACCACAAGGCCAATAATTTTTAAAAGTCAATTTATGTCTCATTGTATCTATTTGCCAGACTCTCTTATGACATGAATAATAAAGACTGCTATGGAATTTAGTTACTTTGCTTAGCTAAATTGTGAATAACTGAAATATTTTCACAATTTTATATATTTTACTATGTGATTTCAGACATTTAATATTTTCTCATTTTGATGTTCATGCCTTTGCCAGAGTGTGTCATCATCCTTGGACGTGTGTGGTGAATCAGTACAATGCCAGCCTGGCATCCCTTAACTAGACTAGAGCTGAATGCACCTAGCCTTCATTTTATGGATATTTTTGAAAATATCTCCCAGTTATGTAAATAAGACAAAAATAAAACCAAAATAACTTACATTAAAAACACTCCCCCCCCCTTAGAATTCAGATACTCTATCTCCAGAAAAGGTTTTACTGGTATTTAGAAGCAGCTTTATAAGCTCCTCCATAGCCCCCTTCTTCACCCACCTTAGTTCCGTCCTTCCTTGTTCCTCACAAAGCCTAAAGCACTTGACAAGCTTCTGGCTCAGCCTCAAGTGTTTCCTTTTGAAAGAAAATCACTGATGAGTAGATTAGAGTTGATTGGAGATACCTGCCTGGGGGAATTTCCTGAGAATTGAGAGCAGACAAGCTTCCCCTAAGTCTTGAGAAAGTCGTTCCTTCTTCACTGTTGATGACAAAGAGAAGCAGAATTTGCTCTGAACATTAGTGATAAATGACTTGAAAGCAAGAGGAGACTTTGTTTTACTTTGATTAAAAAAAAAAAAAACTTTTTGCAATATGCTCCAAGAATATGTCAGTCTTTCCCATGGAAGGAAGCAATGGTAGAAAGGAATGAAAGACAGGACAGTGCACTTGCCTTCAGAGTAACAGAGAAAGGCAGATAGCAAGTCCAAGTTCATCACATGGAAAACATGACAGAATGTACCATGGTTTTGTAAGATCAGAAAAGCTGACATTCCCATCTTTAGAGATGTGGAGGACAGAAAGTTTAATGGATTCAGGATTCAGAGGGTCCTGCTATGGTGTACTTTCTGAAACACAACTAGACAGGAAAACCACCAATTAGGTGGAAGCAGAATGAAGAAACCAAATCTAAAACAGATTTGGAGGACTACAAAAATCACATTGGCTGTGTCATCTGGCGATATTATTTAGGGCATGCTATCTCAGACCCTGAGGTGAGTGGGGATGGAAGCTGATTGACACCTTGGCCATGTTTTAGGAATCAAAAATCAGAATACATGATCTGACAGATGCGAATTTATTTATAGGATAGACTACTTTAAATTAGAACTGACCAAGATGGCAGAATGTATAGTGGCAAAGGAGTAGGGAAACAAGAAAATCTAAGTTGTATCTGTTCAGTGAACTCCACAAAAAAAGGTAACTGAAACTATGTTTCCTACATTCAGATTATGTGTGTGCTCATTTATACTCAAAAAACTCAGTAAATCAAATTTATTTATTGTAAGATTTCCTTTTCCAGACTTAGATATTCCATTCCTATATGTCTTTCACATATGAAGGAATCTGAGCCCCATTATTAGATACACATAAACCCCAAGAAGGGGAAGTGAGAGTATTTGAGAACAAAATCCAGTTCAGATACAAAGAAGGTGTGTTCCTCCTGTTCCCCCCTTCCTCCCGGGCCCTCCATCCATAAGAGGCTTTCATGTGCAGCAGGGGTACTCTGTGTCTGCAGAGCTGGAGAAATAGAAGTCCCGTATAGCCCCAGTTGACCCAGGGGAGAGGGAGCCTCCCGGGCTAGAAAAGCAGCCCTTCCTTAGCTGGGTCAGCCACTGTTTCTGACCCCAGCATTACCTGTTTGCTTGCCTCTTTATTCTCTTCTCATTCCAGTTGTTCTACATCTGGCTATGGTAAGGAATCTAGCACAGTACTTCTCAAACTATCTGCTATGAAAGTTCAGGTGTTTTTTTTAAATTTCTACTCCACTTATAGGAATCATGAAATGGGATGAAGGGGACATATAAACCTAAAATTTAAATATTAACTTCAACAGATATAAAATTGTTTTGTCAAATTGCTATAAATGTTTCCAAATGCTGACTCTCAATTTCTGTATTTA
Source organism: Daubentonia madagascariensis (assembly GCA_023783475.1). Classification (NCBI taxonomy): domain Eukaryota; kingdom Metazoa; phylum Chordata; class Mammalia; order Primates; family Daubentoniidae; genus Daubentonia; species Daubentonia madagascariensis. The sequence goes on along the minus strand of JAKFHU010001631.1, from coordinate 12,027,039 downwards.
TCTTGTCTTGGACCAGTAGTAAAGTTTGCTTATCGCCAGCAATTGGTAAACCACACTTTGAACCCTAGAGAATGTTCTGTTGACAACTGCAGTAGGTGGACATAAAGTGCCATCAGGCAAACCTAGGTCTTAGGATTTGAAGCTCAACTAATATCTGACATAAAATAGTCACCTGGGAGAGGTAAGGGCTGTATGAGCCATTGAAGGAAAGTAATCACCATTGGAAAACTGGAGTTGGCAGGAGCTTAGAGAAAACAATGTATGACATAATTCAGAAACAAAAGTGTTAATCAGACATTGAGAAACTGAATATAGAGACATTGGCCAGACTATATGTAAAAATAGAACTTTGATCCACAACCTGCAGCAACCTGCCCAGAAAACCAACCCCTTATGTAATAAACAACCCAGGAAGCCAGCCCACTATAAATCATACTTGCAGGGAGCCAGATTTCTATCTTTAGCAACAATCTAGGAAGCTAAACAATACCTTATATAACAATCAGCCCCAAAAGGCCAAGACTTGATTAATATCTGACAGCTTCCTTAATTTTTGTCCCCACTTCCAACTTAGGACCAATCAGAGAAAGCAAAATATGCACCCCTAACTAATCTCACAGGATGCTCTGCTGTTTGCCAACCCACCTACTTCTTCCCCATGCCACCAGCCTCCAATCAGGGCATACCTCAAGCCTTCCCTTTTTTTCCACTATAAAGCTTTCCCCCTCCTCTGTCTGCATTGGAGCCTCTGCCAAAACACAAGTGATGATAGCTGACTCCCTTGTTATAGCAAGCTCAGAGTAAAGTGCCTTTGTTTTCTCATTTGGTTGGTCTTCCTTCATTTCCACAACATACTTACTTTTGTTTGGAGAGCTCAATTCTCCAATAGTGCTCCCTTAAGCATTCAGAGAAACTCTCACACTCTTAATAACACAGTCTAATTCTATCATTAGTTTGGCAACTGCCTTGCCCTTATACCCCACAGCCAATCCATTGGTAAGTCCTGTCAACTCTATATCCAAAATATAACCCGAGTGTGTTCACTTCTCCCCCACCTCTAGTACCACCACTGGAATCCAAGGAACCACCAACTTGTTTCTGGATTACCACAATAGCGTCTTCACTGGTCCCCCTTTACTCTCCTGCTCCTGTTGTGATCTATTCTCATACAGCAGGAAAAGGGATCTGCACATCAGATATATCATTTCTCTGCTTACACTTTCAAAGGGCTTCCATCCCACTTAGAATAAAATGCAAACTCCTATGCCATCTGGCATACTCCCTCCCCAGCCTCACCTTGTTCCACCCCTCCTGTCATCCACTACAGCCCAGCAACACTGGCCTTTTCAAATGTGCCAATCGTGTTCCCATCTCAGGGCCTCTGCACAGCTGTTCCTTCTGCTGGGAACGCTATTCCCCCTGCCCTTTGCACGGCTGGCTGCTTCTTGTCGTTCAGATATGAGCTTAGTCATCACCTCTTGAGAGAAGCAGACAAGGCACTGAGTCTGCTATGACCACCCATTCACTGTCACATCACCCAATTCTACCTCTCTGCATAACACTCACCATTATCTGAGCCTTTCCCGTATGAGTTGGTTTTATTCTCCATCTCCCTTTGACAAAACAGTTTTATATCTGTTGAACTTACTATTTAAATTTTAGGTTTATATGCCCCCTTCATCCCATTTCATGATGACCTGACTGAAGAAGGGCTGCTTTTCTCCATCTCCATCTCCATCTCCAGCTCTATGAATGGCTCATAGATAGAGCAGGGATCTGTCCATCTGCTATGTTTATTCACTATGTTCTCTAGGCCTAAAACAGGCCTGGCATAGAATCAATTCTCAGTAAGTATTTATTAAACAACTGAATGAATGAATAAATGAATAATTGAACTGTCTGAGACTTTGGACTGTGGTAGATGAAACTATTCTCCCTTACCATACCCTAGCTTGAATTTAACTCCCACATCATTCCCAGCCTCTCTACCTCTTCCTTTTCCAGTCAGATGAAACTTTTCCACAGTGCCTTTCCCTCTTCTGCATAAACGGATCTGACTATTTGAAGGGTTCCTTTGGATTTGATCATATCCTACCTTGAGGCCTCTCTCTTAGAGCCTGTTAAACTCTTCCCTTGCTTTTTAGTTTAGCACATATGCATGTTCTACCTACCCAAACACATTTCTCTGTACCTTCCATAAAACAGTGCAGTGAACATAGTGGAAACTAGTTGTTGAATAATTTTAAAATGCATGTTAGGTAAAATTGGTATAACATATTGCTAAGTTGTGCAGGACAGAGCCAACAATGAAAGGAGGTCAAAACTGAGACCTCAGAGCACTTCGTCAGGTGCACATGGATTCTTTGTTGGTATAAGCCCATGTTTCCAATGGCCTATTCATTGGTTTGCTCTGTACAAAATCTATTTCATCTCCTTTTTTCTCTTTAGGATGCATTCTGTACTCCAAAGGCAATAGCTATGCATGGATTGGGATAACATTCACTAAGGACAGGCTTATAGGCCCAGTGGGCAGCCAGCCAGCAATTGCAGCTTGAATGACATATTTTTGCTTGGCAAAGAAAGAGTTGCTTCACCACCCCAGTGCTCAAACACCAGTTCACCTGGTTGGTGAAGGCTTCTTGCTATTTTATTGAAATTATACTCCTGAAAACTCATATAGTAGTTGCTCCCCTAGAGTTTGGTTTGTGATACTGGTGCTTTCTAAAGTATGTAAAAGAGCTAAAATTACGTTTTTAGGAGTGAATTTTCAAAAAGGATCAGCAATTCCACAGGTTACTCCAGCTTTTTTCCCCATCTGCTGTGACAGCAGGTGTGATTTCACAAGCCCACTCCCATCAATCATCCTTTCCAACCTGTCTCTGATGCCTGACAAGGTGTTTATGTGCCTAACACGGAAACCATCGCTAGATCTTGCGAACAAATAAGGCTGCCTTTCAACAATACTTCGATGGAAGACTTCCATAGAAACCTACATGCTAGGTTCAGGTGGGGGATTCATCCAAATGCAGCAGTCTCTCCTTCTTCCAGGGGTTTCAAACTCAAAGTCCTTCACAGGCAAGACAGGTACTATAAAGGTATAAAGCATCCTAGTGTAAAACAACAGGAAGTGCAAAAAAACTGGCCAAGATGGATAGTACATGTTCTATCTAAAAAGTATCTGCATTCACTTTACATAAAAATGGTCAGGCTAAACATAAGTTTTCTACAGGCATAATGTGACCACCAACTTTCAATCTCTATGCCTTTACTAGGTCAGTATCCTAGCCTAAGACCCAAACGCTAAGTTTTTCAAAATATCTTAGAACTTATAGAGCATGGACAATCAGAGCTGGAAATGATCATAGAATTTATTTCTTCCTACTTCACCTTTTCCAAGCAAGGGAACTGAGGCCCAAAAGAATGATAAGCCAGTCAAAGGGTACACAGCAAGGATATAGCAGAGTTAAGACAAAACTCTAGTCTCCAACTCCAAGTCTGATGATCTTTCAGCTACTTGCCATTACTTTTCCTAATGTGTTGATAATAACATTGCTCTTGATGTGTGCTTAATATAAATTGTGCTTTAAAAGTTTTTGCAGTGATATTAATAATTGTAAAAGGGTCAAATGATAGAACCTGGATTAAAATGTTACATAAGCTGAATAAAATAGAATTTAGTCATTAAAGATGATGATAATGTAAAATGTGTACAAATACTATTCACAATTATTTCACATGGTAAACACAGACTACAAAATTAAAATTTCGACTATGTAGAAGTATGTGTACAAGTGGACAAAGACTAGGATGAAATTGCAAAATGAAATTAGAGTGGCATGATTGTTTTTAACCTTTTAAAATCATTTTATTGTTGCCAATTACTCTTTAGAGTATTTCAGGTGATTCTCTTTAATGGCATTATGGGAGTTCATTTTAATCTCAAGGGTAGCCATTTGTCACTTCCTACCCTCTTCCTTGCTAGTAAGGAATCCACTCTGAGTGTTCAGGTATCCACTCTTTTCCTTTGTGACTCAGGGGGGTGTCCTGATAAATCTATTAGTAGCAGTGCTCCCATTCCCTTGCTGGCGATTTGTTCAAGCATGGACATGGTGATGTAAATCTGGCAAATGAAACATAAAGGGAATTTGCCAAGGCAATTCTGGGAAAGGTTTTCTTCAGTCTTACATTTAAGATATTGCAGTAAGAACATGAACACTTGTAGCTGCTGCAACCATGTTGTGACCATGAGACAAGTCAGCCCAATGATAAGATCTATAAGAGAAAAAAAATAGAAATGATCCCCAATGAATTAGTGTGAAGTCACCTACCTCTGGACTTCTTATGTGAGATAATCAACTCTTTACCATTTAATTCGGTAAAGAAGGGGGTTTTCTGTTGTTTGCCAAAGCCCAAGCCAAAATAATAAATTTGATTCTCCCCCTTGTATTTTAGAAAGCACACTTGGATACCTTTATGGAGAAGGGAGATGCTTACATATTTGTGTCTCCTTCCCTCTTCCTAAGACATAGGCAGCACGATTATGTTGAATTCTCTAGTGTCTCATTTCAGGGGTGTGCTCAGGATGAATATGAGGCACAATCCATTTGCCTGAGCTACCAGTTATGGTTCTACTAACTACTCTAATATGACTAGAACCTGATGAACATCAGCACTTTTATATGACATCTTTAAAACATAAGAAAGAGTTGGAGCCAGTTTGAGAGAGATATCTTCTTTTAAGAGAAAATAAGATACAAAAGAAGGGGAAATGGGCATTTCTAGGAATACTGATGCCATTCCAATAAATCTGAGTTCTTTTAACTCCCCTATGAGTTCTAGTGACATCAAATGCCCTTCTGTGGATGGTCATATTTGTCCTTTTTCAAACCACCTACTTTGTAATAGTCTGTCATTTTGCTTTACTCTGGAAGTGACCATATTTCAATCATGGCAGTGCAATAGGATATCTGAACATCAGTGACAAGACTGCAAAGGGGCTGTGGAGGGGACAAAAGCTTCATTGAACTCAAGATTATTGTCATTAACAAAGTTCTACAAGTCCTATCTGCTGGGGAGAACAGAACTTATGAGGATTAGAAATGTAACCTGTAGAGAACGGATTGCCGATATACTTTACACATGCTGAGTATCTTGAAAAACACATATGAAGATAAAGCAGCTCTTTTGTGCTCCAGGACAGGGATAAAACCATTTATAAGGGCACTTACCCAAGAGAGGAACAGTGTGTGAACACTCAAACCCCAACTTATGGCCAAAATAATAACAGTTCATTTCCATCCTTAGAGAACATTTCCTCCTGGGAAATCTTAAAGGGCTTTAAAACTATTTGCAAAATAAACATATATAATTTCACATATATTTAGACATTTGCAAAAAAAGAACACCTATTTTATAATGGAATGTTGACAACTATGAAAACGCTAAAGTAACTCTACTACTCCTCCATTTTATTCCCAATAATACATGTACCTAACTCCTTACATCAAAACAGTTTAAATATCCCTCACCCAGTCTAGAGTCTCCAGGTAACTTGTGAGCCTCCAGATCCTCACTTTCCCAGCCATTACTATTATACTCCCGTAAAACACCATTCTCCATCTCATCTCTCTCATCCTCCACCCCATATACACACAGCTTTCTGATTTCCAGGGAGGCAATAAAAGCCAATGGAAATGAGGGGAAAATCCCAGGAATGTGGTAGAGTAGGAAACACCAGGAATCCCTACCTAGACAACAATTGCACTGGCAAAATCTACCTGGTGTAATTATTTTGGCACTCTGAAGTCTATTGGAAGTTGAAACTCCCAGGGGAAGGCTAGGATGGTAAATTGAGGTTTATTTTGGTCATTTCAGCTCTTAGCACAATAGCAGCTGCCCATCCCTTCCCCAGTGCTGTGGCATACATCTGTGTTTGAGTTCCTGGAGTAGCTTATGCATAGCTTACAGGAGCCAGGGTGGGCAAAAAGAACCCTGTCCTCCAAATATCAAGAATCTGTGTTTTGATCATTGGTTGCTGCTTCTGATCATAGAAGTGCAGACAAAGAAGCATGCTTTCAATGTTGTTGCTCCTTCTCCCATTGTTGCAAGCTCCTCCTTGTCTGGCTGAAGTGACCTCCAAAGGATTTAAAGGGGAAGTTTCCTTTTTATAACCTCTCTTCATTTTTCTCTTTCCAAATTTTGGAAGCCAGACATTAAAGACTAGGACATTCAAAAACAAGTGCATATACAGAGAAAATTAGAAAGGGACTGTACATACCTTGGGAAAGGTGTAGGTTCAGAAAAGACATAAAAACCTTAAGTTTGCACCTTAGGATGATCCTTGGCACAGAAACAGTACACAAACAATTTTTTTAAAAGTAATAAAGGGGCCAGGTACAGTGGCTCATGCCTGTAATCCTAGCACATTGGGAGGCCTAAGCAGGAGAATTTCTTGAGGCCAGGAGTTTAAGACTAGCCTGAGCAAGAGTGAGACCCTGTCTCTACAAAAAATAGAAAAATTAGCTGGGCATGGTGGCATGTGTCTGTAGCCCCAGCTACTTGGAAGGCTGAGGCAGGAGGATCACTTAAGCCCAGGAGTTTGAGGTTGCAGTGAGCTATGATGATGCCACTGCACTCTAGCCTGGGCAACAGAGTGAGACCCTGTCAAAAAAAAAAAAGCAATAAACAAAAATACCAAACAAAAACCAAAAAAAAACCCCAAAAACCCCAAAACCCAGCAAACCCTGTGGAAGGAAGAGAATCTGATTTACAGAGTTACCACATTATTAAATTCAAATGTCCAGTTTTCAACAAAAAATTACAAGGCATACAAAGAAAGAGAAAAGTATGGCATATTAGAAAAAAAAAATCAACAGAAAGTATCCCTGAAAAAGATCTGATGACAGATCTACTAGATGAAGGCTTTAAAAGAAATAACTTAAAGATCCTCAAAGAACTAAAAGAAGATGTGGAGCAAGTCAAGAAAATGACATATGAACAACATAGATATATTAATGAGGAGAAAGAAACCCCAAAAGGAAACCAAAAAGAAATTCTGGAGCTGAAAAGTACATAACTGAAATAAAAAATCCACTAGATAGAGTCAAGTGCAGATTTGAACAGGCAGAATAAAGAATCAGTGACCTAGAAGATAAGACAATGAAAATTATCAGTCTTAGGAACAGAAAGAAAAAAGATTGAAGAGACATCAACAGAGCTTAAGGAATATGTGGGACACCAGCAAGTGGACCAACTTACACATTGTGGTAATCCCAGAAAGAGAAGAGACAGAGAAATAGGCAGGAGAATATTTGACAAAATAATGGCTGAAACTTCTTAAATTTGATGAAAGATATAAATATAGACATCCAAGAAACTCAATGAATTCCAAGATGAACTTGGAGACCCACACCAAGACACATTATAATCAAACTTTTGAAAGACAAAAGCAAAGAGAGAATCCTGAAAGCAATGAGAAAACAGTGACTCATTATATACAAGGGATCCTTAAAAAGATTATCAGCAAATTTCTCATCAGAAATTTTGAAGTCATCAAGCAGTGAGCCAATATATTCAAAGTGCTGAAAGAAAAGAACTGTCAACCAAGACTCTTATGTCTGGCAAAATTGTCCTTCAAAAATGAGGGAGAAATTAAGACATTGCCAGATAAACAACAGCTGAGGGAGTTTGTTACCACTAGACCTGCAAGAAATGTTCAAGGGAGTCCTGCAAGGTGAAATGAAAGGACATTAGACAGTAACTTGAAGCTGTATGAAGAAATAAAGAGCTCAATAAAGGTAAATGCAAGGGCAGTTACAAAAGCTAGTATTATGATTACAATAATTTGTACCTCTACTTTTGCTGTCTACATGACTTAGAGACTAATACATTTAAAAGAAAACAATCATTAGTCTAAAAGCTAATATTATTGTAACTTTGGTTTGTAGCTCCATATTTTGTTTTCTAAATAATTTAAGAGACTAATACATTTAAAATAATTATTATTTTATATATTGGGGCACACAATGTATAAGAATGTAATTTCATAACATCAACATCCAAAGGGAGTGGGGAAAGAGCTATAAAGGAGCAAAGTTTTTGTATATTATTGAAGTTACACTGGCATAAATTTAAATTAGAATGTAATAACTTTAGGATGTTAAATGTAATCTCCATGGTAACCACAAGGAAATAGCTAAAGAATATTCACAAAAGACAATGAAAGAGTAGTTTAAACATTTCTCTGAAAAAAAATCAACTAAACACAAAAAAGACAGTCATACAGATATGAGGGAAGAAATCTGTAAGGCATATAGAAAACAAATAGCAAATGACAGAAGTAAGTCCTTCCTTATCAGTAATAACTTTAAATGTACATGAATTAAACTCTCCAATCAAAAGACAGAGATCTGCAAAATGGATAAAAACACATGATTCAACTATATGCTACCTACAAGAGACTCACTTTACATCCAAAGATACAATTGGGTTAGAAGTGAAAGGATGGAAAAAGATATTTTATGCAACTAGTAACCAAAAGAGAATAGGAGTGGTGATACCAATATTTGACAAAAAAGACTTTAAGTCAAAAAAATGTATGAGACAAAAAAAGGGCATTACATATTAATAAAAGGTTCAGTACAGAAAATATAGCAATTATAAACATTAATATACCTAATAACAGACCATCAAAATATATGAAGGAAAAACCGGCAAATTTAAAGGGAGAAATAGACAGTTCTAAATTCATGGTTGGAGATTTCACCATCCCACCCTTAGTAATGGATAGAACAACCAGACAGAAGATAAGTAAAGAAGTAGAAAACTTAACACAATAAACCAACCAAATCTAACAGGCACATAGGACACTCTACCCAACAGCAATAGCATATACATTCTTTTCAAGTGAACATGGGACATTTTCCAGGATAGACCATATGTTAAGACACAAATTAAGTCTCAATAGATTGTAAAAGACAGATATCATACCAAGTCTTCTCTGAACACAATGAAATAAAGTTAGAAATAAATAACAGTAAAACTGGAAAATTCACAAATTTGTGGAAATTAAACAATACACTTTCAAATAACCAATGGATCAAAGAAGAAATCACAAGGGAAATTAGAAAATACTTAAGAGTTAAATGAAAACAAAAACACAGCATACCAAAACTTATGTAAAGTGGTGAAAGCAATGCTAAGGGGGAAATTTATAGCTATCAACGCTTACATTAAAAAACAATAAACACACCATCAAACTGGTACTAACTGATGAACACTTACATCACACAGGGCAATAACATTCATCTGAGGGTGGGCAGGCGGGAGGGGGGTGGAAGGGATGGGAAAAACTCTCACTGAATGGTTTCAGGGAGCACAGTTTGGGGGATGACCACGATTGTGGCTCTGACACGGGCAGAACAGGGGCAATGTGTATGGCCAAAGTGTTGTACCCCCATGATATTCTGAAATTAAAAAAATAAAAAAATAAAAAAATAAAACCAATAAACATACAAGTCAACAACCTAACTTTACAACTTAAGGAGCTAGAAAAAAAAACAAACTAAACTCAAAGATAGCAGAAGAAAGAAAATAATAAACATTAGAGTAGAGATAAACAAAATAGAGAATAGAAAAACAGTAGAGAAAATCTCTACCTCTTTTGTTAAAAAGGTGAACAAAATTGACAAACTTTTAGCTACACGGACTAAGAAAAAAGAGAGAAGTTTCAAATTACTAAAATTAAAAATAAAAGTGAGGACATTACTACTGATTCTACAGAAATAAAAAGGATAATAAGAGAGTACTATCAACAATTGTACACCAACAAAAAATTGGATAACCTAGATAAAATGAACAAATTGCTAGAAATACAAAACCTACCAAGACTAAACCTAATCATGAATAAATATAAAATCTGAATAGACTTACAACTAGTAAGGAAATTGAATCAGTAATCAAAAGTATCACAACAAAGAGAAGCTCTGGTCCTGTGGCTTCACTGGTGAATTCTACCAAATATTTAAAGAACAAATACCAATCCTTTTCAAACTTTTCCAAACAATTGAAGAGGAGAGAATACGTCCTAATTCATTCTATGAGGGCAGCAGTACACTGATACCAAAGCCAGATAGAGATACTTCAAGAAAACTGCAAACCAATATCCCCTATGAACATTTATGCAAAAATCCTCAAGAAAATACTAGCAAACAAAATTCAACAGCATAGTTAAAAGGATCATACACCATGACCAAGTGGGATTTATTTCTGGAATGCATGGATGGTTCAACATACAAAAATAAATCAGTATAATTTTTAAAAACTCAAAGTGTGTTTTTCCTCTGCTCTCACACCAACACAACAATAATCAACACAGAAGACTTCTGTGACCCCAAAATAGATGGGGATTTCTCTACACCAGCAATCAAGCAATCATTCTGCAGTGGACAACAACTGGGTGCCCTCCAATTCAATTCCAACACTGTCTACCTGGAGATAGCATCAGATCCTACAGGTTGAGGGCTCAGTCCCACAAGACATCCCCCTCTTCCCACCAGTCACAAGTCTGAGCCCCCAGAACTTCTGACTGATTGGCTTCAAGTTGGGGTTCCCATGACTCTTTGAATTTGATTAATTTGCTAGAGCCACTCACAGAACTCAGGGAAACACTTATGTTTACTGGTTTATTATAAAGGACATTACAAAGGATACAGATGAAGAGATTCATAGGGCAAGATGTGGGGGAAGGAGTTCAAAACTTCCATGCCTTCCCTGGGTGTGCCATCCTCCAGAAACCTCCATGTGTTCAGCTATCCAGAAGCTCTCTGAACCCTGTCCTTTTATGGAAGCTTCATTACATAGGCATGATTGATTAAATCATTCACATTGGTGATCAACTTGACCTGCAGCCCCACAAAGGCTAATCATGCCTTTGTCTTTCCAGTGACCAGCTCCCATCCTGAAGCTGTCAGTCAATCATTAGCATGTAAAAAGTCATCACTTTGGGGATTCCAAGGACTTTAGGAGTTGTATGCCAGGAAATGGGGACAAAGACCAAATATATATTTCACAATATCATGATAATGCACCAAATTAACAGGATGAAGGGAGAAATCCCATATGATTGTCTCAATTGATGCAGAAAAAGCATTTGACTAAATTCAACATCCTTTCATGATAAAAACCACAACATAATAAAAGCCACATATGAAAAACCCACAGCAAACATCATACTCAGTGGTGAAAGACTGAAAGCTTTTCCTCTAAGATCAAGAATAAGGCAAGGATGCCCACTTTTGTACTGGAAGTTCTAACCAGAGCAATTAGGTAAGAAAAAGAAATAAAAAGCATTCACATTAGAAAGGAAAACGTATATTATCTTTTGCGTAGAAGACTCTGAAGATTACACACATACACACAAAAAAATACCTGTTAAAACTAATAAATGAATTTAGCAAGGTAGCAGGATACAATGTCAATACACAAAAAATCAATTGCATTTCTATCTACTAACAATGAACAATCTGAAAAGGAAAGTATAAAAGCAATTCCATTTACAATAACATCAAAAAGAATAAAATACTTAGGAATTAACTTAACCAAAGAGGTAAAAGACTTGTACAATGGAAACTATGAAACATTGCTAAAAGAAATTAATGAACACATAAATAAATGGAAATACATCCATGTCCATGGATTGGAAAACTTAATTTTAAGATGTCAATGCTACTCAAAGCAATGTATAGATTCAGTGCAATCTCTATCAAAATATCAATGATTTTTTTTCAGAAACGAAAAAACCTATCCTAAAATTTACTGGAGTCTCAAGGGACCCCAAATAGCCAAAACAATCTTGAAATAGAAGAAGAAAGCTGGAGGACTCACACATCTTGATTTTAAAACTTACAAAGCTACAGTAATCAAACAGGGTGGTATTGGCATAAAGATAGGCATATAGGCCAATGGAATAGAATAAAAAGCCCAGAAATAAACCCTCCCAGATATAGTCAAATGATTTCTGACAAGGGTGCCAAAACCATTCAGTGGGGAAAGGACAACATTTTTAACAAATGGTGCTGGGAAAATTGGATATCCACATATAAAAGAATGAAGTTGGACATTTACCTAACACTATATACAAAAATTAATGTCAAAATGGATCAAAGAACTAAAGGTAAGACCTAAAACTATAAAACTCTTAAAAGAAGATATAGGGAAAAGCTTCACGACATTGGATTTGGCAATGATTTCTTGGATATGATACCAAGGCACAGGTAACAACAACAGTAAAAATAAACAAATTGAACTTCATGAAAATTTAAAATTTTTGAGCATCAAAAGACAGTATCAACAGAGTAAAAAGGCAGAAAACATTTGCAAATCATATATCTGATAAGAGATTAATATCCAGAATACTATATCAAGAACTCCTAAAACTCCAAAGAAAAAAAAAAACCTCGCAAACAACCCAGTTAAAAATAGGCAAAGGACTTGAAAAGACATTTCTCCAGAGAAGACACACAAATGGCCAATAAACACATGAAAAGATGCTCAACATCATTAACATTAAGGAAAGGCAAATCAAAACTACAATGAGATACCACCCAATACCCATTAGGATGGCTTCTTTAAAAAAAAAAAAAAACAGAAAATAACAAGTGTTTGTAAGTATGTGGAGAAATTGGACCCTTGTGCACTATTGGTGGGAATGTGAAATGATACAGCTGCAGTGGAAAACAGTACCCTTTTTTGAGGCAGTACCTCAAAAAATTAAAAATAGAATTACCATATGATCCATCAATTCCACTTCTGGGTATATATCCAAAAGAATTGAAAACAGGGTCTCAAAGAGGTACCTGTACACCCATATTCATAGCAGCATTATGTATAATAGCTAAAACATGGAAGTAATCCAAGTGTCATCCATAGATGAACATATAAGCAAAATGTGGTACACATATATATACAATGGAATATTATTCAGCCTTGAAAAGGAAGGAAATTCTGACACATGTTTCATCATGAATGAACTTTGAGGACATTATGCTAAGTGAAATAAGCCAGTCATTAAAAGACAAATACAGTATGATTCTGCTTATATAAGATACTTAGAGTAGTCAAATCATAAAAACAGACAGTAGAATGGTGGTTGCCATGGACTGGGGGGAAGAGGAAATGGGAAGTTATTGATTAATAGGTATAGAGTTTCAGTTTTACAAGATAAAATGAGTTATGGATATGGACGGTGGTGATGGTTGTACATTGTGAATGTATTTAATACCACTCAACTGTACACTTAAAAATGGTTAAGATGGTAGATTTAATGTTATGTGTATTTTAACATAATAAAAATTGAGAAAGAAAAGAAAATGGAAAATAATAAATTATCTGGCTAGTGTCTAAATGTGCATCTGTTTTATAGGCTTATTCTTTATACCACTGCTTCTCCAAGTCTAATAAATAATGGTGTGTCTTGTCATGGTGCAAATTCTGGATTCAGTAGGTCTAGGATAGGGCCTATGATTCTCCATTTCAACTTCCAAAGTGAAGCTGATGTTGTTGGTCCTGGTCCTTGGCCCATATTTTGAGGAAAAAGGTTTATAAAATTTATAAGGTAAGATAGACAGCATTTGAGATCCAAAAATACACTAAATAATTAAATGGCAGTTGCCTCAAAATGAGATGGGACTCAATACAATTGGGGATGTGCTCTTTCTGAACACTAAATATGACACGTTCCAGAAAGACTGAATCTCAGTTTATCTATTATCTATTGCTACATAACAAAATTATTGGCTTAAAATAACATCAAACATTTATTTTGCTCATGAATTTGAAATGTGGGCAAAGCTTTCAAAAATAGCTTGTCTCTGTTCCACATGGCATCAACTGGGACAATTCAAATGGGGACTGGAGTAGCCACTTTCAAAATGATTCACTCTTGTGGCTGGTTTTTAGCTGTGAATTAGCTGTGAGCTCAGCCAGGGCTGTGAGACAACAGTCTTGGTTCCTCTCTGTATGACACCTCCATGGGCTGCTTGAGCTTTCTCATAGCATGGTGACTGGGTTCTGAGAGCAAGTGTCTCAAGAGAACAAAGTAGATACATATAGCATTTTCATGACCTGGCCTCAAAAATCACATAGCGTCACTTCTGCCACACTCTGCTATTGGTTGATACAGTCGTGAAGACTTACCAGATTCAAGAATAGAGACAGAAGGCACTAACTCTTGAGGGTGGAATGGTAAAGTTCTAGAAGAACATGAGGAATGGAACATAAAATCATGATCATCTTTGGAAAATAACCACCTGTCATACCTACCAACCCCAAATCCTTTTTGAACAAATGATAAATTTATTAAAATACAAAATTCTCTAATTCTAGCCCATCCCTATCACCATTTATATATATTTTAGGGAAGAAGAAAAGAGATATAAAACAGATTGGAAGAAATTGAGGAAAAGTTAGAAGAATAAAAGATCAGATAATGATGGAGGTTAGAAAAAAAACAGGAGGGAAATAGGTTGAAGAAGAAAGATAGAAGTAGGAAAAGGAGGTAAAATGCAGGCACACAGAAAGATGGAGATATGAAGACAAATATCATTTATTTATTTCCTTCTATACTATTACTTTGCTACCTATAAGAGTGGAGTGGGTACAAATATGATTGATTAAGAAGCCTCCTTCTGTTATTTGCTGCAGTTCCCTGGTAGAAAGGAAGCAAGATTGGAGCTCAGTACTAAAAAATAATAAATGAGTTGAGCTATTTTCCTTTCAAGAACTGTATTGCAGCAGCAGAATGAATTCAAACATAAAACCTAATGCTTTCTCAGAAGTTCTTATCTATTGCAAGGCCTCATCAGAGTGGAATGGGGAGGGCGAGGGTTGGGAAGAGGCAACCGTACTGCCTGGTCCACTCATTCCGTTTGCCAACTCATGTTTGCATTCCTACAATTTGAGGTCTGACTCCAGTGAAAAACACACTTGGGGCCACTGTTCAGACCAGATCAGTATCCATACGATTTAAGATCATCATGATAATCAGATTGTCCAGTTCACAGTAAGGAATGCTAGTTAGAACGAGACATGGAAACAAAATGTCCCTCTGTTCATATAGGGCCCTTCAAAGTGGCTCCCCACACTGCTTCATTTGGTCTCCACACTGTCCTGGTGAGTAGGAGCTCTGTGGGGGTCTAAAGTGGTGTAAGAAAGTCATGTCGTACTCAATGGTTGGTGCTCAAGGCAAGGTTTTCTGTATCATTCCCTGAAGCAGCATTTCAAAGACCAGAAGAGAATATTTTTACCACAAAATTCACACAAATTTCCTTTCAAACAAAACCACGGGGCATTCCTATGTATCAGAAGCCCACCACCTCTCCACTCTTCCTCCACACCTCCCACTTCAGGTTGAAAAGATAAAGACTTTCCTGATGAAGCACTATTGGCTGGTACGTGAGAATGTTCCAGTCATGCTATTGAGATGAGTTCCTGGAAGGAAGATGAGGAAAATGATCTGTACTTTTCTTGATTTCTACCCAGGCATGTCTGTTCTGTAGGCGTCCTGGAGTTCTTCCCAGAAGGCAGATCTCGAAATCTTCAATGCCAATCATGAATAAGAACTCCATTTACTTAAAAGAATAAAACCTGTTTGGTGTTGTGAATATGAACGAAAAGTGCCAGGTTAAGAGGAACAATTGCTGATCTTCACCTAAGTGGAGTCCTGAAAGAAAGGGCCAGCTCATTTGCCCCTCTCCCCTTCTATCCTTCTATTTTCTACACCAATCCCTTCCCATTCACCAAGGGAATCAGGGTGTCTACCAGAGAGACAGCTGAGTTGAGACTGGGTTGCTGCCTAAATGTGTGAATTTGGGCATGTCAGTTAATCTCCCTGTCTGTTGCTCCTACACAGAATTAGAATAAGAGTCTTTATCCCTCTTTATCTTCCTTTGAACTTTGCCAAAGAAAGGCACTACAAATGCTGAGGAAAATCCTGCCAGCATATATAGCTGCCCTGTGAGGATATATACTATGTGTTCTTAACACAGAAAGTCTAGAAATAGGGTCTTTCCTGCTACATTCATGCATTATCAGGGCAGTATTATCATTAGCCACAATACCTTCAGATATTAAAAAAATAAATGTAGGATACTGAAAGTTAAAGCTATGATGCTAAAAATGAGCAATATGAGGCCCTGAACTCATTCTGCTCACACATTGCCCTGCAATTACTCCCTCCCTGCTTTTATATTTCAGACAAGCCAAGCTTTTGCAGTGGATAGTTTCTTGGTCTCCTAATCTAAGGGAAGAAGAGCCGGGAGTTCATATTCGAGCTGGGAGTTCTAGTCTTAGGCCATATTCGATATAGTTATACCACATAACTAATACATTTATGCCCAATAAATCATAAGCTACCTTGGATATGGCACCTAACCTCTCTAAGTCTCTATTAGTTCATCAGGTCTGCCATAACAAAATCCCACACACTGGGTGGCTTAAACAAGAGAAATTTATTTTTGCACAGTTCTGGAGGCTAGAAATCCAAGATCAACAGGTTGGCAGATTTGGTTTCTCCTGAGGCCCCTATCCTTGGCTTACAGACAGATGCCGTCTTGCTGTGTCCTCATGTGACCTTTCCTCTGTGCACAAATTTCCGGTGTCTCTTCCTCTTCTTATAATGACACCAAGCATACTGGATTAGGGCATACCCTAAGGTCTCATTTTAACTTAATCAACACATTAAAGATCTTATCTCCAAATGCAGTCACATTCTAAGGTTAGGCCTTCAACATATGAATTTTGGAAGGACACAGTTTGGTCCATAACAGCCTCTTTAAAAATAGGCATCATAAAATTGATGTAAAATACAGACAAGAACATGACTTAGAAAATGCATTCTAAATAAGTCACCATACAAATATTATATTATTAATACCCTTATTGTTGTCATTATAATTATTATTCTCTCTGACATATTGTCAGTCTCCTGGGAAATCTAAATTTTCTATCTTTGGAAGAATTATATCATAGTGGTTAAGAGAATTAAGATATTTAGATCCAAATCCTGGCTCCACCACTTGTTAGCTGTGTGACCTTCAGAAATTGTTAACATCTCTAAACCTTAATTTCCTTATCTATAAATTAAGGGTGGTAAAACTAGCACCTACCTTGTAGGGTTTTTGAAAGGATTTAAAGAGGCAATGCATTAAAATGACTGCCTAATAGTACCTGCTCAATAAATGATAGTTGTTATTAATAGCAGTATTTAGACCTTGCTGCTGCTGCTGCCTCTGTCTCAGCCAGCAGAGGTCTCCATCATAGTCCAATGAGGACTAGCTTCTTTATGACAGTCTGCACAGCAGCTGCCAAGCACATCCACTGTTGGCAGAGAAAATAGTGAAAGAATTACCACCCTGTCTAAAGGGAGGAGAAAAAATTTAAAACAAGAGGACAGGAAACAGTTAGGAAACTCCATGATAAAATGTTAGATGAACAGGTGACCATGAATTAAGATTGTCTATGTTCTAGTACTGACTTTCACTGATATTGCCCTTGGTTGCATCTCACTTTAGCCTGTTCTAAACCTGGGTTTAAAAAAAATACTCACCTATATCACAGAGGAGCAGTAAGAATGAATTGGCAGATGTTTATGAAGTTCTCTGAAAACAAGAAGTGCTGCTAAATAAGCATTTAGCATTTCTCATAGTATTAAGCTTATTTCATCTTTATCACCAGTTATAATCGATGCCTCAGTTTTGCTTCCACTGTAATATATTTCCTTTAACCGTTTTTTCCCAGACAAGCTTACACCTCCACGTTCAATTATTCTGTCAATTGTGTCTTAAATCATACTGATTTCCATTAACCATTTGTGGTATCAATTTTTTGATCTATTCCTTCTTCTGAACCAGTCCTCTTTATACCCACTGAAAGCTGGAAAGGCAATTAAACTGAGGAAGGTGAGAGTTATTCAAGAAAAATTAAAGCATAAAGGCAAAGCAAGTGGAAAAATTGAGATTTAAAAGGGTACTGAGGAAAAAAATACACATGTGCTAAAAAGCACAGTACCGGAGCAGACAGAAGCACAGAGGAGAAAAAGAGGAGAGCAAGGTAGACGGATCCTGCCTATGCCTGCTCCATCTCTCTTTCAGCACCAAGGACAGAACCTCTTAGCGGGTGATCCCAGCAACGTTCAGTTTGGGGTCCCTCCCAAATCCTCTAGAGAAAACGGATGCATTCAAAAGCAGCTATAAAACATGCACTAAGCTCTAATAGGGAAGCTGGAGAAGCAGCACACAAGTAATTTCACCTTAGAGGCAAAAATGGGTGATTTTCTTTCTGTTCATGTACATAGTTTCTGTGTCCTGGGAAAGGCAAAGTTTGCTTTGCTTGGGTATGTCTGCTGTCAGTAAATGGCTGCAGGAGCTGAAGTGCTAAACTCCACAGTCTCCAGAAATCAGAAGAAATTTTCAGGGTAAGTAGTTTTTCTTTTTGTTTCTAATTTAGTATATCATGTTTTCTTGGAAGTTTATTTAATCAGCTTGGGGTTGTGTGGTTCTCTAAGAATATGCAGTAAAACTCTATACTTACTCCTATTTAAAAACTTAAAACTGTTTTCATTTTTTTTATAAGTGGTTGGACAGTAGAAACCTGTTCTCTCTTTTTTCTTTTATTTTTTTCCCAAAATTGTATCCTCATGGGCTCTAGAAGCTATATCAAGGCAGAATTAAAAGATAGAAAACAAAAAGCTGTTATTATTCCTGGCATTTGTATGGAAATTGATTGTATTCCTCTTAAGGGTTTTACTTAATTGTAAGGGTCTGTTATTTTAAACTCCCCAATTCAACACCCTGGTAATCCGGGGCAGAGGGTTTGGAGAGGCACTGTTTTCAATTGTCTATTTAAAGTCAGGCTATTTCCAGGTCAGAATCCAATTATTCCCAACAGAGATGTGTAGTCCAGAGATGATAATTATGTATTTTTTATGATGGTATATGATTTTGAGTGTATTGTTGTTGTTTAATTGTGGGATTTCCATTACTTACTGTAGTTTATTGAGTCAATGGAAATCATTACATCTGTTCTAGTTCATGCATTTAGTTTAGTTGGATACCATCAAAATGCACACACAAATAATAATGCAGCAATAGCAAAGTGGAATTTGGGTTCTAAACTCATTGTGCATGTCTGTTTGTACTTTGTAGGTGAAGCCCTTTGCTTACTGATACTGAAAGGTCAGCAAAATGTCTGTCCTTAGGTAAGAGTGAATAACAGCTGCTTGACATGGCATTAGGATCTCTTATAGACAAAGAGAAGCAGAGAAAATTGAGAAAGATTCTTACTTAAGCACGTGTTTATGTATAGTTGTATATTTTCAAGTCTGGGTGGCTAGCAGTGAGCAAAGGTATTGAGCAAGGAAAATACTAACAGTATCCAAATGAGCGCCTGACATTAAAGCATCTATACAGAAGGCTGCTTATGATGGAATATGCATTAAAGCAAATACCAAATGGATTCTACTCAATAACAAATTCAGTTTCTAATTCATTGAAATTTGTTATTTATTAATATTTGCTTATTGACTGATTGATCTACTGAATTCCCATTTTATCTCTGATTATAACAGTAGTATGCTCAGTCTTTAGAGGTTGTGAGGGAAAGTGAAGGTGTTCTGCTTTGCTAGGCAGGTTTAATGAGGAAAAAAATATATATCATCTTAGCTACTGGATCCCAGTAACCAGCTATGGTTTTTTTCTGTACATTTACCAACAATGTAAATGTGCCCAAATATATAAATATACTATGTATTTCAATGCACTGGTGAATCTTCATTAGGAAAATAAACTAGAAAGCAATTTGCAAGAATAAAGTGCCATGGAAATGCTAAAGACTACCTCTAATAATAATGACAATGTAACTCCCACTGGTTCTATCAGCAGTGTGCACCTGCATTGACTTCCCTGAGCTTAGTCAGATGATGTGCATAAGATACTCTGAACAAGCGAGATTTTAAAATTAGGACCCATTTCATGTTTGTCTGCCTCACCCCAAAAGTCGCATAGTTAAGAACATGAGCTCTGGAATCAGACAGATCTTGGGTTGAGTCAACTCTGTCATTTACTGGTTTGTGACCTTAGCAAGATACTTAACCTCTCTGGGACTCACTTTCTTTATCTGCAAAAATGGACATGATAATAGCACCTATCTCCTTCATCGGGTTCTTGTGAGGTTTAAATATGATAATGTTTATAAATGTGAGCTATAATTATTAATTTTAACAGGCAATATAGCAAGTCTGAATTGAAGCCCAGACCAGAAAAGCTTTGGAGACTGGTGGTCAGGATGTGACTGAGTGAAAAATTAGAGATGGCAATAGCCAGAGATCTGTGAGATAAGTAAAGATGTGGTCACAGAACCCGCTTCCAAGGAGTTTTGCTCTGGGTTGAAGAAAACCCATCTCAACTTGGGAATGACTCCTGACATCAGCTTCCATCCCCAGATGGAATAAATTGTGAGCTTTGGCTTTAGGGAGACCTGAGATCAAATCAGCCCCTTATGCATTGGATAATCTTGTCTCAGTTTTTTAATCCATAAAAGGATGATATCAATATTCACAGTTAGGGCTGTTCTAAATGTTAAAATGAGATAATACATGTAAAGTCCTAGTGCCTGACGCACAGTCGCAGCCCAGAAGCAGTTGTCTTCAGAAGCAGGTTGAGGACCCAAGGTGGTTTTATTGTGTTTGTTTTTTGCTTATCTCAATATCCTTAAGGAAAGAGAATAAATAATTAAAACCCTGTAAATCCCGCAAATGTTTCAGGCAGACTGTCATTCAGCACAAGGGGATTGAACAGCAGCAAAGCAGGATGTATGTCATAGCTGATGGGGACCTGACCACTCTCTGTTCCTCTGCTTTTTAGAATAGATTATGCACTCACTCTAAGAGATGCCAGAGCAAACTATAAACACCAAGATAAATCAATAGTTTGTAAGAAATTTAAAGGCTCATTAAAATGTGTAATTAGTGTTATATGTAATGAATCCTAAATGAATGAAGCCAGCAGTGATCTTCCAGCTTTTGCCTTCTCTATTTTCTCACCTCCCATCTACTTTTAACTCCCAACACCCTCTGCTGGGGTCACCAGTAATGTCCCAATTCCCAAGTTCATTAGACACTCTGCAGCTGTAGCTTATTTGATCCCTTCACCTATTCCCACTTTCCTGTTAACAATAAAAGCTACCATGTTTCAGGTGCTATTTCCCAGACATTATGCTACAGCGGTGATTCTTAATAGGGAGAACAATTTTGCCCCTCCCCCCAAGAGACATTTGACAATGTCTAGAAGCACTTTTGGTTGTCACCATTTGAGGGGATGAATATGCTACTGGCATCTAGTAGGTAGATGTCAGGGATGCTGCTGAACAACCTACAATGCACAGGATAACCCTCTTCCTCCACAACAAAGAATTATCCAGCCCAAATTGTCAATAGTGCCAAAGCTTTACATATATAATTTCATTTAATCTTCACAATCATCCTGTGGAGTGGGTAGGATTATCCCCATTTTGCTGATGGGGAAACCAGCCTATTATTCTGAATTACTTAAAGAGTTATTATTGAGTTAATGAATTCTCTGGACTCTTTGCTTCTTCCTACCTGAGACCATTTTTCTATCTGTTAGTATATCTCTCAGAGGGAAAAAGAAAGAAGAAAGCCCAGCTCAGCTCTGTGTTATACAAGCAACACTGGCTTAAAAAAAAAAATCTAAGGAGGGAGGAAGCCGAAACAATTAGCCGAGAGGCAGGGAGTATTCTAGCCTCACACTTGTCTCTGCTGTCATCTCTCCCACCCACAACCCATTAGAAACTGCCTGGACAACTTCAGCTTACCCCACCTGCTGTGATAAAGAATATAAGACCTGAGGCAGTACAGTGTGAAAAAAAATCAGAAACCCATGCAATCATGATTCCAATATCAGGCTCAGAATTGAGGGTTTCCCTTCATATAATTAGGCATTGACACTAAGCTGTACTATTTGTAAGTAGCTGTCAAACCTCTTGGCAGAGTAAAAAGTCCAGCAAGATGGTAACAAACATCATAAGGTTTTATGCTTCCTTCTTACTTGACAGGTGAGATGAGGCTAAGACATCAGTAGCCAACTGCAGACCCCACGAAAGAGGGATCCTGGCCGCTGCCTTCCAAGGTGGCCCAGTTGTGAAAGGGAAGTCATCTGAGCCTGCAGCTGCCTTAAAAGTGGAAATATCCTTGAACAATCAGAAAGCATTGCATTTTTCCAAAAAGTTCTTGGCAACAGCAGTACTATCTCCAGGGTAGCAGCTGCCCTTCTCCAAATAATGAGAAAATTATAATTATTATCAAGAATTATTATTATGTTTTAAAATATATTGAGTACAAATAGTGTGCCAAGATAAAGAACAATTTTTTAAGCAATTCTCTGAATACATTCCAAGTTGGTCACCCTTTCCAATCATTTGTTCATTTTAACACTTTCATGTTCCAAGCTAAAATGTTTCAAAATGAGGTACAAAATGACAGCCATGATTAGGCCAATCTCCTAATCAAAGGAGAGCTACAGATACCAGGATTGAGAACAAATCCTAGCCACCAAGCCAGCCTCTAGTTTTGCCAGGGCCTGGAGCAAGAATTCCCACAGGGGTCCATATATACCATGTTTAAATATATTAAAGTCATAACCAACAAAGCATTGAATAAAATGTTTAATCTTCCTGCCTTGACAAATATGCCTTTGTAACAACCTGGAAGGCCAGGTTTGAATTTAGGATTCTTGAGCCCTCAGGAGTTATATACAAAATGTGACAGTGCAGGAGAAGCTGGGCCCCCACCCCTATTCCACCCCAGGGACCCTGTCCTCTTCTCTCCCCACGTCAGGCTACACAGAAGCTATTCATCAAGCTCCAACAAAAAGCCACCACTTGGTCCCAAGGACCCCATACACACATGGCACAGTCTTTCCTCAGGGTGACAGATTCAGCATGAGGCCCATGAGGCCCCAGAAACAGACTCTGAGCAGTTTGGATAGAGAATTCTGTGACCTTGGCACCGGGAGTGTGGTCCAGATGGGGGTGTAGACTCTTAGTAGATCTGCTCCTTGGGGCTGTGGGAGGGTATGACCTCATCCTGTGGGGAGGGTATAACCAGAAAAGGGTGTGTCTTAGTCTGTCTGGGCTGCTGTAACAAAATGCCATAAACTAGGCAGCTTATAAACAACAGAAATTTACTTCTCACAGTTCTGGAGGCTGGGAAGTCCAAGATCAAGGCACCAGCATATTGTGTCTGCTGAGGGCCTATCTTCTGGTTCATAGACAGCTGTCTTTTCACTGTGTTCTCACATGGTAGAAGGGGCTAGCCAGCTCTCTGGGGTCTCTCCTATAAGAACACTAATCCCATTCATGAGGGCTCTGCCCTCATGGCCTAATCACCTCCCAATGACCCCTCCCTCCTAATACCATCATGTTGGGAGTTAGAACTTCAACATATGAAATTGGAGGGGACACAAACATTCAGACCACAGCAGAGGAACAGAGTGTGGCCCTCTTATAGCACACAGCTGGGGGTGGGAGTCAGTTTTGCTTGGGTTTTGGGGCCACACTGTAAACCACAGGCCTTATATCTTCACCTAGCCTCCAGAACTGTGAAAGAATACATTTCCATTCTTTATAAATTACCTAGTCTCAAGTATTCTGTTGTAGCAGCACAAATGGACTCAGATAGATGGGTGCCAGTGTTCCCCCCATTTTACACAGGAGGAAACTGGAGCTCAGAGAGGTAGAGTAATATGCACAAGGTCCTGCAATGGCTTCCCATCTCACTCAGAGTCCAAGCACGGCTCTTTTGATGGTCTGCACAACCTCTCCACCTCATGCTGTTCTACTCCACCCCACCTCACTTGGCTCCACCCACACTGGCCTCCCTATCATCTCTTCTCTATGCTAACCCTTCCTACTGGCACCTGCTGTTCCTGCTGCTTGGACCACTTTCCCACCAGATATCTGCATGATCTTCTTCCTTATCTCCTCCAGGTTTTGACTCAATTGCTAATTTCTCCATGACAGAAATTAACTGATTACACTAGTTAAAATTGCACTGACACCCACTTACATACATGCAATCCTAACCCACTACTCACCCCCTTGATTTACTTTTCTCCACAATACATATCACCAGTGAGCCACATATCACAATACATACCACATTTTTTATTGACCTTGTTTATTATCTGTCTTCTCCTCCAGAATGGAAGCTTCATGAGGGGAGACATTTTTATCTGTTTTGTTCATTGCTGTATCTCCAGCTCTTACAACGGTGTCTGTTATATAAGAAGTGCTCAATAAATATTTGCTGACTTAATAAACCAAAAAAAGGTATCCAAGCAACCAAGATCCAAAGAGTCTAATTTTATCAATATTGTTTTCTGTTTCCTCCCAGGAAACCACTTGGGGTCACATTCCTCCCTTTGGGCTATGGCACCTCTGAGCCAGCTGAGTGGCCACCTGAACTATACCTGTGGGGCAGAGAACTCCACGGGTGCAAGCCAGGCCCATCCACATGCCTACTATGCCCTCTCCTACTGTGCGCTCATCCTGGCCATCATCTTTGGTAACGGCCTGGTGTGTGTGGCTGTGCTGAGGGAGCGGGCCCTGCAGACCACCACCAACTACCTGGTGGTGAGCCTGGCCGTGGCAGACTTGCTGGTGGCCACCTTGGTGATGCCCTGGGTGGTATACCTGGAGGTGAGTAGCCTCTAGCCACACGCTGCCATATGACTGTGCTTGTCTTTGTCTTCCCTGAGCTCCTGGCCTCTGGGGCTCAAAGTACCCTCCAGTGGCCAGAAGCTAAGGAAGGAAAGAGAGCTGTCATTCTCTTTTTAATGAGGGGACTGAAGCTCCGGAGGGCAGCCACCATCTGGTCCTTCACCCACATCAGAACCAGGGAGCTGGGAATAATTCTGTTCTCAGGTCCCCTATTATCCTGGGAACTGGACTTGAGAGATGGGATTCTCCCTAAAAAGGCCTCGAGTTTATTCTTTATGCCAGTCACATCTCAATGACATGGTGGGTTTGGACAGGCAGTCCAGAGGGTGTCTTCATCAGTGTTCAATGTATATGGAGTTAGAGTGTGTAGGACTGATGTGAGGCCGGGGGAAAAAGGAAATGACATTGAAAAAAAAAAACAAAAAACCTTTTTTTAGTGAATGAGAGGGAGAGATGGGAAGAGTGGTCTGCAGATGGAACAGAGCTCTTTTGGTGGTTCAGTTGGCTTCCGTCTCGCCTTTTGCCTCCTGGGTGCCAGCTCTCCACAGACTTTGCTACCAAAGGAACAAACCAAACCTTCAAATTTATATTTTTCCATGCCCCCATCAATAGCACAGAGCCTTTGCCAGTCAGATAGTGCAGCAGACCCTGGAGAATTCTTCTGGGGAGAAACTTTTCTTAAATTTGAAAGTATTTTCATTTGCAGGTGCAGAACAGAGTCAGGGGGTCAAGACAAAACATCCATTTGCTAACAAGGAAATCAGAATGCCTACATCTCTGTTCAAGAAATACATATTCTTACCAAGAAAATATGCAATTACTAAAGAGTTTTTTTTTAAGACATCTTAACATACTACTAATATTCCTCCTCTGCACTGTGTCATTCTAAAGAGGTATCCAATGAAGGATCAAAATGATGCTATGATTAAGAGAAACTAAGATTCATCAAATTAATATCTCAGTTAATATTAATAGTGAAGGTGACAGTTAATTAAGTTATGACATATCATGAGAGGGCAGAAACCTTGAATATAGACTGCCTATGCTAGTACCCATATCAAAGAATGACTGAGTACTAAAATTAGACTTACGATCTCAAAGGAGAGAGATAAAGAAAGAAAGAAAGAAAATAGAGAAAGAAAAGGAGAAGAAGAAGAACAACTAGGCTGATTGGGATAGATCTAAAGGCTAAGGGAATACTTACTTGGCAAAGAAAATACGTACTTATTCTTCCCAGTTAGGATAATCCTGATGGTAAAGGGTATTGTAATCATCTTAACTTTTCTATCAACCCAATTAGGCTAAGTCATCCTGAAGTCAGAGGTTATGTCTTCGTTCTTCATTTCCTGTAGTCTGAACACACTACCTGGCACATAACATGTGCTAAATAAATATTTGATATATAAATGATGAAATGAATCTGCTCTATAATGTATACACTATATGGGCAATTCCTGCTTATACCATCCGCATCTATATCTACTGTTACAAGCAGACTTTTTGAGGGGAGGAAGGGGTGAAGTATTTATTATTTTACATCCAATAGTAATGAGACTGAAAAGAAGTTAGAAGCATGTGATATTCCTGTTCAGGAGTGAGGCACTTTAGGTGCTACAAAACAGTATGGCTTGGTCTATGATTCATAGCACCACCACCCCTAAAATGTTTCTGTCCATCTTTATACACTACAAAGTTTCTTAAGTCCTCCAGAAGGAGGAATGTCAGAAATGCAGGCAGTGGACCTTAATTCTAATGAGCATTTCATTCCCTCTAAAACAAAATCAGTCCTGTGGTGTCTGTAACAAAGCCACTCAGGAGCACTGTCTGGCTATCCGTTTATGATTACTCCCAGGTCTCTGGTTGAACCATATTGAAAAACTTCTGTGCATACTGATTTAGAAGATGGATGTTGTGACTTTTCCACACTAAAAACCCATGACATCCCCTTCTAGCCACAAATGATGCCCCTATTACACTGCTGAGCATAGAAGAGCAGCTGAGACTACAGAGAGCCACTGGAAATCTCGCCAAAGGCCTTAATGGAATCTCTGTAGTGAGTAGTATCTATGGGTTTTATCCCATGAGAAGAGCTTTGGTGGAGCTCTTTGTTTCCCCCTGTAAAAATCACTATGCCCTCTGTCCCACAGGTTATTTGATATAGGTGTTCAGTAATCAAGAGCATGGTCAAAAAAAATCTACATTCACATAAAGAAGTTTTGGGGGAGCAGAGACACCTCTTCACCGGGAAATGGGCTTTGAGGCCTCTTTTTTTTTTGTCTTATCAACTTCCTTCAAGGCCCAGTCAATGCAACTTAATATTTCTGCATCACTTTCCCCAGTAGTCACCTAAGGGTCTATCTTGTTAGGGGAGAGGATATGACTTAAAGCAGCCATCACTAATAAATGACCAGTTAAGATATTAGAAGTTTCTAGTTCAGAGGACCAGGTCTCTCTGTCCCACATTAGTCTATACTTTTCTTAGTCTTAAATTTTTTCCTGTCTTTTCTTAGAGGCAGATGAGGTACCTTAATAAGAGAAAAGAGCACTTTGAGCTTTTAAAATACTGACTATGAATACACAAATCCATGTGTCTCAGGAAGAGCAAAGTATTGCTCTTCCTAACTTGTCCTAACAATGGTGCAGTTTGAGTAAGTGCTCTAGTGATCACATGATTACACCTAAGATCATCCTTTGGAAAAGGAAAGGGTGCACTGTTGATCACAGAGACTGCTGCAGGCTTGAGGGCCCCCAAGAAGATAAGACGCACATGAGAAGAACACCATTTTGGGGGCTAAAAGATTCACCAAATTCATAGCCTCATGTGCTTTGATTTGAATACATCCATCTTTCTCGAAGGAAAATTGGCTCATGTTGCCAGACACCAGTACGTATGAGTTAGAAATATTTTGGCTGTAAATATTGGAAACCGTGACTAGTTATAGCTTAACCAAATTTTACATTTCTCACATAACCAGAATTCTGGAGGAAGGGGATTGTTGGTGTTGGTTCAGCTGCCCCACGATGTCATCTCAGACCAGATTTTCCCTCCTTCCTCTTCACCATCCTTGGTGAGCTGGCCTACTTCTTCATGCTACTCACACATGGCTGCCATGGCCCCCAGCATCACGATAGTGTTCAAAACTGTATGGATGGGGACATCAGAAAGACAGAGAGAAAGCCTTTTCCCTAGAGTAGCTTAAGCATCTTTCTAAGGAACTTTATTTAAACCTAGTTGGCCAGAACTTAATCATGAGGCCACTTTTAGCTGTAAAGGAAGCTAAAAAGAAGAAAGAAAAAGAAAGAAAGAAAATGTGTGTTTTATTAAAAAAATATGTGGGGGTAGGAAATTGCTGTGAGGTGGTCAATACAATGTCAACACAATGTCACAATTGCCTCTATTGGAATTCACTGGAATGAATGTCATTTCAACACAGGGTCATGCTATGAGAAAGACTCAGAACTGGGAGTCAGAAGACATGGAATTAAGTGAATAAAATGGAGGTGACACTTTCCATGTTGGGCTGACGTTAGACTCAACTGTCATCGGCTGAGAGAGTGCTTTGATAACTAAAAAGTGTGACCTATAAATGTCTCAGTTAAGTCACTTTTAATTGTAAGTTAAAGAACACTTAAATCCAATTGGCTTAAATCATAAACAGAATGCATTGGCTCTCACACCAGGAACTTTAAAAGTTCTGTGTTAGGGTGGGCTTCAGGCACAGTTCGATCTGTGAGGCTCCAGCTCCATTTCTCTGTAATTCTGTCAGCTCTGCTTTCTTCAATATATAGTTGGCTCTCATTGGTATCATTCTCATTATTAAGGCACCCAAGAGCCTGCACTTGGGGACTCACAGGGGCCAGTCACTGACCCATTTCAGTATTCTCTGTCCTCAAGCCTAGCAGAGAAATTTGGGACAAAAACCATGCAGGTGACCTCACAGAAGGTTATATTTCATAGGGCTCCTGGTTTGACTGTCTCTTTAAGTCAGTTTGCAGTATTTTCTCAAAAACTCTTTTCTGTGCCATGCCAAATAGTTCTATCTCAGATTCCCTCTTAAGTTTTTAATTTCCTGCTTTATAGGTTGCACTCTGGAGCTTCCTCTCCAAGCACAAACATCTCATTTTGTTCCACTCGGTTAAGCACCTTTTGTGATGTTTAATGCACTTATATCAGGACAGAAAGGCAGTGTAAGCAGCCAGGGGATCATTTGGAATACTAAATTCAGAGTACTTGGGTCCCAGTATAGACAGGAGAAAAGACTCGAGAGTTAAGAAATGTACACAAGCAAAATAGAACAGGGGGTTCAGGTAGGGAAATGCACCACAGGAAAAGTGATCAAGGTCAGATGGTGATGAAAGGAAAGAACCATAATATTTTGGGGAGAGAAGAATCCTAGGGCTTTGTAATGATACTGATTCTTAAAAAGAAAAGGTTTTTTTAAAGGAGAGTTTTATCATTGCTCAAAAAAACTTCAGATGATAGCAATTTAAGACCTCCCTACTGTAACACAAAAATGGGAGATTCTCACAATCTCTTCACCAAACTCTGGATTTTGATAAAAGTCATAGACTGTTAAAGCTGGAAGGGCTTGGAAATGATTTTTGTTGTCATTTCTAAAGTGTGCTCCAACCACAAGAAATTCCTGCCCATATTCTAATGATGGGGTTTTTCTGGATAGGGACTGTGAAGTCTGCATTTTGGATGAGCTCCTTTGTGATTCTTATGCACCCAAACTTTGAGCAGTTCTGAACTAAACCGTCATCAGGGGGTGTGTTAGTCCATCTCGTGCTGCTATAACAGAATACCCGAGACAAGTAATTTACAAAGAACAGATTTATTTCTTACAGTTCTGGAGGCTAGGATGTCCACGATCGAGGGCCTGCATATGGCCAGGACCAGGTGTGTCATCTCATGGTGGAAGACAAAGGGCAAAAGAGAGGCAGAAGGGAGCCAAACTTGTCTTTGCATAAGGAACTCACTCCCACAATAATGGCATTAATCCATTTGTGAGGGTGGAGCCCTCATGGCATAATCACTTCTCATTAGGCCCCACCTCCCAACACTGATGCTTTGGAGCTTAAGTTTCCAACACACGCTTTTTGGAGGACACATTCAAACCATAGTATGGGGGGAGAGAAAGACCGCTTGTTAAAAATACAGGCTGTTGGGTCTACCTCAGATCTACCAAACCAGAATTTCCAGGGTGGCCTAGAAGTCTATAATAATTGTAATAATCCCCAGCCCCACTCTCACCCCAGGTGACTTGTGCAGCCAGCTTGCCATCTGCTACAACGACATTTGGGAACCATTAATCTGCAAAACCCCCATTTCACAGATGAGAAAATTGATATTCAGAGAAGTGAAAAATCCTAATTTATTATCCTATGTTGCCCTACAGCAAACCCTCCTCACCCAAAAAAAGATTCCAAATGTGGCAAACTGAAGAGGCCAATTAGGGAAGTAATTCCGTCTTTGCCCTTTGGGTATTTCCCCCAAACAACTAAAAATTCATCTCTTTAAAGCAGGAGTTCTTAACCTGGGGAGTCTATCAACTTGGATGTAAATAAGATTACTTCCTTATTTTCACTAAGGTAAAATTTAGTACTTCCTTCAATTATGAATGTAGGCATCAACCCACAGCAGAAGCAATCTTTAGTGTCACTGGTAGAACTCACAGAGATTTATATTTTCAAATCACATTATGGTTGTTGTAGACATCTTGAAACATTACTTACATTCATCATTACTTTGAAATTAAAGGGGTTTTGGACCTGCTGCTAGATCTTGTTATTTGATGAATTATTAAAGTAGCACATATATTTAAAATACTTTGGTAATTATATTTCCATAAAATTGGTATCCTCTATGATCCATCATATTTATTTCATGCATTTAAAAATATTCTTCTAAGAAGGGGACCATGAGGCCAAAGAAATCCAGGACATGGAGAATGCTTAAGGGTCCAGGTGGGGTGGTTCATGCCTATAATCCTAGCTACTTTGGGAGACTGAGGCAGGAGGATCACTTGAGCCCAGGAGTTTGAGGTTGCAGTGAGCTATAGTGAGGCCATTGAACTCCAGCCAGGGTGACAGAGTGAGACCCTGTCTCAAAAATATAAATAAATAATAAAATTTTTAAAAGAGTGCTTAAGGAGCCCTGCTTTAGGGACAACGATTTCTGAAGATAATGTCCTGCGCCCCTCACCTCCCAGACCAGTGTTTCCCAAACCCAGGCAAAAAGAATCACTTGAGGGACTTACTATTCTGAGCGAGTCCTGAGAATCATTTTGTTTAACAAGAGCCTCAGGTGATTTGGGAAATGCTGCCTTATAATCAGTAAATTTGGGAAATGCTGCCCTAGGCTGTGTCTGTTGAAAATCAATAGCCAACTTCAGTACCTGAAGACATGGCTTGCTTACTCCCACCTTCTGTATTGCCAAAGGGAGTTAGTTATATTCATTAGCAAGTGAGAGTAACACCACCTGGCTGCTGTATAATTCTGAAGTGAGTTATTCATTAGAATGTAGGAGAAAGAATCATGTCTCTAAAAAGCCTTAAAACAATCAGATTTTTTTTACTTTTTTCTGCCTTAATTTCAAAAAATCAGTTTGCCTTTCATGATCTCCCAACACTTTGTACCTATCTCACTGTTAGCACTTATCCTGTTACATCATGACTATTTTTTTGGTATCTATCTCCTGGGCCTGAAATTCACCCACACCATTCACACATTACTCCCCCTAACAGGAACATACCATATTCTGGGGCCCTAGGGACAAAAACAGGTTTAATTCATTTCAATACACCCACCCACGGAAAGTATTAGGCACATAATGAGCACTCAATAAATAGTGGGTGTATGGGTAGATGGATGGACAAATGCCAACTCTTCTCCTTCCTGTGACATTAGAATGCAGTTCAATTCTGCACTTCTGAGAAGTGGCGTTCCAAGGTGCTGACCTTTGAGAGGTAGAATGGAGTAATGGTTAACATGAATGTGTTGAAATTCCAGCTCCTTTTACAAGCCATGTGTCCTTAGGCAAATGACTCAACCTCTCCAGGTCTCCATTTCTTTATCTCCAAATTAGAAATCATCTTTACCTCATTGGGTTACTATGAGATAATGTGTGAGAGTTACTAGCATGTTCTTGGCACTTTGATGCTCTTTATTGGTCCCTTACTATTATTTACTTGGTGTGGAAGACTCCAGTAAAGAAATATATATTTTTTTTCATTACAAGTCCCACCAATTAGAGACTCATTTTAATAAGTAAGTGCCAGGGAAGGCTAAGTGATGGCACCTCAGTGGGAATTACTTTAATCAGCTAATCAGATTGTTTTCTTCTTGACACTTAGCTGAGATCAAGGAGAGAATGGAAATTTTGGTGGCAGAATCTGGAGACAGGAAAAGAGGATAGCCAGAATGGGGTGGCACCGAAAAAGGGGCCTGGCAGCCAGGGGATAGCTTGAGGGCTTTGGCCTTTAGGGGCTAAACAAGAGGGATATTAAAGAAACCTGCCATGTGTGTCGTTCACCTACCCCCAAAAGCAGTAGCCACCACTGTCTTTTGAACTGTTTTTTGTCACCCTGGGATAGAGGCAATCAGGACAGCATCTCCTTCCCCAGAAGGGAGTTGACACAGTCTGTCACACAAAACTCCTTGAGGAGCACCTGGGTTTCTCCTTTCCCCTGTCTATTCACTTCCATCCATTTTCCAACAGCCACCCCTCCTTGCTCCACACTTCCCTACAACAGGGTGGGGAACAACCTGCATTCCAGTGCCCTGACTGCCTCTACTAGTCCTGTGACCTTTGACAAGGTGCTTAATCTCTCTAAGCTTTAGGTTCTTTCTCTGCGATGAAGATAGTAATAGTCCTCTGTCATAGGATTATAGTCGGCAATGGAGGCCATGCACGTAAAGTGCTTTGCAGAACACCAGGCATTTAATAAGCATTCAATAAATGTTAGCTATTATTGAGAAAGATTATATCAGAGACCACTCATTCTTTCCAGAATATCTTTTCATGCTAGGCCCTGCTCTAGGAGCTGGGGTGCAGCAGCAAACAAGTAAATGTCCCTGCTCCTATAGGTGTTGGTTAAATAACAGTTATTTAATCTCCTATGAAGTAAGTATATAATTTGTCCTCAAAAATCTCTAAGAGCACATACAGTAAAATACAATTCAGTTTTCAAAATCTGAAGTTTCAAAATTATAGAAATTTCTGGAATGGGTCATGTGGGTCGGTGCCACATAGAAATTGTTAATAAATGTTAGTTTGTATTAACAATATTAGGATCTCATGATCTCTAGCTATTTTATTTTAATATGCCTTGCTTCTCCAGTCATTTTAAGTTGTTCAAGGATAGGCCCTGTAGTACATTTTGTAAAACCTCTTAACACATGTAACATACCTTCCTTCTATAAGCTCAGTATTCGGAGATTCACAAGTACTTGCTTTATGAATGCATGAATGAATGAATGAATACCCAGCAAGCACTGCAGTCTGCTGTTGTCCTAACTGTTCTCTCTCACCTACACTAGCCCCCAACACACATATACAAACAAGCACTCACAATTATGCAAAAGAGGGGTTTCCCCAATTTAAAACATAAATTTCATGGTACACACAATGTTGAAATAAAACTTAGTATGCAAAAGTCAACTTTTGTAAGAAGCTTTACAACTTCTTTATAAGAAGCATGCAACTGTCCTATGTAATGAGCAAAACTATCTTTTATTCTCCTGGCTGTCTTAAATCATTATGTTATTATTACTCTTGAGATCAGAATTCTTATATCTACCTTCTGAAAAAGTTTTTCATGCTCAGAATTCCTATAAATTCACATTAGGCCTTTATTTATATAGAGCCAAGTGTTCAAACTAAAAGAAAGAAAATAAATCTACAACCAAATTAACAAAAATGATGGCTTTATCATTGGTTTTAACTTTTCATTGTTGCTCTTAAACAACAAAAACAAAAAATCTTTGGTCAGAGTTTCTCAAAATAGTGTCTGGAGATGACCAAATACAGGGATAAAAGGGGATGCAGGAAACGAAATAAATCCAAGGGGAAGAAGTTATTAGGGAAGAAGAAGGACAGAGAGCCTCTTAGAACCTTGCTTTATTGGGAGAAAACAGGAATGAATAGTAAAGTGACCTGGTCATAGAAGAAGAATTCTTGGCTGAGAAAACTCAGAGGAACACCACCATCTTTCTACATGTATAGATGCGTGAGGTTGAAACCATCCTCACTAATCCTGTGAGTGGTAGAGAGAATCTGTGCTCCTTTCCAATCCCCTGGACTCAGCCTTTTCCCCACTTCTTGGTGATTGGGACATTAGTGGTGGGGGGTGGGGAGTGTTGAAGGCAGTCACATTGGCACAGACTTATTTTATGCAGGTTCTTATAGATGTTGTTTCGGAATGTTTCCAAGCTTTAAAACCTGAAGCTGGATAGATTTTTACTTGGGAGGTACATTTTATGAAAAACGTGTTCTCAGTTTATTTCCTGAGTATGTGGTGAGCTCTCTACTGGATGGAGGGCTTCAGAGAGGCAGTTTTGGCACAATACACACATCAGGCAGTCACCCAAGTTCTTTTCCTACCAGCTGTGCACCTGTGAGCATATCAGTTAACCACAAGGAGCATCATTGCCTCCTGAGTCTGAACTAGATCAGTGATTCTCGAACCTTGGTGTGTCTGGGGGTGTTTAAAAATGAAGAGTCATGGGCCACAGATCCAGAGACTCTCAGTAGATCTAAGATGGATTCAGAAATCTACCTTTTTAATGAGCACCCCCTGTGGACCACATTTGAGAAACACTGGACTAATTGATTTGGAAGATCCCTTCCAGCACTAACATTCTGTGAATTTGTCCTTTCTTTAGCAACCAATCTTGGACAGCCTGGCACTCCCTCAATGTCTGTCTGCCCTGTGGTAATGATGGTACCAACCACAGGGAGCAGACAGGGGTCAACATCCATACTGGGTGACATAGGGAAGACAATAGAGTTGATTGGGTGGTGGTTCTTTCTCTGGGCGAAACACTAACATCCTTGTCTCTGATGCCCAGGTGACAGGTGGAGTCTGGAATTTCAGCCGCATTTGCTGCGATGTTTTTGTCACCCTGGATGTCATGATGTGTACGGCCAGCATCCTGAACCTCTGTGCCATCAGCATAGACAGGTAGAACTGGGATTCCCCTTCCAAGCTTAGCAAAGAGGTGGCCCAAAAGCTGGGTGGGGGAGGCAAAGGCTTTGCATTTGAGGGTACTGGGGTCACTTCCAAGTAAAACTTGACACTGGGACATTTTCTTTCCTCTCTTTTTCTTTTAAACTATGGTGTGCAGGTGAGAAGAAACCCCTGTGACAGGAGAGTAATAATTATCCTATCAGCTTTTCTCACTTTTCTCCTCTGTCAGCCCCCTGAAAGGGATTCTGGTTTTGCTTTTCCACCATTCTTCGGGCTTTTGTGATTCCTAATAGGAAGGAAAGGCGGAGAAGGACAAAAGGGGAGCTGACTTGGGTTGGCAGGAAATTCTGTTGTTTTGTTTGTTTGTTTTTGTCGGAGGGAGGGATGGGGGGAAGGTGGGAGAGGGAGGGAGGAAAAGAGAGAGAGAGACACGCAGGAGTGCATTTGGGGGGAAGGAGAGAGGGAAAAGTGGGGGAGAAAGGCAATTTTAGAAAGCATGGCTGTGATCTATATATTTCCCTCACAGAGTTTAAGAAAAGCAAGGAAAGAATGATAGGTTTTTTTAAATTGCTTTTTGTTTGCCAGAATTTCTGGATTTCTGTGATTTTGACTCCACTCTGTGCATGCTCCACCTGAGTAACATCACCTTCTACCCTAAGAGTACCTGAATTCACTGCCCTTGCTCTGGGTCCCTCTGTTCCTCACTTCCCCTCTCCTTTTGCCTTCCTCTGCTCTTCCCCCTTACCCTGCACGAGCCTTAGATTCGCCAGGGCTCCCCCAGGACACCACCAGCCCCACTGAGAGCCCTGGGGACGGAGGCCACTTCCAAGCCTGTGGCCTCTGGCACTGGTCAAGAGCCTCCAACTTCCCTTCTCTGAGTTCTGTCCCTCCTCTCTCACCTTCTACCCCTTTCCTTTCTCCCAATAATATCGTCCGTTCACTCCATAGTTCCAACAGATGACCCCAAACAAGATCTGCCATTTATTGAGAATTTACCACATTGTGCTAAACTTTGGCATGCATTAGCTCATTTCATCTTCACAGCAATTCTCAGGTACTATTATGATCTACTATCGTTACCACATTTGCAGCTTCTTAGGGTAATTAAGGAATTTGCCAAAGTCACACAGCTAATGCGGTCATGCCAGGATTTGAATACATGTCTATTTGACTCCAAGTCAATAATCTTAAATTTTGTGCTAACCTCCCCAAATCTCCAGCTACACCTCTGCCTTCTCCCCAGATCACATTACTGCCTGAGTATCCCATTGGCTCCTATGATGCAAAAAAACCAGACCATTAAAGCACCAGATCACCTTGGCTTGATGATCTCTTATTGACACCATCTTTCTCCTGGAATCTTGGGTTTTGTTTGACTCCTCTCTCTTCCTAATCTCCCACACCCAAGCAGTCGATGTTTATAGACTCTACTTTTGCAATTTCTTCAAATTTGCCCCTACTCTTCCTTTCTTGCTGCCCCCTACTTATTTTAGGCTCCTTTGGCCTCTCACCTGAAATTCTGCCACTGCCTTCTAACTGGTCCTTCATGCCACTATCAGAATTATTCCCCGAGAAGTACAGCCCTAAAGTCCACTGCCCTACTCAAAACCCTCCAGTGTGTCCTCGGCGTATGGAATAAAAGTTAGAATTACTTCCACAACCCAGCACTCCAAGTTTTCCACAACATGGCCTCATCCTCTCTTCTCAATGTCATCTCTTTCTGGGTTGTCCTATATGCTTCAAGGTCTATCACAATGGACTGCTTTTCTCCAAAGCCCTTCCAAAGTCCTGCAATTTGATTCAGTCACCCCTGAACCCTCAAAGTGCCTTCTCTGTAACTATGTTGTAGCATCTGCAGCCTTTTCTAGAGGTCCTAGCGCACGTCCTCCTCACATGGCCCAGCACTGTGTTCTCCAGAGCAATAGCCCTAAACTGCCTTTTGTGTGCTGAAATGGGAATTTTGAACCAAAAGAACCAAAGAATGAACCCTTTCCTATGGTGATCCTGCAAACCACCCAGCCAACTAGATGGTTTTTATATTTATATCACTTGGTTGGCTATCCAACTAAGAGGAAAATTAAAGAACATATCCATAATGCTACAAATAATACCAGTAAAGAGTATGTTTAAAAATAGAGGGATATGGTTGCATAATTCTGTAAATATACCAAAAAACATTGAATTGTACACTTTAGATGGGTGGACTGTGTGGTGTGTGAATTATATTTCAATAAAGCTGTTAAAAAGTGAAAAGATAGGGATTTTATAATATTTTTTGCTCTAACATCTAAGTCTTTTGTGTAATTTCTGGACATTTAGTACGTGTTTTCGGGACTGTTATTTACAGAAGTAGTGGACTGCAGGCAGCTGGTTTGCTTTATGATTGCCTCCACCACCCCAAACTCTCATGCTAGACCCAGCTCCTTAGCACTGTGAATCTCCCTGCTGCGCCTATTACAGAGCCTTGAGCAAAGAGTATGAAATTGAATTATGTTCCCTGCCTGAGGGTAGCCCATGTTCATACCACAAATAGGCACTTTCAGAAAGGACATGAGAGAATAGGAGAAGGTTAGCCTCGGGAGGGGGAGGAAGGTCTGTATAAAGAGAGCCTCTGGGGAGGGGCTGGGACAGCCTCCTCCTAGCCCCCCAATTCCTGACCCTCCTCTCCACCCTCTCAAGAACACGCCTATACACTCTACTCACACACATTCATATGCACACATGGGGCTGTGGGCCAGGTTGTGCAGGTTGTGCCCTGAACACTGGTGTGGGAAAGAAATTCAGCCAGCCCTTCCTTTGCCAAGCTTTGAGTCGGCCAAAAGAGGGTGACTTTTTGCAATCTGCCAGCCAGGAGAGGGCGCCTTTCTCTAATTTGCACAAGAGAATCATTTTGTTGGCAGCAGCCATGCTTAACACCCACTTCTATGTTCACCACTTAAAACACAACCAATGAGAATAAATCTTGAATTGGCTCTGTCCCATACAGGAAAACTCCAAGAATGCACAGCACTCGCTTACCTGAAACCCAAAGGGACCAGCCATGCCTGAGATCCCAATGGAGAAGGAGGCTCCCTTCTTGGCTTGTATTTTCATATGGCTCAATCAATCCTCACCAAGCCTCAAAATGGAGCCTCCTCCTATTCTAGAAATGAAAATAGGCCTTGGAAAAGCTGTCTCCATTATGCTTCACAGCAGTTTGCTGTACACAGCATTAAATTCTGTTCATCTGATGACAAATAGCTGGTCAAGTCATTAAAAATGCAGTCATTCACGCAGGCCTTTGGTCTTTGCACAATGCCAGTCACCAGTCTGACAAACTTCACCAAATGGATTCAGTATTTCTTGGTCATGAAGCCCTGATCTGTAATAACAGGGTGGAAAGAGAGAGGAAAGAAAAGGAAATGATAAAAGGGTTTTTGAAAGCAAGTAACACTATTGTCATTAGATTCTTAGGCATAGCTCCGGATGCTTGGATTAATGCTGCCTTTTCTTTCTTAAAAAGCAGAGTGGGAAGTGCTCTGAGCACAATCCCCCACCCGCCTGGCTCCTTGCCTCCCCAGGGGGCCAGCCCCTCCCGCAACATCTTGCATCGGGGTCAGAACTAACTCAGGGAGAGGGCTGAGAATGTGTCAGAAGAGGAGGACAAGACCCAGTGCTGAGAATTAGAGTCCTCCGAGAGGAGCCCGGGAATAATGCAGCCAAATTCATTCACCAGGGAGTTCTTTAAGTGGCTCTCAAATGGCACCCATCACACAGGCGAGCC
Organism: Daubentonia madagascariensis; assembly: GCA_023783475.1. Classification (NCBI taxonomy): domain Eukaryota; kingdom Metazoa; phylum Chordata; class Mammalia; order Primates; family Daubentoniidae; genus Daubentonia; species Daubentonia madagascariensis. The sequence goes on along the minus strand of JAKFHU010001631.1, from coordinate 11,988,296 downwards.
TCTGCAGTCTGTGCAGTGAGCACAATAGGTACCAGATGAGTCACAGGCACCTTGGATTTTTAGTTTGCATCTAAATAAGCACTTTATATTTGTAAAGGGCTTTCCAGTCATTTGCAAAAAGCTTTCTCCTTCAACAACTCCATGAGGGGAGTCCACAGAACTAAAGATTTATTGAGCTCCCTGTCTGACCAAATAAAAGGTGGTAAAAAGCAGCCCTCACAGAGCTCTGGGGCTCATTAAACCCCGGCAGGGAGTAGAGTCAGGCCCTCCCGCCCAGGCCGGCCTCTTCCCTCCCCACTGCTAGCTTCCCAAAGAGGCACCCTCATCAGTTCCCACACACACACACACACACACACGCACACACCCCTCCCTGCCTGGGACAGGGCTCCCAGGTTGAATTCTGCAGGGTACTGAGACCTTCAGTAGAGTGACCAGCCACACAGGCCCAGCTCATAGACTTGGGAGTCAGAAGCGGCATCATAGTTAACTCACTTAAGCAGAAATGTTAAAGGCTTGCATAGGGTCCTGCAGCCTCTTAGTGCAAGTTTGGGACTAGAAACTGAGTCTCCAGACTTCCCACCACTACTCTGTCTATTACAATAAGAGGCTCTTTCATTGGTGGAGGTGGGGATGGGCACTTCTATAAGTGCAATTTCTTTGGACTAAATGAGCCACATTTCCTATTTCTTCAATGCCCTGACTACCTCTGTGCTAATCCTAACTTGCATGCATCAAGAAGCAACAACAACAATAAAAACAGCTACCATTTATTTAGCATGTACTATGTGCCAGGCACTAAGAGTTTTCATTCATTTTTGCTAACCCTCACAACAACACAGCAAGGTAGGTATATTATCCCCACATTACAAATAAAGAATCTGAGTCTAGAACGTGTAGGTAAGCTTGCGGAGATCACACAGCTAGTGCAAGAGTAAGAATTCAGTCAGCCTCTTTCTACTACAGCACGCTGCCTTACTCAGAGATGCTGAGCTGCAAGCCGTGCTCTGGGTCCTCTAGCTCTGGAGTCACACCGCCTGGCTAAAACGCCAGGCTCTAGTTTAATAGCAATGTGACCTTGGGCAAGTAAATTAACCTCTCAGGGTCTCAGTTCCTTATCTGTTTAATGGTGGTAATAGCAACTACCTCAAAGGGTTGTTAGGGGGATTAAATTACACTAATATTTTTAAAGCAGTTCAAACAGTGCCTGGCACATAGAAAGTGCTATACACTTGATTAATGGAGAAATTTTATAAATGTAATGTTTCCCTAATAATCAGGAGTAGGAGAAAGACAACCATAAACTTACTGATATGAAAAATCACTGATCCTTTGGGCTAGCACAACAACAACAACAACAATAGTAATACTGTCATTGGAAAGTTTAATAGGTACTAGGCATTGTGCTAAAAAAAAAAAAAAAACTTTACAGAGATAATCTCATTCAATATTCAGAACAGCCCTTTCGGGCAGGAATCATTATGCCCATTGTATAGATGAGGAAATCGAGTCTCCAAAAAGACAAACCACTGGCCGCATATTTACGTGGCAGAGCTGGGATTCAGACGCTTCTCGGTCTGTTTCTCCAGCCCACGGACTTGACCACCGGGCACACTGCCAGTGTTCGGATAAGTGGAGCAATCCACACCAGAAAGGGCCCAGAGAGCTAGGGCTGAAACGCACGGTGAGGGCGTCCTGGCCCGGGGGCGACGCGGCGGCGCGCACAGTGTGTGGCTGGCCCTGGAATACCCGCAGCGCCGCGGGCGACGTCCAGAGGCGACCCGGCCAAGCCTCCCTCTCCGTCCCAGCCCAGCCCCGCCCGCCCTCCGGGGGCTTTGGCGAGGCCCTCGCCCGCGATGGGTCATCTGCAGTCGCTCCGAGACGAAACTCGAGGCTAAGCAGTCCGCCTGGTGGGAATTCAGGGTCCCTGCGGGGCTCCAGAAACCGGGGAGGCCGGGCTTTCCCCCTCTCCCTCCCCACCGAGCCTGGAGAGCCCCCAGGTGAGCAATGAACTTCTCACCCCGGCGGAGCCGGCGGAGTTCTTGCTGCATTCTGGTGCCCTCCGCTGGCTAATGCCGGAACAGCCTCGATGTCTCAGGCACCTAGGGCAAGCTGCGGGCCGCATTTATTCTAACAGTTTATGCGAGTTTTAAACAGAGTAAGAAAAACATCTAATCTAACAGTGGCAAATTGTAGTCTTGACTGTCACTTCTCGCCCAGGTTAACAAGAATCTTTGTCACAGAAATTTTCCCTAGTGCAGAATTTCTCAAACCTGTCTCGTGTCTAATCATACAAGGCACTTACTTGTTAAAAATATGTTTCTGGGTTCCACTTTAGAAGTACTTAATCAAAATCTCCAGGGGCGTGGTGTGGAAATCTGCATCTTAACACACACCCCTCCCATGCCCCGGCAATTAACAGAATCAAACTAACTGGGAAAACTCAGCTGTGGGCACCCACAGTGCTCTCCAAGTACAAACCAGCCTTACTGAGCCAACTTTCCTGAGGAAGCACTTGTCCCCCAAAAGACCTCAGAGACCTGTTGATGCCCTTGAGAAGGAGTGGGGCACTCGGGGGGAGACAATGGCCTTGGAGGTGGGTGACCTGGCTCTGCCACAGTCTGCTTCGAGACCTTGTTCATTGTTAACCTCCCTGTGCCTCTAATTCCTCCATGATAAAATGGAGCCAGGGTTCCCTACACTCACAAACTCATTGAATTAATGGAGCCTTCAAGGAGTTGCTGAACATTAAAGCATATTTGGGAAAGTATGCGACTCTCAGTGGTGTGCTAAAACCAGCTTGTAACAGGGCTAATGAGATCTGATTGGCAAAATTTTAGGAATTTTTTTGAGCCGGTTATTAAAGCTTTGGTGGTAGCTTAAAATGGGCATAAGTGAGAGTAATTACACCATGGAAATTGGCAAATGTTACAAAGTAGGGCTTTTTTCACCTGGAGAGCCACTTATTAGCCGTTTACCAGCACACCAGTGAATGCATAGGAGAGTCAGGCTCTTTTACATCAAAGGACATTATGTAAACAGAAGATCTTGGCCCAACTGCAGGTCTGGGCAGGAGGAAGTAGGTCACAGCTTTCCTACTCCTAACCTCAACTAACTGTGGCAGCAGTAGGACTCAAAGCTCAGCCTTTCGTCCAAGGTGCTTCAGGGTTACAACTAAAAGTAAGGCCCTTGAAGGCATTATTTATCTTGAAGCCCAAAGGAGTTTAAAGTCCTGAGGAGAGTGAGAGGCCTGGAGGAACACCAATCGCTCCTTGCCCGGCTCCTGGGATTCAAGGGAGGGCTTGTAATGCACGTGCATCAGAAGAGGGGAACTGGGTTGTCATAACCTCCCTTTAGGTTGGTGGTAGGATCTGAATTTGACCATATTAAATAAGGACTTCTACTTCTCCCTCTTGAGAAAGAAGCTACCTTTGTCACACATCATAGTGTTAAGGCGAAGTCCTGCAGCGTTTACCTTCATCTCAGAACTCACAGCTGACTTTAAGCTGCTCTTTTGGTAATACAAATGTTAACCCTCTACAACCAGATGCACAAGAGGTAGGTTCGGGCCGTGCTAGCACACAGGAGCTGGATACACACAGGAAGAGCATGAGGGAGCAGTGCCCCACACCCTCTAGTCCAGCATCTGTCCTCCCTTTCCTCAGCCCCAAGCCTGAGGGGCATAAGAAAGGTAAAGGAGGCCCCTGCTCTAATCTGGTCTTTAGGTTCCCTGGAACTGAGAAGAATCTACATATTGAGCCATATGTAGATTCAGCTATATGCCTTAGATCCCTTGAGCCTGTCTACAGTTAAAACTGTCCTCTTATGGGGAAGGAGGCCTTCATGACCCATGAGGCAATCCGTCAACAGCTTCTTACTGCTCACCTTGTGCAAGGACTTCGGGAATACCAAGGCTATAAGATGATTTGAGTTATCAAGTAACGTAAATCATATGGGGGATCTCTCTCTCTAGCCATGAGGCAAATTCAGTAATGAGGCAAGACAACTGCACGCAGGAGGGCAACGTAATCGACTCGCGTAGAAGTGTTACGCGTTCAGAGTCAGAGAAGCGGTCTCTGTAAAATGGAAAGGACTGGGAAGATTGCTGGAGAGTTAGTCTGGTATTAAGGGAGGGCGAGATTGAGTTACCCAGGGAGGGAGAAGGAATAATGCATTGAACAAACACACCAGTCTCTGAATATTGAGGAGTACTCATCACCAGGCCGGTTTGGCTGGAGCTGTAAGTGTCAGGGACCAACGGGAGGTCAGGTTGGCAAAGAAGATTAAGCTTGGCCTATGGGTGAAAGAAGAGCCATTGACAGTATATTCATTTTCTGTAGCTGTGGAACAAATTACCACACATGTAGAGGCTTAAACTATACCTATTTTTTTATCTTACAGTTTCTGGAAGTCAGAACTCTGTGCACAGTATGGGTAGGTTCTCTGCTCAGAGTCTCACAAGGCTAAAATCAAAGTGTAGGCAGGGCTGTGTTCTCATCTGGAGCCTGGGGTCCTCTTCCAAACTCATTCAGTTGTTGGTAGAATTCAGTTTCTTGCACTTGTAGGACTGAGGTCCCCACTTCCTTGCTGGCTGTCAGCCAGGGCTATTCTCACCTCCTGTAGGCCTTTTGCCATCCCCTGCCAAATAACCCTTTCTGAAACATGGCAGTTTGCTCCTTCAAGGCCAGCAGGAAATTTTCTCATGCTTTGAACCTCTGAATTCAGAAAGGCTCAGTCCCTTTTAAAGGGCTCACCTACTTAGGTCAGGCCCACCTAGGATAATCTCCCTTTTGATTAACTCAAGGTCAGCTGATGGGTGATCTAATCACAAGAATGATATTCCATCATATTCACAGATTCAGCCTACACTCAGTGTGGGTGATTATATAGGACAGAAATCTTAAGAATTCTTCCTATCTTAGACAGTTTTCTGCTGGGGAGGTGGGGAGGCATGATAAAATCTATCTTTGGAACCCGGCAGCTAGAGACCAGCCAGGAGGCTGCAGCCATTATAGCAATCAGGCAGTAGGAAAGGCATGGGTGGGTAAATGGGGAAGATAGCATAGTGGATGAATTTCCATAGTGGATGAATTTCCAGAAAGACCTGTGGTCTTTCTGCCTGGACTGCTCCTTCCCCTCCTTGCCTCGTGGCCGGCCCCTCTCATACGCTCACCCCCTGCCCGCTCTGCTGGGTTTGCCCCCTTTCCTCCTCCTTGTTCTCACATGCGTCATCCAGCTTCTTCCTGTCCAGGCACTCTTCATTCTATGCTAACGTATTTGTTTTCTTTTCTATTGTTCATCCACTCCCCTTAACTCTAAGCTCAACGAGGACAGGGACAATGCCCCTTTTGCACATCTCTATACAGAATAGGGTCTGGCATATATATATATTTTTTTTCAATAAATATTAAATGAAAGGTTAAGTGAATGAGGGAGCAACTAGTATGAAAGGTTCAAGGAAGAGTCAAAAGGTCTGAGTACTGGGTCGGGATGTCTTGAAGAAAGGCAGAAAATGGAACCAGATTAAGAGGTGTGGGGAGTTGGGGAGATCTGTTTTAGACATCTTGAGTTTGAGATAACTGTGGAACAATTGTCCAGGTAAGTCCTACAGGCAGGTGGAAATGTGTGTGAGAAGGTGCCACAGAAAACACAACAATGTCCAGCAAGAGTAAGGAACTGGGCTGTGACTGTGTAAAAGCGTGAAAACTGGATTTTAAAATAAGCCTCCTTTGGATATTACTCATCTCTATTTTTGAAACCTCTACTACTTGCAGGAACTGTTGCTATGAGGGTTAGAATTTATATAAGGATACAAGCAGGGAGTAAACATCCACTTTGGGCACAGTTCTATCATTGTCTGAAAAACTATGGGAGAAAGTAAAGGCACACAGACCAGCACCCAGGGCCTTCCGAGTGGAGGATGTGTGACTGCAGGGCTGGCATGCTGGGCAATCAAGCAGAACTGGTAAAGAAATTCTGCAGCAGCCCAATTTTACTGAGTTAACTTTTTTATTTTTCCCTTTCTCTGCTCATCTTCCTCAATGAGATCATCTATCCCTTTCTACTATTTTCCCTATTTTCCCTCACATACCCTTTTCTGTCTTTCTCCAACTAAATTATTTTTCTCCTGCCATATGTATCAACCTGATTGTTTCTCTAGTAACTTCTTTCAACTTGTCTTTTGGACAGTTTGTGATCTCATCTCATCATGCTATCCTCCTTCCCCTCCCTTCTACAGGTACACAGCAGTGGTCATGCCAGTTCACTACCAGCATGGCACAGGGCGGAGCTCCTGTCGACGAGTGGCCCTCATGATTACGGCTGTCTGGGTGCTGGCCTTTGCTGTGTCCTGCCCTCTCCTCTTTGGCCTCAACACCACAGGTAACAATGATGGCTTCACTTCCAGCACCCATGTGATTCACAGCACACCTGAGTGGCTATGAGTGGTGCTCAATCCTGAAATTTCTGACCCTTGGTCAGTGTACTTTGTAACCAAATGAGAATGCCACAGACTGTAAAGCTTTGGACTTTGTTGGTTATAAATAAAATATAAAGCAAAACCTCATCAATTATTGGCACAGGGGTAATGTTCTGCCCAAATTCATGAAAAGTCTGGCTCGTCTCTATTTTGAAATAAATGTCATTGTACTTATTTGAAGAATGTACCAGTTAAAAAACCAAGCTATATTAATAATTCAGGTGAGGTTTGCTAATGAAAAGGTAATAATTTGTAACAGACCTACAATGCAAAATAATATATCATAAAAGTCCTATAGTAGGATATATATTTCTGGCTTTTTACTCAATAAGAATAATTTATAACACTTGGGAACAAGTATAGATTCTCAAATTATGAAAGTGTATATTTTTTATTTTTAATATACAAAAAATCTGGCTATAATGTGTGGCACATAATATATCTTCTACTGGAGAGATGGGTGGATTGGATGGATGGATAGGTGGTTGTACAATGTGTACATCTGAGAAGTTTGGAATTTTAAGCAAATGACACCAACTCAAATTTACACCTCATATGGATCAGTGCCTTCTGTGCCTCTACCACGTCCATCTTTTGGCCTCACGAACTTCATATGTTGAATGAAGGCTATTAACACATAGTAACGTGATGGGTATTGACAATACACACTGAGTGTTTGCTAAGAGAAAACTGATTGACTAGTGTTCTAGTATTCATCTGGATTTCTTATTTTGTCCATTTGGATTGGTTCATTCAATTCTTATGTTCCAGGTTTGTGAATTTCTGGTATATATGTACTAGTCACATAGCCACATGTTTATGTATATGCATATGACATGTAAATACAGGCAAATCATAACTTATAAATAATCTTCCAAGTGTCATTTGCTGGACAATGACTTAGAAGTTGGAAAATATTTGGGAAGACAGAAAAAGGCTCTAGAGTCAGAAAAACCTAGCTTCAAACTGCAGTTCTACTACTTAAGAGCTGTGTCTCCTTGAACAGCTTACTTAACTTTTGTGAGTTTGGTTTCCTTGTTGGTAAATTTGGGATAATGATACAGTGGAGCATAAACCTGAGCAAATTCAAGTAGACTCAGTCTATATATATAGTTATAATAGGAAGTTTTTATATATATATATAAAACTAACATATATATAGTTATAATAGGAAGTTTTTAATACTTATTTTATATTTGACCCCCAACAAATAAGCCCAGGAACTTTATCTCTAAAATTACATATTCCATATGAACTCTATAATATATGACATTACTATGTATATTATACATCTTATTACTGTTCAGCATTATAATAATAAGACCACATATATCTTTATATGTAATTCAGGAGATTTTCAAAGCAAATTTTGGGTCTATATAACTTTCAGTTTATTCATTGACTTTAGAATCTAATCCTACATATGATATAATTCCACTCTACCTCCTTCGTAGAGACTTATTTGCAATTACATGAGGATTAAATTGGGATAACATATGTAAACATGCCAAGCACATACCACCTACTCAAGGTGAGGCTTGTTTCTCTGCCACATTAAAGGTTAACCAGCCAAATTACCCACAAATATCTGCCTGGTTAACCCAGGGTGTTCCTAAAATGCGATGTTGTTATTATCTTTGCATTATTCTTTACCATTTATTTCTTTGTTATTTTACCTGAATGACGCTTTCTACACTTGTCACATGTGCACGTACACACTTTGCACATCACAAAGCAACATCCCCCACCATGGCTATAGAGGCTGACTCTGTGACACTAAAATACCCTTTTTGGTGAGTGTTAAATATGCTTTATGGGCTAGCCTGATAACTAAGTCACTTTCTGTAACTTTGTTTCTATATGAAAATATGTTCTTTGTTGGAATTTGTAGTGTGGGAAACTCACTACCACTACTAGACCAAGGCACTGCTCACCTCCCAGCCTGCAGCAGATCCCCATGCTCAATGCTCGCTGGGCGGAGTGTGATACCTGTTACTCATTCTTGGTAGGGGTGGTCTTACTCTCACAGACATACACGCCTTGGAAACAGTTAAAACAGTCTCAAAATCTGACCCTAGACAGAGTGCCCAGTTTATGGCAATATCTAAAGTGAAGAAGAATCATGAGCAGTGTTTTTGCCACCCGTGAGATCATTATTGTTCCAGAAACAAAACTCAGGGAAATCTTTCCAAAAGGATTTTCAGATACAGTATTGAGAAGGTAAAAAAAGGCCTGTAACTTAGCATGTGAGCTCTCCCTTTTCTCTCATAATCTTTTACTTTTAAGTTTATTATCAGCACAGTAGTAAGCCCTCCAGTTATCCATATATTGTGTCAAAGTGTCAGATTCCATCATTAGAGCCCAGTAGATATTAGCTGGTGTCATTGTTGTTATTAGTTTTTAGAAAGGTTTTCTGTGCCTCAAAATTTAACAACACATCTGCTCCAAAGAAGATCTGAACAGTAATGATTCTACTGATGGTCTTACAGGAGACCAGTCACCTCTTCCTAAAACACAGTTCAGGGAATTAGTGAACGGAACTCAAGACAGGGAAGCCCAACCGTCCTCCTCTGCCTCAATCTGAACTTCATAGTACAGCTTCATTATCTTGATTAGATGTGGGTTCCTCCAGCCACTCTCCCATCTATAAGGAACTTCTAAATTCCAAAAGCCCAATATAAATTACTTCTCTCAGTCACTTTTTTCTACTTCTGTGGGAAGTCAAGGGGGAAGGGGCAGGATACTGCCAATAACACCTAATATTGGAAGTAGCTGGGCATCTGCTAAGACCTACAACACACAAAAAAGAATGTCCTGGCCCAGCTCTTCTTTTAATGCCATGTGTTGCCACATGCAATTGTGAATTATTAGAGATCATAAGATAGAGAAAAGTTCAGTCTCTTCCAAGTTGGAGTTGCCCCTGTTCTCTGAGAAAAGGGCAACATAAGGGAGGGTCTTGGGTCTGAGAGTTCCAGCATTGCCCCCGTTCCCAGCAGTCTAGCCAAATATCACACTATCAATAGTCCTTAATGACAGCAGAACATTGTGTGTTGGTGCTAGAGGAAACCCTAAAGATCCCTAAATAAGTAGCCCAATCCTTTCATTTCACATATAAGAAAAATAACTAGTATTTAAATTTCTGCTAAATCAGATAGCTATTGTTATAAAAAAAAATTCTAGAATGAATAAGCAATGAATGAATAAGCTGGTGACAAAGGTTTAAGAAACTTTCAAGGGAAGAAAAATTTAAAGTTATGAAAATCCTATCAGCTGGCTTGATTTTCCTTTGATAAAAGGAAATTGAGGAGTGCTATTTGTTTGATTTTAGCAATAGAACACCTCACCTGGCTTTAGAGCACTGGAGCCCGGGGGAGCTTGGTTACTCAAAAAGTTAAAAGAATAATCGGTTCATCCTAAAATCAGATTCATCAGCATCTCCTGCCTTTGGAATCAAGTTGAAGTCAAATCTTTCAATGAGTTTGAAGTCCATGAAACTTTTAAGTAAACCTGCTTTGGCCATGCTATTCACATCACTATGGGGCTCAAGTTCCCAAGATAGCCCTCAAGAGACTCTTGGACCCCTGAGTAGAACTATTTAGTGTTTTTATCACCCAGCACAGTGCTTTGAATATAGTAGGTGCTCTGTAAAGATTTCTTGAATGAGTAAGTAGATGAATCAAATCTTCATTATCATCCTTTCCTCCTTAAATGTTGAGAGTAATTAAGATAAGCGTCTCTAATCTCAAAAAATGAGCAGTAATCTCCCCACCCCCCACCCAGCTTTCCCCAGTAGCCTCCAGCAAGTGAGCCAGTGAGTGCTTATGCTCATTTGTACATTTCCTTATTTATTCATATTGATGTATTCATTCAATAACTGTGGTGCTAACAGCATAGTACTATTTTGGTTAAATCATCATGGCAAGGCACCTCGTCTCCTGGGGAACCCTCAGCTTCTGGGGGCCTCCCTGTCCTCACAGCCTCTTCAGCACTCAGCAGAGAAGCTTTCAGAATGGCTGTTGTGTGGCGCATCCCTCTGCCCTGCCAACAGGACACACAGCCAGGCCAGGCCTGCTGGGCGCTGGGGCAGGCCCCACTCATTGGCCACAGCTTCCAGTGTCACTCTGCCTGCAGTGCAGTCATGAGACCACATGTCATAGGGAAATTCTGGGAGAGGCAGCAAAGCTCGATCTATGAAAGGGCAGTGGTTTGCTTAGATATGGGAGGAAGGAAAGGATGACAACGCAAGTTCAGTGATTATATGGGAGGGACTTTATTGACCAGGGACCCTGACATAGCTATGTGCCCTTTCTTCACTCTCTCTCTCTCTCTCTCATACATACACTTTCAATATTTTTAGTGGAAAAATAAATACTTGCACATGATAAAACATTCATAAGGTGTAATGAGACACATACGTACTTATTTGTAGGTCTCCCTCCTACCCCAGATTGCCCGTTCCCAACCCCCTCCCTAGAAGTAAACACTAACATTCTTGAAAGACGATGCTTGAAACAAGCAAGCATGTGCACACGCACACATACATGCACATGTGGGTACGCGCTTCCATTTCTACACAAATACAAGCAGACTATACCCACTCCTGACTCTGGCCTTTTAAAAGAGGTGGTTCCTATGTAATATTTAGAGGTCAGTCTCCCAGAACCCAGAGGAGGGTAGAGAAGGGTAGAGAGTTATGTGGAGGGACAAATAGGAAGTATCCAGCACACCAAGTGTGGCAACGAGATGGATGGCAAGAACGCAGCCCTGCCGCCCTGCTGACCTCTGCTCACAGGAAAACATGCTGAGACTCTACCATTTGAATCATGGTCAGACGCTGACAACAGGGGAGCTGATTTCAGGGGAGGGGCTGATCACTGCCCACACGGCTCCCTAGATATTCAGAAAGACCACCAGCTGCCACCCACCCCTCCCCCAACCCTACTGCCCCAGAATTCCAGAAGACACCAATTTGGTGACCACTATTCAGAGCCTTATGATCCATTCCTAAAGGATGATGACACAGGCTCTGGTGATATGACATGAATTTTACCTGACTTTTACCCCCTCCCCAAAGAACCAGAGAATTTTGGGGAGTAGCTTGTAAAGATTTTGGTGGCAGTGTTGTCGTTAACTTGCCTCACTGAGCACGCTCTTTCTTTCCATGTTAGTTCTTAGCTGTTGCTCCCTTCCCTCCCGCACAAATATTGTTCACTATAAGTCTCTCTCCAAGTTTCTATTCCAAATGATGCCTTCCTTCAAGTTAAAAAAAAAATCAGGGGAGGTAAATAATAAATAATAACAGTTAATAATAAATAGTAATAGCTACCATTTATTCTCATTAATTCTCACAACCACTATACAAGACAATATTTCTATCCCTTTTTTACAGGTAATGAAACTGAGACTTGGCATAGTTAAGTAACGTGCCCCAGATCACGCAGTTACTAAATGGTAGATCTGGGTCTCACACCTAGGGCTGTCTGGGCCCTACCAACCTCAGAAGACCAAGAAGCAGAATGAGGGACCCTGGTAGCCACTGCCCTCTCCCCGTGAGCTCACACCTGAGGCTTTATTTTCTAAGGCCAGATTTTGGGTTGGAGAATCCCCAACCCTTTATGAAGACTGGCTGGGTGTGCGAACAGCTGTTGCTGACAATGTTGGACAAAGCACAGATGTTCCATGTCACAGTGGTAGAGGGAGTTGGAAAGTCAAAATTACAGAAAGAACATTGGTTTGGTGGTCAGACTGGCTGGAGGAATGCGTCTTTCAGGCTGTGCAGCCTTGGACCACTTACTGATCCTCTCTGAGCTTTAGTCTGCTCATCTGAGAATAGAGACAGTAATGGCATCTCTCTCACATGATGTTGCCATAATGATTAGGTAAGATAATGTGTACAAAGCTCTTGGCACATCACCTGGCAGATACTAGTTTGCTTCCCTTTTCTCTTTCAAGATGGGGCAAGTTTCAGGCCCTATCCTGGGCATTGGAGGAATCTCAACATCGGCTAAAGAAGAAGGCAAAGCTATAGGGACCACCTAAGGAGGAGCAGCAGCAACATTTCAGGACATAGAGCAGAGACAGGGACGTTTCTGAATTCATATTCTCCACGGTGACCATATCCTTACCAGCCTTTTCCCACCCCCGCCCCGGCCAGTGCTGGGGATTCCCTGAAAAATCAAATGCCTGTCCTGTATTCAGCCACCACCTGCCCTGCATCCCACATTCAAAATTGGAGACCTGGAATTCTCACCAAAAGGACTGTTGGAATGCAATGAAAGGAGGAAGCCAAAGAAGGCTGCATTCGAACAATCCTTTAATGCCTCCACCCCAGCAGGGCCTTTTCTGGGAGCTGCATCCCTCCCAGAAGCCTTTGCCCTGTTTCTCTGTGACACTCCCCCAGCCTTCAGGCTGCATTCCTCTGGGTGACACTTCCCACATCATACAGAAGGGATCATCGTCTGTCTGGACTCTTTGCTCCTTCAAGAGCAGATGCGGTATCTTATTCATCTTTGCAGTCCCAGTGCAGAGCAGTGTCTGGCATATTAATCATTGGTAAATTTTCTTTGTAGTGAACTGTGAGAAAAACAAAGATGAATTGGACCTACTGCCTTCAAGGAGCTGACAGCATAGCTGACATTGTAGCCCCCATCTCCATCAGGAGGTGGACACACCACATGTGAGGCCATGTTCTGTGCTCCCTGCTGAGCTCTAATACCTGGCAAACAGCTTCACCTTCTCCCCTTCTCTGACCCACAGGAGACCCCAGCGTCTGCTCCATCTCCAACCCTGATTTTGTCATCTACTCTTCAGTGGTGTCCTTCTACCTACCCTTTGGAGTAACTGTCCTTGTCTATGCCAGGATCTATGTGGTGTTGAGGCAAAGGAGACGGAAACGGATCCTTACTCGACAGAACAGTCAGTGCATCAGTGTCAGGCCCAGCTTCCCTCAACAAGTAAGCACCCTGGAGCGGGCGTGGGAAGACAACACCCAACCCCCTGATCTCCCAACCTTGTGCCCAGCAGTGCATGGTTTTGCCCATTCTGCCGCATTGGAGACAAAGATCTGACACCTATCTTCTAATCTGCTGGAATTGGCTGTGCTTTGCAGGTAGGAAATCCAATCTCAAGAGTGCATTGATAGCTGTCCCTAGAGACCACCTTACTTGTCAAGATGATAGGATAGTTTCTGGGCTTATTATTCTTTCCTTCAAAGTCTCTCATTTCCCCCAAATGGCCAGTAGTTCATATGTCCTACAGGGTCTGAGGTTTTATGTGGCAGTTGTACTTTGCACTTCTGGTTCCCAGAACTGATTTTTTGTTCAAATCACTCACTCCAAGAATCAGTGTGGTCCACCAAAACCCTTTGTCCTTACCAGATCTGCCCCCGTATCAAGGCACTGACCAGCTTCAGGATGGGATGCTGGATGATCACTTTATTGGGTTTTTCCAGCTTCTGAAAAGGAAGGTTGTTCCTTCTGTAATGATCTTCCAATTGTGTTGGCTTTCAATTCTGCTCATGCCAGTGCCTGGCACATAGTACTATAGTTTTCCCATAATGTACTTGAAGCACGAATGGATGAATACTGATAATTTGCACTCTACTAGGGAAGGGACATGGGAATATTATACAGCCTCTGCCTTCATGAAGCTTAGACTCTAGACAAGCAAATACAGCACCCCTCTACCTAAAATTAATGAACAGCCCAGAACTGAATGGGATGTTTGCCAAATGCGAGGTAAAAGACAACTAAGCACTCCAAGTTCTGCGGAGGTTTTAAGAAGAGAAAAAACCAATATGCTCAGGAAAGGGCTTCATAGAGTAAGAAGTGAGTTTGATCTTGAAGGCAGATCCAACTTGGGTGTCTAGATCAGTCTATGATGACCTGAATGAAGGTCAGACTATCAAAGTTGAAGCCCCAAGGCTTGGGTAGAACAAGACTATTAGTCCCCATGAGATAGGAGGTCAGAACCCAAAGCTGAGGACATGAACACACTGCACTCAAAGCATTGTCATGCTACATGGCTATATGTGACATGGCTCAGCAATGTAGAGCTTAATCCATAACTGACTATTTCTCCTTCAATCTACCCTAGTCTTCCTGTCTGCGGCCGCACTCCATTCGGCAGTTTTCAATAAGGGCCAGATTTCCATCAGATGCCACAGGAAAAATGGTAAGTGGACTATATCTCTGCTCACAGGAAAAGAGTAAGAGCCCTTTTCCCACAACGTTGGCTTGTCTCAATTCCGCTCCAACCCCAAAATGGATCTAGCCCTGATTCCTGAACATATATTATAATATAGGGCAGGATCTGAGATTCTGCCTTATTTAAGCTTCAGCATAGAATTCATCGAGTGACACTGAGAAAGCATATGACTGTTGGGCTAGATCTTAATGACTGGTGCCAATGATTCTTGGATGTGATGTGAAGATGCCATCCAGAGCCACCTGCATTAGAGGGAACAGGATGTCAATGAAACATACATGGGCAGAGCCCATGAAAGAAGAGAAAGGAGACTTTCAAGTGCCCTATTAACCACTGAATGTGGGGAAAACCAAGACAATTTCATGGTCACCTTGGCCCTTGTCTTTCCAATTCAAGCCAGCCTTGCCTCCTCCAGCTAGCAGAGGGCAGAATGGAGCTTGGTGGTGTCAAGTATAAGGCCAGTATTCCTCTCCCTGAACTCTGCATTAGGAATAAAACTTCGAAAGCCCATAATGATAAAGGTCTGAGCCTCATTCCATCTCGGTATAGTTAATTAACCACTTGTTACACAGGCCTGATGTAGAGACCCTTGCTGTAAGTGATAAAAGATGGATAAGCGGCTGAAAGTTACCTATGGCAGATCCAAGGCCTGAGGAGGGTCCAAGGCCAAAGTAGGAAATGTGAGCCATGAGGCTGGCATTGCCAGCAGTGTGGAGAATTAGGTTCTGTGCTGCCATCTGGGAGTGGAAGGCTCTGCCAGCCAGACCCAGAGGAATCCAGTGTTCCCTCATGCAGTTGTGGAGGTAGTGATAAGGGTTTACAGACAGCACTGAAAACTATTTTCACAAATATATATTCTCAGAAGAATCACTTTCCTCCTATAGGGCTGAATTTCCGTATCTGTAAAATGGAAACAGGGTGTACTAGGTCAGTGTTCTCAAATCTGAGATTTCATAGGCATGCCCAAGAATTTGTCCCCAGTCCCCTAGTTTCAGAAATGAGGCATTAGAAGTTAAACATTGTCACTTTTGGAAGATCAATAGGTGCCAGCTTAATCATAAACATAATCTTGGC
This sequence comes from Daubentonia madagascariensis, assembly GCA_023783475.1. Lineage (NCBI taxonomy): Eukaryota > Metazoa > Chordata > Mammalia > Primates > Daubentoniidae > Daubentonia > Daubentonia madagascariensis. Next base: position 11,972,542 of record JAKFHU010001631.1, on the reverse strand, counting down.
TATCATTCAGATAAAACAGAATATGCTTATATTAATTATTAGAAAATCCCATCAAAATGAAAACTAAAAATTTTTAAAAACATATTTTCCTAACTGAAGGTCATTATGTTAAATAAGATAAGCCAGGCACAGAAAGACAAATATCACATGTTCTCACTCATATGTGGGAGCTAAAGAGTTGATCTCATGGAGGTAAAGAGTAGAATGATAGTTAGCAGGGGATGGGAGGAGTGGGGGGATGAGGAAAGGCTGGTTAACAGGTACTAACATACAGTTAGATAGAGGGAATAAGTTCTAGTGTTCGATAGCACAGCAGGATGACAATGGCTAACAATTTATTGTATATTTGAAAATAGCTAGGAGAAAAGATTTGAAATGTTCCCAACACAAAGAAATGATAAATATTTGATGTGACGGATATCCTAATTATCCTGATTTGATCATTACACATTCTATGCATGTATCTAAATATCACATGTACCCCATAATATGTACAATGATTATGTATCAGTAAAAATTGTTTTTAAAAAAAGAAAAAATATATATTCTCCTCGAATTTCTAAGAATACCTCTGTGGAACATGGTTTTAAAAACATTAAATCATCTTGAAGACCCCTTGCATTTGTTCATTCATTCGACAATGTTTCTGAGTGTGCACAATGTGCCAGCACTGTGTGTCTGGAAGACTGTGATTCCTTGGGCTAAGGAGAGAGAAGTGAAGGGTTTTGGTTGCTGACACTGACTAACTTGTGGAGAAAAGGAATTTACTAGAGAGCCATCAGGTAGCTCACGGATTCAGTGAGAAGGCTGAAAAACAGCTTCAAAAGATGCTGTCCATGCCTGAGGAATAATCTGGTTAGAGGACCTAGGACACTGGACATTGAATGGCAGGCACCACTGCTAGATGAATTCTGAAGTCTCCCTGCTTCACTAGTTCCAGTTCGGTTTCAGGTGTGAATCTCCAATTGTCTGGGCTTGATTCATGTGCCAGAGCTCTAGCTCCATTGAGGTGGGGGTGGGAAGTGAATATCTGGCTTTTATGGCTTCAGTGATGGGAGTTGGGGAGTCAAGTCCTGCCTCCTAATCAAGATTAACACAAGGGTCTGATTCCTCAAACATGCAGAGAAGTTCAGATGCTGGAGACACACACATCTCCCCCAAAATACCATAAAGATTCACATATCTTCAGTTTTCCATTCTGAGGCTGCTCATCCCAAACCCATTTTTTCCTATCTCTTTTCCATTTTTTAAATGAGGCTCAGAGATATTAAATTAACTTGCCCAAGGATACATCTACTAAGTAGGAAAGCTGAGTTGGAAATCCTGGGTATTCTTTTTCTTTTTTAAAAACTTTCTATTATGGAAATTTTCAAAAATGAAAAGTAGAAAGACAAATATAACAAACCCCTAGTCACCATCAGCCAGCTTCAGCAATTATCAACTCGTGGCCAATTGATTTCTCTACACTCCCACCTATGTTCACACACCCCCACTGCATTGTTATGAAGCAAATCCCAAATACCATATTATTTCAACTGAAAATATTTCTGTAAAGTCCCCTAAAGGATATGGACTTTTTTATAAAACATATATGCACAATACCACATCACACTAAAAAAATTAATAATAGTTCTCTAATATCAGTAAATATCCAATGTTCAAATTTCCCCAATTGTCTTGTTAAAGTTTTTACACTTGACTTGTTTGAATCAAAATTCAAATAAGGCCCATACTTTGCAACTGGTAAGTGTTTTTGTTGTTGTTACAATTTGTTGGTTGAAAAAATTGAGTCATTTGTCTTTTAGAGTTTTCCACACTCCAGATTTTGCTGCTTACATCCATCCCAGTGGTGTCACTTAATGTGTTCCTCTGTATCACCAAGTCATTCTAACTCGAAAAAGCTACACTACAATTCTATGCTACCCTCCTCTAGGGATTGTAGTATTATTAAAAGTTCTATATGTGGTAGGTGCTTTTGAGTTATAAAATCAGAAGCAGATTTCATTTCCTTTAAGTTTCCATGGTCCCCTACCACTCTCTCAGATGCTCCTTCTGTAGCTTTCACACGCTGATGGTCTCCTCTTTCTTCATTGCATTCTCTTTTCCTTTCAGGAACATTCAGAAGATAAGCAATATCCCCAGAAATGTCAGGATCCCCTCTTGTCACATCTGCAGCCCCTCTCTTCTGGCCCAGCACACATGGAGCTGAAGCACTACTACAGCATCTGCCAAGATACCGCCCTGGGGGGACCGGGCTTCCAAGAAAGAGGAGGAGAGTTGAAAAGGGAGGAGAGGAGTCGGAACTCCCTAAGCCCCACCATAGCACCCAAACTCAGCTTAGAGGTTCGAAAACTCAGCAATGGCAGGTTATCAACGTCCCTGAAGCTGGGGCCCCTGCAACCTCGGGGAGTGCCACTTCGGGAGAAGAAGGCAACCCAGATGGTGGTCATTGTGCTTGGTAAGTTTGGGTTGGCTTGAGTTGGCTTGGGTTGGATTAAGTGGGGTTAGGCTAAGTTAGGTGGAGCTGGAGGAGGATGCTAATGCAGGCACATTTGACAGAAATTGGAAATCCAATGACTACGATATTTATAAAATGTTTACAATGTAAACATTTTGTGTATAAATATTAACTCTGTGTATAAATATTTTTATAAAAATATTTTTGTTTTGTGTATAAATATTAACTCTGATAGAAATTCAAAAGACCTAGATTGAAATTTATAAAGCTGAACAAGCCACCTAATTGAGCTCTATTTTGCTTCTATCATATGGAGTTATAATGCATGAGTCAAATAATAAATAAGACAATGATTCAATAAAAGTGTCTGGCACATATTGGATATTTAGTAAATGCTTACTTATTTTAAAATATAAAGTGAAAAGAAAAACAGGAATGCAAAACACTACCACAATATGGTGTGATAACATCTAGATTATTTTAAGTACAGAGTACAAAGTTCACCAAGATGTCAAAAGTGATTGTCTTTGAGTGGTGGGTGGTTATTTTCCTTCTTTCTACTTTTCTGTATTTACCAAGTTTTCTGTAATGTGTACAATCAGAGCTAATTTTTATAGTAGAGAAATATAAACTTTCTTTAAATAAAGAAATTAAAAATTTATAAATCACAAGTACCACACAATTAATGAAGGAAATTCATTCTGTTCAGTGTCACCGACAAACCCCAATTTTCTCATATATTCGAGATTTTACTAAAACTCCCAGATGTAATCTCAATAGCAGAAACTGTGTCAATCACGTCTTTATGTTCTTCTTCCCTATCGGAGCCTAGGATCACATCTTGCAGGGGTAGACATCAAATAAATGTCTGAATTGAATTGAAAAGGAAAAAAAGAAAAAAACTAGTAAAAAACTACCCAAAGACCAAACTAGAAAATTGGTTTGGTAACAAAGGCCTGAGGTGAAGCCAAGACATTAGCAGGCAATTTTCTCATCTAAAAAAAGTTTGGCTCATCACACCTACTTCATAGGGTTGTTATAAAAAGTAAATGGGTGTGTAAAACTTCCAGCATAGTGGCTGGCACAAAGTAGACAAGCGTGAGTCATGTGCATGTCATAACAAAAGGAGTAGGCAAATCCCTTACCTGGTTTCTCTCTTCCTTTGCAACCTAGGGGCCTTCATTGTCTGCTGGCTGCCCTTCTTCTTGACTCACATTCTCAATGCCCACTGCCAAGCATGCCACGTGTCCCCAGAGCTTTACAGCGCCACGACGTGGCTGGGCTATGTGAACAGCGCCCTCAACCCTGTGATCTATACCACATTCAATGTCGAGTTCCGCAAAGCCTTCCTCAAGATCCTGTCTTGCTGAAGGAGGAGAGCAGGGAATACTCCCTGTACCCATTTCTAGCTGCCAGGCTGCGGGGCCACAGGCCAGGGCCTGCTCAGAAAGACTGTGCAATGTCCTCTGGCGTGTGCTAGGAAGAAGGACATCCCGAGTGGCTGATGTAAGCAAACTCTTCTTCCAAATCAGAATGTTCTACCTCCCCAGCTAAAATCTGACTTCATTCTGACAATCTTCAAATGACTGGGGAGCCCCAAAATGATAAGCAATAATTCAGAAAGGAGCTGAGAAAACATGACTCACACAAAATTGTCATTGGAGGCATGATTCATCACAGGGAAGGAAAAATGAACAGATCTCATCATTCTCAACTTGCCTGGGATCCTTGAAATCTCAGCCAGTAAACCATCTTGCAGAACAACCAATCTCTCTTCCCTCAAACCTCTAATTAACTGTCAGGCTATCCGTGTGCTCGCGTGGGCCCATTCCCTCTTGATCATTCCTTTCCTTCACTGTATCTGGAAATATGAATGGCAAGGCCAGAACTTCCACCTCGCTGTAGAATCCGACTGGCTACAATTGATGAGGTGAATTCCTCACCCCAAGGGGAACACTGTCCCACATTGGGACCAGAGGTCTGTTTCAAATCGTACTACCCTTGTCTTTTAGGTCTAGCTAAGAAGTCCCTTTGATTCCATTCCCTTACTCTCTTGAGGCAGTCTCAGAGTCTCAACTTCCAGAGTCATTCAAGATGGGGATGCTAACTGCAGAAGGGATGACAATGCCCACTGTAGTACCACTGTTAGACCTTATAGTTCAGAACATGCCATAGATATGCTTTTCACAACACTATAAAGTTTTCCCACCCAGGGCATCTCCATTTTTCTGCTGAACAGAGACCCAACATAGTCATGCACCTCATAATGACATTTTGGTTGACAGACCACATATACAAATGGTATTCCCGTAAAATTATAAGAGATGAAAAATTCCTATCACCTAGTGATGTCATAGCCATTATAATGTTGTAGCACAATGCATTACTCCCATGTCTGTGGTGATGCTTGTGTAAACAAATCTACTGTGATGCCAGTCATATAAATGTATACAATTATGTACAGTACATAATACTTGATAATAAATGACTATGTTACTGGTTTATGTATTTATTATACTTTTTATTTTTATTTTAGAGTATACTCCTTCTACTTATTAAAAAAAAAGTTAACTGTAAAACAGCCCGAGGCAGGTCCTTCAGGAGGTATTCCAGAAGAAAGCATTGTTGTCATAAGAGATGACAGCTCCATGTGTGTTATTGCCCCTGAAGACATTCCAGTAGGACAAGATGTAGAGATGGAAGACAGTGATATTGATGATCCTGACCCTGTGTAGGCCTAGGCTAATGTGTTTGTTTACGTCTTAATTTTTAACAAAAAAGTTTAAAAAGGAAAAAATAAAATAAAAAAATTTTAAATAGAAAAAAGCATATACAATAAGGATATAAAGAAAGAAAATATATTTGTACAGCTGTACAATGTGTTTGTATTTTAAGCTGTTATTATAAAAAGAGTCAAGAAGTTAAAAAATTAAAAAGTTTACAAAGTAAAAAAGTTACAGTAAGCTATGATTAATTTATTATTGGAGAAAAAAAAATTTTTTTAGTAAATTTAGTGTAGCCTAAATAGATAGTGTTTATAAAGTGTATGATAGCGTACAGTAATGTCCTAGGCCTTCACATTCACTCACCACTTACTCACTGACTCACCCAGAGCAACTTTCGGTCCTGCAAGCTCCATTCGTGGTTAAGTGCCCTATACAGATGTACCATTCTTTATCTTTTATACCACATTTTTACTGTACCTTTTCTATGTTTAGATATGTTTAGATACACACTTACCACTGTGGTACAGTTGCCTAGAGTATTCAGTACAGTAGCATGCTGTCCAGTTTTGTAGCCTAGGAGCAGTAGGCTATACCATATAGCCTAGGTGTATAGTAGGCTATACCATCTAGGCGAGTGTAAGTATACTCTATGATGTTTGCACAGCGATGAAACATCATAACCATGCATTCCTCAGAACATATCCCCATCATTAAGTGATGCATGACTGTACTTTCAGACCCTGAGGCTCACTGAGTAGTGTCTGCAAAGTGCCAGTCACTTCCTCAGGTTCTGGTTACATAAGAATAAATAAGAAAGCTCCTGTCCTCAAGGCGCTCACTGCCTGCTCCTATGTTTGCTCATGTACTAGTCTGAGGGTGGTAGGCAATCAGCTAGGCTGCCAGATGACCTCAGAACCGAGGGTGCCAGGCAGGGTGGCTGTCCAAAGCCATCACATGGACAATCTGTGTAAAGTCCTAGCACAGATCCCAAACGTCACCACTCCAACAACTAAGGTTAAAGGTATAATAGAAATAATTTGTAAATGTTATTCAAAATTGCATTTAGAAGGAACTTGAATATTCTCACCATTTACCTTCTCACCCACAGAAGCTATTTTTTATTGATTGCAGAATCATGGTAAAAGTATAGCTAATTTATGAAATATCATCCTGAACTTCAATTAATTTACTTTTAAGAGCTATTAGTGTATAGACATGACAGATACCTGCTGCAATGCTGTTAAAACTTTAAAGTGCATAAGAACTTTACAAGGAATCCAAGGCCTCCTTTGCCCTGTATTTATTTCTCTAACCCTTAAGTATATAATAAGTAAATATATACAGCCCCAGTGATTTACTTACCTGTTACTCCTGAATGCTTTTAATGCCAACATTTTTTAGATGTCTATAACGATGTTTATATTGTAACACAGTGGGAAAATTCTGTCTGCCCACGAGTTCTTGTAACTTGTGCCATCTAGGTCAATAGGTTTACCAGCAAAGCTGGGTCTTGAGACAATTACAATTTGCAAAAGTAAAAATAAAAGATTATTCCATGCAAAATAAACAGAAAACAGGTGAGATGGTGGGGTAAAAGATCATAGAATTTCACATCAAAATCAGAGTTCTACAGCGTGGGCAACATAGTGAAACCCCATCTCTAAAAAAATGAAAAAAATTAGCCAGGCATGGTGGTGCACACCTGTAGTCCCAGCTACTCAGGAGGCTGAGGCAGGAGGATCCCTTGAGCCCAGGAGTTCCAGGCTGCAGTGAGCTATGATCGCACCACTGCACCACAGCCTGGGCGACAGAGTGAGACCTCGTCTCAAAAAAAAAAAAATCAGAATCTAAAGGTACAAACATACGCAACATCAGTATTATTATATTTGTGAGGAAGAATAATAGCAAATATTTTGTATCCTTTCTTTACATCACATTCAACCCCTATGAGAAGCTTAAGGAAGATAAACTCCATTTTATAGATGAGGAAACTGAGGGCAGGAGGTTAAGAAATTTGCCCTAGGTCACACACAGTCAGTAAGTGGCAGATCAGAGATTCAAATTGCCTCTGTCTGATTACCAAGCCCAGGCCATTAGCCTCCCCCAAGATGGGTAAAAGGGAGGGGAGGAAAAGGTGGGAAGAAAAAGACGGAACAAAGGTTCCTGGGGGAGTCGCACCCTACCCTATCCACTTGCACCAAGAACTTCCCCAGGAACCCAGCCCAAGGCATTGATCTCACTCTCCTGCCATGTCTAATTTCTAAAACAGTAATAGGAAATCCATGTCTATTTTTATAGAATCATGGAACAGTTTTTAGAGAGTATTTGGTTCTACACTCTCATTCATTTGCAGAAAAGGGAACTGAAGCCCAGAACTGTTTTCTCCTAGTTGGTCAATGACAGACAAGTATTCTAATGTGCTGAATCCTAGCTCAATGCCCTGTCTACTTTGCCACACTCCCCAAGAGCCCCATTAAAACTGCCAACTCCGTACAGACACAAGGTGAAAGCCATATTGTCACCTCCACCATTAAACAGAGAGGCACCTCTTCCCTAGATAGTGTCCATTATCCTTAATCCTAGACACATCTTCTTCCCAGAACTTTCTTATAATCCAGGAAAAGCTTCCCAGAGAAATCCCAAACGCATCTCCCAAGCTATTGCTTCAGCCTCTTCTTCATTCTACCTCCTCTGCCTCTACAGTTCCCACCATGAACCAGCACATTTAACCTCAGGGCTCTACTTTCAGAGCCAGCATGGCCAAAAATCCCATGAGAGACATTGGCCTAAATGACGCAGAGCAGAGTTCTTGGAACAAATCTATTCTGGATCCCAAAGAAGTCTCACAGTTGCTCACACTATTTGGGTAAAGTTCAAGTAGTATGGAAATCCAAATAGATTACAACCAACATTCAACTCTAGACCTTAGATAAATATTTTCTTCTTCTAGGACACCATCCTCTAATGCTCCATCCATTCTCATTTACTAAATCAATCAGTTATTCAATAAATATTGATTGATCACCTTCCATGTACCAGGCACTGTGCTGGTGCTGGGGAACTTCATCAAGGAAGACACAGTCCCTGTCCCCAGAAACTTATAGTCCAACAGAGGGGTAGAATATATGTGTGTAGTGAGGGACCTGCTTGTTACCTACAATAAAGAGCACTCATGGTGTTTGGAAGCCTTATATTCATCCCTGAGATGGCTTCCTGGACAAGTGTTGTCAGTATTGAGACAAAATTAAAAAAAAAAAAAGTAAGAAGGGTGTTCCAGGCAGAGTAAACTCCTGAAAAGCTAAAGATAAGAAGCAAGAAACATGCAAGAAATTTCAAATAATTCCATCTGGCTGTAGAGAAGAGGCCCTAGGGACAGGATGGGAAAGGAAAGGGCCTCATTTTTGAAGACCTCCTCCAGCTCTGCTCAGGTGGCAGCTGAGCTGATGGTGATACTTCTTGCAGATGACCTCTATATCTTGCCTCCTCTGCCCTCCATGTGGATAATGCACACCACAGAATATCCATTGCTGATTTATTTAACTACTTCTCACTGAGCTACACTGAATTTCAACAAATGGAGAATTTAATTTGAATTCCTTACTCTTTGGTCCAAAAAAGGAGGAATGTCTAGTTGAACAGATGTGGAATCAGCAGATGGTTAAAATTAAGGCAGTTCCAAGACTTTAGGTCAGAAACCAAGGATCAGGCAAAGAGATTTGTTTTCCTGAATGCTTGGGTCAGAACTAAACAGAGAGGCAGAAAGGTTAAGGGATACACTTACAACTGGCTGTTTCCTGGAGGTCCTAACTACCAGGCCTGTGCTCCGTTGGTTCGGTATCTGCTGACACTAGAAAACTGAAAAAGCTTAATTTGAATCAATACACAGAGAGCAGAGAGAGATGACAGGCAATTAACTTGATTCCTCCTTTCTACCTAATTGTCTCCTCATCAACTTAGGAAGGGAGTGAGTTTCCATGGCTACCTCTTGACACAGAGATTCACTGTGGGTGATGCCAGTGTCAGCTCAGTTCTGTAGCACACACCGGTAGAGGCACAACCCAAGAGTCTATGCCAAGCACAAGACCTGGGACCTCTTGCTCCACCCACTCTCACTTCAATTAATCATCCTCTCTCCATCATTGTGCATTGAGTTCCTGCTTTGTGTAGGGTCTGCTGAGCACTGGGAGCAGAGGTGCAGTGGCTGTAGGCCTCCAAGGATGAATGTGTACCAGAAAGGGTTCTGGGCTTTGCCCAAGGTGGCTCTGACCACCTCATGGGCAAGACAACAGAGAGAAATGAGTCAAGAACTGGAGTTCTAGTGCTAACACAGACAAGTGACCTCAGGCAAAGAATTTAACCTCTGTGAGCCTCAGTTTCCTTGTGAGTAAAATGGGGACCTGAAGGCTTGGCCTTCCTTACTAGACCATTTGAAGATTAGATAAAATCATGTATTAGAAGTTATTTTAGTCTGTTCCTGCTGCTATAACAAAATAGCTCAGACTGGGTAATTTACAAATAATAGAAATTTATTTTATCACAGTTCTGGAGACTAGGAAGTCCTAGATCAAGGCACCAGCAGGTTCAGTGCCTGATGAGGGCCTGATTTCTACTTTTAAGATGGTACTTTGTTGCTGCATCTTCCTGAGGGGACAAACACTGTGTCTTCACTCGGCAGAAGGGCAGAAGGGCAAAAGGCCTAGCTAGTTCCCTCTAGCCCTTTTATAAGGCACTAATCCCATCCATAAGGGCAGAGTCCTTATGACTTAATCACCTCCTAAAGGTCCCACCTCTTAATACTGTTGCATTGGGGAATAAGTTTCAACACGAATTTTACAGGGGACACAAACATTTTTTTTTTATTTGAGAATATTATGGGGGTACAACACTTTGGTTATATATATTGCCCATGCACTGCCCGTGTCAGAGCTACAATCGTGGTCATCTCCCAAACTGTGCTCCCCACATCCATTCAGTGAGAGTTTTTCCCAGCCCCTCCACCCCCCTCCCTCCTGCCCACCCCCTGATGAATATTATTGCCCTGTGTGATGTAGGTGTTGATCAGTTAGTACCGATTTGATGGTGAGTACCAGTGGTGCTTGTTCTTCCATTCCTGTGACACTTCGCTTCGAAGAATGGGCTCTAGCTCCAACCAGGATAATACCAGATGTGTTAATTCACTATTGTTCCTTATTGCTGAGTAATACTCCATGGTTTACATATACCACATTTTATTAATCCACTCATGTATTGACGGGCACTTGGGTTGTTTCCATAACTTTGCGATTGTGAATTGTGCTGCTATAAACATTCGTGAGCAGATGTCTATATTATAAAATGTCTTTTTTTCCTTTGGGTAAATATCCAGTAGTGGGATTGCTAGGTCAAATGGTAATTCTACTTTTAATTCTTTGAGGTATCTCCATATTCTTTTCCATAGAGGTTGTACTAATTTGCAGTCCCACCAGCAGTGTATGAGTGTTCCTATCTGTCCACATCCCCACCAACATTTGTTGTTTGGGGATTTTTTAATATGAGCCAATCTCACTGGAGTTAAGTGATATCTCATTGTGGTTTTGATTTGCATTTCCCTGATGATTAGAGAAGTTGAGCAATTTTTTATATGTTTGCTGGCCATTATTCTGTCTTCTTTGGAAAAGTTTCTGTTCATGTCCTTTGCCCATTTTTTAATAGGGTTGTTTGATTTTTTCTTGTTGATTTTCCTAAGTTCTGTATAGATTCTTGTTATCAGCCCTTTATCAGAGGTGTAGCATGCAAACATTTTCTCCCATTCTGTAGGTTGTCTGTTCACTCTAGTGATAGTTTCCTTGGCTGTGCAGAAGCTTTTTAATTTGATCAGGTCCCATGTATTTATTTTGGTTGGTGCTATGATTGCTTTGGGGGTTTTCTTCATAAATTCTTTGCCTAGGCCAATGTCCATCAGAGTTTTTCCAACGTTTTCTTCGAGAATTCTTATGGTTTCATGTCTTAGGTTTAGATCTGTTATCCATTGTGAGTTGATTTTCGTGAGAGGTGAGAGGTGGGACACAAACATTTAAACCATAGCAGAAGTGCTTTGTCAACTGTAAAGCCCTAACAAATATAAGATTATTATTATCATTGCTGTTATTATTATTATTCCCCTAAGCAGCTGTTTCTATCATACCTATCTGGTTCACAGCCCACCCAGAGCCTTTCTCAAGTTATTTGGCACAGTCTTTTCAACCTCCCACATGAAATCTGATTTTTCTCTTGTCTTTTAGTTCCTATACATGCCCAGGATACTTGGTTGACTTTGTAATCTGATTGTTAGACAAATGGATAGCACCTAACAGGGCACCCTTTCCTGCTTACACAGCCAAGTGCACAAGTATGTTATGATCTTACACCCAGGCTCACAATGGCAGATGCTTGCTGAAGGCTACCTTGGGTCCTCTGTTCCTCTTCTGGTCAGGGAATGAAAAGCAGAACCCATCTATTCTTCAATACTGTCTGTCTTTGTCCCTTATGGGGTCTAAGCTGATACCCCTTCCTCTAACTCCATCTCTTCCTACCTGGACGAAGTGCCTTGGACATAGTGTATTAGTTTTCTAGGGCTGCCATAACAAAGTACCACAAACTAGGTGGCTTAAAACAACAGAAACTTATCCTCTCACGTTCTGGAGGCTGGAAGTCTGAAATTAAGATGTTTGCAGGGCCATGCTCTCTCTAAAGTCTGTAGGGGAGGAGGCTCTTTGCCTCTTAGCTTCTGGTGGTTGCTGGCAATCCTTGATGTTCCTTAGCTTGTGGCAGCACACCTTCAATCTCTACCTACATCTTCATGTGGCATTCTCCCCAGTGTGTCTGTGTTCAAATCTCCCCCTTCTTAAAAAGCATTGGATTAGGGTGCACTTTAAGCCAGTATGACATCATCTTAATTTGATTGCATCTGCAAAGACCCTATTTCAAAACAGGATCACAGTTCAGGGGGTAGGACTTCAACATACCTTTTTGGGAGACACGATTTAACCCATAAAATATGGTGAGAGTCATCTGAACAGAAAGAAGACTTGGAATTTGGATGACGTGGGGAAATGTACAAAAGCTATCTCATTCAGAATACCAGATGTCAGATTCCAGCCTTATACTATTACATTACTTATAATATTCCAGAGTATAGTCCCTCTGGTGGCCTAGGTCAAGTCTGTAAAATTTCTGGAGCTCAACTTTCTCACTAGTGAAAGTGACAAGCCAGATTCCTAAGGCTATGATAAAATAGGCTAACAATAATGCAAGATGTATATAAATTATCTTCTGAACCCTAGGAACCTGTAAACATGGTTATTAATAAAAGTCAAAACTGTTCAAAGACAATCACTCTCTGTGTCTTAAAAGAGGAATTCAACAGAAAATTCACTGGGGTTGGGGAAAGCTAAGAGGATATATCATGTATTTATTCTAGTCCATGTAGGATGGGATATCCTATTCCACTCCACACTGACCAAAGGTGGTAGAAGGTGTTTTTCCCTTTGAGAAAAACTGATATAATTGAGCCTTGTGTTATGCTTGAGCAGATTCCATAAGACTCCACATCAAAGACCCTTCAGAAGCTTGTAATTTATCACAACCTATAATCATGGGATTTGAGAGTTGGAAGGGACTTGAGTCCAATCCCCTAGTATTGCAGAAATTCTCTCTTGAACATTTCTGACCCATGATCATCCAGCTATATTAGGGAGCTGGCTCACTTCTTCCCAAGAAATGTGACAGGTTGTCCTTTAGAAAATTCCTCCCTCCATGCTGCCTTATAAAATCTACCTTTTGGTTCCTATTCTCTTCTCTAGCACAGGAACCTCTATTCCATCTTTTCCCATGACAGCCTTTCTGGGATTAGGACAGTTTTCCAAAGTTTCAATTGGTGTATCTCTAGTTCAAGTAACATTTTCTTACACTATTCATCTTGGTTGCTTTCCTTTGGATGTAGCCATGTTATTACTTTCTCTTAAAATACAAAACCTCAAATAGAACATGATTCTCTAAATGTTGTTTAACCAGTTCAGAGTGCCATGAACTCACTAAACGAGAACAAGAGAATTCACCTTCCTTCTACCTTTTTGTTCTATCAGGGCCCTAAGCTGACTGGATGGTGCCTGCCCACATTAGCTGAGGGCAAATCTTCCTTACTCAGTCCACTGATTCAAATGCCAATCGCTTCCTCACAGATATACCCAGCTTATATAATAAATATATAATAAATACATAAATATAGTATACCCAGCTTATAAAATAATGCTTTACCAACCATCTGGGTATCCCTTAGTCCAGTGTAACTGACACCTAAAATTAACCACCACAGTGGTTGAGTGACCCTGAGGGACATGGTGACTTTCTCAAGCCATGGTTGCTATACTTATCCATTTACTGTCAACATTAGGCAAGGGAATATAAAGAGACACCTCATTGGATCAGCTAGGCACTAAATGTATTCTTCCATGTCCCCACTATATGACAACATCCCTGCCTCCTTCTGATGATCAAGATTCAATTATCCTTGCCAGGATGCTCCATCACTTACCTGTTGGTCTCCTGGCATGAGGAGCTCCAAATGACAAGGTGGAAGCCATAACTTAGAGCTTAATGGGATTTTAATGCTCTAGAGCAGCAGTCCCCAACCTTTTTGGCACCAGGGACCATTTTCATGGAAGACAATTTTTCCACAGACCAGGGAAGGTGGGGATGGTTTGGGGATGATTCAAGCGCATTACATTTATTGTGCACTTTATTTCTACTATTATTACATTGTAATATACAATTAAATAATTATACAACTCACCATAGGTTGGGGACCCCTGGTCTAGAGTACATATCCCTTCTTTAAAAACAAAGACCTTTACCTCAAAACATAGCATTACTATAGGATCCAGTAATTCCCCTTCTAATTATATACCCCAAAGAATTAAAAACAGGTATTCAAACAAATACTTGTATACAAACGTTCATAGAACGTATTCACAATAGGCCAAAAGATGGAAAGAACTCACATGTCCACCAACAGATGAATGGATAAATCAATTGTAGTATATACATACAATGGCATATTATTCATCCATAAAAAGAAATGAAGTTGATTCAAGCTACAATGTGGATGAAGCTTGAAGACACTATGCTAATGAAAGAAGCCAGACCCAAAGGTCACATATTATATGGTTTTATTTATATGAAATATGCAGAATAGGTAAATCCATAGAGACAGAAAGAAGATTGGTGGTTTCTAAGGGTGGGAAGAAAGGGGAATGAGTAACTGCTTGATGGGTACACAGTTCTCTTTTGTGGAGGTGAAAATGTTTTGGAACTAGACAGAGGTAGTGGTTGCACAATATTGAGAATATACTAAATGCCACTGAAATGTTCACTTTAAAATGGTTAATTTTATCTTATGTGAATTTCACCTCAATTTAAAAAAATGTTTAAATTACGAAAAGAAATTTAAAAATAAAAAAGAATAGGGACCTCTAACATTCCATGTTCTGGGACTGGAAGACTTAATATGTTAAGATGGCATTTTCTGCAAATTTATATATAGACTTAATGCAATCCCTCTCAAAATCCCAGCAGGATTTTTTTTTTCAGAAGCTTACAAACAGATTGCAAAATTTATATAGAAATGCAAAAGACCTAGAATAGCCACAATGATTTTTAAAAAGAACAAATATCCAGAATAGGTAAATTCATAGAGACAGAAAGAAGATTGGTGGTTTCCAAAGGTGGGAAGAAAGGGTTTGGAGAATGTATACTCCCCAATTTTAAAACTAACTATAAAGCTACAGTTACCAAGACAGTATGATATTGGCATAAGGACAGACACATAGACTGGAAGAGAATTGAGAGTCTAGAAACAAATTTTTAGATTTATGCTCAATTGATTTTCAACAAAGGCAATTTATAGAGAAAGGAAAGACTTTTAAACAAATGGTGTTGTGACAATTAGATATTCACATGCAAAAAGATGAATTCATACTAAGTGAAAGAAGCAAGACACAGGAGACTACATATTGTATTAATATTATTCCATTTATATGGTTTATCCAAAAAAGGCAAATCTTTAGAGTCAGAGAGTGGATTAGTGGTTGACTGGGGCAGAGGATGGGAAAGGGAATGACCAGTAAATAAGCATGAGGGATCTTGCTATGGACTGATTTGTGTCTCTCCAAAATCCATCTGTTGAAGCCCTAATCTCCAATGTGACTATATTGGGAGATAGGGTCTATATGAAGATAATTTAGGTTAAATGAGATCATAAGAGTGGGGCCCTGATGTGACTGGATTAGTGTCCTTATAAGAAGAGACATAAGAGAGGTTGTTTCCCAGATCTATGTATTCTATTGATTGGGTCAGCACACATAATGGTCATTGATTTAGAATGTATACTGTTGTCTGGAAGCTGGTGTCTCATCATCAGAAGGTATCATCTCCAAGCTGATGCCTCAGTTGTGCATTCAAAAAGCTATTCTACATTCTAGTAGGCTGGAAACTTCTGGGAGGTGTGACATGTGATAGGAGCAATGGATCCCATAGTCATGTGCACACAGCCGCACCTCCATCTATCCAAGCAATTACTTTAGTCTGATGCAGTGTTTGTCAGGATCCTGTTTCAGTGGATCAAATGCTACATAAGCACTGTCTGGCTGAAGTTGTATGATAGGAAAGATAAGTGCCAACTCCTATCAAAATGAATCACAAGGTGGAAAGGGCCCATTATAACAAACTTGCCATTAAGAAGCTGGTTGATCTCCTTGAGGGATAAAGACATACTGGGAGCTCAATGCTGGTATCTGTTGCTGGCAGGCTGGATATTCAGCAGTGGCAATAGTTAGATCTGCCTTAGCAAGGGAGAGCCCATGTTGTTAGGCCTATTCACATCTTCCATCTTTACCACCATTTCTCAGCCATGGTTGTACTTACCCATTTACCATCAAAATTCTGTCCCTATTATGTAAGAGAAGAACTATCTTCTCCTGATTGTGAAGGTCAGTTAGCCTTGCTAGCATGGTGACTCCATTCCTTACCTGTTAGTCCATTTGAGATAGGAAACCGGCAGACCCCGTCCAATAAAGAGCCATTATGCCCGAACCAATGTCTCTGATAAAACAAAAGATGCTGGAGAAACTGGCCAAAACCAGCTAGAACCCAGATGGCCATGAGAAACCTCAGGTTACCCTCACTGCTCATTATACCCTGCTTATAATGTATTAACGTACTCCCACCAGTGCCATGATAGTTTACAAATGGCATGGCAACTCCAGAAGATACCGTTTATTGTTTAAAAGAGGAGGAACCCTCAATTCCAGAAACTCTCCACCCCTATCCCAGAAATCATATGAAAAATCCTCCCTCTGCTTAACATAAAGTTAAATAGAAGGCATAAAATAAGACCCCAGAAACTCACAAAGTGCTATTCTCTGTTGCTCTGAGAGATAGCAGCTGCCCTGTCTATGTGGCAGCCTCCTTTTATTTTTTTTCTTACTTTAATAAACTTGCTTTTGCTTTACTCTGTCTTGAATTCTTTCCTGCATGAAGCCAAGAACCCACTTGGCCTTCAAACAGATGCCAGTTTGGGGTCTACTTTCCTGTATCACATTAATGTGCCTGTTATGCCAGCACTGATAGAAGCTGGCTGACATCAACTAGCTAGGGCATTCTGTTTCCTAGGTTGTGTAGGGTCAACTGGCCAAGTCATTTGCTACTACCCATAAGTGATATATATGCCTATCTCAGATCATTTCTCTTAACAGGTGCACTGCTTGATACTTTACCCATTAGGAAGAATTCCCCTCATCCCTATCTTTCAGGGACACCCCTGAGTGGGACTGCACTCTTGTAGTGTTATAATAGTCTATTTTTGGCTTGCTACTCCATTCAGATCTTACCTATCCATAAACCAAATCACCCCATACTGGCACACATGTTTCTTTTGGTAGTGTGTGTCAGCTAATCTGTTAGATTAAATGGAATTTTTCCATATGTAAAAAGTTGTTCAAACATTGAGGTGCTTCTATTTGATAAAAGTTTATGCTACTTTGCCCAATAAAATCCTTTTGATTGTCAAAAAACAAAAAGTGAGGCATCAATGCAAGACTGGTAGGTGACATAGGAGTGTGGGCCATCTACTCACACAGCTTATTTGTGCTCTCTGGCTCTCCAGTGCTAATCCCAGATGTACCACCTTTTTCCTTATGATTGCTGGTGGGCCTGCCTGACTTCATAACTTGGGGGATCTGTCAGAACTTATGGTGGGCAGTTCTGGTGGAATGGATACCTGGCATCCCACAGTCAGATGCTCCGATTCTACCAGGAACCGGTAGCACACCAGGAGCTATTTATCTAAAGGTACGTAGTTCTCTGCTGTAGATAGTTTGCCTTGCTTCCAAATCCTACGGGTCTGTTGGGTTTTCCTATCAAAGATTGCCATAAAACCTACACAGCACTTTTCCTATCAATGATACCTCCTGTAGCACAGGCTCCACTACATCATGCGACTGAAATCACAGAGAAGCTTGCATCACAGCCTGGTCCTGATGCAGAGCCCTTTCCCACTCTGGACCCTACCCAAAGCTGGTAGACTTTTGCTTCACCTGGTACATGGGCTGGAGCAGTATTTCAACTGTGAAATATGCTGTTTCCAGAACCAGAAGAGGCTTATTGGGTGTGTGCTTCCTTCTTAGTGATGGGAAATACAAGTTACAATAATTTGTCCTTTACTTTGAAGGGCATGTCCCAGCATACCCCAGCCCAGTGGACCTCTAAAAACTTCTCTGATCCATTGGCCTAGGCAAAGAATTTATGAAGAAGACCCCAAAGCAATCACAGCAGCAACAAAAATAAATAAATGGGACCTGATCAAATTAAAAAGCCTCTGCACAGCCAAGGAAACTATCACTAGAGTGAACAGACAACCTACAGAATGGGAGAAAATATTTGCATGCTACACAGCTGATAAAGGGCTGATAACCAGAATCTATACAGAACTTAGGAAAATCAACAAGAAAAAGTCAAACAACCCCATGAAAAAATGGGCAAAGGACATGAACAGAAACTTTTCAATAGAAGACAGAATAATGGCCAACAAGCATATAAAAAATTGCTCAACTTCTCTAATCATCAGGGAAATGCAAATCAAAACCACAATAAGGTATCACTTAACTCCAGTGAGATTGGCTCATATCAAAAAGTCCCAAAACAACAAATGTTGGTGGGGATGCGAACAGATAGGAACACTCATACACTGCCGGTAGGACTGCAAATTAGTACAACCTCTATAGAAAGTAATATGGAGATACTTCAAAGAATTAAAAGTAGAACTACCATTTGATCCAGCAATCCACTACTGGGTATTTACCTAAAGGAAAAAAAGACATTCTATAATAAAGACATCTGCACACGAATGTTTATAGCAGCACAATTCACAATTGCAAAGATGTGTAAACAACCCAGGTGCCCATCAATACACGAGCAGATTAATAAAATGTGGTATATGTATACCATGGAGTATTACTCAGCAATAAAAAACAATGGTGAATTAACACATCTGGTATAATTCTGGATGGAGCTAGAGCCCATTCTTCAAAGCAAAGTGTCACAAGAATGGAAAAACAAGCACCACTGGTACTCACCATCAAATTGGTACTAACTGAGCAATACTTATGTCACACAGGGCAATAATATTCATCAGGGGGCAGGCAGGTGGGAGGGGATAGAGGGGATGGGAACACTCTCACTGAATGGATGTGGGGTGCACAGTTTGGGGGATGTTCACGATTGTAGCTCTGACACGGGCAGTGCATGGGCAATATGTATAGTCAAAGTGTTGTACCCCCATAATATTCTGAAATTAAAAAAAAAAACTTCTCTGATCTGGCAAGTCTCTGAATCTTCAGTGTTTTTCATCTCCGACCTACAGAGTGTATGTGCCTAGCCAAGGCCTCCAATGTACTTGCTACATCTTTTTCATTTGGTTTATTAACATGATGTCATAGATGTAGCAAACCAATGAGAAGTTCTACAAAATGTCCAGATAGTCCAGGTCCCTTTGGACTCTACTATGTCAGTAGATGGGAGAATCTACATAGTCCTGAGGCAAGACTGTAAATGGAAACTTGTATTCTTCCCAAGTGAATATGTTTCTGGTCTTCCTTACTGACAGGGATGGAAATGAACACATAAACACACTAAATAAATGACTTCATACTGTGTTCTTGAGGCCATGTTAAAGACATCAAACGTGGCACAGAAACTGCAATTAGGGCTACTGCTTAGCTGATTGAGTGGTAGGTAGTCCACTGTCATCCTCCAGGTTTTTGTAGGGGCTGGATTGATGAATCAGTAAAGACCATCACTCCTGCATCCTTTAGATCTTCAAGGTCACTCTAATCTCTGTGATCCCACCCCACCCCCATTTTTTAATTTATTATCTTGCCTTGAGGGGAAGTTTCAGAAGCTTCCACTTGGTCTTCCCCACTACACACTAGTTCTCACTCCTCAAATCAAGCAAAACAACAGATGGTTCTGCCAACTACCACAAACGTCCATTCCAATCTATAATTGAAATGGACATATTTGGGAACTAAGGAAAGACCCACTGTGAGTCATACCTAGCCATTTACTACCTGGCTCCTATATGAACCCCATTCTAACAGGGGACCGTGACAGCACTCTGAGTTTCTAACAAATACAGACTCTGAGTTGGAGATTCACACGTAGAAAGTTTATTGGAACTTTAGGATCAACACCTGTGTGGGACAAAGGAAGATTGGGCAGAGGAGAAGCAGAACATTCAGTCATAGCAAAGGCTTCAGCAGATCCCACGGGGGTCTCTGGATCTGGGATGGTTCTTTACACTTGCCCTGCCTTTAGGCATATGAACCAGGCTTTTATATGCTCATAGTGATGAATTCTAAAAAGCATCTGTCTCCAGGAAGAAGCCACAGCCTTGGGCTGATGGTTCTCTTCAGCTGAGGAGCAGTCCTGGAGAAGGATTCAGCTGACAGCCATTGGCTATTAGCTGCCAATACTCCCCACAGCGGGGGAAACTGCTTGAGTTCTGACGGCGACTGTAGGCAGTGGACCATAGCACCTACTACATATGCTCAACTAAAATTGTCAGGTGTTTCGTACTGAAGTTTTATTAACCAAGTCTCATTCATCTTGAACTTTTGAAGTAGATTTTTGGAGGCAATGCTGGATCTTGTATTTGTCATCTATTCAACTAGTTGGTTTTATCCTAGCATTCCAGCCTGCTAAGTCACTTTGAATTTTAATTGTGATATATATTTACTGTCTTAGACTTCCTTTGATATTTAAATTATCTTCAAATGGAAGAAGACATTAAAGGTAATGTACTTATGTTACTGATAAGCCATTGAGGCATGAATCCTTAGAGTCAGAGTCATATGATATTTGTAGGACTTGTAAAAGCTACATCACATGCTCTTTCAGCATACACAAATACACTTACAGTTATTATTATCTGGCCCACAAGCTATTTTCTGATCAAGGACAATATGAAAAGATCCATGAAATGTTTTGTCGAATTCAAAATTTACTATTGTATCAGTTAGAATGTCTTTGCCCCAAATATCAGAAAACCCTGACTCAAATGTTCTTAAACAATGAGAAAGTTCATTATCACTTCTGAAGAAGTCTATAGGAAGTATGAGCTTCAGGCTGGAGGATTCAATGGTTTAGCAATGTCATCATGAATTCAAGCTCTTCCCATCTCCCCTGTCTGCTAAGCTCAGAGGACTGCTTCACTCTCAGGCCGGCTCCCCACCCCACACCTCGATGGGTACAAAGTAATGGAGTCATATCTGACACAACGTCCAGCAGCGGCAGAACCACTCTTCTTCTCATGTCATTTCTTTGCTCGATACCCCTAGAAGACTTCCCCTTGTGGCCTATTAACCAGGATTAAATCACAACAGCAATCCATCCTCGCAAGGTGAATGAATACCAAGATTGGATTAGCCTTAAGTTAATCATTTGCAGTAGAATAGATGTCAAGGCTTGCTTACTGATCTCTAGTTGATAGAATCTAATCTGGTCCCCTTCAGCCTTCAGTCACCTTTCCCATTTGCTGTAACCCCAACAGATTATTGATAGAGGATCTGAGAACCCCTCTACGTTGCACATTATTTCAATTTCCTAGCATTTAATAAACTGAAATCCACTTAGAGAGGTTTCATATTTTCTTACTTTCTCACCTATGTGGGACTTCAATTCTCACTGCATCTTCCCTTCAAAACTGAAGGTGGTACATCCTCGTGTCTTTTTCCTCTGGCTCCTGCATCTGAAAGTTGGCTTTCATTTTCCCCACATCCCCTACAGAGCTAAGCTGAGTTCCATCATCTGTTTCAATAAGAAATCTACTCACACCAAGCAATTAATAAGTCTTAGTGGAATTATCCAAGATTTTCACAGTTCTGTGGCTGAAAGAAAAAAAAAAGAAAAAGAATTATCCAAGATTTGAGCAGAGTGGGGAAGGGGGGTTGCAGATCACTGTCTTCCTGGTTTTGTCTCTCTCCTGTCTCTGCTCCTTACTACCTTTCTCCCAAATGTGGCCTGGGAGCTCCTAAGTCTTCTCTGATCCTTGGTGCCCAAACTCTGGGGATCTCCATCCCTTTCCCTAGTGGGATAATAGCAATGGACTCCTTCCACACAAACACACTGTCTCTCTAAGAGAAATACCATTTTCTCCATCTTGTTACAACTACTTTTTGCACCTTGGAGAAGACAAAAGCAAAATAAACAATAGAAGAAAGTAAGAACTACTTTACCTTCTGTTAACATCTCACTACCTTACTTACTCAAAGAGCACGGTGCTCCATGTTTGTGCTTCTCCTTACTCTAAGCAAAGCAGCCTTTAGCACTTTTTGTAAAGCTCAGCTCATTCCTAACTTTAGTCTCCTTTATTCTGTTCTTGAAGGTTCATGACAGTCTTTTGTGTTCAAGCTTATCTATAATCCCCTCCCTTTGCCTTTTGTTCATGTCCTTTTAAAAGCCTGAGCTCTGCAGAGAGCTCCCTGTACAACCACCTCCTTCTTTAGCTGTCTCCCCCTTTATCATTGGAATTATTTCCTATTATATTATAATCAGGATTTTATTGTTTAAATCTCCCACCTCTCGCGAGTCATGTTCTTTTCTAAAGTCTCACATCACAGAATCACACCTGTGGTAAATAATCTTTTGAAGTGAAGAGTTAATTTGTAATGCAAATAATTACTTCTTTATCTTATTTTCAAGTAGGAACTTTCACATATCAAATTTTCATAAAGATAAATTAAGGGCAAATTATTTCACACCTTTTCCTTCTTTGTCACTTACTCTCCTTCCCCCTCCCATTTTTCTTCTGTCCTTTTCCGCTCTGATTGTTTCCTGCCACCTTCCAGGATTGGTATAAACCCTCTGGGTTTCTCTCTCAAGCTCTGCTTTTACTGAACTGAAATCCTTTCTGTCCATGAATTGGAGCGAACCTTTGTCGTCGTGGCAAACTCACCTACCACCCGCCTCCAGAGAAATCCAAGAGTGAAGCCAAATGAAGAAAGCTCTTCTGTAGGGCGTTGGCTGTACCAGTTACCCCTGACAGCTGGGGATTTCCATCTCCTAACCGCCCTGCCTTTACCAACATCAATTAAAGTCCAACTTCTTTAGTTGAGAAACTCTAAGGAGTAAATCTCTCTATGCTTCAGCTTCCTTAGGAGTAAAATGAGGGCAATGATCTCTGTCCCGTCAACTTTACAGAGTCGTTGGAAAAAAATATGTAAGAAAGTATAAATTGGAAAGCATGATTCATATATAAAAGAATGTCCACTGCTTATGCTTAATCATAGGCCGGTCACCTGAAAATATCAGAATTTTTGAACATGAAACTGAACAGAAGACAATTGTCTGTAGGGAGGATTTTGAGCCTGGAACACTGAGTTTTTTAAATCAAGAACTGCCCTATCCCCACCCACACCGGGGAGAAAGGAAAGGCCAGGGAAGTGGGCGTGCTTCATGACGTAAAAATGTAACTGTCCTCCTAACTGACTTATTTCGCTTTTGAAAACGCTGTAACGACAAAGCCATCCAGACGACGGAGACGGAGGAGAGTGGAGAGAGGGCAGGGCTTGCTCGGGATTTGCAAAGGGAGGTAAACGGAGGGAGCCGGAGGTTCTTGTGAGCTAAGTAAAGCCATTCTATGTAGAGTCAGAATAGAAAGGAAGTAAAAAATGCTCTAACAAGAGAAAATAAATTGAATTATGCTTTAGAAGAAAAGAGAAACTGTGAGATGCCTGTTAGTGAGAAAGAATTCAGTAAAAAGCTAGAAGGAGGAGTAAAACCTTTCAATCAAGAAGAAAACAAAAGCTTGCCTGGTAATTCCATGGCACCACCTCTCCACTCACACCAC
The DNA here is from genome assembly GCA_023783475.1 of Daubentonia madagascariensis. Classification (NCBI taxonomy): domain Eukaryota; kingdom Metazoa; phylum Chordata; class Mammalia; order Primates; family Daubentoniidae; genus Daubentonia; species Daubentonia madagascariensis. Next base: position 11,948,940 of record JAKFHU010001631.1, on the reverse strand, counting down.
CCACCACTATATTCAAACCTTTATGAGGTTTCACCCTGAGGATGTGTAGGAGAAATTTCAACGTTCTTGAATTATTCATTTCATAATGTCAATTGATGAGCAACATCATGGGGGTAGAAGTCGCAATATGAGTTTTATTTCCTGTGAGAAAAAAAATAGGAAGAGCAAATAAATATTGTTTTTTTGGACTCCCCTGGTGATCACACAGATATGACCTCATACTAATTCACAAAGAGGAGACAGAGAACCAAGACAGGAGAACTGGAGCATCCGACTGGCAGAGATACTAAATTCTGCAACCTGGATGTGGTCCATGAGAGTAAAAATGTCATCTAATTAGATGATTTATTTCACTTTTGAAAATTTTTTTTTAGAAAGTAGTAAGGATTTTTATTGTCAAAATGAGAGATCATAACAGAAGACACAAATAAATTAATTGTTCTGATAATTTTGGACTCCAGGGCATCTCTATGGAAGGGTCAGCTCCTTATGTACTGACAGATAAAATACTATCCAAAACAAAAAACAAGAATTTGAGACAGTGTTCAAGACAATGACTGAACATGTGCACAGTGAGGAGAAATAAAAAGGCAGTTTCCCTATTTCCTTTCCTCAGTAAGGTACGTGTTGCATAAAGGTATGAGGCTCATTTTGGTGACAAATGCTTTCGTACGGAAAATTTCGAATGCTTCCATCTCCTCCCCCTAAACAAGTTTCAGGCCCTGACCTGATAATGAACAAGGAAATTGAAATAAGGTGACACTATTTGCACATGAACTCAAGACTATAATCTAACTGTAGTTACCATCTTTACTTAAAAAGTTTAATACCCATTTATCGATACCAAATCAGCAGACTGAATTTTCTCTCTTAGGAAGTTTTCAACCAAATTGAAGTCAAATTAATCTCACATTAAAGTCCAAGAAAGGATATGCAAGACTGATGTTTGTTCTGTGGCATAAAAAAGCAGTATCCCTCCCACAGCGCTGGCCCAAGAGGTACCACGTGCAGAACTAGCTGCAGGACAAGGTGCTCCATCAGGCCTACCGAAACGCAACAAAACGCCAACTTCAGCCTGCAAAAAGAGGTCCCTGCCAAGTTGGACTTTTAACTGTACCCAGGTGTCAAAGAGATCGTAGGCCCACCTGACTGACAAGGCTGGTACACAGCAGCAGCACAGTCAAGAGGCCCAAAGTTGTCTAAACTAGCCAGTGAGCACCTCTACGATTTGTCAGCGCTCACATTGATAGTGGTAAAAGAATCAAGAAGCCTGGGTTTTTGGAACAGCACAAACATTAATTACCTAGTAAGCAATGATCAAGTTCTTGTCTAGAGTAAATGATACAAAGATAGGTAATGAGGTCCCACACACAACACTGCTGATATTTCATCTTACTTTAAAGTAGTAAAAAATGGCTTCTTCCACACAGCAAGGGCAAATTGTGCCTTAATGTTTCTCAAAAACCAATTATGTCGCCAACTCTAGCCTCAGTTTAAGACGTTTTTAAAAAATATACCCTTCCTATGTCAGAACAAAGGTAAAAGGGAAGTGGGGTACGAGAAACCCTCTATCTAGAATCCCTGGAATAGAAAGAGCTCTAGAAGCCAGCGGGCATGATCACATTCAAGTCACCAGGTTTGAGATTATGGGTCTATGGGGGTTGTTTCTTCCCTTCTGTCGCTGGGATGTCCATCTTGGGTGGCTGGGAAGTTGCTGGATTTTCAGCCATTCGGGTGGCCTGGGCTCAGATCAGTTCCATTGGAGAGGGTTTCTGGGCTCCTCAGTAGGCCAGGGTGGCAAAACTTCCTGAATCATACTTCTGGAGTGATCTTGGTCCGAAGAGGCTCCATTTATCTGATGGGTTTCTGTCCTTGTCTCCACTTCCAGAATCCATGGTGCAGGGATTTGAGCCAGGTAAGGCTGTGGAAGAACCAGAAGTGAACCAGCCTCTGGCCTCTGCTTAGGGGAAGAATGAGGGGTGCTGCTTGGGGTGGACTGGGCTAACACGTGCTGCTTCTCTTCTTTTATTATCTCTCCACTCTGTAGCTTTAGTCTGTGGAGTGCTTCTGCCACTAGAAGATACTTGGTCTCCTCGGTTGTGAGGCCCTTTTGGGGTGTGTAGCCAGGATCTCTCAGGCCTGCCTGTCACTCAAAACGCTGAACACTCTCCTGGGTCAGTTTTGTGATCAGAGAATTCATGATGACATGGGTAGCTTTAGACTTCACCACCGGGATCTTGTCCATACTGTCAATGGCCGATGACAGGGTCATGGCAGGGGAGGATACACTGGCCTCTCCTTCCTCCACCTTGGAGAGGTGCTGATACTTGCGCTCTGGAATTACTGGCTTCCAGGGAATGCTACCCACATCCAATGGAGGAGGAGTCATGGGCATAGGGTCCTCGAGGTCATCATTACAGCTGAATGCCAGGTGGTATATCCCAATGGGCAGGGACATCTTGCCTAGGGGTCCATAGGCTCAACAGCAGGTACTTCTGGTTGTCTTGAAGCCATTGAAAGACTGGGATCCAGGTGCTTTTTCTATATAGAATTCTGAGCTGAGTCCCTGCCACCACAGTGAAATTATGTGACTATGCTGACAGACAGATGTTAATGAGGAACATTGTCCAGCTGCTGCAAATTAGCAAAACTTCCCAGGAAGAGTCCATCCAGAAGTTGTGTTTTGCCGCCGCCACAGAGCTGCCTATAGTCCAAAGTTTGGCACTGAAGTGGCTCCAAGGACCCACATCTCCCGAGGGGTTGTGGCAAGGTTTGGACCCAAGCCTTGGTGAGAGTGGCAACAGCGACACCGAAGGTCTCTGGACTGACCAGGAAATACCAGCTCCACTTTTGAAAATATCATAAAATATATCAAACACTCAGAATACTTTAAAGACTAATACCTGTACCTAATAGCTTTATCAAACATTTTGTCATATTCATTTCAAATCTTTTAAAAGAAAGGATACATTACAAATACACTTAAAGTAATCCTCCTTATATCATTTTCCCCCTTCCAGGCCCAAAGGAGTCACTATCCGGCATTAAATGTTTACCATTTTCATCATATTTTATGCTTTGTTACATATACATATTCATATAGTATTGGATTTCATGCTTTCCAATTTTATATTAAAGACTATTCTCTGAAACTTCCTTTTTTCACATTAATTGATACATGTAGGTTTAGTTCATTCATTCATTCATTTTAATTGCTATATATACATACCATTCTCCTGTTGATTATCATTTACTTTTTCATCAAATATTTATTGTTTTGAAAAGCTACAATGAATATTTTTGTACATATTTTTTGTCCACTGAAAAAAACTAGAAGCAATGACCATAAGTATAGCAATAAATACTCCTAGAACCCACTGTGTCTAAGTGAAATGTCAGAGATATCAACTGTCAAACTTAGCACTTAAGGAAATCAGACATTTCATAATTAATAACCTAATAGTACAACCTCTATGGGAAACAGTATGGAGATTCCTCAAAGAAATAAATGTAGACTTATCATTCCATCCAGCAATCCCACCACTGGGTATCTACCCAAAAGAAAAGAAGTCATTTTATAAAAAAGACAACTGCACTCAAATGTTTATCACAGCACAATAAAGAAAATATGGTATATATACACAATGGAATACTACTCAGCCATAAAAAGGAATGAAATAATTTTTTTTGCAGCAACTTAGATGACACTGGAGACCACTATCCTAAGTGAAGTACTTCAGAATGGAAGAAAAAATACCACATGTTCTCACTAATAAGTGGGAGCTAAACAATGCGTACACATGGGCACAAAGAGATGTAAAGGGCATTGGAAACCAAGAAGGGGGTGAGGGATAAAAATTTACCTATTAGGTACATGAATGCTACTCTGCTGATGGACACACTGAAAGCCCTGACTCAAGCATTATATAAGGTATCCATGTAATAAAAACATTTGTACCCCCTTAATATCTTTAAATTAAAAATAAATAAATTAATAAAATCTTAGCACAAAAAGAGGGCCAACCATTGTCTGCCTCCAGATGGGAGAACACACCACCACCTATGAAATCACCTTCCCAAAAAATCAAACCTGAACCTGATCAATCCTTTAGATGAACACTATCCAATGAAATATAGTGCAAACCACATATATAATTTAAAATTTTCTACTAGCCACATTAAAACAGTAAAAATAAATAGGTGAAAATAATTTTAACATTTTATTTAGCCTAACATACCAAAAATCATTGAAATTATCACTGAAACATATAATCAGTGCAAAAATAATTAATGTTTTACATCTTTTTTTGTACTAAGTTTCAGACATCTGTTGTACATCTTACATTTAGAGCATATCACAATGAGACTAGCCACATTTCAAGTGCTCAATGGCCACATGGATGCTGATGCAAACAAACCAGCGGGCAAAAAGTAATGAGATGATGGAGGAAATGTGAGTACTGTCTAGTTGTTTGGTTAGAGTGAGGGCTTATTAATTATTTTTAGTTGTATAATAGTATTATGTTTAAATATTTTAAGGGAGTCCTTATCTTTTAGATACATATTGAAAGATTTACGAATGAAATTATGAAACGCCTGGAATTTGTTTCAAAATAATCCAGTGGTGTCACTAAGGGAAGTGAATAAGAACGTAGAAGACACCAGATTGGCTATGGGCTGATTGGTTGACACTAAGAAAACGGTACCAGCTTGCTGCTTAATGTTCTGTCAAAGAATAGAGAGGGTCTTGTTCCTCGAACCCACTGCAAATGAGATAATGGAATTAGGATTAGTTGTTATTACTGTCAATCACTTCTGACCCTAGGGGAGGTTGTAACAATGGCCAGAATGCCTCCTCTGACTTTGAAGCAGACACGCAATTTTGGGCCACCCTACATCACCCCCACTGCTACAGAAAAAAAAAGATTGTGGCTCTAAATCTGCTCAGTTATATGAAAAAAATGAAGAAATTTCAGCTGCTCTCAGGGAAGAAAATAAATGGTTCCAACCCAGCCTGAGCAAGAGTGTTCCTGGAGGAGAAGCTAGCACGGTGGAGACAGCACTCGCCTAAAATGAAAACCCACAAAGGGAAGTTAAAACTCAGAGTGGGAGGACTGGAGCTACCATGATGAGGTAGCCATTCCCTCAAATCTCTTTCCTTCTGGTACTAAACTTTGGAGGTCTGGGTTTTGTTTTATCAAAGAAGGCAATGATCCTTTCTTTTGTGTCGCTCACATAGCCTAGTCAGTCAGCAAACTGTGAATAAAAGAATGCATGATGGAAGTGCAATCAAAGGCAACGTGGCATTGTGGGAAGAACACAGTCAAATTCAGGAGGAATTCTCGGCCATTTTATTAGTAGCCTGGGATATTCTTCCCTTGGTAAAACTCTACACGTCCTTTTTAAAATTACCAAGTCAACTATTTTCCCTATTGTCCCCATAAGTACAATAGATTCATATTCATCAAAATGCATTCTTATTTTATTATAGTTGAGAAAACAAGGTGAGAAAGACTTTCACACTTTTCATACCACGGCACTTTGTATATCCCACTGGCAAAGTGATTACTGTGCTGTTTTGCAATGAAGTATTTATTTCCTCCATTAAGCTGTGATTTTAAAAGCAAAAACCCTGACATTTTCCCCTTTGAATCTCCACCATCCAGAAAATGTAGGACACAGTAAGAGGCAATACATGTTTAAATGAACAGATCATCCATTCAGCAAATATTATTGAACATCCAAATATATTAACAGTATGAAATGGCAACTTTTAAATTCTTTTTACCTCCAAATGAACACTCCAGTCATGGCTGCTTAGCTAGGATCTTATCACTGACTTCAAAATCACACACAAAAACCCCCCAGTAAATTATTTTACAGCCACTCTAACCCATTTGGCCACAACTTTGAAAAATTCATAACCAGAACTACTTAGTTTGACCTCCTCATGAGACATGGATTTAAATGACTTTTTGTTACTTTCTAAAATTTAAAGTGCATATACAATGCTATCATTACGAACACTCAACTGAATGTGCTGCCCAGTCTGAACTCCTTTCCTGAACTCTATTTCCAAATGTTGCTCCAAAAAGGTTTTGAGTAAATGCAGTGTCATTAGAAAAGACCTCTACCTCGCATGATTATCTTCTTAGACATCCAGATTAAATCACCTTTTTCAAAATTCAAAAAAAAATCAGAGACATGACTCTGTAGAAACACATTCATTGAGAGTAGTCAGGATATATTGTTTTTGAATCCATTGCAGTGCCTTACCCTGGCCCCCAAGTGCCAGTGATAGCACAGGCTCTGGACCCAGATATTCCTGAAATCAAAAGTAATTTTAAACAGTTATTTGACTGTTCCAGCCCTGTTTCCTCAAATATAAAAGGACAAAAATCATACTTTTGGGAGGGATTATATTTGTTGGGAACCTTAAAATGAAGAACCCTCAAACAGAATTAGTGTGGACTAATCCAGGCAGCCAGCTAAGGGGCAAAACTCCACTCATTAATTTGGCCTGCAGTTCTATTCCTTGATAATGAATAGACAGATAACGAACAGACACTAACATTTTGAATTTCTTTATCTATAGATACTGTCATCTGGTGATTTGCTACCTTCTCTACCTCTTAAGACAGTTCTGTGGTTGAAATATGATTTGATAGACCATATGAGTAAAGTGAAGCTTTTTAACTCTATGTAGAATATGAGTAATTTTTCAGTTTGCTCCTGGTCTTTAAATTCCAAGAAGGCAGGTGATGTCTGTGGGGCTTTTGTCATTCAATCCAAGTGTCTAGGGAGTTGGAAGTGAATACATTTTTCTTGACTAGATGAATGAACAAATGCTAGGTATCAGAGAAAATTAGGATGAAGATATGTATGCCTGAGCAATACCCCTGGTGCCAAGATATTGGGAAGTCCCTGATCAAGATGTTGGTTTTTATGTGCTGATTGGCTGGAACAAATTCTATAGACCATCAGGGACCCATGAGAAAAAAAGGATCACCTGATGGGACCCTGGAAAATGAACACCAGTGCTCACTCCTCCCCTCTTCTGATAAAAACCAGCAACCCATAAAAATTATAAAGGTATAATTATGGGAGGTGCATAGGCCAGGGAGGAAATTATAAATGGCATAGTACATGGGAAAGGGCTTGGTCTATATGATCTTCCTGAGCTGGGCTTGAGACATCTTTTGCCAAATCCCATGATGCCCATGATTATAATAATGAGATCAATGAAGCCTCCTAAATTGTATCTGCAAATAGAATGGTCTCTGTATTCAAGAATCACTATTATTCCAGCAGCTGGAGAGGCTACAGCCACTACCAGAGTAGCAACAATAATGTCTATACAGGCTGGGCGTGGTGGCTCACGCCTGTAATCCTAGCACTTTGGGAGACCGAGGAAGGAGTTTCATTTGAGACCAGGAGTTTGAGACCAGTTTGAGCAAGAGCAAGACCCGTCTCTACAAAAAATAGACAAATTAGCCGGGCACGGTGGCATGCACCTGTAGTCCCAGCTACTCAGGAGGCTGAGGCAGGAGGATCGCTTGATCCCAAGAGTTTGAGGTTGCAGCGAGCTATGATCACACCACTGGCACTCTAGTCTGGGTGACAGAGTGAGACCTTGTCTCAAAAAAAAAAGTCTATACAGCACCTGTGAAGTAGGAGCCATTTTAGAGTACTGAGGCTGCATTGAGGCAGAACAAGAGGTAAGAACATAGAGAAGGGCCCGGGCTGAGAAAGGAAACCTAGACTCCCATTCCAGCCTTGCCTGTCATTTCCTGTTGGACCTTGCATCAGTCACACACTGTCTGGGCCTGGGTTCCGCCTCTATAAAATGAGGGGGTTGGATAGATGATCTGTAACATTACTTCTGGCTCTAAAATCATATTCTATGTGTCACCAATGAAGCCTCTTTCTGACAAGGAGAAAGACTAAGCTATTTTTTTCCCTTTCTACAATTTAAATGTCCTTTTGCTTTTCATTTATATGTAAATGTATGAGCCTTTGACCAAAACAAAATTACCATCTCTGGGTCACTTCTCAGTCCTCTCGTCATTAAAATGCAGTGCAGATTTCTGGAGCCAAAAAGGGAAAAGGGAAGAGTTATTAAGTCATCCCTACATACCAGTCCTACAGCAGCAGGGAGTAATTATGGGGGTAGCCCAGAGGGCAACCAGGAGAGGCGATCTCACAGGGAAGTTCAGCTTGGCATAGGCTTCCACCCACTTCTGGCCTTTGTTCTTAAAGGAGAGCAGATGCTCTGTATAAGAAAAACACAATTTAGGGAAGTCAAGGAGTGAGATGGGAAAATCCTGGGCTTCTGGGTCATAGTACTGAGTTCAAATCCTGGATACCCTGCTTTGTATCCTTGAGCAACTCAACCTCTCTGAGCCCAGGAGAAGATAACATCGACCTCAGAGTGTTGCCCTGAGCAATAAAGAAGGTAATATGCTAAAGCACAGAAAGTATTGAGCAAATTATAATGAAAAGAAGAATGGGACATGTGTTAAACAAAGTTGGAGGCAAAGGGCATACTGTAGGCATGTGGTGAGAAGAAAATTAGTTACACATTCCCACTTTAATTACTTCAGGGGACAAATATGTTGCAAGCTGGGGCAGGGGTGGGGATGCAGACAGGGAGAATGCTGAAGAATTACCTATTCCTTACAGAGGTGATAGCCTGGTCGGAAGATGAGGCTCACAGAATTGAAGCCCTTAGGAAACCAAATGCCTAGAGCGCTGGTTGTTGATGCCTTCCTGAACAAGGGAAGCCAGAACAGGAAGAAGCCCTACTCTTCCAATCTTGAGAGTCTAGGATTCTAGAAAAGCTTTTCACGTTTTTATGGAATATTGGTTCTTGGGCTGGACCTTGGAGAAGGGGTAGGATTAGAATACGACCATTTGGAAAAAGTGGAAAAGCCCATGGCAATTGGATGGGGTCAGATTATGGCAGGCTTAGAAATTTAGGCTGCCAACTTAACCTTGGTCTGGATGGTACTGGGGAGCCACTGAAGGTGTTTGGTAAGGGAGTATCCCAATGAAGATAATATTCATGAAAGCTTAGCTTGGTAGCAACGAATGGTAGAAGTACAGGAGGTAAAGAGTGTAGTCAGGGAGGACAAGGAGGGGTGAAGGCAGGATGGGCGGTAATCATCCTCGAATCGGGCCTGACTGCCTCCCCGGAGCCAGTCACCAAGCCTTGTTGATCCTCCCTGAAGTATCTTATACCCATCCTTTCCATTTCCAGGTATTACATCACTCATCCAAGGAACAAGTTTTCCAGCTGGATTTGACCGGAAGACAGGACAGGTGCCACTGACACAGGCCGGGAAGTTGAAGTGGAGAACTAGTCTGACTGAAGAAAGATGGACAGCAAATTTGGTTTTTGACATGTTAGATTTACAGTAATAGCTGAATGTCCAGGTGGAAAAGTAAAGTGGCACTGACTTTTTCAACATGACTGGAAGGGACGTTTCACCAAAAAAAACAACGTGAAATTGGAGAGTCTAAAAAAAAATTGAACACACTCTGTCACTGTCTTCTTTTCTCTTTTAATGTGAAATTACTATGTGGGAACTGAGTATATCTGCATAGTTTGTGTTTTCTTTAGCTAGCATTATGGGGAACAATAAATAGAATTGTGATGGAAAGGTTATTTAAGTTTGTTAAATTAAAAGATAAATGAGTAGGAAATGGAAAATGCTGGAAAATGTGGGTAAATATTTTAGCTTCAGGGGGATGTGAAAAACGGGTATCTACTATGTAATTGGATTCTATGAAGGATTTACGACCAACATAAATGATGCTGGGAGAGTTCTAAGACATTATTTTAATGCTTTGCAAGGAAATCAGATCCTCAGAGGGGAGACCATTTTCCCATCCGTCCATAAAAATTAGAGGAAAACTTTACCAGACCACAGAGCTTGCAAGGTTCAGTCTTGAGGGCTAATCTTGCCTAAATTTCTTCACTAAAGAACAGTCCTGAAGACGCTTGCCTTGTTTCTCAGTTATTGGAGTATTCCTTACCCCTCTCCGCTTGATTTTTCTCTCCTTACTTTTACCTCCTCCCTCGTGTGCCTTTTTGATAGCAACTATAAAGCAGTGGTTATGAAATGGTTATACAAGTTTTGTTTGAAGCAGAGATGATTATGTGGTTTGGGAGGGGAGGGGAAAAGGACTAAATAAAAGGAAGTGACTCTCAGCTGTTAAGAAAGAGAAGACCATTAATAGCAACATCTTGATTTTGCTAAGAGTCAAGCTGAAGCCATCCAAAGCAGGCAGGGAACAAGGTGACAATAAGAGAAAATGTGTTTCGCAGACAAAAGAGCGGACAGCAGGGGAGAGCAGTTCAGGGAGAAAGGCGAACATTAGGAAGAGTGTGCAGAGAGGACGTGCTAATCCCTCTGAATCATAGTGGGGAAAGCACAGGGCTGTTTGAACTCCTTGGCAGCTTCGGCCTGGTCTCAAAAGTGGATTGTGAGGAATGAGAATAAAGGAAAAGTTCACTCTGAGTTCCTCTTGTCAGAGCAGGGAAAATTGCTTTGAGGCCAGCACTAAAAGATGCTAACGGTAGAAAGTAGAACCAAGCAACAGAAAAAAGTAAAAATTAAAAAAAAAACTGTGTCAGGACACTGGGAGCTTGCCTAGCACAAAGTGAGATAAAACCACCACTGACAAGACATTCAGCATAGGTCCCACCACATACTGCTGTGTAACTCACTCCTAACCGGGACTTAGCCGGCTAAAATCTGAAGATAATGCTTCAACTATTCTGAGAATATTCGTTCACTTGACAAATGGTAATTGAGATTTCACTGTGTTAGCCAGGACTATTACTATTAATGCTGGAAGGTGCAACAGGAGCCTTTATGTCCTGTACCAGCTGGTTTTGTGAGGCTAGAAAGGATTACTGGAAAGTTGAGTACTGGGGAATTGATGCTGACCCTGGAAGGGCACAGGCCCAGCAGAAAATAGGGATGAGATGTAGGCGAGCCAAAGTGGTAACTAGAAAGAAATGTGTGCACATTGAAACTCCTTGTTATGGACCAAATGTTTATGTTCCCCCCAAAATGCACATATTGAAATCCTAACCCCCAATGTGATGGTATTCAGAGTTGGGGCCTTTGGGAGATAATTTAGGCCATGAGGGTTGAGTCCTCATGAATGGGATTAGTGCCCTTATAAAAGAGACCCTAGAGAGCTCTCTAGCCCCCTTTCCACCATGTGAAGATACAAAAAGAAGAAAGCAGTCTACAACTGGGAAGAGGGCCGACTGTGCTGACACTCTGATCTGAGACTCCCAGCCTCCAGAATTGTAAGAAATAAATTTTTTTTTTGAGACAGGTTCTCACTGTGTCATCCAGGCTAGGGTGCAGTGGTGTCATCATAGTTCACTACAACCTCAAACTCCTGGGCTCAAGGGATACTCCTGCCTCAGCCTCCCAAGTAACTGGGACTACAGGCACACGCCACCACACCTGGCTAATTTTTCTATTTTTTGTAGAGACAGGGTCTCACTCTTGTTTAGGCTGGTCTCAAACTCCTGGCCACAAGCAATCCTACCGCCTCTGCCCTCCCAAAGTGCTAGGATTACGGGCGCAAGCCACAGCACCGCCTAAATTTCTTTTGTCTATAAGCTACCCAGTCCACGGTATTATGTTACAGCAGCCTGACCTAAGACACTCCTTAAGAGGAAAGATGCAACTGACTGCTAAGTCTTTCCTCCCCAGGCCTAAAATTTCTTATCCATAAAATAGATGGTAGAACAAGATGATGCATACCTTCCCTTTTGGCAGATTTAGAATGGTTCTGGGAGTTGTCTGGGGATCATGTAATGGAGATGGGACAACATGGATTCTCTTAATGTGGGAATTTATAAACAGCTGCAGGAACTAGGAACTATAGGTACATTTTCTGTATATTTTGATCAGTTGTTGAGAAATTTTTAATGCTAAAGATGCCAAAGCCTTCCTTCCAGATTCTAAGCCAGAAGGTGCAAACTAAACACCCCTAAGTTTTGTTTGGCTAGCAGAATATTTTTTAAAAATTGATCCAGCATTTAAAGATTGTGAAATTTCACCTGCAAACCCAGATTTCTGGCTTCTCTTGAAAGACTGAAATATCTGGCAGCACTGGACCCACAGCAGCAATTAGCTAGAGGTGGGTAGCAGCTGTCCCATTTACATGGGGCACCTGTTCTCTAGTTTGATCATTTCTACCACTCACATTAAGGCAACCATGTAACTTGTCCAAACTAGGGCACTTCTGAGAATAAAAAGGGGAGGAGGCAGTTGTTAGTAATTACATCTGAACCACAAGCATAAACTGGGATTTTTGTAAACTATGAGAATGTATGATTATGCTAATTCACATTGCTTACACTGAGCTTGTTTCATTATTCTTTGCCCACTGTTATTTGGGTTTTGTGCTCACAAATCAGGGAATCTCATGAGAAAGAAGTGAGAGAAAAGTATAAAATCTGGAAGAGACGTGAAGGTGGAAAGAGTGAAGAAATTAAAAAGAATATTAAAATGAATGCCAATTATGTCAAACCATTAGGTAAAGGCAGAGCCTTGCTGGTGGCTGGCTCAGCATGTAAGGTTGACCTTCCAGGCTCCCTGCCCTATGCAGCACTGTCAGTTTTAATAAGCTATAATCCCATAGTTACAAGCAAGACTAATCAAACTGCAGAGAGCAGCCTGTTCCTAATCAGGAAGGCACAGTATAATCATTTAACTCTGGTTTCTCAGTGAGCTCCATGCTGCCTCTACAGAAAAAAACATCCTGGATAAGATAGTTGCTTCACACTCTAGCCTTGACCTTTTGATGGTCTTTGTTTGAACTTTTTATTAAAATGCTTTAATTACACAAGTATTTGGTTTAAAAAATGTTTTAGAAGAATATTTTTCCTTTACTTTATTCCAGGGAATAACAAAATATTCCTCCCCCAAGATATATAGGAAACCTCAGACTCCTATTGATCACCCGAGTCCACTTGAAATAATCACAGCCCCCAAACCCTTTCAACAATGCTCAGGGCGTGATTAGTCTCACACTGGGAGGGAGGGGGAGATCTGGGGACATGGAGTGTTACAGATAACCCTACAGGTGCCAGCGCCAGCTATTCCCCATTGGAAGAGTTAGAGCCAGGGCCAAGTTGTAGCAAAGCTCCTAAAACACCCAGTACGCCAAGGCCAGGAGGCCCCTCTATTCAGTCCTTGATTCTCTTAGTTAGTCCCTTCACCCCAGGAGCAAGTCAAAATAAGTAAGAATCTATTTAATGCAATGGTTAACTGTTGAGTTTTAGTCAACAGTTAGATGGAGCTAGAGCCCAACCTGGGAGCTGAGTAGTAATAGGCCCTTAGGCAAACTACTCAATCTTCCTAAAATTTCTGGTAGGCCCTCAGGCAGTTGATTCAACCTTCCTGAAACTCAGTTCTCACTACAGGAATAATAATACCAACAACTCACAGCCATGCTCTAAGGGTCAGTGAGATAAGTATGGAAATCACTTACTAAGGTGCCTGGCATGTTAAAAATGCTCCACAGATTGTGGTTATTATTATTTTTATTATGTGCTAACATGACCTTAATGTCCCCAGTTATATAAATAAACAGGTAAGGAAATCTTCATAATGTGTATCTTTGAATAATTATCTCCTTTTTGGATTCTGCATTTAGTGCAAATGCTCTTAAAACAAATGAATATAGGTGAAATAAATACAGAAAAAAATTTTTTTCAAATAAGAAATCTCTAGAACATTTCTGGTACCATGGAAATTAGTATTTTGTTTAATAGACTCACTATGACTTACAGAAGCAAAACACAGTAAATTTTTTTAATTAAAAATGTTTTATTGGCTATTGCCTTTAATAGATTTACTACATTAAAGAAAAGGAACATTTTTTCAAATGTGCTAATAAGAAAAAGACCCAGGAAACTGTACAATATTGGACACAATTTTCAGTGTTTTTGACATAAATAAAACTCATAAATTCTATATGGATTCTGGGATATTTACCAATACTCATGCAACAATGGGTTTGGTACTAAACAGAAACATGAACATATGAATAGGTCCAATCCAATACATTTCAAAACAATCAGATCCTTGAGAAAGGAAACTGTCTTCCATAAGTACCCCTTGCCATTCATGGAGGAGAAGTTATAGGAATGTTCATGAATTTTTGAAATTTATGGATATTCCTATACTACTAGAAATAAAACCATACAGAGGGGCTCCCAACACATAAAACAAACAGCCACATAATAATCAGAAACAATGTTTAGTAATGCCCACTAAATTTTGAACAAACAGTAAAATATAGCATAAGAGTATAAAACAAATGTATTTCACACCCCTACCAAAAAAGGTGCATCATTTTGGTTTTGTTATTGTTGTTTCTACAAAAACTGTATGTGTACATGTGCATGTATATGTATTCTTTATTGAAAACTTGGCAAATATAGAAATGACTTAGGAAGAACCCCCTCCAACCCCCACCCCCAGCCTCAGGACCTGCTGATGCCAGTTCACCAACCACTTTAAAATCCATAGGCCAAACCTCTTTTTAGGCTCTCAGATATCTCTACTGTTGCCTATCTCCAGCACTGCTGCATTTTTTATTAGGACAATAGTGATTAATAAACAAGAACAACAAGTAAGGCTTTAACTTTATCTAAAACTATTTGTTCCTCAAATTTTAGAGCTAAAAAGAATGTCAGAAGTTCATTTAGTCCTATCCACTATGCCTGTTCCCATTTATTCAGGAGGAAACAGGCACGGAGAGCTTAAGTGATTGGCCCAGGTGTCACAGCTGAGTAGGACTGAAACCGATGCTCTAATTGCCAGGCCAGGGCTCTATCCAAGTGAACACACTGCAAATGAATCTTCACAAGTGACGGGACTACAGTTACTACATGGTTAGACTATTAATGAGCCTGGAAGGCAGACCACAGTGGATCTGTACTACCAGATGAAAGCCAGGCAAACTTTTGGCTCCTAACAGGCAATTGCCTTGGCTCTAGAAAGACAAGTCACAAAGAGACCATGTGGCCAAATGGAAGAGTGTGACCCGGGCCAACCAGTCACAGGAGCAATGTTTGAGCCCAGAATTCCAGGGAGATGCGAGGCCCGTTAAGTCACAAGAGCCATTTCTGACTGACTGCATGACCAGGGCAGCATGGAAGGCAAAAGTATCCAAAAGAGCCTCCTGAGTATGAGGATCAAAATCAGCCAGATTCCTTCTCCAATCAACAGGCACGTGTCCACAGAGGTCAACGCTACTCATAGTCATCTCCCCTGAAGCCTCAATCCAACTCAGTGCTCCCTCAGAATCTCATCCCCCCACTTCAAGGCTGTCCACTCACATCTAAAGCTTATGTCTTTGACTAAATGAATCTTTATTGACTAAAAAAGCCTAGAAATTTTAAAGGTCATAGTTCAATTGTTTCTGATCAATCCAAGTCACTTAAATCCTCAGAAGAAATCTCTTCACCCTCATGTGGGCAGTTTGATACCTGTGTTCTTTATTTCAGCAGATCTTATTCCCAAACATAAATGATTCAAGCTAAGATCATTTCTTCTTCATTTTGTCCCATGTTCTAACAGTGGTATAGGCTCATGTGAAGAGTCAGACTTGTATTTGAAAGGTCTCAAGATACTTGCCTGTGGATAAGCTCTTTCAGCTGTGCCAGTGTGTCACTTTTTAGAGCTTCCCGGATGGAGTGGAAAAATCCAAAATAGTGTTCAAAGTTGTGCATCATAAGTAGGACCCCAGCCAGCAGCTCATTGGTCACCAGCAGATGGTGGATATATGCACGAGTGTGATTCTTACAGCAGTAGCAGGAACATCCTCTCACCAGTGGATTAAAGTCCTCCTGGTACCTGAGAAAGAAGTCACAATGACATTCCAGAAAGTGAGGAGTACAAAAAATCCACAATCTAGGCTTATGTTCTGCTGGTGAGGTTACCAATGGTTAATAACATCACTGGCAAATATTCAGTGCTGCACATCTTCTTAAGATGGCAACGTGGTTAAAAGTTAAGAAAGAACACAAGTCAGGGTGATTCAGGAGTTTTCCTCTGACTGACTCCCAGTCTGGGGGTTACAAAAGAGCATCAGAAGAAATTCACATGGTCACTTATTCAGGTTGAGCACTACTAGTCACATTGTAAAGGCACATAATGTTAGGAAACACTGTTCTAGTAAGTGACACTTCTCTCCCACTTGCTGCTATAACTGGTAACAAAAGACATGGCATGACCTTCTACTTGCATAGCTTTTTTGCAGTTTACAAAGCACTTTCACACACACTGTCTCATTTAATCTCTGCATCCGCTCTTGGAGATAATATTATGGGAGTTGAGAGGGAGGGCTCTGGAGCTAGCCTTCATGGGTTTGATTCCTGGCTCTACAACTCACTTGGGCAAATCACTTAACCTCTCCTGGTGCCTTTATTTCTCATATATGAACCAAGATAGTAACAGTGCCTACCTCAGAGAGTTGTTGCAAGGATTAAAAGAGTTAATACAGTAAAAGGGCTTGATCACTGCTGGATGCATACTAAGTGCTCCATAGGTATTATTTTTTATCAGCTATTAAAGAGAAATTAAGTGACTTGGCCAAGGTCACATAGTCAAGAACAGAGCTAGGATTTGTTTCCAAATCTCTAAAACCTCAAGTCTAATTCTCATAATAAGAATACTACAATTTCTAATTAAATCTATAATATAAAAAGAATTTTAGTAGTAACCATCTATATTACCCTAACATTTTAAAAACAGAAATAAATCTCCTTGGCTATTTTTCAAAAAGTTAAATGTGGTAGACATCACCATTTCAGACCTGCAATCAAGAAGCCCCAACAGAATATAGGGAAGAATTTTCACATTCTTTCATAAATTCTCAAGTCTGTGCTATTACTAGGTAGATGTAAATAAGTCAGAATCTCTAGAATGTCCCTTCACAGAAGCCAAAAAACACCCCAGCACTAAAGTGAGTGCACCAAACTCAAAGAAAAACCACTCATTGGTTCACTGATGATTATCACTTTGGGCCAAATACAAAGTTACAAGATTCAGTTGAGTATCCTTAATCCAAAAATCTGAAATCTGAAATGCTCCAAAACCTGAAACTTTTTGAGCACCAATGTGACGCTAAAAAGAAATGCTCATTGGAGCATTTCAGATCAGGGATGCTCAGCCAGTAAGTATGATGCAAATATTCCAAAATCCAAAAAAATCTGAAATCTGAAACTTCTGGTCCCAAGTATGGCAGATAAGGAATACACAATCTGTATCTTAGTTCATTCCTTATAGAGGCAAATCTTTTATTTAAGATTTATAACCTGTATTTAACCAAGATGATTTAAGTACCCTACAATTTTAAAACCTTGTTGTATTTTATCTTGAAATCCTTATCACGCTGTCATTATTTAAAGTATCGGAAGGAATAAAAGACACCAAACAAATGGGTTTGGTTTAATATTTCTGACAGCTTTAGTAAAGCAATAGTTATCTAGCCGTAGTTTTCTGACAAGACAAAGTATACAAACAAATTCATCTGTAGGAAAAAAAAAGTTTTTCTGGACCCATATTTGAGAAGGCCTAAATAATATCCAACTATAAATATTTTATGAAGTCATAAACTAAAAAGGGAATAGTGAAACTTTTAAAACAGACTAAAATTTAAAAGTCTGAAATCAAAATCCAAACTTTAAAAAATTTCTTACTTTTTCTCCTTGAGATTAATTTCAAATGATGTCATTTCTTGGTTGCAACCAGTTGTTTTAATTTTCTTTAATTGATCTACACATTTTATTTCTTCTTGTGTCCCATTTTGCTGTAACACTGAAACACAAACCAATAAAAAGTCTTGAACGAAAATAAGTGGCCATTGGGAGAATTTTATTTTAGTTACTATTTCATGTCTTTTGACCCTGTAATTCCACTCCTGTGAATTTATCCTAAGGAATCTACGTAAGAAAAAAACAGCAATATGCTGAAAGATGGTCACTTATCCTTTATCTACAACACCAAAACAATTTAGAGATTCAGCAATATCTAAGCATATTATGGTTACAAGTATATATTAATAACATAAAATCTTACCATCAAGGAATGATTAAAAAACAGTTGGGGGGTGTGTGTGTGTGTGCAAGCTGGGGTTACTCCTATCCCTTGCCACAATGTGCATGCAAATAAACTGGGCTTTGTAACTGCCTATATTCCAAATAGATTAAAGTAAAACATGGTTTTAATTTATGTATTCTGTATGGAGACTCTGGCCCTCCAAGAAACCCAGATCATCCAGAATTAAGTGGGAACCTGAGTTGTTCCCTTGAACTGTTTAAGAAGGAACATTCCTGGCACTGCAGAAGAAACACTAGCTACTCTACAGCCAGCTGCCTTGAACAGGGGCAAGTAGATAAGAGCTATTTTGGGAACAAATGATAAGAATCTTAGTGTTGGCCCTAGGAGAAGGACAGATGGTGTTACGAGGGTAATTGTGTCAAGGTGAAAGGAAGAAGAGAAGTGACCCGAGCACTGGGCACAGAGCTGTTATAATTTTGTTCCCATGAATTTGCATGCTGATGTGGGAAACCATAATAAAGCCCTGATAATTTGGAAAATTCTTGTCATTTAGGGGAATTGGTGCCAACTTACTTCTTTGGAAATTTCACTATGTAGTTGGCAAAGGACTTTACTACACACACACAAATATTAATAATACTTTAATAAAAATGTTCAAACTACTTCAGTTTTCCTAACCATGAAGAAACTTGGCTTTCTCTGGCCAAAAAGGAACTTGTTCATTACAGAGAATTCAGAATCAGGTTTTTAGAGCTTTGCATATTCATGGTATTGAATGACTAATGGTTACCTCTGTCCTAACGGAAATAATTTAGTTTGTAAATGAAGTCATGAAAATGTATAAAGTGTTAATGGTACATCTATCCACATACATTAAGTTCTGGTCTGTCTGAAAGGACAGTAAAATTGACCTCCTGTAAATAAGAATTTGATCAACCTGATTTATATTGTTTCCAGAAGTAATCTGATTTAGATTAGTGCTTAAGTTGCATTATAAAAGAATAACTTCTTCTGAATGAAATTTTAATCACTTGTGGGGAATAAAAAAACTTTAAAGAAGTTTCTGGCCCTATTCAAATTTAAGGTTGGCAAGGTCGAGGAAGAGTTCAAAGGACAGCAGGGAAAGGGTAAGGAAAGCCCATCTCTAAAAGCCAGAGGGAAAACTGGGCACACAACACTCTCCTGCAGAACTGCTTCAAGGGACCCCACCCCAAAGCCTGCATCCCAGTTCCTTTGGTACTTCCAGTTAAGTGTTAGAATCTGAAACTGATTTTCTTGACTTCTGAACAGCTGAACAATGAAAAAAAATGGCAGTGCTACAAAGCAACATTAGCAGAGGAAAACAGCTTTCACATCTCAGTGTATAAAAAAACCCAAAAAAGCAAAAAGTAACACTAGGATCAGAGGATGGTGAGTCTCCCTGTATTTTAATACCATGAGGTTTATAAAAAGCAGACAAGACTCTTCTGTGAAAAAACAAATTAACTTTTTACCAAGCAGTTCAAAGGTTTTATTTTCTTGTGATTTTCATCACAATTTACTCTGAATGTTCTTTTTTCAGGTTGTTAACAAAAGAGGTTTTGTTTTTCTTGGTTCTGCTCGCTACAAAATCACATCCTAGTATTGATGAGCTACATGTATAGTATTAAGTACCTGGATTTGTATGCCAACATGCCAGGACACACAGATAAGAAACAAAGATATAGTTTTATAAAAGACTGGCTTTATATATACGTATTTCTGTCCTGTGACTCCTGCCAAAAATTAATAGGAAATAGAAGAAACTTAAGAATAAGACAGAGATTAAGTTGAAAAGACCTACATGTCTCTTCAGGATTCAGCTGGTAATCAAAGCTGAAAGTCAGGGCACAGCCCCGTTCTGTCACTTGATAAGGGAAAAAACTCTCAAATAAGTCCACTCCTCTTTCAATACATTCAAGCACTTCATCTGGCCGGCTAACACCAGAGACAAGCCTGTAAAAATAACAATAAGAACAGTGACATGAGAACAATGCCAGAAATGAAATCAGAGTCTTCCCAATGAACAGGGCACTAAAAACAATAATAAGGAAAAATACCAATCATGGTTAGAGTGGCAGGGAGTGGACAGCAAGGTATGGTAAAAAGAACATAGAGCTTTGGAGGCAGAGAGATCCGGGCTTGAATCCTACTTCTGCCATTTATGTACTTGCTGTCACTTTGGGAAAATTTCTTAACCTCTCTGAGTTTTAGTTTTCTCATTTTAAAAATGAACAATTTTATATATATATATGTAAAAGATATATATATATAAAAAAATAAAAGATGGATAGATAGATAGATAGATAGTCACTGACAACAGAGAGAAGTTCAATAAAGGTTAGTTTCCTTCCTTTCCACTCTTATCCCTTCTGAACAACCTCCCTGGTGTTAGACTGACCTTTATAGTATATCTCTATGCACTGTATAGATTTTTTCAGAGTACAAAGCCGTGTGCTTTATTTCCCCTTCAAATACTTGCTCATTATAGCTGTATTTTGCCTATAATTATTTTTCATAATTGGTTCAATAAAGAAATTTTATCTACTATATTCCTCATAGGTTCATTTACAAAGCAACTCTTGCTGTTAGAATTTCAACTCTGGCCATAGGCTCTAAGAATCTAGTTGACTTTCTTTATATTTTCTCCATTAATAAAAAGTCTGCACTGTAGAATAAGATGGTGTTTTTCAAGGTACAGGTGGAACATCCCTAATCCAAAAATCTGAAATGCTCCAAAATCCCAAACTTTTTGAGGGCCAACATGACACTCAAAGGAAATGCTCACTGGAGCATTTCCAATTTCAGATCAAGGATGCTCAGCCAGTAAGTTTAATGCAAATATTCCAAAATCCAAAAATATCCTAAATCTTAAACACTTCTGGCCCCAAGTGTTTCAGAAAAGGGATATTCAACCTGTAATGGGTAAGGCATTCTGAGAGTGTTTATGACACTCAACCAGGTTTGGCCACTAAAACAAGATGTGGAGATCTACTATATTAGGGTGGGCTGGCTGGCTGATATAGTGACACGTTTGTTTTTCTACCCAGAGCCCCTTTTCATGAACTGGCAGAGAAAAGCTTACAGACTCCCTGATTTCTAAAAGAAGTTCAAAAAAAGGCTTATGTAATATTAAACAAGCAGAACTCTTAAATATATGCCAGTTTTCCTGACTACAGTTTCCTTCAAGTAATGCAATGTTTTAGAACTCCTCTCCAACTCAAGCTGGCATTCCTATCCACTTATAAAAAGAAAAACAATCCCAGCTTTCAAATTCAGTAACAGACATCTGTGAGCACTTAACACAAAGAAGTCCAGAAAATGACTAGCAATACTAGTGCTGAATGGTTATCTGTACTAGAATGAAACAAGTACAGGAGGGAGAGCAATGAACTTAAGAAAACTAGGTTAAAATTGGGGGAAAAAGGCTGGCTGGGGTGATGGAAATTTATTGTTCTGGGTGGTGTTTACACACATGTATACATGTATAAAAATTCACTGCGCTATACATAAGATTCATGCACCTTAAGGTATACCTGGATTTTCAAAAAAGGGGTAAAATTACATATATACTATCCAACAGCCCTAGAGATAATCAAACCTGTTAATATATATGCAGGGAAAAAAAGCATGACTATTCACACTAAGTGAGATAAAAGATGATAAAGAAAAATTTGGGTGGCCTACTACGACATCAGCTGCATTCAGAAACTTGGAATTCGTAGCTTCGAATCTTGCAGATCATCTCTTCTCACCAGTACAGAGTGAATCCTGTGACTTACGGAAACACGAGAACTAGCCCGACTAGTGTTGTCGGTCCCCTCAATTTCAAAAAACGACACCACTCACTACCTGCCTCAAATCTAAGAACTTCTTAAAGATTCTTATTAACAGAGCCCATCTTCATTCCAGTAGTCATCCCAGAACTATCCTCAATCTGTCCTCAACTTTCCTCGATTTAAACCAGAGTTCCACATGACTTTATAATTGTCTCTAGGTTCCATATTATAATGAAAAAAGAATAATATTTGTATTTGGCACAAGAATGAGGAGAAACAGTACAATACTTGCTCTCTCTTATGAGGATCAAATAAAATAACCCAGATGGCAATTATCCTCTGTTCTACACTCTGAAATCAAGGGCAGGACAGCCTTGATGGAAACTCCTCTCACAGTCAGCCTCAGCAGACTCAGCCCAGAAAAGACATAATCAAAACATCCAAAGACATGCCTCTGTACAGACTCTGTATTAATAATATATAATCAGCCAGCACTCCTGCCCTCCACTCCAGGAGGCCAGCCTGCATCCTAACTGAACACTAGCCTTGGTTTGTCCTCTGGCAGCTCTGCAGTGACTGATGACAGCAAGTGCAGTCTAGTCTCCAGGGTCGTTGGATTCCCCTGAAAGCCATCCAGAAGGAAGCCACCTACGGGCCGCTTGGCTGTCTCTCGTGCTGACCTCAGCCTCTCCTCCATCACGTCTCCACCTTCAATCACTCCAATGATCACACTTTTCTGAAGGACCTGCAGTAAGAAAGGATTAAATGTTTTAAACCATTTTCAGTAACAGAGACCCCTGTTTACAAGCTCAATGAACAGAAGAGATCTCAGTGGAGCTGCTGCAGTTGAGGCATGTAAGGGTTATGGTGCTCCCTCCAAAGAACCTTTAGGGCTCCAAAGAACACACTTTGAAAAACACCAAACTGTTCAGAAAAGACTGAGGAAAAAGGCAATCAATGTATGTATTAACAGTTTTGTTCTGGCTTAGATTAAATTAAACGTACACTGAGCAAGCGCAAGAGGAAAAGGACAAAAGAAAGAGCTTTAATTTGTTTAAATTGAACAAATTAAAGCTTTAGGCTACCTCCAAGTCTCTTAACTAGAGATAACTTTAAGAACTTAGAAACTGTTTAGTTGAGACAACTGACTATCCATTTGGAAAAAAATATAATAAAGACCACTAGTGCATACCATCTTCAAAAACAAACTCAGACCCAATATCTAAACATTAAAAATATAGCTATACAAGTATTAGAAGAATACCTTGAATATTTTTATAATCTCGAGGTAAGGAAGGCCATCCTAAAGCTACAGCTTATAGGAAAAGGTTGACATATTTGAATACAAAAACATTAAAGCTTCTCTAGTAAAATATAAAATCAACAAAGGCAAAGGAGAACTTATTTTTGGAGGAACAGATAAATATCTACACCATAAAAAGAGCACAAAAAAAATCTTGTAAAGAAATGACAACCCCATAGAAATCTAGGTAGAATATGTGAATATGTGAATATGAAACTCAGAAAAATAAATGTAAATGCCCTAAACATACATAGAGAGCTACTAAACCTCACCAGTAATAGAAATTGGAAATGCAAATTGGAAACGATGAGATACCATTTTTGCCCATCACAATAACAAAAAAGTTAAAACACAGATAACAACATAGTGGAGGTGAAAGTATAAGGGAAATGGCACTTACATACTCTGACAACCAGAAGGTAAAAATTAGTTCAGCCTCTTAGGAGGGGGCAAGTGGACAGTACTTACCAAAATGTCAATGCTTTTATCTTTAGATTCTAAAATTCCACTTCTAACAATCTCTCCTATAAATTCCTTCATATGTACCAAGGTATATTTACAAAGACGTTTAGAATAATGAAAAACTGGAAACAACCTAAAATCCATCAATAGAGTAAAGGCTTAAATAAATTATGATATATTCACAGTATGGCTTCCTATGCAGTGTTTTAAAAAGAATACAGTACATATAGCAATACATGCACTGACAGGGAAAGAGTTTCAGAATATCGTTAAATGAAAAACAAGCAAATTGCTGAACATATGATGGTATTCATATAATACAGACATGAATATCTATGTATTAATTATGTGTATATAATTGCAAAAAATAAGGTTTGTAAGAAAATACACAAATCAACAGTGGCTCTCTGGTATAAGAGAGATGGGGAGGAAGTCTGGAACACTGTGAAGAAGGAATTTCGCTTCTTAGTTTAAGCAGGAGGGACACAATTGAACTACTCCTCTAGAGAGAACACTTTGGCTGCTGTGTGACTAAATTAAGGGTGAGTATGGCTAAAGGATGCGGTAGGAGACAACTTTAATAATCCACACAAAAGACAAGATGTCCTGGACTAAGGCAGTGGCGGTGGGGATGAAGAAGAAAGATAAAGCTTGAAACCTCATCAGGAGGTAGGAGCAACATAACTTGACTGAATAGTTGCTCAAGGAGAGGATAAAGACAAAGTCTAGAATGACTTCCAGCTCCTGTTTGGGGAGATGGTGAGAAGAGCAGAGAATCCTAGAAAAACAGTAGAGGATGAGGCAAGATGGTTATTCTGTTTTGTGCATTCTGAGTTTGAAGTATCAGTGGGATGTACAAATGGCAACCTTAATTCAGCCACTAAATGTATGAACCTAAAGTTATGGCTATGTGTGACACAAATGAGATTGCCCAGGCTAGAATGTGGACACTTGACACAATGCTACCGCTCCCCACTCTTGCTTTCATGGTAGACTTGGCTAACAGACGATTCTCTTCCTGCTACACCTGGGCACGGCTCTAAGTACCTTGGAGGAAACCCATTTGCCACCCCATACCTAGGGAATATATGGAGAAGAAAAGAAAGCCAAAAACAGAACCTTGGGAAGCTTCAATATTGAAGGGCATTTAGAATAAATGGATCCAGTGAATAAGAGGGAGAAAGAATCATGGGAAAAGGAGAAGACGTACGCAGATATACCAAGCAGATATTTACACAGGCCTGCCCCCTTACATGACTAGCCCTATTTGGAAAACTCCCTTTCATGGGTGTAAGAATGATCATAAAATTATTGTCTAAAATGGAACACTTAAGAATAAAGGGGGCACTATTAATGATTATACCAAAAAAAGTGTAAACATAAGGGATACAGAGAGACTCCAGCAATTGACCAATACACAGAAGTAAACATGAAATGATGAGGCCGATTGTAACAACACAGATGAGGGACTTGGTGCTCACCAGGCCCTTTCTAATAATCATCTTTGTTACACTCCCTGTCCTGCTTTTTACTTACCCAAACATTACTAGTCCTATAAGGATAATTACTGGTTCAAAACAATTGCTAGCAAGCCACGAACACTACCCAGACCCATAGCAATGTCCCCACACTGAACTTCTGTGGCAGATACTATAAGCTCTTTTCAGAACAACTAAGTTTCCTCTAATTATTTCATGTATATTAACTTTATTAGCCAAATTATATATAGATATGTATATATTTTTGAGACAGGCCTTGCTCTATTGTCCAGGCTAGAGTGCAGTGGCATCATCATAGCTCACTGCAACCTCAAACTCATGGGCTCAAATGATCCTCCTGCCTCAGCCTCCCACATAGCTGGGACTACAGGTGTGCACCACCATGCCTGGCTAAGTTTTTTGTTAGTTTTTGTAGAGATGGGGTCTCACTATGCATGTTGCTCAGGCAGCCTAGAATTCTTGGCCTCAAGCGATTCTCCTGCCTCAGCCTCCCAAAGTGCTAGGATTACAGGTATGAGCCATCATTCCTGGCCCCAAATTATATTTTTATTGCTAAATTCAAAATAACAATGTTCCTCAAACACAATGTGCTTTGCCATAGCAGGATATGATCATTGCTCAGGATTACTCCACATACATGATCTCAGACACTGAAATTCTCCCCTCTGATCATTATCTTTTGTTCCCCTACTTCCTCTGCTCTCTGCTAGTAAATGCATTCTTTTCCAATTTCCTTAACTCTGCTATCGGGATCCCTTATTTACTGCTACAGCTCCATCTTCCTCACTCCATCATAACCATTCCCCATCAGCAAACATTTACTGAGGGCTTACTATGTATCAGGCATTCTGCTACATGATGGAGATACAAAAATGACACACAGAAAATGAGCTTAAGGAGGCCACAGTTTTAATAAAGACAAACACATAAGAAATCACTGCAATACAATATGATTGGGGCTGTAATATAGCTGCACACAAATTAAAGGGGTAGCAAAGAATGAACTGAAGTTTCTGGAAGTGTCAGTGACCACTTTCGTAGAATGATGAATTGAATGAAATGAGCCCAACATGGAAGCAAGAGAAGGAATACGGCTGGAGATAAGAAACAGTTCAGAAAGAAATTTGTATACAGGAACACCATAATGAAAATAGGCTAATGCCTCAAGGAATTGCAAGTAACTCAGAAAGGCCAGTGTGCAGGCCACAGGAGAAAGTATTCCACAATGAGCTGGAGGAGTAGGCAGAGGCCCAGGCCACAGCAGGCTGTCCATGCCGTGTAAGAGCTCAAGTAAAGAGTCATTAAATTCTTTTAGGGAAGTGGGCAAGGGGAAAGAGAATTATACTTCTTATACCTAGGAAAGGGGGTTTCCCAAATAGGGCTATGCTAGTTATGTAAGGGGCAGGCCTGTGTGACTGTCTGCTTTGTATATCTGCATACATCTTTTCCTTTTACTGTGATTCCTTCCCCACCTTATTCACTGGATCCTCTTATTCTGAAGGCCCTTCAATATTGAAGCTCCCCAAAATTGTTTTTGGCTTTCGTTTCTTCTCCATCTTTTTACAAAGATCTCTCAAATAAAAAGGCTAAAGATGGATTGGATAAAAATGAGAATGGAGGCAGAGAGAACAATTCAAAGGTAATCGTGTATGAAGGGATAATGCGGTTAAGGCTTAAGGTGGTGATGAGGAGGGGACAGATTCTAGACATATTTAGGGAGATGGAATTAAGGAAGAGCAAACAACTGGATATTAAATGTGAATGAAAAAAAAGTCTTGAAAAGCTCAAATTTCTGGACTGAGGAAATTGGTAGATACCATAAACTGAGATAAAGTGTTCAGGAAGAGCAAAAGGAAGCACAGGTTTGTGGAGATAAGACAATGAGTCTAGTTACCTCTGAGTCTGAGGGATAGTCTAGTGATATAACCTAGCTATAGCCCAGTAGTTATGCAATTCTGAAGCTAAGTAGAATGATCTTGATAGAATTTTAGAATTATTCAGCAATTAAAACTAGGAGAGTGTAAAACCGACCAAGAATTGAGAAGCAGAGAAGCAGGAGGAAGAGCAGAAAAGGTGGTATCATGGAATGTAAGGGAGGTGAGTGTTTCAAGAGAAAGAAGTGGTTAGCAGTGCAGCCTTACCTCTGACTCTTCCTGTAGCCGCAGACAGTTATCCAGGAATAGAAGTGACCTGTCAACAGACTTTCTGGCCCTTTTTATGGAAGTTGCTTCCTCACAAGATGCCTCTCCATCTGAGAGGCACTGGAACCAGTCTGGCTGAAGGACCTGCTGAATTGCCATGAACTTGGAAACAGTCATTTCCACTCGTCCTCCAACACCCCACACAGACACAGACTGCCAGAGTAAGACAATGAGGAATTAGCAAAAGTAAAATGCAAATAAAAGGAAAGTATTAAAATGATAAAGCAATAATTCTTCTTTACAACTGAAGAGACGGTGACAACTCAATATCTTAGACATGGTAGGTAAAAAGAGTTGTACTATATTCCAAATTCTCTAGGGACCTTACAGCTCATAGAGAATCCTTCAATGGTCATGCAAGTCAACTTCTGAGCTAGTCCCCAACAATTCTTTGTTACCCTTCTCTAGCCCAGTCTCCCATTCTCCCCTATCCCACCTGCCCACACCCCTCCCACCCTTGCTGTTCCTGAATATACCAGAATTTGATTCTTCTCTGCTTTTGATCACATTGTTCCTTTTGACTGAAATGACCTTCTCTTCTTATTTTTTATTGATACATAGCATGTGTACATTTTTATAGGTTACATGTAATATTTTGTTACATGCATAAAATGTGTAATGATCAAGTCAGGGTGTTTAGGGTATCCATCACCTCAAGTATTTACCATTTCTATGTGTTGGGACTTCTACTTCTTTGCCTGGCAATATACTACACATCATTTAAGACACTGAATTCATATATCACCTACTCTAAAGTGTTCTCCAAACCTTCCTGGGCATAATTGATCACACACTCCTTTAAGCTCTTACAGCAATTTGGACTTATTTATTTTATAAAAAAGATACTACTTATCACACCATTGTATATTTGTCTGACTAGAGTATCCCAATTCACGTTTGTATCCCTAAAACACAATCTAGGACCCCACGTATTATTAACATTTGGTAAGTGATTACTAGATTGAGTTAGATACAGAATTATGTGCAAAAATCCCATAGTTCAAGAGAATCTCTACATAATATTCCATCTTTGGCTACTCCTTCCACTATAGCATCCCTCTTCTTAGCAGAGATTAATAAGGCCATAGACGGAGAGGCCATATGCAGTCTATTCTGCACTAAGGCATAAGAATTACTGTTTAAATGAATCCTCTCTTCCTTACAATGGGGATAGATAACGTAGATAATGGAGGTCAAAATATTTTCTTTTTCTTTCCTTTTTTTTTTTTTTTTGACAAGGTCTTGCTCTGTTGCCCTGGCTAGAGTGCAGTGGGGTCATCATAGCTCGCTGCAACCTCAAACTCCTGGGCTCAAGTGATCTTCTGCCTCAGCCTCCTGAGTTACTGGGACTACAGGCACCCACCACCACACCTGGCTAATTCTTTCTATTTTTAGTAGAGACAGGATCTCTCTCTTGCTCAGGCTGGTCTCAAACTCCTGACCTCAAGTGATCCTCCCACCTCGGCCTCCCAGAGTACTAGGATTACGGGCATGAGACACCGTGCCTATCCAAAATATTTTCTTTAGAATTCAGATTACAAAATAAAAAAAGCTTAAAACAGAAGAATAATTGAAAATAGTGTTCTTAGGTATGATTAATATGTATCGCTGACATTAATAAAGTGAGTACAGGAGAAGTGCGTTTGTAAAGCAGCAGTACACACTGGAGCCTTGCCAGGATGCTATCCTCAGGGATAATGCCAATTATTCTGAGAGGGGCCACCTCTCAGATGAAAACTTTTAATGAAGTCCTTTTGACACTGTTCTACACTAGATAAAATCTCTGGCTATGGACCCTGCTTTTTCAAATTCTGTTCTACCAGCAGGCAGTATTATAATATATTGAAGTTCTACTATATATAGCAGTACACGTGATAACACTCCTCAGCAACTTTCTCCACTCTTCCTGAAGTTGTTAAAATTGCAAATAAAGCATGGAGTGAAAAGACTATTGTTTTCTCCTATCACAGCAATTTCTGTTTTTGGCATATACTTGACCCTCCTCCACTCTCAAATTTTTTGCAGCAATGAAAAACGCTGAGAATACATTCCTCACCTCAACCTCATCCTTAGGCAGCCCTACTCTCTTATAAACCATCTCATCCCACTATAATCATCGAAATAAGGAGAAGGCATATAAGGATCATCCCAGACAGTGGGATCCTAGCATCTGAGGGATACCACAGGGTGACTTCTGGGACAAAGCTGCAGCCTTGGAGGCCCTTCTGAAAACACACCTTGTTTGTTACATAACCAGCTGGGCAGGGGCTGACTGGATCGTGCAGGGAACAGTACAAGAGCGACTCTGGCATGCCTGTATAAACACAAAAAAGAACCCCTGAAAGTGCTTACATTAACAAAGACAGTGTGGTAACAGGGAACAGCTTAACAATGTGTACTGCTGGATAAAGCAACTCTAAAAACAGTAAATAGTTGGTATCTAATCTTGGAATTATGGGAAGCCTATCAACATGAATGAAAAGATTATTTTGAAACCTACTAATCTAAAAAAAGAATTATATGTAGTGAGTTGCTACAAAGGAAAAGTGTATCTTAAAGTATGAGATACAATGAAAGTATTTAATGACATGTTGATCCCACCTGATTTGATTTAAAGAATTTAATATCAAGTATGCTTATTCTAAGTACCATCCCAAGGGGAACTAGTTCCTGGAAAGATGAAATGATATGGTCATAAGGTAATTTCATTAATAATAAAACTGATTAATAATATCAGGAGTTCCTAGGGGCAGAATTTTGGAGAAGGTATAGAATACTGCAAAGGGATCTCATTCTCAGTAAATTTCACTGACTCGAGATGACAGTTTCTTAAGGTTCTTTAGTCAAAAAGATAATCATTAAAAAAAAACCAAAAAAAGTTTAGTAAACCATATATGCTACCCCACATTTTCCATAAGAAAAAATAGGATTCCACTGAAAAAGAGAAAAATAAATAAATACAGCATGCTAAAAACCTCTGCAGTTCTCCACCTTATTTTCCACAATTTCAGTTATTACAATTATCTCTAGAAAGCTTATATTATTTTCACTTAACTATATGCTTGTATACTTTAAAGCTGGTTATTAAAATTGGCCTCAGATCAAGGAGAATGATATTACATAAATTCCTCTACTGAAATACAGGGCCTTGTGACAACCAACAAGTCATCATACAGTTGCCATCAGAAGCAGAGGACTTAATAACCAACAGAAACAGGATTTTCATTCACTTAAGTGAGTCCTAGATATTGCGAAAAAGCTTCAGGAGAAAGTAGTCTATAGAAGAATTGGTTCTCCAGCTGTCACTGCTAAGCTTGTCCTATAAATGAATGGACACATACATCTGCATATAAAACCCTTTTTCTGGAACAAAAGATACCATCAATATATCAGAATATAGCTATATATAATCTCTTCATCCTCCCCTGTATGTTTGAAGCTTAAGCATAATGAGACTGCCTTGGATCTCACATATGCCCCATGCAAGTTCTCACCCCTGGGTCTTTGCTCATTGCCTGGAGTATCTGCCCAACACCTGTATACTACCACCTGCTGCTCCCACTTCTGACCTGGCTAACACCTGCTCTTCCTTGACCCAGTTAAGATGACCCCTTATCTCTCTCAAGAATCTCTTCTTTATTCTGACACCTTCCACATACACCCCAGAGCAGGTTATGTGCTCCTGCCTCTGGCCTGTCATGACACATGTTACATATCCCTAATCCTGTAAAGCAATCCTTACATTCTTACTAGAATCACCTATTTATCTTTATGTCAGCTAGGCTCCAAGTTCCATGAGAGCAACAACTGTTTCCTATTCAACTTTGTATCGCCAGTGCCAGGTTCTTGGATGTTCAAAAAATGCTTATTAAAATAATGAATAAATAAATGTATGAATGAAAGTCGATCTTCCAGTCACAGTCAACAGCACCTCCAAACTCCAAATTAACACATCACAAAGCACACACAAATAATTAATTTTTACCTATAAATTTTCCAACTCCTTCCTTGTATTCTGCCAAGACTTCATGATGCTCTGCCCTATAAACCAAACAGAAAAATACATAACATAATAATGAATCATTCCGCAGATACTCTATACAACAACTGAAGCCCTCTCCTCCTCACCCAAATAAGCTATGTGATAGTAAATGCAGTCTTGAATAACAAGTACACCATCATTCAAGAGTCCCAAGTAACTAGGCTAGGTTCATTAACCACAATAAAGGTCTTCAATTTGCAAGTGGTTCTGTGAGAAGAGAAACTGGCAAAGATCAGCTGCTTTACAATACTTGGATTTTCTTTCTCCTCTTACCCCTTTAAAATCACTGTTATTAACACAATGGAGTTAATCATATAGCAGCCTCTTCAATTAAGTATAAAGTTAGTATGTACATTACACAAAATGATCTAACTTCATTAGTTGTGTTTCCATAAAGTAGTACTAGCAAGTACGCGTGCAGAGGCAGAAAAAACTTTGAGCTGGTGTATGACGACAGCCCCTGAACTCCCAAGTTTAGCTCTCATAGAGCATTCCCTGCCCTGTCACCCCTAGGAGCAGTGGCAATGAGGCCAGTATGGGACTGTAGGTTTGGAGGAAAAGTGAAGCACCTCTAACAGGTAGGTCTGGCCTGTGGCTTCCAGATTAGGGCCGGATGATGATAACACCTGATACCGTTCTTCTGATTTCATTCTGAAAATCTGTAAATTATACATATGAGCAAAAGAAATCTTTCTCTTTGTTGTACCCAGTTAAGATAACTAAGCTGCTGCCAGAGTCGATACTTGAATGAATGGTTCTAACACTTACAGGGACGACAGTGTAAGCTGAGCCATGGCAGGAAGCCCATGAATATTACACAGTGTTTGATGGGTGAGATGTGGGGCAGATCCAGTCTTGGTGTACAGAAGGCAGCCTGGAATGTCCATGGTGCAGTCTCCTGTTTTGCCCAGGTTTTTAATTTTTCCCAGGCGACAGCCATTAACTACCTTGGTAAGACTCAGCTTCATCCCAAGGGATTCCTCTTCGTCCTGACAAGAAAAGAACATTAAATTTAGAAGGACCTTCACAACATCTAAAGCCTAAGCATTTTGCGAAGAAAGCAACCTACAGAAAAACGAATGATAGCATGTTCATTACTACTTCCAGTCTACAATTTTCTTAGATATCAGGAAAAGGAGAATAGGAAAGGACACAGAGAAAATAAGATACCTTCCCCAAGGTTCCAGAGCAATATGATAACATCAACTATTTTTAAATTAATTGGAATTTTTGTCTGAGCTGATGAAAAACAAACAAATGAAAGGATGGAAGGAGAAAGACTAATCATGAAAAGGATGCCATGGAGCCAAGGCTCACGCTCAGCCTTAAAAATGTATATAAAGAACAGTCACACTGCTTAGGCTATACTGATTAGTTTTTTCTTTCTCCAATTTGAGAGAATACTAAGCAATATAGCAATTTTTCCTAATAATGTCGTTTAGTAAAGAAAACAGTTTCAAAATAGCATTCTGGTGTTTATTAAAATATATGGAAGAATATACAACAAAAGACGAACAGAGATTATCTCTGATGTAGGATTACTTTACAATTGTTCTTATATGGCATCCAAACATGTAAGCAGCTGAGTAGTATACATGCGATCTATAAGTAATTTGTTATTACTTTTATAATTGGGAAAGACAAATATTTGTGTAAATAAAAAATAAAGATACACTTTCTAACTTCTATAGATAATAACAGGGAAAAAAATCAGAAAACATCAATTATTTGTTGGCCGCTCTTAAACAATTTAGTATTCCGTGAAGCAAAATACTGAGTTCCACTTTTAAAATGCACTACAGAACTTGGTAAGTATGCATGGCAGATCCATTTGCAAAATGTCACCGGACACAGCAACATTTTACAAATACTTCATTACATCTCTACAGCAAGTACCATACCCTCTGGTATTCTTATCAATTGAGCCAGGCCCAGTTTTATTAGTTGATAAATTATTACAGCTATCTGGCAGGCTCCAACCTTAGAGCCCATGCTCTTATGCATTATACTACACCATACTCTGAAAGTCAACCACTGCTTAAGATGCTGCCAAACAAATAAGCCTTATCTATCATCAGTTAAAAATATTCAGAAATGCAAACATTACTTTTTTGGGAGACATAAATTCTTATATTTAAATAAAATAGCCAGTATAGTCATTAGATAAGAATAACTACTTTCTGTATGGTCCAATAAGAGATTTCATGTTAAACATAAATTATAAAAACTAGTATAACTGTTTGAAGAAAGCCTGGTTAATTTTCTATGACTATAACATCATTATCTGAAGTTATCACAAAGATAGAAACACAAAAATAAATGTTATTAGAACCCACAGAAATGGAGACTGTTAAGGGAAAAAAGTTATATTTTAACAAAAATACTATAAAAGCTGTTTGATTTACTGTTGTTATACATTAAAACTACTAAAAGAAGAAAAGTTTATTTCAAAAAATTAGAAAAATATAATTACAGGCTAATAAAAATATAATCTAGAAAATATAAGAGAAGAATTATATTCCTTACTTATTTATCAGATAACACTGATTTTAAGTGATAAAAATATTTTTTATATTTTAAACCAACAGAACTGTAAAGCAAAATTAAAGACAGTATTTTGCAATCTAAGTAGCTCTGGAGAATTAAAGCAGGGCGAGTGAAGCACAAAGATAAGAAATGTACTTTAAAGCTAATGCATCAACACCTGTTCTTCTGACTGAATATTGAAATCAACCAATATGGCACACTAGATTTTTGAAACATAAGTAAGAACTAATGAAATTATAATGGACGAGGATTATTAATATTGAAATAATTTAAACACTTCCTGCCCTCACACACATCTGCGAATGGAAGAAACTGTATTGCCTGGAGCTATCTCAGAAAGGGCTAGAGAGAAGAACTTGCTGGCACCTCTCCTTACTCCAAAAATTCTGTCTTGTCTGAGTTGTGTAAGGTTTGTAAAGAGTTTAAATGTACAAACATGAGCTGTATTTTTTTAATTAAATTCATATTAAGGTAGGAAGAGCCTTCATATAGTAAAACTAATATGTTTGAAAAATGAAGTTTAGGATTCTAGAATGTTACCAACTTTTATTATCTCTCCCCATCAAACCCATGTCCTCATTTCTGCAGTTTACATTGATAAATGACATAAATGACCGACAAAGCTTCTGATGAGCAAGAGATTTGCTTTTCCATGCTGAGTTAACTCAATTCCAGGTGAAAATGACAAACCCCAGTGCTTTAGTAAAGCTGAGCTTAATATCCCAATATGTATGATTGCCATTAGACTTTAGAAATGCTGAAAGTAGTTTACATTGTTCTACCATTACTACCAGAGACCCCAACCTGGGAACTCCTCCTCACCATCATCACCCCCTCTGCCATTTTACAATAACGAATCTGAGGCTTAGCAAGATTAATTATAGGCTTGGTCTAGAACCCAGGCCTCCTGCAAAGAGGCCTGTGCTCTTCTTATTATGCCTTTTAAATGAGAGTAAATCTAACATGCTACAAGATGCATTGTAACTTTTTTTTTTTAAAGAATATCCTGCAGCATACACCATGGCCACTCAAAGAAAGAGAAGAGTTTTCAAAATTGTATAGGAAATCTGTGAAATATCTTTTTTCCCCCCAGAACACATGCGGAAAGCCATAAAAAGAAAGTAACTCTCGGCTGGGCGCGGTGGCTCACACCTGTAATCCTAGCACTCTGGGAGGCTGAGGCGGGAGGATTGCTCAAGGTCAGGAATTCCAGACCAGCCTGAGCAAGAGCGAGACCCCGTCTCTACCAAAAACCGAAAATATTAGCCAGGTGAGGCGGCGCACACCTGTAGTCCCAGCTACTCAGGAAGCCGAGGTAGGAGAATTGCTTGAGCCCAGGAGCTAGAAGTTGCAGTGAGCTACAATGATGTCAGTGCACTCTAGCCAGGGCAACAGAGTGAGACTCTGTCTCCAAGAAAATAAAAAAGAAAAGAAAAAAGAAAGTAACTCTCAAGCCCTTCAAGCTATGCCAACAAAATGACACACATGCTCAAAGAATGGCCACCTACTATTCCCTCAAAGGCCTTACAGCCTTGTACTGCTAGGTGGGCTGGCTACTGGTCAGCTTCTGCCTGGCAAGCTCTGAGCCTGATCTTGTCCATACACCCAGCACAAATCCGTCACTCAGGGTCAGGCTCAAACCAACTAACCTCTGAGATTAAACAACAAAATCAGGCTGCACAATTATTACTCAAGAACCAAAAAATGAAAGTGGACCAGTCAGTGCATTTTTGCCCTATAGAATGCCATACAGGAAGCCAAATATGCTGTGTAAGCATAGAACGAGAATAGGAAGAATAAGTCATAATTATACACATGAAGGCAACTAAAAGGAAACCCACTGGTTCTCTTAATACAGTAGCCCCCCTTCACCCACGGTTTCAGTTACCTGACATCACCTGAGGTCCAAAAATATTAAATGGCAAATTCCAGAAAGAAACAATTTATAAGTTTGAAATTCCATGCCCTTCTGAGTAGCGTGATGAAATCTCAAGCTGTCCTGCTCCATCCTGCCTGGGACGTGGATCATCCCTTTGTCCAGTGTTTCCACACTGTATATACTCCCTTCCTGTTTAGTCACTTAGTAGCTGTCTCCATTGACTGTCAATACAGATCAATAGTCTCCAAAATATCAACTGGTTTTTATTTGCCTCTATCGTCATCCTTTCCCTTTTTACTTGTTATGTGTCTCTTCTAATATTTCTGGTGTTGTGCGTTTCTAAACATTCAAAAATTCACACTTCACTTCTACAGATGGGGTTCCTAAGAAAATATTAAGGAAAAACCATTAGAGTACAAGGACAAATGATAAGCTGTCAGTGAATCTGTACCTTTACAAGGACTAACAAAGATTCCCCGTACCTTTGGCAACACTATACCTGTCCTAATACCTCTAGTGCCACCCCCAAACCCCACCCCTCATCTATCCGGAGAGAAGGAATTTTTAAATGTTTCTTAGATGGATTCTCCACATACACTAATGGAAATGTCCAAATTTCCTAAGGGAAAAGAGCAAGCTTGGGTGATCACATTTTTTTGTGAAAAGAAAACTATGTATATTTATAAGTACATATCTACATCTTTACCCCAAATCCCACATTCACACTCTAGCTATAATGTTTGACTATGCACAGAAAAAAGTCTGAAGGACTTCCAAACAATATGGTGCACTGTGCTGACTTAGAAATGACACAAAAATACTAAAATTCTAAAAAACAGTAACAGAAGAAGACTTTCCAGAGGTAGAATTATTATGAAATCCTTACAGTATTGGGTAGGTAGAGAGAGATACTGAATAATGTTAAATTTTATTAAGTATGTGTGTTAAAAGTTCAGAAGTAACCATTAAAAGAGGAATGACAAAAATGCATAATTTCCAAAACCACTGGAGAGGGATGGGGGAAGTCAAAGAAAAATTGATTAATCCAATAAAAGGCAAGAAAGAGGAAAACAGACCAAAAAAGTACATCAAAAATAGAAAACACAAAATAAGATGGCAGAAGTCCAAATGTTAGTAATCACAATAAAAGTTAAATTAATTTCCCCTATTGAAAGATATAACAATGGTAGCAACTAATATTTACTGGGTATTTACAATGTATCAAGCACTGTTCTTTACATATTAACTCCATTAATCCTCATATCAAATGCATAATATAGATGCTATTATTATCTGCATTTTACAGATGAGGAAACTGAGGCTGATAGTCACCAGCTGGTAAATGGCAGAGCTAGGACTTACATTACAGAAGTCTAGCTTTAGAAGTTGTACTCTAATAAGCAAGTAGCTTATTAGAAGTTCCATCTTGTCCATAAACACAGGCAATGTTTGCACATTAACTGTAATATTAAGATATAATTTTATAATCATAGTTTCCATTTTGCTACAGTGTTCTTGTTATTCTTTACCCTTTTTCTCTCCTCTGCCTTTACTCCATCCTCCCAGCTTCTACAACCTTTCTCCATACTCATACAAATACTTAAACATACTTGTATATAAGAGGGGGTGTTTTGGGCCATGGTTGGCTTTTAGAAAAATGGAAACATACTATCCTATAAACATTCTCTGCAATTTGCTTTTTTCTCAAGAAAACACAATTGATATCTTTACCAAAGAAGAGACGTGGAACTAACTTACCCTTTTAAAAGAACTACTTCGTGATACTGCATAGTTTGTAGGAACGCAACTTATTCAACCATCCCCTTTCTGAGGGACACTCAAGTTACTGAGTTGGTTCTAGGATCGCTACAATAGCCTGAGGGTATGGCTTCCCTGACCTTATTTTCATCAATTTCAAGTCAACTTTAGTTTACATATCCTGGCAGAACGCTTTACATACATTGATTTTTAATCATTACAACACCCCCAACAATTTAGGTATTATCTTCCCATTTTGCCAATGAGAAAACTGAGGATCCGAGAGTTATTAAACAAATTGCCTAAGGTCATACAGCCACAAAGTAGCTGGCTCCAAAGCTCCGCCTCTAAATCTCTACTTTATAAACCCATATAGCCTCCCTGAGTGAACTCTCCCTGGAAACATCTAGGCTCAGACAAAAAGGTTGGACTTATCTTCGCTGCATGGGCCATCTCCGGGGCCCCAGACCTCGCTAGGCGCCTAGATCAGGGATTGGAGATCGTCCCATTCTCCCAAGTATCCTAGGCAGTTCTGGAAAAAAACTTTCCGAGAATTTGACCCTTGAGCAGAGGCCGGTCGAAAGGGGCCCCTTTTCTCTCAGAGAAGTCGGCGACGCTCACACGATTTAGGAGAATCCGAACTTAACAGAGGCCAAGATCCACCAGGAGACCAGAAAAGGGAAGGAGAGGCATGGCGGGAATACAATTACAGTTACTGCAACACAACCAGGATGCGTCTGGGCGCGACGCAACTCTTCCATATCCGGCAGCTCCCACACCAGATGGAAAGCGGGTACTTACGTGCAAACTGCCCAACTCTTTTGGCCTTCAAACCTCCCAAACTCCTCACAGTTCACTACCACGTGTCGGGCTTGCAGAATTCTGGGTCCCCTATACCACCGCCTCCACTGCAGAGCCAATCAGGGAGCATTGCGTCATCACTGGACGCCAGAAAGAGTCAAGGGCGAGATCAAAGCGAGCCCTGGCGACCGCGAGTCCAAGGGAACGCTGCCGTGGCCATGGTAACTGAGCCAACGCGCTCCGCCTGCGCAAGGCCTCCTGGGAGTAGTGGTTCGACGGAGTCGTAAACCTGCTTTCTTTGCGGGCGGAGAAACTACAACTCCCAGAGCGACCCGGAAGCAGCCGGGGCAGAGGAGTGGTTGTTGCTGCTTTGGCCGAGGTCCGGGCCTGAACCTGGAAAATGCTGCTGGCACCCCAGGAAAGGTCCTCCTCAAAGAAGAGGATGGGGGTGAATCGCTGGAAACAGCTCACAAGGAAGCCAAATCCCAAGGTGATCCCAATCGGGAGCTTTGGGGGGCGGGGACCTACCCAAGACGCTGCCCAGTCCCGAAGCCATCCGCAGCGCCTACTGTGCTTCCTCCCTCTTCCCCGAGGTGCATCCATACCTGACACGCCCCTGCCTTGACCGCCCCGGAACCGGCATTGCCCTGAGTGAAGTGGCTCTCGGAGCTTTTTGGGGTCTGGGCACCTTACGGCTTTGGTGGGCAGTATCGTGGAAGAACTCTTTCCATCTAACGCTCTTCTCAAACAGGAGAGATGTGCTAATGCCCATCAGGGTGAAGGGAATTTGCGAACTCGCTTTCCCCCACCGCCAATTTCAGGAAACTTCCCACACATTTCTTTCTTTCTTATCTTTTTTATCTCTTCTTTTCTTTCTTTTGTTTTTTATGTTTTGCAAATCTTGGGGACCGATCTTTATTGAACGGGGGAGATCATCCCATTAAATGCTCTGCCTGTGTTCCTGCCCTGCCAGTTTTACGTAAAGTATCTAAAATGAACTCAGGCCTGCAAGTGAATATTGAATATAGCAATACTTGATTCACATGGGAATTTCTAAATTTAACCAACATTCAAAAAATAGAGCCTCCTCATATCGGTTACCCCTTTTGATGCATTAGCACCTGAAGACAAGAAAAAAACTGATAACCCCATTTTAAACTTGAAACATATGTAAGTGACATGTGCAAAGTCACAGTCACACGGTGTGTGCTTTCCACAAGCTACCTTGTTAAGAGTCACAAAAATAAATGCTTTAAATGTAAGTTAAACTACTAAAATGGAGAGGCTTCTCAGCTTTCAGCTCCAGAACAGTTTCACCAGCTGTTTTCACCCTTATATTACACTTTTCAAAAAAATATTCTGTAGATGTGTGGCCTTTGTGAGGGCCCAGGCAATTGTTCTTGCGGTTTATTCCAAATTTACCAACTAAATGCACTGGACATATTGCACTTGCTAAATATTTTGCCCCAGATACTGGAGGGTGCAGATTGGAGCATAAGAGAGACTTGGAAACTGAGGCTGCTTCTACTGCAATGCATCAGTTGCATAATGGATTAGATCCAAAATAGGTTATGGATATAAACTTGATGATGAAAGGTAAAAATTTGGGACAATTTCTTAGGACTCTAAAAGGGAGAATTTTTGCTGCTAGTGCTCATTGTTACTGCCTAGAGGATGAAAAGGTAAAAACACAGAGCTCCTTGAAGTTCAGTTGTGTTTTAATAAGATCAGCTCTTTCTTTGTTGCAGTGACAATTATTCAGCAGGACAACTGCATTAATTAGTTATCTGTAAGGTGCTTTGAAGGTGAAGTGTTAGGTAAATGAAAGAGTATTATACTTTACCCACCTCCATGTGTCAGTATGCTAGTTTAGATATCTCCTTATTTTTAAGACCCACCTAATTTTTAGCAAAGCAAATACCTCTATTAAGTGAATATTAGAGGGAATTCTGCTAGCTTCTGGGAGTTACAGAGAGTGAAGAAAAGAGATGTCCTAATGATCTGATTTCTAATTTCAAATTAATATCTGACTGATATGGATGGAAATTTATTTGTTTTTCACCTCATTTTCTGCTTTGTAAAACAGAAGTCAGATTGATTAACCTTCACCCCACCCCCCAGTTCTTACTGGGCCAAACAATATCCCTTACCTAGATAAGATAAGAAAACCTCTTGCTATAGGCTTCTCATGAAAAGAGTAAGGAGAGGAACATACCCTTCCCCAAGCAGAAGATTACTTGGATAATCTGGCCAATTAATCAGGGTTTTTATGATTTTTAAAATCATTTTTATGGTTTTTATGTCTAGCATTTTTATATCTTGGTTCTTAACCTTGGGGAACTTCAAAAAAATACTGATGCCTGGGTCTACCCCAGACCAATTAAATCAGAATCTCAAGGTAGGCCTAGACAAGAAATAAAAATTCAGACACTGTCCCAGAGAAGGCTTCATGTTGTAATTAATAATTATGTCAATTATTGCTAATCAATGCTGAACTTTCCAATGAAATTCATTGGGGAAATGATAAAGGACACTTTTCCATATGCTTAGTCAGAAGGATAGATTAAAATGGCAAAGATGATAAAGATATCAGTGTGTATTAATATTCTGTATATATTATCCACACAGCCTGCTTTTGACCCTGACAATGTAGAACCCTGGATTAAGGTAAGGATATTTCAAAATTAAAACAGAGAATTGGGAGTCAGTCATACTCAGATGGAAAAGAAATACCAAGAGGTCTCCACTTTGCACATATTTTGCTATTTTTATTCCCATGTGACTATGTATGTTGCCTTAATTTTATACTTTTTAGTATTTTTTCATTATATTCTTGCTTCTTATGGAAGCATTTATGTATGAATGACAAGAAAACAGGTGTACAGACATGATCTTTTAAATGCCATGAGTATCACATGAAGAGGATTAAAGGAGCAGGGGAGGAGAAGCCTTGGGAGAGGATGTGGTGGCCTTCCTCAGATGTTGAAAAGACTGTACTGTAGTTATGTTGAC
The DNA here is from genome assembly GCA_023783475.1 of Daubentonia madagascariensis. NCBI lineage: Eukaryota > Metazoa > Chordata > Mammalia > Primates > Daubentoniidae > Daubentonia > Daubentonia madagascariensis. Next base: position 11,907,532 of record JAKFHU010001631.1, on the reverse strand, counting down.
ATAGGGGACCAGTGGGTAAAAGCTGCATGTGGATAACAAGGAAGAATTTTCTAATGACTAGAGGGGCGCAGAAATGGAGAAGGCATTCTCATAAAGAGATGTGTTTTCTATGCTGGAGGTATTCAAGTGGACTCTAAATGGTCACTTAATGTTAGGCTAATGAAGAATATATTTGAGCGTTCAGTAAAGGTGGGGGAGGGAATTGGCTTAGATAACCTCTGAGATCTCTTCCAGGCCTGAGATGTATATTTTTGAGTTCAAGTACAATTTAAGTTGAAAGTGCCATTAAACCATTTCAGGTGCGTGCCTCTGAGTGTCAATTTGGCAACTTGCCGTACTCGATTCATTGAGTACCACATATTTCAAAATCATTCTGCTTTTTCCCAGGAAAATATCCTTTTGACTGACAGTACTTTGAAGTTACTACTTATCTAAACTGATATCCATCATGAGCACCAAGCCAGGTAGAACCTGGGCCACATGTAATAATTTTTAACCATTTATTCATTCAGCTGGTATTTATTAAGTGCCTACTGAGTACTAGCCCACTAGGGACACTAAAGCTAAAACAAGCCACAGGGCAGGGACAATCCCTGGCTTCCCAGAGTTTATAGTCCAGCAGGGGATAAACAACTTATGTAAAGCTGATGGGAGAATTAAAGACGTAATGGGAGCACGTGATGGGAGGCACTAATCTAGATGGAGCCAGGGATGGCTTCCTGGCTGCTGCAGAAGGTCTCACTTAGAAGATGACTAAAATGGATCTACCGTCATGGAAGCTAGCCTCTGAGAAGACCACTCCTCAACATTTAGTAAGTCTAGCTTGCGTGTCAGTGTTGAGAGTCTTGTGCCAAGCCCCCGCAGGGCTTAGTCACACAGCTAGTTACCATCTCTTCCAGGGGGGAAGATTTAACTAAAACAGGAGCATAAAATTCTGCTCTGAGTTGTCTATATCATTTTCCTCTTTCATACAGTTTTCAGCCAGCTTGACTCAGATTTTTATCATTTCTTTTATCATTCCTCTAGAACTTCAGCAGTAGCTCTTTCTCCATTATGCCCTTAAATCTCCCATCTTGAAAAAAAATCAGTAAGCCCTTATTTGACCCAGCAGTCCATTCTGATTGCGAGAGATTTCTTTTTCTTATCCAGTGTCTTTGGATGTATAGCCTGGACTCCTTTGCCTTTGTATTTTTATTTTCCTTTTGTGTCCACAATTATTTTCCTGCAGTTTTTATTTCTCACCATTCCACAGAAACTTGTCATGAATGACTTCCTGACCAAATCCAGTAGTCTCTTGATAGTCTTCAAACTTTTTCAGTTACATTTGATATGGTTACCACTTTTTTATCCTAGAAATCCTCTCCCCCATTGTCTTTTTTAACATGGTTTTCTCCTGCTTCTCCTACTACCTCTCTGTTCACTCTCTGTTTTCTTTTCTGATTTTTCTCCCTAATATATCCCCACTCTGGGTGTACCCTAAACAGTTAAGATGTCTGGACCTAAGACTTCCGAATCCACTTAAGTGGACCACCCTCTCAAAATCAGCTAATACCTTGTTATGTGGGAGGAGAGGGGAGTGTGCGGGTGTGGGGGATAGTGGAGGCTGAGAAAGTCCTCTCTGCAGAGCAGGAAAGGAAGATTGCCCAGTAGCACTGGGGACTTGGCTGAAGCAGGTAACCATAATTTTTCACGGTCCCCCAAATTGGTAGATCGGATTGATCCAGGCTTGGAGGTTTTCATCAGAAAGGCAAAGCAACAGGAGTTTCAGGATGATGTAAGATAGTAGTTGAATATTCACACTGAGTGGGAAAGGAAAGGGACCCTTTAAAGGACTCATCTCATAGGTCAGAGGAGGGAGCCATACAGTAACTAGAGGACCTGGGTTGGTCCAACATCAATGTTGGGGGAGTAGGGAGAATGAAACAGGGAGATCGACAGGAGGTTGATGTTGGAGAGGGGGTTATCAGAATTTGGTCTGAGCTATGGAAAGTGCTGTGAACCATGCTGTGTGACATGGTTCAGGGTGACCATGTCAGTGGGTTGCTGAAGTGGAATTGAGGGGAAGGCTGTTGGAATACAGGAGATGAGGCTGAAATGTTGGTAAGTCATCCTCAGAGATGTTGAAGTCACTTAAAATCAGGCAGATGCTTGGGTAAAACTGTGAGTCCTGCAACAGCTCACCCAAATGCAATAGTCCACAGTGATTTGCGATTCATCCTCATCCTGATTAGACAGCCTGACTCATCTTACTCCAGTGTATTCTGTGACTTGATTGAGCTTTCTAAACATTTTCATCAAGTCAGTTCTCTGCTCTTGAACCTTCAGTGATTCTGTGTGCTGTCAGATGAAACTGTGTAAATTCCAGATGGGCATTTAAGATCTTCTATGAATCAACCTATAATATCAGTTTACCTGTAGCAGCCCCTAGAGTGATACTCTGTGTGACTCCTGTCAGGCTAATCTCCTCCTCCTCCATCAGATAGCAGTTCCCTTTGCTTTGACTCGTGTTGATCCTTCAGCCTGGAATACCCATCCTCTCTGAGAGGCCAACTCAGATCCTTCCCTTACAGCTCAACTTGAGATGCCCCTTTCAGTGAACAAATCCCCCTCACCCACTTCAACCACCTAACCCCATCCTCTAATACTCTCTCTTGGCATTATTTTGGTGCGTATACACACATATATAGCATCAAACATTTGCTTTTATACAAAGTGATTAAAAATAATTGGGTACTTTCAGAAATAATATTACAGCACTATTATATGTGAACATGCAGGATGCACATGTGAGTGTGTCAAGAAACTCGTGTTTATATCCCCTGGTTTTGAGGAAATGAAGGATTACATTGTAACTGCTGTTTCTGCCACCCACAGTGGCAGGCTACAAAGGATCTGGAGTGGACCATGGAACTGATGTGTGCTGTGGGACACAAGCAGCACATACTGAGCATTTATAAGATCATGGGAGTAACTGAGATAGTTGCTTTACACATTACATGCTTATATACAACATAATTACTGACGGGGTCTTGCTCTTGCTCAGGCTGGTCTCAAACTCCTAACCTCAAGTGATCCTCCACCTCAGCCTCCCAGAGTGCTAGGATTACAGGCATGAGCCACTGTGCCCAGCCCAAATCTTCATTTTAAATGATGTCCCAAACACTTGCCTTGTTAAAGCCAAGCAGACATTTCTCTTTGTTCCCTTATTTATCAGCACTGGACCCTGTCCTTCTTTATCACTAGTCTTCCTCTTACCTCCCAAGCCCTCTACCCTCTTCTGTTAAGAACCTGTACAAATTCCAACTCAGGTAGGATGACACATCATACGTAGTTATTTCTTTCACTCATAGCCTGAGGAACTAAGTCTACACATCTGTTTTTGTTGTTTATTTTTTGTTTGTGGGTGTTTAAAAAACTAAAGTTGATCAGTTTATTTGTGTATTATTTACATATATGTGTATATATATGGTATGTGTAAAATTCATCTTGCTGTCTTAGAATTTAAGAACCTAAAGGAAAGACTATGTTTCAACCAACCATAAATCCAATAAATGTCATATGCTGCCAATATAAATTTGCTCATATCAGATAGAGGCTGTGAGAAATAATATGGGAAAACAAGTCTTTGCAGAGTAACCTCATAAGGAGTAAATGATATTTTTCTTGACTCTAACTCTAATAACATCATATTTTCTTCTGGTTCATATCTTTTCCTGTGTGTTCTATTAAACATTTTCTACATCTTTTTCAAATTACCCTTGACTTTTCAACTTTATTCTTCTGCTTCTGTCTGACTTAAACCTAATATATGAAACTCATGAGCATTTGGACAGTAAAGCCCATGGCAACTTTTGGCAGAGATACTACCAGTCTTTCCACAAAGGGCAAAAGAAAAAGTCATTTTCAAAATATGTCAGGTGACTATATAAATATGGGAAAGTACACCTTTTTTGAATATATTTCATTTATTTATTCTTTTAACATTTTTTAGGCACCTGTTAAGTGCCTAGCACTGTTCTAGGTGCTAGGGGTTCAACTGCAAAGAAGACAACAATCCCTGCTAACATTCCACTTGAGGGAGACAATAAATGATAAAATATAGGGTGATAAGTGCTACAGAGAAAGAGCAGAGGAGGAGGAGAAGGTGAACTCTAGGAGAGCGGTTACAGTTTTACATAGGGTGGTCAGAGAAGGCCTTACTGAGAAGGTGACATTTGAGCAAAGACTTGAGGAAGTGAGGGAGTCATATGGATACTTGTGGGAGAGCAGTTTAGGCAGAGGGGATGTAAGGGCAAAGGCCCTGCGTCACACACTTGGCATATTTGAGGAGGAACAAACAAGGTCAGTGTGGCTGAAGTAGAGTAAGCAAAGGGAAGAGCAGCAGGCGAGGAGGTTGGAGAGCTCACAAAGGGCCTTTGGCACAGGACTTTGTAGTGCATTGTAAGGACTTTCACTTTTCTTCTGGTTGAGATCAGGAGCCATTGAAGTGTTTTGAGTAGAGTTACAACATGATATGGCTTGCATTTTAAAGGGATCTCTCACTGCTATGGGGAGATGCTATGCCAGAAAACCTGTTGAGGAAATTGTTGTGCCTTGGACCTTGGAAAGTGATAGCAGTGGAGGTGATGGGAAGGGGTCAGATTCTGGATATATTTTGAAGTTAGAGTCAACAGATTTCCTGACAGATTGTATGTGGGGTGAGGGAGAGAGAGATTGGATTAAGAAGGACTCCAGAGTTTTTATCCAAAGTTTGAGCAACTGAAAGAATGGAGTTGTCACTACCTGAGTTGGAAGACTAGGAACACAGCAAGCATGGGGGAAAGCAGGTTTGTGGAGAGGGGGAAAGTCAGGGGTTTAGTTGTAAAATAAAGGTTTTTACACTGTGCAGGTAAATCAAAATGCTAAGGCAATTTGCCCACCTTCTCCACTCCCTTGCCCAATCCTGTGGATTTGGTCATGTTTTTACTAGACTCTTACTGTTGAGTTGAAACATTCTGGATGACTGCAGTTCAGTGACTCTGTTTAGTCCAATTTTATTGAACCTATAGTGTGCCTAATATATGATGGGAGGTTCCTTTCAGGAGTAGTAATTTGAGGAAGTTATAATTACTCTGCCTCTGGTTCATATTCATATGCAAGTCCTAGTGGCATGGAAACTAATAAAATATTAAATTTTTATTTAAAATAAAATATCCAGCTCTCAGGATCCCATTACTAATGCCCTAAACAAAAGTTATCTAAAGCTTAAATAACCTTTTGTTCAAATATAAACATTGTGAAAACCTGTTAGAACTTGGTAAAATTCTGTAAGTAATTTAATATTATATATGAAACCAAAAAATTATTTGGGGTGGATGTTTAAACCTCAGAGCTCCTTCAAAAATGGAAAAATGAAAGAATCTTAGTAGTTGGCAGAAAATCAGATTCCTGAATAGGAGAGAACCTCTGTAACCCTGAACAAAGTTGTTGTCATCTTAATGGATCTTCTTCTGTTATATTGAAGAAAGTGGAAAAAGGCTCAGAATTTGCAGTTTTGAACGCATTTTCTGCCAGAAATTCAGATTTACCTGGAAGGCCTTGGGGCCAAATCAGAGATTTGGAAACACCTGAGCAAGTAGAGGATCATGATGAAGTCTATGCAGAAGGTGAGAGAACGCATTTTTTGCTGTGATGTTAACAATTCTTAAAGCATAACTCATGATGCATTTCAAAGTAGGGAATGGAAGCTTTTTTTAAATCTTGTTCTTAATTTTCCTTTCTTTCTACTGCCCTGAAGCTAATTTACTCTGGAGTTAACTCTAATATTACAAGTAAGGCTATATTTAAGGCCCATATTGTTTCCTGAAATAGAACCACATCCAGAGGCGGTTTGATGTAACAAGTTAACTGGTGAGTGTTATAAGGTATTAGTCCTGTGGCACAGATGGTGGCATGTTAATTTAATCTGGTATTATACAGATACTTTGACCACAGTTGATGAATCAGTTTTGTTCCTGATGAAGAGATCCTAAAACCAGTCTAACCTGCCTATCTCTCAAAAGCATATACTCTTCCGGAATTCAGTGTTTTAATTACTGATACCCTGAGGAACTCTGCCATTTAGGGATTGAAGGGATCAGGAGGAACCAGCAAACTGAGAAGGGGAGGCCGCTGAGGTAGGATGAAAGTCAGAGTGTGGTGTCCTGCAAGCCAGCTTCCTTTTGGGTTATTTGTGTCTCCAGTTATTCCATTTATTTCTTCATTTATTCAACACATATATACTTAATTCTTACTCTGTATCAGGTACTATTTTAGGCATTGGAAGTGCTGCTTATGAACAAGAGAGACAAAGCCCTTGGTTTCATGAAGTATACATTGTAGTGTGGGAATAAAGAAAATTAAAAGCAAATTATCTGGTAGTGATATACATCATTCAAGTGTGAACCTGAATAATAGTGAGTCAGCTGAACAGTGATGGGGGAGAGCATTTTAGGCAGAGCGAAAGGTGGTGTCAAGAACTAATATACAGTCAAGCCTGGTGTGCTTGAGGAACTGGAGGAAGACTCATGTGGCTGGACCTTCTCAGTAGAGATGAGCTTGCAGGAGTGAGCAGAAGACGTGTCACATAGGGCCTTTACAGGCCTGAAGAAAGAATTTAGATTTTACTTTGAGTATGATAGAATGGCATTGAAGAGTTTTAAGCAGAAGTGTAATAGAACAATTTTTTAAATATATGAAGAAGAGAGTATAGGGAAGAAAAAGAGGGAAAGGGCAACCAGTGGGAGGCTGTTGCAGTGGTCTGGGTGAGCAGTAACAGTGAGTGGTCTCAAGTGGTTGGTAGTATTGGAGATAGAGGAGTGAAATTGACTCTGAAATTGGCAGGGCTGATCTTACCCACCCCACCTCCCGTCCTGCCGATAGGGATACAGGATATGCTGTGGCTATGAAGTATTCTAAGAAGTCCTGCAGTTAAAAAGAAATGTTTACTTACCCCATTTCCCAAGCTTCCTAGACCATGAATCTTTTTTTATGCTGTAATACCTATTAATATCCTAAGAAACTAGTGATCCCTATTAGGAAGTGCTAGTGTAGTGGTCCCCAACCTTTTTGGCACCAGGGACCGTTTTCATGGAAGACAAATTTTCCAAAGACCAGTGGGTACAGGGTGGGGGGGATGGTTTCAGGATGATTCAAGTGCATTACATTTATTGTGCACTCTATTTCTATTATTATTACATTGTAATATATAATGAAATAATTATACAACTCACCATAGGTTGGGGACCCCTGTGCTAGTGTATGGATAGAAAATGGTTTTTAAAGGTTTATATCATTTTTTCTCCTCTCACCGACTATATTAGTATTCTATAAGAGCTAGTGTTCTGAGGAACATACTTTGAAAAAGTCTGCTTAAAGGTAGCTTGTATACTTCTCTGATCCAACATGAAGTGTTTCTACAGTTTAACCCTCCAAGGGAAGTTTCCTTTGTTTTGGGGGGGCATCTCACAGTAAATCCCCATTTACCAATGAATGACACTTAGTAGGTCTGAATTACTTTACATATGAATTATTATATACATAAACTTCTGAATTATTGTATACAAGGGTTAATCAATAAATCTTTGCTTTCTTTCTTTACCTTCCTCTGAAAGCCAATAATGTATACTTTTTACATTTAGTTTCTATTACTTTGATTCATTTTTTTCCTTATTTTATCTATTTTAAATGCTTCTTGGCATCATTTAATGTAAATGCCCCATTCCCTAATAGCTATGTGATAATGATAATGATGAAAGTAATGCTAAAATAGATGTTTTTCTTCTTTGAAATCCCCATGCTCCACACATAACAGCTGTTTCATAATGATAGTGATGAAGATAATGCTAAAGTGGGCATTTTCCCCCATACCTATATAATTTAGGAAAATTTTCTCAATATCATTAAGAAAGAAATCGAAATGAAAGTTAGCTTTCAGAGTTTCACAATTTGATTTTCCTCTTACCTCAATGGCCTCTCCTTCTTAGTCATCTTTCTTGGTTCCACCTTATCTCTTCAGCTCCTAAATGCTGGAGTTCCGAATCAAGGCTCAGTCCTTGAAGATCTTTTCTGTTTTCCCTCCTCCTTTGGCAATCATATATTTATTGTCTCTCTTCCCCAGTTAAAATGTAAGCTTCATGGTGGTAGGGTTTATTTTTCTAGTTTTGTTCACTGCTATATTTCCAGCATCTAGAAACAATACTTGCTTGACACATGTTAGGTGTTCAATTAATATTTATTGAATGAATGAAAACAGTGAATGAAGAAAGTCTAATGAAGTAATTGAAATATTTAAAAGATGTTTTTGTTTTATTGACAGCTCAGGAGCTGGTCAATGACTGGCTGGACACCAAATTCAAGCAAGAATTAGCAAGTGATGGAGAAGGTGATGCTGAAAACACCCTGTCAAGTATCACTCTTATGCCAGAAGCCAATTGCTATTTGAAATATGACAAGTTTGATGGTAAGAACTTATCTGATTGTCCTAAGCTTTAACATCTAATAAATGTGTCTAAGAAGTCTGTATAATTGTTTTGAATAATAAACAATATATATTTGACTTTTCTGTGTTTTGCTTAGTTTTATTATTGACTTTAATTTGTTGTGATTGAATGTAAATGACTTATGCTATATCTTCAGTAAATTCATGGTGTTTTTTAAAATTAAAATATTCTATTACAGTTGTCCCTTGGTATCTGTGAGGAATTGGTTCTAGGATTCCCCTGCAGATACCAAAATCCTTGGATGCTCTATACACATTCTCCCATATACTTTAAATCATCACTAGATTACTTATAATACCTAATACATTGTAAAGGCTACGTAAATAGTTGTTATACTGTATTTTTTATTTGTAATTTTTTATTGTTCTATTGTTACTTTTTATTTTTTATTTCCTTTGGAATATTTTCAACCCATGGTTGGTTGAATCTGGGTATGCGGAACCCATAGGTGGGGAAGGCTGGCTATATTTGTAATACTGCTTATGATTATAATAGCAATTATTGCTGTTTAAGAGTGCCCCTTCCTCATACATCATTGGACTATTTACTTTGATAGAGACTACATTTAAGCATTCATATATCATTTTTATATTTACAAAATGCTTCTTATTTCTTTATTAGTTATCACTTACAAGGAAGGTTACTACTTTTCTAGGTTTGTTTTTCCAGAGGAGAAACAAAACACTATTGTGTGCAGAGCTAGTTATAGACAAGTTAGATGGCTAACTTGCGAGGGTTCCTTGAATGCACTCAAGGGTCTGAGGTTTTTACTTCTGAGCATAGGGGTAGGCATGGTGATGGTGGGGGCAGCTCCACATTCATGACTCAAACACCTTTAGTGAACCCACCTGGCATCATTCCCCTTATTTAGGGCTCTACAAAATCCCCAGCTGGGAAATCACAAAATCATGAGCTCTTAAAAAGTTAGAAGAATCCTTCAAGATCACCTAGTCTGATCCAATTTCCTCCCCTACTCAGATAGAAATCATTCTGCAGTGTCCCTAACATGTGGTCATGTAATCTCTGTCTGAACATCTCCCGGGATACGAAGCCTATGCTTTGGGAGGAGCCCATTCAGCTGCTGTGAGGCTCTAATCCTTATAGAATTCCTTGGTTAGGGGAATTAGGATTTTGTCCTTAGTAACTTTTTACCCCTTAGTGCAACAGAAAATAATATGTTCTCTATGTCAAGCAGTCATTTTTATTTTTTGTGGGAGTTGTAATCATATCTGACCACTCATGTGCTTCGATGTTTCCAGATTAAATAGCACCAGTATTCTCAACAATTCTTTATAACATGGTTTCTTGGTCTTATCATCCTTATGCTGCCTTCTGGATATTTTCTAGTTTATTAGTGTCATTATTATGGTGGGATGTGTCAATACTTCATATTTGTTCTAAAGCAAATCTATGGAATATAGTGAAACTATTACTTCTTTTGATATGGTGCCAATAGATGTAGTTATATCCCCTTACTTAGAGTGGCTGTTATCATCTAGTGTCATACCAGGACTCAATCATGTTATGGTGGTAGATCTGGGTTCTTTTAAATCAAAATATTGAACAATAATATTACATAATCATTAAAAAGGATTTTTACCAAATATTAATTAACATATCATTATCTCAGTAGACACGGAAAAAGCACTTGACAAAATCTAGCATCCATTTCTGATAAAAACTTTTAGCAAACTGGTAATAGAAGAGAAATTCCTCAAGTTGATAAAGGGCATTTATATAAGACATATTGAAAACAAGTGCCAAAATGATAAACGTGAACCTTACCTTATCAGGAATTACATTAAATATAAACGGATTTAATTAAACACTCCAGTACAAAGGCAGAGATTGGCAGAATGGATTAAAAATACATGACCTAACCATATGCTATCTGCAGGAGACATACTTTAAGATACAAATAGATTGAAAGTAAATGTATGGAAAGAGACATACCATGCAAACCAAAAGAGAGCTGGAGTGGCTATATTTATACCAGAAAAAAATAGACTTTTTAAGATAAAAATATTGTTATTAGAGACAAAAAGTGCACTTTCTAAATATAAATAAAGGGGTCAATTCATCAAGAAACATAACAATTATATATGTACTTGACAGAAGAGTCGCAAAATACATAAAGCAAAAACATAAAATTGAAGAGAGAAATAATTCAACAATAATGCAGTCATATGCCACTTAAAAAGGGAGGTAAGTTCTGAGAAATGCATTGCTAGGCGATTTCATGATTGTACTTAGAAAAACATACATAGTATAGCCTACAGTACACCCAGGCTATATGGTATAGACTATTGCTCCTAGGCTACAAACTTGTACAGCACATTATTGTACTGAATACTGTAGGCAGTTGTAATACAATGGGAAATATTTGGGTATCTAAATATATCTAAACATAGAAAAGGTAGAGTAAATATACAGTATAAAAGATAAAAAATGGTAAACCTGTATAGGGCACTTATCATGAATGAAATTTGCAGGACAGGAAGTTGCTCTGGGTGAGTCAGTGAGTGAATGGTGAGTGAATGTGAAGGCCTAAGACATTACTTACTGTATATTACTGTAGACTTTATAAACACTGTACACTTAGGCTATACTAAATTTATAAAAACATATTTTTCTTTCTTCAATAATAAATTAATCTTAGCTTACCATAACTTTTTTACTTTATAAACTTTAAAATTTTTTTAACTTTTTGACTCTTTTTTAGTACCATTTAGCTTAAAACACAAACACTTGGATAACTGTACAAAAAATATTTTCTTTCTTTATATCCTTATTTTTTCTATTTTTAAAATTTTTAATTTTCTTTTACCTTTTAATCTATTTTGTTAAAAACCAAGACACAAACACACACATTAGTCTAGGCCTACACAGGGTCAGGATCATCAATATCACTGTCTTCCACCTCTATATCTTGTCCCACGGGAAGGTCTTCAGGGGGAATAATATACATGGAGCTGTCTTTTCCTCTGACAATAATGCCGTCTTCTGGAATACCTCCTGAAGAACCTGCCTGAGTCTGTTTTACAGTTGCCTTTTTTTTGTATATAAGTAGTACACTCTAAAATAACAATAAAAAGTATAGTAAACACATAAACTAGTAGTCATTTATTATCATTATCAAGTACTATGTACTGTACATAGTGTACGTGCTATACTTTTATGTGATTGGCAGCTCAGTAGGTTTGTTTATACCAGCATCATTACAAACTCATGAATAATACATTGCACTCTAATGTTATGATGGCTACAACATTACTAGACAAGAGGAATTTTTTAGCTCTGTTATAATCTTATGTGGCCACCTTCATATATGCTGTCCATTGTTGACTGAAATGTTATTTGACGCATTACTTTAGTTGGAGACTTCAATACCCTACTTTCAAAAATCTACAGAACAACTAAAAAACATCAACAAGGAAGATGTTCGGTATCATTAGTCATTAGGGAAATGCAAATTAAAACTACAATGAGTTACCACTACATATCTGTTAAAATGGCTTAAATTTGAAAGACTGACCATACCAAGTATTGGTAAGGATGTAGAGGAACTGGAACACTTTCACATTGCTGGTGGGAATGTAAAATTGTATAACCACTTTGGATAACAGTTTGACAGTTTCTTAAAAAGTTAAGCATATAGTTATCATATAATCCAATCATTCCATTCCTAGGCATTTTCCCAAGAGAAAAGAAAGCCTATGTTCCACAGGTTCTGCATTCATGGATTCAACCAACTGCAGATTGAAAATATTTGGAAAAAAAATTATATCTGTACTGTACCTGTACAGACTTTTTCTTGCCATTATTCCATAAACAATACAACATAACAGCTATTTATGTAACATTTACATTATTAGGTATATTATAAGTAATCTAGAGATGATTTAAAGCATAAGAGAGAATATGGGTAGGTTATATGCAAATACTACTCCATTTTATATCAGGGACTTGAGCATCCTTAGATTTTGGTATTCTTGGGAGGTCCTAGAATGAATCCCCCACACATACCACTGACTGTACACAAATGTTCCTGTCAGCTTTATTTGTAATAGCCAAAATCTGGAAGCAACTCAAATGTTCATCAACAGATGAGTGAATAAACAAATGTGGTATATCCATACAGTGGGATACTACTCAGCAATGGAAAGCAATAAACTGTTGGTACACACAACACGAATGAATCTCAGAATAATTGTGCCGAGTGAAAGAAGCCAGACCCAAAAAAGAGTACATTGTGTATGATTTAATTTATGTGAAATTCTAGAAAATGCAAATTAATCTGTAGTGACGGAAAGCATATCTGTGCTTACCTGAAGCAGGGTAGAGAGAATGGCACAGAGTGAGAGGAAGAGATTACAAATCAGCATGAGCACACTTTGGGGGGTTGGTAGATATGTTCATTATATTGACTAGGGTGATAGTTTCAGTGGCATATCCTTATGTCAAAATTTATTGTAGATTTTAAGTATTAATATTTGTAGGTTATTGTATGTCAATTATACCACAATAAAGCTTTTTTTAAAAAACAAGCAGTAGAGTTCTCAAGTTGGTTAGATTGAAGTAATATCTTTTAGATTTGGCAGTGAAGGAGTTTTTGGTGACTTGGCTGAGGGCAATTCCTGAGAAGTGGAGCATTTTTCCTCTTAGTTGAAGGTAATTGCTCAGGGCTACCCTCATCCAATTGGCATTATCAGTTACTATTTTTTGAACACTCACAGCTTTGTATTTTTACTGTACTAGGATTCTTTATATAAATATGAATATTATACTAAAATTACATTTTTTAAAAATTTCCCTTTTTTTGTTGTTCTGTCTCCCCCAGATTTATGTGGCTATTTGGAAGAAGAGGAGGAAAGTACCACAGTTCAAAAATTTATAGACCATCTGCTCCATAAAGATGTGGTGGATTCTGGGATGTTGGAAGATCTTGGAAGGAAAGAAAACCAAGACGAGAAGCAGCAGAAGGATCCTCGTCTTACCATGGAGATGAGACATAAGCAGGTGGGAGGGAAAAACAAAATTAAAATGGATAACAGGAAACAGTCTTTGTGTAACACATTTAATAAGCTTAAATAAAGACATAGGCTTTATTATGAAAAAGTGTGCCATCTGTAGTTTGGTTAGAAAGAATAAAAATAAAATATAAGAACTTCAGAAGAAAAATAATTCTCATAAACTGAGGGTAGGAAACAATGTATTTAAGAAATAACCAAAAAAATTGATTGATTTTGACCAAGAGTATTGAGGTAAACTTTGTCTGAATGTGGTAATTCCGGCTCCCTAGTGTAATGGCGAGCACTCTGGACTCTGAATGTGGTACTTCCTATTATAAATATGTAGATTGCTTGAATTTGGTTTTGAATTGTGACGTTAGTGTATTAATGTTATGAATATTCTGGTCAATGTTATAAGGATAATTCTTTTCTAGACAACTGAAATTGACTCATTTTGTGATTATAATTTAAAAGGGAGGAAAGATCTGAATTAAATCTAGTTCATCTGTTTTAAATTAGAAAGGCATGTGGGAACTTTTTTTTTCTCCAAAGGGAATAGTAGGTTATAGGAAAAAAAGGCTGGTATCTCAACACTTTGTAAAGGAGCCTTAGGGAATCAGAATGACCAAGTCTTTACTATATGTGCAGAACTAAGACTGAACTGGCATTAATGTCTGTACATGTGTGTGCTGTCTTTTTTATAACACTGAATTTCTGATTGCTAATTTGAAAATCACTGCTTTAAATCATTAAATCATTCAGGTATGCCTCAGCACTGGGGATGTTAGAGAAATGGGTAGATTTCTAGTTTGGATTTATGACAAAAGGGAGGGGAGAAGATTCAATAAGATATGTGGCCATTGTCTAGAAGTCTTATCAGAAGTGTTATCACAACCAGAGAGTAAGATAAGGGTAAAGTTAAGTGAAGCAGGAAGGAAAGGACCATTCCTTAAGTCATAGCTAGCTAGCAAGCCCTCTAAAGAATTAATAGGTTTGAAGAAAGTGAGTGTGCTTATTTATGTTTTTGGTTTCCAAATATGATCCAGAATCACTGGTATATTTAAATGATAGAAATGAATAAAGAGTTGTGGTGTTCCTTAAGGCAATAAATCACTGTTCTATCCTACACAATGGAGCCTCCAAAAAGCATCCCTATTCTTTCTTAACTTATAATTAAAATGCAGACAGGGCCTAAGTAAAAGCAGTAGTGTATATCTTGGACAATCAAAATGTGTACCTCGTGAAATCATTACTAAATAAGAATCCAAGATTCAGGATTTGACCCACTAGATTCTCAACTTTTCTGTGATGCAGATCACTCCCTGATGGTTTGAGTCACCTTTGTCTGACTTCATCTAAAATTTTGTATTGGCCCTTACCCAGTAAACAAATGAATTCCCCCTATTCTACCGATAAACAGTGGGGTTCTGAGCCAGAATATTTCAAACTAGTTGTATTCAAAACTTGAAAATGCATTCTAAGGTTTTGCACATCCCTTCCTACTTGAAAGGCTGCATTTCACCCTTGTTGTATTCTCTCTAAGGTAAAAGAAAATCGCTTAAGACGTGAGAAAGCACTGGAGTGCCAGAGAATCGAGAAGGCCCTAAAAAAATCGGCCTTCTTGGAGGCTCAGCGTCTGGTGCAAGAAGAGAAGAAAAGGAAGGCTCTGGAGGCCAAGAAAGAAGAAGAGGAAATTCAAAGGGAGATGGTCACGCTGCGGAGGGAGATAATTGAGAGGAGGCGCACTGTTGAAGAAGCATGGAAAATGTAAGCCAGCGTGATGAGCAGTGTGGAGTTTTTCTGTTTGAGCGGTCATTTTGGAAGTGCTCTAAAGTTTTTAAAATGTGCAAACATTGCAATAACAGAAAACAAAAGAGAAATCACCCACTATTCCACCATCTTAACAAATTAATTTCATTTTTCCATGTTTCTTCCTGGTCTTGGTCCCTTTACATACTTAATTACAACCATAAAGTACATTTACTATGTTATCCTGCTTGTTGTAATTATTAATAACACGTTGCCTGGAGTCCTGAGGTCTGTATATTACTCCATTGAGTTCCTATACCATAATTTATGTAATGAATTCCTCCCCATACTGGTAAACATTTCAGATTTTTCGCCATTATAATATTGCAATGAGCATCCTTAAGCAGAGAGCTTTTTCATTCTTTTGAATTATATTCTTAGGATAAATTCTAAAGAGTGTAATTAGTGAATTAAATGGATAAAGGCCTTTTTATAACTCTTAAAACATTGCCAAATTGCTGTCAAAGTGGGTTGTACTTACGTATCTATTGCCAGCAACAGGCCAGTTTACCACACTCTTCTCAGCATTGGGGAGTATCATCATTTTCAATATTTTTACACTTTTAATGGGTATCATATTGATTAGTTTATACTTATTTAGCTACATATTATTTTTAAGGTTGAATATGTTTCCTATGCGTGTTCGGTAATTGTGCTTTGTCTTATTGTGAATTATGTGTCTTATTTTCTGATAATCATATGGAAAGTCACCTTTGCCTTACTTCCACTGATAAAGAAAAAGAATATCTGACATAAGAGGAAAATGAAAATAGTCCTTATAGGATGTCGAACTGTTATCCATCCTCATGTAGAAAATCAGCTTTATAAGGAAAATATCTAATGTATTTATTCTGAGAAACAGCACTGATGCATGAACTGTGAAAGTCTTGGAATAATGTGACTAAAGTGTCTGAACACTCAAATCGAGAGGCCAGAAAGACCTATTAGATAATCCTTTCCACCCTCATCAGCTTTTGCCTCGTGTTCTTGATTGCTCTTACTCTACCCAATTTAAGACAACTCGGCAGTGGATGTGCTTCATTCCTTCAAGTGCCAGGCTCAGTCCTCCTCCAGATTGCTGTTCCTTTCAGAAAGCAATTGCCAGTGTTTTAGTGAGTTCTTTCTAAAGCCAACCTTGCTTTTCAGATTGCTCCCAAGCCCTGGAAAAACTAGGCTAACCTAAAATAAATTGTCAAAACAAGTAACATTTGATGGTGGCAGGATGCTGTGCTCACAGTGGGCACTCAACAGATGTTCACTGACCAGTCATTTCTTTTAAAAGTTAAAATCTTATCTGTGGTTACAGTGATAACAGATAATATGTTCTACTTCTTGGTGGATAAACTGATTTAAACTTTCCAGAAAGCGATTTGGCAATAAACAACAAGACCCATAAAATGAATTATCCCTTGACCTGGGAATTCCAGTCCTAGGAAAACTGCCCTAAGAAAATGATCAGAAATCCAGACATTTAAAGATTTGTACACTAATATAATTAAAATAACATTATTTATAATAACAGACATTCATAAATATTAGAGAAATTATTAAATAATGATTGTACAATGAAACAGGACTGACATATTTTTTTCTAGGTGGAAATACGGATAGCTTTTATTCCTTCCTAGTTTTTCACAATAAGCAGATACTACTTTCATCACATATTTATATTCTAATGTTATTTTAAAAAATCAGATTCCTGGTATTAGAACTGTATTTCTTTAATGCTCACTATGACCTGCCTATAACCATCTAATATAACATTGTTACAGCATTAGTAGTTTGGAAAGAGTCAGTAAAATTTTATTGTTGGTAGGGCTTTTTAACTTATTTGTAAGCTGTCCTAAATCTACTTTATTGCATAGTTTTAAAGTATCTCTTTTGAGATACTTATTAAGTCCAAAGGGAAAGATAATAACTTTATACTGGAGAAGCAATCTTAACCAAATGGTAGTTAACATCACTGGTAATAAAACATAACATTGTATGCCTCTGTTTGATATATGAGAGTGAATGAGAGAGTATCTATACAATATTCTGGCATCCCTTTCAATCCGAGTCTCCACAACTGTAAAGTGAAGTTCCAGAAAGACTAGGTGACTTGTCTGAGTTTTCACAGCTGCTTTGTGGCCAGAGCTTATGAATTCTGATCTCTGACTAGGATCTATGTCTGCCACATCATTAATAGTATGTGCTTTATAGACATACACGTATCTGTGTAGTTAAATACACTCCAATAAGAAGGCCATAGCTATGAGCTTGCTTGAATTGGTGAGTGACAGAGGGATGGCCTGGATGAGGAAGAATAGGTAGGTGGGTGAGAAAGGGGATTACCAGAAAGATGAGCAACAGGGTTACTAAGAGATTCTGGTTACTTGCTTAAATGCCTTTTCCTTATTGTCATTAAGTTTTATTTTTTTCTCTTTTCAGCTATTTTAGAATTATTCTAGATTCCTTTCTCTCCTTACTCAATAATACTTTATTCGTTTATTATTTTTCTTCCAAGAAACCTTGTAAAAAGGTAAAAAATCTCATTCCATTCTTGCTTCAAGATCCCTTTTTCTTCCCCATTATAAGAAAGAGAATTTATATCTATCTTAGAGAATACCTAGTAGTTGTTAACTCTCAAATTTTGATCAAAGTATGGCTGAGTGTTAAATGCAATTAAAATACTAAAGTATCTACAGGACTTTCTACTTTCCGAAGTACTTTATAACAATTTTATTTCATTTAATCTGTATTTTATAAAGAATTAAACTAAGGCCTCCCCCTCCCTCCAAAAATCACCCTACTACATACATTTTTTAGAGCCAGATCTAAAAATCTCTGTCTTCTGGTGGAAAATTCAGTGTTCATTCTACTAAAGTAGGTAGTAATTACTCATTTTTAAATCTATTGTATTTGTACATGTATTTTTAAATTGTTATTATTAGAGAGAAGAAAAGGCAAGAGGAAAATTCTCAGAAGAATCTAGAAAAAGGCATGTTTCAAAGTGCTCACATTCTTCTGGATGAGGAAAAAATGGCAAAAGAAAGAAAAAGGAAACTGAAAGAATTATTAATCCAAACTTTCAAGGAAAATCAACAGGTGAGATTTGCAATGTCTCTTTATTCAGTATTCTGTAGGATAAATGACAAGGATAAATCCCATCCATCAGATGGGATAAAGTAAACAGTACGCCCAATAAGCCTCATCACAAATACCAAAACTGCCCACACCATTTGTTCTGTGCTGCCCAGCTGAGCTGGTACACAGGGCGGTGCACCAATCCCTTGCTCTAAGGCTATTCTTTATATATTCTGGTGGGATCCTGGGAAATTGGGGGGATAAATTTAGGACTTCTTCCTAAATAACCCTCTTCAGAATAGCATTTAACTATAATAACTAAGGTAGCTCTCTGACAATTTTTCAGAGCTTGGGCTCCACTTTGATAGTCCTAAGGACCATTGTGTTCTGGATTATTCAGAAGATATAAGAACCAGTTACTTGCCTTTTGGTAGCTCAGATCCTAAAGCAATGATATGCTATGCCTGTTCTTCTCTTTTTAATGGTCTACATTTTATTTTACCCTTTCTCCCTTTCTTTCTCTCTCTCTTTTTGTAAAAATAACTGGTCAATTTTTTATAGACAAATGAATATCCACCTGAGGCTACTTGAAGCAGTTTTTTTTTTTTTAATGAAGTAGGTTTGATAAAGGTATGAATTTGGGGCTTATAACATTTCAGGTAAAAGGAACTAGCTGGCAGATTTGTAAATGAGAAGGTTAGATGAGAAAAGATAAATATGTATATTTTATATCCTTACAATACCCATCCCAGTGCCTTAGGCATTGCTGAAATTCAGTGAAAGTTAATGAAATAAATCCATGAATGAATGGATTTAACAAGAGAAAAGAAAATGTGAGAAAGATATTGAGGTGCTTGATAAATGTTGGGGTAGACTTATAAAGGCCCTGGGAATCAGTAACAGGAATGTGAATAGGATATGGAAAACTAAGATATAAGGAAAAAATAAGGTAGTCAAGATAATATTTTTTAAAAAGACAGACACATTTGATGACAGCATTTTAGACTGATAGGCAGGAAATTGTAATTATTCAGACATTAAACAACAAAATTTGGTCAGACTTTTGGCTTCAGGAAAAGAGAGGGAAATGTGGTAGGAGGAAATGTTAAGAGTTCAAATTAAGATTTTGAGAAAGGTTAGCAAAGACTCTTAGGTTCTGAATCCTTCATGAGACAGACGGAGTTAGTATGTGCTCCTATAATAACAATTGAGATATCTAAGAGAAAATAGGAAGAGAAAAGAGTATTCAGGGGCCATTTTGAGAAGGCATAAGGAAAAGTACCATGATATGTTATCCAGTGAATGAGAGAGAACTACAACATGTGTTCCCTTCAAAATTAGTTTTTAAATTGTATTGAAGTCCACTGTACAATCATATGTGTTTTAGATGAAATTGCTAGATATGAATGCTAGACACATATACAGAATTTTACAAAATCAGTGACCCATTTAAAACAGGTTACTTGGTTTTAAAAGGACCAGTCAGTGTATTTAAAAAGTGGAAATGAGATATTATGAATAAAGTATCTCCACTTTGCCTCAGATTCTGCTGATTTGCACCTATACTTTATTTTTAAGTTTTTGACATGCAGAAAAGTTGCAAAAATAGTGCAGACAGTTTCAGAATACCCTTCACCCAGCTTTTCCCAATGATAACATTCTACATAAGCGTAGTATAATTATCAAAACTAGGAAATTAACATTGGTACAATACCATTAAATACCATTAACCAAACTATAGACCCTATTAGAATATCGTCAGTTTTTCCACTAATGTCCTTTTTCTGTTCCAGACTCAATCCATAATTTCACGTTGCATTTCTTAGCCTCCTCCAGTCTGTGACATTTCCTCATTCTTTCCTTGTCTTTTATGATCTTGACATTTTTTAAGAGAACTGGTCAGGTATTTTGTAGAATGTCTCTCAATTTGAGTTTTCTGATGTTTTCTCCTGCTTTCATTGAGATTTTGCAATTTTGGTAAGAATGCTATAAGAAGTGATACTGTGCCCTTCTCAGTATATCCTATCAAGGAGTACATAATTGTTGGTGTTAACCTCAGTCACTTAGTTAAGGATGTGTCTGCTGGGTTTCTCCACCGTAAAGTTGCTCATGTCTTGCAGGAGATATTGTGAAACTGTGTAAATATCTTGTTTCTCCTTAAACTTTCACCCATTGATTTTAGCATACATTGGTGGATCTTGCCTGCAACAGTTATTAATGTGGTATTTGTCTAATGGTGATTTTGTATATTCCTCATTTTTCTATATTTATTAACTGAAATTCTTCTAGAAAGAACTATTCCCCTATTTATTTATTCATTTATTTATGTAATTATTTACTTTATTCAGTATGGGCTCATTGATATTAATTTTATTCTATGGGTCATAATCTAGTATTATAGTTGTTTACTTTGTTATTCAAATTGTTCCAACTTGGCCATTGTGAAATCTTTCAGGTTGGCTCCTTTGCCCTCTCAACATGCTTCCATCCTTTTTTGAGTACTTCCTTTCTTTCTGGCACCACAGGATAGTCAAGGCTCATCTTGTGTTTCTCTGTCCTAGCCCTGGAATCAACCACTTCCACATAGAACCTTGGCTCCTTTTATTGGAGAATGGTTTTTAGAAAACAAGATCTGGGTACTAGATATGCTCACTGCTATTGGGGTATCATTGTTTCTAGGCCCTCTCAGCTGACAGAGCTAGGAAATATGTATGTATGTATGTATGTATATTAACACACACATACACACATCAGATTTATTTCTGTGTTTGTCTATCTGTATACCTATTAAAATCTACAAATTCATACTGATACCTTCAATTCTAGTACAGCAACACAAGGGTCATGTTATTCTTCCTCCTTTCCTTATTTGTAACTTAGTTCTTGTGTCTAGGTGTGTATATATGTGTGTGTGTGTGTATGTATATATATATATAAATAAAGCAATTGTGAATTCATAAGGATATTTTCAATGATAATCCAGTGCCACAGGTTTCAATATACTTTTTCCCTCTTTCTCATTTGTAACTTCTTTCTCTGGCAATAAGAAACCTGGCTGTCACTATCTACATTATATTTACTTATTAGTTCAATCCTAATATACTATAAAAGTAGTTTCAGAATTGCTAACCCACACCACCATGGAAACAAATGTACTAACTAAAGCACAAGATTTGTACAGTTATTTTTGTTTTTGACCTTACAGTATTCAGTCAAAATATTGTTTTCCAAAGTTGCTGAGGTTAGTTCTATTCTTCCCCTTCTCCTTCAGTGTGATTGTTATTCATTTGTAATATGGTTAGTGAACCTCTAATTTAGATTTCCCCAGTGTATATGGGTATAACTGAGACATGATAAAAATCTGTCTAGCAGACTCCTCAGGCTTTTACATAGACTTGGTTGGAGACAGGACAGTCCTCTGGTAAAGGCCACAGGAGTAGTCAGGCCTTCTGGGCTCATTATCTTGGTCCCAGTCCACACTCCTAACCTGGTTCTAAAGGAAGCTGCCCTTTGGTAATGAAACTTGGATACTCAGGAGCCTAGATGTGATTACGGGATGAAAAGGAAGAAAATGCCTAGCTGACTTGCAGTGAGTGGCTAGATAACTGGAAGCTCTTGTCAGCACCCTCAAAATGTTTCACTGGCATAAACCCTACAGAAATAGCTGTATATAGTAGTTGCAGGAAGACTTTAAAGAATCTGTTTTTAGAAGTTGCTCTAGCTCAGGTTCCTTTAATTCCTGTAATTCTTTGTGCTTTGACTCTGGATTTTATTTGTTCCCCAAAACAATCTGTTAACATCTCATTTGGGCCGTATTATTTAATAGGAGACTTTCTGAGAGAAACAGTGCAGGCTGTCTTATCAAAACACAAGTTCAGGTGCAGCACTATTCAGACATCTTTCCTACACATTTAATTGTCAAGTCTCTTTGCTTTATCAAAAAATCTGTGTTTTCTATAGAAACTTTATGCTTCCAGCCTATCCTATTTTCTCTTTGATCTTGCATTGAAATCTCTTGGGGAGATTCAGCAATCCACGTGTCTCTGCTAATCAGCAGAAACAAAAAGGGATTAACTATGAAATTCTTACACTATTTGGAAAATGGCCTTCTTAATTCTCATCCTATTTTGAAATACATTTTTTGTTTTCTTAATGAGATTAGAAACTGAATGATCTTTCCTGGTTGTGAAAAGTGAAGGGAACAATGAAAGATGGTGACACTACCCTACGTCTTAGTTCTCTGGAGAAAGGTTTTGGTTTGCTTATTTGGTTGGGTTTTTCTATTACAGAGTAGGATAGTAATGACCCAAAGGAATCATTGTTAAAGTTATCTTGTGGCATAGCACCTTCCAAAAGTCCATCTCAAACTAAACCAAGGAAATGTGGAGATACTGTATATGGAAAAGAGGCCTGTATTTTTTTCTGAGGATGATGAAAACTGTGGTTAAATACTTCATTTATATAGCATGATTCCTCTCCAAAGATCTTAGTTGTATCAGGACTGCCTACACACCACTGAAGCAAAATCATTTCTGAGCTGAGACATAGCAGCCATCCTCTCAGCAATGTTATCTTGTGTTTGGAGAAGAAAATGAAGGAAAAGCCTCTTTGCAAATAAAACTGCAGAGAAAGAGAAATGCCAGCACACCCATGAAGAATATGGGGATTCGTGTAACTCTCCCCTCTAGGTTTACTGCCAAGGGCAATGTGTGGTATACATTTTAGGAGGGGTTTAAAGCATTATTATATTTTATTTTATGTATCCAACTGTGTAGAAGTTTTTCATCTGAAGTTGTATCAGTTTAGTAAGGAGGTTGTTTGTTTATTTTGTTATTATGTTCATTCTTCTCTCACCTTACGAGCATCCCAGATTTCCCATTCTCACACAGGGGGCAGTGATGGCCAAGTTACCAAAATACTGTGCTGGTGTTTTGCTTTTCAAAGTGCTATGAAGCTTATTTTTGACCCCAGAGGTTATTATTTTTAAACATACGATTTTTTTGTCTTTTGAAAAAAGTAGCAATTAAATCTTGCTTTTAAAAAATTGAGAAAAGGATTTTTCAGGAATAGGAAACAACATTGACAAAGGTGCAGAGTCATGAATATTGTGTGTGTGTGTGTGTGTGTGTGTGTGTGTGTATACAATTTGCAAAGAGAAATGGAAGCAAAAATTGCTGTTCAGAATTAAGTATAATGAGATTGTTTCCTATTTGACCTTAAATTTGGGGGTGATGGTGAGAGTCAAAGGAAATAATGTTTGTAAAACTCATAGGAAACTACACAAATGTAAGGTGGTGGTATTACTATTTAATAAAATTCTTAATAAATTTAAAAAATTGAGAAAAGGGTCTTTGGTATAAATGAAGCCCATTCTCTAAAATTTTACAGAGTAGAGTATCTTTTTTCCTAAACACTAGACATTTCAGGTGAATATTTATAAGGCTCTTAAAAGCCATGTGGGTGAGGAACAAATGAAATCCCATCATTGTCTGACTGTCAGCCTACCCTAGAGGTAAACCAAGCATTTGTCTGATATATTCTGAGGTAAGCTGTGTTCTTGGCATAGTTTGTGTGTGTCTGTGGCCAAGGGTGGAGAAGGGTGGGCAGGGAGTAGGGATTTGGGTGGAGAAGGGAAGAAGGTCTCAAAGTGAAATAAAGAGGAAGGGAAAGGAAAGGTGATGGGAGGCAGTAGGTCTGTCTTTCCTAAAAACATGAGATCACAAGAACCGGTCCAGGCTGTGTTGGGAAAAGGGCCCTATCCTAATGCGTAGTCAGGTTATAGGCTGCATTACAGTCATTTTTCTTTAAAAGAGGCCAGAGAGTTTTATTCATTAAGAATTTACTATATGGTGAGACTAAGCGATTGCTTCCAGAAATTCTACTACTTCTAGAGTGAAACTGAATAACCATTAGATAATTACAGCAGTATTATTGATTGAAACTTTTTAGCAGAATTAAGCAGAATTTCCAATCATCCTTATGTTAGTGGTACATGTTGACACAGTTGTGGGTAAAATGATACAATATTTGATGTTTATGACAGAAAAAAAATTTGGTGGGGGAGAAACGAAACAAGATTGGCAAATGTTGATAATTTTTGAAGCTAGGTGAAGGTTTATTCTCCTGTTCTATTTTTAGGTGTGTTTGTTAAATTTCTGAAATAAGAATCTTTTTTTAAAAAGTTTAAAAGAGCTAGGAAAAAATTTTTAAATACAGAAGTAAAATGAGCATCACATCTTCTAGGATGTAACAGAAGTAGTTTTTTGTCCGTAGCCAGTGGTAGTATTTTGCACAGCAGTGGTCATCAAAGTTGAGACCTTTAGGCTTTTCTGTGGAAGCCAGCAGCAAGTCAGTCTTAGCACTGTGTTCTGGGAACTGAATGTATTTCCTCTAATGTAATTAGTTATAGGAGTATATATGCTTGGAGGCTACTGGGGTGCCGTGATTTTCTCTCTTTTCTTTGGGACAAGATTATGAAAATCAGGAATAGAATGGGTCACAGGGCATTGCTTTTCCATGGCAAAATTTAGTGCTTCTCCTTCCCACTGAAGATTGATTTTGCCATGATAAAGATCCTCCTCTCTCCAGCCCCCAGGCACTTCATAGTGTCTGTGGAGTATTTTGCCCAGCTAAAGTAGTCCCCAAAAATAAAAAAGAAGTTGGGGATTATTGCTTCCTTTCATAGCAATAGGGTTTCTTTTCCTTTGGGCCTGGGAACAGCAATGAGTCACTTAGGGGCTGGGAGGGAATGTAGCTTTCTTCCTGACATTCGAGCCTTGGCCAGCTCCTCTAGACCACTAGTTATACCACAGTTAGTCTCGTTCAGCAAAAATAAATTGTAAACTTGTTGACATTTTTGTCCTCTTTACAATTCATTGTTTATTTTTCTGTGACAGAGAATTTTGATGCAATTATCACTGAGCTTTCTGACAAAAGGGAAATAGCTAAGGAATTTTGATGAGTTACCCACTTCATTAATCAGAACAAGCATCTCTAGTGACAGGGTTAGAATTACAATGAAGATTAGATAGCAAATTGCTGTTCTACCTAATGTCAATCATTCCCAGTGACAGCAGTGTGATTACACTTCAGCGAAAAGCTTTTCTTGCCAACAGAACGAGGGCAACTCCAGTGCAGGTAATGAATTTAGCAGGGCAAGCTGTCATTTCTTCTCTTCAGCGGAATCCTTAACAACCAAATGGTATCTTGTGGAAGATTTTGAGGGGAGGAAACCATTTCACTTGAAAACTTTCTAAATTTTACCTTGTAGTATTTTATTTTAGAAATTATTATAGATATATACTTAGGAACAGTTCTTCCCACAGTGATTTTTCTGTATTTTATTTACCTATATCAAACCTTAATTATCACCACAACTATGATAAAGAGATGGTAGAAGTTAGGAAGAGAATGCTATATTTGAAAATCCACCAGAATAAAAACATGGTACAAAAATAAATGAACTAGAAGAGAAATGGAGGAGAGTCAGAATAGTTACCTAGCTCTCTAATAGTTCTTTTGGCTTAAAAGAAAAAAAGTAAGCCTCTTCCAACCCAGTTATAGTTTTAAATAATAGTTCTTGTTTCAAAGAGCAAAAAGATAGAGCACTATTATAGTTCCAGAATGTAGAACTGAAGAGGATAAGCAGGCCTGGGAGCAGCAGGGGGCGGGAGGAGTAGAGAGAATAAATAGATCATGTCTGTGGAAGTGTGCCACTTCTCGGCCCTTCTAAATAAAAACAGAGAGCTAGCTGCTGCTTCCAGAGAAGATGGGATTGAGAGTATATTCCTTTCCCAAATATTTTCTTCCAAGCACATTTATGGGACTCCTGTTTACCTGAATAATGTTTGCTATGAATCAAAGATAACTAAGCAGCTATTCTTGATTCATGCTTTGCTTTTTTATTTAAATTTTAATGGGATTGCTCCCACTATTAGGCATTTATCCAAAGGAAAAGAAATCAGTATACCAGAGAGATACCTCCCTTGCATGTTTATTGCAGCGCTGTTCATAACAATATGGAATCAACCTAAGTGTTCATCAGTGGACAAATGGATAAAGAAAATGTGGGGTATATGTGCCATGGAATACTATTTGGCCATAAAAAAGAATGAAATCATATAATTTGCAGCAACATGGATGGAATTGGAGGTTATTATGTTAAGTGAAATAAGCCAGGCACAGGTTAACAGGTACAAACATACAGTTAGATACAAGGTATAAATTCTGTTGTTTGATAGCAGAGTAGAGTGACTATAGTTAACAATGTAAAGTGACTGTAGTACATTTCAAATTTATAGTTAACAATGTGGAGTACAGTGCCTATAGTATATTTCAAAGTGGCTAGAAGAGAGAACCTGAATTGTTTCCAACATAGAAATGATAATATTCAAAGTGATGGATACCTCAAATACCTTGACTTGATCATTACACATTCTGTAAATGTAACAAAATATCATATATACCCTATAAATATGTAAAATATCATGTATCAATAAAAAATAAAAATAAAATCAAAACAATTTTAATGGGATTGCTTATTTGAACAGGCAGGGAAAAAACCAATAGCAAGTTAATTTCAAGAAAGCAGTTGCTGTATGAGTCTGTTAAGTTGCTGTTGTTAACTTCTGAGTGGTAGAACTGTATTAGACCTTTAAAACCAGTCATTTTGTTCTCAATGTCTCAACTCAAAATTTTCCCTCCTAAATTCAGATATGTTCCTAACCAATGCTTTTCTACCATGGTAAGTTATATATAGAGTTTTCTTTCATTATAAAAGGAGCAAAGAATTTGCCCTTCCTTTTTAGGAGAGACTTTTTGCCTAATATATTAGAGTCATCAGAATGCTTAATTCCTTAGATGTACCACTAACTCTTTACTTTGTGAATTTAGTCATTTTACCTTCCTCTACTTGAAGTTTTAGCTTGGTAAGATAAATCATAATAATATCTACAATCTCTATTCTGTAATGATGGTCTAAAAATCAATAAAATAGTATACATAAGTTGCTTTGAACTGTCAAAGCAACTTTGAACTGTCAGAAGAGGAACATAGAAATTCATGGACACTATTAATAGTATTATTATTGTCAAGGTGGATTATGTTTGTACTATTTCATCATTAGAAATAATCCAAGAGTTAAAATTAGAGATAGCTATGCATAGAATATTTCACCAACGCATTAAAGAAGAATCTCTTAAATGAATCTGGAAAATAGACATAGGATATTTTCTTTTGACTATGGCACACAAGTTAACACCATTTTTTTCCATGCCATATTTTATGGAACACATAAATAATGGAAAAAGCATAACCCCCTCAACCTGGCAGCTGTGTGTCTTCTTGTTGTGACTGAAGGCTTATCCAATATTCAGTATATCTCCTTTCCTTCCTCCCTCCCTTCCTCCCTTTCTTCCATTCGCCTTTCCTTTCAGGGATCTAAGGTGAAGGTCTGGAAAATGGGCCTCATTTGACATTAGTGGAAAGGGAATAAGGGCTTTTTAAAATTTGCCATTGTTTTTCCTAGGAGAAATTATAATAAAGAATATTGTAGTTTGTCTAAATGGAAATATAAATGATATCCATTCTGGCCAAATGCACTATTGCTAAGAATTCTAGCATATTCTTCCTTATGTTATTGGTCTTTTTATTTGTATATCCTCTCTCCTTATAACCTCTCAAAAGTAGAGATTCTATCTTAAATGATTGTGTTCAGAGTTCCCAAATTCAAACACAGTGGTGGGTGCTTAGTAAATGTTGAAATGGTGAAAGTTAAATATTTTTACAGAGAAAGAGGCAGTAAATAGGGCTGACCCTGACAAAGCTGCCAAGTCCTTGAAGCTGGCTGTCAGGCATCCCCCATACTTCTCACGGAGTCACTTCCTGTGCAGTTACTTTCTGTTTCTGTGCTCCCACACTCTGTGCCACTCTTAGATTTGCCATTCCCATTTGTGGGACCTATTCCCTTCTCTCAGGAGACTCACAGTGTCATGGAAGTCAGTAAACCAGTGATTATGGCATAGTATGATGAGTGTTTTGACTTAAAACATGGATTGCTCTGGGAACACAGTGGATGGGGGCTTACATTTGGGGAGAGGGGTTGGTCATAGGAGGGCTTCCTGAGAGAGGTGACTCCTGAAGTAGTACCCAGGAAGAGAGAGAGCAGAAAAGAGGGACAGAGAAATTAGTATGAACATAGATAGGAAAGTGTGAAACAGCGTGGTTGGTGTTAAGGCTGAAAGCTGAAAGTAATTTGATCTAGAAGGAACATAAAGGTTGCTGAGAAGATCAAAGATACAGGCAAGGACTATATCTCAGTGATTTTCTTAGACTAGGATTATGAGTAAAGTACTACTCTGGGGACATCCTTAGGGTCAGTAGACTTTGTCTAATTTGCTGTCAGTTGCATATAGTGGAAGATTGCAGGCAGCCTGAACATCTAGTCTCTCAAGGCTCACTAATGCCTTAACGTGGTCAATAGTAGCCCAGCTGAATTTTTGTTTTTTAGCTGTTTTGTTCTCAGATACCAGAGACCCCATTCTATCCTCATGGGATCTCCCATACTTACTTGGTGTAGGACATCAGTGGTGTCAGTGACAGGAATGAATTAAATGGTTGGTATTTTAAGCTCCAAGACAGCCTGGCAGGGGAAGTCATGTGGGAAGCAAGTCTTTCAGGCTTCTCAAAGAAGCCCTTTAGTTCATGTCTTAGGTGTAAGTTGTTACTTCAGCTCCCCATAGGACTGGTGCCTTACAATGAAAATTAAGTATTTCACTTTAAGTCGTGAGGCTGAGAATGCCTCAATTGCATGACTTGAATATTTCTTGTCACTATTAGCATAAAGGAATTGTGCCTTGTCTGTTCGCTTCCATCAAGACAACACTTCCTAGATTTGCTTTAAAAAATGTGAGGGGAAAATCTGAGGAGAGGGCTCTTGATATTACATATTAGAAACACTGTCGCTGATGGGTGGTGATATTCCAAATGTTTCCACTGCAGTGTCAAAAACGCTATTTCTCTGCCTGGCACAAACTGATCCTTGATCATAGGATTAAGCTGGGGAAAGCTGGGACCTTGTCTGACTGGAAGATTCAACTGAAGGTCCTGCGGGCCTGGAGAGACTACACAAGATCCCAGAAGCTGGAGCGGGAAACTCAAGCCTTGGAAAATGATCTTAGAGAAGAAAACAGGTACCATTACTTGTACCATTATTATTTATAAACACTTATAGTATGTCTGTCTAGTGGATTTTCCTCCTGAAGAATCCAGAAACAAACTTTAAAAATGCTGTTGACTGGAGTCATCTTATCCATTTATGAAATATGGTAATCACAGTTTTTGTATATTACATCTCAAACTAGAAAATTTTCACTAAAAATTATAAGCAAACAAAATTATTTGATTAAAATATACTAATGTACATGATTTACTTTCTTTAAAGGAAACAAGTATTAGGCTTTTCCCTTGCCTTCTGGTGTTGTAGCATTGTACCTTGGACCATTTTACAACTCAAAAGAGGGAGTTTGGTTTATATGCCAATAATTCTCATTGATAGAAATCACTGTCTGCACATAACGTTAATTAAGGACACAAGGAACATCCATCTGGGAGGGCCGACCTGCCAGGAGTGATTCCTCCCACTATGCTGTCTTTTGTTCCACACCTTATTTAGAGGTTTTTGACATCTTTATATCAGCTTCCTCTTATGCTTGTGAATGACACAGAATTTTATCTTCAAATGAAGCTTTCTTTATTCCATCATCTTAAAATTAAATACATTTTTTTCTCATTTCCAAATTTAACTTTGTGTTCTTGAATCAAAATCATAGATATAGAAGGAACCGTTTGTTTATTTGGGGGAGGGGGATTCATGTTCTTATGTGTAACCACTTCTCTACTGGCAATTTTATCATTCATTCAGGGTCAAAAATTGAGTGAATGTATATGGAAGTATTGTTATGTAGAAGGGTATGGCACTCCCTGGAGCTGTGCAATCCTGTGACAGCATCAGGCCCTGAAGACTGATGCATGGCCCCTTGTCCCCAAAGAACTCACAGTTGTATGGGAAAACAAGACTTAGAGACAGTATAGGTGTTGAGTAGTATTGTGAACTGAGTAATGCATTCCCATCTGCTGCTGAGAACATGAGAGAGGGAAGTGTTGCTGTGGCCGAGGAGGCTCCTAAAGAGTGCCAGGAAAGGCTTTATCAAGATCAGTCTTGATCTGGGCTCTGCACAGTAAATAGGATGTTACTAGGTGGAGATGGGGAGATGGAGGTGATGGCGTGAAGTATAGCCATCTGGATTGGCTGGAGATCATCAAGCATGTGGTTGTCAAGTTCATCCACTTCTGAAAGGCCTTGAATGCCAGGACAAGGAGTTTAGGTATTCATTGGTAAATAAAGGTGAAATCTTGAAGGTTTTTAAGCAGGAGGGTGACCTAGTCAATTTCTCTTTCCTACAGTATACTGAGAAAAATCTTCAGTGGAAAAAAAAAAAAGAGGCCAATATAGAAAACTCTCCTATAGTTTGTTTCTAAAAATCTCAGGACCTAGTGACTGGTAAGGAATTGGGATGATAGCTTACTGAGAAAGGAATAGCTGGCAGGATTTGTTGGATAAAGAAGGGAACCTGGAGTTGTAAAGTGGAAGCAATGTGAGTGAGAGCATAAAGTGAGTGGAAACTGAGATGTTGAAGTTAAAAGTGGCCTGTGAGATTTACATGCTAGAAGAAACTTGTGTAAGAAAAATCTGGAGAATTTAAGATTCCATTCCAATTAAACTGTTTAAATATAAAAGCACTAAATGGGGATTTCATAATAGCATGATGTGCCAATTTTTTAAAAAAAGATCTTCTCAGAACTTTTTGTCTCATATCTGTGACTTATTTTCAGGTGTCTATTTTTAAATGTTCAGAATGAGTACTAAACTTTTTTAAACTGCCAGAGTGAGAAAATATTTAGCTTATAATAATTTTTTACTATAAAGCTTTAGAGCAAAAAAATCCTAGAGCAAGAAAGCACCTCAAAGATTGTCTGTGTGATTCATCTCCTTTTACAGATGATAAAAGTAAGGCCCAGAGACAATAAATGACTCTCTCAAGGTCACGGAACTAAGAGAAGCTAGACCAGGACTATGGCCTTGTCTCTCTGATTCTGAGTCAGATACTTTTTCCTATACAACACTGCTCCTCTGTTAAAACAAATAGCATCTAGGTCATGGTTCCCTAAGACAGCCATGTTTTTCAGTTATATTACAATTTACTTTAGATTGTTGCAGATGGAAAATAAGAGTGGTAGTTAACAAATGACAAGTCATGCTAGAAACATATGAGGGAAAAGGAGTTATTAAAAACAAACTTTCCTTTGTTTTTACAAATCCCTGGCTCTCTGTATGTTGTACTTTGTCCTAGAGATGGTTTTAGGAAATTAAGTTGGGTGGTTTTGTTTAAAAATGGTTGGGATATTAAAGGTGGAGAAAAAAAGCTCAAGGGTAGCTACCACAAGCAGAAACCAAGAAATTTCCTGGGCTTGAGGGTGTCAGGAGAGCCAGCACCCTCTTTACTGTGCTCATCAGGGTTTCTCCCAGTGCCTCTATGGACACCGAAAACATACTTGTTGAAAAATAAGCAAGTCAGTGATGAATGAAGAACTCAGTTGCTTCCTCTCCTGTGATTTAAGTTGATAGGGGTTTCAAGCATTCTTTCTAAATAGTGAGCTCAAGGGATGGGAG
This sequence comes from Daubentonia madagascariensis, assembly GCA_023783475.1. NCBI lineage: Eukaryota > Metazoa > Chordata > Mammalia > Primates > Daubentoniidae > Daubentonia > Daubentonia madagascariensis. The sequence continues at coordinate 11,875,397 of JAKFHU010001631.1, read as the reverse complement.
ATAGCATTTATTATAATAGGTTACTCATTGTAGAAACTTAACTCTTACCCAGATTGACAAAACACAGGTAATTCTGTGGCCCATTCACCTGGACATTGAAATTGTTTGTTACGTCCATTACTCGGATGTCAGCTGTGACCTCATCCTCCACATTTGTTTTGCCACCTGGGGTTTCCACCCACTGGCCTGTGCCCTATGCCAGGTGTTTTTCTTTCTCCTCTTTCCTTTCTGTTCTCCCCTCCTTCTCTTTGGAGCAAGAACAAATCTCTCTCTTCTTATTATTTATAATTTAGCAGCCATCTTTTCTTATTGAGCCTGTGCTTGGACTCTCACCTTCACTCCAAGGATTTATCCACTTATTTCTTCTAAAAATGCATCTTGCTTTCCCTAATAGGAATTGTGATCACTCTATTTTTGTCCATCTCTTTTCTTTTAAAAGGAGTAATGGTAATGGTAATGGTGTTATAAAATTGCAATACAATATTGTGATTCAATTTCAACATTAACAAATATTTCCAAACTCTGAGGATTTGCTTACTTAGGTAATGCAACAACATTCTAGTACACACACTAAGTTAGACCCTTTGACGTGGTGGTGTTGAAATTTGAACTGTGTTTTCTATTTCCTTAGCATGTTCATTTTTGAAAGTTGGTTCCAGATCTTCCACTCCTTCTCTCTCCCTTCCTCCCTGAATTTATGGGCAGCCCCAGACAAAATTGGGAAGACAAAATTCAAAGTCTTCTGCCATCTTCCCGAGCCCTGTCCCTGATTTCTCAGTTCTTTCCTAGGAAGCTCCTCTGCCCTTCACAACATTTTCTATCTTGCCCTCTCTTGCACCAGTGCTCTAGGCCTTTCCCAGAATTTGCTTTTATTGCTTCCCTCTGTCCCTCAAGCCCCTCACTCTTTGTTACTGTAATCCTCAATTTGTATGTTATCCCTTCCAGGAAACTTACTTATACTTTAACAGGCATTGTCTGGAAACAGTGCCTAAAACATCATAAGTTACAGTGATTTGAGGGTACTATGGCAGGCCAGTGAAAAAACTGGCCCTTTGGCTTTCCTCAAACCATGTCATTCATTTATTCATTCATTCATTCTGTTTGATGGAATGAACTCATTCAGTCAACCGGGTTTACTGATGCTTACTGTATACTAGACCCTCTCCTAAGTACTGGGAATGGGACAAAAAAAGTATTAAACATTCTTGCCTTCTAGGAGTTTTCAATCTAACTAGGGAAGTTAAAGGTTGTACCTAAATGTTAAAAATAATTGCAACAGAAGACACCATAAGATAAATACTTAGGAGTGAAATACACTTAGCTATCATGCATTATAATCCCCTCAGGAGCTTTTTATAAATAGGAATTCACAGGCCCCACCTCTGAGAGAGGCAGAATGTAGCTAAGTAGAGGAGGGCATTTTTCAGTTTGAGCAAAAACTGGTAAACTAGGACATAGGCATGCTTGTGTGGGAACAGGTGAGGGAACCTGCCAGGTTCGCCTGGAGGTGCAGAAGGGAAGTGAGGCTGAAGTGAAAATAGACAGTCAGATATTACCATTTCCAGTACTCCTGATTTCAGTGTTCTTTTGGGCAGTCATTTATGGAGTGCATTTGTTAATCATGCTCAATTGTCTTTCCCTCTGTGCTCACCTGGGTATGCAGGTGAGCAGCCAGAAGCTGCATAGCATCTGGAGCTAGTAAACCTCCTGATATCTCTATTAGACAGGCAGGCGAACCAGACTTGCATTGCCTTGCTTACTTTAAAACTTTTCAAAACAGAATTGTCTCATCTTCCACTTTTTCCCTGGGGGCCACCTGGTACATTATGGAAAGTATGAGCTTATTCATTCCTATTCCTGCTGAACTTGTTCATCCCAAATGCAATTGTTCCTGTCACTGCTGTTTTATATTCTGCATCAGATTTCAGCACTCAATTGTATCGCTAGTATGTAGTTATTTATCATTTCTCATTCCCTTTTAAAAAATTCAAGACACTTTTTACATATCTGGTCTTGTCCTAAGATAGCATTACTACCTTACTTGTGAATTTTTTTCTATATTTTCAGGGGTTTTTTTTTATTTAATTAGATTCTCAAACAAATTTTCTTGTAGGATAGGCAGTGTAGTAGGGCTTATCGACACCGTTTTTGGGAATGTGTCTGTGGCTTAGAAACTTTCAGTCACTTGCCCAGTCTCCCATATCTAGTTAAGTGTTCGGACTTCTGGGTTCTAGAATATGCAGCCATCATTAAGTGTCACTTGAAGTGTCGATTCTGAGCAGCAAGGTTCATACTTAAATTCCTATTTAAACCTTTTGTGTTTTATATTTCTAGGTCTGCAGAGACAGCCTTTCTCTGCATGCATTTATATAATTGCGATGATCAATTTATATATGCTTGCTGAAAATTTCCTGATTTCAGCTTTAGAACATATTGGGACAGGCTGTTCATAAAGGAAATTTTATGTCCTTAATTTTATGATTATCTGGGAACTATGTCTAAACCACTTCTTTAGGTGAGAATACCCAAGTGAATTCCATCTGACTAAGATTTGAAGAAATTTAAGTGATTTTTCACTTTGGGAAATATTTATGGTTTTAGTGTCATCTTTTAAAAAGCCTAGAAGTTAGCTTATATGGAACATTACCCTCTGCTGAAGTGAACTTCAAGGGAGCAGGAGTGGAACCAGCCTTGTCTCTGGATCCCTAGCTTCTGTGCTGTGCTCTTCCACCTCACCCCACAAATACAGATGTTTTAACTATTTTCAAATCCCCTACATAACCATTATAGCGTGGGCTTTGAACACTTTAGTGAACATGCATTTTTTTACTCATTTTATTTTTTAATCTTGTTATATTTACAGAAATATTTTTCTCTTTGCCTTTTCGTAGTGTCCAAATAATCTCCTCCCTGATAGTCAAAAACCCAGTGCTGTTTTTGGCTGTTTATGCTGTAAAAACATGAAATTAATATATCAGGTAAATTTCACACTCCTCCTCCCTGAGCAGATTGATGTAAATTAAATTTCACATTAATCAGACAGAGCAACATACATCTTCTATCCTATGGAAATTTGTGATTTTTACTCACTTGACTGAAGTGTTACAGTGTTTTTTGTTTGTTTCACTGTTTATACACTGATATTTTTAGAGCTTTGTTCTTACCTGTGTTGCTACCTAATTTATTATTATTCTAAAATTTTTATTTCTAGGTTATTCAGTCTCATTATAGATGCATAATTTATTTCCATAAAAGTAAAATATTACATATAAATATTATCACCTATATTATACTTTAATTACAAAAACCATCAATAAGCCTATCATCAGGTATTTATTGAGTACCTATCAATGCATTAGTAGGAAGCAATTAAAAATAATGAAACATGCTGTTGGCAGAATTGCTTATTTTTTAAAGAAATATAGAATAGATTAGAACAGAAATATCCATGTGCGTCTCTGGTAGTAAGGGTAAATACTGTTTGGTGAAATTTTGTTTCCATTATATATACTTTTGTTTCATATACACACATAAACTTGTATATTGAGTCACAGTGTAACCTTTTTCTTATTGTAGGTGTCAGTCAAAAAAGGTTTAAAAGTCACATAAATGTTTAAGAACGGTAGAAATGTTCTCATGACTTACTGACTTAAGAACTTTATGATTTTCTTGACATGACCCCAAAGAGTCCATGAGGAGATTTTAGCATTATATATGTTTAACAGAAATGGATATGCAAACAGTGTTATGGAGATCTTATGCAAGTCACCTTTGCAAGATCAAATCAAGTACGTGTCTATATAGTATTAGATTTTAAACCTCAGAACTGATCCCTGATGCCACATTAACACATTCCAAGCTTACAACCCACTTCTTCAGGGATAATGACCATCCACTATAGGTAGATCTCAGAGACCTCCATGCTTGAATTCTCAACTGGCTGCCACCAAAGTGTCTCCTAATGGAGGTTCCCATTGGGAAGGGACTATGGCTGGCAGTGACACCACTTCCCAGCTCCACTCAGTCATGTCCCCTAACGTTTATAAGGTTTTTGGGAATCAAAGGGAGCACTTCCTTAGGAAGGTCTAGATGATGAATAAGGTCCATGAGAGCAAGTGCTTTGCCTTTGTCTTTTACACGTCTAGTGTTTAGCAAGTATCTGCACAAGGCAGTTGTGAATTCAGTTCAAGGGTTTGCTAAATGAGCCCTTCTCTTTAGCAGTCCTTTCCCTGACCAAGTCCTTTCACAAGATCCACCCTCATGGTTTTACTTTGACTTTTATAAGTCTTACATTTAATTATTGACAATTCATTTGTGAAGTAGTATAGTTTTGTTCTTTTCTCTTTCTCCCAAACCTCTGCCTTTGTTAGATTTCTGTGCATAGCTGAATCTCTCTCAATTATGCATTCATCTTTTAAAAGTCATTATTTATATACATATTCTTTTTGCTCCTTCCCCTCCAAAAGCTGTCAGAAACTATTTTATGGCAATCAAAAAATTTAATATGTCTTTGTGACATGATAGAAACAGAGCAGTTAGTTTTTCTTTTTCAAGGTAATGGTCTTGAGGTGCCAATACCATCTATGAGGAGACCCTTTGCACTAGGGAATTTCTAAAGCAATTCCATTTTGCTTAATATAGAAGGATAAACTAGAGCTAAATGGGAACATTTCTGGGACTACTTTGGACTTGGGCTGTATTTGTGTTATCAGTTAACAAAATGTAAATGGCTTCTTTATTTTAATGGACGTGCTTTGTTACTTAGAAAACAACAACTGGCCATTGAGTATAACCGGAAACAAGTTCTCCGACACTGCTTTACGGAATGGCAGAATTGGCATGGTGCAGAGCTCCTGAAGAGAGAGCTGGCTCGAACAAAGGAGGACACTAGGAAGAAAATGGATGAGTTGCTGAAGGCAGTGTCACTAGGGAAACTCAGTGCAAATGGGTCATCAGGCATCAGTCTACCTGAGGAGGCAGCAGCCATGGTGGGTCCACTGGTAAGAAATGGAGAGGTACATTGTTTTTCCTTTGTTTGATCATTCTGCTTATTAAGCACTTGCATTTGAGCTTTGCACTTTTATAGCTAGTATGAATAGGCCATTGTCAGATTGCCTTATCTAGGCTATCAAAACATTAGAGCTTCTACTGTGCACAAAGCTTACTTTTCAGGCAGTGTTTATTTTCTTGAACAGAATCTTCTTTTTTATAATCACATATAAACTTTGTAAGTTAGTAGGGACATAATACAGAGAGGGGACTTAAAACAACTAAGTGAAATACTCCTTTAGGCACAGATAGATAAAACACTGTTTACAACTCTTGAGCTCCTCTCTTTTGATCTTTGGACATTTCCTTTCTAAATGAGCTTGTGACTTACAAGAATTTTAGAATTTAAAATTTTTTATTTTTCTAATAAGAAAAGTCATATGACTAATTGTAACAATTCGGTAGGAAAAAAATAACAGAGTAAAAAGAAATTCTATCATCTGTAGATAACCACTGATAACATGTTGAAGTATAACCATCTAGTTTTTTCTCTCTTTAAGCACATGCAAATTTGTCTCTTTTAATATTTTATTTAGCTTTCAAATTTTCTTTAGTCAGATCATTGAGGAAATCTAGTCTGTTGTAATTCAGATAAAGGAAAGCCATGATTTTTTCTTTTTAATACTCATGTAATTATTCTGTTTGTTGGAAAAAAATTTCTTTTTTTTGCATTTTCACAATATAACATGAGAATTTGCTATATCACTACATATCCTTCTGCAACAGTAGTTCTCAACTGAGAGTATACCTCAGAATCAGACCTACTAAATCAGAATTTCTGGGTGTGTGGTGTCTCTATTTTTTTTTAAGTTCCACAAGTGAACCTAAGACATATTCCCTGGCTAAGGACTACCATTCTGTGCCATCATTTGGTAATGGCTGTATGATATTCTGTAATGAACCATAAATTAGAATCTGTTTAACTCCTCCATTGTTGGAGTTTAAGTTATTTCCAGTTTGCCACTATTATAAACAATGTTTCAGTGACTATCCTAGTAGCTAAATCTTTGCACACATCCATGATGCTTTACTTAGGATAATACCTAAACATAGAATATGTGTTCTATTTTAATCTTAATATTGCTTCAATATTTGCATTTCCTTGATTACTAGTGAGGTGAAACATTTTTATATTGGATATACAGTCATGCACAGCATAATGATGTTTTGTCAACGACTGACTGCATATTTGATGGTGGTCCTGTAAGATTATAATGGAGCTGAAAAATTACTGTCGCCTAGTGACTTCTAAATGATCCTGACCCTGTGTAGGCCTAGACAAACGTGTGTGTTTGTATCTTAGTTTTTAACAAAAAGGCTTAAAAAATTTTTAAAAACCCACAAAAACATTCAAAAAGTAGAAAAAAAACTTAAAGAATAAGTGTATGAAGAAAAAATATTTTTGTACAACTGTACAATGTGTTTGTTTTAGGCTAAGTGTTACCACAAAAGAGTCAAAAAGTTAAAAAAATTTAAAGGTTTATAAAGTAAAAAAGTTACAGTAAGCTAAGGTTAATTTATTATTGAAGAATAAAAAATTTTTAAATAAATTTAGTGAAATCTAAGTGTACAGTGTTTATCAAGTCTGCAGTAGTGTATGGTAATGTCCTAGGCCTTTGCATTCACTCACCAGTCACTCACTGACTCACCCAGAGTAACTTTCTGTCCTGCAAACTACATTCATGGTAAGTGCCCTATACACGTGTACCATTTTTTATCTTTTATACTGTATTTTTACTGTACCTTTTCTATGTTTAGATATGTTTAGATATACAAATGCTTACCACTGTGTTACAAGTGCCTACATATTCAGTATAGTAACATACTGTCCAGTTTGTAGCTTAAGAGCAATAGGCTATACCATATAGCCTAGGTGTGTAGTAGGCTGTCTAGGTTTGTGTACGTACATGTTATCATGTTGGCACAATGACAAAATTGCCTAACAATGCACTTCTCAGAACATATCCCCATCGTTAAGCAATGCATGACTGTATATATGTATCTATATGGATATAGAAAGATAGATACAGGTGCATAGTGACTTGTCTCTTCATTCCCTTTGTCCATTTTTCTATTTGGTTACGTATCTTTTCCTTATTCAAAGGAGCTCTTTATATTTTTAAGACTGTTGATGCTTTTATTATTATATATGTTGCAAACATTTTTTCTACTTTTTCATTTGTCTTTTTGCCTTAGTTATGGTGTTTGGTACTATACACAGCTGTTAAGTTTTTATAAAATCAATCCTGTTGGTGTTTTCTTTCATCATTGCACTTGTCATGTTTAGAAAGGCTTTTGGAGAAGACCCTCTCCCCTCTTACCTCCACCCTCCACATGATGCTGTTAAATACTTAACTCAGACATGTGACATTAAATAGGGCACTAGAGGATCCCTAGCCTTGATTTTTATCCTGATTATTGCTAGTAAGTAGGCTGGTTTTAATTTAAGCTTATTCTCTCAGCAAAGGGGCATCATGAGGATGCTTATTGGGACTTATGTAACATTTTGGTCCCTTCCCCTAGGCAATTAATCTACCTTTATGTCAGTTAGATAATTTTGTCTCCATTGAGACCCAAAAGAGACATATATCTTAAGAAATAGCTGTATGGAACATTGTACCTTACAAAGTTCCACTGTTATTATCCTTAAATGAAAAAAAGTCAGCCGAAAGTGTTTTTTTAACCTGTGCGAAACAGAAAAATCACTATATATATATTTAGACTCAAGGGAAAAAAGCCTTCAAATCTCCAAAATCAAGAACAAAAGATTTTTTCAAAAAAGGATAATATTGTTTAAAAAATAGAACAAATGAAAATAGAAGGCTTCAATAGACTCTGCAGGTTACTAAATAAACTAATCTTTTCCAGATTATGAAGTAAAACATGAACAAATAAAAATACAAAATCTTTAGTTAGATGCTCATTAATTATACAATCATAGGAAGCCATGTACCATGTACCAAGAACACACATATTATACCTTGAAATTTTTCAAAAATTATCAGTTAGCTAATAGGTGATTTTCTCTAATTAAGCCAGACTGTTCACTCTTGTTCTATTAAGTACAATCTGTACCATTAAGCTTTTCTTTCATTCTCTTATTTTCACCTTAAAAAGTTACCATGATCTAAAAGAAAACCTGTTCCTTTACTCAAGGCTTTTTACACGGTCTTGCTGGGTTAATAACGTGTCATTACCACACAGTTTAAAAGAGCCTAAAACATATACCCTGCTTGATGCTAAATTACTTAAGCAGGTGTTCTCATGAATAAGTGTTCATTGACATTTCTGAAATAAAAGGTTATTTTCAAAAGTCTTTAACATGTCAGAGTTTCCATATATCACATTTTTCACTTCAGCTCAGTCTGTAGAAAGCATTTCCATCATCATGAAAAATATTTTTGAGTACTTTGAGGGTGGCATCCTGTTAGAGCTAGAAGTTTCTTATATTAGATTGCTTTGACTATTTTTCTCTTTATGCCACTGAAAATGGCAAAATCAAAAACTGGTCAGATCTTAGACCACAGAATCAAACCATTCTAGAAGAGACATTTTAACTTGGCATTATTTTGGTCAGGATAAGTTTTCCCAAATAAGAATTCTTGTTTCTTTCTCCTCTGTATAGAATTTGTAATTCAGTATGATATCTTAGTCTATTAGGTGAGATTTATATGATAAAGCTTTGAAAACTATTAAGTCATATGCTAATACAAAATATTATTAGGTACCATTACTCTCATAGTACAGATATTTGCCCAGTGATCCTGGGCTTTCAAATATTTCCTGCCAATAGATAGTTCAGGAATAGCTGGAGACTGTAAGGTAGGCTTTAAACCAGGCCATGATGCTGAAATACATAAATACACTGTACCGTGGCAAATGATTAACTTACTAGTGGCAGGAGAGGCATTGGAAGAACAGAGATATTATTCATTTATAAAAGTATTCTTTAGTTTTCAAACACTCGTGAGAAAGAATATATCCTTTAACACAAAATTTTCAAATCTCTGCAAAATTCAGAATTCATGCATATTAAAATTCCTGTTATTAAGTATATATGTGGAGTAATCTTGCCCAATTCACAAATGAACTGTCCAAATTAGAAATTTATAAGAGAACATTTTTCCTATTGCAAATGTCCTGGCCCATGGCGGTGGTTCATGCAGCTGTAGCCACTCTCCTACCCAGTTTTCATGGTGAGTGGCAGTGCACATTTTAAGAGTAGCTCACAGAGCTAAGATTGATGGCCCCTGAGTTAGCCAGGCCAGGAGCACAGAGCAACCCTAGCTGGGGTGCAGGGCAGTTGTGCCATTTAACAAAACAATACTGACTAGACGAATGTTGGATCTCATCAGCACATCCTTTAAATAGTTGAGCTATAACATGTTCCTTCTCTCTCAGGTGACTGCCGTGCCCCCTTTGTGGGAAAAGCCTCCCTTGGGGAGCAATGATTGTATTTCCAGCCCTCCCCTAGGAACAACAACAAAGGGCAACTTGCAGGGTCCCGTTCAGAATGTCCCTCTGAACACACCTGACAATAAGCAGCACAAGACCCTGGATGCTCAGCCCTCTCAACAGCCTGGCAGCAGCGAGAAGCTCAGAACCACACCCCAGAAAGCAGAACCCATTTGCATGGGTCATTTCCACAACCGCCATGTCTTCCAGCAACAGCTGATTGAGAAGCAAAAGAAGAAACTTCAGGAACAGCAGAAAACAATTCTCGAGCTGAAGGAAAACCAGCGACTGGTAGAGGCTCAGTGGGCAGCAGAGCGTGCCACAGCAGTCACAGACACACACAGACGCCTGCTGTCAAATCCCAGAGGAGAAGAGAAACCAAAGGGAACCTGCCAGATGCTTCTGAAGTATGTTGATTGTATCAGAACTCTCTTTGGACTCATTTTATGGGTTTTTTTACTTTGAGGTAGAGAGACTCCTGAACTTCTTTGCCCTGCTTCCAAACTCCATGATCTTTACTTTTATTTTACACTCTCAAAGCAAAGAAGCCCCATATGTTATGACTGGTACATGACAGGTATAAATAGATATTTAAGGCAAGTGGCTGCCTATAAGGATCCAGTTATACAGTTAGCATTTGGGTCATGGCTGCCTTTGCCTTGCTTGCTCTAATTAGATTTCTGGGTTTCTGATTATGTTTAATGCTGAGAAGTCAAGTCGTACAACATCAGGTCCACATAAAGCAGCCCCTCCTGGGCTGGCTAAGTGCGTAGCTTAAATTTATAGTTGTTTGGGATAAAACTAAACATCTTTGAGCCTGGAATAAGAGTCCAAATTTCTCAAAAACCATTTAAGATGGTTTCAGATGTATTTGATGTACTCACTACATGTGGTAAATGATAGGATAAGAAGTGGTGATACCTATTGATTTGAAGCAGTAGGATGGGAGTCAGAGTATCTGACTCACATTGGACACTCAGACCAGTCACTCAACCTCTCCATACCACATTACACCAATTTATAGAGTAGGTATAATACACAGTTTTCTCAGAGAGTGAGGATTAATTAAAGTCTGTAACAGGCTTTGAGCTCCTCAGGTGAAAGAGCTTTGAAGGAAGCTGGTTGTTGGTCTGAATTCTTTTTTTTTTCTTTCTTTTTTCTGCAATAGATTTTTTTTCGAATTTCAAAATATTACGGGGGTACAAATGTTTTTGATTACATGGATTGCTTTTGTAATGCTTGAGTCAGGGTTATAAGTGTGCACATCACCCAGATAGTATTCATTGTACCCGTTAAGTAGGTTTTCACCCATCCCCTCCTCCCCCACCCCTCTGGCTGATTTGCGTTGAGTTTTACTGCCCTCTGTGCACGTGTGTGCTCATCAATTAGTTCAAACTTGATAGTGAGTACGTATGGTGTTTGTTTTTCCATTCTTTAGATACTTCACTTAGTATAACGTTCTCCAGTTCCATCCAAATTGTTGCAAAAGGCATTAAGTCATCCCTCTTCGTGGCTGAGTAGTATTCCATGGTATACATTATACCGCATTTTGTTAATCCGCTCATGAATTGATGGGCATCTGGGTTGATTCCACATTTTAGCAATTGTGAATTGTGCTGTGATAAACATTCGAGTGCAGGTGTCTTTTTGATAAAATGCTTCTTTTCCTTTGGGTAAATACCCAGTAGTAGGATTGCTGGATCAAATGGTAGGTCTACTTGGAGTTCTTTGAAGAATCTTCATACTGTTTTCCATAGAGTTTGTACTAGTTTGCAGTCCCACCAACAGTGTGTAAGCATTCCTTTCTCTCTGCATCCACGCCAACATCTATTGTTTTTGGACTTTTTAATAAAGGCCATTCTGACTGGGGTAAGTTGAAATCTCATTGTGGTTTTAATTTGCATTTCCCTGATGACTGAATTCCTTTCCTTTATTTTTCCCTCAGTTCATTTGTTGCTTCCCCTGGGACTGAAGGCAGTAGAAGTGACTCCTGTAATTCTCTTTCTGGACCCAGAAGGAACCCAAAGCAGCTGATGGCAACCCATCCCATACTGAAAGGCAGGGCTGTCTTGGTGGTGGCTTTGGTGGTGGTTATCTTTCTTTCTAGAATAGAAGATGCTGGGATTGAATCCTGCCAACTCTTAGGTCTTAAGACTTGGCAGACCTGGTCACAATCTCAACTGAGTAGACATGTGAGGAGTGGAACAGAACATGCCAGAGAGCTCTACTACTTTTTTCCTGCCCCTCTTGCCAAACTTTTTGGCCTTCCCAGCCAACACAAGAAAATATTGCCGAAAGGTGTATCATTTTTCTGTAATTCAAGATTTGGATTGTGAAAAGAAAAGGGGGATAATTACACAAATGAGAAAACTCTGAGTAGCTGCTAAGGCTAAACACTGATAAAGATCACCTATCATTGTACTTTGTTAATGTTAAAATATTGACCAGTTTCCAGCAATCCAAGGCAAGTTATTATATCATTTTATAATGAATTATGCCTTGATGATAGGATTTTAATAATGAAATCTACAAACCAGATATTTTAATTTGATAACATTTTTGATGCACATAGAAACTCTTATTTAAACTAAACAATACTATGAGAAGTATTCCTCGGAATGTACCTAGTGAATCTGCTAATTGTTTTTACTGTATACTTAGTCACTCACTGTACATGTTTGCTTATGGTGGTCAGCACTTTGACAATTACATTGTGGTTTATAATTTGATTTTTTACCTGTGGCAAGACTGCTGCTCTAACAAGAAGTAATGACATCTGAAAGACACTGTGCCTGCAGTCAATTTCTATCAGTAAAGAAATTGGCAGTCTTTGCGCTGACTGTCTGCTAGGACAGCAGCTTATGCTGACTTTGCCTACCACTAAGGCTGATCAGGAAATGCCCAGTTAGCTGTGATCATTTTTAAAAAAATATTGTTTGATCAAGTAGTTTGCTATTTTAGGATCCCAGCCTACTTTTCAAGTAGTCTTTAATGATTAGATCTACTGGAATAGATGGGGAAAGGCCATGTTACCAGAGACTCTGTTTCTCAGGGGTCTCTCGCTTTCGTCCTCTAGTCTATTTCCGCCTTCTTAGAGGCAGCCTCACTCCCACCACCTGTGAACCAACATTCTTTTGCAGCAAAGCAGATACTTAATATCTATAAGAAATAGCCTGGTGAGTCTTTTGTTTATTAATTCTTAAAAGTTGGACTTCAATTCTCTTCTCTATAACATGGCACAAGGAACTGAAAGTAACAATTGGCTGGCTTAGGTGAGCAGAACTTGAATCTCCTCCCGCCCGTGCCCCTCTTCCTATGAAAGCCCGGACTGATTACAAAGTCGTATTATCAGACCATCTTGCACATTTGTTTCTTTTGGATCGATATTTAATAGACTGTCAAGAACAGGAGTCTGACACTCAAATTTGTTCAGATGCCAGTTCTCCAAATGCCTGGTACAATTCCATTTCCTGCCCATCTGTGTCTCCAGGCCTTAAAACTGGATTAAAATATATTCATCGTGACCCCAAACTTTAGTTTGTTTGTTGTTGTTCTCACATACACAGACATATGTACAGTGACTTAAGAAAAATTAGCAGACTCACTTAATGGGATTTGAGGAACGGTGCTATTCTCAAAGTATTTGTTAGATGTAATTAAAGTTTTCTACATTCTTCAAAGGTATAATCAAATTAAAATTCTGGTTTCTGGGTTTCACATACTAAAAGTCTATCATTAAGGCTCATTACCTTATTTAAACCAGTAAACAATTCTTTTAATAAAATCTAAACAAAAACAAAATTAATCAATAAATTGTTCATCATTGCTGAGGATGGGATTGTAGGTCTTTAACCTGTAGAGTGTATATAGTTCTATATATTTCTCTCTATATATATTTTCTGAGATTGTGAACACTCAAGTTGCAAGAAAACCCTAGCAGTAACACTGAATTTTACTATGAAATGGAGACATTTCTTTTGCAATGTTCCTCATATTTTTCAAATATTAAAAATATTGGAACTCTGTTACTATTTTCTAGCTATGGAAGAGAGAGCAATTCAACGAGCTGAACGTAGGCGAGTCTTGGCAGAAAGGAAGAAAAAACAAGAAGAAGAGAAATTGGTAATAAATTCAGAATGCAAACTGAGTCAAGAAAAAGGATTTGTCTAGGTCTTTCTTAAAAAATGAAACCTTGCTTGTTCAAGCCTCTTGAGACAATAGAGTTAGATCAACTTTGGAAATGGCTTTTGGCCTACTTGCCTGAATTCTGTGACAATTTTAGGGGGGGAAAGAGGGGAAAAAACATCAACATCATTAGCATAGCAGGAAGGAAATGTTACAAAAGTTGATGGGAGCTAGCAGATTGGAAGATTTACACATAACCAAATTAGCATGTTATAGGTAGATGTCCAATCTAATGAATTTGCAAAGGGGGATAGTTCCTATCTTCCAAAGTTTTGACCTAGACTATCAGAAGTCAATTTTGTACCTACCAAGAAAAAATATACCGTTCTAACAGTTTGGGGTGGGTTTTTTTTTTTGACTAAATGAAATAAAAGGTTTTCCCCCCCCCCATTGTTTATAATTTGGACTTAGCTTTTCACAAATGAAAGTAAGAACTAAAAAGTAACCATCTTATGATGAAAAAAATTAATGGTATTATTCATGCTCAGTCTATTATTCAAGTAGAAAAGGATCCTTTTGGAGAAACTTTTAAGTTACTTAACTGAAAACATATTAGTTGGGTTTTCTACTTTTATCACAAAGTGCAGACGTCTTCCAGAGAAGGGCAGGCACTTTGGTAGACACTTGACTATCCTGAATGTGAAAGATCATATGCCCATACAAATTGAGGGTTCTGATTTTTCTGCATCCTAATCTTGACTAGGCCCAGTTAAAGGCCCAAGAGGAAGAGCGTCAGAAAAGGGAAGCAGAAGAAAAGGAGGCAGAACTTGAGAGAAAACGAGAAGAGAGGAGACTGAAGAAAATGGTTAGTAGTGTCTGGTTGGTCAGTCCCTGTCTCTTGAGGCCTGTCTTGTGTGATACTGTGGCTCTGTCACCTTTTCCAACCCAGAACTTGAGTCTGGAATACTCTTCTGTCATCTCCAGCTCTTTTCTCTATCTTACTGAGTGGAAAGCTGCCCATTCTTCAGGTCTTAGCTCAAACATGACTTCTTCTAGATTAGCCTTTCCTGCCCTGCACAGCCTCCTCTCCACTTAAGGTCAGCTTAGGTCCCCCTTTCTACATCCCCAACTAAACTGTAATCATAAGAGTAAAGAGAACAGTCTGGTGTTGATCATTATTGTATTGGCTAGCAGTGTGCCTGGAATATAGTAGGCACTCAGCAAATACATGTTGAATGAGTGAATATATGAGTGAACAAGTGAATGAACAAATGGGAGAAAATACACATAGAAGAAATAAGAGACAAAGCTCTTACTTTCAAGGTTATTAAATGCTAGTTGGGAAGAGAAGGTCTAAAAATACACATCTGGCCAGGTGCGGTGGCTCATGCCTATAATCCCAGCACTCTGGGAGGCTGAGGCTAGAGGACTGCTTGGACCTAGATGTTTGAAGTTGCAGTGAGCTATGATTGTGCCACTGCACCTCCAGCCTGGGCTACAGAGTGAGACCCCATCTCTAAAAAAAAAAAAATACACACACACCTGTCAGAGACACTATATTAATAGTACAGTAGAGCATTTGCTATCATGTGCTACACAGACCAAAAGAGATCCAGAGAGTCATACAAGGCAAGATCCATGAACATTTTGGAGAAATTAGAGGCATTTTCATGGAAAGGAAATTTGAATGGGGAATTGTGTTAGTCAGCATTCTCCAGAAAAATAGAACCAGTAGGACATACATATAGGAAGAGATTTATTATAAGGAATTGGCTCATTCAATTATGGAAGCTGAGAAGTCTCATGATCTGCCATCTGCAATCCGGAGACCCAGGAAAGCTGGAGGTGTAATTCCAGTCCAAGTCTGAAGTTGGGGGAGATCAAGGGAGTTGATGGTATAAATCCCAGCCTGAGAGCAGGAGAAGACTAACATTCCAGCTCAAGCTGACAGGCAGGAAGCAAAAAGGGGAAAATTTCTCCTTCCTCCTCTTTTTAGTTCTATTCAAGCCCTCAGTGGATTGGATGATGCCCACCAATATTAGGGAGAGCAATCTACTAAATCCACCAACTCAAATGCAAATCTCATCCAGAAACACCCTTACGGACACACCCAGAAATAATGTTTAATCTGGAACCCTGTGGTACAGTCAAGTTGACACATAAAATTAGCCATCACAAGTTCACCCTTTGTCAATTTGGCCCCTATACACATCTCCTTAAACCTTACTTAATCTGCAAATAAGGACAATAGCAAGATCATAATTCCACCTAACATGATACGACTATCCTGCATACAATTGAAAACGTACTAACTCCTTCCTCAGAAGAGGAAGTAAAGTCCTTGAGTGTTGTTTACTCTTCTCCTTGATATCCCATAACTTAAATACTATAATGTAAAATTAGCAATACTTAAATACTATGACATAAAGTCAATACATCTCATGTTACATGATAAGGGAATAAGAGGAAAGAAAACCCACAAATGTATTCATAGCAAAATGATAAAATACTCATGACAATTATAGTTTTTGTTTCTATAACTTGTCACATGGTTGTTGCTGGTATTTATAACTACCTTCTTCCACTGCCCACTCTGTATTTCCTTTGCTTTCAGCAAACACCTCAGCTGCTATGTAGTCCTGCCTGGATTGAGTTGTAATTTTCCATTCACCTTGATCACAGGGCATGGTAATACTAAGAGACACCCTAAGGGATCTGCTGTATTCCAGACGTATTCTTCCTCACCTCATTGTGGAGTAGTAGTTCAATTTCCCCTTGGCGGTCAGAATCAATCACTCTAGCCAGCACCGTAGCTCCCTTCTTTGCCTGTTGATTCAGTGACGTGAGGGGCCCAAAGTGGCCAGGTGGCAGTCTTAACTTCCAGTTCAATGGAATTGTTGTTGTGTCTCCTGGTGGAAGCATGCTCCCTCTGGAACCAAGACCTCCAGGCCAGTAGAGCATAAAGTCATGAGAACAGGAAGCAAAAATTTTGCTGGTGGGTTACTAGAGGTAATGGTGAGTGGTGCCACTTCCATTTCCATCCCTTGATTCCTGAACCTCGATTCCTGAATCCTTGCTGTCAGAGAAACCATACCATGTATTGAACACTGATTCAGAACATGTACAGCCTTCTGGAGAACCTTGCCCCAGCCCTGTAAGGTATTGCCACCTAGCTGGTACTGCTACTGAGTCTTCAAAAGGCCATTTCACTGTTCTCCCAAGCCAGCTGCTTCTGGATGGTGGGAAATATGGTAATAACAGTGAATTCCATGAGCATGGCCCACTGCCACACTTCTTTGCTGTGAAGTGAGTTCCTTCGTCAGAAGCAATCTTGTGTGTAATACCTTGACAGTGGATAAGGCGAATCTGTAAGTCCACAAATGGTGGTTTTGGCAGAACCATTGTGTGCAGGGAAGGCAAATCCATATCTAGATAGAGTAAGTATCTATTCTAGTAAGATCAAAATGCTGTCCCTTCCATGATGGAAATGGTCCAGTATAATCAACCTGCCACCAGGTAGCTGGCTGATCACCCTGGGGAATGGTGCCAGATCAGAGACTCAATGTTGGTCTCTGCTGCTGGCAGATTGGACACTCAGCAGTGCCCTTAGCCAGGCCAGCATTGGTGAGTTGAAGTCCATATTGCTGAGCCCATGTATAACCTTCATCCCTGCCACCATGGTCACTTTGTTCATGAGCCCGTTGGGCAATGACAGGGGTGGGTAGGGAAAAGGCCGACTGGTACCCATTGAATGGGTCATCCTGTCCATGGAGCAAAATGTCAAGACATATATAATTCATCCTTTTCTAAGTCAGCCTAAGAAATCTCTAAAAACAGCTCAGTTTCCTCCCTTAAAAACTATGGTGAGGGGCTCTAAAATAGCATTTCCCCAAAATGTGTTCCATGTAACCCTAGTGGTTTCTGCGATACTAAGTTGTCTTGAGAAAGTATAAGTTCTGTGGTCAAATAAGTTTGGTTTTTTATTGAGCACCCAGTAACACCTCATAGAACAATTTGGGGTCATGCTACTATAACTCAATGAGACAATTTAAAAAATGTACAGTATGAAAAATTTCCCCTCTCATACATGTTCATTATAGAAAATTTGTGAAATACAAAAAAAATAGGAAAAAATCTGAGCTCAGCACTAAGAATTAACTACTTTTAAAATCTCAGTATATCTACTTCTGGTCTTTTTCTCTGTACATTTCTCTCTTTTAATAGTTAGGTTGATCATTTGTATGTATGTAGGGGGTGTATAGTTTTTAAGCTGCTTCTTTCATTTAAGATTCTGTCATGAGTATATTCACTTGCCATCTAGAATTATTCAAGGCCTATTATTTTATATGAAGGATGTCATTTTTTAAATGAACTTTTTATTTTGTAATAATTAGATTTACAGAAAGTTGCAAAGGTAGTACAGAGAATTTCTGTATACCTACCCTTCATTCCATTTATCTCCCTAATGTTATCATCTTATATTACTATGGTACATGTATTAAAACTAAGAAACCAGCATTAATACATTAATATTAACTCCAGATTTTATTTGGATTTCACCAGTTTTTTCATTAATGTTCAGATCTAATCCAAGATACCATATTCCATGTAGTTGTCATGTCTCCTTAGTGTCCTCTGGTCTGTGACAGTTTCTCAGTCTTTTCTTGTTTTTGATTAATTTTTTGAGGGTTTTGACAATTTTGAGGATTACTGGTCAGACGTTTTGTAGAATATCCCTCAATTTGTGTTTATCTGATGTTTTTCTTATAATTTTTCTGGGGCTATGGGGTTCTTTTGGAAGAATGCCACCAAGGTGTCAGTGCCCTCCTAATCACATCATAGCAGGGGGTACATGATATCAAGATGACTTATCTCTGGTGATGTTAATCTTGATGACTTAGTTAAGGCAGTGTTTGGCAAGTTTCACCATTGTGAAGTTACTATTTTTCTCTTTTCATACTCTAATCTTTGGAAGCAATTCATTAAGTCCAGTGAACTTTCAAAGTTAGGCAGGAGGGAAAAGTAAGCTCCATGTCCTGAAGGGAGGAGGATCTACATATATTATTTGGAATTCTTTGTGAGGAAAATTTGTTTCTCTTCCTTCATTTACTTATTTATTAAATAATTTATTTATATAAGTATGGACTCATGTACAGTCATATGTCACTTAATGACAGGGATATGTTCTGAGAAAAGAATCATTATGTCATTTCATTGGGCAAACACCGTAGAGTGTACTTTCACAAACCTAGATGGTACAGCCTACTACACACCAAGGCTATATGGTATAGCCTATTGCTCCTAGACTATAAACCTGGACAGCATGCTACTATACTGAATACTGTAGGCAATTGTAACACAGTGGTAAGTATTTGTGTATCTAAACATAGAAAAGGTACAGTAAAAATACAGTATAAAAGATAAAAAATGGCACACCTGTGTCAGGCACTTACCATGAGTGGAGTTTGCAGGACAGAAAGTTACTCTGGGTGAGTCAGTGAGTGAGTGGTGAGTGAATGCAAAGGCCTAGGACATTACCATACACTACTGCAGACTTTATAAACACTGTACACTTAGGCTATACTAAATTTATAAAAACCTATTTTTATTTCTTCAATAATAAATTAATCTTAGCTTACTGTAACTTTTTTACTTTATAAAGTTAAAAACTTTTTTAGTTTTTTAAATCTTTTGTGATAACACTTAGCTTAAAACATAAACACATTGTACAGCTGTAAAAAATACTTTCTTTATATCCTTATTCTTTTTTCTATTTAAAAAATGTTTAATTTTCTTTTACTTTTTAATCTGTTTTGTTGAAAACTAAGACACAAACACACATTAGCCTAGGCCTACACAGGGTTAGGATCATCAATATCACTGTCTTCCACCTCTATATCTTGTCCCATGGGAAGGTCTGCAGGGAGAATAGCATGCATGGAGCTGTCATCTCCTATGACAACAACATCTTCTTCTGGAATACCTCCTGGAGGACCTGCCTGAGACTATTTTACAGTTAACTTTTTTTATATATAAGTAGAAGGAGTACATTTTAAAATAACAACACAAAGTCTAGTATCATTATCAAGTATTAAGTAATGTACATAATTGTATGTGCTATACTTTTATACAACCGGCAGCACAGTAGGTTTGTTTACACCAGCATCACAACCATGTGAGTAATGCATTGTGCTATGAGTTGTGATGGCTACAACATCACTAGGCATTAGGAATTTTTCAGCTCCATTATAATCTGATAGGGCCACTGTCATATATGTGGTCTGTCATTGACTGAAACATCATTATGTGACATATGACTATATATTTATTTTATACTTTGGGTTATAAAAAATACTATGTTATTTATTTTGTTCAAATTGTTTCAGCTTTGGCCAGTGGAAGGCTGGCTCCTGTGTCCCTTTGACATGACCCCATTCTTTTGTGTTTTTTGAGTGCTTTTTTTTTGGCACTATTCATCTTGTATTTTCACTGCCTCTGCCCTAAAATAAGCCATTTCTCCAAGGTAACTTAGTTGTAAATGGTATTTGGAGAGCAAGATCTGGGCACTCAGGGTACTAATTGGTAATGGGGTGTCATCGATACTAGGACCTCAGCAGACAGAGGTAGGCGATATACGTATGTATGCTAACCTATGTATACACATACCTATCTATAATCATTCTGTCTCTGTCCATCTGTGTATATATATATAAGAGCTAAATATGAGTTCATACTGATGTCTCCGGTTCTAATCCAGCACCAGAGGATTTATTCTACCCTTCCTTCTTGCTTCTTCGTAGATTCTGTCTCTGACAATGTGAAATCTGGCTCCCATAATCCGTCTATTTATTGATTTGTTCAATCCATCTATTTACTTATTTACTTATTTGTTCAACCCCAGCATAGATGTAAAACAGTTTCAGAACTGTTAACCTGTGCCCCTACGAGAAAAAAATTACCAACTGGAGTACAGTGTTTATGTATAATTCCATTCATCTTTAACCTTGTAGTTAAATTAAAATTTGGCTTTTCAAAGTTACTTAGGTCAGTTCATATTTTTCCCCCCAAATCCTTGAGTGTAGTTTTGTCATTCATTTTTAATACAATGAGATTCATTTGTCACAGGGTACATTCCATCCTGGGATTCCTGACATCCTGGTTGATTTTGTTTGTTTGCCTACATTAAAGTTCACTCTTTGTGATGAACAGTGCTATGGCTTTTAACAAATGCATAGAGTTATATATCTACCACCCAAAACAGCTGTACAAAGCACTTCCTTCATGCTACAAGTTCCTCTGTGCATCCTTTTTGTAATAAACCACTTACTGGCCCCAGTCCCTAACCCCTGACAAACACTGATTTGTTTTCCATCCCTATGTTTTTGCCTTTTCCTGAATGTTATATGAATGGACCCATACAATATGGCTTCTTTCACTTAGTAAAGTGCATTTATGATTTATCCATTTTGTTGCATGAATCAAAAGCTCAGTCCTTTTTATCATCAAATAATATACCAGAGTTATCCATTCCCCTGTTGATATTGCTTCCAGTTTCTAGCAATTATGAATAAAGCTGCTAGAAACATTTGCATATAGGTTTTTGTTTTGGACATAAGTTTTCAATTCACTTAGGTAAATACATAGAATGTGATTTCTAGGTTGTGTGGTAAGTCTATGTTTAACTTTATAGGTGACTGCCAAGTTCTCTTCCAAAGTGGCTGAACCATTTTGTGTTCCCACCCATGATAAATAAGATTTATTTTTGTTCTACATTCTCATCAGCATTTGTTATTGTTGGTTTGGGGGGTTTTATACATTCTAATAGTTGTGTAGTGATACCTCATTGTGGTGTTTATTTGCATTTCCTTAAAAACAAATAATGCTAAGAATATTTTCATATGTTTCCTTGCCATCTATATGTCTTCTATGATGAAGTGTCCAAACCTTTTGTCCATTTTTTAATTGAATTGTTTATTTATTGTTGGCTTTTAAGAGTTCTTTTTTTTTTTTTTTTTTTATTCTTGGAGACAGAGTCTCACTCTGTTGCCTGGGCTGGAGTACAGTGGTGTCAACATAGCTCACTGCAACCTCAAACTCCTGGGCTCAAGAGATTCTCTTGCCTCAAGAGGATCCCAAGTAGCTGGGATTGCAGGCCTATGCCACCACGCCCAGCTATTTTTCTATTTTTTGGAGAGATGGGGTCTCACTATGTTGCTCAGGCTGGTCTGGAACTCCCGGCCTCAAGCAATTCTCCCGCCTCAGCCTCCCAAAGTGCTAAGGTTACAGACGTGAGCCACCTCACCTGGCCCCCACAAGTTCTTTATATATTATGGACCAAGTTCTTTACTAGATATGTTATTTGCAGATATTTTCTCCCAGTCTGTAGCCTATATTTTAACTCACTGAGCAGTGTTTTTCATAGAGGTAAGTTTTAAATTTTGGTACAGTCCAGTTTATTGGTTTTTTCTTTCATGGATTTTGCTTTTGGTGTTATATCCAAAACTAATCACCAAACCCAAGGTCAATCAGAATTTGTCTTATATTTCTTCAGGAACTTTTATAGTTTTACATTTTACATTAGGGTCCGTTTGGAATTAATTTTTATGTAAGGTATAAAGTATGTGGCAAGTTCATTTTTTTTATATAGACATCCAGTTGTTCTAGTATCATTTGTTAAGAAAACTGTCTTTTCTCCATTGAATTATTTTCATAACTTTGTCAAAAATCAGTTTACTATATTTGTATGGATCTATTTCTGGGCTTTCTATTCTGTTCTATTGGCCTTTATGTCTGTTCCTTTGCAAGTACCATACAGTCTTTGATTGCTATAGCATCATAGGCAATGTGAATTCTCCTACGCTGTGTTTCCTTTTCAGAATGTTTTGGCTATTATAGTTCATTTGCCTTTCCATATAAATTTTAGACTAATCTTGTTGATATGTACAAAAAAAGCTTGCTAGGAGTTTGATTGGGATTGTATTGAATCTATAGACCAAATTAGAGAAAATTGACACCTTAACAACACTGAGTCTTTAATCCATGAACATGGTATATCTCTTGTTTATTTATTTCCCATCTTTATCAAGGTATAATTGACAAATAAAAATTGTATATATTTAAGGTGTACAATGTGATGTTTTGATGTATGTATACACTGTGAAGTAATTAACAGCAATCAACCAAATTAACATATCCATCACCTCACATAGTTACTTTTGTATGTATGCATGTGGCAGGAATATTTAGGATCCACTCTGTGAATTTCAAGTATACAATACATTATTATTAACTATAGTCAGTATGCTCTACCTTAGTTCTCAAGAACTTATTCATCTTATAACTGAAAGTTTTTATCCTTTAACCTACATCTCCCCATTTCCTCCAGCCTCTGGCCCCTGGTAACCACCCTTCTACACTCTGTTCTATGAGTTTTAATATTTTAGATTCCACATGTAAGTGAAATCATGCAGTATTTGTCTTTCTGTGTCTGGCTCATTTTACTTAGCATAATGTCTTCCAAATTCACCCATGTTGCTGCAAATGACAGGACTTCTTCCTTTCAAAGGCTGAACACTGTTCCATTGTGTGTATGTGTGTGTGTGTGTGTATCATGATTTCTTTATCCATTCAACCTAATCATCCATGAGTGGACACTTAAGTTTGTTTTTGTATCTTGGCTATTGTGAATAATGCTGCAGTTAACATGGGACTTTTGAAGATAGTGATTTTATTTCCTTTGGATATACCTAGAAATGGGATTGCTAGATTATATGATAGTTCTGTTCTTAATTTTTTATAGAACCTTCATACTGTTTTTCATTATGGCTGTACTAATTTACATTCCCATCAGCAGTGTACAGGGCTCTTTTTTCTCCATATCCTCGCCATCACTTGTTTTCTTTTGACTTTCGATAACAACCATCCTAACAGGTGTGAGGTTATATCTCATTGTGGTTTTGATTCACCATTTCCCTGATGATTAGTGATGTTGAGCACCTTTTCATATACCTGTTGGCCATTTGTATGTCTTCTTTGGAAACATGTCTATTCAGGTCCTTTGCCCATTTTTTAATCATGTTTTTTGGTTTTGTTTTGTTTTGCTTTGTTTGCTATTGAGTTGAATGAGTTCCTTATATATTTTGAATCTTATCCCCTTATCAGATATATGGCTTATAAATATTTTCTGGATTGTTTTCTTTGCTGTGCAGAAACTTTTTAGTTTGATATTTATTTTTGCTTGTGCTTTTGGTATGATGTCCAAAAAATCATTGCCAAGACCAATGTCATAGAGCTCTCCCCGCTATGTTTTCTTCTAGAAAGTTACATTTCACATCTTACCTTTAAGTCTTTGATACACTTTGAGTTGATACTTTGTATATAGTGTAAGATAAGGATGCCATTTCTTTTCTTTTCTTTTCTTTTCTCCCCCCTCCCTCCCTCCCTCCCTCCCTCCCTTTCTTCCTTCCTTCCTTCCTTCCTTCATGTAGATATCCAGTTTTCCTAGCACCATTTATTGAAGAGACTACCCTTTTCCCATTGTGTATGCTTAGCACCTGTGTCAAAGATTTATTGACCATATATGAGTGCGTTTATTTCTGGGCTTTCTGTTCTGTTCCATTGGTCTTTGTGTCTTTTTTTTTTTTTTTTTTTTTGAGACAGGGTCTTGCTCTTTTGCCTGGGCTAGAGTGCAGTGGCATCATCATAGCTGACTGCAACCTCCAACTCCTGGGTTCATGTGATCCTTCTGCCTCAGCCTCCCAAGTAACTGTGATTACAGGCACATGCCACCACACCTGGCTAATTTTTCTATTTTTTGTAGAGATGGGGTTTTGCACTTGCTCAGGCTGGTCTCAAACTCTTGGTCTCAAGCAATCCTCCTGCCTCGGCCTCGCAGAGTGCTAGGATTACAGGCATGAGCCACCACACCTGGCCTGTCTTTTTTTTTTTTTTTTTAATGCCAGTACCATGCTGTTTTAATTACTATAGTTTTGTAATATAATTTGAAATCAGGAAGTGTGATGCCTCCACCTTTGTTCTTTTTGGTCAAGATTGCATTAGCTACTCAGGGTCTTTTGGGGTTCCATATGAATTTTAGTATTGGTTTTTCTATTTCTGTGAAAAAATGCCATTGGAATTTTGATAGAGGTTGCATTGAATCTGTAGATTGCTTGGGGTAGTATGGACCTTTTGACAATATTGATTCTTCTGATCCATGAACATGGGATATCTTTCCATTTATTTGTATCTTTTTCAATTTTGTTCATCAGTATTTTATATTTTTCAGTGTACAGTGTAACCTCCTTGGTTAAATTTATTCCTAAGTATTTTCTTCTTTGTGATGCTATTGTAAGTGGGACTGTTTTCTTAATTTCCTTTTCAAATAGTTTGTTGTTAGTGTATAGAAACACAACATGATTTTTTATGTTGATTTTGTGTTCTGTAACTTTATTGAATTTGTTTATTAATTCTAACCATTTTTTGGTGGCATCTTAGGATTTTCTATATATGTAAGATCATGTCATCTGCATATATAAATTTTACTTCTTCCTTTTCAATTTCAATGCCTTCTATTTCTTTTTCTTGCCTAATTGATCTGGCTAGGATTTCCAGTACTATACTGAATAGAAGTGGCAAGAGTGAGCATCCTTGTCTTGTTCCTCATCTTAGGGGAAAAGGTTGTAGCTTTTCACCATTGAGTATGATGTTAGCTGTGGGCTTGTCATATATGGCCTTTATTGTGTTGGAGTACATTCCTTCCATACCTAATTTGTTGAAAGTTTTTATCATGAAAGGATGTTGAATTTTGTCAAATGTTTTTTCTGCATCTATTGAGACGATCATATGATTTTTGTCCTTCATTCTGTTAATGTGGTGTATCATAATTATTTATTTGTGTGTGTTGAACCATCCCTTGCATCCCAGGGATAAATCCCACTTGATCATGTTGTATGATCCTTTTAATGTGTTTTTTAATTTGGATTGCTACTATTTTGTTGAGGGATATTAGCCTATAATTTTCTTTGTTCTTCAGGGATATTGGCCTATAATTTTCTTTTTTTATAGTATTCTTTTCTGGCTTTGATATCAGGGTAATTCTGGCCTCATAAAATGAGTTCAGAAGTGTTCCCTCTTCCTCAGTTTTTTTGGAAGAGTTTGAGAAGGGTTGGTATTAATTCTTCCTTAAATGTTTGATAGAATTCACCAGTGAAGCCATCAGGTCCTGGGCTTTTCTTTGTTGGAAGATTTTCTTATTACTGATTCAATCTCTTTACTCATTATTGGTCTGTTTATTGGTTAGTAGGGTCCGTGGCCTCTCTTCTCTGCTCCCAGCCACTCATCTGTGCTGATCACCTCAGTAATCTGGGTGAGGTGAGAAGGAAGTGGACCTCTTGGGCAGTATCCCACACAACTGGGGAGTCTAAGAGCTCACTTACTACACTCTAACTTTCTCCCATGGGATAAATCATAGGCTGTCAGGGTCTCTCTTAGCACTGAACTGTGCTGCCTTGGGGGAGGGATAACCCAGGTAAAGTGAAACTGTTCTTAGCCTCTTCAGTGTGTCCAACAGTGTGCTAGAACTTCTCTGCTGGACTCTCTGACTTACACAAAGGTATTCTCGTACATGGGCAGTTGTCAAATCAATGTTGCTGTGGGGGTGTGATGGTAGAAAGCTCGTATTCCACCATCTTACTGATGCCTTCTCTCCATTTATTTAGATCTTTGATTTATTTCATCAGTGTTTTTGTAGCTTTCCACAGATCTCAGATCTATTTTGTTAAATAGCTCACTGCAACCTTGAATTCCTGGGCTCAAGCGATCTTACCACCTCACCCTCCCAAGCAGCTAGGACTATAAGCATGCGCCACCACGCCTGGCTAATTTTTAAATTTATTTGTAGAGACAAGGTCTAGCTATGTTGCCCAGGCTGTTCTTGAACTCCTGGCCTTAAGTGATGCTCCCACCTTAGCCTCCCAAAGTGCTGAGATTATAGGCATGAGCCACTGCGTCTGGCCTCACAATTCATTTTTGTATGTTGAGGTTGTATCCTGCAACCTCACTATACTCACTTTTTAGTTCCAGGAGTGTTTTTGTAGATTCTTTGGAGTTTTCTACATAGACAACCATATTGTTGGGCAATAAATGCAGTTTTATTTCTTCCTTTCCAATATGTATACTTGTACTCTTTTTCTTGCCTTATCCTTAGCTAGGACTTCCAGGACAAGGTTGAATAGTGAGAGAGAACATCCTTGCCTTGTTCCAGATCTTAGGGGGAAAGCATTTAGTCTCTCACCATTAAGAATACGGCTAGCTGTGGGTTTTTTGTGAATGCCTTTTAGTAGAGTAAGGAAATTCCCATTTATTCCTAGATTGCTGAGGGTGTTTATTCTGAATTTCACTGAAAGCTTTTTCTGCATCTATTGATATGATCATATAGTTTTCTTAATTCATCTACTAAAATGGTAAATTATGTTGGTTGGTTTTACAATGTAGAATCAGCCTTGCCCTCCTGAGATGAGTTCAACTTGGTCATGGTGTATTTATTAAATATATTGTTGGTTTGATTTGCTAATATTCTGTTAAGAATATTGTATCTTGAGAGATATTTGTCTGTAGTTTCTTTTTTTATACTATGTTTTTCTTGTGGCATTAGGATAATGGCAGCCTCATAAAACAAATAGGGAAGTGTTCCCTTTTTTGTTTTCTGGGAGAGAGTATGTAAAGTTGGTGTTATTTCTTCCTTAAATGTTTGGTAGAATTCACTGGTAAAACCATCTGGGCTTGCAATTTGCTTTATTAGAGGATTTTAAATAACATATTCTGTTTCTTTCATAGATATAGGGCTATTCATGTTTTCTTTCTTTTTGAGTGAGCCTTGGTAGTTTGTATATTTCAAGGAATTTGAGCATTTTATCTAAGTTTTCAGGTTTCTTGGAATAGAGTTCATAGTATTTTCTTATGACCTTTTAATGTCTGTGAGATCAGTATATTGACATCCCTTCTTTAAATTCTGATATTGGCAATTTGTGTCTTCTCTTTTTCTTCTTGGGTTGCTTGGATATATTAGGTTATTAAGTATGGAATGTCCGATTTCCTTAAGTACTAAGTTTGACAGTTGAGATCTCTGACATTTCACTTTGACACTTCTTGTTTTATTTTTATTGTGAAGGTACATCCTCATTCTTTCAAATGCACATTTTGGCTTGTGATTATCTTTCAAAATTTTCTTTTAGAGCAATTTTTGTGAAACCATGGATAAGTCAAAAATTTGTGTTATTTTTTAATATGAGTTCTGTTGTGGAACCAATGCAGTGCAGACAGCTCGAAATATCAACAAAGTGTTTGGAAAGGATGTGGCTCATGAACTCACAGTATGCCAGTGGTTTGAGAAGTTCCATTCTGGTGATTTTAATCTTGAAAATGAGCCATGTGGGTGACCTGAGACCAAGGTGGATAATGATGAGGCTGAAAGCTGTAGTGGAAGTGAATCCATCTCAACCTATGCGTGAGTTAGCAGCAAGGTTTGACGTTACTATTCCAACAATATTGGATCATTTGAAACAAATGGGCAAGGTAAAGAAGCTGGATAGATGGGTACTGCGTGAATTAAATGAGCATCAGGAGAGAAATCGTCTCGAAGCTTGCCTTTCTTTGCTGTCATGACATAAAGGCAAACATTTCTACACCATATTGTTACGTGTGATGAAAAATGGATTCTTTTTGACAATCACAAGCATTCGGCACAAGGGTTGGATAAAGATGAAGTGCCAAAACACAGTCCAAAACCAAATATTCATCAAAAAAAGCTAATGGTATCTGTTTGGTGGTCCAGTGCTAGTATTATCCAGTATAGCTTCCTGAAACCTGGTCAATCTATTACAGCGGATGTCTACTGCAATCAGTTGGATGAAATGATGAGGATGCGTGAGATTAAGCAGCTGAGATTGGTCAATAGAGACAGGCCAATCCTCTTGCAAGACAACGCTCGACCACATGTCACACAAACAATGCTGCTCAAACTACAGAAGCTGGACTTGGAAACTCTCTGTCATCCACCATATTCACCAGACCTTGCACCAACTGACTACCACTTCTTCCAGGCTTTGGACCACTTCTTTCTCTCTCTTTTTTTTTTTTTTTTGGACCACTTCTTGCAAGGAAAAATATTCAGTGCTCAACAAGCTGTGGAAAATGCCTTCGCGATTTCGTTGCCACTCACTCTCCAGGCTCCTTTGCTGCTGGCATAAGCAAACTATTGTTAAGATGGCAAAACTGTGTTGATAATTTAGGCACATACTTTGATTAATTGTACTGCTTCTTGTTTGAGATATAATAAACTAAGCTTTTGATTTGAAATCAGACATTTCATATTTAGTGACCTAATAGTTTTATCAATTTTATTTCCTTTCAAAAAACTAACTTTTGGTTTAATCAATTTTCTTTGTTGTTTCCCTGTTTTCAGTTACATTGATTTCTGCTCTAATTTTTATTTCCTTCCCTTTCCTTCTTTAAGATTTTGCTCTCTTCCTCTAGTTTCCTAAGGTATAAACTTAAATTATTGATTTCTGATCATCCTCCTTTTCTAATATATGAATTTAGTGCTATAAATTTCCCTCCAAGTTCTCTTTTACTTGTGTACTTGATATTTTTATCTTCACTTAGTTCAAAATATTTTTAATTTCCCTGAGACTTCCTCACTGGATTATTAAGAAGTGTATTCTTTAAATTTTAAATATTTGGGAATTTTTCCAGATAACTCTCTGTTATTGATTTCTGTTTAATTTCATTATATTCCAAGAATGTATTATACATTATGTGAATTTGTAAAGTTTTGTTTTATGGCCCAGAATATGGTCTATCTTAGTGAATGTTCCATGTGCACTTGAGAAGACTGTGTACAGTATTCTGCTATTGTTGGTCTGCTGTGTAAGTATCAAGTCTTGTTGTTTGATTGTGTTGTTGGGTCATCTGTATTCTTACAGATTCTGTGCCTATTTGTTCTATCAGTTATAGAGAGGAATGTTGAAGTCTCTGACTAAAAGTGGGCATTTGTCTATTTCTCCTTTCGTATCTATCTGATTTTGCCTCATATATTTTGAAGATCTATTATTAGGCGCTTATATGTTTAGAAAAGACTTACATATCTAAGTCTTTATAAAATTGAATTTCTTATAGACATCATATGGCTATTTCTTGATTTAGTATCCAATCCCATAATCTCTATCTTTTAACTGTTATGTTTAGGCCATTAACATTTAAAGTGATTATTGATATAATTTGATTAAAACCTACCATCTTGTTAACTGTTTTCTATTTGTTGAATTTGTTCTTTGATTCTCTTTTTACCCCTACCTTCTCTGGTTTTAATTAGGCAACTTTATGATTCGGTTTTATCTTCTCCATGGAGTTATTATTTACACCTCTTTTAAAAACATTTTTAGTGGTTTGGCCTATTGTTTACAATACATTTCAAAAATAATTTCCTTCCACCTTCAAATAATATTATAAAACTTTACATGTAGTAAAAGAATCTTATATCAGTATATTTCCATTGCCTCCCCCTCCCATTGCTTCTGCTATTGTTGTCATATATATCATATTTTACTTTTCTTTTTACTATAAATACCTAATACCTTGTTAAAGTTACTGCTTTATACAATTAGTTTTCTTTTAGTGGAATTAAAAATAAAATAATTATATTTTACCTTCATTTCTTCATGTAGATCTAAGTTCTTAACCTATATTATATTCTTTATGCCTGAAGAACATTTTTTAACATTTCTTGTAGGGTGCTGCTGGCAATGAATTCCCTGTTTTTATTTGTCTGAGAGTCTTTATTTCTCCTTCGCTTTTAAAGGATATAGAATTCTGGGTTGACAGCATTTTTTGTTTTTGTTTTTTTAACATTCTAAAGACATTATTGTCTTCTTGCTTGCCTGGTTTCTGACAAGAAGTCTGCTATAATTTTCATCTTTCTTCCTTTGTAAGTGTCTTATTATGCTCAGACTGCCATAATAAAATACCACAGATTAGGTGACTTAACAACTGAAATTTATTTTCTCACAGTTCTGGAGGCTTGAAGGTCCAAGATCAGGGTGCAGGCATGGTTCAGTTTTGGTTAGGGCTCTTCTTGGCTTGCAGACAGGCTCCTTCTCACTGTGTCCTCACATAACCTTTCTTTGGTTCTTCTGTATGAAAAGGAGGGGGCTCTCTGATATCTCTTCTTATAAGGACATTTATCCTATTCAGTAAGGGCACTACCTTTAGGACCTCATTTAACCTTAATTACTTCCTTAGTGGCCCCATGTCCACATACAGCCACACTGGGAGTTGAGGCTTCAACATACGAATCTGGGAGGGACACAGGCATTCAGTCCATGACAGTAGGTAACATGGGTCTTCCCCCACCCCCACTACCTTCAAGACTTTGTCTTTGGTTTTCAGCAGTTTGAATATGATATATCTAGGTATGGTTGTTTGGTTGGTTGATCTTGCTTCAGTGGTCTTAAGTTTCTTAGATATATGGTTTTGTGTTTTGTCACTAATCTTGGAATATGTTTGCCCATTATTTCTTCAAATATTTCACCTGCCCCATTCTTTTTCTTCTCCTTCTGCGATTCCAGTTATGCCAGTGTTACATCATTTCATACTGTCCCACAGCTTTCAGATGCACTGTTGTGTTTTTCACTCTTTTTTCTTTTGCCTTTCAGTTTGTATAATTTCCATTGCTTTACCTTGAAGTTACCTGATTCTTTCCTCAGCTGTTTCTTCTACAGATAAGCCTCTTAAAGTCCCTCTTCATTTCTGTTACCATGTGTTTTTTATTTTTAGCATTTTCATTTTGAATCTTTTTTATAGTTTCCATGTCTCTGCTAAAATTACCCATCTGATCTGAAATGATGTCTACCTTTTCCATTAGAGCCTCTAACATTATTATTGTAAGTTATTTAAACTTCTCTCTCTCTGATAGTTCCAGCATCTCCATCATATCTGAATCTTCTTCTGGTGATTGATTGCTTTATCTTTTCAGACTGTGTTTATTTCTTGTCATGTGGTATATCTTTTATTTTTTCATTGAAAGCTAGATATGTTGTTCAGGGCAATAGAAACTGAGATAAATAGGCCTGGAGTATGGAGATTTGTGTTTATCTAGCTAGGAATTGGGCTGTGTTTCAATTTTGTTGTTGCTGTGGTTACCACTATTGAGGTTTGTTGTTGCTGTGGGCACCAGAGACTTTAATGTCTTCTAGTGACTTTGTTTTTGTCTCCCCTTTTGGCTTTGGGTCTTCCCTTTGTGCTTCTCCCCAGAGATAATCTGTCTATTATAGTTCTTTCAGCTGTAATCCACTCTTACTATTGGGGGTTGTACAAATGTGGTGACAGGATGTGGACAAGGGGCAACATTCTCTGTTCTGATTAAGTCTTAGTCTTTGGAGTACACAGCATTGGGCACTCACAAGAATTTTTGTTCCTGCTTAGGGGTAGAGCTTTTTTGCCCTCCCCTTCCCCCGGCCCCACTTCCCTTCTTTCAGCTGCACCACTGTCTCAGTCTGTGATCTTAAAGCCCTTCCCTCTGGAGCATAAGGCTTCTCCCACCCTTAGGTGAGAAAGGGAGGATTGTCTGGGAAGAGTTCCCTGAGTGCCCTTCTCCCAGCTGCAGTGCTCTACCACCAGTGGTGGTGCTACTGCAGATGAAGTCTTTTGTTTCCTAAGGGAGGATGCTCTGGGCAGATATTTTGCAGTTGGCTGCTGTTCCTTTTCCCCAGCCAGAACCACAGTGAGAACTCTGTATTCTCCCTGATCCTCTCTTTGAAAGCCTGGTAGGGTTCCTAGAGGAAAAACTTGCAAAAGGGTGGGAACCCACCCCCATGACTGTGGTCCCCAGGAGCTTCACCCTTCTCATACTGGCCCACTGTCAGCCTCTGGCAATTCACCAAAATTTCTAGTTAATTGTCTTTGTGGCTTCTGCCTCAGGTGACTAAATGCTTGGGTTCTGTGCCTCCCTGAAGGTGCCTGTCTCTTCAAATTTGGGGATAGCTTCAGGTCTCTGATCAGTTCACAAAAAGTCATTAATGTGCTGTCTGTCCAGCTTTTTTCTTGTTGGAAGCAGACTGTTTATGCAGATCAAGAATGATGAAAAATACTGCCAAGAGGTTGTTTTATTCCTCTCATTATACCAAACCCTAAACTTTTCCTTTTAGAAACATTAGTCCATAGCAATGGTCAAAAAGATTTTTTCACATAGTATACTTTCCATTTAGTTAGTCAACTGTAGCTATCTAAATTGAGATAGATGCATTTATAGACTGGCTATGCTTGAGCCTTCTTTAAGAGTAGCTTTAGACCTAAAATGTACATGGCAATTGTCTCCTTTTCCTTCTGGGCAAAGATGCTCTGCACAATGTGTTTCTCCACCCAGTTTATCTTGTGATCTTATTCCTTTTGATGCATCATATTCTGCTAGGCAATTCTTTACTTCCTTCTATACTTTATATAGTTATTCCCAATAAACAGCCTCCCAGGCCATAACAGTGTTATTCTTCTGGGTGTCATAATGGTACTTCTGAACCAATGCCTGCTGTGACTTCTCTGAATCAGTTGCATCTTAGATGTGTTTGGTCAAAGCCTGCTTTACCTCTTCTAGGTGAGCAGTTTTTTGCTCACTCAGTTTACCAACAAATCGTCCAACCTCTGTGTAATTTGTAATTATATAGATGAGCAACCCCACTGTTAATATGATAGAGAAGGCCTCTGGGGCAATTACATATATTTCTTTGGATAGAAAATATAAGATAAGCCCAGTTATGTGTGTGTAGGGTCCTGTGACACCAGTTTTAGGATAAAGGAGCAGGAAGAATTCCTCAGGAAAAAGCCCATGACAAACTTGTCCTCTCTGTTGAGAAAGAGGTGGTATAGGGGCAAGACATGGCTACAGTTTAGTGTCCCTGTGACCCAGGTGGAGAACCCAGAGGAACTTGTCAGGTGCAGCAGTAAAATGGCCACTCATGGGTCTCATACAATGACCTGAAAATAAAGATCTGACCTCCTCTTAATATCCCATTGCTGTATTTTTTATTAAATGCAGGCAATAACTTTTGTGGCTATATAAATGTGCTTTTGATTGATGGACAGTTGAAGTTTGTGGTTGAAAAGATAATTTTATCAGAGAAGATGAGGCAAGATTTGAAGTCTTACATAATTGCTTAACAAGCATATTTGCCCATTGAACAAATATCTATAAAGCTTCTACTATGTGCTAATCATTGTTCTAAGTGTTAGAATAGAGCATTGAAGGACACAGACAACAGCCTGCCCTCAGAAAGCTTATATGTTAGTTGGGGGAAACAGATAAGTTAACAAAAGTAGAGAGGGAGAGGTATAATGGGAGAAGCAGGATGGGAAAGACCTCTCTGAGGAGGTGATATTTGAGCTTCTGGATGATTAGGAGGCCTCTGTAGTATCGTCCTGTCCCTGCAATGTAGGGACATGTTAAATGTGAGATGCCTAACAGACATCCTAATGAACATATCAAATATGTGGTTGGATATGTAAGCCTGAATAACAAGACTGTAGTAAGGAATCTGGGAGTCAAAAACATGTCAATGTTTTTAATGCTCTGAAAGAAGCTGAGATCAGCTTGGGAGATTGTCTGGATAGAGAAGAGATGAGAGTCTAGGACCAAGTCCTAAGGAATATGAATAATTTATTCAGAGGATTGTAGGAGCTAGTGAGGTAGAAGGAGAACAGGAGAGTTTAGAATCAAAACATTGAGAGAAAAAAACTACTTCTGTTAGGAGAAAGGTGGTGTTGAGAACCCAGCTAAATGCTACCGAGTTCAATTAAAAGCACAGACAAGTGACTCTTTGACTTGGGACCCTGGAGATCATTCATGACCTCGTCAAGAGTGCTTTTAGTGGTGTGCTGGGAAGGGAGCCTCATTCCAGAGGAGAGAAGAGGTGAGGAAATAGAGACTG
Source organism: Daubentonia madagascariensis (assembly GCA_023783475.1). Classification (NCBI taxonomy): domain Eukaryota; kingdom Metazoa; phylum Chordata; class Mammalia; order Primates; family Daubentoniidae; genus Daubentonia; species Daubentonia madagascariensis. Next base: position 11,840,796 of record JAKFHU010001631.1, on the reverse strand, counting down.
AGAGTATAGATGGGGGTCACATGGGTTCAAAGAAGGATTTTTTTGTTGGTGATTGTTTTTTGGTTTTGTTCGTTTTTTGAAGATGGGAGATACCAGCACATGTTGGCATACTGATGGGAATGCCCCAGCAATGAGGGAGAAATTCATGATGAAAGAGAACAAAGGGTATAAATGACAAGAGTAGGTAAGCAGGAATACATTCTGGAACACAATGGAAGGGTAGCTTATAATGGATGGAAGGCAGAGAGTTTGGGGGCAGTATCACCTGCCCTGTACTTTCCTTAACATAGCTATAATTCCTGATCTTTCTCTGAAAGCATAGTGGCTGATAAAGATACACATTTAAATAAGTCTTATTTTTTGTATGTCATTTGTAATTATGTAAAACATAATTTAAGTCAGAGAGAAACCCAGATTTTGTATCCCTTTTTAGCCTGAGTGAACTATGTGTTCTATGAAACCCTAGCTACATATATCCCTAATGTAAGTGCTATCTCAAAACAGACAGCATCGTATCATGTCATCCTCACAGCAGATCATGGATGCAGGTGCTATTATAGATGTTTTATATAAAAGGGAATGGGAAAGGTGGTAATAGTAATGAAATACAACCAGCTCTATTGAGGAATCCTTAATTGAGGGAGGAAATACATGTTTGAATTAAACCACTGTATAAGAATACAAAATTCTGACTCAAGCAGAACTCTTAGTAAATGTTTTTCTTTATAATTTTCCATGGAAATGTAGACTTTTTAAAAGTCTGAAAATAATTTTTTTTGGAGCCCAGAACACCAGCCATAGAGTTATAATTCTAGGAGGATAGTTACACCATGACTTACACGTGCATATGAACAGGTTCTTTTGGCTGAGCCAGAGGGCTTCTCCAAAGGGTTATTGTCTGGGTTAGATTTCTGTCTGCAAGGTGCAGCTGCTGCCTTTATGACACAGGGCCATTTCAGTGGATGTAGAAACGGTCAGTTTCTCTGTTTTCCTCTTCACTTAACCCTCAGCTTCCTCTTACTACTCATGAGAAAATTGTTGTAAATAACTCTTATTTCTGGCCATTCCATTCAACAAGTATCTCAAGTGCATGGAGTAAAGATTATAAAGCTTATTTTGGTTTAATGCTTTAGAGAATATGGACATTTCATTTTTAGGAATTTGTACAGAAATAGGTAGTTTGTGTTTGAAGATCAGAGCAATTCTCCCTTCAATATTAGCAATGTTCCAGTGCTGTCTCTGTAGTTTTTTTCTCACAGGAGTCTCAGGCACATTAAGTAGCTCTTCAGAACCAGCCAATTCACCCCTGCCCTTTTCCTGACGTGAAATTGTGGGAAGTAAAGAAAAATAAGCTTAAATTAAATGTTTTTGCATTTATACTGCAAAGATGATGACTGTGAAGGCAGTCTGCAGTCTCTGTTGCTCTTGTATCTTTCATAACAGGTGTCACTTGCCACCACTCACCATTTTTAAGTAGATTTTTTTCCCTCTCACCTTTATTATAGGCTATTTTCATTAAAAGAGAAAAAAGAAATAAATGAAATAATGATATCTGTAAGGCAGACCATTAAGTTTCTGTCAATCTTTCTCAGGTATACCCCTCAGGGTGTGGTTCTTCTTTGAGGGACACCACCAGAGATAGTTAATCTTTCTCCTCCTCAGTGGGGGGAAGGCTGCTTAATGATGATCAAATACTTTTAACTTGCCTCTCGACTTACTGTTCATTTCTTAAAAAGAAAAACAGCTCAGTAGTAAGAATATTCTTCTAGACTTTTAATGGTATATCTTTACATCTGACCAGGGTTATTTATATCTAAATCTCCCATAATTTAACTGAAGGGGCTGCATTGCTGGGTTTTTCATAATGAGGAAAAAATCCTGATTGCTCTCCCAAATAGATGTTTTACTTTTTAGTAACTTGGTGAGAGGTGAATCGTTCCTGTGAATAATACTGAATAAATCCAGGAATATGCACATCCCTGATTCTTATAGGACTCATGACCAGTTTCTCCTGATCTTCTTAGCAGAATTGTTTCCTTTTCTTTTTTAATGTTCCAGAGCTCTGTTATCATGATTAATGCACTGTTTAGTAGTTACATGTTCAAATTAAATTCATTAGGTTTTTATTGAAATCAAACTCACTCGTTGTTTGGTCATGGCATTTTACTTCTTTATTTTTTCCAGAAAGAACTAGAGAAGCAGAAGAGAATTAAAAGGAACCAGCAGCTGGAAGCAGTAGCCAAAGAACACTACACAAAGGCCTTGCTAAGGACAAAAGGTCTAGAGCCTTGGAAGAGACTGAGAATGTGGAGCAAGCGAAACATGCAGGTGCGGTGTCACACGGCTACCCCCAGACTCCGAAACGACTTTTTCAAATACGATAAATGCCCAATTAGGCTTTGGGGGAGTTTGGTGATTTAATGCCAGAAAGATAAATGAATTCAGTGTGTATATTTGTTTTTTTTGGATAAGAGTTTAGATTTGGGGCCGGGCGTGGTGGCTCACTCCTATAATCCTAGTCCTCTGGGGGGCGCGGCAGGAGGATCACTTGAGGTCAGGAGTTCGAGACCAGCCTGAGCAAGAGCAAGACCCTGTCTCTACTAAAAATAGAAAAGATTAACTGGGCACAGTGGTGGGGGCCTGTAGTCCCAGCTACTTAGGAGGCTGAGGCAGGAGGATCGCTTGAGCCCAGGTATTGGAGGTTGCAGTGAGCTAGATTGTGCCACTTCACTCTAGCCAGAGCAGCAGAGTGAGACTCTGTCTCAAAAAAAAAAAAAAAAAAATTTAGATTTGGTCTTCTAAGGTAGAGAAAGACTTGTAATTGAACAGGTTGGAAAAATCTAGAGTAAATTTTTGATTAGAGAGCTCCAAGGTAAGATGAATAGAGGCTTCTCTCAATTTTAGCAGAGTTTAAGAAAGAAAAAAGTTATTACCATAAGGTATAATTAGGTTTCTGCTATGATAAAGTTGCATAACAAACAACCCCCAAATATCAGCAACTTACAGCTCAAGTATTTATTTCTCACTTACATGTCTATGGGCCAGTTGTAGATTGGGTTTAGGTTTCCCCCAAAGCCTCTCATTCTGGTTCTAGCAGCTACTCAGGGCATGTTTTTCACCTGGCAATTGTCAGAGGTACAAAAGGCCAAAACAAATTATGTAAAGCCATGTGAAACCTCTGCTTGTATCATGTCCACCCCCATTCCTTTGGCCAAAGCAAGTCATAGGGCCAAGCTCAAGATCATTGAGGGGAGAAGGCCGCTCCATCCACTCCACAGGGAGGCACTGTGAAATCACGTTGCAAATGATATGGGCATAGACTTCTATTATAGGGAACAGTAGTCCACTCTACCACACAGAGATATATGAAATCAAACACCATTGAACTTTCTGGAATTTCCCTAACAAATTTATCCAGTGCATAGAAAAGGGCATTCAACTAAATGATCAAGAAGTTCAAAACAGATCAAATGTTGTCCTGTCTTTTGGCTCCCAGGCTGGGATGAATCAGGACAGGCATAAGTCTCAGGTGCCACAGAGACCTCCTGTGGTAGTCATTCTGGCCAATAAATATCACTGCCGAGACTCGCTTAGATCAATCACATTCACAGTGCCAGATGTCTAGACAAGGCTTAGAAAAATGTGTCATTGTTTGGAGAGGACTGAGAGAGAAGGGTTTTCCCCTGCTGCCTTTTAAAAGAATACAACAGTACTTTTTAAAATCTATAAACTCTTAAGTTGTCTGTTTATTTTGATAGAATGATACTCTGAGCCTTTTAAATTGATAAGACATTAAATTATTCATGTTATTTTTCTATCAAATGGCTTTGTGGTTTATTGATAATGTCTAAATTTCAATGCTAGTGACAGCTCATTCTACAAAACTAATTGAAAGTATTGGCATTTCCTCAATTAGACAGTGGTTAAGTACATAATAAAGAGAAGTTTGTTATGGAGTTGCCGTCTAAGCTCCAGGAGAGCAAACTGAGAGTGCCGCCAGCCACCCACTGCAAAATTCAGTGGAAATGCAGTGATGGCTTTGGAGGCTGTTTATTCCATTTCCATAACCAGCCAGTCACTTTTGTCTTCAGGGAGTCAGCACTTAAAAGCCATATATGATGTGAATCTATAATAACCTCCATATAATAGGGTCAATAGTCAGAGCTTTTAGGACGTAAACTATATGTACCTTAAAATTATTCTTCTCTAGTAATTGCCTGTTATTTACAGCATCATCCACCAAGGTGATGTGTGTTTCTTTAAATGATATAAAATTTAAGGAATAATTTTCTTTTCTCATTTAAAAAATTGTCCAGGTGGCAGGAGAACATCACTCTTTGGCCTTACAGAGGAAATGCCTGCTGACCTGGTTCCAGTGTAGGCAGGAAAGTCTGGCTAGGACGATGGCCCAGGCTGATCAGTTTTATTCCCAAATATTGCTTAAGAGAGTCATCCAGAGCTGGCTACAGGTAAGGCCACAGGGAAAGGCACTTTAAATACATCTGACTGCTCAATCCTATGAAAGAAAACGAAATGGAATCCAGAATTTCTATGGTCATTATGTTTTTTCAATCCAATTCATTGCTTTGAAATAAATTTGAAAGTCTCAAATCAATTTTTTGTTAGTATAAAATCTTAAGCACATGTTTCTTTTTGCATGGAGTGTGTATAAACTAATGTATCATTACCTCAGCTTTTGTTACTATACTCATTTCTTGTTTCTTGTCTCACAGTGCTCAGTGATTTCATTAGAAACCTACCCCTTCAATCTTGTAACTGGTTCTGTTATTTTTATAATACATTACAGAGGATATTATCTTGGCTGCTGTGTTATTCTTTTCTCTTTATTCCTCTAGTGTCCTTTATTCTTGTTTTGCTTCTATTTCAATTCTGTCTCATTTGTACTTTTATCTACTTTAATTCTTTGTCCACTGATATTATTTGTCTCACTTCTATTCCTGTCCTCATCCCCAGCACCTGACTGATCTGGAGGAAGAAGGAAGACAACTTTGTGTACATTTTCTTCAGAAGAAGATTTTCAGGGCCTGGTTTAACATGGTCAGGGAGGCGAAAATCGATTATCAGAGCAAGCACAAGATTGCGGCAGAGCATAGTGACAGGTGAGGTTTTGATCTCCAAGAAAAGTCACTCTCTGACTTCACAATTGCTCAACAACATATTCTCCTTCTGGAATGTGTCTGAAAAGATGAGGTGGAGGCTAGGAGAGCAGGGCACTCAGAGACACCAGGCAGGAGTGGGAGTCTCGGCTCACCCACTGAGTATCTGAGAGAAGACAAGATAGTAAACCCCCTAGGATTCCAGCGTCCCTATCTTTAAAATGAGGAGGCGGCGGCCTGCCCTCTTTAGCTCACAGGGACTGGCAAGAGAATAAAATGATGTGAAAGACGTGAAACACACAGAAGCATATGTACTATATTCTTTATTAGTTATATAGTTTTACTTTTTATGTTCAAATTCTTTTTAAACATTTATTGTGAAATATAATAAATATAGAAAAGTGCTTAAATCATACAAATACAGCTTAGTGAATTACCATAAAGTGGACACCCATGTCACCAGCAAGGTGAAAAGGTTGAACATTGCAGACCCCTGGGCGCCTTCCCAATCACAAGTCTCTCCTAAAGATAAACTACTCTCCTGTTACACTTTCCTCCTTCTCTTTTTACTTTTACCTCCTAACCATGTAGCGTTCAATGCTATAGTTTAGTTTTGCCTGGTTTGGAACTTTATATATATGGAATCATTCATATGCTATATTAATATTTAAAATACAGTATGTCTTATTTAATCCAGTGTCTTTGGGAAATAAGGTATTCCGTGTAAGTAAGTTCTTTTCTAATTTTAAGCATTTTGAACAGAAATGTTCTTAATTTCATTATGTACTTCCCTTTGAAAGTAAAGAAATGATCTGTCATTTTTTGGTGATTTGGTGTCATTGTTTATGAGCATCAGTTAATGCAGTGAGCATATTCAGTGATGCCTCCAGGTTCGTAGGTGTGAAGACTGTTGTGTAGATGTTGAAAAGTGCCCCTTTTCTCACTACCCTTAGGTTCATTTTTGGTTGCTTTGTTTTCATTTGTGTATATGTGCACGTGTGTGTGTATCTCTGTTCCTTGTAATAAGGCATCTTATTGCCACTAGGGTACCCACCTCCACAAAAACCTGCTCATCTTTGTTTAATTTCTAGTGACTGGAAAACAGTGGGCTGGGAAAACAGATAAGCAAGTTAATTATTGTTTTGCCTAAATTCAAATAAATACGCAGTAAGTGAGGGTATTCAGAGGACTTTCCTTTGAATAAAATGCTTGCACTTTAGAGTTTGAAGTTTAGGACTCAATATCTGTGTACTCTGGAGAAATAACTTAACCTTTCAAAGCCTCCCTGTTCCTCTTTTATAAAATGAGGATGACAACAAGACCCTATCTTAAGGAGTTGTTGTGAAGACTAAATGAGGTAACATAGTAACTCACTAAATGCACTGCTTGGCCCAAAATAATAGCTGCTTAGTTTGGTGTCACTGTGAATGTATTACTATTAAACATCCTTTTTGCCTCCCTTTTTCTTTCTGTTTCTCAGCCACTGCATACAGGCTTAGAGAGTCATTTGGGGCTTTCACACAAACCATCTCGTCTGATTGCAGTGTAGTGGGGGTGGGGGACAGATGTCATGATTTCCATTTTCAGGCAAAGAAACAAGCTACAAGTGGGTAAGTGAATTGCTTAAGGTATACAAATAACAAATGGCGGTTCCCTGGACTCCAAACCAGGTTTTCTGACTCTAAAGCATTGTCTTCTTGCTGCGTCAGTTTTTCTAATTCACCCTTATTTGTAAACTACAAAATATAATAGTAAGATACTGGTCCTATTCAGGGTTTGAAATTATGAAATCTTGCAGGAATCCATACAGTCAACAGGAAATAAATTCTCAGCCAGTGTCTACTTGATATAAAAACATTGTTGTGCCTTCATCTCTTCCCACGTTGCTTCTTGTTTACCATGTTCCAGCCCCACTGGCCTCCTATAATGTTCCTCAGACAACAAAGCTAAAACTCCTGCTTCAGAGCTTTCACATGACCTGATCTTCTTGTCAGGCAGCTCTCTACCCAAATGTCACTTCCCTGACCATGGTAACTCCCTCGCTGTCTATCCATTAACCTACCCTGTTTCCTTCACAGCACTTAAGACTCTCTGTAAACTGTTTTTACATGTTTATTGTCTGTCCCTCCCAATAGACTGGAAGTGGCCCATCTTGCTCAGTACTGTGTTCTTAGTGCTTGACAGTGCTTAGTACATAGATATGCAGTAAATATTTGGTAAATTGATGAATAGATGGATTTTATTGCAGGAGAACACTAATATTTAAAGTCACAAGACTTAAAAGGAGCTTTAACATTAAAAAATTGATATTCAAAGTTCTTACTCAATTTTATATGAATGAAAGAATACCATATAGAAGAGCTGTTGGTGAGAGGGAAGGAAGGAGGGATGTCTGTTGGTCTTAGGCCTGACTTTTAAATTGCAATAATATTGAGAAAGGAGATTCCCACTAAGAACATGAAATTTAATTTTATATACCCGTATCACTTCTAGATAATTTTATAGATCTGGCATTTATACACGGTGGGACTAAGAGATGTCACCAGGCTTTAGTCTCTTGTTACCAGCAGCTATTTTGCAGTTCTGCAGACAGAGCTTGGTTATGTGCTTGTCTCGTTCTCAGCTGGATCAGCATATTTCTGATACTGCTTGTTACTGTGGTTCTTAACCACAGTACCATCATGAAGTAGGTAGTAATGAAAGTCACAGACCTGGACCCCAGAAAATGCACATATACACATCACATACAACTTTACACAAAATGTCAAGGAGTTTGTGGACCCCAGGTTAATAACCCTTATCTTGGTGACATAAATCATATTTATTACACAATAGACCCACATCTAATTTATCAAGACATATTTGCCAAGCATAAAAAATACCTAATAACATGATCCCTGGCTCTCATGATTTGGCAGAAAACATATAAGATAGATATAGATACATACATACATACATACAGGTTTCTGGTTCCAGAATGGTGGCTAAGCAATCTGACTTCCCTCCCCATCACAGCAAACACAAAACAAATATGTAGCACTGAGATTATCACCAGCAATATCCTACGACTGAAAATTGTGGATGAAGACAGTTCCTGGGGCCACAGAGAGGTGAAAAAACTCTGAGCAGATGGTAAGAGAATCAGACTTCCATATCCACAACACCCTGACCCCCAATCTGACTGGCACAAAGTGCATGGAAAAATTCCCCCCAACTCATAGTTTCTACACTGGAAAAGTGAGATAAAGGTGGACAACCAGCTTCTCCACCATCTTGGGCTCCCTAGCAGGAGAACTGTCCCTGCCTCCAACCCACAGGAAGCATCACAAGTGCCTGAAAGGAAAAATATCCCTGAAGACAGCCAGAGACAAAGTGGGGAGGTAGGACTACCATCCCTAGTCCTGGAAACTCTGCTGTGTACCTCAGCCAAAGGAAATGCCAAATCATAGTGGCTGTTCAATAGCACCACATTGTAGGTTCATTCCACGGTCCCCTGGGCATGAACCCTAAGCCCGCCATCCCACACACTGGGATATCCTTCTTGGGATCTTTCCCATTAGGGATGGGCACACTCTGGTTGTTTACTAGAGCCAAGGCAAACCTGGGCTCAAGGCACCATCTAGTGCCCAAAAGGAGGCTGCGATCTGTTGGGGGTAAGGGGGAAATTAAACAGGCAAATCACAAACAATCTCTAAGCAAATATATCCAATAAAAAACAAGCCAGAGAGAGAAGACTGGAAGAAATAACCAACCCTTCAATGCAAAGACATAGACATATATCCACAAGAAACAATATCAAACCATGACCTTCCCCAAAAAACAAAGTAAGGAAACAGTGAATAACCCTAACGAAGCAACAATATGTGAGCTTGCTGCCAAAGAATTCAAAATAGCAGTTTTGAGGAAACTCAGTGATCTCTAAGATAACACAGAAAAGCAATTTAGAAATTTATCAGAGAAATTTAAGAAAGATATTAAAATAATTTTTAAAAATCAAATAAATGTTGGAACTGAGAAATATAGCTGCTGAACTGAAAAATCATTAGAGGCGCTCAATAGCAGAATGGATCAAGCAGAGGAAAGAATCAGTGATCTCAAAGACAGCCTCCTTGAAAATACACAGAGGAGAAAAAAGAAAAGGGATGAAGATCACCTACAAGATATAGACAAATACCTCAAAAGAACAAATTGGAAGAAAAAGAACAAAAGAATTATTGGTGTTCAAGAGGGAGTTGGGCAAGAACAAGAGGTAGAAAGCTTATTTGAAGAAATAATAACAGAAAATTTTCCAAAACTTGAGAAAGATATAAATATCCAGGTACAGGAAGGTCAGAGAACATCAGAATCAACCTAAATAAGACTACCCCAAGGCATGTAATAATAACACTGTCAAGGTCAGGAACAAAGACAGGATCCTAAAAGTAGCAAGAGAAAAGAAGCAAATGTTATATAAAGGAGCTCCAATTCATCTGGCAACAGACTTCTCAAAGGAAGCCATACAGTCCAGGAGGGGGTGGGCCATTTTCAAAGGGCTGAAAGAAAAGAACTGCCATCCAAGAATACTGTATCCAACAAAGCTGTCCTTCAAACAAAAGCTGAGATAATTCACCACAACCATCTTACAAGAAATGCTAAAGGGACTCCTTTAATCTTAAAGAAAAGAAATGCTAACATGCAAAAAGAAAATATTTGAAGGTATAAAGCCCATTGGTAAAATTAAGTACATGGAAAAACTCAGAATATTCTAATACTGTAATGGTGATGTGCAATCTAGTATGAAGCCCAAAAGACAAATCAAAAACACTAATAGCTACAGCAATGTGTTAAGAGATAGTCAATATAAAAATACGTATTTTGAGACAACAAAAAGTCAAAAGTGTGGGGATGAAGTTGAAATTTAGAGGGTTTTTTTGTTTTCTCTTTGTTTCTATTCTTTTTTCTGTGTGGTCTAAGATAAGTTTTCACCTCTTTAAAATAACTTGTTATACATATAAGATGATTTTTGTAGGCCTAATGGTAACCACAACCTATAAACACTAAAAATAAAAGCAACAAATTAAAACATACTACCAGAGAAAATAACAACAAAGGAAGACAAAAAGGAAGAAAGGAAGAGTTACAAAATAACCAGAAAATAAGCAACAAAATGGCAATAATAAGTCCTTACTCATCAATAATAACACTGAATGTAAATGGACTCAATTCTTCAATTAAAAGACACAGACTGGCTGGATGGATAAAGAAACAAGATCCAACTATATGCTTCCTATAAGAAACCCACTTCACCTATAAAGACACACATTGACTGAAAGCGAAGGGATAGAAAAAGATACTCCATGAAAGTAGAAACCAAAGAGTAGGAGTAGCTATACTTAGATAAAATAGGCTATAAGTCAAAGACTATAAAAAGAGATAAAGAAGGTCGCTATATAATGATAAAGTTCAGCAAGAGTATATCACGATTATAAATATCTATGCCAACACCAGAGCACCCAAGTATATAAAGCAAACTTTAATAGATCTAAAGGGAGACATGGGCTGCAATACAATAATTGTGGGGGAGTTCAACATCCACTCTCAGTAATGGACAGATCATCCAGGCAGAAAATCAACAAAGAAACATCAGAGTTAAACCACACACTAGACAAAATAGGTCTAACTGACATTGACAGAACGTTTCACCCAACTACTGCAGAATGCACATTCTTTTTCATCAGCACATGCAACATTCTCCAGAATAGACCATATCTGAGGCCAAAAAACAACTCTCAACAAATTCAAAAAGTAGAAATCATATCTAGTATCTTTTCTGACCACAATGGAATAAAACTAGATATTAATAACAAGAGAAACCTCAGAAGCTACACAAACACAAGGAAATTAAACAATGCTCCTGAACAACCAATGAGTCAATGAAGAAATTAAGAAGGAAATTTTTAAATTTCTTAAAACAAATGAAAATGGAAATACAACATACCAAAATCTTAGTGATATGGCAAAAGCAGCCCTAAGACAGACGTTTCTAGCATAAACACCTTTATCAAAAAAGTTGAGGCCAGGCACAGTGGCTCACGCCTGTAATCCTAGCACTCTGGAAGGCTGAGGAGGGAGGATTGCTTGAGGCCAGGAGTTTGAGACCAGCCTGGGCAACATAGCGAGACCCTATCTCTAAAAAAAAATTTTTTTAAAAAAATTAGATGGGCATGGTGGCACATGCCTATAGTCCCAGTTACTCAGGAGGCTGAGTGGGAAGATGCCTTGAACCCAGGTGTGTGGGATTACAGAGAGATAAGATCAGGCCACTGCACTCCAGTCTGGGTGACAGAGTGAGACCTTGTCTCAAAAAAAAAGAATAAAAAATTGAAAGGCTTCAAATAAACAACCTAACGAGGTACCTCAAGGAACTAGAAAAGCAAGAACTAAACCCAAAATTAGTAGAAGGAAAGAAATAAAGATCAGAGCAGAAATAAATGAAATTTAGACTAAAAAAGAAATACAGAAAATCCATGAAATAAAATGTTGGTTTTTTGAAAAGATAAACAAAATGAACAAACCTTTAGCTAGACTAAGGAAAAAAGAGAAGGAAAAAAAATTTTTTTAATTAAGAAAAAGAGAGAGAAGAAATAAAATCAGAAATGAAAAAGGAGACATAACAACTGAGATCACAGAAATACAAAGAATCATTAGAGACTATCATGAACAACTATACACCAGCAAGTTGGAAAACCTGGAAGAAATGGATAAATTCCTGGACATATACAACCTATCAGGATTGAACCATGAAGAAATAGAAAACCCCAACAAACCAATAACAAGTAATGAGATCAAAGCTGTAATAACTAAGGTCTTCCATCAAAGAAAAGTCCAGGATCTGATGACTTTACTGCTGAATTCTACCACATATTTAAAGAAGAACTAAAACCAATTTTACTCAAAATGTTCAAAAAAATTGATGAAATTAAAGAGGAGGGAATACTTCCAAACTCATTCTATGAGACCAGCATTACCCTAATACCAAAACCAGACAAGGACACAACAAAAAAGAAAACTACAGGCCAATGTCACTGATGAACATTGATGCAAAAGTCCTCAACGAAATACCAACAAACTGAATTCAACAATACATTGAATAGATCATTCACCATGATCAAGTGAGATCCATCCCAGGGATCCAAAGATGGTTCAACATATGCAAATCAATAAATATGATACATTACATTAACAGAACCAAGAACAAAAACCATATTATTATTTCAACAGATGCCAAAAAAGCATTCAATAAAATTCAACATCCTTTTATAATAAAAACCTTCAACAACTGGGTATAGAAGGAACATACCTCAAAATAATAAAGGCCATATATGACAAACCCACAGAGAACATCATTGTGAACAGGGAAAAATTGACAGCCTTTCCTCTAAGATCCGGAGCAAGACAAGAATGCCCACTTTCACCACTTTTATTCAACATAATACTGGAAATCCTGGCCAGAGCCGTTAGGCAAGAGAAGAAATAAAAAAAGGCATCCAAATTTGAAAAGTAAGAAGCCAAATTAAGCCTTGTTTGCAGATGACATGATCTTATATTTAGAAAACCTAAAGACTCTACCAAAAAACTGTTAAAACTTATAAAGGAATTCAGTAAAGTTGCAGGATACAAAATCAACATACAAAAATCAGTAGCATTTATATATGCCAACAGAGAACAATCTGAAAAAGAAATCAAGAAAGCGATCCCATTTATAACAGCAACAAAGAATATAAAATGCCTTGGAATAAATTAAACCAAAGAAGTGAAAGATTTATATAAGGAAAACTATAAAACATTGATTAAAGAAATTGAAGAGGACACAAAAAAATGGAAAGATATTCCATGCTCATGGACTGGAAGAATTAATATTGTTAAAATCACAATACTACCCACAGCAATTTACAGATTCAGTGAAATCTTTATCAAAATACAAATGACATTCTCCACAGAAATAGAAAATATAATCCTAAAATTTATATGGAACCACAAAATACCCTGAATAGCCAAAGTAATTCTGAGCCAAAAAAAAAAGCTGGAGGCATGATACTACATGACTTCAAAATATACTACAAAGCTCTAGTAATCAAATAAGCATGGTACTGGCATAACAACAGACACATAGACCAATGGAACCGAATAGAGAATCCAGATAGAAATCCACACATTTACAGCAAACTCACTTTCAACAAAGGCACCAAGGGCGTGCAATAGGGAAAGTCTCTTCAATAAGTGGTCCCGGCAAAACTGGATAACCATATGCAGAAGAATGAAACTAGACCCCTATATCTCACCATATACAAAAATCAAATCAAAATGGATTAAAGACTTAATCTAAAACCTGAAACTATGAAACTACTAGAAGAAAACATTGGGGACACCTTCCCGGACATTGGTCAAAGATTTTTTTGTGTAAGATCTCAAAAAGCACAGGCAACAAAAGCAAAAATAGACAAATGGGATCACATCAAGCTAAAGAGCTTCTGCACAGCAAAGGAAACAATCAACAAAGGGAAGAGACAACCCACACAATGGGAGAAAATATTTGCAAACTACCCATCTGACAAGAGATTAATAACCAAAATATATAAGGAGCTCAAACAACTCAATAGAAAAAAAGAAATAGTCCAAATTAAAAACGGGCAAAATGAATAGACATTTCTCAAAAGAAGACATAAACGGCCAACAGATATAAGAAAAAATGCTCAATATCACTAATCATCAGAGAAATGGAAATCAAAACCACAGTGAGATATCACAGCAGTTAAAGTGGCTTTTATCAAAAAGAGAACAGCAGATGCTGATGAGTATGTAGAAAGAGGGGAACCCTTATACACTGTTGGTGAGGATGCACTCACTATGGAAAACACTATGGGGTTTCCTCAAAAAACCTAAAATTAGAACTACCATATGATCCAACACTTGCACTACTAGGTATATATCCAAAAGAAAGGAAGTCAATATATCAAAGAGATATCTGCACTCCCATGTTTATTGCAGCACTTTTCACCATAGCCAAAATGTGGAATCAACCATGGTGCCCATCAATGGATGAATGGATAAACAAAATGTAGTATATATGCACAACATAAAAAAGAAAATCCTGTCATTTACAGCAACATGGATGGAACTGGAGGTCATTATGTTAAGTGAAATAAGCCAAGCACAAAAAGACAAATATCTCATGTTCTCACTTATATGTAGGAGCTAAAAATGTAGATCTCACGAAGATAGAGAGTACATTGGTGGTTCCCAGAGGCCAGGAAAGGTAGGGAGAGGGAGCTGAAGAGAGGCTCATTAATGGGTATAAATACACAGTTAGGTAGAAGTAGTAAGACAGTGTTCTGTGATCATTAGAGTGACTATTAATAATTATCTATTATACATTTCAAAATATGTAGAAGAGAATAATTTGAATGTTCCTAGAATAAAGAAAAGATAAATATTTAAGGTGATGAATATCCTAATTACCCTGATTTGATCTTTACACATAACATGAATGTATCAAATTATCACATGTACCCCCAAAGTATGTACATATCAATAAAAAATAAATTATAAAAAAAGAGAGATAGCTACAGACAGACTATAAATAAGTGCCAAATCAGTGATCATGACCATGTGTTTTAGGAGTTCAGAGCAAAGAAAGATAAACACAGGCAAAAATGATCTAGGAAGACTTCCCCCAAAGGCAGAACATTTCAGTTAGGGTTGAGCAGTAGGAGCTAAAATGTAGAAGTCAGAAAACGGGAGTGTAGCCAGGAGAGAGAAGATATGAATAATAGCAGGGAAGAGTGGGGGACAGGGTCCAGGGCTGGGAGTGGGCCATACGGCTGAGCACGGGAAGCTGTAAATGGGGGACTGACTGGATAAAAGCAGCAAGCAATGAAGCCGTTCCACTCCTAGGAGGCTTTTTTTTTTTAAAGTAATACCTCAACCAAAAAAAATCAACATTATCAAAAACATGAAACAACCAGCAGCCATAAAATTAATGAAGACTGAGACGCATTCTAGGCTTCATCTGATGGTCAAGAGGCCAGAACAAATCCCATCTCTGCCTCTAGTTATAAAAATAGGAGCTTAACTACTCTGTACTTTGTTTCAATGGCATAACTCCGCTTGTAATTCCACACACACACCATGCTATTCTTGTCTCTTTGCCTTTACTCAAGACGTGCCCTCTCCTAGGAAAGCCTTTTCTTTGCCTGACAAAAATTCAGACATCTTCAAAAACTCCCGCTCCTCAGCGTCAGACTGGGAAGTGCCCTGTGCTTAGCTCCCCCACTGTACCTTCCGCTGTACTGAACCTCCGCTCCCCAGTCTCGCTCCCTCCGGGGGCAGACTTGCCGTGGCTTACCTCCATGCCCCTTGTGTTCAGCTTGGTAGGCCCTAGTAAGTCCTAAAAGGCCACCGCATGCTACCCTGTGATCACAGAAACACTCGGCTTCCACAAGCGACCCTTCATAACCATGTTTCCAGAACGTGACGTTATGGTGTTTTTTTTCTCGACTGAAATTCAAGACTTGCTCTTTTTTGTTGTTGGAAGTGAGGTTACCAGCAGGCTTTTTAAATAGGTCTATGCACTGGGGCCTTGATGCCTGTAACTGTGGCACGTTCTGCGCAATTTGCCAGCATCTTTGCCTCAAGGGCTATGGCTGCGACAGGGACCCCTTGCTCGGGTACAGCGTACAGGCTGTCGCTCACAGCCTGCACTATCAGAGGCCACTGGGCGCTCTGCTCACATGGCACCTCCTCAGAGTTTCCCCGACCCCTCAATCGAAAGTAAAAATGACTTCTCGGCCACTCTCATCCCCTTTTGTTGCTTTATTTTCTTCACAGCATCTCACACTCTCCCGACTGTGGTTTCCACACCTTTTCATAACACTTTATTCACATAAGAAGTATCCTTATAAAGTTTTTAATGTATTTCAGATGAAAAATCACCTTTTCCTAGGTATTTCACTTTTTTTCTTCTTTATCCTTAAAGGAGGATTCTCTGGATCACATTTTGGACATGGAAGAAGTTTGCAAAACTCATGGAAGAGGAAAGAGTAAAAGAAGAGCGGCGGGAGCAACTTCGTAGGAAGGTAGCTGAGATTCTTCCAGACTTCCAGGTGCCGGCACCCCGACGTGACTATTAGTTATAGCAGATGATTGGCCCTTGAGTAAGATAAGTCTTTGGTGTGCCAGTGAACGCAGACTGGTGCGGTGCTTAGGATGGGAATCTACTGGTCCATAATTTGCACGTTATCTCCACCCACGCACATACATACATACATACCTGGTTTATTTTCTGTGAGAGAGTTCTTGGATCAAAGGAATTATTTGGGGAATTTTTATTTCCTTCTTTGATTTTTCTTGGATTGTTAGTCATTCACTACAGCATTTATCACGGTAGGGTCATCCAAAGGAACAGTCTAGAGCTCCACTGTTCAAATGTATCCTATATATATTTTTAGCATAGTAATCTTTAAAGAGGACAAGTGTTTGCCTGCCTGAGCCTGTGAAGAAAAATGTGTCCTCATAGCTTAACATGAGTTGTTGATAAATGTAACTTTAATTAAATAGACATAAAAAGTAGTGAGTACTTAGAAAAGGAGGCATAAGTAGTCAGTCTTCTGGTGCCTTAGCCTCAGTGACAGGCATCTACCAGACCCTGTCCTTTTTGACCACCCCTGATGGCAAACCATGACCAAAACGGTGCTCTACACAGAGGGCAGCAGCTTATCCTGATTTCAGAGAAACTAGGGCACCAAAGATACTTCTCTTCAGTGCACCTTGATAAGCATGAAGGAAATTCCAAAAGCTAATGATAACTCTATCAAAGACAACCCAGCAAGTCATTAAAATACCTGTTCACGCTCCCAATTGCAACTGCTAAATAATACACTCAATTTGTCTTCTAGTCCTCTCCTCAGTTTGATCTGGATATTGAGATACCTATCTTAAATTCAAAGAATGTTTTACTCTTTAAGGTGCTATAAAGACTGATAAAAATGCTCTCTTCTGTGAATTGTCTTAGAGAATTACCTGCTAGAAAAAAATTTTCATTACAAAATACATGTGTATTATAACAAATTCAAGTAGTCCATAAATGCACACAGTAAAATGAGAAATCCTTTGTAGCCCTGAGGTAACTACTATTATTCGGTGTGTTGAAAATTTGAGTTGTCAAAATAAAATTCTGTGGTTTTTGCAAGTGAATATTCCTGTTATTTTCTTGTACTTACAAGAAGGGATCCCTAGCCACTCTACCTGCAAAATGACTACAACCTTTTTTCATGGAAGATGTGTGATGCTTTACTAAGATATGACAGAATATCCTGAATTGAGCTTTATTTCTTCTACAATATCCCTGTTCCCACACGTTTTCCTTTACTATGATTATACAGCTGTCATCTAAAAATTCAAAAGTGTTTTTAAGACTAATGGCCACTACAGAAAATGTAACTAAAAGTAATTTCCCTAATTTCTTTCCATCTAAATCACTATCATCTGTTTATACTTAACTACATTACAGTTACAGAATATTGGCTGATATTAGCACCCACAAGCCAAATGCCAATTTGATTTTAATGCCAAGCCTATAGATATGGAAGGGTGAATTCCTTAAGTATACATGCCAGGGGCCTAAATAAATCCCATAAAGCTTAAGTTGTCTTTCATAAGCTTTCTTTTATTTTTGCCTCACCTCAAGCATCAACTAGAAATTGAGTCTTTAGCAGCCCATATTCTGATTGGGCCAGCTAGCCTTTTGACCTACTGATAGATAGAATCTTCTAAAGGGATATAAGGAAAATAATTTTGATGTTGTTTCTTTCTGGACCATCATGCAGATATGATTTGAAATGTTACTGCTAACATAATGCCTGAATAAGCAGTATCTCTGACCCACAAAACTGGAAAAATAACCACCAGGAAAGTGACAGTTTAGGGCTAGGGACTGGTCCCCAGGATAGGATATCCAGATAGCCAGAGAGGCAGCACAGATCTAATGCAGGGTTTTCTTAAAGCAAAAGAGTTCAAGAGACACACCAAGAAACACCAGCTCTTTTCATTAAAGAAAGCACTTTATTTTTCATTTAAATAACTTGGTCACAGGACATTATTTTACATAAATGGCAGTAATTTGTAAAATCTCCATTTAAAAGGCCTTGTGTCAGAGTCTGAGGCAATAAGTGGATATGAATACAAGTATAAAAACAGTGCAAAATGTTTAGCCCATAACCTCCACAGTTGACTATGGAAGTCCACTTTAATGCTGCTGGGCCAGTTATGTTAAATATTAAATTTAATATTAAATAAATATTCCTGGGTTTCCTTAGGTCTAACATCAGAGCCAGAAATGTAATCAAATGAAAAGGCTCAAGAGCCCTAGCAACTCAAACCATCAAATCACCCAGACCATATGGTCACAACAGGTTGAGCTTGCAAGCTCTATAACATGGTATTTTGTCAGTGGCTCCATTTGAAGAAATACAGAATTTTAGTGCATCAATAACTAGAATAGACTACCTCTGGTTTTAAAGCTTTGCCTTTTAAGTATGAATTTCTAGAGGTGAAAGGTGTCATCGGGAGGGCTAGAGTTCCATAAGTCACACGCCCAACTCGGTCATAGCCACAGCCCCTAAGAAATTTGTCTCCACTAACCATTCAGTCTTTGGCCTGCTGCTAATACTGCAGTAAAACACTTAGTGCTAGCTGAAGTGTGGATACTTGTCCATTAGCAACAGGATTAAATTTAACTGATTCTGCAAAAAGTTTATATTAATCACAGCAAACATCTATGAGAACATATGAATTTTATTCGGTAGTAAGTTTAGCATGGTTTTCACTCTCCCTGTATCACCCTTGCAGTGTTTAATATAAAATGGCACACATGTCAAGCTGCTGCTCAGAAAACCAGATTCCAAACAGGTGCCTCAAGCAAGTGTCTCTCATCATCTGTTGCTTGTTTGAAAAAATTCTCCTTTTCAAAATGCAGGGTACCAAAACATGGCTAAAATGATGTTAAGTCATATAAACCTACTTACCTAGTTAAAAGAGATCCTTAAACCTCACAAAACATTAATTTTTAAACATCCTGGTTAAAACTGTGCTTCTAGATGTCATATTTTTGCTTATATTAAGTTGAGCTTTATAATAAAAAGTTAATGTCCTGTTCAAAGGAAACATAATCTGTTAAGCAGATGGTCAATATTATATAGAATCTTACTGGCATTGTGTTTTCTGGCAGTGGAAGAGTCTAGTATAGAAAATTTTCTCTTGCTAAAAATATTAGAAGTACCAAGGACTATTGCATAAGAGAAGTTTGTAAGCAATCTTTCTGCTCAGGCAGACGGTACAGTGGAAGACAACAATTACTTCATTCACCAAGGAAAACACTACTTGGATAGCAAAGATTTACAATATCCTAAACACAAACACATGTGGCTGAAGTGAAACAAGCAGCACATTGTCCTGAAAACACACTTAAAGGCTTTACCTGATACCTGAGCAGCATCAGAGTAACCTACCACAGAGGCATTGTTAATGGTCAGTTCATTTTAAGAGGGCCCAGCTTGAACCACAAAAGTACTCTGTATCGTAAGAAACATTTTAAATATGGAAGGATTTTCTCCTTTCACGTAATCCTGATCCTTAACTATTTCTCCCGTGAATCTTTCAAATGAGCCCATTCCTCTCCCCCAGGAATAGTACACAGTGGTGTGATAATAATGTAAGTCGTGAGAATATAGTAGGTAATTTATTAAGCTCCACATCCAGTCTATTTATTAATAGAGCATGAGGGTGTGGGGTGAGAGAGCAAGAATGTGTGCTTGTTGGCATCACATTTGGGGGACCTGCTCCTCTGGCCCACACTGCTGTTTTATAGGTTGGCAGGGCAGTTGTCCACTGCACCCCACCAAATGTTTTTCTTGGACTGAGTCATTCACAAAGGCCTTGTCCTTTCCAAGACTCCACAATAAATTCTTCTACCCTCTGGAGAGAACCAAGGCCTATAAGAAAATCACTCAAATAGTTCCAGGTCATAAAAAGGCTCAACAGTCCAGGAGTATAGACCAAGGATGTCGCAGAGCCTATAGAAACACTGCTCATGGCTGTCCTCTCGTGTGCTGCTACTTCAGATAGCTTTTACCACACAAAACCACCGATCTTTTGATAGGTTTGAACTTTCTTCTGTAAACTGCCAATTGTGAGTCTCAAGGAACTTAAAACAAGCATCTTAATTCCAATAAGCCAGAATAATATACAAGGAGTCCCTACCCAAGTGAGGTAAACCGAGTTACCTCATCCAAGTTAACCTTATTAGGGGCGAATGATGGTGATCATTCCTAACTCTTCCAAATGACTCTGGTCTTTTTGAACTACTCATCTTCATCACATCACATTTTGATTGTTGTTAAAGATTTGGCAAGAAGCTAATACTGACTATACTAATGTTTCTATGAATTTTTATTATCAACTACTAGACAATCAGAGTTGAGCCGGCATTCAAGAGACACGACAACTACCGATTTCTGCCCACGTGTTGTCCTTGACATTATTACTATCTCTCTTACCTAAAACCTATACAGAAAGAAATTAGTTATTACAGATCCAACTTTCATTCTATATGAGTAGTCTATTCTGGGCCAGAGAGAGGGCATCACTGTAGAAACCACAGCGTCTGCTAACATCCCCAGGCTTGCTCTTTGGCTTATCCCAGTGGAATATGGAGCCTATCGTTCCTTAAACAATTCATGTCTGGGGAGAGCAACAACAAGCCTGAATAAAAACGTGTCTTAGGGACAGCCCCAATTAATGGCAAAACTAGGGATGGTGCTAGCTAGAGGGTAGGATTGCAGGAAGCAGCAATATTTCCTCTTAACATTTATAAATCTCTTGTTAAAGCAGAATGTACAGAGTGACTGAAAAAGCTGGCAATATTTTCCCTATATTAAGCTATAAGCCAAGGCAAACTTAAGAATAAGAACTCATGAATTATCTTTGGGATTGCAAAACAGTACATGTATAAGACCAAACATTTCAAGGCAGTATTTTCCCCATCTGAAATTCTGTCATCTTAATTCTATGGCAGAATGACCCATCCTATATAAATGTTTAATCTTTTATACATTTTCAGTTTTGAGATATGATTAAAGGAACAACTTGGTATTTCGGGA
This sequence comes from Daubentonia madagascariensis, assembly GCA_023783475.1. Classification (NCBI taxonomy): domain Eukaryota; kingdom Metazoa; phylum Chordata; class Mammalia; order Primates; family Daubentoniidae; genus Daubentonia; species Daubentonia madagascariensis. The sequence goes on along the minus strand of JAKFHU010001631.1, from coordinate 11,819,486 downwards.
AGAGCTAGGAAGAATAGTAATATATTAATTAGTGGAAACTATAATACATATACCCTGTTTTTTCTCTCCTAGTGAGATACTTTTATTTAGGGAAGGGTGAATGAGAAGTAATGTGCAAGTTAAGTAGGAAGATGTCAATCAAATCCTCAAAGAAAGTTCATGCCAGAATAACGTGAATGCCAGAAGACTGATTTTTGCAACTGAGTGCCATAACTGACAGCATTTGAAATACATGAATAAAAAATGCAAGCCCTTGATATTAATCAGCCGCCCTACCCAGGAAAGAGAATAAAGTATTCCCATAGGAGTGTCTCTTCTCCTCTTCTAGCCACCATCACAAATGTGCTAGCACCTTACCAGGTAAAACATGGAAAGGGGGGAAAAACATTAATTCCTAGTGGAGTTATTTATAGGAAATCCAAACAGGTACATAAAAAAATAAATATAAGAACTCATCACCCAAATTCATGACCACTATACATTATACTAGCAATAATTATCTTTATAATTGTTATCAACTGTCCTTTCAAGATCCGATGACCAACATGAATTCATCTGGTCATCTCCTACTCGGTTTGAGTAGTTAATGTCTAATACTTAAGGAGAAATTGAAATTCTCATAATTGTACAATACAATATATGCTAAAAACTGATTACCCTAATATTGGCTTCAATATTCTGACCTACAAACATTTTTCTTCAGTCTTAGCATTTTCCTAATAATACTTCATACCCCGTGGTGCTTTAGTTATTTTTTAGTGCCTTCCACATCTGTCATCCTCACGTGACCCTCATGACAGCTCCGTGAGGTAGCCAGGGCAGGCATCAGTACCCCACTTTACAGATGACCCTGAGACTTGGGAAAGTGACTCAACTAAGGGTCACATGGCTATTAAGAATTGAAAAAGGGACTAGCAACTATCCTAATCCAAAACTCCTTCTCCCACACTAATGGACGGGAATTGCTTCAATCGATTTGTGCATTAGTAATCCACATCCTTTTCAACTTCTGGTGATGGAGTCCATTAATAAGGTGACTGGCAAGGAATGGCTCTACTTTTCCTGCTTCAATATAAAAATCTGTTAAGTTGTGAAGTCAGAAAAATTAATTTCTTCCCAGTCCAGTCTCTAAACCTGAGCATGGCCCTATAATGCCTTGAAGAAACTGGGGATAATGTGAACATCCTGCGTGGACACTGAAGTGTAAAATGAAAGGGAGACAGAGGGAGGAGCCATCACCCCTCAGTGAGCCCTACAGAAGGCACTTCAGACAATGTCCTCGGCAGGGTGGTGGAACGCATGTGTGCCCAGGGTGGAGAACTGGTGCCAGTTCCGCAGGAAGCCCCTATTGTACTGGCCTGTGTCCACGATGAGTCCGCAGAGGAGCCGGCGCCCAGTCTTCTGTCGAAGGGCCTGCTGGACTTCCCTCTCGGTCACATTGTAGCTGATGTTTATCAGCTGGATCAGGAAGATGTAGGCCATACCCACTGTGATGATCACAGAGTACCACACGCAGGTGAAGGACAGAGCCGAGCTGGGAAGGGGGAAAGGCCAGTCAGGGCTGTCGTTTTTGTCACATTAAGAAAGCCATCATCATGCTAACATTTTACACATTTTTTTACTTATTACTAAGGACTTTGGCAACATCCCCAACCCTATGGAAGATACTCAGAATGCCAATAACCTAACTCAGGAGAATTAACATATTCTATTTTATTCTAAATTATTGGTGCCTCTTTTTCTAGTACATTATACCAGAATAGCAAGAACTGTTTTTTGCATTTTCTACCCTCCATACAACCAGCAGAGTGCCTGACATAATGGTGTTCAACATTTTTTTGTTGAATGAATAATTCCTAAATTGTATCTAATGCATGAGAAAACAAAGGCACCATGAGGTTGCTATAAATGTCCTCAAGGAAGCTGCAGATGGGCACCTAGGAACAGTGCTAAAGTTATTAATCTCCACTCTTTTCAGTCAAATGCTGAGGAACACAAAGAAGACAACTCCCAACACTAGTAGCCCTTTGCTTACTTATAAGAGATGAAGGAACACCATAATATTCCAAATTTGGTTTCCCAAAGCCAAACAGAATCACAAAGGACAGGAAAGCTCCTTTCAGGCTCATTAATAAGACAGTGAGGAGGGGCTGCCCATTAGCACCTGCCATTTGGTTCTTTTTATTCAAACAATCGCAAATGAAGAGCTGGTGGGAAATAAACTCATTCAGAATGCTGAAGGGCCTCCCCATAAAGATGAGGTGACATGAATTCCCTGCAGAGTGGGGTGAGAACCAATGTCAGGACTGTGTTCCTCAGTTACTGAAGTCACCCCACTGAAGGTAGCGCTCTGGTTTGGGACATTCATCACCCATGGTGTTAGCGAAGAATTTCACAACCTAATAAGACTCTCCACACAGCTAGGAAAGAAACTTACCCTGAGGAAGAGGACCAATCTATGCTAATAATGCCCATAAATGTTTAGATCTAGAAAGGCAATGGGGAGATCTGTCCACAGGCTAACAGAAACGCACAGGGTACTGTCTAGAGGAAACAGGGATTGTTCTGAACATGAAGACTGAGAAGAAAGAAAAGGATCCAACCGCAGGGCTGTCATGTCAGAGGGCGACAGTGGAGGAAAGAAAGAACGTGGGCAGCGGGGATCCCTGGCGTTCAGGGGGGAGGTGGCTGTGCCCGAAGAACCCCAGCTTATGCCACAGCACAGGGATCTTCACACTAGGTAAACAGCCCGACCTGACAATGCCTAAGGAAACTCTGACCTACATACCACAGTAATCGTGAGTGGTGATTTAAAAAAAAAAGTAGAACAGGAGAAACCAAGAGGAGGTTAGAAAGGAAAGAAAGGTCACAGAGATGGTGAGTGCTTCTTAAAAGGGTCAGAAGTAGTAAATTAAGATTGGGCTTCAAAGCACCAGAAATCAGCAATAATGTGAGAAGAGATTCTTGATATTTATAATAAAATATCCTGTTACATACCCTGGAACTGCTAGTTACTTATTGTCTTAGTTTCACTATTGCTACCTTGGGCATGTGAGTGGTCATTACCCTGGAAGTGCCCTATTAAAGCCTGGTGCTGTTTGTAGACTACTAGCTCTTCACTTTTTAAGGGTCAACAATCCTTTTGACATCACCTTAGAAAAACACATACAACCACTGCGCAATTTTGTTGGCAATTTCTGGGATACCCAGCGTCCCCACTGCCTGTTCTATGCTTTGGTTGAGAACTCCTAGCCCAGTAGTAAATAACAGCCCCTGTTAATGGCAACATCCATGACTTCTCCTTGGGCCTCTATACTGTGGTATCCACAACTCACCTATAATTTGCATATACTCCAGGACAATAGAAGAGAGCTGTGAAGACACTTCTATCTCTACAAATGGTGTCCAAGGTCAGCGTGATCCCGTACACCGAGGTGAGCAAGAAGATCAAAAGGGCAAGTATAAATGCTTGATGATTTGATTCTCCAACGCAGCTATTTATCCTCAAAACAGCACAGAGGGAAAAAAGCAAACACGTTTTTAAAAGTTCTCTATATAACTCACATAATAGATAAGAAAGCTTTTAAAATAGGGACAGTGTGAATTTCACTTATTAAAAGCAAGTTCTCTTATTTTTCAATTTGAGAGATTTAAAAACTTGTCCACAGAAGGATGCAGTCTTATATTCTCTGCTCTTTGCCAAGTGGAATCATATCATTAGTTTAAGGACAAGACTAAGTAAAATAGCAGAACCTGGCTAACAAGTCTTCCTAAATATTAGTAAGTGAAGACTGTTACCCAGCTATGAAGAGAGTTAACATTGTCACCATCATGCTGAGGAAAGGGAAACAAACAGCAGAGTTATAAAAACTTAAAAATGCTGAGTCAGAAGTATTACCACAGTATGGGAAAACATACATTAAATATGTAAAGAGTAATAAAAAGATTCAAAGAGGTTAGAAACATGGTGTGAGGTGGAGAACAACTTGATAACATGCAAGCATTTGTCAGGTAAAAACAGTTCTGTGTCATGGCCATTCGTACGGCAGGACGTACAGGCAGTCCCTCCTGACACCGGGACACTGAGGTAGGCAGAGGAGATCTGCTGTCAGGTGAGATTTTCAGGACCTCTGCAAACCAACACTTGTAAATAACCCCCCCACACACATAGGAATAAATGATGAAGACACAGAAATGGAATACCTAAAAATGAAGACACCTGTTTACTTCTAAAGACAAAATCTCAGAGAAAAGCTGTCCCTATACTTGAGCCATGCACTCGAAGTCTGATCTGATGCCCTCTCAGCCTATCCTGCACACTCCCCCTCTCCTACGTCCCCTCTGAGGGGGAGGTGTATGCTATGTGACCAGAATCCTAGACACAAAAAGCATGATTCCTTGACCACGACTGCCTGAACAGCAGTAAACCTGCAAACATGCTACTTACAGCATTCACATCTGAATTAATTACACCCCCTTTAGTTTAGATTTACTCAGGAAAGCTGCAACATTATCTTCAAACATCGCACTTTATATCTTATGGGCCTTATGTGTCTTCATTTGTCACTGGCCAGATGGAAGGTATGAAAGAAGCCCATCTCGCCACAAATAACCAAATCGTTTATCTGGCAGGGCCTCAACTCTGTAATGTTAAGTGGAAATCACTGGTAGCATCAAAAAAAGATTAAGATGTATGGCAAGAGGACAAAAGAGTCACCTAAAAATTAGGAGTATGTTTTCTTGAGCTCTGTGTTCAAAAGGAATAGCCCAGGGAAATATGCCTATACCGATTCTGATAAATTCTTTTTAAAAAAATCATTCAACTGTAGATACTTCTTTATTAGAAAGGAAAAGATAAATGAAGAGCAAGTCAAAAGAAAAGTGCAAAAAACCCCACAACTTTTCTGTTATTCTTCCTCAGGAAATGACTGAAGAAACTAAATTTGTGAAACTCGAAAAACTGATGACTAAGTGGGAACATCATAACAGCCCACAAATATCTACAAGGTGTAAAGCTGGGAAGCGGAGAAATTTTAGGATAGCACAAAGGAGGATCAAATATGGCTAGAGTTTTACATGAATTTACACTTTTGAAGCCTCCAAATTTTTCCAACATACCAGACACAATGATGATCCATTCTCCTCACACAGATGCCACATATCCGGCAATGCCATGCCCGGGCTGGTCGCACCAGCTGGCACTTGGCACACCAGTCCTCCTTCACCTTGGTGGGACTTCCAGCCAACATCCTGGAAGAGCCCTTAACATCATCCTTCAGTGTGCGATTGTTGAGACTTCCTGACGTGTCTGCTCCAGGGAACCCTTTGGCCTTCTCCTGCCCTTTTCTGTTCAGGCATTCCATTTGGCTGTCACTTAGGGATCTGTCACTGCTTGCTGGATTGCTGAGGTAGCCTGGATTCTTCTTGGCTCTGTACAAGGCTAAGAGTATCAGAAATAACCCACAGGTAAGAACAGCCAGCCGAGTGGGCCCCACACGCCCTTTGGGGACCACTTCCTGCAGGAACACATAGTACATGTAGCCCAGTGAGAATAGTCCAAGGCTCAGGAAAAACAGAGTCTGTTCTTTCCTTCTGTGAGTGAGGTAGTAGTACCACAGTGCCAGCACAGGAAGGGAGGTCAAAACTACCACCCCCAGGAGGAAGTGCCAGGAAGCCACGTGAAGGAAGACAGGCAGGAGGACCAGAGGAGGAATGATGCTGACGTTAACTTTTTTGGCTCCCCTAAGCCAAGGAATTCGGAGGCGATCGGAAATTGTATCCATGATTCTTTCACAAGTCTCTGGCTGCACAGATTTACATGTAATCCATCTATTCAGGAAGAGCACAAAGAGAAGGGACTTCGTATGGGTTTGCTGAATTCAAAACCACAGAACACTGAATGCCAACCAGCAGGATAAATGATAAAAGAGACCAAAGGCCAAGCGTTTTACTTCCTTACTACTAAACACAAGCTTTTCAGATTCACGTGCAATTTTGGTAATAGGAGTGAGAAGATAATGTTTAGAAACTTACCAGTCTCCACTAAGTAAATTATTCTCCACTAAACAAATACATAAGTATGTACCCATGCTCCATACAAGTAATGTTTAGACCTTATGACCTGTACAGAGTCCTAAGAATCTCAAAAAAAATTCACAATCTAGTTGTGAAGACAACATGGGAATTCAAGAAATATTAGGTAAGTGACAAAGCAGCAATAATCAATGAACTCTTATGATCAAACATTACAAGGTGTGCTCAGAGGACAGTCAATACTTCTGGGTGGAGTCATCAGAGGGGTCTTTGTGGAAAAGGTGGGATCTGTGTTTGACCCTGATGGCCAGTTAGCATTTGTATGAATGGAGAGGGAGGGAAGGAGGCTTTCCAGTGGAAAGAAATGTGTGCAGCACAAAACCTGGCCTGGGCCTAGGGAAAAAAAGAATCCATCAGCGCCAGGGCTCTGCATAAGGAAGAATGAAGATCAAACTAGTATGAGTCAAATGACCGAGAGAGGTGAATGGAATGGTATTTGTTGACTTTTTTTGGACACTTAGGCTATGAGATGTTCTAAATGTCTGTATCCCCCCAAAATTCATGTTGAAACCTAATGCCCAAGGCAAGTATTAAGAGGTGGGGCCTTTAGAAGGCGATTAGGTCATAAGGGCAGAACCCTCATAAATGGGAATAGTGCCTTTATAAAAGAGGCCTGAGGAAACTTGTTCAGCCCTTCCACCACACGAGGGCACAGCAAGAAAGTGTCATCTATGAAGCAGAGAGTGAGCCCTCGACAGACAATGAATTTGCCAGTGCTCTGATCTTAGATGTCCCAGGCCCCAGAACGATGAGCAATAAATTTCTGTTGTTTATAAATTACCCAGCCTAAGGTACTTTGTTACAGCAACCCAAATGGACTAAGACAGAAATTGATACTGAGGAGTGGGGTGTTGCTATGACAAATACCTAAAAATACGGAAGCAACTTTGGAACTGGGTAATGGGTAGAGGCTAAGAGTCTTGAAGTATATGCTGGTGAAAAACCTATACCGTCGTGAATAAACCGTAAAGGGCGATTCTGGTAAGGGCTCAGAAGAGGAGGGCTGGAGAGAGAAAGCCTCAATCTTAGAGATACCTACACGATTATGAGCAAAATGTTGGTAGAAGTACGAACAGTAAAGGCCATTCTGATGAGATCTCAGATGGAAATGAGGAACATGCTATTGGGAGGAAAAGCCATCCTTGTTTTAAAGTGGCAAAGAACTAGGTGGAATTGTGTTTGTGTCCTAATGTTTCAAATGAGGTAGAACTCAAGAGCCATAAAATCGACTATTTGGCAGAATAAATCTCTAAGCAAAGTGTTCAGGGTGCTGCATGGCTTCTCTAGAGTGCTTATAGTAAAATTCAAGAAAAGAGAAATGATTTAAAGACAGAATTTATAATCAAAAGGGAAGCAGAAAATTCTCAGCCTTTTCAGCCTGTCTATATGGTAACAAATAAGAAAGCGTGTTTGGGAGAGAACAGCAAGGCTGTGGATAAGGAGATCAGTAAGGATCGGCCCCGTGCTACTCATCAAGACAATGGAAGAACAACCCTGAAGCATTTAAGAGCTTGTTGGGGCTACCATTCCCATCCCAAGGCCTTGAGGGCAGAATGGTTTCATAGGAGGGGCCAAGGGGACCCATGGGACCTCAAGGCTTGCTGCTTAGCACACCTCAAGTCTCTGCTCCCTACATTCTGCTGCAGCCCTCCATGACAGCTCCAGGTGTGGCTCCAGTGGGCCCAGGTAGAGTGCAGGCCACAGTGGTCACCTCTTTGAAGAACAGCATCAGCAGCATCCATATGGTGCCAACTCTGCAGGCACACAGAATGAAAGAGCTGCAGAGGCGTGGCTACCTCCACCTAGATTTCACCGGATGCCCTGGAATGCCTTGGGGCTGAGGCAGAGAACTGCCACCACAGAGAGCCCCGACTAGGGCATTGCCCAGTGGAGCCAAGAGTGCAGGGCCACTACAGAGAGCCCCCACTGAGGCAATGCCTAGTGGAGCTGTGGGGGCAGGGTTGCTCCCAAGACCCTAGACTGGTAGAGCAACCAGTGTGCAACTCCAGCCTGGGAGAGCTGCAATGATGGCTGCACCCAGCAAAGCCGTGGGAGCAGGGACACCTGGGGCCTTGGGGGCTCAACCTCCATCCCAGTATGTCCAGAAGGCGGGACATCGAGTCAAAGATTATTCTCAAGCCTTAAGACTTAATGTTGTTTGCCCTGTTGGGTTGGGACCTGTCACTCCTTTCTTCTTTCCTGTTGCTCCCTTTTGGAATGGGAATGTCTATTCTATGCATGTCCCACCATTGTATTTGGGAAGCACATATCTTGTTTGATTTCACAGGCTCACAGTTGTCAGAGAATTAGCCTCAGTGTGAACTATACCTTGAGTCCCACCCATATCTGATTTCGATGATGATATTCAGACTAGATTCTGGACATTAGACTTTTGAGTTGATGCTAGAATGAGTTAAGACTTTTGGGATGGAATGAATGTATTTTGTATATGAGAAGGATGTGAATTTGGGGGAGACATGGGTAGAATGCTATGGTCTGAATATGTGTCCCCCCCAAGATTCATAAGTTGAAATCTAATTCCCAATGGGGCCTTTAGGAGATGATTAAATCACGAAAGTGCAGCTCTCATGAACATGATTAGTACCTGCGTTAATCCATTTGCATTACTATAAAGGAAATATCTGAGACTGGGTAATTTGTAAAGAAAAGAAGTTTATTTGGCTCACAGTTCTGCAGACTGTACAAGAGGCATGGTGCCAGCAACTGCTTCTGGTAAGGGCTTCAGGGAGCTTCCGATCAAGGCAGAAGGCCAAGGGGGAGCAGGCGTGTCACACATGGTGAGAGAAGGAGCAAGAGAGGAGGGAGGTGCCACACTCTTTCAACAACCAGCTCTCCAGTGAACTAACAGAGGAGAACTCACTCACTCATGGGGAGGGCACCAGGCCATCATGAGTGATCTGCCCCCAAGACACAAACACCTCCCACATGGCCCCACCTCCAACACTGGGGATCAAATTTCAACATGCGATTTGGAGGGGACAAACACTGAAACTATATCAGTACCCTTATAAAAGAGGACCGAAGGAGCTTGTTCACCCCGTCAGCCATGGAAGGACACCACAAGAAGGCCCCACCAAACAATGAATCTGCAAGCACCTTGATCTTGAGTTTCTCAGCATCCAGAACTGTGAGCAATAAATTTATATTGTTTATAAAATACCCAGTCTAAGGTATTTTATTACAGCAGCCTGAATGAACTAAGACAAGCTAGTAACGAAAGGCAGAGTTTAAGGAAAGATAACTTTCATTTAGACAGACAGTTTTAAAAAGTAGAACTAGAACTTGGAAGTGTGCCAGAGATAACTATATGGGAGTGATACAGAGCAGCAGAGACAGCGGAAGCACTGGACACCTATCTCTAGAGGAGAAGGATATAGAGAGAGCAGAGGAGAGGACTTCGGGGACAGCCCAGGTCTCCAGGGCTAGGAGGGAGGAAGAGTTAGCAAGGTTAATGGAAAAGCTGCGGTCTTGAGTGATGGTGGTTATGGAAACAGCATCATTTCTCCCTTCATTAGTGCAAAGTGCTCCATTTTCTCAGTATACATTTTAGACTAAGTCTAAAGAACCCATATTTAAAGACACCTGTAAAAAAGACTATACAGTAGACACTGTCAAGGAAGAATTACAAAGGGGTAATGGGGTCTTTAGGAGTCAAGGTTAGTACTAGACCACAGTGGTCCCCAGGGAATGCTTTTAATGGCTGTATTAATGCACCAAGCTCTAAGTCAGCAATATACAGTTGCAATGACTTTTTTTAACCAGAAGTAATTATTAACAGGAAAGCAAGTTCCCAACATCCCTATTCTCCTCACATTATGCCTTCCATTATGACAATAATTTTTAAATATATATTTATAAAATGGATAAAAACGAGGTTATTACTGTTTGGTACAAATTATCTTTTCAGATAGTGATTTCCATCACTGGGATAGTGGTGAAAATAAAAGCCAAATACAACATGATCAATCATGACAGCATCACTGTTCACACTGAAAACAGTCAGTCCAGGGGAGATACAGGCCTTCTGGCTGGAGTTCTTCCCCAGAAACAAGGGGCGAGACCACCACCCGCACGAAAATGATTTTTCAACCCCCAAAGCCCTTTGTGGCCAGGTGCAACTCAGTCCCAAGTAGTCAGTCTTTAAATGCTGAGACCACTGAGAATGCAGGAACTTTCTGGAACTATGTGTTCATTTTAAACTTACAGATTCTACTGGCTTGCTTTTACTTTTTTATACTAACTTGCCTACTATCCTTATACCTGCCTGTTCTCTCTGTCGTCTTCTCTGTTTAAATGAAAAATGATAATCTCCTAGTAAACTGAGCTGGACAGACGGCTGTGCACTACTGCGTAATTCATCTTTATAAAATCTCTCACTTCACACAGAAGCCAACTCTCACTCTAGATGCTTGGAAATAGAATCAAGAGCAAATTCTAGCATTTTGATAGCTAAGCTTAAAGTATACACGGCAGTTCTCGGAAGGGCCGGTGGGGCCGCATCAGGAAGCGCTCTGTTCTTACCTATCACACCCTTCATCCAGCTCTTGGCAATCACACAAACAAGCAGCCATGTGGTTCTTTTCCCCATTCCGATCTATGTACTCGCAGCAGCACAGGGGCTCCAATTCAGGTTCTTCCGTTTTGTTTTTCTTCACTGGCTTCATACTGCCCTTCTGTGTCATGATTTGCACCTGTCACCATGAGGCTTAAGAAGCCCTCAGAAGGTAAAGGTGGAGAGAACACAACTTACATCTTGTAAATACATCCACGCCTCTCTCTGATTAACCGCCAACGCCAGAGCAATCAAAAATGAGAAGAAAGAGGGGGAGGGGGTTCCGTTTTCACAGGCTTTGGTGGCTCCGCTTGGCCAGGCAGGGGGCTCCAGGGTTCTTGGGGCTCCGAGCCGCCTTCACCGCCCCTTCCCCTCCAGGACAGGCGCCGTCTGGGCACCAGCCGTTCCCATGGCGACAGCCGACCACGCGCCCAGGACAGCCGGGGCGCGGGCGGTAGCGCTCACCTGCGGCTGCGGGCTGGGGAGGGCCGAGCGGTCCCCGCCCCAAGCCTGGGCGCTGGCGGAAACTCACCCTGGGCGCTGGGGAGGGGCGAAGCGTATGCCCGCCGGCACCGGCGGACTCACTCGGCTGCTGCGGCCGGCGACCCGGCTCCGGGAACGCCAACAGGCTCCCGGGCAGCGTTCGGAGCTGTCGTCCAGCCTGGCTTCTCCAGCCCCGCGCGGAGCGCGCCTCTCCTGCCCCTGCCAATCGGGAGGACGTGGGCGGGCTTGGAGCGCCGCCCCGCCTGGAGAATGACCTTGGAAGGGAAGTTACCTGCCCTCCGGCCGGAGGTGCAGCTGCAGCCAAAGAGGTGGAGGCGGAGCGGAGAAGGGTTGTCTCCTCCAGGGGCGCGGACGCGTCTCCAGATCTCCGCTCCGTGGGGCTCCGGACGTGACGGCTGGAGCCTCAGGGACCCCGGCTCCGCTCGGCCGCGCCCTCGCCACAGCCGCCCACCTGTGACCACAGCCCGCCGCCGCCCGAGCTGCGCTCCAGCCTCCCCGCGCCGTCCCCGCAGCCCCCCGGCCCGCCAGGCGCGGAGCCGCAGGTCCACGCGCGCTTCCGGGTGCCCCGCCCCCGGCGCCGGGGATCCCCACCCGCACGTGCGCCGCCCGCAGCCCCGCGCAGCCCGCGCACAGGCCCCTTGTCCCGGCCCGCGGCCCTGGCGCCGAGAGACCAGAAGGACGGGTTCGCGGGAGCGGGTCCCGGAGGTATGAACGCAGGGCGGGCGGCCAGCGCACCTCCGACCCGGCCCACCCCGCCCTAGAGGCGGTCGCCCGGCCCCCGCCTGTGCCTGCGGGTGGCGCGTTAGCGTGGCAGCATCCTGAGCCCTCGGGTGCCGGCGAAGTGCGGAGACGGAAATACGGGAAACCCGGGAAGCCGGAGGATTTCCGAACTACGTGAGACCGTGGGCGGGCCAGCCTTCATTCCTACGCCGGCTACAGGCGTTGGGGGAGATCTCCACCGCAAGATGTTACCCAAGTACCTTCCGGATTCGCTGACCTTCCCTTAAAGGCCCGTCACTGCTGCCAGATCTGTTAATTTATCCAACTTGTTCATTTTCATGATTGCTGGAGAGCAGTCTTTACATGAGACCAGCAGGCCTCTCTAACTACTTTTGTTCCAGTAGTCTGCACATTTGAAATGAAATTGCTGAGATGAGAGTCCTCTTTGGGTTTTATTTTTGCACAAAATTTTTAAATAGAGTGTAGGTCCATGTACATGTTTTCACCATGAAAGACTTTCTGGTTGGTTGTTTTTTTTTGTTTGTTTTTTTAAGTAGAAAAAGAAGAAAAACTACAACTCAGACATTTTCAGTTTTATTTATACTCAATTTACATAACAGGTTCAAGTTTTATAAACTGAATTCTGCATCCATACATATTTAATTTATAAAGCAACTTACTTTGGTAATCTTTGAGGTATGTTATAAAGTACGAGTTTTAAAGAAACATCACAAAAATATTGTTTGTCAATGACCATTTTTGTGAATTTAACAGAGAGAGTTTCAAGCTTTTAATCCAGTCACTCTGGTTCACAGCCAGATACTACATAAATCCTTACCAAAAGAAAACCCCAGGTACCCCCAGGCTAGATGGAATTCACCCAGAGAAACCCATTTTCCCTCTAGTAAATACTTTGATTCTGGACAGGCATCTCAAAAATGACTTTAACAATGCCATTTTGGTGACTCTGGGAAAAAAGGAAACATTTAATTAACTAAAGGTAACAGTTCAAACAGTAAGACTATACACATTATATATATGTTCCAGAGAAATAGCTCAAGAGACAAAACAATAAAACACTTCCTGAACTTTTCCTAACTCCTGAAAAAAAATGTGATTTCAAGTCAGTTTACAAAGTCCTTATTTTCATGAACCACTTGTATTGAGACGTATATGCCTAAAAAATTTTCAAGAAAGAGCCAAAGCTTGTGTCTGACTTACAACTTTGAAGTCAGTGCACTTGTATTGGGATGGACATGGCCCATAAGTTTTTATTAAAGAGCTAAAGTTTGTATCTGGCTTATAACTTACCAACTAGAACAAGTCACACACAAATATAAAGAATGAAGCCATACATGGCTATTGGAAAGACAGATTATTTTCGACCTGATGGGTCACTTCCACCTTGAAAGACTGCTAAGATGAAGCCAGGCTTAGTTCAAGTATGCACTTGATCTGTTACTATATACCCAGATTTTAACATAATCTTCCGGATTTGAAAACTCAGAGGTTGATTCTTCATTTTGAATGTTGGTATCCTACATGTCTCCTTCTCCTAAATTGACTCTTTTGCCATTTGATGTATGAAGAGGCAAGATAATCTCAACTCTGATAGCTATCTGGTAGCTACCTTAAGAAAAAACAACTATTTCTCTCATAAAGATACAACAATATGGCTGAAGAACCTTTCAGGTAATAATCATCAACATGCAGATTCAAAAAGTTTAACTTGAATTTGTATACTAAATAAATGAAGACTTTATAATACTTACCATACACAAATCTAGAAATGTTATGATATATGCCTGAAAACTAATCCTTTAAAATTAGTAATGATGTGGAGGTTTCTTCCTATATTGTCTTCTTTAGCCTCTTGAACTTACCGCAACTGTGAAAGCAGCCTGTTGGACCCATACTGGTTTTGTGCTAACAGATAAAGCATCAAACTTCAAACCTCACTGTAGAAATGAGACCGTACCACTCAATTCAGAGTGTCTCACTTTCTTTTTGTATCACAGAAATTCAATTCCACAATGTATTTCACGGTTTACTGGGGAAATTCACAGCTTAAAAATACGTGTAAGACGTGAAAGGATGGATTCTTAAGGCCATCAGAGACTAATTACCAAATAAATGTTATTGAAAAGAAGAATGTTCACATTAGAAATCCTAATAATGAGAAAACAGAAATATTCCTATGACAAAATCCTTCATCCTCTGGTTTTCTTCCAATCATTTTCTTTTAGTTCCAGGTATCTCTACAGTTTCAGTCCTTAAGATCACTAGCTTTCAACAGCCATGCCAGTCTTATTCTTATTTAGTAGATCAAAGGTTTTCTGAAGCATAATGAGTGAGCTCTTCAGCTGCAAACAAAATTAATTTTCAAAATCAGATTAAGTTTTTCTGATCATTTTTGTGCCAAAAGTTTACAATTACATTTAATATAATTTTGTTTATATTGATACCCAAATAAAACACTGAATATAAAACACCTTGCAGGGGTGGGAAACCTTCAGCCTTCTGATTTCAAGATTGATCTTTTTTAAGCACCAAAGGAGGCAAGAAAATCTTCATCTTTCTCTGCTGCACCCCTTTTAATAAAAGGATTTGTTCTGTAAAATTTGGATTCAGTCAAAAGGCCCTACTGAAGGACCTAAAAGGCCACAGGTGGCCTTAAGGCTGCAGGTTCCCCACCCCTGCCAGGTTCTTCCCATTGGCTGGAGTATCATACTTCTTCCTACTACTGTATATTCCACCTCCCAATAGGTCCCTTAATCAAATTATGCAAAGCAAAAGCCTTGTTTTCTTAAATGGTTTCTGAAGTTACTATGGTCTCCTCACTATCCCCAAAACAACTTAAGTTCCACTTCCGGGCCTTTGCATGCTATTACGCTCATGTTCTTCTTCACCTATCTAAGACGTACTCATGCTTACTGTCTCCATGTAGTTTTTTCTTATCGTCCTGCCTCTAAAATCCCAAAGCATTATCCTTACTACTTAATGCCTTGACACTGAATTTTGTACTTTTTTATAGTCTTTAACAATACACATGGATATCTGATTTCTCTAATAAAATTACAGGCAATTTGAGATCAAGAATTATGTCTTATTCATTTTTGATTCATACATTCATTCAACAAATATTTATCACTTGCCTATTACATGCTGGGCACTGTGCTGGGTATACAATGGTGAAGCAAATGGGCACTGTCCCTGCCTGCTTGGAGCTTAGAGACTAGTGAGGGAAAAAGAACTAAAACAAATAATCACATACATAAATATATACTTAAGTTTTTTTTTTTAAGTGTTCTACTTGAGCAACTGGAGGATGGTAGTGTCATTTTCTGAAATGAGATCCACTAGAGGAGAATTAAGTTTTGTCTTGGAGGAAAACTGAATTCTGTTTTGGACATGATCAGTCTGGGATGCCTATTAGTCATCCAGATGAAGATGCCAAGTAGGCAAGTGATTGTATGAGTCTAGAGCTCGGGGAAGAGGTGGAGATGAGAGAGATGGATTTGGGGGTTGCTAAGGTTTGAATGTATGTGTCCCCTCCAAAAGTCATGTTGAAACTTAATCCCCAATGCAGTAGTATGAAGAGGCATGGCCTCTGGGGGTGATTAGGTCACGAGAGCTCTGCTCTTATATGGATTAGTGCTCTTCTAAAAGGACTGGAGGGATAGCTAGGCCTCGTTTTTGCCCTTTGGTCCCTTCCACCATGTGTGGACACCTAGATGGTACCATCTATGAGGAACAGGCCCTCAGATACTGAACCTGCTGGCACCTTAATCTTGGACTTCCCAGCCTCCAGAACTGTGAGCAGTACATTTTTATTCTTTGTAAATTACCCAAACTCAGGTATTTTGTTATAGCAGCACAAACAAACACAGGAGTCATTGGCACATGTGGTTGTTTAAAGTTAGGGGTGTGGATGAGATCACCTAAAGGGAAAGTAGTGGAGAAGGGAAGAGAATGTAACACAGAGCCTTGGAGCATTTGGGTCAGTAGAAGAGATGGTTTGAACTAGCAAAAAGTAGTTTAACATTATTCTAAGTGAAAGAAGTCAATCACAAAAGCCCATATATTGTATGATTCCATTTATATGAAATGTCCACAGTAGGCAAACCCATAGTAATGGAAAGTAGATTAGTGGGTTCGAGGGGTTGAAGGGAGTGAGGGATGGGGAGTGACTGCTAATGGGTACAGGGTTTCTTTTGGGGTGATGAAAATGCTCTGGAATTAGTGGTGATGGTTGTACAACCTTGTAAACAGACTAAAAATTCTTTCAAAGGGTGAAGTTTATAGTATGGGAATTATATCACAATAAGGTTTGTTTTTTTAAAAAAAATAGTTTTAAAGAAGGCAAGATTAGATATATTTTTTAAAAAGAAGTGGTGAGCTCTGTCAAATGCTGACATTGTAGGATGAAGACTGAAAAAAAGGAACATTATTTTCACAAGCCAGACGTCCCTGAGGACTTTAGCTCAAGCAATATTAGTGTAGGGAATTTTGGGGAAGAAAACCACACAGGAGTGAAATGAAGAGCAAATAAGTAGATTAAATACAAGAATCCAGCTTTGCTCCCTCCTGAAACCCCCATTAGAAATACACTAAAGGGATTTTTTTAAAGGCATAAATCCATAAGGAGAGCAAGAACAGAAAAGGAGACAACGGCAACACGACTTAGATGGATGACTTAGCAAGCCCAAAAAAGCAGAATCCTAAACTAACCGTAAGGAATGCTGAGAACCAACAAAATTAACCCCAAAGAAACCTCATAAGGCTCACGGATTGATGGCCAGGAATCTCTGGAAGTGGGAATAAAGAGGAAGAGGCCAAAAAAGGATTGGAGGAGATTTGGGGCATCTGACCTTTCTCACGACCTAGGCAGACATCTGGAATTTTATTTTCTGGACAGGATAAAACAGAGGATCCCTGGCTGTCTGGCTGGGGGGACACCAAGGCATTGATAAGGACAGTGGTACATACCAAAAACGGGGGGATTACATGAACAAGTGTATACTGAATGCTGAGGCCACCCCTCCTGCCCTGCCCTCCCAATCCCTGTCCTTCCACTCAGCTCCTAAAATGCTACAGCCAGCCCTTAATCCTCCAGGCGGGAGACTGGAAGAGCCTTCTCTGTGGAGGCTGATCAATCCTGGGACAAACTGCCCTAAAGATACTGATATCAGGACTTGTCAACCAATAGCCCAGCCAGATCTAGCGAAAAGTTCAGGGTACACCAGCCCGATTCACGTGTTGAGAGCTTCAGATTCACACAAGCAGAAAGCAGATGGCAGATTTCTAAAGAAATTCTCTAACCCTAAAGATAGAAATTAAAATGGAGGGAAAGGATCTTGATGGAAAACGAGTACGCAAGAAGAAAAAAAAGTTTTAACTATCAGTAATATCCCCAGAGAACTAAAGATACTGTAGCCATTTGAAAAAGATTACAACACCACAAAGAAAAGAAACAATTCAGAAAAATAATAGCTCTTCAAAATTAAAAACTTGTTAGCAAAAATTGAAAAACTCAGTAGAAGAATTTGAAGATAAAGTTGATGAAATGTCCCAGAAGTAGAACAAAAAGGCAAAGAGATAGAAGCTGGAAAGAAAAGGCAAGAAGGCCAGACAACCCATCCAATAAAAGGCCGACATCTGAATAATACGAGCTACAGAAAGTCAGGAGAGAGAAAATGGAGGGGAGGAAATCATCAACTATATGACACAAGAAAATTTCCAGAACTACAGGCATAAGTTTCCAGATTAAAGGACCAGGAATGATAATGGACTCAGAATTCTAGGTAGCACTGGAAGCCAAAAAACAATAGAGCAATACCTTCAAAGTTCTGAAAGAACATTATTTCCAATCTAGAATTCTATCCCCAGCCAAACAATTAACCAAGTGAAAGGGTAAAACAAAAAATTTTCTGATACGTGAACCCTTAAAATATTTACCTCCAAATTCTCTTCCTCAGGAAGCTACTATTTGATGTGCTCCATTAAAAGGAGGAAGTAAACCAAGAAAGGAAAACATGGGATATAGGAAACAAAGGTGACAGAAACAGGAATCCCCAGGATGACAGCTGTGAGCCAGACACAGAGGGACCCTGGGCCTGACGGGAGCCAGTCCGAAAGCTCCATCAACGGAAAACCGGAGTGGATGAAGATTTTGAGAGGAGATTTATAAACAGAGAATTAAGGGATGAAATACTTGTAAATACTGTAAAAAATAATTGATAATACTGGTATAAATACTAGTAAAATAATTATGGAACATTTATATAGTGGAATCCTATGCAGCTGTTAAAAGAGGAAGTGCTTTATATACTGATACGGAAGTGTCTCCAAGATATATAGTTAATAGATAAAAGCAAAATAATGAACAGTGTATATAGTAACTACCATTTCTGTAAAAGAGTTAATATTATGCATAAAATTTTATGTAGAAGGATCAATAAAAATGAAGTAGATGCATACATGCTGATATGAAAACATCTTCAAAATATATTACTAACTGAAAAAAGAGAGTATACAACAGTGTGTATTACATGCTCCCATTTTGGAAAAAAAAACACAAGTGGCTATATACATAATATGCATAATACAGAAAATGGCAAGGGTAGTTGCCTCTAGGAGGGGGATTTCTTCAAATGATGGTAGAGTAAATATTCTTTCATAATCAGAAGAGCAACTGATTTATACTGGTGTGGAGGAACTAAGTACTCTGACATATAGAGTTGCCTACCTGTTCAAGCATCACTATGGAGTCTCGGAGCACTCCTTTTAAACGATGGGTCTGATCTTTGTTTTTTGGAATATTTTCTGCTCTCGACACCATATCAGAGGCTAAACTGAAAGAAAAATACAATCTTCAAAATCTGGGGGATAGCTTCTGATCTTTCATTTCCAGAAATCATTAGTATTCCATAAATTTGCAAAAAAAGCACAAAATTAAACAAACAAAAAATAAGACATTTATGACTACAGGATGATTAGCAGAACAAAATCTCTGAAACTAGAATTAAATTTTCTGCAACTAAAGAATTGTTGAAATAATATGGTGAATTCAGGCCGGGGGGGAAAAAAGACTTACTTTAAAGAGTTCTCTTCTTGGAGGTGGAGACGGTAAAAGGACTGAGCGGCATACTCTATCTTTGACAGCTTCAGAAACAGCGTCACATTCAACACAACTAGCAACAGCACACTAGGCAGAGCAAATCATACTGGTTAATCCACACTTACCAAGACCTAAAGCATTGCTAATGCAGAATATACATGCAAAAGCTTTAAAAACATATATTATCTAGACTATTTTCCAGTTACTGTTACTGTTTAAATCAATTATCCCCATCTTATTATATGAAATAATTACTTTTAAGTATTACTGGGTGTTGAGGAAAAGATGGAAAGTAACTAGAGTGGCAATAAAAGTTCCTGAATGACTCCAACTCACAGGTTGGGGTTGTCTCTGACCTCTCTCCTCTCTGCTAAAAATCCCAGTCAGTGTCCATATGCAACCACCACCTTAGAAATCTACCAAGTAAGCTTTCAGGACCTATTTTTGGGTGCCTTTGGCTTAAACAATTACACACCCATAATGCTGCATTTCAAAAAGGAAATGAAGATCAATATGGAGCTGATCTTAGGTAGATCATGATGTATCTCTTATTCCCAGTGGAAGCTAACAACAACAACAAAAAATGACCATTCAGCAAAAATTTCT
The DNA here is from genome assembly GCA_023783475.1 of Daubentonia madagascariensis. Lineage (NCBI taxonomy): Eukaryota > Metazoa > Chordata > Mammalia > Primates > Daubentoniidae > Daubentonia > Daubentonia madagascariensis. The sequence continues at coordinate 11,799,870 of JAKFHU010001631.1, read as the reverse complement.
TCTAGTTCATCTTGGACAAAGGAAGTATCAAATCCCAGATTTACATTAACGGTGTCATATATGAAATATCACATGCTAAATGAACGTAATGTATTGGTTTTCTCAGCAGCCTTTCAAGTGAATGGATACATACCTAATTATACATATATGCAAATATATAGGTGGCATCTTATCTCTATTTTTTTCTCTTAAAATATTGACTTGCCCTTAAAAATATACAGTACTTCCCTTTATTCATCAAGAAGAGGATTTTAAAAAAAACTTAAGGTAGTAGCAAGAAAATTAAATCTATGAAAGTATTATGGTATTGAAATAGTATATAGGTGAACATTTCAACATTTTGTATAAATTTTCTGCAAAGTAATGCCAAAAATCACTGATAATATCTGCTATTCAAAATTGTCATAGCAAACTAATGTAAGCAGAATATGAAAGCCTTTTATAAAATTCAAAAGAATAACAAATGTTTTCTATGTTCTGAAACCTATAATTAGAAAAAAACAGCTAATACAGGAGCTTCCAAAAAATAATCCAAAAAATTATCACCCAGAGCAGTCACTGAGTCAGAACCAATTCAATTAAATCTAAGGGACTACCTCAAGATTCACATAGAGCCATGTAGTTATTAGTACTCTCAATAAGACTGGCTACGTAGATTCCTATCCAATATCCTGAGATTCAGACTAATTGCCCCAGTATTTCTCACCATGTGATGCTCAGATCACTTGCAACAAAATAACCTGGGTTGTGTGTTTTAAAGTACTGATTCCTTACTACTCAGCCATCAAAAAAAAAATGAAATAATGTCTTTTGCAGCAACTTGGATGGAACTAGAAGCCATCATCCCAAGAGAAGTATCTCAGGAATGGAAAAACAAATACCACATGTTCTCACTTATAAGTGGGAGCTAAACGATGGGTATATATGGTCATATGGAGTGGTAAAACGGACTTTGGAGATTCCAAAGGGGGGAGGTTGGGAGGGGGGAGGGATCAAAAATTACCTATCAGGTACATTGTACACTATTCGGGTGATGGATACACTAAAAGCCCTGACTTCACTACTATACAGTTCATCCATGTAACAAAACTCCACTTGTACCCATTAAATCTACTGAAATAAATAAATTAATTAATAATAAAATAAAATACTGATTGCTGATCCCTACTCAAGACCTACTGAATCAATCTCTGGGACTGGGACTGAGAAATCTGCATTTTAGCAATCTCCCCAAGTGATTCTTATGCACATTAAAGGATAAAAACCCCTGGTCTAATCAAATAGAGCAAACTAGTATTTTTGAGATTGCACCAGTGTGGATGTATAAATATTCCTGTTAAATTTATGGAACTTCCCATAAAAACCTATGATGGTAGAAATAAATAAGATTAGTTAAAAAATAAAAACATTTTATGAATGTGTATTTTTTATTTCCTCAAATTTAATAATTCTTCTGAAAAATCATACATCAAAAACTATCAGACTGAAACCTATAAAACTGCTGTTTTTGTAGGCCAACATTGGTCAAATAATGGCAATTTCCATACAATAGTTTACAGATACATTCAAATTCTTTTGGAAACTAGTTAAAAAATGAAAACACAAGCAAAATAAACATTCACAGCAAATACTTACAAAATACTCATCACTACAATAAGAGCAGTGCTATAGCTTTCCACTTCCTTTTTCTTTCCTGCAGATCACAAGGAAAAGGCTGCATTAGAATAAGGATTGTGATTACAACTGATAAAAAATTAATCATTTGAAAAGTGCTGAAAACAAAATTTTAAAAATTATTTGTAAAGACAAAATGATTTAGGGTGAATTCCCTGCATCTCTTTTTTGATTTCTGATATCCTGAGTAATATGAAACAAATCTACAAAGAGAAAATATACAGCAGTCCTTCAAATTTGGCTTATATTACAAATTAATTTACTCTAAAATTAAATAAGCAATTCAATACATCAAGCATGGTATCTAGCTAAGTAATATCTCTGTAAATAATATTTGAGCTGGGTTTATGTACAATGCTTCCTTCCTCAAAAAAAAAAATTATCCTCATCCTCTCATTCTTGTGCCCAAACTTTTGAATTCCAAAATTAAAGAGCTATTAATCTTAAATAGTAGATAAACATAGTCACACTAAGATACAAGCCTCAGAAGATTTGATAATGTAGGTGAGCGAGAAGGCATGACAGCTTTATAGCTCTGAGAGGGAGGGAATAACAGTTAGTAGAAGCAAGATGTCTTCAAAATTGAGAGTGGGGATAGTAGAAGTCAAATTCCATCTTTACAGTTTTGCTAGGCTGGCCCTTAACAGTACATAAGGAGTAAAGCAGTATATTCAAAGGTAGAAATCAAATGTCTATAAATGTAGGCAGGAAATAAATGAGCAAAGCAGTCCAGAAGCAGGGAGGGTGGTGACTGTGCTGGGGGCTGTGGCGAGCTGGGGAGCACACACTCTGCCTAACGAGGCAGCTATTATTATACTAAGCTCCAACCCACTGCTGCTATGAAGGGCTTTGGGTCCAGGGTTGTCAGATCTGAGTTTTTACATAAAAATGTCCAATTTTTAAAATGCCATGTAGGCCAAATAAAATACTTCTACTGGCCATGTGTCTGCCATTTTGCAACCACTCCTTTATATTTATTTATTAGTTACCTTTAAAAAACTCATTGTTTGATAAACTTTATCAAAAAAAGGAGGGAACAAGGGGAGACCTCCTAACTGATATATCTTACAAACAAGAGGCACATTCTGCTTCATATAACTAAACTAGAATCTTTCATCTCTGTTTACCAGGTGACAGCTACCTGTAATACCCATTTTGGCCTCTAAGCCCACATCTCCAGAGGAACGCTGAGAAGAAAGTTTAGGAACTGTTTCTGTTGTTCGGATGAATGGTCGCCTTCTCCTTCGCAGGCTGCTAAGTTTTCCAGGGTCTTCAATGGACTGATTTAATATAGATTCTTCTATTAACAAATCTGATTCTAAGAAGGAAAAAAAAAAAGAATCTTTAGGTAGTGTGTATATAGTGTGGATACCTTCTCAACTATAAGATACCGGGGTTTGGGGTTGTTGTTTTGTTCATTTGTTTAAGCTTTGGTAACTTTTAACTATTCCTTAGGTTCTTATGGCCTAGATTCACACTTTACTCTTAATGAAAAGCTTTAGAGAGCACAGTGACCCCATAATGAGGGGTTTCATTATTCGAGGAAGAATATATATTAATAAATGATGGGCTCATCAGAACAAATTTGACATATGCTAGATTAAATATTAATGTAATTATTTCAGTTAGGGAAACAACAAGCTACTCACTTACACTGGATCCTTAGAAAGATTTCCAAGACAGGTTATGGTATTTGTCAACTTTAGAGGAAGGAGTAGCATATAATAGTTCTAATTTTCAATGAGGGTTTGCAAGAAAGGAACACTGGTAAAGAAAATCTGCAAACAACCTAAAAACCTCATTTTTGTCATTTGTTTCAACCTTTTCCTTTGCCAGATTTTTTATTAGAAGCTTATTATCCAGTGACCAAACTAATTTTTTACTTTCATTTTCTTTGCTCCTGATGAGGAATTTAATAATGAAATAGCCAAAGGAAGAAAGGCAAGGAAAATAATCAACAAATCAGATGAATAAAGCCTTAAATTACCTTGAGTTGACTAACCATAAGCTTTTCTTCAACTAAAATTAATTATGCTCATAGATGTATATATATATTTTTTTCTTACATGTATATATATTAAGAAATACCCAACTAGAACAACTGTATCACTTCCCCCAGTCAGTCTCCAGTACTCACCTCCACCCAAACCATACATGTACATAATACCATTGCTATGTGGGCCTGCATAAGGCTAGAAAAGCTGCATTTGATGAGGGGTTTTGGGCCTGAGGACTCTTCAGATCTTAGCACAGTGTGGATCTATGATCGAGTTACGCAGTCCCTCACTGCAGCCAGCCTCCTTGGCTCTTTGCAGAGGCAGGGTGTATGACAGCTCTTAACTGTGTTATCTTGACAAGTCACTTAACATCTCTATGTTTCAATCTCCTCTTTAGTAAAATGGAAAAAAATAATTGTATCTACATAACAGGGTTGTTATGAGTACAAAATAGTTAATATGTATAAAGCACATAGAACTTTATTATATGTCTGGCATGTAATAAGCATTATACAAGTGTTTGTTAGACCAATGAAAATCAAAAGTTTAGAGTGGAATAGTGGGAACTACTTCAGTGGGAGTCATTCCAACATCACCCATCAGTTCTTGCCCTGTATCCAAATGAACAATCAATCCATTTTGTTAATAAATGCTATCTTTGCAAAAATATATAAATCAAAAAATTTACAAACCAAGCTGTTTGAAATAGTCCTCCAATGAACTCCAGGAATTCTTCTCAATTAAAGATCTGACAAGGCCCCATGGTTGTTTTCTGTATTTCAAATCTGTGGAAACTCTAATAGAATAAGAAGGAATGAAGAATATTTATTTAAATAACAGACTTTAGTTATATTAATGTTGCAATTAAATGTAAGACTGTATTCAGTGGAAAGCCAAAAGGATTAAAATTCATTAAGATTATAAAAGAAAATGTGTTTACTGATAATGACTTCTTTAAAAATTAATGGGTGCTCCGAATAACTCCACCACATTTTCCTTCTAAGTACTTGCTATTTTATCTCTTTCCTTTCTCTAGCCCTGAGTTTTCTTTACCTAAATAGAAATAAAGGCTCAAAATAAATGCTAACTTTTCTAAATTCCTTGTATAAAAACCTCTAGTGGTTACACATTAGTTGAAAGTAACTACATTAACTAAGACTAGGTGATCACTCTCTTTAATGCACCAACATTTCTCATTTCCCACTGCAGCAGAGTAAGTTACTGCTCAGTATGTGTTCCCCAAGAACTCCCAGGACTCTTGCTATTAAACGGGGTCACGTGACTGGCTGTGGCCAGTGGATTGTGAGCACAATTCTATAGCTCTCTTCCTACACTAACTGAAACAATACATATTCTGGAACATATAGCTCCAGGATGTCAAAGCTTTCTTCAGCTGGGGCCTTGAAGGAGAAGCCCCACCTCTCTGCTGACCACTGCTGGACAAGTAATTTGAACAAGAAATAAAGCTTTGTTGTGTAAAGCTACTACTAACAATTCAGGATTAATAAATTACCAGGGCATAATCTAGCCTATCCTCTAACACACTCATTTATGCTCACCTTAGCCTGCATTTCTGTTTTGAAGATCGGATGATACAGTATCTATTCAGGGTATAGAAGTAATCATGGTAGGGGACATCATGTGTCAGTACTTCCGAATCTACCAAATAAAACCGTGCTTCCCGACTTTCTTTACACAGTGTCTGCCAAAATAAGATTTAAAAATTTTTGCATGTACATGTTTCATGTATGAAGTTTCTTGCCAATTTAGAACATACATACTAGGATTCCCTCTGAGATATTACAAAAAACATGAGAAACCTGTATACAAAGCTAGAAGAGGATCCATGTTGGTTCTGCTGTCTGTGAATTAAGAAGGGACCTACAGAAACAGTATTTGCAGCTTCTCTGTCACTTCATTTTACAATTCTTTCTTTTAGGTATGAGGAGTTGAAAGGAACCAAATAATTTCTTGTGTGTGTTATGTTATTAGTTTATAAAGAGTTTTAAATGTTCTTGTTAGGGGAATAATTCAAAAATCAATTGAACAAAGTAAGGACTGCACCAGAAAATTCACCAAAGTTTAATAAAACCACCCTCAACCAAAAAAGTGAAGGAGGGTGGTAACCAAATGAAATATTGCTTACCCTAAATGGAATTTTAAATGGTCGTTGGTTCTCATTTTAACCACACCTTTTCTAACTATCCTCTAAAAAAAAAAAAGGGGGAGAAGGTTCCAAGGTTATCAAAGACTCCCCAATACCAAAATACCAAACTTTTCTTCAATGTTTGACAATTTTTTAAGAATTTTTAAAAACTAAGGAAATAAGTTCTTTTTAACACTGATGGACAAAACTACAATACCACAACTGGATTAGATGTTAAGAGATATTATCAGACTATTTGCAAAACAGATATTTCAACACAAATTGGCCAAACACACACTCCACCATAAGACAGTGTCATGCTGACCACAGAGGAGAAGCATTAAATAGCTCATACAGTATTTAATTTAGAAAATTCAATCTCTTCCCCATGTCACAGCAGCCATCAAGTTATTTGGCCCTAACCCTTGCCATGATCTTGTAAATCAGATTTCTGCAGTGTTCTTTTTAAAATCTTTTATTATGAAAAACTTTAAACATACACAAGAATAGAAATGAAATATAATGAACTCTCCTGAGCTCATCAAACAGCTTGAATACAATTAATTCTTGCCCAGTCTTGTTTCATCTGTCCCCACCTCTACATCCCCTCCCCCGACCACCATCCTCTGCCTGGCTAGATTACTTCTAAAGGAAATCTCAGACATCAGTATAATTTCATCCATAAATACTTCAGTATATCTCTTTATAAATTAATTCTTAAGTATATCTCTTTTAAAAAAATATATTATTTTCTTTACAACATAGCTAAAATCACATAAAAAATTAACAATTCCTTGAATCTCCCAAATACCTCTTCAACAGGTGGTTTGAATTAGGATTGGGTCGGTATGGTTTATTTGCCTCTTAAGTCTCTTTTAACCTGTAACAGTTTCTCCTCCCTTTTTTCCTTGCCATTTATTTGTTGAAATTGTCTTGTAAACTAGTAACTACGACAGGCATCTTCTCTCTTCCCACACGCATGATTTTTTTGGAACACTGACAGAGCAGACGTACCTGCTTTTCAGTGGCAGTGGTGCATTTTCCAGTAAGGGGATTATTAAGGACTATAGTGTAGGTCATTGTTCTCAGTTGATCACCTCCAGGTTCTGCAGTCCAAGGGGTAGATACTACATCTAATCACAGCAAATATAAAATGAGTTAGTTCCAGAAATTTGAAGGGTATGACTTTAAATGGAATCAAAGGGGTACTTTTAGAATTATTTAAATTTTTATTTTTGACCAGTCTTAACCTTGTAATTGCATGCTATAAGTTTGACATCAAAGAAAAGAGAGATTAAATGTTAGGCATTCTTCTTATATGTGACGTATACCCCATCTCTGATCCATTTATTTCTAAATTGTTTTCTATTAATATACTTTTTTGCTTTTTAGAAGGTAAAATAAAAGTTGGTTCATCTGTAGGCTTCTTTTTAAAGCCTCCAGTACCTATGAAGAGAAGTAATGACAACAGAAACAGACAGAACAACACTTTAACATTCCCCCCATTGAGGACAAAACTTTGAAAGACATTTATCATTATGCAACAATATGTATGAGAAATCATGTAATGTTACTGGCTTGTCTGCTGAAATCTTTAATCAAGCTAGGGTGATGGAACATAAATGCTTATATAAATTTTTCTATATTAAGAAGGCTATAGGATCATCTCTCTATATTTATGGCAAGATCTACATCAAAATTCTCTTTTATTTGCTCAGGGACAACACAACGAGTAAAAACACACTTGAAAAGAAATATAGCTTTAGAACAAAGCACTATACAGTGAAGTCCATTTCATGCAAGCCAAAAAGTAGGAAACTATAGATAGACAAAAGCATTATGAACTCTATTTAAAGACCTGACTGAATCACCCAGTGCTGCTAGCACAAATGGACTTGGGCAAGTACCAATATGTTTGGCTTCCATTCACCAATATACTAAAGTATAGGAGCCTTTATCTACCAATTACTCATCACCAAAGGAATGAAGCAAGATTTTATGATATAGCCAATTTTACTCAACTTCTTTTATACGGGTAGGCTTAGGGATTTAATGAGGGATCCTAAAGTTACCTTTTGAGTATTTGGAAAAATCTTACAACTAAATTAAAAAGGCAACATCACAAACCATGGTATCTATCACCCAGAATTTTTTGTAAAAATGATTTATTTAGGTGTACATGAAAGAAGATATACAATTAATTCTAAAATACTTTTCAGAAGATTACTTTGGTCATATGTCAGACTGTTTCAAGAAAATGAAACAAATGACCCATGGCTAATCAGAAACAGAATCTAAAGATATCATTGAATTCTGCTGTTAAAACTGCACACTATTCAACAAAGCGACTACCAAGGAGGATAAAAGAGAAGTTTCTGTTTTCCTACGTATGTTACACTTGTATTTTCACCTATGTTATCAACAAGGCCTACTGAATATCATGTGCCAAAACATCACCTAATTAACATCATCTTGGAATACTCAATCCCCCAATATCTAAGTAAAGCTCATCACAGTAGAAAAAATCTGGAAAGAAATTATAAGAAAAATGGCAACACTACACAAAAGGACACACGAGCCATTTTAACATATTGAGCTGAAGTAATAAAAGGCAGGAATTATAGAACTTTAAGAATCCTTTGATGTAATAAAGTCTTAAAACTGGTGAATCTTCACACTCATTAGGATGGCTATTATCAAAAAAGAGAAAGCAAATAACAAGTGTTGGCAAGGATGTGGAGAAATTGGAACCTTTGTGCATTGCTGGTGGGAATGTAAAATGGTGTAGCCGCTGTGGAAGATAGTATGGCCATTTCTCACAAAATTAAACATTGAATTACTATATGATGCAGCAATTCCACTTTTAGGTACAGACCCAAAAGAACTGAAAGCACGCACTTGAACAGATATTTGTATATCAATGTTCACAGCAGCATTATTTACAATAGCTAAAAAATATAAACAACCCAAATGTCATTAACAGATGAATGGATAAAAAAAGATGTGGTTATATGTATACACTAGACTATTACTTAGCAAAAAGGAATGAAATTCTGACACATGCTACAACATGGATGAACCTTGAAGGCATTGTGCTAAGTGTAATGCTAAGCCAGTCACAAAATATTGTATGATTCCACTTACATGCAGCACCTAGAGTAGCCAAATTCACAGAGATGGAAAATGGAACTGTAATTATCAGGAACTGGGGGGAAGGGAAAATGGAGAATTATTGCTTAATAAGTACAGAGTTTCAATTTGGGAAGATGAAAAAGTTCTGAAGATGGGTGGTAGTGATGGTTGCACAACAATGTGAATATCCTTAATGCTACTGAACTGTATATTTAAAAATGGTTAAAATGGTAAATTGTATGTTATATGTATTTTACCATAATAAAAAAAATTAATGATTCTAGGTGAAGGGCATATGGGTATTGTTATACTATTCCGACAACTTTTTTGAAGGTTTACATTTTTTCAAAATGAAAAAGTTGAGTAAAAAGACTTACAACTGAGCATTTAATTATAAGAATTGTCATGTAAGTACAAAGATTAAAAAGAGTACAGATTTAAAAGTTCCCTAATTTAAAAAATAACAGATTTGGTAGCCATTTTAATGCTGGAATTAGATGAAACCCATAAATAATTGATTATATAAAAATTATTAAATTCTCAATATTTTTAAAAAGGCGGCTTTGAAACTCAATCTCAAGAAATACAACTTTGATCACCAGGTAACAAGGTCAGAGGATAGCAGTACAGTTTGCAGTCACAAGCAGATTCTCTTTTGGGGCAAAACTTCTGATTAATTCTAGGTCTTACCAGCAATATGTCTATAACAGTTTAGATTTGGAATTAGCCAGAAGACTTTGCTTCCCAAAGCCATTTATAACATCAGATAGCAGAAATAATCATCCATATTGAAGCCAGATATGATATCAGACAACAAATGCAGTTGTGTTTCAAAAAACAAACTTCATTTAGTAACAGCATGGAATAGCATGTTAGTTCCTCCTGAGTCTTTTCAGCCATAAAAATAGCAGTGCAACATTAACAGGCATTATTACAGAAAATTAAGGGAAATAATGTATCCAACTCTTATGAAATATCAAGTTCCCCAGGTAGAAATGAATAACAGTAAAAATAGATTCAAAAGAGATATCATAAGTTAAATATAAGCTACTGAGTGAAGAGGAAGATTTATAACTCTCAAATATTCAACATTTTTGAAACTGGAAGAATAGAAAAAAATAAATGATTTTTTAAAACTGTGAAACTCTTAATATAATCAAAATTCAATAGCTATCAATCACAATAAAAATCTCCTTACTACCCTACTGTGAATAATAAGAAAAAAACTGATTTTTGTACCTAGAATGCATAGCAATATCATCTATGAATATATAATTATGTTCACATAAAAGTTTCAAATAAAAAAATAACATCTATTGGTTAATAAAATACCAGATTATAAACTACATTTAAATTGACCATAGAATAACTTTCTCTTTGACTATGTCAAATGACTCACCTTATATGAATCTCTGTTGCTGCTGTGTTCTAATTTCATACAGCAAGCTAGCCTGTGTGCTCCCAAAGCTAATAAAATATTTTAAAACACTTAGGATAAATTCAGTTTCAAACTAACTATAAGCTTATTTGAGATGTTTACCAAAATAGATCTTTTAACACATAATCGATTTATGAGTACAACCAATTTCCTACATAGAACTTTTTTTTGTATTTTCATTGAAGTATACCATAAATACTGTAATCTCAAGTATATAGCTCCATGATTTTCACAAAGGAAATGCACACATGTACCACCACTCAGATCAAGATATAGAATTTATATCAGCATCCCAAAAGCTCCCTCCCAGTCCTTACCTGCCTGACTCTCCACAATGGTAATCACTATGCTGACTGCATGTCCATAAATTTGTTTTGCCTGGTTTTTAACTTTATATAAAGAAATTATATAGCATGTACTCTTTTGTATCTGGCTTCTTTTGCTTAATATTGTGTCTGAGAAATTTACTCATATTGTTATAAGTAGTAGTGGTTTCTTTTATTCATTACTATATAGTATTTTTTTGTGGGAACATACACACAATTTGTTCATTCATTCTATTACTGATGGCTATTTGGACTGTTTTGAGTTTTGAACCACTACAAATAATGCTGCTATGAACACTGTAGCACATGTCATTCAGAGCACACATGTACCCATTTCTGATGGGTATATACCTAGGAGTGGAATTGTTGATTCATAGAGAATTCACAGCTTTAGTAGATACTGCCAAACCATTTGGCAAAGTGGTTGTTCCAACTTATACCCCACCAGAATTCAGTTGTTTCACAATGGAACTCTTCTGAATTGAGTTTAACCCAATTGAATTGGTACCTTAATGAATAAATTTAGCCTTAGTTTTCAAAGGGTCTGAACTTAATTGTATCATATGCCTAATTAAAAAATTATACTGTTCACATGTGAATTTAACCAAACGTAAATACCAGTTTATATATCACCAAATAAAATCAAACATGTCTAGTTTTTTCCTCCTCACAACAAAAATCAGTTTTTATATTAGGCTCAACCCTCTAAGGATAATAAAATCCTCCCAAATTTATCATTAGGTAAGAAAACAAGGACCAACCTATTATATTTCTAGAATTGGCAAATTTCTGCATAAAACGTGAACTGGTGAACAGCAACTCAAACATTCTCTGAGCACTGATATGAAAAACACGATTGATATAAAGTCTTCCATGAAGATCTTTCTCAGGAATATTTTCTAGAAAAACAAAAACACAGACCAAAATAGATGAAACGAAGGAAAGGTAATTTTAAGGTTTTGTGGGGGTTTGTGGTTTTTTGTTTTGTTCTTGGCACAAAATGGTTTTTAAATGTGATTACAATGATCAGCACATTTCAGGACAGTATTAAAACCCTAAATTATAATTATATACATATATACTATATATAACTATACATAACTACATATAGTTAACTAAAGTACATATGATCAATATTTCAATTGCCAAAACCCAAAAGATACAGAAATATTTAACTTGAATGATACGAAACCTCCATCATATACCACTCAAAAGAATATTTCAAAAGTAACAAGGGCAATATGGAGACACATAGGATGGTTGCTACCACAACAATCAGTAAGTCCTATCTCTGAATGCTTATACATATAGCAAATATTCAGTCATCAATGGCTATAATATCTGCTGCACTCACTAGCTTGTCAGCCTGAGTTATAGTTCAACCTGACTTAATAATGCTGATTCCCCCACACAAGAATCACTGTATTCACAACCTATTCTCAATACCACACATTAAAAGAAGTAAGTAATCCTTCTGAAGAGTATTCTTCCAAGCTAGAAAATGCCAAACAGAATATTACATTTATTCTGGGAACTCAATAACGATAATTATGTTGAAAACTACTGGTAGCAAATGAAGAAGTCCAATATCTGCTCAACTCTTCTCATATTCCCTAGAAACATTATATAAAATATCCTATACTCATATGATGCTTACTATACATTAGACATTGTGCTAAGCACCTTACAAGTATTGACTCATCTTGTCCTCATTGCAATCCTGTAAGGTAAGTGGTGGTATCATCATCATCTCCATCGTACAGATGAGGAAACTGAGGCACAGAGAGAATTGCCAAGGCCCCATGGCTAGTGAGTAACTGATCTGGAATTTGAACCCACTCCAGCTCCAGAGCACACAAATTAACTTCTTTTTTATATTGCCAGAAGGTGTTTAAATTAGAAGAATCAAAAAGAAAAGAAAAGAAAAAAGACAGCTAGGAATAGAAGCCTGGTATAACAAAAGAAGTAGCATAAAGTAATCCAATATGAAATCTTAATGATTTCAGGACTGGGATTATTTATTATTATTTCAAGAATTATCCCCCCTCAACACAGAATGAAAACTGTGACAAAGCTCCCCATATTTCAGAAATCAAGCCCTAAGAACTATCTATGTAAACCATCTGTCAATATTACTCAGTTTGGTTAAGTAAAAGGGCAATAGTCTATGGATCAGAAAAACTCTTCTAGCTCTGGCTTCATTTCCCACTATCTTTATTTCTCTCTCATTAAATGATTTGTGTCTTTCTATTTTGTTACAGGTACAAAGAACTTAGGGATAACAGGTAGATACTGACTTTCCTTCTCCCTGCAACAATACTATATGCAGGCAAAAACTATTCACTGCAATTTCAAATAATGGCGCCTTTAGTGTAGAAATGAATCATGAAAGTAGGCAATTTGCTAAAGTTTTGTGAGGCAACTTCCCAATTAGTCTTGGGAAACAGCTTTTTTCTGATATAGAAGTATTATAAACTGTAAAAATAATTCAAATATTTACAAAGAAAGCAAAAAACTACAGGTAGATTCTATTGATCCTGCTCATTTCTTTCACAGAACCTAACCTAATTTGTAATTCTGTTTTTAGATGATGTGTTTATTATCTCTCTCCTGCAAAAGTTCCATGTGAGTAGGGACCAGGTTCATTTTAAACACCTATGTATATCCAGTGCTTGGCACATATGAAGTGTTAAATAACTATTTTCATGTGAATAAATTACTACTGAAAATACTAAAAAGTATCTTAGGATCTACTTTTATTTCAATAGCTTTGAATTTGCAACCATATTTTAAAAAACTTTTTTATTTTGGAATAGTTTGAGATTTACAATTAACTAGGCTTTATCTTTTTTTTTCCCAGTAACATCCTTTCCTGTACAAGGATCCAATCCAACACACCATGTTTCATTTAGTTGTTATGTCTCCTTAGTCTCCTCAGATCTCTGACAGCTTCTCATTCTTTCCTTGTTTTTCATGATCTTGACATTTGAAGAGTACTGGTCAGGTATTTTATAGAAGGTCCCTCAATTTAGGTTCCATCTCATGTTTTTTCATGATTAGACTGGGATTATGGATTTTTGGAAAGAATACCATAACAGCAAAGTGCCCTTATTATCAAACTCAGGGAGTACAGGATATCAACATGATTTATGATAATGTTAACCTTGATCAGTTGGCTAAAGTAGTATCTGGAAGATTTCTCCACTGTAAAGCTAGTATTTTTCCCTTTCCATACTGTATTCGTTGGAAATGAGTCACCAAGTTCAGCCCACACTCAAAGGGAGGAGAACTAAGCTCCACCTCCTAGAAGGGGGAGTATCTACACACATCATCTGAACTCTGTAAGGAAGATTTGTGCTTTCTCTCCCATTTGTGTATTTATTCAATCACTTATTTTTATCAGTATGGACTCATGAAAAGTTATTTTATTCTTCAGGTTATAATCCAACACTATCACTATTTTGTTGCTCAAATTATTTGATTTGGCCATTAGGAGCTCTTTCAGGTTGACTCCTATATTCTAAATTATTTTGATACATTTCTTCTTCTTTCTTTTTTTTTAAGTACTTACTTACTTTCTAGCACTACGACATACTCCAGGCTCATCTTATATCTTCCCTACTCAGCCCTAGAATCAGCCATCTCTCTATGGAGCCCTGCAACCATAATTTTTCAAAAGCAAGCTTCTTGTTCATACTTAAAAGGAAACAAATTACACTTATATATATGTATCTTAATACAATATTTTCTCATTTTTAAACCCCGTTATTGGATAAGATACTCTGAACTATAACTGATAAAAACAGAATTTGTAGTATCACTACCAGAAATTAACAGTAATATCTTTTGTATGTAAATTTGTTCAAGGAAGTAAATATATGAAATAAACTATTTCCATCTGGGATTATTCATTCATGAAGTTCATGATACTTTAAAGCCTCCTATCCAAATAACATCACCAATAGTATTGCTGTAACATATTAAGATAGCAGGTGGTACTTTAAAAGTCAGGAAAGGAATACTGCTCAACCCAGTAGCAGGTTACTAATTATTTCCAATAAAAAGGAAATATTATTTCAAACATATCAGTTTGAAAGTGGCCAATAGAAATGGTGTAAAGTGGGACAAATAAACATAAAAGAAGTACATGGACATGAAAAAAACTGAAAACATGCTGGCAGTCTTTTGAGGGTACATGAAAAATGTATTAGGTAGGTATGTAAGAAAAGCAATTGATTTGGAGTATAACTTAATAACCAAGGACACATAATTTGTTATATCTTCCATTTTCTAAAAACCAGTAACCTGCTATCTTCTTGACTCAGGGCATTCTTTACGCCTGAAAAACCAAGTTCAATTGGAGTGTGTTATTCAAAAATCTGACTAAGGTAACTGTGTCAAGGTTACCTGGTTTAGCCTCATGGCTGCTTCCCTAACATGCTAGTTCATTTCATGGCTTTTTCTCTGGCTTTCCCCAGAGGTCTATTTGTCCTCACCTTTACTATTTAATAAGTATCATCTGATTTTCTGATTCCTGTTACTCTTTGCTTGGCTTTGCCTCTAATTCATCTTGTTCTGTCAGCTACAGATCATGGATTCCAATTCTGTTATTCTTATACGTCCCTCCCACTGCCTAATCTTTGCTTCAGATTTAGCTTTTCAGCACCAGTGACATGGGTTAGGAAATCCTGTCACACTACGTTCTGTCACCATGATATAGCCGGGTGTCTCATACCCTCAGCCAGTTTGTCAGCTTTCACTCGTGGCTCTAACTCCTGGGCAGATGTTTCACAAGGCTTCCCATAACATAATAGAAGAGGAAAGATGGGAGAAGAAAATCCTGATAGCAGCAGAAATATATCTCAAAAAAAAGTAGCCACAATTTCTTTATACTTGTGGATATGGGTACATTGTGTCAACTTGTCTTCATTTTCCAGGAAACTCAGATGTTTTAAACCCTCCCCTAAACTGGCCAAGTCTGTTATCTTTACCTGGCTGGGAAAAGTCTATCAGCAATGACCCTTTAGATAAACGAAGAAGTCTGTGGTTTCTTCTATAAATTGTTATATATCAGAGTTTTAAATTATTAATAGTAATATGGTTTAACATATTAAAACAAAATGCTTAGCATTTTGTTCAGCAGCTGGGCATCCACAGCCCATTTCTGGAAGTACAAAAATATCCCTAAAAAAGGCACCCTTCTATCTTGGTGGGTTCTAAACTGCCTAGTATAGACTAAGAGCTTTAAAAAAAAAAGCCAGTTAAAGCAGATTCTAGTCTAACTTTCCCTCTCTGGGCTTTAGTTAAACTCCACATCAAAGGGACTGGGCTAGAAGTTCCTTCAGGTCCCTCCATGAGACACTTCATCATGCTCTGCTTTGTTCATTCCTGGCAGGGATACATGGGTCTAGGGGGAGTCTCTACATCAAAACAGCCCAGTGCCCCCCCAAAAAAACTATAGTCTACAGGTAGTAGAAAGGGGAAAAAAGAAATCTTTTCATTTTCTCACTCAGCCTGCTCACTATAGTAGATCAAAATTCTATCATTTTAAATAAAATGATGTTTAAAGTGATCTGCCATCCACCTAGCTCCCTCTAAACCCACACACATATTTCCAAATCTCCTAGGATGGTCTACTTCTTTAGACCTTTACCTTTGTCTCTCCAGTTCATTGACTTCAAGAATCTTTATGATGTCACAACTTTAAAAATATTAAAAAAATAGATTCATTATCATGCCCATTTAATATATATGACAAGCCCAAGAAAGTAGTTAGTACTTGATTTGTTATCTAACGATAATCTAGTAAGAAAAAAATCATCACCCTATTCACTTTAAATAAAACCTCCACAAACAGAGGGCTGAATGTTTCATGTCAATTTTTCCTTCCACACTTCCACAAAGCCAAATGGTCTTTAAAGGGGCACCAGCAAGGAGCAAAATGTGATCAGGGCTCACATGCAATACAGAAACTATGCCACAATTATTCCTTCTTTATTTATAGATATGTACATTTTATGAGTTTTAATAGTATCCTTTATGTAACTTATCATTAATGATATTTTTATAGGACCTCAATAATTAAACTACTTTTTAAGGACCATTCTTATAAAACAGCAGGTGAGAAAGAGGGGAAAAAAAAAAATCCTTGTTTTGGTGTCACTTACCTATTTGGCCACTGGGAGCCAGAGTAGATCTTCCTACAGTCCTAAATTCAGTCAGACAGGATATGACTAATTCATGCCCTGCTGCATACTAAAAGCATGAATGGTAAGGACACTAACAGTTGATAACCTTGATCTCTCCAAATGTCTCCCACTGCACTTACTTCAATGTCAATGATCTTACAGGTTTTTTTTAAAGTCCTTAAAATGCTTACTTATAAAGTATGACAAGTTCCAAGTTATTGGTGCTAACTTAGAGAGCACATGATTTGCTATAAAGTTTCCTTTAAAGATCTACTTTTTATTTTTATTATATTCTCTACTTTTGCATCTCTCTCCCCCCCCATAAAATATATTCTTAAACCTGAAACATGAGAAACATTAAAGCTTTGATCTCTTTCTTAGCCCTAAAAGCAGTATAACATGCAAACTAACACATTTCTTTTGGAAGCTTTAAAAATATGTTTAGAAAAATTAAATTTTATATTAGGGGAAACACATTAATATAGTAAATTTATGTTTATGTTGAAACGGTTGGGACATGGCTTGCATTGATTAACTCAATATTATTGTAATACAGTGGGGGTGCCTATTCTTCACTCCTTCCAAGTTAAAGGTGCTCAGTTAGGATAATTCATGGCCTCTCTATATCCCTTTACTCATTCAACCCATAGGAAGTGGATTAGTGTTAGGGACTGAATGTTTGTGTCCCCCTAAAATTCTTATGTTGAAGCCAGGTGGGCAGCTAACCCCTAGTGTGGCTGTAATTGGAGATGGGGCCTCTAAGGAAGTAATTAAGTTAAATGAGGTCATAGGGTAGGACTTTGATCTGGTAGAATTAGTTTCCTTATAAGAGGAGACACCAGAGCACCTGCCCTCTTGCTCTCTCCCTCTCCCCCTCTCTCTCTGTGAGCAAGCACTGAGGAAAGGCCACATGAGGACATAGTGAGAAGGGAGCAAGCCAGGAAGAGAGCCCTCACCAGAAACCAACTCTGCTGAACCTTGATCTGGGACTTCTATCCTCCAGAATTATAAGAAAATAAATTTCCATTGTTTAAGCCTCCTAGTCCATGGCATTTTGTTATGGCAGCCCGAGCTGATTAATACAGTTAGTCAATATGGACGGAGTACGCTGGGCGGGCTTGGCACACCTCTGTCCTCCTTCTTTCTGGGATGTAGGTGCCCAGAGAAGCTGGTACTGCTCCAGGGGCAATCTTCCCTCTAACTGGGGAGGAGTTTGAACATGGCCCGTGATTGATGGGTAAGTCTATCTCATTCTTCAACTCCATCAGCAACCCGCCCATCTTTCACGCACACCTACATCCTCTAACTTCATCACTGTTAATATCAGAGGTGATATTTTGGCCTCTATCTGACTTGGTCTTTGTTTTCTTTCCCAATTTGGTTACAAGAGGGTGGTCAAGAAGGACTGCCATTTGTTGAGCCCACTCAAGACCTCATGTATACATGCATGATAATATAAAACATATAATAAAAAAATCATCCAGAATATAATACTTTTGAAATTCAGAAGGCCTTTGGGTCATGATTCTGATAATTATTTATCATTATATTAGAATTAAGCTAAATCTTTCTTGGCCTTCTAAAACCAAATAAGTTTCTTTTTAATGCCATATGGAAAATTATCATTTGCCTTGTAATAAATTTCAACTATAGAATTTTCCCCCAAAAGTGAATCGAAATTAAATGGAAATTTTAAAAAATTAAATGCAAGGAGTATAGTAAAAATAAATCAAATTCAGGAGCAATTATGATGAACTATCCAAGCTTCTGCCTTCAAAAATTCATCCCATTATTCTAAAATATAACCACAGTCAAAAGATTGTATCTTCACACACAGAAAGTTGAATATTTTTCTGAGTAACATCAGTGAGTAAATTTTTTAAAAAAAATCATTTACTGATAGAATGATTCCTTTTCCAGAAATTTTGAGAATCTTCTTTATTCCTTTTCAGAAGCTATATAATAATTTAAATTAATATTCATCTCAGAATGTACCCTTGCCATGATTACTTGCTTTCATAATTATACACAAAACAGGCTTAAAGTAACATTTGCTAAGGTGTCTTTTTTAAAAAGGAGGAAAAGAAAAAAGAATTTGGGAAGTACTGGGGTAAAGTAAAAAGACTGGACTGAAAGACTTGGTCACTAATCCTAGCTCTGCATAGTTAAGCTACATGATTTTAGATTTTGCCCCTCCAGGTCTTATTTTCCCTACCAGTCAAATGAGGGGTGGCCTAAATGAATAACAGGTAACTTTACCCATAAAATGTGAGCATCTTACACTGCCTGATATATAGCAGTGGGCATGCAGCTTTTGTGTTAATAGATTTGTTTTTCCATTGGCACTGTTCCACCTCCATTGCCTTAAGGGTTGGAATTTTAAAAGCTAAATGTGATGAAGATTTTAAATTCCAGGCTTCAGAAGGAAGTGGAGATAGGTTAGACTTAGTAGCCTCTTTCTCCTATTTTCTATAAACTTCCAATCCTTTTTTGGTTCTTTATAGGGTGAGACTGGATCTAACGCAACTAAATTCTCAATCTGCACATACCCAATGCAAAGATAAACATTTAAAGATATAACTGAAATTTTATTAAAATTTATAAGAAATTCTTTACCTTCATCAAAAGAATCTGAAGTGCTGCTTTTGTCCAGAGAAAGATATTCATTTTTATTCAAGTCCAGTGATTTTGATGGCACTCTACGTAACCTCTTTTCTGAAGTTAGTAAAGGACTCTTTTTTATCTGTTTCTCACTTTGGGGGTCCTCTTTCCCTAACCCCTAAAAGACAAACAACCCAGTTTAAAAATAAAAAAAACACAATCTTTAAGCTTAGATTTTACAGTGAGAACTTTAATGTTAAAGATGCTTTAAATACAGCTCTTTGAAAAATATTCACAGCATTTTGTTTGTTATACTTGCATCACATTTCCAATGCTGCTAAATGTCAGCCCATAAAATATTAGTAAATAATATATATCATTCTGAAGTCATTTTCTTACACAGTAATGAACAATAAATTTATGAAAAACATCATATAAAAAGAACTCATAGATAGTTTACATCATATGAATCACTTAAGCAGAAGGGAAAAGGCACAGAGGACAAAAATAATGGAATGATCAGTTTTCTGGGGTGGGCAAGACAGAGGAGCCAAACCCAGTTAGTTTCCCCAACCAAGTCTGCCCCATCACCTCAAGGAAGAGAACTCACCCATATCTCAAGACCTAAAGGGGAAAGGGAAAGAAAATGGAGAGATAAAAGTCACATAAGAGTACAGTGGGGGAGAGAAGATTAAAAGGGAAATTAATTTCACAGCAAACTCATAAGAACACAATTGGCTTTGCTGTAAAGGGACTAAGAGATTAGGCATTAAAATATATTCAACATATGTTATCTATACTTTCTGGGATGGTTTGATAAAGATATATCATTTCTACAATAAATTTAATGCTAGGCATTAAGTACGAATGCTATTGTTATGTTAGTAGTCAAGTAGAATAGTACTGTATTATAATCAGACTTAGTAGAATATAAAAAACCTATATAAACTATACAGTAAAATATTTTCTTGCATTGTCTAATTGTGCACAGATGAAAGAGAGCAAAAAGCATATAGACAATCCTTATACTTCCTGTCCCATGAGATCCTTGAGCAGCACTGAACAGAAGAAACAGCTCCAGGGAGGATACAGGTTTCCATTGGCCACTCAGAAAGCAGAATAACAACTGGGACCCAGGACACAATTTCTTAGAGGATTATATTAACCTAGTCAGAAGATTGATTCTTCAAGCAGAGATTACTGCTAAAATCAAGATGATTTATTTGGGAGTTCCAACTATTATATAAAGCAACATGCTTATTTAGCTGACCCAGGGCCTCTTTAACAAATACTAAGTAGAGCGAGTTTATCTGCAGCTCCACAATTGTTTCTCCTCTTATCACAAACTAAGTTATATTTCCTATTATAAAAAACATAGATAGATACTTATAAGAAAAATAGCAGTCACTATATTTTAGTGGTTGGCACCTAGATGGTTTTTATTTTCTCACATGCTCTTCTATAACTCTATTTGAATTTTTCCAAATAATATTA
The DNA here is from genome assembly GCA_023783475.1 of Daubentonia madagascariensis. Lineage (NCBI taxonomy): Eukaryota > Metazoa > Chordata > Mammalia > Primates > Daubentoniidae > Daubentonia > Daubentonia madagascariensis. The sequence goes on along the minus strand of JAKFHU010001631.1, from coordinate 11,778,874 downwards.
ATTTTATAACAAACATATTTTCATCCTGGAAAAAAGTTATTTCTGACTTTTTGTCATTTCCAACTTTGCTGGAAGTGAAAATGAAGCAAAGTAAGTGACATTTGATATTTGTTGACATCTGAGAATCTCACCATACTGCTCTTGAATGCAAAAGGAAAAGAAGGACCAAAACGTCTATATTATTTGTATTCCATAACCTGAAAACATCTATAACACCAATCCAAACACTGATGAATATATGATCTATCTTAAAACTTCAAGTTATTCACCTCCTTTGCACCAGTAGTAAGCCACTAAGGGTCTCTAGATGGATACATTTTGCAAGAAATCCACAACACAAAGCCAGGCTGAGGTAGATGCATGACTGTTGCCTGAAAGAAGTTGATAACTTGGTGGCCTTTTACATAAATATATTCTCAATGTTTTCCCAACACATACTCAAAAGAGATGCTGGGAGTTCCCTGGGGCAGGGTAGAAAAGGACCATTGCTGGCCACATGCAGACTCACCTTCAATTACAACAGTTTATGGTTATTAGATACTTAATGTGTGTTAGGGACTGTTCTAAGTAGAGTCATGCATTGTTTAACAAGGATACATTCTAAGAAATGTGTCCTCAGGCAATTTTGTCATTATGCCAACATCACAGAGTGTACTTACACAAACCTAGATGGTACAGCCAGCCTACTATACACCTAGGCTATATGATATAGCCTATTGCTCCTAGGCTACAAACCTGGACAGCATGTTACTATACTGAATACTGTAGGCAACTGTAACACAATGATAAGTATTTGTGTATCTAAACATACCTAAACATCAAAAAGGTACTGTAAAAATGTGGTATAAAAGATAAAAAATGATACATCTGTATAGGGCACTTACCATGAATGGAGTCTACAGGAATGGAAGTTGCTCTGAGTGAGTCAGTGAGTGAATGTGAAGGCTTAGGACATTACTGTACACTACTGTAGACTTTATAAACACTGTACACTTAGGGTACACTTAATTTATAAAAAAAAAATTTCTTTCATCAATAATAAATTAACCTTAGCTTACTGTAACTTTTTAAATTTATAAACTTCTTAATTTTTTAAAAACTTTTGACTCTTTTATTATAACACTTAGCTTAAAACATACATTGTACAACTATACAAAAATATTAAAATACTTTCTTTCTTTATACCTTATTCTATAAGCTATTTTCTATTTTAAAATATTTTAATTTTTTTTTTTTTTACTTTTTAAACTTTTTTGTTAAAATATAAGACACAAACACACACATTAGTCCAGGCCTACACAGGGTCAAGATCATCAATATCACTGTCTTCCACCTCCACATTTTGTCCCACTAGAAGGTCTTTAGGGGCAATAACATGCATGGAGCTGTCATCTCTTATGTTAGCAATGCCTTCTTCTGGAATACCTCCTGAAGGACCTGCCTGAGGCTGTTTTACAGTTAACTTTTTTTTAATAAGTAGAAGAAGTGCACTCTAAAATAACAATAAAAAGTATAGTATAGTAAATACATAAACCAGTAACATAGTCATTTATTATCATTATTAAGTATTATGTACTGTACCTAATTGTATGTGCTATATTTTTACATGACTGGCAGTGCAGTAGTTTTGTTTACACCAGCATTAGCACAAACATTTAAGTAATGCATTGGGCTGCCACATTACGATGCTATGATGTCACTAGGCAATAGGAACTTTTCAGCTCCATTGTAATCTGAAGGGACCACTGTCGTATATGCAGTCCATCAATGACTGAAACATCAGTATGCAGTGCATGACTGTACCTTCATATATATTAATTCTTTTAATTTTTATTAAAAACCCTATGAGGTATTACCTCACTTTATAGTTGAGAAAACAAAGGCAAAGGTTAAGTAATTAAATTAACTTAAATAGTTAGCAAGTGGCAGAGGTAGAATTTGAAGCCAAAGTCCTGCTCTAAACCAAGAAATTCAGCTTTTGTCCCAAACTTGCATCCCCAATCAGCAGAACAAAAGCTCTGCAGTAAGAGCACTCTGAGCATTCAGAATGTGGTCTTTAAATACCACTCTTCACTAAGAAAATCTATGGCTCACTAGGAAAATGGGTGATGCTATGTCTGGGGCAGAAAATGTACAAAATGTGCCTGAAAGAAAGGAAGCCATCAAAGATATTAGTCATTTCAAAAAGACAAGGGAGCCAACCTGAAGGGGCTCCCACTGGCAGACGGGACAAACTGAGTATCAAAAAAAATAATGACTCCAAGTGATCAAAACTCATTGAAATTAAAACATTAATACACTTATAACAATACTTGAAAGAATAAAGGAAGAAACTGACTCTAAAGCTCAGTATTTAACCGGACCTGCCTGCTTTAGTAGGCAGCTTAAGAAGCATCTATTGTTACTCAAGCTCGGAGGCTCATCTCCCTTCAAAATAGACTCTTTCTACCACACACACTACGCACCCTGGGAAAAAATTCTGCTACCTACAAATTCCTCCATCTTGTTATTTTTTAAATTATATTTATCCCCCTTATAGACTGATACTCGGGGAACTGCCTGGTAGCTCTGCTGCACTTTATCCAGATCGGAACAAAATCACACATTTTTCCAACATTACCCCTGCTACCCATAGACTTAAAACTTTTCTCCTAAAGTAAAGTAGCAGCCTGACATCTGAGGTTTTTAAACATTTTATATATTGTATTTTTATTTGATCTTATATTATGATTAACACATGGCAGTATAAGATATATTTTAAAAGAGATATTATATACTAACTCCTTTTGCTGAATTCCCATCGAGTGACTGTGTCTCTGAAACCCGACTAATTGATTCACGGGTAAAACCGATTGACTTGGATAATTTTTCATCTCTCTCCCCAGAGTTATCCAAGCTGATTCGTCCTGGACTTCTGTAAGAAACACATCAGTACAGAAAAGTAAGGTCACCTCCACACAAATAAGTGATTTGGTTTCCTCATTGAGGTCCTTTTCTATTATAAAGCATTTTGACAACAAATGATTATTATAATGTAACAAATAAGCCTCTACTTATAGTAAAGCTATCTTCTTAGATCACATGTAAATTGACTTCAATTTTGAAAATAATTAAGATATTGCTCATATGAGACTCTATAAATTTCAGAAACCATTAAAAAATTAACAAAGTACATGTGGACACAACAGTGACTAATCAAATGAATACTGCTTGTTTAAATTTCAATGGTAGATTATCACAAAGCTTCAAAAGGAATAGAGTGGATGTGTGAGTTGGATACCAGTCTGCACCAAAAGGCAGTTTTAGATCTTCCTTCTGACCCACTCCCAGCTGAGATGGCGAACCCCTCCCAGAAGTGGAAGCTCACGATGTCTGCGCATAGAGCCCATCAACCAATCCTGCCCCCTTCTCATTCTTCTCAGCCCTAAGAACAAGGCTTACGAGATGGCTCAAGTGATCATAGGAATGAGACTACAATAAATGTCCTGGGGTCTGCTTTCCCTTTCTCAGGGAGTAAAAAGAAAGAAAAGTTTATAAAATACAAAAGGAGCACAACTGATCTAATTTCCAGGGCTCAACTTCATAGAGCAATTATTATTCCCATATAATCATTGCTATGTATAGACTTAAAACTCTTCTCCTAAAATAACGTAGCAGCCTTATGTCTTAAGCTATATTATCCTGAGGAAGGAATAAAAAAAGCTAAAGGGTATTTCAATCCTATTTAACTCTGCCCAAATAATAGGAAGGTCTGCTACCAAGTCACTCCTGGCCAGGCAGAATGACAGAGCTCTGAGGGAATCAAATAAGAAAAATGGCTCCTTGGGATTAACCCACGAGCTGAGTGTCTACACTTTAGGACTTTAAGGATAGAGGTGAGATGTGAAGAAACAGAGAGAAAAGGAGTAGGAAGAGGGTAAGAGAGATTAAGAATGAAGAGAAAGAAGATGAAAGAGCTGAGGAAATAAAGGTTTAAAACAGATATGCTTCTTTCAGAGACTGGAAAAATGTGAAAAGAAGTGAAAGACAGAATGAGGATCCTGCCTGTTTTCTTAGAAAACACTCAATCACCAAAAGAAAAAAATAGCAGCTTTGCTGGTGACCTCAAAAAGCTGGTCCTAAGAGTGTATGAAGCAACTAGTCAAAAATATTTATTCTTTCCTTCTTTGAAGACTGGAAACTTTTCAAGTTGGCAGGGACCTTGAAGATCATCTAATCCAACTGCTTCATTTCATGGATGAGTAAACTAAGGATCAAGAAGGTTAAAATTTATGCCTGAGGTTGCTTAGCTGCTTGGTGGCCCAGACTAGAATCTAGATCTTGTTTACCACAATCCAAGGCTCTTTGCATTAGAGTAATCACTTTTCTATCCAACACCAGTACCTGACAGAGCCTAGTTAACTTTACAAGGGGAGCAATACAATAGAAATTTTTAACTGTAAAAAAAAAAACTAATAAAATATACATGTGCAACCACATTAAAAAAGACTATAAAATATTGATGCTAAACTGAAACAATATAAATAGGATCAGCATAACTACAAGACTATCTAGATGAGTAAAATTTTTGTATACACATTGAGACTTTCAAAATATTCCCATTTTAAGATTTATTTGCTATAGAATTTTTTAATAACAGCTTGAAGATATAATCCACATACTATAAAATTCACCTCATTTGAAGTACACAATTCAGTGGTTTCCAGAGTTGTACAACTATCACCACTGTCTAATTTTAGAACATTTTCATCGCCCCAAAAAGAAACCCTGTACCCATTAGCAGTCACTCCCCATTTTCCCTTCCTTTCAGCTCCTGGCAACTACTAATCTACTTTCTATGAATTTACTGCTTCTAGACTCCACTTCACATATGTAGAATCATACAATATGTGGTCTTTGTGACTGGCTTCTTTCACTTAACATAATGTTCACTATAGAATTTTAATGTATTATCCTTAATTGCTTTTAATTCTATGGCCTCAATTTTCATCGGACAAAATGCACTGTTATTTGTACAGGTTAATAAAAATGTCCACTCTTCTAAATGAATCCTCATCAGTCAAAAATAATCTCTCTCTATTCTTACTTTGTTTATCACATTATCTATTACTCCTTTATGGCTCTTACCATTTTTTACCTTGTATAATAACTATTTGTATTCTCACAGAACTATACATTCCTTTCATTAATGTATTCACGCCAAGCACTATGCTAGGGAATCCTTGAGGAAAAGTCGTATTATCACTGTATCCTTCAAAACACCTACCATCTAATTTACTTTATTGTTACCTATAAACTCACAGATTTCACTAGGTACTTCTCTAGATCCTTAATAATAAGGCTTACTAAAACTAGTCTTTAAGCAAATCCTAGGTGCCCTAGTTACACAGTTAACATTTCCTTGTATGTCCAGTATTTGCTTACCTATTTAGCAAACTTTCTCTGTCCACCTTTCACCTCATTCCACCACAGAGAACAAAGAGGGAAATTGCACCCAAGGATGAATTAATAAAAATTCAGAATTAGTAAGATCTAAAATAATTCTGTTTTGATTAATGATTAATAAATCTTTACATTTCAAAACATTTTAGTTTACCTTGGCTGCACATTATCCTCAATCGACAGTGATAAGTTTTCCATCTCTTCAGCATTTAAGCCTAGCTCAGTGCCATAGTTCTGCTGGAGCAGCTGCCAGAATTCCTGTCTAGTCAGGCTCTAAAATAACAGAAAAATTACACTGAGTATTGGAAAATATGAAAAATAATATAACATAGTGATTCAAAATATGAATTTTGAAGTCAAAATGACCTGTCATACAGCTACTAGATGTGTGGCTTTGGTAGTTATTTGACCTTTCTATACTCTCTGCTTTCTGTATCTATAAAAATGGGCTAATAAAACCTATCTGCCAGAGTTGATACGAGGAATAAATAAAATACTTTTTAAATGCATATTATCATAACTACTGTAAATAGGAGGTAAAAATGTTTAAAAATTTTTCTTTGTATAAAACAATTTGTTCATAGTTTCTGGCAATTACTGATCTACATTTTAAATTCTGCAATGCAACCAGTCTATCATGACCACTACCACGATCATTCAGTCCTAAACGTCAGCTCAGAACTCATCCTCTTAATCCATGATGTATCTGAATATTTTAACTGTTTTCAAAACCTTATATGCCAATAAACTTTAAGTTATATTTTCCTAAAATATAAAATGCAAGAGGCTGGACTTCAGAATATTTCCTTTGATTTATTTTTAATAAAGTCCAGCTTGTTCTTTCTTTGTAGATAGCATATCAGTGTTAAAATCATCAAATACAACAAACTCATGCATTACATAGCAAAACAAAAACAATAATATTATGATAACCAATGGTCTGAGTTCTAATAACATTATAGATAGTTAATTACATGATTAAGCAAGGTAGAAGGAGGCAGCATAACACTTGAAGCAACTGTTGGCAAGATTCTTTATCTCTCTCATTCATTCAACAGATATTTATTTAGTACCTAACAAATGTGTATTATTGCACTAGATGCTAAGGGGGATAAAAATGATGTATAAGTTAAACTCCTGGCCCTCAAACAACTTATAATATAGTTGAAGAGACATGGGAGCACTTAAGTTATATGACAAGATATAATATGATTATGCATTAAAGTAGTGGTAGAATCACCATGATATGACAGTCTAAAGGAAGGAAATACTACTGTGGATTAAAGGTGATCAGATAAGGCTTTACACTGGAGAAAGGTTTTGAACTGTGCTGAAGGAAGGATTTGAATGAGGGAATGGAGAAATGAGAAAAGTTGGGGAGAGGAAAACCAACTGAAAATACAGAATAAGTACATGAACATAAGCAATATTTGTCTTAAAATCAGTTAACAGTTTATCAACCTAATTGGAGTAAAAATATTAAGCTGGGAAATAGTACAGATAAATATAGATTTGATGGGGCCAAAATGTACAGATGCCTTGAATTCCTTCCTGATACTCCCTACAACAAATACAACTTCCTTTTTTCTTTTTCTTTCTTTCTCCTCTCTGTCCAGTAGCTATGGTATCTTTGTTTGTTATGTCATACTAGATGACCTTCATTATATTTCATGGGACCTTAAAGAGATTAAGAACAAAATATCTGCACTTCAGACCACTAGTTCCCAATCTGCCATGCTCAGATTACTAGGATTCCACAAGGGCAGGTGATGAAAATTCAGATAATATTATTAGTATTTCAAAAAGCCAAAAATATCCAAATAGTTACCTACAATAAAGCTCTTCAAGCTAAGTAAAATGTCAAGCCTCTTTGTTTTGAGCTGAATTATACTAACCTAGAGTGGATATCTCAGGCTGATAAGAAACTCTCATTAGAAATAATAATATCTAACAAATAGTGATGTTCTAATATTTATTATTTAATATATACCACTTATTTGGTAGACAAAGTCTTTTGAAGCATAGTGTTCATAGAAGAAAAATAAAAAGGACCATTATTGGTACAGAAAGTTAAGGAACCACTGTCCTTGACCCTAAAGGAACATGCACACATTTCTTTTCTGACTTCCACTCCAGAAGAGTCATCTGTAAACTTTTTTTTACAATAACAGCTCATACTACTAATAAACTCAATCTTCCAAAAACATCTTTTAAAATATTTTTAGTGTCATAAAAGGATGGTTATTTTTATAGAGAAACAAGCAATATTTCAATTGTGTGAGATTAATCTTTTATAAAAACTTTCAGAAAAATAGATATCAAACTATTCCAAATACAGACTAAAGCCAATAGATAAACCAATGATACTCAAACATCTTCCTAACAGTGAAAGAAATGAAACTTATACTATAAGCAAAATACCAACAAAAATGCAATTTTATTTAACTACATAAATAAACGTTTTAAATATTTTATATCAAATACTATCAGGCAGTTAATAACAGGGCAATTTCAATATACTTTTTAATCTATTAATTAAATATATATATAACAGGTTAACAGAAAACAAAGTAGAACTCATTCAATTCACCATCTTGTAGATTTACTAATTTGTTAAAAATGACTTTTTCTACAAAGTTCAGTCATCATAAAAATTACAGCTATGCTGAACATTCAAGCATTAAAACATATGTCCAGACTGATATTCATAATTCTTTCAATAATTAGCAGGAGAACCAATCTGAACAATCTTAAAAAAATCTATTTTTTAAACAAAAACTGACCACCTACCTGAGAACAAAAGAAGTCTCCCCGTTTCAGACTACAGAGTGGTTTAACAAAATAAAGATGAACCAAGCAGTAATCAGATAAGGCTCAAAAGTCAGAAGATCAATTTCTGGCCCAGAAAGCTTTGTATTCTAAGTATGCTACAAAGCAGAGCTCTAAATGTTTAATGACAACTATGTAAAATCGCTGCTTCAGTCTCTCAATTTTATTATGAGAAACTTTTCCTTATAGAAGACAAGTTCTAATGTAGTTTAAAGTACATTATTTGTCACTTCCTGGTCTGTAGTATCAGCACCCTTCCCAAGGCTGCAGGTCAGAATGCAGAATTGGAAGTTATACCTCACTCTACAGGTTCCTAAGCCACTCCTACAAGAAGAGGATAGGTAAACAGGGTTTTATTAAAGGGACAGTTCCCAATTTTTTCTGTTCTACACACAGATTAGAAACAACAAAAGGCAAATGAAAATATCTTGCTTATGCTCAATTCATGTAAAACACCTATTGCAATATTATTTTAATCTCCTTTTTAAAATGAACTGTATTAAGGGTTAAATTTTCTTTTCCATGCCAGTACTTTCTATTCAATTCTGGCAATGTCATTTTTGCTTCTTCACATGCCACTTCTGTAGTACTGATGTAGTAATCCCCTCAGACTCCTGCATTAACCCTTTACAAATACCAAGGATTCTCTTTGAGTATTGCAAATGGAAGATCAGGAAACAGCAGGAAGAGCCAGATGTTCAGGTGGAGCAATTCCGATAAGCACTTGGCAAATCTTTCATCGTTGAAAAGTTAAGGTAACATCATGATTACCAGTAATTCTTTCCTTTGAAAATATAACTGACTTTAGTTTGATCAGAATAATTTCCTGGCAGGGATCTGGACGATGATAAACACTACAGAGAGTCTCATCTACCAATTCCAATTTATTTCTCAGAAAAAAAGTTTTCTTCTAAATAAAGAATCAAAACTTGCCCTAATTTCTACCTAGTTGTTCCATTTACTTTAGTAAAGTACATAGACAGGTCAAATGCTACTTGATGAACTGCAAGAATCAACCTTTTTGATCATTTTATACAACAGCAGAATGAGAGAGCAGAGTAACACTAGGGAATACCACTCACTCAAATGAAGAAAGCACACTATGGGGGCTAGCTTCTACTGTCTAAAAACTGGTGCTTTTAGCATATTATGGTAGTTTTCATTACAGAAACTGTAGATACATATACCTACTCTACTATGGTGAACAAATAGCTATAAGAAAAATATATATTAACTGTATTGTAATTGATATTTACATACTTTTTGGCTAAATATAAAAATCCTTATATCAAATCACTGCTACATAGAGCAGAGGTCAATTCAGTAGGCTTAAGGGAAAACAGAACCTAGAACTGAGGCCCCACGAAAGCCTGAACATGCAAAGGGTAAGCAGAGGAGTGGCCAGCAAAAAATATTGAGGGAAATACCAGAGAGGTAAGGGGAAAATCCAGAAAGAATGATGTCATGGAAGTCAAGGGAAGACATTGTTTCAAAATGCAGGAAGTGTACAATGGTGTCAAATGCTGCTGAAAGGTCAGGTAAGATGAGCACATAATGAATACATGAATGGCAAATGCAAGCATCCAGAGAAGTGAAGCAGCCTGGCAAGCCGGGTCACCATGACTTGAGTGTGTGTGTGTTGGGGGTGGGAGGGAGTCAGTGGGGAAGGAGGAAGCAGCATCATGAGGAGGCTTGTATGCCATGCTAAAGAATTATCAAAATATAAAAAGCCACCTAGTGGTTTCACATAGAAAAGTAAGGAGTTCAGAATTGTGATTTTAAAAGCAGTGTTTTTAAAACTACTACTACTACTACTACTTGGTAACAACCTCAAGAACAGATTAGGGTGTTTAAAAGAGACAGTCAGGAGACTACTATAATGGTTCAAGCTAGACATGATGAGGGTCTTGGTGACCAACAAAGAGGTAAGAAACAGGAAAGGTCCAAGTTTCTGGCTTAGGTGACTGAGTAGGAGGTGGTGCGGTCCACTGACCAAGGTAAAATAGTTGGAGGAGTTCTGCTAATCAAAAAGGTAAAAAAGAGGAAACAATATAAGAATACAAACACTTCTACACTGCCAAGCTATTATATAGCAAATGTGACTAAAATAATTAACAATTTTACATTTATTTCTTCCACGTAGGTTTGAATGTTGCATTTATTAGATTTATGGCACTACTAGAAAACTTCTAGAATTCCAAGTAACTCCAAAAGGAATGATCTTTGGAGAGTGGCATGAGGAAGAAGAAGGAGATTTGATGAGGCTGAGCTGTCTACAGGAGAAGGCTGGACGACACTCTTTTAAAAGGTCTCAGAGGGTGACATCAGCTTTGTAAACTGACCACTATTTGGAGAATGGCCTCAGCGCTGTCACTGTCCTAGAATTGGGCTCAGAGAGATTGACTTAAAAAAGCCATACTCATAAACTGCATATACTCACTCAGTTGGAAATACACAAATGCATAGTTGGGAATATTCCTTTCTAGCGATGAGAAATCTTTTATTCTACTACCCACAACACCTGAATATCTTGGAAGTCAGATTAGTAATCAGAAAGTTGCATGATAAGCATAAAGCCAGAGCAAATGTAGACAGCTTTAAGGGACATTTACTGTGACGTTGGTGGGGCATGATTTCATCTCTGTCCCATCTCCATATACTTCTCTACTGATCAAAGTCTGCCTCTGTGATTCTACTTTACTGTCCTAAGTCTTAAGTTCTTGGCCTAAGTCTGACCAAGCCCCCTTCAGACTGACATATTCTTTCTTTATATATACTACATATATTCAATCAAATGTTTTAAACTCTTTTTTTACCAACACACTTGAGGAATAGGACACACTTCCATCACCCTTCTATTTAGTGATTCCCCAAATAGAGCTATGGTGATATGTATCAGAATTTGGAAAGGGTAGGTCTGTATACATTTAAAAAGCTCCCCTCCTCAACTCATCCCTGAATCTAACACATGTTACCTTCTTCTGCCATTTGAGAATAAGTCTGAATGCCATTCCATCTCCTTAAACCTTAAAATTCAAAATGGGTGCAGATTTCTGCTCTATTAGGCTCTGGATTTAAATATTCACTTTCAGGACGTACTCTTAAGTTTCCGAGGAGAGCTAGCTTCCCCGAAGCCCCCATTGACTGGCAAGAGAGACCACTATTATCTCTCTGAAAGAAAAACAGAACAAGTAAATTATGATTCTATACACATCCTGCCTACATTATTAACATCAGTAATTCTAAATACTATAATATAATAATATCAATAGGGATATGAAAGGATTGAGCTTTACCCCAAAAAAAATCTTTTAAATTTTAACCCTTGTTACTACTGATAACCTTATAAACGCTATTTTCTTAGTAATTCAAGTATACAGCAAATAACATTTCTTTTGGCAACTGAGGATACTTTAGTGTTTCAAGATAATCATTTGTTCTCACTGTACGTACTGAAGGTTAAAGAAATTGAGTTAAATATACATGGAACTTAGGGTATGCCCTGAATGGTGTTTCTGAAACTAAATTTATATCTGTGTTTTCTCCATCCTTTGCCTTTTCCTTGAGCTAAAAGAATTTAAAATATCTTTTAAATTAAGAGTAGTGGTTATTTGGACTCTAAATCTTTGAAATTCTACTAAATTGAGTCAATCAAAAAGTATTTATTGAGCATCTGCTACATATAATATACAATTTATTGTCCAAACTGGCACACTTTTGAAAGTAAAGGGGGCACAATTAATATTCACTTGGACAGAGGCTTAAACCCAGACAGTTCCAGACTACTGGGTAAACCAAGATGTATGCCAAACCAGCTCTGTGGTAAACACTGAGCTTGTCAACAGACATAAAACATGAACAAGACGGACATGGTCCTTGTCCCCAAGGTGTTTATAGTCAAGCAAGGAGAACAGAAATAAAATAAAGAATTGAAATTATAATGAATGTTATAAAAAAGAAGAGCAAGATGCTGTAGAAAGGTGAAAGAATGGACCTGACTTCAGGTTTATTAATGAGTTTCACTTAGAAATAGAGTGGGAATAAGAAGGTCACAGTTTCCAGGCAGAAAGGACATGTTTGAAGACCTAGCACAGAAAACAAATGTAGAACATTTAAGACAACAAGAATGCAGAGGGTATATTGAGATGTGGCTGGAGTGGTGGGCTAGATTATGCAGTCCCTATATGAAGTTTTAGATTTTTATTCCGAGGGCAACAGGTATTAAGCAGGAAGCTAAGATAAGCAAGCACATTTTTTAAAAAAAAGATAACTTTGGCTGTAGTATTGTTCAGGGTTCGACAAACTGTTTCAGTAAAGGGCCGTATAGTAAATATTTTTACTTTGTGGGCCATATGGTCTCTGTTGCAACTACTCAACTCTGCTGTTGTAGTGTGAAAGGCAGCCATAGAAATACATAAACAAATGAGCATGGCTGTGTTCCAATAAAACTTTATTTATGGACACTGAAATTTGAATTTCATATAATTGCCACGTGTCATGAAATATTATTCTTTTGATTTTTTTTAGCAATTTAAAAATGTAAAACTATTCCTTGTGTGCAGACCATACAAAATCAAGGCAGGACTGTGTTTGGCTCTGGTATAGAACACGTAAGGGGATAATAGCTGGCTTAAACTAAGCAAAAGAGCTAAGGGGTGGGGTGGGGAAGGGCCTAAAACTTATCTTGAATCATGGTTGCATAGTTCTTTACAAAAGACTGAGAAAACATCAATTGTTTGTATTAAAGAATGATGCTGCCACTGTCCTCTGGCCCCACAGATACCAGATACTCAATGTGCCATCTATAAAAGGGTGCTAAACTCAAAGGTTGTGAACTAAGCTGAAGTGCTATAAATTACTCCATGAATGATCATACTGACGGTTTAAACACATGTCTAAACATTGAGGACTTATGTTTCACTAAGTCAAATATTGGCAATAAACTGTCCTTTCTGAAGCAATGCATCTAAGGAGTCTTATGAATGAAAAAAAATGGTTCTTTTAAAAACATTCTTTTTCAAAGGCAACAGATTTGCCTCCAGTTCTTTCCCTCTTTTGTGGATTTATTTTACTGGAGAAATAAATAAAACATATGTACACAAACATGATTTTACTATCATTTTATAGTATTTAATCAAATAATTTTTCTAGATTAATTTGCTTTGTTTTTAAGGCTTTCTCATGCAAGATGTAAGCAGCAGTAACACATATTCACTTTTACTCTCAGATTCTCTAATTATATGTAAACATGAATATAATATTCTGAACTTAAATTATCTAAAAATATTTTGAATATATTTAAGTGCATTATTCAAATTTCTTACAAGGTTGTTTTAATAGAATTTTGTAGTTGTGCTGTGTATTTTATGGATTTTTTAATAAAATATTACACAAGGTTAAGAAATTTAACCAATGTGGCTTTATGACTTTAAAAAACTAGAAAGCAAATGAGGCTCACAAAGTTATAACACAATACCAAGACTATACCAAGCACCTAGCATTGTGCCTGGCACTTAATACTTTATAAATGGGAGTTGCTATTATTGTTGTTATAGATGGTAGCATGTTAAAAAAAAAAGACATTATTCTTCAACGATCACTAGGAGAATACAAGAAACATAGTTCTGGTTGTTTTTTTTTTTAGTTCCTTTTATGGGTGAATTCTACAGTGCTTAAAATTCCAGTTAGGACAGTTTTAAAACTCAGATCTCACTTCAACTTTAAGTTCTGTATAGTATTTAACACATAATATATGCTTAAACATTTATTTTTGTCTTATAGAGCAGAAACAGACATTAAATGTTAATTAAAATGAGAGTATAGTGTCCACTTGAAATTGAATTGCAAGTTCAATGTTAAAGATAACCAAATGATGCAGAGATTTAAAAGATAAAACTACTGTGAATATGGTCAAAGTACACATGCATTCATCAAAAACACAGATATCAGGATCTTTTCAAAGAGGGTTAAATTTTACTCTTAGCCAGTAGGTGCAGGGTTTCTCGGCTATGGTGGCCTCCAAAGTATCCTGGAATCCTTTCTTCCTCCAACTTCAGAGAGCTCTTTTCTTTTCCATTAAAGTGCAGCACTTAGTTTCTCCCTCAGCTGTTCTGTAAACCTGAACTTTATCACTTCCCTGAAGGTATTTGATTTTATAAGTATGCATCCCAACTTATTCGTGTGTGATCAGTGCAAATATAATTTTGGGAGGACACTCATATCCAGTGTATGACCAAACGTAGGCTGCGGGAACAGTCCTCGTTGCCTCGTTACAATGAAGGAACGCACCTCGCACCTCGGGGATTCCCTCAGCACTCAACAACTCGGTATTTGGGTGGGGTTAGCCAGGTCCCAATGGCAACACTGGAGTTTTCAGCCCGTGCTAGTTAGAGCAGCTCACGGTAATTATGAAATGGCTCTGGATGCGACAGGCCTGCCACGGGTGACCGAGGCTTCCTTCCCGAAGCCGACCTGGAAAGGCGGCGTGACGTTGAGGGGGCAGCGCGACTGTGTGCACCTGCTCCACGCCCTTGTAGGTGGGCGCCGCGGGCTGCCGCGTTCCCGCGGCCCGGAGCACCCCAGGCCAGGTTCATGGACATCGGGCTTCGGGGAGTCAGGGCGCCCAAACGCCCAGAGACTGACGGAGGGGCTTAGACTTGGGGCTTTCCAGCTAGTCGTGTCTACTCCCTTCCCGAGGGGCGGAGGGGCTGGGCTTGGCAAGTTCCCCAACCCCCACTCGCTTCTCTCCTCTCTCCTCTCCCTCTCCCTCTCGCTCTCCCGACTTCTAGGTCACTTCTCCACGGGTCCCCCACACACTGGCAAAGCGAAGGCATCCGAGCAGGGCACCGCTTGGAAGAACCTGTCCTCAGCGGTTGAGGTCAAAAGGCCATTCAATCCAAAGAGCCCTGGAGGCCAAAATGTGTCTGCTTCAGTGAGCGACTTAGCTGAGGGCGTGGGGAGGAGCGGAAGTAAAGTTCCCGCCTGAAGGGTATACCCGCCGCAAATGACGGATCCTTTCTTATCTGCTCCTTACCTACTCTACTCTTCCCCCAAACCATTTTTTTTTAATAACAGCTTCATTGAGCTATAATTAACATACCATAAAATTCACCCCCTCTAAAGTGTACAATTCAGTGGTTTTTAGCATATCCACAGTTGTACAACCATCACCACTAATTTTAGGACATGTTCAACAACCCAGAAGGATACCTGAATGCATTGGCAGTCACTCCTCATTACTCCCTCCCCCAGCGATCACTGTACTTTCTATTTCTACGAATTTGCCTATTCTGGACATTTCATAAAAATAGAATCATACGATATGTGTTCTTTTGTGAAGGGCTTCTTTCACATTGCATGTTTTCAAGGATCATCCATGTTGTAGCACGTATCAGTACTTCACTGCATTTTATTGCTGAATAATATGCCATTGTATGGATATGCATTTTATTTATCCACTCATCAGCTGATGGACATTTGAGTTGTCTCCAGCTATTATGAAATGCTGCTATGAACATTTGGGTACAAGTTGTTTTATGAACATATGCTTTCAATTCTCTTGCACATATATACCTAGGTGTGGAATTGCTGGGTCATGTAGTAACTCTATGTTAAACATTTTGAGGAACTCCCAAACTCTTTTTCAAAGTGGCTGCACCATTTTACAATCCCACCAGCAATGTACTTGAGGGGTCCAGTTTCTCTGCATCCTCAAAAGCATTTCTGTTTGTTTTTAAATTTTTTTCGGCTTTACTGAGGTATCATTAACAAGTAGGAATCATATATATTTAAGGTATACAACTTGATGTTTTGATTTATGTATACATTATGAAATGATCACCACAATTAAGATATAATTAACACATCCATCACCTCACATAGTTCTCATTTTCTTTCTTCCTTTTTTTTTTCATGGTAAGAACACTTAAGATCTACCCTCTTAGCAAATTTCAAGTATACAATACAGTATTGTTAACTGTACACTCTGTACATTAGATCTCCAGAACTCAGTCATTTTGCATAACTGGAACTTTATACCCTTTAACCAACATCTCCCAATTTCCCCCTACCACCTACCTCTGCCCCTGGCAATCTCCATTCTATTTTCTGCTTCTTTGAGTTCAACTTGCATAAATCCCACTTGGTATTGGCACATAACCTTTTGTATATGCTGCTGAATTTGGTTTGCTAATATCTCGTTGAGGACTTTTGTGTCTATGTTCATGAGGGATATTGGTCTATAGTTTTCTTGTGATGTTCTTTATTTGGTTTTGGTATCAAGGTAATACTGGACTCAGTATAAGCTGTGAAGTGTTCCCTTCTCTATTTTTGGAATACTATGTGAAGGATTTGTGTTAATTCTACCATAAACATTTGGTAGAATTCACTAATAAAGCCACCTGGGCCTGGGCTTTTCTTTGTGGGCAGGTTTTTTATTACTAATTCAGTCTCTTTCCTTGTTATGGGTCTATTCAGATTTTCCATTTCTACTTGAGTCAGTTTTGGTAGTATGTGACTTTCTACGTATTTGTCCATTTGATTTAGGGTAACTAATTTGTTGGCATACAATTGTTCACAATATTCCCTTATAACCTTTTTATTTTTGTAAGGTCAATAGTAATGTTACTTTTATGCCTAAATTTTATCACTTTAGTTTCTCTCTTTTTTTCTTGGCCAATCTAGCTAAAGATTTGTTAATTTTATTGATTTTTTTTTTAAAAAACAACTTTGATTCTGTGGTCTATTTTTCTATTCTCTATTTCATTTATTTCTGCTCTAATCTTTATTATATCCTTGCTTCTGCTTGCTTTGAGTTTAGTTTGCTCTTCTTTTTCTAATTTCTTAAGGCAGAAAGTTAGGTTATTGATTCACGATCATTCTTCTTTTTTAATAGGTGTTTACAGTTATAAATTTTCCTCTAAACCCTGCTTAAGCTGCATCCCATAGGTTTTGGTATGCTGTGCTTTTGTTTTCATTTAACTCAAAGTATTTGCTAATTTCCCTTGTGATTTCTTCTTTCACCCTTGGTTATTTAGGACTGTTCTGTTTAATTTCTACCTTTTCGTAAATTTTCCAAATTTCCTTATGTTCTTGATTTCTAGTTTCATTCTACTGTGGTCAGAGAATATATTTTGTACTATTTCAATCCTTTTAAATGTATTGAGCTTTGTTTTATGACCTAGCATATGGTCTGTTCTGGAAAATGTTCCATGTGCACTTGAAAAGGATGTATATTCTGCTATTTTTGGATGGAATGTCTCATAGACATCTTTTAGTTTTAGTTAGTTTATGGTGTTGTTAAAGTTTTATATTTCCTTGTTCATCTTCTGTCTAGTAGTTATGTCCATCATGGAGAGTTGGGTATTGAAATCTCCAACTGTTATTGTTGAATTGTCTATTTCTCCCTTCAATTCTGCCAGTTTTTGCTTCATATATTTTAGGGCTCTGTTACTAGGTGCATATATGTTTATGATTGTTATGAATTCCAGATGAATGGACCCTTTTATCATTATAAAACATTCTTCCTTGTCTCTTTTAATTTTTGTCTTAAAGTCTATTTTGTCTGATATTACTATATTCATTTCTGTTCTCTTTTGGCTACTATTTGTATGGTATATAATTTTTCTTCCTTTTACTTTCAATCTATTTGTGCCTTTAAATCTAATGTGCCTCTTATATATAGCATATGGTTGGATCATGTATTTTTTCATTCTGCCTATCTCTGCTATTTGATTGAAGTGTTTAATCCACTTATGTTTAATGAACACTTTGCTATTTGTTTTCTATGTCTTGTGTCTTTTTTGTCTCTCTATTCCTCCAGTTACTACCTTCTTAAATGTTAAAAAGATATTTTCTAGTGTAGCATTTTAATTCCTTTGATGTTTCTTTTACTTTACATATTTTAATTATTTTCTTGGTGGTTACCCTGGAAATTAGAATTAACATCTTAACTTGTAACTATGGATCTTGTTTTGCTTGAAGTTTTTCCTTGGAATTTGAATAATCTAGTCAAAAGTAAGTTCAGAAAAATAAAATACCATTTAGGTACATACGAGGAGGTTCTTAATATAATAAGCAACTGCCTCTAGTATGAACACTTACCTTATCTAATAATACATTCTGCCACAACCTAAAGATACTGAGGTAACTTCTATCCCTGGCACCAAAAGATGTAAAGAAAAACTGCAAAGAAAAATAATAGGACAATTTTAGAATCATGGAAAATACGGGGAAAGTAGCTGTCATGAAGGTCTGCAGGGACTTACTACGTCAAAGCAAACTAGTAGGTCACCACTGCCTACTTACATACTATTTTTATTTAACTTTTTGCTACAATAGAAAAAAAACAGATAATTGTGTGAATGAGGTGTCTTTACAAATCACGTCTTACAACAAATAGTATCTTACAACAAATACAATTTTGTCATTATATACTAGGAAAAGGGGCTTGAAATAGGTAGCTATTTATGTTCACCATCGTTTAACTCTTAAAATCAATCTAAATAAAATTATGAAAAAAAAATTTTATTTTATTCTGAACTTTGCAAAGAGATATGAATTGGTTAACATTTGAGCCAGGTATACACAAATAAGAAAAAAATACACATGGATTTCAGCGACAGATTTATTTTAAGAATCTTAATTTTAAATTATATTAGCTTTCATAGTCTTCTAAAAACTCTAGTAATACCTAATCTCTGCTAATTATAGATATAAGGCACCCATATTAACAATGAACATTTCTTTGAATGTTATAGAAGAAAAGTAGCATGTTTCAATCTATAATTTTATGTTTGCATTTAATTGATTTTTGCAGTCATATTTTAAAACAGGCATTTATGAAAAAATGTGACAAGGAGCAGCCCTAAATAGTCTTTCAGTGTTTCATCTCTTCCACCCCCTAGTTAGTGACCTTTCATGACTGAGTGGTTTCCTTTATGAAGGAGAAAGTTCAGTTCTATGCTAAATGTATTAAGTAAAATGTCAAAAAAATAATATTTTGGGTACTAATGCTTTTCATAGAAAGATTTTAAAGTGCTATTTTCCAATTCATTAAATTAAAACCTTACTATATATTCTTCATAAGCAAACTTTTTACAAAGAGGTTATATCCAGGAGCTCTCTTCCAAACAGAATTCTATACATAATATGTGACCTAATGATCACTACTTATACCTATTCCCTTTCCTTAGGCCAAATTGTTTTGCCTAATTGTAATAATCTTACAACCTTGTGTTCAGATATATAAATTTTAAAAATCTCCTCATTTTTACCACTGTGTTATGCTTGCTAATTCCCATTTCTTAAACTAAATACCTTGTTATTAACTTTATCCTCTCTCCTACACAACCACCACATTCCCAACTCCTTAAAACTCCCAGCTCTTTGGATAATCTATATAAATTACTACCTTCCTTTACTCTTTGCTAGATATCCATCCTCAAAAATATATTAATAAATCTTGATCCAATAATAACCTTCTTAATTTGGGAAGAGTTCTGGATAATGATATCTGTCTAAGCGGCTGGAGCATAGAACATATTCTAGAACCTGAAACAACTACAAGTACCATGATTAACCTTCCTTTAGTCACGGAATACATAAAAGGGATGAATACTTAGTAGCACAAAGTTTTTCCCCGTGATGACAAAAAAAAAAAAATCATTGAGTTAACATAGTGAGGAAGTCAAAACCAGGGTTTCTGCAATTAAACTGCCAGGGTTCATGTTCTGGCTCTACCACTTGTTAGTTCTATGACTTTGGGTCACTTCTCTTTTCTTTAGTTTCATTATCTGCAAAATGGGAATAATTACAGTAGCAGATTTTTGTAAAATTAAATTAGAAAATATATATAAAGAGTTTAAAATAGCATCTAGAACACAGTAAGTGTTCAGTAAATGCTAGTTGTTATTATCATTATTAAAATCAAAATTCTTGACCCTGAAATTCCATTATGTATGTGAGAAATAGTCACATATGAGCTTAAGAAGGCAAGGTCTTGCTGTTTATTGCAGCATTGTTTATAATAACAAAACATTAGAAATAACCTAATGGTCAAGGAAATCATGGTACATCCATTCTATGAAATACTATATGTACTTTAAAAAACAGAGGTAGGCCTACCTATATGTGCTGACCTGCAACTCCAAGACATAATGTTAAGTTGTTTTTTTAAAAAGGAGAGCTGATGAACAACACACACAAAAGTGCATTTACCTTTGTAAAAAAAAAGATTATAACTATACGTTTTTATATATGCACACATGAATGTAAATACAAAGGAAGAAGGTCTGAAAAGTCTGACAAGATATACACCAAAATAACAGCATTTGCCTCTAGAAAGAAAATGAAGTTGAGGATTATGGGCATGGAATGAAGAAGTCAGTTTTAAAATCGTTCAATGATTTTGTTAAACAATGAAATGTATGAATTGTAAAATTAAGAATAAGTATATTTTAGTTCTTCTCCTTCCCTTCCTGAACAGTTCAGCCCTAAACCTGTTGTTGGAACAGAGAAAAGTAGGCTTCCACAACAGGGGTACAGGTGGGGGGTAGAGGAGCTGCCGTAGCCCAAAAGAGGGTGTCAGAACCAGAAAAGAATGAAGAGGTTGTCTACAAGGAAATATTGCCCTGAATGGAGTGTCAGAGCCCAAGTGAGTGAGAAGGGCCACTACATACGGGGGTGACATGAAGTGCAGTATTAGAATAAGAATGGGGTGAAAAAATTATGTGGGAGAAGCACAAGTCAAAGCTCAAGGAGAGTGACCATGTAAAGAGGTAACCATGGGGTGTCAAAGCCGAAACGTGAAGAATGTGGCCATGAATGAGGGCAGCCTACAAAGGCATGTCAGAGCCAAACCAGGTGAGGGCAACATGGTGTGACCGTCCGTGAGGGTGGTCTTCGTTGGGGTATCAGAGTCTGAGCAGGGTGGGGGCAGTGACTACACATAATGACAGACTGGCACAGAATGGTAGAACACAAGCAGGGAATGGAGGACGTCTCTGTGGAGGGCTACCTGGTGCAGGGTAAAGTGAATACAGAAGGGGCTTGGCATGGGGTGTTAGCCCAAGCGGGGTGAAGACAATTTTTATGTGGTGAAAGCATCTAGGTCGTGGTGGGATGGGCAGCAGAAACAAAGTTGGGTAAAAGGATATCCATGTCGGGGAGGGGCAGCAGTGGAGATGAAGATTGGTCACATACAGGCCGATTGGTCAAATAAGTAACTATGTTGAGGATAATGGGAACCTGGTTTCTCACTGCCAGGGAAAGGAATTACAAATATGGAAAGGGAGAAAATAAAAATGAATTCTGTAGTGTTGGATTGGAACTGAAGGTATTGGTATGAATTCATGGTTTGGGATAGATGGATGGACAGATGGATAGATAAATAGATGTATAAGTGGCTATATATATGTGTGTGCATTATGTATATGGGTGTGTGATTATATATAATATATACCCTTGTTCTGCCCACTTAGAGGGTCTGGAAATAGTGACACCCCAAAAGCAATGAACATACTGTCTTCTAAATATCAATTTCCCCTAAAAGAAACCAGGACTCCTTGGAGAAGTGGCCAATTCCAGAACTGGGGCAGGGAAAGCCTGAAACATCTTGTGCCAAAAAGCACACACTGAGAATAGTCAAAAGGACACTGGAGCCAGCTTGAAAGAGAAATTTCGAACAACTTGAGCAACAAAATAAATAATGATAGTAATAGATTAAAAGTCAACTGACTAAAATAAGAAACCACGAGTTCATACTGATACAAGTAAATGAATGAATAAATTTAAAGTTTGGTTAGAATGATATATTTACACAGTGTCAAAGTACCTCGCCAAAAAATATTTATCATTATTAATACAAAGGAAAATAGGCTAACTTTATAGTAAAGCTTGCAGGCACCACCTTAATCAAATGATCAAAGTAAATATCACCAGTAACGGTACAAATTGAAATCATGTGCCATCTGATAGGATGCAATGGAAAGAATAAACCATCACTTCCATATATTTCTTCCAAAATTACAACACCTAAATTTAATCACAAGGAAACATCGGATTAACATAAATTGAGGGATATGCTACAAAATAACTGATCAATAATCTTTAAAAGTATCAAGGGCATAAAATGAAGAAAAGTCTAAGGAATTCTTCCAGGAAATTAAAGAGCCTGATAACTAAATGTAATGTGTAATTCTGAATTGAGTCTATTTGCTATAAATAACATTATTGGGATAACTGTGGAAATTGGAAGGGGTCTGAGGATTGAACAATAGTAACAGATCAATGTTAATTTCTTGATTTTGATGGTTATATTGTGGTTTTGTAGGAGAATGTCTTTGTTAGAAATACATGTAGAATATCTAGGGTGATGAGGGATCAGGGTAAGAATTTACTCTCAAATAGTTTAGAGGGAGAAGGTCTTTCTATTACACTTGGAAGTGTTCTATAGGGATGAGATTGTCTAAAAATAAAAATAGCCAGCCATGTGGGATGTGCATGTAGTCCTAACTACTCAAGAGGACTGCTTGAGCAAAGGAGTTCAAGGCCAGCCTGGGCAACATAACAACACCCTGTCTCTAAAAAAAATAAAATAAAATAAAAATAAAACTTTAAGTGCATTTGAAAGAAGCTTTATAAGATTAAAAAGTATAATTACAAAAGTTTAATGTCATGGTACTGTTTTTCTCCCTCTTTCCTGCTCTTTTTTCCTTTTCCTTTTTTAATTTCCATCATTTCTTTCCTCCCTTCTTTCTTTTTCTTTCTCAGCACTGTGCTTCTAATGTCCCATGCAGAGCCCTAACCAATTTTTCAGGTGGGTATAGAATAATTCTTCATATATCTCCATCAAGAAATGGCAGATATTATAGGTAAATAACAAAAATGATGGCAATTAAAGATACCTGCCACTCTAAAAAAAAAAGATTATAACGATTATGTGTTTATTGGTATGCTACCCAAATCTCTGTTCACCAGAACTGTGTTTTTATTATTTGCTATTGTGCAGTTATTATTAGTAAATAATAATAGAATTATTAGGGTATTTAGAAATAATAAGGACATTTTGGTAATGTTTACCCTACTTACATCTTACAGTGAAGAAATGAAAAATATGAGTGAAAGTTTTTTGTAAACTCTAAAGCACAAAAAAGTCAGCAGTCATTTAAATTTTACCACTAATAACCATTTATGCATACAGAAATCTAGTATTAAATACAATGTATGTCTATCAGATACATTGCTAACTCCAAGAAGAACTGCCTATATTCACAACATTGATGTTCAGTATGAGGCAGATTTTCTTCACATTAAGTAACATGGCAAAGGTAGAAAAGTTTTTCACCTTTTCGCCCTCTGTAATGATCTGGATAGCATTTGGGATGAGTCGAGCGGTTTTCTCCTTGGTCATGAAGGTTATATTCTTTAAAGCAATAGAAATCTAAATACACAAAAGAATAAAAAAGAAAATGTATTTTTCAGATACATATATAACACAAAATACCAAGTATTACATCAATCTAATCCAGAATATTCCATTGAAAAACCTGAAGGAGCTAACAATAAGCACATGCTTATACTCTGAGAAAAATAGAGTAAGCAGTCAGACATTCTCTTTTTCAGTATTTTCCCCCATCGAATCCTGTATCTAACATTAGAACAAGGTGTAAAAAGGCACGTGGGTGTTCATGTTCCACATTAACACACAAACACACAAACAAAATTCAGTCTGTCACATGAAACATGGTTTTTGGCAGCCAATAGATATATGTTCAAGCTTTTTTCAACCTGAAATCTCTTTCTCTAATGATATTAAGTAAGTACAAATGGAGCTCAACGTATTAAGTTAGAAAAATACATTATAAACTTATACATATGACATAAGTATAAAAGTATAGATGCACAAATATAAATATAATATATAAATTTACTTTGGAATCATCTAAAATATATTGTGTTTAGAAGAACTGTATATATTTCTATCTATGCAATTATTTGTATCAATAATCAAATGCAAAATATGTCTTACTGTAGTTTCCCATCTGAAGATGTTGCTATAGAAACACAGCCAGTTTTCGGAAAGGTATAGTCGCCCCTGAAGCAAAATGTCCCTCTGAAGAGCACAAGCATAATCTATATACACAAAAAATAAGAAACGGTTTATTCACAAAAATCTGGCAACTTAATAAACACTATACTATTTCAACGCATGGGAAGTCATCACTTTTTGTTCACTAGTTTGTTCATTCATTCTTTCATATACTCTGGACACCATACATCAGATATTTTGCTGGGCACTAGGGTTAGCAGAAATGGCTCTTGCCCTCATGGAACATGGCATAGCGGGAAAGCAAAAAATAAACAAATAAATACAAAAATAAATATGATAACAACCAAAGTGTGGACAAAGCTGTAAGAGCCTATAACAAGGGCTCTGCAGGTACCGGAGGCAGGGCAGAAAGAGAGCACACAAGGAAGGATTCCACTGAAAAAGTGGTCTTTATACTAAGACCTAAAGATCAATAAAGGGTCAGCAGGCTCATGAGGGAACAGCACATACAAAGGCCCTTTGGTAGAAAGAAACAGAGCACACTGGAGGAACTGTAAGAAGATAGATCTCTGGGCTGCAGAAGCTGGAGAAGCTAGATCATGTATGGTCTCACAGGCCATGGGAGACTGTGGACTCCATGAGAAACCACTGATGAGCTTTCCATGGAAGGGACATGATGGGATGTATACTATTAAAGACCACTTTATTCACATTGAGAATGGATTCTGATAAATCAGCTGGAAGTCCAGGGAAAAGCTGATGGTGGCTCAGAATAGGAGGTGACAATATTAAGAGACAGAGTAGTTAAATTCAGAGATATTTAGGCAGTAGTGCTGATGGAAAATTGGCGATTAATTAGATGCTGAACAAGGGAAAGGAAGGGGTCAAAGATGACTCAGAAAACTGTATACATTTTAAGTCAGTTTCAAAGTTGATCTTCTCCACCTCATCATTGAAATCCAGAAAATCAAGAGTTTGCCTACCAAACAAGTTAACACCAGGACACTGTGCCTCCAAGGTTAAGATCTGGCTCTGTGGCTAGTGTAAACCTTATTGCCAATTATCAATATTGCCAATTATCAATAATGCAAGATAGAAAGGGCTGCTGTGAGGAGATTTAGCTTAACTGCTAAATTTTAACTCGATAAAGTAGTTAGCAATTTTAGGTACATGTTACACAAACCTCAAACTGTTCAGACTTAGTCATGTTAAATGTCTAAGCAAACACTAAAAACTGAGCAAAGTAATTCAGTCTTTCACAATGCTTCCTTCAGCAAAACAAAACTGAGATGCCACAAAACAAAAATTCTCGGTAAATAATTTAGCACATTAAGTTACTCATTAACTAGGAGGCATCTCTAAAACAGAGATTGGGCTAAAGGTCACCTTGAGGTGTCCTGAAATTTTTTTCTAAACCACCAAACATTTTATCAATTCAATGCTTCTCAAACTTCAGAGCAGAAATACATGGCAGACTTATTAAAACACAGATTGCAAGGCCTCTCCTCCAGAGTTTTGGAGTAAATAGGTCTGGTGTTAGGTCAAGAGTCTGCACATCTAACAAACTCTCAGGTGATGGCAGCATTGCTAGTCTGTGAAGCACACTTTGTCACTTTGAAAACCATTGCATTATTTTATATTAACTATATTCAAAGCTATAGCAACCACCTGGATTATTTTAACTGAAGACTATTGATATACATTGGCAGACTTTTTTCAGTGATTTAAAAAATGGTGTCCCTAAAATGGGTGTATCTTATCATAATAAATTTATACCCCAATGAAATTGATTTTTTTAAAAAATGGCTTCCTGGCAATATGTCTGTCCTATGTAAGAAATAGAACATTTTTTTAAAAAAAGCAAAGGGATTTTACTCTATTTTTTGCTCCCAATTTACCTACTGATAAACAAACATGTATCATAATAATAATCATCATTTCAGGATACAATATTCCACCTGATTTGAATCATATTAACAATCTGATTCACTTAGAATGGAACAAGAAAATAATGTTAATCAAAAATTGTTTTATGGATTTTATAACTTTATAATTGGTTACTAGAAAGTTAGAATAAAATTAAAGAAATTAACCAAGTAACTTAGGTCCCTTTGATGTGTGCATTAACATCAATTTACTATTTCACATGATTAATTTCAGTACAAGTGAATGACCCCCAACTCCTAAAGATGTATTTTAGTAACTAAAATATAACAAGGGATACAGAACAAAGTACTATGGGAATGCAGATGGAGTGAATCAGTACCATATACTTCTAGAGTAAGTTTGCACAATAAGTAGTACACACATATTTACAAAAACAAGAGGTACTATTTAGTTTTAACCAAGAACTTAGGCATATCTACCCATAGGAAAGTGACAATAAATTAAGAGAATTTTTTTTTAAACAATCGTGCCAGGAGAAACATATGTCTCAAAGTATTCCTTTCTAGAGGCAATCATCTTTGGGAGCACAATAATGCTGACATTGCTTAAAAAAATAAAAAAGATGCTTTGGAACAAAATTTTTAGAATTGCTTTCAGATTTAGTATTTAAGTTACAAGAGATAACCATTCTCATTTTTTATACTTTATGTTGTTTTTTGTTATTTTGTTTGCTTTTTACCTGAAAAAACTATAAGATTAAATGCAAATCGAAAAAGAAAAAAAGCTAATTTTCCCTGGTGTAAAAAGGGAAAGAGACACCCCCTTCCCTTTTCTTAGAGCATTTTCTTTAAAAAACTTGTAAATTCTTACTCTGCTCCTTTGAAATGTATGTGAATCTTTTTAAAAGCTAAATAGGCCTTTTGTCAGTTTTACAACTGAGGGATGTTTTCTCAAGGATCTGGGAGCCATCTCTTTGAAATGTAAATATCAAGGAAGATAACTCCCCAACCTCTCCCAATTTCTGTAAGAAGGTAGGAGCCTAACTTTGGTGGGTGCCTTGCTCTAAATTGCAAAACTACCCCTTGTCATAAAGATCTGAGCTTACTTTTCCTTTGGATTAAGCCAATTAACTAACACTGATGGTCGCCCCAATTACCAGGCAAATTCTGGATGAACTCATACAATATGTGTGACAAATGATGATGTCGGGTCCTCTTATTTGAGGACCAGTTATCATTCTTTAGAACATGTACACAATGGGTTGTATCTGTTTGGCTATATATTAATAACAGGTTGAGATTTCTTCCTGTCTTCACTATCTCTTTTGCAGATTGCCTACGATGCACATTACATTCTGGTTTAATGCTTAATCAATAATAAATTGTTTTCTTTCTCTTCTGCTTTTGTGGAGAAGTTTTCTGGGTTGGTAGGAGATTTTGTATTTAATTACATTTCCCCAATTCAACATTATGCAGCTTGTACATCCACCTTGTTCACTTAGGTAATCAGAGAAGTTAAAAAATGTGAGCAATGACGTCACTGAAAAAGTGTATCGTCTCCCAAGCTGAACACTTTCAAAGGGATAAACAAATTTAGAAGTCTGAATTCTGTTATTTTAGTAAAAAATCAGTACACAGAACTTCTAGTCCAAGTTGAGAGGGATACTAGACATATATTTATTTCCCCTTCCTTCTCAAAAAATGTTTTGAGATGACAGGGAAGACATATAAGAAATTAAATTCGTAACAGTGGTAAGGGGTGGGTATAAAAATGAGTACATTAGCAGATTGAAAGTTTTGATAAATTTTTGAAAGAAAGTATACACCAGTGGAAAAAGTAGAGTGTGGAGAAAGCCTCAGCTCAAAAAATATATAGGAAAAGTCTGCAGCAGAGATTAAGCCATTCTTCCCTACATCTGTACATTTAGAATAAGCAGAGACTGCACACTTAGAATCAGCAGGTACAAAGAGAGATGATTTCAATAGGGACAGATACCAGGTACCTGACTGATAAGCTTCCTACGGTAGAGGTCAGCCACACTTAGCATCTCCTCTAACACAGTGCCAGTATTTACCTCCAAGCTCTAATGTAAGAAAAAAGTAAAATGTTGGCATACCCCTAGGAAAGGCTATGGTTCCTAATGTAAATATTGATGTCCCAGAGTAAAGGTCTCATTTTGGCATTTAAGGTTGGGTGTGGAAATCTGCCTCTTTCTCTCTGTACAAAGTGAAGGTCTGTCAGTCAACATGCCTCCTTTCCACTTTCCCACATAGACAGGGGAGAGTTCTCTTGGGTAAACAGAGGTATATGCAAACAGAGGTAACCCACTCCAACTGTTTAATCAATTAAGTCCTTCATTCATGTAAATGAATAACCACAAGACTATATAATTCATATTCTCTGGTACACATGCCTTCTCTCACCCATCTTCCACCCCCACCCTCCCACCTTTGCCACCCAGTCTCAACTCATTTCAAGGTTAAAATAACTCCAAGAACAAATTAGAAAAAGTTTACTGTTTTCCTATTGCATAATTAGGGACCATCTGTTCCTTGAAAGTTGAATAAAATTATCTGTAAAAACATCTGGGTACAGGTCTTTTTGTTGAGTAGAGTTTTGTCTAACAAATTTTTTACGGATTATGGATTCTTTAAGTAACACACTATGCTCCTCCCAGTGCGTTTCAGTATATTCCAGCCCGATTTCCAACTACCAGCATTTCAATCAAAGACTTTCTCTCGCCATCAGAGCCTCACTCCGCCCATACTCATGGTAGGCCAGAAGTGCTAGGGAATTAATGTGTCCCCATAATACCATATTTCTAAAAGGAGAATTGCTGGGTCAAATGTATTTTTTTATTTTAATACATATTTCTTTGGCCAAGATTAAGCAAGAAAAAAGAGAAGGCACAAATAAATACAAGAAATGAAAAAGTAGATATATGTACTGGTGTTAAAGTAGATTTTTAGCAATATTCTGGGGATAGTTAGTTGCCTTAATTACAGATTCACACTTGGGATGAGTCAGCTAACAATTTAAGTAGAAGGACTACACTCCATCAGGGGCTACTATAAGCCCTTCAACTATATTTATCACTGTTCAAATGTTTGGCTAATTAGCATATATGTATTAGAAAAGGGTTTTCATTGGTGAAATAAGTGGCTTGTTCATCAGCATAGTGGATACTAGACAGGGGGTCACATTGGCGAAACCAGTTTTACCAATATGCATGGATTGATTGAAATATTTTAGAGACACTTTTCACTATTATTTGTACAGAGTATAAAAACCTAGTAAGGCTTTCAAACTTAGGTGTGCACTTAATTCCCTAGATCAGAGATTCTCAAACTTTAATGTGCATACAAATTACCTGGTGATGCTTACAATTCTTCTGGAAAATTTGTGCCTTCTCCCCTTTTATTTAATTATTTTTTAAGCATTTATTTATATCATTATGGACTCATGGATATTTATTTTATTCTTCAGGTTATAATCCAATATTACCGTTATTTTTTTGCTCAAGTTATTTAGGTTATTAAGTATGAAATGTACAATGTCCTGAAGTACTAAGTTTGACAATTGATATCTCTGACATTTCACTTTGACACTTCTTGTTTTATTTTGATTGTGAAGGTACATCCTCAGTGTTTCAAACGTTTTGGCTTGTGATTATTTTTCAAATTTTTTTTTAGAGCAATTTTTGTGAAACCATGGATAAGTCAAAAATTCGTGTTATTTTCAAATATGAGATCAGTCGTGGAAACAAGGCAGCACAGACAGCTCGAAATATCAATGAAGTGTTTGGGAAGGATGTGGCTAATGAACGTATGGTACGTCAGTGGTTTGAGAAGTTCCATTTTAGTGATTTTAATCTTCAAAATGAGCCACGTGGGTGACCTGAGACCAAGGTGGATAATGATGAGCTGAAAGCTGTAATGGAAGCAAATCCAATCTCAACCTACGCGTGAATTAGCAGCAAGGTTTGATGTTACCACTCCAACAATACTGGACCATTTGAAACAAATTGGCAAGGTAAAGAAGCTGGATAGATGGGTTCTGCATGAATTAAACGAGTGTCAGAAAAGAAATTGTCTCAAAGCTTGCCTTTCTTTGCTGTCACAACATAAAGGCAAACCATTTCTACACTGTATTGTTACACGTGATGAAAAATGGATTCTTTTTGACAATCGCAAGTGTTTGGCACAATGGTTGGATAAAGATGAAGTGCCGAAACACGGTCCAAAACCGAATATTCATCAAAACAAGCTAATGGTTTCTGTTTGGTGGTCCAGCGCTGGTATTATCCACTACAGCTTCCTGAAACCCAGTCAATCAATTACAGTGGATGTCTACTGCAACCAGTTGGATGAAATGATGAGGTTGCTTGAGATTAAGCAGCCGAGATTGGTTAACAGAGACAGGCCAATCCTCTTGCAGGACAACGCTCAACCACATGTCACACAAACAATGCTGCTCAAACTACAGAGGCTGGACTTGGAAACTCTCTGTCATCCACCGTATTCACCAGAACTTGCACCGACTGACTACCACTTCTTCCAGGCTTTGGACCACTTCTTGCAAGGAAAGAAATTCAATTCTCCACAAGCTGTGGAAAACGCCTTTTGTGATTTCATCGCCACTTGCTCTCCATGCTTCTTCACTGCTGGCATAAACAAGCTACTGTTAACATGGCAAAACTGTGTCAATGGTTTAGGCGCATACTTTAATTGTGCTGCTTCTTGTTTGAGATATAATAAACTACACTTTTGATTCTAAATCAGACATTTCATATTTAATGACCTAATATTTCAACTTTGAACAATGGGAACTCTTTCAAGTTGACTCCATCTAGTTTTGTTTTTTTTAAGCACTTCCTTACTTTCTGGGCACCATAACATGCTCCAAACTCAGTCCTCATTCATCTTGTATTTTCACTGCTCCAGCCCTAGACTGGGCCATTTCCTCAAGGAGCTCTGGTTCCTTTTGTTGGAGAATGGTATTTTACAGACCAAATACCTGGACATGCTTGTTGCTACTGTGGTATTACTGTTTCAAGGCCCACTCAGTAGACAGAGCTAGGGAATAAATGAAAATACACTAACCTGTACTTGAGTGCAGTTATGCACTCATTTGTAATATAGTTACAAATTTTACAGTTACAGTTTCACTTCATATAGTCAGCATTCCACCCTGGGATCTCCTGATATCCTAAGTTGATTTTGAAATTTTTAAACAACAAAGTTCCCTCTGTAAAGGTTTGACAAATGCACAGTTATATAACCACCACCAAAGTACTATATAGCTGCGGTCCCCAACCCTCAGGCCAGAAGACCAGTACCTGTCGGTGGCCTGTTAGGAACAAGGTTGCACAGCAGGAGGTGAGTGGTGGGCCAGAGAGTTACAGCCACCCGTCACTCACATCACCACATAAGCTCCACCTCCTGTCAGATCTGCAGCGGCATTAGATTCTCATAGGAACACGAACCCTACTGTAAGCTGTGCAGGTGAGGGATCTAGGTTGCACGCTCCTTGTGAGAATCTAATGCCTGATGATCTGAGGTGGAGCTGAGGCAGTGATGCTAGCGCTGGGGAGTGGCTGCAAATACAGATTATCATTGGCAAAGAGGTTTGACTGCACAATAAATGTAATACACTTGAATCACCCTGAAACCATCCTGCCACCCACACTCCCCCTCACCCCCAGTCCGTGGAGAAATTGTCTTCCATGAAACCGGTACCTGGTGCCAAAAAGGTTGGGGGACCGCTGCTGTATAGAACCATTCCACCACCCTAAAAACTCCCCTGTGTGGCCATTCTCCCCTTCACACCACAGCAACCACAGATCTGTTTTCCACCCCTATGGCTTTGCCTTTTCCAGGATGTCATGTAAGTAAAATCATACAGTATGTAGGTTTGGGTATTTTTAATTTTTTTACTTAGAAAGATTCATTTAAGATCCGTCCATGTTGCTATGTATATCAATAGTCTGTTCCTTTTTATTGCTGAATAGTATTCCATTGTATTAATATAAATGTACCACAGTTTGTTTCATCTGCTGAATGACACCTTGCTTGTTTCCAAAATGGTTGTATCACTTTGCATTCCCAGCACTAATGAATGAGAGTTTCTGTTGCTTTCCAGCCTCATCACCATTTGGTGTTGCCAGGTTTTCATTTATTTTTAAATTTGAGTAATTCTAGTAAGTATGTTTATTTGATTGTGCTTTTAATTTGTATTTCCTTATGACAACTGATGTTGAGCAGCCTATTTACCATCCATATTTCTTCTTTGGTAAAGTGTCTGTTTGCCCATTTTTTTAATGAGTTGTTCATGTTATTATTGACTTTTAAGAATAGTTATATTCAGCCAGGAGTGGTGGCTCATGCCTGTAATCCTAGCACTCTGGGAGGCCGAAGTGGGAGTATCACTTGAGGTCGGGAATGCAAGATTAGCCTTAGCAAGAGTGAGACCCCCTCTCTACTAAAAATAGAAAAAATTAGCTGAGCGTGGTGGTGCACGCCTGTAGTCCCAGCTACTTTGGAGACTGAGGCAGGGGGATCATTTGAGCCCATAAGTATGAGGTTGCTATGAGCTAGGCTGATGCCATGGCACTCCAGCCTGGGTGACAGAGCGAGACTCTGTCTCAAAAAAAAAAAAAGAATAGTTATATTCTAGATATAAGTTTTTTTTTTAAATCAGATATACTATTGTCAGTTATTTTCTCCCAGTATGTGGCCTGTATTTTCATCCTCTCAATATCTTTTTCATAGAAAAAACTTCAATTTTTATAAAGTCTAATTTATAAATTTTTTTCTTTTACCAATTACGCTTTTAGTGTTGCATCTAAAAACTCACCACTAAACCCAAAGTCACAGAGATTTTTCTCTAGAAAAACATAGATGTTACTGTGTTTATAGTTTTATGTTTTACATTTAGCTCTGTGATCTATTTTGAGTTAATTTTTGTATAAAGTGTGAAGTATACATCAAAGTTCATTTCTTTTGCATATAGACATCTAATAGTTCCAACATTATTTGTTGAAAAGACTATTCTTTCTCCATTGAATTGCCTTTACACCTTTATCAAAAATTATTTCACATATTTGTATAAATTTACATCTGAGCTTTTTCTTCTGTTCCATTGACCTATCTATCCTTTTGCAAATTCCACACTATCTTGATTACTATAGCTTTATGATAAGTCTTGAAATTGAGTAATGTGTGTCCTCTATCTTTGTTCTTCTTCAGAATTTATTTGACTATTCCAGTTCCTTTGTTTTTCCATATAAATTTTAGAATCAGCTTATCAGTATGCATACTGAGTCTGCCAGTCCATGAACATTTATTTAGGTCTTCCTTACTTATTTTATCAGTGTTTTCACAATTTTCAGCATGCAGAGCCTCAACATTTGTTAGATTTATACCCAAGTACTTCATTTCGGGGAGATTATAGTATAAATGGTATTTTTTATTCAAATTCAAATTGTTCACCTTTCCTTTTCATTGTTCATTGTTTTCTTTTATGTGAACCTTCAATCCTGTGACCTTGCTAAACTCACTCACCAATTCTAGAAGCTTTTTTGTAGATTATCTGAGATTGTCTACATGAACAAACACATCTTCTACCAAGAAAGTTATCTTTTTTCTTTTTTCCAATCTGTATGCCTTTTATTTCCTTTTCTAGTCTGATTTTACTTGTTGCACTTAAAACTTCTAGTACAATGTTGGGCATGAGTGGTGACAGAAGACATCTTTGCCTTGTTCCTAATTTTAGGTGAAATGCACTCATTCTCTCATCATAAAGGATGATGTCAGCTGTAGGTTTTTCATAGATGCTTTTAAGGAGTTGAAGAAATTCCTAGATTGTCGAGAGTTTTTATTATGAATAGATAACAAATTTTGCCAAATCCTTTCTCTGCATCTACTGAGATGATTACATGGTTTTTCATATTTAGTCTGTTAATACGGTAAACTACGTTGATTGATTTTTAAGAGTTCAACCAGCCTTGTTGTATCCTGTAATGAGCCAGGTCATAATCCATTATCTTTTTTATATATTGGCAAATTTGATTTGCTAATATTTTGCTTAAGTTTTTCATGTCTATGTTTATGAGAGATATTGGTCTGTGGTTTTCTTTACTGGTAATATTTTTGTCTGGTTTGAGTATTATGGTGACACTAGTTTCACAAAATGAGATGGGACATGGTCCTTCTTATTTTCTGGAGGAGAAGCACTATTTCTTTCTCAAATGTTTGGTAGAATTCACCACTGAAGCCATCTAGGCCGAGAGTTTTCTTTTTTTGAAAGGGTTTTAACTACAAATTCAATTTCTTTAACAGGCATAGGACTATCTCAGGCTATCTATTTCTTCTTCTGTGAGTTTTGGTAGTTTGTGTCTTTCAAAGAATTGGTCCATTTTATCTAAGTTATTGAATTTACAGGCATAGAATTGTTCATAGTATTTCCTTATTATCCTTTTTTAAATTTGTTTTATTTTTTCATTTTTTGAAGTGGAGTTTCACTTTGTTACCCAGGCTGGATTCAAACTCCTGGACTCAAGCAATCCTCCTGACTCAGCCTCCCGAGTAGCTGGGACCACAGACACGCCACCAGTCCCAGCTTTATTATCCATTTAACGTCCATGAGATCAGTAGTAATGATCCCTCTTTCATTCCTGCTACTGGTAATCTGTGTCTTCTATCTTTTTTTCTTGGTCAACTAGGATCTTGGTTTATCAAGTTTATTGATCTTTTCAAAGAATCAGCTTTGGTTTCAATGATTTTTCTCTACTTTTTTCTATTTTAAATTTCATTGAATTATGCTTTAATCTTTATCATTTCTTTCATTCTGTTTGCTTTAGGTTTAATTTCCTCTTCTTTCTATAGTTTTATGAGGTTGTAAACTTGGGTTACTGATTTTACTTCCTTTTTGTTTCCTAATATATGCATTTAATGCTATAAATTTTCCTGTATGTACTACTTTAGCTGCATCCCAGATTGTTATTTTACATTTTCATTTAGTTCAACTGCATTTCACATTGTTGACTATATCTTGATTCTTGTAACTCCCTGTACCCTTGAATACCGTGATACTCCTTTCTTCTTAATCTTCACAGACTCCTTGATCTTTCCTTCTGAACCTTTTACTGGATTCTCCTTTTCTACTGACACCATGATTCTTTTAGTGTTCTTTTAACTGTACATGTTATCCATGGTTGAGCTCATCTATTCTCCTGATTTTAAATGACAATTCTATTCATTATTCAAGTACCTATTATAAGTCCAATACTGGCCCAGATGTCAGGGTTATAACAAATACAGATAATGGTTCTGTAAATATATGATAGATAAAAGCACAAGGCACTTATTGGAACACATAGCAGGGATACATATCCAGAGATGATACTTTAAAGTAACAAGCATGGAAAGTGATTAGGTCAGAGTGGAAAGTGCTAAATCAGAGTTCCAGGGGGATCTTTCTATGTTAAATATAAATTCTTTAGTTGTTAGATCATGGGAAGATCCTGGAAATCCTAGAAAAGAGGCCAGGACAGCCAAGGTAGGAGGAGTCACACAGGAGGCTTAAAGCCATGGCTATTTACCAGCCAATGTTTCAGTATTTTAACAATTACTACTGCTACTCTGGTGGGTGGTAGCTTAATATCAGGCCTGAACTGAACCCAGTCAAGTTTACAGTTAAAACCTTCTCTTCATTCTTCAAAAGTGGAGAAATAAAGAAAAGAAAAAAAATTAATGAATTAAAAGCTTCCCTGAATGAATGATATTTAAGTACTTAAAACATAAATAAAAGATAACTGTGTACAGAGGAGGGAAAACAGTTCCAGGCAGAATAAAGTAAAATGGCCCAGAAGTAAAAAGAAATGGCATGTCTAAAGAACTTAGATTTTAGAAGGGCTAGAGAGTGAAGGAAACTTGAAAGTTATGGTGAGAGAGGATGTTTAACATATTATGAAAGGCTTTATAAATTAGGAAGTTGAGCTTTATTCTAGGGGCATTAGAATGCCATCCATGAAGGGCTTTAATCTGATCAGATCTGTAGTTTTGAAAAACCACTATAGGTATAGTATAGACTGAAGCCATGTAAGATTGAGGGAGAGATCAGTTAGAAAGCTACTGTGATATGTGAGGGCTGTCTGGAAAGTATCTGGCCATTGTTAATATAACGAGAACAGTTACATGGCTGGATACTGTCCAGACAGCCCTTGTATACTAAATCTTTATTTTCAGACAGTATTCTATATATACACACTGGGTATTTTGTCTGGGCATCTCAAACTCAACATGCCCAAAATTAAAATAATTGTCTTCCTCCAAGATGGTAAGTTATATCTTCCTCCGTACTACTTCTGTACCTTGTTAGTACTGTTCAAGTCACAATGATTTGTTTATATATCTCCCACCAGACTCTAAGTTCTTCAAAAACAGCATGATGTCTGGCACATAATGAGTGCTCAATAAGTATTTATTGAACTAATCTATAAAGTACAATATTATTGGTTTATACTAACAAGGAGTTGTTTTAAAAACTGAAAGGTTAAATTAAATTTAGGATTTAATTTAACACAGAAAATAGTGGTTAAATCTAGAGCTCAAAGCCATTTGTACAGAATGATCCTAATTATAATTTTTATTTGTATGGTTATGTATATCACTGATATTATTTCTGGATGGTGCAATTACAGGTGGTTTTAATTTTCTACTTTGGAAATATCTATATTTTCCAAATGTCCTACACTGAACAGGTTTACTATAGCAGTGAGGAAAAAAATTAAAAATGTATACTTTTGAAAGCAATTATACACACTGGAAAACATCTAGAAAGATAGCCATAAAATATTAACCAAAATGATATATAGGTAGTAGGATTACCAATGATTTTCACTCTTTTCCTTATATTTTTCCATATAGCTTTAATGTTTTATAAAGACTATATATCACTGTATAATTGGATTAATTTTTTTCAAGAATGTAGTGATGGGTAGGATACATTTTAGAAAGGTTTCTATGAAAAGTATTTGATTTTAAGTGGCAGACTGGCAAGAAACATTTGTAACACATGCAAAAAAGGTCTAATTTTTTAAAACATCTAACAAGATGTCAGTTACACAAAAAAGATCTGCTAGAAAAATGGGCAAAATTTATGATGAGAAAGGTTCACAGAAAAAGAAATACAAATGATTTACAGACATATAAATAGATGTTCAACCTCCCTCATAGTTAAAGACATACATATTTAAACAATGATTAAACACCATTTCTAGCTACCAAACTCTGATAAAGCCGAGTTCCTGCAGTGTGGCAAAACAGGTACTAACATATACTATTGATGAGAATGAAAATCAATCAGTACAGCCTCTTTGGAGGATGACTTAACAACAGTGTAAAACTTTTAAGTGCTCATTACCTTTTGTTTCACAATTCCACTTCATGGAATTTGTCCTACAATATGTGTGCACATGTGGGCAAAAATAATGTACAAGAAAGTTCAATGTGACTGTGTAAAAGACAAAAGCAACCAAAATGTCCATCAATAGAGGATTTGTTAAATAAATTATGATACAATCGTTCAAATGAACACTAGGAAGCCATTAAAACAATGAAGTGGAACTATAAGAAGTGCTAATAAAAAAGAAGTCTAGGCCAGGTGCGGTGGCTCACGCCTGTAATCCTAGCACTTTGGGAGGTCAAGGTGGGAGGATTACTTGAGGCCAGGAGTTTGAGACCAGCCTGAGCAACATAGTGAGACTCCGTCTCTACAAAAAAATTTAAAAATTAGCCAGGCATGGTGGTACATGCCTGCAGTCCCAGCTACTTGGGAGACTGAGGCAGGAGGATCACTCAAGCCCAGGAGTTTGAGGTTGCAGTCAGCTATGATGATGCCACTGTGCTCTAGCCCGGGCAACAGAACAAGACCCTGTCTCAAAAAAAAAAAAAAAGAAAAAAAGTCTAAAGATTCAAAACAATAATCACAGTTTGTTCCCATTTAAGTTCTTTTTTGTATGTGTATTCCTAAATACATACAGAAATTTTCTGGAAATATACATAAGAAATTGCTAACAGCAGTTATCTCCCAGGAAGAACGTTAAAGTGGTCTTGGTTGGAAGGACCACTCACTTTTCACTACATGCTCTTAATATAGTATTTAAAAATTTCCTCATGAGAATATATTACTTTCAATAATATTTTTAAAAATTGTTTTAATTCATTATTATGATATTTATTGAGCTGAACTGCCTAGAAATTGTTACACTGAATTAAACAGTCCCCAACATTACCAAAAATCTGAGAAATTCCTATAAATAAATGTTTAAAATATGTAATAATATGAAAACCTAGTTGTATATTTTTATTTTCATGAATCTATATTAAACATATATCATAATAAATCTATATAAACATATATCAAAATAAATCACTTCTGTAGGAAAAATGACTAAATTTTTCCTCTTAAAGCCTACTTCAAAAAAATCTTTGTGAACAATTACATGAATAATGATTTAGCCCTAGACCATTTTATTAAATTGCTCTATAACTGCTAAAGAGTATATTTTTCCTAAGGAAAGTTAACATATATTGAACATCAAGTTTAAATTTTCCCTCTAAAACCATATGAAACATGCACCAGAATTTCTTTTTAGTTTTATTTCCTTAGTACTTAATATTCTTATAAGTCAGAAATCGCTTGCCCACAAATTACAACTTAGTTTTACATTGTCTAATTGTGAATGATAAAATGCTGCTTATCTTGAAAACTATTTTCTGTCTAGTACAAAGGCTTAAATTTTCTACATATACTGTCACTCTTCAGTTCTATTTTGATAATGAGGTAATAAAATAATTTTTTGCAAATTTCTGTCTTCTTTACCTGCTATCAGCTTCTCTGTATCAGGTAGATGTGTGAATTGTCTTTTGTATTCCTCATTCCTGTCTTTATAGGTGGACCCTGAAGTCTGCAACCATAAAAAGATTAAATTTCTATTTAATTGTAATTGTAATATATTAGAAAACAAATTTAAAATGGAATTTAAAATCATATGCTTTCTATGCAATATTTTGCATGTTCTTATATGAAAAAATCCACATAAACATTTCTTTTTTAAAAAATAGATTCAGGGGGCACATAAACACTTCAAAAAACACCAAAAAGAAGCAAAGGAAACTACTTTCAGAATGATGGGGTAAGGAGTTTGGCAGTCAGTCCTCTCTGCAAAAACAAACTTATAGCTGGAAAAAAACTATTGAAAACAATCATGTCAAATGACTGGAAATTGACCAAAGACTTACAATAAACTGAGAAGTACGTGTTCAAGAAAATCTACTGAACTTGAGTAAGGATGGTGGAAGACTGAGGCCTTCTGTCCTGGGCCTGCTCCCATTACGCTTCCTCCTCCACCAGTTAAGTCAGTGTGGTGGTTCTACAAGGGTGAAATAGACCATGAAAACTAGCTGCTATGTTGACAGAGAGTGGTGAGCTGATTTGGAACGGAAAGCAGAAAATCTATGCCCAGAAGTGAAAGGTAAAACC
This sequence comes from Daubentonia madagascariensis, assembly GCA_023783475.1. NCBI lineage: Eukaryota > Metazoa > Chordata > Mammalia > Primates > Daubentoniidae > Daubentonia > Daubentonia madagascariensis. Next base: position 11,739,123 of record JAKFHU010001631.1, on the reverse strand, counting down.
CTGAAGCTATCCAGGCAACTGTGAGGGTATTGTTCCAATTGGAGCAAGCAGATTGGCAGATTAGCAAGGGACTTAAGAGAGAGATCTTGAAGGAGAAGCAGCCACAAATGGGCTTGAAAAACTCTCCACATATTCCTGGCCGAACAGAAGCTGCATCGCACAGACTAGAGAGCCCAGGCTATCCACTTATTCCTGGCTGGAGACACAGGAAGTATCAGGAGAACATAAAAATTGGGACAAAGTTGAAAATGGCCAGTACTTTGAATATATTCCCCAATCTACACACAGACCTGTCAGTAGAAGGGAAAAGCCTTACTGGCCCTATGTATTTGAGCACATCATTGAGCAATCACTGGCTGACATAAGGGGTGACTCCTAGGAATCCAGCCCTCAAAATAAAAATAATAACAACAACAATAATAAACTGAGCAGAGATATTAGTTCTCACATGTCACAGGACAAGATAAAAACTTCATGGGTTTACTTTATACAAGTTATTAAACAAACCAACCAATAAAAACCAGCAATAACAACCATTAAGGGCAGGGATGAAAGCAATCTCAGAAACCAGAGATGCTACAATATATTATCTAAATTGTCCAATTTTCAACAAATACTGTAAGACGTGCAAAGAAACAGGAAAATGTGAGTCATACTAAGGAAAGAAAAAAGAACAGGCAATAGAAACAGTCTTTGAGGGTTCTAAGAGATTGGATTTAGCAGACAAAGATATTAAAGCAGTTATTATAAATATGTTCAAAGAAGTAAAGAAAACCATGCTTAAAGAACTAAAGGAAAGTATGACAACAATGATGCAACAAGTAGAGAATATAAACTAACAGATTTTTAAAAAATTTTTTAAAAAAATAAATGGACATTCTGGAGTTGAAAACTATAATCACTGAAATTAAAAAAAAAATTCACCAGAGGGGCTCAAAAGCAAATTCACAATGGCAGAGAAAGAATAAGTGAACTTAAAGACAGATCAGTAAAAATTATCAAATTTGAAGAAGAAAGAAAAAAAAGATTGAAGAAAATGAACAAACTCTCAGAGACCTGTGGGACCACATCAAGTGAACTAAAATACATGTAATAGGAGTATCAGAAGGAAAAAGAGGAAAGCAGAAAAACATTTGAAGAAGTAATGGTCAAAACTTTCCAAATTTGATTAAAAACATTAACCTATAGATCACAGAAACTCAAGCAGGATAAACACAAAGAGAGTCACACTTAGACATAAAGTAGTTAAATTGTTGAAAGACAAAGGAGAAATCTTGAAAGCAGCAATTAAAAAATGACTCATCGCATACAGGTGAAAAACAGGTGACTTCTCATCATGAACAAGGGAGAGAATAGACATGCTTTACAAGAAACACTAAATGAGGCCGGGCACGGTGGCTCACGCCTGTAATCCTAGCACTTTGGAAGGCCAATGCCAGGGGATCGTTTGAGGTGAAGAGTTCAAGACCAGCCTGAGCAACATATCAAGACCCCATCTCTACAAAAAGTAGAAAAAATTAGCTGGGCACGGTGGCCTGTAGTCCCAGCTACTTGGGAGGCTGAGGCAGAAGCATAGCTTGAGTCTAGGAGTTTGAGGTTGCAGTGAGCTATGATGATGCCGTTGCACTCTAGCCCAGGTGACAGAGCGAGACGTTGTCTCAAAAAATAAAAAACAAAAAAAAAGAAATACTAAAGGAAGTCCCTCAAGCTGCAAGAAAATGACATCATCATATGGTAACTCAAATTCACAAGAAGAAATGAAGAGCACCAGAAGTATAAATACATGGGTATATACAAAAGACTACATAAATCTATTTTCTCATTTCTCTCTTAACATCTTTAAAAGATATGAGCCTATAAAGCAATAATTATAACACTGTATGGCTGTATTTATGAGAGGTAATGGAGTTAGGTTGGAGCAAAGGTTTAATATTTTAGCAGAATTAAATTAGTAAAAACCTGAAGTATACTGTGAGAAGTTAAGATGTATACTGTAATCTATTGAGCGATCACCAAAAAAACCTCAAAAATATTTTTTTAAAAAATCAAAAGGAATTAATGTTGTACCCTAAAAAATATTTATTTGACACATAAAAAAGTAAAGGGGAAGAGAAGAACAAAAGAGATATGAAACATATAGAAAATAAATAGCAAAGTGGCTATTTGTGAATCCAAGCATATTATAACTATATTAAATACAAATGAACTAAACACAGAGATTGTCAAACTGGATAAAAATAGAACCAACTATATATTGTCTATAAGAGACACACATCTTAGTTGCAAAAACACAAAAATGGTGAAAGTAAAGGGATGAAAAAGAGATATACCACACAAACAGTAATCATAAGAGAATTTGAGTGACTATATTACTATCAGCTGAAATATATTTTATGATAAGAAATATTACTAGACTAGGAGAGAGATTTCATAATGATAAAAGGGTCAATATATCAGGAAGATACAACAATCATAAGTGTATACACAACTAACAACAGAGCCCCAAAATGCATGAAGCAAAACTGACAGAATTTAAAGAACAGACCATTTAACATAAGTTGAAGATATCAGTATCTCATTCTTAATAATTGATAGAAAATCAGAAAGGATATAGAAGACGAACAACATTATCTACCAAGTACACCTAACTGGCATTTATAAAACATTCCATCCAACAACTGTAGAATACACATTTTTTTCAAGCATACATGGAACATTCTCCAGAATAGACCATATGCTAGGCTAGAAAACAAGTTCAAATAAATTTCAAAGGACTGAAACCATATGAAGTGTGTTCTCTATGAACAACAGAATAATATTAGAGGTCAACAACATAAAGACGAGAGCCCAGCTTCAAATCGTCTTAACCCTTAAAAATGGAATAGGATCCCAGATTGCTTGACAGCTATAAATGAAAATCCTCTCTGGAAGAAGACACCACTCTGGGACCTCAAATGTTTCTACAAAAATGATGGAAAATAGAGAATAAAGGATAAGAGATTAAGGATACAGGGAGGAAGTCTAACATAAACATAACTGAAGTTCCAGGAGAAGAGAGAAAATGAGGTAGAGGCAATATTTGAAGCAATAAAAGTAAAAAAAATTTAAACATTTAAGTTTTTGTCCTTAAAGACCCTAATTTCTTCCTTTCTTGTATTTCTCTAAAATCAGTCTCAGAAATAACAATCTTCTCATTCTAAGTGATTCCAACACTTTTTGTGCATATTTATACATGTAAATACAATACATGTAAAATTCAATAAACCAGAATCTTCCCATCCCAAAATCCTAACAGTTGGCATCTAAGCAAAAATGATCTGGACAGTCTCAGTGATTGAGTATCTGTGGCCCACTCCATAGCCTCACAAGATTTTTGAAATGAGTTTTGGTAGTTACTATGGTTTGAATATGGTTTGCCTACACCAAAACTCATGTTGAGGCTTGGTCACCACTGTAATAGTGTTGAGAAGCTTGAGTCATGAGGGATCTGCTCTCATGAAGGGATTAATGCCATCTTGTGGGAGTAAATTCTTGCTCTGGTGGGACTGGATTAATTACCAAGCGAGCAGGTTGTTATAAAGCAAGTTCACCACTCATGTTTTGTCTCTTTTGCACATGCTCCCACCATGTTATGATGCAACATGAGGCCCCTGCCAGATGAGGCCACCTGATCTTGAACTTCCCACCCTCCAGAACCATGAGTCAAATAAACCCTTTTTCTTTATAAATTACCCAGTCTCAGGTATTCTGTTACAACAAAAGAAAATGGACTAAGGAAGAAAATTGGTACCAAGAAGTAGGGTTGTTACTATGACAATACCTGAAAATGTGGAAGTAACTTTGGAACTAGACGACGGGTAGCGACTGGAAGAATTTGGAGCAGCAGGCTAGAAAAAGCCTACATTACTATAAACAGAGTATTAAGAGCCATTCTGGTGAGGGCTCAGAAAACAATAAGACTTGGGAAAGTCTGAATCTTTTTAGAGATTACTTAGGTGGTTGTAAACAGAATATTGATAGAAATGTTGACAGTAAAGGCCATTCTGAAGACGTCTTATATGGAAATAAGGAATATCTTATTGGGAACAGGAGCATAGGCCATCCTTGTTACAAAGCAGCAAAGAACTTGGTTGCATTGTGTCCACGCCCTAGGGCTTTGTGAAAAGCCAAACTTGAGAGTGACAAACTAGAATTTCTGGCAGAAGAAATACCTAAGCAGCAAAGCACTCAAGATGCTACATGGCTGCTTTTGGCTACTTAAAACAAAATGATAGAGAAAATAATTTATTTGAAGACAGAATTTATAATTAAAAGGGAAGTAGAGCATAAAAATTTGGAAAACTTGTAGAGAATGAAAGAGCATTTTCAGGAAAGGAAACCACGGGAGTGACCCAGAGACTATTTGGAGATTAATATGGCTAAAAGGGAGCCCACTGCAGGGGCATAGCTACAGAAAGCCTCCATTAAAGCAATGTCCAGCAGAAATGTGGGCTCAGGGTCACTGCTGGGACCCCAGAACAGCAGAGCCACTAGCGGGATGCAATGCATGCCTGGGAAAGCTGTAGGCACCAGTGTGCAACTCTAACTTGTAAGAGCAGTGGTGTGGCAGTGGCTACACCCAGCAAAACCATGGAAGTGGGGCTTCCTGAGGCCTTGGGACCCCCGCCCCAGCCCACACCTCAAGATGTCCAGAGATGGCCATGGAGTGAAAGATTATTTTGGAGCTTTAAGATTTAATGTCTGCCCTGCTAGGTTTCAGACTTGCTTTGGTCCGGCTATTCCTTTCTTTTTGCCTCTCTCCCTCTTTTGGAATGGGAATGTTTATACTGTTTATTCCTGCCACTGCATTTTGGAAATAGATAACTTGTTTTGATTTTACAGGCTCACAGCTAGAAGGAGTTTGCCTTGAGTCTCAGAAAGGAGACCTTGGACTTTGGACTTTTGCACAGGTGCTGGGATGAATTAAGACTTTTAGGACTATTGGAATGGAATGATTATATTTTGCGTTGTGAGAAGAACATAAGTTTTGGGGGGCCAGAGGTGGAATGCTATGGTTTGAATATGGTTTGTCCCCACCAAAACTCATGTTGAGGCTTGGTCCCCAACACAATGGTGCTGAGAGGTGGTAGGACCTTTAAGAGGCTTTTGGGTCATGAGAGATCAACCCTCATGAAAGGATTAATGCCATCTCGAGGGAGTGAGTAAATTCTCACTCTCACAGGACTGGATTATTTACCAAGACAGCAGGTTATTATAAAGCAAAGTTGACTCTCACATTTTGTCCTTTTTGCATACACTCCAGCCATATGATGCCATCTGCCATGTTATGACCCATCTTGAGGCCCTCATCAATCTTGAACTTCTCAGCCTCCAGAACTATAAGCCAAATAAACCTCTTTTATTTACAAATTACCCAGTCTCATATATTCCATTATAGCAACAGAAAATGGACTAGGACAGTAGTAGCTTGGAATAAAAGAAAATGAAAAAAATTAAAAGTAAATTAACATGGTAAATCAGTCAAAATAGGCTAGGTTATACCATGGTAATAAGCAATCCCAAAATCTCAGTGCTTGCCATACAGTGGTTTATTTCTCACTTATACTACATGTCCATGTGGGCTGGCTGAAAGATTAGTTCCACAATGTAAAATGTTTACATTTTATTGACAAAAAAAGTCACATGGCTACACTTCAGGAACTTAGAAAAACACACATCTACCATGGGCCCAGAATAAAAAGAAACAAAGATACTGATGAACAGGATTAATGATTACTTGAGTTTACCGAATTAGCTAAATCACAAGTTTTATACTACTAGACTTACAATGAATCTGTCCAGAGAGACCCTTTCTCCCAAACCAATACCCATTAGATGCAGAAGAAAATATTTACTCAGAGTTCCATACCAACTAGGCACTCACTTTTAAAAATTGAGATAAAATTCACTCTATTGCAATTTACAATTCAATGGTTTTGGTATACTCACAAAACTGTGCAGCCCTCACCGCAATCTAATTCCAGAAAACTTTTATCACGCCAAAAAGAAACCCCATACCTAGAAGAGGAACTCTAATACGCTGTTGGTGGGAACATAAATTAGTACAACCACTATGAAGAACAGTATGGAGGTTCCTCAAAAAACTAAAAATAGAACTACCATATGACCCAGCAATCCCTCTGCTAGGTATATATCCACAAAAAGGGAAATCAGTATTTCAAAAATACATCTACACTCCCATGTTTACTGCAGCACTATTCACAACAGTCAAGATATGGAATCAACCTAAGTGTCCATCAATGGGTGAATGGATAAAGAAAATGAGGTACATATACACAATGGAATATTATATAGCCATAAAACAGAATGAAATCCTGCCATTTGCAACAACATGGATGGAACTAGAGAAGATTATGTTAAGTGAAACAAGCCAAGCACAGAAAAACAAATCTTGCATGTATATTCTCACACATATGTAGGAGCTAAATATTAAAACAATTAATCTCATGGAGGCAGAGAACAGAATGATGGTTACCAGAGACTGAGAAGTATAGAAGGGGGGATAAAGTGGGGGTGGTTAATGGGTGCAAAAATATAGTTACATAGAATGAACAACATTTGACAGCACAACAAAGTGACTATGATCAACAAATTGGGATATACTTTAAAATAAATAAAAGCATGGAAGTGGAATGTTCCTAACACAAAGAAATGATAAATGCCCAAGATGATGGATACCCCAATTACCCTGATTTGATTAATACACATTGTATGCTTGTATCAAAAATCACATGTACCCTATAAATATGTACAACTATTATATACCCATAATAATCAAAAATAAAATTTTTTTAAATTAAAAAAAAAGAAACCCTATATCCATTAGCAGTAACTCTCCATTTCCCTCTCCACCCAGGCCCTATCAATCACTAATCTACTTTCTGTCTCTATAGATTTGCTTATTCTGGAAATTTCATATAAATGGAACCATGCACTATGGTGGCTCTTTTTGTCTGTCATCTATACTTAGCATTATGTATTCAAGGTTCATCCATGTTGTAGCATGAATCATTACTTCATTACAGTATATAGATGTATAATATTCCATTGTGCAAATATACTACATTTTACCTATGCATTCATCAGTTGATTGACACTTGGGTTGTTTTGACTTTTTGCTTATTACAAACAATGCTGCTATGAACATTCATGTACAAATTTTTGTGTGAACATGTTTAAATTCTCCTGGGTATATACCTAAGAGTAGAATTGCTGGGTCATATGGTAATTCTATGTTTAACATTTTGAGGAAAGCCAAACAATTTTCCAAATTGGCTGCCCCACTTTACATTCCCACCATCAATGTGTGAGAGTTTTAATTTCTCCACATCCTCACCAATGCCTAATGTCTACCCTTTTATTTATAGCCATCCTAATGGGTATAAAATGGCATCCCATTGTAGTTTTGATTTGCATTTATCTAATAACTATTGATATTGAACATCTTTTCACGTGCTTATTGGCCATTTGTGTATCTTTGGAGGAATGTCATTCAAGTTTTGCCCAATTTTAATTGGTTTATTTGTCTTTTTATTATTGAGTTCTAAGGGTTCTTTATACATTCTAGTACAAGTCCCTTATCAGATATTTGATTTGCAAATATATTCTCATATTCTCTGGGTTATCTTTTCATTTTCCTAATGGACTCCTTGAAGCACAGCAATTTTTAATTTCAATAAAGTCCAATTTATCTACTTTCTATTTTGCCACTTGGAATTTTGGTGTCATATCTAAGAAACTATTGCCTAATCCGAGAGTCATAAAGATTTAAATCTATGTTTTCTTCTAAGAGTTTTATAGTTTTGGCTCTCACATCTAGGCCTATGATACATTTTGAGTTAATTTTTGTATGTGGTATAAAGTAAGGGTCCAAATTCATTCTTTTGCATGTGTATATCTAGTTGTCTTAACACCATTTGTTGAAAAGGCTATTCTTTCCTCCTTTAAATTATTTTGGCACCCTTCTCAAAAATCAGCTGATCATAAATTTAGAGGTTTATTTCTGGACTCTCAATTCTATTCCATTAATATACAAGTCTATTCTTATCCCACTACATACAGTCTTGATTATTGTAGCTTTATAGCAAGGCTTGAAATCAGAAAGTGTTCATCTTCTAACTTCAATCTTTTTCAAGATTACTTTGGCTATTCTGGGTCCTTTGCATTTCCATACAAACTTGGGTTCTTCTTATCAATTTCTACAGCCAATTTGGATTTTGATAGGATACTGCTGAATCAGCAGATTAATTTGAGTAGTACTGCCATCTTAACAATATTAAGCCTTCCAATCCATGAACATGGATGTCTTTCCACTTACTGTCTTTTTAAATGTCTTTCAATGAGGTTTTATAGTTTTCAGTGCACAAGTATTACACATCTTTTGTTAATTTAATTCCTAACTATTTTACTCTTTTGATGCCATTGTAAATGGAATTGTTTTCTTAATTGCATTTTAAGGTTGTTCACTACTAGTGTATAGAATTACAATTAATTTTGGTTTTGGAATCTGGGAACTACTGGCCTCACAGAATGATTTGGGAAGTGTTGCCTCCTTTTCTGTTTTTTGAAAGAGTTTTTGAAGAATTTATGTTAATTCTTTTTTAAACATTTGGTAAATATACCAGCAAAGCCATCTGGTCCTGAGTTTTTCTTTGTGAAAAGTTTTTTGTTATTGTTGTTTTGGTTTTGGGGTCAGAGGGGTTGGGTTTTTTGTCTTTTACTAATTTAATATTTTTCTTTATCATAGGTGTATTCAGATTTTCTATTTCTTCTTGAGTCAATTTCAGTAGTTTGTGTATTTTGTACAAATTTGTCTAGCTCATTTAGGTTCTTCAAGGTATTATTTCCAATGCATGAGGTTACAAAAATTTTAAAACCTGATAATATCTACTGTTTTGGAACATATACCAAGATAGACTATATGATCAGCCATACCTCAACAAATTTAAAAGAACCAAAATCATACAGTGTGTGTTTTCTGACCACAATGGAATCAAACTAGAAATTAATGACAGAAAGCACAAAATCTCTAAACACTTGTAAACTAAACTACATACTTCTAGATAATCCATGAATCAAAGAGAAAATCTCAAGGGAAATAAAAAAATACACTGAATTGACAAAAAAGAAGATATAACATATTAAAATTTGTGGGACACAGCTAAAGCTGACAGACAAGTTTATAGCACTAAGTGCCCACATTAGAAAAAAAGGAAAGGTCTGGAATAAATAATTTAAGTGTCCACCTCAAGGATTTAGAAGAGAAAGAGTAAAAATAAACCAAAAACAAAAATAAGTAAATAAAAAAGTTAAGGGTAGAAACCAATGAAATTGAAATATAAAATACAGAATATCAATAAAACAAAGAGTTGATTCTTTAAAAATAATAAAATTGGTAAACCTCTAGCAAGACTAACCAAAAAAAAAAAAGAAAGAAAGAAAAGGAAGGAAGAAAGAGAGAAGACACAAATTACCAATATCAGGACTGAAACAGGGGATAGCACTGCAGACCCCACAGATCTCAAAAGGAAATAAGGAAATACTATGAACAACTCCACACATACAAATATGACAACTTAGATGAAACAAACTGATTCCTCAAAAAACACAAACTACCACAACTCACTCAATATGAAATAGAGAATTTGAATAGACCTACAACCATTAAGGAAATTAGTTCATAATTTAAAATTTCCCAAGAAAGAAATTTCCAGGCCCAGATAGTTTCACTGAAGAATTCTATAAACATTTAAAAAATTAACTCTAATCCTATACAATCTCTTCCAAAAAACAGAACAAGAGGGAGCACTTGCCAATTCATTTTATGAAGCTAGTAGAACCCTGATACCAAAACCAGATAAAAATATTACAAAAAAAGAAAATTATGGAACAATATCCTTCATGAATATAGACGCAAAAATCCTTAACAAAATATTGGCAAATCTAATCCAGCAATATATAAAAAGAATTATACAATATAACCAAGTTATTCCAGGATCCAAGGCTGGTTTGATATCTGAAAATCAACCAGTGTAATCTACCATATTAACATGCTTTTTAAGAAATCACATGATCATATCACTTGATATACAAATAATATTTGACAAAATTCAATGTCCATTTGTGACAAAAACTCTCAGAAAACTAGGAATACAAAGGAATTTCCTCAACTTGATAAAGAGCACCTACAAAATACCTATAGTTTAAAAAACACCTTAATGGTGAAAGACTTAATGGTTTCTACCTAAGATCAGGAAAAAGGCAAGAATGTTCTTTCTTGCCACTTTTATTCAAAATAGTGCTGAAAGTTCTAGCCAGTGCAATATGGAGGAAAAAAAGAAAAGAAAAGGCATAAAAATCAGAAAGGGAGAAGTAAAACCATTCCTGTTTATATATGACATGATTTTCTCAATAGAATATCCCAAGGGATCTTAAAAAAAAAAAAAAAAAACCAAAATGAAACAAAAAATCCCCTAGAACCAGTGGGAGTTCAGCAAGTTTGCAGGATACAAGATAAGCATAGTAAACTCAACTGTATTTCTATATACTAGCAATGAATACATGGATACTGAAATAAAAAATACAATACCATTTACAATAGCTCAAAAACACACACACAGGTGTGACTCTAACAAAATAGGTATAGGACATGTATACTACAAAACACTGATCAAAAAATCAACAGAGAAATCAAGAAAGAGACTTAAATACTCAAGAAATCAAGAGAGACCTAAATAAATGGAGAGACAAACCATGCTCGTAGACTGGAAGACTGAAGGTAGTAAAGATGTTGATGCTGCCCAAAGATATACAGGCTTAACACAATTTCTATCAAAATCCTGGCAAGATTTTTTGTAGATACAGACAACATTATTCTCAAATTTACATGGAAGGGCTCCTTTCCTGATAAAAGCAGCAGAGAAACTGGATTACTCATACATTGCTGGTGAAATTGTTAATTGGCACAGCCACCCTGGAAGATAGTTTGGCAGTTTCAAACTAAACATGCAACTATCTGATGATCCAGCAATTATACTCCTGGGCATTTAACCCACAGAGGAAAACTTATGATCATACAAAAACCTGTATATGAATGTTTAATGTGGTTTTATTCATTATACCCCAAACAAAGAAACAGCCTAGATGTTCTTCAATAAGTGAATGGTTAAACCGTGGTACGTCCATACAATGGAATACAACTCAGCATTAAAAAGAAATTAACTATTGGTACACACAAAACCTGAATGGAACTCCAAAAAGTTCTACTGAGTAAAAATAGCCAATACAAAAGGTTACATAGTGTACAATTCCAATCATACAATATTCTTGAAATTATATAATTATGAAAATGAAGCTCAGATTAGTGGTTGCCAAGGGTTAAGTAGGGTGTGGGGTAGGAGGAAAGTGGCTATGTCCATAAAAGGGCAACATGAGGAATTCTTGTTGTGACGGAAATGTTCTGTGTCTTGATTCTACCAATGTATCTTGACTCTATCAATGTCAATATCTTAGTTGTGATAGTATATTATAGTTTTACAACATGTTACTATTGGGGGAAACCATTTAAAGGATACAGGGGATCTCTACAGTATTATTTCTTAAAACTGCATGTGAATCTACAATTACTTCAAAATAAAGGTAAAAAGAGAAAAAAGTAAAAGAAGAGGAGGTTGATAGGGTTAGAATAAATGTGTTAATTCTATGTAAGAGAGGAAAATGTTTAAAGTGCTTTGAAAGCTGATTCAAAGGTCAATACTCCACACCCTTTTTTTTCTTCCCTTCAACTGCTTACCTTTAGACCATTTTACTACTTATTAATATCGTCTCCAGAGAAATAATGCAATCAAAAAAATTTAATTTAATTATTGAGCAAAGTGTGACCAGGGTAACAGAAACTTACTCTCCCATGTAGCTCACAGGATCAGTGTCATTGTTTTTAAGTGCACATTTTATATCTAATAAAAGGTTTTTTGGAAAGGAAAATGGAGAATACTGAGCTAGCATTTTTGTATTATCTTAGATTTGGTTTTTATGTGATATTTGAATTTCTCATTGCCCTAGATAATCAAAGGACTATACTTAGGATGAAGTCTTAATAAATATGCCAGTAACATATCACTGTTTCAGTTATTTTCCATATTTTCTATGTCATTTATTAAATATGTTAATTTATTGGTAAAGTAATTTCTTAGGAGTCATGTCTTTTTCCCCAAAAGATTTTTTCACGTTGATGTGCTCATCTTTAAAGAAGTACATATGTTTTTAATGAAATATGAATTTTCTTCCTTTGGCCCTTTATTTCTTTGGACAATTGTAAGTCAAATTTTACAAAGGAAGATAAGGACAACAGTTCAAAACCTGATGCTTCAGTCAGGTTTCTGCCCTCAAAATGTACTTTTTAATGGCCTTAGCAACCTGCATCTTGAAAATCCAATGGCCAATTCTCAAGTCTCACCTTACTCTACCTGTATGGGTAGATCATCCTGTCCTTGAAAGACTTCCTTTACTTGCCTTTGAGGACCCCACACTTTCTAAGATTTTCTTCTATCTCATTAGCCAATCTTCTCTGTTTCTTCTGCTTGTCCTGCTCCTTCACCTGAGGCTCTGAACACTGGAGAGTCTACTTCTCTTCTCTAACCATATTTTCTCCCTAAGTGATTGCATCCAGTCCTTGTAAATGTGTCTTTAAATACCATCCATACTCAATATCTCCCAAATTTACTTCCAGCTCCAACCTATCCCCTGAGATTCAAGTCATATATTCAATAGCCTGCCTGACCTTTCTACTTATATATCAAATAGGCTTCTCCAACTTAATTACAAAAAAAACTTCTTGATCTCCCCAACCCCTAGAAACTACTTCTCCCCCAGTCTTTTTCTTCTCCTAAATGGTACTTCCATGCACCCAGTTGCATTGACTGGAAACTTAGAAATCACTATCCTTGATCTTTTTTGTTCTCTCACCCATCACATCCATCCCTTTGGCAAGCTGTTTGTCAAGCCAGCCAGTCCCACTCCTGCCTCAGGACTCACCTCCCCCTTCCTCATTTGATTCCCACATATTCTATTTCTCTCCCCTACCCACACCCCCAGCATTAAGGTGCCTCTCTCAAATGGCACCTCTTCAGAGAAGCTTTTCCTGACCACCCTAACTAAAAATGCTACTCCGCCCCATGTGATTCTCTGCACCCTCACATTGTTTTATTGTCTTCATAGCTTCTATCACTACCTAACATACTATGGCACATTTGTTTATTTGTATACTATTCATTTCCCATTCTGGACTGTCAGTACGACGGTGGTCGAGAGACTGTCCTGTTCACTCAGAACATTCTGGTGCATAGAAGACACTCAAATAAGTGAATTAATAAGACCATTTCCATCTTAGTTCATGTCACTTTGCCACTTCTAAGATATTGTCTCTGCTCACACACTCTTTAAATTATCCTGTGAGAAGCTCACTGCACTTCCTGATTCTGAGGTCTTTCATCAAGCGTGAAAATTTTTCATGCATATTCTCTTTGAATATTGCCTCTTGCTCATTCCCTACGTTCATCTTCTGAAACGCCTATTAGATTCATAATGGACTCCTCTACTATTCCACTTATATCTTAAACTGTTCTCTTTCACGCTTTCTATCTTTATCTCTCAGTGATACAATGTCAGTAATTTCCTAATATGTTTATATCTTTCAGTTTACTGATCTCTCTTTAGCTTCTATTTCACATGTCCATTACATTTTTATGTATTTTGATGACCATATTTTTCATTTCTATAAGTTATATTTGGTTGTTTTTCAAATCTGACTAGTGTTTTCAAGAATTCCTTATTTATCATATTTTTAATTATTTCTATGAAGTATTTAATAATATCATATGACTTTTATAGTCTTTATTTGGTAGTTTTATTACCTGAAGTTTTAGAGGGTCTAATATCCTATTATTAAATCTCTTTCTGTGCACTCATAGAATATTAAAGTCAAGCCCCCGAATTTCATGAGAGATGGACTATAGTTAGAGACAGACTATAGTTACCTACTCTCAGGAGAAACTTACCCCCAACCCTAAGCCCAGATTTAGACAGACAAGCTTCCTTTTCTTAAACCTGCAGATGCAGGTAGATTTTTTTCCTAGTCTACATTTCACAGAGGGTATAACTCATCAAGAGTAGTGGCTTTATGAAGAGTTCTCAGTTCCAACCCATATAAGTCCAAAGCATCGTCTCCTGTTACTATACCCATGTGGCCACTAAAGCTGAGCAGACTCCTCAGCATCAGCTCATGCGCTTACAACTCTGGTAATCAGTTCCCTCTTCTTCTTTAGCCCTTGGGTATTTCCCTTGCTATTCTGTGAGCCCAGACACACATTATAAAAAGACATCTGAAACATTTTATCCAGCATTTCTAGGTACTTTTAGCAGAAGAGCATTTACGTTAAATAGTCCCCGCCCCATACTGCCAGAAGTGTTGGTTCCTATTCCTTTATAAGTAAATATAAAAATGTTAAAAGATATCTAGGTTTATCAAACAGTATCTAACTATCTATACTTAAAATTTTTCAAATTGGATAAAATGTGTTTTTTAATCCAATATAAATTAGAAAATGAGTTTGTTCTCTTATCAGTCACCAAAATGAAAATCTGAAATATCCTTTATAAGCTTGAATAAACCCAAGATATGTTGTTCTGGAGGACAACATGATTATAGGAAACCTCTTCTCCAAAGTTGCCAAAGTATGTTACAAACACACTAATTAATCCCCTTGGGCTTTTAAAAAAAATTTTAAAGTACAACATTAATTAATCCTCACGGTGTACCTATAAATCAGGTTTGTGGTAAGTTTTATCCTCCACTTATAAGTAGAAAAACCTACTTGTGAATAATGTGACTATGACCATTTTATAATCTGAATCAATGATAAAGTATAGAATCAAGACTTCTGATTTCTTATGTACTTAAAGAAAACTTGATTGTGATCTAGAAAAATTCAAATCTAAATATTGTCCATTAAAACATAATTACACTAGTTATTATTTGAATATATATAGATAATGTTTGAAAATCTAGACTTGTTTTTTTATTCTTAAAATGTTTTAAAACAAAAAAATAAATGATAGATGTGAACTCTAACCTCTTCTAAAATTCTCCTATTCCATCTTTTTTTTCTATTTTCCTTCCTAAATCAAAGATATGAGGTATCTGAGATTTCATATCTTCTTTATTCTGTGTATATTTGTCAAGATTTTCTAATACACAATTATTCAAAGAAAAACACACAAAGGACCCTTGAACAAATTTAGTTACACAACGCGGAAAACTTTATAAATCCCTCCCCTTTTAAAATACAATTATCAACTAAATCAGTTATTAAAGAAATAAGTAGATACAAATGACAAATGTCTTTAAAGGAGAAATTTAAAATTAATGAAAACAAAGTACAAATGAATACTTAATATTAAATATCTTATACAAAGCACTATTACTTCTATCAGAAAATCCAAATAAGTATGTCATGTTCTAAATACACACAATAAAAACTGTTAAAAGGTATTTTCTACTCCCAGTAGTTGCTAACTCTACATCACTAAAAGAAGTTGCACTAAATAAATGCATCTGCTGCAGATCTCTCTCTGTTTTTCCTCTGGGACCTTAATCCACTTGGAATATACCATTATTTTAGTCAGGAAAAAAAGTCTTTTGAGGTTTTTTTAAAACTTTTGCTATATATATTTTCACTAACAGTTAAAGGGCAAAAGCATAAGTACTTATTTGACATTAACTTTATTTTAAATTTCATTTCTTAATTTCACATAATTTTTAATGTTTCATTGGGGTTTAAAAGTCAATAATAAAACTCATTTCCCACACACTAGGATTCAGTATTTCAATTTTTAAATTAAAAATAAAATATACAATTATGACTCTTATCTTTATATTACAAGATTGATATAGAAAATCTGAAGCTGTTGATCTCACTATCAATAGCTATGAAGAGTTAATCATACTCCTTTAAATTAAAGTCTTACTGCCATAAAGACATTTACTAGACACTTATTAGCCAGTCCGTTAAACACCATGAGATTACTACTGATTCAAGACACATCAGTGTTGTAATACTGTGACCTAATGTCTAATTTTATAGGTGAGATAACCTAGGTCAGACAGGTTATTCAACATATTCAAGATCATTGCACACTGAACTCACCTGAGACAGAGCAGACACTCTATTTCAGATGTTTTGTTCCCAATCTCCAATTTGTTCAATTATATCACGCTGCCCTCTAAACTCACTACTGTGGAACAACTGATTAGCCAGGCTAGAATATATGAGTTATTCCACATTCGTGAATTTTCCAGATCCCCATAACTTAACTCTTTAAATACCAAAACCTTAAAAAGTTACCAATCCTTTTTGTAGAAACTTTCCTAAAGTGAAAAAGCAAACTCCAGATTCCTTAGATTGTTCCAGTGAAATGGCTCTTACATTCTTAATTCTTTGCTTAAGTACCAGGTTGTGTGCCTTATGAATACTTTCTTGTTATGCTACTTGTCTTCCTTGTATTCACTTTGGATCCCTCAGTGAACTCCCCCATCTTATTGTTTTTATTCAATTCCTACTTTATTGTGGGGAGAATGAAGAACAGAAAATAGCAACATGGCTATTTTACTTATAAAGGAATAGTAACCAACCAATGCTTAACATGAGATGGCAGATCTCATGTTAAGCCTTCTTCCCATATTAAAATAAAAATAAGTTTTAAAAATGTAAAGGATAAATAAAGACTCACTCAGCCAAACAAAACTGAGTTATATACCAACAGAGAGTCAAACATGGCTGGTCCGGTGGTAGTAGGTTATCAGAACTTATTAACATTAGTGTCACTAAAGTTGGTATACAACCCCCCACTGCTAAATTTGTCTGGCTAAAAAAAAAAAAAAAAGAAAATAGCAACATGGTGGAGTCCATGGCAGATGCAGATGGATTTTAAACAGCAGAGAAAAAAATGAATTATTTATTTTCCAGACTTTTTAAACATCATTTCTACCAATTACAGTACTGTGTTAGAGCCGCATAGACCTTTGGCCTCCACTTTAAGAGGCCCAGGTTGCTAAACTGTTTGAGCTTCTGCTATCATTTCTTGCTTCTATTCATGTGTTATTATCAACTAATTCCCCTAACTCCAATATTCTAGTCAATTTATTTACGCTTATAAAAAACATGGAAAAAATATATTAAAGAAACTTCAAATGAAAATTTGAGGACTTCTCCAGATATATCAGCATAAACTGATTTAGCTATTCAGGGTCTTTTTTGTTTTTGTTTGCTTCTGAGTTCTTGATAGTTCTAGTTTCTGGGTAAGGGACCTCTGGAAAAGTCTGTAAAATTTCTGAGATGCTGTATTTGTCTTTAAGTCTATTCTATGTGAATTCATATAAAAGTTCCTTAAAATAAAGTGTTTGCAATCAGCATAGGGACCTAAACTGAGCCAAAGTAAACTCTTGACACTCTAAAGTAGTGCTTCTCAAACTTTAATGTTCATGCAAATCACCTAGAAATCTTGTGAAACAGAAGATTCTAATCAGTAGGTCTGAGCTTGGGCCCAAGATTCTGCATTTCTAATCATCTGGCAGGTGATGACAAGTCTGCTGGCCCTGCATGCTACACTTTTAGTAGCAAGGATCTAGAATATATACCTCTTTTTTTTCTTATTTCTAAATTTTCTCATTCCTTCGCTTTTTCCTTTTCTTGCATTACACTTTTTCTTGCTGTAAATCTACCAAGAGTAAACGTAGTAACTACTTATCCCTGTAGATAGCCCTTGGACCTATGAAGGTTCCCCAATCTATAATGTGAACTAAAAATAAAATCCTAAGCCCTCTGCTAACTGAATGGACCCCTCTCGGCCAAGTGGATCCCAGACACACCTTAAAACTGAGTTCCCAGCCATGATGGGATGGGAAAGATAAAGTACAATTGTACATGGGCATGATTTCCCTTCATAAATATTCATGACTCCTCCTATAGCTTGTTGAATATGTGTATTTGACCACCCCACTCAGTATAAAATCTTGTTCCTTTTGTCTGTCCTTTGAAGCACATGTGCCTGGCTTCTGGCTGGGGCTCTGCTTCCCCTCCTGTTGGAATGGCCACCCGAAAGGCTACTATGCTTTATGAGAAAAAAAGCTCTCCTTTTTCCAAAGTATAAACCTTGTTAATTTTTTTTTAGTTAACAATAACAGAAGCTATAAAAATCACAGTGCAGAAGGGTCAAAACATTATATTAGTCATAAACTTTTTCTAAATGTGACCAAAAATAATATAGCCAATATAGGATATGTTGTTATTTTGGTATATTTCTCAGCAATTAAATATTTTCCTTAGGATATGGTTCAAAAAACTTATGATGTTAAGTTTCTTATTAGGAAGTCAGAAGTTTTCAGTCATGTTAAGATTGAATAACATTCCAATGAACTGAACTGCTAATTATGAAAAGAATGATGGTACTTGTACTAATCTTTATAACTGCTAATTTATGTCTTTTTTTAGTCTACTCTAAAATTATAAGAAAAACTGCTACCAAGGATACCTAATCCTCAAGAGACCAGAATTCCAATGAACTAATTGGAAGTCTATATGCCTTATAATCTTATATAAATTTCACTTATAGATGCATTATACCAGATTCTATCAAATGGCTCATAACTCTCACAGGAATTGCTAGATTTAGAGTGAGCCCTTCAATATAACAAATGTTAGCATTCATATGGTAACAGAAATGTTGTTCTTACAAAAAGACTGTAAGATCTTAACGTGCCTAATCAACAAGCACTAGTCTCATTTTACAGTGGGGAGACCTGAAGCACATGCAGGTTATGCAACCAAGTGAGCACGATGCAAATAGAATATGAAACTCCTAATTTTAAAACTCACCTTATAGTCATTATACACTAAAGGTCAAACATTGTTAAACTTCCTTTTAGGTACAGGAACTAATTTTTTAAATCGAAATTATATAAATTATATAGCTGGTTTCTTAATAACATTTAGAAATATGGTTTCTGTGTAATGTTAGTCTCTTGCCAATATAGTGAACAACAATGTAAGTGGAGTCCAATTCTGTGGTGTGGTTTTCTCACAAGGAAATTGAAGCTGATAATTCCATTCCATCAAACCAGACAACAGTGCATTCTAGTGGCCAAAGGAGAGCATAATCAGAAGTGTCTTTGGGATTCTGGACTAAAACCCAAACATCAAAAATCTAGACGCTAAGAAGAAAATATTATAAATAATATATGAATTGTCATAGACCTAAAGAAAATTTGCATTCAAGATTAAAATGAAGATATAAAAAAAGAAAAATTATTACCCAAAAGCTCCAATCACCACTCCAATTGTGTGAATTTGGTCCCTGTTTTTTAGCTGACACTGTATTATTCTCATCCACAGTTGGACTAGGATTTTCCTCTACTTCTTCCTGTAACTCGGTAGCAAGGCTTGACTCCCCTTCATTTATCACCTAGAAATAAACATCAAACCATTTAAATCACCTATTGAGAAATGGCCATTTTAAAAAGAAAAGAGTTAGTGTTCAAAACAGATAAATTAATTTTTAAAAGACATTATTTAAATACTTAGAAGGCAGTAATGAATACGTTTTTGCTTCTGTAGTTCTTACATTTATACATGCAACAAAGATTTTCCAACTACTACTATCTGTTAGGTAGTTTAGTTGGCACCAGGGATGCAAAGATGAATTTTAAAAAGTCCCTAGTCTCCAGAAGTTCACAGTCTGCCAGAGTAATAATTAAATACTAAAGATACAATGTTATAGGAGTGTCATTTGGTACAATCACTTTGGAGAACAATTTGCAATGCCTAGTAGGGCCTAAGATAGACATATACTACAACGCAGCAAGGTAACACACACATGGAGCCAAGGATATTTGCAGTACTAGTAAAGTGGAAATAACCTCACTGTCCATCAATAGAGAAATTAGTGAAAAAGCTCTGATTTATACAAACAATGGAGTTTAAATGAATGAATCAGATGTCTCAACCAGGCACTGGCCTCCAAACTATAGAGTACTCAGGGCAATGATTATACTCTGTGCAAGATATGGGCCCATCAGGTGGTTGCTCAGGAAAGAGCAGTCATTAGGCAGTTAAAAAAAGAAGAGAGAAAAGAGGGGTTGGGGAGGAGAAGCTATTATTAGAGCATGTAGCTCACCAGGATGTTTAAATGTCTCTGCTGCTACTGCGGCTGCTGCTGCCATCGCTGCCATCACCTATATCTCTGTTGTAAAAAAGACCCTCATCCTCAGGGTTATAGGGAAAAGCACCCATGGCACCCCCATGGTGCAGCAAAAGGGTAAGTCAAACCCAACTTAAGCTTGGGGTTCTTAAACCCTATAAACTAACCATTGCCACGGGGGAAGCCCTTAACCCTGATGATACTGTTTTGAGGCTCTCTGGAGGAAGAAATTTGTAAATATAAAAAGAGAACCTCCTCTACCTGAAGTATATCCAATACTCTCCAAAGAGAGAGAGAGAAACAAACAAACAAACCTGGATAAAGGGGGGAGAAAACAGACAAATAAACAAACAAACAAAACAACTGAAACAGAAGTCCACAATTTGACAAAATTTATTAAAATAATTTATACGACAAAAGATAAAAGATTGGCTTTTGTGCCTCTAAAACATAGGTTCTGAATTAACTTCAACATCTACATCAACTGGCAAATCTTCATGGCTTTAATCAATACTGGGGCTCAAATTACAGTTATATCTGAAGATCCCACTAAATTTAAAAAAGGTATCCCCTATAATCTTAAAAGAGTTACTCAACATAAAACAGACAACAAATAGGCATGCCTCACCTTAAGCATCAGAACTACTGCCTTGCCTAAATTCTCCATGGTCAGGGTATACACTGCCCTAAAATATCCCATAGTGGCCATGGTCACTTTGACCCAATGAGTAATAAATTAAATTTAAATCAAGTCTTTGGAGCTTACATATTGGCTTTTTAAAAAGTAGGACCCCATGGACCACCACCCTCAACCCCTAGTGAAAGTAATACACCCCAATGTAATAAAAAACAGGGCCTCCAACAATTGAAACTCATTATAAGACCTACTTAGTGAAAGAGTGATTATCCCTACTGCTTCTCCATTTAACAGCCCAGTTTGGCATGTTAAACTCGGAAAGAATGAATGGTGCCTCACGGTTGATTAGTGCATCCTTGATGCTGCCACCTTACCCATGAAGGCCCCTATACCCATTACTATTGAAATTGCTGCCTTCACCTCCAGAGGGACACAATATACCTTTACTTGGCTATCCGTGGAGTACCTTGTCATTGTAGGCAACCTTTACAGGCAAGATCTTAACTGCATCCAATTTTTTCTAGGAGTATAAGTATAACATTATATGGATGATATCCTCCTCTGAGGGCAGTTTTTTGACTCATTCACAAAGGAGCTCACAAAAGGGGGTTGGGCCATTGCCCCACACATTGTATAAGGCCTACCAATTTGGTTACATTTCTGAAAATTATTTGGTAAAACAAGGGCCACTCCATCCCTGACGCTGTCAAGAAACAGCTATTGACCCTCTTAGCACCCACAACGTTAAGACAAATCCAATATCTTTTAGGCCTTTTTGGGTTCTGGAGGAAACATAAGCATCATTTACAAATTTTACTTAAGCCCATTTATGCTATTACTTTCAAATCAGTCCACCCTGAATGCAGCCCCCTCTAAAAAAAGGTTCTATCCACACTGTAATACAGCAGACGCTCCCATTGGTACTATTCCCCCATGCCATCCCTAAAACCTAAACACACACACACACGCGCACGCACACGTGGAATCCTTCACTGTAGAAGCTTTAGCAACCTCTTCTCATGACTCATGATCTCTGGACCACCCATAATGTGCATAAATTGTCCACAGGCTTCTGGTACAAGAAACTATCTCCTCAGCCCCACACTATATGCTATTACAGCAGCAAATGCTAGCTGGCGGGGCTCTTCTGGAAATAGAGGCTCTCACAAGGCTTGAGCCCATGACCCTCCATACCCACCTGCCCACCATGCCTTGGGTCATTGAAGCAGTACCCTGCAAGCTCAGCACAGCCACCAGGAACTCCTTACTAGAAGACAGAGCCAAATCTGGGCCTTCTGGCATCTCCCACCTGCAGGACAGCACAGCCTCCTCTGTCCTCATTGCCTAGGCAGATGCCATGATGCTACAAGAGGTCACCCCTCTCCTGAACCCCTTGTCTGCCTTGGGAGCAACTTGGGTCAACTGAATGAACAGCAACGGGAATTTGTATACTTTGCGGACAGCATCACCACTATTTCATGTGATGGAGCTCACTGTAAATCTGTTGCTTTTCATCCCTTAACCAGGATGTCCTTGATAAAGGACAGGACCCAAGGGTCAGCACAACTGGCTGTACTTCAGGAAGTCGTCTTAACATTCTCTGGTCAACACTTGGCTCCATTTGCACATTTTTACAGACTCTTGGGTCACTGCCTGAGAGTTGCCCCCTTTAGGGTAAAGAACTCTGGGACTTTCTTATTTCACAGATACCCAATATATAAATCAAGGTCATATATATCTCTACACATACTAAAGCCATAATACAAGTCCTAACCATGACACTCCCTATGTTCTTCAGAGTTCCAAACATTACTGATAGTGACCAAGGCACTCATTTTATTTCTCAAAATACAACTTTGGGCTTTTGAACAAGGCTTTCAAATGGAACTTTCACCTTCCTTACTGGTTTCAGTAAGAGCTACAATGGCTTACTTAAACAAGTTCAAATTCAATTAAATGCAAAATGGTACATTTCAGTCATCAGTCAAACATCTAGGGTGAATAGTAGTAATAAGGAGTCTGATTCAATTTTTTAATGTTTGCCTGCTGACAACTTTTAAGCCTCACTCCTCCCCCCTTCCTCTTCTGTCCCTCATCTGGGCAAGGTGATAAGAAAGCCTGAGTGCTCTTTGCATTGTCGTGCGTGGAAGATTCAAACCAAGCAAGCCCTTGTCCACACACAGGAAGCCTCATCCCGGCCCATTCCCTAACCACAATAAAAATCTGGAGCCAGTCTCCTTTCCTTGCTCTTTTAAGCCATTTCAGTGCTGCTTTAGAGTCCTGCCCTCCTCTTCCCAAAGACCTCAATTATGTAAGTAATAGACTTTTTCATACCCTCATGGTGTGTGTGGCATCATCAGTTTCTACACCTGAATCAAATTTGGGGTGGGGGTCCTTTCTGGCTTTCTACGGGGGCAACAATAGACTCCTATCTCTCCAACTTATTAGCTCTGTGGCCCTTAGCAAAGTCACTCAATCTCTCTAAATCCTTGACTCTACAGTAGGGGTAATAATTCTCTCTAGTCTAGACAATAAGCTTATTGAGTGCAGGGATTATGTCTGTGTTGCTCACTATCTTTTCTAGAACACTCAGTGCCAGGAACATAGTTGAATGAATGACACTGGGTTCATGAACACCTATCTTGCCCATTTCATAGTAATGTTTTGAGAATCAATTGAAATAATATTCATTCGTTTGTTCATTCAACAATCAATTGCATGCCTCTACTGATCCGTAAACTATAAAATGCTCTTCAAAAAGGACAGCACTGAGTGCAGTTCTCTAAAAATAAAATACATACGCACAACCAACGTAAAAGTGATGAGGACAGTGTTCAGAAATGCAGGTACCCCGCAACAAAAGTAGCCTTCCCCCTTAAGTTTTAATAAGAAGGTTTTCCTGTTTTGTCAAGTAAGGAGGTAAACAAATAACAAAAGTAGTTGAAACAAAAAACTTGGTTGGCAGCACAGTGATTTAAATCATCTGGGCCCTTTCGTCAAGAGCCGATAGTGAAGGAAGGGGGAGAGACTGAAAAAGCGTTATGCCGTGTCGGAATCACGACAACGGAGCCTGACTCAATGGGGCCTGAGGCGGAGACACCCGCACCAGGACGTTTCGGGACCAGACCCAAGCGCTCCACGCCCACCATCGCCCAGACGTCTGCGAAGGCTCGCAGGAAGCGCAGGAAACCGTTTCCTCGGTAACAGCTTTCCAAATGACTCCAAAGAGCACCGAGGAGAGGCAAGGGAGGAATCGACCGTCGTAATCTGACAAGGTTCAAGCAGCCATAGTGAGAACTGCCCTGTAAAGCCACCGCTTGGGAACGTGCCCGCGCGAGGCCCGCTTACCTGGCGGACAGTCGGAGCGCCCTCCATCGCGGCTCCCCCCGCCGCCGCGGTACCGCGCGCGCGCCCCCGCGCCCCCCGCCGCGGGGAGGGTCGGCCCGGCGCGCGCGCGCGCCCCGGACTCCCGGCCCCGCCGCCTCTTCTGGCGGCCCTCCCAGTACCACCCAGGGTCCTGCCGCGCGCCTTGCGCCCTCTGGCGGCAGCCGAGGACCCCTGCCTTTGGCGAGCTCCTAAGGATGGCTGTTAATTTGTTAGCTTGGAGGCTGCTCTTTGCTAGGGGTCGGAATGAGCCCTACCTACTTCCCAACCTCAAACTCCGTGCCTGCCGTGAAGTGGCACACCCTGCCCCAATGTGCGAAAAAGTGAATTGTGTGGCAAAGTCTTGTTCCTTCAAATAAGGGATTGAAGTTGATAAAAGGCTGCTGAGTATTGCCAATCCTTGATTCCCCCAAAAAAATCTATAAAAAAGACATTCTACAACAACTGGGAAAGATTGAACCTGAAGTGTCTATTAGAGTGTGTGTTATGGAATAACTAATGATTTATGGATAAATTTATGGATATTCATTTACGGATAATTAATAATTTGTTGTATTGGAACGTGTCTTTGTTATTAGAAAAGTTGTACTGAAGTATTTAGGGGTAAATCAAATAATCAAGTATCATGATGTCTGCAGCTTGTTTTCAAGTGCTTCAACAAAGATAGATTAATACAGAGAGAGCAAAATGTTGACAATTATTGCATCAAAGTGGAGAGTATAACACTATTCAGTGATTCTTTTACTGTTTCCGTATATTTGAGAATCTTCACATGAAGTTGAGGAGAGGGGAAAGAGTTGAATCCAGTTCCACAAAAAGTCAGATATTAAAGGACAAATGACCTAATCTGATAATCAATAAAGGACAGGTTTTCATCCTTGTCCTGCAAAACTTTGCATAAACTGTGTTCTGTTGAGCATAAAAAATTTCAGAGAACATCAGTATTAAAAATGGCTACTCTGTGATCATGTTAAAGCAAGACAAAAATAAGGCCACTGTGTAATCATGTCTAAACACAGACAGAAACATGGACACATGGTTCAAACCACAAAAAATGATCAAATATCTCCCTCTATTGGCTAAGATGACTGACGGCTGCTTCTTTCCCAGTCACAGCTTTAGCATCACTTTATTCCTCCTATCTTCTAGGCGAGATTTATTAATATTCCCAATCATAGAATTACCACAGTTTCTTGACAACATCTAATCCAGGACAAAGCTTCATTTCTTGAATCCTCCCCCCAAAATCACAAAACACAAACCCAAATCCTTTAGTAAATCCTTTCTAACACCCTTTCATTGAGATATGCTCGTGGTCCTACATGGTGTGATTTCTTTTGTCACAATAAGTCAATAAACCCAGCCTTGTTCAACTACAGGTGTTGTTTCTGATGGTCTTTGGCTAAAGAGCATTGATACTTTTCAGTGGAAGAGAACATAAGGTGAAAGTGAATATGAGCTAGGCATGGTGGCTCATGCCTGTAATCCTAGAACTTTGGGATTGCTTGCGGCCAGGAGTTAGAGACCAGCCTGAGCAAACTCGAGACCCTGTCTCTACAAAAAATAAAAAAATTAGCCGGGCATGGTGGTGCACACCTGTAGTCCCAGCTACTCAGGAGGCTGAGATGGGAGGATTGCGTGAGTGCAGGAGTTTGAGGTTGCAGTGAGCTATGATGAGGTCACTGCACTCCAGCCTGGGCAACAGAATGAGACTCTGTCTCAAAAAAAAAAAAACCTATAAAAAATTTTTTAAAAAGAAAGTGAATATGGAGGAAAAGTTGTTGGAAGTTTTAAGATGAAGGAGAAATTATGAAATAATTAGGAGCACAAGAAAATGAACTGACTAACGTATAAGGGAAAGAGTAGGATTGCTGGGCAACACGAATGCCTAATTGAGATTAATGGTCATGTATTTAAAGTGAGATCACACTAATATATAAAAAGATCCTAGAAATAAATATGGAAAAACCCAAGGTCAAGTAAAAAATTGATAAAGTATATGTCAGAAAGTTCACATAAATGGAAATAAAAATGTCTTTTAAAAAATTAAAAATCCTCAATTTCACTCAGAATAAAATAGAAATTAAAACTATACTAAAATATTATTTTTCCCCTATTAGATTGACAAAAGTATAGAAGTTAAATAATGCATTCTGTTGTCAAGACTGTGGGGCTACAGGAACTCTCATGATGGGAGTGTAAAGTGAAACAGAAACTTTGGCAATAGCTATAAAAATTAAAAATGCATATATTCTTGCAACAATACCAACTTCTGGGATTTTTCCTATGGATTTAATTACACACATGCAAAATAATGTGCAAAGTTATTCATTGAAGAATAGTTTGTATTGGTAAAAATTGGAAACAAATCATCATCAATGGGGGACTGGTTAAATAAATTATGTACCTCCATCCATTGGAATTTGAAATTCTATGCAGTTTAATAACAATAATAATAATAATAATAAAGAATAAGAAGGCGGGACATCAACAAAAATGGCAGAGTAGGGAACTCCAAAAGTCTGTACTTCCACAAAAGCAAAAAATAAGCTGTCAAAAACTGTCAGAAGCAATTCATTTGGAACTTTGGAATCCAACTGAAACCTTACAACAATCAGGAATGCTTAACTAAGAAAAAACAATTGAGTCTCAGTAAGAGAGCTTTGTGACATTTTATTCTAACTTACTCTGGTACCATCCCCCACTCCACAATAGCCCACATTCCTAATACTGGTTCCCAGTATCAGAAGGAGCAGTACAGACCTTATTCTTAAAGAATAGTGGCTATTTGCTTTCACCTGTTTTGTGGCTGAAGGATCAAGGACTTACTTGCCTTTATTTCACCTAACTCAGAACTTTCTCAGTGCTGGGACGACTACCTTGAGATGTGGGAGGGACATTTTGTTGCAAACATTTGAAGGCAAATATATTAGCCGCTGCCACTAGGGACAAGGGATAAGAGTTAACGCAAATGACAATCTGAAAAGCTTAGAAGGAAAACCTGGCGAATAAGATGCTTTGGAAAATAAGGGCTTTGAAAACCTCCTGCAAATTTCTGGGAGTCCAGAAGGCCACACCCATGCCCAGACCTTGCAGTATGGTCAGAAAAGACATAAGAAGGCCCTAAACTGTCACCTCTGGCTGACTTTCTGTACTGCTCATGCAGGAAGGAAGGCTAAGGCAGAGTTACAAACTGCCTTGCTGAGTATTAAAGGCATGCCCAACACACACACAGAGCCCATCTGCAAAAACTGGAAGATCACTCTTTATTTATTTTTTAAATTTTCCTCCTTTTTTCTAATCTAATGGAACAGAGACTTTTGTGGACATGCATGACAAAGAATACAAACTGCAAAATTAGTTCAATTTGTATTAGGTATGTAGAGTAGTCAAATTCATAGAGAAAGAAAGTAGAATGGTGTTTTCAAGGGGCAATGAGGAGGACAGATGGGGTGTTATTGTTTAATGGGTTAAGAGTTTCAGTCTGGGATGATGAAAAAGTTCTGGAGATGTGACTGTTGTCCAGCAATATAAATACACTTAATGCAACTGAACTGTACACTTAAAATGGATAAAATGGTAAATTTTTATGTGCATTTCACCATAATAAAATAATAGTTCAAAAAAGTCACTAACCAAACAACCAGTAAGTACTAGAACAAGTAGCAACAACAAACCCTAGGGAGGGGGACAGTCTGATTTCCAGAGTTGCCACATTATGGTATTCAAAGTGTCTAGTTTTCAACAAAAAAGTATAAGATATGTAAAGAAACAAGAAAGTATGGTCCATATATAGGGAAAAAATAATAGAAACAGTCCCTAATGAAGCCTGGACATTGGACAGACAAAACTTTAAATCAACTATTTTACATATGTTCAAAGATCTGAAAGGAATCATGTACAAAAGAGAAACCATGAGACAATGTCTCATCAAATAGAGAATATCTATAAAAAGACACAAATTTTTTTAAAAAAACAAAACAAAACCGAAATTCTGGAGTTGAAAAGTACAATAACTGAAATGAAAAGTTCACTAGAGGAATTCAAATAGATTTGAGCAGGCAGAAGAAAGAATCAGCAAACTTGAAGATGGGTCAATGAGATTACCCCATCTGAGGCGCAGAAAGAAAAAAAGAATGAAAAATGAACAGAGCCTAAGAGACCTGTGGGACACTATCAAGTGTACCAACATCTGCATAATGGGAGTTCCAGAAGGAGAGGAGAAAGAGAGAGGAAAAGAAAGAATATTTGAAGAAATAATGGCCAAATAAAGAAAGAGGAAACTCTTTAAGTGCTGATATAAAAAGATCTACAAGAAATATTGTCAAATAGGAAAAGCAGGTACAAAGCTACATATAGTGCCAAAAATGTATAATATGAATCCAATCATGAGGAAACATCAGACAAATTAAAACCGAGAGACATTTTAGAAAATAATTGACTTAACTCTTCAAAAATGTCAAGTTTATGAAAGACATAGAAAGACTGAAGTATTGCTTCATATTAAAGAAGACTAAAGACAAATGGCAACTAAGTGCAATGTGTGATCTTGGATTGGATCCTGAACCAGAAAAAAAAATTTTTTTGGCTCTAAAGAACATTACTGAGACAACTGGAAAACTTTGAATGAAATGTAGATTTGATTATTGTATTGATTCAATGTTAATTTCCTGTTTTTGATAATTATATTATGGCTGGGTCTAAGAATGTTCTTGTTTTAGAAAATACAGTCATGTACCACATAATGACGTTTTGGTCAATGATGAACCCCATATATGAACATGGTCCCATAAAATTATAATACCATATTTTTACTGTACCTTTTCTATGTTTAGATACACAAATACTTCTCATTGTGTTACAATTCCCTACAGTATTCAGTACAGTAATATGCTGTAGAGATTTATAGCATAGGAGCAATAGGCAATACCATATAGCCTAGGTGTGTAGTGGGCTGTACTGTCTAGGTTTCTGTAAGTACACTCTATGATGTTGGCACAACAACAAAATTTCCTAATGACGCATTGTTAAGTGACACATGACTGTATACACTGACGTATTTAGGAGTAACTCACTCTCAAAGGTTTCAAAAAAATTATGTGCAGAGAGAAAGAATAATAAATAAAGCAAACATGGAAATGTCAATAACTGGGGAATCTGAGCAAAGGGTATATGGGAAGCCTTTGTACTATTCTTGTAATCTTCCTTATTTCAAAGAATTTAAAACTATTATAACCCATCAAAAAAATAAAGTGAAAGCAGCCTGCACAGTTGTGTGGGTTTTCTTGCTATTGCACAGTGCAAACACAGAATGTACAGAGTTGGATTTAATTATGGTTGATTTTTAGCAGGTGAGTAAGCTACAGCACAAGAGAAGCAAGGGAGATGAGTATGTATTCAGGTATGTGGCCATAATCATTGCACCTGAAATCCAAGCCAGGTAAGAAGCAAAATAAGGTTATAAGAGTATGAAGGACAATGAAAAGTGTTAGGAGTAAAGGTTTGTAAACCTCGTTGAGATTGAAGTATTGCTGGTAATAAACAGAGGTGATGAGTTAGATAGAAATAGTGCTTGAAAGTGAGATTATGGACAAGTTGCAGTTCTCTGATATGAGCCTGAGTGAGTGGCTGACTAGAGTGGTGGTTAAGATTGTTGGGGGAGAGGTCAAGGAACTAAGAAGCCAGGGATTGAGAGTATAATCTTGGTGGCTATTGAAATCACCAAGTATAAAGAGTAGTGTATCTGAAGCCAGGGTGGCCTGAGTGAGGGATGGAGTGGGAAATAGTAGTGTAGAAGAAAGCGACTTTGAGCAAGGAGCAAAAATCTTCAATATTAAAAAAGAGGAACATGAATTACGAGTTGGTAGATAACTGTAATAAGGAAAGGAAGATGGTGGCATAATTTTCTGACATGAAATTCAAAGCTAAGGTGTTAGAGAAGAGTGAAGAAAAGTCTGGAAGTAACAGTGAGAAGAAAGGAAGGCAATCACTTTTTCTCTGGGCCCATTGGTGCTCCAGTTACTGTACCTGCATGACAAATCACTCAAAACAACAATAATCATTTGTTATTTTTCATGGATTCTGTGGGCCAGGGTTTGGAGCAGCTCAACTGGACGGTCCTAGTTCACAGTCTGTCATAAGGTTCCCCGGTAGTCATTCATGTAGGGCTCCAGTCATCAGAAGGCCTGACTGAGACTGGAGGATCCACTTTCAAGGTGTCTTACTTACGCAGCTGGCAACCTGGTGCTGCTGGCTGTCGGCTTGGGGCCTCAATTCCTCCCCACAGGGGCTTCTCCATGGAGCTGCTTGAAACCTCATGGCACGGCAGTGGCTTTCCTCAGAGCATGTAATCTAAGACACCAAGGTGAAAGCTACAATGCCTTTTATGACTTAACCTTGGAAGTTACACACTGTCACTCACACTACATTCTACTGGGGTCAGACAGCTCTGATGCACTGAGGAAGGTGACTACACAGGCCATGAACACCAGAAGACCAGGGCCAAAGGAGGCTTCTGAGAGTAAAGCTACCACAAGTGATATGACGGTGTGGGAGAGAACACAGCTGCCATTTGAGAGGGCTGCAGGGAAAGCAGTGTCCTCAGGAGAAAGCCAGGTTTCAGTTAGAGCAAGGTAAAGAGAGACTTCAGAGAATTTTCAGAGAAAACGCAGAGAACTTGAGATATAGGGGATTTTGTTAATATCTGATCTTGAACTCCACAGCACACCAAGGAAGAAGTCTGGGAGTTGGGGATAGGGTGGTGGTGAAGCTATTAGTGTTAAGGAAATACACTATCAGGAGCACATGCAGTCCCAGGGCTGCCTCTTTATTTCATACCAAGGAGGCCCAGAGGCCAGGCTAGGGATAGTGTGTCACTTTTTGTCCCTTCACTGAGTAAAATTTTCCTGAAGTATAGCCCTCTAACTTACATTTCATTATTAGAAAGCGTTTTAAGGAGTTTACAAACTTTTTCAATTTTTTTTAATGTTCAGTATGACTGGTTTTAGTACAGATGCTTAGAAAATGTCACTATTAGTTTTTATCACTTCTTTTCAGTCCTTCTAACCCATAAATAGTGAGTTAATATATCTGTACATATGTATGCAATTTGGTCCTTCCCGAAATCCACCCAAACTACAATAAGAGGAGTGTGGACAGACAGGGAAAACGGAAAAGGAGGCAAGAGGTCTTGAGCTTTTACGAAAAAAGAAACTTTTGTAAGCTAGAAAGCAGTAGAACAAGTGGCAACTGATTTATAAAACTGAGAAAACCAAGACCCAAACTGACCTTGGGGAAAACTGAGGACCAACCTGATTTATACCGCAGAGTCCTCAAAAAGCATGGGAACTGATAATGCCAAAATACCTCTGGAACTGGTGACAAATGAGGAGGGGACGGAAGTAGAATAGTAGCTAAAATAAGAAGACTCGGGACAGAACTGTGTGAGCAGCAGTTACATCCCTAGGTCCTCCCCTCACTGCCAGGCTGCTAGGCAACTGTATAATTTTCATGTGTACAATGCCTTGTGCTGAAGAAACTGCTCATTGAGAAACCAATAAAGACAAATGGTGGGATACGAATACCAGGAAATGGAACCAGGAGACAGATGAAGGCAATCCCCAAGAGGATGCTGAAGGTAGATCCCAGAACGGCGGCTGTGGACGAGGTGTAGAAGGCAACCAGTTCAGATGGAGCAGTGCACCTCAAGTCACAAGCTGACTGAGCGCTGTCATCTCCAAGATCCCTGTTGTCCATTATCTTCTTTTTAGCTGAGGACAGAATCCCCCCACGAGCCATGCTCAGATTCTTTTCCTCACTTAGCTTATGAAGTTCCTATTTTCCCTCCGTGCTCTGCTGCTTCACCCCACAAATTTCTTCTTTGACTTACTCCTGAGACCTGGAGATAGCTATGGCGGATTTCAGAGTAGAAAACATGGCACAGTCCACTGTCTCTGGTTCTGTTTTTGCCAAATGTCCAGTATGTAGTCCAGGTGCTCAAACTACAGTGAGTCCCACGCTTTCCAGGAATCCCTAAGGCTCTTGCCCACTGACTTCCCTAAAAGAGACTCAAACTCTCAGGGAACCTGAAGCCAGATCATGACCTGCAGACTCTAATCAGTTTATTTTCTCCTGAAAGCCTTTATTTGATAGTGGCAGCACCACCCTTTGCTTGCACAGGAAGATTGGTACTTGCTACTCAGTTTTCCTTTTTTTTCTTTTTAACTAAGGAATATATTATTTAGGGATACATACATGGGTGATATATCTATAAATTAAAACAAGGTACTGATTCCAAAAAGTCAGAGTAACATTTATCTTTGGGGGGAAAAAGATGTATGCAACTGGGGAGGGACACACAGAGGGCTTCTATGTTACTCCAATGTTTTCTTTCTTAATCTGAGTGATGGGTACATACACATTTATGTTGTTTTTTAAATTGTCCATGTAAATTCTATATGTTTAATATTTTTCTGTATGCATGATACATATCGCAATATTTTTAAGTAAATAAACAAAAGTGATTATGTTTTTATTTAAATGTTGCTTATTGAATATTGGATTGACAGATTTTTGTTTTGATTTGAATAGTTTTTGTAAGATGAAAGTGACTGGAATACATTTATAACCTTATAGGAAAGAGCAAATAGAGAAAAAGAGTTTTAAGATAAGTTGGATAGAGAAAGGGATAAAATTTTCTGGGTGAATAGGATGAAATGCACTGGACAGAACAAACTTTAGGACTGGTAAAATAAGGATATGTGTGAAGCAGAAGCTAGTATTGGGGTAAAAAGAGAAACGTGCAAGCTGAGAGAGTTCCTAGGTCATTTGCTAAGGGTATTGAGTTTCTAGATTCACATTTCATTAAACTACAAATTATTTAACTCCACCTTGAGCCAATTTCTGAAATGAGATACCTTATATTATATAATGTAGCACTATAACCTATGGTGCTAAATAAATAAACATACTAAATTTGACCTACCATCTCTCATCCCTCTCCTATACCTTTGCCTCAGTGATATCCATCAACCTCTCAATTTTGGCATTGCTATTTTAAGTAGCAATGCTTTGCCTTTACAAAGATATAAGCAAATGTTTTCCAATAGACTACGGATAGTATAATTAAATTCAGAGATCACCAAACACGTTGAGACAATGTTTTCCTTTACATAATACTCTTTCTGGAAATTAGACATTTTTAGAAATGACATTATGTATTTCATTTAATCTAACAGGCCACAGGAGTATTATTTAATAAAAATCTCTAGCGAGATCGTTAGCAATTTAGCAGTTAGAATTCATGGGTAAGTGTTAATTCTGCCTACTAAAAATAAGAATAGAATTTGAAAAAAAAGAATAAAAATTGTGTCCATTGTGATTAGAAACCCATGCTAAAATCATATAAAGTGTAAAATGTGTAATATTTTTTGAGTAGCTATGTTTGTTAGAAATGTAGAATACAAATATCAATCAGTATCTTGCCTTGGATCACACAATAGTGCATTTAAAAATGTGTACACCCCTGGAAAACAGCAACTATGTGTGATTCGGATTCTAGAACAGAAGAAAGATAATGAAGAAAAAAATGTGGACTTGAATTCTCAATTCTCTCTAAATGAAGGCTGCACATTGAAGAAGCTTTCTATAAAATGAGTCAAAAATGCTCAAAATGGGTAGGTGTCTTAATGAAGAAATACTATTAATGCATTTAAGATATATCGCTTGAAGCTCTTCTTTTAGTAAGAACTTCTCAAAACAAGATGCTCCTCTGACTATATTCAACATGACTGAAAAAAATCATAGTAGTTATTTTTGCTCAGTGAGAATTTCTGTGGAAGAGGAAATGAAATGTCTTCAGTTCAGTTCCCTAGAAGCAGAGCCTGAGAAAAGAGATTCCTGTGAAAGTGACTTACTGAGAGGTGCTGCTCAGGTGACACTTGTGAGGGAGCGAAGGAAGCAAGAGAGGGAGAGTGGAAGGCACCAATGTGGGTGCCCATGGGGAGCTCTGGAGCACGAACATCATCACAGACGTGTGTCACCTTGAGGAAGGAGGATTGGTCTTTGATACCCTCATACTGGCCTGGGTCCAATTGGGTGGGTGGGTGGGAAACAGAGGGCTTGAGCTTTCAGACATTGCCAGATGTGGCAGCTCCTGTTGGTTGTGGGCAAGTTTCAGTACAAATGCACTGCTATGAGTTCTTAGCAGCCAACACTCCATTGGAATGGGCAAACTGGCCTGGTACAGGGGATATGGTATAATATAATATGGATATAATGCAGGTAATATTTTTAACCTAACACCTCACCATTTACTTTGGTTGCATATTTTGACTCAAGAGCATTTTTGGTAATAGCCATTAATATATTAAAAATAAAACTGGATTCTAATCTTTAAACACCTTTTTATTTAGCATCTGGGTTCACTGTTATTTAATGCTTTTAAAAAGCAAAATAAAAAGGTTAAATTACTTTTTATAAAAGTTACTGAAGTCAAGTAATATTCAGAATTGGATGAGATTCTGTGTAGTGTATCTTCAAATCATTGTGTGATATGATTATAGGACATTTTGCAGGCTATAGTGAGGGATCCAATTCAATTTCAAAATCTTAAGTAACAATCTATAAAGAAAAGAAGAAAAAAATTAAAAAGGTCACAAAATATAAGGTGCATGTTTTCTAGCAGATCTTGCCACAAAAGAAAGGAAGAAAAGAATGTTAATTTAAATCCACATTTTATTCTTTCACAGATTTTTAACAATTATACACAACTTTTAACATAAAGATAGTGAAATCTCAAGGATAAGGAGGCAATACACATGGCCTCTTCAATTCACTCTTCAGGATGGAAGGAAAGTTCCAAAGGGTACAATGTGTGAGATTTAACACTGGAAAAATACATATGAAACTTGTTTAACTGGCTCCACTTAGGACCAGGCACAGCACAATAAATATAGAACTGCATCATCTTTTTAAAAGATCGTTGTAATTTTAACACATTCTTCCTAAAGAAATATGATCAGTGACCAATATGAAATACTATAACATATAGGTGAAGGGAGACTTACAATCAATATCTGAGCATAGTTTCTCTAGCATCTTTACACTCGTACATCAACATTCTCAAAATGAGTAAGAATGACTCAAATTCAGAACAACAAAAACAAATTTGGTCAAACTTTCTTCATCATATCATTCATTACTATCACAATCCTAGTTTGCTGGTAGGTTTAAGGTAGGAATAGAAAGTTTTTGAAATCCTTTTAATTTCCACTAGTCTTAGGGCCTCCGGGTAGGAGGCCACATTGGAAGCAAACTGATTAAGCAGCACCATTAAGTCCACATCTCAAAAAATCATTGCGTAATCTTTATCTGTCAATATTCTGAAAGGTTAAAAAAAGTGGTATGGAAGAATATCTTTCCTTGGTAACAGGTCACTGTAAAAACATGCAATCTGCAAGGATTTAAACAAAACTATACTTGAAGTCTCTACTGATTGCATCTTTCCATAACAGACCAAAACAAATGCATTACCTAAAAATTTAAATAATAACATACCAAGGCATAAAATAAATATTTTATTTATGCTATTACATTTGGGTATTTGAGATTGTTAAACATGTTCACATCCCCTTTCCTCTTCCCAAAGAGGAAGCAATGGTGCCAGCACTATTGGTCAGAGTTAATGGGAAACTGTTGCTCTCAGAGCTGTTCTTCAGTGTGTCTTATTATACAAACACAGAAATTATTATTTTTAAACATATACTTAAAAGACAGGATAAAATTATCTTTTTTTCCACATGACCCAGATTCTGTTACCAGCAGATACAAGAATTAATTTCATCCCTATTAAACAGAATGGAAACTGTTATGCTGCTGTAGCCAAAGATATTCTGAGAAACCCTTTGAACCAGTAAATCAAAAACCACATGAAAGAAGTAATATTTTCTACAATTGGTAAACTGGCTGTTCAAAAATTCAACAAGCAAATGAACATGCAAACATGTAATAGATGTCATTATTTTGTAAAAACATAATGCCACTCTGGACCCAAGAATCTCTAAAGCACAGCTGGTCCTTAAAGGTGCAAACAGTCTTTAACCACTACTAAATATCTTCTCTGTGGTATATGACTGCCCATCACACTGCCACATGATTCTTAGAAGCTTAGGCTTCTAAGATGTTTGAGGAAAAGAAAGAGGGTGTGATGTGGATCAAGTTTTCAGTGATTGTTTTAAATATAATTTAAAAAAGAATTTCCTAGTAATGCAGTGTATAATAGTCCTTGATACTGAATCTTTCCTAGTGAAATAAAATGTGCTTTAACAAGACAATGTTGATCTAACTAAGTTTGACCGCCTGGCTCTTTCTTCACTTTTTTAGAGGGTACTGATTCACATACTGTGCTGAACCCCACAAATGCCTGTTTTAAAACAGTATAGTTCCCAACAGTTTCCCATACATATTCCTGATTTATATCGGGGAAGCAATGCATAATTGGAACATTAATTATTTATGTTTTTAAAAAGTAAATATTTCCTGCAAAGCAATTACTTTGCAAAATGCTAAGCTGCAAATGACCTTATCTCATAGATACTGAATCATTTCAAAAAGTACCTGTCAAAAGGTATAGAAATCTGGCCTTCCATTCTAAATCCACTGCAAAGAGAGTACATGCAGTCATCCTGTTTACAATTTAATGGAGATGAGGAAAGGGCAAACTTAGGACAAGGAGGGTCATCAGCCTACATACAAGTTTACAGTAGTGTAGCCATTATATATATCATATTTACTACATTCACCACTTTGGACAAAGGATCAGGGAGGCCCTTCACAACACTAAAACAAAGGAATGTTTGTTTTATATAAGACCTACCAAATAAACAGGGAAACAAATGATAACACACATAGGCACTAGTCTCAAAGCTGCACAATGGAGAAGCAAAGAGTCTGAGATGAGAAATTTAGGAAAATATACACATATGAGCTTGCCAAAGAACGGGAGGAAAGAAATCACAGTTCTAATCTTCAAGGCTACGGAATGCATTCTGCATATCTTCAAGAAGCTGTGCATAGTCGCTTTTGATCTTTGCCTCACCATCTTTCACTGGATCCTGAAAAAAAACATGACAAATTCAATTAACCTTTGGAAAATAATTTTCACAATGTACGACAAGTTAGTTGTATTTAATATATTTTGAGTACTAAGTTAAGTGAGGTATACTGGTAAACCACAGGCAGGAGCCAAAACTATCCTCATTTTCCTTTTTTTCTTAAGGGTAGAAATGTGTAAATAAAGTCATAATCCAACAAAACAGAAAGAAAACAAAACTTAAATTTTGTATTTTGCTTGCTAACTACATGCAATGACCAATAGCTTTATCCTCAACAACATGCACAATATTGGGAAATTATGCAGCATCACACATTAGATGTCTATGACTGCATACATATGATAAATAGGAATAAATTTAATCAAAACAGAATTTACTATTCAAGATCTGATAGTATCACACTGGGATGGAAATGTAAAACTTAGGAAATAACATTAAAATGTACTATATTTAAAATACTTATGAAAAGCAACTTAACTAATATGTATAAAAGAGACTTCAAAATGTTTAAACTCTATGACCCAATGTTTCCACTTCTGGGGATCTATACAAGGAAGATGCACAAAACCAACTATGTGATCAACTTCATGGTTGTCCACACCAACAACTGCAAATTTCCTAAATGCCTAAGAACAGGAAAATAATACTCTTCAGCCACAAAATAATGTTACAGAAGAGTATTTAATGACACTAAAAAAAAAAAAAACCTTAAAATGTTAATTTGATACAATGAGTATGTAAATAGAAAAAAGATATCAACTTTAATCACACTACAAGAAATCATCTCTACTATAGGTATATTTCTTTTTCATCTTCTTCCTATGAATGTATAATTTTTAAAGAAAATATTCGGATCAAATTACAGAAGAAATTTTTTTATAATGTGATTTTTTTCACTGTATATACCATAAGCATTTCTGCATGTCTTTGGACATTTTTTACAAAAAGATGTTAATGCCTTCATAATATTCTATGTTATGGACATTCTATAATGTAGTATTGGCTCTGTTTATTCTTGTATGACATTTAAGAAGTTTAATAAACAACCTTTTACATATATCTATATCAAAAATCTGATTATTTTCTTGGTCTATAGATCTCAAAATGGAATGACAGGACCCAAAGGGTGTGAATATTTATAAATTCTTGATACAGTGAATATCTATTTGCACAGGTTTATTTTCAATCTATAATATAAACAAATACACACACAATATATATATTTTTAAAATTATACACTGAGAGAATCATTCTCAATAGGTGATTAGTAAATATGCCTGGATGTTATGACTTACAAATAATTCAATAGAATTCAACTAATCAAATATTTTAAAAACCCAATCTTACACATTTGAGTTTCTACTAATAATTTCATTTTCTATTTTTATCTTGTGTTCTTCCAAAAGAAGAAGAGGCCACTTAAAAGTTAAAAATGATGTGTAATACATGATATTTAAAAGAAGTAAACAGAGCAGACGTCATTTCAGAAGAACATGGGGGATAGACATTAATAGGCACCTGAAGTAAGGTAATTGCTGCTTAGCCACGAATTAAGCTCTAAATTGCTTGGCAGCTAGGACAAAAGGGAAAACACATCAGCATTTATTTTAGACATGACATACTATAATTTTTATCATCAGAACTCCTACTTGATCATAACTTTGAGGACTGTATTGGTTTTACACAAACTGAGCATGTGTGGAAAAGACAAATGCAAGTTTCACACACCAGGTTTGGGACTCAAAGAGTTAGAAAAATTAAAAAGAAACATTTCCTACTAAAAAAAAGTTACAGCAGAAACAAAATATACCTTGAATTTCATGGAGGAAAGTCTATACAAGATCTCTCCCATGTGCTCACGGATAATGGACCATGTGATTTTATTATCACTCTGGGCAGTGGTTTCAACAGCTCTACGGGCCATATCATAAAATGCAATCATGTTGGACAGCATCCCTACTGTCTTGTAGAATGGGCAGAACCTAGGGTAAATGAAGGTCAAAAAAATTAACAAAAACAAACTCAAAAGTAGGTTCATACTTTATATAAAACTTTATCTATAAACTGCCAGAGCATAGCTTCTTTATTTAAATATGCAGACTGCTTATTTTTATTGGATATAAGCAACAAATTGGATGATACATAAGGAATGAAAAAAGAATAGTGGAAAAGACCAATAACTACTTAACCAGAGTTTGTGGACAGAAATGTCTCAGGATATGGGATAGATGGAGATATATATTCCTGTATTTATTTTAAGGGTGATGTTTATTTTTCTCTGTTAAAGTCATCAAACAAGAGAAACAATGAAACAGTATTGCTGTAATCTAATGACTCTCCAAGGGTTTGTTTTTGTACAATGCAGTTAAATAAGTAACCCAAATGGTAAAATAACTGAGTTGTAAAGACTCTCTTGTGATAGTGGGTTAGGGTTTAATGAATAATAGGAAAGCAGGAAACTGCAAGTTCCTATAGTTAATAGTAGTCCCTGTCCCCTTAATGTGTTCATTTCCATTTACCCATACCTTTTAATTACAAAGACACATGAACAAATATTCAACTTCGAGCACACAGGGTCTCAACCAACTTCCTGACACATTTAAACCCATTAGCATACACAATTTCATGCATACTCCTATTAAACCCCTCCCAAAGGATTTTTCCCTTGTTGAGATATCTTTGTGTGGGTGGTTCCTAGGTTTCTTAAGTTCTTAAGCAGGTTTCTGAGGTTTACTGATACACTGGCATATCTTCTGCTTGCCCTGCATTCTGGTAATCCTTCTATTTGCTCAATTCCCTCTTCAGTCTTATATGGGACCAAACAAGATTTGAGGGGGAAAAGATAGCCTGGGATGAAAGGGCTCAAATTCTCAAAGTCTAAAAGAAACAGTAACTTTAAACAAGCCCTTGCTAGTAGCACATACAATATTGAAAAAAAGCAAGCACTGGTTAGGGCTTTGGTAGAAAGCAAGAGAAATAGGACTCTACGGAAATGAGGAAGGACAGCAGAACATAATTATTCAGGAAAAGAGTAAAAGAGAAGTGGGGCAATGGAAAGAAGATGTGAAGAAAGCTTTTGAGGGAGGCAATGATCCCCAGGTTCTGCACACTAAGCCACAAATTAATCTAATTATAGATGATTATATGAGTGCAAATACTGTCATAATTGGACAAATGAGCAAATCAAGACAAGGAAACATTAGATCATTAAATGTCTACTATGAATACACAAAATATACCAATACAGAGTCAGAGCCTTATGAGGAAAAAAATGTTTTTAATGTGTAAGCAGCTCCTTCACAAAAACACAATAGAAAATCCTCAAATAGAAAAACAAAATCAGTATTGTTTACCTGTCATAAGGAGTATATCCATTTTGTTGTAGGAAGTCATCTTTGATAAGTTTTGCTACCTCCAGGGTGATTTTATCTGTTTCTGCTAAAGAAGCCTGGAAGAGAAAAAGATGTTTTTAGAAATTAACTTACACAATGTGGGACCAATAGTGGCAGTCAATTAGTAAGCACAAACAATATAATCAACATGCAATCACCCATCACTAGTAAGTTCACTTTACAATGGCTTTTTTGATTTTATATATGTGGCAAAAAGCATATAACAAAATTTACCCTTTTAACCATTTTTAAGTATACAGTTCAGTAATGCTAAGTATATTCACATTGCTGTGAATCACATCTCCAGAACTTTTCCATCTTGCAAGCCTGAAACTATATCCATTAAACATAATTCCCCAAAAGCAAACAAAAACAAACAAACAAAAAACCCCATTAACTCCCCTTTCTCCTCTACCCTCACCCTCTGGTAACAGCCATTCTACTTTCTGTTCCTATGAATTTGTCTACTTTAGATACCTTGCATAAGTGAAATCATACAGTATTTGTCTTTTTGTGACTGGCTTATTTCACTTAGCATAATGTCCTCAAGATTCATCCATGCTGAAGCACGTGACAAGATTTCCTTCCTTCTTTCTTTTTTTGAGACAGGGTCTCACTCTGTTGCTTGGGCTAGAGTGTAGTAGGGTCATCATAGCTCACTGCAACCTCAAACTCCTAGGCTCAAGCGATTCTCCTGCCTCAGCCTCCTGAATAGCTAGGACTACAGGCATGTGGCACCACGCATGGCTAATTTTTTCTATTTTTTGTAGAGATGAGGTCTTGCTATGTTGCTCAGGCTGGTCTCAAACTCCTGGGCTCAAGCGATTCTCCTGCCTCAGACTCCCAGAGTGCTAGGATTACAGGCATGAGCCACCTCACCCAGCCTCCTTGCTTTTTAAGGCTGAATAATATACCATTGTTTGTATATGCCACATTGTTTATCCATTCATCCTTAGATGGACATTCGAGTTACTTCTGCTTCTTGGCTATTATGAATAGTGCTGCTATGAACATGGGTGTGCAAATGGACTGATGTTCTTTTCTTGAAATACTTCTTTACATCCTGGCTTGCTATCTTAATTATTTGAATTCTCATTCTTAAGTTTGTTTCACAGAAATCTGTAAAGCCCAAAAACAGTTAAAAATTTTTTTTAACATTACATGGTATTTAGAACTATGAAGGATGTACCTACCTATTTTTTTTTCTTTTTAAATCTCTTTTATTCCTAGTCCTCTCTTTAACCACAGGTAAACATTAAAATGTGTTTTATGTGTATCCTTTTATTTGTATAAATTCACGTAAAATGTGTTTTATTTTGTGCCAGTGTTTTTAATTATATAAAGCATTCTTACTTGTGTCATCGGTACTTTGTTTTTAAGATCCATCCATGTTGCTGTGTGCCATGTAGTCTCTTGCTTCCAGCTCTTGTAGAATTCATTCTCTGTGGTGTGCATCCTCCCTATTTTACCTTCCATCTAAGATTTCCTCTAATTCCCTGCCACTACAAATGTCCACTGAAGGACCTGTTTGAGAATTTTTTTGGAGATAAATATCCAGAAGCAGAACTGCTAGGTCCCAGGGTATGCAAGCATGTCCTATCAGACTGCTCTCCACAATGGCAGCACCAGATGATACGCCCACCAAGAGTACACCAGTTCCTCTATCCCCACAACACCTGGCAACACACAGATTTCTAACTTTTGCCATTCTAACCAGCGTAATGTGATATGTCATTGTTGTCTGAGCATTTTTGCACAGGCCTATTAGTCTTTTGGGTTTCTTTTTCTATAATCTGTCTGTTCTTTCCTTTGGCCACATTTCTGTTGGGGTTCCAGGCGTCTTGTTAACTTATAGGAGATCTTTGCACATTTTAGATATTAGTCCATCAGTTTTAGATGTTGCAAACTTCCTCTCCCAATGTCATTCGTCTGTTACCTT
The DNA here is from genome assembly GCA_023783475.1 of Daubentonia madagascariensis. Lineage (NCBI taxonomy): Eukaryota > Metazoa > Chordata > Mammalia > Primates > Daubentoniidae > Daubentonia > Daubentonia madagascariensis. The sequence goes on along the minus strand of JAKFHU010001631.1, from coordinate 11,696,349 downwards.
TATCCATGGTAGGCCCTTTTTGAACAAAAATCCTTACTTTTAACTTTTTTTGGTTTTGTTTTAATGCTTATGCTTAAGGGAGTTTAAGAATTCCTTTTCCAACCCTAAATCACAAAGATATTTTCTTAATATTTGTTTTCTATTACCCTGAAAGTCTTACCTCTCCCACTTAACTTGCTAATCTATCTGGAGTCTACCTTTGCATGTGGAATTAGGTAAAAATCCAATTTTAATTTTCTTCACTAAATAGTTTTCCATTGTTAACTAAAACCATCCATCCTGCCGTCACTTGATTTGTTGTATCATTTTTGCAATATCAATGGTCCATATAGTCATGAGTCTATCCCTGTTCTGTTCCACTGTTCTATTTGTCTGTTACTTCACTAAAACCACACAGTGTTTTTATTATTATGGTTTTATATTTCCCCTTATTCAACAAGAGAAGATCTCCCTCTTTACTATTCTTTTTTAAGGTTGTGAATCTTTGTGACATCAAATGAATTTTACAATGATTACTGATTTGCTCAGAAGATTCAACTAGAAACCTGACTGGCATCACATTGAATTTACAATCCAGGAGAAGTGACATCTTTTTAATAAATCATCCCATCCAAGAGCATGAACTATCTCTGCTTTCAGATCATCTTGTGTTTCATTTATTAGTGGCAAAACTGTTTTCCATAGAAGAAATATATGTTTCCAGTTAGTTCCTACACTCCAGGGGTTTTTTTTTTTTTTGAGACAGGGTCTCGCTTTGTCACCTGGGCTAGAGTGTAGTGGCATCACCACAGCTCACTGCAACCTCCAACTCCTGGGCTCAAGTGATCCTCCTGCTGAGCTGGGACTACAGGTGCATGCCACCTTGCCTGGCTAATTTTTCTATTTTTTGTAGAGACAGAGTGTCACTCTTGCTCAGGCTGATCTCCAACTCCTGAGCTCAAGCAATCTTCCTGCCTTAGCCTCCCAAAGTGCTACAATTACAGGTGTGAGCCACCGCGCCTGGCCCCTACATTCCAATTTTTGTTGCTATTGTGAACACCTTATTTTTAGTTTTATTTGCAAATTGGTATTGCTAGTGTAGAGAAATTCTCTGGATTTGTGTTTATCTTGAATCAGAAGTCCTCACCAAACTCTTATTATTTCTCTGTTAATTCTGTTATTTTTCTAGTTATATGAGCACATTATCTACAAATAATGACATTTTTATCTCTTTTCTTTACAACTTTTCTTTTTTCTTTTCTTTACATCATTAGTCAGGACCTTTGATATTCGACTGAACAGAGAGATAGTAGGCACTTTTGTCTTAATCCAAGTTTTTAAATGAAATGCATCTGAAATTTCTCCATTAAGTAATATGTTTTCCTTACGTTTCACTACATTACTTTTAACAAATTAAGGAAGTTCCCTTCTACTCCTTGTTTGCTAAGAGGTTTCTAAAAATCATAGTTAAATAATGAACATCAAATATTTTTTCCATGTTTATTAAGATATCCTCTTTCCATTATTATTAGTTACACGGCTGAATTACAACAGATTTTCTGGGTCTGATCATATTTGCATGCTTGAGAAAAACCTTACTTACTCATGATGCATTACTTTGTTATTTTTAATACCCTATTAGTTCTAATAAGCTTATATTTTTATACCTATATTCATAAACAAAATGAGGTTATAATTTTCTTTTCTTGTACTGTCTTTATCTGGTTTTGCAGGTCTTCTGTTTCTCCTCTTATAGGGCTACAGTACTCTTCTATAAATAATGACTATTTAATACATGCCAGACATGCTAGTGATCTAATAATATTATCCTTTGTTGGAAAAATGAGGAGGTGACTTTATAAGATATAATAAAAAGAACAGAACCAGACAGAACTCTAAGAGTCCTGACTAGCATTGCATACTATCTGAGAAGTCATTCAATTCTGTGATTTAATTTGCCTAAATTTAATTACACCATATTCCTTTAAACATCAAGACACAGACACAAGAATGTAAGTCACTTGTTTAAGGTCACATTGTTAATACTGGAGGAACTAGAATCCAATCCTTCTGATACCTACAGCCCTAGTGTTCCTACAAAAATGTATGTTCACAAATCCTAACTCTGATTTGGTTGGTGATGGCTATATTCCATTTCAAGAAATAAAAGTAAATCAAGTGTTTCTTTCTTACCTACAACCCACCCAAGACTATGCTAAATGTTATAAAGGATAAATCATTTCAGTTAGTTATAAAAATATTTAATAAATATTTATTTTACTAGGCAAGAATCTGCACATCCAAGGTTCTATCTGTCTCTATAACACTCCAGTATAACCCACAGATTGATCCTCCATGAGATTCAACAACTCACCTTTCCCACAAGTTGTACAATTTCTGCCAGGTCTTCTTCTTCCTGCAGAATCTCCTTTGCTTTGGTCCTCAGAGGAACAAACTCTGTGAAGTGTTTGTCATAGTACTCATCCAAGGCACGCATGTACTTGCTGTAGCTTATGAGCCAATTGACAGAGGGGAAATGCTTACGTTGAGCTAGTTTTTTATCTAAGCCCCAGAACACCTGATTAAAAAAAAACAAAAAACAAAACAAAACAAAACAAAAACCCAGTAATTTTACTTAAAAAACAAAAGTTAAAAAAAATTGAAGTATATTTCTTTTTCCTATATATACAATCCTATAATTTATTGGTCAAATTATGTATCTTTTTAGTATATACCAAGTGTAATTGAAATAGAATAAAACTTCCAGTAAATGTTAATTGAAAATGTAGTCCTTTCATTTTTAGGGTGGGTAATACCTACAAATCAAATTCAAAATTTATCTGAATTTCCTTAATAATATGTCAAATCTTACAGCAAAAAGGACAATTAATTGAGCCTTTGGAAGATTATTAAGGTGCAATATAAACAGATGAACCAGAAAAGGTTTAGTTAGACAGAACAGACATGTCACTTGGATTAAAAACCTCTAAATGTTCTGATTAAATTCAGTTCCCTACCATTAAGGGCCAATCTAGTATGACCTGACAGTGATTTTTCTGAGGCCAAACATTCACAGATATTTTATGCATTCCTAACTTTGCTCTCTCTTTCCCCACAATTTAAAACTCAGCAAATGTTAAAGACCTTGAGAGCTGTAAATTTAGCCTCTGCCATTTCCTTTTATCAGATTCTGACAGAAACAGAGGTAAATATTGTTTTTCACATATAAGTAATACTCATGTACGTATAAATATATCAACTTTTTTTTTTTTTTTTTTACTGTAACTCTGATTTGTATACATCTTTTATTTAGTCTTCTTATAACAGCCAATCTGGCTAGCTATCCACTAAAATTCATGCCTTGTAACTGGGAAACAACCGCCTGGGCTGAAACTGCATTTTTTCCATCCTTGCTTTCGTCTGGTATGGCTAATAGAATAAGTGGAGTGACTAGTCACTTTTGAGCCCAAGGTTCAAAAAGTGGGTGTGCCCTCTCCACAGTTTTCAGTTGTGCCAGCCAGATGCAGATGATTACCAGACTATGCGATGGTGGAGCCACAAGATGGAAGGAGCCCTGGACTCTGAATTATTACCGGATAGAAGAGAGCCTTGGACCATATTGTGAGGAGAAATAAACTTTTGAGTTTTTGCCATTACATTTATATTTTTTTCTATAACTAGGGATACTCTGACTTAAAGGGCAGTATTACTCTAACACTAAAAAACTTTGCTACCTAGATAAATATACTTTCCACTTAGACATTATTAAGTTTATTAAAAATCCTAGGGAAAGAGCTAAGAAAAAACAGAACAGTAAAGGCTCTCAGTGTTAAGAATGTTTCTAAAACAGACTTTACCATTGCCTAGACTTTAGAGACTAAACTAAATGCTTCACAATAACATTAGATAACATTAGAATAAGGAGGGAGGCAAAGGGAGAAAGGCTCAGAAGTTGACTATACTAGGGAAAGACATACCTGAACAATACCAAGAGTAGCAGATGTAACTGGATCAGAAAAATCACCACCAGGTGGAGAAACTCTAAATTAAAAAAAAAACAACAGTCATTAGAAATGCTTATGAAAAATAACATACATAAAAGTCAATTTTTTGAAAGTCAATTTAAATGTAAATAACTTTAGAAATGACCTCTGGAAAGAAAATCTTACAAAACAATTTTAAACAAAAGCCAGTATTTAAGTTGCAAATAAGAACGACAACTATTGAACACCTTCTAGTATGAGAAATGAGAAAGATATTTTATTATAATCAGTTTCATTATTCTAATCAAATAGATGAAGCAGGAAGGTAGGAAAAGCTCCAAGAACAAAGTATGGCTCTATGTAGTCATCGGGAATCTTTCCTTTGTTTTTATCATGATGCAATCTCACCTTAATATGTCTATAACTTTCTAAATTATTCCTAAGAAATTGTGACTTGAATATAATAAATCAGTGAAGTCAAACCTATTGAACCAGAACATGCAGAGAAGACTTAAACATGTGTATCTTCAAAGAGTTTCTCAGGTGACTCTGAAGTGCAACCCCCAATAAGAACCACTGTTCCCAGAGGAATCTAAATATTCTCTCTTTAAATAAATGACTTTTTTTCTTTTGAAAAGTAAATAGTTTGGGTGCTTACGCTCCTACAATGCTGACACTCCCTTCTCTTTCAGGATTTCCAAGACATTTCACCCTGCCTGCTCGCTCATAAAAAGAGGCCAGACGGGCTCCAAGATATGCAGGATATCCACTATCTGAAAAAGGAAAAGAAATTTAAAAGCAGAGATTCTAAGCCAGCCCCCCAAATCTTATCAGTCTTACTTACATGATAAGCAATACAAAGACTTACCTGCAGGCATTTCAGCTAAACGACCAGAGATTTCTCTAAGGGCCTCAGCCCATCTAGAGGTAGAGTCAGCCATCATACTGACATGATAGCCCATGTCACGGAAATATTCTGACAGAGTAATTCCTAAATCGGGAAGAATATTACAAGTTACAATGCTAGAATATAAAATCCTGACTTTTTCACCCTTAAGAAAACTTTAAAGCAACAAGTACATGAGGTAGACTGCTAGCTATTCCCACAAATCTGTTCTTTCTCTTCTTCTGGGCATACAGCTAAACTGTATTTCCTAGCATCCTGTGCATTTAGATATGGCCATGTAACTAACCTCTGGCTAATGGAATGTGAGTCAAAATAATGTGTTCTATGCGCTGCCAAGTCACATACTCTTCCATACTCTTTCTCCCTTCTGGCCTATTGAGATGGAGAGAACTCCCAGGAGCCCTTAAAGCCATGTATTAAAAATGGGAAAGCTCTTTTCAGTCTGGATCCCAGGCCAGGATGACAGAGTAAAAAGCCCCCTGAACACCTGAAATAAACATCTATTATATTGAGCAAATATATGTTTGGAATTATTTGATGCCATAGCCTAGTCTACCTTAATATAACACACATTTTAGAAAGCAGGAAAAGACTTTTTCTCTACTTTTTGTTGAAGTCTGAAATTAATTTTCAAATGTAGCTTCTGTCTATATATCATATACACACACACCCATGCATACATAAATACCCCTCCAGTAATTAGCTTGTTTGGTTCTTTTTCAAAAGTAACAAATGTTATTAACATGAGTGATATTTCAATTATCCAGATCATTCTGCTATGCAGATCAGGTCCTGTACTGTAAATTCACACACAGTTAACCATTTATAAGAAACTAAAATACAGAAAGAAATCTTGGGTTCTAGTTCTTGTTCTGTCATTAACCTTAGCAAAATAACTTGATTTCCCAGTATGGTTCCCAAATTTATTGAAATGGAATATCTCCTGCTGTACATACTTGTATAATATATATCAGATGAAGTGAAATATATATAAATCCCCTCCAGAGAGTACAAAGTACTATGCAACTCTAAGATATTAGGAATGTATAGTTGTTGCTACATCATATAATAAAAGTCCCAAGATCTAATGTCCTGACTCCTTTCTTTTACCAGTAAAAACCCATAGGCTTATATAAGTAAAATAAAATTCTCAAAAAATACAAAATTATCATATATTTCAATCTGATGATAATAACAGACTCTCTCTTATACAAGCATGGCTGTGTTTTAAGCCTGTGATGAAATGTCACTAATACTTGTGTTTGTGTATATGTATGAATCCTTTGTTTGAAATACTGCAAAAAACTACATGGCTAGCAGTAGGAGTTCCCTGGACTGAGTTTGGCATTAAGGAGAAGCAGGGAGATGGGGATAAACAAAATACATTTTGTGTGTGTGTGTGTGTGTGTGTGTGTGTATTAGAGACTTGGTAGAAAAGACAGATACACATGAGTAAATAAGAACTCTCTCATAGATCTAAAGATATCAGTGCCTACAAGAAAAAAATACCTCAGACAAAATCAAACGACAGACTGGGACATATGTGGAACTCATTACAGATAAAGGACTCATTTATTTATTAATCAAAGGGCTTTACAAATCAGTATGAACAACAACTACAATCTAAAAGGAAAATGGACAGAAGGCAATTTTTAAAGGGCTAATATATGGAGGAAAGATGCTAGCTCATTGTTAAGAAATACAGATTGAACAGGTATCTAATAAAGCAAGAATAGTTAAAATGTCAGTTGTCGAATCTGGGTGCTGGGTACATGGGTATTCACTGTAATATTCTTTCAATTTTTCTATACGCTTGATAATTATCATAAGAATGTGTTGAAAAAACTAACATTGAAGATGTGGAGAAACAGAAACTCTTGTCCACTGTTAGCCCTTTTGAAGGGCTATCAGAATTTAAAATCTGCGTTAACAGTTGTATTCTCAGGAACTTTACTTCTAAGAAATTATGCTACAAAAATGTGCAAAGAAACATGCCCACAAAACATACAAAGAACAATATAAAGAAACACATATAAGGATGTTTTAGTGCTGAGTTGCATGTGATAGCAAAAAAAGTACAAATAACCCAAGTGTCCACCAAAAGGATGCTGGTTAAATAGATATTGATATATCCAAAGGGATACTGTGCAGCCATTTAAAAGAATGAGGTAGATTTCCTGTCTTAAAATGGCAGATGAATATGTCACTTTCTCCTCTTCATAAAAGTTACCACCACACAAGGAGAAGAAGAAATATAGAAATACAAACTCAATCGTTAAAAACTAGAAGACATGTTTAGCCCCACAAGAAAATAATGAAAAAAGCCACCTATATGAGGTGAACACCAAACAAGGGTGTACGAAAACACCAAGAATTCATTTCAGGCTGCACATCTCAGATTAAGCGTCTACAAACTAGGAGGTACATCCTGAGGAGCAAAACCAAGAATGCTTTTTTTTGGAAAACTGCAAAAAGCTACATGGCTAGTGGCAGGAGTTTCTTGGACCCAGTTTGGCATCAAGGAGGAGGAGGGAGATGGGGATGAACGAAATACATGTAGCACTCCCTATTTTCACTAAGTGAAAAGTGGGTGGGGCAGGACGGAAGAGAAAGAATTCACTATGAATGGCCTTACAGCCGCTGATTTATGTTGGTAGGAGACAAGTAAAGAGCAAAATAACTTCCTTACAAAGCTCCCTGCCATAATAAACTTCACAGGTTACGATGAAGAATCCCTGCTACCCTGGACCACAGTCACAGCCATCCCCCCCTCCCATCTCCTACAAAGATGAGCAATGGTAATAATAAATATCAGTATAGGATACCTACACAAAGATAAAATAAGGAAAAAAAAGGACAGAAGAATACAATGATGGTCAAAGAACCTGCCAAGGGACAGATGAAAACTGTGACCACAGTTAGTGAAAAAAAAAAGAAAACCTTAATAATGCATCCGGCCACAAAATAAAATCTCAAGGAATATACAATGAGATAAGAAGACATGTTTTATGAGCCAGGAACTCAACAAACAACTGGAAGAAAAAATAAACATTATAAAAATGAAGCTTTCATTAGAAGCAACACAAAGAATAAACACCACTTATCCTATGAACAAACACACAAAAGGCTAAATAAAAAGGATTAGAGAGGAAATGATATATACGGAAAACAGATAACAGAGATATAATATGTCTAGTTGGTATATTTGAAGAAGACAGACATAACGGAAGAGAAAAAAATTTCAGATACAATTCTCAAAATTTTTCCAAAATAAACGATATATTCATAGATTAAAAACGTATACTATGTCTCAGGAAAAATTTATCAAAACTATCAATACTAGGATATATCCTAATAAAGTTATGAGACTCCAAATTTAGAGAGAAATTCTTTTGGGAAAAAAGAAAAATCACCACAAAAGGAAAAAAAGCAGGCCAGCCTCAGATCTTTCCCCAGCATTTAATGCTAGATTAAGAGTTCTCAAAGAAAGAAATATTGATCCAAGAATCTTATACTCAGCCAAACTACTGTTAAAAGTTCAAAGGCAATAGAAGAAATCAAATTTATGAAGAAACAAGAATTCAGGGAACATAGAGTCCATGAGCCTTTCCTGAAGAAACTTCCAAAAGTCAAATTTAGCCAATCAAGAGATGGAGACTGCCAGTGAGCATTAACTCCATTTTACTGTAGGTCTAAAGCTAATTCAAATATTGGATTTATGGTTACAGAACAGAATGTAAATTTTATAAAAACCCTAAAAATGTAGAGATAGAAGTACTAAAAGCTGGGATGGAAGTAACAGCAAAGATGGAAGGTAATATATAAACACACGAATTTTCTTATCTTTATATCCTTAGTAAAAATTTAGTAATTCATAGCTGATAGCACAAGTTATAGAGGTACAGGTATATTTAAAGATAGACCAATGGTAAAACATGTAATGGAAAAAAGGTAGTAGAAGAAGTAGTACATCATTTTACAATCATTAAAAAGACTGTGACGGCTCTATAAATGTCTTATACTCATTTGTTCTCAAGATTTTTAAAAAAATATTTTTTTAATTTTAAAATAATATTTTTTAAATTTTAAAATATTTCTTTAAAGTTAGGAATGTGATTGTATGTACAGAGGTATTTTAGAATGAAAGAAAAAATTCTTTGGAAAAAGCTTTAAACTTAAGAACAGATGTTTATTGCTTTTATTCCAATTCATATACTCACCAGTATAAATAGAGGCTTCTCTAGCAGCAACAGGCATGTTAGAGGTATTGGCTACCAAAGCTGTCCTCTTCATAATTGACTCTACCTTACCATCAACTTCCATTGTGAGCTAGAGGTAAAAAAATCTATTAGTGATCCTCCACTTTCAAAAGGTAACACTTTTGGTCCCTTTTTTCTACAAGTTGCCCATACTTAATCCCTCTTATAATCAGTGTTTCCTAAGTAATATTTCCCATCACTCTAACCTCTCTTCCCTGCTCCACAGTGCTGTGAAGAAGATAGACTTATTTCCATTTCATAAATGAAATATATTATTCTATGAAAAAAGAAATATTACGGTGGTAACCCAGTAGATCATAAAGCCTATAAAAAGTTCACATCTATAAATGTTTTGTCTATTTCATTTCTCCCTATAAGTGAAAACCAACAGACCACAAAGAGAAACTTTCTAATGTTTGACTTTGAATAATTCAAATTCACATCCTTGAATATATAAATTTAATCACAAATATAATTTTAAAAGTCCTTAAAAGATCCTCAACAAATGACAGCATTGCTCCAGACCCAACACAGCTTTATTAATTGCCAATGAACATTAATTAGTGGTATTTTCCCCAAAATATTATTTGAAGCTTTATACATACAGACCTCTGGGAAGTCGCGGAGAACTTCAGACATCTCATTTCCTCTTTCACCACATCCCACATAAATGATTACATCACTGTTGGAATACTTGGATAGAGACTGCGATATCACTGTTTTTCCACAACCAAAAGCCCCAGGGATAGCAGTAGTTCCTCCCTGTACACACCTAGACAAAGAAAACAAAGTATGGATTACTTTACTCATACTATTAATAATTAATAAAATAGATAAGTAACACAAAAATACAAGTTAAAGAAAGAAAGCACTCTGAAATATTTTTATCTATACATACACATATAAAAATATACAGATATAATAATTGCTCCCCCAGTTTGTACCTATAATAGTATATGCTTTATTATCCTTAATCATCTCTATCATCTTTAACAGCTCAAAACTGAAAGTATATTCTATAAGTTGGGGAAGAGGGATATGTAAATAATAAGGTAAATAAAATAGTACTAATGATATTCTGAACACTTATGTAAATTCATGAAAATAAGACTTAAGAAATTCATATCCTATGAATTTTAATGATCAAAGAGGTTTTTGTTAAGGTGTTAAGTCAATCCCCCTTTTATCCATTCAATAACTACTTACTAAAAACTGTGCTTGGAGTTGCTGGAGAGACAACAAATAGTAAATAAGATAGAAATGTTTCTGTATTCACTAAGCTCAAATTCCAGTGGTGTAAACTAGAGGGGCAAGTGGTGATTATAGGACCACTTAGCAGCCACTTTCAAACTTCCCCTAAAAAGTGGCAGTGGAAAGTGAAATACCCTTTAGGTGGAAGAGGAAAGTGGATGTCGCTGTGTGTGTGTGTGTGTGTGTGTGTGTGTTCATGTTTGCACACTGAGTGTGTATGGTGGGGGAGAGTCTAGGCAGGAGAAATGGGATGTAACACTAAGGGAAATTTCTTTGTAACATTGTGTTTTTATCATAAAAATTCACAGAAACATTGCATCTTTAATCACAACAGACTTTTTTCAATATAAAACTAATACGCATTAAAATTTTTTCTTCTCCAAATCTTTCAGTGTATTTGATAGACTAAGAAGGCATGTCACATTTCTCCTATGACTCTATATACCTCTGTCAAATCACTTTTAACCTGGAATGGAGGATTGGAAAGCTTGAAAATTCAGCAATCCCATGAGAAAAGTACTATCACAGAGAACAACCAGGGTGCTGTGGGGGTACAAAGGAAGGAGTGAAAAGCCTGAGACTGGATTGGAGTGGGGTTAGGAAATTCTTCCTGAAAGTATATAAGGCCTGACAGGAAACAGAAATTAGCCAGATGAAGGGCAATAACATTCCAAGCAGATAGAACAGCATGCCCAAAGGCTGGGGATAAAAGAGGCCACTGCTTGAGGAATTAAAGGTCCTTCAATATGCCTGGAAGATGACGTATAGGGAAGTAGTTGGGCAGTTAAATAGCTAAGACAATACTAGAAAATAAGCAATGGCCAGATCATAGGTGGTTTTGTAAGGAGTTTAAAATTGTGTATTTATTTTAAGAGCAGTGAAGAGCACTTTAACAGTTTCAAGCAAAACAGTACAGGATCATATATATGTTTTAGATAGACCACTATGTAGTACGGACCACTTAGAAAGAAAGCAAGACTGAAGACAGAAGTCTGGTTAACTGTGATTATTGCAGGAATTAGGGGGAGAGTCTTAATTAGGATCATGGAGTAGGGAATAAACATGTAGATAAAAGATATTTAGAGAACAGAATAAAAGCACTTGTTGAACAACTAGATGTGGGAGGGTAAGAACAATCCTTGAGAGAAGTCACAGATTTTAGATTAAGCATCCACTGGATAGATGATGACATCTAGAGAGGGGCAACCAAGAAAAATGAACAAGTTTCAAGGAAGGGAGTGGTGATTAAAATGATGATTTTAATTTTGAACATGCTGACTTTGAGGCACTTGTACGACATTCAGAAGTAGAGGTATAATCAGAAATGAGTCTGCACCTCAGAGGAAATCTGGGACGAAGGTACAGACGTACGAGTCATATATAGACAAATATTTAAGTCAGGAGAATGATGAAGTTATTCACAGAGAATGTAAGATACAGAATGTAGAGAGAAGAGCTCTTAGAATAGGGAACAACCCTAAGAAATACCGACATTTAAGGGAGAAGGAACCTGCAACGAAGGTCCCTGCAATGAAGGCTCCAATTTGTAGACAGAATCTAACAAGAACAAAGAAAGAGGATGTTTAAAGGAAGAAGTAGACAGCAATATTCAAAGCTATAGGGATTAAAAAAATACTGAAACTTCTTTCTTGAATTGCTCATTATGGGAGTGACTGATAAAATTAGTGAGAGTAGTTAAGGGTGTGTTAAAGCCAAGGGCAGAGTACAGTGAATTAGAGTGGGAGAAGTGGAGACAAAGAATTTATTCTTTCAAGAGGTCTGGCTGTGAAGATAAAGAGAAAAGTAGTGGTAAGTGGAAAGGGAAAAAGGGTAGAGGGTAGTTTCGTTTTGTTTTGTTTTTCCATTAGATGGGAGACAGAGAGAAGATGATAATAGAAGGAGGTCCATGAAGAGACATGAGGCGGGATAAGCTCCAGAAAGAGGAAAGGAAGAAGGGATGAATGGGAATGTATGTTAAGTGAGTCTAGCGGCAGGAAACTGGAAGAGTTCCAAATCTCATGCTCTCTAATTTTTCTATGAAGGATCTAGCATGATCATTTGTTAATAAAGAAGAGGAAAGAAGGGTAGAGTTGAAAACTTAAGGCAAGTGGAGCAATTTGAAAACCTACTGAGAATAGGAGAAAATGATAACTAGGAAACGCAGGATTGCTATATCATAGTGAGGTTAGATACCAATTTGCACTGATTATTTGATTTTCTCAGCAGCCTATATGCAGACATGGGAAAAGGAGATAGCTGGACTGATTCATAGTTGGAATTTTGCCAGGTAGTGTGATAGAACACAAAAGAACAAGAAAATTTATTATATTGGCAAATATTAAGAATGATAGACTATGGAGTCTAAGCTGGGTAGTGACGAATATGGAACAGGAGGTGCTGATTAATAAGAAAGAAGAGTCAAAAGATGGAGATCTTAATGAAAGAGTAATAGAACAACTCAGAGAACAAGTTTGAAGGGTAAGAGATGGCATTGAGAGTGGGACATGCATGGGTTTGGCGGTCAGTGGTTGAGAGTTCCCACCTCACCGCTTCAGTTTTTTATGTGAATGAAATGATAAAATCATTTGCTGAAAGTAAATCAGGATATGGTGAAGCCTGAGATTTAAAGAAAAAGGGGAAGGTTTTTAAAAGCAGTTGAAGAAGATGGAAAAGAGCAGACTACAAATTAAGAAAGATTGCTGGGCAACACAGAGAGCCAAGTATAGTGACACCAATCTACTTATTCTAGGATAACTTAAGAAAGATAGTTAAATATTGTATTGGTACAGATTTTCTTCTGAAAATTTTATTTTTTCAGAAAGTTTTAGAAATAATGCTTTCTGTTTGCTACTGTGAAAAAAATAAATCTTCAATGGTTTAACTTTAAGTACTGCCAATAGATAAATATATTTAACTAATTCACCATATCACTCTAGATAAAATTTGTTATAGTATTAAACACATAAAACCTTTATCTACAATGATATGAAAAGATAAGCATATATAACTGAATGAAAACTGAGACACATCTCAAACTTACGGAAAAAGGGCATCAAGGACTCTCTGGCCAGTCAACAAAGGATGATTGGCTGGCAGCTTCTCAGTGACAGGCCGAACTTGACGTACAGGCCATACTTGGACCATGCTGAACTTCTCCTTTACACCTTCAAATTCAAGTTCCAAGACGACATCCTGTAAAAATACAGTAAGATTTTAAATACAGTCAACTATGGAACAGTTCTGTCTCCAAAATCAAAGTAACCTCAGATTCCTCTTGGGGGTAGGAAGATGGTACACATGAGAAGGGAGATTTACACTTTTTATTATAAATCTTTATATACAGTCCTAATTATTTTTTTAACCAGGTGCACTTATTACTTTTTAAATGATTAATTAAAAAGTCTAAGAGTTTTTTAGAAAGCAGTATATCAGGCATCAAAGGAATAGCTAAATAAATTATATGCAAATGCATAGGGAGAAGTCTTAAAGGGTACACAGTAAGATGTTCCTGGGACTAGGAGAGGGGAGAAGTGAAACCTTTCATAATTTACTTTCCACTCTCTGTTTTGTTTACTTATAATGATCTTATACTGATTTAATGAAAAATACCTATCTGTTAAGAACCCTGGAATGTTTAATGAAGTTGAATATTTTAAGTATTTAAATTAAATATTTATAAAAGAAAAAAGGTAATGAATAATACACTAACACTTGTGAACATTGAGATGGTTTCAACTGTTCACAAACTCCAAAGTCCATGGCCCTACAGAAATCTGTAATTTTGCTGATACATGAATTTGAATTGTGTGCTTTAGGGTGATTCCCCCGTTTGGAATGAGTGAGTCTCTAAGCTAGTGAATGAGTCTAGCTGAATGCCTAGAATCCCAATCTTAACTCAACTCTTGTTCTCTGTTTGTTATAGAGCACAGCCTTATTCTTGTGAAATGATTAAAAAATTGTTTTCTCTCATCACATTTTATTGGGAGAAAATTATATGCTACAATGATCTTCTCAATAAAATGATCTTCATACCCATAAAGACTGTTATGGATCTACTCTATTTGGTATTATGTGACAATAAATAACATTAAAGGATTAAGTTTTAAATGTTGTACTGAAAGTAAGAATTCACATAATCCATTATGTAATTATTAAAGAATCAGGGCTTTAAAGAAATGTAGCATCAGTTAAGGTAGAAAAAGAAACAATATGTTCCACTTTTTGTATTCCCAAATCCAAATTAAAAATAAAAAAACTCTCTAAAAAATTATGGGAGTTACTCAAAACCTATATATTAAATATCAATTCTTTAACTATTTAGGGCAGTAAAACTGGGCAACTATCATATATAAATAGAGCCCATTCTGCAGGATAAAATTTAAATGATACTTACAGAGGTATCATAATTCCCAGGTGGAGCAATGTAAGTTACAGTTCCTCTATTTCGTGGGGGTAACATGATTTTGTGTTTGATGAGCGAGTTCTCATTGACAATTCCATAAATATCTCCACCAGTGATATGACTACCAACCTACAGAACAAAAGTATTTGCTGTTTAACATCGAAATAAATGTGAAGCAGACTCACCTCTGCTGCTGTAATTTAAGTTATCTGCCTCATTTATCAAAAAAATATATTAGTTCTATAATCCTACCAGTAGATTTAAGGAAAAACTTAAACTATGCTTCTGTAGTATATTTTTATTTGGACTAAGAGTACAAAATAGTTCACTAAACATTCATTTCATATTCTTTCACCAACTTCAGAAATTCTTGGTTACACGGACATACCCGTAGGTTTTTGCAAGGTGTAAAATCCCATTTGATATCTCTGCTAAGAGCAGACACATTTACTCCTCTGGGGATGTAGATGCTTTGGGTCTGACTGCTGATATCTGACAAAGGTCTTTGAATACCATCAAAAATGGCTCCCATAATGCCAGGACCAAGCTCTACCGAGAGGGGTTTACCAGTGCGAAGTACAGGATCTCCAACAGACACACCAGCTAAAAACAGTAGCTAAGGAAAACTCACTGTGAAAGTTTAAAGACACTATTAACAGGAAATACCAGTTTAACAGGGAAATGACATTCAAAAAGATAAAACAGAGGTTTTCAAACTTTCCCAGTTCACAGCATCCTTAGTGTTTCAGTAATTTTTTCAGTGTCCCAGGACAAAAGATATATCTAACAATTCCATTTATTATTAATTAAAGTCATGTCCAAACAACTTAATACATATGTAAGTCCCAACAACTGAGTAATAATTTGAAAAAACAATATGTGTAAGTTGAAAAAAAAGAATATTAATTTCAGTCCTAAATAACCATAATTCTTATGAACGGGATCTATGTGCCTCTTGGGCACTGTGCAATTTTCCAACCTTGCAATCAGATTGGAAACCTGTTCCATACTGATTTTCATATGCTACTTGCTTTTTAGCTTGGCAACTGCCAAAACCGCAGCTTTGCAAAGATATGACATTATTGTCAAAAATATAGTGCAGCAAAATAATGAAACTGTTTATTATCTCAAGCTACTAGTTCATGTGGTGTCTGACAAGATGTCTAATATTCCTGTGTTAACCTCAAAAATTTAAAATATCCTGGGCACCATATGAGTTTGCTGCAGCTGCACAGAGTGCCTTTGCACACAGTTTGGGAACCACAGGATTAAAAACAGAAGCAAAATCCTCTCATTGATACATTTTTTTCAAATCTACTACTGAGGAATATCAGTCCCCTAAAAAGGGTATTAGTACCTGGACAAAAACTTAAAATCTTAAGAATTAAGTAATTTATTTTCAAAAGGAAAAGAATAAAACCTGCAAATAATCATATTGAATCCATTTTGTTCTTATATATTTATTGATAGGAGTAAAATCAGTAAAACTTTTAATGAGAGCAATTTAGAAATATCTATCAAAATTAAAAATGGACAAGCCATGACCTAGGAATACAACTTCTGTGAATTCATACTGTAGTTACACTGTAGCACTGTTTATAACATCAAAAGACTAGAAACAACCAAAATTTCTATCATCGAGAGTTTGATAAATAAATAAATAATGTTAAATCCACACAATGGCATTCCAAATAGCTGTAAAAAAAGAATAGGAGCATCTATGAATTGCTCTAGAAAGATCTCCAAAATACGCATTTTCATTTCCAATATTTGACTATGAAAAATTTTAAAACTACAATAAAGTTGAAACAATTTTATAGTGAATTCCTCATCTCTACTATCTAGATTCTACCATTAACATTTTACTATATTTATCACATATCTATCCATCTTCTATAATACATATATTTGTTCATATATGTAAATTAAGAAACTGGAAGGTTACACAATAAAAGGAACTAATAAAAGTGGTTGCGTGCACACGTACATGTGTGTTTTGATAATTGGTCAGATACAAAACAAAAGTAGAGAAGGTTGTCACTGGATACATTTTTATTTATTTTAAATCTTCAAACCATGTAAAAGATTAAATAAAAGATTAAGATAATGGAAAAATTTTTTTTTGATTAGTCATGATTTCATAGCTACAAAGACTTATAATTTTATTTAAAGTTTTTCAGATGATTTTGTTTTAAATTAGCAACCAGTACTCCTACAGAGTGACTAGTTACCTGTAAGCATGTGTTTTAGAATGGCAAAAAAGTTGTACCAAATAAATCTTGATTAAATACCCAAAGAATCAATGCCAATCTTGAGAATCAATCTAAGTAAAAGATATATTATACGTGAGCCCCTAAAAAAAGTGATTCCTCTTCACAAGGCTTAATCCTTTATTTCTTTATTTTTCATAGAAAACTGAAAATAAATGCTATGTTTAAAAGCCAAAATTATGATAACCAAACAAATAGGAAAGATTTCCTAGTGCTACAGCTGTAATGAAACATGTCATTCAGTGTTATTCATCAGAATAAAGATAGAGTGGTGACTGACTTATTTATGGATTTACTATTTTAAACCAAAATCACTTGAGAATTTTAACCACACAACAAATCAGTATTGATTTGATTCTGCTTATGCTTTCTTCTACAATATGTGGCTCTTTGAAGAAAAATTCCACTGGTTCCCCCTGAAGTTTGTGAACTACTGAAACAGTAAGAAAGTTCTGAAAATACTAACTTCTTAAAATAAGAGCACTAATTCCTAGTACCTTTCGCCCTTTCTTTAATATACTACTGTATAAATCAGGTCTCTTCACAACACCAGCATTTCATGCTTGTAATAGCAATTGGTTGTTGCTGCTTCTACCTTTGGCTTAAATCCTTAAATTCTCACATATAGAAAGTGGCAGGAAACTGAACCAAAAAGGATACATGTTTCTTCATACACCTGAATAGTGGCCATATCACCTTCCAATCGAATAATCTCTCCAACCAACTCGCTGTGGCCCACTCTCACCAGCTCATACATGGCTGCACCTGCCATGTCACAGGCTGTAACCACTGAAGAGAACAAAAGACTGTTTTGATGACTTAAGACTCAAGTGCTCTGTGAATAGTTACAGATAATTAAAACAGCCAATAAACCCAATAATATGCCTTTCTCATACATTCATAAGAAATATATATTTCAGTGGAAACTATTAAAGTATTAATATTTAATTAACCTGTGTTAGAACAATGAAGATTTATTCATTCCATAAATATTTACCTCTACAACTACTATTTAAGAATAACTAAGATGTACTGAAATACCAGAAATTGTGAAATTTAGAAAATCGTATTTCATAAGCCTTTGGATGCCATTTCTCTATTATCTTATTAAGTACTTAAGAATTAAAACTTGGTTCTAGGAGCAGTTTACTACATATTTTCACAGAATAGTTTTACCTAAACTCTTTGTTCTTTTGTCTTTTCTCTAACAGTTTTTGGGTCTAGCCTGTCTGTCTTGAAGACCCTTATAAATCATTGAGGGGATAACTGTTTCTCTGCATGGCAGAAGAGATTGAAAACAGTGAAATGCGTAACTTTTTAATTTCTTGCCAGTGAGTTTAAGCTCAAACAGCAAGTTCTTGGAGAGAAAAAAGAGGAACAGTTACTGACAGTCTTCATTTACATAAACACCAAAAAAGTGTTATCACCTCCACTGTGATTAGAACAAGAAAAAGACTATAGGATGAAGTTTATAAAAAGACATAAGAAAAAATAAATTTCTATGGCACTAAGGATAATAAATCAATGAGCAGGTTTTATCTAGGGAAACTATGAATCACATTTTGCAATGGGAGTGTTCAATAATAAAATGAATACTGGAATGAGATTTATTATTTAAAAAGCAGTACTTCAAGTTTTAGAAGAATGGACACAGAGTTTAAAACTGCTTTCTATTATCAGTATCAGGTCATAAGCCTTCTTTCCCACAGGTAGCTAGTTATGTGATACCTAAAATAACCATTCAGAAAGATTTATAAATGCAAAAAGTTGATATCACTGAGAAATGCTCTGAAGACAATTAAAATTCAAAGCAAATTAATAGATATTTACTGAATGACTATTAAATGCAAGGTATTACACATTAAGCTATAAACTTCATAGATTTTTCTTTACTTCAAATTCAATAAAAAAATTAACATATATAGGTGAAACTCTGAACATTGGTTATACATTTATACAACAGATAAATATAAACAGGACATTACAAAGCAGCACCTCAATAATTATCAAGTTTAGATAATCAATACTAGATGAGCCCTTATGATAGATATAAGACTTCAGTCTTATTACAGCCACTGTAAGATCTTTTAAGGACAAATAGAATTTATTTAGGTAAACAGAAACCTGTGTATTTCTACCTAAAATATTTGAAAAGACATTAATCAAAGTTAAGAATCCTTACTCTTTTTTTTTTTTTAGAGGCGAGGTCTGCTTACGTTGTCCACAGTGGCTAGTCACAGGTGTGATCACAGCATAACATAGCTTTGACCTCCTGGGCTCAAGCGATTTGGGGTCAAGCCATCTTCCTGCCTTAGCCTCCCAAGTAGCTGGGATTATAGGCATGTGCCACCATGCCCAATTTAGGAATCCTTACACTTGAGATTATTATGAATTACTTACCAGGTCCTGAGACCCCATGCACATAACCAAATGTGCTTTCTCTATCTTCATCAAGTATTTTGGGTAGCTTAGAGAAATCCATCATGTTAATTTACCTACAGTTTAAAAAAAATTAAGTTATAATTACAAGCTGTAAAGCAAAAGAACCAATAAAGGTAGTCAACTCTCATCCTTGGTGTATTCTTAGTTATTATACCTCTTCAGAGTAAAGCATAATATAAAATTCTTAAAATTTAGTAAAAGTACCTCATTCCTGGATGCTCTATGATTATATATTATAATAACTGAATTATATCTCTATATTCAGTCAATTCCCAAGGTATTTCATAGGAAATACCAAAGATATAATAAAAAAAGTAAAGTCTTTCCAATGATTCATCCAGCCCTACAACACCCCCCTCCTCAATCATCTCTGACTTCCTCCCCAACTACGCTTCCTCTTAATCATTCTGTATATACACACTGAACTCTCTGCCATTTCTCAAAAACACAGGCACATTCTACTTTAGGGCCTTTGTACAGGTTGTTCCCTCTTCTGGGAGTGTTCTTCTCTCAGCTCTCTGCTCCTACACCTTCTTCAGGTCTTTACTCAACCGTCACCTTCTTCATGAGGCTTCTCTGCCCATCTGTTTAAAATTGTAACATCCTCCCTCCTTCCCTGCTTTATAGTTCACCATACCACTTTTCACAATGTAACAAATTATACATTTTACATTTAAAAAGTTTTAATTTATTATCTTTAAAATTTATCTGAGAGAGTTTTCCTTTTTCTTTTTCTAGAACATAGAACAGTTGAAGAAATTTAGTTCAACCTCTTACTTTATAGAAAATTGGTGACAGATCCCAAAGTAAAAAGTTTACTTTTGACTGCTGGTCTAATAATTATTGATGATTTAATAAGGGAGATGAAATACATGTACATATAAAAAGCCAAACAATGTCTCCAAAAACCATAAAGGAAAATCCATAGATCAGTAAGTGATAAAACACCAAGTAATATACACTTATTAAAAGTTCAAAGATTAGAATATTTAGGGAAGACATCTTGATGGTCAGGTAGAATTTGCATAAACTAGGAAAGGAAGGGTAACAAAGGCATTCCACGTGGGGCCTGGACAAAAGAATGGAGATAAAATATTCAGGAATAGTGAACAGATCAGCCTGACTGGTATAAAAACTTTATATTAGTGCAACAGTATGAAATAAGAATGCAAAGGTAAAAAACTCTAATTTGTGGATCTGGAACTGAATGCCAAGAAAACAAGTGAACTTCATCCTATAAGCAAAAAGAAATTACTGAGGACTGATTGAGGGAGAACTGTTATGAGAAGAATGGTGTCCAGTTATTCTAACAGATTAAAGTGGGGGGATGAATGCAGACAGGATGAGAAGTTGAAAAGCTCTGAAAATAGGTAAGGCTTGAATGTCAATTCAATGGACATAAATTAATGTTCTTTAATTTTTTTTTTTTTTTTAAGAGACAACATCTCACTCTGTCGTCCAAGCTGGAATGTACTGGTGCCATAATAACTCACTGCAACTTTGAACTCCTGGGCTCAAGCGATCCTCTTGTCTCACCCTCTTGAGTAGCTAGGACTTAGGCAAGTGCCACCACACCCAGCTAATTTTTTAAAAAAAATTTTTTGTAGAGATGGGGTCTATGTTGCCCAAGCTGGTGTCGAACTCCTGGCCTCAAACGATCCTCCTGCCTCAGCCTCCTGAATAGCTAGGACTACAGGTGCCCACCACTGTGCCCAGCTTTGAAAAGTTAGTTCTGAGACTGAGTTAAGCCCAGTTAAATACAGATTGAAAGTACACAGAAAGAGAAGAAAACCAAACCCCTAGCTTTGGGGATTAACTGAGGCAGGGTTGAAGAATGGTTTTAATTCTTCCTGGAGCCTTTGAAGGATCACCATGTAGTCCGTGGAACACAATTTGTAATCCATTAGCCAAGATATTAAAGAATTGGGGAGGGGAGAGTAACAACTAAGTAACTGACAGTGATGTTCTGGTTTAATTCACTTAGTGCTATAGGAAGGTGGATGTTAGACAAGGCTAACAGGGAAGAACTGACTAACTAAAAAAACAGGCAAACTATGGAGACAGTAAAAAGACCAGTGGTTACCGGAGGTTATGGGGAAGGAGAGATGAATAGGCAGAGCACAGATGATTTTTAGGGTAGTGAAACCGTATGATACTGTAATGGTGGATACATGTCATTAAACATTTTCCCAAAACAAATGAATGCACAAGAAAGAGTGAACCCTAATGTAAACTACAGACTGTGGAAGAGAATGATGTGTCACTGTAGGACTCATTAATTGTAACAAATATACTACTTATTGGGTGCTGTTGATAAAGGGGGGGCTATGTAGGTCTTGGGGTAGGAGGGGTATATGGGAAAATCTCCATACCTTCTGTTCCACATTGCTGTGAACCTGCTCTAAAAAATAAAGTCTATTAAAAAAAAAAAAAAGAAACAGCCAAGAGTGAAAGCAAAGATTAAAACTATACAGAGACACGAGAGGCCTTACAAATGAGCAGAATATGATCAGAGGGGAAAGAAAAGTACCAAGAACAAAGAGATGTATCCGTGATGAGTTAAAGACTATTGGCAGACTGGTAGTTTGTGGATAAAGATGAAGGTAGGGTGTAAGTAACTGGAAATAATGGAATTGAATTAGAAACAAAAAAATAAACCAAATACTACAGTCATCAGTGTCAATAAAGGAAACAAAGATTTTGGTGTCCTCAGTAGGAAAATCAAATTGGAAGAATGGCAGTCAAGGGAGAAAGAAAAGAGGAAATTGGTGTGTTAAGATTTTTGGATTTCTGAAGATATAGTAGAAAAGACCACTGAGTAAGAGCAGGTCTGAGACTGCAAAAGACTGGAATATAAAGACACAGTAAAAGATTTTCTAGAAACTACCAGATAATAGGGGAAAAAAGGAAATTTAAAGACAAACATATTTAGTTGGAAAACAGATTGGGCAAAGTTTTCAAAGTAGTCGTGAACAAGCAAAAGAGGTCAAATTTCAGTCTTCAGATTATCAAAGATTTTCAAAGTCAGAGGAGAACTTGATAATCATATAGTTTAACTTCCTCCCCAAATACATATATTTCCTCTTTAGCATTCATGATACATGGTCATCTGCCATTAATGTGGAAACTGCATGAGATCTTGAGTCAGTAGACTTAGATCACATTCTGGTTCTACCAATGACATGCTGCAAATCAAAATCTCTTAGTATCTTCATTTGAAAAATAGGAATAATGCTACCACCTACCCCAGAACTGTGATTAAATTACAAATTTGTTTAAATGTTTCTTGTGAAATGTAAAATGCTTATAAAAATTTCATCAATACTACTACTATTTGAACAGGCCCTCAATTTTAGAAAAAACCATTCTATTTTAAGAAATCTCCTCTTACAGTGTTCTGTCTTATATCCAACCTAAATCTACTTCCCTGTAAATTCTATACTCTGGCCCTGTTTCTTCCAACTACTGTGGTCACACAGAGTACGTATGTACCATCACCAAACAAATTCTCTTTAGTTCCTTCAACCGTCCCCCAAAGGATAATCCTGAGGGCTACGCTTTTCTGGAAGTATTTTATGATGTCAACATTTCTTTTAAAATAGTGCAAATAAAATGAAAACAATATTCTAGATGTTGCATGACTAAGAATCGAAGAGTACCACTTCATCTATTCTGAATGCTTCTTTTTATTGAGAGATGGAGGTCAAGGCTTTGAGTCAGACAGAGTTTGAATTTATAAGATGTGCCCTTGAGCAAATCAAATTCTTTCATCCTTTTGAGATTCAGTTTCATCTGTAAAATCTAATGGGGTTGTTGTGAGGCACCTAACAGAGAAGTAATACTAATTTTATTTTGTTAATCCAAGCAAAGATCGCCTAATTTCTAAAAAGTATCTAATGTATTCTTATCTTCAGGTTATCTGAACCAAATCTAGTCACTTAGTTTTTTCCCTAGCAATTATGTATATTTTACTATAGCTTTATTTTCTAAAAGCAAATTGATTTTTTAAAGCATGGATGATGTGTCAGCTGTGCAACAGCATCTAACTAGAAGTGGGCAGGATGGGAGTGACTTAGAGGAGGTTAAGCTGAGACTTCCAGGAGGTATTAGAATATCTAGTACAGCTTCCCTACAGATGGCTGAAATCTCCTTGGGTTCATGAAGGTGTTCTAGAAAGTTCAAGAGGCAACAATGGTATCTCTTCTGATTTCTTATAAGTATTTACATACGTTCTCTTTAAAACTGAATAAACAGTCAATGCCTCCAAATGTATGAGCAATGATTAGTGGAAATCAAATGGGTTTGTTCATGATTCAGCTATCTTGTGGGTTTATTAGTCAGCTGGACAATCCTAGCCACTATGGGAATTGTAATGATTCTATAGTTTTCAACTTTTTAATTTTTAGATATATATTATTTAATTTATGCCAAAGACAGCAGGCATTAGGAACAGTGACATCAAACCAGTAAGAGAATTGAGAGACTAAGTGATAGGTCTACAAATTTACCTAGAGATGATTTATCAGATCCATAAATTTGCACTCATCTGATTAATATTCCTATATGGCAAACCAAGATGACTCTACTTCTTAAAAAGCCAATGTTAAGAGGCAAAAAATACAATGATGATTACGAGTAATTTAGCTTTCTCAACTCCATTGTGTTACACGCAGAGAAGTGATTCTAAATACATGCCGAAACCAGTTCTTACTACATCTTTCACAATAAAATAAGACAATTATAAAAATACCAGTTTTCAAGGTATAAAATTCCAATCACTTTTGTCCACTTTTGATGTTTTAACATATTTAAATTTTAATCTCTTCTATAGCCGCACAGATCTTTTTACTTGCTGTGCCTCTGCCTGGAATGTTCTTTCCTCAGGTCTGTCCATGTTTCATTTCTTCTTACCATTCATGTCTCTGCTCAAATGTCCCCATCCCAAGAAGCACTTCCATAAAATAGTCCCCCTCCTCCCATTGTCATCCTCAATTCTCTTAACTTCTTTTCTTCATAGCATTTATAACTACCTGAAAAAATAAAAATTTTCTTTTCAATTTACCTATTTACTGCCTGTATCCTCCCTAGAAGGTAAGTTTCATGAGGGCAAAGAAAATAAGCATTCAGTGAACAGCTGCTGAATAACTTCATATCCTCTAATATCACCTCAACTTTATAAATGGGGAAACTAAAGAATGGAACGTTTAAGTAACCTTACCCAAGATCACAAAAATAGCGAGTGGTAAAGGTGGGATTTGAACCAGTCAGTCTGACTCCAAAGCCTATGCTCTTTAAGTACTATACTCTCCTGCCTTATTAATTAACTAGGGTAATTTCTACAATCTGCATCTAAATAATCCTATGTGATACAGGAGACAATAAAACATTCTCTGCCTTAAGACAACAGTTGTAGCAGATGATTTCTGGATCCCTCTTTTTTCAGATCTACAATTCTGTGAAGTCTCCTTTTCTACCAAATCTTTTTGCCAAAACATTTTTTCTTAAAAAAAGATAAGCCATTTAGCAAATTTGTTGTTATGACTTCTGTATAATCCTTCAGTCCTTCTACTGGAAGCACTGATGACAGACATGGTCAGAAGGGCAATGGTAAGATACTAAAGGAAGATGACATCGGGATACTTGTGGCAGACATGGAAATGTAGTACCCAAACTCCCCCTGAAGGAAGGACAGGGGACTGTCGTCAGTGGACAGCTAACAGCTGTCAGCCTTTCAGGGTCAGCCTCAGATGCAGAGCTGCCTTGCCCACATGCACACCCTTTGCAGGGCAGCCTGCACCTGTTGACTAAGCAAAGCAGAAGTATAAAGGCCCAGCCATCTCAGCCCAATGTAGGGTACTCTCCCAAGCAATATTCACTACATATCTCCCCTACTAGGTCAGCTGAGGCTTTGCTGGACTTGCATTGCATTTTGACTTCCTCTGCCCAACCCTGCTTCCACTGCATTCCCTTCACATGTATTGATCCCTAATAAACACTTTATACACCAAACTCTTTCTTGGAATCTGCTTCTTGAGAACCCAAAATACTCAAATAATAAACAAACAGAATAATCAATCCCTGGATAACTGCAAGTTAAACTCACACTTGAATCACCACAATTTTTGGCCTGTTTTCTTGGTTCTCTTGTAATTAGTTATTTTGTAAAAGAGGAAAAGGAATCCAAAAAAGTTTACATAAGCAAGTCATACAGAGCAGGGGTCCCCAACCTATGGTGAGCTGTATAATTATATCATTATATATTACAATGTAATAATAATAGAAATAAAGTACACAATAAATGTAATGTGCTTGAATCATCCCCAAAGCAACCCCTCCTGCCCCCCAGTCCATGGAAGAATTGTCTTCCATGACAATGATCCATGGTGCCCAAAAGATCGGGGACCGCTGATATAGAGGATAAGGTAATGCTTGGACTAAGTCAAACAACTAACTCAGAGGTCAGGCCCCCAACCAACCAAAACCTTAGTTTCTACAAGGGACTTGCTCCTCATCCTTCAACATAAATCTTAGATAAAGCCTATCAATAGTAGTTATAGACTTTTTTTTCTCTGTAACTGGGGTTAAGTATTATTCTCAAACTCACACAAATTGTTTACTGAGTAACAGAATAAAATATCATTCCTACTGTGGGTCTCAGTCAATCTGAAATCCACAATGCTAGTGAGTCAATTAAAAAAACTTTATTTGTGCTTCAGAATTTAAACCCAAGACACACTGACCTCATAGGAAATACATTTCCCTTTAGTCTCCTAGCACAGTATATACATGTTAATTAATTTCAATTTACAATCACTGCAGAACCGTTGATTTGTGAGATTATACCCAGATCACCCAAACTGGAGGTCTGAATGTTCTTAGTGGTACCCTAATTTCACTAACTGCCAAAGGTTTTCTGGGATAATCTCAGTCACTCAAATGCCTTTAAAGATGAAGCCCAAAGAACTCTTAAATGATTCTTTTGGGGAGATTATTTTATAGGCATTAGCAATTGGCAGCAGAGGCAGTGCTGTGCTGATCCCATCTGGCATCACTGGGAGAAAACCTCAGGAAAAACAGTTCACAGTTCTGTCTCACACTGCAGACACATGCACCAGACAGTCTACTTCAGGTCCAGGTCCAGGTTCAGGGCAGCTGCCACAGTGTGGCTGCTAGAAGATCCTTTTTCATCCTCAGAGACTGTACCATTTACAGAAATTTCATTGTGAAGATTCCTACACTTAACATCTTATGAAGAGTTTTCGCATGACTTTTTTTTAAAGTCCACAGCCAACACCTTTAATTCATTTTAGGGCTCCATCCATTACTCTGAGCTTCAACCTGCAGCTCTGCTTCTCACCATCTCTGCAGATGGCATAGAAAGGCCATCATCGCAGGCCTGAGGTTGCTAGCTTGGCTCAGCACCAATGTGAGCTGCCATGACTACCAGCCACGCAGCAGACCCCAAAAAGTAGTTACAGAATTTTAAGAGTCTATTTAATTTCTAAAGTACTATTTTCTGAAAGAGTTGAAAAATGTTTTCCTAGGTTCAGAAGTTTCAGGCTCCAATCTCTTGACAGTTAAACACTGTTAAGAAACTTCCAGGATTGGTCTAAGGTAACAGGCCCTCTTAAAGGACCAAAATTTTTAACTTCCACAGCACCAATAAAAGGGGTTCTATTATACTTCTCAAGGCTTTTTCACCAACGCATCCCAATTACAGAAAAAAATTAAACACATAAGTGAATAAGTAACCTCCTCCACACCCCATAACCACCCTAGAATCTGGACGATGAACAGGATGCTACAGCAGTAAGCAGGGAACTTTCTTCATATGTTCTTGCATATTCTCTTAAATCCAAAGAAGTTTTACACTCTACTCCATCACATACAATATCTGTTTTATAAGAAAAATATTAACGTGCTTCTTCCTCACAAATAAAATAAAAATAATTCATCAGGTAGGCATGTTATAGTGACTTGACAACTGAATAGGGCTAAGCATATAGCAGTTTCATAATCACAGTCATACAGCATACTAATTTGTTACCTTCCTTATTGTCTATGAAAATAGTCAAAATAAAAATACTCCACTAAAATCTTCTGCTTTAAGATTAAATGCTTACGTCTCTAGGTGAAAAGTACAGGCCTTTAAAAATGTTAAGAAAATAACCTCCTAAAACATTGACTTTCAGTAAGCAAATTATATGGCAAGTTAGATTATACTGAAGTTAATCTTATCCCAAATCTACATGATATAAGGTCCAAACCATGATATGATTTAATGCCACATAAAATAATGATAGGCTATTTAATAACTCCTTCCTAAGACAATATACAGCTATTCTTGTTCGTATCATTTTAAAAAATAAAAGCATGAATACCTGCTACATGCTTTCATGAAAACAGTGTGGTACACACAGCTGCACTCACAGAAAAATCAACTCAATGATTACACAAAAATTTTGCCTTTAGCTGTTTGACTCCTACCTTTTTAAAAATAAAAAGTAAATGCAATTTCCAACTAAGATTTCTTTAGTCATAAATTATAGGGTTTTTTACCGCTGTATTTTTGTAAGATTTATAAGAAACAAAACAAAACAAAACAAAAACCCTTGCTGTAGAAGACGAAAAATCCAGAGAGAAGACAGCATAAGCAACCATCTGAGCTAATGAGTCATCAATCTCTCCCCCATAGGCACTGCAGAACACTGCAGTGGCAAATAACACTAGAGGAAAAAAAATTTTTTTCCTTCCATTTTACAAGCTCCACTCCAAACTGCTGATTAATACACCTGGTAATTTCACTATTCCAGAAATAATTCTTTTTACTACCAGAGTCTTAGATGATATGGCTGTTGGGGGTGAAAAGGAGGTGATATAAAAGCTAAATACTGAGGTTCCAACGCAATATGTATTTACACACAAAATGCTGGGGTGCTTCATTCATGATGAAGTATTATTTTAATGTTAACACTTGAAAAAGCACATTCTATCTAATTGATTAAAGACTATCTTAGGAAATCATAGATTTTTTTAAAAGACGAAGAAGAATCTTGTAGATTACAATCAAATACTTAATATTTTTGTGCTTGGTCAAAAAGTTATAGAATAAGTAGAATTCCAGTTGGTAACATTACCTTATTATATTTATAAAGTATAGTACAAGTATACTACAGTGTAGTACTAGGCAAAATCTGTTAGAGAGGTTCTGGGAATAATTTCTTTGCTTTTTTAAAAGATACAGGCTATAAGAAATAACACTCTTGCTCCCTTGGGATTTGGCCATTTGCATGGGAAGTCTGGAACTGTGGCAGCCATCTTAGAACCTTGAGGGGAGCTAGTTTAAGCAACCAGGCCACTCTGTTAAGGATGGCATCTGGGTCCTAGTTGCTTTTATTAGTCCATGGAATTACCCAACATTACAAGAAAAAAGAGTTTCAAGTATAAATATTTTTATACTTATGTATGTTATACTTCATAGTGCTATTTATTTTTAAATGACTAGACCAAAAGGTTAAGAATAAAGGCAAACATAAGGTCATTAGTGAAACAGTTCATAAAAATTACTGAGGTGGACTACAAGGAAATGTGCAAACAAAAGTGGGAATCAAAGAGTAGAGAAGCACAGCAAAATCAGATGGCAAACTGGACTAACAGAATCAGAGAAAATTTGTTCCTATTGGAATAAAACTTTTTAAGGACACATACACACACAAACATACACCCTTCTGTTTCAACCTTATATCAAAACAAAGGCATTCCTGAAAAAAAAATAGTGAAGATAAAAGCTAGGGTGGACACTTAAGCTGGGAATAGAATTAAAATTTTATCAGCTAAATATGCTTAACATTTGTCGATAGGCTTGTCCATAAACAATTTTTATAGCATTTCTAGAAATAGTCATAGATTCATTTCCCTTCAAATTTTTATAAATAAAATTGTGCAATATTGAGTGTGAAAATCCAAAGTTTTAAAGAGAGTAATTAAATATTATATTTAGTGTATAAATTCCACAGTACCAATGTATGGGCTAGAAAACTATGATCAATGGTAAAACAGTTATATAAACAGATTCAAATATTCCTGCCCTCAAGGAGCATACTCCCTCCCCACCACAAAGCAGTAACTCAATAAAATGTTCTGAAATTAAAAACAGATACTATCAACTATTATTTGTTAAGCACATATCACACTCCAGGCATAATGTTCAAAAACAAATACGTCTCTTTAGTCCTTAATAACAGTCCTATGAGGTAGGTATTGTTTGACAGGAAATGGATTTTAGACCCAAGCAACACACTCAAGATGACAGTGATGACACCCAGATTCGGTCTGATTTCAACATCTAGGTATTTATTAACAAATAATTCAAAAGACCTTATTTGAGCCAGTAGTTTTAACCTTTATCTACCACTTTTTTTTTTTAACTATGTATCATGGACTGAATGCCTATGTCCCCCCAAATTTCATATGTTGAAATCCTAACCCTCAAATGTGATTGTATTAGGAAGTGGGGCCTTTAGGACATAATTAGGTCATGAGGGTGGAGCTCTCATGAATGGGATTAGGGCCCTTATAGAGACAGGAGAGAGATGATCTTTGCTCTTCATGCTGTGAAGATACAACTGCATCTACAAACCAGGAAGCTGGCCCCAAGGAGACA
The DNA here is from genome assembly GCA_023783475.1 of Daubentonia madagascariensis. Classification (NCBI taxonomy): domain Eukaryota; kingdom Metazoa; phylum Chordata; class Mammalia; order Primates; family Daubentoniidae; genus Daubentonia; species Daubentonia madagascariensis. The sequence continues at coordinate 11,666,193 of JAKFHU010001631.1, read as the reverse complement.
CAGGATCTGCCGGCACCTTGACCTTGGACTTCCCAGATTCCAGAACTATGAGAAATGTTTGTTGTTTAAGCCACCCAGTCTACAGTTATAGCAGCCAAACTAACACACCAGGAATGTCTCTTTTCCATTATATACAAACCCTGTGTTAGAATGACAATGGATAATATGCAGGCAAAAGGGAGAAGATGGAAAAAAAGTGACATAATGGGTCATTCACAAACTAAACAGTAAGCAGTAGAATAAGAATTGACTGTTCCTCAATTACCCATCTCCTAAAGACTAAGATTTTTAAAAAACATAATGCTGTATTTTACTAATGCCTAGTCTTATGACACAAACATAACCAACTGATTATATTAACCAAAAAGAAGGTAAAATATCAATGCAATTGCAAAGAAAAAGGACACAGCTAAGAAAAAAATGGGCATATTTGAGGCTAATAAGAATACTAATGAAAACAGACCCAACACAATTTGCTACTGTTAAAACAGAATAGCAGTGGAAAATTTCTGGTTGACTGACTATCATATCATGAATTTATTCATTGTTCATTGAACAATTCTACCTAAAACAGAATCTGGGTAAGAAATTCCTCTTATTTTTCTTATTTCTTAGGTGAAACTTGGTAAACTGAAGAGTAAAAAATCATAGTAGGCCGGGCATGGTGGCTCATGCCTCTAATCTCAGCACTTTGGGAGGCTGAGGCGGGAGGATCACTTGAGCCCAGGAGTTCAAGACCAGCCTGGGCAACATAGAGAGATCCCATCTCTATAAAAAAATTTAAAAATCAGCCAGGCATGGTGGGATTTGCCTGTAATCCCAGCTACTTGGGAGGCTGAGGCTTAAGGATCGCTTGAGCCCAGGAGTTTGAGGCTGCAGTGGGCTATGATCACGCCACTGTACTCCAGCTTGGGTGACAAAGCAAGGCCCTGTCTCAAAAAAAAAAAAAAAAAAAAATAGTAAAGCTAACATTAATATCTCATAAGATTCTTTTGTGAATTTTTAGGAAATTTTCCTGATGTTTTCAAAGAAAAAACAAGATACCACAGAGGTTCCTTTGATTTATAGCTTACTTAACCAATGATGTAAATATTTAATAGCTAATAAGACAGCCAATGATATAAACAGTAGAGAAAGTAAGCATTTGTTATATATCTCTTTAAAATTTGTTTTTAGAAGCAATATGCTTATAATTTTTAAAATATCCAAGGGAAGTTCTCACCACCGGACTTTATTATCTCCTCCAGAAAGGCTTTTGTTTTTTACATAACTATAATCAATACTATAATACAACTTTATATATTATTTCACTTCAATTTTCCCATGAGCTATATAATCTTCATAAGAATCACCTTAAACTGTATACTATTCCTTTAAATGAGTATCATGCTTTACTAAACAACTATTCTCTTTATCACGTACCTAGACTGCTTCCTGTTTTGGGCTATTTTTATTTCTTACATTTTGCTAATACACTTTTATTCATTTTATCTTACTGACTAGGTGAAGTCAAGGTAAGGCAACCAACTAAGGATCTATGCTGATGTCTCACAAGAGCAATTCTTACACACACACCCCTACCTAGAAGTGATACCACAGTTCATCTAACCTAAGACAACATCAATTGTAATAAAATCCCGAAATTTCAGGACAGACATTAATTTCAGAGCTGTTAAAAATGTGAAAAAAGTCCTATAAACAATAAAATATGGTATTAGAACTAAATACGGTACAATAATATTCATATACAGGAGAGGTCAGACTTGCCAACCTCAATTGTAAAGTCAAGACCTAAGAAATAGGAAAACAAAAGATCTCTGAACTGGTGGAATGATAGTCTTAAAACTTCTTCCTGTTGCAAGAGAACTTAGTTTAGCTTTACTGACACAATTTACACACAGTTAAAAATTGCTGTGTAATATTTTAGACCACAGCAGATTCAAAGTAACAAATTAATAGAGAGCTACATTCTAAAAATAAATAGAAGGTAAACAAGGAAACAGGTTGTGAATTGATTAATGGTAATAAGAATGACCCATAACCATCAAGAAAAGATCAATTTGTATTTATTATACTCTAAGAAATATGGGAGAAAATTTGGCAATATGCAACCAGGCCCTTAAAGATGTCCAAACCTTTTAATCCAAAAATTATATTTCTGGGAATATTTCTGGCATCTAGATAAGGATTTTTTATATATGTGTTTACTGTAATATTGCCATAGCTAGGCTGGGCACAGTGGTTCATGCCTGTAATCCCAATGACTGGGGAGGCTGAGGAGGGAGAATCACTTGAGGCCAGGAGTCTGAGACCAGCCTGGGCAGCCACAGTGAGACCTCATCTCCAAAAAAATTCTAAAAATTAGCCAGGTGTAGTGGCGCATGCCCATAGTCCTAGCTATCTGGGAGGCTGAGGTGGAAGGATTGCTTAAGCCCAGGAGTTTGAAGCTGTAGTGAGGGTAATAGTGCCATTGCACTCCTGCCTGAGTGACAGAGGGAGACCCTGTCTCTAAAGAAAAAAAAATTGCAATAGTGAAAAATTAGAAATAGCTTTAAAATCTGAAATGACAACAAAATGAAGTATTAGTTTATCTGAAATCCTGCAGTCTTCCCCTCTCAAATGTATTTAATAGTAATAATGAAATTTCTTGTGTTAAACAGTCTGCAACTCCAAGTTCATTATGCCAAGGACTTTCATCAGCAAATTTTTTTCTGGAAGGATCTCCAACCTTCATGGCATATTAATTAGCACTGCAGTGGTTGTTTGGCTTTTGTCAGATAAATTGCCTAGGAAGTGACTTTACCAATTTTTTTTAAAATGCAGGCAATCATGCATGAGAAATATCCCCTTCATAAGTACTCAACCTAGAAATTATACAATTACTTAAAAAAAACCCCTGATGTTTAAAATACTTAGAAACTTCTCTTAAAAACTGCCTACAATTACCATATCACTCTTTTGAGTGTTACTGAGAAAATTTTCTTGATTGCTTTGCCAAGAAAACATACCATGAGCAGCCAAACTAGCCAAATATAAACAATGCAGGTATTTGAGACTGACGTACATACAAGGCACATATAAGAGTCAGCATCAACAGTGTTACAGTAAAAATACTACTACACTTGTATTATAACATGATGTCTCTACATTCAAACGGATCTGTCCTGTTACTCATGTCATGGATGGAACAGAAGAGAAATAAGGTCCACAAACTGTGTGCAAAGGCATACTAATCCAATGTTTAAAAGGAAACACCACCATAAACGGTTCACTTCCAACTGTGGAATTCATAAAATCTCTGCAATGAAATTGTAGCCTAAAGCATAAAGTAAGAACAAAAGAGGAAAAGAATGCTCCCCAATATAGGCAAAAACCACTTCACAACCTGGACTTAAATACATGACTGGAGTCAAAAGTCCACAGACATTTCAATTCACAGGGCAAGAAATCTGTCAGGGTTTATATAACTGAATTGACTATGGGGAAAGGAGAGGACTTAATCACAGATGGAGGTTTTTAATAGTATGGTTTGCAAAGGAATTAGCCTCCAGTTCCCCCCGGTATGAACTCATAGTCTTCTATATCCTTTGTAGCACTTACCACTACTGTAATTAAAAATTGCGAAAGGAGCTGTTCAATGTCTGTCTCCACTGTCAGACTGTAAATATTGGAAAACAGGGACCACATCTGTTTTGTTCATTGAGTACCCCAACTAACCAGTAAAACGCCTTGACACATAGTAGGCAATTACTAAATATCGCTCAGTGACAGTACTAGCAAGGGTGTGAGGGAAAAAAACTCTCATTCATTGAGTGAAAATTGATATAACCCCTTAGAAGTGTACTGAATACACATTTTTTGGCCTAATGCCCAATGGCCAAGATTTTAAAAATCAGTATTTAACTGAGTCCAAACTGAAGCCAAATATCACCATCACAGAATGACCTTCTAAGACCAAAGGTTATTATTAAATATTCAGAAAATATTAAATATTGTTAAATTTATTAATTTACTAAGCTTAAATGTTATAATTTTATTAATCATTTTAGTGGTTATTTTGTTTCATCTTATGAATACTAGAACAACAAATGATTCTATAATGAATAGATAAAATCTAATCTCTATTAACCCAGTATTATGATTTAAAATTTTATAACATTTAGTAGCTCAAAAAGGCTACACTCTGACAGATACATGGACAACTGTCTTTTGACAAAAGAGCAAAGGCAATTCAGTGGAGAAAGTATATTGTCTTTTCAACAAGTGATGGTAGAACAAGTGAATACGTAAATGTAAAAAAAAGCACTTCAATCCATACCTTATACTATATGCAAAAATTAACTAAAAATGGATGGTAGACCTAAATGTAAAACCTAAAACTATAAATCTTCCTTTGTGACCTTGGATTAGGTAGATTTATTAGATGTAACACTAAAAGCACGATCCACAAAAGAAAAAATTTATAAATTGGACTTCACAAAAATTTAAAAATTCTGCTCTTCAGAAAACATTGTTAGAATGAAAAGACAAGTTACAAACTGGGAGAAAATATTTACAAACCACAAATCTGATAAAGAACTTATATCCAGAATATATAAAAAATTCTCAAAATTCAATAATATGAAAACAACCCAATTAAAATGGGCAAAAGATTTCAACATACACATCACCAAAGAAGATATATGGATGGCAAATAACTATACATAAAAAGATGCTTAACATTACTAGTCAATAGAAAAATGAAATTAAACCCACAATGAAATGCCACTCCACACCTACTAGAATGGCTAAAATTTTAAAAGACTGACCAAAGAAGTGTTGGTAAGGATGCAAAACAACTAGAACTCTCATATAGAAATGTAAAATGGTACAACCACTTTGGAAAACAATTTGGTGGTTTCTTTAAAAAGTTAAACATACACCTACCATATGATTCAGCCATTCTACTCTTTGGTATTTACTCACAAGAAATGAAAGCCTACATCCAAATAAAAACTTTTTACATTGATGTTCACAGCAGCTTTACTGCATAATGACCAAAGGTAGAAACATAACTCAAATATCCATCAACGAGTAAACAGATAAATTGTGGTATACCCATAAAATGGAATAATACTCAGCAAGAAAAAGAAATGAATCATTGATACATGTAATAACCTGGAAAAAGCTCAAAATAATTAAGCTGAGTGAAAGGCAGATCAAAAAAAAGTTGCATTTATATAAAATTCTAAAAAATGAAAACCTATAGTGATAAAAACAGATCAGAGGGTAGTTAAGGATGGGGGGTGGGGAGATACGGAAGGAAGGGATTACAAAGAGACACAAGAAAACAACTTCTGGGGGTGATGAATCTGTTCACCATATTGATTGCAGCGATGGTTTCATGGGTGTATACATATATTAAAACTTAACCAATTATATACTTTAAATATGTGCAGGTATATTAATTATGTCTCAATAAAAATTTTTAAAAAGCACAAAGTATTGGCAGTATGATTTCTATAAAAGCATAATGCTTCCACAGAATACTTATTCACTTTTGTTTTTATTTGTCAACTAATAGAGAGTAGTAATAAAGGACTACATGGCCTATGAGAACCTAATAAGAGAATCTTAACCCTAGGAGCATCAAGGGGGAACAGATGAAAACTCAACCAAATCGTTTTTTGTCTGTTTAGAATGAATGTATGTGATTCCTGATAAGGCTGTGTAAGCACCCTCTGGTCTTGCCAAGTTTAGTTAATACTGGAAATTTCCACAGTCCCTTAATAGCTGAGGAGTATAGTAGTCAGATACGGCCCTGAAGTACTTATTCATCCATATTTTCAGAACAGGGCTTAATGGCAATATCAGCTTACAATATGTTGGGTGAAGATTTAGGAAAATATTAACCCTATCTTGAATAAGCTTTTGTCCATGAGGCATAGAAGGATCTGTCTTCCAAGACTCAGGTTAAACTCTAATAATTTGGACATTAAAGTTGGTATGGTTCAATGGCTCATTTGGAGGGTGGAGGTAAAGGGAGAATTATTTTCTGTTGTTTTATCCTGCTCTAATTTGAGGTAGAATTTGTTCACAATAAAGAATTGTTATTGACAGCCTGTTTATCTCTATTTAAAACTACTTCCCCAACCCTCCCTATCCCCAATATAGTATCTTTGGGAGAATGAGATCATATTTAAAACACACACACATACACACACACACACAGAAAACAATAGCAGGTACTATAAATCTTCATTCAAGCACTGCATGTACACTAGGCTAGGACCTGAGCAGATTCTGTACTTTAAGTGGCTGCTTTGGATTACATTGAAGAGTTTGGTGTCAGGCAACCTGCTTCTTAGAGTCATGATAACAGATATTTTTTCCTTTCTTGAAAAAAATGAAATAAAGTACACTGAACAGAAGTGTGTTACGCTCAAAATAATTTGTGGATTTTATAACTCATCTGAATAAAACCCCTGCCTGCCTAATTTTGCATTCCTTAAAACTAGGACTTATGGATTATTGAAAACTCATTCTTCCACAAGAAAGGAAATGGTTATTCTTATATTTAACTATCACACTCTTAATGTTTGTATTATTAATCTGATTCCCTATTTAACTATTTGAAAGCTCTTACATAAATTGTTTTGGTACATAAAATCAGCAACTTGCACAATTATTAACAATTATAGCATTTTTACTCTTTCAATAATATACATTCAAATTTCAGTTGCTAAAATTTCAATGTATAAATCACATAAGAAGCACTTCAAGTTATATCTAAAATACTTAGTTATTTGAAAGTAATAAGTTGTCCAAATATCATACCGTGTTCTTATACTGACAGTGGTACACTAAATCCATATGAGGGCAACCTATGTTATCACATGATCATAGACCACACACAATCCAGGGATGCTAGAAATGGTAAAGGCATTTAGCTTTCCAAAGACTCAAATTAAATGGTAGATTTTGGCAAATTACTGAGGACAAAGCTGAACTTCTGCACATCCCTAAACTGGAGGGCAATCTGGCAACACCTACCAAAATTCAAAATGTACTTACCTTTGACCCAGCTATTCCATTTCTAGGAATTTACTGTATGTGTACAAAATGTTATATTAATAAAATATAAACTACAGCACTGCTTTTTAAGCAAAAGATTGGAATGTCCATTAATATGGAGACTAGTTAAATACATTGTGGTAGTATGAGAGGCTATATGCTTAGTGGTGTTAAGACAGTAATCTCTGGAAAGAGACTTGCTGGGTTCAAATCCTGAGTCCTACCATTTACAAGCTTTGTGATTTGGGGGCATTTAATCACCCTATGCCTAACTTTCCTCATTTGTTAAATAGAGATAAAAATAGTACCTATCTCATAGGTTGTTGTAAGGCTTCCATAAGTTAATACAACTAAAGTATTAAGAAAAATGCATCAATAAAGTAAGCTTTCAATAAATGTTACATATGACAATGATGTTAGTACAACTGAATACGAAGCTATCATTAAAAGAATGAGGCAGCTTTAACTGTATCAATGTAGAAATATCACCAAGATAACACTGTTAAGTGAAAAATGTAAAGTCCAGGATGATTATGAAGAGGCGCTACCATTTTTGGACAAATACATGGGTAAAAAAAGGAATAAGGATAAGGAGGGAGAGAGAGAGAGTGCACACGTACCTGTATGAATATATAATTTTTACTATATTTGTATTATACATAATATAGTATATTTGAACATAATATATTTTTACCATATGTGTTACACATTCAACTTAATTAAAAATATTGTTGAATGATTCAATGAATGCTGAAACAATTGAGCCAAGTAATAAAACTATTATACATACTGTACCTAATTAACTGAGCAAATAATGGCAAATATTTATATAGATCTTATGGGCCAGCTATTATTCTAATCACTTTTCTTATATAATTCATTTAATCCTCACACTACCAAAATGAAGCAAATACTCATATTATCCTTATTTTAAAACTGAGAAAAATGCAATACAAAAAGATAAAAGTAACTTCCCCAAAGTCACACCACTAGGAAGCAGAAGAGCCAGGATTTGACCCACAGTCTGGTGCCAGTACTTGTGCCCTTAACCTTTTTGCTACTTTAATACTACTCTAAAATTACTTTTTATTTACATACATCCTAACTCTTTTCAAAAAGACTATACAGCTTACAATAAAGAACTTATACACAATTAGGTTAATAAAGTGAAACTGGTAATGAAAAAGGGAAAGCAAAAATTAGCAATGTGAGAAATACAGCTACTTTAAATATGCAACAAATCCAACTCTAAAGCATCTGCCATTTTCTATTTTGACCTTGAATAACGTAATGTATTAACTTTAGATTCTTCCCCCCCCACCAATAGAGCAGTATTATAACTTCAGATTCTTTTAAAAGGACATAAATCAAGTATTAAATAATTATACATACTTTTAATTTTGCTTCTTTAAAGAAACTCTCATTTGAAGTTTTCTTAAGGAAAGTTAATCTTGTAATCTAGTTTTTTTATTTGCCAAAACCCAAATGTGGACTTTTCTTATGACTGTCATGATTAAGTCTGGTGACAGATCTCATATCTGTGCATTAAGCTCTACACCTCCAAAGCAGAAAGCATTTTAGAGCACTTAATATACACACCAAAAAAAATGTCAATTTGTGACCATATCTGGTAATGCCTATAATTTTCTGGTACATTTTTAATGACAATTTCTTATTGGGTATCCAAGGGTTATCCCATGTATAATATTAAGAAGAATTTATGAGTTACAAGGATAATTTATATACTTTCCTCTCAGATACCCAATTAAGATTAAAAAAAATTTTTAGATAACTGTCATCTCCGGCCATGTCAAATAGTATTTTTTCCTTTTGTTAATTTCTTCTTTGCCCTATTTGGTCTTCTATTTCTTTTTCAAAATGTAAATAGTTTTGTTTTTTCTAATTACACAAACACTTCATGTGCATTGTAAAAATAAAAACACATAATATAGAAAAGTATAAGGAAAGAAAGAAAAAAATCACCTAAACGCCCATGCAATCACTCTGAAATAACCACTAAACACTTGATAACTACCCTTTCTTGCATATACATGCACAGACATATAGTTTTACATGCATATATTACTGTGGATACTCTGCCTCTTTCTTTCCTTTTCTTTTCTGCTTTTTTTTGCCTTTCAATGTTGACAACCATGTAAGCATATACAAAACTCGTGGTGTTTTTCAACTGGTTTTATAAAAATGGGATTTCATTATATATTAATACATTTCTCTATATTTTGCTTTTTTTACTTAAGATACATGATAGAAATACTTTCAAATCACCAGTATAGATTTAATGCCTACCATTTAATGACTTCACAACATTCCTTAATATGCCTGTGGCATAATTTATTTAACAATACCCCTATTGACAGGCATTCCCTTTGTTCCCAGATTTTAGCCACAACATAGTTACAACTGATGTTCACATAAACACTTTCTTACTGGTGCTTTTATTTCTAAGGAAAAGATTACATGGAGCGGGATTGATAGATGGAAAAATGTATGTATTTTCAATACTAATAGATATTGTCTGATTGTTTATAAGAAAAAACCCTGTAACAATTCACATCTCCACTACCATTTTATGAGAAAATCCTTCTCCACACATCCCTATTAACAGGAGGTTTACCACTTAATTTTTGCTAGTCAGAGAGGTAATATTTCATTGTTAGTATGTTGATTACTAGTAAGGTTACACATCTTTTCATGTTTGCTGAATGTTTGGATTTCTCTTCTGTGAACTTGTGGTCACATGCTTTATCCATACTTCTATTGGGTGGACTTTTTCTTAGTTTGTAAGGGTTCTTACAACTGTCAACTCTTCATCTGTTATATATCTTTCAAAAAAATGTTTAATGTCTTTCGTCCTTCATTTTTGCCACTTAAGAATTCTTCATTTCTATGTAGTCTCATATGTCTATCTCTACTTTTATGACTTTTAGGTTTCCCATCTTGGTTTAAAAGACTACATCTAGATTGTATGTATAAAGAAAATTTAGGACATTAGTATTTTACTGTTTACATTTAAGCCTTTAATCCATTTGAAATAGGTTTTTGCATATGTTGCAAAGTACTGGCTCAACTTTATTTTCTTCTAGATGGACAAGTTGTATCCATTATATTTACCACATATATGTGCCTTCCCCCCGCCCCCGCATTGAAATATCACTTTGTCATGTGGTAAATTCCCTTATATACTGGGACTTACTCTACTTTTTAAAATTCTGCTGCACTGATATACTCAAGCCTAAAAATACTATCTACACACCTACAAAATTAAATAACTTGCTCAGCTATCTGGACAAATAAAACATTTTCACTTGAGATGTACAAGTAATCAAGATGAAAGAATTATTTACATGTCTTAATTTTCCATATCAAATTAAAAAAATTTTTTGTAATCTTTCATTATAGGAACTCAAATATACAGAAAGTATATAAATAAATTTTAATTTTTGATGAATTTCCTCCCAACTTTTTCCATAGGTATATACAATCACTACTACACATCTGCCCTTTCTTCAATTTTACAAATATTTTCCAATTTAATTAGTTTTCTCTATTTTACTTTTAAATAAACATTTTTTAAAAATTAAATGAAGAAATAACTAAAACAAAACTTATAAAGTCTGGTTGCTTTTCATTGCTCAAGCACATCTGAAGCTCTTCTGCATCATATCATGTACCACCCATTTTATTTTCAATGAAATGAGTTCAATTATTTTTCAGAAAAGAAAACATGTGGCATGTTGCAGATAAAATTTTTTAAAAGGTTTATCACCAAAAGACCAATAGTTCATACAGATAGCATTAAGATCCCAAACTGAAAATTTTATTGTAGTTAGTTATAATAATAGTACCAAAAATAATAGCAATAAAAAAATCATGGGATATAAGGATTAAAGTGCTTCTTTCTAAAATTTAAACCTAAAAATGCTTATAAGATACCATCAAATTTTAAAAACAGCTAATCACGGTCATGAAATTTATTAAATAAAGCTAAGTACAAAAAAAATACAGAAAGGGGAGTTTCAAACACATAAACTAATCAATAGGTAATTTTATTCACAAGTAGTAGCTAATTTTAAAGACAGTTTTAATAGTTTCAGGTAAAAATAAAAATGTTACTATGAACATATACATCCATTCCAGCTGTCTTTATATATACATGCTATATATATTTTCTTACATACATATATTTAGTACATACACGTTAAACATATAATGTGTATACACTATATATAAAGGAATACACTTATATAAACCAAAGTCTTTCATTTCACCACAGGAAAAAAAGAGAATAGAAAAACTTTTAAATTCTCTACAGAAATTACATAGAAAACATTCTTATTGGTTACAATTTATTTATTTACAATAAACTCATTTATTATAAACAAATAATGAATAACTTTGTTCATAAATAATAAATTCACTTACTATCCATTTATTTATGATGGATAATTAACATTAAAGAAAATATTTGATAATCTCTTACTAAAATTCTTAAGACAAATGAGTAATTTTTTTCAGGACTAAAGTGAAACATAAACTCATGATAGCTATACTTCAATTATTGTTTAATTTACTGATATTTTCCACTGCAAAACCACCAATCCTTCATGACTTATCAATTTTACTCTAGTTCATGTGTCCATTATGTTCTCTACATTCCTCTATTTCATATGTGCATAAAAATAAGATATAAAAACATTTAAATTTTTCAAAAAGGCAAAATTTTTAAACTTAGAAGCATTAACTCAAAAGTCCCTGCTCTACAATCTGTACAATTGTAATATATTTTTATAATTCACTGTAGGAATAAAAATTTAGAAATAGAAGAACTGCCGCCTTAAATTGATGCCACATATTAATGATCACGAGCTTTGGAAAATTTTTATATAGACGATATTAAGTCACTGCAGTTGCCAAAATAAGGAACTTTATGTTGACATTTCTCAGATGCTATAATAAACCTGTTTTAGAATCTTTGCTGGACATACATTTTTCTTGCTCCCCCATTTTTTTGGTAATAGCTTCATTTCAAATTTTACTCCCTTCTCCACACACCAACCCTGCTACTCACAGGGCCATCAGTCAATTCTGCGGGATGTCTTAAGTCTCCTAGAAATTCACTACATAAAATCAAAGTGGATATCGGTAAAATTAATAATAAAAAAATTCTACAAAGTGTGTATTAGGCATTGTACATCCATGATCTAATTTAATAACACCTATGGGATAGATGTAAACATGAGGAAACTTAACCTTATTTAAGTAAATTACCCAAGGTCACACAGCTATTAAGTGGCAGGGTCAGAACTTGAACCCAGGACTATGACTGGGAAATCTATTCACATAAAGTCTGCACAATATTGCTTTACATCTACATAACATTTAGTTTTTAAAATATTTTCACACAGATTATCTAGGGTTTATCTCACAATACCCTTGAGAAGAAGAAGGTTCTTAAGGATCAAACCTGAAACTCCCACACCCAACTTTATTTAAAAGGGCATGTAACTAAAGCGGCAGACCTGGATGCAGATCCTCTGACTTTTAGTCTAGTGCTATTCCATTTACAGCTCATGCAGTGCCATTTTTTTTCATTTAGTACAACTCACTGCTCTCCCCTTCCCTCCCATATTTGGATGATAACCATAGCTATCAGTAAACACACATGCTGTGAAAATAAGTTGCTTGTTGCATTAATAAAGTCCATTTGAGGTTTATAGCTATTCTATTGCCATGATTTGGAAAGTTATTATTACTGATTTACATTTGAAAGCTAATACCTAGTGCACAACCTTAGGAGGAGCTATGATCTGCAAGAGTTAAAGTTGTTTAATCTCCTTGTCTAACTGTCCAACACTCATTCAATAAACAATTTACTGAGTACCTATCATGTACTTCAGTATTCTGGTGCTGAAGACACAACAGTAGAGAGACAGTCCTTGAACACCTGGGAGCTTTATGGATTACTGAGGAATAGCCCAGCAAACAGCAATTACATACAATGTGCTAGAAGTACAACTAGAATAGAAAATACTGTGTAGTACTCTACAGGACTGAGTGGCTACCTCTGCCCATGGGGAAGAAAGCATTCTTGGCAGTGGCAATAATCTAATAATCTATACAGGCAGTGAAAACAAGACAGACCTCAGATTAAGAAAACAAGAGGTGTCAGAGGCCCTAAAACAAAAAACCTTATGTTTTATTTAATGGTGGACTATAGCACAATTCCCTAATAAAAGTTAAGATTTCTACGTTTAACTCTCATAAATTGATAATGCTAGTCTCAGAAATGTCTTCCAAACTTCAAATTGCTCATGTGTCTGTGTCTGTGTGTGTATGAATTGTGCATAAAGTCAAAGTTTATTTTTATATTCAACCTTAGCAGCAATTTAGTCACCAATTCCTGCTGCTAATCTTCCAGATTTCATCAGTAATCTGTTACTGCTTTCATAAGTTCTCTAAAATTGGGGGAATTGTGAAGTAAAAACTGCAGACTCACTCAACCACACTTTCATACTGACATTTTCCCCTCTAGTACTTAATGCTTTTTAGCTGGTTTTCTCTTTCCCATTTTGGTCTCAGCCAGACAGGACTGGTTTGGACTTCCAGAGCACTTAAGGAATTCTCCTTACTTGGTAGAATGTCACCTGGGCAATGAAGCAACACTACTTATTTTCTTCCTCTCCTCTAGAGATCAGGGAACCTAACTATGGAGAAAATTAATAGATAAAACTATATTTATATCTGTAGCAGGCATGGCTACATAAACATATCAATACATTAGTACTATTGACCAGTATAGGTCATAAGTACAAAATGCTAAAATTATAAATTCACGAGAGATAACAATAGTCTTTATTACTTAGGGAAAGCAAGATCTTCAAGGTTATGTTTTCTAGTAAGGAGCATCAATAGGCCAGTTTTTCTGTTTTGAACTTACCATTAAAAAAATTGTTAAATTGCTATTATTCTAGAATTATAACTTTTTGTTTTCCTTAACAAAGTAAGACCAGTTTATCGTAGAGAATTTGGAAGATATAGAAAAACAAAACTAAGCCAGTTACATGCACCAAAGATAATGATTTCATCTTCCTCATTTTTCAGCTGTCTTTTTAATGTATTCTTCAATTACATTAGGTAGAAAACTAAAAGGTTTAACGAGAATATGATTTTACATATTAATAAAAAGGGCAATTTAAATTTTAAAAAACAAATTTGTAATTTTTGTAAGGCACTCCAATGGAAAAGAAACACGGAACTTTCTGAGTTTGCAGTACAAATAAAAGAGGTTACCTCCAAACAGAAAAATACTGGCTACTACATTATAAGGTCAAAACATTGACTACTACATTATATACAAAGGGAGTACACTGGGTTGGGCAAAAACCTGGGCAAAACAATTTCCGTATTTTCACAAAACACTATTCATCAAAATCTGAAGAGGTCACTCGGAGTTTCACAAATGAGGAAAGCTAAGGAGGGATACAAGTCCTCTTAATGTAAATTTACCACACAGCTGGCCAAGGAATTGATTGGGAGTGGCCATTAATTAGGATTTTAGGGAAGAATGGCACAAAGAGAAGGATCAAAAGCAAAAAACTGAAGTCGGCAATATCTTGGCTTAATATTCTTACCTTTAAGTTTATGACCAAATAAATTTGGCTTAGTTATATTTCCAGCCCAATCAGTTTTTGAAGAATTACATCCCTCTCAGGGAAACCTACCTAGTCACTTTTCCCTAGGCTAGCCTGGGCCTCTTGCAGACCGTGACACCGAAACACCATCTTTCAACGCCTCCCCATTCAATCGAGACTGTCGTATTACCAACACCCCCGGTTTTGAAGATAGTATATCTTTATTCCTTCAACTGTCTTCTCCCTCAGAGAAGAAAAAGCCCTGCTTTTACCCTTCCAGTCCCACCCGGAGCATGTGAACACCTATAGAACCTTTCCTGCAGGGATGTCAGATTTTAAAACCCTTAGAATTACTAAGAAAGCACATTCGGAGGGAAGCTTTTCAGTGACTCCGCAGCGAGGGCCATATCAGGGACATCCCTCCCAAGCCTGTCTCACCGGAGACGCCTCTGCCTCCAGGGTTTTTCCTAACTCTCCGCTCCCCAGCCCCAGGGAGCTTTACTGAGCCTAAAGACAGTGAGGGTCTCAGCCAAAGAATGGGTTTTGAGGAATGGGACCTGGCCGCTATTGCAGACCCCGAAGAATGGCTGAAGCAATCCTACTACCCGAAGCCCCAAAGACTCCGAATAGGGAATTATAATGGCCGCACTCACTTCCAACCCTGGGACATCTCCAACCCGAGGTAGCGGGATCGACCATAGTGGGGGAGTGGGGGTCAAGAGATCTAGAAAAATGAGCTCCTAGCCCGCGCACGGTGACAGCGCAGAAGAAGCCCCCGGCAACGGAGGCTGCCTTCACACTCCTCCTTCTCTTCCTCCTCCCATCCCTTCTCTTATCCCCACCAGTCGCCGGTTACCGGTCGCCGCTCACCTGCTGGGGCGCGAGGTGTAGGAACAGTACCGATCACAGACCCAGCAGCTCTGTCACTACGGGAGGGGAAGTCTTCAGCCGTGGGGGGGGGGTAGGGGGAGAACGGGTCTAACCAGTCACGTGACCTAGAGCTCCGCCCTGCCTCCCCCATCTCGGCGCGCCGCATCTCTGGGGCTTGTATTTTTCCATATCGCTTGAATATTAATTTTCTTGCATTAAAGGAAAAAAGTAAATTTAAGTTTTCACAAAGATTTGATGTAAACTGCAATGCAGAAGGCGTGGATGAGAAGGGTTAAACTGCATTGCTAAGGAAGTGACGTTCATATCACGATCTAGGGACCGGAAATGGCGATGGACCTCCGTTCCTTTGGGGCCCGTCGGTAAAATCCCAGGCTGTAAGGTTTGGGCCAATCACGTGACCTCAAAATTTGAGGCGTGTTGGAGGGTAGCGAAGGTATCCGGCCGATTTTTAATTACATTTGTTTTTAAAACACCTCATTTACGTGAGTTTTCCACTGACTTCTTTACATTTAGAAGAAGCAGCTATGTAAAACCCTATTAGGAGACAAGAGCGTTTGAAGGTCACACTGGACACTACCAACTGGGAAGAACGGGGTCCGGAATGATCTTGCTGATGTGGGACAGGAAAGGGAGGGGTGGAAAAATCCAGATTTTACCGCCAGGGCCTACCGGGCAAGCCCCACAAGTAGTGTCGTCAGGGGTGGGAGGAGAAGCGTGACGCCAGATTGCACAACCCAGTAGAAAGATGGAGGTCCCGGAGTGGAGGGGGAAGGGCACCCGTAGGCGAGCAGTGCGGCTGCGCGCGTGGCGCCGGACGCGCCGGCGCGCAGAGGGGGCGGGGTGAAAGGTCACAGCGCGGCGGCGGGTCTGGCTGGCGGCAGCGGCGGGCGGGAGCCGAGAGCCCCGTGTGCACGTGTGGAGAAGCGTCTGCACCAGCGCGGCGGCGGGAGACATCACCGCTGCTTCGGGAGTCTCAGAGCCGCGCTCGAGTCCCGCGGCCGCGGTCACCCGCTCAGCTTCCTGCCTAAGGCGAGGAGGCCAGCTTGCGGGGTTGGTGGCCCGAGCTGAGGGCGCGGAGAGCTCAGGGCGGCGAGGACTACGGCGTTGATATCGGCGGTAACGACGGCCTCAGTAGGCGGGGAAAATGAAAGGGTGAGGAAGGGCAGCCGGACTGGGCCCGGCCGGCGGGGTTGAGGAGCCCGGGCTCATTTATAGGGAAAGGGCTGCGAAGGAGGA
The DNA here is from genome assembly GCA_023783475.1 of Daubentonia madagascariensis. Lineage (NCBI taxonomy): Eukaryota > Metazoa > Chordata > Mammalia > Primates > Daubentoniidae > Daubentonia > Daubentonia madagascariensis. The sequence goes on along the minus strand of JAKFHU010001631.1, from coordinate 11,649,361 downwards.
GAGAGAGCGAAGACCGGGCGAAGGGGGATTTCTAGGTTTCTCAGGGACGGAGGCGAGGCTTGGGCTGTTGGCGGGCTGAAGGGCCAGCGGAGGCAAGACCCGGGGAACCCAGGATTTCGGCCCGGAGGACGAGGGTGGGTTGAACGGAGACTAGCGGCTGAGTGGGCAACGGGGAAAAGCTATTGTGAGGCGCCTGGGGCCTCTTACCTGGGAGCGGACGACCGAGCCACCGCGGCCCGCCACTCCAGGTGTAGTGGTGTGGTTGTCCTCTTCTCCAGATCCACACTCAACGCTGGAACTGCCGTCTTTGACACCTTTCACATTTATTCACGCTTGGGAGCTGCGCAGAACCTTCTGGAGGGAGAAGAAATTGGAATAAAGAGCATGGGATTGAGTATTAAGGGCTAGTGACTCAACTAGATTTGGGCTGGGTCAGAGCGAGTGGAGGAGGGGGGAGAGCGTGATCACTGTAGACTTGGGGTGCCAAAATGTTTTAGGAAGTATTGTGGATCAGTAGGTGGAGCTATTGCTTCAGTAGTTCGCTATTGCCCCCGACTGCTGTGAGAGGGTCTTGGGTTACTACGCTGCTTTCTTCAGGTGATTGGCAAAGTTAACGTTCGGTCTGTCACAGTTTTTCTCTTGGATAAAATTAGGGACTATTTTGTATCCAAATGGACTCTTATCCATTTGGATAAAATGTCTTCTTACCCTTAAGTTATATATTGTTAAGGTATTAATTTCATAACATTGTCTTAAAGCATCGCCTAAATAAGCTCCGTTTTGGAAGCTTGCTTTAACTTCCTTAGAGAAGGAAGTGAAACTTACGAATGTTAAAAACTTTCTGAGATGCCTTAGTTTTTTCTCTATTATCCTTAAGTCGGTTACAGAATTGTAACTATGTTTTAAGCTAGCGAAGCCTTTCAAAGCTAGTTTAGTGCCCTTTTAAGGATGGAATAAGGGTCACTTTTCAAAATAATCTCATACTGCCTAAAACAAGGATCTAAATATTATCTGTGTGTACCTGTGTTTGAGGTCGCTGAAGAGATTTCAAGAAAGTTTAATTTGATCTTAGGTCTGTAACATAGCCTTGCTCTAATTTTGCTTTAAAAACTGGATAGTCATTCTAATGTTGAATTGTATGTTTTATAATAAAAAATCTTTAAAGTTTAGAAAATATGAAGACATTTTCACAGTACCTGCATTATTTCCCAAGTTCTAAAGTGTTTCAAGTAGGAAACTAATTGAGGGATGTAGGGAGTATTTTCTCCACTTGAATAGTAATCTAGGAATTTTGGATATTTTGTATATGGTCCAACATACTTGGGGAGTTTTGTTTTTCTGGTGAACTGTGCACCTTATGTGTGGTTGCTGTCTCTTACTCGTTTTTGTTTTCTCATTGCCAGGCACTCAATACATATATCATGTTCTGTTAAAGTGAGAAAAATGAGGCCAAAGAGTTCCCAGTGTTGAAACTGCCATGGATTTATAAAGGGGGACTCTAAGAAATTATTCTGGATATTTAGATCCAAAATCTTTGATCTAGCTCAGTCTTTATTTGGTGTAGTATTATTTCTAATACCTAACTTGGCAATAGAAATGGGGCCAAACAGTGATACTCACAATCTACCTTTAATTAATGTACTTATGAAGCAATTATCTTTTTGTTTAGAATGGATATTTGTGTGTAACTTGATGGAGGCACATCCCTAGAAATGAGCAACTGGCCAGATTTACAGGAAACAGTTACTGAATCTGTACCTTACACTAACAACTATGTCTGTATAATTCCTATTAGTTATGATTGAGAGCTTAGAGTTGTGTTCTTTACTTTAAAACTTTAAGATGATTTTACAGGAATAGTCCCTTTTACTTCCCGGATGAACTCCCAGGTAAGATGGGACTTTTAAAATGTTTTTGCTTCTAAGTCTGTATTTAAAGCATTGAACAAATGAAAACAGTATAAGTTTAAAAGATGTTAAGGTCCTTGAGTTCCAAAACTTGTATAACCGTGCACAATATGGTCGTTTTGATAATCTTGACTCTTGATTTGGAATGGCCTGTGAAAATGAAACAGTGGTCCAACGTGGTTTTGTACGAAATTTTATTTGGTAAGTGTTTTATTGTATATTAAGCTAACTGAACAGTAAATTGAATAGAAATATCTAAAATTGGAAACTACAGAACTCCCAACTCCAAATCAATCTACTATTTATATGTTTTACATTGTTGCCTATATTGCCTATCATTTTGAAACTTTTAAATCTTATTTTATCTGGTTTTTCCTAATATTTTTACTATGAGTATTTTTATTAGCCCTAAGGCATTCCATTGTATTGGCATGTATTTGCCTTTCTTCCATTGTAGATAAATTTCCAGTTATTAACTACTGCATGTGTTTATATGCCTGTCTAGGAGTTTGAGATCTAGAAAATGTTGCCTCCTTTTTACTGAGGTTTGCTTGTTTTTGTGAACCAGGGACATTGTAGTTTGAATTTGTGGATGAATTTTTATCTGTTGTTCCTTTCTGGGGAAGATTATTTCAAGCAAAAAGGTATGCCGTAGACAACCAAGACTTGAGGTGGCAATGTAATTAGTGTAATAGAAAGTAAAACTAAATCCATTTACTCTTCAATTGTAGTAAAGAGGTGCAAATTCTAGTAAAAATGTCTCTAACAAGATAGGAATACATGTGACTAAAGATGGGAAAGTAAGTAGCAATAATGTAAATATAGAACAGTGTAGTTTACTAATTGAAATATTTAAAGGAGCCATTTTGACTACATGTTACTAGAAAATAAAATTAAAATATAAGACTCTGCAGTTAAAACTATGAAGTATGCAGAATAATGGTTACTTCTGACAGCATATGGACTGGAATGGGCACAGGGGAGTTTTCTGAGATGCTAGAAACATTCTCTGTATTTAGCTGGGTGTTCATTACATGGGGGGGTGTGTATGTAAGTAAAAAAAAATCATTGAGCTGTACACAGGATTTGTGGATTTTTTTTATACTTTAATAATTAAACTTTTATTAAAGGTTATATTGCTGCTTTTGTCAGCAAAACAAAGCCAGTCAGGCTGAAACAGCATTTGACAACTTTTGTAAACCTACAATTCATACTCCTTGCTTCTGTGAAACCAATAATTTGTGTTTTGTTGATTGAGATAGTGAATTTTAACAAATACTTTGTGGTTTTTTAAAACCCATGCATTCATCTTTATAACAAATGCTTTGTTATATTATCTGGAGTTGAGGTAAACCATATAAAATATAACCTGCCTGTACCACAGTTTTTTAAAAAAATCAATGTAATATCCTAACATAAAAAGAAATATAAGGAAAATAAATTATAATAAAATCTATTTCAGTATATAATGATCTGGTACAACTATGCTATAAAGCATAAGAAGGTCAAATGTTTGCATCTGTCTGTAAATTGAATCATTGTATAATTTAGAAAGTATATCTACTACCTATATAGGTGTGTGCATTGGTGACTCATGCTGTGTTGCTCTGGTGTGATTTCTTCCCAAAATTTCAGACAACTCTTGGTAAAGCTCTTAATGAAGAATAATCAAGAATTTCTGGGTTGGAAAAGATTTTTTAAAGTCATTCAGTAGGCCAAGCATTCAGCTATTGCATCAAAATATTAATATATTCCCTGTTTACTATAATTTCAAACATCCTGACTGCTATTATGTGAATATTACTGCACATGTGATCAGTAGAGTGGGAAAGTGGGACTACTACTATCATTGGTCTAAATATGTATTCCTGTTATTGCAATTTATGGTCAAATTAATTTTACATTGTTGAACATTAAATGTATTGTCAACTAAAATCTCTTCCTAAATCATGTAAAGCATTATCTTTCAAACTCAGTGCTTTTGCCAGACCAAACTAATATTTATATTAAATTTCATTTTGCTATATCCTCTATTTTGGCCTGTGGAAATCTTTTTGACTCCTGATTTTCTCATCCAGTTATTAGCTATGGCTTTCAGCTTTGTGACATCTGAAAAGATATACTTTCTCAATTATTCAAATGTCCTTCCATCTTTTTTTTTAAACACAGCCTACAGTAACCAGTAGAATACCAACAGAAGCCAGTAGAAACATCCTTTCCATCATGAAAATGTGAATTGTATAGATTATAGTTTAATAGCTACAAAATTATATAATTGTGCTGTCACCCAACCCTGCTTTTCTCTTTATCTTTCCTCTTCTATCACCTATTTAAATGCAGTGCCTAACTTACTGGCAAAATGTTAGTCTTGTCTAATACATTGTGACTAGCTACAGTTGTCTGTTGAGCAGTTGAAATGTGCCTTGTGTGACTGAGGAATTCTAAGTTTTAATTAAAATTTAAAAACTGATACTAAAAGTCAGCTACTGAACAATTTTTTAAGGATATTTGAAACAACTTGGATATGTGAATCTACTGTAAATTTTATGAAATGTAAATACAGATCAAATATTTCCAAGGAAAATTAACATCTGAATTGAAATGTGCTATAAGTGTAATAAATTGGATTTTAAAGACTTGGAATGAAAAAAATTTTTTAAGTTACTTATTAATAAGTTTTATTTTGATTACATGTTGAAATGATTTCTCCTTTTTTCTTTGTTAATGTGGATGGTAAAAAATTTAAATTTTTATGTGATTCCAGTTATATTTCTATTGGACAGTGCTATGCTAAACCCTTAAAAAGCCCAAAGTTGTATAAAACATACTGTCTTTCCTTGGAATCTAATTCCCAGATGGTAGACATTTCTAAATGTTTCAACTTGTGGGCCAACACATAGTTCATGGCTGTTTATACCTCTGTGGTGAAGGATTCTGAGATCACTCCTGGTTTTTGATTAAGGTGTTATAATCCAATCACCTTGTCTGTCATAGGTGGGGAAGGAATGATTAGAAGTGTATATTTGTCTTTCCTGAGCTAGTGCAATCTATATTCTGCCTCTATCATTATTGAAGCTATTCTTAAGGGAAAACCTTGTTTTCTGAGTCTAGAGTCTTCTCATCTCAGTCCCCTGTAGTGCTGCAGTGAATGATTGTTTATAAAACTGCTCCACACACATACTTAATGATTTCTTTTGGATAATTTCCTAGGAGTGAATTATTTGGATCAAAAGATACTGGCATTTTTAGACCTCTGATATTTGCTGCCAATTGACCTCCAAAAAGATAGTAGCAATTTATACTGTCAGCCGTGTATGAGAGTACTCTTCTCTCTCCAGGGGCTGATTGGCAAGGGGAGTGGAGCACTAACCTTAAGAAAATGGAGGAAGACATTGTGGCTGCCATTTCAGCCATGGGTGATATAAATTTTCTTTGTCTGGGATATGTTCCGTACATTAATAGTTTCCTTACAAGTTGGTTTTGAGTAAATATTAACATATAGCCCTAACTCTAGTTTTACTTTGCTGATTATATAGTAAATGGTATTTCCCCTCCCCCTTTTTTTAAACCACTTTTTTACTGGTCATTTGTATATCTTTCTGGCTTGCTCCCTTGTTTGTTTGTGTAACTTACAAACAAGTCACAAAGTTTTTGTGGGATATTGTTTGCCTTAACTTCAAATTACAAAACAATCAGATCGTGTTATTTAGGAAATAGGGTTGAGACATTTAAATTAGTAAATTTTGTCAAGAGTTTTGCCTGTTTAGGGCCCACATCATTTGAAAGAAAATTTTTTGTAGGTGGAACTTGTTGAACAAGGGTATGTAAGGAAGATATTTTGTACTTAGGAGCATTTTAAACTTTCCTTTCCAGAAAAGGTGTATTTGCATTTTCTCCTAGTCTATCTAGTTTATTATTTATTTTAATGGAAACTCACTGTAATGCAAAAAGCATTGAACTGAAAGCAACCAAGTTTTAGTTCTGTATGCCACAAATGATAGCTAGCAGTAAGGTCACTGGTAAGTTTCTTGACCTCTGGCCCTTGGTTTCTTTGTCTTTAAAGGGAATGGCTTGAACCTGAACAGGAACAATTCTAACTGCCAGTTTTAATCTGTTAATGGTGTCTAGTCTGTTGATAGCTTTGATGAGTTCTCGGACTGCCCAAAAAAGGGGCGGGGGAAGGATGCTACTACTGATACCTACTGTGACTGCTGTGGCATATGTGTCACATGTTAGCCATTCCTGGTCTGTCTCAGTGCTAGCTTTCTATGATACCAAAAAACAAAACCTTGGAGTCATATTTGAATTGTTCTTTTTTAAGCTGCTTTCTTCAAATTGCTCTTAAACGTGCCTACTCTCCCACCCCTCCCCATCATGGCACTCTTTTTTATAGCTACCTAACATGCCTACTAGGCCAACCAGTAGTTTCTCATTTAATCTTCTCAGTATCTCTGTGAAGATGGTATAGTATCTTTTATCTACTAATGAAAAAAACAGGTACAGAAGTAAGCCAAAAAAGAAAGAGAGCTTGGTGGGTTCTGGGATTTTTTAGTAGCTTTGTATGGCCCAAAAACAGTGGGGGAGGGGGACTAGACCAGTGGCCATAGCTTGGTGATGAAGAGTGTTGTATTATATGTATGCAGTGTTATGTGCAGTTATTGAAAGATTTTAAACAGAGAAGTAATCAGGTTTGTGTTTTATAAAGATTATTCTGATTGCATTGTGATGAAGTTGTCTCCTTGACTCTAGTGTTATTCTTCTTCATTAGGTTCTTAGAATTTGTACTGACATGGCCTGAACCATAGTGCTAATGGTTCAGAGAAAGGGTATAGGAACAGGTTATGAAGATATTTGAGGAAGCAGAATTGACAGGGATTAAAATAGGACATAAAGATACATCTAAACCTAAATGTCTGTATTGGGTGAATGATGGACTCTTCCTGGAGAATAGAGGTAGATGCTTTAATTTCTTGTGGTAAAAGAGAAACTTTTGGGTGTGTTAAATTTGAGATTCCCGTGAAGATCACTAGTAAGCTTGGTCAGAAGTATATGCTTGGATTCAGAGATTTGGAGATAAAAACATCATCATTTAGGTGGTCATAAAGGAAAAGCTATAGCTGGGAAGGAGCTTTCCTAATTGAATACGTGGATGACAGTGTTCAATTTGAAAAAAATTTTCAAGGAATAATTTAATTCTTTTTAGGTTATAGTTGAGTAGATTGTATCCATGTGTGTATTTAGCATTAGTAACCAACCAAATGATTGCTGAAATTTTTACACCTCTAATACTTACAGTCACAATTTGGAGAGCTGGTCCACCCCACCACCACTGTTTTGATTCCTGCCAAACCTCTAAAACAGTGACTGTTAACCAGGGGCAAACCTCCTCTCCCATGCCCCCCTACCCCATGCCCCTTCACCCCTTCCTGATTATTGGTAATGTCTGGAGACACTTTTGGTTGTCATGACGGGGTCGGGGAGAGTTCTGATACCTAGTGGTAGAGGCTAGAGATGCTGCCAAAACATCCTACATTGCACAGGAAAGCCCTCCACAACAAAGAATTATCCAGCCCCAAAAGCCAGTAGTATTGAGATTGAGAAATCCTGTAAAATCTAGATGAAATGGGAGTGCCCATCAATTATATTAAGGATTTAGAGATTCTTGGATTTGCTGAAAGTTTAGTAATTTCTTGAACTATTTGAAGTCCTGCCCCTAAGTCTTATAGTTTAGAAGAGGTAAGGTGTAAAAAGAAATGCTTATAGCAGTGCAGAGATACTGTGCCTTAGAAAGGCAGAAACAGGCCATGCATCGTGGCTCATGCCTATAATCCTAGCACTCTGGGAGGTGGAGGTGGGAAGGTCCCTTGAGGTCAGGAGTCAGAGACCAGCCTGAGCAAGAGTGAGACCCCCGTCTCTACAAAAATAGAAAAAATTTGCCAGGAGCAGTGGCACACACCTGTAGTCCCAGCTACTTGGGAGGCTGAGGCAGGAGGATCGCTTGAGCCCAGGTGTTTGAGGTTGCAGTGAGCTATGATGCCACTGCACTCTAGCCAGGGTGACAGAGCAAGACCCTGTCTCAAGGGGGGGAGGGCAGAAACAGTAATATAGTTCATATGAGGTAGAGATATCAGTGAGTGACAGGTTAAGACCTTATGAGCAGTTAGTATTTAAGCTGTGATTTGATAAATTCTGAGTGGGCTTACTTTTAGGTTGAAGGAATTTATTCTCTAGAGGCATCACTCTTTCATGTAATTTACTTGAAGGCAAGAGTTTGGAACCAGATTACTGCTAGTTTAGAAAAAATCACCTGCTCTCTAACCCCTTGAAATTTTTAAATCAAAGGACCATGGGCATACTTTGATCCTTGCTAAAAGATGCTTTGAGTTTTATGCAAATGTACTTATCAGTACACATCAGAAAAAATGTTCCCCAATAGATCTCTCTCCTTTTTTAAATAACCTTGTGGAGTAAAGATGACTCCTTTGAGGGAACATGGTATACACTATAGTGGAAGTTCATGGATACAGACCTGATACTGGCTTTATCGATAACTGTCTGTATAACTATAGGTACTTTTGTCTCGGGGCTTCAGTTTCGTCATCTGTAAAATGAAGGAGGAATAGACCCAGTCTAGATCAAATACTGCACAACAAATAACGAAGCAGGTAAACCAAGTGCCAAGGGCACTTAATACCCACTGAAAGTATAAGCAGTTAGGCTGTAAGCTTTTTCTATACTTCATTTTCACTTTTTGCTATATAACTTTAAGAGTCACACTTTGGGCCGGGCGGCATGCGCCTGTAGTTCCACCTACTCCAGAGGCTGAGGTGGGAGATCACTTGAGCCTGGGAATTTGATTCCAGCCTGGGCAACATAGCAAGACCCCTGTTTTTTAAAAAAAATGTTATATTTTGTACAGAGAAGGGCCCACTTTTGTGGAGTCATGTCCCCATCTTGTGGCCTTTCAGAATATTGCTCCTAAATTTGCTTTTACAATTATGGGCATAATTGGCATCACCTTTAATAGCTAAAAATATATGAGTGCTTTTTTAAGAGATGAAGTCTTGCTCTGGCTCTGTCACCCAGGCTGGAGTGCAGTGGCACAATCATAACTCACTGTAACTCCTGGGCTCAAGTGATCCTCCTGCCTCGGCCTCCCAAAGTGCTGGGATTACAAACATGAGCCACCGTGCCCAGGGTGAGTGTTTATTGTCGAATGTTGCTGTGCTAAAATTTAGCATGCATTATCTTATTTTATCCCACTGCTTGTTTTGTAAGACAAAGGTAAAGGTTTCCTGCTACCATATTCTAAGCCCAAAGATTACATATATGAAATTTGACTGAATAACAAACTAATCTTGTAGTGTTGACACAAATTAATAGCTAATGGGCTCTACAAAGAGCCAGGCTAGTAGCTGCGTTTTTCACATCTGTGGACTCTATGGACTACTAAATGGGCACTTTTGCAATTGTTGTTTCTTATTTATATCACAGTCTATCCCACCTTCAGTTCCTTAGTCTAAAAACTTTGGTATGAAGATGCTTTGGGGTTTGATTGTTACAGATTTGAAAAACAAGAAGAAATAGCATGTCAGATGTGTTTACTTAAGCTAAGAGAATCATTTAGTTTCTTTAATAATTGCCATCTTCAACTTTCTACAGTTAGGGTTGTAAACTCTAGTACTAACAGGGACCAAGCAGATAAGGTAAATTAGTAAAGCAACAGAAGCTGTTAATTTAGGCTTTATGAAAAATCTTCTCATTTAAATATTAGCAACCAACTTAATTTAAAAACAAAAAGGAAAAACTATGGGTCAAACAGATGTGACCCCATGGCTGATTTAACTTTTAGGCCAGCAATTTGGGGCTTATCTACAGAGTAAAGGTCTTAAACTACTGGTAAATTAAGATAGCCTATGTTAAAGTGTATTAGAATCTTATTAGAAGTAAGCAAACGGTCAGTGTACTGGTCTAAAGCCCAGGTTTTGGAGTCACAGCTCCTCTATGTTAGTTGTGTTACACATACATTAAAGCTAAAGTGTACCTTACTATACTGCTTGTATAGGGGAAATAATTTGCATTCTAAGTGAAACCCCCTCTGATCATATGGCATATTTTTTCCGATGACCTATTCCACTTCTCTAAACTCATCCTTAACCTCAATTTCCCTCACCAGATTTCTCAGATTTAGAATTTTATACACATGCAGTGGGAAGTTTAATTTAGGTGAGTGTTCAGTTTGGATGGTTTACATAACAAGCTTAATTACAAAAGTAAAGATTCCAAGGTGGGGTTTGGGAATCTGAATTTTTAACTGTCAAGATTATACCTGTATGTATATAACCAGGTTTGGAATCCATTTTGTGACACTACTTCAGGTTTTTAGTGATGTGTTATAAAGGGAATTTAAGTGCTAAAAGTGTTTGACACTAGTTTTGATAGGAAAAAATATATTAGGACATGTAGATATTTACAACAAAGGCAAAAACTATGACAGACTATCCTGAGACTACTGAATTTGGGGGGGGGGGGTTGTCTGTACTGGAATGGAAGGCTCATTCTCATCCAGCTCTCATTCTATTTCTCTTCTGTGAACAGAAGGCTTGGTACAGCTGCAGATTGAGAAGTTGCAGTTTGTTAAAGGCTTAAAGGTCTGGGCTCCTTTTACTTGTTCTTTCCAACAGGAACGAATAAATGGGCATTCAGTTGCTTTCTACTATGAGTTTTAGTGTCAAAAATAACATGCCTGCAAAGTACTACAGCTTGTGCCTATGTAATAAGTAATTTTTTTAACTTGAATGGAAATTTCAAACATAAATGAAAGTAAATGGTACAATGAACCCCATCATCCAACTCCAGAAAGTAGGATGGATCGGTCCCCATGTTATTTTATCTTTGCCTGACCTACACTGTTCTCTTTTCCTTTTTAGCTATAGCATTTCCTAAGGAAATCCTAGGTGTAGTATCCTAATCTACCTGTAAATACTGAGATATGAACCTTTAACAGAGGACTTTTTAAAAACATAATTACAGTACATAATATGATCTGATACCTAGTCTCTATTTAGCTTTTCCCTATGTCCCATAAATGTCTTTTTAAAATAGATTTGTTCACATCACAATCCGAAAAGGTCCACAAATTGCAATTGGCTGATAAGGGAGTTGCATTGAGAATATATAAAGAACTCTTACAACTCAGTAATAAGGCACGTAATCCAATTAAAAAGTAGGAATTCTTATGGATTAGTTTAGTATAAGATCTCTAGATTTTTTCCTAGGCTTAGACCATACGCAAAATCATTAAATAGATATTTCACCAAAGAAGGTATACAAATGGCTAACAGCCATACAGAAAGGTGCTCAGCATCATTAGTCATTAGCGAAATGCATGTCCTATGAGAGATCACATCACACCACTAGAATGGCTATTAACAGAAAGGCAATAAAAAGTGTTGGCGAGGATATATATAGAAACTGGAACCCTAAACATTACTGATGGGAATGTAAATGGCGCAGCCACTTTGGAAAACAATTTAGCAACATAGTTTTCTATTACTGCTGTAACAATTATTACAAAATTTATGGCTTAAAACAACACAAATTTATTATCTTACAGTTCTTGAGACCAGCTATCTAAAATGGATTTCACTGGGCTAAAATCAAGGTGTTGGCAGGTGTAGTGATTTAAATAGTGTCCCTCAAAAATTCATGTCTACTCAGAACCTCAGCATGTAACCTTATTTAGAAATAGGGTCTTTGCAGATATAATTAAGATGAAGTCATACTGGATTAGAGTGGGTCCTAAATCCAATGATAGTGTCCTTATAAGAACAGGAGAGGACACAGACACAGCAAAGACCATGTGAAGATGGAGGCAGAGATTAGAGTTAGGCTGTCCCAAACCAAGAAATGCCTGGGGCCAACGGAAGCTGGAAGGGCAAGGAAGAATTTAGAGAGTGTTGCCCTGCTGACAGCCTGATTTCAGACTTTTAGCTTCCTATACTATGAAAAAATTAAGTTTCTGTTGCTTTAACCCACGCAGTTTGTAGTGATTTGTTAAGGTAGTCCTAGGAAACTAATGTAGCAGGATTGTGTTTCTTATAGAGGCCCTAGGGGAGAATCCATTTTCTGGTCTCTTCTGGTTTCTATAGGCCACCTGTATTCCTTGGCTCCTGGCTCTTCTCCATCTTCAAAGCCAGCAGTGTAGCATCTTAAAATCTCTTTTGTCTCTTCTTCTCTTGTCACATCTCCTTTGATTCTTAAGGACTTGTGTGATTAATATTGGATCCATCTGGATAATCCTGGTTAATTGTCACTTCTTAAGGTTCTTAATCACATCTGCAAAGTCCATTTTTCCATGTAGATTAATGTATTCAAGGTTCCTGGGATTAGGACAAGGACATCCTTTGGGGGGCCATTATCGTGCCTTCCACAGGCGGTTTCTTTTAAACATATTTGCCATACAACCCTGCAATCTTACTTGTAGGTATCTACCAGAAAAAAATTAAGGCATATGTCCACATATAGACTTGTATGCAATATTTACAGCAGTATTATTTATAATAGCCAAGAAGTAAATAAAATTCAAATACCCATCAACTGGTGAATGGATAAACAAAATGTATATCCATACCACAATGGAATACTATTCAGTAATAAAAAGATTGAATTGCTAACACATATTACAACGTGAATGAACCTCAAAAACATGCTACATGAAAGAAGTCTAGTGCGAAAGATCACATTTATCATGTGATTCCATTTGTATGAAATGTCTAGAAAAGGCAAATTTGTAGAAAGAGAAAGTAGATTTAGTGGCTTGGGGTAGGAAAGGGAACTGACTGATTGCAGATGTACCTAAGGAATTTTTTGGGTGTAATGAGAATGTTTTAAAATTGAATTGAGATGACAGTTGTGCAACTTTGCCAGTAGTCAAAAAATCATTGAATTGTACATTTAAAACGGGTGAATTTTATGGTATATAAATCATACCTCAAGACCGCTGCTTAAGAGGAAAAGAAATGTGGGATGTAAGAAGCAGGTAGGGGGAGTCCTACACCTAAAAGTAAAACCTCTAAAAGGAAATAGAAAAGTCTTTGTGACCTTGAGTTAGGCAAAGACTTCTTAGCTTTGACTCCAAAAAGCACAATCCACAAAAGAAATTTATCAAAACATAAAACTTTTGGTGGTGTGCACCTGTAGTCCCACCTACTCAGCAGGCTGAGATGGGAGGCTTCAGTGAGCTATGATCATCCACAGACTGGGAGAAGTTCTTTGTAACAAACATAACTTACAAAGGACTTATGTCCATAATACACTCAAAACTCAAGAAAAAAGTTTGTTTTTTTTTTAAATGAGCAAAAGATTGGAACAGATACTTCACCAAAGAAGATGCATAGATGGCAGAGAAGTGCATGAAAAGATGCTCACCTCACTTATTTAGGGACATGCAAATTAAAACCACAATGAGATGTCACTGCATACCTATTAGAATAGCATAAGCTTTGAAGGTTGACAATGTCAAATGCTGATAAGAATGCAAAACAACTGGAACTCTCATACACTTATGATCAAGCATTCCCACTCCTGGGTATTTAAGAAATAAAGACATGGTCACACTAAACCTGTTTATAGCAACTTCATTCATAGTCTTCCAAAATTGTAAACAACCTAAATGCCCTTCAATGAGAGGACACAACATACAATTGAATACTACTCAGCAATAACCAGGAATAAGCTATTGATATGCATAACAGTGTGGTAAAGGCATGTCATGTTCTTGAAAAGGCAAAACTATACGGAACAGAAAAGATTAGTGGTTGCCTGGGAGTGTTAGAGTTGAATCACAAAAGGTCAAGGTTTTGGGGGTGATGGAACTAGTCTATATTTGGATGATGGTGATGGTTACATGATTATACATGTTAGTCAAAACTCATAGAACTATATACCAAAAAAGTAAATTTAATTTTATGTAAACTTTAAGAAGTTTTTTAAAAAGCCAAGAGAGAAAATTGGTCCTCATAAAAAGCTGGAAAATAAAGAACAACTAATAGTTAATACAAATAGAAAATTGCAAGCAGGTAGACTTGAATCAACTAAATAATTACATTAAATCTGAATGGACTAGATGTTCTACTTGTCAGATTAAAGGAATAAGACTGAAGCATATGCTGTTGCCAAGAGACACACTTTATAAGATACACCATGCAACATTGATTAGAAGAAATCAGTATGCATATATTTATGAACAAAGTAGACTTTAAAACAAGGAATATTATCAGCAAAAAGGGACATTTCAAAATGATGGAAGGGTCAAATTATCAATAGTCCTAAATATTTATGCTCCCGCTGATAGAATTTGAAAATACCTGAAGCAAACATTGATAGAACTAAAAAGCAAGAAGGAAGAAACACTTCCAGAGTTTCTTTGAGGTCAACATAATCCTGATAAGAAAGCCTATCAATATTACAAAGATGAGGTGGAAGGATTGCTTTATCCCAGGCATTGGGAGGCTACAGTGAGCCATGATCATGCCACTGCACTCCAGCCTGGGTGATGGAGTGAGACCCTGCCTCTTTAAAAAAAAAAAAAAAAAGAATATTACAAGGATAGAAAATCAGATGTGTCAGAGTAAACCTGTGATATCAGTTGAACAAAGACTTAAAGGAGGCAAGAGTAATCTGTAGCCATGGATGGAGAGGCCATACACTGACATAGGAATGTCATATTTGGGGGGAAGATCAGAAATTCGGTTTTCAATATGTTTACTTTGAAGTGTCTACTAGAGATGTTTTGGATCTAGGAGTTTGGAGTTCAAACTGACTATAGTTTTGGGAATGTATCATTGCTATTTTGTTCATGTTTTACCTTCTGTTTAGATTGCATCTCTTGTCCTCCCACAGAACAAATTCCTAGTCATCCTTTAGAACCTAATATTCTAAAATATTAAAATGGATGGTCACCTCTGTTAGAATGGTGACCTGCCATTCTAATATTATTTCCGTACTTTGTGTACATATACTATTTCCTAGCACATTGTATTGTATATGCTTGTCTTTCCTGCCAAGTGTAAACTCCTTTGTATTTCAGGTACTTAACACATAGGTGTTCAAATATTTATTGAAATAGAACTGATTTATGCTTTGAATAGGCAACTCTACTGTATTCATAAGACCTTTAGAAAAATTTAGATTCCCCACCAATTTTTTTGTTTTTGTTTTTTTCAGGCAGAGTCTCACTCTATCATCCTGGCTAGAATGCAGGGGCATCATCATAGCTCACTGCTACCTCAAACGCCTGGACTCGAGTGATCCTCTGGCCTCAGCCTCCCAAGTAGCTGGGACTACAGGCGCATGCCATGATGCCCGGCTAATTTTTCTATTTTTAGTAGAGACAAGTTCTCGGTCTTGCTCAGGCTGGTCTTGAACTCCTAAGCTCAAGTGATCCTCCCTCCTTGGCCTCCCAGAGTGCTAGGGTTACAGGCATGAGCCACTGCACCTGGCCTAGATTTGCAGAATTCTTAAAAGCTCAATTCTTAGATTAATTTTCTAGTAGAAACTTTGGACTTTTTTAAACTTACATTTTTAGAAGTTCTTTTAACTTCTAAAAACTTTTTGGTGGTTTACAGTCAAGTCATGTTCTCATTTTCTTGACATTTCTACATATCCCTGTGCTTATGCCTTTGATACTTCATGTTCTTTGATAAATTATATTTACAGGTTGATGATATTACTCTGATATATTTAGAATATCCACATTTTAAAATAATTTGAAGCTAAGTGATCAGGATTACAGAAGTATTCCATTTCAATCAGACATATCATGTTGATGAGAGTTAAACTATATTTGAAGCTGAATTTTGGCTGGGCGCGGTGGCTCACGCCTGTAATCCTAGCTCCCTGGGAGGCCAAGGCGGGTGGATTGCCTGGGCTCAAGGGTTTGAGACTAGCCTGAGCAAGAGTGAGACCCTGTCTCTAGGGAAAAAAAAAATCAGCCAGGCATCATGGCATGTGCCTGTAGTCCCAGCTACTGGAGAGGCTGAGGCAGGAGGATCGCTTGAGCCCAGGAGTTGGAGGTTGCAGTGAGCTGCAGTGATGCCACTGTGCTCTACCCAGGGTGACAGAGCAAGGACTCTTGTCTCCATCAAAAAAACAAAAACAAAAAACTGAATTTTGCTGGCAAAGTTACGTGTAATGGATGCTTTGAAATTATTTCTAGCATATTCTGACGGTCTAGCAAGAATGAACTTGATTAATTTCTCAAACAGCTACCAAGCTATTTATAATATCCCAAATCTCTTTAAAACACATATGTATATGTGTGCGTAGAAAAAATATTGGAAGACTATATCAACAAACTTACTTCTGGTGGTTTTTACAGGATATTTTTACTTCTTAAGTCATTTCTTTGATGTACTTTTTTTAAAATTCAAGATATGTTTCTTTTTAATTAGGTGGGGAAAGATTAAGCTGGCTATTCCCTAATGATTCAATATTGTTTCCTCTATTTTGGCTTGATCTGCCCATCCTAATGGAAACACTTTTTAGTAGTTAACTTTTATTAGATTCAATCTAACACAGTGCACTGTAGTCACCTTTTCTTCCTGTATGAAGTCAAGAGATACCTGGCTATTAACCTCTCAAAAATTGTAAATATGCTTGAAGCCTAGTAATTACCTAGAAGTCATTCTTAAAATTTAAAAAACCTAAAGTTCTTTCAGTTATAATTTAGAAGCTTGACTTCCTAGCTTCTTAAATTACTTTGTATTATTGTTTACAATTATACTTCAAAAAAAGACTAAAATTTTTTTTTAAAAGTGGAATGGAGTAATTTTTAAATGATGTGCTCTAAATATAATCAATATAAGCTATACTAGATGTAAAATAAATTACTGCACCCAATTTGTGGCACTGTAGTAAGTTAAAGAGCAGACAATGTAGGTGAGACGTGATCTCTGTCTGTTTCAGGATTTTAAAGGAACCTGTATTTTACCAGATAACACTATCTGCAGATTTTTTAAAAAGGGTAGTAGACAGTGGGGAAGTGAACCCAGTATGTTTTAGTCAGAAAAAGGTTTTGGGTAAAAATGTCATTTATTTGAGCCTTAAAGAAGAAAAAGCCAGGGTGTGCTTTAATGAAGAGGGGGAGTTTTGTGAATGAGATGAAACCGACTTAAAGAAGACATGAATCTCACACAGGGAATTCATTATAGTTGTCAAATACTTGGGAGACGCCCGTATTTACTCAAGTGGCTAGAAATTGGAAGGGACTATAACAAGAAAATCTATTTATTTTACTAATATTTTGCATCTTTAAAATAATCTGTGTGGCTGCTAAGAAACCAAGCATTTGGATTTTTAAAAACATACAAGATATGCAAGGATGATTAGTCACAATAAATTATACAAAACATTGGCATAAAAATTAAATAATTGAGGCAGGAAAGCTAAAGTTCCAAATGAGCTAAGGCTTTCAAAACTGCTAAATATTACAGGAAGGGCACTTTGCACTATCTTTTGTGTTCTTGATACAAAGTACTTAAATAGGAGGTAAAGTTTCCTCTAAATTTTTGCCTCTAACTCCTTGGCAAGGAGCATATTCTCCAAACTGGACATTATAGAGTAGTACAGTTTAGAGAATTGTAGCACAAGATAAAATATTGCATCATATTTGCCTCTGTCCAAATATATCAACTTTAGAAATTTCCTTTTTCTTTTTCTTGGGTCATTCTGTTATAATGATCTGTAATTGTTGCTGTTGTTTTTAAGAACAGGGTTTTGGTTTGATTGTCTAAATTTTCACATTTTAGAGAATACTGTTTAAGAAATTACCTACAATTTCTACACATTTTTTAAATAACCTTTTGAACATTTTTCTGTGTAAACAAAAGTTGGAACTATATAGTTGGGATATGCTTTTTTCCCCACAAAACAATATGTTACAACATCTTTTGGTGCTAATAAAGTGGATGTAGCCTGCTTTATTTAACCAGTCCCACGTTAGTGGACCCTTAGATTTTTCTTTTCTTTTTTGCTGTTATGAATGTGGTGATTAACATTCTCATTTAGTCATTTCTCCAAGAGAGTTTTCGTAACCCAAATATGATGCAAATGATTATTAGAACGCATTGTTTCCATTTTGCTGCTATTGACTCTAATGCTGATATGATCTGAAACCAGCATCGATTGAGTAGGACCTACATAGTTTTCTGGCTGCTCAGTTGGCATCATAATGTTTTATTTTTGAACTCTTGACTTTTATTTTGATTTGGTGCTCTGTTTTTGCCACCCAAACATCTTATGATGTTTCAGAAGGCAAGTAATGTACATAGGCAACTCTCTATTAATGATAGTGTTGGCAGTAATAGGAAGAAAAAAATGTGTAGAATGCTGTCAGGTTTGCCTTATCACATTTGATAAGCCTAATTTAGTTCAGAGAAGTGAAATTGACTTGAGCTAAAACAACTTTGTTACTATGAGTCTGATACTTTTTAGCTTTAGTGTTTTTTCCCATGGGACCAATTGTTTTGATTACATGTGGTTTCTTAGAAATGCTACTGTTGCATTCTTGATGGGTAGTTTTCAAACTGGGATGTTTTTCAAAATGTAGATTCCCTTGTTTCCTTTCCAGAAATTCTGGTTCTGAAACTGTGGGGGAGGGATGTGTGTCCAGGATTGTGAACTTTGAATACATCTGTGACTGATATAGGTGGTTCCTGGACCACTGTTCTCAATGAGTAGAATGCACATAATTATTGCATACTTGGATTATTTTCTTACAATAAATTACTAGAAGCAGGATCACTTGGACAAAGGAGATGTAATTTTTAGCCCTTCAATACTTAGTACTAGATTGTCCTCAAGAGATACTGTATCTATTTACATCCTATCTGCATGGTGTGAGAATATGCTACCCTCTTGCCAGTGTTAAGTATCATCAGTCTTTTTTGATCAGTAATAGGTGTATCTAAATTTTTCTGAACTATAAACTACAAGGAAAATTTTGGTATTTATTGTAGAATATTATTCTGGCCTTAGTATTTGTTGTGTGCTGTATTTGTACCTAAATGTGTACAATTGTATGAAATTGATGAGTAGAATTTGGATCAAATGGCTGGCAGGATTTGCTTATAAATGGTAATCTTCATAGAAATATAAAGTCACTATGAAAGGGTTGGGCTTATCAGTCATGTAAAAGACTTGGTATCCTTTTGATATGTTCATCTTAGCTCAGCAAATTAAGCTAATTATGTTGTATTGAGTACATTTTGGTTTGTTCCAGTAGCCGGATCGAGCTGGGAGATGTAACACCACACAATATTAAACAGTTGAAGAGATTGAACCAGGTCATCTTTCCAGTCAGCTACAATGACAAGTTCTATAAGGATGTGCTGGAGGTTGGCGAATTAGCAAAACTTGGTATAATATGGTTTTTTCCCTCTCTTCATTTGTTTGTGTTCTTGAACCCTTGTTTTTAATATTAGAGCAGAAAGGGTTAACTAATTTAGTCTCCATAGTTTATAAGTGAGGAAATGGAGGTAGTAGTCTAGGTTCTAAAGGAAAATGTCAGAGAAATCAAAATAAAATATTTGAATTTTAAAAGGAAATGCTAAGTGTTGTTTATTATTTAGTGTATGTCTGTGTGTTTTCATTTATTTAGCTTTACTCTAGAGGAAGCTTAAACTTCTCTAAGACAGTGTAAGATTTTTGAGGCCATAGATATTTGTAAAGTAGCTGATAAAATTTAATGTCAGTAGCAACAGTGTAGTCCTTTAGAAGGGAAGAATATTAAATAAAATGTGTTATTCTGTCTGTTGAATGTTATATCTTTATATTTTCCATGGCAGCCTATTTCAATGATATTGCTGTAGGTGCGGTATGCTGTAGGGTGGATCATTCACAGAACCAGAAGAGACTTTACATCATGACACTGGGGTGTCTGGCACCTTACCGAAGGTTAGGAATAGGTAAGATTATATGTGACTTTTTTACTTCTTCAAAGAAGCATAAATATGTTGTTTGTTAATGTATCTGATCTAGTAGGCCAGTTTATTTCTTTTTCAGAGTACTGGGAAAGGGTTACTGAGTATATAAAATAAGGTGAAAAATAACATGTTTATTTATTAACATAGAGTTTGGAAGCCCTACATAAATTTGTTATTTACATCCCCTTTGGCTTTTTCTGTTTTTCTTCTACCTGGAAGTGCTTATATAAAAAGGTTAATTTTCTGATAACAGTTTTAAACATATGTATTGTAGAGAGAGAACAAAGTTTTGGAAAATAAGGATGTCTAGTGTATACCTCATAAATTCTATTAGGACACGAGTAGTTAAGATAGCAGATGGATAAGATGTATAATTTACAGGTTGATTTATGAAGTTACTTATCTGTTGTTTGTCTTATTAATAGGAACTAAAATGTTAAATCATGTCTTAAACATCTGTGAAAAAGATGGCACTTTTGACAACATCTATCTGTAAGTAAAATAATATTTAATGTTCCTATCTAAAGAGTTTAATAAATTGACAGTAGAAATCTTTACTAGAAACTTTAAAATCCGGTCACTTATTTCATTGTGTCTTTGGAAACACCATGGAAGTAGTTGTTACAAAGTATAGGTAGTATGTTTTATTTGTTTTAATAGTAGATAAGGAAGCTGAGATAAAACACAACTTTATTATGTTGGGATGGGAGCTCCAAAGTCATAGGGATGAAACCAGGATTAAAACTCAGGTCTTCAGAATTCAAGACCATTAATACCATTAATATTACTTTTCTTATGCCGTGCCATTTGTACTTTGTGTATTTTGTTTGAGGCTGTCAATGACATGCTCATTTGTAGTTGAGTTTAATAATCAAAATCAGAGATTACTCTAAGTGAGATAATTCTTGAATCTCAAGAGGCTGTAGATTAAGAGCCACGACTAAGATCACAGCCATATTGTTTTATAATTCATTTTGGCAATGGGAAAGAGTAAATTGTGCAGTGTTATTTTGGGGAGTAATTGAGAAAGCTCAAACTTTTTATTTTCAAAATATACCATGTTTTCCATCAATCAGGAGGAGGATATGTTCAGGCTTTGAGACTCTAGACTTATATTTTTCATCATTTTTTTTTTCTGTGTGTTAAAATGGCCTTTGAGTCATTCCTATGGTTATTTAACCCATTTTTATTTACAGGAATCTTTTCTCCCCTTGCAATCAAAAATATGATAGGTAGGGTACTTTTGCCCTTTGTTTACTTCAAGAGTAAACACTCTAACTGAGCTTCCTAATCTTAGCCAGCTGTCTTGCAAATGTAAGAATTAGGTTAAAATGGTAAAATTGTCATGAAAAGGTTTTCGGGAAACAAGTACCTGATCTTTGTTGATTACTGGTAATTGTAAGAGACTGTAACAAATGTCTGCAATATTCTAGTTCCAACTAATTTGGAACTATCTGTAGAGAACACTTAAAAGATGATGAAACCTTAATTTTAATTTTTTTCCTGATACTTTTATATCGCAGGCATGTCCAGATCAGCAATGAGTCTGCAATTGACTTCTACAGGAAGTTTGGCTTTGAGATTATTGAGACAAAGAAGAACTACTATAAGAGGATAGAGCCTGCAGATGCTCATGTGCTGCAGAAAAACCTCAAAATCCCTTCTGGTCAGAATGCAGATGTACAAAAGACAGACAACTGAACAAATACCTAATGAACTTTCTTGCACTTGCTTGTCGCCAAATAAAAGAGAGGCCCATTGATTTCCCCCCCCCTTTCTTTTAAAGCTTTTTCTTCTCCTTGTTCTCGTTTTTCCTTCTTTATTTCCTTTCTTCTTCTCCAAAAGTTTTAATACTTTCAAGGACTTTAAAAAATAATCATGCTTGGATTGTTTTAGTTCCTTATTTTTGTGAGGTGGTTCGATTGAAGGAAGGAGAAGGTAGATCTGTTTGATTTCATGGTTAAGATACATGGTTCCAAAAAGTTTGGTGTCAAATAATTTCAAATTTTTTAGCTGTTTTTTTTTTTTTAATGTCCTGCTTTCACATTGAAGGGCAGAGCCTATAAAATATTGTATATTTCAAAAGGCAAAAAGAAGCAGCAGCAATATCTTGTTCTCTAATTAATAGACAAGTTTAGTGTGTTCGTGGTACTTTGGGTTTTTTAAGACTTTTGTGGGATACAAATCCCTAGACATTGCCTTCACTCCACCTTTAGTCCTTCTGAGCACTCTCTCAGAAGTTGGACCATTGTTATCCTTGTAAGACATACTAAGCTTATTTTGATTTTTTTAAAGCAATTATTTCTTCTCTTCTTGCTGGTGGGTGGGGCAGTTTGGGTAGGTAGTGTTATACTTTGGTCTAAGTATTTGAGTTAAACTGCTTTTTTGCTAATGAGTGAGCTGGTTGTTAGCAGGTTTACTTTTCCTGCTGTTGATTGTTACTAGTGGCATTAACTTTTAGAGTATGGGCTGGTGAGATTAATTTTTTTTAATATCCCAGCTAGAGATATGGCCTTTAACTGACATAAAAAAGTTTTTGTGATTTAATTTTTTTCTCCTGTCCTTTTTCTTCAGTAAACCCAACAATAGTTAGTCTAACCTTAAAAATGGAGTTGATGTCCGTATAGGTCACTACCCCTAAATAAACTTAAAACAGATGTTTTCTCTTGGACATATTAAAAAGTACCTACAAGGAAGCTTAGATGGACTTGTGGCACAATAAATGTATTTAATGTTGACTAATGCAGGCTGTTAAAAGTGTGGCCACTGAGTAGTTGATTTGATAGGAAAGCATATCTAGACAGTATTTTTGGGAATAACATAGCCGTGGTATTGCTTATCTGTAGGAGAACATCCCAGATTTGTTTACACTGTGTGCCTATGGTATTGAGTTTAAGGATTTGGGGTAAGGAGAATTGTTAAACATACTGCTTCTATTCTTGGAAAAGTAGAAGTATAAAGTGTTAATAATGCAGATGTCACTGTGACCTCCTCTACTGACAGTACTGTTTTATGCCAGATCGTTTTCTGGCACATAGGGATTAGCTTTGACAGGTTGCTAACTTTTTGTAAGATGGGAAACATCTGAAATATTCGTGTTTTCTTCCCATAGTCCCATCTCCAATATTTAGAGATTTTTAGATTACCAGTACTGATGGTCCAAGAAATGTTCTCAATTAGACTTTAAAACGATGCACAGGGCTTGAGTTTTCTGTCATTAGACTTTAAAAGGAAGTTTGATTCATATAATATTTATCCTCTTATGTAAAGTTTTGGTATAAAAGTCTCATCTTCAAATATGTTAAATGACAGAATTATTTTATAAAATGTTTATGTACACTTTATAACCTTAAGTTTTTGAGAACGTGAAAGTACAAAGTACAATAGACTTCAGTCTTGTACCAGCCAAGAATAATACAGAAAAAGAAGATAGTTGATATAGGGTTCTAATCTTAAGATGGTAAAAATGTAGACAGACCATGCTTGTTTTGGGGGTATCAGTTCTTAAACAGTCCAGGTCTAAGCTTAGAAGAAAAGTTTAGCATTGAGCACCTTTTCCTTAATGGATAAGCTTCAGCTTGCTCTTGCCAAGAGAATAGTACTTGAGTTACAGAAGGCATAATTAGTGTGAAGAATTCAGCCTTTTTGTAAACTTCCAAGATATCAAAATAGATTTTGATATATAAATGAGTTTTCTGAGATGACACTGCCTCTATTTCTATAACCATTTCACCTGGACTATCTAATCAGTCCTATGAATGTATCCCTAAATGTGGTTATTGAAAACCGAATAGCTGCCTCATGACAATTAAATACATGTTATTTAAGGAGGAAAAAATATTAAATTTTGAATTGAGTATGTAGGCTCCCTATCATTATAGAGTTTTGTTTTCCACACTAGTCAATGACTTAACATATACTGTAAGTGTTTGTAAAGGGTTAATTGTCCTACATCAAACTTGTATTAAATAATTCCATCCACTTAGGAGGAGGAGGATGTGGAAGAGGTAGAAGCTGGGCATTGGTTCATATGCCTGTGAGTCAGTAAAGACTGAAGTAATGTTCCATGTTGAGTTGGTTATTTTGATATGATAAAAATATGTTTGAGGTAAAACAATTCTATTAACTGGAAGATCACAGGATATGTCCATCGTATTTTTCAGTACAGATAGTTTTATTGTGGGGCAAATAGGTTAAAATTATACTGTATGGTAATTGCATTTAGGTTCTAAAGAAAAGAATCTGTAGAGAAATCTATGCAATATATAGTTTGTCCAGATTAGTTTTCATTTGGGGAAAGAAGTTCTGCAGTATCACCAAAGCAGTTTAGTCATCAATTGAAAGTCCTCCAAAAAGAGAACTATTGGGAAACCATGGTGTGTGGTGGTGGAAAAGAAAAGCTCCCTCAGTTTTTTGGAGGGAATAACTTTAAAAAATACTTAAATGGCTGAGTTTACTTGGTGCAGTTAAGAATTAAACTTGTCAATTTTAACATTGCTGTTACATCTGAAATAAATTTATGTGATGTTCTGGTAGTGATCTGTGATGTCTATAAATGTCAAAGAAAACTCTGCATTGTGTTGAATTCTGCAGTCAGCAACTATATGTAGTCATTGTGTACTCTTGCCCATACTGCTTTTATTTACTTTCACATTTCTTTGAGATCTAACTTAAAACTCATTAAAATAGTCCAGGTGTAATGAATGCATCCTAATTCAGACCTTTTGGAACTTGGTAGATGCACTGTCCAATGTCTGCAGTCCAATCCCAATAAGAATGCAAATAAGATCTAAGGAACTGTCTGCTGCTGTATTTTGAATGTAATTGTTAAAAATGCCTGACACTTTAGGCTATGATCTAATTAGTGATGTGTATTGGCTACCGATAACCTATGTTCAGTATTTTTCTTTCTTTTTGTAGTGAGGGAAGTTTAGTAGTTTAGTGAGTTGTGAATTGGTTTTTAAGTTTTTTCCTGAATATTAGACAAACATAAATTTAAAATTTTGTATTTAACAAAATTAACTCAATACTTAATCTCTCTATTCAAAACTGTTGTAATTAGAGTTTTGCTTTTACCATTCAACAAACAGTGGGTGGTCCTTGCCCGATGTATCTTAATTATCACTGTAGTTTAAAACAACAAATACATATTATCTCCCACAGTTTCCAAATAAGGAATCTAGGAGCTGCTTAACTGGGTGGTTCTGGCTTGAGATCTCATAGTTGCAGTCAAGCTGTCAGTCAGGGCTGCATCATCTTGACAGCTTTGCAAGGGCTAGAGGAGCCACTTCTAAGATGTCTCACTCAAATGGCTGTTGGACCTCAGTTCCTCACTATGTGGGTATCCTCATAGGGCTGCTGGCTGACAACTGGCACCTTGCTTCCCCCAAAGTGAGTGATTCAAGAGCATGAGCAGAAGCCATACTTTTTTTTTAAGACTTAGCTTCAGATGACTTGACTTCTGCCATATTCTGTTGGTCACACAGAGCAGCCATTGCACCAGCATGGTACAATGTGGGAGGGGACTACACAAGGATATGAATACTGGGAAGGTGCAGGTCATTGTGCCTTCTAGGAGACTGGCTGTCATACTGCTTGGAGGAAATGCTGAGCTTTGTTAACTGCCAAGGCAGGGTAGTTGGTAAGTTTATGTTTTATTAGTTTCTAAAGGGATTAGTTTCCTAAATAAGTGTTACAAAGCACTGTACTTTACAATTGTTCAGAATATAAAAAATAGAGAGTGGGCCTAAAAGTTGATAGGTTTTTTTGGGGGGGGGACTAATCTGTTGCACAGATTGGTGCTTTTCTAGCTGAGTGATTTGAATATTTCTGGGAAGTTAGATACTGCAGTCACACAGTAGGAACACAGTAAGATTATGGGAATTTTACAGGAAATATTTTCTATTGCAGAGGGTCCTGAATTGGACCCCCTTTGCAAGGCTGAACTACAGGAACTTAGTCCTAGTTTATGATACAGCCAAGTAACAACCATATGGGAAAAGAGGCTTAAGTCAGATTTTTAAATGTAGGTGTAGTTAACTTGGTAGAACATTGAGGAATGTGAAGTCAGGGAACAATCTGTTACTGGGGCAGAAATTCAACACTTTCAATTCTCCAAAATTGAAAACACTTGATTTCTTGGGTAAAAATTGTTTATCTAGAATCAAGATTCAAGGTGGCTCATTGCCTGTAATCCTAGCACTCTGGGAGGCTGAGGTGGGAGGATTGCTTGAGGCCAGAACAGCCTGAGCAAAAGCGAGATGTCTCTACAAAAAATAGAAAAATTAGCTGAGAGTCATGGCACGTGCCTGTAGTCCCAGCTACTCAGGAGGCTGAGGCAGGAGAGTTGCTTGAGCCCAGGAGTTTGAAGCGGCAGTGAGCTATGATGACACCACGGCACTCTAGCCTAGGCAACAGAGCAAGAACCTGTCTCCAAAGGGGGAAAAAAAGGTGATAGGACAAAGAATGTTATGAAACTGCTTTGAAGGTGCTACAACAAAGCCCTCATTAAGAGCGCTGGGTTTTACTGTTATATACATTATTTCAAGTTGTGTATTTAAATTTCACCTGCATAACCAACTATATATATAGTACCTGACAGTTTTATTACACTTTAGGAGTAGAATTGCTAGTAACAAATAGAATTCAAGATTGTTCAAGTCTTTCTAGAGGACTTTTGATATTACCAAATGGTTTCTCAAAGTGAGCTAACTAGATGAGTTCAAGTTTGATCAAAGAAACAAAGAAAAAACTTTAATAATTAGATATACTGTTAAAAACTGCAACCATTTAACATGGGCTTTAATTTGTACTACTTAGATCCTTATGAGCTCAGATGTCTTGAGTTTTTGAGGACAGCAAACAAAACAGTAAAACGGAGATGAAATTAAGCTATGTGACAAATTAGTTTCAATAAATTGGGAACATCTAATTCAAAGTTCACAAACTCCAAAATATTCCATCCAACAGAGTATCTTTCCAAATGTTGGATTCAAGCTTTCATCACAAATTAATATAAAAAGGTGATAATTCTTCAAGATTTAAACTCTTAAGCTTTATAAGTAGCAACTGCTTCATTTAACTTTCTGCTCCCATTTCTGGGCCAGACCCTGTCAAAAAAACCCCAAAAAAACAGACTGACTAAACTCTGGTGACATCTTAGGTAGAGATGATAGCAGATGAATGAGGAATGACCTTCCACACATTTTGGCATTTTGCATCAGGATCCAAAGGGTAAATTCTTCATTGTTTTGGTTTCTGGTCAACACAAACTTCTTCCCCAAATGATGGACACTAGGATTGACCTACTGGGGACTTGGATGAATCCATTTATTTTGCATATAAGCAAATCTATATGACCTTTGTTTTCACTTATCTGTGCAAGTTTGCTCACGCTTTGTCTTATTTACTTTGGTATAGTTAAAGTACTATTAACTCCTGTAAGAGTATCTTCCACAACTACTCAGTACCTACTAGCTTCCGCTTTTCTGGCCAAACCCTTCTTCCTCTTTTTCTACATAAAATTGTCTAGTGTCTCTTCACAACAAATGGAAATTCAGCCTGTAACATGTACCCTGGGACAAATTTAAAACATGGCTTTTAAAAAAGTGCTCCTTATAACTTGTGGAGCTTAGTACAGTGTCATATGTGAAAGTTGGTCATGGAATGTACTCACAAGGCAGCGAGCGCTGGCAGTAAAAAGGATGGGTATGGTTCTGCCCTGGTGATGGTTAACAGTCTGGCAAGAAACAAACATTACATTTTTTCAATTGCCATGAGGTACTATGTTGGGGTGGGAGGTATAATTTTACAGAATTTTGGAGAAAACTCAAATTAATTTTGAGTTTAGTTCTCTTAATACAAGCAAAATAAATAATTGTTCTATGTGGTTCTTTTGACATAGGAAAGAGTGACTTAGTAACAACTGAGTTTATTACAAAGTACGAGGTTCCTTTGGAATTTACATATGAGAACATAGTGAATTAATGGAAGAGAGAAAAGTGCAATATACCATATTCATGGATAAAAAGTATAAATTGTCTATAAAAGTGTCTGTGAAACAGTGAGGTTTAACAAAATTCTAACAGGCTTAACTGCCAGGAAAGTTAAAATTGAATTGCTGACATAAGGGGATGGATAAATGTGCTTAGAGAATCAAATATCTCCACTGAGGCATAATAAAACCAAAGGAAGATGTGTCTCATAATAGGTGTGAGGTGACTGGCTAACAATTGGGGAAATAATCTAGGACCAAAGTAATTGACCAAAACAGGAAAAACGGGGTGGGGGGGGAGAATAATTGAACATGTAATTTGCAAAGGTCTGGAGTTGGACTACAAGTAAATAAGAATCAAAAATTTTAAAAATATGGTTGGATTTAGGCCAGGTATGGTGGCTTATGCCTGTAATCCCAGCACTTTGAGAGGCCAAGGAGAGAGGATTGCTTGAGGCCAAGAATTCGATACCAGCCTGGGCAACATAGCAAGACTCTTGTCTCTACAGAAAGATTTAAAACATTAGTCAAGTGTGTTCACATACCTGTCTGTAGTCCCAGCTACTCAGGAAGGTGAAGCTGGAGGG
Source organism: Daubentonia madagascariensis (assembly GCA_023783475.1). Classification (NCBI taxonomy): domain Eukaryota; kingdom Metazoa; phylum Chordata; class Mammalia; order Primates; family Daubentoniidae; genus Daubentonia; species Daubentonia madagascariensis. Next base: position 11,620,890 of record JAKFHU010001631.1, on the reverse strand, counting down.
TTGCTTGAGCCCAGGAGTTTGAGGCTGCAGTGAGCTGTGATGGCACACTGCACTCCTGCCTGAGCAACAGAGTGAGACCCTATTTCTTTAAAAAAAAAAAAAATGTGGTCAGATTTAGCAAAATTACAAATGTATGCATTAAAAAGGACTGGGAAAGTTTTCATTAATTGAGAACTTAAATTTACTCAGTGCTTAGCTCATATTCTAAGAAAAACACTGAGATCATTTGATAATGAAAAGAGAATTTACAAAGGAAATTATGGAAAAGGGAATTCTAATAAATAGTTTACAAAAATATGGTTTTACTTTTGACTAATGATGAGTGTTTGGAAATATTTTATCTTGCCAGGCCTAACTCCATTACCTTTCATTGGATTCATTCGTTACGATAACACTTATTATTGTTATGTAAGTGTTCTTATAACAAAATAATAAAGAGGGTGGGAGGAAACTTTTGTAAGTGATAGATAATGTTTATGACATTGTAGTGATGATTTCGTGGATGTATACTTATCTCCAAGCTCATCAAGTTGTGTACATTAAATATGTACAGCTTTTTGTATGTCAATTATACATCAACTGCTTTTTTAAAAAAAATTCAAAATATATCATATCCTGGGCCATGAAATAAGTCACAATACATTTAAGAAGATTGATACCATATCTGGAAAATCCCTAAATATTTGGAAATTAAACACTTCTAAATAACTTGTGTCTAAAAAGAAATTGCAAGAGAAATGAGAAAGTATGTTGAACTGAAGGAAAATGAAAGCAATATATCAAAAGCTGCAGAATGCAGCTAAAGAAGTGCTTAAAGGATAATTTACAGCATTAAATGCATATGTGGGAAAAGAAGAAAGATCTTGAATCAAGGATCTCAGTTTCCGTCCTAAAACTAGAGAAGAGCCAGTTAAACCTAAAGTAAGCCCAAGGGAGGAAATGATACAGTACAAAGCAATAAAATTGAAAACAAAACAACAGAAAAAATAAATGAAAGTGGAAGCCACTTTGAAAAAATAAAATTAATAAACCTCTAGCTAGACTGACCAAAAAACAGAAAAGACACAAATTGCTGATACCAGTAATGAAAGGGGACATCAGTGCAGAATTTGCTGACAATAAAAGGATAATATAAACTCATTCAATAAATTCAATAACAGATGAGATGGACAATTTTTTTAAAGACAAATTACTAAGGTCACTTGAAAGTCTTAACAGTTCTGCAAAAGGTTCAACAGTCACCATATGACTCAGCAATCCCAGTCCTATGTACCTGCACTAGAGACATGAAAACACGTCCACATAACTTGTACATGACTGTTCATAGCAGCATTATTCATAATAGCCAAAGAGTGGAAACAACCCAATTATTTATCAACTGATGAATGGATAAATAAAATGTGCTATATCCATAAAAAGGAATATTCTTCAGCTGTAATAGGTCAATTGGTATGTGAATTATATATCAATAAAGCTATTTTCAAAAAACAAAGGATATAGGAAACTGAATAGTCATATATATGAAGGAAGTTGAATTTGTAATTAAAATCCTTCCCACAAAGAAAATTCTAGGCCCAGATGGCTGCTTTTGTGAATTCTATCAAATATTTAAGGAAGAAATAATACCAATTATACTCTTTTCAAGAAAATACAAAAGAATATTGCTCAACTCATTTTATGGTAACAGCATTATACTGATACCAAAGCCAAAAACATTACAAGAAAACTACAGACCCATATACCTCATGAATAAAGACAAGGAAAATCCGTAAGAAAATATTAGCAAGTCAAATCCAGCAATATATTAAAAGAATATACCATGATCAAATACGATCAGTTCCAGAAGTGAAAGGTTGATTTAACAATTCAAAATCAATTTGTGTAATTCATCACATTAATAACCTTAAAAGGAAAAAAAACTCAATAGATGCAGAAAAAAAGTATTTGACAATTTAACATAATTCATGACAAAAACTTTGAACAATATAGAATAAAAAGGAACTTACATAATCTGAAAAACTTATCTATACAAGCCGATAGCTATAATGGTGAAAAGCTGAATGCTTTACCCCTAATATTAGGAAGAAGACAAGGATGGCTGCTTTCACCACTTCTATACAATATTGCACTAGATGCCCCTTCCAGTCCAGTAAGACAAGAAAAAATAAGCATGCAGATTGGAAAGAAAGAAGTAAAATGGCCTTTATTTGCAGATGATGTGATTCAGTAGAAAACACTAAGACATCTTTTTTTAAAAAAAAAGCTAAAATTGATAAGTGAGTGTAGCAAGGTCACAAGATACAAACGTAATTGTATTTCTAGCAATAAAAATTAGAAATTGAAAATTTTTTATTTAAAATATTTTTTAAAATAGTATTTATAATAGCATAAACATATGAACTATTTAGAGATACAATTAATGAAATATACGCAGGACATGTATACAAAAAGCTATAAAAACACTGCTGGGAGAAATTTTTAAAGACCCAGAGAGATAACATGTTCCTGGATCTAAAGACCTAATATTAAGTTGTCACTTGTCCCCAAATTGAATTGAATTATAGATCCTAGTCAAAATTTTAGAGAGTTTTTTCTTTCCTTTTAATTTGACAAGCTTAAGTCTATATGGAAGTGCAAAGGACCTAAAATAGTTAATATAATTTCTAAAAGAAGAGAATTGGAGGACTTACACTACTTATAAATCTGTGTAAAGACACTGTGGTGTTGGTGTCATAGCAGATGAATATATCAATGGAATAGAATAGAGTTCAGTAATACATCTACATATTTGCAAGGTCATTTGCAAGGTACAAACAATTCAGTGGAGGAAGGATAGTCTTTCCAACATAAAATATGAACTTTGATCCATACCTCCACAATATACAAAATTTAGTTTTTAAATGCAGAATAAGTATAAATGTAAAACATAAAAGAAAAAGCATCTAAAAGAAGGTATTGGAGAAAAATCTTTGTGACCTTGTGTTAGTCAATGATTTCTTAGAAAGACACTCTTAAGAAAATGAAAAGACAAACCAGGAAATGGGAAAAAATATTTGCATAGCACATATATGATAAAGAATTTGTAATCAGAATACATAAAGAACCCATTAAACTCAATAAACAACAAATAGCCCAATAAAAATGGGAAAAAGGTTTGAAGAACACTTCACCAAAGATATACAAATAGCTAATAAGATGTGTAGCATCATTAGTCAATAGGGAAATGCAAGTTAAAATCACAATGAAATACTACTATGTACCTATTAGAATGACTAAAATTTAAAAAGACTGACCATATCAAGTGTTGGCAAGGATAAGGAACAATTCAAACTCATACACTACTGGTGGAAATATAAAATGGTACTATAACTGTGCAAAGCAGTTTGGCAGTTTTTTAAAAGGGTAAACACAAACCTATTATATGACCCAATCATTCCCCTAAATATTTAACCAAGTATTACCCAAAGAAAATGAAAGCAAATGGCCATACAAAGATTAGTATGTCAATGTTCACGGCATCTTTACTTAAAAACTGGAATCAATCCCACTGTACACCAATAGGTAAATATATATGATACAGCCATACAATGGAATACTACTCAGCAACTAAAGCTAATGAATGATTGATACACACAAAAAACTGGATGAATCTTTTTATTTTTTTTTAATTTTTATATTTAAAAAAAATATGGAATGCTTCACAAATTTGCATGTCATCCTTGCACAAGGGCCATGCTGATCTTCTCTGTATTGTTCTAATTTTAGTGTATGTGCTGCCAAAGCAAGCACTGAATATTTTTTAAAAATTAAAAAATAATATAGACAAAACATATATATTGAATGATTTCATTTATACAAAATTCTAGAAAATGAAAACTAATTTATAGTGTCAGAAAGCACATTAGTGGTTGCCTGAGGAACAGGATGAGGACAGGAGGAAGGAATTAATTAGCATGAGAAAATTTGGGGGGCAAGATGGATATGTTCCTTTTTTATTGTGCAGATGGTTTCACAAGTGAATACATATGTCAAAATGTATCACTTTGCACATTTTAAATATTTGTTTATTGTAGGTCAATCATACCTCCATAAAGCTATAAGCATATCTCATTTTATTGCACTTCACTTTATTGAGCTTCACAAATTGTGAGCTTCGAAGAAATTGAAGGTTTGTGTCAACACTGCATCAAGCAAGTCTATCAGCACAATTTTTTTAACAATATGTGCTCACTTTGTGTCTCTGTGTCACATTTTGGTAATTCTTGCAATATTTCAAACTTTTAAATTAATATTATATCAGTTATGGTGATCTGTGATCAGTGATCTTTGATGTTATTATTGTAATTGATTTGGGGCGCCACAAACCATGTCCATATAAAATGGTGAACTTAATTTATAAATGTTGTGTGTGTTCTGACTACTCCACCAACCAGCCACTCTTCCATCTCTCTCCCTCTCCTCAGGCCTCCCTGAGACACAACAATATTGAAATTAGGCTAACTAATAACCCTGTGACAGCCTCTAACTATTCAACTGAAAGGAAGAGTCACGTATCTCTCACTTTAAATCAAAAGCTAGAAATGATTAAGTATAGTGAAAAAGGCATGTCAAAAGCTGAGATAAGCCAAAAGCTAGGCCTCTTGCACCAAACAGTTAGCCAGGTTGTAAATGCAAAGTTCTAGAAGGAAATTGAAAGTGCTACTCCAGCGAACACATGAATGATAAGAAAGAAAAACAGCCTTATTGCAGATATGGAGAAAGTTTTAGTGGTCTGGTTAGAAGATCAAACCAGCCACAACATTCCCTTAAGCCAAAGCCTAATACAGAGCAAAGCACTCTTTTCAATTCTTTGAAGGCCTAGGGAGGCGAGGAAGCTGCAGGAGTAAAGTTTGTGGCTAGCAGAGGCTGGTTCATGAGGTTTGAGAAAAGAAGCAATTTCCATAACATAAAAGTACAAGGTGAAGCAGCAAGTGCTGATGTAGAAGCTGCAGCAAGTTATCCAGAAGATCTAACTAAGGTAATTGATGAAGGTAGCTACACTACACAACAGATTTTCACTATAGACAAAACAGCCTTCTATTGGAAGATGCCACCTAGGACTTTCATAGTTAGAGAGGAGAAGTCAATACCTGGCTTCAAAGCTTTAAAGAACAGGCTGACTCCCTTGTTAGGGACTAATGCAACAGGTGACTTTAAGTTGAAGCCAGTGCTCATTTACCATTCTAAAAAATCCTGGGGCCCTTAAAAATTATGCTAAATCTACTCTACCTGCACTCTATAAATGGAACAACAAAGCCTGGATAACAGCACATCTGTTTACTATTTTAAGCCCACTGTTGAGACCTATTGCTCAAAAAAAAAAAAGGTTGCTTTCAAAATATTACTACTCATTGACAATGCACTTGGTCACCCAAGAGCTCTGATGGAGATGTACAGGAGAGTAATGTTGATTCATGCCTGCTGTCACAACATCCATTCTGCAGCCCATGGATCAAGGAGTAATTTCAACTCTTAAGTCTCATTATTTAAGAAATACATTTTGTAAGGCTATAGCCACCATATATAATGATTCCTCTGATGGTTCTGGGCAAAGTCAACTGAAAACCTTCTGGAATGGATTTACCATTCTATATGCCATTAAGCATATTTGTGATTCATGGAAGGACATCAAAATATCAATATTAACAGGAGTTTGGAAGAAGTTCATTTCAATCCTTATGGATAACTTTGCGGGGTTCAAGACTTCAGTGGAGGAAATAACTTTAGATGTGTTGGAAATAGCAAGAGAACTAGAATTAAAAGTGGTGCCTGAAGATGTGACTGAATTGGTGCAATCTCATGGTAAAACTTGAATGGATCAGGAGTTGCTTCTTATGGATGAGCCAAGAAAATGGTTTCTTGAGATGGAATCTACTTTTGGTGAAGATGCTGTAAACACTGTTGAAAAGATTTAGAATATTACATAAACTTAGTTGATAAAACAGTGGCAGAGTTTGAGAGGATTGACTCCAATTTTAAAAGAAGTTCTACTGTGGTTAAAATGTTATCAAACAGCATCACATGCTGCAAAGAAATCTTTCATGAAAGGAAGAGTCAGTTGATGTGGCAAATTTCATTGTTGCTTTATTTTAACAAATTGCAACAGCCACCCCAACCTTTGGGAACCACCACTCTGATCAGTCAACAGCCATCAGCATCGAGGCAAGAACCTCCACCAGGAAAAAGATTATGACTGGCTGAAAACTCAGATGATTGTCAGCATTTTTTAGCAATAACATTATTTTTAAATTAAGTTTTCCATTTAATTTAGACATAATGCTATTGCACACTTACTACAGTATAATGTAAACATAACTTATATGCACTGGGAAACAAAAAAAAAAAAAGAAAATTGTGTGACTTGCCTTATTGTGATATTCACCTTATTGCAGTGGTCTGGAACCCAATACGCAATATTTCTGGGGTATGCCTGTATTTTTTTTTTTCCACAACACTGTTAAGAAAATGAAAGCAAGCCACAGACTCGGTGAAAATTTCGCACAATATATCTGAGAAAGGACTTTTTAAATCCACAACACATAAAGAACTTTTATAACTCAATAAGAACTCAAGCATACTGATTTTAAAATAGGCTAATGATTTGAACAATCACTTTAAAACCAAAGAAGCTATGCATCTAGCCAAAAAATTTATGAGAATATGCCCAACACCATTAGTTAGTAGAGAAATGGAAACTAAAATCATAATGAGATACCAGTTTACACTCACTATGATGACTAGAACTAAAAAGAGTGACAATATCAAGTGTTGGCGATGGTGTGGGGTATCTGAAACCCGCAAATATTGCTATTGGGAATGTAGAAATAAATATTATAACCACTTTGGGAAACAGTGGACAGTTTCTCCGGAAATTTGTTAGTAGATTTCAAGAGGTGGCCATTCGCTTTTACTGCGTCTATTCAGAAAGCAAAAGAAAGACTTCTAAAAAGAAAACGCAAGCCGTTAACTCTTCGATATAGGGGTGAGAGTTAAAAAGTAAGCCACATGAGTCTGACGAGTGGGTCCGAAAGAAATTCAGAAGGAAAGGAATGAGCGGGGATGAAGGAAACAGGAAAAGGTGAAGGAGGCAGGCAAAGGCCATCCGGTGTGAACCTGGCTGCCCAGCTCTTTATGCACCCGGGGCAGCATGGGGCCTCTCTCGCTCCGCGCACGTCTGGGGGCCGGGGCGCAGGGCGAGCCCCCCACGGGCCTGGCACCAGGGGGCGCGGGGAGGTCGGGGGGAAGAGGGGCGCGAGCACCGCCAGCGCTTGCACCCGCCAGGTGCCGCTCGCAGGGGTCCCCGGCCAGGAAGCACACTTTGCGCAGCCCTCGCCTCCGGGAGCAGGAAGGGGGTGGGTGGAGCTGAGCCCGGGGCCGCCCCCCGGAGTCGCCCCCGCAGCCCCGGCCCCCGCCCCCCGCCCTGGCTGTCAGCGGCCCCCTCCCGCAGTCACTCATCCCCAGTAGTAGGAAAAAAAAGAGGTCATGAAATGAAACTGAGGAAGCAAGCGCGCGCTTGTAAATCATGCAAGTAGTCTTTTAGCAACATTGAAGGGTCTCAAGAATGAGGGTGAAAATCTGATTCACTCTGTCCGTGTGAAAAATGGACTTGGCCTGGAGGCACGTAGACCAGTTTCACTTGGCTATCATATAATATTTTTATCACCAGTATAGGCGCTATAAGTACATACCAGCTAGCCCGAAAACAGGATTGGTGTTATTATGTGCCGTCCTTTCATATCTAGTGCAGTAAACCAATGTTGCATTAATAAAGCCAATGAAAAGATCCCGAGTTGGGATTTGGGTTTCAGTTAGAAAATGAGGATTAAATTTAAAAGCTAATATTCTGATCTTTATCAAACAGAAATTGCTCTTAGTTTCCACTTCTAAATTGTGCCAGAAAGGTATTAATGTGTATTTTTAACGGTGGTCCAAAGAAACTTTCAATTTCCATTTCACGAATCATCAAGACTATTTTACTTTATAATTGAAGGTGGCTACACTAAACAACAGATTTTCAACGTAGACAAAACAGCCTTCTATTGGAAGATGCCATCTAGGACATGCATTGCAGTTGTTTAGGAAATCACGCATACCCCAGATATTTGTTAACCGGAATATCTTATATACTGAACAGAATGGAAATTATTTCCTATGGGTGGACATGCTAATACTATACAATTTCATGATGGTGTTATTAGTATTACTATTATGGCTCTGAATTGTGGGGTCTTTCTTATCTGCAGGTTTGATTTGGATGTGCCAACTCCATTCAAAGGCTAATTAGAACTTCATGTGCCTAGATAGACAAATTAAAGAAAATTTCCAGATTTTTATTCGTGCCATAGTTTATAAGCAACATTAAAGGCCTCTTTCATCATAGCTTTTCAAATTTCTATACAAACATAAGATTCAGTTACTGCATACCTTTACCCTTTTTCTCAATGTGAGGTCTGCTTCTGTATACAGGCTCAAGTAATTCCCATTATGCCCTGGCCTGTGTGCACCTTCTGAAAATTACCTGGTCTAGCCCATGGACATTTAAGACCTGGGACATTTCCAAGTCTGGTTGTGGAAGGGCTTGGAAATCTTTCACCACCACTAGGTGGAGCACACCTGTGGGGGGGCAGTTATAAAATATGAAGGGAAAGTAGGAAAAGAGAATTGTGATTATGGTTCCAGGGCTCCAAACCCCAAACCCATCTTGGAGTTAGGGAACACTCAGGTTGCCATTGCATGACCCATGGCCCTACATCTTCCAGATCTAGATCTCTAATAAGCCAAGCTTGAGGGTTCAAATCCCATCCCCAATGTCACACTCCCTTCCCCCTCTGGGAGGCCCCCAGGACATTTCTGAATACAGCCATCTCCAGCCTGCAGGAATCTGTGCGTTGCAAATAAAAGAAGACAGGAGACTACAGCCTATGGATTCGAGCAGCGTCAGGTCAGCAACAACCTTCCAATGAAAGGAAATTGGTGACGTGTAGAATCTCTCCTTTCTTCCCCACCTCTTCTTACAGAGGCATCCTCCCGCCTTCCTGCCCTCTAGGCTAAGAGGAGCTCTCTAATCATTCCAAAAGCCTTCTGTGCCCTCTTCCTCTTCAGTTTTTCCACTTCCAAACTCTCAGTGAAAGACGTAGAAGCAGAACACAGAACAGGATACAAAGAAGTTTCTTAAAACACCTTCTTTTCTAGTTTCTCAAGGCGTCCCCTTTAAGGAACCAGGCCCACCTCTTTCCCGTTCACCTACTGGCTTTCCTTCCTGCCTATCACTCTACCTTTAAGAATATTTCCTGTTCCTTCAACCCAACTTGCACACCTCCGCCCCCCGGCCCTCCTCATTGGGCCGCCCGAGGCCCGTTCACTCTACGGTTTTCCCTCCACCTCCTTCTGCCCTCTAGCCTAGCGCAACGGCATTCTGGCTTCTGATTGGCTATTACGGCAGCCTCCCCGCGGCTGGATTGGTGAGCTCACTGACAGAGGTGGGAGCGCGGCACACCCAGGGTAGGCTGTCCGCTTGCCGAGCGGCGGCCGCGGGAGGGGCGGGGAGGGGCGGGGGGAGGGGGGCTGGGAAAGTTGAGGCCGCGCTGCCGCCGGGTCTCCGGCCTTGAGGGCTTGGGCTCGCAGCGGCTGCGGTGGCCGCAAGAAGAGGCGGCGGGGGCGGGGGGAGAGGAGGGCCTGGGCCCGCGCTCCCCCAGCCCCGGAGGAGCAGGCGGCGGCCGCGGACGGAGAGATTCGCCCGGGCAGTCGGACACCACTGCTTTCTCCGCTTGGGATCATGACCCAGGCGGGGGTCGCCGCCGTCGCCGCCGTCGCCGCCGCCACCGCGGCCGAGACCGCGCAGCCGGCGGGTGAGTGACTGCGGGAGGGGGCCGCTGACAGCCAGGGCGGGGGGCGGGGGCCGGGGCTGCGGGGGCGGCTCCCGGGGGCGGCCCCGGGCTCAGCTCCACCCACCCCCTTCCTGCTCCCGGAGGCGAGGGCTGCGCAAAGTGTGCTTCCTGGCCGGGGACCCCTGCGAGCGGCACCTGGCGGGTGCAAGCGCTGGCGGTGCTCGCGCCCCTCTTCCCCCCGACCTCCCCGCGCCCCCTGGTGCCAGGCCCGTGGGGGGCTCGCCCTGCGCCCCGGCCCCCAGATGTGCGCGGAGCGAGAGAGGCCCCATGCTGCCCCGGGTGCATAAAGAGCTGGGCAGCCAGGTTCACACCGGATGGCCTTTGCCTGCCTCCTTCACCTTTTCCTGTTTCCTTCATCCCCGCTCATTCCTTTCCCTCTGAATTTCTTTCGGACCCACTCGTCAGACTCATGTGGCTTACTTTTTAACTCTCACCCCTATATCGAAGAGTTAACGGCTTGCGTTTTCTTTTTAGAAGTCTTTCTTTTGCTTTCTGAATAGACGCAGTAAAAGCGAGTGGCCACCTCTTGAAATCTGCTTTCATATTTCCCGAAGAAATATAAGATTTCTGGGTTCTTGTTCATGTTTAACATTTTGATTGTTGAATTCTCCCCTACTTACTCTTCCAAACCTTCCCCACGCCCACCACCCCCTTACTTTGAGATATGGTTCTTTGCGTTTAACTTTATCTGGAAATAAGAGACTGCATAAACCTAGGTGCGGAATTTCCACTTGTGTTCTCATAACATTTTTGCCATTAAGTAGATATAGTGTCCTAACACCACACCAAACAAGACAGTTTTTTGTGGCCAACTTATCAGGTAAAGAAGACAGTTCCTTACTTATAAATAATGTACAGATTTCTTGAATAAACCGTAGGTGAGTAACATATTCCCATATTAACTTTCTCTTAAAAACAAAACACAACAAAACGAAAAACAAACTAAACACCAAACAGACTAACCTGCTTTTGAAGGGTCAGCAAGCTGTCGTACTCTCCAATCACCTTAATGACTTTTTCCTCCCAGGCAGGACACTTGTTTAATGTAGTACAGAGTTGCTATTTGGGATACATGTATTGTTTCCCTTTATTTGTTAAGTACTCTGAAAGTATTTGTTACAAAATAAGTAAAATACATTGTAATCATTGCACTTCTGAAACCAGGAGTAGTATAATGTCTCCAGGTACTTTAAGAATGAACTTAATCCCACATTTTGCTCTAGTCTAAGCAAAAAGACTTTGTATACATAGATATTAGAGTCTCTCTGTATTTAAGAGTTTTGTAAAATCTGGTCATGGATGCAGCCTAGAAGATTCCCTAATGTAACAGCACTGCAATGCAGGGATGTAAGAGCAGCTTAGGGTTTAAATAGTTGCTTTCTAGGTTAGTTGTCTGTGGAGCATCACAGAGGTAAGGTTCTAATGTTTCAGACTTTACAGTCAGTGAGTCAGTCATGTATGAGAAATTGGTGGTTATTTTCCTGTTTTCAGAGCTTAGCCTTGTCAACAAAGGAAAGGAAACACTGAGAAAACTGAGATTGTTTAACTCAGGTTAGAAGATAAGCTTCAACAGATAATCAGCTCAAATTTGTTGCTTATAAACAGGGTCTTAAATCAAGCTTGGGTCTTAACCATTTCTGTCGTGCTTTACCTTTCTATTCTCTAGCCCAGTGATTCTCAATCTAGAGTGCACATTAGAATCACCTTGTGTGCCTTTAGATTTTAATGCCCAGGCCACTTCCCCTAGAGATTCTCTTACTTTTTATCTGGGGTAAGGCTTGGCCCTGGACATATTTTTTAAAGCTCCCCAGGTGATTTTATGCAGCAGCCAGGGCTGAGAACTGCTATGAGTCTAGATCTAGAACAATGTCCAAAAGTAAGGTTTTCCAGGCTTTTCTAAATCAGGCCTTCACTCATGTATCCAACTTTCCCCCACTGCTTCCCAGCATGAACCTTTGGACCCCCTAATGTCCCATAAATATGCAGTTTAGATCCTGGCTTTTGTTAAAGACATGAGCCTTTCTCAGGATATGGACCCTCTCCATATGTTCCCCCTCCCCACCAATAGTAGTTCTAATTATACTTTTATGAAGGTTTCCTGGGTAGCTTATTCTGGTTCTTAGTGATTGGCTCCCTTTGAAATTTTATGCTACATATTGTTTAAAAGACTTCCTTTATGCTTATAGCATGTGGTAGTTTAACTTCTTTTGTATATGTGTTTCAAACTTAATGACAAGGAATATTTTAGTTTTTGGCTTTTCTACAACGGTTTGCTTTAAGATGGATTGATTTGGCTTGGAACTGTCTTGAATGTGCTTGCAACCATAGTTTCAGGTTTGATTACATCCCAGATGTTTCTGTCTTAGGAGCTTCCTCATACCTTAACTAGCATTGGATTCATGCGTGGACATCAATTTTTTCCGTATCTTTTCCTGGTTTTTTCAGTAGAGTGATTATTTTCTCTTCTCTGGCCCCATAACAGTTTGTACTTATTTCTATGTTAGCACTTACCACATTGCCATAAGTATGTGTTTGTCTGCCTTCCCTACCATACTGCCAAATGGGGCCTCCATGTTGAGCAACTCCAGGGGGTACCATTCACATTATGTTCTTAAATACCATTGCAACATGGCAGAAGTAGAAGCCCACCAACATAGGAACTGTGTTCTCTTTATCTTTGTATTCTTGAGACCTAACATTACATCTGTCATTACCAGGTACTTAATAAGTGTTTGTTGAATGACTAAATGACTGCTATGTTATATATTATACAAAGACAGTTATGTACATCTTGAGCATAGTTTGATTGGCATTAAGTGGCTTTGTTATTAAATATTCTTATGTCCTATACTCCTGTTATGGATTTGTTAAAAGTTAGTGGAATCTAAGTGATTATAGTTGTGACAGACCCCTTAAATATGTACTCTTCCTTCCAATATGTACTGGCATATATACTTTAAGTCTTTTACTCTGAGCTATAAAGGTTTATCCTTGTTATCCATAAAATATTTGTGGAATTCTTGCCAAGAGTAAAGTTGTTAACTGTCCAATTGGGTAATTTTTCTTTTTCTCATTAAAATTTCCATATGGGTATAATTGCAGTACTTCAGAAGGCCAGATCTTTTAATTAGATCAGTAGGGATGATAAGTTGCTCCTATTAATGTGTAATACTGTGTTTTTAATTCAGTTCACTAAGTATTGAGTACTTACCATGTACCCAACACTGTTAGGTGCTAAAGAGAATACACTTGTAGTAAATGGTGGACTCAGCTTGTGAGAACTTTTTAGAATTATTGGGAGGATTGGGGAACACCCATATCTAATAACTAAGGGACTCAATGGACTCTTCATTAGATGCTAAATTAGACTTAAGTACATAAAATCTATGATGTAATGATTAATAACAAAATATTAGGAAAGACCAGATATTCCTTCAACAGACATTCGTTGCTGCATTACTGAATACTAATTGTTGAGTATACAAATATGAAAGATGTGGTTTCTACCACTTAGAAGCCTACAGTCTAGTGGGAAAACCTAATAAGCATATAGAGTGTGTTTCATGTTAAGACACTGTGAGGTATTATGTCAGGATGTTTGGGACTATGAAGAAGGGTGTCTAGTCTAACCTCTAGGGATCAGAGAAAGCTTTAAAGAGGATAAATAGGAGTTTCAAGCTGGAAAGTTGATATGGACATTTCATTCAAAGTAACAGGAACAAAGGCATGGAAATGAGAGAGGGCATTCCTTGGTTAAGTAGCTGCAAGTAGATTGATATCAGTAGAAAGTGGTGTGTTAAAGAGCATGAACCTTGGAGTCATACAGATATGGTTCACAAACTTTTATTCCTAAGAGAACTGAGCCTTTGCAGAGCTTGCCTGTGTAGGGTAGCAGTAGTGTTCTGGTAACTTCACTGCTAGTCTTAGTATAAAGAGGTGCCCCAGGATTTCTCCAATTTCCAGCTGTGCTTCTTGTAATTTCTTTCTTATCTGTTGCCTGGCTGCATGAGGAGCCCCAGCTAGCCTTATCTCCCAATTAATGAAGCCATTATTGGGTCCCCTGGTGAAAGCATTCTCACATTAGGTGTTATAATTTCTTGTTTGTTTTGAGACAGGGTCTCACTCTGTTGCCTGGGCTAGAGTGCAGTGGCATCATCATAGCTCACTGTACCCGCAAACTCCTGGGTTCAAGTGATCCTACTGCCTCAGCCTCCTGAGTAGCTGGGACTACAGGCATGCATCACCACACCTGGCTAATTTTTCTATTTTTTGTAGAGACAAGGTCTTGCTTTGTTGCTCAGGCTGGCCTTGAACTCCTAACTCAAGCAGTCCACCCACCTCAGCCTCCCAAAGTGCTAGTATTACAGGCATGAGGCCCCATGCCTGGCCTGTTATAATTTCTTAAGCAGCGGAAACCACAGTGAAGGGGAGAGAGAGAAGAAATTTGTGTTATCACCATGAGAGGTACCACTTCTACCTCTATACCACTTACAGGACCACTTTCTCTTTGGTTATAAACAACAGAAATTGACCTTGGCTACTTAAGCAGGAAATGGATACTGGGTAAGCTCACAGAAGTGAAGGAAGATAGAATAATGAAACCTTGGGAAGGCCAGGGAAACAGAAGCTCCCAGGATCACATGGATTCATGGGGCTAGCTCAGCCTCAGCCAGCTTTCCTCCTTGTGCAGGAAGTCTTATTGGTCAGCCCTGTGCCCACCCCAGAGGACAGCCCATGTTTGATGGGCCCATCAGACCTCAGGAATGGGGTAGAGAAACTCTCCAAAGACAGTTTATTGCCAAAAGGCCAAAATAACAGATATTTCCTTACAAAGTTCATTGGATTTAGCACAGCAGTGTGGAAGTCTTTTGGTGAGCTTGTTATAAGCAATCTTGGGAATAAAAGTCAGATTTAACAGCCTGTTGATGAGTGAATGGGAAGCAAGGAAGAGGGGGTAGTAAGTGTAAACCACTTGTGCAAGAAGCCTTATGGTTAGGAGGAAGAAAGAGTGGGAGCACCTTAGAGGGAGTTGCAAGGTCAGGAAAAAAATCATTTTAGCCTTTTAAATGGAAAAAATTGAGTAGGGGTATTTTTAATGGACAAGCACTAATGGGGAAGAAGAGATTAATAATATATGAGAGAGAAGATATTATGTAACAAGTTTACTAAGTAGTGGGAGTAATAGAGTCCAGAGTATAAGTAGAGGGTTTGGTTTTAGCTAGAAATATAAGGGAAGGTTTTATAGAGGAGGACAGATCTACACTGAACTCTCAAGTGTTGGTAGGATTTGGATAAACAGAGCAAAGTAGAAAGGTAATTTCAGTAGGAAAATAGCATGGATTTAGCAAAAAGTGAACTAACTGATAAGGAGCACAGGGAAAAACCTGTCTGAACCTGTCTGAACTGGAGAGGAGGGAAGAGTAGATGACATGATTAGCTTGATAATGCTGCTCCTTTGTGTGTTGTACTAGGTGGAAGGGGGTAGGTGAGACTGGCCAGTGAGGAAGGTAGAGTCGTGAAAGCCAGGACCCAGAGTTTGGATGGGGTGCATGAGATGGTGGAAAATTGTGCTGTGGATTCTGGAGCAAGAAAGAAACATGACGAATATGGTGAATTGGAAAAATTGATGAGACATTGGGTTATAAAATCCTTTGAGTAGGAGAAAGACTGTGAGTTAAAAAACAAAACAAAACAAAAAAAGTATTTAGAGCCAGATGTGTTTAAAATAGGGTCTTATCTAAAATGGTAGTAACAAACAGGAAGAGAGGAAGATTGTAAAAAAAAATTGATAGGATTTGGTGAGAAGATTTGAAGATTATTTTGGGGTTTAGAGCCAGGTTAAAATTTTGGTGTCATTGATCAAATAGAGACCTTGAAGTAGACCTCTTAAGAGGCAAGGCAATTTAACACATTCCAAACAGACATGTTAGTTTGTTTTGAAATGAAATGTACTGAAGAGAGCTGTGCCTAACCAAAGATTTGGAGTGAGATCACAGTGGAAAGGTAGCTTTATTATCAAGACATAATGATTTTTACACAGAAACAATTTGAAACTTTGTAGGAAGGAAGCAAGCAGAAACAAGAGAAGAGAGTGGTGAGCTTGGAACTCAAATGAGAAAGACAAGGATTCACATTAGAGAAAGAGGATGTATAACTGGAGATGAGGAAGACAACCTAGGAGAGAGAATTTCATGAAAAGGTGAGACCAGCAGCTTCAAATCCTGACAAGAGGTGAATGATGACAGAGAAAAGACTTTTGATTTGGTGAAAAATAGTCCCTCACCGCCAAGGAAGCCGTTTTGATCGACTGGAGCAATCAGAAGGTATACTGCCATGGTGTAGGAGGGATTGGCCAATGAAGAAGTTTCACAGGAACAGGAGGAGAGAAATGGAATGGATAGGCGGAAAAGGCAGTAAATTCTTATTTAACATGAGGAAATCCTTGTGCTTTGGAAGGAGAGATGGTTAAGAGAGGAAAAAAAGTGCTAAAGAGGAAAGAATCTAGTATAGAGTCTCTCTTCACGCATCAGAGTTAGCTTTAGGAACCCCTGGAGGGCTGAAAGGATAGATGCACAGACTGGGTTCTGTTATGGTAAGGGTAGGATCCAGCTAAGGAACTTGCACCAGGTGACTTCCATTTTCTCAGTCAATTAGGGGGGAAAAGGAAGAAAGCCAACTTACATACATTGAGCTCCTGCTGTGTACCAGGCATTTTGCTAGATCCATGAAATGTATCATCATGTAAACTCTTAACTGTCCTCCGAGGGGTTGGAGGGGTTGGCAGTACTTTCCCAATTGTAAATTGTAAATGTGAGGATGCTGAGACTCTGGAGAGTACTTATTTCAAAACCGAATAGCTAATACATGTTAGCTTTGAAATATCCTAAGTCTGACATCAAATGCTACTCACATCCACTATACCATTCGTTGATATGAGGTAAAGGATACATGGGGGCTTGATAGCATCTGTATTAATGACAATAGTGGCTGTGCCTCAGAGTCATTTTAGGAGCTTTAAAAAATTTCTGCACCCCACCTCAATCATTTGTTTTTTTCATTGAACAAATACTTACTGATTACCCACTATGTGCCTAGCTTGGTTCTAGGCACTTGGAATACATCAGTGACTGAAACACACTCAAATGCCTGCCCTTAAGGACACTGCATCCAAATCTACTGAACCAGTCTCTAGAAGCAGATCCTGGTGATTCTGATGATTATTCAGGTTTCAGAACCATTGCTCTAAGAATCATCAATGAGAGACTAGGATTGCTGAGTGTGAATTTATAACAGGCCTACTCTGCACAGATGGCACTCAGGGGCACTCAGTAGCAGAGGAGAAAACATTACTGGAGGGTAATCTTGCATCAAGGGACTAGCTTAAGACCAAGGAGTTAAACTTTGAATTAGCTGACCCTAGCGTCAGTTATACTACAAAGGAAGTTTATTAATGATCATAATAATATTTAACATTTGTATGGATTTAGCTATATTAGTTACAGAGGACCATTGTTCTTTCAGCAAACACTTGAGTAACACACTGTGTTAGGGGACCCTTGGGATACAAGGACAAAATTGTCCCTGCCCTAAAGGAACTTAGACATATATGATATCAGTTGATCCTTAAAAGAACCCTGTGAGGGGGTGTGAGTTAACCATTCTGGAACCACTTTACATGGATATTAGGGTTGAACCAAATCAGTTAAAGTAATTGTAGACATTGGGAGCCAGGTTTCTTACTGTCACAGAAAGATGTTATAAATAAGCAAGAGGGGAAGAGTATACTGAGCCCTGTGGTGCTGGATTAGAATCAGATATATAGATATAAGCTCATGTTTATTTTAATATAAATACAGATAGATACAGATATGAATATAGATATGTGTGTATGCATGAGTTAGTAGATATACATTTATGTCTGTTTTCTAGCTCTGTCTGCTGAAAGGGCCTGGAAGCACTGACACCCCGGTAGCAATGAGTACATGCAGCACCTAGATCTTGGTTTCTAAATTTCATTCACCAATAAAAAGAACCAAAGTTCCTTGGATAAATAACTGACTCTAGGAGTAGGGCAGAGAAAACACAAAATGAGCCTGGAGCATCTTGTAGTGCCAAAAAGTAAGGAAGTACTAAAAAGGGAGGGCATGTGAAAAAGGCATGGCAGCCAATCTAAAAGAGCACCCAATGGCCAAAGCTTGAACAATTGAATAACAAATTAACTCTAGCATTGAATTATGACCCAAAGAATAAAATAAATATCCATGAGTCCATACCGATATTAATAAATGATTGAATAAATAAATGGGGGAGAAGGAACAAATCTTCCTTTCAGAAGAATTTTAAAAAATATATTAAAATCCCTTTTCCAAGAGGTAGAGATTAATTCCCCTCTCTTTGAATGTGGGCTAGACTTAGTACTCACTTCTAAAGAACAGGGTATGGAAAGGGGAAAAGAGTAATATAGTAATAATTACTTGAGTAGTGTTAACAGGAAATTTGAGGAAGAAAGTTGGTGGGGAAGAGTACTTCTCTTTACAACTTAAATCTTTCAGTATGATTTGAGTAGTTTAATATAAGCATGTTTTATTTGTTTAATGGAAAAAAAACCTAGGTAAGTGACAAATAATGAGAAAATAGGAAAATAAGGATACATCCTAATTAGTGTTGAAAAGCTGGGAGGGGTGTCATGGACAGATCACAAACATTGAGGAATTTGTGAAAAATGCAAAGGATATGGGTTCAGATTGATGGCAAAACCTTACTGTGTGGAAAAATCTGCAACCTAATACAGGCTTAAAAAGGAAAACACTAGTAAAGTGAGTTTGCCCAACACAATTCTGGAAAACCCCAGAGCTCAGAGACTTCGAAAGTCAGAGTGGGTTCGTGGTGGTCAACAAGTAATTAATTACCACACTTCAAAACAGCTGTACCAGGACACACTAGAGTAACTAATTACATTTACCATAGGCTAAACTGCTAGAACATATCTATATAAATCGGGGATATTTCCAATGTGAGCTTTAGGGACAGAGAGAAAATCGGGATTATACCTTGGAAAACTTGTGGTTGCCACTATGAATGTGGAGCTCCTTCCTTCAGACCCACCTGGCCGTTCACTGGTACTCACAAATGATACTGTTGATGGCCAGAACTCCTAGGAGTGATTTTCACATATGTTAAAGCAGTGATTCTTAGTGGTAGATACACAGTAAAAATTACCTTGGGAGCTTTTTTTTTAGTGATTTTTTTTACAGTGCAGCCAGAGTTGAGAACCACTATGCTTAGAAAACCAACTTTAGCCACCAATTTATTTAACCAAGAATCACTAAATATTTAAGGAAAATCAACAGGATGAAAGAGGGACACGAAGCTGAACAAACAGAGGAATCAATCTTTGAGAAAATAAGTTGAATGTGTCAGACAAAGGGCAATATTTTTTGTTCAAAAAATCCTCAAAGATTTGAGAGAATATCATTTCCACAAAGAGCCGTGGGTTGCTATGAAAAATGAAATAAGAACAAGAAATTTTTTAGAAATTGAAAACGTGTTTTCTGAAATTAAACTTCAATAGCAGGCAGAATAGCAACATGGCTGTAATAGAAGACTAAATTAATGAACTAGAAGATAGACCATGGAATTCTTATGAAATATGGTACAAAAGAACAAAGAAAAAAATTATAAAATATTGAGACATGGAATATAGATCTAGAAGAACTAATATTCTAGTATTAAGATTCTAGACAATTTCAGTAAGTCTTTGGCAGAAGTGGATGATGGGTGGTTAGTGGGTAAGAAGTAGAGTGTGTTAAAACGTGTAGTGGGAGGGGAGGAGACCATAAATTCAGTTTTTGATAGGAGGAAAAATATTGAAATTTTAATATTAAGATATTTTAGTTGATTGGTAAGCAACTCCTTTTCTCTGATGTCCTCTCTGCTTTGCTTTTCATTGTGTGTCAGTTTCATACTCAGACTAGCTTCCCTCTTTGCAATATGTCTGCAAGTTCAGTATTTGGAATTATATACTTTCTCTTCAAATCAGGGAAAGAAAGCATAGCTCCTCATACCTTCAAAGAAAAGTCCTGGCTTTGCTATAATTCACCCAACCTGAAACCAATCACTGTGGCTGGAAAAAAGTCATTTGCCAAGACCTGCCAAGAGCTGGTACTGAAAGCACAATGGCTGGGTTGGTGAAGGGTGCATACCAAAGTAAAAATTGGGGGATTTCATGAAATGACGAGGAGAAAATATCTAACAAACGTCTACTGCAGTATGTTTCTTAAAATTGTTAAGGACATTCACAAATAGAATAGAAATAAAAGAAAAAAAGATATTAGAAAAATAAAGGGAAAACATTTATCAGACAAGTAAAAGTAAAAAAAAAAGGGTGAGGAGGAGAGAGGAAACAGAATGTGACCAAATATAACAATAAATGTGACTGGGATAAATCCTCATTTTAAAAAAAAGGCTCTAAGATTATATAGAAATAAAACTCCAGATTTGTGTTATTTCAGACAAATATAAAACAAAACAATGTAGAAAGGTTAAAAATAAAATGTATGTATACACACGCCAAGCAAATGTTAAATGAAAGACAATGCATGTTAATATCAGACAAAATTTAATTCCAGACAACTTTCATTTCATTTCTAAAATAATTTAATATAACTTTGTACCTAAGGAGCTAATAGTACACACTCATAGAACACTTAACAAAAATATATCATGTAAGATGGCTGTAAGGAAAACCTCAAATTCCAAAGAGTAGATAATTATTTCCAATTATAATGCAAGAAAAGAGTTAACAACAACAACAAAATTAACACAGGGAAACCAAAAAAGAAATATGACTACTTGGAAAGCTTTTAATCTCAACTCAGGTTGAAGAGGACATAAAAATTGAAATTACAAGGAAGAAAAAGTCATGGTAATAATAAGCAAATCACAGAAGAAATATAAATGATTTACAACATGTGAAAGAGTATTCAGCTTTGCTGGTCATCAAGGAGATTCAAATTAAGCAATAACAAGATACTTTTTTTGCCTTTGGAATGATAAAAATTTAAAAGATATTTTAATTTAGTTAAATTTATTTTAGAGATGGAGTCTCTCTCTGTTGTCTAGGTCGGAGTGCAGTGGCGCTATCATAGCTTACTGCAGCCTCAAACTCCTGGGCTTAAGCAGTCCTCCTGCCTCAGCCTACTAAGCAGCTGGGACTATAGGCACATGCCACCACACCTGGCTTAAAACATTTTTTCTCTCCCCTCCCCTCCCCTCATCCTTCCCTCCTCTCCCCTCCCCTCCTCTCATCCTTCCCTCCCCTTCCATTCTTTCTGAGACAAGGTCTTGTTCTTTTGCTCAGGTTAGAGTACTGGATTGCAGTGGCACTATCATAGCTCACTGCAACCTCAAAGTCCTGAGCTCAAGTGATCCTCCTGCCTCAGCCTCCCAAGTAGCTGGGACTACAGGCACACGCCACTGTGCCCGGCTAATTTTTCTATTTTTTGTAGAGACTGGGTCTTGCTCTTGCTCAGACTGGTCTTGAACTCCTGACCTCAAGCTATCCTCCGGCCTCGGCCTCCCAAAGTGCTAGGATTACAGGCGTGAGCCACCACATCTGGCCTTAAAAGAGATTTATTATAGCATTTTTTAAAGCATTGTTTTCAACAGCAAAAAAAGATAGAAAAGAAAAGGAATAAAGATATGTTCATCAATGAGGAACAGCTAAGTAAATTAAACTGTGGCTCATCTATTCTATGTAATGCTATGGAGACATTAAAAAGAAAAAGTAAATTGATGTATTGATATGTACTTACCTGGAAAGATGTCCATAATATATTTCTATATAAAAAATAAAACATGTTTCAAAGTGACATATATAAAACAATTTCATTTTTTTAATTTAAATTTTTTTCTTTTTTAGAACCACCTGCCTTTGAAATGATTTCATTTTTATAATAAAATTCTATGTATATGATAATATGTATGTATAGATAACCCTGTGGGAAGATCAGAAAAATTGATGCCAAATTGATTCTCAGCTGGGAGAGGCTAGAATTGAATAGGTAGTAGTGGGTACTTTAATCCTTTTCCTCAAAAAAGAGAATGTTAGGGGTAATATTTATTTTTTTGTTGTTCAGTACTTTACAAATAATTTAAAATTTAACTTAAATTGCATACCATTTAGAAATCAATGAGTATGGAAATATTGCATAAAAAATCTATGGGCTGTGAACAAAATTGTACCTTGAGAAAATATCATAGCCTTAAATGCATTTATTAAAAAGACTGAAAAATTAACTCATATTTTAGAATAGAAATGCATGCATGTAGCCAGAAGTTAAACTTGTATATAGGGTTATACAGTAAGTCTTCCTTGTACCCTGTCCCCCGTTTCCCTTCCTCAAAGGCAATGCTTCCCTTTATTAATGCTTCTGTGCATTTATTAACATAGACATATATATTCTCCCCATTCCCAAAGGGATAGGTATTATATACAATAGTTTGTAACTTTAAATTTAAAAAATATTATATATAATAGTTTTAGTTTGCTAGGGCTGCCATAACAAAAATACCACCGAATGAGTGACTTAATCAATAGAAATTAATTTTCTTACAGTTTCAGAGACTAGCAGGCCAATTCAAGGTGTTGGTGGGTTTGGTTTCTTATGAGGCCTCTCTGCTTGGCTTGCGGGCTTGGCTTCTTGCTGTATCCTTACATGGTTATCCCTATGTCTGAGTTGTCTGTGTCCTGATTTCCTCTTATAAAGACACAAGTCATATTGGATTAGAGCCCACCCTAATGACCCCATTTTAATTTAATTACCTCTTTAAAGACCGTATCTCCAAATACAGTCACTTTTTGCAGTATTGGGGGCTAGGACTTCAAAATATAAATTTTTGGGGAACACAATCTAGCATATCTACACCTCTCTTTCTCTCTCTGTCTCTCTCTCTGTCTCTCTCTCTCCATACACACACACACACACACACACACACACACATATCAGTACATAATACATTGTATGGGTAGAGATATTAAATTCAGCCATCTGAAACTGCAGTTTCAAGAGACAGAAAAGGTTGAATATAGGCAATTTAGATGGTTCAACATAATACCATGACATATTTAATCAGTGTCCTTTTTCTGAGCCTTTAGGGGTTTCCTTGTCTTTTGCTACTTGAAACAACTATTTCAATGAAAATCCTTGAATAAATGTCTTTTTATACATATATGAATATATCTGTAGGGTAAATTTCTAAGACTTGCTGCATCACAGAGGTATGTGTTTCTGTGGACCAGATGTGGACCAGTCAAGGGAGCTGGTCTGGACATCCTGCCACAGACCTTTCTGACAGGGGCAAGGCTGCCTCAGCAGACAGACGGGGAGCTGTGAGGTCAGAGGCAGAAGTTGGAGGGTAGAGGGAGAGTATAAGATACTGGGTGGGGAGAGACATTATCCATTCAAGAGAACTGTATTGAGATATTCCCAATGGATTATTTTGTGACTAAAAAGGACTAAAGGATTTTTATTACATAATTGTGACCAGTAAAGTCATAGGATCTACCCTAAATTTTATCCAAGAAGAAGGAACATCCTGCAGAGGAGATGGAAAGTATTTTATACTATTTGAATTTTATGTGTCCTGCTCTTTCCGTGTAACACGTACTAATGTGTACACAGTAACATAGTACATAAGTAATTGCTTGGACATATGTAGGGAGATGTCTGGAATTGATACTACTAAACTGCTAAAAGTAGAGGGGCATTGGTACTTTATATACATCTGTGCTGTATAAAATTTTTACAAAGAGAAGGGGTTACTTTTGCAATTGATTTTTTTTTTTTTAAAAACAGCTTTAAAGCTTGAAGTTCTCTTTGTACTTAGTTATGATATAATTTCTGGGTCAGAAGTGTTTGTGGTTTGCATGGTCAAGAATAAGGAAAAGGTGTTTAAAAAAAAAAAAAAGTCAAGCTGTTTACAATGGTTATCCCTGAGGATTAGGACCGTAGAGCAAAAGAGCTTTTTCATTTAACTTTATACATTTCTGTATTCTTCAAAAATAATTTTTTATGCAAACAGATTACTTGTGTAGTTTAAAAATAAAAGTTTAAAACCGTATCCAGTAAATTATGCCTTTGGCTTATTTCTTTATCTCCAGATACAGTTTGGCTCAACTTCACAGTGAAAGCTCTAGTGGCAGGACTTCATTGTTTCATGTTCTGGTATGTGTCATAGTATCTCAAGATTGACATGAACCTCTGCAACTGATAGTGCCAAACATCATGGTCATGTGGTTGACAGGAAGGAGCCAAGAGACACTGTTGAAGGATGTAAGATTTCTTTAATGGGCACAGGAAATTAGAACTTCTGATAGGAGTTACACAAAGCAGAAGACAACAGAACACACCCATAAATAGGTCCTCAAGTTCCCACTGAGGTATAAAGCAGCTACTGAAACCATAAACATAGAGAAAGGATTCTTCCTGGTATGACAAGCACCCCTGTGCTGTTCCTGCACTATCATATAGATATATCCAAAGATTTCAAGATTTAATGAGTTGAAGGAGGTAGACCAGTAATAGGACATTCCAGGTAGAAGATTTTTAACCTAAAAGATAACTGCAAATATTATAATAATAGTTCATATGACAAAGTCCAGAGAGCAAAGAGGCATAAAGCATTAAATGAAATGATAGACATTAGAGCATATATATCTATATGATATTATAAATGCTGTAATCATTATTTTGAATATTTAATGAAATGGAGAAATGCTCATGTTAAGTAAAAAGCAGAGTACAAAAATTGTGTATGGTCCAACATTCATGAAAACTCAGGTGTATATAGAAAAAAATCCAGAAGGAAAATCCCTAAAAACCCACAGTGATTCTTGTGGATTCTTGTTGAGTGATGTGATTGAGAATGGTTTTAATTTTTTAAATTTTGCTTTGCTTTCTTGGTACACATTACTTTTATTACAAGGAAAAACTGTTAAAGTGAAGTGATCAAAATAAGTAAAGCTCCTTTTTTTTACAGAGTGTAAAATGAACTAGTGGTATAATGGTTGTGACCCAGACCAGGGATTTGGGCTTAGTTGTTGTATAATTTCAGTGGATCATATTCTAGGATAAGTCATTTTGATTGGAGAGGAATGAAGGTTTACTGGAGATGTCAGATAAAGAAATAGAACACACTTATAGATATATCCATGTAGCCATTCCATAAAACATTTTAAATAGAGTTGCTCCTCAGTTTATGACGGGTTACATCCTAATAAACCCATCCTAAGTTGAAAATATCTTAAGTTGAAAATGCATTTAATACACCTAACCTACTGAACATCATATCTTAGCCTAACCTACCTTAAACATGCTCAGAACTTACATTAGCCTACAGTTGGCAAAATCATCTAACACAAAGCCCATTTTATAATAAAGTATTGAATATCTCATGTAATTTATTGAATACTGTACTGAAAGTGAAAACAGAATGGTTGTATGGGTGCTCAAAGTATGGTTTCTACTGAATGTGTATTGCTTTTGCACCATAGTAAAGTTGAAAAATCTTGTTGAACTATCTTGTTGAACTATTAAGTCGGGGTCCTTCTGTAATGGTAAAACATTTAGGAATGCATTAAATAATAGCAAAACAGAATTAAGTAAAGAGAGTGAAAATATTGTCCTAAAACCATGAACAAATAAAGTTTAAGCAATATACCATAAAATATTTTCAATTAAGACACTTTAATTCTAACTTGAAAATTTTATGATAAGAATTAGATTTTTATCTTCGTCGTATCTAAAGACATAATTTAAATGAACCTTTTCCCACTAGTTTGCTTCTTAGTGGGAAGAAAAAAAGGTTTGCCACTGAGTCAATAGAATTAGTTTTCTCCTAAATAAATGCTAGTACTTATTTTTGGTAGCTTCATCTTGTTTCAATATTGAGGAGATTGGAGATGAATTTTGGAATTATATGCTGAAAGAAATCTCATGTAGAAACTGACGAAAAAAAGATGAATGGGTGGAGAATTTCAAATTGTGCAAAGATATTTTTATCAAAGGATTCCTTTTGTGTAAACAGCTTGATTGAGAAATAATTCACGTACCATGAAGTTCACCCAGTTAAAGTGTAATTCTTTGGTTAGTGTATTTACAGAGTTGTGCAACCATTATCATAATCTGTTTTTAGAACATTTCATCATCTCCAAAAGAAATCCACACCCATTAGCGGTCATTCCCTACCCCCCCACACACACCACCCCCAGCTTCTTGCAACCACTAGTCTACCTTCTATCTCTATAGATTTTCCTATTCTGGACATTTAATGTAAATGGGATCATACAATATGTTGTCTTCTGTGACTGGCTTATTTCGCATTGCGTAATGTTTGTAAGGTTCATCCATGCTATAGCATGTATCAGTACTTCATGCCTTTTTCTTGCCGAATAATATTCCATTGTGTGACTATATCCCATTTTATTTATCCCTTTATCAATTGACATACATTTGGATTGTTTCCAATTTTTGGCTGTCATGAATATTGCTACTATAAACATTCAAATACAAGTTTTTGTGTGAACATGTTTTCAGTTCTCTTGGGTGTATACCTCGG
Source organism: Daubentonia madagascariensis (assembly GCA_023783475.1). Classification (NCBI taxonomy): domain Eukaryota; kingdom Metazoa; phylum Chordata; class Mammalia; order Primates; family Daubentoniidae; genus Daubentonia; species Daubentonia madagascariensis. The sequence goes on along the minus strand of JAKFHU010001631.1, from coordinate 11,594,347 downwards.
AGTATATGGGTCATATTGTAACTCTATATTTAAATTTTGAGGAACTGCCAAACTGTTTTCCAAAGTAGCTGTGCCATTTTTCAGTCCCACAAGCAATATTTGAGGGCTCTGATTTCTCTACGTTCTCATCAGCACTTGTAATTGACTGTTTTTTATTTTAGCCATCCTAGTGGGTATAAGATCATCTCTCACATGGTTTTTATTTACATTTTTCTAATGGCTAATGATGTTGAACATCTTTTTATGTGTTTGCTGGCCATTTGTATCTCTTCCTTGGACCCATTCAAATCCTTTGCCCATTTTTAAATTGTTGTCTTTTATTATTGAGTTGTAAAAGTTCTTTATATATTCTAGGTACAATTTCTTACTAGATATATGTTTGCAAAAATTTTCTTCTATAGGTTATCTTTTCATTTTCTTTTAAAAATTTATTTTATTTTATTTTATTTTTTTGTAGAGACAGAGTCTTGCTATGTTTCCCAGGCTGGTCTCAAACTCCTGGCCTCAATCAGTCCTCCTGCCTCGGCCTCTCAAAGTGCTGGGATTATAGGCATGAGCCACCGCACCCCACCTTTTCACTTCCTTTTTTTTTAAAAATTTTTTTAAAATTTCAAAATACTAAGGGGGTACACATATTTTTGTTACATTGATACCTTGTGTGATGCTTAATTTGGGACTTATAGTGTGTCCATCACCAGAATGGTGTTCACTGTACCTGACAGGTAAGTTTACCCCTCACTCCCTCCCACCCTCCCTCCTTCTTTTTTTTTAATTAATTAATTAATTTTTATTTCAAAATATTACGGGGGTACAAACATTTAGGTTACATATATTGCATTTGCACCACCTGAGTCAGCTACAAGTGTGCCCCTCCCCCAGACAGTGCACACCGCACCCATTAGGTGTGAATATACCCATCCCCTCTTCCTCCCTCCCACCTGCCTGACACCTGATGAATGTTACTTTCGTATGTGCACATAAGTGTTGATCAATTAGTAACGATTTGATGAGGAGTATATGTGGTACTTGTTTTTCCATTCTTATGATACTTCACTTAGGAGGATGGGCCCCAGCTTTATCCAGGATAATACAAGAGGTGTTAGGGTTCACCAGTGGTTTTTGTGGCTGCGTAGTATTCCATGGTATACATGTACCACATTTTATTAATCCACTCATGTATTGATGGGCACTTGGGTTGTTTCCACATCTTTGCAATTGTGAATTATGCTGCTATAAACATTCGAGTGCAGATGTCTTTATTATAGAACTCCTTTTTTTCCTTTGGGTGGATGCCTAGTAGTGGGACTGCTGGATCAAATGGTAGTTCTACTTTCAGTTCTTTGAGTTATCTCCATATTACTTTCCATAGAGGTTGTACTAGTATGCAGTCCCACCAGCAGTGTATGAGTGTTCCTATTTCTCTGCATCCACGCCAATATTTGTTGTTTTGGGACTTTTTGATATGAGCCAATCTCACTGGAGTTAAGTGATACCTCATTGTGGTTTTGGTTTGCATTTCCCTGATGATTATAGATGCTGAGCATTTTTTCATATGTTTGTTGGCCATTAGTCTATCTTCTTTTGAAGAGTTTCTATTCATGTCCTTTGCCCACTTTTAAATGGGATTGTTTGATTTTTTATTGCTGATTTTCCTGAGTTCTATATGATTCTAGTTATCAGCCCTTTATCGGATGTATAGCATGCAAATATTTTCTCCCATTCTGTAGGTTGTCTGTTCACTCTAGTGATTGTTTTTTTGGCTGTGCAGAAGCTTTTTAATTTGATCAGGTCCCATTTATTTATTTTTGTTGATGCTGTGATTGCTTTTGGGGTCTTCTTCACGAATTCTTTGCCTAGGCTGATGTCTACAAGAGCTTTTCCAATATTTTCTTCTAGAATTCTTATGGTTTCGTGCCTTAGGTTTAAGTCTGTTATCCATTGTCAGTTGATTTTTGTGAGAGGTAAGAGGTGCGGATCCTGTTTCAGTCTTCTACATGCGGCTATCCAATTTTCCTAGCACCATTTATTGAATATGGATTCTTTTCCCCAGTGTATGTTTTTGTCTGCTTTGTTGAAGATCAGATGGCTATATAAGGATGGTTTTATATCTGGGTTCTCAGTCCTGTTTCATTGGTCTATGTCTCTGTTCTTGTGCCAGTACCATGCTGTTTTGGTTACTATAGCCTTGTAGTATAGCTTGAAGTCTGGTAGATTGATGCCTCCCAATTTGTTCTTTTTGCTTAAGGTTGCTTTAGCTATATGGGGTCTTTTCTGGTTCCATATGAAGTGTAGAATTATTTTTTCTAGATCTGTGAAAAATGATGTTGATATTTTAATAGGGACGGCATTGAATCTGTAGATCACTTTGACATTTTGACTTAGACATTTTAACAGTGCTGATTCTGCTGATCCATGAGCGTGGTATGGTTTTCCATCTGTTTACATCCTCTGCTATTTCCTTCCTTAGTGTTTCATAGTTCTCCATGTAGAGGTCTTTAACCTCATTGGTTAAATATATTCCTAGGTATTTTATTTTCTTTGTTGCTATTGTGAAAGGTATTGAGTCTCTGATTTGATTCTCAGTTTGATTCTTGTTGGCGTATATGAATGCTACTGATTTGCATACATTGATTTTGTAACCTGAGACTTTGCTGAACTCTACAATCAATTCCAGTAGTCTCTTGGCAGAATCTTTGGGGTTTTCCAGATATAAGATCATATCATCAGTAAAGAGTGATAGTTTGACCTCTTCTGTCCCCATTTGGATTCCTTTAATTTCCTTCTCTTGTCTGATTGCTCTGGCTAGGACTTTCAGGACTATGGTGAATAGGAGTGGTGATAGAGGGCAGCCTTGTCTGGTTCCAGTTCTAAGCGGGAATGCTTTCAGTTTTTCCCCATTCAGTATAATTTTGGTTGTGGGTTTGTCATATATGGCTTTTATCATTTTGAGGTAAGTCCCATCTATTCCTATTTTGTTAAGTGTTCCTGTCATAAAAAGGTGCTGAGTTTTGTCAAATGCTTTTTCTGCACCTATTGAGAGGATCATATGCACTTTGTTTTTACTTCTGTTTATGTGGTGAATTACATGTATAGCTGTGCATATGTTGAACCATCCCTGCATCTGTGGGATGAAGCCCGCTTGGTAGTGATGGATTATTTTTTTGATGAGCAGCTGAATTCGATTTGCTAGGATTTTATTGAGGATTTTTGCATCCATATTCATAAAAGATATTGGCCTGTAGTTTTCTTTTTTTGTTGAGTCTTTTCCTGGTTTTGGTATCCAGGGTGATGTTGGCTTTGTAAAACGTGTTGAGAAGGATTCCTTTCTTCTCGATGTTGTGGAATAATTTCTTCAGGACAGGCACCAGTTCTTCTTTGTAGGTCTGGTAGAATTCAGGTGTGAAACCATCTGGTCTGGGACCTTTTTTTTTCAGGGAGGTTTTTAATTGCTGCTTCAATTTCAGTACTTGATATTGGTCTGTTCGGGAGTTCTATTTCTTCCTGATTGAGCCTAGGGAGGCTGTGTGTTTCTAAGAATTTGTCCATTTCCTCCACATTTTCAAGTTTATGTGCATAGAGATTTTTATAATATTCAGAGATATATTTTGTATTTCTGTGGTATCAGTTGTAATTTCTCCTTTTTCATTCCTGATTGAGTTTATTAGAGTCCTTTCTTTTCTGCTTCTGGTTAATCTAGCAAGAGGCATGTCAATTTTGTTTATCTTTTCAAAGAACCAGCTTTTTGTTCCATTAATCTTTCGTGTAGTTCTTTTGATATTGATTTCATTTAGTTCTGCTCTAATCTTGGTTTTTTCTTTTCTTCTGCTGGGTTTGGGATTGGTTTGCTCTTCTTTTTCCAGTTCTTTGAGTCAATTCATTAGATTATTGATTTGTGATCTTTCTATCTTTTGGATGTAGGCATTTAAAACTATGCATTTTCCTCTCAGGACTGCTTTAGTTGTGACCCACAGATTTTGATAACTTGTGTCCCCTTTATCATTTAGTTCAAAGAATCTTTTGATTTCCACCTTAATTTCCTCCTTGACCCAATAATCATTCAGCATGGGGTTGTTTAGTTTCCATGACTTTGTGTAGAGATGAATGTTTCTGTTGGAGTTGATTTCTAATTTTATTCCACTGTGGTCTGCAAAGATGCATGGTATAATTTCTATTTTTAAAAATTTCTTGAGACATGTTTTGTGGCCTAGGATGTGGTTAGTTTTAGAGAATGTCCCATGAGCTGATGAGAAGAATGTATATTCAGTGGTTTTGGGTAGAAAGTTTTGTAAATGTCTGTTAGGCCCATTTGTTCTAGAGTTCTGTTTAAGTCCATTGTTTCTTTGTTTATTTTCTGTTTGGAAGATCTGTCCTGTACTATCAGTGGGTTGTTGAAGTCCCGGGATATTACAGTGCTGTTGTTTATCATTTTGTTTAGATCAAATAGGATTTGGTTTATGAATCTAGGCACACCTGTGTTGGGTGCGTATATATTTACAATTGTTATGTCTTCTTGTTGAATTGTTCCCTTATGATATAATGACCATCTTTGTCTTTCATTACTTTTATTGATTTGGAAACTAAGTTACCTGATATGAGAACTGCTACCCCAGCTTTCTTTTGGTTTCTGTTTGCATGGAATATTGTTTTCCATCTCTTCACCTTGAGTCTGAATGAATCCTTGTGTGTTAGATGTGTTTCCTGAAGACAGCAGATAATTGGCTTGTGTATATTTTTCCATTCGGCCAGCCTATGTCTCTTGAGTGGGCAGTTCAAGCCATTCACATTTATTGAAAGAATTGATAAGTGGGGTGGATTTCTGTTCATCCTGTTGAGTAGAACTTTGTTGGTTTGTTTTATGTCTTGAGCCATTGTGGTATCTGACCTTTCACCTTTAGCTTTTGGATGATTTTACACTGGTGAGTGTCTATTGTGCTGATCCATGTGTAACACAGTTCTGACTACTTCCTGCAGGGCAGGTCTTGTTTTGACAAATTCCCTCAGTGTTTGCTTGTCTCAGAAAGACTTTTTTCCCCCTCTTATGTGAAACTTAGTTTTGAAGGATATAAAATTCTAGCCTGGGCATTATTCTGTTTGACAAGACTGAGAATGGAGCCCCAGTCCCTTCTAGCTTGTAAGGTTTCAGTTGAGAAGTCTTCAGTTAGTCTGATGGCTTTTCCTTTGTAAGTTACCTGCTGCTTCTACCTTATGGCTCATAGGAGGGCCTCGTTCATGTTTATTTTGGCCAGTCTGATGACTATGTGTCATGGTGTTTTTCTCTTTGCGATGAATCTCCCAGGAGTCCTTTGAGCTTCTTCTACCTGGATATCTAGATTTCTAGCAAGACCAGGGAAATTTTCTTCAATTATTCCCTCAAATAGATTATCCAACCCTTGTGTATTTTCTTCTTCACCCTCAGGGATGCCTATGATTCTTATGTTAGGCCTCTTCACATAATCCTGTATTTCTTGTAGGCTTTGCTCTTTTCTCTTATTTCTCCACTCTATCTCTTCAGCTGACTTGTTGAATTGAAAGGTGTTGTCTTCCAGCTTTGAGACTCTTTCTTCAGCTTGATCTAACCTATTCTTAAGGCTTTCCACTGTGTTTTGTATTTCTATGAATGAATTTTTCCTTTCCAGAAGTTCCATTTGATTTTTCTTTAATATTTCAATTTCATTAGTGAATTTTTCATTCATTTTCTGCATTCTTTTTGTGGTTTCTTTGTGTTGGACTTCCATTTTATTTTGCATTTCATTGAGCTTCCTTACAATCCATGTTCGAAATTCATCATCTGTCATTTCAGTGTTCTGATTTTGGTTAGTATCCATTGCTAGAGAGCTGGTGTTCCCTTTTGGGGATGTCATTTCACTTTGATTCTTCATACTTCCAGAGTTCTTTCGCCGATTCTGTCTCATCTGGAACAGCTGTTGCTTCTTACCTTTGGATTTTCTTTTGTTTAGATAATGCCACTCTCCCTCCTTCTTAATTTCCAATGACCTTTACATTCCTTTGTGCCTGTGTGTGTCTATCATTTAGCTCCCAATTATTAGAGAGTGCATGTGGTGTTTTTTTTTCCATTCCTGAGATACTTCACTTAGGATAATGGTCTCCAGTTCTATCCAAGTTGCTTCAGAAAACATTATTTCATTCTTTTTTATGGCTGGGTAGTACTCTATGGTGTATGTATATATACCACATTTTTTTAATCCACTCATGAGTTTATGGACATTTAGATTGATTCCACATCTTTGCAATTGTGAATTGTGCTACAATAAATATTAAAGTGCAGGTGTCTTTTTGATAAAATGACTTCTTTTCCTTTGGGTGGATAACTAGTAGTGGAATTGTGGGGGGAATGGTATGTCTACATTTATTTCTCTGAGGAATCTCCATACCATTTGCACTAATTTGCAGTCCCACCAACAGTGTATAAGCATTCCTTTCTCTCTGCAACCATGCCAGCATCTATTGTTTTTTGACTTTTTAATAATAGCTATTCTAACAGGGGTAAGGTGGCATCTCATTGTGGTTTTAATTGCATTTCCCTAATGATTAGTGATGTTGAGCATTTATTCATATGTGTTTTGGTTGTTTGTCTATCTTCTTTTGAAAAACTTCTGTTCATGTCTTTTGGCCATTTTTCAATGGGGTTGTTCATTTTTTTCTTGCTGATTTGTTTGAGTTCTTTGTAGATTCTGGATATTAGCCCTTTATTGGATATATAGTTTGCGAATATTTTCTCCCATTCTGTAGGTACTCTCTTTACTCTGTTGATTATTTCCTTTGCTGTGCAGAAACTTTTTTATTTAATTAAGTCCCATTTATTAATTTTTGTTGTTGCTGTATTTGCCTTTGGGGTCTTAGTTGTAAATTCTTTGCCTAGGCCGATAACTAGAAGAGATTTTCCTATATTTTCTTCTAGAATTTTTATGGTTTCATGACTTACATTTAGGTCTTTTATCCATCTTGAATGAATTTTTGCATATGGTGAGAGATAGGGGTCCTGTTTAATTCTTCTGCATGTGGCTATCTAGTTTTCCCAGCACAATTTATTGAATAGAGCTTCCTTTCCCCAGTGTATGCTGTTGTCTGCTTTGTTGAAGATCAGCTGGTTGTAGGTAGATGGTTTTATTTCTGGCTTCTCTATTTTGTTCCATTGGTCTATGTTTCTACTTTCATACTAGTGCCATGCTGTTTTGGTTACTATAGCCTTGTAGTATAATGTGAAGTCTGATCATGTGATGCCTCCAGATTTGTTCTTTTTGCTTAGGGTTGCTTAGCTATTAGGGGTGTTTTTTGGTTCCAAATGAAGCTTAGGATTATTTTTCCTAGGTCTGTGAAATAAGATGTCGGTATTTTGATGGGAATTGCATTGAATCTGTAAATCACTTGGGCAGTATGGACGTTTTAACAGTGTTGATTCTGCCAATCTATGAACAAGGGATGTTTTTCCGTTTGTTTGTGTCATCTGTGATTTCTTTCATCAGTGTTTTCTAGTTATCCTTGTAGAGATCTTTCACCTCCTTGGTTAAGTATATTCCTAGGTATTTTATTTTATTTGTTGCTTTTGTGAATGGTATTGAGTCCTTGATTTGACTCTCCACTTGCCTGTTTTTAGTATATAGAAATGCTACTGTTTTGTGTACATTGATTTTGTAACCTGAGATTTTGCCAAACATATTTATCAATTCTAGGAGTCTTTTGGTGGGGTTTTTAGGGTTTTCTAGGTATAAAATCATATTGCCAGCAAACAGAGATAGTTTCTTTCCCAATGTGGATATCTGTTTATTTCTTTCTCTTGCCTAATTTCTCTGGCTAGGACTTCCAGTACTATGTTAAATAGAAATGGTGACATTGGGCACCCTTGTCTTGTTCTGGTTCTTAGGGGGAATGCTTTTAACTTTTCCTCATTCAGTATGATGTTGGCTGTGGGTTTGTCATATATGGCTTTTATTATTTTGAGGTATGTTCCTTCTATGCCTAGTTTGTTGAGGGTTTTTATCATAAAAGGGTACTGGATTTTATGGAATGCTTTTTCTGCATCTATTGAGATGATCATATCCTTGTTTTTGCTTCTATTTATGTGGTGAGTCATGTTTATTGATTTGCATATGTTAAACCATCCTTTCACCCCTGATATGAAACCCACTTGATCATGGTGAATTATCTTTTTGATGTGCTGTTGAATTCGATTTGCTAGTATTTTGTTGAGGATTTTTGCATCTATGTTCATAAGGCATATTGGTCCATGGTTTTCTGTTTTTGTTGTGTCTTTTCCTGGTTTTGATATTGAGGTGATAACTGGCTTCATAGAATGAGTTAGGGAGGATTCCCTCCTTCTTGATATTATGGAATAATTTCTGTAGGATAGGTACCAGTTCTTCTTTGTAGGTCTGGTAGAATTTGGCTGCAAATCTGCCTGGTCTGGGGCTCTTTTTTATTGGGAGATTTTTTTATTACTGCTTCAATCTTGTTGCTCACTATTGGCCTATTCAGGATTTCTACTTCTTCCTGATTCAGGCTTGGGAATTTTTCTGTTTTCAGGAATTTACCCATTCCCTCTATGTTTTCTAGTTTGTGAGAGTAGAGATTTTTGTAGTATTCATAGGTGATATTTTGTATTTCCATGGTATCAGTTGTAATGTCTCCTTTTTCATTTCTGATTGAGCTTATTGGAGTCTTTTCTCTTCTATTTCTGGTTAATCTGGCTAATTTTTTTTTTTTTCTTTCAATTTCCTTTGTTTTGTTTTTGTTTGTTTGTTTGTTTCCATTTCATTGAGTTCTTCTCTAAGCTTTGTTATTTCTTTTCTTCTACTGGCTTTGGGTTTGGTTTGCTCTTCCTTTTCTAGTTCCTTAAGATGTGACATTAGTTTGTTAATTTGCAATCTCTCTGTCTTTTTGATGTAGGCATTTAAGGCTATGAATTTTCCCCTTAAGACAGCTTTTATTGTATCCTGCAGATTTGGATAGCTTCTGTCTCCTTTGTCATTCTTTTTTTTTTTTTTTTTTTTGAGACAGGGTCTTGCTCTGTTGCCCAAGCTAGAGTGCGGTGGTGTCATCATAGCTCACTGCAACTTCAAACTCCTGAGCTTAAGTGATCCTCCTGCCTTGGCCTCCCAGAGTGTTAGGATTACAGGCGTGAGCCACTGTGCACAGCCATGTTTTCAATAATTTTATGCAGGAAACAGAGTTTTGACTGTGACCCAGCACATGAAGTCAGGTGTGGAATTCTCCACTTGTGGCATCATATTGGTGCTAAAAAAGTTTTGCCTTTTGGAGCATTTTGATTTTGGATTTTCAGAGTAGGGATGCTCAACCTGTACCTTCTATTAATATATATATCCAGGACCATAAGATGTAAATTGGAGACATAGTCTTGCTAAAATGTACAGTACTGTGTTCCCTTGGGAGAAGCACTATGAAAATAGTTAAGGACTTGGGCTCTGGAGTCAGATAGAACTAAGTTAGAATCCTGTCTCTGCCATTATTAACTGTGTGACTGTGGACAAATTACTTAATTATTTTAATAGCACTTATTTTATAAGTTAGTGAATATTAAATGAAGCAATGCATATGTATATAAGTAGTTATATAATGTATACAGTTATATAATTATATGTATTAATAAAATAAGTTTTAAAAAGTATTTATCATATTGGATTGATTAAATCAGGAGATGTCAAACATTTTGTGTTCATAGCACACTTTTTTGTTTTTCCCTTCATTTTTGTCTATATTTTTTATTGAGATACAATTCATGTACCAGAATACTCATCCTTTTAAAGTGTACAATTCAGTGCTCTTTAGCATATGCACAAAGTTGTGCAGCCATGTCCACCATCTAATTCAAGAGCAGCATCCCAACAATAGACCCCATACGCATTAGCAGTCACTCTTCATTCCCTCCTCCCGCCCCTGGTAACCACTAAGCTACTGCCTGCCTGCACAGATTTGCCTATTGTGGACATTTCATATAAATGGAATAATATAATATGTGACCTTCAGTTTCAGGCTTCTTTCACTTAACATAATGTTTTCAGGGTTCATCCATGCTATAGCATATATCAGGACTTCATGTCTTTTTATTACTGAATAATATTCCATTGTGTGAATATGTCACATTTTATTTCTCCATTCAGCATGTGGTGGACATTTGGGTTGTTTTATCTCTTTGGATAGTATGAATATTGCTACTACAAATATTGGTATACATGTTTTTGTGTGAACATATTTTCAGTTCTCTTGGGTATGTACCTAGTAGTGGAGCTGCCAAACTGTTTTCCATTCTACATTCCCACCAGCAATGTATGAGATAATAGCTCATTTTTTGAGTATATATTTTTAAAAGAAACTTCAAGGGATTAAGTGGCAGGAACCATGAGAGAGCCTTTTGAGATGCTAGTCATGTTCTATATCTTAATCTGAGTGGTAGTTACAAGGGTTGTATTCATATATAAAAATTCATCAAGCTGGATACTTGAGTTAGTGACTTATTGTATGTAAGTTGTATGTCAGTTAAAAAAAATCCTTACTTCATTGTCCTCTTTTTCGTTTTACTATAGACCAGGGGACTTTGTTTCAGACCAATGTTAGTTTATGGATTGATATTTGGGAATCACTGATCTCAAGATAAAATCTGAACACATTCCTTAGGCATAGAAAATTCCTTCACAGTCTGGTCCAAGTTCTCTTTCTGCTCTCATCTCCTGCCTCTTTCCCTCCCTCCTATATTTCATACAGTCCTCGTGCAATCCTCATACTCACCAGGCTTTTTAGAATTTCATTGCCCTTGCAGTTGCTCTTCCTCTTACCTGATATCCTCCTGTCTCTGCCTGGTAAAATCCTACTCATTTTCCAAACCTAGCTTTCTTTGAGTCCCCCAAGAAACATGCTTGATTCTCTGTTCTCACATAGCATTTTATTAATAAATCTTTGAGGTAGCACTTAGCAATTTTTTAATTCACTTTTTAAAACTTTTTATTTTAAATAATTATAGACTCACAGGAAGTTACAAAAATAGTACAATGAGTCTGCTTACTCTTCACCCAGCTTCCCCCAGCGGTGCTATCTTATAGGACCATTGTTGTAGGACAGTGTGAAAACTTGGAAGTTGACATTCACTAGTCAATTTTTGTTATTCATCTTTTTACTTATCTTTTCCTTTTCCTGTGCTGTCCAGTATGGTAGCCACTGGCCATGTGTAGCTATTTAACTTTAAACATAAATTACTTAAGATTAATTACTTAAGATTATATACAATTAAAAATTTAGTTCCATGGTTTCACTAACCACATTTCAAGCCATATCTCACTAGTGGTGACTATATTGAACACTGCAGATATGGAATATTTCCATTATTGCACACAAAGTTGTTTTGGATAACTCTGATCTAGCCTGTGTTTTTGTTGAGGGCAGACATGCCTTATTCATCTTTATATCTGCAATTCCTAAGACAGTGTGTGCACTTAATCCATACTTGAATGACTAAGTCTAGTTCTGTCCTCGTTTTACACATGAAGAAATTTAGGGTCTGATAAAGAAAATGATACCACTAGGTGTGGTGGCATGTCACTGTAGTCCCAGCTACTCAGGAAGGTGAGGCAGGAGCGTTGCTTGAGCCAGGAGTTTGAGACCAAGCTGGGCAACATAGTGAGATTCTTGTTTCTAAATAAATAGATAGATAAATAGGCAGATAGATAGATACATATATAAAATGATATCTAGTTATTGTGTAGCAAATCTAGAACTAGAGCTCAGGTTTCCTAATTCCAAGTTCACTGGTCTTTCCATATGGACCTTAATTTGTGAGCTCCTCAGCTTGCATAAGTTTTAGAGGAAGGAGTACTAAAGTAATGTAATACTTCTCAAACTTTAGGGTGCATTAGAATCAACTGGGGAGATTTTTAGAAGTGCATATTCTTGACCTCTCCTTCCCAAGATTCTGATTCATTAGGTCTGGGTGGGACATAGGAATCTACATTTTAAATGCGTACTTAAGACTGGTGGTAGTGGCATAAGGATAGATCAGAGTAGAGAGCAACAGAATAGACAGTCTAGAAATGGAATCACACTTATATGACACTTGATTTTCAACAAAGGTCCCAGAACAATCCATTGAGGAAATCTTTTTAACTAATGGTATTGGAATAACTAAATATACATATGGGAAAAAAATGAACTTTGACCCCTACCTCTTGCCCATATGTCGTATGGATCATTGACCTAAATATAACTATAAACCTTCTAGAGGCAATCATAAAACAATATCTTGGGGATAGGTAAAGGTTTTTTTGGACAGGATGCAAAAAAGAATAACTATAAAAGAAAAAATTGATAATTTGTGCTTTATCAAGGACTTTTGCACACCAGCACACACTATTAAGAAAATGAATAGACAGGCCACATAATGGGAGAAAACATTTACAAAATATATTTCAGTATTACAGGTAAAGGACAGGTATCCAGAAGATATAAAGAACTCAGAACACATAAAGACTTTCTATAAATCAGTAATAAAAAGATAAACAGCCCAATTTAAAAATTGGCAAAAGGTATGAACAGACAAAAGAAGATCTACAAGTGGCCTTAATACGCACATAAGAAAGTATCCAGTATCATTAGTTATACAGGAAATGCAGATAAACTATGAGATGCCACTATGTACCTACCAGAATGGCTAAAATTAATAGGCTGACAGTACCAAATGTTAGTGAGGATATGGAACAATCAGAATTCTCCTACATTGTGGGTCAGAGTGCAAAACGGTACTACCACTTTGGAGAAAATGGGATTAACTTTTTTTTTTTTGGAGACAGGGTTTCGCTCTGTTGCCAGGGCTGGAGTGCAGTGGTGTCATCATAGCTCACTACAACCTCAACCTCCTGGGCTCAAGTGATCCTCTTACCTCGCCTCCCGAGTAGCTGGGACTACAGGTGCATGCCACCACACCTAGCTAATTTTTTATTTTTTGTAGAGACGGGGTCTCCCCGTTGCCCAGGCTGGTCTCAAACTCCTGGTCTCAAGCAGTCCTCCTGCCTCAGCCTCCCAAAATGCTAGGATTACAGGTGTAAGCCACTGTGACTGGCTGGGATTAACATACTTACAGGAATATTTTTGTGGATATTGTCTTTCATTTCTTTTTGGTGAAGACCAAGAAGTGGAATAGTAGGGTGTATAATATAATAAGCAATTCCACTCCTAGATATTTACCCAAGAGAAAGGAAGGGTGATGTTTATAATAAGACTTCTACAAGAATGTTTGTAGCAGCTTTATTTACAATAGCCAAAACATGGAAACAGTCCAGGTGTCCATCAACAGAAAAATGGATAAACAAACTGTGTTATAAATTCACATGTAGTTATATATTTATACTCAGCAATAAAAAGGAACAAACTACCAGATGAATTTCAAAATGTTAGGCTAAGTGAAAGCTTGACACAAAATAATTTTCAATTCATACAATTAATACATTTATAAAAAGTTCTATGGTGAAAAAAAATGAGGGTACTGGTTGCCTCTGGAGTAGGGGAAGGGACTGACTAGGAAGAGTCATGAAAGAACTTTCTCTTTTGATGATGTTCTGTATGTTGGTGGGATTGGGTCACACAGGTGTATGCATTTGTCAGAACTCACTGATTGTTATACTTAAGATTTGTGTAATTTATTATATGTAAGTTTTATCTCAAGGAGAAAAAAAGTTTTAAAAGATGTGATTTTGATGCAGGTAATCTAAGGACCACACTTTGAGAACCATTGGATTTCACTAATTTTAGAAATAATACTTTCTTACCATAAAAACATATTCATAGATTACTAATATAATATTTTGGTATTTAAAAAATCATGGTACTTTAAATATTTTAAAGGATATGTTTGTACTTAGTTATGTAAATATTATATTAAAATGCCATTTCTTTATTAGTAGGTTAATTAGTAAGTGGACAAGGATTTATGAAAATATTGTATAGTTCCTTGTTCCAATTTTTTTTTTTTTTTTTTTGAGACAGAGTCTCACTGTGTCACCCCAGCTAGAGTGCAGTGGGGTCATCATAGCTCAATGCAACCTCAAACTCCTGGGCTCAAGTGATCCTCCTGCCTCAGCCTCCCGAGTAGCTGGGACTACATCCCTTTGTTAAGTCTGGGATGAAGCTCCCAAATCTATATTTTTTTAGAGCACATACAATGCACAGGTTTGAGGGCTGTCTTCCTAGTGTCACTGCCTTAGTGGAAGGTTACTGAATAAGTTCCAGTCACTCTTACAAGAGAGAAGTGGGAGGTAGGAAATTGAAGGAAAGATAATTTTATTTACTTATTTTTTAAAAATTTTGGTAGATTTAGGGGTACAAGTTGTTTTTTGATACATGGATGAATTGTATACTGGTGAAGTCAGGGCTTTTGGTACTCCTGTCACACGAACAGTGTACATTGTACCCGATAGGTAATTTTTGATCCTTCACCCCCCTCCCAGCCTTCCCCCTCCTGAGTCTCCAAAGTCTGTTATACCATGTATGACTGAAATTGAAGGAAAAATAATTTTAGAATTGATGACAGATCTAGGTAGATGACTTGGAGTAACCAATGGGCACTGAGAACCTAAGGAACAGTGAGCATGCATAAGAGAAAGGAGAGAGTCACCTTTGGGGGACTGGAGCATGGGTAACCAACTGGAAAATGACTTTTGAAAGCAACTGCATTTGTTTGTTTTCAAGTGGTGGGGAGAATTCAGGATCATCCTACATACATGCCACTAAAAATCTGCCTACATGCCAGCCCTTGTCCTATGTGCTACTAAAGGACATCTAGCGATTATAAACATTCATTGCTTTTTCTCTTGTGTAGTAAGAAGAAAACATAACCTATAGACCATCTTCTGGCAGAAGATGATAGATTTGAATCAGAAACGGGAGGTGTTGGAAGCCAGGAATCAAAAGTGAAGAAACTCTGCAAGCCCTTGGGTAAGAAAGGTGACAGGGTTTTTTTGTTTATTTACTTAATGACATGTCCTGCATCGTCATTATATGGTCATCTAACGTGAGTGCATTGCTTTTAGCCAATAGGTGCCTTCACAAATGGTATTGAGAAAGTGGAATAGGAATAAACTGCTGGAAATGGGTCTCGACCACACATTTCTCCATAGGCTGCTTGAGTCAGTACTTTCTGTCATCCCTTTGCCTGCATTCACTTCCACTTATTTCCCAAGACATGTCCCCCTCCTTCCTAGGGCTAAAGGTAACCTGAAATACCTCATTAATATCCATAGCTAACATTTATTGAGTCCTTGTTACTTCTAGGCACCGTGGTGTTGTGCTGTCCCTGCATAATTTCATTCACTTCTCAAAACAGCCTGAGACTGTAGATACTGTTTTTTATGATACATGTTGTAGATGAACCAGCTGAGGTTCTGAGAGGTTATGTAACTTGCCCGAGACCTGACAGCTAGGAAACGGCAGAATCGGATTTTATTTATTTATTTTTTTATTCTTTTCTTTTTTCAACATGGTCTGAAGAACCAGATTTTAAACTCATGCTTTCTGACTTCGGATTCCATACTTGTGCCTTCTTTCTCTCTCAGAGAAAAAAAATGGGAAACTATGCTTGTACCTCCTCCACTGTACCAGAACAGATATTCCAAGTTGGCAGACCTGTTTTTGAAAGGTTGTCAATCCCTGGTATTTAAAAGCTTTAAAGTTTTCATTATGAAATTTTTGAATATCAGAGACGAGAAAGAAATCATCTGTAATATTGCTGACCTTACATAACTATGATTAATATATTAATGTATTTGCTTTCAGGCTTTTTCTATATAATGTGTATATTTCCCAAAGGTACATATATTCTTCGTATCCTGATCTTTTAAATATAAATAGGATTTTCATGCCCAGATTTTAATGATTCTCAAATGATAACATGAGCCTTCTAGCAGTTTGAAGTTGAAGAAAGCCCAATAAATGAGTGAATATATGGATTTTTTTTCCATGTATGGAATATTACATGTTTCACACTTGTCACTTTTGTTTTTTTTCCCGTGTTCAGAGGGGGGAACCATTGTTCTACATGTTTTGTTATACATTGTTATACATGTTTTGTATAACACTTCAGTACCTTGAACAAAGAACACATTTTCCCAACTCAAGTATGTTCTACCTGCCTTTCCAGATCTTGCTCAAATTTATATCCCCTTTAAGCTTTTCTTGATTTCCAAGCCCGCAGTGATCTTTCTCTACTCCAGTCTTCTCAAGGGCTTTCTGGCTATACCTCACATTTGACATTCACCATGTTCTGCATTTGCTAGTTATAATATTTTTGTCCTGTTTTCTTATACCTCTTTCTATCTCCAACACTTAATCCAGTGCTCTTTTCAGTATCAATTTTTTTGCATTTTGATATTCAAATCAAATTGCTATTGATCAACTTTTCTAAGATTCTAGAATGACTAAACTTTCTGGTGTGTCTTTCCATCTTTTTATAGGCTCCTATCACTGTAACCATGCCAGAAATGACAGAGAATGAGACTCCTACAAAAAAGCAGCACAGGTATGTATCCACAGTCCAAAATTAATATACTTTGAGCAAATAAGAAGGGTAGTGCTTAGGGAACTTTCATGTGGATGCCTAGAAAATGATTACTCTTCAAAAATACATGTAGACAAATATTAATATAAATAGATTTACCGAAGGAGGTATATGGCTAAAATTTACCTGTTCTCCTTATTCTTTAGCAGTATAACAAGTAAGAATGACTGTCAGTAGTTTAAATAATATATTACCGAATCTGTGCTAAATGTTTAGTTTCTAATGACATTTTTACTTGAATACAGTATTAGTTTTTGGATATCCTAAGTTCATTTAGGCTGTAGTCAGTTTGAATAGACATTGTGTGACATCACAATCCATTAATACCAATAGGCATATCAGCACGATATTACTACTGGTTCTTTGTATGACCTCTCTTCTGAATTTCCAGCATTTGGAGTAATGTTTCTGCTTAGAATTGCACAGCCAATGCTTTCACTAATATTAAAATCACTATTCTCTTTCCTTATCATATAGCTATTAGAGAATGCTGATGTATTGGGTAATTATGCATAAAAGGGAAAATCAATGTTTTCAGTGTATTGGCTTTCAAGAAAATTTAAGAGTTTGTACAATCTAAGGTACAAAGGTACACAAATGTAAAAGACAGCTCAAATGTGAATTGTCAGTGCATGGGTGCTGTTAGCTGCCATATTTTCCTCCTTGGGGATTACAAAGCTACTCTTTACTGTTGCTTTTCTCTCCTACACACCCACCCCCACCCCTGCCCAGGTGCCAGGACAAACATCAGAAGTCACCTATTTGGCACATCACTTTGTGAATTTACTAGCAGCTAAATTACATTTCCAAATAAAGTTTTCAGTGATTGTTTCACTTCTTAACCTATGACTTCTGGGTATGGAAGAATAGAGAGTTGCAGTTACTTCCAGAAATTGTGGTTTCTAAATTTATATTGTGGTATCTGCTGTTAGGTTTTTATACCATAATATGTATTAAGAAAATTTTTCTTCAGATGATTTCTTATTGATGCAACGTAACAAAATTGTAAAATTTATTTTTATAATTCTCCAAATATAAAGTGGTAAGAATGCTTTCCCCTTATTTTTGTGTTACCTTTTATCTACACTTTTTGTTTCAGAAAGAAAAACCGGGAGACACACAATGCAGGTATAGAAACAACAATTTAAATTTTACTTGTTAGCATTTTTTAAATTCAAAATGAAATGAAACTGCAGTTGATTATAAGTTTTTATGTTATAAACATAGAATCAGTATTCATTATGTTTTAAGAAAATGTTCCTTTATTGTTTTTGACAAAATACTCCCTGAGTCTCATGAAGATGGCTTACTTGCTCATCAATTTCTGATTTATAGTCTGTTTAGATAACCTAAGAGATTAATATATTTCTGGAGCTAGTGTTTTAAGTGATTTTACCCACCAAGGTAGTCCAGATATATTTCTCCTAAATAGAATGAAGAGTGTGTGTCTTTGCAGATATTCCAGAGGGGGCTGGCTGCATAGAAGTGTAGGTAAGAGATGAACAGCAGGCTATGGGTCTTAAGTTATGAAGTGCTCGATTATAGGAAGAAATGTAGGAAATAAATATTTTATTTTATTTCCAATATTGAAATTATAGGCCAAAGCCAGATAAACATATATAGAAATAATGGTGTATACATTTGCAATTCGGCACATTGTTTAACATTTTATTTTCCATCAAGAACTGCTTTCACATCTTAAAAAAATTATTTTAGACATTAATTTCTGTTACTCTATAAATGATATCTTCATTTAAGGAAAGGGTGCTTGGGAAAATTTTATCTTGGAAAGATGTGTTGAATGCTGGTGGGATATTGATGTTTCCCAGAATGAGAAGTTTATTGCCTTTGAAACCCCATTTATTACTAGGGTAAAGAGCTGTCTTTTTTTTTTAACCTCCACACATTAAAAAAATCTGCTCTTAGATAACACATACTGTTGTTAGAGAATTCAGAGGAAAGGTAAGCCATAGTTTATTGCTTTGCTTTTTTTTGCTGTATGAATTAAATCTAATCTTTTTTGGCCATATAAGCTAAATCTTTTTGATTAGAATCACCTGTCACATGGTGCCATACACAGTCCTTACCATAACTTACTAAGAGAGAGTAATTAGATGTCATTAAAAAGCTTGCCCTTTCTGCTAGATCATGAAGTATATATTTTGCAAAATAAGTTCTACTCATGCTCTAATCTGAAAGATCATCTTCTTAGAAGCACTGAAATCCTTTGTTAAAAAGGAAGTTTTTAGAAAACTTTCTAATAGAAAATAGACAAGACTAACATTTCTGCTTACAGTGTCTTATAGAAATTATTTATATAATCTCTTGTATCCTTTTGCCCCTTTTAAAGTTGTGGCACTTAAGCCTGGAACATTTTGCAGTTGATTGAGAAGTTGTCAGTTGACCAGTTTCTTATATGGGAAAGATCCTGTGGGGCCAAAGTGGAGAGCCCATATCCCACAGAGAAAACCAAACCAATGCCTTTTCTTGTGTATTTTAAGTCATAACTAATAGCTGTTTCTATTCCAAAAAGACCCTTTAGTCATCCTAAAAGTGTTTCAAGGTTCTTTAACCTGTCTAGGAAGGTCTCAGTTGTCCATTTGCCATAAAGAGGCAGCTTTTTACTAGCTTGTTAGTGGGTTCTTTAAATCTGGTTGTCAGGCCTGGCGCGGTGGCTCACGCCTGTAATCCTAGCACTCTGGGAGGCCAAGGAGGGAGGATCCCTTGAACTCAGGAGTTCAAGACCAGCCTGAGAAAGAGCGAGACCCCGTCTTTACTAAAAATAGAAAAATTAGCCGGGTGTTGTACACACCTGTAGTCCCAGCTACTTGGGAGGCTGAGGCAGGATCCGCTTGAGTCCAGGAGTTTGAGGTTGCAGTAAGCTATGATCACGTCACTGTACTCTAGCCAGGGTGACAGAGTGAGACTCTGTCTCCAAAAAAAAAAAAAAATCTGGTTATCATTAAAATCTCTAGTAATTACTTAAACTAAACTACAGTAGAATGATGGTCTAATCGCAATGTAATATTAGCAATTCCTGTTTGTTTATAATTTGAATTTAATTATTATCAATGATATTGTTTAAAATGCTAATAAAAGTATTGCTTATGTCAACTTGTATTACAATAGACTTAAAATATGACATTTTTAGAAATCTTATTTACTTATAATAGTTATTTGTCTTTAGTAGATAATGTTTGATTTTTTAGGGATTTCTTTACCTAAAATTTTTTTACCCTGGGAGAATGGGGCACTTTGGCAGAGTAGTATAAGGTTTGATAAATGGATTTTTCTCCCTATCTAGTGGAGAGGCATAGAAAGAAGAAAATCAATGCTGGAATAAACAGAATAGGAGAGCTGATCCCATGTTCTCCTGCCCTGAAGCAGGTAAGAAGTCCACTCATATTTTCATTCATTACTTGTGAACAGACAATCCCTAAGTTGTTTTGGTGCTTAGAATGATTATTTTTGTTCCCTGCCATTTGTGGTTTTTTTGAAGTTACTAATTGCCTCGTTTTTCATTTCCTTCATTTTCTATATACTTGTTTTTAATTCTTCCCATGCTTCCAACAATCTCTAGTACAGTTTGTATATGTTCAAATGTACCATATAATTTCTAGACTCCTAAATTGAGTTTTCTGTTCCCTTACTAAATTAATCCCAGGATTATGTTTATATACGTGCCACTCTATTTACCAGGCATTTCTTTAGTTTTTCTGCCAATGCATGTTCTTTACTCTCTTTAAATTCTTAACTAGAATCTTCCAAGGATATCTTCTTTAGTTTATTCTCCATGCCCTATCAACCTCAACTAGTACTTAAAATCTCAGCTTCAAGTGTGACAGTTTTCTGTAACGAAGATAGCCTTTTATTTTTTCTGATAATGAGGATAAAGCATGCTCACTGAACACAAAACAAAAAATTGAAACAATATGGAAAGCATAATAAAAAACTTTAGAAAATAAATTTTTTAGTTATTTATAATTCCCAAGTTACAACCAGTATTACAGTGTTGTTACACATCTCTACGGACATGGCTTTATGAATTTTTGCATATATATATCCAGTGCTGTTTTATAACCTGCTTTGTCACTTTCATTCTGGTACACAGTGGACATTTGGTTGTAGATTCCTCTCCTCATATAAGCTCCTTTCATTTTAATGGTTATATAATATTCCAGTATAATGGGATATCATAATTTGTAATAGTCTTTTTTGTTAATTAATTTTTAATTAAATTAATATATGCAAAAATTAATATTACACATAGAAAATAGCACTAAAAAGCTTAAGACAACAAACATTAATCTCCTGCCTGCTTCCCAACTCTAACGCAGCTCCCCAGAGGCAACCGTTCTTAACTTTTTCTTCTGGTTTTTACTATTACTTTTCTACATAACATACTTATGTTGCTGTATCTTAATTTTTCCATTTTATTATTTATTTATTTATTCTTTTAGAGATGAGGTCTCCCTCTGTTGCGTAGGCTGGAGGAGTGCAGTGGCATGATCATTGCTCACTGTAACCTTGAACTCCTGGGCTCAAGTGATCTGCCGCAGCCTCCTGAATAGCTAGGACTATAGGTGTGCACCACCACACCTGGCTAATTTTTATTCTTTAAAAAATTTTTTTGGTAAAGACAGGGTCTTGCTCTATTGCTCAGGCTGGTCTCAAACTCCTGGACTCCAGCTATTTTCCTGCCTCGACCTCCCAAAGTGCTGGGATTACAGGCATGAGCCACCATGCCTGGCCAATTTTTCTATTTTAGATATTATCTGTCAACTTCCTGTTACGCTTTTTCCCCTGGCTTCCCCTTCTCTAATCCTCCCAATATAATTCTATCACAGGTTTGGTTCAAATTGGTATTCAGTTTTTATGTTATTAAGACCGTGTAAATATTGTTCACGGTTGAGCCAAGGATTGTACTATTATATTTTATTTCGTTTGTAACTTTTGGGTTTTGGGGGTAAATAATTGCCTTATAGTTTTTCATTTGCTTAATTTTCTATGTACTTATCTTTAATTCTTCCCACATTTCCAACAGTCTCTTAGTACAGTTTTCTACATGGTTAAATGTACCACATAATTTCCATTTTCCCTTTTTTTCCTTTGAGACTTTACTTCTGAGACCCTCTGTCCTCCTCTTCAATCTCAACTGGTTGGTCTCTTTCAACTCTTCTGTTTTCGATTTCACCTGTCATATTTTTAATTTCCAAGAGTCTTTTTTCTTATTCTCTGCTTGTGACTTTTCATACCATATGTTTGTAGATATAATCTTCTCATCTCTGAATGTTATTTAGGTTTTTCCCTGAAGTTTTCTTCAATTTTCTGTTTTTGTTTCCTCTGGTTTCCTTTTTTCCCCTTTTGTTTTGATATTTTGTCTTTCTTTTTGGAGGCTTTCCTTCAATGTTTAGTGATATGTAGCTGTTTTTTCATACTTGACAATGAGGCATTAAAAAACTGATTGAATAGCCTAAGGTCATTTTGGTGACCCTAAGTGTTGCATGATTAGATGGTGTGCTAGTTTTGTTGTGGAACTTAAAAATATCAGTATTTGTAGTTCTTTTTGTTTTGTGGGGCAATTACTAATTTTTTTTTTCCAGAGAAGAATCCATCCATCTCCTACCTGGGAGTGGGAGTGGTGGGAAGAGCAATATAAGCCTGGTTGCCATTATTCTAGGGGCTAGGACAGGGATGGGGCTAGAGAGCCATACGCCTTCGTAGGCAGAGTTTTACTTGACTCCCTGTTTTCCCTTAGGAGCCTCAACTTGTCCACTTTTATGCCTAGTCTCCCTGAAGTTGAAAGCCTCTGATTCAAATTTCACAGAAAATAAACGTGTCTCCTGCAGTTGGGACAGGAAAGGACAGTCATCCAGCTGCATAGGATGTGTGTATGTGTTGGGGGGTGGTTCTTATCACTGCTTTATTAAGAGTCTTTCAACCTCAATTTTAACCCCATACCTCACCCCTGCTGTAGCAGCTGGTGCCTCCCGGTGTTGAAGCTGCCTAGGATTTTGAAGGGCCACCTCGCTTGCTTCTCAGCATTTTCTCCCTTGGAAGGGACTTACACTTCAGTTTCTTTTCACTGTTCCCTACAGAGTGGACTTAGACTTCCATAAATGTGTTTTTCAGTCTTTTAAAAATATACTTTCTGTTTCCTTAACACAGTGGCACACTGTGTCTTCTGATTTGTTTTTTTTCCCACATCTCAACATATTATGGTAGCTGCTCAGTAAATATTGGTGTTTGCCCAGTAAAATCTTATTTTCCTGCTCTTGGCTTTTGTTCCTCCAAGTTTCTCTGAAGAAAGGAAACCCTAACCATTTCACTTCCTTAGTGTCCTAGAATGTGCAGAGGAAGTCAGTATTTTGCTCCCAGAAGCAGAGCAGCCTAAGATTCTCTTCCTATTTTTACATGGTCTGCCCTATCTCCAGTAGAGGGGTAGGTGACTGGGCATTATCAGCTTCTGCCTTTGTTCAGATTCTTGTTTTAGAAAAGGACAGTATTTTTGTTGTCTTAAAAGTGAAGAGTTTCCTGGTTTATGTATTGGTTCTTTGTTGGAACTCAGTGTAAGGAACCCAGAATTATAACTTGCCAAACAAGAGACTAAATCACAGTGAGTCCTACAAGAAAAGAGCTATCTGTAAAGTCCTGGAGATATTTAATAATAAAGACACTGGAGTAGAAGTTAAATAGTCACCACAATGTTTTTAATAGCTAGAGAATAAAAACCAGAAATGACTATTAGGTGACTTCAATATTTATCAGTAATAGACTGGTAAATAAAATAAATACAGTCATTAGAAAGAATAAGATGGATATCTAAATGCTGTATGGAAGTATCTCCAAGATATATTTTTAAATTTAAAAAATGCAACATATTGTTTATAATATCCTTCTATCTGTTTTTTTTACAAAACATATACACAGACATGTATTAGCATAGGGCATTTCTGGCAGGATATACAAGTAACTTTACAGTAGTTGCCTCTGGAACAGAGTCTAGAGAGCTAAAGCAAAAAAGAACGGTACTTTTTGGTATATATCCCTTCATGTAATTTACTTTTTTTTACCATATGCATATTATTTTCAATTTTAAAAATTGTTGATTAATACAATCATAAAATACAATTTTTTTGAAAAAGCTTAGAAATAGAATATACTGGGAGCATGGCACCAAAACTCAATCAAGTAACATTTCATTCTTGACTTATTATCTAGAATAATTTGTAGTTGTGGCTAATAGAGTAAAGAATAACATTAAAATCCAAAATCTTTACATGGCCTTAAAGGCCCTCTTTGGCCTCTTCTACCAGTCTTCCCCTGTAGACTTTGCTCTAGCCCCACTCACCTCCTTACTGTTCCTCAAACATGCCAATCACTGCCTGAAGGCCTTTGCCCTTCTGCTTTTGCTACCTGGAGCCTCTTAGTTATGCACAGGGCATACTTCCTTTTACTTTCTTTGAGTTTTTGCTCAGGGGCCTTCCTCAGCTTCCATATAAAAAAACATTGTGGCAGAGTGTCTAAGTTCAGGCTGCTATAACAGAAATACCATAGACTGGGTGACTTTAACAACAGAAATTTATTTCTCACAGTTCTGGAGGCTGGGAAGTCCAAGATCAAGACACCAGCCCTCAGTTCCGAGTGAGGGACTGCTTCCTGGTTATGTCCTCACATGGTGGAGAGAGAGATCATCCCTCTCTATCTCTTCTTATAGGGGCATGAATCCAATCATGAGCTCTCCACCATCATGACCTAATTACCCCCCAAAGGCCCTACCTCCAAATGCTATCACATTGGGGATAAAGGTTTCAACATATGAATTTTAGGGGGACTCAAACATTCAGTCCATTGTACAGAGTAACCTCCACCATCACTGTAGCCCCTTCCTTACCCTGCTTTATTTTTCTTCATTTGTGTGTGTGTGTAATCTTATCACCACCTAATTATTTTATGTGTGTGTATGTGTGTGTGTGTGTGTCTGTGTATTCCTCAAGGGCAGAGACTTTGTCTGTTTTACTGTTATATCCCCAGTGCCTAGAACAGAGCCTGACACATAGTAAATGTCCAATAAATATTTAATAAATGAAAACTGAACAGTGGAAACTTTTGAATATGGTGCCTGTTTTAAATTTTGAAAAGATACATGACATTTATATCATGTAGACAAAGCTTTAAGTTTCTTCTGGCAAGCTCTTACCCTTCAGTGAAACTTTTAAATGGTTAATTTTTTTTGGCAGAGCAAGAATATGATCCTGGACCAAGCCTTTAAATATATAACAGAATTGAAAAGGCAAAATGATGAACTCCTGCTTAATGGAGGAAACAATGAACAAGGTAAGGATTTGGAGATTCTCACTTTTTGTTGTTATTTAAATGTTTAGGCCTTTGTGTCACAGTGAAACTTACATTAGGATATAGAAGGCTTTTTTGCCCCAAAACATTATTAAGACCTTGTATTCAATAGGTCCAGAAGAATAGTGTTGCAAATACATTCATTTTAATTTAACTCTCTTCCTTCCTCTATGAGCAACTCTAATCTTGCAGGCATACGTAATTTTGATTTTGTACTCTTCTGGGGAACTCATATTTGCCTAACTTATGAGACTTAATACTAAATCTCCTTTATTCCAGTTTTATCCTACAGCAAGGGGGAGTTCTGTTCAGTGTAACTTAAAAGCAAGATTAGGATATGCCTGTGCCAGGACTTAACTGTGCATTAACTGAAAAGGCCAAAACATTCAGTTCATAATTGTTTATATTGTGTGTAATGTGTGCATCAAAATGCCTGATCATTTAATGATATTTGACTTCTAGATAGAGGTGACTTTTTTTAATGCTGTCCAGTGAGTTCTGTTTTTCCACCAGTTTTGGAGAGAAGATTTCCCTATAGCAGCTGAAAAGAAAAACATCCCAGGCAAGTGTAAAGCTCAGGGTAGTAGGCCAGTTTGAATCGTCTTTTATTTATGGCTCTGACAAGAGCAGAGAGAGAATTTCCTGTGACAACTCAGGAGGCCACCTTAAAAGGAGAGAGAAAAGGCAGACTTTGCTGAGGCAGGGAGAGTGCCGGGCTGTGTTTATTGTGATGGATGGGAAGGATATTGGAGGTCAACTCAGCATTCTCTTCATTTACTTTTAGTTAAACAGCCACTTACCCCTCACCTGGGCCAGCTGTCTTTTGTGGTGCAGGTCCTTTTTTGCAATGCTGTCAGATGGTTAGATACATAATATATGTTTGGTAACCATTTTGAGGCATTCCACAAAAGGGATGGATGGTAAGGCCAAAAGGAGTAGATTTTTCTAATGAAGGCTCCATTGATTTCGAAGCACATAGGCTGAGGCAATCAAGTTACCTTTGGGGAAAGGGAAACTACTGAAAAAATACAAGTTGCGTGGGGCTCATAAAAAGCTGACCAGCCAGGCCAGGGGTTGGGGCAGCACCTGAGGCAGCTTACATCTGGCTATTTGTCATCTCTTTCGCGATCATTATTTCTCTGGTTCTTTTTTTGTGCATCTGCACTATCTGCTCTATCCTCTTTTTTCTTCCCAGCAGCTTCCTCTGCACACTCATTGTCCACATGTACGGTGGTCAAAGCAATGGCCTTGGTGTCAGGTCCACCTGGGTTTGAGTCTCAGCTTCATTTACTCGCTCAGTACCCTTTGGCCTGTTACTTAACCTCTCCAAGTCTCAGTCTCCCATTCTTAAATGAGAGTGATCATAGTGTCTACCTGGCCGACTTTAGGAAAATTATGTAACTACTCTGAGCCCATTTCTCACATCTAAAAATGGTGATGATAGGTAGTTCCCATCTTAGGGTTCCTATGAGGATTGAAAGAGATGATACAAATACAGCACTAAACTAAAGCCTAGCACATAGTAAATGCTTGATAAATGTTAGCTGTTATCATCATCATTATTGTTATTATTATTAAATGAGACAGTATATGAAAAGTGCCAAGCAATAAATGTGCAATGAGAACAGTGATCATTATTACTTGGTCCATAAAGTCCATGGCACACTGGCATTTTTCTTTTGTCTCTTAGTTCAAATATCTGAGAAAAATAATCTGCTAGTCTCAGCTTATCCTTGTTGGAATGGAACTTTTTGTTTCAGGCTACCTCATAGGGCGTTATTAGCCTTGAGGTTTGGCTGCTTTTGGTGGGGGATAGATTAGAGTACTCACCACTATGCATGGCAGATGGGGACATATGAGGTCACAGAGCACAATACCAGCAGCCAAGTCTGCCCCATTAGTAGGACCTGTGGGTTGAGCTGTCTCCCTTAGAAAGGAGTAGGGCTGTGACAGACGCCTTCACTGTTCCGTAGCGTATCTGCATTGGCCCTACCACCGCAAATGCGGGTTCCATCGTATATGCTTTCGTTGCTGCTCTACCACTTTGCTTCTTACACATTCTTGTTCCTTTCAGTCTCCATGGTTTCAAAGGGTAAAATAGAAGGTAAAGCCATTTATAAAAAGAGAATATCTATTACCACCACAGGTAATGTTAGCTGTTGCAGCATTTAAATGGTCTTATATTAATAATTCAGTGTTATTTTCCTAATACATTGCCATGATATCAATATGTCTTCTCTTGCTTTACCTATGTGGCTGCCCTATTGGAAATTTTTGCATTAGGAATTTTGAGATTTCTACCTTTTGAGTAAATTTTCAGTTGTTGACCTTTAAAGATTTACACTTTTAAAAGGAAGGGATAGGGTTTTGAGATACCATTCTAAAAAAGAAGAAAGAAGTTGTATTAGAAAAGAGCTAAAGATTCTCAGTTGAGGTATTTAGAATGCTAGAATTAGAATTCAGTAGTTTAGTGCACAGTTCTTTCCTAAGTATTATAAATACTGACATTCACCAGTATTTTTAATTTTTATTTTTAATATTATAGCTGAAGAAATTAAAAAGCTACGGAAACAACTGGAAGAAATCCAAAAAGAAAATGGCCGATATATTGAATTACTGAAAGCAAATGACATATGCTTATATGATGACCCTACAATCCACTGGAAAGGAAATCTTAAAAACTCAAAGGTCTCTGTTGTTATTCCTAGTGACCAGGTTCAGAAAAATATCATTGTTTATTCCAATGGGAGTCAGCCTGGTGGAAACAGCCAGGGAACAGCTGTTCAGGGGATAACCTTTAATGTTGGTCATAATTTACAAAAGCAAACTGCCAATGTGGTGCCAGTACAGAGGACTTGCAATCTTGTGACTCCTGTGTCTATTTCTGGAGTTTACCCTCCTGAAAACAAGCCATGGCATCAGACTACAGTTTCTGCATTAGCTACCAACCAGCCTGTTCCTCTTTGTCTTCCTGCTACCATTTCTGCTCAAAATATTCTTGAGCTTTCCACCTCTGAAAGCGAATCGAGTGTGCTTGGTGCCACTAGTGGCTCACTGATTGCTGTTCCAGTTGGTCCTGAACCTCATCAACATCGTTCCTTGCACACATGTTTAAATGATCAAAATTCTTCTGAAAATAAGAATGGACAAGAGAGCCCCAACTTATTGAAGAAAACACCCCGTTGTGCTATAAGCATTCCCCCCAGTTCCTCAGCAGCTGCTACTAAAGTGCACCATGGAAACAAGTCCTGCCTGAGCATACAGGACTTCAGAGGTGATTTTCAAAACACCTTTGTTGTTTCAGTTACCACCACAGTCTGCTCCCAGCCTCCTGGATCTGCAGGTGATTCTTCTCCAGTGAGCATTAGCAAGAGTGCAGACTCGACAAGTACAACCACAGTGGTGGCACCATCTGCCCCTGGAGTAGGGAAGACCACTGCTCCCGTAAGCACTCTTTCTGCAAACCCTTTGGACAATGGTTGGACTCTTTCTTGTTCTTTGCCTTCTTCAAGTGTTAGTGCTTCAGATTTGAAAAACATTAATAGCCTTACCCGAATTTCTTCAGCTGGAAACACACAGACAACATGGACTACTTTGCAACTGGCGGGAAACACTATTCAGCCCTTAAGCCAGACACCATCTTCCGCAGTGACTCCAGTATTAAATGAGTCTGGTACTAGCCCTACCACAAGCAACCACAATAGACATGTGGCTTCAGGCATCAACTTGAATAGTTCCTTTCCAGCAGATGGGCAGCCAGTTGAGCAAGTAGTTGTAACCTTGCCTTCTTGTCCATCTCTACCTATGCAGCCACTAATTGCCCAGCCACAAGTTAAATCTCAGCCTCCAAAAAATATCCTTCCACTGAATTCAGCAATGCAAGTGATTCATATGGCTCAGCCAGTTGGCCCAGCTGTGAATGCAGCTGCAGCTAATCAAAATGTTATCATTCTTCAGCCACCTAGCACCACCCCATGCCCAACAGTGATGAGGGCAGAGGTTCCCAACCAAACAGTAGGTCAGCAGATAGTAATCATACAGGCAGCTAATCAGAATCCTTTGCCACTCCTCTCTGCTCCACCTCCTGGTTCTGTTCGGCTCCCTGTCAATGGAGCCAATGCTATAATAGGGTCTAATAATCCAGTGCAAAATGTTTCAACCCCACAGACTTTTGGAGGAAAGCATCTTGTCCACATATTACCAAGACCTTCATCTTTATCAACATCTAATTCAACCCAAACTTTTTCTGTTGCTATGTCAAACCAACAACAGCCTCAAACCATTTCTTTAAATGGGCAGCTCTTTGCTTTGCAGCCTGTGATGTCTTCATCAGGAACTACAAATCAAACCCCTATGCAAATTATTCAACCCACCACCAGTGAAGATCCAAATACCAATGTTGCCCTGAATACATTTGGTGCTTTGGCCAGCCTCAATCAAAGCATATCACAGATGGCTGGGCAAAGCTGTGTACAATTGTCTATTAGCCAGCCTGCCAATCCTCAAACTGCTGCAAATAGTCAAACCACCCCAGCTAACTGTGTTTCTTTAACAACAACTGTAGCACCTCCCATGACAACAGATAATTCAGCCACACTACCCAGTACTTATAATCTAGTGACTACCCCCTCAGTGAACACGGTCACTTGTTTGCCATCTAATGTGAAGTCAAAAAGGTTGAATAAGAAGCCAGGTGCCAAGAAACACTTAGCAGCAAACAAGTCAGCATGTCCCCTGAATCCAGTCAGAGATGTGAGCAAGTTAGACTGCCCCAGCACTGAAGGCTCAGCAGAGCCACCCTGTAATGATGGACTGCTGCAAAGCTTCCCTGTTGTGTTGTCATCTGTCCCTGGGTCCCAGGCAAACAGTGTGAGTGTTTCTGCTTCAGATTCTTTGGACGTTATAAATTCTGAATCAGTAATACCTGAATCTGTATCCAAATCTAAGTCACCAGAAGAGTCCAGCTCACCTTCCCAAGAATCTGTAACAAGTGAACATTTTGCAATGGCCCCAGCAAAATTCAAAGATTCTACCCCCAATTTGCGACGAGAGACATCTCAGGATAGATCACCAACTAGTTTAGCATTATCAGATGCTGCCAAATCCTGCACTTCAACAAATGTGTTGATTCCATCTCCAAATGATCCTCACATTTTGGTTTCTCAGGTTTCTGGTTTGTCATCTACCACAAGCACTACAAATACTGACTGTGTTTCTGAGGTAGAAGTCATTGCTGAACCTTGTAGAGTTGAGCAGGATTCATCAGATACAATGCAAACCACAGGTCTCTTAAAGGGGCAAGGTTTAACTACATTGCTATCTGATCTTGCTAAAGAAAAAGACTGTCAGAAATCATCTCTTTCAGATCAAATGGATCATCCTGACTTTTCTTCAGAAAATTCTAAAATAGTTGATTCAAGTGTTAATCTACATCCCAAACAAGAACTGTTACTGATGAACAATGATGACAGAGATCCACCACAGCATCATTCCTGCCTCCCTGATCAGGAGGTCATTAATGGTTCTTTGATCACCAGTAGGCAGGCTGACTCTCCCATGTCAACCAGCTCTGGTAGTAGTCGTAGTTTCTCAGTTGCATCCATGCTTCCTGAAACAACTAGAGAGGATGTGACCAGCAATGCAACAACTAATACGTGTGACAGCTGTACCTTTGTAGAGCAAACTGATATTGTAGCTCTTGCAGCAAGAGCCATTTTTGACCAGGAGAACCTTGAGAAGGGAAGAGTTGGCCTCCAGGCTGATGTAAGGGAAGTTACTTCAAAGCCTTCTGAAGCATCGTCTTTAGAGGGAGACCCACCTTTCAAATCACAGATACCTAAAGAGAATGGCACAGGACAGGCAGAAGCAACACCAAATGAATTTAATTCTCAAGATTCAATCGAAGCAACCGTGGATAGGCCCATTGAGAAACCAAGTTGTTCTCTAGGAATTAAAACACCAAATGCTTCTTTACAGGCTTCAACATCTCAGCCACCAAGCATCACCAGTTTAAGTGTGAATAATCTTATTCATCAGAGCAGCATCAGCCATCCTCTGGTCAGCTGTGCGGGTTTATCCCAAACTTCAGAGCAAACAACTGTTCCTGCAACGGTTAATCTGACTGTGTCGTCTAGCTCCTATGGCAGTCAGCCTCCTGGACCATCTCTGATGACCGAATATTCCCAAGAACAGCTAAATACTATGACTAGTACCATACCAAATTCACAGATTCAAGAGCCACTCTTAAAGCCAAGTCATGAAAACCGTAAAGATTCTGCCAAGCGTGCTGTCCAAGATGACCTTTTACTGTCTTCAGCTAAACGTCAAAAGCATTGTCAGCCGGCCCCACTCAGGCTTGAAAGTATGTCACTGATGAGCAGAACTCCAGACAGCATTTCTGATCAAACTCAAATGATGGTTAGTCAGATTCCCTCCAACTCTTCAAACTCAGTTGTGCCTGTTAGCAACCCAGCACATGGAGATGGCCTTGCACGATTATTTCCACCTGGTAACAACTTTGTGGCCCCTGCATTGAGGCAAACTGAAGTTCAGTGTAGTTCTCAGCCTTCAGTTGCTGAGCAGCAGCAAACCCAGGCAAGTCAACATCTACAGGCCCTGCAACAGCATGTTCCAGCTCCGGGGGTATCTCACCTTCATAGTAACCATCTCTACATAAAGCAGCAGCAGCAGCAACAGCAAGCAGGGCAGTTAAGAGAGAGGCATCACTTATATCAACTGCAGCATCATGTACCTCATGCAGATAGCTCTGTCCACTCTCAGCCCCATAATGTCCACCAACAGAGGACTCTGCAACAGGAAGTTCAGATGCAGAAAAAGAGGAATCTTGTTCAGGGCACTCAGGCCTCTCAGCTTTCCTTACAACCGAAGCATCATGGAACTGACCAATCCCGACCCAAGAGTGGTCAGCCACATCCCCACCACCAACAGATGCAGCAACAAATGCAGCAGCACTTTGGAAGTTCCCAGCCAGAGAAGAGCTGTGAAAACCCTTCAACTAGCCGGAACCACCATAACCATCCCCAGAACCATCTCAGTCAAGATATTATGCACCAGCAGCAGGATGTTGGAAGCAGACAGCAAGGCTCAGGGGTTTCTTCTGAACATGTATCTGGGCATAATCCAATGCAGAGGCTTTTGACATCGAGAGGCTTAGAGCAGCAAATGGTGTCCCAACCAAGTATTGTGACTAGACCTTCAGACATGACCTGTACTCCACATAGGCCGGAGAGAAATAGAGTTTCAAGTTATTCTGCTGAGGCACTCATTGGAAAGACATCTTCTAATTCAGAGCAGAGAATGGGTATATCAATTCAGGGTTCCAGAGTTTCAGATCAGCTTGAAATGAGAAGCTATCTTGATGTTCCTAGAAATAAGAGTTTGGCTATTCATAATATGCAGGGTCGTGTGGACCATACTGTAGCCTCAGATATCCGCCTTTCTGATTGTCAGACATTTAAACCAAGTGGAGCCAGTCAACAGCCCCAGAGTAATTTTGAAGTACAGTCTTCAAGAAATAATGAAATAGGTAACCCTGTATCCTCATTGAGGAGTATGCAGTCCCAGGCTTTTCGAATCAGTCAAAACACTGGCCCACCACCAATCGACCGTCAAAAGAGATTACCTTACCCACCAGTTCAGAACATCCCAACAGGAAATGCTATTCCACCAAGGGACAGTGAAAATACATGTCACCAAAGTTTCATGCAGAGTTTACTTGCCCCTCACCTTGGTGATCAGGTCATTGGGAGCCAGAGACCACTCTCAGAACATCAGAGGAATACACAGTGTGGTCCATCCTCTGCAATTGAGTACAACTGTCCTGCAACTCATGAAAATGTCCACATTAGAAGAGAGAGTGAGAGTCAGAACAGGGAAAGTTGTGACATGTCTTTAGGTGCAATTAACAACAGGAATAGCACCTTGAATATTCCCTTTTCAACTTCCTCTTCTTCAGGAGATATTCAGGGTCGAAACACAAGTCCCAATGTTTCTGTACAGAAATCCAATCCCATGAGGATTACTGACAGTCATGGGACCAAGGGCCACATGAACCCTCCAGTCACAACCAACATGCATGGGGTTGCAAGGCCAGCTTTGCCACATCCCTCTGTGTCTCATGGAAATGCCGATCAAGGGCCTCCTGTACGCCAAGCTAATTCTTCAGTTCCTCAGAGATCAAGGCATCCCTTGCAAGACAGCAGTGGTTCCAAAATTCGTCAGCCTGAAAGGAATCGTTCTGGAAACCAAAGACATAGTAATGTCTTTGATCCAAGTCTTCCCCATCTTCCTCTTTCTACCAGTGGCAGTATGATTCTTGGACGTCAACAACCTGCTGCAGAGAAAAGAGGAAGTATTGTTCGTTTCATGCCTGATAGCCCACAAGTACCTAATGATAATTCAGGTCCTGACCAGCATACGCTATCACAGAATTTTGGTTTTCCTTTTATTCCTGAGGGTGGCATGAATCCACCAATAAATGCTAATACTTCTTTCATTCCACAGGTTACTCAACCTAGTGCCACTCGAGCGCCAGCCCTCATCCCAGTAGATCCCCAAAATACCCTGCCCTCCTTCTATCCCCCGTACTCTCCTGCCCATCCTACACTGTCCAATGATATCTCCATCCCCTATTTTTCTAATCAAATGTTCTCAAATCCCAGCACAGAGAAGGTAAACAGTGGAAGTTTAAATAACCGATTTGGATCAATTTTATCTCCTCCCAGACCTGTTGGCTTTGCTCAGCCAAGTTTTCCTCTTCTTCCTGATATGCCACCAATGCACATGACCAACTCTCACTTATCCAATTTTAATATGACATCTTTGTTTCCAGAAATAGCTACAGCTCTTCCTGATGGCTCAGCAATGTCACCTTTGCTTACAATAGCAAACTCCTCTGCCTCTGACTCTTCCAAGCAGTCCTCAAACAGACCTGCCCACAACATAAGCCATATTTTGGGTCATGATTGTAGTTCAGCTGTTTAAATACCAATAAACTAAACATAAAGGTAACGGGTAAGATTACAGATGTATTTGTGTGTGCATGCACACATACATGTACATGAGGAGAGGGGTTGTGTGTGTGTCTTTGTGTTTGTATAATCAATTTTACTTGTTAGCTTCTGAATGTAGGGAAGCCATGTCAGAGAGGATGCAAATACTGGGTTGTCAAAAATAAGTTATCTTTCATTTTTAACTTCATGGCATGCTTTTTTATTTTCCAAGCATATTTGCATTTCCAAGTTGATTTGTAATCTTATATTCCCTAAATACGAATCATGTGGAAGTTGGGGGAGATCATCTAGCATGTGCTGGGTAGTAGGGAGGAGCCTAGATTTTAAACTTAATTGTTGATAATTTCTAGAATAGATAGTTGAGATAGATGAGTGGCTATCCAAAAATATAGGCAACTTGATAAAACACAGTGGCTCATAACCAAATGCTGGCTAATGTCAACATGTTGAACAGTTTCTTACCCATGGCAGATATTGAACTGATGTTGAATTGAAAGTCTGTAGTTAAAATCAAGCAGTTAACAAATAAATGAATTGTTTAATCAGCCTTTATTCCCAAGGGTTGGTTTAGGTAGAGGCTTCTTTCTTAATTATAACAATCCATAAATTATCTGAATTCCATGTCTTATTCTTTAAATTCTTTAATGTGCCAAGATCCTTTAAAGCAAAGGTCTTCCTCAGACAATTAGCCTTAAAAATAGAAAGCTAAGAAGTAAAGGTCATAAATGTTCTCCATTTTGTACTTCCATTTTACATCAGGTCATAAGGATAAAAGCAGTTATATTGTGGAGTTTTACATGGGTTCAGTTAACTAGTGGTGTTTCGTCAATTGAGTTTTGATTTAATATTCTCTTCATTCTGTTTATTTGATCTTGAAATGAATTCTTTTAAATATTAGGATCGATCAGTAAATAGTGTGTTTGGAATCTACATATTTGAGCCTTACTTTTAAGATATTTCTGACTAGAGTTTCAAGCTCTGTCAGTATTTTAATTTACTGATGGTATTTATATTTTTAAATATGGCATTGTATATTGCATTATTATTCTTCATTACAGAATTATAATGAGAAGATGAATTTGTTCATTATTTTTCTTGTTGGTAGATGTGAAATGGTGCTTCAAAAAAATGGTCTTTATATATGTCCGTGTGTGTGTGTGTGTGTTTGTGTGTGTACACAGACAGATTTTTCAAGTATAAACTGGCCCTTTAAAGATAGGCCTGCCATCTGAAAATAGAAAATTGAAACCTGAGACCCGATAAAAGTATAGAGAAACTTAATGTAGGGAAGAGTTTTTAAAAGCCCCACTGAAGTTAATAGCAAATTTAAAAACACATATATTAAAATTTGAATACCTTAAAAACCTAAGAAAATAACAGTATACACTCATTTTCTTAAACCCATTAAGCCCATTACTTTTTTTTGTTGTTATATTCTGCCAAAAAAATGGGATAGGGTGGGAGGGATGCATGTAAATTGTTCTGTCTGCTCTATTAACAAAATGAACACAAGGACCAGCTTTTTTTTTGTTTTTTTCATCATAAAAAAGCCTCCTAAGGCCTGGTCAGAGCAGTTAACTCCAGTGAATACCTCTTCTAAAGACTCAGCAAAAGGGTCAGTTGTGCCTCTTTAACTGTTCTTACCAAACTTTCCTATCTTTTTCTGCTGCTAACTAAAGCAGCTTCTTGGGGGCAAAAAAAAAAAAAAAAAATTGTAAACAAGAAAAACCTATATTTTCTTCCTTCAAAATGGTCTTGGGGAAGAATAGGAGAGCTTCATGAATAAGTTACTTAAAGACAACAGATAAAACACAGTAGTCAAAACTTTTTATTGAGGAAAAAAGTGACATTTATGACTTGGTTTTTAATTCTCTTAACTGAATTTTAAGCTTTAACATTCAAGTTTTCTTTTTTTCAAGTTTGGATTACTGCCAATTTCAAGAAGGGCAGTTTTCTGTGTGTTTGGCTATTATCTTCCCTCCCTCTCTCTTCTCTCTCCCCTCCCCTCCTCCCCTCTACCCCGACCCCACCCCCACCCCAATGCACACCCCCCCAACAGCAGCTGTTGAGTTCTGAAGGACTGGGGACTGCTAGGTATAGTTGAAATTAAGGTTACAGGCTAAGGAGAAGCTCAATTTGAACATTGCAACACGGAGGTCTGAAAGCCTGCTACTTTCAGATATTTCTGTTGCAGTGACTCTATTTTCCTGCTCAGCTATGTTCAGAGATCATTTGCATTTCTCAGAGCTTTCATTCCAACAGTATAACATTTTGATTTTGATTGAGTCTCAGTAAGTCTTATTTGATCATCTGAAGAAAGATGTGACCATCTGCAAATAATTAGGCCCCTGCTTACTTGTAGCTCTAATTATTTTACACGTGTGCATGTATATGTAAGAGTTCATTTCATATATGGGCTCAATTCTGAAAGTGTTCAGACTATAGTACTCTTATTTTATTTAAAAGCACGAGTATATGAGATTTACTAGCAGTATTAAGCATTTGATAATTAGAGCTATATAATTTCTGGGAGGAAATTTATTATATAATATCTAATGGTATCTGGATATAATTTTGGTAAAGCAATGGCAGAAAACTTAGTCAATTTTGGTTGTAAGGAATGTAATGTTATCCTTGGCTAACTAATATATGACTATAGAAAGTAAAACCAGTTCCACAGATAATTTTGTGACTTCTGGAAATACACAAAGTTATGTCTGAGTCATAAGTGAGAATCATTGATTGAATCATTTCTCTTTGTCTTTTTTAAAGCATTATTGATCACATATAATCAGTTATAGAAACTGGATGATTCCTCTCAACATTTAACAATAACTTCTAATGAAGTAAAAAATTTCAGATTTCTCTTCATGTATAAGCTGGGTTTTTTTTTTGGTTTTTTTTTGTTTTTTTTTGAGACAGGGTCTCCCTCTGTTGCCCAGGCTAGAGTACAGTGGCATCATCATGGTTCACTGCAACCTCAAACTCCTGGGCTCACTCGATCCTCCTGCCTCAGCCTCCCAAGTAGCTAGGACTACCCGCGTAGCACGCCTGGCTAATTTTTCTTATTTTTTGTAGAGACAGGGTCTCTCTATTGCCCAGACTGGTCTCAAACTCTTGGCCTCCCAAAGTGCTAGGATTACAGGCATGAGGCACCAAGCCCAGCCTATGTATAAGCTTTTAATGGGTCAATCATAGATGAAAGAAATCCAGTTTGATGGTATTTCTTTTTTGTGTGTGGAAAATACAAGTTGCTTTGAGATGGCTTATATGTTGTTTTATACCACTTCAGTAAATTTATTTTTGTTTTTATTGTAAGACCTCTTGAAGTACAAGAGATGGCATCTTTTTTTGTGGGAATTCCACAGTGATCGTGTTTCATGAAATTTAACATATGAGAACTGTGAAAGAAAAAGGAGGAATTGTTCTTTTGCAGCAATTTACAGTCACATATCATGGTTATGTTGAACTGCAACAAAGATTAAGTTTTAAAAATTAACCTTCCTAAAACACAAAATTAAGTGTTTTAAAGACAATTCATTTGCCTT
Organism: Daubentonia madagascariensis; assembly: GCA_023783475.1. Lineage (NCBI taxonomy): Eukaryota > Metazoa > Chordata > Mammalia > Primates > Daubentoniidae > Daubentonia > Daubentonia madagascariensis. The sequence goes on along the minus strand of JAKFHU010001631.1, from coordinate 11,556,842 downwards.
TTTCTTGCCTTCTAACATTAGCAATTTCATGGAGAGGCTAAAACTTATACTCCAGAAAATATGGAAACACATTTTAAAAGGGAGTAAAATTTTAAAATTTTGAGAAAAGGTAAAATATTATTAATATACATCTTCTTAGCTTTATCCTCCCTACATAGGTACTTAGGCTCTTATTTTCTTCCATCTACTCCATTTCAAATAAGGGGGAGGAAGCCTGGTCATTTCCTTAGGATGATTACTCCATTGCCTTGAAACATTTATTGGACCCACCATCTCTTAGATCAGCATGTGGTGGTGAATCATATTCCCAAATCAGTGATTCCCAATTCCTGGCTTTGGGAACCACTATGCTGCCTATTCTCTTAAAGGGCAACAACAATTTCTCAAAAAAAAATTTGTTCAAAATTGATTTAAAATATTTCAATGTGCCATAGCTCTGTCTCTTGGTTTGGTGGACTTGTTTTTTCCCATGGAGGAATGAAGAAAGGCAAAAGTGGCACCAAAATGAACCAACTTTGGGCTGATATCTTTAGGAGTCTTGAAGTCATTGTTGTAATTCTGTTATCTGTATACATGCTGTCTTTGCCTGGAGGTAATGTGCCTGTGGCTGTGTACATCCACAGGGCAACAGTAATAGCCAACAGCCAGATGATCTAGTGTGAAGTTAATCTGTGAGGGATGATTTTATACCTATATGCAAATGAAAGGCAGAAGTTAGTTTCTTCTCAAGATGCCTTTTTTGGCTGAATGTTACTATTTTTCCTTCCCCAGAGTTTGACAGAAAAGGGTTCTTTTTTGGACTTAACTTTATTCTCTCTGCATTCTACTCTTCCGTGTAGGTCTCTACTAGAATGAAACGTAGAGAGTGTTTCTACTAGAGTCTGTGCAGGGACACAAAGTGTAGATTGAGATAGTCCAGACACGCTGGTGAGAAGCCCAAGGACCTTGCTGGATGGACACAGAGCTTCTACATCTGCCCACATGCCTCTACTCTGGTACTGCACTTTATCTGAAACTGTGCCTCTCCTCTGGTCCTTAGACCAGCTATTAGAACATATCACTCACCCACTCCTCTGTTATAGCACAGGACCAGCCGGGATGGTACATGCCGTGTAATCAAACACCTCCTGGAAGACAAGTACAGCTGATGTTTCTCACTGTTGCCTTATCATTCTCTGAGCCATCTTTGATGCTGATCTTTTAAAAAACACTTTACTAGTTAGTAGCAAAACTCCTTTTAAACTCAGAGCTTGTGTGTGGTGGTCATTTAACATCCTTATTTCTAGATTTACACAAATTGTATCAACTGTAATCTTTTTCTGGCACATGTACGTGGTCAGATGCTTCATAAACATGAGCCAACTTGGGTTGCAAATACTGGGCACAATATCCAAATTGGTGTTATATAGGATGACTGCATAATCTGTCACTAGAGATTTCATGAAACATAGGAGATAACTCTTCATTTGTGATATAACACATTTTTTTGAAAAGATCTTTAGTTTTTTTTCTCAATTATGTGTACAGCTATACACCACACTATGTCATAAGCACTTAAAGTTTGATCCATCCAAATCTCTTCTTCACTTTTCTGAGACTTCTCTGTCCTCCCACCCCTGAAGTCTTGAAATTATTTTTCATCTGTGAGGTCACTGAGGCACTGGACTTGACTATAGTGGTAACCATTAAGGGGCGTTGGACTGTTGATCTTCCAAGAAGAAAGGGACCAGACAGTGTTGTTTAAGATGCTGCAGTTGTGTTACTGTGAAGAAAAGATAGAAAAGATTCACTTCCACTTTCAGCAGGCCATATATATGTATATATACACATATATATATTTTCACTTTGGTAAAAAAAAGTTGAAAAATCTGAGGAGAACACAATTACCTTCACAAATTATTTATAGTTACACTGGGTGAGAAGCTTACGGTAGGGCAGTCACCAGAAAAAAACTAATTTTAGTGCTTTCAATAGTGTAATATTTGTATCTATTACCATGGCAGCAGTGTCTGCTGTGCACTGTGTCCTATTACTGTAAATCATCTGGTTTATAATTCTAATGGAAGCTAATTTGTTTTGTAATGGAATCCAGAGCAGATATGTATAATATGATCAGGATTGTCCTACAGTTGTAAATAAGAATAGGTCCTGTTTATTTTGACATCTTTTTACAAATGCATTGTATTAGGGTGTGAATATTCTGAACCATGCTCTTGTTTAAAGTTTTGAAATTTTTATTGTTAAATGTAACATTTTAATGGTTGTAATAATTATTTGTATAGATATAAATATAGTATTTTATTTAAGAAAATAAACTTTGCATTTTTGCATTGTGAATTCTGTCTTTTCTGATCATTTCATGTGCTACTTCAAACCTGCTACCAAAATGACTTGTCTTACATACTGAAGTATTATATTCAAGTAAATCTTTAAATTTTGCCAACATGTCTGAAAATAATGCCATGACACATTTGCCATAGGGATTGTATCCCTGATCAAACAGTCAACCTCAACTCATAATTATGACCAGAACTATATTGTTAGAACAAACTATGTATCGCTGTACTCATTATAAAAAGTAAAATTAGGATTTCAGATCTGGAAGAGTATTTAGAGATGATACAGTTTAAACTCTCTCTGCATATTTTATAGTGGAGGAAACTGAAGCACAGAACTTTGAGACAAGAGTTCTTTCACTGCTGCTACCCATATCAACTAGTCAAAACTCACAAACGTGAAATTCGAGGGGAAAAAATTGCAGAGGAACTTGTAGAATATAAAACTATGTAAAGTTTAAGTGCCTGTAAGTCAAACAATTAATTGTTTAGGGATAGCCTACAGATGTTAAAATGACAAGAAAATGATAAACCCAAAATTCAGGATACTTCTTTGAAAAGGATGAAGGGGGTAGTGTCAAGGAAGAGTACTTCAAAAATACTGGTAGGTTCTACTGCACTGGGTACCAGATACTCAGGTGTTGGTCTCATTTATGCCTGCAGTCTTTGTCTTATGAATGTATAAAATATATCTGAATATTTTAAAAGGTAAAATGAGGACCTTAGGGATCATTTACTCACGCATGTACTTCGGGAACTTAAAGCTCACAATGTTTTCCTTGACCTAGCTTCTTGGGAGTTCAAATTAAAAATCAGTATTTTGACTGTCAAGTGTTAAGTGTTCTTTCTACTATTGCACACCACCTCCCACACAGATGTCATAGATGTAGCATACATTTTGATTAAACAAGAAGCCCTACTGTGCCATAAAGGATATGATAAACCATAAATATGCAAACACTCTGCTTAAATTCGATCTCCCTAAAAGGAACGTGCAAGTTATAGCAGCTATATACTGTATAATTTTGTTAGCTTTCCAGTTAGGTGTTTGAGGTAAAAGGATTTTAATAGCTTATATCTCTTTGGAAAGCTGTCCAGGGGATTTTCACTTTAAGGTAGCATAGAACACCTAGTAGTAGAACATCAATCTCACTGTAACAACTAGAACCAAAAAATAAATTAATCATACCACAAAGAAAACTTCAAGCCTAAATGGTTTCAGTGGTAAATTCCTCCAAATATCAAAGGAAGAAGTAAAACCAAGCTACCCAAATTCATAAAATAGATACAGAGAGAACACTTCTAAACTTGTTTTGGGAAGTTAACATAACCTTGATATCAAAACCTGTCATGACATTACAGGACAAGAAAATTATAGACCAATATCCCTAATAAACATAAATATGAAAATTATAAACAAAATGTCAGCAAAGTGAATCTAGTGTATAGGAAAAGAATAGTACATCATGACTAAATGGTGTTCAGGAATTCAATGTTGTTTTAACACTTTAAAATTGATTTATGGAACTCATTGTATCAACAGAGTAAAGGAAAAAACCATGTGGTAACTCAAGCAGTTGATAAAATTCAGCATCCATTCATGGTAAAAACTCTGAACAAAATAGGAAGAGACAGGAACATTCTCAATCTGATAAAGCATATCTACAAAAAACTCCACAAACCCACAAAAAGCTAATATCATATTTAGAATACTTTTTTTAAACATATGCATGATTTTGTAACAGCAAAAAGTTGGAAAAAAGACAAGGATGATCATTATTACCAATCTGTTCGACATTATAGTGATATTTCCTGCCAGTGTATTACCAAATACTAAAGCTTCCCACCAAAAACTATAAAATGTTGCTGAGAAATTAAAGGAGACTCAAAAGAAGCAGAAATGACACAATGTCACTAAGATGTTAATTCTCCTCAGATGTATCTGTGGATTCATGCAGTTGCAACTTAAATCACTACAGGTATTTTTCAAGGAGGGTTTACTCTAAAATTATCTAATATTTAATATAATAATTACATTAATATGAAGATCCTAGAACAGCCTAGACCATCTTGAACAAAGTTGGGAAACTTAAACTACCAAAAAATGAGTGTAAAATTTGGTAATTAAAACCATGTGATATTGGCGCAGTGATAGTAGACCAGTGGAAGGAAACAGAAATTTCAGAAATAGATTATACACATAGAGTCACTTGATTGATAACAAGGGTGCCAATTGCATTTTAGAGAGTAAAACATGGTCTTTTCAATAAATTATGCTGGACCAACTGGATATCCATGTACTGTACTAATAGTGATTGTGTTCTTGATCATCATAAACTCACAGTAAAGAAAAGCCAATTCACATTAGAATGTCCTTGACAAAGCAATAAAATTTATTAATATTATTAAATCCTGACTCAAATACACTTCCTTTTAATATTCTTTTTAAACATTCCTTAATATTTTGCATCTGTGGCCACATGGAAAGCAAACACAAAGCACTTCTGTTGTAAACCAAAGTGTAATGGTTAGCTCAAGTAGAAGCACTAGTGCAATGATTTGAATTGTGGGAGGAAATAGTGGCTTTTTTTCATGGAATACTATTTTTAGCTGAAAGAATGACTAAAATCTGTGGTTATTCAGACTCGGGTATTTGGCAGACATTTTCTTAAAAATGGATGAAATGAGCCCATCAGAGTGTTTACCACTGTGAGCTTGGCAGGTTCCCAATAAGACTTCTCTGATGAGATCAGCAGTGATATTAATGAATAGTATATACACATTTTATTAATAATTATATAATGTAATGTGTCAATGTTTAGAATGTTTGTATAATTCAGCGAACCAATATTTTCCAAACAGCAGCCAAGGCATGCTGTTACAAAATCATGCATATGTTAAAAAAAATCCATTTAAGTGCAAGATAGACCAGTGGATTTCAAAGTAACAACACATGAAAAGTTCACTGATATGGTTTCAAATTCCACATTGCAACTAATCTTGGGGAACTACTATTTTGTTGAGTTTTGGTATAGTATCAAAGAAGAATATCTACAATTATCTAAAAGGGCTTCTAAAATGTTCCTCCCTTTCTAACTATATTTCTGTGAGGCTAAATTTTCTTCATATATAGTTATGCACTGTGTAAGGACGTTTTGGTCAACAACAGACTGCATATTCATGATGGTGATCCGACAGGATTATAACAGAGCTGAAGAATTCCTGTTGCCTAGTGACATTGTAACCCTTGTAAGTCCTAGCTCAACTCATTAGTCACGTTTGTGGTGTAAACAAACCTACTGCACTGCCAGTTGTGTAAAAGTATAGCACATACAATTATGTACAGTACATAGTACTTGATAATGATAATCAATGATTATGTTACTGGTTTATGCATTTACTATACCATACTTTTTATCATTATTTTATTTTATTTTTATCATTCTCTTATTGATGAGATGTCGTTATTTTAGAGTGTATTCCTTCTACTTATATAAAAAAAAGTTAACCGTAAAACAGCCTCAGGCAGGTCCTTCAGGAGGTATTCCAGAGGAAGGCATTGTTGTCATAGGAGGCGACAGCTCCCTGCATATTACTGCCCCTGAAGACCTTCCAGTGGGACAAGATGTGGAGGTGGAAGACAGTGATATTGATGATCCTGACCCTGTGCAGGCCTAGGCTAATGTGTGTGTTTGTGTCTTAGTTTTTAACAAAAAATTAAAAAGTAAAAAGAAAAATAAAAAATTTTTAAAATAGAAGAAAGCTTATAGAATAAGGATATAAAAAAAGAAAATATTTTTGTACAGCTGTACCATGTGTGTTTTAAGCTGTTTTATTACAAATGAGTCAAAAACTTTAAAAAACTAAAAAGTTTATAGGGTAAAAAGGTTACTGTAGGCTAAAGTTAATTTATTATTGAAGAAGAAAGATTTTTTATAAATTTAGTGTAGCCTAAGTGTACAGGGTTTACGAAGTCTCCAGTAGTGAACAGTAAAGTTGTAGGCCTTCACATTCCCCGACAACTCATTCACTGACTCACTCAGAGCAACTTCCTATCCTGCAAACTCCGTTCATGGTAAGTGCCCTAAACAGGTGTACCATTTTTATCTTTTATACCATATGTTTACCGTATCTTTTCTGTTTAGATATGTTTATGTACACAAATACTTGCCACTGTGCTACAACTGCCTGTAGTATTCAGTACACTAAAATGCTCTACAGGTTTGTAGCCTAGGAGCAATAGTCTATATCATATAGCCTGGGTGTGTAGTAGGCTATACCATTTAGATTTGTGCAAGTACACCCTATGATATTCTTACAATGACAAAATTGCCTATTGATGCATTTCTTAGAACATATCCCCATTGTTAAATGACACGACTGTACTTCAAGCAAAACATATACTACAGCAGAGTGAATGCAGAAACCCACAGGAGAATCCAGCTGTTGTATATCGTCAGACATAAAGTAGATTACAAAAATGTAAAACAATACTACTCTTCTCACAATTTTTGTTTGTTTTGGAAAATATAGTTATTTTTCATAAAATATTATTTGTGTTATGTAATTTATTATCTTTAAAGGAATTAATAAATATTTTTAAATCTTTGATTTTTTTTTCTATTATGGTAAATATTGGCAGATATAACCCACATAAACAAAAACTTTTTGGAGTCCTCAATAATTTTTAAGAGTATAAATAGGTCCTGAGCCCAAAAAATCTGAGAACTAGTATTTTAGAGGAAACCATGGGAAATATCTGTCTGACCATAACCATCAAAGAAAAAATTGTTAGATTGGACTTCATTAAAATTAAGAATTTCTCTTCATCGAGTCACAGAGTGCCAAAGATTTTATATATCAAAAAGAAAAATACTCATAAGCTGATTTTTAAAATGGCCAAAGAACTTGAACAAATCCTTCACACAAATGGCCAAGAAGTCTATGAAAAGGTGCTCAACATCAAAAATGAAATACAATGAGATACCACTTCATTCTCACCTAGAGAGGCTAAACTTTAAGAACTGACAAATGCCAAGTGTTGACAAAAATGTGAAATAGTTGGAACTTTCATACAGTGTAGATGGCAGTGTAAATTGGTCCAACCACTTTGGAAAACTGTTAGCAAGATCTTTTAATAATAAAGACATACTCTACAAATCAGCAGTTCCACAGTACACTGAGTATATACCCTGGCAAAAAAAATCACTAAAAGACATGTATAAGAATGTTCATAGCAGCTTTCTTTACAGTAGACAAAAACTGGAAACAGCTCAAATGTCAATCAATAGGAGAAAAGATAAATAAAATGTCATATATTCACAAAACAAAGCTACTTATAGACAGATAAATCTCACAGACATTATATAATATTAAGTGAAGAAGCCAGACAGGAAGGAGTACATCTGCATGATTTCATTTACATAAAGTTCAAGACCAGACAAAATTAATCTCTGGTGAGGAAAGTCAGAATAGTGGTTCTCTTGGGGGCAGGGATAGACTTGAAACAGGCCTGAGAATGATGAAAATGTTCTGCATCTTAAGGGTAGTTACATTGGTGAATGTGCATGTGTGCACATACATACATACATATGCATGTAAAAATTCAGCAATGTACATATTCACTTAAGATTAGTGTATATTTTATCCATTACTGAATATATTTTAAACCTAAACAAAAATGTTAAGAAAAAATTATCTATGGAAATTTGAGCAGATGTTGGTTTTCTCTTGATAAATTCGCCTTGAGTAAACAAGATCCAATAGTGATTTACTGTCATTCCTTAGGAAAAGAAAAGGCCATGGCACTATTTGGTATCTGGTTCCCCTGTTACCTGGCTTTGGGCAAAGGACACAACTTCTTTGTGTCTTAGTTTGTTATTCTTACCTGCTTATTTTATTATTACCTGTCCTGTCTCCCTTACAGGATTGTTGGAAAGGAAAAATGAGGTTTTATATTTATTTTCCATGACTGCCTTCATTTCCCCCTCCCCTCCAATGAGACTGAAATGCAGCCTCAGCTAGAATATATTTAGTTGGTCAATGTCAACAGCTCCTTTGCCCTTTTCTTATTCCTGTGAGAAATGAAGGTGAAGATGCTAATTTGCTTCTTAGATAAGCTCAAAAGTCAGGTAGGTTGGTTAACCAATATCGGCTGTGCCACTTAATTTTTCACATGATCAAGTAGGCTACAGAGTTGGGGGAAGATATGAAAATCCAGGTTTTAACAAAGTTTGTGCTGTGCAGGTCTGGTTGTCGGTGGTGTTTTCTTACATTGCTTAATCACATTCAAATTGTGGTTTGGAAAGAGGCTGCAGCCAAATTGTAGTTGTGGAGAACTTACTGCTTTGTGAAGTTTTCTGGGAATTCATGATTCAATTAGGTTAAATCCCAGTTTTTTGAATGCTGCCATGGGGCGAATGTGCAAATTCATATTAAATATTTAAAAAGAAAAAAAAAAGCCCCTCAGACAGCTTAGTAGAGTAGATGAGAATTGGTTAGGAGGTCAGTGTTCCAAACCAAGTCACATTGCTTTTTTTTGGTCTTATTTCTGGACGAACTTAGAAACATTCATCACTATTATCATTGTACCCCAGATGAAGAAATATGATTTTCCAGTTCAGTACAGCTAGTTCCTCTGCCTAAATTTGGCTGGGGTGAAACCACTACCTTATAGGAGGAGAGAGCTGGGCCCAGCGACCAAGAACAAAGACGGTTCAACCATTGTGAGATTGCAGATTCTGATCCACTGGGCAGCACAGGTGAGTGTTAGAGGCAGCTTTGGAGAACTTTTTGACTCTTGACAACTTTTTGAGTCTCTGAATGTTTTTTAGAAAATAAAAAAACCACATTGCATCCCTGTGCTTTCTCTTCATTTAAAATTTTGTTTTTGAACCAACAGGCTCCCAGTGGTAACCTGATACCTTATGCTGTGTATTGTGATTTAAAATGAATCTCCAGGTCTACAGCCCTTTGCCAAATGCAATCACTGAATTTTAAAAAAGGACTTTGGTTCTTAGCTTTACAAGCTCAGAAACTGAAGCAACTCATATGAATGCAGCTGTTCCAGTTTAGAGAGCCAAGATGATACAAAGCCATGGTTTTATTGGATGGCTGTCCTAAAGCACAGTGGGTTTCACTGTTACTCAGGTTTATATATCAGGCACATATCTTCTGAATTTTGAAAAACCTTTTCATTAATATGTTCGATAGTTATATAATTCTAGGCTGTGTGTTTTGCACATATAGATGCATGCCCAAATAATAGTTGAGTCTTCATTATAGGACAATCTGTTTTTCCTTTCTCTGATCTTGTTACCTGAACTACTCATTTCTAGCTACCAGTCGAGGTTCAGCTAGTGAACAATGACTTCTCTAAGTTTCAGTCTCTCCATCTGGGAAATGGACATAATAGGAATAGCACTGACTTCTTAGGGGGTTTTCAGCATTATTAGTATATAAGGTAATGTATATAAAACCCTTGGCAATGTGCCTGATGATGAATGTTGGCTGTTTGGATGATCAGTTCCACCAACTTTAATATTCTAGGGGTTGGAGATGGGAATTGAGGACATAAGTTTCTAATAGTAAGATCCCACTAAAAGGGCAGCCTAAGAACCTCATTCCCATACTTGTCTTCTAGCAGAGGGAGGTTGTTGCCACCTAGAAAGCGTTAGGGAGATGGAGCTATTTTTGTTTCTTCAAGGATGGATTAAAATCGCCCCCTCTCCAAACATCCCTCTCTCTAGATCTCTATTCCCTGCTGGGATTAAAACTGGGACTTTCATTTTTCTTATTAAAAAATCAGATTGTCAGTTAAAGCATCTCTTTTATTTTTCTGATTTCTCTCCCTTTATCTGGAAAGGATAGTTATTCTCCTCCTCTGGGCATGACAAGCCAGGCCAGGCTGTAGAAATCCAACAGAATGTGAGCTTCTCTATTAGTCCAAATATAATATTTCAAAATACTGCCAGTAGTAGTAGTAGTAGCCTCAGCTCAGTGGACCCCAAGGGTCTCTTTCTTTTTGCTTTCAGAATACCTGAAAACAAACAAACAAAACCAAACGCAGAAACCCACCACGTCAAAAGTTTGTCCCTTCTCCTTTGGTCCAGCCCCCCTTCCCCAACCCTGTTTATAGAGTTCTCACTAAAATGACATTCGTAGGCTCTCTCATCTGTGCCACCAACACTACTGCCCAACACTTTTCGTGAAGTTAAACAATTTTCTTTTCCTTCTAGCTTATCCTTTAATGTTTATTACTCAAAGAAGCAACTATCCTTCTTCTGTGTCCCAATCCAGTCTCATTCACCCTCTTGTTTAAAGCCACCATACACATTTACAGTTTCTAAGAATAATTCAGGCTGGAGCCTCATCTGCCCCCTTCCGCCTTAGGCTCTCAGGAGAGGAGAAACAGTACTGCTTGAAGCTGACCTTGAACCGAGTCTCCTTTCACTCTCCCAGGTTTACATTTGTTATTCTGGCCTCGTCTCAGTTTTCCTCTTATTCAATGCTCCACCCGTATCGTGATTACGTCGCCCTGGCACTTGAAAGTTAAGTGGAAATTCTCAGACATGTTTGAAGCAATTGCTGCAAGAAATCCTATTTCTTCGAAGTCTCCCATCCCTGAGAACTAGCTCCCTTCTCTGACACCAGATCCCAAGCAGGTCCCCCCTAATTACTTTCTTTGTTTGGTTTTGTGATAGAACTGGGAACTGTAGGTGGAGAAAGCCTGCACCTCTCTGAGGAGGTCTCTTACGGAGACCCACCGAACCAAATGTTCTTTCTAGGAATGTGGTTGTGGGAGAGATGCTAAGTTGTATCAGCAATTAGAGCTTTACATCTGGGAATAAAAGTTGCTGATAATTGTTTGGATTTTTTTCTGCTCTTGTAAGGATGTTCTCTTCTAGCAGCTCTTTGCCTGCTTATCATAAACAAATTATATAATAATCATGTATTCGTTTCATGTCCATCTTCCCTATTGGGCTGTAGACCACATGGTGGAAGAGACTGTGTTTTGCCTGTTGCTGCGCCCCAGTTCCTCACAGTGCCTGGCCCAAATATTTCTTGAGTGACTATTGAATAAAGCTATATTTCTGATTCTATGTAAGTGAACAGAGAAGTGGTGAGGAAGGAGAGAATGAAGGGGAAATGCACTCCCTAAAAAAGCATATTACGTCACAAGGTGTCTCACATTAAGACCTCTGATGACGAGATGTTGAAGAAGGGATCAAACTTCATGCCTGAATGTGTCCTCTTTCCTGGAAGGGGCCTGCCTAGGACCAGGGTACGTGGGGAAAGGCTCAGACAAACAATGTAATAAAAATCATAAAATGCAAATCAATTAATTTCTTTCTGTGATGGCAATGTTTCAGCAACCTAAAAGATGGAGCTTATAAATTATTTTGGACAATCTTTTGTTTAAAGGACTTAGAGTCTTAATTCAACAAAAATGTCAAGATTTACAGTAAATATAAAGTAGGGGCCCAGGAGCTAGCCATGGTGGGATTGCATATCAGATTTCTCTTGTCCTGATTTGAAAATCCTACATTGTTTAAATCTGTTGTTTTCTAAATCATAGCTATAATGCTGGGACAAGAGATGGGACACCCAGTCTCTATTTAGCACTTGATTGGAATGTAATATGATTTCATGGCTATTCTATGTTAAAATATGTCAAAGTATGTTAGCTATTGTTCATCTCCAATGACATGGATACGCCTTAGATGACAGGGACTTCAAAGCAGCCAAAAGGATGTAAGAGAGAGCTAGGGAATTTTTAAAAATTTAAGAGTTTAGGGAAAATGATGGAATCTCTTAATCTAGAGATTTTTAGGAAGAGGGACAAGCTCTAGTTCTTGGGGGAGATTGGGGAGCAAAGGATAATTGTTTGTGAACAATGGTTACCACCTACTCTTCTTTGAATTCCAATAAGAATAGCAAGACCATGTTTCAGGAAAACTGTTTAATGTAAAAAGTTCCCCCTTGGAGTTCATCTCATAGGGGGTCTCTTTTTACAGAGGAGTCCCGTCCAAGCTAAAACTCTATTACTCTATTACTAAACTCTATTACTATGGTGTTCTAGAAACTCAGAAACTCAGTGGTAAACTTTTTTTTTTTTTTAATAGAAACAGGGTTTTACTTTCTTGCCCAGGCTGGCCTGGACTTGAACTCCTGGCCTCAAGCAATCCTCCTGCCTCAGCCTCTGAGTAGCTGGGATTACAGGCGCATACCACGGCATCCAGCTAAAGCCTAAGATTTCATAGGCACTTAACCTGGTTGACCACGGTACCTTAATATTGAGGAGACATTAAAATCTAGCCATGTAAATATACCTTGTTTCCTTAGAAGTGTTAAAAAAAAACTACTATAAGCTGGCAGAATCACGATAAACAAGGGTTTTGGGTTGCTCCAGGCAGAGCAAACAGTATCTTTACTCATAGTACTTTTTCTTAGCTTCACCAGGGACGTTAGAGTCAGAGGAAGTCATTTCAAGAACTGAGTGACACTCCCATGCTCGTCTTTCTGAGACCTGTGTTGTCACCTGCAGGCGCAACCCCCTTCTCACACAGGCTGCACACCCAAGTTTGCCCTACAGAACATTTGTGATAAGGGTGGGGAGGGTGACCAGATCATTTGCAGGTGGCACTCCCTGACCCTTGGTTGTAATAGCTACTGGAGAGGAGAAACTCTAGGTTGTCTTTCCTTTGAGATTCCCAGGGCAGAGACAGCAGTAATGAGGTGTGACACTATACACAGCCAGGCTTTCCCCTTGGTCCTAGCTTTGGTAGCATTTTTTCATCTGAGTTGGAAACAGCATATTAAGGGCCAGAGCTGGTGACATGCAGCAATCAAGGACAAGGAGGGGCTGGGGATAGGAGGCTAGACAGCTCTGGGCCATGTCTCTGAAGCTGAAGAGGGCTCCCAAGCCCTTAGAGCCTCCTGGAACTGAGGACAGGAGACAGGAGAGCCCCTAGAGGAGAGAGCTCCCAGCAGCCAGCAAACCTGCCCTTGCTCCCTGTGGGATTGAAGAGGTGTGAACTGAGGATCCTCTCTGTGCTTGCACTGCGCCCAGTCCCTACACATCTCCACCTTGTCACCCTTGTGTATTGTCATGGAGCTGTGCCAGCTGAGGATCAGAGAGTTTCAGTGACTTACCCAAGGTCACACAGCGAGTAGGTGGACATATTTGGACTAAAGTCTGACTTGGGAATCTTTCTCAGCTTCCACTGTTCCTTTTATGAGGGATATTTGTCTTTGTTTCTCCCTTTCCCCCAAGTTTTAGACAGAGAAATGATCACCCAGAATGAGGAACATTTGGGTATCACTTGATTTACTGACATGCATTTTGCAACCCCACAGAACATTCTGGCGAGTGCTTGGAGTTACAAAGGAAGCAGCTGCCACTTTCTTTGCTCCAAGGAGCTGGCTTGGTGATCTCCTTCAGTCATGGAAAGTCCCTTCCCCAGATAGACTCCAGTTTTCCACTGGCTTCTCCTCCTGCTAAAATAAAACCCAGCCAATCCCTCAGTAAACCAGCCAGCATAAACAGGTGGAGTTGCCTCTCCAGCATTTGTCAGAGGTGTGAAGAGGTCATTTTTTTATGTGCACAGTTTTGCCCCTCTTGGCTGCCACGTCTCTGTCCTGCTTCAGCTAAACTGCTCTCATGACTTCTGAGCTTGCCCTGCCAGGAGCCTCTTCAGAGTGACTCTTTCTCCAGTTACCCTCCAGTTGAACTTGGCTTTCCGAGTTATCCTTCCTTTCTCTTTTAAAGAGCGATGTCCATGAACACAGGCAAGAGTCAGCATGGGCACTGCACCACACGACACACGGTTCAGCACAGGCATTGCACTACACGATGCACTGTTCAGCTGTCTGCAACTCTCCTTGTTCCCCTCCACCCCAGCACTCGTGTCCACCCCACCCTTGCAGCCAAATCACTTTCTTACGTCCTCCAACCATGAGATCAGTGCTGCAGAAAGAATTAGCAACACATACGTTTAAAATTGATATTTATAAAAGCAGTCTTGGTCTCGGTTTTCAGTCCGTTGCACAGAACAAAACTGATCACAATGTGTGACTTCATAGCACAAGATAGACATGACCAGAAAATAGTCAAGAATACAGAACAATCCATCCTTTTCTACAGGGCCCCCTCCTCATTTCCACTGACATTTCCCCAAACAAGCTACCAAACAGGAAATGTATCTTAACATTTATTCACTCCAGGCCATAGGGCTACTTGAATGGACTTTGTTGTTTACATTTCCTCAGTGGGTCTTTTTTGGATTAGAAACCATGAGTGCCTTAAAATAAAAGAATTAGGTCAAATCAGCCATAGTTAAACAGGTTCAAAAATTTTTTAGAGATTAGATTAATGCAACCATTTAATTGGTGGCCTTCATATGACCCATGGAAGCCAACAATTTTTTAAGGAGTAAAGAATAACAGAAGACCAAATATAAATTTGGGGGCATTTAAAAAACACCAAATTTTTCCTTGAAAGCATCTTTGTGTTTTTAAAATCAGGAAAACTTGCTTTTCAAACTTCTAAAATACGTTTTTGAACTTTGCAAATATTTTAGATAAAGAATAACATTTTTTTTTAAAAAAAGGATGCCTGATCCATTTCTCTAACGAATGATCAGGAAAGCAGAGGTGAGAGGTCACTTCAATTTCACAAGCAAATACACACGCATGCGCACGTTCGTATGTCTATTTTCCGATTACGTCACACTCCAGGCAACAAGGGAGACTGGTCACAGTGGGACTTCTCAGAGGCAGAGCTTCCAGGCTGTGTGTGAGTGGAGCCAGGACACTGAGCCTTTCCACACCTTAGAGGGGAGACAATGAGAGTCAGATGCAATCGAGAGACAAGACTAAATTAGTCGTGCTCTTTCAATGATAGGGGAAGAGGAAAATGTGTTCATCCTGAAGAGTTACTTCTGAGAACTTCAGGGAGAAAGTGTGGAACCCTGATGTACACAAAATGACAGATGAGGGGCTCTGTCACGGAGGACCCGTAGGGCAGTGCCCCAGGTTAGAACACTTATTTCTTCCCCAAAGGTGTTGTGGGCACAGCATCGAGCTGTGTGAATTGGAGGCCAACTAAGCACTGTTGCCTTTGCTGAATCTGTCCTTAAGGTGATGCCTGTCTCCCCACCGGTGCTGTTACCAGTCTCTTGACACTGTCGGTCGTTTCCCTTGCTCCTCCTGCTGCTAGAAGAGTTTTTCCCGTTTCCCCTTCAACCTTGGAGCTGACCCTGGTGTCTGTGGAGTAAAGGCCTTTCCAAGAAGGTGGGGCCAGAGTGATGGGGTCCACACACAGCCGTGAGATGAAGACACTAAGGAATAAGTAAGCACCCAGGCCTTGGCCCCAGTGACAAAGCCCAATCCTGAGTCCCTCCTGTGGCATCAGGAACCTGGGGGAAACATCCTGTGTTCCTTCTGAGGAGGCGACTAGCTGGTGCTACTAGAACATCTATCGCAGTTGGGTGGGGCTTGGGTCCACCTCTCCACCATGCTCTGAGGAACCACATCCTCCCAGGGCCTTGGAGAAGCGAGCTGGTGCTTTGCAACATCTAGAGCAGTGGATGTCACAGAGGTGCGGAGTGAGCCAAGCCAAAATTTCTGGGTGGGGAATCCAAGCTGCTGGTCTTTCTGGGCAGGGTGGCAGCTGGAGGGAAGGGTGCAGCAGCATCCTGCCATTGCTGGCCAGTCTCAGGTAAGGTGGCAGGGCTCTCAAGAATCAACTTGGATGCAGCTTCTGGCCTTGTCTCACTCACAGAGCTGCAAACGGAAGGAAGGGACAGGTGTGGCTCCTCAGGTTTGCTTCTGTCTCCCCTGCTGCCTCCTTCTTGCAGGGTTAGATCTCTCCCAGCTCCTCCTTCCTGTGTGAACTCAGAGTTGATCCTACAGAGGGTGAGTGAGCATTTGGCAGTGGTTACTTTGCTGTGGTCACTGTATTTTTCTTGAAACAGTGCCAGGATTGATCACTCCCTCCCCCCACTCAACGTTGGAGGCTCAGAAGACAGGGATCTGGTCTCTCCGAACCACATCCAGGTCATCATCCAAAGTTAACAAAACCTGAAATGAGAGGAACAGAGAGATGAAAGGATTGTACCGCCACTGTCACACTAACAAGTCCCTACTTCCTGTCTGAGACTCCCACAGACTGGATGCTGAGTTCCCTTGCTCATTTTCATGTCTTCTGAGGCTCTCTGCAGTGCCTTGCTCTTAATAGGCATTCATTATAATTATATAGTTCATGTATAAATGAAATCAAATATTGGTGAGGGTTCATTATGTCCTTTTGTAGATGCTGGAGATCTAGCTTGTAAAGAAAAAGACAAAAATCCCAACTCTTAATGGAGTTTACATTCAAGAGAAGGCTTTAGACAAAAAACAGATACATGAATAAAATAGAGTTTGTTAGACAGTATTATGTGCTAAGGATAAAAATTAAACTAGGGAGGGAACATAGGAAATATGGGATGTGGAGAGGTAAAAAATTTTGATAGGGTGGCCTGGGAAGCCATTACTTAGAAGGGAATATTTAGGTCAATACCTAAAGGAAATGAAGCCTTGTTGCATAGAACATTTCTATATAAGGCATGTACCCTCCTCCTCCATTTCCAGTTCCCTTGACCACCACTGTCCCCACGTGGAACCTTTAGCTCTGCTTTAGTTGTTTCTGTCTCTAATGAAGGTGAATATCAAAAATAAAAGCCATAGTGAATGCTTGTACAGACTGGTTAAACTTCCCAAACCGGCCACTGGGGGGTAGCCCTGCTCCACTCCTGAGGTCACACGGCAGGCCTGAGACCGCCTAGAGTGGCCAGTGTTGGGAGCCCAGGAGACCAGCAGGGTTGTTAATTGTCAGTTGAACCCATGTGCAGGCACCACGGACTTTTAATTTGGAAAAGTCAAAATTAGGATTAAAGGATGCCAGGAGCGGTCACCCAGGGTTGACATAAATGCACATGCCTTCTGAAAAGGGGCTGGGGCAGAAAATAAAGGGAATACAAGAGAGATTTGGGACAGACTGGTTAGAAGGCAACAGAGGCCTGGCTACTATCCTGAGCCACTCCAGGAATCTGTAAAATATTTGTGAACTATTCAGTGAGACTGGAGGAGGAGGAGGAATATACGAGCATGGCATGAGAAAGAATAATCCAATGTTATCAGAATTTTAGTGAATGCCAAGAGTGGTTCCGGGGGGTATTCTGGGCATGTGGGTCTAATAACCAATTTAGTCCAAACGTGCTGTGCAACTTAGGGGAAATAATTTTCTCACTCTGTGTCT
Organism: Daubentonia madagascariensis; assembly: GCA_023783475.1. NCBI lineage: Eukaryota > Metazoa > Chordata > Mammalia > Primates > Daubentoniidae > Daubentonia > Daubentonia madagascariensis. Next base: position 11,539,205 of record JAKFHU010001631.1, on the reverse strand, counting down.
AAAAATATTGAAGAATAAAAGAAACATAAAAATAAAGATCTATCCAAAGGATAAAATATTTAAAAAAGAAATAAGATGGTCTGTACATTGAATTATAATGGGGAATTTGAAAGGGAAATTAGAGAGGAATATAAGAGGATGTCAGAATGAGCAGAAGAGAAAAAAACAAGAGTACAAGATGTAAACAGAGGAGAAAGTCACAAAGAGATATGGTAAACTCACCAGGAACGAGAAAAACAGGGCAGTAGCAGAGAGAAAGTGCCAGATGTCATGGTCATCGAAGAAATCCAGCAGGACACACTCGCGGTTCTTCTCTCGGGATTCAGCTGGGGTTCCCTGGAGGAAGGTGAAGAGGACATGGGTAGGAATCCCACAATTCAATTGTTTAGAGGGTTGACCATCCTGAAAGCTGTAACAACGCTGCTATATGTCTGGCTCAAAAAGTCAGCTTCCAAGAAAACATATGTCCACACAAAAACTTGTACACAAAAGTTCACAGCAGCATCATTCATAATGGCCAAAGAGTGGAAACAACCCAAATGTCCATAACTGATGAAGGGATAGATAAAATGTGGTATATCCATGCATTGGAATATTGTTCAGCAGTAAAGAGACATGAAGTACTGATACATGAAGTGCTGCAACATAGCTGAACCTAGGAAACATTATGCTAAATGAAAGAAGCCAGACTCAAAGGCCATATGTTGTGTGATTCCATTTATATGAAATGTCCAGACTAGGCAAATCTATAGAGATAAAAGGTAGATTCGTAGTTGCATAGGGATGGGGGTTAGGGAGAAACGAGGAGTGACTGCTCATAGGTAGGAGGTTTCTTTCTAGGGTGATAAAAATGTTCTGAAATCTACTGTGGTGATTGTCCTGATGAAGAACTAAGACCTCTTCCCTGTTGTGCCTCAGATATATTACTATTAGAACTCAGTTTTGCTCTCTATGAAATTAATGTAATAATACCTACACCTGGTATTTGTTGATGGATGGTGATTATGAGAAAGGTGGAGAAGATACACACTAATCGGGGTTTTTGCACAAGTTAACCATCCATTGGGACCAGGATCATAATACAACACATAATGAAGATCAAATCTGCAGCATATATAGGGCTTACAATTTTTTTTTTTTTTGAGATAGAGTTGAGTCTCACTCTGTTGCCTGGGCTCGAGTGCAATGGTGTCATCATAGCTCACTGCAACCTCAAACTCCTGGGCTCAAGCGATCCTCCTGCCTCAGCCTCCCGAGTAGCTGGGACCACAGGCACATGCCACCACGCCCGGCCTGGGCTTGCAAATCTATGAAGTGCTACCCGGAGGGTGATGATCACATGCCAGTTATTGTGGCATTTATGTGTGGATATTAAAAACCATCCCTTTTAGAGAAAGCTTTCATTTTTGAGAATGTAAAAAGGATAACAAGAAGAAAGAAACACATTAAGAGAGGGAAGTAGAAAGGTCAAAAAGGCAAGGTGGAGAGAGCTTCTTTTTGGACAAGGAAACTGTCCTCTTACCTCCCAGCTGCTGAGATTCTGGAAGAAAAAATACAGGGCGGCAGCCCACACCACAGCGGTGGCCACGATGCAGAAGAGCGGGACGGGGAGGACCTTCTCGGAGCTGCGAAGCTGTCGGGTGAGAAGCAGATGCCGCCAAGCTGGACCCACCACCTGAGGGAGGGCCGAAGCCCTGCCGGCTCCCCGCGCCCAGTCTTACCTTCATGATGATGTAAAAGGCCAGGTACAGCAGCAGGTTGCAGATGAAGATGCCCAGCATGTAGGAAGCAAAGTCCCTGGGGCGGTATATCAATCCAAAGAGAGCGCTGGGGACACAGGAGGAATGTTGGCAGCGGTGAAGGTGGATTTGCAACCTTGTTAGTTTTTTCACTCCCCCATCCCCATTGGGGGGAGGGCAGTCTTTAATAAAAACCATTTTAACATATAAGTAACTTTCAATTTATTACAAGAACATTCATTCCTAAAGACTACGTAAAGTTCTCACAAGTGAACGTACTGCAAACAATCATCTTTCCTCTTTGGTTGAAATGGAGAGTTTTCCCCACGTCTTTCTCTTTTTCACCATTCTAAGGAACGCTGCAATGAATAAATGAGCACCTTCAGACATATTGGGCTTATTTTTTTCATTTACTATTAGTTCCTTAGAATAGATTACTAGAAGTAGAATTATCTCCATACTTGGCTTGACACACATTACCAAATTTTTGCTAGCTGTCCATGGATTTAAAATTAATACTGAAGTTTATTTTGGTTGGAGTTTAACTTAATTTTGTTCCAATTTCTATTCAGTTGTAACAAACCCTTTATTACATAACTCTTCCTTATCTTCTTGTTTTGAAATTGTTTTTAACAAATATACATCCATCCACATACATATTAAGAAATATCTCTATCTACATCTATAGCTCATTAGGTCTCTGTCCTTTCCATTCTGATTTACTGATTTATATTTCTAATTCGTAATTTTGGATCAGTGCCTCACTGTTTTGTTATTGTTTTATAATACGTTAGATTATCTGGTTAGGCTAGCCTGTATGATCCCATTTGGTAGTCACATGTAGCTATTTAAGTTTAAATTAATTAAAATTTTAAAAACCTGAAAATCTAGTTCCTCAGTCACACTAGCCACATTTCAAGTTCTCAATATCCACGTGCTAATGGTTATTGTATTAGACAGTGCAGTGTGGAATATTGACATCATTCCAGAAAGTTCTATTGGATAATGCTGTGCTAGTCACTGTACCCCTCTGCCCCTCCTTCCTTCTATTACTCTTCTTTTTCAGAGATCTTTGAAAATTTTGCCTAACTAGGCAAATACATTTTAGAATTATATCCTACTAACTTAATTAAAATTCTAATTCTAAATTTATATATTAACTTGATAAAGGATATCTTTGCCATAGTTAATTCTTCCCAACCAGGATCTGACATCTCTCTTAATTTAGTTTTCCTTTGTGTCTCCCAATAAGGTAACTAAGTTTTCTGCAGAAAGATTCTGCACATCTCTTGAAATTTATTCCTAAGTATTTTAAGTATAAAGCTGTTATTAATGGACCCTCTTTTTGTTCATTTTGAAAGAATTCTAACTGACTTTGTTCTGCACAATATAGGAAATTTTCTCCTCTCAGATTTTGAAATCTTCAGTTTACCAAAATACTCTTATAGAGTCTTCACTCAGATTCACCAATTATTAGCATTTTGCCACATTTGCTTTAGCATTCTCTCTCTCTCTCTCTCTCTCCATACATCTGTGTGTGTGTATATGGTATACACATATATACGGTATACACACACATATACCATTTTTCTTCTTTAGGACCATATGAGTAACATTCATATTAAATCACTCCATGTCTTTATGGAGCCACTGAGAGGGAGGTGACCCTTTATGGGATCATCACAGTGTTAGTGTGTCATTGCACCTCCTTCTCCCTGTAGGATGAAGCTCTGTCCTACAGAGCTGTCTAGGAGGAGAAAGGCCATTTGTCTTGTCTTATGAGAAGATCATGGGTTTGGTTTTGGTCATGTGAGAGGCAAATACAAGCCAGGTGGTTCTGAGCCCCCAGGGTCATGGTCATCGGTTGTTCATTACCGAGAGGTTGGTCCCTTTCCTCCTACTAGCGCCCTGAGTCACCAGACTGTGGAGTCCACTCCTAGAAGGGTGGTCAAGAACAGCACCACAGGGGACTGTTGCCCAAGAATCTCCTCTGCTCGACTTGCCCCCAAGTAAAGGAGGGAATCCTTATCCTGGGGTAATCCCTGGGGTGACAACATGAGAAGTTTCTTCCAGAAGCATATGTCCCCCCAAATAAGATTCAAATTCTCATGGCTAGAATCTGGTCTCCCCTGAAGGAATGCCTCCTTCTCCAGTCATTCATGTGCCTTCATGTGTGCTGGGAGTAGGGAGTCATTCATCTTTCAAAGGTCACTGACCCAGAAGAGCACATCAGCTAAGAGCCACAAATAAAAGCAGCTAAACTTACTTATTTTTTGAATGATCAATAAATATCTCACTTATTCAAATGTTTGAGTTGAGAATGGGCTGCATAAAATAATTTGGGCTAGCAAAAATATGTATTTGTTGCACTGTTCTATTTTGAGGCCATTTGAGCAAAAAAGGCCAAGGGGATGATGGAGACAAAAAGAGAAAGAAGAATGATAGAGATGGAGTAGGAAGAAAGAGACCTAGAGGGAAGGAAAAAAGTAGGAAAAAGATTTGCTCTCTCTCACACACACACACACACACACACACACACACACATTTAGTAAGAAAGAAATTTCTACAGGAAACAATGCTTACTGGGTAACCTTTATGGAAAGTTCTACAAAAGAGTTTAAAACTGTGTTGCATTTTTGCAACAATGGGCATAACATCTATCGATCTGCCTATCCATCCATCCTTCCATCTATCTGATCTATCCACATAGATTTAACAAGTTTTGATGTTTGTTTTGTTAAGCAAATGAACTCTGTGCATCACTGCTTTAAGAGAGGCTACAATTGGTACCCAAGAGTGTCCTACTGCCTTCCTTGCAAGAAGAAAAATACCTTTTTTCAAGTCTCTAGGGCAAGAAGTCCTACCTTTCCCTTAATTTCAGATTTTTTTTGTAAAAATGACAGTCAAGGAAAGCTATACCACAGTGCTGCAGACATTAATAAAGATACAAATGTGTTTTTGTAAGACTACTTACAAGGACCAGTTAACCAGATTCCCCACAATGAGCAACACCATTCTATCCTGCAAAAGAGGAAAGAAAACATCAAATGAGAGGCTGTACGTACTACTTTTCTTTTAACCTACTGTGGTGACAGCATCAACTACGGGAAAACAATTGCCTTGGTGAAAAAACTTTTCTATGGTCCTAAGAGGGTCTTGCCTACGTTCTGACACTTATCCTCTACCAGGACTGAACGGCAAGGCCTCTGACTGCAAACAGTCCTGACCTGGTCCCTGTGAAAGAACATGTGGTCAGCAAAGCAGGACTCTGGCTGTTTCTCCCCAGTGTTTAGTGGAGCTGGGCACCTGGGCCCACTTCTTAGTGGGGAGGTTGGTGATGAGTACTGATTACTTAGTAGTTAAAGGAATTCTGCCACTGGTGCTATGTAATCAAGGACTGTTTCTCTGGGTTGTCCTATTTGGCAGCCTCTATTGCAACTCCTAGGGCTCAACTGTAGGAAGTTAGTTTTGTACTCATGACTTTGGCTCCAAGGAGGTCCTGCAACTCTCAGGTTTCTGGTCTCTATGACACATGGTCTTAACACGAAAGTTACTGGGTAGAAGAGAAAATAGAGAGGAAAGAACCATCTTAAATGATAATTATTCTGATAGAGATGTATTTGCAGTCTGTTCCTGTTCCTTTGCATACTACTTAAAACCTTTAGGTGAGATTTGATTAGACTTTAATTTGCATAGACACTCATCTACTATTTAAAAGCATTGATTCTTTGTCTTTGCAGGTGATCCATCCAATTTGGAAGAAATATTTTCTTTTAAAGAAACATTAATTCACCTATTAGAATGGCCAAAATCCAAAACATTGACAATACCAAATGCTGACGAGGATGTGGAGCAATAGGAACTCTCATTTATTCCTGGTGGGAAAGCAAAATGGTACAGCCACTTTGGAAGACAGTTTGGCAGTTTCTTACAAAACCAAACATAAGCTTACCATAACATTTAGCTTTAGTTCTCCTTAGTATATACCCAAATGAGTTGAAAATTTATATCCACACAAAAACCTGCACATGAATGTTATAGCAGCCTTATCCATATTAATAATTACCAAAACTTGGAAGCAACCAAGATGTCCTTCAGTCGGTGAATGGGTAAACTGTGGCACATCCAGACAATACAATATTATTTAGTGCTAAAAAAATGGACTATCAAGCTATGAAAAGACATGGAAGGAACTCAAATGCATACTACTAAATGAAAGAAGCCAATCTGAAAAGGCTACGTACTGTATGATTCCAATTACATGACATTTTGGAAGAGGCAAAACTGTGGAGACAGTAAGAAGATCAGTGGTTGCCAGGGATTAGGAGGGAGGGGGGATGAATAGGCATAGCACAGAGGATTTGTAGGGCAGTGAAACTGTATGATACTGTAATGGTGGGTACATGTCATTATACATTTGTCAAAACCCATAGAATGTACAACATCAAGAGTGAACCCCGATGTGCTGTAGACTATGGACTGGGTGACAATGATGTGTCAGTGTAGGTTCATCAGTTGTAACCAATGTACACTCTGCTGTGGAACGTCAATAGTGGGGGAGGCTGTGGGTGGGGGTGGGGGCAGAGGCTATATGGGAAATCTCTGCACCTTCTGCTCAATTTTGCGGTGAAGCTAAAGTTGCTCTAAAATATAAAGTTTATTAAAAAAAAAAAAAAAGAAAGCCTGCATCAATTAATGTAAAAAACAAACAAATGAAAACATTACTTGCCTCTGCTGGTTCACAGCTAAGGCATGCTTAACTCTCAAAGTACTCATAGGTTCTAATGGGCTTTTTAATTCTCCCCTGAATAAAACCCTCCAGCCTCAACTCCCTCAAGTTTTTAGTGCCTATAGTTCCTGCCCAAGCTCTAGAGGGCTAAAAGATTCCCATATTCCTTTATGTAAAAATCCTTCTGATTATAAAGGATTAGCAGGTACTTAATAAATCCCTGTGTACCAGGTCATAATAATATCACTGGTTCTGACCACAGCACTATGCAAAGTCTGGGGCATTGGACTCAGAGCCTTCCCAATGTCACTTGCCAGTGAGCTAAGACAGAGCTGGGACCAGGGCCTGATCTCTGTGTATAATATACTGAAAACTATAAGGGAAAACTTTTAAAAGTATTTTTCAACCATCAAGCAGTAACCACACTTCTAAAAAATATTCTTGCTCATTGTAAAAGTCAAACAATACAGAAATGCATAATGTAGAAGTGTAAGTTCCTAATGAAAGTGATTGGAGGGACCACATGTCCCAGTTTGCTGGGGACAATCATGGCTTATGCCTGCCGTCTTGGTGTAATTATTAATAATGTGCTCTTTCATTTTGGGTACTTCTTTGGATGAGTATTTATGGGGATACTCTGTCTCGATCGTCCCCCATAGCAATTATCACTGCTTAACAGTTGGGTACATATATTTTCTTCTTTATATACCAGCAAATATTTCATTTACAAAAATTGCACCATCCTAGGTTGTCTTTTATGAAAAAGAGAAAGAACGTGCTTCTTCCCCCACTAACTGGACCTCAGCCACCTTGGGCCATCTGGCCCTCTTGACTTCAGGAGCCTTGAGTGACTGCCCTGAGCCTGCCCCACCTGCTGTTTCCCTACCAAGGAACACAGGAGCACGCACATACCATGTACAGAGGCCGGCTACACTGCTGGACACAGTCTGTGTAGAACACCATAGCCGCCCGCCGGAAAATTCCCAGATCTGCTGATGACACAATCACGTGGTAAGAAGGCTTAGTAAGAGAAAATACAAACACTCTAAAGTGGCCCAAACTTTTGGGGCCAGGATGATGTCATCTTCACTTCATTAAAATGCATTGGAATGCTTTGCACCTAATAGGTGAGCGACAAATATTTGCTTTAAAAAATGATATTGTCATGGAAGGGGTGCCATATCCATGCATCATACAGCAGAAAGGCAAGCAAAACAGACACTCCTGATAAGCCCTTGCAAATAACCTGGGTGGCTGGCTGGCCTTTGTTCTGTCTCCTTTACCTAAGCTTCCCCTTGTTTAGTTTACTTTGATGGGGTTTCCTTGATAGCAGAGATGTTATCGGGCCCCTCAAATCCACCTTAAAACATCTGCTCTCCCCAGAAGATGGGAAATCTTATCATGTAAAGGTTCAAATCTATATTTCTCAATGTGGTTATAAATTAGTAAGCATTGAACCAAGGGATCCTGGACTTTACTAAGCATGTTCAGAAAGCCCATCTGTACTAAAATAATAATCAAAGGAATGTAAGTTAAGATGGGGAGGAAAAGACAGGAAAGATTTTTTAAAATGCAATTTTTGAAAGGACAGTATGAAACACAGTGATCGTGAGTGTTATAAGTTACATGAACGGTGTCAGGGTCAAAGGTGGGGCTGTCCTTCTGTGAGCACATCACATGCAAGTCAGGGTCTGCCCAAAGCAAGCTTTTCAGACAGTGTGGATCCCAGGTCTGTTGTGAACGCTACTTCTTCTCAAGGCTACCCCTGTAGTTAATTTAACCAGGAGGGAGAGGCCTGTCCCATGACAGCCCAGCAGGCTAGGTTGGAGTGCAGCCTCCCCTCTAGTCTCTCTCTGGCTCCCCCCTCCCACAGAGCCTTCCCAACCTGGAGGGGGGTGTTCAGGGAGCAGAGCTGACAGGACAGCCAGGTGGGTCGCTTTGATAAGGAAACAATCTAGAACCCTGAGAAGGGTGGCTGAACATTACCTGTGTCAGACACATCTGAGTCAATGGGAAGCACAGAAGAAATGAGAAAAAAAAAATGATTTGTAAGAAAATAGCCAAACAGGTAAACTACTCATTTTATTTTTTCTCAAAATGGATAACTTTAATTTTGTTTTCTGATTATAAAAGTAATGTTTTCTCATCAAAAAGAACACAGAATCTTTTCTGCCTGTCTGAAACATTCAGAAGTTTACTATTCCTCAAAGGGGAAGCCAGATTATCATGCTACCCCTTTCGCTCTCTACCCCAGCTACATCTTGTGAATAGTCCCTCTGGGGCAAGGAAAGCTGTGGCTCTTTGTGGGGGATGTGAATAAATCCCCCTCAATCGTTGTATGTGACATCTTTTCCCTGTTGGTACCCTGACAAATTATTACATGGTCATAATATAATACGTTAAATTCCTCTTCTCTTAAAAGGTAAAGTAATTTAGTATTGCAAAATTGTATGAGGCAAAGGTGGTATAAATATATTAAAAGCTCTTCTACTTATTAGTGGTCATTACCATTATATATATCTGCATTCAAGTTTATTTTTCCAACTCTGGGTGAAACCAGAACAACAATGCTCCAAATTATTTTCTTTTTGAAAGTTTAGTTTGTGTGACTTCACTCATCTGCTGTCTGGAGGAGCAGGCAGGACCAGAGCACCACACCAAATACTCTACCCAACTGGCTAATGTCAATGGGGGATTCAGAGGTCTACTGGCTACGTTCGTGCCAAAGGTAAATCTACTGATCATGCTAAAAGGGAAAACTAGACTGCAAAAATGAGCAATTGTTTTATTCAGTCTTCTAGTCTTAAAGCCATTTGTTTATATAGAATTGCTCTTAGACCTGGGCAAGAGGGGTCCCATATTTTAGAGGGCTCTTATTCCCTCATGAGTGAGGAGTCTGCAGGGCAAGGGGACTACTCTTTTGCCTTCTGGACCACATTCTGAATTCCTGGACTCGAGAATTTCCTGTCCAGATGGCTCCGAGCCTGCTCTCAGGCCCTGCATTACCTTCTCATCCCCGTCTATCTTCCTGAGGGTAGATGGACCACTAGTGTGCACCTCTGGGGCAAGGAAAGTTGTGCCTGTTTGTGGGGATGTGGCTGGACATTGGATATTGGGCAAGGGTGTCCACTTGCACACCTGTGAGACCCTTTAAGACACAGGACAGAACCAGAGGTAGGAAGAAAAGAGTGGCAGGGGCTGGGGACCAGCTCTCCTGCACAGCTATGTTCTAGAGTATTCTTTTGAGCGATCAAGAATTCTAAATTTGAACCCAGACGTTCTAGGTGTATGAATGTATATTATATTTACCTCTTTGTTAGTCCTTCTTCCTTCCTTCCTTCCCTACTCCCTTCTTTCCTTCTTTCCTTCCTTCCTTCCTTCTTTCTTCTTTCATATATTTAATAGCTTTTTAAGTCTGCTTCATAACTTCGAGATTCTTACACATATGGTATGCAGGATTTTATTTGCACTCTTGTTCTGGGCTCTGCACATATTAAGGTGGGCCTGTATTTACATATAATAATTTGTATTTTTGAATTTTTGTATTCAAAATACAAAATACAAAAATAATTTGTATTTTGAAATATACAAAAGAATATTCAAGTCTGACTTCCTGGAACTTAAAACGATTTGATAAATTTAAATGCTCTAAAACAACTTGAATCTGTTCCCACGTGTGATGACGGACCAAAAGCAGGCCACGAGCTGATTTCTTTCTTTCTTGCTTGCTTTTTTTTTCTGAGACAAGGTCTCACTCTGTCACCCAGGCTAGGGTGCAGTGAGATCACCATAGCTGACTGCAACCTCAAATTCCTGGACTCAATTGATCCTCCTGCCTCACCCTCCTGAGTAGCTGGGACTACAGGTGCACGCCACCACGCCCAGCTAATCTTTTCCATTTTTAGTAGAGATGGGGTCTCGCTCTTGCTCAGGCTGGTCTCGAACTCCTGGCCTCAAGCGATCCTCCGCCTCGGCCTCCCAGAGTGCTAGGATTACAGGCGTGAGCCACCACGCAGAGCCCACAAGCTGATTTCTGTGGAACGCTCAGTGCTCCCTGATAAGTTCACATTGTTGGAGGGAGTTCAGCAAGTGTCCTGCCTTTAAGATCAAGTTGGCCTTAAAAAGTTCCAGCCCAAGAATCTGAAAATATATCATTCACTCTTGACAATCATTTAGCATGTTAGAGAAATGCTCCGTTTAAGTGGTGCAAGCTGAAAATGTTCCTCTAGGTGGAACTAGTGTTATGATAATCATACCATTCTCCAAATGCACTTTCAAAATGGTGGATCCTGAAGGGTTTGCAACTAGGAGCTGGAGGTATGCCTCAGCTGGGAGGTGTGGCAAGCTTAGTTTCTCACCTGAAAATAGAACTAGTGATAATAGCCTATTGCAATCCTGAAAGGGAGAGGAAGGTCTTGGAGAGAATATATGCAATTAAACAGCACAGAATTCAGAGCACATGACAGTGACATGTTCATTTAGGATGACTGAAGGCAATGTCTGCTTTCACAGTATGTTAATCCATGTGTTTAGCGTAAGATAATGGGTGACTCACCTATCTTGAAACGACCCATGTAGTAGATCTGGGTGCTGAGGGCCAGAGAGGCCAGAATGTGGATTGCAGAGAAGATGACCCAGAACCACACATCATTTTTTCCAAACACCTAGGAGTAAAGATGAAAGTTACCTTAATCTGGAGTTTTTCCCAGAGAACTCACTAAAATCGTTCTCTCTCTCATGTAAGGAGTCAAAAACCAAGCTGTGTGTGCATTTTGTTTTTTCCCCTTTCTCGGATGGAACTCACAGGGATCTTACTGCACAGTGGGCAGGAAAAAGAACAGCTCACTGGCCAAGCGGAAATGGAAAAGGGAAGAAACAGGGGAGGTAGGTGAACAAAAACGGTGACGGGGCAATAGGTCTACAGTTGGGGCCGACGCGCTTCAAATAACTGAAAACAGCCAACACTAGTTGCCCACGCACATTTAGAAAGTGGTTTTGTTCTTTCAAGTCAGTTTCTCCAATCAGGGTATAAATCTCTATTCCAATTTCACGTGAGTCAGACCCCAGCTTTATATTAAAACTATCCAGGGGTACTTTTATAGGTGCCTAATATATTACTAAAAATAACCAACTAAATAACTAAGTAAAAGTATGCCATGAATGGATCAATGATGAGAGTGTGTCATGAACGGAGGATGATGGTTGATCCAAACCTGTTCACCTGAGATCCAACAAACAAACAAACAACAGACCTCTCAAGAGGGCACTCTTTGAGAGCCAGACTGAAGGCAGGCGGAGAGGGACGCACCACTCCAAGGACGGTGAGCGTGATGACCACAGCGAAGGAGGCATAGGCAGAGTAGGCGCTGGCGTTGATGTCCGGGTGGCGGGTCTGATAGAGCTTCAGCATGCAGAGGCCCGCGATCATATACATGAAGGAGGTGTCTGAGGACCCAGAGGAGGAGCCGAGACGGTCAGGATTCAGTAAGCGACAGACAGATGATACTTTCTAGATTTTTCTTCAGCCTCTGAGTAGCCCTTCACTTCAGTCCATGGATTATTAATTGCTGCCCCTCAGACTGTGTGGAGACCTGCAACATGTCAGCTTCTCTAGACACATTCTGTAGGCAGAACCCACACACTCCACTTCTAAACACCTCCAAGGCTATTCTGAATTCACAGAAGGAAAGCATCTGATATAACAAATAACTCCTCTTGCACAGAAGAAAGGCATTTGATATGATAAATAATTGACTATCCTCACTTTCAGGGTTATTTGTGTTTTAAACGCTGGTGTTCAACAGCAATGACGCAAGAATACCTAATGGTGATAGTTTAGGCAGTGTATAAAATGAGTCCCAGGTGGGTGCAGGAGGTCATTCTCAGCACTGTGAAATATAACCACATGGATCACTGCACATATAGAGCTTTATAGCCTAGTGATAGAAAATAGCTAGAAATTAAATGTAGCTTAGCTGCATTAGAGTTATGAAAATGCAGATTAAGACAACAACGCACGGCTCCATTTAACTCAACAATTTAACAAAAAAATTTAAATGTCTGACAGTAACAAATGTTAGTGATTATGTGGGGAAATGGGAACTCTTACACAGTTAATGAGAGTGGGAATTAATGCTCTGGAGAGAAATTTGTCAGTTTTTGGTAAAGTGGAAGCTGCACAAACAAGGTGACTCAAAATTCTATTTGTAGGTATCCCAGGGAGCCTCTCTCACATGTGCACAGAGACATATACACGAATGTTCATTGCAGCATTGTCTGTAATAGCAAAATATTGGCAGCCTCTAAACATTGTTCAATGAAGAACTGATAAATGTGATCTACTTTTATTATAGAATATGACAATCCTTAAAAATGAATGAACTACCTGTCCTTGATTCATTTTCTTTAAAGCTCTGTTCTGGCTTCTCAATAGTGTCCTTGATTCAATATTGATAAACCTTGAAAACATATTGTTAATTGAAAAAAGAAGGTTGCAGAATGCATTGTGATCAATTAATATCAATTTGCTAAAAATGTAACAAAATTATAAGGAGAAACTGGAAGAATAAGTACCAAATTAATCACAGGTGTTGCCTCTGGGGAGAGAGGGAGGACATTAAGCTTGGGAAGTGCTTCAAAACAGGACCTCAACTTTATCACAATGTTTTCTTTCTTAAAAAGTAGATCTAAGGCAAATATTTTTAAATGTTGACATTTGTTCATTCTGCACGGTGAATGATATTGTTCTCTGTAGTTTTCTCTATGAAACATGTTATCTAATTTAAAAAATGAAATGTGGCAGAGAAGTTCTGTGGTGCTCTGAGTTAACAGCCAGAGGTCAGAGCACAAACATAAAATAACCATTTTAAAAATCCTTATCCTTGAGTGGGGAGGACATTGTTACATGCCTACCACCATCGGCTCTTCCCTTCCTCCTTCTTAACAGCATCTCAATACTAACTCAATATCCACCCCCTTTTCAATTCAGAAGTGCACTCACCCCCGCCCCTTTGCTTCAGGAAAGCTAATCCCACCCTTGGCTCCAGGGATGAGTCTGATTGGCCTAAAGGTAATCCCACCTCTTTGGCTGATTGGTGTAGCAATCCAGGCCAAGCCAACCAGCACTTAGGGAATGATTCAAAAATAGGATCATGACTGTTTAAGCTACTGAGATGTGAGGGGATGTTATCTGGGGGTTTCTGGAAAAGAAGCTTCCTTGCTTTTAAATGAAGACCCCTGGGAAGCCAGCTTGCTGCCTCCTCAGGAATTGTGGGGTGGAACTATAAAGCCAGGACATTCTATAGCTACGCTTGCTACCACGAGGGAAGACAGCCTGAGGTTAAACTAACATACAGGCTGGGCACAATCCAAGGGATCAGAGAGAAATGGGGCCAGAGCCACAAGATAGATCAACCGCAAGTCCTTTCTACCTCTGGACTTTCAGATGGTGGGCTGATAAATGTCCTTATTATTCAATCCAATCTGAATTGGGTTTTCTATTACTTTCATCCCAAAGCAGTCTAACTGCTCAATTAGGCCAAGTTACACTGAGAGACCTTTCTAGAAGTCTGTTGGTAGATTCTATCTGACTTGTTGCCTAGTGCTTACTCCATTGCCTGCTTTCAAATCTAGCCATGAGATCATCTTCCAGTGTTGAGCATTTTCTCGTCTAAAAAATGGTCAGAGAGAAAAAGTGGTACAACATGTGGAAACCATGCTCTGTGGTGAGGTGCTCTCAGATCACTTCAGCTCACATAAAATGCCGTTGAATTCTTGCAAGCATGACTTTGGCATTTTGGGAAGGGTCCCAGGATAAGACTCATAACTCAAATCTGTGTAGTAGGTGTAAATTCTAATTACCGAATTGAAAATTGGAGTAATTAGGGCAGACGTGGTAACAAGCGCTGAGCACCCCTTCCATCATCAATGCGATGCCCATAGCATAGAAGAGACCAAAGTGTTTGGGAATCCCGTACTCCTGAAAAAGGAGAAAGGGTGCTCAATAGAAAGATACTAATTGGTGAATTATGCATCATGTCACTAATCTGGAAGCCCATGCTTCTGGCCCCATGTGCGTCATTACACATAATATATTGTCACACCATCAAGCCAGATGTCCCTCCCCTTTGCAGATCCTGTTTGGAACCACAACCCTTCCTAGCTCTCTCCTCTGATATACCCACTCTCTCCTCACCATAGCAAAGATGTCCTTGGCTTCCAGGGCTCTTCGATGGAGGATATCCCGGCGCAAGACTATCAACAGGAAGAGGAAGCCCAGAAGCACATGGCCCAGGTTACTGAGAATGTTGTTGAAGGCACTACAGGGACCGTGAGAGAGGCAAGGCAATCACAGGGATTCAGAGAATGAATGAATGCGTGAAGGAGTGAGTGAACTCAGCATTCAGTGTTTCCTACCACTAAACATTTCCGTAAGGTTTCAGGATCAGAAAATCATTAGAAATCCTCTTTAACCTAACTCCTTCATTTTATGATGCTTACTTAGCCTGTGACAATTTATCTGTTTCCTCTCAGGGATGCCCGCATAGCTTCCCTACCACCCGCCCAATCCTCGCTTGTCCCAATGGCACTGGCATGGTATGAATCTTGGGAAAGAGAGCTGCTCCAAAGATGGGCAAGTGTTTCAGCTACACTGTGAGAGTGAATTCTCATAGGTGGTGGACCCACGTTAAGTGTCAATATTTAGCTCTCTAATTGTGAATTTCAGGGTAAGTGTCAGCCGATCACAGCTAGCAGCTTTATTTCAGGAAAGTGAGGCTGGTTCATCTCTGGAGCAACAAGCCAGGCTCCCACCCAGGCAAATGCTCTTTCCACTTTACCAAGTTCTGGTGGCTAGGGCATGGCCTTGGAGGCCACAGGCCGGGGTCCAGTCCTGACATCACTAGCAGCTGAGGGACCTTCAGCAAATCCTTACCTGTCTTCAGCTAAAACTAGGGGTAACAATGTCTGCCTCATGAGATTGTTTAATGGATTGAATGAGACAATAGGCTGCCAGCTAATGCCTGTGAACAAATGCCATCACAGCTAGGTCGCTGACTTTTCCAAAAACGTCACTACCCTCTTCTCAGAAGGTTATCCTTAGGAACGTCTCCTGAGGCCCTCATACAGGAATGACAGAAGCATACCTGGACTCAACTTCTTGGTTTAGTTCCACTTTACCCTTGGCTGTGGTAATTTTCCACAGTTATTTTTAGTATTTTAAAAAACTGAAATCACAACATCAGACAGAAAGGCATCTTTAATGCCTCATGGGCAACCAGAGGGCTGGGTTTACCTCAGGACGCCCAAGGGGTGTGCACAGAGGAAGTTGTAGTAACAGATGTCCTGGTTGCCAGTGACATTTACCACCTGTAAAATTAAGAGCGAGAAGAGGAAATGTGGCTTTTCTTGGTCCTCTGAGCCCCAGCCTGAAATCACAAAGAGCAGACAGGGCTCCTCCCAGGGGTGCTCTGTCGGGGATTTACAAAGTAACCAGTGCTCCTTCTCAGCAGGGATGGATCATTATCTGCCGCCATGACCCAGCACAGGCACATTTCCTTTAATGTTACCATTTTGCATTGAATGGAGATATTCTGTGTACCTCCTTATGCAGCCTCAAGGTGGAACTCAACTAAGTGTGTTTCCTTTGTTGTCAAGATAAAAGGACTCTGAAAGGATGCTAACACTGGGACCTGCCTTTTAGGACCATCATGCTATCTCCCACTTTCTAGACTAACGCTGGGGGATATGGAGCTGCCCCATCCTCTGGGTGGAAATGATGACCTCAGGCAGGTTGACGTGAGGAGATGTATGTTCCATTTTCCGTGTTTGTCATCATCTCTGTCAAGAAACTTCCTAAACCACAGTACAGCTATATCTTCTGACAGGGCCCCAAAGTATGCAGAGAATATTTAGATTATAAACAGTGGTTCTCAAATCTCATGAAGTCCTTGTCCTCATTACATAATAAGTATGGAATTAACTAAATATTATTAGGCCATGAGCTCTCAAACTTGGCTGTACATTGGAATCCCTGGGGGTTAAAACAATACAGATGCCTGGTTCCATTCTCTGAGACTTTGATCTAATGTCTAATTGGTACAGCCTGGACACTGGGATTTTAAAAAATTCTACAGGTGATTTTAATGCACAGCAAAGTCTGAGAGCCCCTGCATTAGAAGCCCTCTCAACCTGTGCTATTCTAAATGGGCTTTCTCATGTGTAATAAATTCCAGAGAAGGTCACTTAAGTGTACCTGGACTCTAGGGTTTTATGAAGGAGCAGTGAGGACTGTCAAGCTGTTTTAGTATTTATTTTGTTTGTAATATTTTTAAATTTTTCATTATTTTGTATTTTCTTTTTACTTTAATATTTTGTTATTTACCCTCAATGAGAAAGCACAGGCTCAATTAGACCAGGTTTCTTTGTTTTGGTCTGGAACTTTATTTCTACTACTCATTATCCTATGATGATCAGAAAGCTCAGACTGGTAAATAACAGATGCAGTTAATAGATATCATGATTGAATGAGTACAACGTAATAATTTCAGATTGGTAGACAAGATAATATAAGAGGCCCCAGATCCTTTTGTGATTAAAAAATTGGGAACTAGATTGAAAAGTCAGTTAAAGATGAAGCCATGTGAAGTCCAACTGGAACACAATTGGGCAATTAATTCTTGAGCTGATCCCAAGTTATGCTTTTCTCTGTAAGTCACAGAGAAGACTTTTCCTGAGGGATGAAAGCTGGGATTCTGGGGGTAGGGCAGCACTTACTGTTTGGTAGGTGATGACCAGCTGGATCACAGGCAGTGCATAAAAAACAGCAATGGTGATGATGTTCCTATGCAGGTGGAAAAGACGGGAAATAGTTATTTCCAAATTAACAATGGAATCTTTGCTCAATATTTTTAAAAGAATCCTTCTACCCCATAGGTCCATAGTTAACTTGCAAAAGTAATTAGAAGCTGAATGTGTGGTTCCTGTTTCTCCAGTCTTCCTCTCCCTGTCTCTTGCATTTGGGCATTTGGTCTACCATATCTTATCTAAAGGGGAGGTAAAGAGGTAAAGAAAAACTCCCCTTGGCTACTATCAGTTTGGTTGCAGAGGAGAACACTGAAAATACTAACTGAAATGATGCATTTAAAGGTCAATGATTGACACCCAACAAATATTAGGTTTTTTTCACCTTTCTCTTCATAAAGCCATTTGTAAAACAGTGTAAATAATACCTGCTTCTGGTTTAACCAAATCATCAATGAGAGCATATCTCTTTAGGCTGTTGTTAGATTAAACAGCAGAGTGCAAGTGATGGGTGATGGATCACATGGAGGGGATGCAGTATCTCTTAGATACCTCAGTTTCAAACTGGTGGTCCCACTATGAAATTCCATGTGGTGCCACTATCCCTTGCTCCCCTCTAATATCTGTAACCAAGTAAAAGAATGGAAGGAGCTGTCACAAGAGGACAAGAGTCAGCCTGGGGTCCTTGCCAGACAGCTCAGCCCCTTGCCTGGGAAGGAGGCTGCATCCATGTGTGTGACCATTGCAGGTCTATCTATCATTGGCTGGTGATATCATCACGTAAGCCTGTGCCTCATTAGACACTGGAATCTTGTGACATAAGTGGTTGTGGTTCTTACAAAGAAAAGTTTACATTTACTTAAGGGAACCATGGTTCTGCTGCTCATCTACTTACCAAAAATAAATCTTATATTTTTTGCTGACAATTCTCCGGTCCTTCCTGGACAGATCTGACAGGTAAAGGAACATCTGAGATACCAAATAAAAATAGAATGCAAAACTGTATTTGGCTTTTCATGCATAAGATACAAAGAAGAGCTTTACAAATTTCAATTTCAATTAAAATTATTAAAAGTATTCAAAGGATAAAATTATTAAAATATATTAAATTTGATTAAGAAATCAAATTTATTATATTAAAATTATTCAAGACTTTTCTTTTAATTTTGCTTTTCCCATGATACCTTAACAAAAGTCTTAGTATTTTCCTTGGAATAGTAAGGATTGACTGATGTGGGCAATCTATTGAGAGTCTCGAGTACTTCTTGTATGTCAAGAATTGATTTCTCAGCTTTCAAAGCTGTCCACTGTGTGGTTCTTAACTTACACAGGGTGGAAACTGTGCACTTCACCTTCATAGCTTTTACTGAATACAACACAGTATAATAATATATGCTAGAAAGAAATGAGCTTTACGACTGAAGGATGCTATGTACAGAACCAGGGAGCTTTTCCAGGTACGCTCCTCAGATCAACCTTTTCTTCCATCTGGTTGGACCCCTTCATCCTTTATTGTCCACAGCCAGGACTTCAGACCTCGACAGGGTTTTAATGCTCTCTTCTCTTTAACACTCTTACTTTCTTCCTGGAGAAACAAGTGCTAATTCACAGAGTATTGCTTTTGGTCTATAGTTATGTTTCATCTAAGCCCTCTGGGAAATCTGACTTCCTCTAAAAGGAGAAAAATAAAGGAAACTGGGGCACTGCTGAAGTTTATTTTACTGCCAAACTTTCTGTCCTCTCAAAGAGTATGGCCAGGTAGAGGTAGGTACCTTGGTCCGGATGATGTTTTTATCACTCTCGATGTCTGGCATGGTGTCAAAGTCACTCTCCTCCACTGAGCTGTCTGTGTCTGACTGGCACGGCAGCCCACCGTCGGAGGAGGACATCTGCCTTCCAGGACTGGAGCTTGACTCATCTGAAACAGAGAAAACTCATCTGCCTTCAAAAGCCAAGAAGAGTCTATGAAACGCATTCCTGGCTGCAAAAAGCACAGGGCAGACTCATTCCAGAAAATACTGTGTTGCTCCAAACTAACTCCTTACCCATGAGACATGTTCCTTCTCTCCATTCCTTCTCAATGTTTTTATTTTTCCTCTTCTCCTATTTTTATATTTAACTTGTCTATCTCCAGGGCTGAATACATATTAGAATATAAGGGCATCTTCTCTGTTAACTATTTGGATGCAAAAATAACATTGTGCCTATATTTCATGTTTCACATTTTAAAATACGGACATACATATATAAACATACACGTGCACATAGCTATGTATAGCATCTATCACATATATGTGTAAGCACACACATATCCGGCAGCTATACATTTCTCATGGATAAAGTATTTGTACACAGAAATCCCCCACATGCCATATCTATGATTATATAATGAAAACAACATTCTCAGGAAGAAGAATCCTTCTGTTCCCATGAACAGATGGGAATTTGTGCAGCTTGATGAGCACATGAGCTGAGCTTACCTTCCGCTTTATTTCTTCTCTTCAGATGGTTAAAAAAAAAACATCCTGTTCTTACAGAACTAAAAATAAGTAGCCTGCACTGAGCCCACATGCTTCTCAAAGTTACAGAATAACAGGGCAGGAATACAAGATTTGCAGTTCTTCTACACTGACATTTTAAGGAGTATCATTCATAGGTCTACAAGCAACATGGAAGGGGCAGGCAGCTCACTGTGCTCCTACCCTAGCAAGACAGGTATAGGGATTCTGTTCCTTTCAGGCCACTTAAGGAACACTGGGGTTTGCCATGTGACTGGGTGGCAGAGAGCAGGTTCAATTATGAAGTTAGCCAAAATGAAGGGTTGTTAGCCTACAGCCATGTTCACCTGCAGCACTGCCTTAGTCTTCTGATCGCCCTTACTCCACTGAAACCTGAGAATGAAACAACTGGTCAATTGATGTCAGGGTCTCTGGGACACATCTTCCATGCCCTAAAACAGCTGGGTTCGAAAAAGTTCCCAGGGGGCCCTTGTATTACATGACAATCACTGTAGGGAATTCTGCTCAGGTATGGCCTGCAGATCCAAGAAACAGAACAATAGAACTGGAGAAAGTTGGAGCTGGAAGTTTCCAGATCCGCCAACTACTTCATCTTACAAATAAAAGACAATCTCATAGGATGGCTGCCTGGCCCATGCTCACAGTTATTAGTGGCTGGAGGGCCCTTTGTATCCTATTCTCTGGAGAACAAGAAAATACTTCCATGAAGGACTCATTGTAGGAAATACCTATTGTCCCATAATTGCTCCCTTCAGGTGTGCTGGCAGCAATGGGATGTGACACCACATTTCCTGAGCCTGTTAAAAAAAAACAAAGAGGCAAACACTTTATGTCCAGTTGCTAAAACAAAATAACACAAATCTAAGTAGCTTGAATCATCAGGCCACAATAATTTAAATTTGATTTTCCTTTTACTCTAATACAGAAGATGCCAAACTATGGTTCATACACCAAATCTAGTGTGCCCCCTGCTTTTGTACAACCCCTGAACTAAAAATGCTATTCAAATTTTTATTTTTATTTTTTAGAGCTGGGGGTCTTGGGATATTGCCCATGCTGGTCTCGAACTCCTGGGCTCAAGCGATCTTCCCCCCTCAGACTCCCCAGTAGCTGGGACTACAGGCACCAACCACTGAGCCCAGCCGTTTTTAAGATTTTTAAATGGTTGGGGAAAAGAACAAAAAGAAGAATAATGTTTCATGACAGGTGAAAATCATATGAAATTCAAATTTCAGTATTCATATGTAGAGTTCTATTGAAACACTGCCACACTCATTTAAGTAAGTCACAAGAATAAAGGATCTGGAATTACTGTAGGGGAAGCCACCATTGCAGAAAAACAACAGTAATAAAACTCTAATTATCAAGCCACTGTAATTTGAAAGTTTATTAGTTATAGCATTTAGCAATACCGTAACTATGGGCAGGAAGCCCAGATAGCAAGAAAGTTATTGTACTCACTGGAGCAATAAATGATGACAACATGAACTAAGGATGTGGAGGAATGTGGGTTATTTCGAGGGATATTTAGGACAGTAACATTTTGGTGTTACTGAAAGCCCTCTGATATGGGAATTAGAAGTGTGTGTAGGACAATGCTTGAGTTCAGTTGTGGCAGGAGGTTATTGAAACGATTCGTGGGAACCAATGTTTTACACGTGTGTAATCAAAAGAAAAACAGAAAGCAAAAACTAAAATCAAAGCAAGCGAACAAACAATAGAATAGATGTATCTGTTGCCGACGGCTTTTTGGCAGTGAGAGAAAAATAGACTCTAAGATAATACTCCTCAAACTTTTCCAGTGAAGTCCTCCTTGTAACAGTGAGAGTGAACTCATTGCTCCGAGAGTCTGGGGGTGTCTCTGGAGCCATCCCGCCACAAGCATCAGAGAAAAATACCTCCCAGCCTTCTTTCTGGTTATTAGGCAAGATGCTGTCCCATTGAGTCTATCCATTTCTAAGAATTAAGGAAAACTGAACTAAGAAAGCAGAAACCATAAATTAGCAGGCATCTAGGCAGTTTCTCTGACCCTGATTTAGAGCCACAACATTTCTAGGAGCAACACTCATCTATGCAAATGTGTTTCATTTCTTCACTGCCTTCTGAGCTTTGCTAAGGATCTGGGATATTGTCAGGCTGGTATGAATTTCAATAAATTCCTCTTTCTGAGACATGAGATTGCTCATATCACATGATGGACAAAAAAAGTCTGTGAGTTAACCTGTCAGTATCTTGTAATATTGCAGGGAAATATATTTTCAGTGACAAAACACAACTGAGGATATTCTAAAATGTCCTCATTGTAAATACATTTTTGTTTCTTCATTGAAAACAGAGTTTATCATAGTTTACATTAAAGCTACAGTGCTTAACACAAGCAAAAGAACCAAAAGCCTCAAACAATTCCTAGGTCGTCACAGTCAACTCTCTTCCGCCAGCTCTCAAACTTCTTTTCCATTGGAGGGCAGTAAAAATATTCAGTTTTGCAAGCCAACTTTGTAGGCTTTATCATGCTTTTTTATTCCTTGTGTAGCCATTAATTTCCTCCATGAAGAAAAATTAAATCCTAAATTCAAAACTTTTAGCCAAGTGATGAGGGACAAATCTGATGGCCTTGGAGACTAATTTTCTTTCTCCTTTTGTAGCTTAGCGAAGAGTTGGCTCAAATGGACAGCAAGGCTTTTGGCTAATTCAGTGTTCTTGGGCTGTTCCTCAGAATATAGACCTTGGCCTTCCAAATGCCTGAGGACTTTGGTCCTCAGAATGCATATTCCCTGGCATTGTTACTAGGCTTGGAGATCTCTTGATATACCTCTTATCATTTAGAGAAATTAGGTGTTCCCTGGCCTTTCTTGGGCTAATCCATAAATATGTAACATGGCATAAACACCATCTAAGCTTTTCATCCAAATTTAAGGCAAAGAAACAGGTAACCTTCAGACTCTTGAGTATGTCCATCACCTTTCACAGTTACCTCTTTTTTGTTGTTGTAAAAGTACCTAAAATCCACTCTCTTAGCAAATCTTCAATATAGAATACAATATTTTAAACTGTAGTCCTCCTTCTGTACATTAGATCTCTAGACATATCCTACATAACTGTAAGTTTGCACCCTTTGACCGATACCTCCTCATTTCCTCCTCCTCCCTGTTCCTGGTGTCCACTGTTCTACTTTCAGTTTCTCTGTATATGACTATTTTTTAGATTCCACATATAAGTGAGATCATACAGTGTTTTTCTTTCTGTATCTGGTATGTTTCATTTAGCATGACGTCCTCCAAGTTCATCCATGGAGGACATGTTGTTGCAAATGGCTGTATTTTCTTTTTAAAGGCTGAGTAATATTCCATTGTGCACATATGCCACAAACTTATCTTCTTAATTGAAATAAAGACAGGGATTTTCCTCCAAAAGATGAAAAATTGGCAGCAAATCTGTTTCTTTCATGTAGTACTTAAGAATATCTGTCAAAAGAGACAAGGAGATTGAAGCTCACTTGCATCTCCATTTTAATAAACTCATATTTTTAAAAAGTAAGTACAACTTTTGATGTTTAGATTGGCTGCTCGCCCACGATTCCCTACTGGGGGAGGGTGGAACCTCAGGCATCCCCCGTGTTGGTCTCGTTCCCACGTGATGTTGTAGTCTTCTACATTTCTCTCAGTATCTTTCACATTTTTCTCTTTTTAAGCTTAAGCTCCTTATTTTCAACCATTAACCTATGGTCCTTGTCTAAAATGCAATTTAAAAAATTATTAAATATGCAAATAGTAAATGAAGAATGACACTAAAATCATAAAGCCCAGAATTTTTGGCATTTTGGTGTTACTGAAAGCCCTCTGATATGGGAATTAGAAGTGTGTGTAGGACAATGCTTGAGTTCAGTTGTGGCAGGAGGTTATTGAAACGATTCGTGGGAGCCAATGTTTTACACGTGTGTAATCAAAAGAAAAACAGAAAGCAAAAACTAAAATCAAAGCAAGCGAACAAACAAAAACAATCACTGTTTTGTTAGGTGACAACTTCATTAAAAAGAAAAAGCCAGCTGTGTAGGTCTGTGCAGACTTGATGAATCACTGACATCTGTACTCTGCTCTGGCTCATGATCGAGCGTGATCTGGTTTGGGTATCGTTACTGGCCCTGTTGACTTTGAGGCAACTGCAACGCCTTGGGTTCCGTGATGGACAGAAGCACCAAGATTTTCACGTGCAATACCATCATTGCCAGCACCCCAAAACTACTTTACTCTGTGGAATTTTATATGCACAACTTAAATATGAGATTGGCCAACATGGAATAACAGTATTCTGTTAGTTATACTTATGTCTCAGGCCTCTTACGAATGCAAAACCCAAAGCATTGCCTTGCAGACTTCAAGTATGGTCTCGGAAGGCAAGCCATATCTTTATTTAACTGTATAGTATTTAGAAAGCAGAATTAAACACAAGCTATCAGTTTATAGGACAGATCAAGATGTTCTGGCTCGGAATAGCAGACATATAAGATTGTGAATGATCTCATCTGAATAAGGAAACTTGTTTTGGTGTGTTTTTCTCTGAGCATGAGCCCCTTACCATCTGTCTACTTCACTGACATAGAACAGGATATGCTTGCATGCTTGCTTTTTGTGTTATATGTGAAGAGAAAATTTTCATTTCATTTTAAGCATGCCTGAATCTTTCAGGGACTTCATATTTATAGCCCCTTATGTCTCTGAAGACTCAGGAGGTTGGAAGCTGAAGAGGGAGCCAGAAATGATGTGAACTGGCTGCCATGAAATTTTATTTTGATGCCAATTGGCTACCTACCCCAACTAGTCTCATGCTTTGTTTCAAAAGTTGAGGAGAAAGTGAAGAAAATCATTCATCTTTGCAGAGGAATGTAAAGTAAAATTCCTCTGGGGGGAAAAAAACTGGGCAAGAAAAAGTCAAAGAAATTTGGAAAAAGAAGAGTAGAAAGCCAGGACCAGAATTAAGACCCCTTGCCACAGAGCCTGATGATGGCCTGTGTTCCTTCCATCCTTCAAACTCAGCACACTCCTTGTCTTCTCCCCACTGGACCCTGCTCTTTGCTAAGAGGCTGATTCAGTAACAGCTCTATCCAGGAAGGGATTGGGTTGGCCATTTGGTTCTTAGGTCTACAAACTTGTCAGGCTTGTCAAGCTTTCTCACTTGAGGAAGAAATCTCCTCTTATGCTGCACCCCAGGTTCATGGTGGCAGCTCATGTGGTCCCAGAGGCCTGTGGGGGAGGCTTCATTAGTATTTCCTCCCAGTTGGTAACCGAATTTCTGCAGAGGCTCTTTAACAATAACATGAAATGTGGGGGTTTCTCTGCTGATAGAGCCAGTGGAGGAAATTCTTTTAGAGCACAGTCTTCTCAGTACCCTTCAGGTTAGCACAGAGGCCCCTGTCTTTAGTATTAAGTAATGATTGGAGAATGCAGTGTCCAGTCATGCAATCCACAGTCAAAAAGTCCCTTCAAGGCCTCTGGAGCAGCTCTTTACCAACACTATTTCCCTCTTACCCGGGCTCCAGGGTCTTATCTCCTTCTTCATCCACGAAGTATGAAAAAAATCCTCTTGCTTTTCAGTATAGATGGAGCCAATATTGACATTTTTCAAATACAACTTAATGAAAGAACTGCAGGCATATCACAGAAAAAAGCATGCACAGTAGCCTCCAGATTTTCCAAGTGCAGCTTTCCTATCACTACTTGACTGAAACAGAGCCGCCACCAACTGGGCAACTTACAGGACCTGGTTCCATGTCCTCCACCTCAATTATACCTAAGGTGAAAGCATTAGGCCAAGTTCTTTAGATGTCTAGCTCCACAATGATGTGGGCAGACAACATGTGACATCCAGTAGGATCCCCTTCTGCTTTTAGAAGCTACTTCTAGCATTTTCTCTGGACACAATTCCAGGGCATCTCCTGTAGCTCTGAGCTCCATTGAACTTCCTGTGCCCCACAGACACCCTGAACCTGGCCCTTGGGAGGAAAAGACATTTCTGTGTCCTTGCTCCTCTCCAAAGATTCCTCCCCAAATGTCTCACTTTAGCTTCCAGATATGGTCCTTACTTCCTCTGTCTCTTGCTCCTGCCTGATTTCTCAATGCTCTGTTCGAAATGCTTAAAAAAGTCACTAACTGGTTCTTCCTTTGGACAGAGCTTGCCTTCTGTTCTTGTTTTAAGCATCCAGGTCTTGGCTCATTAGTGGCCACCATTGGAGGTGGTGCCATCTTTCCCTGTGGCCTCTCTGCATTATCAAGTGCCCTTATTTTCCTCCTATTTGAAAGCCCTTTGTGTGAGCATTCCTGTTCCCTACTTCCTAACTAAGCTGGCATTTTTCCAGTTATCCTCACTTGTGCCTGGCAGCTGCTGTGTTGGTCGGTAGTTCTTGAGCAGGACAGTCTTGCCAGACATTTGGCAATGTCCGGAAGCATTTTTAGCTGTCACAAGGAGGGAGTGTACTACTGGAATCTAGTGGGTAGAGGTGAAGGATGCTGTTAAACATCCTGTTATGTACAGAATAGCCCCCAACAAAAAAGAATTATCTGGCCTGTAATGTCAATAATGTTGAGTTTGAGAAACCTGGTCTTAGAGAAAGAGGACCTCACCCTAATTTTAAAAGTAAGTGTGTTTGATGTGTAGGTAAATCTATTCCTTTGCAGTGACTGGTCTAACAATAAGTAAATGATCCACTCTAGGCCAACGAAACATGAGGATAAGTTGTTGGGGGCTTTGGAAAAAGTGCTTCCCTCTGAAGTTGTCAGGTGAGGGTGAGCCTCAACCCATCCCATCTCCAGCCTAGGGAGTAAACTGGCGTCAAGAGAATGGCAGAGAAATGGACCAGAGCCACTGGATTCAATCAATCCTGAAGTCCATCCTTCTGCTCAACTTCCAGAGACAGGAGCCTCTTTACTGATTAAGCGTGTTCGAGATATATTTTATTGTTGTTGCTGTGGTTGTTACTTGCAGCCACATGAATCTTAATGATACATCTTTACTCTTTTTGGTCACTCACTCATTTCCACTTGCCTTCTGAAGGGTGCCTCTAGCTCTTAGCTAATTTTCAGAGGCTTCCTAATCCTGGACCATGATCTGGCTTAATTTCCAGCTCTGTCTATTTATGCTTCAATGTTCAGGAGACCCTTCTGAACATGGAATTCCTTTAATTATCATTACAATAATAAAATGACATCACTCATACAATAATATAACAGACCATCCATTCAGAGTGTACCTAGTGGGATCCAACCAATTGAATTTAGGCCTAGGTTCAAGCAGGCCTACAGTAATAAGAAAACCTGGGAGCACTGGAGAAAAAAAGATGAGATCCAGACAGAATACAAATTCGTTTAAGCACTTTATGGCTAAAAAGGAAAGGAGCACTTAGCATTTTAAAGCCATGGGAGCAGGTGTTCTTTTACAGTCTTTTATATTGGCAGCTGAATGTTTATTAAAACAAAGTGCCTGGGTGGCTGGAAAAATAGACAATGCTGACATTAAGAAGTTGAATGTAAAAAAAAAAGCAAGCCCTCCAACAAAAGAAAATGTTCCTGCTGGATGGGGGTAGGGAGTGAGTTTACATCTTTCTAAGATTCTGTGGACTCATTTAAGTGTGGGAAACACAAACCTAAACATCTGCTACGTGTGACTTAAAAATCAAGTCCCACTTCATCATTCCTTTTCCAAATTCTCACTTTATGCCAAATAGCTTATGAGCATTGATTAACTCGTGCTGATTTAGACTTTTCAAAAATGAGGACATTTAAATTTTTAAGTTTTGTTAAAAAGATCAGGCAATTGAATTCCTTTGTTCAAACTCTTAAGAGTGGAGGAAAGGAAATATTACAATGGTTGGATATTTAATTAGTCTGGATTCTCCAAAGTTATGATACTCTTTATTATACTTGCTAATCTCAAATATTTCAGTTTTCTAGATACTAAAATAAAAAAAAGCCTCTATCTCAGTTTGGGAAAAGTAAATTCTGTATTAGAGTTGACATCATAAATTCTTATTATTGTTCACAAATCATCTTTGGGATAAGATCAGGATTATGTCCTAGAAATGATTAAACTTTTAAAAAAGATGAATGCCTGACAAATGGTCTGTGGATAACTGCAAGGGACACTCCAAGTAAAGGCTTTTAGTGTGAACTCCACATCTCAATAATTATCGGTTATAAAATTGGTTCTCACTAGCTCTGCTTTCCATAGAAAGACTGCAGATTAGACTACTCTTTGGGATAGAAATCAAGGAAGTGTTTGTAAATTGCAAAAGGCAGAGAGACAAAAGCAGCACCAACTGGGATGTCACCATGTTATTCGACATCATTTTGAATTGAACCAGGGATTTTTCTTACCATCATTGGAACCAAAGCTTCCATCGATGGATTTTCTCTGAAACCTGCAAACAAGCACACATACATAATTCTAAGATAGTGAAAACCTAAGCATTTACATTGGTTCCCTATAGACTTTGTTTCAGGTTTGTCTTCTAGTATCTTTTAAATTTTTAAGAGACCTTTGGATGGGGAGCAATTGGAACCTTAATACATTGCTGGTGGGAATGGAAAACGGTGCAGTCATTTTGGAAAACAGTGTGGCAGTTCCTCTAATAGTTAAACGTAGAGTTACAATATGGCCCAGCAAATCCACTCCCAGGCATATGTGCCATTCGTTCATCCATCCATCAATTTTCAGATATAATTCACATACCATAAAATTCACCCTTTAAAGTGCACAACTCAGTGAGTTTTAGTATGTTCACAAAGTTGTACAACTACCGCCACTACCTAATTCCAGAACATTTTCATCATTCCCAGAAGAAATCCCAAACCCATCAGCAGTCACTCCCCATTCCCCACTCCCCCAGCCCCTGGCAACCACTCATCTACTTTCTGTTTCCGTAAATTTGCCTATTCTGGACATTTTGTATAAATGGAATCATACCATGTGTGAACTTTTGCTATATGTGAACTTTTTTGTGTATGACTTCTTTCACTCTGGATGATGTTTTTAAGGTTCATTTTTGGTGTGGCGTGTATTACTGATACTTCAGTCTTTTTATGGCTGAAAAATATTCCAATGAAATGTATATACCACATTTCATTAATTTATTTGTCCTTGATGGATATTTTGGTTGTTTCCACTTTTTTGGCTATCATGAATAATACTGCTGTGAACATTTGTAAAAGTTTTTGTGTGGAAATATGTATTCAATTCTCTTGGGTATATACTTAGGAGTAGAATTGCTGGGCATGAGGTTAACTCTATGCTTAACTATTTTTTCCAAGCTGCTTTCCACAGTGGCTGCGTAGCAAGAACTGTTTTACATTCCCACTAGTAATGTATGAGGGTTTCAATTTCTCCATGTCCTTGCCATCTCTTGTTATTTTCCATTAAAAAAATTTATTATAGCCATCCTAGTGGATGTGACATTTCATTGTAATTTTTTTTGTTTTTGTTTTTTTTTGAGACAGGGTCTCACTCTGTTACCTGGGCTAGAGTGCAGTGGCCTCATCATAGCTCACTACAACCTCCAACTCCTGGGCTCAAGTGATCCTCCTGCCTCAGCCTCCCAAGTAGCTGGGACTACAGGTGCACGCCAAGATGCCTGGCTAATTTTTCTATTTCTAGTAGAGACAGGGTCTCCTTCTTGCTTGGGCTGGTCTCAAACTCCTGGCCTCAAGGGAGGCTCCCGCTTTTGGCTTCCCAGAGTGCTAGGATTACAGGTGTGAGCCACCACACCTGGCCTCATTGTAATTCGATTTGTATTTCCTTAATGGCTAATGATGTTGAACATCTTTTCATATGCTTATTGGCCATTTGTATATCTTCTTTGGAGAAATATCTACTTAAATACTTTGCCCATTTTTAAATGGAGTTGCCTTTTTATCATTGAGTTATAAGAATTCTTTATATAGTCTGGAAACTAGGCTCTTACAAGATATACAGCTTGCAAACATTTTCCTCACATTTTTGTGGGGTGTATTTTCACTTCCTTAATAGTGTTTTTTAAAACAAAAAAGTTGGCTGGGCAGAGTGACTCATGCCTGTAATCCTAGCACTTTGGGAGGCTGAGGCAAGAGGATTGCTCAAGGCCAGGAGTTCGAGACCAGCCTGAGCAGCATAGCAAGACTCTGTCTCTACAAAAATTAGAAAAAATTAGCTGGGCATGGTGGTGTGCACCTGTAGTCCCAGATACTCAGGAGGCTGAGGCAGGAGGATCACTTGAGCCCGGGAATTTGAGGTTACACTGAGCTGTGATGACACCACTGCATCCTAGCCCAGGCAATGGAGTGAGACCCTGTCTCAAAAACAAAATAAACAAAACAAAACAAAACAACCCCCCAAAAAAACCACAAAAGTTTTCATTTTTATGAACTTCAATTTATCTATTTTTTCCTTTGTTACTTGTGCTTTTGGTGTCTAAGAAACTATTGCCTAATCCAAGGTTATGAAGATTTACACACCTATATTTTCTTCTGAGAGTTTTATAGTTTTGGCTCTTATATTTAGGGCTTAGATCCATTTTGAGTTAATTTTTGTATGTGAGTTAATTTTCTTTTGTAGAAAGAAATATCATTCTTTTTCATGTGGATATCTAGTTGTTTTAGCGCCATTTGTTGAAAAGAATATCCTTTCTTCGTTGACTTGTCTTGGTATCTTTGTTGAAAATTGATTGACCATAAATGTAAAGGTTTCTTTCTGAACTCTCAATTCTATTCAATTGACCTATCTGTCTTCCTTTATGTCAGTACCAGAGTCTTGATTTGTAATAAGTTTTGATATTAGAAAGTGTAAGTCCTCCAATGTTGTTCTTTTCTTTTCAAGATTGTTTTGGCTATTCTGGGACCCTTGCACTTCCATATGAATTTTAAAATCAGTTTGTCAATTTCTGTAAAAAAGCCAGCTGGGACTTTGATAGCAATTGTGTCGAATCTGTAGATCAATTTAGGGAGTATTGCTGTGTATATTAGTTTCCTATTGCTGCTATACCAAACTGTCACAAATTTAGTGGCTTCAAACAACATAAATGTATTACCTTATAGTTCTGGATGTCATAATACTAAAATGTGTCTCACGTGGCTAAAGTCAAGTTGTCACAGGGCTGTATTCCTCCTGGAGGCTTCAGGGAAGTATCCATTTCCTTGCCATTTCCAGCTTCTAGGGGCATTTCTTGACTCATGGCCCCTTCCTCTATCTCCAAAATACATCATTCCAACCTCTGCTTTGTCACTCAGATCTCCTTCTCCCTTTGACCTTCTTGTCTCCCTCATTAGGATCCTTGTGATTATATTAGGCCCATGTGGATAATCCAAGATAATCTCCATAACTTTATCATATCTACAAAGTTCATTTTGACATGTAAGGTAACATATTCACAGGTTCTGAAGATTAAGACGTGGGCATCTGTCTACTACACCATCTTAACAATATTAAGCTTCCAATCCATGAGCATGGGATGTCTTTCTTTTCATTTAGGTCTTCTCCAGTTTCTTTCAATGATATTTTGTAGTTTTCAATGTACAAATCTTACACTTATTTTGTTAAGTTTACTCCTAAGTATTTTATTATTTTTGATGCTTTTGTAAATGGAATTGTTTTCTTAATTTCATTTTTTAATTGTTCATTGCTGGTGTATAGAAATACAACTGATTTTTGTATATTGATCTTGTATCTTACAATCTTATTGAACTCATGATTTCTTTTTGGAGTGATGAAAATATTCTGAAATTAAATAGTGGTGATGGTTGTACAACTGTGAATATACTAAAAATCACTGAATTGTATACTTCAAAGGGGTGAATTTTATGGTCTATGTATTATATCTCAATAAAGCTCTTATTAACAAATCAGTTTTATCATTTGGGAATATCTGTCGAAAATTAAAATGTGAATTACCCCCTTCTCCCAAAATGAGGTTGGAGGGGTAGGGGAGCAAAGTTGGGGCTAGACATGCTCATGTTTTGGTACATGCTCTTATTTACTTCCAGATGGAGACCCTAGAAGTTGCATACCCTGATCCTGGTATGTTTGGTAAAAGAACTTCTCTTCATGCCTCTTTTGCTCCTAGACACACCAAACTTATTCCTGCCTCGGGGTCTTCGCTCTTGTTCTCTGCCTGGGCCACTCTCTCCCGACATCCTTAAATGGCTGGCTCCTTGCCATTCAGGTCTTGAGAGGCCTTCCCTGCTGACCAAATCAAATCCAAAGTAGCTTCCCCAATCCAATCATTCTCTCTCACAACACTGTGTTTATTTTCCTCTTGCCACTAGCTGGAATGATTTTCTTTATTAGTTGCTTACTTCCTTGCATGTTTCTACCCTTTACAATTTAAGCTCTATTACAGTGGGGATCTAGACTGTTTTGTTTGCTACTATATCTCTAACCTCTAGGACATGGCTGGCACATAGGAGATGATAACTAAATATTTGTTGAATGAACAAAGCATATCATTAAGGAGAGTAGTTAAAAAAAAATAAAAGAAAGAGAAAAAGGAGAGTAGTTATGATTTGGCCTGACTCTTCTAGCTGGCAAATGAGGCTGTGGTGAAGTTTCTTTTTAAAAAAATTTAGTGATATTGACTGGTAAGCAATTATATAGACTCATAGAAGATGATGTGTTTAGATTGTGTATTTGTATTAATGGGCTTTACCCACATTTGCACTAGGTTTTGGAACTGATAAAATTCTTCATTAGAGGAGTTAATGATTTACAAAGCTAGGATGAGGCAGGCAGTATCCAGTGAATAAAGGGAAGAATAGCATATTAGAACTGTACTAAATTGATTGCAAAACGGCTTATCTTGTATCTAGCACCTTCAATCAACCAAAAGGTAGAGTCTACATCTTCATCCCTTGAATCTAGACTGGCATCAGGACTTATTTTGGTCAGTAGAATGAGGCGGATGTGATATTGTGCTACTTCTGAACCTACATCTTAAGGAGGCCTTGCACCCTTTTGCAATCTCTCTTAGAGACAAATAAGCCCAGGCCAGCCTGCTGGAGGAGGAGAGACCAAGTGCAGCTGAGCCCAGCCTAGAAGAGCGAGTTCCTAGCTGTCTTGCCAGCAGATCACACTCTATGACCACACCCAGATGGGATCTCTGAGCCCAGCCCAGATTAGCAGAACTATCCCCCTGACCCATAAACTTAAATATTTATTTCTGTATGCCACTAGAGTTTTTGTGGCTTTAAAAAATGTAGCATTATGGTGGCAATGGATAACTAATACAAGAATCAAAGGCAAGGATGAGTACTCAGGACTGGGTAGTTTGGACTCAATGTCTGGCAGGGTGGTTGAGAAGAACAAATAAGAGAACACATATGCCGTGCCTGGCCTGGAGCCTGCACGTTCACTGTAGGGGGTTTAAAAATACATGTTGAATAGACTGGGGCTGGGGGATAGGAAGGGAACAGTGTTTAAGTCCAGGCCAATACAGCATAAAGACATTTAGGATTCTCAGCTCCCTGAGGGTAGGGGCCATATCTCTTATCAGTGTTTGCCATCCTGCTCTCACAGCATGTACTACAAATCCTCTATGTATTAATCATAAAGTATGGGGGGACTCATCAAGTAAATGGAATTATGCTGAGAGGACTGGCTTCATATGGTTTTGTAGAAAACTTATTTTGCCTTGTTGATGAAGGACAAGTTCTCCTAATAACATTTTTTTTCTGTCTATTTCTCTATTTAGAATGCCAAATAGTTCTCATGTCTCCAGATTTCTATTTCCAGTTTATCTATATTGGGAAAGAATCTATGCTTGGTGTTCAACTGCAGCAAAATAATCTGCAAGTTAGAAGTTAGTGGTTGTAAGTGAAAAAACAGCAAATACACTGTGAAGAAATCAAACACATTGACTAGGTGATCAAATCCATATGTTAAGATTCAAAATATGCGCTTCTGGAATGCCACGTAAGTGAGGCTGTGTCTTTCTCAGTGTGTCAATCAGGAGGCGCACAATGTCCATCTTCCCCTTGGTGATATTAATTTTGATCACCTAGTCAATGTGTTTGATTTCTTCACAGTGTATTTGCTGTTTTTTCAGTTACAACCACTAAGCAATTTGTGAGGATGCACTTTAAGGCCATATAAACATCTTGGTCATCATCAGATCTGTCCTCTTAGATTTAGCATTCATCAATGATTCTTAACCTGGTCTAGTCTTTACTGTCATGTTTGCAAAATGATGATTCTTTCCAACATCAGCACTCCCTCCATATTTACTAGTCAGCTCTTGGCATTCTGCCATATGCAAGAGTCCTCCCTTCTGCTGCCAGTATTTGCTAAGGGCTCCTTTCCCTAATGGGTACCTGTTTTAGTAAATTTGTTGAATTCACTGGGTGTGTATCTGAGGTCTTTCCTTTCTTTATGAGTACAGATTCATGAATTTCAATTTTTTCCAATGGTTTATAAGTCATTATTCTCAATAATTTTGGTGCTCAAATTGTCCCAGATTTGGCCAGTAGTCATCTACTGTTTTCCAAAGCAGTATGTCATCTCAAAAGCTTCAAAAAGGTCACAGAAGGGAGTTATTTTTTGCGTCAGAGATAGCCCCGTATCATTAAGATATGTACTTGTATCACGGAGGTAGCCATAAGGACTTTCTACAGATGGAGTTAATCTTGCCTAATAGTCTCAAAACTCTAATGTGGCTTTGTTTTCTTTACACGTTCAAGAAGAGAAGGAACATTTGTTTACTGTAAACCTCCTGCCATTCTTTTGTAGTTGTTTCACAGAAAGCACAACAAAGAACAGAATTCTCAAGGTTTAGCCCCGCTGTGAGAGGCAAGAACAGACTGGTGCTCTTTTCATCAGGGGCTCCAAACTCTGGGGAAGGGAAATTTCCTTGGTCACATTACAGCACAATTATCTTCTTTTTTTATGCCCCCAAGGGACATTGTACTGCAAAATTGATGCTACAATAGCAGGAAAGTACCTGGTAATGTAGTATCAGAGCATATCACTCCTGCTATTTATTGTACCTCAAGATTTATTTGAGGCATTGAATTTACTTTTTGATAGACTGTTTAAGGCTCTTTCTAAACCTCCATGTTAGGAAAAACTGATCATTTCCTACATTCTGTAGGATTTACATTGAGTATTTTCTGGTCTAAAATATATACAAGTTGCCTTTTTTTTGAGGTTTCATTGACTATGAAATAACCAACACTCTGCCAGCACTTACTCTGTGCATGACATTGATGTAAAGACCGCAGTGCTATACTATTCTATAAGATAAATTTTCTCATTTTATAGATGAGGAAACTGAAGCACAGAGAGTTAAGTAACTCGCCCAAGGTTACATAGTGGCTGAGGTAGACTTGAAGCCAGTCAATATGGCTCTACAGTCTGTGCTCTGATCATTACACAGAGACAGGCAAAGGGGGTTAACATTTCTTGAAACCTTTGACCTACCTCACACAATGAACAAACACAATGAGCAGACATCCCAAGTAGAAGGACAGGAAGATGAAGACACTGAAGAGACTGGATTTCACATAAACGGATTCTGAGGGGAGAGAAACAACTTTGGTCAGGTTGTCCTCAGGAGCAAACAAGACTGTGTTTGAGACAGGACAGCTTAAAGGGCCCACCTCCCTCACACCCACCCTTAAATCCTAAGAAATTCTCATTCAGAGCAGCAATGCTACTGGAGGTCACCCAGACAATATCTGAAAGGACGGTCAGTCTTGCTAGCAAAATAACAGAAAAATGAGCTATCTGCTCTTTCTGCTCTCCCTCTCTCTCCCTCTCTGCTCTTTCTCTCCCTAGCTGGCAGGCACCCTGCAGGTTCCGTTTTCACAACATCTGAAAAGAGCCCAACAGACAGAAAGGAAATGTAAATCTTTCTCTTTACATTCACCAGCTTACTGCCTTTTAGAATTTGTTTTATAGCCTGGAGGAGTTCCAGAGAAGCTCTTGGGTAGACAGCAGGGGTGCAAACCCCAGGCCTCAGTTTCCTGCCCAAAACCTTATCTCAGGGGCGAGATCACATCCCCAGCGATAAGCCTGACTACATTTCAGAGATAACCAAATCTCCAGGAGCAGAAAAAACAGGAAAGACAACAACCTGACGCCTTGCAGCTGCCTCCTGCTAATCACTCCACAGCCGCCCTTTCTCTTCGTCCCCATAAAAACCTCCAAGCCTCTTGGCCTGTCCGTGGGCGCCTCCCTTCCCTTTTGAGCACCTCGCCTTGCAACGCCTCTCGTTTTCCCTCTATTTCCCTCTGTTCTTTCCCGCTCTCTCACTCTCTGTCCCTCTAAGACGATAAAATAAATTTTATACTTTTGTATCCTAATATCTGTGTGAGAATTTTTTCTCCCCTCGTGCTGTGAGCACCTACTAAGTTTTCCACCCTAACATCATCCACGAATGGCTGTTTTTCACAGTGATGACTTCCCAGTAGAATCTGGGAAGGACTGCCTGTATACAATTTCATAATTGAGTTTCCCTTCTTTTGGGAAGGGTTTAACAAAATGCTCTGATTCTCTTTTCTGTCCCTAAGGTAAAGACACTTTTAGTGTTCTCATGATGATTTTCTGTGGAAGGATGACATTGGTTGATGAATTATATGATCGATTTCTTGACATAGGAATCTCTCCATAGCTTTCTAGAGATAACACTGACCTTTAATAGAAGGAACAATGGTCACTTTAAGGTTCTTGGCTCGTTGTAGATTCCAGGTCTGGTTCTCCTTTTCTGGTTTAAAAAAAAAAAACAAGTCACAGTGAATCAGATACTAGATTCTTGGCCTCTCTTTTGAACAGTTGTTCAAAAAAATGATGTCCAGAATTAACTCTGGCTGCAGAATCTTATTTTAGCAAGAACTGGAGAAAAATCCAACCCCTAAACCTTCCAACCATCTAATATCCCTTTTGGTAAGACTCTCTCAATTTGGCCTTTGCTTGGGTGCATTTTGGTAGCACTAACTGGTGCATGTGAGATTGCAGCTCCCTTCTCCAATGAAGAAGGACTGACCCTGCCCCTGACATCCACAGATATTTGAAGAAAACAGCTACAAAAATAGAAAGCTACCTCCTCTTTTGGTTTGCATTTTTCTAGCCAGTGAGATTTTTTTTTCCTTACATAGTTGTCAAAGGGCTTATAGTTTACCAAGGAACATTGGACATTGGTAAAACTCTAGAGCTATGTCATTAACAGATTAAAGAGCACACTAGCAGAAATTTCGCCTAAATGCCAAGGGAACCATGTTACACTCAACAGTAAACTCCCTCTGTGTTGGTCACACATGGTTCATCAGTGGCTGGTGGTTTGTGTTTTCAATAAATAGCCTATTCCATTTCCTAGGTAGTTACCCATAACTATCTGTATTATGCCTAAGAGCTCACACAACCCCTTGTCATTGGGATAAGTTTCACACTTGGCTTTCTTACTATCTTGCAAGGTACAATTTGGGCAACTGGAATGGAGAACTCTGAATTTTCCTTGACGTCCTTATGGAAATGATGATGACTGATAAATCTAAGTGGCTCCGTTACTGCTGGCTGCCAAACTCATCTTAGGAAATGAAGCTTGATCCTCTGTGTAAGATCATTACTTCATAGTAGCAAATATTTGTTGAGTAAAAGGTTAACTGAGTGAACTTACCTTACATGGAGTGAGGGAATACAAGACTTTGAAAAGATGAAATGTACTAAATGATATTTTGTAGTGTCACTACTACCTTTAGATGTATTATTTTCTTCCTTTTGTTTTTTTCTCAAGTGTCTCTCAGACTGCCTTGCCAAGTCACTGCTGAGGGGCCCTTACTTAGTGGGAACTAGAGATGAACTTTTGGCTTCCCTTTCATTTCCTTCCTTAAGGTTTCTTTCTTTCTTTCTTTCTACAACTTGAAGACAAAGGCACCCTCAGGTTTTTCTAAACAGCTAAGTATTCCTCACTAGCTCTTACCCTGGATGAAGAAAGATCCTCCACAGGCATAATCTTCAGGCTTTATCACAAACACCACGAAGAACTGCTCTCCTGGAAAATCCTTCTTCTGCATAAGACATAACAACCTTATGATAGGCAGGTAAGAAAGATAGCAAGAAGAAGGGAGAAAGTCCCTGGGGGTGGGAGGCAGAAAGAAAGAGGAAAGAGAAGAAAGTAAAGTTCAGCCCTGCCCTCTAACTCCTTAGAAAGGACTTCCCCATACCCATGATCTACTCCAGACTATCCTCGATGAAATAACTGTCACATCCAAGAAATTAAAGTAAATAGATACATTGTTCTGATTTGAATCTATTTGATGCCCATTTGAGTGCTTAGAACTATAACAGACACCATATAAATAGCATGTCAACAACCTGTGTTTAATAGTTAATACTGTATATTAAATTTTTCTTTTAAAATCTAATCATAAATAACTTTCCCAGAAGTCACTCAGTCAGTAGTTAAATAAATAATTTAGGTCAGTTAGGAGACCTGAGTTATTGTCCTGGCTTTGACTTTCTCTGAGTATGCTTCCCTGAGTCCCTGTTTCCTCATCCATGGATGAAGTATGGTTGACAAGATGATCTTTAAGGTCCATTATAGTTCTACAACTCTGTCTTTTTCTTAATCATCCCCAGATTTCTGCTATCACTGAGAAAATGGTCCAAGAGATTGAAGCATGGGCCCAAAAGAGATGTAACAATTTATTGCCAAACATATCCAAGATAGACATGTACTAATATGCTTTGCTCTTCATTAATTTAGTGTCCTGGATTATGTAAAATCTGAATTTCCATACTATGGTTGTTTTACCATCCTTTTTAATTTGGGACCACATAATGCTGGAATGCTAAGGAAGAAATAAATTCTAAAAACAGGAGCAGATATTTTGGATATTAAATCTGAGGCCCTCAAAAATTAAAGCCGGATGGATAGAAATTTTTAGGTCTGATACCTAAATTATAATTAACCTTTCTTCATTCTTTGTTTGTTTTCAATAAATAGTATCACCCTACCCTAAAGAACAGGTCAAGTTGCAGGTACCTCAAGTAAGCACCACCCCAAAGGCAGGGACAGAATCTCTTTGAAAATATGCTGACACGATGTGTGTATGTTTTTGTTAAAGAATGACCACTGAAATAATCATTTAATTACAAATACCAAAAGGGTACACTGCTGCAAAAATATGGTTCATATTCCTTTGAACCTGTTCATTGTGTCCAGAGTTGAAGTGCTCTTTTACTTATTGTTACTGGTAGAGATTATAATTACATTAAATGAATATGATAAACTTCACCCTAAATTGGCACCCCCAATAAGTAGATTTGAATCTCCGGCCCTACATCTCTAAGCAATCTGTCAGATGTATGTCCCAGTGTACCATGGGTTCCCCAGAATACCCAAGGGAAAAAGGGTATCTGGCAGAGTAGCATTGTCTACCATTACTCAGGCTTTGATTTCAGGCATAGTATAATAGTATTAGTTTTTAAACCAATCAGAAAGGAAGGAGATCCAAGGCACGCAGTGGATGGCCATCCCTTTTGGATGCTGGCCTAGTAGGTCACCTTACTATCAGTTGAGCGTTGTCATTGACAATGGTGACCACAGAAGTGATGTCTCACCTGTAGTGTGATGGCAGCTTTCTTGGTCATGGACTGATAGACACCGTTAAATTCCACATTGTGGTCAAGATCATACACCGGGCACTGTAGCATGAATAAGGAATAAAAAGAAAAGCATCCCTAATGTCATATAATGTCGTACCACACCTAGGACCTATCAGGGCCCTTTCACCTGGATCACAGAGCAGGGGGGTCCTTATTAAGACAGAAATCATGAAAAAATTTTCACCAGAATAGTCATTAAATAGTCCTCCTAAAAGTTGGTTCCCTGTCCTCTAAAGTCAGCCACTTTATATTGAAGAGAACTATAAACGGATTGTCTTAACAAGTATAATACCTTTCCCATTTTTTGTTAACACATCATGAGACAGAAAGGACCCAATGTTACAATAAAAGTTTAAAAACAAATGGTAGGTTTCTATTTTATTTTTCTTGTGGAACCTACAACTTGGTCTTTTTTGTTTTTTGTCATGATCCTCCCTCCCTCCCGCCTTCCTTCTTTTCTTTGTTGATTTTGGTGAGAAGTCAACTATTCTTTATCTCTCTAAATCAATGTCTGCAAACATGGACTGCCCACTTGTGTTCACAGACACTGTTCTTATTATTTGGCAGTTTTGGGGGAGAAACATAGTAAGAGGGCAACGTGGTCCCCACACCTCTCTTTCATTTGTTCTGGGATAATATTAATATAATGCTCCATATTAGAAGGTTGACAGGTTATCAGGACTCACCATGATATTCTGGACTGAGACAACAGAACATGGATAAGCCATTTCAGACACTACTTTAATGATAACTGAGTCCACATCTTTGGGAAACTTGTATAGAAAATACTGAGAATAAGAAAAAGAAAGACATTTATTAATATTTTCATATGAATAGGATTGTTTCCTCTACTATTAGGTGTAAAAATCATATGTAAATCTCAGTGAATCTCCATTAATTAATTTAGTCAGCCATTTATCTCATACATATTGAGCAACTAACTGCTCTGTGCAGGACTCTGTGCCAGGTATTAGGAATATGGCAGTGAATATGACAAAGTAGACATTTCATTCAATGTTGCCATTTCATTTTTCTATGGTATGACCATTTCTTTCTCAACCAAACTTTGCCACACTTCAATCCATTTCCTACTTAAGAAACACCACTCCAACCCCTTTGAATTAGAGATATGCAGGATATAACATGAGATAAAATTTACTTCTGTGTGGTCATTGTGAAATATGAAGCTCCATGTTGAAAAGCAGATAAACCTGTTCTTCAAGAATTTTAACTGACTTCTCGTAGGCAAGAATTAGCACTAGGCTAATCCTTCACCTAGATCTTTTGCTAAAGAATCTATTTGCTGGCTGGAATACACTGAGAAGATATTTAGATTCAAAGATCAAGCCCTTGAAATATGTTCACAATTTTGGGCATGCTGAAGTATCTTTTAAAGTATTTCTCAAATAGCACCAGAATCAGGAAACATTTCTAATTAAAAGAGGTTATACTATTTACCTACTTAGAATAT
This sequence comes from Daubentonia madagascariensis, assembly GCA_023783475.1. Lineage (NCBI taxonomy): Eukaryota > Metazoa > Chordata > Mammalia > Primates > Daubentoniidae > Daubentonia > Daubentonia madagascariensis. Next base: position 11,498,333 of record JAKFHU010001631.1, on the reverse strand, counting down.
GAATCCACTGGAAAAATGTATTAACTCTAAATTGTAAACATGTTGCTAATGATGAAGAAAGGGGAATTCTGCCCAGGAGTTACAAATATGGTAACCGGTTGAGAAGCTATGTTTAGCTTATGATAAAGATTTTGAGGAAACCAACCCAAACAAGCTTCATATCCTAAGATGCTAATAAATTTATCACTTTAAAAGGGAGGCAAAACATGTTAAAACTTAATTTTGTTTTCCAACATCCTCTTTACTAACACTATTTTGAGAACTAGGGCAATAAAAATAGAATGTTTTTCAGTAATCCAAAGCTTTCTAATGAGGAAAAAAATCATCTCGAAATTAAGGAGTGTCATTAATGATGCTATTTGGAAATCTATTCTCACTTCATAACAGATGGCAATACCCCCGCAAGAGCCCACTTCATTTTGGAGCTTGATTCAAATACATATAATACAGGGCTCTTCAGAAGATGAGTAGACTGGAATTCCCAAGAGGTGTTCTTGGCTCTCAGAGGAACCATATTTTGTAACTCAAGAGCATTATTATGATTACTGTCAGCAATAATGAACATGATATATGTTCCTATACATGATGGTAGCTGATTTTGTGCAAGCAGTAAACACTTACTGGAGTTTTATCTATATGCCAAAGTATTATCAACCTTTTTTATCTCTAAGTTACCATAAACCCCAAATAAATGTTTTGAACCCTGGCCCAAAATCTACTTTTAAGAGAAAGAAGAAAATGACAAGTATCCAAAGCAATGGCTGGAATTTAGGCTAAATATTACCATCTGGGTCCTGATTACCTGCCCAGTTTCTGCAACCTACTTTTATCTACAGAAATAGAGGCAGACAGTGATTTACATAGGTTATCTGAGAATGTATAGTTCTTTGGATGAGTTTCTAGAAACAGCAAATCTTTCCTGCAAAGAGGATATAAAATACAAGCCAAAATGGGAACAGGTAAGAGTAAAGTGAGACTTTCATAGATATCAGGGAATTTGTTTTGTTTTATTAGTTTGTTCTAAGTATATTTTACTCCAGTTTGAGGTTTATATGCAAAATATTTAAGCTTTAATATTTACATATTTTTTTAAAAAATAAAAAGAAGCCATAATATATAGTTGTCACTGATTTTTCAGTCTTCAAACTCTTCTAGTATATCACATAGTGAATTCAATATTCAGTATATCATAGTTATTATAGCTCTGTGCAGAACTATTAGACTGTACTTTTCCTGTAGTTGGAATGAAAGTTGTTCCCCTTCTTTTTTAGGTATCTCCCATTGCACCTAGTAACTAGTGATTTCTAAATATTTCTTGAAATTAAATGGTCAATAAATGTTGAGGGCAATAGATTATGGGCCTGTGGTCCTCTCTTGCCACTGGGTGGCAGTATATATGCACTGCAGAGACTTCCACTGAAAGGGGAAATAAAACTCTTAAAAGATGTGTGGGAGTTGGTTCATATAGGTTTGAGAGAAATGATTGTGCTGAGTCTCTTCTCAACTCAGTGCTCAACAACATTGTAGTGGCAGCTTGAAATCAGCCATGGTAGATATTTACACCACATAAATGAGCAATCACTACAAATCAGGGCTTTCTGAGAACGAGTGTTAAATATTTACCAGCACATCAGTGATTTTAACAGATTCACAACAGGTTGATATAATATGTTATGGGTGGAACTAATTTATTCCACCCTTGTAAAATTAAAATTGTTCTTACTTTTATTGTATTTCCAGATCAGTTACTATCTGTGTATCTGTTTAGTGTCAGCCTTCCACTTCCTGTCCCCTTTCTTCCTGACTACCAGATCTATAATGGCAGAAGTTGTGTCTGTCTATCTCTTCTTCATCCTCATGTCCCCAGCACCAAGTACAGTCTAATCAACTGCACAGGGACTTAGTGGTCTCAACTCTCAAGAATGACCAAACTGGGGCCAGGGATTGGTACAAAGTAGGCACATGATTTGCTCAATGAAGTTTGAACCAAGGAACACTTGAAAACAAATATCATGCCTCCCATTTTACACCAATTAAGGTGATAAGATTAAATGTTGTATCCAAAATCCCAGTAACATGAGTAGCAAACCAGAATACAAACATATCTCAAGTTGTGAAAAATCAAGGGCAACACCACATGCTCACTCTACCTGTTACCATGGTTTCTTTGGGCAACACCAACAGGTAGGTTCTTGATAACTCTTGGAACCCTTCACTTACCTGAGGTTGAGAGGGGCTGGCAGTGAAGTGAAAGGCAACATTTGTCCTGAGAAATGTAAGTGGCAGAATGGGAAGGGGGAAAAGTGAGAGAAAAGCATAAGTTAGCAAGCAAAAATTATTTATTTAAAAGAAAGCCTTCTTAAACTAGATGTGAGGAGAGCCTTACCCTTTGTGAAGGGAGCTCTGGTCCTATCAAACTGCCAAAATAAACTGCACAGGGACTCAATGGTCTCAACTCTCAAGACTGACCAAACTGGGGCCTGACATTGTTTATATGTCTTTAAATGTCCATGACGTCAGACCTATATAAGTAAGTACTCTGTTTACATTTGTAGCCACTTTTGCCTTGGGACTCTCTTAAGAAATCAAGCACAGGGTTTAGGTGTGAGAAGTGGGCTGAATGAAAGAGGGGGAAAACACAGGTTTGAGGTCCTTTTGGATAATGTAGATACCACTTCAAAATAATTTTGATGGATCCATGCCAAAAGATCATTTTTTACAAAACATGGTGAATAGATAACCACCATGGAACAGTCCCTACGGATAGGAGTATGCTTTTCCTGCCCCCAAGCACCTCCCCAATTGCCTGCCACACTAGCTGAAATTCTCCAAAATTTTGTCTTCTTCGGTTGGGCATTGCTTTCTAAGGCCCTCCTTTAAAATGTAGATACCACCAAAAGAACAGAATGAAGTTAGTTTCCCACCAATTAGTAATTTACTGTGAATTATTTTATTAGATGCTTTCACTTCTTCTGTGAAAGACAGCAATGATCCAGGCATGGATGGAAAGGAGAGTGTGAGGAGTATGTAGGAAGCATAAATTTGTAGGATAGGGTGCGGTCTGGAGTGAGCATCTGTGAAACAGTTCAAAAGGTTGGAGAACAAAAAGACAAATTTGGTTTTCTCTACAGTTTTGTAAGGGCTGCTTTCCGGCTCTTGCCTCATCGTTAGCTGTGAAGAGCACTCACACAGTCCACTGCATTCTTGAATCCCTGGGCTACTGAATCACCACCCCTGGGGGGGCATGCTCCCACCCTTCCAAGGCAGCCTGCATTTCTGGGTGTCTGAACCTGAACTTCTGGGCTGCCCTCATCAGCTTCGTACCCTTGGGCTCTCTGAAGATTCTTTCTTTTCACTCCTAATTTTTCTCTTATAAAAATTAAATATTTCTTTTTAAATTAAAGATTTCTTTAGAAGGGGCATGTCAAAACATTTAAGCAAGAAGTATATAATTAAGGGTGCTATTTAGAAGTTATAAAATTTGAGCACTATTTTATAAAGGTAATGACACCACCATTTAGGCTGTCATCGGACTGGGCTCAGAATTCTGCTTGCAACAATGCATGCAATTTTTACATAACCACTTTCAACAGAAATCATCGTCAATGTTGAGGGTTGGCTCTGTGGAAGCACAGTTGAAAACTCCTGACCTTAAGACACCCAAAGAAGCCCAGGTCAGTGCCAAACCCAGTTGTGTTTCTGCTCCAGAGAGTCCACAGCCAGAGTTAGGACCTGTGGTGCTGTGTGTGGGCTGCGTTCGGCCCTTTCAGCAGTATGGAGAATGTCACCTGCTGTTACCAGGACAACATGGGGCCTTCAACTCTCTTTGTTGTCAGGCCAGAGGAATGCAGAAGATGCTGATTTTCTTGGCTAGCAAGAGACAGCATAAAGCATGACATTTCCAAAAGCAACCTGTGTTCTTTGGCCAGATTTTTAAAAATTTTCCCGTATCATTTGAATTTCAATTGTAATACTGAATGTATGAATATTGATATGCATTTTCTGGGTTTTTTTCTTTGTCTTTATATTTTATTTGCTAGTACAATGCATGCAAACTTGGAAAACATATTATTTGTCTTGAAGACTATCATTTAAGTCCTCTCTTTCTCATGGAGTCACCAGTATGCACAAAATAAACATTGTGTCTGTTGCAAATGAAACATTCTGCTTCCTTCCACTGAGCCCTAACAGAGGTGGGGAAGGTTTATTTCATCAAGGGTCATTAAATAACAGAGCAAAGCTAACTGAAACTCATACACCTTTAGTTTTAGAGAAAAGCATAAAAATTTCAACTTATTTGTTTCAAAAATTAAACAGAGGAAACAAATGTTTATTCAATAAACATAAGAGACTAAGAACCAATTTTATTTGCTTGCCTGGGCTATTTTGAGGAAGAGGAGAAGGGAAAAGGAACAGATGGAGTCAAGCGTGATGCAGGTGCAGATAAGGCAGACAGGGAGAAGAGGCAGAAAGGGGTCCGTGGCAGAGGCAGAAAGAGGGAGAAGAAATACAGACAGAAGAAGAATAAAACAGAAGGACAGAGGGATGGGGAGAAAGGGCAAGTGGGAAGAATGGCAGGGACAAAAGTTCAGTAGTTTTCAGGTGAGTTCCAGAGAAAACCGAGTCATGGCATCTTACTCGTCCTATGTTAGCAAGCCCCTAGCACAGAGCGCAGTGGGCGTTCAAAACCCCCACTTTGCTTCTGGAAGGAAATTATTCCCTACTATTCGCTTGGACTATGGACTCCAGGATATCCTCCCCTGTCATCTCCTTCCTGCCATCTGCTGTGAACTCCCTTCACTACCCAACTTTTTCGCCAACCCTCTTGTCATTTACAACCCACCGACCTGCATCCCTCTGGTCTAAGTGTCAACTCTGCACTCATGCACTAAATTCCTATCCTTTCTACCTTTCTCTGGGACTTTGCTTCTACAAATGTCCAACTTTCCTATGAATTTAATCTGCCTTTCTACCCCTTCATTTATAATATACTCTAGTCTCAACCATTTTCAAAATAAATAACTCACAATATACCCCCAACACAATGCCTCCCTTATCGCTGTGTCTCCCTCCTTTAATGCCATCCTATATCCTCCCTCTCCTTCACAATTCAGCTGCTTCTGAGAGTATTCTACTCTCATCTCTTAGTCACTCATTCCTTTACCCACTGAAAGAATCAGGATTCTTTCTCTATCATCCCCTTGAAATTGCCTTTGCTAAGAGTGATTGTCACCTCCTGTCTTAGTCTGTTCAGGCAGCTATAACAAAATACCATAGACTAGGTGGCTTATAAAAGACAGAAATTTATTTCTCACAATTATGGAGGCTGGGAAGTCCAAGATCAAGGTGCCCACCAATTTGGTGTCTGGTGAGTGCGCACTTCCTTATGGATGGTGCCTTTTTGCTGCATCCTCACATGGTGGAAGAGGTGAAGGGTCTTTTTTAGGCTTCATTTATAGGGGCACTAATCCCATTCATGAGGGCTCCAGCCTCATGACCTAATCATCTCCCCAAGGCTCCACCTCCTAGTACCATCAACTTGGGGACTAGGATTGTGTCCCACGTGAGGATGCAGCAAAAAGGCACCATCCATAAGGAAGTGCGCACTCACCAGACACCAAATTGGCGGGCACCTTGATCTTGGACTTCCCAGCCTCCATAATTGTGAGAAATAAATTTCTGTCTTTTATAAGCCACCTAGTCTATGGTATTTTGTTATAGCTGCCTGAACTCCATATATCCAACACTTTGCCAGACAACTGTACTTCAAACCCAACATGTCCAAAAGTGGTTTCCTTCCCTCCTCAAAATTCTTGTTTTCATTTAGTGGCACCACCATCTACAAGCTATGCTGTTGTTCTTGACTCTTCCATTTCCCTTTCCCCTCATATCCAAAAAAGTTTTACCAATTTCACCTCCTAAATTCCTCAGTTCACCTTCTCATTATTTATCTTGACCACTGCACCAGCCTTCTCTGCATCCAGTCTTGTCCCCTTCAAATCCATTCTTCTTACAGCTATCACAGTGTAGACAACTGTCTAAATTTCTTAACATCGCTTCTAAACTCCTCTTACCCCAGGGTCATATGCCTGCCAGCTTCTACAGCCTCCTTCTGTTTCCTGCCTGTGACTTCACATTCCAGCAACTCTGAACACCCAGGCACTAGCATTTGGGGAAGTGAGTCGTGGCAAAGATGTAGGTGTGTGTGGAGGGCTGTGGGGGATAGGTAGATGGCAGGGAGCAATGCTTTTAGGCAGAGTTGTTTTATTTTTAAAGATGGATTTAAATAAATGCTTTATGGAATTGAAAAACATAGGGGAACATACAAATTGGGAGGACAGTTTTAACAGAAAGTAGAAATAGCATGTTATGGTGGGAAGAGCTCAGAACTGGGAGTCAGAAGTAGAATTTCATCTTAATTTTGCCCTTTCCTAGCCGTGTGAGTTTGAACAAGTCACTCACCCTCTCTGGGCATTAGTTTGCTTATCTGTAAAAATGAGGTGGGTGGATTAGATTCCCAAAGTTCCTTCAATTCTTAAAATTTATGATTTTAGGGGAAAAATACCCAAAACGTGTTCCATATACATTCTAGCCTGCCACTCAAAAACATACAATAGAAACTGCAATGTTAGAAATTTTGAGTTAATTCTTCAGTGTTTGTCTCAATACCTGCAGCCCAGTTCTTACCACAGCCCTCAGCTCTTTCCCCCACCCCCTCATCATCCTCTGGATTTCTGGGTCACCAGCAAGGCTGGTGGAGCCAGGGAGGAAGAGACACATATATCTCAGCTACTAATTCTTCTCAGGTTTATCTTGGTCTTATAAAAGCCCTAGTAACTGTGTGCATTTTGAAATGCTCTCAATGTCTGGTTGCTGAGGCTAAGTTATATTTTAAGAGGTAAAAACAAAGAACAACATGAGGGAATAGATTTGCAGTTTCACCAGCATGCAAATCATTCATTAACACTCACACAGAGTTGTGACCTTATGACTGCAGGTTCACAGAATTCAGTTCTCCAAAAGGTCTAATTAACCTCACAGAAAACCAGCCCTACAATTCAAGGACACCACCATCAGGTGACACTGACAGGTCAAAGACACAGAGACCAATCAGTAAAGACAAGGCTTCTCTAAAGTTCAAATTGCACTCTGTTCAAGTACTATAATGTGCTACCACTCCCATCAAATGTATATCCATGAATTCCCATATGGTTAAATGTTATAAATAGATTTTTAAATTCTTAAATTAAACTTAAGCACCATATTTAGAAATTGCTTTAGGGTGGTGGTTCTCAACTCTGGCTGTACATTAGAATCAACTTGGGGAACTTTAAAAAATATACCAGTGCCCAAACCTTCCTCCTAGAGACTCTCATTTAATTGATCTGGGTGGATCTTATCCACTAGAGAATCTTTTTCTGCTTATTTTTGTAGGGAATAGAGTGTTCTTTGCTCTTGAAATTATCATATCATTTTTTTTCAACACTGGAATTAATGGAAGGACTTGGACAAAATGCTGTGATTACTTCTCCATCCTTCTGATCACTCATTCATCCCTCTGTCCATCTGTCTCTATGGGTACAACACTATGTCAAGGGGAGTAGAGAAGACCAAGATAAATATTTGATTCCTATTAGCAACTCCACTGGCTACAGATCTCTTTATAAACTGCCTGAGAAAATTTAAAGAGAACTTTGCAATAGTGCAGAACATTCTGATTAGAAATATAAGCAGAAAAAAGTGGCAAACACTACTTTTAAATTTTCTTATTTATTTAAATTAACTTTTTAATTGAAATATAACAAACATATAGAAAAGTATACAGTTATAAGCATATATATGAATAAATTGTCACCAGGTAAACAACCAGGTACTTCTTTCCTCCCCAAAGGTACCACTATCCTGACTTCTAACATCACAGAATAGTTTTGCCTATTTTTAAACTTTATATAAATGGAATCAAACAGCATGTATTTCTTCTGTCTGACTTCTTTCGCTTAACATTGTGAAATTTATCCATGTTGTTAGGTATAGCAATAGTTTGTTCATTTTTATTGTTGTGCAGTATTCTATCGAATGAATTCCACAATTATATATCTAAGAGTTGGGTATATAACCAGGAGTGGAACTACATTGTCAGGCCTTTCAAATTACAGCAATTTGGTAGTTGTAGTGGAATCTCATTATGGTTTTAATTTACATTTCTCATAGCTAACAAGGCTGTGTTTTTTGACCATTTAGGTAGCTTCTTCAGTGGAGTGTCCAAGTCTCATGCCTATTTTTTCAGTGGGCTTGCCTTTTTTTTTTTCTTTTAAAACAGGGACAAAAGTAACACTAGTCACTCCAAAGAAGGACAAAAGCACATTCCTACCTACATTCCTAACCTGGAAGGAGAAAATTGGAATAGTAATAAGTTTAGGAAAAATAGCTTAAAGTCTTCTTTAAAACAAATATAAAACTTCCTCCAGGAGTGTGGCGCTGGTTAGTATTACAAAAGTATCCAGTCACCAGTAATTCTTGCCTGGACAGGCCCCTCACACAAACAGATCCCCCAAACAGATTCACTCATGAGGTCAACTTCTCTTACCCTCTACACCAGTCCCCAACCACCTCCCTATTTCATAGATAGCTATGGGCAGGAGAGTTCAGAAGGTGAAAATAATGTGCTAAGTGGATAATTTCCTTCTAGAATGCTAATCTGTACAGATGGATGCTGAATTGAAGCTCACAGAAGTAAACAGAAGAGGCCACCATGAGTCCTGCTTACCGGAGCTGGAAGTGCTTGAGCTTGGTGACCAGCAGTTTGTACTGGGCACCCAGTGGAGCCATGGATGCTACATCGACAAATATCAGTTGCTCCAGAGGTCCTGTTTCATTGGTTGCTTCTGAGGGACATAAGGTGCGGCTCACTTCCTGGTAGTTGTAGCTCCTCTGGTATCTGTAGTAGCCAATGAAGGGAAAAATCGGCAAGAATGAGAAAGAAACTCAGTGAATGAGCAGGGAAGCTTATCTCCAAATTTGTTTTCAAGTCCTTATGTTTTAAATTTCAGACTGGACTCCTCGATAGAACTAGTGTTATTAGCATTGGGTTGTGGGATGTGGTAACAGGGACACGAGGACTGTTCTGCGCTGACCAGTTCACTTAAGCAGCGTCTGCGTTACGCTAAGCCATCCTCCTAATTCCGTGAGGAAAAAATATCAAATTTTGAGGGGGAACTGGCCTGATAAAACAACCAGCTGATTCCATTTTTCCACTCTTCAAACTTTTGCTAAAATAGAGGGTAAGGACAGCCCCCGAGTCCAAGTCAAAGTTATCAGAGTCATTATTTCCATCCTCAAGTCACCCAACCCTTAAAAATGATGTAACACTGTACTATGTGCCCATTTCTTTTGCCTTTTGGGTTTTTTCTTATTGGTGCTATGGTGCCTTATACAGTTCTCCCCTGAGAAAACAAAAACTCTGTTGGGGAATGGACTTTGTTGTTTTTCCACTGCTGTATCTCCAGCACCTATTACTTAGTAGTGCTCAGTAAATATTATTGAATGAAGAATGCACACATGGTGGACATTTCAAAGAATGAGGGAGGTGTTACTTACTTATGTTGACTGCTGGACCTAGCCCGTTGGATGACTATTGGATGACCCATTATCCAATCAAGAGCTACAAGATCATTATGGCAGAATTTAAAAATGGTAAAATTTCTTCCAGGTATTGCAAATCTAGGTAGAGTGCTTATCTGAAATTCAAGAGGATGGAAATCAAACAGAGCTGAACAGGTCAGGGCATGCACCATGACCTCTGTTTGCACTTTGCATGCTGTATGCATAATATCTCCGCATTCCAAATGTCTGTTTTCTCCTTTCACTAGAAAAAAGACCAGTTAAGTTCTAGGACATTGAAGAAAACCAAATGCAGTGAAGTTGTCTGGGGAAAAAAATTCACTTACAGTCCTTGGAAGAGCAGAGGGACCTGCCAGGACAGCACCTCTTTCTGCTGACGAACCACAACAAGGACTGGGTAGTTGAGATTCTCAGAGGAACTGTTCACATACACTCGAACAGCAGTCACCTGCAAGGCAGGGCAGAGAGAGGTAATGCAAACTACACACACACACACCATAGCTGCCCTCTGAGGCTCAGAAAAACTTTAATTTCTGGCATTGGCTTCTCATGATAGGTAATCCAAATGCCCCAGTTACTTTCCCTCATTTGTATTGTAACCAGAGGGAGTCTCAACTTGATTGCACATTGAAATTGCCTGGGGAGAGACTTAAAAAAACCCGATGCCTCGGTCCAACGCGCCAAATTTCTGATTCAATTGGTCTTGGATGAGGCCAGATTAGGAGTCTTCAAATAGCAGGCTGAGGAGTTTGAAATGCACAGTCAGCACAAGATTTTGAGAATAAACCCAGAACAGAAAAAAAAGATACTGATGTGCTTTTCTTCTTATTTGAATATAAATCCTTAAGATACAAATAGCTAAAAACCAAAACAAAACAACCCCTTCTGCCCCCACAAAAAAACACCCCACAAGACCCTCAATTGCTGAAAACCTTTAATTTTGGGTTGGTAAATCATTCTGTGTTTCAAACAAAAATGTTATGACCACATTTTATTAAAGGATAGCAGACGGCCTTATGTTCCCACCAACGACAAATCATGATGCTTTCCCAGCAATAGATATCACAGGGGCTGAGTATTCCTCTCTTTGCCCCGCTCCAAGTTATAAATCAATCCCTGACATAAAACACTTTTTTTTAGTATCAACAGCTCCATGGCTCCTTCTAAATATATCTGTCAACCCAAGAATTTAACCCAATCATGGCTGTTTTAAAGACAGGAAATTGAACTGTGGCCCTGGATTTAGAAGGTTTTAGTGTTTTCCTTCAATTTTTATAATGCCATAGGCAACATGGAAGACAACAAAGGGTAAACAAGAAAAAGCAAAAATTGATCTTCCACATGAGATTTTGTTCTTTTAATGCCCAGTGTTCTCTTGAAAACTCCTTTATCAGGGGAAAGAAAATGAAAGAAGAAAATCCTGTAGTTAAACCCTGATAATCTATCACACATTCAAACTGGAAATCAAGAGGACACAGAATAGCGTGGGTGTCATATATTGTCATTTGGTCCTCTTATATCATTCTCCTTGATCAAGCCACTGCTTCGCTTTTTAAATGTTAACACAGTCCAAGAGTAATTTATTAATTTTATAGGAACTGCTTGCTCAGGGAGTGTTTTCTTGTGCCTACACTCTACATGTTTCCATGGAAATTATGCTGCAGCTGATAATTGCCAAAACCATGTCTCTAGGGCAGACCTTCTTTCCTAAGCTGGGATGTTCCACGGGCACCTCAAGCTCAATGTGTCTGAAATGGTATCCATCACTTCTTTCACCGCTGACTTTAATGTCTTCTGCATTCCCTCCCTTGTTGAGAGGCCCCAGCACATGGCCACTCATCCAAGCATGAAACCTGAGCCTTGGTTCTTGCTTCTTTAGCTCCCTCCATCAATAGTTCTACTGCTTCTATCTCTAATACTGTCAACACTCGGGCACTCCGTCCCCAGCGGCACTCTCGAGGTTCAGTCCTTCACCACCATGCCCTTCCTTGACAGCCTCCTCACTGGTCTTCCTACCCCTGGGGGCTGCACCCCCTAGGATGCCCGTTTCATGTCATTCCCCTCCTGAAAAGGCCTTCCATGGCGCTGAGGAATTTTCAGGTTTTTTCCAAAATAACAAGAATCCTACAATGAATACTTATGTACTTATCATCCAGCTTTAATAGCTATTAACAAATGTATTTTATTTAATTTATACCTCCTATTTCCTCCATACTTTCCCACTGGATTATTTTAAAGTACACACCAAAGATCATATCATTTAATCTGCAAACAGTTAAATTTATATCACAAAACATAAAGCCTCTTCTTTTTAACATAAATACATACCATTATCTCATTTAATAAAATTAATAATTCTTTAAAATTATCTAACATCCACATGGTGCTGGAATTTTTTCAATTGTTTCAAACATTGCTTTATTTTCAGTTTTTTTAAAAAATTGGGTAAAAATAAGATCCACACATTGTATTTGGTTCATACATCTTTTGATCTAAAGGGTACTGCTCCCTCCTTTTGGGGGGCATTTGTTTGTTAAAGAAAGCAGTTCACAAAACAGCAGTACAAATGTGCAGAAGTATCACATTATGGATTTTGCTGATTGCACCCTATCGTGTCATTTAGTCTGGCTTAAATCTATAGCAGTCAGAACCAAGGTAAAACCTAAGGAAAGCTGTGGAATAGGCAAGCTTCATCTTTAGCTTTTCTGCTTCCCTTTTTTCACCTAGCATGTAATCTCCTCTGCCCTTCGTAGGTACTTAGTGCCAGAGGGGACTTCCCTCAATTTTTTTTTTCAAATTTTGATCTAAGGCAATGGTTCTCAAATTTCAGTGTGCTTTTTATTAAATCAAATCCCTCAAGTCAACCTCTAGTATTTCTGATTCAGCAGATCAGGAATAGAATTTAAAAATACGCATTTTTAACAAGTCTGCTGGGGGATTCTGAGGTACACGGTTAGGGGCCTACACTTTGGGAAGGACTATTCTAAAAAAATGGTCCAATGGATGACCCCATTTGTCAGCAACCTGCCAACCGCTCGTTATTATGAGATGCACATCGGTGAGATCATCAATGTTAAAGCACGTCTGGGAGCTGGTGAGTTTTGGGGCTGAGACTGGGCTGGCAGAACAGATGTGTCACTGCCATGTTGATCCCACCGCCCTGTTCATCTCCACACTCTCATTTTGTTCCTGGTCTGCCTCTCGTAATCCACTTACTTTTTTATTATTTGATAATGAGTTTATGAGTCACAGTAAGAACAAAGTCAGAGATACTGGCATAATAAATTGCAAAAAAATATATTAGTGTAGGAGATAAAAGACACTGGACAGTTTTTCAAGATGAACAGATAATGTATTACCCCCAGGAAATGATAAAGAGCCCTGTTCAAAATTTGCTTTGCCTTTCCTGAGGATAATGTGCAGCTGAGAAAATTGGATTACATTTGCAGCAGTGGAGTAAGTAAACTGTGTAAAGGCAAAGCTAAATGAAGGACAGGGTATTGACCATACTTAATGGGCCCTGACACCTTGTAACAGACCATTCTTAACAGCTAAGATTCTTCCTCCTGTTGCTTCTTCCTGTTGTCATGACAACAGGAGCATTTTTATTACATAGATCTTGTTTTCTTCCTACGTTTACTACAAGTAGGAAATTGAATTGTAGCTCAGAGAGAATTATTTAAGTACTTCCATCCCTAATATTATATAGATCACAATTATGAAAGGTCCTAAAACTTAGAGACTCTTTTTTTAATCTTTTAGAACATGTCAGTAGGGAAAAGTTCCAAATTATAAGTAATATATTTCTGTTACATAAAAAGGATGAAAATGAGCTTAATTCAAAATCTAGTTTATTTTTTCTAAAATAATGAGACTGCAGCCTCTATTACTAGGAACACCAGATTAAGAATCAGAGATTATTGGTTTCCATTATTAAGCACACCATTGTTTGCCTGTGTGATCTTGAAAAGCTGACTCCACTTGTAAAACAGCTACAATAGTATTTGCTGATGGTCCCTTTTTAAAATGTGTAACTATGTTGTGTTCACTGGGTGTATATCTGCAGGTGGTTATGTCCTTTGGTCCTACCTTCCTCCCTTCCTTTCTCTCTTCCTCCTATCCTTCCTTTCTTCTTTCCTTCCTTCCTTCCTTCCTTTTTTCCTACCCTCCCTTCCATGCTCCTGCCATCATTCATCAAACATTCATTAAGGGTTTACCCTGAGTCAGGGGCTATGGGAGATGCTGGGGATATACTAAAGGCAGCCCTGCCCTTGAGGAGGCTTGCCATCTAGTCAGAGAGACAAATGGAAAAGCCACCAATAAGAGCACAATATGATGGGTATTATAGTAGCAATATGAGCAAGTGCTATGGGCACACAGAGGACAGTGACCAACCCTGTGGGGAAGGAGAGCAACACAGAGGCTGATCAGTCACTTCCTTAGGTAATGAAGTTGGGCTCTTCCACATAGGTCCTGCCATTGCCTACTTGATGCATAAGACCTTGACTCACAGGGTTAGAAAACCTTACATCTAGGAAGGTGCTCAGGGAGATCATCTAGCCTAACCCTCCCATTTATGGATAAGAAGCCCAAGATATAGAGGTGATGTGACTTCCCCAAGGATGCTCAGCTATGGAATAATCATGATTAGAACCCAAGCTTCCTGCATTCTAGTCACCTACAACACGATGATGGGCAGAATGTGCTGTCATCACTATTTTGAATCCTTGGCTCCACAGAACACCACTTTGGGATCTTCTCCTATTATTCCACTAGGAAATCAAGAAGCTATGTAAACACCATAAATGAAGGTAAGAGACAAGCCACAGACTAGCAGATGTGATTTGTACATATGTAACAGACTAAATATCAGTATCTTGAATATATAAACCCTTAAAACTCATAAGAAAAAAACAACCAATAGAAAAATGAGCTAAGGATATAAACACCAACTAAAGAGAGGAAGAATGACCAAAGAACATGTGAAAAGATACTCATAACTTTATACTCATCAGAAAGGTAAAGCCTCAAAAGTATGACAACAATCATGTTTGCAAATATCCTTGGCATGATAATATAGAAAAATTTCATTCAGTGCCTTCCTCTAAGATGTGCAGAAATCAAAAGGATGTAGAGAAATAGGTACTTTTGCACATTGCTAATAAACAATGGCATATTGCTATTGTTATATGGTACAACCACTTCAGAGGGCAAGTTGGCAACATCTACTATTGAAGTAGTTGAAGATGAGTTCACATTACTTCTCAACATTTCCACTCCTAAGTTTATACACATAAAAAACTCCTTACATATGCACAAGGAATCATGCACAAGAATATTCATTGCAAGCATTGGTTGTGATAATAAAATTTGGAAACAGCCTAAATGTCAACAAAAAATCAGCTAAATAACAGAAGCATGAATAAATAAATTGTATTCATGCAGTGAAATGCTATCCATTGGCTACAAGTGAATGACCTGGAATATGAATCAGTATGGATACATCTCAAGAAGACAAATTGGGAGCAAGTGCACCTTGCTGAAGGATACATCCTGCACAGTCCCATTTATGTAAACTTTGTAAACAAGCAAAGCAATACTATATTTTTAAACATATACATCTTTAGTAAAATATACATATATGGAAATGATAAACACCAAATTTAAGATAATGGATTTCAAGAACTTTGAAGGATCTGAGACTTTACCCCACTTGCCACAGTTTCGTCATACCAGGAGAAGACACAAGTCTCCTGGCTTGGAAACAAAGAACTTTATCACTCTTGTTACGGCAAGCAGCATTACCATCACTTCCCTTTGCCCCCAAGTGCCATGAAGGTGCTGCGAATGGATCCAGATTGGTGCCTACACACGTGCAGTGGGCTGTACTGCAGAAGAGGAACCCTGAGCCTAGACAACCTAAGTCTTTTGTAATGGGCAGTAAGCCTGCCTGCCTTTTGCTCCATAGGGAGATGTTAACTATTTTCTGAGGCTGTTTGCTATGCAAATATCCTTGACATGATAGTTTAGAAAAATTTCATTCAGTGCCTTCCTCTAAGATGTGCAGAAATCAAAAGACCTAGGAAAGACTGTCTCCCCAAAATAGTGACTTTTGGGGATGGAGGAAGACGATCAAGGTGAAGGGAAAACAGGAAACTTGAATTGTCTTTTTATTTCTTAAGCTGAGTCTTGCATATGGAGGTGCTTGTTACATTATTTTCTGTACTTGTTTAAACATTCAAAATGTTTCATCATCATCATCATCATAATAAAGAAGTCATGGTGTGCTGGCCTTTGTGTTTGTCTACTTCTGAGCAACAACCCTCATTTTCTATAGGCTCCTTGTCCCCAAAACACACTCTCTTTAGCTTCCTGGCTCATTTACCATGGTCTATACTTACTCTAGTGTTTGACCTGCTTATGCCAACTTTATAGATTAGAGCCCCCTACCACATGCAAATGGGAACTATATTTCAGGATGTGGTGCTGAAGAAATGCTGACTGTTAGCTGCCTCTGTCTCTGCCAGCTGCAGAACTTTGCATTGTCTTTGGCCTTGTTAATGTGGCTCATTTCTCCATTGCTCTGCCCTGGAAAAGAAATATGGTAAGGGGACCCAGGTGAAGCTGGTACTACATTGAACAGTAATGTGCTAGCCTTGGTTCTGTGTTATCAGGTTGGTTTTATAGGATGCTGTAACAAAGTATCACAAACTGGGTGGCTCAAAACAACAGAAATTTATTCTTCCACAGTACTGGAGGCTACAGGTCTGAGAGCAAGGAGGTGTCAGCAGGGCCGTGTTCCCTCTGAAACTCTGGGTGGAATCCTTCCTTGCCTCTTCCTAGCTTCTGGTGGTGGCTGGCAATTCTTGGCATTCCTTGGCTTGCAGCTGCATCACTCCCTTTTCTGTTTCTGTTGTCACCTGGCCTTTTCCCTGTGTGTCTCTGCCTTCACATGCTGTTCTCCTCTCTGTGCGTGTCTGTGTCCAAATTTTCTTCTTCTTAAAAGGATTTAAGTCATATTGACTTGGGGCCCACCCTAATGTCCTCATCTTAACTTGATCTCATATGCAATGACCATACTTCCAAATAAGGTCACATTCATAGGTTCCAGGGGTTAGGACCTCAATGTATATTTTTGGGACAGCAAATCAACCTAGGTTTGTAGGAATTTTAAGTAATAAATCGTTCTCCAAAACTCTACCTTTTGCTGACTGTCATCTTATTTTCGGCTTGCATTAATACTCACAGTTAAAGTAAATTGAAATGGAGGCCAGACCTGAAGAATCCCTGAGCAGAAAAAGCCAGTTAGGCCTCATAAATGCCCTTAATCTTTCCTGATTTGCAAACATAAGCAAAACTTAACTTGAGCTATTTCTTACAAATGCCTATATTAAAGAAAAATGAAACTTAAGACCAACCAATCAGAAGCCACAAACTAACATATAGCTAGCGACTTTCCAGCAGGATAGACCAAATAAGGCAATTGTGTAACTGTAATTATTGATTTTTTTTTTTTTGCTCTACTTCTATTTTTACCCTATCAAAGCCTTTCTCTTGTGTTCCCTTAGCTGAGCCCCCAAAACCACTTCTGGTTTGGAGCTGCCCAGGTGATGAATTGCTGTTTACTAAAATAAATTCTTTTAAAAAAAAAAATCTTATTGTGCCTCAGTTTACCTTTTAACATTGCCAGGACCTTCATGGTCTTGTGTGTCACAGTGGGGCTGCGTGAAGGCAGGACTTCCATTATGCAAGGGAGTGGCGCTGGAGTCCATTATGCAACTGTTGCATGAAAACAGCTGCGACTGAGCAAAGCAGCCTTGCAGTCTTTTTCTTATAAGAGGCTAGTAAGTCCTATTAAATGAAACATTTTATCCCAAGGTTCTCATAACTACTGCAGGGAGTTGAGCTGCTTCAATCACAGGTTGTGCTTTTAAAAAAGATAGGAGTTAAAATAATTCCTATAGTTATTGATGTGACTGTTTAAAATTCCCTCAGCATTGATTCAGCCTTGAGCAACTATCTTCTATACACTTATGCCGTAATAAAGAAAGATACGTAGACCTGGATTTTATTTCCGGCACTAGCATCTACTAGCTGGATGGCCTTGGACAAATGACTTAAATTCTCTGGGCCTCACTTTTCTCAATTGTAGAATGGGAACAGTAACACCTAGACTATCCATCTCCCTGGGCAGCTTCGTCAATCAAATGGTAGATGATGTGGGTCAGTGTTTTGTGACCTCACAGAGCAACAGGCAGTGCGGACGGCAGAGCTATTTCCACTCCCATCTATTCAACAATCAATCAGTTATTGACTGTCTGTTGCCCAAGTGTGGAAACACACTTATAATCCCAATCATGCCTGGCAAAGGAAAAGGTTATATGGTCCATCTCACGTAGGATATTAATTGCCTTTCACAGCTTGGCTTCTAGCTAGCCTGGAACAGCTCATGCATCTCATTGAAAAGAGCAGTTTACCCCCTGGGAGCTACTTATTCCCTATACTTTTAGATTCTTGGCATTTGTATTCAGAGCACTCTTCTAGGAAGAGTCTTTACAGACCTCATCTCACCAATTTCATTACGCCAACAATAATCTAGACATAAACACATTTATGTAAGCCTTCATCTTTTGGTTTATGATCTAAGTTTTATATTAAAATTTTCAATTCCAATAAAAACATGGGAAAACGTTGAAGAGAAGTATAATCATTGGAAGGCCAGGAATACAGAATGATACACAGTCAGACTCTGGCTACTTTAGGATGAACTTTGTTCATTCAATAAATGTATGACTCCTGTGCCAGGCATTGTTCTGGACACAGGAGATGTATTAGTCAGCAGTGTACACACAGTCACTCTCCTCTTTGAGATCAGAGGTTTGCCTATGGGATGCCAGTTAAACAAGCTATTAAATTAACATTCCAGTTCCTGTGGGAATGCACGGCATAGACTTGGGGGGAACGTTTTCTGAAAAGATGAGTAGGAACTAAACAGAAAAATGTGGGGAGGGCAGAGCAAGAGAAATGTCCAAAGGGAGCAGTGCAGTAGACATAGGGCAGGGGGAGAAGAAAGGGAGGGTGAGAAACATGCTTAAAAAATTAAGGAGAAAATCAATTTGGCTGGAGCATGAGCTGTGTGGAGGGCTACTACAGTCCTGAAGAGTGTTGTAAGTCATGTTAGAGAGGTTGGGACTTTATTCTAAGGGAAATAGAAAGCCTTTGGAAGGTTTTAAGTGCCACTACCGTGTTGACACAGTCATCCCTGGAAACCCCATGTTGCCTCTATTGCTGTTGGGCAGCTGCTTCCTTGCATTACTGGTTCCCAAGTCAAAGTCTGGGGAAGGCAGATCCGACTGGCAGCGCCTAGGCCACATGCCATGCCTAAACTTGCCTGGGGTGATGGTGGGAGGGGGGATGAGAAAACAAGTGCCTGGTGTTCCCCTTCTGTAGTGGAAGGGGCTCTACCCCCAGCTGACACTCATGAAATGGGGAGTTCCCCCAGACACATAGGAATGCGGTTCAGATGTTGGGCAGTCAAAACATGGCTAAGCTCCACTACACCTGGGACCCTTCTTACATGCAATAAATACCAAGACTATCCTATAGAAAAATTGTTTCCTAGAACACACTTTGGGAAATGCTGTCCTAGATATTTTTCACAGGAACTGGTGTTAAGAGAGGTATGTCCTGAAGGCTCTAACCCATTGTGGGCTGCCTTTGCTTCTCACTCCAAGAGCTAAACATCTTCTGTCTCTCTGGGGTTTCTCACAGTTTTTGCAGCAGTTTTTCAGTCCCTCTGACCTCCCTCTGGCTGTAGGCATCTCTAGGTTTGGTTCCTAGCAGACAGCCAGCACCCCACGTTGATTCATCAGCCTCACAGCTACCTGAGCATGCTCATCCCCTGTGAGTGATTCCCTTTCTCCTCTCTATCTTTCCTGCCTCTTTCTCTCTGTCTCCTGCAAGGTCTCCTTCTCCTGTGAGGGGAATGAAGAGGAAAAAATAATTATTTTATGGTTTGAGGCAGAACTCAAGGATCTACTCCCTGGATTTTATTTATATGCTGACTGCACTGTAGGCAAGTTTCTTCTAGAGCTATTCTGAGGCCTACTTAATTAATGCCCTGAAGACGGAAAAGCTGTAGAAAATTATTATGGTTGTAAGAGTTACGATCTGACATTTATCAGCTATTTATTTCTGTAATAGAATTTATTGTCAGACTGGTGTCATTTATAACTTTAAATAAGCATTTGTCAGGATATAAGTAATACCTAAAGGAAACTGCTTTCTAAACAAGACAAAACCGATCATCTGAAAACATCTTCCTCTTCAAAGTCTTCAAAGACAATTTCTTGAGACAAGCAGAAGGGGCTTCAAGGAGGGCCATGTTTAAGAGAAAAAACCATTTATAATCGTGGAGTAAACATTGTGGCAGAGATGATATATATAATACTACTTGAATTCACTCTGATGCTCAGATGAGATACTCCTCTTTGAATGGGCAGAGGAAGAGGGCTGTGGCACCCCAGCTGTCTTCCCTGCCACATCTTGATCCCTGCCTGTGTCTGGGTCCACATAGCTGTTTTCAACAAATGCCATAACTTGAGTATACCCCATGAAGACGTTTGGTAAGGTTGATTTTGGGGCTACTCAGCATCCAAAACCCTTTCAGGTTTTAGAGGAACTGCCCCAGTGCACCCCCTCTGTGTGAGTTTGTGGGAGGCAAGTCTGCCTATGGATGTCAAAGGGGCCAGATACAGGACCCATGCTTGGGATAGTTGGATGCACCCATTGGTACTTTCAATCATGAGTAAATGACACAAAGATACAGGGAGAGTTTAGAATTCCCTGGTGATGGTGGCAGCAATGGGGTACCTGGCAGCAGGATCTGGGGGCAACCACATCTAATGGCAGTGGAGGTGGTGGTGCCAGGGTGAGAACCTCAACCGGACTGTTCCTGCTGCATGACTGTTGCTATGATTTCTTGCAGCTTAGTCTCCCTGGGTACCCAAATGTTGCCTGAGCCTGGTAACTCAGGTTTGTGAGCTACTCAATACCCTTCTAATAAACCCTTTTTCTCCTTATCTTTCTCCTTATCTGCCAATTTTTAGCCCTTTTTTACCCAGGTCAACATTGTCTCTCTCCCAGAAAGCTATAATTCTTCCTCCCTGGTGAAGGTGGTGTGGAAAGAGAGGGAAGACAAATACAGGCTTTTTATTTATTTATTAATTTTTAGCATGTAGGGGAGAGGGATAAAATAAATCTGTGGGCATTCACGTGTTACCTTTTTGGCTTATAACATGTGCTCCCAGTTAGGACGTTAATTAAGATAGTTGTGAGTCACTTTGTTCACAAAGGGCAGTTAAATCTAGAGGGACAGAAACAGTCGGTTAGTCCTGTTTGTCATGGTTTATCTTCATGGCTGCTTAGCAGAGACCTAGAAATACCAGTTCTCAGAAATAATACTGCCCTGAAGTAACAGACAAGATAGCTGTTCAGGTCTCTAAGGTGTGCTGTGCCTGGCACAAAGAAGGAATCCAGCATTGATGACAATAAGACACCAAAATAAAATAAAATAAAATAAAGATTGGCCCTCTGGGATCCATAGGGAGTCACAGCAAGATCATGGGTGGTGGGACGCGTGGCTCTTTAAAACGTTGAAGAAAATCTGACAACTTCACTGTTTGACTTAAGGTCAACCCTGCTTGCCTGGCATACACAGACTAATGGGTGTCTGGACAAATCATGTGAGAGAAACAGTAACAAAAAACCCCCTCTTGTTTCAATTTTCAGTAATTGTAAGGGAGTCAGGCATAAGGCTCTTAAATTGCATGATCAAAAGACATGACTATGAAAGTATGACTATATTATTTTAGAATTGTTTTTATTGTTGTTGATAAGCATAACAGACATGCTCTTGTGGGAGTGAGAATAATTTAGTAGAAATGTTCTGAGGAAATATCCTCTGGAACCTGAATTACATTCCTGGCTGTGCTTCAATTTTTTTTTTTTTTTGTCACCTTTTGGTGAGCATATGCTTCAAATTAGTCACATGATTTTGGACAAATAATTTGGCTCTCAGTTTTCTATTCTGTTAAGTGAGAAGAGATTGGGTGATTTAAAAGATCCTTTGAGCTCTCAAGTTTAAAATATAATTACCCCTTTCTTATGGCTTCAAAGGATATTTGATACACTTCTTTTAGTGATGGAAAAAAAAACAAAAAAAAGTCCCAATTACATTTCTGTAGCTAAGCAGAGTTGACAAAGATAACCTTGTTGACTTGAATAAAGGAAATGATGGTGCATAAAATCAACAAAAAAATATATACTGACTGCCCAAATAATAAGTGTTCTTCATCCTCCACCAGGAACGAAACACTATCATTAAAAAAATTTTTGCTTTTATTATTATTTTTAATTGACATAAAAATTGTACATATTTGTGGGGTACAATGTGATATTTTGATACATGTATACAATGTGCAATGATCAAATCAGGGTAATTAGCATATCCATCACCTCAAACATTTATCATATCTTTGTATTGGGAATATTCAGAATTTGTTCTTCTAGCTATTTGAAAATACCACACTGTGGTACATCTAGACAAGGGAATATCATGCAGCATTAAAAAGAAAAGAGCTATCAAGCCATGAAAAGACATGGAGGAACCTTAAATGCACAGTGCTAAGTAAAAGAAGCAAGTATGAAAAAGCTCCATGCTGTAGTTTCCAACTGTAGGGAAGGCAAAATTTTACCTCTGCCCTCTTAGGGTCCTGGCTGGGCCTGAGAATTAAAATGACATAAGATAGATTAACAGGAGAAAAGTATACAAAGTTAATATAAATTTTACATGCCATGGAAGCCCTCATGAGGAAATGAAGACCCAAAGACAGTTAGATTTGAATGCTTATACACTGAATTAGACAAAGAGTAGTAAGTTGTGAGAAAGTGACAAGGCAAAGGGGCTTGGACTAGGGTAGTTTATGGGGTGGAGAAGTAGCCAGGAAAGCAAGGGTTAGTCTAACAATGTTAGTACAGATTTCCTTCTTTCTCAACTTCCCACCCTTGATGATAAAGATGTTACTTTCCTTTTAGTATAGGGAGGGCATCTTTTGCATGGAATTTCATTTACTGCTTTTAAGAAACACAATGAAGGTTAGAGTGATCTTCTTGCATCTGTTGTTTTCTAAGTGCCTTTAACCCAAAATAGTCAATACGCCAGAGTAGCATATTTTGGAGTAGCATGTTCTCAACTCCTTTACAGCTACATGACATTCTGGAAAAGGTAAAACTATGGAGATAGTAAAAAAATCAGTGGTTGCCACAGGTTCAAGGGAAGGGAAGGAAGGATGAACCGGTGGAACACAGGGATTTTTAGGGGGTGAAACTATCTGTACAATACCACAATGGTGGACACATGACATCTTGCATTTCTCAAAACCCATGGAACTGTGCAACACCAAGAGTGAACCCTAATGTAAACTATAGATTTTAGTTAATAATAAAGATAATAATGTATCAATATTGGCTCATTATTAGTGTACCACAACAATACAAGATATTAATAATGGGGGAAACTGTGGGGGTGGGAGGTGGGGAGAAGATATCAGTGAGGAAGCAAATGAAGCTGAAATATTTTTGCATCCTGGGTTAGGCAGAGGGAGGCTCTTATTTACACTCTTGAAGGTCCAAAGTATCAACTGTAAGTACCCCAGGTAGCCAGAAAATGCTTTTACTCAAGGTGACAAGTTACTTGGTAATGCCAGATAAACTTTAGTTTTGCTGCCATTTTTAGAAAAAAAAAGTGTTTTAATTCAAACATTTAGATTTTAACCAAAACATAAGTGATCTTCATCTTTAAAAAAAATCAATACTTTCATAATTACACATTGACACCCCTGGCCAGCCTTGGGATCAACTGTAGAAAGCTGGGTCCAAAAGAAAGTTTCTTAAAATTATGATTTGAGAATTAGCTCCTAAAAAGCTTTTCAGTGGTCCAAATAGAAAATTTCCCAGTCTTTGGGAATTTGACAGGGAAGTGGATTACTAATAGCTTTCTTATCAGGAAACAAGGCTTCGATTCAACTTTCTCTGGACACACTTTTCAATATATGACACCTTTAAATCAGCTTTGTTCTTCTCATTCAACCCATTGAAAAATGCCCTGTTCAATCTTGTACAAAATCAGCATTTCCATGTCCTTCTTCCTAATAGCAAAATCAATTTCTTTGTCTACATTGTCACTGCAAATAAACTGAGGGAATGAGAATTCAAGATAAGGAATTACTTCCGCAAATCAATTTCAATTAATTTTATTATTAATAACATTTAATATATAACTTACATTTGCTGTATAACACTCAGCAAAGTGTTATACAGTGGAGTAGAGTGTGATATTTTGATACATGTATACAATGTATAATGATCAAATCAAGGTAATTAGCATATTTATCACCTCAAACATTTATCACATCTTTGGGTTGGGAACATTCAAAATCTGCTCTTCTGGCTATTTGAAAATATACAATAAATTGTTGTTAATTATAGTCACCTTACAATGCTATAGAACTGTGGTCCCCAACCCCCAGGTTAGGGACCGGGCCACAGAGCTCTGCTGTGCCCCTCCCCCCAAACCCCTGCCACATCCCTCCTGCCTGGTCAGTGGAAAAAGTGTCTTCCATGAAACCTGTGTGTGTGTGGGGGGGGGGGGCGCACCACAAACAAGCAAAGCTTCATCTGTATTTACAGCCACTCCCCAGGGCTCACATCACTGCCTGAGCTCTGCCTCCCAGCACCTGTGCCCCTCCCCGCCACCTCATCCCTGCCCAGGGAAAAACTGCCTTCCATGAAACTGTCTCTGGTGCCAAAAGTGTTGGAGACTGCTGCTACAGAACACTAGAACTTATTCCTCCTCTCTAGCTGTAATTTTGTATCCTTTAACCAACCTCTGATTTTCTCCTCCTCCTCCACAACCCTTCCCTGCCTATAGTAACCACTATTCTGCTCTCTACTTCTATGAGATCAACTATTTTAACTTCCACATGTGAATAAGAATATGTTGTATTTGCCTTTCTATGCCTGGCTTATTTCACTTAACACAATGTCCTGCAAGCTCATCCATGTGGCTGCAGATGACAGGATTTCATTCTTTTTTATGGCGGAATAGTATTCCATTGTGTGTATACACCACATTTCCTTTACCCATTCATTAGCTGATGAACACTTAGGTTGATTCCATATCTTGGCTATTGTGAATAGTGCTGCAATAAATATGGGAGTGCAGATATCTCTTTGACATACTGATTTCCTTTCTTTTGGATATATTACCCAGTAGTGGGATTACTGGATCATATGGTAGTTCTATTCTTAGTTCTTTGAGGAACCTCAACACTATTTCCCATAATGGCTCTACTAATTTACATCATCACCAACAGTGTACAAGAGTTCTCCTTTCTCTGCATCCTTGTCAGCATTTTTTTTTTTGTCTTTTTGGTAATAGCCATTCTAAATGGGATAAGATGATATATTGTTGTGATTTGATTTGCATTTCCCTGATGATTAGTGATGTTGAACATTTTTTCATGTATCTGTTGGTCATTTTTATGTCTTCTTCTGAGAAACATCTATTCAGCTCATTTGCCCATTTTTAAATTGGATTATTTGGTTTTTTGCTGTTAAGTTGTTGGAGTTCCTTGTATATTCTGGATGTTAATCCCTTTTTGGACGAATGTGAATATTTTCTCTCATTTTTCTGGTTGTTTCTTTACTCTGTTGATGGTTTCCTTTGCTGTGCAGAAGCTTTTTAGTTTGATATAATCCCATTTGTCTATTTTTTGTCTTTGTTGCCTGTGCTTTTGAAGTCTTCTCCATAAAATCTTTGCCCAGACCAGTGTCTTGAAATATTTCCCCTATGATTTCTTCTAATAGGTTCATAGTTTGGGGTCTTACATTTGAGTCTTTAATCCATTTTGAGTTGATTTTTGTGTATGGTTAGAGAGAGGGGTCTAGTGTCATTCTTCTGCATATGGAGATCCAGTTTTCCCAGCACCATTTCAAATATGTGGATTTATTTCTGGATTCTTTATTCTGTAGAACACTATCTTTTAACATAAAAATCACTGCTGGTCCTATATAAGTTATTAATATTTTAACACACATTCTTAGAGACTTATTATATATGAAAACCAAAGGATCTTAGACTTAGGACTTAAAAGAATTTAATGTTGTTATTGTTGACATCAGTTTTTAAGTAAAGTACAAGTCTTCAGCCTTTTTTTTTCTAGCCAACTAATGTGTTTAATACTAGGAAAACCACAAGGTTTCCATTTTCAAACTATCCAAGAAAAGAAAAAAAGGGCAATGATTATAAAAGAGAGAGAGTGTATGTGTGTGAGTTTTAGTGAAATAGAAAAGACTGATTGTATCATCTGGCAGGTCCACCGAATGTTCAATATTTTCCTTTGCAAATAAGCAGAAAGGATAGTGAGACCCCAATTCACACAGCTCATTAGATGCACCTTTGAATCAGTAATGCACCATCTCGGTGTGTTGACATGGGGCTTCTATTAGCTTCAGAATCAAACAATGTAGGAAGAGCTGGTTAACATACTCTGGGGTGCTGCATGGCAACATGTAGTAACATCAACACTGTGTGGTTATTTCTGTTTGAAAAGAAGAAAGAAATGCTGACATCTTTCAGCAACAAAGAGGTTTCAAGGTATCACAAGTATCTTCAAGTTTCTTGGTCTTTCAGATTCAAATCCACAACGAGAAACGGTAAGATACTTCAAGTATTAATATTAAGTTGAAATCAAAGCAGGAAAGGAAGAAAGGCTGCAAATCTCTGTACATTGTACCAGATTCCTAAAATATCCTCTTGGAAGGGACTATCACAGTAGTAAAAAAGAAAAAAAAACACAAAATGACAACCAAAAAGCCAAACCCAACATGATGCAAGCTTATTGACATGACACTCAGCAGGAATACCAGCAAGGAAAAAAAAAAAAAAAAAGAATTGGAGAATTAGTTCAGCACATGTGGCAAGAGTGGAGAGAAAAAAACAACACAAAACAAAACAAAATTACTTCCAAGCAGTGAAGCGCCCCACGGGAAACTTTTTAAAAGGAAGAAGGAAAAAAAGGGTAGTTTTTAAGAAATGGTAAAATATTCGTTTGCTTGCTTTTAAAGAGTTAGAAATGCTCTTTTTTAGCAAGAAGTTTATCCTATTTGTCTGTAGTTAAGAAAAAAATTATAATCTGACAAACGGCAGAAAAATATCAGAACACTGAATCTTAATGATTGAATAAGATAAAAATGCAATCCTCTCATCTGATTATCAGTGGGGAAAATAAAGCTCAGGGAGTGAACAGGATTTGCTGAAGGTCCATAAGTAATTAAAGGGATAAAAACACACATCTCCTGGTATCCAACTCCATGCTCTACCCCAATACTACTCTGCCTCTTAGTTGTTTGTTGTCCTTGCCTGGGTAAAAATAAAACATGTTTATTGTAAAATACTTGGAAAACACATAAAAGTACAGAAAAGAGCATTAAAATCTCTTGCAAACTCACTACCCAGAGATAATGCAAAGTTTATCATATTTCAGAAACCACTAATTGAAAACCTATATTACAAAAATATGGCTGGGTGGAGTGGCTTATGCCTGTAATCCTAGCACTTTGGGAGGCTGAGGTGGGAGGATCGCTTGAGGCC
The DNA here is from genome assembly GCA_023783475.1 of Daubentonia madagascariensis. Lineage (NCBI taxonomy): Eukaryota > Metazoa > Chordata > Mammalia > Primates > Daubentoniidae > Daubentonia > Daubentonia madagascariensis. The sequence goes on along the minus strand of JAKFHU010001631.1, from coordinate 11,470,999 downwards.
AGCAGTTTGAGACCACCCTGGACAAGGGAGAGACCCTGTTTCTACAAAAAATTTAAAAATTAGCCAGCCATGTTGGTGCGAGCCTGTAGTCCCAGCTACTCGGGAGGCTGAGGCAGGAGGATTGCTTGAGCCTAGGAGTTTGAGGTTGCAGTGAGCTACGATGATGCTGCTGTACTCTAGCCTGAGTGACAGAGTGAGACCCTGTCTCAAAAAAAAAAAAAAAAAAAAATTCTGAGACCTCAAAGTTCATGATTTGAAATGGAGAAAATTGTAGACATAAATCAGACACTCAGGAATTCTTACCTTAGCTATCACTGATATAATTTCATTATTCTGGCTTTTAGTTTCTCATGAAAAAAAATTATATGCTTATCTCTTTAACTGCAAATTCAAAACTGAGAATTGTTATACTTATTAAATGGTCTAGAGGAAGATCTGCTTATGATCTAACAGATAATCTGTATGATGGGACCCAAGAGATGACCTGGATAATAACTGACAGTGTCCTTTTCCTTTGTGATCCCTTAAAAGCCATGAAAATAGTATTATTTTTCTAGTGATGGGGAGGGGAGAGAAGAAACCTACTTTCTGTGTTAGGGCAAGAGAGATAGTCTTAATCTACCCACTATATACAGGTAATATGACTGATTTTAAGGTGAAAAAAATCCCATAATACTTAGAATGGTAGGTTATTTATAATGATATTTTAATATAAATAAAAGCAATGAGTAATCAGATCAAACAAGAATTTATGAGTCCATACTGATACAAATAAAATAAATAAGTAAATAAACAAATAAATAAATGAAAAAGAAGAAAAAGCTCTTTCTTACAGTAGAATGTCAACTGATAAATGTAGAAGGAACAGTGAATTAAGAAATCACTAGTTGGAAACCATCATAATAATATCTGATTCAGGCGAGAGTAATCAATGGATGCTAAAACTAGTTGTTGAAAGTTTGATGAGGCACAGGATATTTACATAGTCTCAAGGTATTACTTCACAAATTATTTTTTAATTATAAAAGGAAAATAGCAGTGGAGAAACCTGGGACAAGCTATTTCAATCAAGTAACCAACATTAACCATACTAGTAATAGGAAAACCCAATATCATGTGCTTCTGATATGGTGCATTCAGGATACAATGTCCATCCTGTGGCACTCTGTCAAAAACATATATCCTGAGTATAATCATGAGAAAATATCAGACAAATCTGAATTGAGAGACATTCTATAAAATATATACAAAAACTGGCCATACTCTTCAGAAATGTTGAAGTCCTGAAAGACAAAGAAAGAATGAGGAAATGTTCCAGATTAAGGAACTAAAGATTCATGACAGTTAAAAGCAACATGTATCCTTGAATTGGATCCTAGACCAAAAGAAAAAAAACACTTTTTTTTTTTTGCTTTAGAAGACGTTATTGCAAAATCGGTGAAATTTGAATAAGGTGTTTAGATTATAGTAGCATTATAACAATGTTACTTTTGTGATTTTGGTAATTATTTAATGGCTATATAAGAAAATGCACTTATTCATAGGAAATACACACTGAAGTATTTAGAGACAAAGGAGCAGCATGTCTGTAACTTACAATCAAGTGTTTCAGGAAAAAGTAGTCTGCTTCAAGGGAGAGAGAATAATAAAGCAAATTTGACAAAATGTTAACAATTGAGAAATATGAGAGAAGGGCATATCGGAGTTCTTTATACTGTTCTCACTTTTCTATAAGTTTGAAGTTATTTCAAAATTTAAATGTATAGGAAAAAAAGCAACAGATAGAGGATTCTAGGAAGAAGGTGTCAGTAGCAGCACACACTTAGAATCTCTCTTGATATCCCTGTGAAAACAGAGAAACTGGGATATAGAAACAAAATTCCATAGAGAACATCTGCAAAAAAAAAATCCTAAGTGATAAGGTATCTCCACAAACCCTAAAACGTGAGTGGGCGGGAACAAATTATCAATAGCTTCAAAACCTCTACAGTGTTAGCCATTGTTGGGGGTGGGTAGCAGAGGAAAGGCAAGGAGCTCTGTGGATTTGAGAATCAGAGGACCCCAAAATTCTTCAAAAAGTGCTCACTGAGAAGACTGGAGGGCCAATCTGAGAACAGCAGCTGAACCTGAATGGGGTTTTGTAGGCTCCAGTTTTTGGGTAAGTGTAAGGATACGTCAGGAAGTATAGAACATTCTGGAACAGTGTGGGCCTCATCAATTCTCAAAATTAACTAATGAAAACTCCCATCCTAGACGAAGCCCTGCCAGAGGGAAAGCTGTGGGAGTTGAATTCAAATCAAGCAGGATAGAAAATATATGGGAAAAAGAAAGAGAAACTCTCCATAAAATGGGGGAGGTAAGCTGTGGAAGCAGATCTCAGAAAGAAAATCATATTTTGGTCACTTCACAAACACAACAGAAAGAAGCTAGGAAATCTATCCAGATCTATGTTTCCTTTCTAAAAGTAAGAATACTCATCTAATAGACAGAGAGCAATAGACAGTGATTGCAGTTAAATCCCATACAAAGTCACTTTAAGTAAAAGAGAGTAAGAAGCAGAAAACACCATTTCAAATAGTGAACATATGCCAGAAAGCCATGCCTATAAAACAGATGAAAGCTATAGCCTAGTTTTAAAAAAATGAGTTTAAAAATTATGAAAATTTTAAAAACTGTGAAAAGACAATATAAATCAGAATTTTAAAAATTCAGAAATTAGACGATTGAGAAAATAAAGGTTTAAAAAGGAAGTGGCAGAACTCAGAAAAATTAGAACTCTAAAAATTATTTCATAAATAAATATTAAATTTTGAAGGGGCACAAGAATATAACAAATACCGTGATAATTTCTTAAGGAAAATAGAAGGTGATATGGAGGAAAAAAACTTTAAACTCAGGCAGCAAATAAAGAAAGAAAGAAAAATAATTCTGGAAAAATGATAGTTATAGAAAACAACAAAGAAGGGCCAACATAACTATAAAGGGAATGCCAGGAATGCCTAAAGAAGATAATCAAGCATTGGGACAGACTAATACTAAAAACTCTGATTCAAGAAAACTTTTCTGAATTAAAAAAAAATCATTGAATCTACATAGTGAAAAGTTACACCACATACCTGGGAAAGTTGACCTACAAGATATAGTCTGGTAAAACTGTTGGATTTTAAAGAAAAAGGGGAAAAATTATTTCAGGAATCCAGGCAAAAAAATAGTTACTTATAAGGGAAAGAAAATCATTTGGTCACCACTTTTGCCAGAAGACAAAGGAGTAACATATTTAAAACTCAAAGAAAAAAATGTTAGCCAAAGATTTATATCCAGCCAAACAGTTTTTTAAGTGCAAAGCTGCAGGCAAACTGTTATGAACTTGAAAGAACTCTGGGAATATTGTTTCTATGACTTCTTCCTGAATTACTCCCTGGAGGATAAGATTTAGACAACCAAAATGACTGGAGGACATTAACATGAAAACTAGACCTTTAAATATATATGTACCTATAGAACCAAGACTAAAAGTTGGTTATAAGGAAGACAGTATAGCTCATAATGATATATCCGTAACCTAACCTAACGGGATATATCATTAACCTAACCAAAATTGGAGGGTGAATGGAGAGAATATATGATAGAACAAGTTCATTAATTTCTATTTTTTTTTTTTTTTTTTTTTTAGAGGCAGGGTCTCACTCTGTCTCTCAGGCTGGGATGCAGTAGTGCAATCATAGCTTACTGTAACCTTGAACCCCTGGGCTCAAAAGATACTCCTGTCCCAGCCTCCCAAGTAGCTAGGACTACAGGCACACATGACAACACTTGGCTATTTTTTTAAAAAATTTTTTTTGCAGAGACAGGGTCTCACTAATGTCCAGGCTCATTAATTTCTTTATAGGTATTAACTAGGCATTTAGATTTGGGAGTTGAAGAAAGAGAGGGAGAGGAAGATATCAGCTAATTTCAATATTGCTCATCATTGAGAAATAATAGACAATAGACAAAAATAGAAGAGACTAAGGTCATTATATAAATGTATTAGTAAAAAAGAAACCATTAGAACAAAGACAAAAGCTTTGCTTAAAAAAACGATTTTATTTTATAGGCCATGAATTTTTAAATGATTGCTTATGGAGAAATAGAGGGAAGGGGGTGCAGAGGACAAGGATAGAAGCTAGGATTCTTTGAATATATAATATTTTATAGATTTTTGTTTTTAATTTTCAAACAAAATTAAGAAGCAATCTCCAAAAGTCAGAAGCAAAATGAAACAATGAACATAACAAATTGATAGCATAACAGCACTAAAAGGAGCTATGCTACATTACTTTAGAGAACAGTAATTTGACTCAACACCCTGATGAAATATAATCTAAGGTTAAAAAAATTGTAAAGATAAATCTTAAACTGTTTTGAATAATCTTATTGTTGGTGGTAATGTTAATATTATCTAAAATGTTATCTAAAATGTATGTGTCCTATGGGATAAAGAAAATGAGTAACTGCTCTAGTTTGGACGTTTCCCCCACCCCTCAACCTCATGTTGAAATTTGATCCCCAGTGTTAGAAGTGGGGCCTAATGGGAGGTGTTTAGGTCATGGAGGTGAATCCCTCATGAATGACTTGGTGCCGTCCTTGTGGTAATGAGTTCTTGCTCTATTAGTTCCAGTGACAGCCAGTTGTTAAAAGAGTCCAGCACCTCCTCCTACCCCTCTCTTGCTTCCTCTCTCACTGTGTGATCTCTGCACACATTGGCTCCTCTTTTCCTTCCACCATGAGTGGAAGCAGTCTGAAGCTTTCACCAGATGCCCAATCTTCCAGCCAGCAGGATTGTGAGCCAAATAAACCTTTTTCCTTTATCAATTGTTCCGCCTTTATAACAACACATATGGACTAAGACAGTAACTAAGTTGATCTAGTTGAGAATGAGGATTTTTGGCATGAGAGATAGGAGATACAGATATTATAATATCAGTGAGGTTATGTAAAAATCCTATATTTCTGAATTTAAATGGAAGTAATAGTATAAACTTATGATATAATGTATTCCTTAGCTTTTTCCACTGAGAAGGCTTAGAAAAAAGTTACCAATCCATTCTCAATAAGGGCCTCTAGTTCCCAAGCTGTGATCTCTAAAAAGATCAAAAGAACCTGACCTTCCTGGAGAAATGGCTGACTGTAGAATGGGGACAGAAATAACTTCTCATGCAAGAAAGCAAGGAAGCTGTCAGAGAGCATTTGGGTTTTACCAAGAGAATTCAGGAGCCAACTTGAATTGGCTTTCACTGGCCAAAGATGAACAATTTGAATTTAAATAAGGATAAAAGCTGCAATAAATTAAAATATATCAAATATATTTAAACCTACAAGCTCATGATTATGCTAAATAAAATCTCATTAGTCATCTTTATAGGATACCAGAAGATCAACTCATTATTCTGAACATTGGTATATAAAGGCAAAGAATGAAGCATTTACTCCATGTTTCTTCACAAACAGCAGCTTAAGGTAACCAATTAGCTGACGAGGAGAAATCTCTCATTACCAAAGTATTCCAGTATATAAAATGAAAAATAAATGATAGAATTAAAATATCATTATCTTACTGCTCCTATGAATTCATGGAACTAGGCAATGATGATCAATGGTGACTATTATCAAAAAAAGAGACAAGCAAACATTATGTGCCTCTGGGGGGAAATACACAATACCACCTCTGATGTAGTCTTGCCAAAAAAGAAATCAGACGTATTTTTCCATATCTGAAATGCCTTTCCTTTTTTTTCTGCCCATCAAAATTCTACTTATCTATTATGACCTTTTCAAGTCTCATTTCCTCAAACAAAGCTGTGTGTGGGATGTATGACTTCTTTTAGGTCTTGTAGTACTTGGAGCAGTGCTGTACAATAAAAATAAAATGTAAGCCACATATGTGTTTGAAATTTTTCTAATATCCATATTTAAAAAGTAAAAAGAAACAGGTAAAGTTAACTATATGAATATAGTATATTTAATCTAATATATCAAAAATTATCAAACACAATAAAAATATTAATGACACATTTTATATTATTTGTTTCATATGGTATGTATTCTACACTTAACAGCACATCTCAATTCAGACTAGTCACATTTCAAGTGCTCAATAGCCACATATGGACAGTGGCCACCACATTAGACAGCACAGACTTAGAGAATCCATTTTACAATTTAGCACCTGATTGTCAGGTCTGGGCAGGCAGAAGGCAGGTCCTCCATAATATTAGACTCATAACTGGAGTAATGTCAGCCTGTAAATACCCTTACGACATGCTGATGCCCAGTTTTCAGAGTCTCAGAGAAAAATGTGGGAGGTGACTATTATGGACTGAATGTTCATGTACCCCACCAAAATTCACATGTTGAAACTTAATCCCCATATGACAGTCTTTGGAAATAGGGATTTTGAGAAGAAATGAGGTAACGAGGGCGGAGCCCTCATGGTGGGATTGGTGCCCTTATAAGAAGAGACGCAAGAGATCATGCTTCTCTCTCTATTTTCCTGGCCACGTGAGGACACAGAGAGATGGCAGCTGTCTACAAGCTGGAAGCAGGCCCTCACCAGACATGGCATTTGCTGATGTTGAACTGTTTTATCAGCCCAGATGGACTGAGACAGTGACCAATCATCCACGTAATGTGCTAATGAGATGATATGTTCCTCCAACAAGCACTAGTCCAGTTCAGCACGAGGACGTGGGAGGACAGCAGAGGAGGCTTGTTGGCCTCAGTACCTAAAAAACAAGCGTTCCCTATATGAGACAGAGAGAACTGAGACCATCATATCAAAGTTTTTAATTCTTTTAGGTAACTAGTTATGTGTACAGCTAGAACTTACCACGGTGAGTCCACATATTGTATTTCATTGTTCATGAGGACTCAGTAGGCTTTTTGAATCTGGATCCAAGAGACTGGTGTAACTGGTTCTAGATATACAGCAACTGGTTGATATTAATAAAGCCAAGAATTGTTCTTTGGGCTTAGAAATGTATAATATATGTCATTAAAAGATAAATATCTCAGTTAACATAAAAAATGAAAGAACTATTTCCAGGGAAACATTTTCAAATTCAAAATTCTATGGCAAACAATGAATTCTGTTACTGGAAACCTCAGAGAAGACAGCCAGTTGCACAGGGGTTGATTTTTGTTTAAGGGGTTCTTATCACCATCTAGCTCAAATAGAATATCTGATTGTGGCTGCCACCTGTCTCTACAAGGGTATTCTCATTTCCGGGTAAACCTCTGTGCTCTCTGTCCCAGTCAAACATATCCCTAGCAACTATCCCGACAAGGTGATTTCCTTCCAGTTTGGTTGAGCCCAGTGGTTACAGAACACCCTGTTTGCACAGTGTAACCCTATGCCCCTCAAAGAGAGTCTCCAGATACTTCCCCTCCAGAGGGATGAAATGAACCATGATCTTGCGTAACCTGAACCTTCAATCATTATTTTCATTATTCTTCTTTAAACCAGTCACTCCATTCTTTCAGTGAATTTTTTTTTAAAGGCAACTTCATATTTACATTACTCTGTGCCTGGAAGGCATGTGAGACTTTTCCTGGTGTTGAGTTCAGCCAATTAGCATGACATGAGCTCAGCTAAACAGTTCTCTAGGACAGCGTTGGTTTGGGAGAGGCAATGGCTGACAGGAAAGATTAGGAGCAATGTCCACCACAACAGCTTCCTCCCCTCACCAAAGCCTAAACTTGGAATAGACTTTCTCCTTCAAGGCACAGGAAAAATAATGGCAAACAATAATGGCTTGAAGAATAAAGAAAAAAAACCCTGCAGCTCAAAAACTAGAGGTTTTTTTCTTAAACCAAATTCTTTGTTGCACTGAAGAGGAGTGTTGGGCAATGACCTTGCAGGGTGGGGAGACGTACATGAACCACGACTTTGTTCAGGTTAGAGGGAAAACAGGCATGTCCAAGCTTCTGCTCTGGAGATCATAGACGTGGAATCATAGATCTTTATTTAGCAGAGACCCTTAGTGTGTTTGGGGTTGGCAATGGAGGCAAAAATTGTACAACATGAGAAAGTAACAAAAATTTGAGGGTGGAGGCTAGCATTTGGGGGTGTGAGTGAGAGGATGGTCAAGAAGACAGTGACAAGCCAGGGCCTGAAAGACAGTGCCACTACCTTGAAATCCCTCCTGGTAGGGAGTAGCTGGTAAATTGTTGGGACAGTGTTGCCTAGGTTTTGACTTAACCTATCCCCTATCCTGTGCTGTGCTGTATTTCCCTTATGTTATTTCAGACTCTCAGTAAAATTCTGCTACATCCAATAGCTTACAAAGAGAAGGGGCTGCTAGTATCCAACATGGGGCAAAAAGAACCAAGAAGAGAGTAGGCCATCAATAGAAACTGAGAGTAACGGTTTGGACAGACAGATCAGGAAAATGTCATCTCTGGAGAAATCAACAGGTCTGGCTGGTCGGAGAGGGGGACAATTTCCCACAGTAAGTGTGTTGAGCGTTCCACTGTCTTATTTGCATATTAAAGATTGGTCCCTGAAAGCTGTAAAATTTGAGGTCATATGGTTTATATTTTAGTGAATACTGGCATTAAAATAACTGAAATCCTTGTCATCTGTCAGCCTCATGGTTTTCAACTTTGTATTTCTCAGACTAGTAACATTTTAATGAAAATTCTAGGGATTGCTTGGGTTGTCAACTTTTTATTGTATCATGCAAAGATATTGTAAAACTATTTGTTTCATAAAATAAAGGGCATTTCAACACACATATAGGCCAAATAGAAATGGTATAATAGAACAATTTTTAAAAATTTTGTTTTTGTGAAAAACAAAATTTGTTTTATGAAAAAATTTGTTTTTATGCTTTTACCTGAAATTATCTCACATTTTCCAACTTATCAAATTGAAAATGGAAGCAATATATATTTCATTTTATTTAGCTTCAGCTTAAAGATTCTTTAACCCTTTCTTCACTTATTCATTCATTTTTGCAAAAGTATTTATAAACCTCTTATGTGCCAAACTCTGTGCTAGATACTAGGCTACAGAGATGACCATGACTCTGCCCCCACTCTCAGTAGCTCAAGGTTTACTAGGATATTCAAGCAAGTGATCTCAACTGCAAAACTCATACAATACTAAGGGGGGAAAGGCAAAGGCAACATTTCAAAAGCAGACAATTTGTCACTAAGCAGAACTGCAAGAAATACCGAAGCCTGGTGTCAGGATTTACCTGGCAGATGTAATTTGAGTTTCCTTACCGGTGACTTAGGGGGAAGCTGACACTTACCCCAGAGACCAGGGGGTTTTTCCAGACATTTTTTCTTTTCCCAGCCAATCACAGGGCTAAGAAAGTACCTCGTGTGTAATACATCAGTCAGCTGGTGGGTATCCCACACTGGCTAGGAAGAGGTCAGGTTTGTGGGGTTTGGGAAACAAAAACTGCCCCCTCCTGCTTGTCCACCATGGAATGGCTCTGCACACAGCCACTGCGCTCACTATAGGACACACAACTTGAAGGTTACTGGAGGACGGAGCAAGATGAGGGCTGCGCTGCCATGGTTACAGCACCATAGGATTTGGTGCCACAATGGAGATGGGGCACTCAGGGCACTTCCTCACTACACACAACTGGCAGATGTCTGGGAGTACTGATGGGCACAGTGGTCCCTCCTGTTCAACACAAGACTCCCTCACTATCTGAAGCAATGAGGTTCTTCGCGTTCTGATCCTGAGGGATAATCAGAGAGGTAGACACATCATAGTATCCCAATCATCTGGTTCGGGAATTCCTGAGGGAGTAGGAAATGCTGGCATAGTACAGGATACACAAACACATTTCTATGGGAAGAAGGTCCAGAGGCAGGTGCACCGGGGAGTTTTTGCTTTCCCCCCTGTGCTCCAGAGGTACCATATTAGAGAAAAAAGTGAACTATATGCATTTTCTTACATTATATAATCAGAGTATATATGTCAAAGGGATAGTTACCAAAACAGTCACCTTTTTCCCCCTTGTCTCACCTCAACTCTTGTCAGAAATGATTCTAGAACTTTCACACAATTATTCACCCCTATTTAGAATCAAAACCGGGATAGATCAGCTGATGGCTGCATTTCCTATGTCTTTGACCAGGTCTTCCGGAGTCTCTGAAGCACAACGTGTGACAATGGTACAGAAACGCGGGAAATGACCATTGAATGCACAGAAAGGTTCTGCAGCTTCCGTCCATTCTCACACAATTTCCATTTCAGACTCTGAGCAGCTCGCCCTCCCCATGTGCTATGAAACAGAAGGGGCTGGCTGAATCATCCAAATGAAATGAGGTTCCTTCCCTGTAGGGGATTAGGAACAGAGGTGCCGTCTTCCCTCTCCACTCCGCACCTCATCCCGCATCTCCAGAAATAGAGACTTTCTTGGAGAAAGGCCCAGCAGGGAGCCAGGACCCGCAGACGGTGCGGGGAACTAGTGCCTCTGCAATGCCCAGAAATGCCAGCGACCAGGCCAGGAGAGGCGCGAGGTGAAGCGGAGTTGTTCGCGAGGCTGGTTGCTGCAGGTCTGGCGGCAGGGCCGTGATTGCTTCGGGGGAGAAAGGGAGCCAGAGTCCCCTGGTCCCTGCGGTCTCCCAAGGTCGATCCCCAGGGGAACCCAAAGCAGAGACGGGGCTCTGAAATTCGGCAAGTTTTAGGAGTCGAGCGAGGGGAGCGAGCGTCTTACCTGGCCGGGCTGGCTGGTGTAGTTGAAGGAGTAGATGTTCTCGGTGCTGAGGCTCACCACCCCGCTGTAGACGTGATCAAAATCGGCGCCCCTGGCAGGGTTGCCGGGGTCGCTGCGCCGCGCTGGGGGCTGCACCGGGGGCTTCGCGGGTTGCCCTGGCACCGCCGCCCGCAGGAGCCAGGGCAGCGCGCAGAGCAGCGCGAGCCGCGGGCAGTCGTGCATGGTGGGCGCCGCGCCCCGGCCCCAAGGCAGAGCCACCCTGGGGAGAGGGCGAGCGCAGAGCGGGTCCTTCCAAAGCCCGGTGCCCGGCCGGGCGTCGGCGTCAGCGCAGCGCGGGCGGTGCCTGCAGCCCCGCGAGTGAGAGCCGGCAGCGCTCTGACGAAGAGCCGATCAAATATTGATGCTGCCGCCCCGGGTCTCCGCTGCAGGTCACCGGAGGAGAGTAGGGGGGACAGGAGATGTGGGGGTGGGGAGCTGCTGCTTTTTCCTCCAGCTTCTATGTCCCCCTTTTTCATCGCCGAGAATCCCCCACTTACCCAGCCAGAATTTCGACCAATCTCTTCCTCTTCAAGCTCAACAACAGCAGTAACAGAAAAGGCATTGGAGACATTAAAAAGAAATATCCCCTAGTCTCCAAGCGTCAACCTGATCAGACATCGAGGAGGAAATTGGGTCCGTTTCAAATAAACGTGTACCCTGGCTGCAGGCGAGGAAATAGGAAGCAAAATAGGAAATAGGAGCCTGTCCCCCAAGAGGGTACACGAGTTCGTTTTCCCAAGGCTGCAACCTGCAGAGAACTCTTGCCGGTCTGAATGAGTGATGGCTATTCTCTGTTCTCCCTTCTCTAGCAGAACCCCTTCTCGGACACCTGTTTTATTTCCTTATTCCCTCCTGTTCTCTAAGGAGAGCCGCACGTCATCACTTTCTCTTTCCCTCGCCATATGTATGTAAATATGTACAGTAAAAAAAAATAAAAAGATATGGTAAAGAGAACAATTTCCAGCACCCCCTGAAGTCTGGTCCCGGAAGTTGTCAAAGACGACTCAGAATAACTGGATTTCAGCAGAAGGCATTTCTTTCCATCCCAGCCTTTTGCCTACTTTACCTCGGTAATGACTTCTTCTAGATTCTGGGAGAATCCTGAGGATTCTAAATTCTTTTTAAAAACACAGAAACCATAGTCCATCATAAAAAGGAAGTACCCGTCTGGCAAAAATTAGGAGATTAGATTTAAACGGTTAAAAAGGTAAGGAGTAGGGTGAGAAAAGTCCTTGGAGAACATTAAACAATCACAATTTAGATGTCAAAGAGGACTCACTTTTATTTTAGCTTCAAGTTATTTGTATACTAGAAAAAAATATAATTGTGACTTGAAGGAACATTAAAACAGAGACCACAAAGAAGAAAAAGATCTTGTTCAAAGACTTAAGATTGCAGATTAAACTTCTAGTACTTACCATTTAAAAAAAGGTGGGTTTGTTTTTGTCTTTAGCTAATCAAATTCCTACAATTCATTAAAACATCAAAAATGAATGCAACACATTTAGTATAAAGTTTTCTAACTGTGAAATCAGAAAACAATGCTGATGGAAGATTGAGTTGGATAACTCTTTATTAGGAGTTTCACTTTTCACTTTAAAAAAATGTATGGGAATATGGGCAAAAATACTAATTCAAAGAAGAGTCTGGGGGTAAAATTTAAAATAGAGCTCACTGTTTTTGAGAAACATAACATAGTAATTTCATCCAGAATTTGAATGACTTTAAACTGCTATATTGAAAATGTCTATGCCTCATTTCAAAATTTGACAAAGTTTCATAAACTTGAAATTTATGAAGGTCTTTGAGGTTAGCTGATGTGGGCAGTTCATGGGCTCTCTAGAGCTATAGGATCATGGAGTTCTACTTAAATACTATAAGGGATGAGGAACTGGCTTTCTTTTGGGGGCAAGCATCTCATTATTAGAAAGATATTTCATATTCTTAGTTGAAATGTGCCTCTTTTCCACTCACTTTTACTAGTTCTGCCTCTAGAGTCCTAGGAATAAACCTAATCCTTCTTCCACATGATAGCCTTGTAGGTATTTGACCCTTACTTCAAGGTTTTATCCCAACTTTAAGCAACTAAATTAGAAGCAATTAGAACAGATCCTTTATCATATTATAAAACCCAAAATATTTATTTCAAAGCCATTATAGGTGATATCTATACCAGACAATTTGAGCTATATATTACAAATTGCTCTTTGCTAATATCTAATCCTGATTCTAACTCAAATTGATTGAGTGACCTTAAGTAATTAACATCTCAGGATCACAAGGCAGTTGTAAGGATAAAAAGGGGAAGAATGCATTTGAAAGTATATTAAAAAGTTTAAAGTGTTGTAGGAGCAAATATTGTTATTGTATGACTGCTAGTTGAGTAGCTAAAAAATAAAATGTGGTCCCTGAGGCAGGTGTTTTTTAATATCTACAGTGCCAAGATTCTACTGTGAGGGACTGAACATACAAATGGGCAATGGCCAGACCATAAATGGCGACAGAACTCTGATCCACAACTTCTGCAGCTATCAGCTCAGGAAGCCAAATCATAACCTTAGCAGCAACCAGTCCAGGAGTCAAACCACAGCCTCTGCAACAAATGGCCCAGAACACTTAGGACTTGGTCAACTAGTCAGTTTCCCCAATTTTTGCCCCTGCTTCCAACTCAGGCTCAATTAGAGGAAGCCAAATATGTTCCTCAGACCATAAAATGCCCTGCCCTTAGTTGGCTTGTCTCCAGCTTCCCCATGCCAAGATCCAATCAGAGCATACTTGAAACCTTCCCCTTTTTTCACCATAAAATTTTCTCACTCCCCTGTCTGCCTTCGAGTCTCTGCCAGACACAAGTGATGCTGGCTGACTCCCTTGCTATAGCAAGCCCTGAATAAATAGCTTCTGTTTGTTTTCACTTCAGTGGTCTTCATTTATTTCCATAGTTTTCCTGAAGGTTTCACAGAGATACCATCTGCACTACCTGCACCATGGACTCCAGTTCTCTACCAGGTGCAGTACCAACTGAGACCTCTTGTGCCTTGCTGCAGACAGCTTGTGGAGTTTACATTGACATGTTAGGCCAGCACTGGGTCTGAATTCTGCTGTCTCTGCTTTTGAGTTCTTTGGCTGTCTAGTCTCATTTTGGTACCTGGGTTTTGTTATCAGTCCCACTTGTTTGGCATCTTTTGTGGAGTCAGGCTATTCCCTTTCTTATCTGTTTGCTCTCTTTTCTGCTTCTTTTTTGTGTTGTGCTATCTAGAAGTGTTGCCCTATCTAGAAGTGTTGCCACAGAGTATAACACAGGCATAGGCCCTATAAGCCTATAGCCTTTGAGCTGGCCTCCCAGACCAGTGTGGTTTTCGCTCGACTTGCATTCATTCAGAAAACTTTGCTGTGGGTCACCAATAAAATTAGATACAATTATCCGCCCATCCAGATTTTTGTCCTGAGAGTTTGGTTTTGATCCACAGAGAGCGTTCTTTCTGGTGTTCAACCTGCCTGGGGGGCACAGGTTGTCAGGTCTGCATTTAGAGGCAGCTAATTATCAAGTTGGGGGCTCAAGATGCAAAGTACACAAGCTTCACTTTCAACTGACTGTTGCCAGGTCGTATGAGGTCGTTTAAGGCTGATTTTTCTAGTCCTCCAGGAAAAACTCCTTTTTCTTATATGTACACTCACTACAATCCTAATTCTGTGCCTATCTCTCTAAATGGCATAACTTCACCAAAGATGGTTTGGGCCTCCAGTAGCCATGTGGAGGAATATTGGACTTGAACAAAATTGTTTATTTGAAAGACACCTAAGAAAAGAAAGGGAATATGATTTCTCAGACCCAATGGGTAACATTTTTGATTGGTATGCACAAGCCTCCAAATTAAATTCTGATTTGAAAATTGCTTTACTAAAAGATTCTTTGGTTACAGCTAACGAGCAGTTTGACAAACTTAAACAACAAAGTAGACTCATTTCCATAGCAAATCCTACTCCTTCTTGCTTTCCTGTTGCCTTTCTGTATCTAGTTCTCCTTCTCCCTTATCCTTATGATCTCTCTCCTTGTGCACCTCCTTCCTTGTCTTCCCCTTGTCCAGACCTCTTACCTTTTCCCAACAACTCTCCTAAAACTCCAAATGCCATTTGTTTCTAAGGATCCATCCCTTCCATGATCCAGGTATGCAGGCAACTGTAGAATTTAAACGTTGGACCCAAGATGAATTAAGAGCTATAATTAAAGCTTTACCAAAGAAGAGCAAATATTCATAGAAGAATTTGGAATTCTTTTGGGTGCATATGACCCAGGAATACCTGACATACAGTAATTCGTATATATGTTGGTTGGAAACTCAGATGATAAATCCTAGACGGCTAAAGGTGATTGAACTGACCCAGAAAGGGACCTAGAGGATCCTTCTTTCTACAATAAAACTAAGGGTCAAAAAAATGTGAAACAAAACACAAAAACCAGAATAGTAGATCAAAGTTTCAAAAAGAATATATACCTGAAACATTTCCAATAACGTTGATTTGGACCATAATTTAATCATACAAAGAAACAAACAAAAAAGAGGTAATTATAGGAGATTTTGGGATAGAGTAGAAAATTCCTTCTGACAGCACTAATCTTTCTACATTAAACTCTGCCATCTTTGCTCAACTTCTTCCTTGGACTAAACATAGCACATGAGTGGTAGCTATTTCAAATAACCCACAGATTTCCCCCTATCTCTTAGTCCTTAACTATAACTCTTGGAATTTTTACTTAAAAACATTTATTCCTGCTCTGTGATACCACTCCTACAGATTTAATAGAGGGAGATATGTTTTGCAAATGGAATTGTAATATATATATATATCTAGTTTTTTTTTTTTGAGATAGAGTCTCACTCTGTTGCCCCAGCTAGAGTGCAGTGAAGTCATCACAGCTCACTGAAACCTCAAACTCCTGGGTTCAAGTGATTCCCCTGCCTCAGCCTCCTGAGTAGCTGGGACTACAGGTGTGTGCCACCATGCAGGGATAATTTTTCTGTTTTTGTGGAGACAGGGTCTTGCTATGTTGCCCAGGTTGGTCTCGAACTCCTGGCCTCACGCGATCCTCCCACTTTGGCCTCCCAGAGTGCTAGTGTTACAGGCATGAGCCACTACACCCGGCCAGAATTGTAATATTAAATGCACACCATAGGGACTATTTCTAGAGGCTTCAGAGGATTCTATTCACAATCACATTGTATCTGCTCTATATATACCTTTGTCTTCTCCCCTGTTCTTGATATATACTTCAGATAAAGATCTCAACACCTTATCTGACACTCCAGGCTAAAATTTCTACTGACATAGGAAAAATAATTGGAGCAGAATCTATTAAAATTCAGATATATCCTACTGAATTGTTACCCAAACTTCCTCAATATCTCTTAAATCCAGAAGCAAAGGAAGGCTGCAACCTTATAGTTGAGGGCTTTATATCCAAAGGCCTTTTCATAACCTGCACTAGCCCTTGTAACATTCCTTCCCTGCCAGTAAAGAAACCGAATGGACAAGGATATTGATTTGTTCAAGATATCAGGGACACAAATAAAATTGTTATTCTTCACTTTCTATGAGTATCTAGCCCAAATACTATCCTGTCATCAATTCCGCCTCAACCTACTTGCTTCTTTGTAGTGGATTATTTCTCTGCTTGTTTCAGTGTTTCCCCACACCAGGGAAGTCAATATCTTTTTGCCTTTATCTGAGAGGACAACAGTATGCATGGACAGTTAGGCCCCAGGGGTTCACTGAAACCCGTTCCTATTTTCCTAGGCCCTAATCAAGAACTAAAAGATCCAAATTTCTCTTGCAACTCAGTTCTGATATAATATATAGATGATCTCCTATCTTGTTTAGAGAAGCCCATACTTGCTCTCAGCCTTAGCAGAAAAAGCCTTAGCAGAAAACATAAAGTTTTTAAAAAGATAAATTACAATTTTGCCAAAACATAGTCCATTTTAGGGCATGCCCTATTTAAGAAAGGGAAAAAATTCTCTCCTGGCAGGCTAAAGACTATCCTAACTGATAGGATGGCCTTGGTAACAAGAAAAATTACTAACCTGCAGCCTATCAGTAACAGCTAAGATCAATCATCTGAGCTCTTTCACTAATAGGCACGCTGCAGGGTTCTGTTTTCACAACCTCTGAAAAGAGCTGAGCAGACGGAAAGGAAATGTAAATCTTTCTCTTTCACATTTGCCAGACCAAAAACTGCTTTTGAGGGTTTGCTTTTACAGCCTTGGAGAGTTCCTCAGTGGACAGCAGGGGTGTGAGCTTCAGGCCTCAGTTCCTGCCCAAAACCATATCTCGGGGGTGAAATTGCTGACAAGATCACATCTCCAGAGATAAGCCTGTCTCCAAGGGAAAGGCAGCCACCTGCCGCTAAGAAAAAGAGAAGCAGATGCAGCAGTTTCACAGCTGTACCCTGCTGATTACTCCACAGCCGCTTCTGTCATCACCTGACAACAATCACTATTTTTTTTTTCTTTCTCTTTGTCCCCATAAAAATGGCAAGCTGCTTAGCCTAGGCACGGGCACTTCCCTTCTCTTTTTGGGTGCCATGCCACACCATCGTCCCTCTCTCTCTTTTTCTCCCTTTTGTTCCCTTCTCTCTCTCTCACACTCTCTCTCCTTCTAAGAAAATAAAATAAACTTTTTTTACTTTTATATATCCTGACCTCTGTGGGAGAAATCTTTCTTCACCTGTGGCATGAACACCTAGTGAGCTTTCCACTCTTACACTAACTTATCCTAGACCCTCACAAAACTACAGTTGAAAAGATTTTTAGGTCAAACTGGATATTTTTGACAATGGGTGCTGAATTTTTCTGAGATTGTGACACCTGTTTATGAAATGGCTAAGTCCTCAGTAAGAGACCCTCTCTTCTGGGAGTCCAAGTATTGAGCAAGCCTTCCATAATCTAAAGAAGGCTCTTCAACAGCCTCCTTCCCTAGGCATCCCTAACTAAAACTTTTGTCTATTTGTGAGTGAGTGTTCTGGACAAATCTCAGGGTTTTAACTCAACTTCCTAGGAAGTATCAAAAACCCATCACTTACTATAGCCTAACCCTCAATCCATTTGCAACGGACTTGTTTTAGGGCAATATGGCCACTGCAAAACTTGGCAATACTTCTGCTGAATTAGTTCTGGGCTCCCTGCTTTACCTCATGGTCCTCATGCAGTACTGACTTTACCACTGACTGAGGACACACAACACTTTTCAGTCAGCCCATTAACCTCTTATGAGTTTTTGTTGCTCTTCCTTTTTTTTTTTGAGGGGAAGGAAAGAGATGTTTATTAATTTGCTGGCAAATGAGGAGCTTAGCAGACTCCCATCTTAAAGTACCAATGTCCTGCCTCTGAGCAGAAGTACAGAGCTTTTAAAGGTTCTGATTAATTTCATAATCCCATCTTTAGCTAAGACAGTCTCATGACCTCTACCCGGGCTCATCACTTCTTTGGCTAAGACAATCTTGTGACCTCTGCCCAGGCAATTCCCTCAAGCCATCTCCTGTGGCACAAAGAACAAAGGACACTATCCTGCCCCTCCCGACCACTGGCCTGAGGCAGGGATGTAGGTTTTAGTTCTCAAAAAAGGTGAGGAGGTTTTGAAGAGACAGAAAGCATTTTTACCCTTTTTCAGGCCATTTTCTGTGTTACATATTCCCCACTGTCAATTTTTACCCTTCCATATCTATGGGAGGAGGGGCAACATAGTCATCAAGTTACTTTCTGCTGAATTGGGGTGGTGTTTTAGATGGAAGGTTTATACTTGTATATGTCATTACAAAGATTTGGCAGTAGATTTACAACAACAGATTACCAGGTGAAAAAGGGCATAAGCAACCATTACAACTGTGAGGACTGACAAGGTGAGATGGAGGACACCTGATAGGGGAGAGATTTTACCCCACTTGGTATCTAAGACACCAGTAGGACTGTGGGTCCTTCCTGTTACCTTGTACATAATGTTCAATACAGGGCTGGGTTAGAAAAGTAACATGAGGACTCTGAGTGCAGAGATATTAATTGTACCCTGTAGGTGATCTGAGAGACCAGCTTCTGCAAATTCAGAAATCATGTACAGAAATACTTGCACCAAAGGAGGTTTAGGATAACATACCCAACAGCAAGACAGATCAACAGAAGAGGTGATAGCCCTGGGAAATCCTCACTGAGGAGTTGTCCTTCTATCCTATGGACAGAACCAAAAAAGATTAGCGAAAACATCAACATTTTCATTTTTTTTCCTTTTTCTGAAACAGATACTTTAGATTGCCTAAGGCTAGCCCCTCCAGTGGAGGCTACACCTCTTTATTTTGGTATGATGGACCCAAGGTTTCACTTCTGACAATTTTAACAAGGTATGAGTTGTTAGAGACACTTCATAGGGTCCCTTGCACTTCTCTGCTTCCAACTGGGGCAGGGACCTGAAAGAGGCAAACTCATGTATAGTGGTTAGCACTTGACCCACTTATTTGACATATTGTTTTACTCTATTCTCTTTTACTTATAGTTATATTACCATACTTACGTTGGGGTGCTAGGAAGGGTCTCTAATGCTGGGGATTAGGGTGGTGGCCAGGGGAAGGGCCCCCCCAGACTGCTTCTGTCCATGTGGCTAGTGCCAATCGAATCCCCACTGTGAATTTTGCCCAGGGCTTCTGTGGGGATATTTGGAGGCAGGGGGCTCCAGGCTCCCTCCTTCACTGTCTGGGTCCTGGACTTAAAAAAACTATTTGCTTTCCTTGAGGCTTCCTGCCACCCAGAGTCCTTTACAATTTTGGGCACTGTTCCTTTCAAGTTCCTTCTTCTTTACAAAAAGTCAGTCTGGGGCGACTTTTTCACCCATTCCTTTTGACTGTCTTCAAGGACCTTTTGGCTGTTCTTGCACATTCAAGCCCTCCTATCGGATATTGTTACAAATTGCCTGCCCCAGCTATGGGTTCCCTCTGGCCCAAATTGAGTTTGCTGCTAGGACAGGCCATTCCAAACCCTGAGTCATAATTTACTGGGTATGGGACTGAAGAGTTAGTTCAGGTGGCGTCCTCCCTGGCCCCTCCCATGGTGCTAAGATGGCGGCAGCAGCAGGCATTTCTTCCCCCTTGCTGTGTGCTGCTCAGTGTTGGGCCACATATGCCAGTCCTTCCTCCTGCTGAGTCTGCTCTTGGGCTGCGGTCCCACCTGGCACCCAGATCCGGCCAGCTAGGGAGTTCTGGCTTGGGCAGAAGGACTTCATTTATCAAAAATCTTATGAACACAGATCATTTTGTATACCATAAAAAATGAGTTCATCTCAAGCAGAGAGCTTGAGACTCATCATTTTAACTCTATAGTGGGAGGTCAACCATTTAAGCTCTGAATTTTCCTTGATATAATTTGCCCTTTAGTAAGATCTTGTGCACAAGAATTGGCCATCCTAGAAACCTGGTATGCCTTTGAACCTTACACAAATACTTGCAAGTAGAGGCACCATAAACAAACTGGGTGCCTGGAGGGGGTTGTTCTCCTTGTCTTTCTTCATTTTTAAAGGATTTAAGAGGCAATGGAGAAGACCCTTTAGAATGCACTTCCAAATCAAAATTAGGATCCAAACAATAAATTCCTGGGAAAAGAACCAACAACTCAGAATAAATCCAAGGATCATCAACCACCACTTTTTCTCACACTCCATACAAGTGGTAC
Source organism: Daubentonia madagascariensis (assembly GCA_023783475.1). NCBI lineage: Eukaryota > Metazoa > Chordata > Mammalia > Primates > Daubentoniidae > Daubentonia > Daubentonia madagascariensis. The sequence continues at coordinate 11,450,532 of JAKFHU010001631.1, read as the reverse complement.
CACAATACAAAAACTCACCAGGCAAGTGGTACAAAAACTCACAATCAAACACAAACAATATAGGGAATTACCAACACAATCTAAAATGCCATGGCCTATCAATCAAATTGGAATTTTCATTTAACAGCTACTCCTGACATTTCAGCATAGACATTGGATTACAATAACTCCATTCTCTTTACACATAGATTTGTAGCTATAAGTTCTTCCTTATGTTGCAACAAAACTTACAAATAACAGACAATACAGGGGATGCTCAACACAAAAATGCCAGGGTCCATCAAACAAATGGGAATCTAAAGGGGACAAATGCCACTCCAAATGGCACCTCAGGTGGTGCCTCAAATGCCCTGCCATAGGGTTGGAAGGTTCACAGATGGGACTCCAAAGGCAATAAATGCCACCTCAAATGGCAATGGGAATCCAAAGGGGATAAATGCCACTCCAGCTGGAAGGTTCAAAACCCTCCCAAAGTGGGTGGCCTAATCCCCCTGTTCTCTGGGAAAACTTCCCTAAATGATGGCCTAGTCCCCCTGTTCCCTGGGACCCACAAATGAACTCCAAATTCAAACCATGTTCCCTAGTTCCACTCAACCTCATGACTTCCATCCTTAAAAGGTGGCTCAAAACAAACAAAAACAGGAACTTCCAACAGGAAGTTCTGAAAACCTCCCATATGGGTGGAATCAGGGTCTCGGTACATGCTGGGGAACTTGCCCAACAAATGGCCTGGAGTCCAGACACTTCCAAAATCCATTTCCTTCTCCTCAACTCAGTTCAGGTTGTGGGGAGCTGTGTCTACTTTGAGGAGACAGAGATGGGAGTTCCCTGGAGTTAAAACAGGCTCTAGCAACTGCTGGGGCCATCCCTTGCTCTCTTACCTCAAAAAGAAGTTGCTCTGACCTGCAAAAACCCATCCTTTGATCAGGGGATGTTCCCTGCTTCTTCCAGCAGTCGCGGGGTGCCATTCCACTGGGGTGCCGATGGGCCCACCCAGGGACACCAAATTCTGTTACTGAAAGTTTGGTGCTTGTCTCCAAGGCTGCATCAGAAGAATGAGGACAAGTGGTTTGAGGAGAAAGAAAGAGGAGTTTATTATTTTTCTGGCAAATGAGGAGGTTAGCAGACTCCCATCTCAAAGCACCAATGTCCTGTGTTGCTCTTTCTCTCACATTACTATTCACTGCTGCACTACCCTGAATCCTGCCATCCTCCTCACCTAACCAGAAGAAGGAGAACCTCATGAATGTCTTACCTTAGTTAGAGAACTTTCTCTTTCTTGCTCAGATTTATAAGCAACTCTCATTAAAAATCCTGACCTTATGTTATTTGTTGATGGATCATACCTCAGATAATCCTTGGCACTCTTTAGATGGCCATTTGGTGGTACCAGGAGATTTAAATGAATATTAGCTGAATTTTTCCATGAAACTACTCATCATGGCAAAGACAAATTGATTACCATCTTAAATCAACATTGGTGGGGAACCCTTAAAAAGACTGCTAAGATTGGTTTTGGGTGATGTATTACTTGCGAACAACATAATCCTGGAAAAATTATAAAGGTGAGGCATGGCTAAGAATCAAAGCCTCAAAGACCCTTTGAATACTTTCAGATGGGATTTGTCTATTTTCAGGGTGGGGTAAATGATTTCCTTGCTGAAAATTCCAGCCCTTATAGTCAGTCTCTACAAAGCTGCTAGACTTTGTGTTTCCAACCTGGGGTATACAAACTCTTATATCAACTGACTGAGGCACACAATTTACAGGAACCATTATTAAAGAACATTGTAAGGTGTTACCTGTTCTCAAAAACCATACTGCCCGTACCACCACAAACCTCTGAAAGGTTGAAAGAACCAATGGTATCCTTAAATTAAAATTAGCAAAACTTTCCAAAATCATTGAGCTTCCTTGGCTAAAATCACTCCCACTAGCTGTTATGGCTATGTAATCCATTACCTTGGGGACACATTGATTATTCTCTTATGAACTGTTAACAGGAAGGCCCATACATTTAGAAATTTCCCTCTGATACTAGATTTTTCCCTGCTGCATGCAGATGTGGTAAAATATTGCAAGGGACTCGTGTACTATACCCAGTACTATCAAAAAGTTAAGGCCACCTTCCCACAACATCTTCTTAAGCTGGCTTTTCATGATCATCAATCAGGAAATTTCATCTATTGATGAACAACAAAAAAACTGCCCTTGAACCTCATTTGAAGGGACCTTATCAGATACCGTTAACAGCAAATACAGCAGTGAAACTCCAGCAAGCCAATCTTTGGCTTCATGTTTCACAACTGAAGAAACAACCCCAAATTCCACACTATTGGAAGGCTACTCCAATAGGGGACCTCAAGCTGAGAATGCTCAGAGATCCTCAACAAAGCAGCCTAGTTTTGGAAATAGACACTTGACCTAAGATTTTTGGAACAAGCATATGACTTTTTAATGAACAGCTCCTACCTGAGACATTGGACAAAGACTCCTATCTAATTCCTGTTTTGTTTTTGACCTGATTATGCATAATCATTCTTCTCATTTACTGTATACCACTGGTTATTGTCTACCCACAATGGCCCCTTTTCTCTTTTTTCCCTCTCTTTGTTATTATATTAGACCATATCCATTCTAACACAATTCTTAGATAATTCCAAACAGTAGCCACTGCCATCAATCTTACTGACTGTTGGATATGCCATCCATCATCAGACCCCCATGATAAAAACCTGTGGGTGATTCCAGTCTCATCAAATGAGACCATAGGGACTTATATCCAATGGAGGTTACACTTGCATCTACATGGACAAATGACTTTAAAGACATTAACCTGTGACTTTGCTAGTTTCCCTTCTCCCAGAAAAAGAAATAATTATAAAATCTATTCATCAGATCCCAAGTAATTCTAAATTTGAATTCAACAACCTTTGAAGGTTGATGGGACAAGTACTTGTCACCTAGAAAAGACTAATAGATATCCAAATATATAACCCAGCTAACATAAAGCCTTGGTTCTGACATCAAGTCATGAATATCTTTTATCTTGGATTTCCATGTGCCCCTACAGGCCACTACTTCCTTTGCAGCCAGGACACATGGTCCTTTTTGTGTCAGACTAACACTTCATGTGCTTTAGTAGTAGTATTCCAAGACTTGTCTGCATACTCTAATTCTATAAACCACCGAGGATGGAAATTCTGACTCAAATGCAAGCTCCAAAAGAAGGCCATCCTTGATTATTCAAGTAATCTACCTGGGGGAATTGCTGACTCATTGTTTATGTGAATAATCAGAGCAGTCTTTTCAATGGTAGAAATCATACAAATAGAAAAAGACTGTAAGAAACTTATCATTAACTCTGGAAGAAGTTATTAATGACACCACCTCAGCCCTAGAGGGAATGCAGATCATTCTCAACTCATTGGCATGGGCAGTGACAGACAATTTCATTGCTCTTGATTTCTTGTTTGCTAGTCATGGCAGTGTCTGTGCCATTGCTAATACTTATTGCTGTACTTGGATCAATGAAATAGGCAAGATACAACAGGCTATGCAACACCTTAATGAAATAGCTAATTGGCCCTCTAAGATTGATCCTCATGGATCCTCATGCCCTTCAGGACCTGTTCTCTTGGCCTGGGTTGGGCAGTTGGGGTTACTGGTTCCTGGTTCCCGGTTCTGAAGCATCAGGGACTATCAATTATTGTTATTTATGTCATAGTCATCATGACGTTGGTTCATTGCATTCTATCTAAAGTCTTAAGTGTGTTAGTGCAGCTGCTTTCCCATCAGATTATCATGATGGTGACACAACAAAAAGGTCAAGAAAATCTTGAAATAAAGTTGACTATGGAGATAATTTGAGAATCCCCAGTGATGAAGATGTGGATATTCATCCTTCCCTGAATTGGACAAACTCCTGCAAGTGAGAGAATGACCAAAAGAAGGGACTGAGAGACTGAGTATTCAAAGGACAATGGCCACACCATATATGACAATAGAACTTGACCTACAATCTCTGCAACAATCAGCCCCAAATGGTCAGATTGTGGTCATGGCTACCAGCTTCCCTATATTTTTTGCCTCAGAACACCCAATCAGAGATTCGTATGACTTATATCCCAGTTTAGATATCTTTACATTTTGAAAATCAGAAAATACAAAAAGTATGATTCTTCTCATAGTGGTACTCAAGATGAGTCCTCCCAATATAATAAAAATTGTAGTAAAACTATACACGCACACACACACACAAAAAAAAATAAGTGGAGACCACTCAAATGAGAATAAATAAAGGCCATTTATTCAGAGCTTGAGATAACAAGGGATTCTGCCAAGGAACAGTAAAGTAGAAATCTTAGAGGCATTCTTGGAACTGGGGTTAATCAGAAGTCAACACGGCAATTAGCATCTAAGATGGAGTTACTTTAGCCTCCACATTGCCTATTACAAATAAAGCTGCTATAGACATTCATGCATAAGTCTTTGTAAGACCCTATATTTCCTTTCCTCTTTAGTAAATACCTAGAAGTGGAATGACTGGATCATATAGTAGTGGCATTTGGCAGAGATTCAAAGGCAGGCAGCTGAGTTGGAAAGGCTTAGAGTGAAATAAAGGAAAGTCTTCAGGAATGCTCTGATTAGGGACATGGACTAACTAGCAGAGGCGGACTAACTAGCAAAGGGACATCTTATGGTTGGAGGAGCATATTTGAAGCAACCAGAGAAAACCAAATAAATAGATTTCTTTTTTCTTTTTTTCTTTTCTTTTCTTTTCTTTTTTTTTTTTTTTGAGACAGGGTTGAGTTCTGTTTCTCAGGCTGGAGTGCAGTGGCATCATCATAGTTCACTACAATCTCAAACTCCTGGGCTCAAGTGGTCTTTCTGCCTTAGCCTCCCAAGTAGCTTGAACTACAGATGCATGCCACCATGCCTGGCTAATTTTTCTATTTTTTGTAGAGACAGGGTCTAGCTATATTACCCAGGCTGGTCTCAAACTCCTGGCCTCAAACGATCGTCCCACCTTGGCCTCCCAAAGTGCTAGGATTATAGGCATGAGTCATTGCACCTGCCCTTTTCTTAAGGTATAATTGACACAAAATAAACTTCACATATATAAATCACACAATTTAATAAATTTTCACACACACACAAAATCACCTGTGTTATACACATACACACACTTCTGAAACCATCATCATAATCAAGATAATAAATATCCATCACCCTCCAAAGTTTCCTTCCTCCTTTAAATCTATTTCTCTTATCCCTCCCTGCTCCCTTTCCATTCCCAAGCAATCACTCATTTGCTGTCACTCTACGTTAGTTTTCATTTTATAGAGTTTTGTATAAATGTACAGTATGTACTCTTTTTTTGTTTGGCTTCTTTAACCCAGCATAATTATTTTGAGATTCATCCATGTTACTGTGTGTACCAATAGTTTATCAAGTTTTGTTAATATCGAGTAGTGTTACATTGTATAGATACACAAGAATGTATTTTTCCAATCATCTGTTGATGGATATTTGGGTTCTTTCCAGTGTTTGGCTGTTTTGTGAAAGGGCTGTATAGCAAAGCAATCCCCAAACACAGAAGGAGCTGAGAAACCAAGGAATGAGGCAGACAAATACAGTTTGTTGGTAAAAGGGTATTTATTGGGGGCCTTACAGACAGAAGTGTGGTCTTGGGCAGCAGCAAGACAGGTAGATCTCCATGCTGTTACCCTGCAGCCCCAAGTTTTATATACTATAGGAAAAGGGTATACCTGCTCCAGAAGGACAATTAAAGTCAGCTCTTCCAGGAGAGGACAAGAATGCTATGCACGTCATAGCCTGTCATTTGTATGATAACATCAAGGTTGTTTTGACCTAAGAGCAGGATTTACCGGTAAGTACATGCTGTTACATAAGGAACAGTAGATAAAGTAGAAATCTCAGAGGCATTCTTGAAACTGGGGTTAATCAGAAGTCAACATGGCAATTAGCATCTAAGGTGGAGTTACTTTAGCCTCCACATTGCCTATTACAAATAAAGCTGCTATGGACATTCATCCATAAGTCTCTGTAAGACCCTATATTTCCTTTCCTCTTTAGTAAATACCTGGAAGTGGAATGACTGGATCATATACAGTAGTGCATTTTTACTTTGTAAGAAACTGCCAAACTATTTTCTAAAGTTGTGAACAATTTTATATTCCTACCAGCAGTGTATGAGAACTCCAGTTCCTCCACACTTGGTATGGTTGGTCTTTTAATTTTTAGCCGTGCTATAGGAGTATAGTGGTATCTCACTGTAGTGTTAAGTTGTATTTCTCTAATGACTAATGATGTTGAGTACATTTTCATATGCTTATTTGACATATGCATATCTTCTTTAGTGAGGTATCTGTTTAAATCTTTTGCCCAGTTTTAAAAAATTGCCGTGTTTGTTTTCTTATTGAATTTTGAGAGGTTTTCAAAATATATGTTTTGATGTAAGTCCTTTATCAGATATATACTTTACAAAGATTTTCTCTGTCTGTGGCTTTTTTGGTCTCTTAATAGGTTATTTGAAGAAAAGTTTTAAATTTTTATTAAATCCAATTTATCGTTGGATAGATTGTGTTTTGGCATCATGTCTAAGAAATCTTTGCCCAACCCACAGATTTTCTCCAGTGTTTTCTTTTAGGAGTTTATGATTTTAGTTTTTACATTTATGTCAATGACACATTGTTAGTTAATTTTTTGTATATGGTGTGGGATAAAGATCCATTATTTTGCATATGGAGATACAATTATTCCTGCAGTATTTATTGAAAAAGCTATCCTTTCTTCAATGCATTATTTTTGCACCTTTGTGAAAAATCAGTTTTCCATATTTGTGTGGGTTTATTTCTGGGCTGTATTCTGTTCATTGATATTTTATTACCTTTATAACAATACCATGCTATTTTGATTAGTGTAGGTTGATAATAAGTCTCAGAATCAGGTAGCTTTAGTAATACAGTTTTGTTCTTCTTTTTCAGAGTTGTTTTGGCTATTCTAGGTCCTTTGAATTTCCATATGAATTTCAGAATCAGCTTGTCAATTTCTACAAAAATTCTTTTGGGATTTTGATTGGGATTACTTGAATATATAGATCAGTTTGGGATAAATGACATCTAACAATATGGAGTCTTCCAGCCCATGGACAAGTTATGTCTCTCTATAAATTTAGGTCTTTCAAAATTTCCCTTAAAGATATTTTCTAGTTTTCAGTGTACAGGGCTTTCATAACTTTTGTCAGACTTATACCTAAATATTTATTCTTTTGGATGTCATTGTAAAACGCTTTCAAAATTTTCTATTTCTGATAGTTCATTGTTAATATATGGAATTCTTTCTTTCTTTCTTTTCAAATTCTTTTGAGTTTTCTACATAGACATTCATGCCATCTGGAGTAAAGACAATTTTACTTTTTCCTGTATCATTGGAATGACTTTTATTTATTTTTCCTGCCTGGTGGCATTGACTGGAACCTCCAGTACAATGTTGCATAAATGTGGTGGGAATGAACACCCTTGTCTTTTCCTGATCTAAGGAGGAAAGCATCCAGTCTTTCACCATTATGTATTATGTTAGATGTAGGTTTTTTAAATTAAATTAAATTTAATTTAATTTAATTTTTTTAATTTATTTTTTTATTTTCAGAATATCATGGGGAGATGTAGGTTTTTTGTAGATATACTTAATGAGGTTGAGAAACTCCCTTGCTATTTCTAGTTACCTGAGAGTTTTTATTAAGAATGGATATTGGATTTTGCCAAATGCTTTTTCTAGATCTATCAAGATATTTATATATAATATATACACACACATATGTACATATAAATATACATACATATATATGTAGTGAAGATCTGCTGGTGAAAAGTTCTACCCATTTCTATATGTGTGGAAACACCTTTATTTCACTCTCATTTTAAAAGATATTTTTGCCACATATAGAATTCGAGGCTGACATTTTTTTTTCATTCAATACATTATTCTGTCTTCTTCCTTGCTTTGTTTCTAATGAGAAATTGATGTTATCCTTAGTTTTGTTCCTTTGTACATAACATGTCTTTTTTCTTTGGCTACTTTTAAGATTTTTTTCTTTATCATTGGTTCTGAGCAATTTGATTGTGATGTACCTTGATGTAGTTTGCTTCATATTTCTTGTGCTCAGGTTTCTTTGAAACTCTGAAGGCAGGTCTGTGGGTAATGATGCTGATAGAAAGATTGAGGTAGTGTTGGGAGCTTATGGAAGTTCTCTTTTGATTAATTCAATGTTATCAATGCAGTAGGAAGCAAGATCATTGGCTGAGACTGAGGATAGGGGAAGAGATTTTGGTTATGAGAGAAGGTATAAAACTGACATCTAGAAGGTTAGAAGAATCAATGAAACAGGGACCTGTTACATGATGTTCAAGCATCTTTGAGGGCCTACTTAACATTAGTGATCATGAATTTAAAGTCGGCACGGTTTTTTTTTTTTTTTCCTACCAGGTTCAGCTGTAAGGGTGCAAGCACTTAGTAAGTGTAAAGTTGGGATGGCCAGCATTGGGGTTTTGCCAAGTGTTTACAGCAACTCAGAGAGGGGCAGGGAGTTCTGAATGTAAGCAAGTGGATGATTATATTGATTGACCATTAAATACACCTGCATCAAACTTCCTCAAAGCGGGAACTATTAGAAGGTAGTTCTTTGCATCTAGAAGGTGTTGAATATGTATTTGCAGATTCACTTACGGGTGTGTCTTAACAGCAGAAAGCCAGAAGCTAAAGGAAATTGTCTTATTGGAGCAAATTAACCCCGTTTTTGAATGAAGTGCTTTGTCAAGTCCTTAATGCAGCCTACACAGCTCCACACTACCAGGGCAGCCTCCCCTCACACCAAGCTCCCACTGTTCTCTGAACTCCAGACATACTGGACTTCTTCCTGTCTCTTGCATTTGCCATATGTCTTTGCACATGCACCTCCCTCTGCAGGAATTCTCTTCCCTTCTCTAGTGGCCTACTCATCCTTGCATCTCAGCTTTCCTGGGTAATTGAAATATTCCTATAATAATAAGCTTAGGATGTAGTTAGTATGCTTCATTCTTAGCACTCATGACAGTTTCAATTTTATGTTTGTGTCATTGATAGCTGTCTGCTACTATGTTGTAAGTTTCCTGAGGGCAAGGACCTTATTTTTAGTGCCCATTGAAACTTGCATAGTCTCTGGCACATTTGTAGGTGGTAATAAACATTTTTGAATAAATGAATAGAGGTGAAAGCAAATAAGTGTGATATGTGAAGCCTAGTGTGGAGAGCAACATCCTTCCTTCGGAGAATTCTCGAGGCACTGGCTAATGCTGCACGCTTATCCTCCAATGGGTTGCCCTGCAACCTGCAGAAGGCAAGAACCACTACTGCCGTAGTCTCAGGGCCCGAGCCAGGCCGTGGAAAGCGCCTGCGCACTGGGCTCGCCGGATAACGCAAGGGCGTGGGGCGGAGTTTTGGTTACCCAGGCAACAGGCCGGAAGCCGCCGGCTGCGTTAACTTGTGGCGCGCTCCGCGGTTCCAGAACCTGAAGTTTTAGTCGCGGTGAGGGCGGCAGTCGGGAAACGGCAAGGCAGGTTGAGGTGGTGGCGGAGGCCTGCAGCCCGTAGCTCCACCGAGCCTTAGGCAGCGGGGCTACATATAGGGCGGGGAGAACGGTGGTGGCGTCTCTTTTTGTTCGTGGGGATCCAGGCGCCTGGGTCGGGAAGTCCTTACTAGAGAAAGCGCAGCCGCGGCTCTGCGTGTTTTGAGAGTGCATGTGCGTGTCAGGATGCGTGTCTGGCTATGTTTGTGTCTAGGGCGCTCCAAGAGCGCCCTGAGTGTGCGCGTGCGCACCGCTTTGGGGCCTTTTTGCACGGAGCTAGAATTTGAGGGTACTCGATTGTAGCTTTCGAGTAGTTTACCGTCCAGAAGGAGAGAGACAAACTATCCAGGGTACGTTGGGAAGGGTCTTTTAAATCGATGGATATCAGAGAGGGTTTCTCAGAAGAGGCCGCCTGAAGGTGTTTTGAGGAGTCCCTGGAGTTGACTCGATATAGGAGGGAATGAAAGTCTGAAGGGTGTTCCAAGCAGAGGGAAGAGTGGTTGTAATTGTACGTGAAGGCGAGAGCTTGGTTTTAGGATGTGTGGGAGATGTGAGAGGAGAAAAGACTGGAAAGGAAGGTCGGCCGGGCATCACATGTGGGAGAGGATCTGAATGTCAAGCTAAGTTGGATTCCTCTCTGCAGTGGGGAGCCATTCAAATCTTCAGAGGAAGTAAGTAAAGGGTTGAGACCTACACTCTATCCATATATCTGGGTAAGACTGATTGAAGGGAAAATGTTTGGAAAGAGTTGTTTCCCTTTGATCAGTTTTCCACACTAGTCAGAGTGGATTTGCTAAATGTCATCATAACTCTCCCTGCTTAAAATTCTTCAGTGGCTTCCTTTGGTCTTTAGGATAGAGTTCAAACTGCTGTGACTCACAAGACCATTATCTGCTCTCTGCCTTTCTTTCCAGCCTCTTTAGCCTCTCACCCTTTCAAATCTTCGTTAATCAAAGTGAACTTCTCAAACCCTTTGTGGATGCGTTTTTCCCTGCCTGGAGTATTCTTTGCTCCACTTTTAATTTTTATTCCTACTTTAGCTCTTAGCTTAAACATTTTTGGGGATTAGGGAGAGGAGGTGGCCTTTTCTTACTGTGTAGAGTAAGTTAAATACTTCCATGGCACATGAAATTTACTTCCCATGTGGCCCTTTTGTTGTAATTTCTTGTTTAATTGTGGTCCTCTGATAAACTCTAAATTCTGCATAGACTGTTCTACTTTCTTGTTATATCTGGTACCTGGCTCTTGGCAGATGCTTTAAAAATATTTGTTGAATTAAAGATGGGTGATGAAGTGAGTGAGTGAATGAGTGAAAGGGAGACCAATCAGGAGGAAAAATGAGAGCCTGAACAAATATATTTTTAGTAGAGATGGAGAAGAGTGGACAGATGGGAAAGATTTTTAGGGAAAAAAATTTTAACGTCAATAGACTCTGATATCTGATTGACTAAGAGACAAAAAGGAACATAAGATGATGCTAAGGTTTTAAATTGGAGCCAGCTAGAAGGATGGTAATTCTGTAAGTTTGGCTTAATTCAGCAGACATTTACTGAGTCAGCCAGTTATATATCAAGAACTAGTGATTTGGGGGGTATGGATGATAAGCTGTATTTTGATACACTGTATTTGAGATATTTGGGAGATATGCATAGTAGGCAGTTAGAAATGAGCATTTGATGTTTGGAGGAAAGGTGTGAATCATTGATTTGGGCCTCATTTTCACAGTGTGTTTGTGTGTCCAGTACATTCATAGCTTTGCTAAAGGGAGTATGTGGGATCACTGAGGGAGAATGTGAATTGCCCCTTGGTGATCTAGAAAGTAGCTCCTTGAGAGCTGGCACCATATTAGACTTGTTCACTGTTGTATCTCCAATGCCTAGCCAGTGCCTGGTATGTAGTAGGTGCCCCCGAACAATTACTGGACGAAAGGAGAGGGTATCTAATGGAAAGGTAAGAGGACTGGGATAGAACTGGGTGGAGGTCCTTGATTAAGTTGTATGTGAGAAGGGAGATAATAGAGCCTGTGAAGAAAAGGAGAAAAGAATAGAAAAATCAGGAGATTTTCTGATTGGCCAGTGTACTAGTTTCCTATGTAACAAATTACCACAAATTTAGTGGTTTAAAACAATTACATATTTACTCTCTCACAGTGTCTGTGGGTTATGAGTTTGGACGTGGCTTAGCTAGGTTCTCTGCTCAGGATCTTGCAAAGCTGTAATCAAGTTATTGGCCAGGCTGCATTCTCATCTGGAGGCTAAACTTGGTAAAAAATTCACTTCCAGGTACACTCAGGTTGCTGGCAGAATTTATTTCCTTGCGGCTGTATGACTGAACCTCATCCAACATCCCCCGCAGCCCTCCCCTGCCAGAGTCTCTTACCAAAGGCTGACCTCAGGTCCTAGAGGCTACCTGTAGTTCCTTGAGTTCCTTGCCACTGGGCTTTTCCACAGGCAGTTACAACATGGCAGTTTGCCTCTTTAAGGCTGGAGAGCACCTTTTGCTACAGTCTTTTAAGGCAGTCTTGTATATCATAATGTAATCACAAGAATGACGTCTCTCCTCACATTTGCCTTATTTTATTAGTTGCAGGGGTGGGGAACCTGTGGCCTTCTGATTTCAAGATTGTTCTTTTTTAAGCAACAAAGGAAGCAAGAAAAGCTTTGTCTTTCTCTGCTGCACCCATTTTAATAAAAGGATTTGTTCTGTGAAATTTGGATTCAGTCAAAAGGCTGGATCCAGTCCAGGATCCAGAAGGCCACATGTGGCCCCAAGGCCTGCAGATTCTGATATATGCTACAACATTTTGATAGCCTGTTCCTTTCATCATGCTTAAATTTTTCTTCAGACATTTTAAGATTCATTTTGTTTTTCCTGGATGTCATTTTTCCCCCTCTGGTGATGCTTAATTATTTACTTTTTGTTGTATTTTAAAAATTTGATGTGATTATTACTCCTAGATGTCATTCGTCAGAGTGCACCGTTATGGTCCCCGGGGAGGCGGAAGGAAAGCACTCAAAGTAAAGAAGAAGAAAACTTCAGTGAAGCAAGAATGGGATGTAAGTCTTGGTGGGATAGTAAGCAATATAGCATTCCTCTGGAGGAACAGACACCGTGGCCTGGCCCTAGTCACTCAGGATGGTGTTCTGACTGGGGCTCAGCATGTCATAGGGTGGAATGGGTTTCTGGCCATGTTATATCCTAGGTCTTGGAGGGAAGAGCAGAATCCTTTGGGGAGGTTTTTAGAATTCACATGTCTAGCTGTAACTTCCATCTCCTTTGAAGAATTGGAATCTTAAAGGGGTGGGGAATGTATTTTAAAAAGTCTCCTCTCCTCCACTTAGATTGAGAACTCACTGCATCAGGCAACTCTAGCTCACCTGTGTCACTGAACTCTGTGAACTTTTTTGGTACCTTTTTTAGACTGCCCACAGCAATCAGTGATACCATAACCATATGAGTGGCATTTCTGAATGAAAAAGTAGATGATCCTTGCTGTCTTATCCCTTGACTTGTTTGTTGCTTACCACCAGGGCCTGGTCAATTTCAGTCCAAAGGTTCTCTTAAGATATAAGACAAGTCTCAGGTACCTAGAACATAGGATCTCTGGCTCCTAACCTGAATATCACCTGGTATTACCAAGGAAATTTATATTTTTTACAGCTTGATGCTTTGGTTTGGACCGTGAGATTTTAAATGCCTTTACTTTTTCTTGTGGAGAATAACTAGTCAGGGACTAGTCGGAAAATCAGGGATTCTTTTGGATTTGGAACCTTCTGGTTTGCAGCTGACCACCTTAGCCAGGTATCCTTGGCAAACTGACAGCTTTTGGAAGTGTAGCAGGGTACTTCTCTGTGTTTAGATTGTTTTGTTGTCATCTGATTGGCTATAAAATATTATAAAGTTGTGGCTCTAAGGTAATGAAACTGATTGAAAGGGGGAAAAAAGTACATGTAATGTAAGTATTGTCCCCTTCAGAGTGGTTACTTTGGGAAGTTCAGTACAGTTTACCCTTGAATAACATGAGTTTGAATTGTGGAGATCCACTTGTATGCAGAATTTTTTCAATAAATACAGTCGGTCCTTTGTACTTCTGGGTTCTGCCTCCACAACTAAAGGTGCATTGCAAATACAATATTTTTGGGGTGTGAAATCTGCATATATGGAGGGCTGACTGTGGGACTTGAGTATGCATGGATTTTGCTATATGCTGGGGTCCTGGAACAAATCCCCTGTGGATACTGTGGGGTAACTGTATTTATTCCTATATGCTGCTATTGCTCAAAACTTAACTGAAACCCATTATTTGAAATTGCATTAAAAACCTTCCTCGCTTTACATTTTATCTCCAGTGCAGGAAAAATTTTGTTTTTTGAAGGTAGACTGAACATAGAAAATAGTGATAAGTCATTTGGAGTGCATGGTAAATGAGGGAGAAGAGATCAAACTGATTAATATTGTTTTGATAAAAATAGACATTTTCTAAAATGGCTTGTAAATTAGATTTAAAGGCAATTTCAAAAGAAAATAGTTTTAAGCACAGTAGTATTGTTGAATATTATATTTTGTTCCATGAGAAGTAATTCCGAGCACATCCCTTATTTGTATGCCTGAATTTTTTTTATGATTATTAAAAACAATTCTCATGATCCTATAGTTTGACCTTGTACCTTTCTTTCTTTTTTTTGTCTTAGAGACAGGGTCTTGCTATGTTGCCCAGGCTGGCCTCAAACTTCTGGGCTCAAGGGATCCTCCTGCCTCAGCCTCATGAGTAGCTGGGACTAGCACCACTGTGCCCAGCTTATGCCTTGTACCTTTCTAGATCAGTGTGAAAGGAACAACAGTTTTCGTATAGAAAAGCCTTCAGCTGTAATAAATAGAAATCATGGCCAAAAAGTTTAGTCTTTGAATATATCAGAAACTGTTTTGACTTAGTTCTCTTTGTATTTCTCATCATGTAGAAGTAAAACTCTTAACTTGTTTCATTTCCTGCCTTACCAAATCTGTCTAGCAAAATGGCTGAAGTCGTTTTGGAAAGGGCTAAGTTGTAGGGCTGCTACTTAAAGCTGTGTAGGCTGTTTACCGCACAATTCCAAGGGCTGCTGTTTACATGGACTTGGATATTAATGGTACCTGCTGGAGTTGTGCAGTGTGGTAGCTCTGCCATGTTAGTTTAGTGTCTTTTTATTTAAGTGACTATTTTTACATTTTATGAAATTATGCATTGCCCTCAAACTTCATCTCTCATTGTATTAATAGTAGGTTCTGTGCTTAAGGTGTTTGTGGGTACAAATAGAACCTCTCTACGGTGATCACACTTTGTTTTAGGAATCTTTAGAGTTGCCTTGTGGAATCCTGGGATTCCGTGGAATTCAGTTTGAAGCTAAAACTTTAAACTTACTCATTTTGAATGTATACTACCCTCTTTTATTCATTGTTTTAATATGTATGCCTGCTTGGTGAATTCAGTGCTTATTTTCTGTAAGACAGCTAAAAATAGTCTTTTATTTTCTACAAGACACCTGAAAGTAATCTGTGGTAATATTTAAATTGACAATACTGGTTCTTGGAAAGAAAGAATTTTTGGTCCCAGGATTTTGAAACCATTTCAGCCATTAAAATCCAGTAAAAGCAAATGTTTTATAAGAAACCTTTTTTTTTAAAGAAAGGTCATCTTTTTTTGCAGAATACTGTGAATGATCTGACAGTTCACCGGGCAACTCCTGACGATCTGGTAAGTTTAATATCGAAAATTAAGTCATTTATTCAGTGTTTTATTTGGTATTTGACTTCTAACCTTCAGAATAGAAGCCACAGGCTCTACCTGGAAGTTGTTCAGTTATGTTTAATCTTGCTTATGTCTATATAAAATTAAAAAGTGTATCTTTTGGACTTTCTGATTTTCCCTAGGAATATCAATCAGTATGTATTAGAATTTCATTAGATAGGTTGGGTTTATAGCTCAAATCTCTCTAGTCTAATATTGCACTGTATACATCTTTTTTTAAAAAAATTTACAGACATCTTCAGCATTATTTGTTATTACTTCCCTATACAAACATATTGGTCTAATCAGTGTAGTAATTTATCCCTTGAACATGCCATGTATATTTCCACATTTGCGCCGCAATTCATGCTATTTTCCTTACTTGGAACAATTTCCCTACCTTCTTCTCTCCCTGTCCAAGTCTTACTTTACTTCCTTATCCTGGTTCAAATACTACTTTTTAAAAAGTTTCCGCTATAGGTTTTATAAAAAAGACAGCTTTATTGAGATATAATTCACATGCCATCAAATTTACCCTTGTAAAGTGTGCCATTCAGTGGTTTTTAGTATATTCAGAGTTGTGTAACCATCATCACTATCAACTTTTAGAACATTTTCATTACCCCAAAATGTAACCCTATACCCATTAACAGTCACTCCCTATGCCTACCTCCTCCCAGTTTATGACAATGACTAATCTACTTTATGTCTTTATGGATTTGCCTGTCCTAGACATTTCATATAAATGGAATACAACACGTGGCCTTTTGTGTCTAGCTTCTTTGTCTTAGCATAATGTTTTCAAGGTTCATCCATGTTGTAGTATATATCAGTATTTTATTCCTTATTATTGCTGAATAATATTCCATTGTATGGATATACCATATTTTATTTATCCAATTGTCAGTTGGTGGACATTTGGGTTGTTTTCACTTTTTGACTATTATAAATACTGCTGCAGTGAACATTCATGTACAAGTTTTTGTGTAAACATATGTTGTCAGTTCTTTTATGTGTATATCTAGGAGTAGAATTGCTGGGTCATATGGTATCTCCATATTTAATTTTCTGAATAACTGCCAAACTGTTTTCCAGAGTGGCTACACCATTTACCATGAGCATGTATGAGGCTTCCTATTTCTCCACATCATTGTTACTGTTACTTTTTAAATTTTAGTTCTGGTGGGTGTAAATTGCTATCTTATTGTGGTTTTGATTTACATTTCCCTAATGCAAATGATGTTAAGCATATTTTCATGTGCTTATTGGCCATTTATAGTATCTTTGGAGAAACGTCTATTCAAATCCCTTAGTTTTTATTTTTATTTTTTTAACTTTTAAAATTTTTTTAGTTTTAAAAAGATCTATTTATTTATTTTTATTATTTTAAAATATTATGGGGGTATAAATGTTTTTGGTTGCATGGATCACTTTTGTTATGCTTGAGTCAGGGTTGTAAGTGTGCCCATCACCCAGATAGTGTTCATTGTACCCGTTAGGTAGGTTTTGCCCATCTCCTCCTCCCTGCTTGATTTTCACTGAGTTTTACTTCTCTTGGTGCCCATGTGTGCTCATTGGTTAGTTCCAATTTAATAGCGAGTATATGTGGTGTTTGTTTTTCCATTCTTTAGATACTTCACTTAGGATAATGGTTTCCAGTTCTGTCCAAATTGTTGCAAAAGGCCTTAATTCATCCTTCTTCATGGCTGAGTAGTTTTCTATATTATACATATACCACATTTTGCTGATCCACTCATGAATTAATGGGTACTTGGGTTGATTCCACATCTTTGCAATTGTGAATTGTGCTGCAATAAACATTCACGTATAGGTGTCTTTTTGGTAAGATGACTTTTTTCCCTTTGGTTAAATACCCAGTAGTGAGATTGCTGGATCAAATGGGTTTACTTTTAGTTCTGTGAGGAATCTCCATACTGTTTTCCAGAGAGGTTGTACTAACTTGCAGTCCCACCAACAGTGCATAAGTGTTCCTTTCTTCATCAATGCCTACGCTTTGTTTGGAACTGGAAAAGAGCCTGAATAACCAAAGCAATCTTAAGCAAAAAGAACAAATTTGGAGGCATGGTATTGGCATAAAAATAGAGACATAGACCAATGGAACAGAACAGAGAACCCAGATATGAAACCATCCATATACAGCCAACTGATTCTTTGACAAATCAGACAACAATATACACTGGGGAAAAGAAGCCCTATTCAATAAATGGTGCTGGGAGAATTGGATAGCCACATGCAGAAGAATGAAACAGGATCCATATCTCTTACCACTCACAAAAATTAATTCAAGGTGGATAAAAGACTTAAATGTAAGGAATGAAACCGTAAGAATGCTAGAAGAAAATATTGGAAAAACTCTTATAGATATCAGCCTAGGCAAAGAATTTATGAAGAAGACCCCAATGGCAATCACAGCAACAACAAAAATAAATAAATGGGAATTGATTAAATTGTAAAGCTTCTGCACAGCTAAGGAAATAACCAACAGAGCAAATAGACAGCCTACAGAATGGGAGAAAATATTTGCAAGCTAAACATCCAATAAAGGGCTAATAACCAGAATCTACAAAGAACTCAAACAAATCAGTAAGAAAAAATCCCATTAAAAAGTGGCAAAATACATGAACAGGAGCTTTTCAAAAGAAGATAGACAAATGGCCAATAAACATATGAAAAAATGCTCAACATCACTAATCATCAGGGAAATGCAAATTCAAACCACAATGAGATATCACCTTACCCCAGTTACAGTGACTTTTATTAAAAAGCCCTTAGTCATTTTTAAATTGAGTTATTTGTATTTCTGTTGTTGAGTTACAAGAGTTCTTTATATATTCTGAATATAAGCTATTTATAAGGTATGATTTACAAATATTTTCTCCTATTTTCTTAGTTGTCTTTTCACTTTCTTGATGGTGTCCTTTAAGCATGAAAGTTTTTAATTTTGATGAAGTCCAGTTTATTTATTTTTCCTTCTGTCACTTGAATTTTTAGTGTCATATCTAAGAAACTATTATCTAACACAAAGTTCACAAAGACTTACTTCTATGTTGTCTTCTAAGATAATGCATATCATTTATCTTTACATGGATATGCCCAATCTCCCTGGGCAGCTTGTTAATGCTGTTGAGAAATAGGGACCGTATCTTATACATCTTTGTGTACCTAGAAGTCTTAATCCTAGTAGGTGCTTAAATTTTTATTGAGACTAATAATGATGCCCTACTGACTTAACATTTTTTTAATGAAAGATTTCAAACTCAGTTGAAAGTAGAGACAAAGATATAAAGAACTCCCATGTACTGTTTACCAGATATAATAGTTATTAAAATTTTACCATAATTGCTCCATTTATCACACTCTTTTCTTCCTTCACTGAAATATTTTAGAGCAAATTCCAGAGAACACGTCATTTTGTGCCTATGTATTCAATTTGCATTTTAAAAATTATAGACTTTTTTTTTGACATAATCACAATGTCATCACACCCAATAAAAGTAAAAATAATTTTTTGGTATTATGTAATACCCAGTCCATATTCAAATTTTCCCATTTATCTAAAAAATCATCTTCATTTGTTTTTTGTGAGTCAGAACCTTTATATAATATTTGATTGTCAGTCTCTTAATGGACTGATTTCTTATTTACATGGTAAAAACTCTGTAGTACATTTTATCAGATAATAAATGTTCATATTCATAGTTCTGAATACTAAAGTACTTATAAAACCAAATATCTGCTTTTATTCCTTAGCCACCTCAGGGTATACCTCCCCTCTAATTCTTAAGACCTGTGGCTCATATCTCTTTTTCTCCTCCAGGAACTCCACTTCCCTGAATTTCTGTATTGTCAGTGACCCACTTTCACATTAAGCCATTGAAGGTCTATAAAAACACTGCATTATTTGTTCTTGGTAGTGATGTGGTTATCACGAAATGAGAGTGTCTTTGCCAAAGACGACTCAGTGTGTTTTGTACCTCGTACATTGTGCCCAGTGAGTGTGTGTGTGTGTGTGTGTGTGTGTGTGTATGTTTAAAAAATGCTGGTTTTGACCCACTGACCCCCATTGATTTTACCACCTATTAAATGAGTCCCAACCTGTGATGTGAAAAACACCATAGTCTTGTACACAGGAAGTAGAAATTAAAATTATTTTCAGTATGTTTTTTAGCTAGGTCTGCTAGTTCTAGTTACTTCTTTTTTTAAAGATCTTTTTTGAAAATTTAGAGGACTTTGAAAATTTTGGCTGTGAATATATATAAAATGCATATGTTGGATCAGAAAAAATTAAAAAATGATGAACTAGACTAGGTGGTCCCACCATCTGAATAGGCAACTTCTGTGTTCCTGAAACATTTCTTTATATTTTTTTCTTTCTCTTTAGATACGTCGTCATGAAATACACAAATCGAAGAATAGAGCATTAGCACACTGGGAACTCCAAGAAAAAGCTCTGAAGAGAAAATGGAGGAAGCAGAATCCAGAAACTTTGAATCTTGAGAAAAGAAGATTGTCTATCATGAAGGAGGTAATGCTAAACTGCGTTACCTTTAGAGTTAGAAAGAGAAAAAGATAAATAGGGTTCTCTTTTTTCCCCTGAATTAGATTCACACTGGAGAGACTCTAGAAATTACTGCATCCTTATATAATGATCTACATATGGACTTTGAAAATAGCAGCAAAGTGATGATTAGAGTTTAGTTTGGTGGTTTAAGTTCCTGCTCCACAACTTACTAGCTATGTGACCTAACCAAATTATTTAACTTCTCAGCCTGAATTTTCTCATATTTAAAATGGAATAACATTATTTGCTTGACTGCATTGTTATGAGAGTTCAATGATATAATACTTGTAAAGTGATTAGTACAGTCCTTGGCATATAATTAGTGTTTTATATATAGAAGCTACTGTATTATTTTTCTCACTTTAAGAGCAGTGCTATTAGATTACTTTGCAAAATAAAAAATGTGTGCTTGTCCAACTGGGTAGTAAGCCATTTGTCTCTGGATTAACCTTTTGCCAGATATTATAGGGTGTTTGGATAAGTAATCAGATATGTAAGGATAAACAATATGAGAAATAGAGGAAATCACAGTAGTTTTTGCTGTATTTGAGCTGAAATCATTGTAAAGGAATGTGCTTTGTCTATAGTGTTGTTCCTTGTTGAGGTTGAAGCTTATGGCGCTTGGCTATCTGGGTGAGCTTTCGCAGCAGCTTTGACTCATACTCTGTCTTTTGAGGAATTGATTAGGCTTCTTAGTGAAATAAAGCCTCAATTTTATACATCATCAGGAAGAATGGTATCTCCCAAATAAATTTTTACAAGAGCTTGAGAAAAGAACAGTGGATTGAGAAAGAATGCTTCTTTACAGTCATATACATTTATGTTACACGGTAATTCTCAGTGAAAGGCCTAAAAACATAGATCTGACCAGGAAAAAAGGCAGCTCCCTTGTGGTGCAGTGTTAGACTCTGGGCATTTTTTTTTTTTTTTTAAGAGACAGAGTCTTGCTGTATTGCCCAGGCTGGAGTACAGTGCCACGATCAGAGCTCATTGCAACCTCGAACTCCTGGGCTCAAGTTATTCTCCCATCTCAGCCTCCTGAGTAGCTGGGACTATAGGTGTATGCCACCATACCTGGCTAATTTTTTTTTTTTTTATCTTTTGTAGAGATGGGGTCCCAGGCTGGCCTCAAACTTCTGGCCTCAAGTGATCCTCCTGGCTCAGCCTCTCAAAGTGCTGGGATTATAGGTGTGAGCTACTGTGCCCAGCTACTCTGGGCTTTTGTTTTCCTTTTCTAGCGGCTCCTGCTTGTGTTCTGAATTTCTCATACAAGTAATAGATGTGGTAGAAGTAGATGTTGAAAGAAGAGTGGTGAGGGAGAGAGGATGAGTAACGTTTCTCTGCCTTCTTTTTACAGTGCTGTTTCCTCAGGCACGAGTGTGGTTGTTCTCAACCCTGACTGCACGTTCGAATCAGTTGGAATTGAGAGGCTCCATTAAAAAAAAAAAAGATATCTGGATTCTATGTCCAGAGATTCAGATTTAGTTGACCTGGATGTGGCCCCACAAAGATATTTTTTAGACAGTTCCTATGTAATTTTAATGTGCTGCAGGGGTTGAGAACTTCTGCTCTTAGTGGGATTCAGGTGCTTCTCTTGAACAATATATCTTGGAGGTTATTCCATGTCAGTTAGAAATCTACCTTTTTAATGGCCAGTAGTGTACAGATGTACTGTAATTTATTTATCAAGTACTTTATGGTGAACACTTAGGTTGTGTATTAGAGTATAGTTTAAGCTTCTGTGAATAAAAAAGATCCTAATATATAGTGGTTTAAACAAAATAGAAACTTATTTCTATCTTATGAAACAGTTGAGAGGTACGTGGTAGATGGTAGGGAACTCTGCAGTCCTTCATTACATGGCTTCGATCTCTGAGTGCAAAATGGTTGTGGCAGCTTCCTTCGGTATGCCAGCCAGCAGGAAACAGGAAAGACCGTGCTACTCCTTTTACATGTCATCCAGAAGTTCTGGCTATATCCTGTTGGCCAGAAAGTCATCACATGGCCATTCCCACCTGCAAAGATGGTTGGGAAATCTAACTGTGTACTTGACTAAAACTTGGGAGTTCTGCTATTAAAGGGGATACAGGAAGAAAGAATATTGGTGGATAAGTAGCAGTGTCTGCAACCCACAGATTGTTTCCTACCTTGCCATTATAAATAATATAATGAATATCTTTGAATATATTTTTGGGTACGCATATAAGTATATTTATAGGATAAATTCTTAGAAGTAGAATTTGCTGAGTCAAAGGAGATGTTCATCTTTTATTTTATTGCTAAATATGTAATGTCTGTTTAAGAGATGTGATGGGACCAAAGGAAAAAGCCTTCCTAGGCATATCCACATAGGCTAAATCATTATGTATTAAAGCTACCAGGACCTATCCCCATGAAGCTGGGCTCCTAGATTATATAAATTAAGGGAAAGTTCTTTGGCCAGTGTAATCTTAGATTTCATTTGCTGTGTGATGCACCCATGCCATGGGAATCAAGCACATTAGAGTTCAAATCCAACTCACAGAGAGGGAGACTTTCATAAAGATTTTTATAAATTCCAAAAGTGTAATAACTCCCCAAGTCTCTTTGTAATTTCCCAATTCCATCTGGTTTCTCTACCACAGAACAAGAGGGCTAGGATGGGAAGTGTCCAATAATGTTTTCCTACAGGGACCTTGACTGATCCTTCAAAAATCCAAGATATGTACCACCGCTTTTTAAGTTTGTGCTTTGCAAACTCATCTGGGGAAGTAACATATACAGTTGGGCTTGCAGAGATCAGTTTATCTACCAAGAGGATGGGCTTTATGGGAGGAGTGATAACTCTAGAAAGAAGAAAGGAAAGACAATGTGCTGATCTTTGGCCACTCAAACTATCTGAGACTAGCTAATGGTGTCAGGAGAATGGCTTTACTTGAGAACTTATTATAATTAATATCATGTTTCGGTATGATTAGTAAGATTATTCCTCCACAATCAGCATCTGTCAGTTCTATCTCCTTATTTTGATAAGAGGTCAGCGCTATTTTTTTAAATAGTAAACTCTTAACATTGCCAATAGGCTTTGTGTAATTTTTCTAGTGATAGATTATACTGATTCATTCACTAATTCCTAAGCTCTTAATTGCGTGTACTTGCAAGATGGCTAAGGAGGGATAGAAGTTTGGTTTATGGGATGATATAAGTTGTAACAACATTCTTAAACATCTCTAGAGTGCTATACAGGTTTTCAGTGTGTCCATATCCTTATAACACCTCTGTGGGGTTGGGAGATGGTTGTGTCTCCATTTTTATATCAGGAAACTAAGTTTAAATAGATTGGATTTTGCTTAGCGTCACTTGACTGGCCTAAAACCGCAGTCTTCTGGCTGCAAATATACTCCAACCTTATACTATTCCACAACTTACTTTTCGTGGAAGGAACAAATTCAGGACTTTATTCTCACCAACTGAGCCAGCCAACCTGCTGGGCCATAGCCACAGAAGAAGGGGAAAAAGTAAGAATGTGACTCTTGTTATTTTTTGTGTCCTAAAACAATAACTGAGGTCACGTTATATACTTGTTTACATCGTGTAGAGAAATTCTGGTAAGAATATTTGTTACCAGATATTTTATCGATTTGAGTCAGTGTTGGAAACTATTCAGTTTCCAATTTTGAGACTCTTTGCAACTTAAGAATGTCATATGGTGGTGGTGGATAGAGTTATCTTGCTTTTACTCTAGCCTGTGGCCTTGCTTATAATTATGAAAGTTCCTAAGTTGAAAGTATATAATCAGAGGCACTACTATAATGGTATTTTTTGAGTTCCCACCTCTCCAGGATAAAAAACTGACTTGTTTATAAGACACAGAAGCATCACATTTTTGTTTAATCCTACAATTTAGCTCTTACATCCTAAAACTCTTATCATGCATAGTGTTTTTTAAGTTGTAGGTCATGACCCATTAGTGGATTATGAAATCACTTTAGTGGTTGAAACACCTCTGAGTTTATGGCTCAAAGATTCATATCTTTAATCTGTGTTTTTCAAACTATGGATCTTAATTTGTTAGTGGATTATGAAATCAAGTCAGTGGGTTGCAACCATTATTTAAAAAATAGAATAGATATTAAAAAGAAAACAGTGGTTCTCATGCAGCAAATTTAAGTAAAACTTCTATTTTGTTTTATATATACATAAAAATATATAAAACTTTTTTTTTATATATATGTATGTATATATTTGTGTGTATATGAGTGTACCAGGTCACAATTTGATAAGTATTTCTTACTTTGGATTGTAGCCAAGCATTTGAAAGCCACTAATTATTGTAATAGCCCCATCTACTGGTACTTACAGATATTGCCACGGATGGATTTTAGGAAGATAGTGGCCTATGGTTATTTTTATGCTCCACGCCTTTGTATTGTCTTTTCCTTTGTGATTTGAAAAGTAAATATATTTTTTCTGCATATTAATATTTGTAAATAACATGTGTCCAGATTCTTTCTGATCAATACCAGATGCAGGACGTATTGGAGAAATCTGACCATTTGATGGCTGCAGCAAAAAATCTGTTTGTTGATGTTCCTCGTAGACGCACAGGTGAAGTATTCAATTCAAATAAGGGCTTCTTTTCCTTATTAACTGTAGCCCACAACTGACTATTTGGAGGAATTTAAAGTTCTTTCTTAGGCATCATGTTATTTACATTACAAGTATTCTATGGTGAATTTACAAGAGTTGCTAGGGTTAGTCATTACAATTTGTTTGCTTTCCATTAAGAATATTAAGTACTTGTGTTATAAATTATTCAACTAAGGAGAGGTAAATTGTTATTATCTACTAAAATATTTTATGGTGTAATGTACTGGATTTTGTAATTTTAAAATGACTTAATTTTTAGCTTATTGATATTAAATTACCATATAATTATGGCACTTGTGTTTATATATAATTTGAGTAAAGTTTAATTTGTAACCTAAAGCAACTTCAGTCTTTTTCTACAAGGAACTTTGCCTCTTGTCAGATACCATTATTCATTTTAATGTGTATATAATCCATTGTTTATCTTAATCTTTCAAAATCAGATCATTAGTTTTTAGTACAAGGTTTGAATTCTGGTTTGGCCATTTATTAGTGTGACTCTGGGCTAGTTGCTTAATGTCTCTGAGTTTTAGTTTGCCAATCTGTAAAATAATAATAGTACCTACCTCATAGGGTTTTGTGAGGGTAAAGTGAGTTGATATATGTAAAAGCACTTAAAACAATACCTGGCATGTAGTAAGCACTGTATAAGTGTGGGCTGCTATTATTTTTATTATTATTTAAGATTTTCACATGATGGTGCAAACCTATGGCAGTGTAGAGCTTGTGAAGTCAATTTAATTAAGTGAAATAAAATCATCATGACTTACTTTTCTTTTGCAGGGTTTCCAAATGTAACAATGGCTCCTGATTCCTCACAGGGTCCCATCGTGGTAAATCAAGATCCTATCACCCAGGAAATTTTCAATGAATCTGTCATAGAACCTCAGGTAATGTGTTCTACTCACACCTATCATGTTCATGCTGAAATGAAGTTTAAATCTATGTAGGCATTGTGATAAACATTTTAAAAGTTTAAATATTAACTGCTCTTACTCAAATATACTGCACTTTTTGTGAGTAACTTTTGTCCTAAATAAGACCGGATCAATATAGCTAAAATTTGTTGAGCGTTTACCTAGGAAGTGTAGGTGCTGTTATTATTCCTGTTTGACAGATGAAGAAACTGAGGCTCAGAAAAATGAAGTGACACATCCAAGATCACATAGTTGCATCAAAGATGGGATTCAAATCTAGGCCATGTGGCGCCACAAGATTGCCACAAGTTATCATTATGGAAATGGCAGGGAGTCTTTCCACTTGGAGTCAGGTGGATCTCGGCTCATATTCTGCTACTTACTGGCTGTTTGATCTTTGATCTTGAGTTGATTTCTTAAGATATCTGAGTTAGTACAGAGTGTTTTTTGTTAAATGGGAATAGAATATACCTGATATGGTTGTTGAATGGATCAACTGAGGTAGGTTATGTAAAGTGCCTAGTATAATCAATCTTCACTAAATATTAGTCCCCTTAAACTTATTAGTATGTGTAAAAAAGTAGCTCCCCAGGAAACTTGGAATTTATCGACTAGTTAACATGGGAAAATTATATTACAGTAGTAAAACATTAACGTTATTGCTGTAGTATGTTCTACTACATTTACTTTAATAACTCTACTTTTATTTAAATAAATCATATAGTGTAGTGCCCTATTAGCAGTCATACTTTAAGCACTTTCGATCATTTGGAAGCTGGAAACAAGTGTACAGTGTATGGAATACACTAGCAGTATGGAATAAAGCAGTCAGATTTTATTATGTTGAACAGAAGAGTCCATCCTCACACCTGAGCTTATTAAGTTAATACAGTAGTAGAATTTCAAATTAATATTACTGTTATAACTAATTTGCCTAGCTGGTTTAATTTCTTTCTCAATTTACTGCTGATAATAGATTAAAAACAGTGAGATGAGCTTCTCAGAGTAAACCAGAAATAGCAGCAAGAAATGACAGTGAGGGAGGAGAGAGAAGACACCTTAACAGATAAGCAGAGGACCACTATACATCAAAAAAGAAATTGATATATTGCTATAGGTAGTCTTGAGTCACCAAGAAAAAATGAAATTGTAGCTGTATTACTTAAGTTCTCTGGACCCTAGTTTCTTCATCTGTAATGGGAATGAGTGAGACTAAATTCACTTATTCATCATGTAACATATCAGGCCCTGCACTAGATGCTGGGCTATATGGATGAATAAGGCTTGTCTCTGTCATTGGGTTGGGGACATGGCAAGAGCTGAGACAAGCAGGAGCTAGATCATGAAGGGCTTAGGAACAGAAAGTAAGAATAGAGCCACTAAAGAATTTAAAGAAGAGTGGAGTCATGACGAGATCGAGTGTGGTGTGGAAGATGGATTGGGGAGGGACAAGACTGGAGAGAGGGTCTGTTAGAAGACTTAGGTGGGGATCTCAGTGAGAAATGGTGAGGGCCTGACCCAAAGCAGTGCCAGTGGGGAAGGAAATAGAGGAGAACAGGGATAGATATGAGAGGGGCTAAAATAAGGTAGAGTTTGGATGGCTGATTAGATGTGACAAGTGAGAAAGAAGGATAACTCCTAGTTTGCTGGCTGGAGTATTTGAGTAGATGGTGACACTGTTCATGGTCTTAGGTAATATTGGCAGGAACAAGGTTTCTGGAAGCATGGTGGGAGAGGCTTAGGAAGATTTTCAGTTTTGGACATGTTGAGTAGGGATATCTTTTAGGCAATTGAATATAAATGTCTAGGGCTCGAGAGATCTGGGTGGAGATGGAGATTTTGAAATTAACAGCAACTTTGGAATGAAATAAAATCATTCAGAAAGTGGATCAGATGAGAGGAGAAAAGATTCAAAGGGAGTATGTTGAATCACATCAGATACAAAGGAAGGGTAGAAAAAGGAGAACCAATAAAGGAGATTGGGAAAGAATAGCCAGAAGAATAGAAGAAAATCTAAGAAAATATGGTATTAGGGAAGTTAAGGGCAGAGTGTGTCAAAAAGATTTTAAAGGAAAGAAATGAGTGGTCATTAAAGTCTAATGAGTCAGAGAAATAAAGGAAGGTAAAGACAGAAATATCCATTTGATTTAGGAATAAGTGTGCTGGTGTTGACCGCATAGAGAGCAGTTAGAGTGGAGTGGTAGGGCAGAAGCAAAGTCGCAGGGCGTAGATGGGGAATGAAAGGTGGGGAACAACTCTTTCAAGAAGTTTGGTGGTGAAGGAGAGAGAAGACAGTAGCTCAAGGTGAGTGTCAGGGTAAGATAGGAGAGGCTTGCTCACATTTAAATGTTGATGAACTGAAACCAGTACAGAGAGAGGTTAAAGATACAGGAGAGAAAAAGGACAATTGATGCAGTAGAAAGACATGAGAGGGTTTGGGTTCTAGAACACAATTGGAGGGATTAGCCTCAGAAAGAGGGACTTCTCTTCTGTTACAACAAAAAGAAAGAAAGCATGAATGTGTATATAATCAACTTGTGTTGTTATTTTTATTGTTGTGTTGAGATAGGCTCTTAATGAAGTAGATGATGAAGGAGAAGAAGGAACTGTTGTTAATAGCCAATCAGGAGAAAGTGAGAATGAGCTGGATAACTCTCTAAACTCTCAGCCTAACACGAATACAGACAGGTGTGTATATATGGCATAAGTGTTTACAACTCTCACCTTTTTTCCAGGGCCATTTCAAATGTTTGTTTATTGCATCATCTTTTTTATTAATTGGGACTTTATTTTTATTTTAAAACATTTTTTATTTGGATATAATTTCAAAAAATTTCTGAGAATAGTGTAAAAAGTTCCTATATACTCTCACCCAGATTCACCAATTGTTAACATTTCACACATGTTTTATTGTTCTCTCTCTTTTTCTGAGTATTTATACACATACACGTGTGCATGCACACGTGCACACACATACATTTTTAAAGAACCATTTGGGAGTAAGTTGCAATACTTCGTGTTCCTTTATCCCTAAATACTTCAGTGTGTATTTCCTAAGAACAAGAGCATTCATTTACACAGTCACAGTACAGTGATCACAATGAGGAAATTACATTGATTCAATATTATTTAATCTATAGGCCTTATTTAGATTTCTCCAATTTTCCCAATAATATTATTTATGCTTATTTTGTTATTGAAGAATCAATCACGATCACTTATTGCATTTAGTTTTCATGTCTTTCATTTTTAAAAGATCTGGAAACTTTTAAAATTGAATCTTAGTGTTTCTTTGCCTTTTATGACATTTTTATAGTTTTGGTAAAGTACAGTGCAGTTATTTTATAGAATTCCCTCTAAATTAGCTTTGTCTGATATTTCCTCATTATTGGACTCAGGTTATACATTTTGGACGGGAATACCTCTGAAGTGATGTTAAGTCCTCAGTGCATCGCATCAAGAGGCAGTGATGTCATTGGTTCCATTACTGGTGCTGTTAACTTTCATCTGTGGGTTAAAGTGATGCCTACCAGTTTCCTTTAATGGATTATAATCTTACTTTTTCTTTTGTATATTTTGATGTTCATTTGTCACACAGTTGGCCAATGGAAACTTCAAGTCATTCCTATGTTCTTTCAACATATCCTGTTTTTTTTTCTTTTACATTTAATTTCTTACACAATATGGTTCTTATTATATCCTTCCCTTTCCCTGGAATCAGCCATTTCTTCGAGAAGCCTTGGTTCATTTTATTGAAGAAAGGTGTTCAGAAACCAGGATGTAAGTATTAGATATGTTTATTAGGTGTGTTTATTGCGCCTAACAGTCATTGCTTTTAGGCTCTTTTCAGCAGATACACATGCACACATATACATACATACCTGTAGTCATACACATATGCACATATCTATATTAATATCTATTTCTCTGTTTAGCTATAAATCATGAATTTACAGTGATACCACCAAGTTCAATTTAACACTATTGGGTTTCTCTTAGCTTTCTTCCATTCCATGTTTGTGTCCCTCTTCTTTAACACTGAGAAGCATGTCTCCAGACATTACACGATATATTTATTCCTCTTCAATCCTATGCAATACACAGAAAGTAGTTTTGAAATTGCTGCTCCCATACCACCACAGAAATAAACCTACTAAGTAGAGTTCAATATTGTTTGCAGATTTTTTAAAGGTTATTGTATTCATTTGAAATGTAATTAGGTTCATTTGTTTCTATTTGTATTCAATTTTAGGTTTTTCCCTCTATCTTTTTGACAAAACTATACAAAAAGCTATTTTCAGGGTATGTTACCTATCCCCTATCCCTTCTAACCAGTTCCCATCCACCCTTACCTTAATAGTTGACCAATTTAAAGTTTTTGATTTATTCTTCCTATGTTTCTTTTTATAAATATAAGCAGATGTGTGTATATCTTATTATTTTCTCTTCTTTTTTTCTTTTTTTGAGACAGTCTTGCTCTGTCACCGGGGCTAGAGTGCCATGGTGTCAGCCTAGCTCACAGCAACCTCAAACTCCTGGGCTCAAGTGATCCTCCTGCCTTAGCCTCCCAAGCAGCTGGGACTATAGGTGTGTACCACCATGCCTGGCTAATTTTTTTCTATTTTTAGTAGAGACACGGGGTCTCGCTCTTGCTCAGGTTGGTCTCGAACTCCTGACCTCAAGCAATCCTCCTGCCTCGGCCTCCCAGAGTGCTAGGATTACAGGCATGAGCCACCACGCCTGGCCTATTTTCTCTTCTTTCTTCCATAAAAGATAGCATACTATATTTGCTTTTGTCACTTAAAAATATATCCTGGAAACCACCCCTAGCTTTTTATAAGTTTATAGAGTTCTCTTTTTTTTTTCATTTTTACAGCAAAATGAAACAGCTTCATAGTACTAAATGTCATCAATGCACCATAGTTTATTCAACCACTGTCCTGTATATGTGGTCATTTAGGTTATTTCCAGTATTTTATTATTACAGAAATACTGCAGTGAATAAACTTGTACATAAGTATTTTTGTATTATTGGAGGTCCATATGTAGGGTAAATTGTTAAAAGTGGGATTTTGGAGTTAAAAGGTAAATGCTGTGTAATTTTGTTAAAATTGCCAAATTCTGCTTTATGAAGGTGATATTTTGCATTCTCACTGGCAATATATAAGCGTGTCTGGCTAACAGAGCATGTTATCAGGCTTTTTGATTTTTGCTAATAATTTCATTCATGAGAAATGATATCTCAGTATCATTTTACTTGCATTTATTTTATGAGTTAAATTGAAAACACTTTCATATATTTGTGGAATATTACAATTAATTGTCTGTTCATATCTTTTGCCCATTTTTCTTTTAGGGTTTTGGTCTCTTTTTTAAAATTTGTAAACACTCTTTACATATTAAGGATATTTACCTGTATGATATGTTATAAATATTTTTCCCCAGTTTGTTTTCTTTTGAATTTGTGATGGCATTTTTTTTTTTTTACCAAGGAAAATATAGTTTGAATTTATTATTACAACTTTTTTTCATGTAGATCTTGAATCAGACTCTTGAAATCCTTTCCCAAAACTCAGGTTATAGAGGAATTCACTTATGTTTTCTTCTAGTACTTTTTTGATTTTATTTTTTACATTTAGTTCTCTGAGCCATTTAGAGTTTATTTTGGTATATGGTATGAGGTATGCATCCAATTTTTATCTTTTTTTAGATGGCCTTCCAATTGTCCCAACACCATTTATTAAAAAGATTATCTTTGCCCCGCTGCCTTGATGCTACCTTTGTCACATACTAACTTTGCATATGTACTTGGATCTATTTCTGGGCTTCCTATTCTAGTCTGCAGGCCTAGTTTTTCTAGTCACACTCCAATACCACACTGTTTTAATTAGAGAGGGTATATAGGGTTTTAATAGACTCCTTCATAGCTTTTTAAAATTCATAGTTCTCGTGATTCTTATGTGTTTATATTCCCATATGAACTTCAGTATCAACTCGTTTAGCTTCATAAAAAAGATTATTGATATTGTTTTGTTAGGACATGTTATGTTATTAAATTAGCTAGGGAGAACTGGCATCTTTATGATGTTAAATTTTACTATCCAAGAGCAACGTATATTTTTCCATTTGTTAAAAGTCCACTTTTTGTTTTTCAGGAGTGTTTTAATGTTTCCGTCATATAGGTTCTGCTTATTTCTTGTTGAGTTCATTCCTAAGTATTTTATGGTTTTTTGTTATTCTTTTAAATGGAGTTTTGTCCTCTATTATGCCTCCTAACTAGTGGTTGTGTTTATGAAGGCTATTCATTTCTGTATGTTATCTTGATATTGTTACTTTATTGAATCTTGGTTGAGTTAGTTTTAGTACAGATTTCCTAGGGTTTTGTAGGTTTACTATCATGTCATCTGCAAATAGACATGGTTTTAACTTGTTTTCTAAGTCTTACACCTTTAATT
This sequence comes from Daubentonia madagascariensis, assembly GCA_023783475.1. Lineage (NCBI taxonomy): Eukaryota > Metazoa > Chordata > Mammalia > Primates > Daubentoniidae > Daubentonia > Daubentonia madagascariensis. The sequence continues at coordinate 11,418,557 of JAKFHU010001631.1, read as the reverse complement.
GGTTTCTTTTGAATATGGTGTTAGCTACAGGACAGTGTTAAATAATAGGCGTCCTTACCTTGTTTCTGATCTGTTATGAAAATGCTTCTCTTGTTTCCTCTTAAGTAAGGTGCTGGGTTCAGGGTTCAGTACTGAGGCTTGTTTGTTTGTTTTTTTCCTTACAATGCTAAGGAAATAGCCATCAATTCCTGTTTTCTTCTTTATCAGTAATGAGCATTGAATTTTGTCAAAGACTTTTAAAATATCTACAGAGATAATAATTTAAGTTTTCTACTTAGATCTATTAGTATGGTACATTATTTTATGAATTTCCTAATATTGAACTACCCTTGCATTCCTGCAATAAATTCTACTTGTCCATGTTGTATTATTTTCATTAATGTAGTGTTAGATATTATTTGATAATATATTTAGTGTTCTTGCATTAAAATTCATAAGTGATATTACTTACAGTGTTTTTGTGTCTGTAATCTTTATCAATTTGAGGTAACAATGTGATACTTGATTTCATAAGACATATCCAGAAGTTTTTTCTAATTTGTTAAGTTCTAGAACAATTTAGGTAGCACTGGGACTATTTTTTGAAGGCTCATAGATTTCTCTTGTGAAACTATTTGTGCCTGTGGTACTTTTTTTGTGGGGAAGTACAATAATAACTTTACTTCTTCTGTGGAGATTGAATTACTTAAGCTTTCTCTTTCTACTCAAGCCAATTTTTGTAAATTTTCTTGGGAAATTTCCCATTTTATCTAGGTTAATCAATATGTTTCCATAGAGGTGTGCCAATAATTGCTATACCTCTAAAGAATTTTTCTGTATCACTGCTTATTTACCCTACCACCTAATCATTTCTTTTGATCCTCCCCCTTTCTTAAAATTAGGTTAGTCAGAGATTTGTCTATTTTGTTAATTTCTCAAAGAACCAGGATTTTGATTTATTAATTAGAGCTAGTGGTTTTCTGATTCCTTCCTCGTCAATTTTTGCTTTTCTTTTTATTTCCTTCCTTGTGCTTTTTTTGTTTGTTTGTTTACTTTGTTTTTCTAGCTTTTTGGGTTGGGTATTTAATGCATTTATTTTCATTATTTTATTTTTAATTGATAAACATGTTTAAGGCTCTGAATTTTCCTCTGATCACTACTTTAAATGTATACCATACATTCTGATATGTAGTGTTTTCTTTAGAAATGAGATAATTTCAGTTAATATTTCCACTTTTACCTAAGAGTTTTCTAGTAGATTTTTAAAAAATTTCCCGAACTTCTTTGTTATTTCTAGTTTTATTACATAACATTCAGAATGTGATTTGTAGTATTTCTACTTGTGGAACTTAATGATTTTTTTTGTGACCTAATATATGATCAAATTTTTGTGAATGTTCCGTGTGTGTGCTTAAAAAGGTATATACTCTATTAACAAGGTATAAAGTTCTAAATGTATATCCATAAGATCTACCTCATTGATTATGTTGTTTACGTCTTCTGTATCCTTATTTATTTTTGCCACTATCTTATACTGAGAGTGGTATATTAAAATCTCTTACTATTAGTGTGTTTCTATTTCTCTTTGCATTTTTGTCTGTTTAATTCTTTTTATAGTTAAATACCTTCTTTCTTATAAAGGTGATTGTTGTGTTTTTTGGTACATGTATGTCCATAGGTGTTACATCTTATTGTGATTTATGACTTTTAGCATTATAAAGTATCCTTTGTCACATTTAATGCCTTTGGCTTCAGTTCTACTTTGTCTGATATCAGGAATGAACCTCTGCTTTCTTCTTGTTTTCAATTGCCTGGTTTGTCTTTGATTTTTATATTTAGCCTTTTATATTTTATATCTTTTTATGTTTAGCCTTTCAGAATTATTTTATATTAGGTGTGTCTCTTGTATTCAATGCAGAGTTGGGTCTCGTATTGTTAGCCAATTTGAAAATATTCTTTTAATCGGCAAAGTAAGCTTGTAACACTTACTGATATGGTTGATGTGTTTGATGTTAACTTTGTCATATTATTTATAGTACTGTTTATTGTACTATATACTATTTTCCTTTTCTGTATGATATATTTTCTCTGTTCTTTTTAAAATTTTCTTTTGGTATTTAGGAAGTTTGTAATTTTGTCCTGGTGGTTATCTTTTTATATACCTTTTATAGAGCCTTTAGTTCTGTTTTCTTATTTAACCTTTCACTGTCAGGTGTGTTAGTTTTAAATATTTTGTTTTACTTCCACCTTTTGCCTAATGCAGCAAGTGAGTCATTCTGTGTTCTTACTCTTTCCATTCTTTTCTCTCCATCCTTCTCCCCATTTTTTAGTTGCATTTTTTTTGCTTTGAGAGAACATAAAAGATTTATATACCAAGCTTCCATGTGTATCCCATTTTTGTTTTTGTCTTAGAGCTGCAATTAAATATATTAAATGCTTGCCTTCAGTCCTTTTATGATGTTTTTTAGTTATCATTTTGTTGGATCTCTTGGTTAGATAAAACTCATGCTGTAGGGCTTATGAAGATAGTATTCCCTGAATTCTTTAGAAGTTTTTCTATAGCTTTTATATTTGAAAGATAGCTTGGTTAGATATAAAATCTTTGGTTCCTGCTTTCTTTGGTTGCTACTCCACTCTTGGTTTGCTTTAGAAAGTCTGATGCCAGAATAATTTTCTTACTCTTATAAGTAATTTGGTGTTTTTATCTAGTGGCTTGATTTCCTTTATCTTTAAAATTTATTTCTTTTATCTTTAAATTTAAGTATTGCTAAGATATGTCTTAGAGTTTACTTTTCCAGAACAATTTTTCCTTTCCCAACAATTAGCCCTTTTAAGATACAGATTTGTTTTTGACTTTCTTTGTTTTTCTCTCTAACCCTTTTTATTCTTTTTAATCTTATTTTCATTCTTTTTGTTGTTTTCCTGTAATTCTTCGGTGTTCCTTATTAAATTTTTATTTAATAATTCTCCACTGGATACCTTATAATTTAATCTTTATTTCCAAGGTAGTTTCTTTTCTTTTTTTAGAGACAGAGTCTTGATTGGTTGCCTGGGCTAGAGTGCAGTGGTGTCTTCATAGTTCACTGCAACCTCAAACTCCTGGGTTCAAGCGATTCTCTTGCCTCAGCCTCTTGAGTAGCTGGGACTACAGACACATGCCACCATGCACGGCTAATTAAAAAAAGAAATTTTTTTTTTCGTAGAGACAGGGTCTCGCTATGTTGCCCAGGCTGGTCTTGAATTCCTGGCCTCAAGCAATCCTCCTGCATTGGCCTTCCAAAGTGCTGGGATTATAGGCGTGAGCCACCACACCTGGCTGATAGTTTTTTCTTTTTTAAAAACTTCCTTTCTGAATTCAGTTCATTCTTGTTTTGTTTCTTCTCGGTGTTTGTCCATTTTTGTTCTTAATTTTGGAATTTCTGATTCAAGATTTATACAAATACATCTCCAAATGTTTGTTCAAGTAGATTTAATTCCATTTGGAGTGTTGAGTTATAGTTTTCTTCTGCCCTCCCCTTTTTATGGTATGTTGGGGGAGGAATTTTCAGTAGCCAAAATATTTCAATTAAAAATTTCTATTTTGTTATTTCGTCTTTGTATGATTGTAGACTGTTTTAGTCTGTACCTTTTTAGAGAGGGTTGAGAGTTTGGGGTAGTTTACAAGAGTCCTAGTTCAAGAGTACACTCTTTTGTCATTTATAGTGAAGCACAGTTTAGTTAATGGATTTTTAAAAAAGTATTGGTGAGTGAAAGTTGATTTATCCTCCAATATTGTGGTTCTCTTTTGCCTTGAAGAACTCTTGCCTTTTTTCCCCTTCACCACTCAGTCTCCAAACTGTACCTTTCCCCAAGAAGTGATACCTTTCCTAGACTACCACCTTGGATTCTGCATACTTTCAAGTTCCTTCTTCGTAGAGTTAGCCTCTCCCAGGGTTTTGTTTTTTGTTTTTTTTTGGTGGTGGTGGTTATTTTTTAAGTATTTGCATCCTTAGAGTGGACTTTCTCTTGCTGGGGGTGATTTTTGTCACCATTAGGCTATCAGCTTTCCTCTTCTCTGTGCAGTCATTTTGAACTGCCCCAACTCTCTGCAAAGACTTCTGGCAGAAGCTCAGGAAATATCTTTGCTGGAATTTGGTATTTATTTTTCTACTTACAGGTAATTTGAAGTTACTAATAGTCTGTCTTCCAGTAATGTAGAAGGTGTGGGTTATGTGCTGTTTTATTTGCTCTTCTTGTTGCACTGTATAGTGTTTTGGAGGCTACGTAGAGGGTTTCAAATTTAGTGATCACCATTTTCTTAGGGATACCTGGAAATATGTATCATCTTTTAAGTAATTTCTCTTTCAGAATGGAAATAGAAGTAGTCTAATACAGAATTGCTTTTATTTGTTACATTTGGATCAAATTATGTTTTTTATTTGGTTGGTTAAGGTTAATATTATCTTGTTAGTTGTATGAACAGCCAGTTTGCAACTTTTGAATACCTTATGTCTCAAAATGTTACTTGTTAACTATTTGTCATGCTGTGTTGGAAGATACATTAGGCTTGGAATCATGTGACTAAATCTTTGGATATTTACAAGGTAGATAATCTGTGGGTCTTCATTTCCTTAGTTGTAAAACATGACAAGTAGAACGTATGATTTCTAAGGTGCCTTCTGGTTTGAAAATTTCTATGTGCTTCTGTGAGTATTAAATAGATTTCTTATAGAGATAATATTATACATTATAAATAAGTTTCTAACCCAATCCTCAGAAGCCTCTATTGAGTCATTGATTTTTCTGAGGATCAGTACATTCAGAGGAAGGAGCAGTGATTGGAAGTGTTTTCTTCACTTTTTCCTTTGCCACTGTCTTACTCACTCTGCAGACCTTTGCGTGTGAAAAAGAAAACCTAGAAAAGGTGATGCTAGAGGCATCTATGGCAAAAAGGGAGGCAATCCCAAGTGGCAACAACTGGATGACAAGGAAAATTTCTCTTTCCAGTAGGCTTGGGCAGCTCCCTTTGGGTGGGGTTTGTATGTAGGGATATAAATTAGAGATGTTGATATTCTTTAGTTCTCTATGAAATAATGTTCTTAGAATACTATTTCAATTAATGCTGTCATAAAATAGAATAGGCGCTGAATGATCATCAATGAAAATGGAAGGAGCTTGGATTTGAATCAATGCCCATAGTAAATTAAATGAATAAAATGAAATGAGTTCATTTCAGTAAAGAAAATGAGTAGTCTGAAATGAATTCCAGATCTAAGGGAGTTTATTGTCTTTGGATAGAGATAAATACTTTAATTACTTCCCCCACCCCTGTATTTCAAGAATGTTACGTAGAAAATATTTTGAGCTTTTAAAATGGAAGTTGTCGAATAAATTTAAGGTGCTGTATTAGTTTCTGGGTTACTGTAACAAATTACCACAGGTTTGGTGGTTTAAGCAACAGAAATTAATTCTTTCCCAGTTCTGGAGGCCGGAAATCCTAAATCAGTTTCACTAGGCCTACATCAAGGCTTTAGCAGGGCTACACTCCTCCAGAAGAGAATCTGCTCTAGAAGAGAATCTACTCCTTGCCTCTTCCATCTTCTGATATCTGTTGGCTTTCCTTGGTTTGTGGCTGTATCACTCCACTCTCTGACTCTGCTTTTACATCATCTTCTCTGGTGTGTGTCAAACTCTCTCTCTGCCTGTCTCTTATAAGAAGGTAGATAATTGTATTTAGAGCCATCCAAGATAATCTCAAGATTCTTAATTACATCTGCAAAGACCCCCCCCCCTTTTTTTTTGCCATATAATATAATATTTATAGGTTCTAGGCACTAAAACACGAGAATATCTTCAGGGGCTATTATTTAGCCTATGGTCTCCCAGTAGCCTTCAAAGATTCCCACTCCAGTATTCCCCAGTTCTCAGCATCAGTTCAAGTTCAAAATCTCATGTGAATATCATCAACTCAAAAGTTCCAAATCTCATCATCTAAATGAGGTATGGGTAAGACTCTGAATATGATCCATCCTGGTGCAAAATTCTTCTCTATTTCTGGTCCTGTGAAACTAAAAAACAAGTTATCTGCTTTCAAAATATAGTGATGGGACAGGCATAGGATAACAGTTATAGATGTTCCCATTTTATTTTTTATGTTTTTATTTTTTTTCCTGAGGGGTATACATTGTATTGGAAACCTTAAACACTCTTCAGATAGAGTGTAATGTCTTCAGTCAAGACTCTTGTGTGGCCTACCCAGAAAACTGAAGCTTTTTGGATTAGGGGCAAGGAGAGTGACAGTATACAGGATGAGTGCTTAGTTTGTCAGAAAGAGCCCTCATGATGAATGCTTTTCAGCCAGCTTATATCAGCTTTGGCCATAGTGTCTTCAGTGGGTTCACCATAGGGAAAGCCTGTTCTGGGAGATGGTCATATTCACCTGCCAAGATCTGCTGGAATCCGTTGCTGGTCTCCTTCAGGGGTACTAGCTTCTCCATATGACCTGTGAAGACCTCAGCAACCTGGAATGGCTGAGAGAAGAAATGCTGTGTTTTCTATGCATGGGAAACAGTCAATTTGTCTTCCTCAGAAAGTTCATCCATACTTAGGATAGCAGTGATGTCCTGGAGAGATCTGTAGTCCTGCAGGATCTTTTGCTTCCTATGGGCAACATCATAATGCTCATTGTCAAGAATGTTGGGGTCTATAACGTGAGAGGTGGAGTCTAGAGGATCCATAACTGGATAGATGCCCAGTTCAGATATTGTGTGGGATAGCACAGTGGTAGCATCCAAATGGGCCAAGGTAGTGGCAGGGCATTCGGGTTATCATCAGGCACATAGAGAGCCTGTACAGAGGTGAGAGATCCCTTCTTGGTGATGGCAATTCTTTCCTGCATGTCAGTGGCCAGGGTATGCTGATAGCCCATAGCAGAAGGGATTCTGTCCAATAAGGTTGACATCTTTGAGCCAGCCTGGGTGAAGCAAAAGATGCTATCAATAAACATCAGTACATCTTTTTGGTCTCTGAAGTATTTAGCCACTGTCAGTCCAGTCAGAGCTATCTAGACACAAGCACCAGGTGGTTCATTCATTTGACAGTACACCAGTGCTGCCTTGGAGGTAGCATCTTTTAAATTGATATCACCAGACTCAGTCATTTCATTGTGTAAGTCATTGCTCTTACAGATCCTCTCACCAATACCAGTAAATAAAGAGTAACTACCATGGGCTTTGGCAACATCGCTAACTCCATGATCATTACAGTCTTGCCAACTCCAATGCCACCAAAGGGCCCAATTTTGCGACCCTTGGCATGGGGAGCTAGCAGATCCACAACCTTGATACCAGTCACCAGAATCTCCTGCTCAACACTCATTTCCATGAACTCAGGACGCTTAGCATGAATAGGAGCAAATTGTTTGGTTTTGATTGGATCTTTCTCATCAATAGGTTCTCTAATGACATTCATGATTCTGCCCAAAGTCTTGGGACCAACAGGAGTTTTGATTTGTGCACTAGAATCCAGGATTTTCTGGCCTCAAACTAAGCCTTCTGTACCACCCATAACAATGGTCCTTATTGTGCTCTCACCCAAATGCTGGGCTACCTCCAAAACCAGCCTGGTCTCTCTGCCTTGCACTTCCAGGGTATTTAGGATGGGTGGTAGTCCCTCATCAAACTGGATGTCCACCACTGAACCCAACGACTGCCACGATGCGCCCAGGGCAGCACCTGCCTTTGGCGAAGGTGATATTTGCACCAATAGTCACCGAAGGGCTGAGTCCCCATGAGGCCCGGAGGCTGAGGCAGCAGCTACATGACCCACAAGACTCAACATGGCAGAGTCTGGCATTCCCATTTTAAAATGGAAAAATTAAGGAAGAAAGGAGTCACCAATACCAAGCAACTTTGAAATTCAGCAGGGCAAATACCGAGGCCTAGGAATAATCCTCTATGGCTTGAATCTTCACCCTCTGGGTCCATGGCTCTGCCCTCTATGCCTACGGCTATGGCATTGGTCTCTGTGCCTGTGGATCTGGCCTCTACAAGAGCTACATCTGCAGCTGTGGCTTTGGTGTCATTCTTCGTTTTTATCAAAGGATAGCCCATGTTTGCAGCTGAGTAGTTTCATCAGACTGTGTCCTGTCTATAGAATTTTGGGAGTCTGGCACCCTTCCTTCATTTCATCTTGCCTCTGTACCTTTCAATCCAAGTTGGCATATTTCTGCTGGTATAGCATTCTCAAAAGATCTTGTGGGTCTCTTGTGTATGTCATGGGAAGGAATATTTTTATTGCCCCAAAAAGAAACCCCATACTCTTTAGCTGTCAAGCCCCATCTCCTCCCAAATTCTTTGGCTCTAGGTAATTGCTAATCTCCTATTTTCTGTCTTTATAGATTTGTTGGACATTTCATATATACATAAATCTCATGCAGTGTGCTGTGTTTTGTGTCTGATGTCTTTCACTTAGCATGTTTCCAAGGTTGATCTGTGTTGTAACATATTGATATATACTTCATCCCTTTTTATGGCTGAATAATATTTCACTGTATAGCTACAATACATTTCACTTATCCATTCATGAGCTGTGGACATTTGGATTGTTTCTACTTTTTGGCCCCCTGCCTCTTTTAAATCTCAATCCAAGTGAGATATAGACAGTTGAAGATTAAAATATCAGCTTTATCAATGATAAAGATGTTTATGGCATAAGGCTTAGCTCTGTAACCTAAGGGCTTGCAAATACTAACCCCCTAAACTGCAGCTCCTCTTCTCACTCCCTCTGCCTCCTCCCTGATGCACATGGGAAGAGTCTGCTCCAGTAAATTTACTTCAGTGATGAGCAGAGACTGTCTGTTCTGTGGACAGGCTCCTTTGTAGGAGAGTGAAATCAAAAGGGGCTGAGCCACGTATGCTTAATTACACTACTCTAGAGAAAGAGAGGAGGATGGAGCCATACCACAAAACTGCAGAAAGGGCAAATGCTTCTACCTTAGCGGCCAAGGTAGGTAGGAAACTGGGAGGCGGATGGAATGATTCTTTCTAACACTAAAATGATAGGCATTTTTGCTATCTACCTGTCTTGTCAGTTAAAGCAAAAAGTATTTTTTCTTTGATTATGAATTATTAAAAGTTCCTTCAAATCAAACATGCAAGCAGTTGGACAGTTTAAATGATAGCACCTATTAATTCTAAAATAGCTTATTGTCCCATAATTTATAGGTTTCTCCATCAACTAAAGGAAGAGAATTCTGAGTTAATTAGTAAATTGTGGACTGATATTCAGCAGAAAATAGCGACACAGTCACAAACAACCCCTCCAGGAACTCCATCATCTGTTCTTTCATCAGGGGAACAAAGAGGTTTGTTCTCCCTTTGCATTATTTTTAGTAGCCTGCTTTGTTAGGTTCTTTCTTGAACACAGTAATTTTTAAAGGAATGTTATTTGAGTTTTGACTGCCTTAGCCTAAATGGCTAAAATACTAATGGATCCATCAACTGAAATACTTTTTAAAAAATGTTTATTTACTTGAGATGCTTTTGGAAATATTCTTCCTTTTAGCTGCTCTGAATGCTACCAATGCTGTCAAGAGAATCCACACCAGGCTGCAACCTGAAGAATCTACTGAGGCTCTAGACTCAAGTTACGTTGTGGGACAAGTGCTGAACTCAAGGAAGCAAAAACAGCTATTAAATAAAGGTCCAGTCCCTTAATTTACAAAGCTAAATTATTAAACATGTAACTTGATACAGCTATCTTAATCTCTTAGTAAATGTTTTTTTCTTTAATCTCATCCAGTTGGATACATTTAAGTAAGAGTTTGTTGAATGGTAACTAAGAAATGCTTCCTATCGTACATAACTCTGGAAAGATGGTTCTAGTGCATTCATGATAGATAGTGTAAATCTGGTTTAAACGGTATAGATTTTAATGAGAAAAATGGTGATAACTTCTATAAAAACTTTTAATAAATTGTGAACAATAGTCAAAAGGTTTGTCTAGTAGTTTTCTAGTTATTTTTGCTGGTCTTGAAATAGAATAACTTCTGTCGTTACCAGTGAAAAGAAAACCAGATTTGCGTGCTCCTTCCAAGCAGAAGAAAAACATGTTATCAGGTAACACAACCTCTGCAGACTTACCAAGTAACAATAATTGCAACTTGGATGTCCTCAAACACATGATACATGAAGTGGAAAATGAAATGGAAGACTATGAGCGGTGGACAGGACGCGAGGTTAAAAGACTGCAGAACAGTCAGGGTCTTACAGGCTTCACCTTGTCACTGGTGAGCTCCCTCTGCCGCCTGGTTCGGTACCTTAAAGAGGTAAGAGCATGAGGTTATTAGAGTCTTCTCTTCAGGCAGAAATGGGAGGGAGGGGTTCCTTTCCACTTAATTTATTGCAACCTCCAAATAAAGTACAAATTTGAGTAGCTTTGCTTAAAATACCTCCATTTTAGATTATCTGCATTAAAGTTTTATATTCTTAACGTCCTTCTGCCATTAGTTGATACATGCTCAGATAAGTGATTTTGATTTTTATATGAGCTTTAGTGAATTATAATTAGTAAAGTAAATCTATAAAAATTATTAAATATTAGCACAAGATATAAATATTAGTACAAATTATTAAATATTAGCACACAATATTGTTTGGCTGTTGTAGATTAAATACAACTATTAATTGTGTCCTTATTCTATTGCTTTTCTCTGCTTCCTACTCCCACGTTAGTTAAGTTTGGAGAGTGGCATTGCCTGTAATCTGTAGACTTTATAGGTGGGAAAATTCTTCATGTTCTCTGTATGCCTAGTAACTCAGGTATGGCTTCATTGTCTAAGTGGGAGGTGTTTTATTGTGAAAATAATTTATAAAACAGGCAAGAAGTGTTTCTTTGTTTGCAAAAAATAGTTTGTGACTTGGCACGGTAGCTCACGCCTGTAATACTAGCACTCTGGGAGGCCGAGGTGGAAGGATCACTTGAGGTCAGGAGTTTGAGACCAGCCTGAGCAAGAGCGAGACCCCATCTCTACTAAAAATAGAAAAAATTAGGCAGGCGTGGTGGTACACGCCTATAGTCCCAGCTACTCAGAAGCTGAGGCAGGAGGATCGCTTGAGCCCAGGAGTTTGAGGTTGCTGTGAGCTAGGCTGACGCCATGGCACTCTAGCCCCGGCAACAGAGCGAGACTGTCTCAAAAAAAAAAAAAAAAAAAAAAAAAAAAAGGTTTGTCCTCAGAATGCTGTAGTATTAGCTATGTATTTCATCTTTTAAAAAATCTGTTTAAACTGTTATTTATTATATATTTAAATCTGTTAAATATGACAGAAATGTTTAAGGAAACATTATTATTTAAAAGAATAGATTCACCACCCTAATTCAGATATTTTAGTTTCTCTGGAGCTGTCTTCCTAAAATTGCTTTTTAAATGAAAGATTTGTTGTATTATCAGACCTATTAAAGTCTTAAAATTCTTTCACCCTTAACTCATGAATCTTCGGGAGTATACTTTTGGCTCTCGGAAAGTGTTACAGGCTTAGAAGCATGTAGCTTTTTAGCTAATCATTTGCTCTACAAAGCCTAAACCATTTGAACCTGTGGTCATTTATTTTTAATTATATTTTAACAAACTTCAGTTTTGACTTGGTAATATGGTCATATGGTATGAAATTCTAAGATACAGGGTATACAATGAAAAATCTAACTCTCATCCTTAACTTCTGCCTAACTTGTTTGCTTCCTTGTACCCAACCATTATTACTGGATACGAGTGTATCCTTCTAGAGATGGTCTATATATATTCAAACAATATGTATATGTATATCCCTCCACTTTCTTTTGCAAAAAATGTAGTTACTTAATTCTAGATACCATTTTTTCGTTGTATTCTATTTAAAGAAGGGAAGAGGATAAAGTAGCATGTTTTATTTAATATAATAAACCCTTAAATAAAAATTTTTAACTGTCATTACTGTCATATAATATATGTTTCTTTGATGGCTTTCAGTTCATTTTCAACATGTGGTACTGTTGGTGGTAGTTTATTTGATATTTTTTTGTAGAGTGAGCTCCAGTTACGTAAAGAAGTAGAAACAAGGCAGCAACTGCAACAAGTATTAGGTGATCATCGAGAGCTCATTGATGCTCTGACAGCTGAAATTCTTCTTCTTAGAGAAGAAACTACTACTACACAGGTACTCAAATGAGATCTCATATTTTTCTGTGTTTGGTGGTATAAAACATCTTTAAACGTGTATGGGATTCTCTTATAGTTGCCTCTGGTTTAGCTGTGCTGATGTGATTACTTATCAACCTCATTATTATCATCAATGGTGGCTGTTGTTGAACATTTATCATGTTGGAAGTACTATAGTAGAAGCTTGGACTACAAATAGCATATAGACTAAGTCTGCTGTCTTGAAGAAACTTATTATTTAGTGGGGAAGACAGAATCTACATTTAATTCATAACTACCAATATTACAGTAGTTAATCCAAAATGTGAAATGAATGTTGTGATAGCCCCTTTTGCTTTCAAACCATAGAACATAGCCTTTGAGGAGCCCTTTTGCAATTACCTCAGATGCCATTTACAGTTGTTTACAGTATCTTCATATTTGTTAGATAAGTCGTCTTTGCCACTTGACTAATTATTCCTTTTCTTTTTTTGAAGACTTAAACACAGTTCTCTTTCTAGAAAACCTATTGCTTCCATGCTGCATTAAGCATTCTTCCTTTGTATGCTTCTAATATTGTCTGGATATTACTATATTGCATTTACCAAATTATGTTATTATATAATTATGTGTGTACTTGTCACTGAGACTGTGTGCTGCTTGAGTGCATACTGCCTATTTTATTCATCATTTTATTCACATGTAGTAATTATTACTTTTATTTATCAGCCAGAAGAGACTAGAAGAACAATAGTTAGAGGATAAATTGTGTTTGTGTTAATGCACGTTATATGTAAGATGTGCAATTTTTAAAAATTGATAATATAGTTCACATACCATTAAGTCCACCCTTTTAAAGTATACAATTCGGTGTTTTTAGTATATTCAGAGTTGTGTACCAGCACCATTATCTAAATCCAGACCACTTCCCTGACCCTAAAAAGAAACCCTTACCCATTAGAAGTCATTCTGCATTCTTCTCTCTCCGCAGTCCTTGGCAATCACTAATCTACTTTCTGTCTCTGTGGATTTGCCTGATATAGACATTTCATAGAAATAGAAACATGTAATATGTGGTCTTTTGTGTCTGGCTTCTTTCACTTGGCATAATGTTTTTCAGTTGCATCAGTGTTGTAGTATGTGGTAGTATGTATCAGTACTTCATGCCCAATAATATTCCATGGATGGATATACCATATTTTATTAATCCATTCATCAGTTAATGAACATTTGGTTATTTCCACTTTTTGTCTATTGTGAATAATGCTGCTGTGAACATTCATGTGCATATTTTTGTATGAACATATGTTTTTAATTCTCCTGGGATGTGCACAGTTTTAGAATATACTAATTTATTCAACAAATATTTATTGAACACCAACTGAGGCCTTCCACTGTTGTCAGTGCAGGAAGTACAGTAGTGAACAACATATAGAAATCCTTGGCCTCGTGGAGCTTACATTCTAAATAAATCCTAAAAAAAAAAAGCAAAGTTTATGGTAAGTTAGATGGTGATATGTACTTTGAAGGAAAATAAAGCAAGTAAAAGGCAGAGGAAGTGCCTAGGATGGAGTGGGATGCACTTATAAATGGGATTGCCCATGGCTGTCTGAGGAAGTGACATTTGAGCAAAGACCTGGAAGAGGTGAGGGAGCGAATGCACAGGTAGCTGAGAGAAGAGCAGTCTGGGCAGAGAAAAGGCAAATGCAATGGTCTTAAGGTGGGAGCATGGCTGGTGCGCTCATCCAGGAAACCGGTGTGGTGAGAGTGGAATATGGGGAAGAGAGAGCAGAGGAGACAGGATCAGATGAACCAGGTCACACAGGGCTTTGCATGCTAGTTAAGGACTTGGGCTTTTATGCTGAATGAGGTGGGAAACCACTGAAGAGAATAGATGTGATCTGACTTGGGTTTTAAGAGGATCACTTTGGGCTACTATGTTGAGTCTAGGTTAGAGATTGTTGCCTTTTCTCAGGTCTCGGTGCTCTTAGTGTCTCATGACATGCCTAGGCCAAAAGAAAACCTACCAGTTCCATTTATTAAGTAAAGTCGAAACAACTGTGTTCTAACAACAGAGTAGCTGTTTGAGAAAAGATAATACTTTGTCTTAAATAACCACAATTATTTACTAATGGGATGTGTGTATCTTTTGAGCACTGTATAGTTCTCAAAGTTTGGAATCATGTTGGATACTATCATTCTTATTTCCCGTTCCACATTTATTTTCATCCAGAAGTTGTTTTTTTAGCATAGCACAGCTGAAAACACAGCCACGAGAAGATTTGACATCAACAAAAGGAATGTAATGCAATCTAATGTTGAAACTATGAACTGCCTCGAGGTAATAGTTCACCAATGTCTGGTAGATGTTGAGCATCTCTGTTTCCCTTGAAAATTTAAAATGTCCTCTGGTGCCCCTGTGAATTCACTGTGGTACCCTGAGGCACCTCAGCATGTAGTTTGGGAACAGTATAGGACTACAGCAGGTAGCCAGACACAAAAGCAGAGTATTATATATAGGAGTTATTGGAATAATTCAGGTTACACATGGCAGCTTGGTCTAGGGTGGAAGTTGGAGAGGGTATGAAAAATGATCAAATTCTGAATATATTTTGAAGGCTGACTAATGGAGTCTGCTAATGGATTGGATATGGGGTGGAGGAGAAAATATTAGAGAAGAAGAGTCAAGGGTGATTCCAAAGTTTTGGACTGAATAATTAAAAGGATGAAGTTGCTATTTATGAGGTGAGGAAGGCTTCAGGAGGAGTTGGTTTTATATATATTAAGTTTGAGAAGTCTATTTGAGTTCTAGATGGAGATGTTGAGTAGGCTACTGGATATATGAAAAAATTTTGGAAAAAATTTGGGCCGGTGGTATAAAAATGTTTAGTGAACTTCATTCAGCAGTATTATTAGTAATATTTCTGATCTGGCCACACTTGATTTTTATCAGATGTCTGTATATCTCTAAGCACATACTGACATAGTAGTTTGTCACAAGCTGTCATCCTTGGCCTCTCTTACTTTTTCCAAGGTCTCAGCAATTTACAGAACTTTCCTTTTCTTCCTTCTACCTGCCATCTTCTCTGCTTCTAAGAACCATTTGTATGACACTAATACGTAACTTAAGAAAGGTGTGTATTATGTGGCTGTAATCAAACCTGATGCTTTCAGATGACCTACTTACATCTTCAGTGTGGAAAAGATTAGGAGCAAAGCAAATTCATCAAAACTTCTGGGCAATCTAGTTGACTTTTAAGTGTAAGAATGGAATTCCAAATGACACATTCAGCTATATGACAGAAAGTAAATCTGTGGGTATGGTATTTTGTGAATGATCTTTTAAATAAAAGAAAACTTTATGTAATATTAAATATATATATATACACACACATAGTATATGACATATATACCTATGTACACAAATATGAGAATATGTATACATATATGAAATACAGTGTTATCTCTCTCATACATGTATATAAAATATAAAGTTGTAATCATATTGCATATAGAATTTTGTGCTTTTCTTTTTTCCCTTAACATTAGCTCACATGCATTACCATAAATCTTTATAGTGTTCATGTTTATCAGTTTAAAAGTCTAAGTAATATTCTACTGAGTTTCCTCCACCACATGTATCTGTGTCTCTTTGGATAACTTGAGAGTTACTTGAAATCATCAATATGAAGAGGTTTTGTAGATTGAAAGCCCTATAAAAAAGGTTAATTCTTATTGTTATAGCAGAGTATTTATTAATTACTATTCCATGATATACTTAACCATTTCTCTATCGTGGGACCTTTAAATATTTATGATTATAAATAGCTCTGTTTTAGAATTTGAATGAAAGTCTTAAATTCCTGGAGTAGTTAAAATAATGATATTATACACGCGCGCACACACACACACACACATATCCTTTGTATGGTTTACTTTTTAGGTGGTGGTTTGATGTTTGATATGCCAATAATGTTATTTCATTTCTTTTCCTCTCTAGGCGAGACTTCAGCAGTACATGGTCACAACAGATGAGCAACTTATATCACTCACACATGCCATTAAGAACTGTCCTGTGATAAATCACAGCAGACAAGAAAGTCCAGCATCAGAAAGGGGAGCCACAGGTAGAATAATTATGGACAATCCAGGTGAGTGTGATCTTACTATCCCAGACTGTCATTAAACTACTTAATGGCCTTAGAGTAACAAACCAACCAATCAAACCCTAAACTCTTGAGCTTAGATGGAGTTATTAGCTGTTTATGCATGTACAGTATTATCACTACTGCATTTGCCACTACTTTTCCAGCTAATATTGGATGCTTGCTTTATGCTGGGTACCTTTTAAGTCTGACTTATATTATCTCATTTAATCCTCATCGTAGTCCCATGAGGAAGGTATTATTATTATCCTTAGAGGAAACTGAGGCTTAGAGAGGATTGATAATTTAGGAAAGTCACACATGTAGAAAGTAGCAGAACTGGACACCTAGACCAATGAGACTTTAGTGCCAGCACTTTTAATCATAGTGCCCCAGATTCAGTAGAGGTGGTTTTGGAAAGGAAAAAAACCTTAGTTTTAGAAATTTATAACTTTTGTTCGTATGTGGTAATGTTGTTTTGAAATTCTTTCCATACATTGTGTGCCATCATGTACTATAGGCTGAACAGGATATGTAGGCTTTTTCATGTTTTTTACTTTTCAGTAAGACTTTGTTTAGTATCTGTGTGGCAAGTGTTTTATGTAGTTAGGACTGTTTTGTTAGGATGGATTCTAAGAAATAGCTGACCAAAATTTAACTTGCGTGAGGTAAACTCAAGAACTAGGGTGGGTTTCTGTCTTCTGGGAGAGTCTTGCTATTAATATCCCAGTCAAGGATGGCCATATGTAGAAGACTGAAAGTGGACCCACACCTCTCACCTCTCACAAAAATCAATTCACAATGGATAACAGATCTAAACCTAAGACATGAAACCATAAGAATTCTCGAAGAAAACGTTGGAAAAACTCTTTTGGACATTGGCCTAGGCAAAGAATTGAAGAAAACCCCCAAAGCAATCACAGCAGCAACAAAAATAAATACATGGGACCTGATCAAATCGAAAAGCTTCTGAACAGCCAAGGAAACTATCACTAGAGTGAACAGACAACCTACAGAATGGGAGAAAATATTTGCATGCTACACCTCTGATAAAGGGCTGATAACCAGAATCTATACAGAACTTAGGAAAATCAACAAGAAAAAATCAAACAACCCTATTAAAAAATGGGCAAAGGACATGAACAGAAACTTTTCAAAAGAAGACAGAATAATGGCCAGCAAACATATAAAAAAGTGCTCAACTTCTCTAATCATCAGGAAATGCAAATCAAAACCACAATGAGATATCACTTAACTCCAGTGAGATTGGCTCATATCAAAAAATCCCCAAATAACAAATGTTGGCGGGGATGTGGACAGATAGGAACACTCATACACTGCTGGTGGGACTGCAAATTAGTACAACCTCTATGGAAAAGAATATGGAGATACCTCAAAGAATTAAAAGTAGAATTACCATTTGACCCAGCAATCCCACTACTGGGTATTTATCCAAAAGAAAAAAAGACATTTTATAATAAAGACATCTGCTTTCGAATGTTCATAGCAGCACAATTCACAATTGCAAAGTTGTGGAAACAACCAAGGTGCCCATCAATACACAAGTGGATCAATAAAATGTGGTATATGTATACCATGGAGTATTACTCAGCAATAAGGAACAATAGTGAATTAACACATCTGGTATTATCCTGGTTGGAGCTAGAACCCATTCTTCGAAGTGAAGTGTCACAGGATTGGAAAAACAAGCACCACTGGTACTCACCATCAAACTGGTACTAACTGATGAACACTTACATCACACAGGGCAATAACATTCATCTGAGGGCGGGCGGGCGGGAGGGGGGTGGAAGGGATGGGAAGAACTCTCACTGAATGGATGTGGGGAGCACAGTTTGGGAGATGACCACGATTGTGGCTCTGACACGGGCAGAACAGGGGCAATGTGTATGGCCAAAGTGTTGTACCCCCATGATATTCTGAAATTAAAAAAATAAATTAAAAAAAATAATAAATAAATTAATTAATTAAAAAAAATATCCCAGTCAAGGAATATGTCAGTGCTTTACTATTACTTGAGTTAAGCTTCACTACTGTGGAAGCTTTTATTATCATATAGGTGAGAAGGGCTGGGTATGAGTGTGTTGTAAGGTTGTTGTTAATTCTTGCTATTGCCTGTGGAAAAAGTCAGAAAGATTTATGTAGGCAAAACCAGGTTGGCATCTTCCTGAGACTCAGCTCTTACAATCCTTTTTAAATAATATGGACTGTGACTATACTCTGATAGTGCATGGCCTGTGAAATTACCTTGTTTTGTAATGAGCCTTGTATATGGAGGTCAGTGCATTACTATGCCCTATTTTTGCCATTTTGTTACTTGTCATGATCATTAGAAAGCTATTCACAACAAATAAGAAAAATTCTAGAGTATTAGGTAAGATTTCTTTAGAAGTCCTTAAGTGCCTTCCTTTTTATGGCTTTGAGGCCCTCAGTGCCTTTTTCAAAAATAGCAACCTCTTCCAGTTGCTGGCAAAGGAGGATATAGCCTAGAAAGTGAAGGCTTTATGGGTCATGCGGATTTTGCACTCCACTGAAATGTGTTTAAGAATAAATACCCAAAATGTGCCCATAGTTGCTTTTTGTTCCTTAAGTACTAATATCCTCTCATCTTCTTCAGAGGGTCCAGCTGTAAATGCTAATGTCTCCGTGCCATTGATATTCAGAGGGGAAGAAGTGGTTGAGTTCCCACAGGAAGAGTTGCCTGTTAAACTGTCTCAGGTGCCAAACCCCGCAGATAGTATGAATCTGGCCAACAGTTTTCCAGCACATATTTTTGAGCCAGCTGTGTTGTTAACACCACCCAGGCAGAAGAGCAACTCAGAATTCTCTCCTCTGCAGGATGGTGAGCAGTCTTCTTTTAAAGTTACATGGAAGTTTTTCATTCTTCATTTATGTAATGTACTGTGTTTACTGTTAACCTGAAAAACAGAATTGAAAAAGACACTGATTACTGCCCATAGCCTTTAAGCCAAAGGAGGAATTTTCAGGGTGGTTTATATTACATGTGTCATACCTATGGTGAATTGTGACATTGAATTAATTTCATTGTATAATATGTCTGTTCCATTAAACATTATAAATGTTAAATTCAGATCAGAGGATCACAGTCCTTAGCATTAAGATGCAGAGTAAGGGGAATTCCCTTTGTCCTTGTGGTCCAGGAATGTATGAAGGAGTAAGAAACAAGAGGAGATTATACTCCAGAGAATAATGAAAGTTGGACCAAGGAAAGGGAATAACTGTGACTTTAAGGATTTTGTAAGTCACATCTGATCATCATATTAACCTCTTTCTCATTAAAAGTTTTCAGCTCAATCAGTTGAGGAATTTTATAATAACAGTTGATGGACAATTAAAAATAGCTTTAGAGTTACTTTTGCAGCCACATGTAGAGTTTTGAATAAAAATGTTAAAAATGTATTACTAATCCTTAGCTCAAAAATTCTTAACTTGGGGTTCATGAATGGTCTTCAGAAGTTCCACAGGCTGCTTCATTGTTGGGAAAATCAAATTTATTTGTTTGTGTGTATTTTCTTCTAGAGCTATCACTTTCATTTCATTTTCAGAGTTCTTCAGTCAAAAAAAGTTAAGACCCATTACCTTACACTCTTCTCCAGAGTATTTTGAAAAATATTATTCAACCCTGATTTACCTGAATTTTTATTTCTTTAAAAAGACTTTTTATTTTCTTACATAGGGAAACAGAAAATAACTTTTATTGTCATTGGAACACACAAATTTTGTCAGATTTTTCTGTACTTTATGTTTCCAGTAGAAGACATGAAGAAGCCATGGGGGTTAAAGAAAATGACAAATTCTTGCTGTTAAGAAATTTGTTTTGGTATTTATAATGTGAATGTAGCATCTGTCAGATCAGTGTGGTGCAGTAGTGACAGTGCCAGGTTGAGAGCTAGAAGTGCTGTTGTCTTGGCTCGTCCATCTGTGACTAGCTGTGAGGCATGAGGCTCAAATGCTTACCTTTTCTGGACCTCAGTTTTTCTATTTCTAAAATGACAGGGTTTTTCTTTATTTTTAATGTTCCTTCGAGCTCTACAATTCTGTGATTCAGTGTTTCCTCTTCAGGGGGCTGGGGAGTGTTACTAACTCTGCTTGGATTAAGGAAATATAATTTCAATTCCGAATTCACAAAGTTGGCATCAGTCTAAGATTGGACAGGGAATTGCTGGGCAAATGTCCTCACAGAAGTATTTTTTTGTGTAAGGTTATGGTGGCCTTTATGCAAGGTTGTGGTTTTTGCAGTCTTTTGTGGTAATAGTTATCAGGCATATATACGTGAGAACTCTTCCTTCATGGCCTTCTCAGGTGCCATTTGCCAAGGCTTGACAAAAGTGACTCCATTTTGATTCTGACAACTTTCACAGTGCCTACAAGAGTCTCCTTCTCCCCTACCTCTAGACCTATCCCCAAAGGCAATCATTTTTATCCCAATTGGATTTTTGTTTATCTGGTAAGTTGGCTTCATAATCAATATAAAATGTTTTTGTATCTCTTTTCTTGAGATATCAACTTTACACGATAATTATAGACTCTCCCTTATGAAAGAAGAGGGTGTAATTCTTATCAATACCTACCTCCTTTCTCTAATTTTGGATAATTATATTTTTATTTTTAATTCTTCTATTGCTCATCTTTATAACTTTAAATACTTTCTATTTCTTCTTCATTACCTTTAGGCAGTATCTTTTGATTTCCACTGTGTAACAATACTAGCTCTTCTTGCCTTCTTCTGCCTCTCCTGTTTTCTACCTCCTGCCTTCAGTCAGCTATACCTTTTCTTTCATATCATTTAATTTGATTGCATTAACATTCTGTTCCATCACCACAGTTATGTTTCAGTGTCTTGTGTATATGGATACTGAAAAGTGAAAACAAATAAATAAATATCACATTTTCTTTTTGAGTTCATTGTTACTGCCAATCCTTGTGCCAGAGGGGAAAGTTCTTATTGTGAAGATCAAGATGAATTCTTATTTCATCAGTTGCTTAGAATCTTTCAGTTTGCTCTATATTGTGACTTTCTTGTTCAGTTTTTGCTTTGCCTGGACTTTCAAATTGCTTTTACCCTTTTGTTGACAAAAGAATATGTGCTTTCACCATATCTTCAAGTCCTTTAGTTATACTTCCTATAGTGTGGAATCTGCTTTCATCCCAGGGACACCTTCTCAAAGCTCTTCAAAACTGCTGCAGCCTTGACTGCTCCCTGGGCCTTCTGCATAGCTCCCATGCTGGAACTTGGTATCATTACACTCTTGGGTTAGATCAGCTGTTTCCTGGGTTCCATTTCTTCTCATTTTTTGGTTTTCTTTCTCAATTTTCTGAAAGAAATAATCAGAATGGGTGTGTGCAAGGTAAGCTTTAAGTTCTTGAAAACCTGAAAATGTTTTTATTTTTCCTGTACACTATTCATAATGTGGCTAAAAAATTCTAGGTCAATAGTCCTTTTTCCTGATAAAGACACTGTTCCACTGATTTCTAGTATCCAGTGTTCTGTTGAGATATCTGATGTCATATCTAGCTTTTATTTCTTTGTATTCTACCTATTTTTTCTCTGTGAACGCTTTTAGGATCCCTTTATTTTTATCCTGAAATTGTACAAGGTGTGTCTAAATATGTTTTTTTCCCTTCTTGCACGGTGAGGCACCAGTTAGACCTTTCAGTCTGGAGACATGTGGCTTTCTTGAATTTTGGGAAATTATATGTTGACCTTTAGGAGTATTTTCTCATGTATTTGGCCTTATAGCTTCCTTCTTATATTCTGGAAATTTTTTTTCACTTTATATTCAAGCCTGTCTTTGGATTTTTAAAAATTCCATCAATTATATTTTTAATTTCCAAGCAAGAGCCCTTTCTTGTTGTCTGATTGTCCCTTTTTCATTGATACTTATTATGAATGCAGTATCTTCCAGAAACTCTTCTGAGGATACATACCAGTTAGAATTTTGTTACATTTTTTTCTGTACCTGAATTTTCTTTCCTTTCTTCTTGGTCAGTTCTGTTTACCTATCTTGGCTTTTTTTCTTTTGTGCTGCTGGTTTTCCTCATGTGTTTGGTGATCCTTTATTGTCCGTTTATATTTAAGAATAAATAACTAAGTTGAATCATATAGGTAGCTGGCATAAGTTTTCTCTTCTGTGTTTTAGATAGGTCTAGGTCTGTTTTCTCAATAGGCTTTCCCTTACATAGTTGTTTTGTGTATATAGGCATGATATTTTAACTATAGACTTCCTTGTAGAGTGTGCAAGTCACATCGAGCCATTCAATTGGGGCTACCACATTTGCTCTCCTCACTCCTGATTTTTTGCTTAGGAGGATGGGTCAGGGAAGTGGTGAGTAATACAGCTTAACTGGCATAACTGTATAGTAGACAAACTTTTAACCAATTTCCCAGCTTTCAGTCCTACTTCTCACTTTCTTCCTCTATATCTATAAGCCAGCTTTGTGGCTGCAGCCTTTTCAGTTTCCCCCGAAAGACTAGCTTTCACTTGTTTCTTTGTATTAATAATATATACATATTCTGGATTATGGCTTCATTCTTTCACATTCTTCCCATCTAGTCTCAGTCTTTCAGAAATATGTTGGAATATCTCATTTGCTAATGGTTCTATTCCCAGACCATTCTGTTTACTACTCATGGGTAATCTTATATTATACTTCCTTGTTGTCAATAACAGAAGGAGAGATAAACATGTGCTCAGTCTGTGGTGTTCAACTAGAAGCATCCCTCCTCTCAATATACTCCCTGTTAGGTCATTCTACCTAAACCACTCTTGCAAAGGGCTGCAGTGACCTCCATGTTACTATGTCCGGTGTACACTTTTTTGTGCTTACAATTCTAAGTCTTAACGGTAGCATTATGCACAGTTAACCACTTTTTTTCTGTTTCCTTGATACCACATTTGTGTAGTATTTTTCTTATCTTTCCAGCTGCTCCATTTCAGTCTGCTTTGCTGTTTTCCTCTCCTTTACCTGACCCTAAATGTTTAGTTCCTCATGTCTTGGTAATAGTTTCTTTTCTCACTCTGCTCATTTTCTCTAAATAATCTGACTCATTCTCATGGCTTCCAATACCTTCTATATGCCAGTGACTTTCAGTTTTCTGTCTTAGCCCAGATGTTTCTCTCAAGTTTTCAACCCAGGTATACATCTGCTTGGATGGATACATGGATGAATCATAAAGCATCTTAAACTTAGCATGTCTAAAACTGAATTCATGATAACTTTCCTTCCCTGAAGTCTGTCCTTGTCTTCAACGTCACAGTAAATGGCATCACCATCCACTCAAGATACATGCCGTCTTGATCTGTGTGTTTCCCTCACTCCCCTCTTCCAGTTCATCTGTCTCAGTTCTATTGCCGAAATATTTCTCAAATTTATTTACTTCTATTTCTAATGCCAACATACCTTAATCAAAGCCAGCGTTGTCTGTCTTCTAGACTACCACACTTTATTCCTGGACTTCCTAATTCCATTTCTGCTCCTTCCAATTATCCATAACATTTAAGAAATGTAACTTGAATCATTGCCAGACTTTCTCTAGGTTTTCATTACTCTAATATTAAATTATAAAATTCCTAACATAGTCTAAAAGGCTCTGCCAGAAATGGCCACTGCATACTTCTCTAATCACATATTTTTCCAGTTCTGTCCTCATTGCTGTACTGCAGTTAGACTGGTCTCCTTTCTTTGCTCTTTCCTGTTTTTGAGCCTTCACATATGTTGTTCTCTCTGCCTATGATGTCCTTTGCTCTAGTTTCTGCTACACATGTAATCCTTTTAAAATTTTAGTTCCTCAGAGATGCCTTTCCTGGCCATCCTCAGTTTAAATTAGTTACCAACACTCTCCTCCTCATCCCTCCAAGATTCCCACCTATGAGTTAATATGTGTGTTAAAATGTGAACTTGGCAGATGGTTTTTTCACAAGTATAGCGATAAATGCTTCAAGGAATATAAAAAGTCTCTGTACTTGGTTGTTAGGGGTGGCACTGCTGGTATATTCCCTGCTGAAAATAACTTAGGCATTCAGAAGCCAAACCCTTCTATTGAAATACTTCTCTAACTACCATCAAGGGCTAATGACATGATTATAGTGCCAATCTATGGAAAAATAATACACATTTATTACTTTTTAATTCTTATCTACAGTGTTGAGGAGGACTGTTCAAACTCGTCCTGCTCCACGAATTCCTCCAACTGTGGAAATAATTGAGAAGGAACAAAACTGGGAAAAGAAGACCTTACCTATTGATGCAGACATTCAGAATTCAAGTGAAGAGAGTCGTCTCTTCACTCAGAGGTGGAGAGTGTCTCACATGGGAGAAGATTTGGAGAACAAAACTCAGGCTGCTGTTGCTACCCTCTCACAGCCCCTCTCCAATTCCCATTCTAGCATTCAGCAATTGAGAAACGCTGCGTTCTCAGAAGAGCCTCCAGTACTGGGAGATGGACAACAGCTTAGACCAAATGAGGCATTAATACAAAGAAAGGACATAATGGCACGAATTGCTGAGTTGACACTGCAGAATTCAGCTATCAAGGCCCATCTGAATAATATTATTGGGCCTGGGGGAGAGCAAGGGGATGGCCGCAGGGAGCTGAACATGCGGGAGAGTGCCAGTGACATGCCTGCTGTGAGTACCGGTGAGGGACTGACTGGGCCGTACAGGAATTCAGGAAGGGCTTTAAGCTTGGGTGTCTTAAGAGACTTTTCAGAAGTGATCCTAGATGGCTTTGAGGCTGCCACTAGATGGCTTATGCTTTGGCCTGTTCTTACCACACAATAGGTGTAAATTATTTATCAGTCTATATTGCACGTACAATGAAAGAAGACAACATAAAAAATACATAAATGAGGAAAATAGGACAAAATGTGTAGGAAAGCTGAGATTAAGCTAGGAATTAAGTTTTAAGTATAAAATGTAGAATTAATAAGACTTAAAAGTTTGCCATACAACTACATTTTAATTGAAAATATTTTTACTCTTTAAGTGGCTCATAAAAGAGTATTGGCCCTCAACACATGAGAAGTTAATTGTTTAGGACACAGAATGTATTTTCCTAAAGAAATGATGTTTTGAAGGATTATTAAAGTCAAACTTTTAATGTTCATATGAATTATCTTGCTAAATTGTGGTTTCTGATTGAGTAGGTCTGGGGTAGGACCTATGCATTTCTAATAAGTTCCCAAATGATGCCAGTGCTACTGGTCTGAGGACCACACTTTGAGTAGCAAAGTTCTGCATATTATAGTGCTGAAGTTTTGTAAGTTAAGTAAACTTTGTGGGCTAACCTGGTAACTTAAACCTTCATTTCATTATTTGTGGGGAAGGTAAATAATTCTACGTTCCAACTGGGAAATGTTTATAACACACTCCTCATGCTGGTCCCAGTGATGGAGACACTTCCTTTTACCTCTTCTTGAGCCAAGGTAGCTCCTGTCAGGGTTCTGATAGGGGACTGTACAGTGTTTTAGCAGTGGGAAGCTTCTGGGAAGCTTCACCATGGATTAGGGGATCCTGAGGCATCTACATACATAAGGGCCTTAACAGCAGCAGATTGAGAGCTTTGGTGAGAAAGGTTAGGGTGAGGTGGGAGTAAGGGCCATCCTTGTAAGCTCTGGCTCATGGGGAATAAGGACAATATGGGTATTGATCACAGAAGTAGTAATCAGAAGGGACTGGCAGAAGAGGAGCCAGAAAGGAGTATTGCTAGTAGGCAGTAGCCATTGGTGTATGTAAGTAAATACACACTGCCTCAATTTTGAGTCAATGGGAGGCATTTAAATGTTTGTAATTTTGAAGATTATTTGAAACAGACTATTCTTGGTTTAAAAAAAGCAACAGAGTTAAATGTTTTGCTTGTCTCCCTTTCTAACTAGTATATAGATCAGGCTAGAAAGGACAATCTAATATTGCTGTCCTCACCATACTGTTTTAATTGGAAATAAAAAATGATCTTTAATTCATAGGTTTGCTTTTTTTTCCCCAATAGCCATAAGCTAAAAATCAGTGATTTCTATTAGAGACTGTTTTTTCCCAAAGGGACATATTTAACTAAATGAAATAATTAGGAATGACATAAATACATTTCTTTTGGGAATTTTCACATTAAACTTGTTATATTCCTTGGGTGGCTATTTTGTGCTGTACCTTTCATATTCCTTTCCAATCACCAACTATTCTTGAATTGGATATCTTAGGCCAAAAGTGGCCTGGGGAGGCTGCCACATGATGAGAAGGAGTAGCAAGGTTCCCAGAATCTTTGCCAAATAACTCATGGTACATGTTTGAAGATTATAATTATTGAAGCATCTGTTTCAAATATAGCAGATCCTCTTTTGTAATCTGTCAGATGTGTCATCAATGGTATGTGGCATTTACTTAGAGACCAGATCACTAAGAGTAGTCTTTTTGCTTGTGTGATCTTTTGTGCAGCTCAGCAACACTAAGAGAAACAGGAAAGCTTTGTCCCACAGACTATGTGCTTAGGCAAAGGGACTGGAGGACTTTTACTTGAGCCCTAATTTTTCAGTTAAATGATTTGTAAATTCGATTGCTTGTAAATTCTGTTCACATTTGCATATAGCATGGGCTAAGAATACTAACTTGCTGGCACTTATTAGAAAAGTCAAAATTGTGTGGATTTTTTTTCAATATTGAATTTTTACCCTTTTTTTCCCCCAAAGAGTTTTCCAGTAGCACAATCTCTACCACCAAGTAGTATGGAGGAACGGATTGCAGAATTGAATCGGCAAAGTATGGAGGCTCGTGGAAAACTACTGCAGTTGATAGAGCAGCAGAAACTTGTTGGTTTGAATCTTTCTCCACCAGTGTCACCTGTTCAGTCACCTCTCAGAGCATGGACCGGTTGGTCACAAATTCATGATTTAAAAACTAGAAATATGAAGGTTTTCACTTTCTCAATTTTGCAAGTTCATATTGAGCTGAAAGAAATCTCAGAGCATGTATTTTGGTGCCTTCCATTTTTCACAGGAAGAAATAGGCCTAAGTCACAGGATAAGTGACAGAAATAAGACTAGAAGGCAGGTCTTCTGATTGTTTCTATCCCATGATGCCTAGTTAATCTTTGGTGTCTGAATTCCTAAGTTGCCCTACCTCTAAGTGGGATTCATTATAGTATATGATTCACTTAGGACATATGCTATAGCTAATTGCAAAATATAAGCATCAGAATAATGATTAAGAATTTCATAAGCAACAAATTATGTTATTTTGTTAAAACCATTAAAACATTTTCATTTGTTAATTAAATTTTCTATTGTTACCTTTAGCAATGTGAAAAGCTAGAGGGGATTCTATTTTTTTATTTTTTATTTTTTGTAGAGATGGGGGTGTCATTATGTTGCCCAGGCTGGTCTTAAATTCTTGACCTCAAGCAATCTTCCTGCCTCAGACTCCCAAAGGGCTGGGATTATAGGTGTGAGCCACCAAGCCTGGCAAGGGGATTCTAAATAATAGAATGGTAACTGAAAAGTTAGTTGTCATGGTATTCACATTCAAAAAGGTACTGATAAAACAAAGTATGTATCAAGTTGCTTCTTAGCCAGAAATTGAATTAAGACTTTCAGAGCTGATATTATACCTATTTGATAAATAAGTAAACTGAGGCACAAAGAGGTGTTGATTTATCTGAAGTTCCAGAGCAAACTATGGATTTGCAATAGTGTTCTTTCCCTTCCAGTGGTTATATCTCTAAGGTATTCTTTTTATAAGTGAAATTCTAGGTTTCACAGGAAACTCTGTGGACTATAATGATAAAAATAACTCATATGCCATGAAAAGCCTCTTTTGTTTTCTGGGGTAACTAAGGAATATTTTATAAAATTAAATAGGACTTTATTACCTCAGAAAGCCTGGAAATCACTGTTTTTAAGCAGTGATTCGCAGGAGCCTCTGTGAAACTGCCTGGGATGGACATAAAGTCTTTCATTAGTAAATACTTAGTAAATATATGTTGATTGATTATCTACTTCTGAAATATGGAAAATATACATAATTATACTTGCTATTGGCCATATGGAACTCTTCAGCCAGCTTTCCCCTCCTGCTTTAATGTCTTCAGTAACAGTCATAATGTAATAGATTTACAAGATTAAGTTTTACTGACCAACTTCAGAAATTTTCTTTTTCCTTTTTTTTCTCTTTTTTTTTGGAAAACTTTAGATAAGCTGTTTTTGACAAAGTTCACAAGTTCTTTAGGGCTAGCTCTTAATTTCTGTTTTTCACTTCCAGATCTGACATGATACCACTTGTCTGAAGATTCTGGCTCTCTATGAACTGGCATGCTACTGAATTGACACTAGTAACTAAAGTTTCTTGCCTTACAGTTCATTTAAAAAAAAAATCCTTCAAGTGTATCTGTGGCTAAAATATGGAAAGAATCCCTACAAATTGTAATGTGCAATTTGTAGTCAGATAGAAGTCAAGTGAAATTTTTATTTTTATTTCATTGAAAGGTAATGAAACTAGTGTTTATATTTATATTTTAGAAGGCGGAAAGAGGACAATCGAGGTATCTGTTCCAGCAGCAGAAGCCCCAGAGAGCTCAAAATGTAGTACTGTCTCTCCTGTCAGTGGGATAAATACAAGAAGGTAGGGTTATAGTGTGAGTAGTTAGTTAAAAAAATTCAAGAATGTGGTATGTGTTTTATTCTCTTTGTGAAAAAAGGAAGTGCATAATATCTGACTTAGGTTCAGACAGACTCATGTAGAGTAAATAAAGAGAATTTTTGGGAGAAATAGAAGAGTGAGGAATAAGCTCTAAGTCGAAAAGTATGGGTTAGCTACTAAAAACAAAAATAGGATAACATGTGGAGTACTTATGAATTACAGAATTAGGAGGTAATATATGACAGGGCAGGTGAATTGACCAGAAGTATTTTCCTCCTTTATAATAAGTGAAACTGAAGCTTACATAGCTAATTGGGTGATTTGCCTGGATGAGTCACATATTTGGTAAGCAGTGACACTATGGACATACCTGGCCCTTCTGTCTCCCGTCTGCATCTTTACTGTTGTACTGAGCTGCTCCAGGTCTTGTTACTCTTCTACTACCTTGACCTTCTTCCCCACCCTTGCACATCCATTTTTCCCTTTATTGGTAAAAACTTAACTGTATGATATCGTAATGGCAGATACATGTCATTATACGTTTGTCAAAATCCATAGAATGTATAACACAAAGAATGAACCTTAATGCGAACTATAGACTTCAGTTAATTACAATATATTAGTATTAGGTCTTCAGTTGTAACAGATTTGCCACACTAATGCAAGGTGTTAATAATAGGGGAAACTATATGTGGAGGTGGGGGTGAGGGGGAATATGGGAACCCTGTACTTTCCATTCATCTTTTTGTAAACCTAAAACTGCTCTAAAAATAAATTCTATTAGTTAAAAATGACTTATAGGTTGGTGAAAATGTGTTACAAATAATTTACCTCATTTGGACCTAGGTCAGCCATTCATTTCCAAAGCTCTTGCCAGTATTGAGAATTGTCAGTTGTTTGCATAATTTTCGAAGGTTAATAATGATATCTTACTCTCTAATTCTCTTCTATTTCTCATAAATAGATCTTCAGGGGCTACTAGTAATTCTTATTCTCCATTAAATGCCACCTCAGGAAGTGGGCGATTCACACCTCTTAATCCAAGAGCAAAGGTACATGATAAAACATAATTGTGAAACGTGTATAGGGGTCAGAATGGCAAGGGTGGAAGGTGACTGATTTAGTGATTTTCATTCTTAGTTATTATTCCTGTTATCCTAAAGATGCTATAAAGTTTTTTTTTTTTTTTCTTTTGAGATAGGGTCTTGTTCTGTTGCCCAGGTTGGAGTGCAGTGGCGCAGTCATAGCTCACTGTAACTTGGAACTCCTGGCCTCAAGCGATCCTCTTACCTCATCCTCCCAAGTAGCTGGGACTACAGACATACACCACCATGCCCAGCTAATTTTTAAAAAGAATTTTTGTAGAGAGAGGCTCTCACTATGTTGCCCAGGCTGGTCTCAAACTCCTGGCTTCAAGCAATCCTTCTGCCTTGGCCTTCCAAGGTGCTGGGATTACAGGTGTGAGCTATCACACCTGGCTGATATAAAATTCTTAAAAGACAAAAAGTACTAATTCACCTGCATTAAAAAAATAAGACATATACTTCTTTTGTTCTATGGTAACTAAAGAATAAGGTAAAATTCAATAGGATATTAAACAGTCCTTAAAGACTGGAAATTACTAGCTTCAGGCAGAGCTTCCCAAATACTGTGGCAGGACACATGGGTGTGCCTTGTATGGGTTATAGGTATACTGAGATATTGGTTCCCTCAGTTCTTGCTGTGACTGGGTGGGGTCTGGGATAGCCAGAGACCTAGGTCCATTCACTTTTCTTGTCACTTTACTGTAGGGTGCCATACCTGAGTGTGCCACTGGTTAGGTTATGGCACAAAGGGTAAATAAATATCTTATGTGTTCTTCGTGTGTTTTGATATGTGTAGAAGCTAAGCGTTTCACAGTGTATCCAAAATTTTTGCAGAAGGCATTTTTCTGTGTTGTTAATACAGCAAAATATAGTTCTGTTGAGTATTTGGTCATAATAAATTGTGAGAATATCTTTAAAAATGTAAAAATTACTTCTGCAGAGTTGAGCCAACAACTATCTGATATGGGGAGAATCTTTGCTATTCTTACTACTAACTTCAGTAATTAGACCAAAGACTGGTGCCCATAGCCCAAATTAATTGATAGGCTTAGATACCCCAATTGTCCAGCACTGGAAGATTTGTCCTTTGCTACTTCTTATATTCTAAAAAAGCTTTAAAGTAAGATATTTTTTGTACAATTTACCTTTAGTTCCTGGAATTTAGCAACATTTATTAAGATCAAATAACTTTATTGTTTTTAAAAGTTGTACCTATGATTTGTATAAAGCACTGGATAGATCCTTTTTAAAAAAATTAGGACTCTTAAATCACCAAGGGGATCTGTTGGTCAGGTAATCAGTTATTTGGTAGTGTCTATTAGAGCATACACATTGGCGGTAGCAGGCTGGGTGTGGTGGTTCATGCCTGTAATCCTAGCATTCTGGGGGGCCAAGACAGGAAAGGTCCCTTGAGGCCAAGAGTTCGAGACCTGCCTGAGCAAGAGTGAGACGCTGTCTCTACAAAAAATAGAAAAATTAGCCGGCCGTGGCGGCATACACCTATAGTCCCAACTACTCGGGAGGCTGAGGCAAGAAGATTGCTTGGGCCCAGGAGTTGGAGGTTGCAGTGAGCTACGATGACGACATTGTACTCTTCCCAGGGCCACAGAGTAATACTTTGTCTCAAAAAAAAAAAAAAAATTTGGTTGTAGCAATTTAATTTCTAGTACCATTCAATGGCACAGGATGACAGTTGTATGTACTTGGTCTTTCAGTGGTCACCAACCTTTTTGCACCAGGGACTGTTTTCATTTTTCCATGGACCAGGGTGGGGGTGGGTATTGGTTTTGCAATGATTCAAACACATTACATTTATTGTGCACTTTATTTCTAGTATTATTACATTGTAATATATAATGAAATAATTATACAACTCACCATAGGTTGGGGACCCCTGGTAAATCTTGAGTGGTCTCATGTTTCTGGTTATCTTCTAAATTCTCTGTATCTTTGTTCCACAGATTGAGAAACAAAACGAAGAAGGCTGGTTTGCTCTTTCTACTCATGTGTCATAAGTGAAGTTGAGTTTTATGGAGTTTTTTCTCAATTATTTATTCTTGACCTTCCACTCCCCTTTCCCTGCTCCTGCTTTCAAATTTTTACATCCTTCTTTCAAATAAAACCTCCCAAATCCTGTGAATTAGTACTAATAGAACAGAGAAAAAAAGCAATTCTTTTAATTTTTGACCTTTTCAAATATGTTTTCAACAGCCAACCAACCTACAACTTTTTGTGAATAAAATTTTGACTGTAGGGAAATTAAAAGTTTTATATATACTTTCTTAAGTGTTTTAGGGGTTTTTTTGAGTAATACATTTTTACTTTTATCATCTTTATTCAGTTTTTTTTTTGATCTAGTATATCTTAAATGGTGAAGAACTAATTTGCTTTGCATATAACTCACAATAAAATGCCTCTGTGTGATTAGAGTCTGGCTTTCAGAAAAATGTAACACCTACTTTTGGTTTCTTTTTTGATGGGAAGTCACTACTGTCCATCACCCTTTCCATCAAGTAGAATGTATAGCCCTAAAAAATAGGCCTGGGAATGTTTGTTTATATTTGGTTAAGCAGGTAAGAGTGGTTGTATATCTTAAAAAATTCTCATGTAGTTTTTAAATGTGAAAATGTGATTAATAATGGTAATGTACATCAAATAAATAATCATAGAGCTCAAATGTCTAAATGCAGCAATATTGATTTAATGGTATATTTACTGTTTCAAACAATTAAATAGAAGAAGTTGCTATCAATTTTCCCAGCCCTGAATTTAAGGAGATCATTCAGGATAGATTTTTCTTCAAATTTGGTTCTCAGAGGTTGCTTTCTTTTTTAAACTTGTTTTTTGAATGATCTCTGTCCCTTGGTTCCATGATAGAAATTCTCAAGCTGAGTGAGGTGGGAGTGGGTTGGGACAGAATATTGAAACTGCTTGAGGAACTTTTCCTCTGCACTTGTAAATCACTGTTCTAGGAAGTGTCCTGTGCAACTTTCACTTGGGCCTTTTCATTTTTGTAGTGGCAAAAATACAATTACTTTCTTCTATTATCACCGATTTTATTTATGTGAATTCATCTGTATTCATTTGTATTATTGCAATTTCTTTCATCTGTATTGCTCTCTTAAAAGTTGGTATTCAATAAATACTATCCCTATCTGGGATATAAGCCATTTTAGTGTTACTCCTTATATTATTGAAATGTCAAGTTTTCTGCTTGGTTTGTGAATATATTCTTTTGATGTACATTTTCCTTCTTGTTCTCCAACTGGTTGGCTCTTTATTTTTGTCCCCTATATTCCTTTAAATCTTAAAAGTCACAATTCTCGACTTGGGAGCAGTAAAAAATACCAAATGACTACCTGGGGGCTGAGCCCTGGGCATGATATTTTAAAAATCTGCTCAAGGTGATTGGAATGTGCAGCCAGGGCCAAGAACTATTGCAAAAGACTTTCATCACTAGCTCACTGGCAACCTGTGGGACTGACATTTAAGTGTCCGTGCTGTGAACATTAGTTTTAACTGATAAAATACAAAAGGTACACTTACAACTTTGTCTCAAGCAGCAGTACAAAAGCAATCCCTGTAACCAAAACATTTGTACTTTGTAGTATTCTGAAATAATTAATTAATAAATAAATAAATAAATATTCTCAGTTAACAACAACAAAAAAAAATACAAAAGTAGATTGAAAAAACTCCAAGAATTATAGATGAAAAGAGTCTTTTCTTTCTTAGGCCCTCTGAAGTAGTGCTTCTCAATTTTGGCTGCCATTAGAGTCCTCCAGGGACCTTTTAAAATTCACAACGCCCAGGTTTCACACCAGACCAATTAAATTAGAATCTCTTGGGGCAGGACACAGACATCAGCATTTTTAAAAGTCTCCTTAGATGATCCCAAGGTGCAGCCAAGCTTGGGAAAAATTATAAAGATATTTATCACTCCAAATCATAAATTGGTACACAGTTGATTTTAAGTAACAGTTAAACTACCTTGGGGCCTATTTATCAGCCTTCAGGCCCCTATGTAGGAATGGGTCTGAAAGTATGGACCCTGACCAGCAGCATCAGCATAACCTGTGGTACTTGTCAGAAATGAAAATTCTTGGGGCCTACCCCAGACCTATTGAATCAGAAATTCTGGTGTCTGTTTTAATAAGCCATTCAGGTGATTCTGATGCATGCTATTGATCCATAGCATTGCACATGGATGAACTCTACTGTATTTGTGATGTGCTACATTTATACTTACTTTTAACAATTTAAACTGAGATTACTTCTGTTTAGATTCAAATATTTGGCTAACATATGGCTTCTCCAATATGCCCCAGAAAGCTGCTAATAACTTGCTAAAGTTGAAATTTACAGTTTTCCAAATTATAGCTTGGGAGAGAAATTAAATTAATAATTAAACCCACAGTTATGATATAATCATTCCTATGCCATACAACAAAATCATTTGGTTAGCAGAATTTAATAACTTGACTGTTTACTAAGTTCCAGGCACTGTTCTAGCCACTTTACGTGCTTCATGACACCTTAAGAGGTAGGTAGGTACTATTATCCCAGTTTTACAGATGAGGAAACTGAGGTACAAGGCGGTAAGTATTTTCTTAAGTCACACACTAGGGAGTGGTGGCACTAGAATGGGAATATAGGCAGTCTTTCTCCAAAGTTTATGCTGTGCTGCCTCTTGATGCAGAGTAAGTGTATTTTACAGTGTGTGTAGTATAGAGGCGGCATAATAATAGCTGCACCTTATTTAGCCATTATTGTGGCAGGCACTGTGCTAAACTGCAGTATCACTATTATTTAAATCTCATAGCAGCCCTTTGAATTAGAGGTGTTTAAATAATGCTTCCTCCTCCCCTAATACCTTTATAGATGAAACTGAGCCCTAGAGGTGAAGTAAGTTGCCTAATGTCAGCGTGCTTGTAAGAGGAAGCTCTTTCTTGTAATTATTGAACTTCTAATTTGTCAGAACTAACTAATGTAGTACAGTGGTTAAGTATTGCAACAAGAAAGCTTCCATTCAAATGCCATTTCTGCCACTGGGGCTGTGCATCTTGGGCAAATTAATCTCATCTTTCCCATTGAAAATCACAGATAATAATATATTTTCCTTAGAGGCTTGTGAGGATTAAGTGAGGTAAATATATATATAATAAATGTGCTGAGAACAGGGCCTGATTCACAATAAGCACTCTAATGATGACTGCCAAATTTTTTGTGTACAAATAAGTACACTATTTCCTGTGTGTTTCCATTTTTTTAGACATTGTATAGTGAATTTATTATATTTTTCTCAGATTAACCATTAGACACAGTGATTTAAATTTAGAGGTATTGCACCTGAAAAGATGGTTGGAGGTTAAGAGAACCTGAGCATGTGATTTGAAAATGTAACTAACATGCCGTTTAAAAATAAGTTTACTCTGTTTTCTAACTTTTCAGACACCTGGATATATCATTTAATAATTAATAGCAAGGATAATGGTCTATTTTTTTTTTTAGCCCTGGAGAATACTGGACTAACAAGGACATTTCAATATTGCCAACAAATGCATGGTATAAAGGTTTTAAAAAACTATAACATGGAAACCAATAAAGACAAATTGTATTACAGTTATTTTTTTCTCACCAATTTTATTGAGAGATAATTTATATACAGTAAACTACATCCATTTAAAGAGAACAATTTATTGGCTTGTGGTAGTTGTATATCCTCATGAAACTATCACCACAATTAAGACACACCATTTCTGTCGTTTCTAAGACTCCTTGTGTCTCTTTGCAGTGCATCCCTCCCTTTGCCCAAGCCCAGGGCAACCACTAATCTGCATTTTGTCACTATAGGTTTGTTTGCATTTTATTTAAATGGAATTATATACTACATACTATTTTGTGTCTGGCTTCCTTCACTCACCTTAACTGAAATTTAACCATGTTGTGTGTATTAGTTTCTTCCTTTTTACCTCTGAGTAGTATTCCAGTGTATGGATATTTATCCATTCGCTTGTCAATGGTCATTTCTCTTATTTTCAATTTTTGGCTGTTGTGAATACAGCTGCAATGAATATGTGCAAGTCTTTGTGTGGACATAGGTTTTTGTTTTTCTTCAGTAAGTACTTTGGACATGGAATGGCTTGGTATATGTTTAACATTTAAAGAGACTGCCAGATGATTTTCCAAAGTGTTTGTGCCATTTTATGTTCCCAACAGCAGTGTATGAGAGTTCCAGTTGCTCCACTTCCTTCCACGTTTGGTGTTGGCAGTTTTTTAAATTTTACCCATTCCGGTGGATGTGGAGCCATATGTACTGTGGTTGGTATCCCTGATGACTACTGTTAAGCATCTTTCCATGTGCTTATTGATCATTCATATATCTGATTTGGTGAAGTATTCAAATCATTTGCCCATTCAAAAAATTGGGTTAGTTTTTGTTACTGAATTATAAGCGTTTTTTATATATTCTGGATACAAAGTCCTTTGTCACGTTATAGCAATGTTGTAGCCATCTTAAAACTATTTTTTAACTAATAACATTAGCTTATGTACTTAAAAATCAGTATGAGCATACTACAGAGAAGTTGAAGACCAAACTGCTAAACCTAGACATCTACGAAGCTAGTCCTGTACTTTGTGTGCGCCCAGCATCTTGCGACCAAGGAGCCCACAGCATAAAACCTTATTTACTTTTAAAAGCCAACAGAAATACTATAGCCTAAAAAACAACAAAAACCCCACGATGTATCTTTGCTGTTGATGCTGCCGGCCAGCTTCCTATCGTCTCCTAGGACTCCTCTTAAATTCCAAGTTAAAACACCAACACAGGACCGCTGCGATCAGGGCCCCTTGAGCCATTTTGGAATATTGAGCAGGTATCTTCGAAAGTATTCAAAAGTCATTTAATTATCAGCCTGACATCCTTTAGGGGATAATAAACTGCCTGAATGCTAGGCTTTTCTGTTTGACTTTGCACCTGTGTCAGGAGGCGCAATAGCCCCGACCAGAAGGCGGATCGACTGGGTTTCCCTCCTTGAACGCCGGACGCCGGCTGCGCATGCGCCTCTCGGCCCGCCCGGTCTCCGCCAGCCGGGAGGCCGGGTGGCGATGCCGTGGTAACCGCAGTAAACGGAGGCCTCTGGGCCCATGCTGTGAACAGAAAGGAGCGGCAGCGGTCACCTTCGGTAAGTTTGGACCCCAGCAGCCGTGCAGTTCCCACAACCTCCCCCTTGAATCCATTAGCGACTCGGAAAGCGGTGAACTCCCTTAGACTGAACCGGCGTTCTCCAGGCTTTGCTGAAACACGTCCAAACATTTGAAGGGACTAGCATTCGCAAGCATGGAGCTAGACACGGTGTGGGCGCAGTTCCTGCCTGCAAAGCGCTCACAATCCTGCCGGGGCGCAAGACAGCCAGGCGGCAGGGGTACGAACTAGACCCAACTAAGCCAGAAGCAGCAGCGAGTGTGGTGGGAACGTGCCTGGGCCCTGGGCTCAGGCAAGACACCCCGCCCCGCACTTAGCCCTGTGACACTTGGCAAGCTGACCCCTCTGCACTTCTGTTTCCTAATCTCTAAAAAGGTGGGTGATAATGCTTACCTCGTGGAGTTCTTGTAATTAAATACGATAACGCAGGTAAGGTGCTTGGCACGTGCATGGCACAGTGTAGGTGCGCAATAAATATTTGTTGGATGAATAGGCAAGACATAGTGGCATACAAATGTGCTACTCAGTGTGTCCAGTCAATCGTGAGTTATCTGGGGTGCCTACTGACTAAAACTTTTAAGAGGTGAAGGGGCTGAGGAGGAACTAGGGAGAGAGAGCGACAAGAGCTGAGCTGCAGTGAGTTACCCAGACCCTGTGAGGAAGGACCTGTATGCCATGTAACAAGAACTCTGAGTCATTTGATGGTCATGAGGAGCCATTAAAGGTTTTAAACAAGAAGGCTGGCACGTTAAAAGTTGTGTTTTAGAAATACAAGAGGCAGTGTAGAAGATGGTTTAGAGAAGGGAAGACAAGGTATGTGTCTGTAGTAATGGTAGAGGTGAGACACACTAAGGACCAGAGCCACAGTGGTGACAGTGGGAACAGAAGGGAGGGGATGAATTCCAAGGGCTTAATAACTGGACACTTAACAACAGGACTTGGAAGTCATTTGCATGAGTTGGGTAAGAGGGTAGGTTCAAAGAGTAGCTGCTCTGCTTCCTCATCTGTAAAATAATAATAGTACCTACCTCATATGCTTCTCTTTACATGAGGTAATAGTGTAGAACTGTGCTTGACACATATTAAATATTAAAAAAACAAATGTTATTATTCTTTCCATAGTTGTCTTTCACATTGCAAGGTCAAAACTGAGAGTCTGTTTTTACTTTGAATCTTAACATGACCAGCACTGGCACGCTGCTGGGATTGAGTGTGTGAGCTTGTGAGAGTGAGGACCAGACCCTGGGCGCTGGTGAATGAATCACAGTAATGTCTCCTTGGGGAGCGCTCTGTCTGGCTTTAGACAGCCTTCTTCTAGCAACATACTCCTCTGTATCAATGTGTACTATTATTTTTTTCTTTACTCTTCCTTAGGGTTGACTCTGTCAACCTAAATAACAAATACAGAAGGGTTCTCTAAAAGAAAATGATGTTTATTCAGGAGTAGGGCATTGTAATGGGAATATTCCTGCCGTGGTAAACTGTGTGCATATTCAGGGAGGTAAAGGAAGACAAAGATTTTTAAAGGAAAAGTGGGGAGAATTGCATAATTGTTTTGAGATCCTTGGCTACAAAGATCAGCAACAAGGGCGATGTCTGTCAGAGGTTGGACAGGCAGTTGCTAGGCAGAACTCCTTGTAGAAGTATTTTTTTTGTGTGTAAGGTTGTGATGGCCTTTGTACAAGATTGTGGTTTTTGCAGAGTCTTTTGTGATAGTTTTGTTGTCAGGCACACAAGCATGAGAACCCTCTCTTCATAGCCTTCCTCTGCTCTATTTGTCAGGGTTCTTTTTCAACACTAGTGACTCCATTCTGATTCTGATAACTTTCACAACTCAAAACTGGACAATCTATCTCTTGAGTTGGTTAAAAGAATTGGCTATACGCTGGACCAAAAAGCCTGAATCTAATGAAAGGAGATTTATGATAGTTCTGCAAATAGACTTTCAAACCTAGCTAGTTGAGTTGTTAAGATAGGACATGATTTAGAACATACAAATAAGGTTAAGTCATTCTAGTTGGTTACAGATTGATTGTGATGAGTCGGTATGTGATAAACCTATCTGCCCCTGCTCAAGATAATGTTATCTTAGTCTGTTTTAAAGAAATAAAGTGAATGTCCCCAGCAGATGAAGTGATAGTTCCTTTTTTCTAGAAAGTATCCAGATCCTACAAAGAAGATACAAAATTGAAAGGGATATATGATGCATTGGGAATTTACTTCTTGAGCTATCAGGGTGGTGAAAAAAGTGGGAAACATATCACTGAGGAATAATTGAAAGAATTGGGATCCTTTCCCTGGGAAAAGAGAACTGGGGAGAAGTGAGAGCCAGCTACAGTTATTTGAGTGGCTGGGAGTGCACAGAAAAACTTGTTCTGTGTGTTCCCAGAAGAAAGAACAAAGGCCAAATGGATCCAAGTTGCAAGAAGGCAGATTTCAGGTTAATATAAAATGTACTAAGAACTAGAGCTGAGCATTAACAGAATGTGCTCACCCTCTCACCTGAAATATTTAAATTGAAGCTGATTGACCATGTCTTGAAGTGTTCCTTCATTTGTTCATTTATTCAGGAATATGTTAATACATTCATCCCTTCACCCATTTTATATATTGAGTGTCTACACCTGCCATTCTTAGAACTTTACTGTGTTGAAAGTACTGAGATCTCAGGACGACCTTATGCAATATGTACTGCATTTTAAAGATGGGAATACTGAGGCACACAGAGGTTAAATACTTGGTTAACACCTCACAACCAGGAAGAGGATGAGTCAGGATTTAAACCCAGTGAGACTGACTCTGTAGCCAATGGTCTTAACCCTGGCCAACACACTAGACTGCTTTTCTGACAGTGCTGGGCTAGATATTATGGATATATGACCTGTATGGGGTGAGAGGTTTGGCTAGATAAGACCTCTTTCAACGCTGAAGATTCCATGATCGTGTTTATTCAGCCCCACATGTATAAAAGGGAATATTTAGTAGTAACAGTAAGTAACAACTACCATTTCTGAGTGCCTGCTAGGTGTTTTATATCGACCCATGGTTCTTAACCCTGGTTCGTATGCCTGGCTACGCAAAAGAATCACCTGGGAAGTGAGGCCCTATTAATGGTATGTTTTTAACAGTTTTCCAAGTGATTCCAAAGTGCAGCTAGAGTTGAGAACTATGGATATAAAAGATACCATTTAACATTTATATCAACTCTACCAAGACAGCTTTATCACCCCGATTTTATATATAAAAGGACTAAGAGGTCAAGAAATTTGTTTCTTGGCCAAGCTGGGATGTGAACCTAAGTCTCTCTGGCTCCAAATCCTCCCCAGGTTACAATACAATTTCCTGATCCCTTTGTTCTAAAAAACAAAACAAACAAACAAAAACCACTTTATTCCATCTCACCAATTATACTGCTAATCTCCAGAAGATCATAAGCCTCTCCTACCTGAGCTGCTCAACTGCTTTTTATAGGTTCTTCAGTCACCTTTTATGATCCAGAAGAGCTAAGACTAGATCTCAGTATTTATTGTCCAGTATTTCTACTTCAGAACACTGGGCAAATTCCTTGGGTTCTAGTATTTTCTCCCATGCTGCACACAACCTCACATTAGCTGGGTTTGTGCTATTAAAGTTTATTGCATGGTAATATTAGCCATTTGAGGAATATATATGTTTATGATAGCACAGAATAAAGTGTTGTGCTTTTATCTTGACACCAACTTACCTTTTGCTGTAGTTCAACTCCTTTGTCTACAGTGCTTCAGTTACCATAAGGTGGTTTTTTTTTATCCACTTTATGATTATCTTATAAATAAATTCATTAGGTCTTATGGGCTCTTTTTATTACAATCTATATTCAGTTAACATTCAGTTATAATATGTTAAAAATAAATGTATTTACAAAAAAGAAGACTAAAAGGTAGAAAGTGATCTCATGAAGTTTATGATTGGTGGGAAGCAGGAAAGAAAACTATGGGATTCAAATCATTGAGAGGAACTTGACCTATCGTTCTTGGCTTTAAAGGGGGCCATGAGCCAAGAAATGCAGTAGCCTCTGGAAGCTTAGAACTACTCTTGGATGACAGA
Source organism: Daubentonia madagascariensis (assembly GCA_023783475.1). NCBI lineage: Eukaryota > Metazoa > Chordata > Mammalia > Primates > Daubentoniidae > Daubentonia > Daubentonia madagascariensis. The sequence continues at coordinate 11,377,235 of JAKFHU010001631.1, read as the reverse complement.
CAGCAAGAAAACAGGGACCACAGTTCCACAACCACATAGAACTGAATTTTGCCAGCAGCCTAAATGAGCCCAGAAATTGCTTCTTCCTCAGAGCCTCCTGAAATGAAGACAGCACTGCCAGTATCTTGATTTCAACCTTGTGTATCTCTAAGCACAGAACTAGCTGAGTCACACTCAGCCTGGACTTTTTGTGTGTGTGTGTGTGTGTGTGTGTGAGACAAGGTCTTGCTCTGTTGCCTGGGCTAGAGTGCAGTGGTGTTGTCATAGCTCACTGCAACCTCAAACTCCTGGGCTCAAGGGATCCTCCTGCCTCAGCCTCCCAAGTAGCTGGGACTACAGGTGCATGCCACCACGTTTGGCTAATTTTTCTATTTTTTGTAAAGATAGGGTTTTGCCTTGCTCAGGCTGGTCTCGAACTTCTGGCTTTAAGCAATCCTCCTGCCTTGGCCTCCCAAAGGGCTAGGATTACAGTCGTGAGCCACCGTGCCTGGCCAGGCCTGGACTTTTGATGCACAAAACTGTGAGATAATAAACGAATGTTATTTAAGCTGCTAAATCTGGTAATTTGTATGGTAGTGATAGAAAACTAAAACAATACCTATTTACAGACTAAAGTGTTATAGAAGCTCAGACTGAAAAATTTCATTTCATTATCAATTGATTAGCAGCATAGAACATCAGTTCAGTTTTGTTGGCAAACCCAGTAACTGCCTTGCCTTCACTTATTTGGGACCTGCATTATGGCAACTTAGCAAGTAGTTCCTTCCAATACCTTAAATGTTGGTTTTTATCAAAGAAATCATTATCAATATAGTCACCACTTCAATCATGACTATCAGACCATCCTAATTCTGGTCAACCTCAGATGGATCTAAATCAGTGACTTAGAGGTTTATTATGAGACTATTTTGAATGAGAATTGTCGATCTCTTTTTCTTAAATTGTCGGGGGCTTTATATTGCTCATCTTTGTATCTTCTGCAGTGCCCAGCATAATATAGTTTGTACATAAATATGTTCAATAATTTTAAGAATTGAATTGACTTAAATTATGAAGATCCTTGAAAGCAAGGGAGAAAATAGCATTTAGGTGTGTTTGTAGCTATCTGAACAATTTTACCCACAGTATGTAGTAATTTGTAACCAATCTCTGCAATAAGTGGCATTGCCTTGCATAATTCTTTCTTTTCTTTTAAATCAGTTACTCACTATAAACATAGAAAGTAAGCCTATGTGTCCAAAACTGGAAGGAATAAGAAATATACTGAATGATAGAATTCAAATTTTAAAAGATTTTGCTACCTAAAATTTTTCTATCATTTGATTCCTAACCTCACCCACCAGATACCAGGGGGCATATATTGTACAATTAGATGGAAGGAAGGAACAAAGGGAGGGAAAGAGCAAGGGAGGGAGGAAGGGAGAGAGGAAGGAAAGACAACTAAAAAAAAGGAAAGAAAAAAAAAAACACCACACGTGCATGCATGCGCACACACATACACTTTTTAAAAGGCAAAACATTATCTTGGTAACCCAGAAAAATGGCTCCAAAGTACTAAAAACAAAATTTACTGACATGAGTATCATGTTAGGGCATATCTTTCTTGATAATAGTTTATAGGAAAAATATTTCGACAATGTATTATTGTCCCCCAAATCTAGAGAAGGCATCATTATTATGTCACTGCAAGAAAACAGATGGAATGAACTTTAACGCCCAGTTGTTGAATTGTAGTAGTCATACTGCATTCTCCACAGGTCATGTAGCGAATATCATATCTGCTTTTGGCAAAGTAGTCTATCTTCAGAGACCAGGAGTGTATAATAATGCACTAGTTCAATTAATCCTCATAGCAGCCTTGTAAAAAGTTTTTCTTTATTCCCATTGCAGTTGAGGAAGTTTGATTAGCTAGTTATGTTCACTACTGGGATTCAAACCTGAATGTAACTATAAATCTGATCCATATAACTGTTGTTCTATTCTGCTTGCCAGTCATGCCATAGAAGAATATTGAAGAATCATGGGATGTTTAGTACAGAGAAGTGAAGACTTACGAGGAAGGTATAGGAGGCATTTTCAAGTACACCAAGATCTGCGATGTAGACAAAGGACAGAGAAAATCTATTGTGTCATCCCCTCTTTAAAACCCTTTAATGGCTTTCAATTGTCATAGAAATAAGATCTAAACTTCTTAACAAAGCTTAGAGACAACTTTATGATCTGCTACCTGCCTCCTCTTCAATATCCATTTCACTGTCCCACTCCAGCCAATAGACTACTTTCAGTCCTTCAGAGTTGCAACCCTCTCTCTGATGTTTCCTGTGCCTAACATACTCTTTCCCATTCTATGCCTGGCCAACTCTTTTTTGTTTAATTTTAATAGATTTAGGAGGTACAAGTTGAATTCCGTTACATGTATATATTATATATTTAATAGTGGTGGGGTTTGGGCTTTTGATGTACTCATCACCAGAGTAGTGTACATTGTACCTCATAGGTAATTTTTCATCCTTCCCCACTTGTGAGTCTCCAGTGTCGATTATACCACTCTGTGTGCCCTTCTGTAGCCATAGTTTAGCTCTCCCTTATAAGTGAGAATATGTGGCATTTATTTTTCTGTTCCTGAGTTACTTCACTTAGGATAATGGCTTCCAGTTCCACTCAGGTTGCTGCAAAAAACATTATTTCATTCTTTCTTATTGCTGAGTAGTACTCGATGGTATATACATACCACATTTTCTTAATTCACTCATTTGTTGATGTGCATTTAGGTTGATTTTATACCTTTGTGATTGTCAATTGTGCTGCGATAAACATATGAGTGCAGGTATCTTTTTGATACAATGATTTTCTTTTCCTCTGGGTATTGCAGGATAGAATGGTAGATCTACTTTTAGTCCTTTGAAAAATTTCCATACTGATCTCCATAGAGATTGTACTAATTTACATTCCCACCAACAGTGTATAAGTGTACCTTTTCACCACATCTGTGCCAACATCTGTTGTTTGTTGACTTTTTAGTATATGGCCATTCTAATTAGAGTAAGATGGTATCTCATTGTGGTTTTAATTTGCATTTCTCTGATGATTAGTGATGTTGAGCGTTTTTTCATATGTTTGTTGGCCATTTGTGTATCTTCTGTTGAAAAATGCCCGTTCATGTTATTAGTCCACTTTTTAATGGGGTTGTTTGTTTTTTTCTTGCTCAGTTGAGTTCCTTGTAGATTCTGGATATTAGTCGTTTGTTGGATGTACAGTTTGTGAATGTTTTCTCCCATTCTATAGGTTGTCTATTTATTTTTTTGATTATTTCTTTTGCTGTGGAGAAGCTTTTTAGTTTAAGTCCCATTAGTCTAGTTTTGGTTTTTTTGCATTTTGCTTTTGGGACCTTAGTCATAAATTCTTTCCCTAGGCCAATGTCCAGAAGAGTTTTTCCTAGGTTTTCTTCTAGGATTTTTATTGTTTCAGGTCTTACATTTAAGTCTTTAATCCATCTTGAGTTAATTTTTTTATATGGTGAGAGAGAGGAATCCAGTTTCATTCTTCTGCATATGGCTATCCAGTTTTTCCCAGCACCATTTATTGAATAGGGCTCCCTTTCCCCAGTGTATGTTTTTGTCTGCTTTGTTGAAGATAAGTTGGTTGTAGGTATGTGGTTTTATTTCTGGGTTCTCTATTCTGTTCCATTGATCTGCATGTCTACTTTTATGCCAGTACTGTGCTATTTTGATTAATATATCCTTGTATTGTAATTTGAATTCAGGTAATATGATGCCTTCAGTTTTGTTCTTTTTGCTTAGGATTGCTTTGGCTGTTTGAGCTCTTTTTTGGTTACATATGAATTTTAGAATTGTTTTTTTCTAATTCTGTGAAAAATGATGTTGGTATTTTGATAGGAATTTCATTGAATCTGTAGATTGTTTTGGGCAGTATGGTCATTTTAACAATATTGAGTCTTTGAAAAGTTAAACAGAACTGATAAACCATGGAATGAGCATGGGATGTTTTTCTATATATTTGTGTTGTCTATGATTTCTTTCATCAGTGGTTTGTAGTTCTCTTTGTAGAGATCTTTCACCTCCTTGGTTAAATTTATTCCTAGATATTTTATTTTATTCTTTTGCAGCTATTGTAATTGGGATTTAATTCTTGATTTAGTTCTCAGCTTGGTCATTTTTGGTGTATAGAAATGCTATTGATTTTTGTACATTGATTTTATAACCTGAAACTGCTGAATTCATTTATCGAATCTAGGACTCTTTTGGAGGAATCCTTGAGCTTTTCTAGGTAGAAGATCATATCATCAGCAAATAGAGGTAATTTGACTTCCTCTTTTCCAATTTGGATTCCATTTATTTCTTTCTCTTGCCCGATTGTTCTGGCTAGGACTTCCAATACTATGTTGAATAGAAGTGGTAAAAGTGGGCATCTTTGTCTGTTCCAGTTCTTAGAGGGAATTTTTTCAACTTTTCCCCATTCAGTATAATGTTGGCTGTGGGTTTGTCATATATGCCTTTTATTACTTTAAGGTATGTTCCTTCTATGCTGAGTTTTTTTGAGGGCTTTTATCATGAAGGAATGCTAGATTTTATTGAATACTTTTTCTGTATCTATTGAGATTATCATATGGTTTTTGTTTTTAATTCTGTTTATGTGGTGAATCACATTTATTGACTCACATATGTTGAACCATCCTTGCATCACTGGGATGAAACCCACTTGATTGTGGTGAATTATCCTTCATATGTTTTGTTGGATTTGGTTTGCTAGTATTTTTCTAGGATTTTTGCATCTATGTTCATCAGAGATATTGGTAGTTTTCTTTTTTTTGTTGCATCCTTTCCTGGTTTTGGCATCAGAGTGATACTGGCTTTCATAGAATGAGTTAGGGGTGATTCCCTCCTTCTCAGTCTTTTGGAACAGTTTCTGTAGGATTGGTACCCGTTCTTCTTTGGACATCTGGTAGAATTCAGCTGTGAATCCATCTGGTCCTGAGGGTTTTTTTGTTGTTGTTGTTGTTGGGATATCTATTATTACTGATTCAGTCTCACTACTTGTTATTGGTCTATTCAGGTGTTCTATTTCTTCCTGGCTCAATCTCAGGATGTTGTGTTTTCAGGAATTCATCCATTTCCTCTAGGTTATCTAGTTGGTGAGTGTATAGTTGATCATAATGGTATCTGATAATGTTTCATATTTCTGTGGTATCAGTTGTAATGTCTCCTTTTTCATTTCTAATTGTGTTTATTTGGATATTCTCTTTTCTTTTCTTAGTTTGTGTAGCTAGTGGTTTGTCAGTTTTGTTATCTTTTCCAAGAACCAAATTTTCACTTTGCCGATCCTTTGTATTGTTTTTTATTCTCTATTTTATTTATTTCTTCTCTGGTCTTTGTTATTTCTTTTCTTTTGCTAACTTTGGGTTTGGTTTGTTCTTGTTTTTCTAGTTCCTTGAGGTGCAATGTTAGGTTGTTAATTTGTGATCTTTCTACTTTTTTGATGTAGGCATTTAATGCTAAAAACTTCCCACTTAGCACTGCTTTTTCTGTATCCCACAGGTTTTGGCATGTTGTGTTTTCACTTGCATTCATTTAAAACATTTTTTTAAATTTCCATCTTTATTTCTTCACTGACCCAGTGATCATTCAGGAGCATGTTGTTTAATATCCATATGTTTGTATAGTTTCTGAAGATCCTCTTTGTATTGATTTCTAGCTTTATTCCACTGTGGCCTGAGAAGATACTTGATATGATTTTGATTTTTTAAAATTTCCTGAGACCCTTTTTGTGCCTACCATATGGTCTTATCTGGGAGAATGTCCCATGTGTTGATGAAAAGAATGTATATTCTGCAGTTGTTGGGTGGAATGTTCTGTAAATGTCTGTTAAGTCCATTTGGTTTAAAGTCCAATTTAAGTCCAGTGTTTCTTTGTTGATTTTCTGTCTTGATGATCTGGCTAGTGTTGTGAGTGGGGTGTTGAAGTCCCCTACTATTATTGTGTTGCTGTCTATCTTTTTATTCAGGTCTAGTAATATTTGTTTTGTGATACAGGGTGCCTTGATGTTGGGTGCATATATATTTAGGTTCATTATATCCTTTTGCCAGATTGATCTCTTTATCATTATATAATGACCTTCTTTGTCTTTTTCTTTTTTTTATAATTTTTGATTTAAAGTCTGTTTTATCTAATATAAGTATAGCTACTCCTGCTTGCTTTTGGTTTCCATTTGTGTTGATTGTCTTTTTCCACCCCTTTACTTTCAGTCTGTATGTGTCTTTATGGGTAAGGTGGATTTCTTATAAGCAGCATATAGACGGATCATTTTTTAATCCATTCTGACAATCTATATCTTTTAAGTGGAACATTTAATCCATTTATGCTCAAGGTTAATATTGACATATGAGGCTTTGTTTTTGTCATATTGTTAATTGATTTCTAATTGTTTTATAAATCCTTTGTTTCTTTTTCTCTATATTTTTGTCCTTGTGGTTTGCTGAACTTCCCTTATGTTGCCATTTAATTCCTTTCTCTTTTTCTTTTATGTGATTGTTTTATTAGACCTTTGAGTTTTATATTTTCATGTGTTTTTGTGATGATGAATATTGACCTTTTGTTTCCATGTTTAAGACATCGTTAAGCATTTCCTGTAGGGCCAGTCTAGTGGTGACAAATTCTCTTAGGGTTTTCTTGTCTGGGAATGACTTTATTTCTCCTTCATTTATGAAGCTTATTCTGGCAGGATATAAAATTCTTGGCTGACAGTTTTTTTTTATTTCAGTACTTTAAAAATGCTATCTCATTCTTTTCTGGCATGTAGGGTTTCTGTTGAGAAGTCTGCTGTTAGTCTGATGGGGTTTCCTTTATAGGTTACTGGGTGCTTTTCTCTTGCTAATTTTAAAATTCTTTCTGTCACTTTGACTTCAGTCATTCTAATCATAATATGCCATGGTGAAGTCCTTTTTGCAATGTATTTGCCTGGGGATTGTTGGGCCTCCTGTATCTGAATGTCTAACTTTCTTGCTAGTCTTGGGAAGTTTTCATTGATTATTTCCTTAAATGGGTTTTCTAAACTTTTTGATCTCTCTTTCCCTTTGGGAATACTAATACTTCATAGTTTGCCTTCTTTATGTAGTCCCAGACATCTGGAAGGCTTTATTCATTCTTTTTTTTTTTCTTATTTTTGTCTGACTGGAGTATCTCAAAAGACTTGTCTTCAAGTTCTGAGATTCTTTATTCTGCTTGATCTAGTCTATTCTTTCAGTTTTTGAATGTGTTTTGTATTTCCTTTAATGAATTTTTCAGCTCCAGAGTTTCTGTTTGCTTTTTTTTAAATGATATCCATCTTTTTGGTAAATTTCTCATTCATATCCTGAATTGATTTTCTGATTTCTTTGTATTGGTTTTTAGATTTCTCTTCCATCTCATTGAGTTTCTTTAGATTCAATATTTGGAATTCTTTATCTGGTATTATAAGGAATTTTTTTTGATTGGGATCCATTGCTAGACAATTGTTGTGGTCTTTTGGTGGTGTCACATTTCCTTGCTTTCTCTTGTTTCCTGTGTCCTTTTGTTGATATCTGCACATCTGATGTAGCAGTCACTTGTCCTGATTTTTTGAAATTGCTTTTGAAGGGGAGAATTTTTTCCCTGAAGATGTATACATGTTTTTGGTTGAGTAGGACACTTGGGCTTTGATTTTCGGTGCCTGCAGTAGTGTGATCTTTGTATGATTTCTTAGGCAGTACACAGAGTCAGTGGTATCTGTGATTTCCTTGGTGGCTTAGGGAACAGTTATTAGTTGAGGTTGTGGTGAAGTTTTGCTGGACTTGAACAGCAGCCAAGCCAGTCTTTGGGCCCCCATGGTGGAAGCAGTGGGCTGAGTATGGCTGACTTTAGGCTAACTTCAAAGCAGTTTCAGAGCAGCCTATATTAGGAGCAGTGTTAGTGTGTTTTGGGGAGCCAATTCTTTGGCTTTCAGGTGGCTTGCTCACAAGCTAGTAGTTGGAGCATAGGGCCAGGGATGTAGGCAGGTTCTCAGGCCCCTTGAGTAGCTGGTGTGATGTGGGAGGTGGCGGTAGCAGTGGTGGGGCCACCCACTAGGACCCCAGTGGTCCGTGTTGGTGTTACTGGTAGCTGCAATGGGTTAGGCAGGCTAGTCCCCAGTCCCACAGCTGCCTGTGACAGGGCAGTGGTATTGTCCTAAGTGTGCTTAGGAGAGCTTGGTCTCCCCTTTCCCTTCCCAGCCACATCACCTTGGACTCAGCCCAAGGGAGGGGCCCAGACCAGCATTAAACTCTCAAAATGGCACCAACTGTGGGTTTGCAATCAAAGAGAGCAGGGCCCCTTTCAGGCAAGTGGCATGGGCAAGAAACTGTAGGGAGTGCGGTTCACTCATGTCTCAGTCCCACAGAAGCCCATAGTAGAGTGTGGGAATTATCTTAAGAGTATGTAAGGGATCTTAGGCTCCCTGTCCTTCCTCAGCTAGGTGGGGCTGCAGCTGCATCAGCCCAAACTCAGCCCAAGGGCGGGGTGTTGCCCAGCTTTTAACCCCCAAAATGGTGCCTTGGGCCTATGATCAGAGAGGCTAGAGCTCCTTCCAGGCAAACAGTGTGGGCAAGATGCTGGGGGAGTGCCATTTGCTCACATCTTGGTCTCACAGCAGCCAGAAGCAGGGTGGTGGGAATTGTCCTTGGTGTGTGCAGGAGAGCTTGGGCTTCCTTGTCCCTCCTCAGCTGGGCAGCTCTGCAGCTGCATCAACCCAAACTCAGCCCAAGGGTGGGGTGATGCTGGGCTTCAAATTCCTGAAATGCCGCCCTGTGACCAGAGAGAGTGGGGCCCTTCTCAGGCAGGCTGTGCTGGCAGGAAATGGTGGGGAGTGTAGTTCACTTGAGACTTGGTCCCACAGCAGCTGGCTGCAGGATAGTGGGCACTGTCCAGGTGCATGCTGGAAAGCCTGGTTTCCCTGCCCCTCCCCAGCCAGTCAGGGGCTGCAGCCACATCACGTCAGCACAATCTCAGCTGAAGGGTGGGGTGCAGCCAAGTATCAAACTCTCAAAATGGTGCCTTGGACCTGTATCTGGAAAGGCTGGGGTCCCACCCAGTCAGGCAGTGTGGGAAAGAAACTAAAAAATGCTGTCTGCTCACATCTGAGTCTCAACAGCAGCCCACAGCAGGAGGGTGTGCACCTTCACCAGGGTGTGTGTGTTTGGGCTCCTCTATCCCTCGGAACTGCACAGTGGCTGCAGGTGTGCCTGCAGTTTCCCCAGTATCTAGGCTTTCAGGATGGTGCCTGGCTCAAGCTGCTGTAGGCTCAGATGCCTGTGGGATTCCACATGGGTTCCCTTTCTGGAGCAATATCTGTGTACAATCTCCAAGTAGCTCCCTATGTTAGGCCTGAGTCCTGCATGGGTTGGGGAGTTCTCTTGTGGCCAAGATCATAAAAGCTCATGTTGGAGTGTGGACCCCTAGGGGCTTCCTTCCTACTGTTTCAGTGCATCCAGGAGCTTCTTCCGGGTGTGAGCCAGGTCCTGGCTGGGCAAGTTTCCCGGAACCCTCTCCTTACCCACTTTTGTTGCTTCCCATTGCTTCCCTGGTGAATCTTAGCATTCGCTCCTGGATGATCTATTTGAAATGTGAGAATCTGCCTACTATTCTCATTCCTCTCCATGGTGGAGGGTCACACTACCTGTGTCTAGCTGGCCATCTTGATCCTGTCTCCATTGGCCAACTCTTAATCATCATCGTGTCCCAAACACCTCTTCTTTAATTCCCAAACACCTCTTCTTTAATTCCCAAACATGGTTTAGACTTCTTGCTATATATAGGCCACAGCATCCTATTTGTCCTTTTTGTAGCACTTATTATACTTTAATTACTTCTTTAATATTTGTCTTTCTAAACAAGTTCCATAAATTTAGGGGCCATATTTCTCTTGTTCAGTATTGTAATTTAGTGCCTAACATTAGACTTGATAATTCTGTGTGACTTGTACAGATGTGAAAAGAAGATTAGACTTGATACATAATAGGTGTGCTCAACCAATATTTTTAAATTGAAATTGATTACTAACACCAAGGGAATTTGATAATGCAAAGAGGAAGAGGGAGGGATGGACCAAAGGAAAGATGGCAGAAGGTTAATTTTAGTGGTAGGGCATTTGGGGAAAAGATAGACTTGGTGGTGTCTTTCACTGTGCACCTTAGGAAAACCAGAGTTCACCACAATGACAAGTTTTCCTGGAGAAAGGGAATCTGTGATTATAATTTGCTGTTTTTCAGAGGTCTCTGATAGTGGGTACACCCTTCTGCTGGTGGATCATTTTGGATCCTGTGCAAACATAGGATTATCAACACACATGGTGTTTGGCATTTGTAGAATTTCTTGGGGGAAAATCTATTCATTTCTATTTTATAGCATCATACCTTTCTCTATCTCAATTTTTCACTTACAGAGGAAATGAAGGAACCAGATGATCAGGATACTGATGGGGAGAAATCAGATAGATCAAAGAGTGATGGGAGGCAGTCTCTGAGGTCATCTAAATCTGAATCAAGATGTAAGTAAAGATAATAATACATATACTTTTTTATTATTAAATTTAGGTAAACGTTTAAACTATCAATCAGTTTTTAAAGTATACTAAAAATAGCGGAGTCTCATAAAATATATCTCTCATACTCCCTTTTCTCAGAAAACTACAGGAAAATAGGCTCCACAAAAATGCTGGCGTTAACTAAGAAAAAAGATTACATGGGGTCCAGGAAATAAAAGATTCAAGATAGGACAAAGGCAAAGGGAATGCCCAGGATGACACCTGGGCAGCCATCCAGAGGACAACTAGGGAAGGAGAATTTTAAGCTCCAAGAAAGGTTAAAATGTTAAATGACAGATTGTCTGACAGGCCCATGTGGAAAATAGAATTGAGTGGAATTTTATAGAACTATGACAAGATTTGAGAAGATTCATCCAGAGATTCCAGAAAGTAAAAGAAGTGAAAATAAATAAGATAATTGTTAATTTTAGGAAAAGAATGTTGTTCAAGAAGGAAATAAAATAATACACTCTTAACTTAGAAATAAGCAATATTAAACCCTATACTAAAATGAGTAAATACGGTCTTTACTACAGGTATGTAGTGCTTTAATTGTATTGGGAGGGTTGGTAATCTCTATTGCAAGTGATAATCGAGCTTTAAAATTCTCATCTCCTAGTTATTACTCCCAGTTATTTACTGTCTGAAAGTGATTAATCAAGAGAAAGCAGTGTATCCATATTATTTAAAAATATGTGGGTAAATATCAGAAGATAAAGATTAAAAGCTAAAAGTGACTGCTTCTGGAGAGATGGAGAAAGTTGTTAAGCAGGGAACAGTTGGGTAGTTTTAAAATAAGTTCTTAGCACTACTTGACTTTTTAAAATTATAGGCATGTGCCGCTTCAACAAAAATACAAATACTATTCTAAAAGGTAAAAAAAATTAGATAAAATAATATTTAATGAGTGCACATCTGAATTATAGAACAGAAATGGTTTACTTGGTTAACTCCCTACGAAACTTGAAGTTCCTTAAGAGCATAGTCTGTGTTGGAATCGTTTATCTCCGGCTCCTGGCACACAGAAGTTATTATCACCTCCGTGTTGATAATAACCAATCTGTACATATGGTCTAGGTTTCTCCTGTGAGATCTACTAAGCCTTTAATGGACTTTTCTGATACAATGCAGTGGAGACAGAGCTGGATTTTTGTTTTGAGTCCTGAATCTACTACTTATAGATGCTTTACCTTGGAGAAGTGACTATGCCTTTTTGAGCCTCACCACTAAAACAATAATTGTGACTCACTTGGGAATTAAATTTGATAACATATGTGGAAACATTGCACAGATTGCAATGGAAAAGAAAGTGAGGAATTTTGTAACTAGGATTTTTAAAGGACGGCTGGCTCTTTCTGACTGTGCATCGTGGTGTTAGGTATCTTAATGGAATCTTGGCTTTTTCAGGATCAAATTTTAAATATAATTTCAGAAATTTAATTTTGACTGTTTACCTAGAGGAGATCAGGTCCTGGGAAAATCAATTCATAAACACAATTGGCATTAAATTCTTTTAATGTATCTCAGACATGTCTTGCAAATCCATAGTTTCCCTACATTATCTTCTTTTGCTTGGATTCTTGCAACATGGATTTCTACTTAAGTCCTCCTGTCCAGGTCTCCCTCCACACTACCACTGAAGTTACCTTTCCAAAATGTATGAATACATCACTTTCCTTAAAAACTTTAGTTTGTTCCTCCCTTGTTTTTTTTCCATCTCCACTTGTCTGCACTCCCTACATTTCTGACACAGGGTTGTCCACTTTTTGGTTTCCAGTCTTTGGCAGTGTGTTCCTAGATGCTCCTCTCAACTTTCCGGGGATGGATTTAATGATAATGACCCTTTGTCTAGCACTGCCTCAGGACCTCCCTTTCTTATGTCAGGCCCTTTTAGGGGCAGGCCTCCCCAAGCGTGGCCTTGCCCTGTGCTCAGCTCATGACTAGTTCACACATCATGGGTCTTAGGATCCCAGATGGTAACAGGAAGTAATTTGCTGGCCTCCTGAACATCCTCTACCTTGGCGCTGTGTGAAGAGGTCTCTGTCCTGGTTCAGCCACATACCTGATAGCTGCACTTTTCCCCCCCCTGGAGACCTTGCTTTTCTCTCAGACTTCTAAAATGTCTGAGTAACTTCTTATCCTTAGGATTCTCGCGCAGAACGAACAAAATTCCTGGTTTTCCTCCCAAGCAGAGAAGTTATAATGGACTCTTCCCCATTCTTAACAAGGAGTTTTTGCTATACCTGAGTCCTATTAAGAAATTTAGGCCAAGTGTACCAGCCAAACCACCCACCATTTCTCACACAGATGAAGGACTATTAGTTACTAAGAAATTGATTTCTGATTCTTATCAAAGGACTAAATTATTGCTGGCATTATATAATAAGTTAGGAAGTATTTTGGTTTCTCCTATTTTCAGAAATATTTTCTGTAGAATTGGTATTTTTTCTTCCTTAAATGTTTGGTAGAATTTACCAGTGAAGCTATCTGGGCCTGTAATTTTCTTAGTGGGAAAATGTTAACTATGAATTCAATTTCTTTAATAAATAGAGTGTTATCTATTTCTTCTTTTCTAAGTTTTGTAAGTTTGCATCTTTCATGGACTTTGTACATTTCTTCTTAATTGTCAGATTTGTTGGCATAACTCTGTAGGATCTATTTTCATTCCTGATATTGAAGATTTATATTGTTGCTCTTTTATTTCTTGACTGGTCTAACTAGGAGTTTATCAATATTGTTGATCTTTTCAAAGAATCAGATTTTGGCTTTGTTAATTTTCTCTATTGTTTGTTGGCTTTTCATTTCATTGAGTCTTGCTCTTATTTTTTTTATTTCTATTATTTATTGTTTTTTATTATTTCTTTCCTTCTACTAACTTTGAGTTTTCTTTGGATTTCTTTTTCTAGTTTCTTGAGGTGCAACTTTAGGTCATTGGTTTTTTGGCTTTTCTTATCTATATGTATTGAAGACTATAATTTTCCCTCTAAGCACTGCCTTAGCTGCAGCCCACAAGTTTTGATATGTTTTATTTTAATGATGATTTAATTCAAAATATTTTCTAATTTTCTTTGTTGATTTCTTCTTGACCCATACATTATTTTTTTATTATGTTGTTTAATTTCCAAATATTTGGAGGTTTTCTCCAAGTATCTTATTGTTTTTGATTTCTAATTTACTTCTGTTATCATTACAGAACATACACATTCTATATGATTTAAATCATTTGAAATTCATTGAAACTGGTGTTATGTTCCAGCAAGTGATCTGTCTTGTTAAATGACTCAGATGTGCTTGAATGTATACTCTGTATCAGTAGGTGTAGTGTTTTATAAATATCAGGTCAGGGTAGTTGATAGTGGTGTTCAGATCATCTGTATCTTTACTATGTCTTTACACAAGAAAGAGCTAAGGTATTATTGGAGAGTAGTTCCCCAAAGCCCTACTATGTGTTTTGCCCATTTACGTATGCAGGATTACTTCCTTTCCATCCGAATACATGAATCCTAAGGAACTCTGTCCTGTTGTTCAGCTAATTGGTTTGGCCCAGATTTTCTGTCTTAATCATATTAATCTTGGGCCTTTTTCTTAATCTTTTAGTCTCATCTCAGATATATCTACTAGATATTAATAGCTCTGGTACCTAGTAGTACACTTGCCATTTTTTCCTTATTCTTTTGAAAGCCCTAACTTTCACCTGCTTGACATTGTATATTTTAACCATACCCATGTTTGGACTTGATTTGAATGTTGGCTTACACCTGAAGCCATTCTATTCCCATTCCAATTCTCCTTCCTGCCTAGGTTGTCCTGGAGCCAATATTCTAATTTATTCCTGGGATAGCACTTCTAAGGGAAATAGTCACACTCAGAGAAGGTTATTCTTCAATAAGCGTTATTTGTCTTTAACATAACAGGTCCTCTATAAAAGTTGGTAAAGTCAAATTGGATTGAAATTATGACAGCAACATACTAATCTCTCTTTTCTTAAATCTTTTACTTCCCTGTAAGTAAGCAGTGATAAGGAATAGACTGGAAATGAAGTAAAAATGGAGAAGAATTTTTCACAGAAAATAATTTTTCATTTTGTAAAGTTACAAGACTGACCAAATAAAATGATTCTTCTAGAAATTTTTGAGTATGTATTAAAATTGATTAAATTTAGCAACAAACAAATTGAAAGTTTTAGCTACTTTGGGAATAAGAAAATGCTTAATTCAAAATTTAGAAATTATTAAAACAAATTGTTTTTAATAGCTCCTATGAAAGAAGATAAATTTTTAGAAGATACCACAGATGAAACATTTACTGAAGGAGAGGAATCATATTTAGAGGAAGAAGACACAGATGTGGAACGTTTGGAAGGAAGTTCGAGTTCATTTCAAGATGATGATTTGGAAATTAGTAGAGGTAAGTATTATTAGTTTTCTATCAGTAATTGTCACTGTTTTAAAGCTAAATAGCCCAGACAAATTGAATGGTTGTAAATCCATAGAAAGAAAAATTTGTAGGATGTGGATATGTGTGGGAATGATAAAAGGAAAAGTATTGCACATATTTTGGTAAGGTAGTTTAGCAGCCCTGGACTTGTATATTCCACTTCTGAGAATCATGTATAGAACTCTCAGACTTGGTCTTCTGGAATTTGAGTGGGCCTAAGGAGTGCTCTACCCTAGATTAGTGAGAGTTCTCCAACTCTACCTTGGAACTGATTGGGAGTTGCTCTTTGAGACTGTTACAGCCATGACCAGATCTCAGCATCCCCCCTGACAGGCATGTTGGTCCTTCCTCCCATGCTCACTGGGAGGAAGGGTGGCACCCTATGTTCAGACCAGTAGTAGTACTTAGTGCTGGAGTATTGCAGGCTACGTTCATTTCTCCTGTCTTTGGGAAATACAATTTTGGATTCACCAGACAGTCTTCTTAGTTAAAATATTTTAATTTCTTAGTATCTCAGGAAACCCCTGGCCCAGATGCAGAAGAGGCAGCAGAGGAAGTTAAGAAGAAAATATCAGAGAGCTTCTACTATGATTATATGGAGCTTGCTTCAATGCCTTTTGTGACTCTGGATTCGAACATACCACTGGATCTTCTCACACTCGTGTATCCACTCTGGCTAAATATGTATAAATTGGGTATTTTAGTTTCTTAGGTAAGGGGTTGGCAAACTACAACCCATGGACCAAATCTGCCTTCCCACCTGTTTTTGTAGATAAAGTTATACTGCTGCACAGCCACATTCATTTGTTTACATTTTATCTATGGCTGCCATCACACTACAAGGGCAGAGTTAAGTAGTTGTGACGGAGACCATCTAGCCTACAAGGCCTACAATGTTTACTACCTGTCCTTTGCAGAAAAAGTTTGCCATCCCCAATCTTAGGTAATTCTAAGAAGCTTGGCCTTTAGAGAATTTGAGATAGATATGTATGATCTTAATTTAAACTAAGCTTTTGTTTGATGCCAAATAACAATAAAGAGAAATGATACTTTTCTGGCTGTCCTTTGCACAAGCAGAAAAGGCTACAGTTCATGAGACACGAAGTGAAGGAGACCAGAAGGCCTCTTATTCCCATTTACCTCCTGTGCCAGCCTGGCCTTCCTTTGCCAACACCTGTCAGGTTAAATCATTGATTTCCCTTCTTGAAGTACTGATGTGGCCATTGTCAGGCATTAGTACTTCCACATTATATATTAGATGAGTTATCAGAGAAGTGACCCTGAGTGAATAGAGCACAAAATAGCATATTTTAATGGGTCTGGAGAATAAGAGTCTATGAAGATGTGTAAAAGTGGGGATGACTGACAAGGGGATTTAGTATTTGTCATCACTTTATGATGTTGGGTTTGTGAAGTGGGTGGTTAGAATACGGTTTGCTTTGAGGTCCCTAGCTAGCAATTTAGTGTGCTTGCCTTTGGACCGGTAATGGTTATTACTACATGGCCTAAACCCCCAGCTGGCCTCTTATAAAAGGTATGCTTACAGAGATAGGGTGGTTCACTCCCTGAATCAATTTTGCTTTTTACATAAAAATAGAACATGTTGTTAAATCCCAGGTGTAACTCAACTAATTCACCCTGAATCATCTTGTAACGTGGAATTTTCTCTCTTCAGAGCTTTTTTTTTTTTTTAGTCTTTGGACAAGTTTCTGACAAGAGTAATGTTGTTTGCCTTCTTTTAGTCTATTTTTTTTCAAATGGGGTGGCAGTGGTATATCAGAGTCACCTGGAAGCTTTTCCTGAGGTACACAATGCTCTGATACCTTCCTGGACCTACTGTGCTATTTCTGTGTGGAGAGGGGCTTGGGCATATGTACTCTCATAAAGCTTCCCAGGTGGTTTTGCACCTGCTGTCTTCTCCCAGCCCCTAACACTGGGCACCTACTGCTCCAGGCTGGGAGGGTCTCTGTGTCAGAGAGACATGCCTCGATTCTAAACAGCACAGTCAGAAGGACTTCGACTTTTATTCCAATGTATGAATTCTCTCTACTCATTCTGGATGAGTGGTTGTGTAAGTTATAGCCTTTTCTTGAACACTTTCAACACCACGGAAATCACAAAGTAGCTTATCCTATTTTTGGACAGCTTGTATTATTAGAGAGCTCTTTGACGCCTTGAATCAAAATCTGCCTTCTCTGGGATGGTCCCCATTGGACTTAGTTCTACTCTCTGGAGATGGAACAAATATAACCTCTATATTTTGTAAGAAATTCTACAGTTAGTTGTCATGTATCCCCTAAATCCCCTAAGTACTGTTTTAATTAACCCTTTAATAATTATATTGATTCTACTTCAGTGTTAAAATTTGCATCTTCTAAATCAATTTATTTTAGCAAGAAATGTGCCACTTATAAAATATCACCTAAACTATGGCATAACTTATAAGAGACATTAAATAGGACTTAACACAATGTTTAAACAATTTTAAAGTGGAGGCCCTAGGTGGGCATGAACAAAGGTTGAAGGCCCCGAGCCTCTGGCAGGAAGTTAAGAAGAGGCAAGGCAGGAGAGGGGGTGAGATAGGATAAAAGAGAGTTAAAGGTACATCAAAATACATTTTAACATTTTCAAAACTCTGCTAATTGCCTCTGTCCTCTGGGGTTAGAAAGAAAGGATCAGATTCTGTTATAGTTATGCATTAATTAATTAATTCAACAAACATTTATTGGATACCTAATAGGCTCAAGACACTGTATGCTAGGCATTGTGGGAAATAAAGATGGTGAGAAGCAGACTCTGCCCTCCAGTGGGTTGTAATTTAGACAGGGAGAATTTGAGAAGTTACAGTCTCCAGAATTCTGGGTTTGAAAGGGCCTTTGATGAGAGCAGGAGCATGTAAGGGGGAGTTTTCCCCTGAAATTAGAGATGATAATATTAGATAAATGATAGCATCTCTGATTCCTAATTTTCATCCAAGTTAGTGAAGAGATGGGAACCCACTTCTACCCTCATAGTTACCGACACACTTGTAGCCTTCTAAAGTATTATGTCAGCACCTGGGAAGAGAGAAAGAAAGGAAAGAAGCAAGAAGGAAAGGTGAGAGCAGTGCTTTGAAGAAAAGGGAAAAGAAGGTAGGCAAACTTCCTGGCCCATGCCAGGCTCTGTAAAGATAAGGAGATCTTTTTCTAGATCCAACTTTTTATTTGTCCTGTGGCTACGGAGGCCCCAGGTATTCTCCCTGAGGCCTGAATAACTTAATTTAGATCTTTGGATCACATATTCATTCACATCTCTATGTAAGATTCTATTTTAGGCATTTATATCTTTACTAAACTTATAAAATTCCTTATTCTTGAACAGATCAAATACTCTGAAATGCTTTTTCTCTCTCTTTCAATTTAACTATTAGGTAATGAGATAGGCTACATATAGTTGGTTATAACTTGTTTATATTTCACAATTCAAATTATATTTATTTAAATATTCTCTTCTTTTTTACATTCTACATTTTCTTCTTATTAAAAGTCTCACATAATTTATTTCTCTGAAAATTTTTACTTACTTACAAGTAAGTGGAGTCCTCTAAAATCAGAACTTGTGTTTTAAACAAGGGCTCAAGAAATAAAAAGTTCTCCAGTGATCCTTCAACTTTGGTGTTAAGCAGCAAATTCTTGTAAACAATCTGTCTGCCTAAGATACACTATATATTTCTTTTGCCAACTCTAATTTTTTTCATAGATTGATCTCATTCAACTTATTTATTACATTTATATCTTGTATATATCAATTTGAACTTGACTATACTAATAATATACATTTAAAAGGTGTTTATACGACTTAGATTTTTTACCTCTATTTTGAATTAGTGCAATTTTACTCTATAACATAAACACACACACATATACACACAGACTGGCCTGTACATGCATATGTATATTAACAAGCTCAGAGAAGAAACGTTAGTCTAATAACTACATATATATTTATATACTATATATTACTTAGTCAATTTTTATAATTTGTTTATGTGAATTAAATTTCAGTTATCTTTATGTAAATTTGTTACAGTAGTCATGTTATTAAATGGTGTTTTAGCATTTCACAAATACGTCAGAATTTTAAACATCTTGTCTTTCAATGTCAAGGAAGAGGCCTATATAATATTTTTACTATGGTCAGTCAAGAAACTTAACAGGCATTGTGAATCCAAAGATGATGAAGATATGGACTTTCTCCCACGTTACACAATGTGATTTAGTTTAGTGGGAGAGAGGAAAATGAAATTATTTAGGTGACAACTGTACTCTCCATGATACCCAAATAGAAGGCTTAACTTTATTTATTACTACAAAAACAATGTGTTTTCAGGATTTCCCTAGGAAAATTAAAATATTAACTAAATCAGAGTATGAGGATTTTCACCTAATTTAAAAACAAAATTGTTAGTAATACATAGAAAATTTATGAGTTTCAGGGTAAAATTCAACTACTTCAACCTCAAATCTTTAAAAGTATGGATTTTAAAAATATATTTATTTCATCACTTTTCCAATCCCCTAGGATGGTTATTTTTTTTTTCCACTTCTTTTCCTTAGCAACTTTCCCTCAGGCATTCCTTCGGTTATGACTGCAGAAAGCGGGCCAACCTACAACTTCTGGACAGCAATACTGCACTGTACATAGCTGGGAACCAGCTGATCCTTCTGAATTTGAAAACCAAGGGACAGACCTACCTGCAAAGTAGCAGTGGTGAAGGAATTGGTGTCATTGGGGTATGCCCTTAGGAAAAAATAAACCATCATTTTGATTGTTCTGCAGACCAGCCAACAGTGGCTGTTAGGTGCTGACACCATGCACAATATTGTGGGATCACATGAGATGCACGGCCGTCTTTATTCTAAGGCACTTTCAATTCAATTACTTACAACCACTACATTTACTGACATTACCTCCATGCAATATTATAATATTGTTATCCCATTTTGCAGATAAGGAAACTGGGGCTTCTAGAGGTCAAGTGACTTCCCCACCATAATCATGCAGGTTCTTTCACAGATTAGAAGTGGAGGTGAGTGAGGAGTTTTAAAGATTCTGGATCTGAGGACTGCCGCAGGCACATGGCAGCGAGAATGGAGAAAGGAGGAAAATATGAGACCCACAGATGGGACGTGGAGAGAGACTGACTATGGAAACAGGATGTAGTGAGATGTATGGACTGGGAGATAATATCATGTTTGTTTCTTTCTTGATCATCTATCTCTATATAGCATGTGTACATGATGAAAGTCCCTGTCCTCAAAGAGTTTGTTATAAGACTAATTAATAAGTTTAGCAAGAATTTATTATGTAATACTATGTGTCCAACACTATACAGAACATATAGTGGGGGATTTAAATGAAGATTTTATAACCTCTACGAATTCAAAGAGTTTAAAATCCACCTAAAGAGACAAGTCCTATATTTAAAAAAAGAAAAACAAAAAACTAGACACACAAGTACACGATAATGTGGCAATAATGTGTGTAGATATGTATGGGCCCAATGTAAGCATCATGGGTTTTGTGGAGGGAAGGCAGTCCAGGGCCATGAGGTATCAGGAGAGCTGAAGGCCCCCCCATTGGCAGAGGACTAAGAAACATTGAATTGTCACATATTTAGCTATCACTTGTGGCCAATAATTGTTTTAAAATTTATATATTATTTTTTATTTTGCTACAAAATAATTTGGTTTAAGGACAGTTGTCAAAGGTGTAGTGTGGTCAAGAGTGCTAATCCTCATCCTCCTGGATGTTGAGCAGTTTTATATCCATAAGGGCTTTTCTCCATGTGTGCTGGAGCTGTTGGTGCCTGGAGGGACAGAAGTCCCTCCTCCACTGTCCACATCACCTCATCTTTTCTGAAACCGTTACCCAGTTGAGGATGAGAAATACTTTTGCAAGCTAGGAGAAACCTATGAGAAATGTGTTTTGGGCCTATAAATTATCTTCCAAAAAAGACAGGCTGAATCTCTATGTTGAGTGTAAAGCAAATAACTTACTAATTCCGGGTCTCCACTAAAAGTAAAACACCCAAACTCAACCCCACAGCAGCCTCCAATGTGAGAGGGCAGAAACTTTTTTACTTACTGTAGATAAGACCTAGAAAGGTAAAAGATTTTCCTGAATCTCCATTCAAACTTCTGTGACCACATATCCTACACCAGCAGTACCCAACCTTTTTGGCACCAGGGACTAGTTTCATGGAAGACAGTTTTTCCACGGACTGGGGAGGGGGGTGATTTCGGGATGATTCAAGGGCGTTACATTTATTGTGCAGTCAAACCTCTCTGCTAATGATAATCAGTATTTGCAGCCATTCCCCAGCGCTAGCATCACCGCCTCAGCGCCACCTCAGATCACCAGGTGATGGATTCTCATAAACAGCGCGCAATCTAGATCCCTTGCGTGCGCAATTTACAGTAGGGTTGGTGCTCCTATGAGAATGTAATGCTGCCACTGATCTGACAGGAGGCAGAGCTTATGCGGTGTTGCGAGTGATGGGGGGTGGCTGTAAATACAGATGAAGCTTCGCTTGCTCGCCTGCTGTCTGGCCTGGTTCCTAACAGGCCACGGACGGGTACCGGTCCATGGCCCAGGGGCTGGACACTGCAGTCCTACACAATATTTCTTTGTAAATGAGGATCTAGACAGATATAGTCTTAATCTATTTCCCCTTACCTCCTTGGGATCTACTGTTTCTTAGTCTCATTTGCTTGTTGGCTCTAACACCTGGCTTGAATTTTACCTCTCACACCACACTGCAGCCTGTATGACTGCAGACAAGTTACCTAAACTCTCTGTGCCTCAGTTTACTTGTCAATAAGATGGGAATAATAATGTTATCCAAGCTTATAAGGTTGATGTAAAATTTAAAGGAATTAAGGATCTAAGGGAATAAAGTATCTAAAACTTAGATCAGTGTCTGGCACATAGTAAACACTCAATAAATGTTAGCTGTTTCAGGGTTGTTATGGTCTCACTGAGTGTCCCTTCTGTAACCCCACGCCTATTTCACGTTGAAGTGATGGGGATTTATTTGAATGGAAGGATAAGAGGCAGCTTGCCAGTAGGAAACCAGCCTATCATAAGTCTTTTGGCCCCAAGAGTGGAGGGAAGAAAAAGAGCTGCATTATCTTGGGTACCAGGATATACAATCTATATTTGAGAACCAAGCTCCTATTCCTTAGATATATAACCAGGAGTTGTAAAATAGTATCTGAGAATAGAATTTTGTGAGTACAATACGTGTTTTAAATAGCTTATTTTTATAACAGCCTATTTTTATTTTTATTTTTTGGCTGGCCATTTACTCTTCCTGCACATTTGGCTTACCAGTGAACAAAAATAACAGAAATGAACATGCAATTCTATCCAACTTATATGGCTATCATTTGAAATGCTGATAGTAATAGTTTATTTGGGCATATTTACTATATTTTCCTCTGTGTCTGGCTTGGAAATACTATATCTTTCTCACTTCTAGTAAGTTTACATTCATTTGTGGTAAGTTTGTCTAAGGTGAAATTTTTTTAATTGGGATGTAACCTACTCTGGAAACAGGGATTCCATAAATTCCATGAATTTTTCTGTACAAAATTTAGATTGATTTATATGCAGGGTAAATAATTCATCTCACTTAGTGCTTCTCAAAGCAAGGTCCCAGACCGGTAGCATCAACATCACCTTGGAACTTGTTAGAAATGCCAATGTAAATTCTCAAGTTCTAGCCTGACCTACTAAATCAGAAATTCTGGGGGTAGGGCTTGCAATCTGTGTTTTAATAAGCTCTTCAAGAGATTCAGATGCACACTAAAGATTGAGAACCATTATTCTAGCTCTTCTAATGGCAATTAAAATAATTGTAGAGTCAGAAATGACCATCTTAATAAAAATAAAACTTAAAATGAATATTCTTCTAGTTTTCAGTTTAAATCATATCCATCATCAAGTTTTTATCAGATGCTCATTTTTGAGTTTTCTATTGGAGTAGATCCCAATAAACAAAATATGAAATAATGGATGCTAAATGCTACATTAATAGGATTATTTATATTAAAATCTTTCTTTTAATATTTTAGTGAGATTTTATTTTTGTAGGTTCATCCATATAAAACTCACTTCACAGTAGCTGAAAAAGGAAGTTTTCCAAAGATTATCATCTATGAATATCCTTCTCTGAGGCCCTACAGAATCCTTCGAGGTGAGTCAAAAAGAATCTTTAAGATATTCCATGTTCAAGGTTAACAACATTCTGAAGAAGATATGACATTATTGAATCAGTCAGAATTCTCCAGAGAAACAGAGCTAGTGGAAGATAGAAAAGAAATTTATTTAATGGAATTGGCTTATGCAATTGTGGGGGCTAGCAAGTATGAACTTTGTAGGGCAGGCTGACAGGGTGGAAATTCTTGAGAAGGAGTTGAGGCTGTAGTCTTTAGGCAGAATTTCTTCTTTCTCAAGGAAACCTCAGTTTTAGTTTTAAGGCCTTTCAACTGATTGGACGAGGCCCACCTAGATGCATCAAAGATAATCTCCCTTACTTAAAGTCGACTGACTGTAGATGTTAACCACATCCACAAAATACTTTCATAGCAACATCTAGATTAGTGTTTAATTGAATAATTGGGTGCTATAGTGTAGCCAAATTGACACATAAAATTAACCATCATAATTATCTTACAATTCTGTTTTTCGTGTAATTAATTTCAGTAGTCAAGTTTTATTTTTGGAGTTTTTCAGTGGCAGATTTTAAATTGTAGATTGATTTCTCTCTGCTATCTAACTTGCTTTTGTATTTCTCCCCCACTTCATAAAACGGAATGTTCTCAAAGTGGTTTTCACATGCAAAATGTGATTTTAACACTTCTTCACCCTCCCCCTTCATATGGTGTAATTCATTCTAAAACCAAGAGTGATGAATGATTTTGGAATTGTTCCTATAGGGAATTCTTGGCATTCTTACACTAACACATATCACCAAGGGCTGTCTCCCTCTCTGTTTTATTTTTATGAGACATTTTTGAAAATGAAATAAATGTGCCCTTCTTTATTAGACTCCTATTCATCTTTCCAGATGGGACTGAGAAGGCATATGCTTACGTGGACTTTAACAACAATGGGACCTTGCTGGCCTCTGTTGGTAGTAACCCTGATCACACACTGACCATCTGGAACTGGAAAGAAGAGCAACCCATACTGAGGACAAAAGCTTTTTCTCAGGAAGTTTTTAAGGTTACTTTCAATCCTGAAGATGAAGAGCAGCTTACTACATCCGGATCAGGCCACATCAAGTAGGTCAGGTGACCAACAGAGGTGCTCGTAGATATTGTAAGACTATTTTCTAAGACTATCTAAGAGCTGGGGACATTTTTGCTGTTGTTGTTAACATTAGGATCATTTAAAAACATGTTATTTTTTAAAACTAACCACCAGTGCGCCTTTTCTAATCACATATGTGGGATTTTATTTTCAAAGACAGCATAGATAAAAGAAAAACTTTTAAATTTAGCCTGCTGCCTTCTCGTAGGCTTTTCTTCCTAAAAGAGTTTACATAGTGTCTTAATAACTAACATTGGCATGGTTTTTCCAAATTCATATCGAGCTTTCACTTCTACTATTAAATTTCTTGTTTGTGGCAACTCAGTCTTCATCTGTAAAACAAGAATGATCACAGTGTCATTCCTGACAAGAAGCACTCAGCGCTAAACGGCAGAGCCTGCTCTTGATCTCAGGGCTCACTCCAGGTTCCGTGCTCTTTTCACTGTGTCACACCCTGGTCTGTTTCAAGGATGGAGTGATTTTGTCATTCTCCAGCATTGCTCCACCTTGTCTCATGCATTTGTTTAACAACCTTCTACCACCACCACCACTCCAGAGCTGCCCATAATTGGATTCCCAGTGTTTCCCCTTTTTTTTCTTTTTTGAGACAGAGTCTTGCTCTGTCACCCAGGCTGGAGGGCAGTGGTATGATCATAGCTCACTGCAGCCTCAAACTCCTGGGCTCAAGTGATCCTTCTACCTCGGCCTCCTGAGTAAGCTAGGACTACAGACACATGCTACCAGACCCGGCTGATTTTTAAGGTTGTTTTTTTTTTTTTGGTAGAGATAGGGGTCTTGCTACGTTGCCCAGGCTGGTCTTGAACACCTGGCATCAAGCAATCCTCCTGCCTCAGCCTCCCAAAGCAGTGGGATTACTAGTGTGAGCCACTGCGCCCAGCCCCCAGTGTCTCTTTAAGAGAAAGACATTTTATCTATCCTAAATTCTTCTTGTACCAATTTATATCTGGTCTTTTTATTATTCGTTCATTAGTAATGCAGAATAATTGAGCAGATTTTTAATTCTAATTTGGAGGGAATTCTCAAGTAGCCCTCTGCTAGCTATAAGCTAAAAATTACCAATTCCTTACTTTTTCCTGTTATTTAGTAATATGTGTATGTTCTATTCACTATATCTTTGGGGAAAAACAGACATTGAACAATTAATTTCACATGTGAAGTGCTATAAAGAAAACCAGAGTATATGAAAACATATCATCAGAGGACCTACCATACCTTTGGAGAAGGATGTTGGTTGTCTAGGCTTTTGGCTTCATATTATTGGTTTGTTGATACCGTCTATTATCTATTTTCTATCTAGTTGGATAGGCCAAATTCTTTTTCTATGTGGTCTTCATCATTCTGATTGTTCATTTGTTTAGACTATTAATAAGAAAGTGTTAGTAATAACTAATATTTGTTTATTGCTTTTATGTGCTAGGTACTTTTCTAAGAGTTTTTCGATTTTATGAGGTGGGTGTTACTAATATTTTCATTTTATGCCTGAGAAAACGAAGGCACAGTGTGATCAAGAAAATCACTCAAAGTCACACAGCTAGTAAATTAGAATTTTGGGAGGAAACTTTTATATCCTCTAAAACAATACTGTGTAATATAACTTTCTGCCAGG
This sequence comes from Daubentonia madagascariensis, assembly GCA_023783475.1. NCBI lineage: Eukaryota > Metazoa > Chordata > Mammalia > Primates > Daubentoniidae > Daubentonia > Daubentonia madagascariensis. Next base: position 11,351,224 of record JAKFHU010001631.1, on the reverse strand, counting down.
TTGGGAATGTTCTGTGCTGTCCAATACAATAGCCACATGTAGTTATTGAGCACTTGAAGTTAGCTAGTCTGACTGAAACACTGAATTTTAAATTTTATTTAATATTAATTAATTCAAATCTAAATTTAAATAGTTCCATGTGGCTGGTAGCTACTGCATCTGACAGCACAGCTCTTAAATATAAGCTCCATGAAGGCAGATAATTTTATTTTTTTGTCTATTTTGCTCGTTGCTGAATTAATATTGCCTAGCACTTTGCCTGACAGGTAGTAGATACTTAATACATGTTAATCAGATGAACAAATGAATGAAATAATATATATGACTATGAAATATGTAAATGTGTGGGTCATATTAAAATAAAAATAAATAAAACTTCTCTGAGATCCATTTGGTCTCTTGTTCGTTTGCAGGTTCTGGGAAATGGCTTTTACATTTACTGGTCTCAAGCTGCAGGGATCACTAGGACGATTTGGCAAAACAGCCACTAGTGATATAGAAGGCTACATGGAGCTCCCGGATGGGAAGGTGAGTACAACCACTATTCTACAATAATAAAATTGTGTTTTTAAATGTGTATGTGAAAACATATTACATTCTAAAAAGCTCTGCCAATATCAATAATAACAGATATTATAATTGTAAATGTAATGAACATTTAATTTTACTTCTTCAGGTTATCAATTGTAATTAAAATATTTCCCTGAAATTGTCATAGTCCATATGTACATACTATTTTCTGTTTTCTTTTTATTAAATATTATAAATATTAATTAATATTTTATTAAATATTACACACATATATAAAGTATGTGAGCATTTTTATATATTACATAGTGACATACTACTTGTCACTGTTAATTATGTCACAGAGTTGTAACATTTATATAACTTTTTCCCCTGTTTTTTCTTTGCCGTGATGCTCCATGATGTTTACTGGGTCAAAGGTTACATACAGTGTGTGATTTTTGTTTTTATTGTCAGATGATTATTCAGGTATTTTGAACCACTTAACAGTGGCATCTACAACACTGCAACTTTAATCTGTTGTTAGCTTATTCTTTAATATTGTTCGTTTATTTCCTCTCTTCCTCTTGCAAAATTTATAGGCATATTGCCTGAAATGATAGTTAATTTGAATCAGTTCCCCATTAATATGTTATTTGGTTTCCTATGAAGATAAGTTATATAGTATTATTTATGAGCATCTCAGTTAAAAGTAAATGCCCACATACAAATATTACTCTAACTTTAAGGAACCAAGTGGTCTAATCATCTACCTGATGAAATATTCTCAATTCAAACACACGGTATATAGGAGGAAATAAAAAGCCTTAGATGCTGGCTAAACTATATATCCAAAGCTGTAAGATGATCTTAAAGCATTCTAGCTTCAAATTCTGAATATGATAAGGATTAAGCTAAGATAAATATCAGTACAATGTTTGTTAAAAACATAATATGAGTTATATCTTTAAAAGGTTCAGTAGAGTTTGCATGGATGTAGGGGAGAAAGAAGGCATTTTAAATTATAGAGCCACAAAAGGAAATGTTTAGAATTAGGAATAAATTTTAGATTTTTAGAGGGCAGATTGGAATAAAACATTTATGTTGGCAAAGAGTGGGAAAATTTTGGTTGAGAAATACCATACGGTCCTAGTACACAAGGAGTGTAAGAGCCAGGAAGAACTATTGTATATTGGAAGACTAGAATTGCAAATCAAAGAAGTAATAGATAAATTTGGCCATAAAACGCCAGGTGGATTAGAGGAAGGGAAATCTGGAGTCAAGGAGATGAGCTAGAAAGGAAGCTGTTGCTATCATCTAAAAAGAGATGATGAGGGCCTAGATGTCTCAGGACAAATGGAAAAGAAAAGCTAGCTATGAGTGACATTTCAGAAAGGAACGTCACGTAGGTTTTGGTCACTATTGGTGGCTTTAGTCATTGGACAGAAGTAGGCTAGGGCTTAAAAACAGGTAGTAATAGGTAAAATAGATAGGGTAGGTAAAAATAGACAGACACATGAGGTAGACAGACGGAGTAAAGTTATCAGTTACTCTAGATGAGAGGGATTGGAAATGCAGAACCCTGGAGCAGGCAGGCAAAAATTGGATCAGAGTGTCCCAAAGTGCATTTTGTGGAACATAGGTCTGCACAGAAGCTCCATGAAAATAAGACTTTCCTAGTCAAATTCCTTTGTATCTAGAAATCCCTCCTGGTGATTCCCAGCGAATACTTCTAATAAAAGTTTCCAGGGGTCCTAGAGAAAACAAACTTGTTTGACTTTGTTTATCCTAGCATCTACCTTCTGAGGTAGTATAGTCAAGAACAGGAATTTTTGAATCACGGTACCCAGATTCGAATCCTGACTTCTCGGGGCAATTTTGGGCAAGTTATTTAACTGTTTTGTGCTTCAGTTTTCTCCTCTGTAATATAGGGATAATAATAGTCAAGACTACCATTGGTCCATATGGTTCCTTTGTAGGAATGAGAAAAAGCTGTTTCTTCTGGGAAAATAAAGTATTCAACATGCACAACTGTACATAGTGTCCCTCATAAATGTGCTTAGTTGATACGGTTTTTAGCATTAAATAACAATATATATAAAGTGCTCAAGCAGTGCTTGGCACAGAGTCAACACTCAATGAATATTATGTATTATGTGATACTTGTTAAACATCCTAGGAACTAATGTTTGGTGGTATGCACTCTGGGAAATCCTGGATTAAATAGATTGATTTGAGGTGGTTCCAGATGACTATCCTTGTTTGAAATTGGATATTGTTATGCTATAATCTGCTCAATTGAGTAATAGCCTCACAATTTATCTGTCATCTTCTAAAATTTGATAGTATCACACTTAAAAAGTAGAATCTCATCTGTCAAGAACTTTAAGCATGTCTCTAATTTTTGACCCATTAATTCCTCTTCTGAATTATGACTTTAAGAGATATACAGAGAAATCTGTTATATACATACATGAAAAATTACCAGCAACACACAACCTAATCACAATGATGTAAAATTGTACATAATGCTAGAAAAAAATACATCAAAGCATTATTAGTGGTTGTGTCTGGGGTTGCAGGTTTTCATTTCTGTATTTTCTTATTTTTGCATATTCAATTTTTTAATTTTCATGACCAAGAAAAATAATCTTTAAAAAATAGTTTTCACCTACTATTTGTGGCATGAATATATACATACTTCTGTTTTAACGTGCATGCCTTTCTTTCTGTACACCTGCCAGGTGCTCTCAGGATCGGAATGGGGCAACATGCTGCTCTGGGAAGGTGGTCTTATCAAAGTGGAGCTCTGTCGAGCTGGGAACAAGTCTTGTCACCATGGTGCCATCAACCAGATAATGCTGGATGAGGGTGAAGTTATTACTGTTGGGTCAGATGGATGTGTTAGGGTAAGTTTTCTTGATGTTTGGACAGTAGCACCTATGTCTAAGACTTGCAAATTATCCAAGTGGTTTTATCTGGTTTTTATTTTACACTAAGGTCATTTTATGAAGGAGATCAGTGATTATTTACTCCCAAGACCAACTCATTAAAATAATCCTTCTTTTATCATAAATATTTGTATTCTTGTCAAAATTAATTTACTACATCTTAGCACTGAAACTTTCTGAGAGGACCTCTTGTTATTTTGATTCTGTTGTTGAAATAATAGCTTCAAGAAATGAAAACCCATGTTAGCACGAGATGAATAGTGGACCCACATGTCTTTCCAAAATGCTTGGTACAAATGGGTCATTTTCTAGGAACAAAAGTGTCAAACATTTGTTAGTTATTTTTTCCTGAGGTTACCAATTAGAAATACACGCAGAGGTGAGCTAATTGGGTTTGCCTATGGATGCTCCCCTCTTACGCTGGGAAACTCACCTGCTTTTACATGTGGACACTCTCCTGCCCAAAACCTTGGCTAAGCTGGAACACTTCCAGCGTCTAAGTCCCCTTGGTTGCTGTTCTGTCACCCACTCTGCCTGGCACCTTGTGTGAATGTGTATTCCGCTGTCGCAGGCTGACCTGTAGTCTTGTGATTTGCTCTGTAGAGCCCTTGGTAGATTTCTACTGGGGCCTTTCATAAGAAAGTGGTGGTGTTCTCTTGACATTCTTTAAGAAGTATTATCAGAAATAAGATAGTAGTTTTTAATAGTCTGATCACTCTGTTGACACCTATTGAGCTTACTATGTCTAATATATTGTTTAAGCCATATCTCCCACAGTGGGTCCTCTTACCATTGGCTTTTTGAACCCAAGTATAGGTTTTTGCACTTACAATGTTAAATTTAGTCTTTAGTTAGATTTCATGCATTGCTGAGATCTTTTATGTCCTTTATTTTGTCATATAATATATTCACTACCCCTCCAAGTTATGTGTCACCCCAAAATATCCCAATACCAAGTGGGAGAAAACTTGAAGAGAAAAGAAGTTAAATATTTCACAGAGGATCCCTTCATGGACACCACTAATTTCTAAGCTTGCTTCCCTTTTCAAAGTGCACCCTCGTCTTTTCAGTCCTTCACGTTGTAAGTTTCTACCTCTCACCCTTTAGGAAAATCCTCCCCCAACTTCTAGGGATTAGTCTGATCCTACGATCTGGCCCTCTCCCTGCTACCAGGCTAACCCATGGGACGGCAACAGTCTCCTGGGAGTTACTTTCCCAAAGTCTGAGTTATTCAGTCTCCCTAAGATAATATGGCAGGGCATGTCAACAGAACTGTCCAGGGTGGCTTTGGCACTTCACAGGGGAAGTCTTTCTGAGTCTTGGTGAGGTGAAACTGAGTTCCCTCATTCTTCCTGTAGTGTTCTAGACTCCTCTCCCAAGGAATAACAATCTTTATCTGAGTTAGTAAGGTACAAATTGATATTAAGTAAGAGAAACATTTTCTAATGGAGACATTATCTACATCTATTTTTTTTCTGCTTATAATGAAGATAGTGCTTGAATCATTAATAAAAAATGTATATTTCCCCTTTCCAGGGGCCTACTGGTGTATAGAAAACAAGGCTCCTCATACTGTCTTGCTGAACAACTGAACCGTTTACTCCATTATGGCCATATGAAGAAAGACCTAACAGAAACCTTAAAATAAAGTTTATTTTGGGCAAACTAATATTCTTACACAAGGCTGTACTTTCTCACTAATCTCTATAAATACAAAGGAAACTATAATACTTTATTATGTCCCAGTTCAGAGTAAAAAATTCCAGGGCTTGGGATTGTACTTTGTTCTAACTGTACCTACTCATTATTAATTTTAATGAAACAAGAAGAAATGACTTTAAAAAAATATCAGGGCCTTTTCTGGCTTAAAAAATAAATATTCAGAAACTTCTGATTGATTAAAGTTTTTTTTATTAATTTTACAAGATATGGGATTTTGAGACAATAGACACTGCTGATGTTGTAGATGAGACTGGATTGTTACAGATCGAGCCTATTAATGAACTTCATGTAGACAAGAATGTCAAACTCTTCTCTATGATAAAAATGAATGAAACTGGAAGTAACTTTTGGTTGGCTCAGGTATGCTACATTCTTTTCTCTTGGTTCCTTCAAGTTACTTGGACATAAAATTACAATAGTAGTATAATTGATTGTCTGGGCTGAAAGTCCATTTGACTACACTTATTATGAGATTGCTTTGCTTATTGTATGGTTGCATTCTAAAATATATAGAGGTTGCTTTTATTAAATTTTAATCACACTCTAAAATAGATGTAAGCTTTTGATATTGCTTATCCTTACTTTAATAAATCATAGGAAGAATTTTTTTTAACTTAATGAAAGTTCAAAATGATAAAACAAAATACTATAAGGTTTTTATTTTTTAGGATGCCAATGGAGCCATATGGAAACTTGACCTTAGTTTTTCAAATATTGTAAGTTACCTATTATTCTTATTTTTTCTTTACTTTTATAGTAAAAACCTCTGTTCTTATTTAAAGGATACTTTATCTTTCTTCATGTTTGATCATTGTTCCCATCAAAAACTTGCTCAACATATGCTAATCCTGAGAATTCGCTCTCTTTTATGATTTTACATTAAAAAAGATGTATCTCGTAGCAAAACTTACAAGTGGCAATGACAATGCCTATCATTATACAATGCTTTACAGTTTTCATAAATATATGGAATTTTCATTTTACTATCTCATGTGATTCTCGCTGCTACCCTGTTTAGTAGGCAGGCAGCTGTCATCATCTTATTTTACAGATGAAGAAATGGAAACTGGTATTTGAGGTGACTTGTGCAGAATCACATAGCCATTAAGTTCAAAGCCAGGACTCCATCTGGTTCTCCTGATTCCAAAGTCCATATTCTTTCTAACCTTTTATGCTTTTTCTTATTTTTATTCAAATAAAATTGCACATGTGTTATAGGGTTCTATTTGCATTTTTAAAAACTTGACCTTAATTCTATGTTACCCTGTCTTTGAGATCTAGTAAGCTGTCTGTCTGTTCTCAGACCCAGGATCCAGAATGCCTCTTCTCCTTCCATTCTGGAGCTATTGAAGCTTTAGCTGTTTCTCCTGTCACTTATCTCATGGCCACCACTGCCTTGGACTGTAAGTAGGAACTCAATGAAAATATATCTGGCCTTGTTTTGTTTTCAGTATGATTTTTATATGTGTTTAAAAGCATTTGAGGGTTTTTCCAAAAAAGAAGCCTCTTGAATGCAAGTGAGGTGAGTTGTTGCAGAGTGGAGAGGGCACAAAATGCAGCAGCCGTGGTTATTGTGAGAGATTAAAATAAGGACACAATCTGTCAGTTGTTCATGAAAATGCTATTCATTTTTATATTATCCACATTTCTGCTTTTCCTGTTCTTTCTATCTCCTTTCTTCCTTCTTGATTTATGGCAAATCTATATGGACTATGCAAGGTGAAATTGATCCACCAGTTAATCATCAGTTCTCTTCTTTATTATTGATGTTTACGAATTATCTGTTTAAGGTTGTATGTGGACATTTTTGAATAAAGAAAGGCTATTGGATTATCAACTGATTTAGTTATTTATGAAATTTCTTATAATACTCAATATGTAAAAAGTAAGCCAAGATTATTTTAAAAGATATTATATATATAATCTTTTTTCTTCTAAAACTGTCTTTCTATAGGCTCTGTTCGAATTTATGATTTTGCTAGCCAAACTCCTTTGGCTCAGATGAAATTCAAACAAGGAGGTACTGCCCTTGCTTGGGTACCCCAATTGGTAAGTTTGTTGTTATAATGAACTGCAAGAATCTATTGGTAAATATGGCATATCAACACTATTTCTTGGACATTATAGATATTTTCTGACTTGGAATTTTAGAGAAGAATAAAAATTCTGAGTTAGTTTATTTCACTTAGAATATGATAGAAATCATATCATGACTATTGTTATGGGCTTGGTCCTGTTTTTAATGAAAATTTTATTTTATGCCACCTGCAGATTAGGAGTAATTACCCAACAGAAGTTTATGTATTATATCTATCCTCTATCTACCTGTCTCCAATTTCATTCATCCTACTAATATTTCCAGAGTGCCTACAATGTGCCAGGCCTTGTTCTAGACTCTGGGAATATAGCAGTGAACAAAAAGACAAAAATACTTGCCCTCATGGACCTTACGCGTTAGTGGGAGGGAGGCAGAGACAGTAAACAAATGAATATGTGTTACATTAGGTAATGATAAGAGCTATAGAAAAAAATTAGGTGGGGATAGGAAGTTGTTCTAGTTGTCTATTGTGTGATAAACTATTCTAAAACGTAGTGGCATAAAACAGCAATCATTTTATTTTGTTCAAATACTCTTTGGACTGGGAATTCAGGTGATAGTAGGAATGGATTGTCTCTGTTTCAGAGTGTCTGAGGTCTCAGCTGGGAAGACTTGAATGGTTGGGGCCTGGAATATCCATGGCTTCTTGATCACAAGGCTAGCACCTGGGTTGGATGACTTGAAGGCTGGGCTAAGCTGGGACTGTCAACAGGAGTGTTTACCTAATGGCCTCTCCATGTGGCTTGGGCTTCAACACGGCATGGCAGCCTCAGGATTCACATACTTCTTACCTGGTGGCTCAGGGCTCCAAGATCTAGTGTTCCAACAAACAAGGCAGAGGCTAAGGGCCTTTCCTGGCCTAGCCTCAGAGGTCAAAATATCACTTCTGCCATACTCAATTGGGTGAAGCAGTCACACAGTCACAGGCCCCACCCAGATTCAAGAGGAGAGGGCTTAAACTCCATCTCACCATGGGAGGCATGTCAAAGAATTTGCAGCCGGGTTTTTTAAATGCCATGGGAGTATTTTGGAGAGTGTGTGATCTTTGCTGTTTTGAGCTGAAATCAAGAAAATATTCCAGGTCAAAACCAGATGTGGATATAACTGTAATGAAGGGGAATTTTCATGATCAGGGATCAAGACCAGAAGGAGAACTTAGGCCAGTGAAAAAAGCCAGCCCCATGCTGAGGCTAGAAAACTAGAAATGATGGAGAATTTGGACTAGCAGACCTGGCTCACTCTTTATCCTAATCTATTTACACTCTTAACTGAAGTCTTTAAAATATAGCCTATGTAATTAAATCATTTATTCAGATGGTTTTATGATATCCATAAAATGTTTCCTTTTTTAGCCTATATCTAAGTAATGATCATTTGGATATTATGGTAAAGTTGAAATGTCCCTTCTCCATACCTCCTTGCTTTTCTGGAAGACTCTCTACATTAGTATTTATGACTCAGCTCAGGTCAAACATCATCTCTGCACAGCGCTCTGTGAACCCACCTTCAAGTAGAGTTAGGTCCTCCTTCCTTTGTGATTTTTCCCCTTAGGGCTGTGCATGTATCTCGTATAGCACTTAGCAGGGCATATTAAGATTATTTGCTTTATTGTCTATCTTTCCCACTAGACTGTATGTTCTTCATGGTGACAACCATACCATAATATTGCACCTGCAGTGCCTCTGTAGTTACTGGTACATTTAGACGCTTAGTAAATATTTGTTGAATAAACAACATTCAACTGGAGTTGAATGGAGTACAGTTTTTTTATTCTCAAGATTCTCATTATTGCCTGGCCTCAGGGATGGTCACTCTGCTCTGAAGGATGCCTGAGCTCATGCCCTTCTCCTGTATGTCTGACAGTAGTTAGTACGTTCAAACATTGCTAGATTTATATCTCTAGCTTAGACTTCTCCTCTAAGCTGCAGGAGATATGTCATCTCCATTTTGTGATCTCAAGGGGACCTCAAACTCAACATGTCCAACTCGCTAAATCAACAATAGCAACAACAAACTACACACATCTGGCTGTCTTCCAGTGTTTTCTGTCTCAGTAAATTCCGTTATCAGTCATCCTTGACATCTCCCTCTGCCTCATCACCCATATCCAGGCATCATCAAAGAGGGCCATTATACCTCTCCCTAAAATATGTCCGTATCCCTCATCTCCACTGCATTACCTGAGACCAAGTGGTCACAATAGTTCTCCTAAAGTGTGGCAGCCATCTCTTAAAAGGTCTTCCAAAAGGTCTCCCTGCATCCTATCTAGACCATCTGAGATCTGTTTTCCATATTGCAACTAGGATGACATTTTTGAAATAGAAAATCTGACCATGTCAACCCCAGCCCCTGCAACCCCCAACTAAAAACGCTTTGATGGTTTCCCACTTCTCTTGGGACGAAGACTATCCTTAACATGCCCCGTAAGCCATTTTGTGATCTGGTGCCTGCCTCTCATCCTTTCCTGCCTCTGTGGAAGCATTGCCCCCTCACTCTAGTCTGCTCTAGCCAGACTATAACTTTGTCTTGAGGTATGTTCTTTACTGCCACAGGACCTTTGCACAAGCTATATCCTGTCCCAGGAGTGCTTGTTCTACCTTCCTGTACCTAGTGAATTCCTGAGCATCCTTCTGGTATCAGCTCCCCCATCTCTTCTTTAGGGAAACCCTCAGTCTCAGTCAACTTTCTTTGTTATTTGCTCTCACAGAATAGGTTTCTTTCCTTTAGCATTTATTTCAGTTCATAATTTCATACTCATTTTTGTATTGATTAAGGTCTGTCCCCTCCGCTAGACCATAAACTCTGTGAAACCAGGCACTGAGTCTGTTTATGTTCACCACTGAGTTGCTGGTGATAGGTGATAGTAGGAGGTAGGCAGACACTCTGCTAGTGTTTGCTCATTGAGTGTTTGTATTGCCATTGCTTACCCTTCATGTGGTCATTAGTGATAAAAAAAAAACTCTCCTGGAATAGATAGAGGTTACAAGAAAGTGGCATAAAGAATTGCCAATGGGCAGCCAACGTTAAATTACCGTAAGTCTAAATAAAATATGGTTATCTGTTATATAGTAAAACTTTCTTAATCAATTAATTTCAGATCCCTTGCATTTAATTTTTTCCAAGGTAAGCTACACTGGAGCACAAATTAGTGTAGGATTTGAAGATGGAGTTGTTCGGATTCTTGAAATTTATGATCCAAAAGGGCTCACAATTTTTGCAGGACGGAAGAAAATTTTGGATGCGGATCTTCAATTGAAACATGTTTTCAAACCCCATACTGCTTCTGTCACTGCTTTAGCTTATGAACATGATGGGGAAATTCTAGCCACAGGGGTAAGCAGTAGGTCTCCTTTCTTTTCTTATTGAAATTTCATAATTAACCTTGTCTTATAAATGTGCCTACTTGATAGTACCTTATTAACTGAAATGCATTTTCTAAGAATATATTTATATTTTGCTTTCTTTGTATTCATATTCTTTCAGTGTGGTCTGTGTATAACATTTAAAAATATTCTTACAAATTGAGTTCTAATGCTTATTTTGAATGAATAGAAAATTTCCACTGGGGATCATGCTAGATGTATTATTTATAATTAGCATTTTATTGAGCATGGATATGTTCTTTTGCAGAATTGCCATAAGTGAAGAGAATAAATGTGTAAATTCTTTATGCATTAATAGGTGAGCATATGCATGGTAGAATTTTTGTGAATTAACGTTGTATACAAGTATGGTGATAACATTTTCAGAACTGCATACTGGAACACATGGCTTGTCAGGTGTTCTCATGGGGAAAATAAAGCAAATATTTGAAATAAGAATAACCCGGGATATATGACCATTGTAGATATAAGTATATGGTGGACATACTGTATACTGTTAAATGCTTTTTTGTGATCTGTGGACTAGATTTCACAGTAATATATATTTGGTGAGTGTGTCTCTTTTTTCTTAGAGTAAAGATCACACTGTCTTCTTCTTTGAAGTGGAAAAGGATTATAAGCCAATTGGTTATATTAATACTCCTGGGCCTGTTTGCCAGTTAATGTGGTCTGCGATCTCTCATGTAAGTAGTTATTAATTGTCTTCATGTTTAAATCTCAACTACTATGTAGTGAAGTGACCTTGTAGATAGCGACTAGCAGGTGGAACTATTAGCCCCACCCCTGGGTCCTGCAGTGGGGGGCCAGGGATGCAGCAACAGAAAGCTCAGCTGGCTGCTACTTGGCTTGGTCAGTCAAGCATCACTTAGGTAGGAGCCCCACACTCTCTCCTCACCGCCTCCTTTCTCTTCCATGCTTTAATTAGTTGGCCATGATCCCCTGTCAAAATGTAGGTTTATATATCAGGCTTTGCTTCAACAATGATGACTTTTGGCCAGAAACACAGCATGTCAAAATGCTTTGACCTGAATCAGTCACTCTGATAATCAGAAGCTCAATACCAAGGTCTGAATGTACTTTTCCTCATCTTTATCTCTATTTCTCCTCTGCCCCCAATCCACCTTTATTTTCTCTTCTGATCTTCCATTGCTTCTTTCCTAATGATTAGTAATTCAGTATTTATTACTAATCTCACTTAATATCTCTAATTTTACTAACTGTCAGCACAGGATAGTTCAGTCATACAAATATTGATTGACCGTCTAAACCAAGTGCTATATTAGGTGCCAGGGTCATAATTCTGTTGAACTGCATAGAAGTGCCATCAGTATTATTGAGGTAACATTTGTATTCCGCTTTAAGCTTTTCTAAAGAAAGGGCTATAAAAATATATTAGTATTATCTAGAAAGAAATGCTTTTTAAAATTTATCGACAAATACTCATTGTCTTCATAGCCACTGTGGTGGATTCAATAAACAGTACAAAACAGTCTGTGTTCTCAAGGAGAAAAAAATACATATGTTAGAAAAGTTAAATAATGCTGTCACTGAACAATAAAAAGTTTCACAAGGGAATTAGTTGCTAAAATATCAGTGGTACACACAACATATGTTGTGAATTTGGAGCAGGGAACTATCAAGAAAGGAAGAAGTTTAAAATAAGTTATTATTTTGTATTATCATACCTTAATTTTGAAGAATTAGTAGGATGTAGGCAGGTGGACAGGAGGTGGGTAGAGGTGGTTAGGGGAAGGGAATGACAGCTGCAAAAGAAGCTCTGTGAGAAAGCATGAATGTTTACATCACAAGATATAATATTATGTGCATCCTTCAGTCATTTCCCTAGACACAAAGTCAAAAAACAAATCAACATTTGCCAAGGGTTAGGAATGGTGGGTGGGAGGGGAGTGAGTGTGACTACAAAGAGGTAGCTTGAAGGAGATCTTTGTGGCAATGGGATGGATTTTTAATCTCCATTGCCATGATGGTTACATGAATCTACACATATGAAAAAATGATGTAGAACTCTGCACACATTCTATACCCATGTCAACTTCCTGGTTTTAGTATAGTCGCATAAGATGTAACCAGTAGTAGAGACTGGGTGAAAGGCACATGATAACTCTCTGTACTAGCTATCTTTTCAACTTCCTGTCAATCTATAATTATTTCAAAATAAGTTTAAAAAATTAAAAGTAGGTATTTTAGTTCACTTGTGTTGCTGTAAAGGAATACCTGAGGCTAGGTAATTTATAAAGAAAAGAGGTTTATTTGGCTCTAGACGAAGGATGGTGCCAGCATCTGTATCTGCTAAGGCCTTCAGGCTGCTTCCACTTATGGTAGAAGGTGAAGCAGAGCCGGCATTTACAGAGATCACACGGTGAGAAAGGAAGCAAGAGAGAGAGGGGAAAGGTGCCAGGCTCTTTTTAACAACCAGCTCTTGCAGAAACTAATAGAGTGAGAACTCACCATCTGCTACCAATCCCCACTAGAGGGCATTAATCTATTCATGAGGGATTTTCCTCCATGACTCAAACACCTGTCACTAGGCCCCATCTCCAACACTGGGGATAAAATTTCAGCATGAGATTTGGAGGGGACAAACATATAAACTATAGCAGTGGCATATAAGACCAAAAAACCCAGCATAATTTAAAAGTCATTTCAGGCAGTGCCGCCTGTTAGCACTTCTGTTTCTAAAATTTTTTGAGAATTATTACTAATGTGAAAGTAACTTACTCTGTGTAACTGATATGCCACAGACCTCAATTGTCCAAAAAGCAATAAGTCTTAGCCCCTGCCTGCTCAATTATCAGATCCCATACCTTCCTGAAAGCATTAAGCTTATGCCTTTTGTTCTGGGGTATTTCCAATAAGGGTGCATCCCATGGGTACAGAGAACCATTCTGCCTGCCATGGTCACTACTATGGATCACTTTGGTAGCAGTGTGGAGAAAATATAAGACAGCCAGATCACAGGCAGGTGGATCTATTGGGCAGCTGTGTTCCAGATAAGATACGACCAGAGTGTGAAAGACTGTGAAGATAAGAGATATTTAAAGGACAGGATTGACAGAACTCGGTGATTTTTTGGTTTTCTGGGGATAATTTTGTGGTGTCTAAATGGGTTTCATTACAGTTTCTCTAAGACATGTTCTTTCTCCTGCATTCTCCCTGTCACTAAAACCATAATCTTGAGAATTGTTCTAGTATTTTCCCTACCTCTAACCACCTTGTCCTTCAGTGGTTCTCCAGGCCCTACTGATTATGCATCTTAAATGTCTCTTGAATCTGCCCCCTCAATATCCTCTTTGTTCCTCACTGTCTCATGCATCATGCTTTTGAACTTGATCTTCACTGCCTAAAATGGCAAAACACAAAGAAGAAAGCACGAGATGAAAAGACAGACAAAAGACCTATGAGGAAATAGTGAACAAAATGGCAATATTAAATCCTTCCCTATCAATAATCACTTTAAATGTAAATGGATTAAACTCCCCAATCTAAAGTCATAGAGAAGCTGAATGAATAAAAAAACAAGACCCAACTTGGTTGAAAGTGAGGAGATGGAAAAAGATATTCCACGCATGTGGTAGCCACACATGAGCAGGGGTGGCTATATTTAAGACAAAATACACTTTAAGTAAAAAAACTGTGATAAGATATAAGAATGACATTATATAATGATAAAAGGGTCAACCACCAGGAAGATACAACAATTATAAATACATATTTACCGAGCAGAGCGCCTAAATATATAAAGCGAACATTGAGAGAAGTGAAGGGAGAAATAGACAATAATACAGTAATAGTAGGAGACTTCAATACCCCACTTTCAATAATGGATAAAACATATAGGCAGAAGACCAATAAAGAAACAGAGGACTTGAACAACACTACAGACCAATGGACCTAACAGATGTATTCAGAACATTCTACCAACAGCAGCAGAATATACATTCTTCTCAAGTGGAACTTTCTACAGGATAGATTGCGTGTTAGTGTTCTTACCACAATAAAATAAAATCTTAAAAAAAGAAATAAAATCATAAAATTAAAATAAAAAATCCTGTTCCTTTGATGCCCTTGTCATTCAACTAGTATATCACCTTTTCTCTTTATATTGTCATCTTCTGACCACCTGGTGGAGTGGTTGATCCTGTTTCTTTGTTAAAATTTTGAGAATATGGTTATCTTCCTCTTCATTCAAAGAGCAACAGTTATTCTGAATGATATTAACACCACATAATATAATTAATCAAACAGCATCAGACACTAAACTTCTCTACTCCCTCATCTCCCCTGATCTTTACAGCTCACCCACACACTTTCACAGCCACTCACTGGACGAATGTTACTGTGTTACATTTGCTAGGGCTTCCATGACAAAATACCACAGACTGGGTGGCTTAAACAACAGAAATTTGTTTTTTCACAATCTGGGGGCTCGAAGCCCGAGATCAAGGTGTTGGCAGGGTTAGTTTCTTTTGAGACCTCTCTGCTTGTCTTGCAGACAGATGTTTCTCACTGTATTCTCACATGGTCGTCCCTACGTCTGTGTTGTCTGTGCCATGATCTCTTTTTATAAAGACACCAGTCACACTGGATTAAGGACCCACCCTAACAACCCCATTTTAACTTAATTATCTCTTTAAAGGCCCTGTCCCCTAATGCAGTCACATTCTGAAGTACTGGGGGTTAGGACTTCAACTTATGAATTAGGGGTGGGGGTGGGGCACAATTCAGCCCACTAAAGTCTTATAAGAAGCCAACCTTAAAAGTCAGCTATTCAAGTAGCCCATTCTCTGACTTCAACCTTTCTCCCTTCCCAACCATTCCTTTGGCTACTCCATCTCCAGTAGTTCTCTGATGGCACAGAGACCTCTATTTCCTTCACCATTTGCTTTCTCTAACCCGTTAGTTCACTCTTTTCTTAACTTCCTTCCATATCCAGCTTAAATTTTGTGATTCTTCATTTTAGTGATGCCATGGACTGAATGTTTATGCCCCTGCTCCCCCAGTTAACATGTTGAAGCCTAAATCCCCAATGTGATAGTATTTGGAGGTGGGGCTTTCGAGAGGTAATTAGGTCACGATAGTAGAGCCCTTATGAATGGAATTAGTGCTCTTATAAGGGGGTGAAGAGATCAGAGCTTGTTCTCTCTGCCATGTGAGAAGACACTCAGAAGACCACCATCTACAGACTAGGAAGTGTGCCCTGACCAACAGTGGATCTGCCAGTGCCTTGATCTTGGACTTCCCAGCCTTCGGAACTGTGAGACATGAATTTCTGTTATTTAAGTCACCCAGTTGATGATATTCTGTTATAGCAGCCTGGAGTGCCTAAGACAAACAAGGATCAAGAGCATTCTTCCAATGCCCTGATCTCCCTTATCCCTCTCTTTCCTTCATATGCATCTAGCAAAAATCCATCCCTGAATGCCCACAACTAATTTATACCTGCCTACAGTGATCGGCCAGGGGCTGCTGGGGGTAGTTGTATGTCAAGGAAGATTATTAGCTCCTCCATAATTTAGTGATTCAAATGGCATTGACACAATCCGTGCGATGGTTCAGCAATCCTATGACATTGCTCTTACTGACTCCCTCTTTCATACACAATGACCATTTTAAAACTGCTCTTCTCCTCACAGTTTCAAGCCTCCCACTCCCACGCTCACTTTCGGCATCACTTACTTCGTAGAAGATCTAGGAGCCCTCAGGCAGGAGCTCCTTCGCTTCCCATTACCAAACAGAAAGTCCCATTTATCTCTGTACACACCTGCTCCTCCTCCCTCTTTTACAATAGAGAAGCTGTCTCCCTTCCTACTTAAGGTCAGTTCTGCCTCTTGTCCTTTTGTTTCTATTCCCTCCCTCTTTTTTCAATATGTCACCTTATTTCTCTTTCCTGTCATATAAATTTAACCCTACCTGTTTACTGGATTGTTTCCATCAGTATTTAAATATGTTTTTGTCTCTCCCACTTACAAAGAATAAATTCCTTGATCTCATATTCTCCTGTAGCTACTGCCCCATTTCTCTTAGAAGCTGACTTTCTCAAGAGGACTGACTATTCCCACACACTCCATGTCCTTACATATCACTCTCTCCTTTGTGTGCTCTTACCTGGCTTTTAGTCTCATCTTTCCACCAGATCAGCTCTTCTAAAAGCACCAATGATATCTACTTAATGTTTAGTTCTTATCTTTCTTGACCTCTTAGCATCATTTGACCCTGTTGACCTTTCCTTACTTGAAATACCATCTCCCTTTCGCTTTTCTGATACTATGCTTTCCTGGGTCTCTCGCCCACATCTTGTCATTCCTTGTCAGTCTCCTTCACCCAGCCACTGAGTGTTAAGTTTCCCTAAGGCTCTCCCAATCTCTTTTCTCATTCTGTTTTCTTACCCTAGGTGGTGCCATCCAAGACCACAATTCTCTTATAAGCCCAAATGTGCCATAGGACCTTTGCACATGGTGTTCCCTTGATATAGCATGCTCCTTCATACCCTCCCCTAACTCATTATGTAATTATAATTTACTCATCCTTCAGCTTGAAGCTCAGATACCGCCTTCTCAGAAAGCCTTATGCGATCTACTTGTTCTTGTGGCACCTCTGCAGCACTTTGGCAATTATAATTTACACAGTAAATTTATTTTTTCTGGTTTATAACCTTTTTGAACTATGCCTCTAAAAATTTGCCTAAATGTAAATGATATGTTTGATCTTTCTTTTTTAGCCTGAAAGCACTTTACTTATTATTTG
Organism: Daubentonia madagascariensis; assembly: GCA_023783475.1. Taxonomy (NCBI): domain Eukaryota; kingdom Metazoa; phylum Chordata; class Mammalia; order Primates; family Daubentoniidae; genus Daubentonia; species Daubentonia madagascariensis. The sequence continues at coordinate 11,333,798 of JAKFHU010001631.1, read as the reverse complement.
TGAGAATGGCTATGTTCTTGAAGCTCCACTTCCAACCATAAAGGAAGAGGATGACAACAATGTAGTCTCCTATGAAATCAAAGACATGTGCATAAAATGTTTCCATTTCTCAAGTATCAAATCTAATATTCTGGTATGGAATATTCTTGAAGCTTATCTTCTAATATTTTTCTTTCTTTAGAATATAAAATATCCTGTGTTAAATGCTGGGGAATAGAAAAAAGAATAAAACTTAGATCCTGACCTTAAGGAGTTAATCTGGTAGGCAAGCAGCTAACTATCAGAAAGCAGCAGTGAATAGATACTGAAATTAGAGTGCAAAGGAATTTTAGGGGTGTGCAGAGGGAAGGACAGATGACTGATGGAGAGGTGGGAGGAGGTCAAAGATGGCTGCATGGAAGTTACATTTAGGACTTAAAGAATAGGAAGAATTTTGAGAGGATGAAAATGGGGAGGATGGCAATAAAGGCTGGGAGAACGTCCTGAGGGAAGGCAGAGTTGTGAGAGTTTCAGTGTTTTCAGGAAATGAAGATTGGACTGGTGAAACAGAGGGGTTCAATTTGTGGAGGGGTTTAGCAAAAGCATGTGGCCAGTGCATGGGCCCCCTTAAATGCCAGCCAAGACATTTCAGTTTAGACCATTGGGATCCATTGGGAATTTTTGAGGAGGGGAGTAATGTGATGAGACCATATAATGAGAAAGATAATTCTGAGAGGGAAAAGATGGGCAGCATGAATGTCAGTGCTAGCGGCTTTTGCAATGGATGGTTGAAAGATGATGAGGGTCTGAATCACGGTATTACTAAAGTTGGAAAAATCTTTACTCATGGACTATTTTGGTTCACCTAACTCCTGTGTTGATAGCAATAGGCTCTGAGAGAAACGGTATTTAGTTTCTCTATTAGGAAAACGTGACCAAATAATTTCTATAAAACCAGCACCGATGAGGGTAAAACCAAAATGACAGTCATTCTGATGATTTGAAAGTTTTGATCGTAACATATCCTCACAGTGATAATTATTTTCAAATGTTATTATTCGTTGCATCAGAGCCATGAGTTTTTCTAGAACCCTATTTTCCTTCGACTTTCTTTGTCATCCCCAGTGGTGTAAATAAATGAATGTCACAGTTGTTTTTATATCTACTTGATGTATCTTTTAAAAGAGGTTAATAGAAATTGAAAAGAGAGAGCAACAAAAGAAGTTGAAGGAGAAGGAAAGGGAAGAAAGGAGGAAGATGCTACCAGAAGAGATGGGAGAAGATGGAGAAAAAGAATTCCTGGAGGAGGAGGCGGTGGAGGAAGAGGAGGAGGAGCCATTACCAGGAATCTTCATTCCACCAACCCCCTCTCCCATCCTCTGTGGGTTTTACTCTGAGCCAGGGAAGTTCTGGGTTTCTTTGGTAAGTGATAATGTAATAATTTTTACCTCAGCCCTGTTCCAATGTAGTTTGTAGTCATTCTTTGTCACTACATTCTTTCTAACCCTGATGTTAAGACTTCATTTATTAACTATTACTAATGTTGTGAGTTTTGATGAATGGATGTGTTACAGCTGTTGTTATATTATCTTAACATCTCTTCTATATGCCTACTTGTGCCGTTATCATTTTGACAATCGTAAATGTTCCAGGCAGGTCGATGGGGAGAAGGATCAAGTGTAGAAGGGCAAAGGGTGAAGGGGTTTTCCAGCTGAGATTGTTGTTTTTTAATTTTGAAAATAATAGCTTTCATGGCAGTACTATCCAGAGGACTTTTGCTTACGTCTCAATCTGCAACTGTGCTATGCTGTGTGGCCATATGGAAGTCTAGGAAGATAAGTGTTCTTAGATGGTCTCATTGCCACCCTGAACCTGAAGGAAGAAGGGAATATGGATATTAAAAATACAAGTACCAGGGACTGTCACAATGTGTTGGGAATACATCCTTCAATTATATACCTTCTACTCTTACCATGAAACATTTTATCAATCTATTGCAAAGCAAGATTTCCTTTGTTATAAATCTGTCACAATTTTCAGTTCCATCCACCAAAAAAAAAAAAATTTCTCATAGAAGTATATGTGGAAGATCATTACTAATTCATAACTGGTCCCAGGTCTCTGGCCAGGCCAGGACACTGACTAACCAAGGACTGTTGCAGTAAGGAGTGATGAGGGTTGACTCTTCCCCTCTTCAGCTTTTCCTAGAAATATATCTTCTGTAGCAACTTCTAAGGAGGTAAGCAGAAAGAAGGATGGAATACAATGTTGGAGGCACCATAGGACTCCATTTATTAGTTCCTATACCCTTTTTGTCTGTCTTCTGTGTTTTATGAAACAATTATTAATGACTACTATTGTGTGGAGTTCAAGGGGTGGAGGGTTAAATAAGACAAAGTTCCTGCCTTCAGGAAGTTTCTTCATGAGGGAAGGAGGCACAGAAACAATTAACTGTAATGCAATGTGATAGATTTTCAGTGTCCTGGAAACAGATGCAAATATTATTCATTATTTAACAAATACATTTAGTGCTTAAATTTAGGGTTGCCAAATAAATGTTACATGGGACATATTTATACTGAAAAAATTATTTTTTGTTTATCTGAAATTTAAATTTAGCTGAGTGTCCTATATATTTATTTGCTAAATATGGCAACCTACTTATTCTGTACCAGGTACTATTCTAAGTAATTTACTTAACCAACCTATAAAATAAGTGCTATTATTATTTGTATTTTACATATGAAGAAACCAAGGCATGTAGATGTTGAGTAACTTATCCAAGGTCATGTAACTAATGAGAGGTGAAACCAGGATCTGGACTCAGAGTCTGTGCTCTTAACTATTAAGCTACACCAGTGAATAAGGTTAAAACATCGCTCACAGAGGTAGTAATGCTAACCCTGCTTGATCCAAAGATTTGCCAACTCTGTGCCTGAAGCCAAGCAGATGCTGTAGAAAAACCAGTCTTATTTTGAAGACACGGCAGCAGTTCTCAAATCATCACTCACACTGCAGGCCAATTCTACTGCCCAGCCATATTCACTTTCCAAATTACTTCTTTAATTCTTTCTTCTTCACTCAAACATTTTGTACCTTCCCTTGCTCTACAATAATAACCTCATCTCACAGAGAAAATAAAAGCAATCAGATGGAATTTTCTTTTCTTGTCTCAATTAGATCTAACACACTATAGGGATCTATGTACATTTTGTCTGCTTTGCCTATTGTTATAATTGGTGAATGGTTCCTTGCAGCTTTCCAAGGACACTGTTCCTGATGGTCTCTTGATTCCATCCCTCCTTACTTTCTAAAGAATTTTACTTCTGAGATAAACCACTTGGTCTCCTGTATCATATTCTCTCTTTTTTATCCAGGTCTTATCATGACCATATAAATGTGCTCTAGTACTTATCTAGATTTTCTTTCCTTCCCTCCACGGCTCCTTTATAGAAAAACTTCTTGAAAGAGTCATCTGTAGTCACTGGCTTCACTTCTTCACCTTCTATTTGGTCTTCAACCCATTCCAGTCGGGCTTCCGTCTCCATCACTTCACCAGTGATTTCTGTATTGACCAGCTCAGTGGTCACTTCTCTGTCCCTCTGACCTTTCTGAAACATTTGCTAGAGTTGGCCTTCCACTCTTCTCAATATGCTTCCTTCTCTTGGCTTTCAAGACATCACACTGTCCTGGCCACTCCTTTTCAGCCTCTTGTGCTGGCTTCTCCTTTGTAGAACAAGCTGTGAAGTTTGAATTACTCCAGAGTGTGGTCTTGGGCTTCTCTTTCTTGGTAAGGTAACTTTATCCAGTTCTCATGGCTTTAAATATCATTTCTCTGCCAATGAATTTCAAATATTTATCACTATTCCTGACCTCTCCCCTCAACTTCAGTCTTGTATATACAACTTGACAACTCTACTTGGCACCTCGAAATTAACATGTCCAAAACATAACTTTTAAACCATACTTGCCTCATGCAAACCTGCTCCATCTCCATCTTAGTAAATGAGACAATCATCCATCTAGTTACTAGGCTAAAACCTCAAGAGTTATTAAGGATTCTTCTCTTTCCTTTACCTTTTGATACCCTTATATTGCAAGTATATCTCTTGTAAACAGCATATGGTTAGACTTTTTTTTTAATCCTATAGGATGATCTTTGTCTTTTAATAAAGTACTATGTCCATTCACATTTAATGTAATTACTGATATATTTTAATTTAAATCTACCACTTTACTAATTATTTCTATTTGTTACACCAATTCTATATTCCTTTTTTCTCCTTTTTCACCTTCTATTTTGATAGCTTTCCAATGCCTTCAAACATATTTAAAAAAAATTTTTTTTTTTTGTTCTGTTTGTTCTCAGTGGGAGAGTTTGGCTGAAACAATCTAGTCTGTCCTTGTCAAAAGTAAAAACTTAGTAATTTGATTTTCAGAGGTCATGATGTTATCTTCTCTTTCTTATTTATTCATCTATTGTTTATAAAGATGTTCTGGTTCTTAATTTATTTCCTGTAATAAGGGATATCTTTAAATATCATTTATCTGCCAATGAATTTCAAATATTAAAGAATATTTAAGAAAGAAAGCAAATTAGAGTTGAAGCAATATAGCTCTTCCAGATTATCACTTATCTTCTCACTACATGGATAAATTTTTCCTAAATAGTCCTTCCTGGAAAATTAACAGTGTTTAAAGTTACCCTAGATTGAAAGCTAGCTGTAAAAACAATGACCTGCAAAAACCTATTATTAAATACTGTTTATTCAGAATAATACTTGAAGAAATAAAATGGAATTCAGTAGGTAGAGGTGATGGCTCTCTTTTATTGACTTTTAAGTGGAAACAAATCACCATAAAGTTTTTATTATTGTAATTATATAGTTGCATATAAATGTACAAGGGAGATACTTTATAGAAATAATAGACCTATCTCTAATCATAGAAATAATATAGAAATCGATGGTTTAAAACATCTATTTTATGTTTTAAAGTTTGAAATAATCAAAAAAATCCTCCTGCACTCATATGTGCTATGTTTAAATACCACCTTTTATGTTATTTATCTCTTTTCCAGGGTGGTTATGACTCTGGTTTTCTGTATCACTGTGAGTTCCCCCCTTATGACAAGAATAGTGATTTCAAAGAACAGAAAGATGAACCTTTTGATTTCCGTTTTCTTGAGGATACAGAGAATAATCCTGTCCAAACTATCACTTTCAGGTGAGCAGAGTTTCAAAAAGCTCTAAAAAACTGTATTTCATTAGTGTCTATGTTTTCGTCCATAATGGATATTGTCAATTTTTAAAGATTCATCCAAGTGAAGGGGTACTCAAACAATGTTTGGTTAAATAAATCAAATAGAATCAAAGCTAATCCTGATATTACATTTAAATCCCCCACCAGATATTCTGTCAGAATTTCTGTTTATCACACAGTTAAATTGTATGTGTTTACCTTCTGTTACTTAGGGGGATGCTAATACTGGTCAGATAGTGAGGGTTCAGGGTTACAATGAAAGGTTCTTTCTGGGAAAATCACATATTGAATCATTAACCCTTTAATAATTGAGAACTGGGCATATATGCCAATTACTCTTCTGAAGACCAAATATAATAGCTCCAAATTTCAAATTGGCTTTTTTTCTCTATCCTTTTGTATTCGTTTGCTAGGGTTGCCAAAACAAAATACCACAGACTGGGTGGCTTAAACAACAGATATTGGTTTTCTTACAGTTCTGGAGGCTAGAGATCCAAGATCAAGAGTCAGAAGGTTTGGTTTCTCTTGAGGCGTCTCTCCTTGACTTACAGCTGTCTGCCTTCTTGCTGTGTCCTCACATGGTCTTTGCTCTGTGTGTATGACATCCTCTTGTCTCTCTCTCTGTGTCCTAATCTCCTCTTCTGATAAGAGCACCAGTCAGAGTGGATTAGGACCCACCCTAATGTTCTCATTTTAGCTTAATTACCTCTTTAAAGGCCCTGTCTCAAAATACAATTACATTCTGAGGTACTGGGAGTTAGGGCTTCAACATATGAATTTTGGGGGTACACAATTCAGTCTATAACAACTTTGTTATTAAAAATTTAGTTATTTGTCAGTTAATTTAAAATTAGACATTACTCTCAGATTAATAGGAAGAACAATTTACTTTCCTTTTTTGTTTTATAGTATTAACCAGACTATGATGTTTTGTGGAATGAGAAATGGAGCAATTCGAGTCTATGTCTTAAGTCAGAATGATCCTTCATTGACCAGTTTGGAGGACTACTGGCACTTCAATGTGCATGACAATAATTATGGATGTATTAAAAGCATTGCTACTAGCTTTGATGACTTTTTCTTGATGACTGCTGGAGCAGATAGTAATATCTTTGTTTTCAATATTTTTTCTGAATATATGTTAAGGAAAGACATCAAGGCCAAAGTGCCATCTCCCAGGGTATGTAACTAACTAAACAGTTAATTAACAACAACAACAAACTTTATTTTAAAATAGTGATGATAAAATTGTTTATATTCTTTAAAAATTGAAAACTATTTAGACACATTCACCTTATAGTCTAGTCTTCCTACCAGTATTATAATTTTGACTTTCTGGCTCTTCTATATCAAATACTAAAGGTGTTAAATTTTCCTTATTATTAAAGATGTGGAGTTCCCCAGATTAAAAAAGCATGTGTCAATATTTCTACATCAATCAATCTTTCTTAATCAAAGTTTCTTTTTTTTCAAAATGCACAATTTTTTTTAGATATATATTTTGCTTTTTATTTATTCATTTATTCATTGTAAGGGGCATGTATGGGCTGTACAACATAAAATGTGCTTTTGAAAGGGGTTGTAAAAATATTATTGCCTTTAGTTTTAGAATGTGACAATGTGGGTCATGATCAAAAGATTCAGTATAAATTATTCTATTCTTAGGCAGAATAGATTATTGGCTTTGTGATGAAGATTGAGGGTTCAGATCCCCAAATTATATTCTTTTGTCCTGTCATGGAACCTGAATTTTTTATTATCAAAGTGGTTCCTTTGGATAAAGTCACTATTTAATAACCATTAGAATTTCTCCTAAAGACTAAGGCGTTGTATTAGAAAGATGATAGTTAAAATTCGTAGAACACATTGGCTTCCCATTTAACAGGTAGCCTACTTCAAAAGAACACACAAAGAATATAGGGAAGATATGAGCAGGTAAATTTTCATTTCTTTTAATAGCAACAAAATTTGGAGTTTGGGCTACTATTTAAAGAGGGTCCAGCTCGGAAAGAGGAATTACAGAAGGGAAAGTATATGAACAAGAAGAAAATCTTTATTTTTCTACCTAGTTCCAGCCCTCTCTATAGAAACCCATATTGGATAGAAAAAAATTTATTCCACATTTGAATGTGTCCTTTTTTCATGGCTGCAATCAATATTTCTTGAAGCACGGAAACAGACTCTGCTTTTAAGAAGGCAAAATTAGAAAGAAGTTTTTAAAAACCCACAAAAACCCAAGCTCTGCGTAGGTCTGAGATTCTTACTGTACTTTAAAATCAGCTGGGGAGCCCTTAGAAGTGCAGATGCCTAAGCCTCACCAAGAACAATTAAATTGGAATTTCTGAAGGTGGCCTACACATCAGTATTTTACAAAATATCCTTCATGTGATTCTAATGTATAGCCAGGATTAAGACCCATTGGCATATATTTTGGAACTGCTGGAAGCCCCATTGTTTAACTCAATCTTATTGCAAACAACTGTGGCCAGGAGACAATTGGCTGAGTATCAGTATCAAGCCCTGGAAATCACACTGATATTAGAGAACCAAGGGACTTAGCTCTGGCCAATAAAAGAATAAAACATAAAATAAAATTCAATAAATTTATGTCCTAAGTGATTAATAGTAACTACAATTTATTAGCTATCACTGTCTCTTATATTTTCATGTTTTATGACTCCACTTTTATTAAAGTCATAAACATTGACTTCCATAAATATATGTATTTACATTTCATATGTATGAAGACTGTAATAAAACAACTTGATCAAAAGAGAGTCTTTATTTCTTTACAAAAAATACAGCAAAACAGAGACCTATCTGTTATGAAAGAGAACAGAGAATAAACAAGTTTAGTTTTACTTTTGAACTGATTGATTAGTTAGCAAACTAAGACTCTTTGTTTTGTTCACTGGGTCATAATTCCTCTTCCTTAATATCACAGACTAAGACATTTTACAGCACAGCACCTGAATAAACAAAGTACTTTTAAGTGATTTACTTCTTAGTTTCCCTTAATTTAAACTGATTTCTTTCCTAAAGGGAAATTTATATTTCTGATTCCATATCTTTCTCTTTCAAGGAAGGGAATTATGTTTTTTGCATTTTTTACTTTATGTCTTCTTTTGATAAGGTCATATAAAATGCTTACTTTAAATTAAAAAAATGTATATTTAAAAATCTTCCTAGGACACACTGAGGTATTTTGGGGAAGTATGCCTATAATAAAGGGATGTGTTTAAAAACAGCATTTTGAAATAAATGATCTAGAAATTTTTTTGAATTCTCTGTTAATAACACATGAATATTAGTAATTCTCATTTTTGGGGGGAATTATGGTGATATTAACATTTTGCAAACATATAATTAGGTTTTAAGAGTTTCCCTACCTACCCCTTTTAAATAAGGCAAAAACAAATAAATTTAGTCAATTGCAATTTTTCCCTAGTTTGTTTTTTGTGAAACTACTTTTTAGACCTACAGTTGATAGAAATTTGGCAGAAAAAAAAAAAAAAACTTTTCAATTTACTTCTTCCCAGATATTTTAAGAGAAATACTATGCAATTTTAAAGGGCTAATCTTTTATTTTTCTTCTTATAGTTTGGAATTGAAACAGAACCCATTCCAGAAGATATTGAAGATCCCAAAGCCTACAGGTATGGGGATTTTTGATAAAATACTGACTAGGCCTGAGTTTTTGCAAAACCAACCAACATTTTGCAGAAGTTGACCAAGCTAAATGAATTTCCAAATTACTGAATACTAATTTTCTCTTATGTTGTTTCTGTATCATAACCTGTTATTGTTTTAAATTTCTGTTTTCAGTATTGAGAATGCCAGGAGAAAAAGAGAACATGACAAGTTAATGAAAGAAGTGGAAGAAATAAAGGCAGGGAAGAGAGAGCAACTCAAAGCTTTGAGGAATGAATTTAGGAAACTATTAGAAATGAACGAAGAATTACCAAAGCATATGCAGTTTAAACGGACAGTAAGCCTAAAATAAATTTAAAAAATTTTAATTTTAACATATGCTATTTATGAATCAAGACTAATATTTTGCCAACAAGTAGAAACACTTAAAATCATCTTTGTACTTCCTTTTATCTGTCCAGTCAATGTGTTTGTAGCAACTAAACTACTGTAGAACTTAACACACCACTTGGGTTGGAAGCAGATGAGCCTCTTTACGTAATACAAAGTTTTGTATTGGACTTAGCTACCTCACTTTTTTTTTTAATAACAAGGTAAAATATGAATATAGGTTTGAATCTGGTTATCAACTCATTGTATCTAGCTAAAATATCTGTTGGGTAGATACATGTATAATTTGATTCTCTGTGGTTCCATTTCTATAATTCATCAGATCTATTGAAAAGATAGCACCTGGTTGATCTACAAAGTTTCTAAAAGATGACTTAGTATAGTTGTAGCTATGGGGGCAATCACAAAATTGTTTAAGCCAGTTTTGTATTTATTTATTTTTCTTGTGGGACTTATTGCAAAGCCTCATGTAGCTACTAGTAATTGGTTTTTTCATTTTGTACTTCTTTCTAAATGGAATTACTATTAAGAGTCTAATGAAGTTAAAACCTAGAATTTATCATTCTGAATATACCCGTGGGTTACCCAGTCCTGTAATTCTAGAAGTACTTTGCCAATTCCATATGAAAAATGCTTTGGTGAAATCATAGTGATTAACTCATATTGGTTGAAAAATCAATTCATAATAGTTAAAAGATCTTTATGCTATTTTACTAAGAAAAATGTACAGATGATACTTCTAGAGTATGGATGATATAATTTAAGATAAAGAACAACTGAGGCAAGTGCTGTGGCTAAGCACTTTGCACACATCGTTACTTAAGTATTAATAAAACAAACACCTTCGGAATGAATAATTACTACTCAATGATCTAGTATAAATGCAGGTTCTGATATTTTTCCAGGGATGAAGGTAAGAAACATGAGGCCCCTAAGTATCCTAATGGAAGCAAGTAGACCCCTTGGTGAAGGACACTCAACAAGAACTTGGTGATGTAAAGATGATACCAAGGACTGCCATCTTCCCTGGGCAGGGTCATACCGGAGGGGATGTCCAGCTAATGACCAACTCTGCCATGGACTGCTACCCTGTGCCCAGCTAGTTATGTAATAGTAGTGTCTTTGGGATGGTGAGAGTATTTTTTAAAAACTCGGTACACTCTCCAAATATTGATAGCATTTGTTATTTTTATTGTGGGGAAAAATCTTTAAATGTATAACTTTATATGAATTATTATTAATTATTTCTGAGAACTTTTCTTCGTATGTTGTGGAGGTAAGGTGAAAAGTATGCTATTTTTCCTCTGTAATAGAGTCTATGATATTTGGGAGTTATGCAGCATGAATTTGAGGACAAAACTTAGAAATCTGCATCTGTGTATGAAACAGAGCATTGATAAAGTACCATTTTGATAAACAAATCTACTTATCTGCAGGATTTCGATCTAGATTCCAAAATTCGTGCCGAGATTAACAGAAAAACAGCTTACAAACTTCAACAAGTGGGAAAGGAATTAGCTTGGGAAAAAGAGAAACATGAACTTGGCCTAAAGAAGCTACAGAATAGGTAGGATCCATATTTCCTGTAAGTTAAGATGTTTGAGAGCACATAGTTGAATAAAGTAGTTTATAGTAGTGTCAATGAAGTGGCCAGATAGGAGGTCTCCTGAAGTACCCACTGACTTGAAATCTCAAGGAATCATCTTGTTAGTGCTACAGATATCTTCCCGAGATTTCTGCTCACTCCTTTCCAATTTAAATGTGGGAAATTTGTTTAACACTTAGATTTTTAAAAATTATAAAATACATATTTACGTTCTGTTTTTGACAAATTATTTATTTTATATTAAATTAATACATGAGCATGTATTAAGAAATCAAAAATCAAATAGAACCAAAGAACTTTTTTGTTTGATCCCTCAAATGCATTAATTCAACTTCCCACAGGAAATTACTTTTTTTGCCTTTTATTGAGATATAATTTACATACAATAAAGTGTGTAAATTTTAACTGAACAGCTTGAAAATGTTTTATAGACAAACATATCCACGACTCAGATTAAGATATAGAACATTTATAGCACTCCAGAAAGTGTCCTCATGGCCTCTTCTCAGTATATACCTACTCTCCAAAGTTGAATCTTTATTGCCATGAATTAGTTTTGTCTGTGATCTTCATATAAATAGAATGCTATAGTATGAACTCTTTTGCATCTAGCTTCTTTTGCTCATACCATGTCTAAGATTGTCAATATTGTTGCATGTAGCAGTAGTTCATTCTTTTTCATTGCTTTGTAATAGTCCATTAAGTGATTATACAATTTATTTATTCTACTATTGATAAATATTTGAATTGTTTCTATTTTTTGGCTACTATGAACATTCTTGTGCATGTGTTTTGGTGGATATAAGCACTTATTTCTGTTGGTTATATACCCACTTGGGGAACTGTTGGGCCATAGGTTATATGCATGGTTAGTCTCACTAGACACTGCCAGTTTTCCAAATGTTTCAATCAGTTTACACTGTGCCCATCAATGTATGAGAATTCCAGTTGATCCCCATTGTATTAGTTTCTTAGGGCTGCTGTAGCAAAGTACCATAAATTGGTCAGCTTAAAAACCACAGTTTTTTATTGTCCTACAGTTCTGGAGGCTAGAAGTCCAAAATCAAAGTGTCAGGCAAGTTGGTTCTTTCTGAGGGCTAGGAAGGAGAATCTGTTCCATGCCTTTCTCTGAGATTCTGGTGGTTTGTCAGCAGTCTTTAGTTCTTGGCCGGTAAATGCTTCACTCCAAATCCTCTGCCTTCACTTGGCATACTCCCTGTTTGTTCATATAGTTTTTCCTCTGCATGTCCATCTCTGTGTCCAAATTTCCCCTTCTTATAAGGACACGAGTTATGTTCTATTAAGGCCCACTATAATAATCTCATTTTAACTTGATTACCTCTATCAAGACCCTATTTTCAAATAACATCACATTCTGAGGTACTGGGGGTTAGGACCTCAGCGTATCTTTTGGGGGGCACAATTAAATCCATAACACTTATGTTTGTCGTCACTTGGGATTGCCAGCCCTTTAAATTTCAGCTGTTCTCTAGTGGTATCTCAATATGGTTTAAATTGACATTTCTCTAATAAGTGATGTTTTTAAGCCCCTTTTCATATATTTACTAGTCATTTGTATATTCTCTGTTGTTAGGTGTTGATTCTTTTGTTCATTTTAAAAATTGGGTTGTAGGAGTTATATATTCTATTAATAGATATGAGTCTTTGGTTATTTTCATAAATATATGAATGACTATCTATACATATATATACACATAATACATATGCACATATATATGTGTGTGTGTATGCGTAAAATATCTTGCTCTAGTCTATGGCTTTACTCTCTTAATGGAGTCTTTTGTGGAACAGAAGTTTTTAATTTTAATGAAGTTCAATTTATTAGTTTTTTTTGAAAAAGATTAATGCTTTTGTGTTGTGCTTAAAGAATTTTTGCATACTCCCAATTCACGAAATAAATCTGTTTTCTTCTAGAAGCTCTATGGTTTTTCCATTACCCATCTTGAATAATTTTTATGGGTGATGTGAGATCAAGTGTCATTTGTTTCTATATGGGATCAAGTGTCATTTGTTTCTATATCGATATCCAGTTGACCTAGTATAATTTGTTGAAAAGACTATCCTTTCTTCACTAGATTGTAGTGATGCTTTTGTCATAATCAGGTAACCGTACATGTGTGGGTCTGTTTCTAAACTCTTTATTCTATTTCATTGGCCTATCTGTCTATCCTTGTGCCAGCATCGCTCTATCTTAATTAAATATTGACATCTAATATTATATATCCTTCAGCTTTGTTCTTCATCTCCAAGATTGGTTAGGTTCTTTGCATGGAATCAACTTGCCAATTTTCACAAAAAGCCTGTTAAAATTTTGATTAGAATTACATTGAACCTATAGACTTATTTAGGAATAACAGACTTTTTAATAATAAATAGTTAGTCTTTCAATTCATAAACATGATATATCCTGAAAAGAATCACTTTTAATATTTTTCTGGTAGTATGACCATATGTCTAAATATTGTATTCATATGCATTTATTATTAGTCTTTATATGCATTTATTGACTTCCTAGTGTGGTAGGTAAGGATTTTCCTCACCTTAATGTGCTCATGCTTTCCTCTACCTTCTTGAACATATAAAATATATTACATCATTATTGCTTTAATGTCCTTGTCTGCTAGTTACATCATCTGTGTCATTTCTGGGTCTATTTCTATTGACTGAATTATATCTATTAATTTTGGGTCACGTTTTTCTACTTTTTTGCCTGCCTGCCTGGTAAATTTTGATTGGATGCCAGATGTGAATTTTACATCATGGATACCTGACATTTCTATATACTCAAATATTCTTGAGCTTTGTTTTGGGAATCAGTTAAGTTTACTTGGAAATAGTTTAACTTTTTGAGGCTTGCTTTTAATCCTTGTTAGGTGACATCAGGGCAACCTTTAGTCTAGAGCTAATTTTTCCCCACTACTAAGAAAACACTCTTCTGAGTATTCCACCCTATGTCTCATGTATTATTAGGTTTGGGGGAACACAGCTATTTCAACCTGTGTGGGATCTGGGGATTATTCTGCTTGTTCCTTTCTGGTGGTTCTTTTTCCAGCCTCAGGTAGACTCCTCTTCCTGCATGGGCTGATTGGTACTTACCTGAAGACTGGAAGGGAGCCCTCTGCAGATCTTCAGAGCTATCTCTCTCTCTGTAGCTATCTCCTCTTTGCTACTCCATCCTATGAATTATAGCACTTGTTACTTGGTATTAAATCCCTGAATAGTTGAATTCCTGAATAATATTTGAATATTTGGATTTCTGAATTATAGCTAGGTTGCTCTCCACTAAGAGATGAAAGTGGTTAAGAAATTCCTCTCAGGAAGAACCCTCAACACAGTAGCCTATGTTTGGCTTTAATAAATATTCACAATATATTTATAGGGGGTGTGTGTGTGTATATGAATCCTAACCATCTTAACCCACAATCTTAGGTATGTAAGTAATATGGCTGCTCTTTATTTTATTTAAATTAACTTAATTTGACTCTGGGCTCCTATTCTACCAAGAAGACAGGAAAGTCAGTCTTAGTACTACTGAAGCTCATTGTCCCAGCCTGCCTGCAACTTCTGGTTCTTTGATTCTGTGGTTTCTGTGCTCTGCTGGAGCAGGTAATTTTTGTGGATCCCCTGTGTCCAGGATCAAACACACATGCAATCATCACTTTTGAGGGCTTGCCAACTCCCCAGATGCTATCAGAAGCAGGAAACAAGTGCCCACAGCTCTTGTTTCCTGCTAGGACCCGACTTGTCCATCCTTCTCCTAGTCAGAGGGACCCTCTTCCTCGCCACTGTCCTTGCCCTCAGATACTCTTTTCCTTAGCTCCCTGCTTTTCCCTCCCTGGTCTGGGAACCTTCCATCCACCATAGCAGCATGTCTCCAGTGAACATATGGAAGGAAATGATAAGAACGTAGCTATCTGATTGGAACGCAGGGAGAAGATAAAGTTGTACCACTGAATAACACTGAGTATTATCAGTGTTTTCATCTTTACCAATCTAATGGGCCAAATATGATAACTCTTGGTTGAATAATTTGCATTCCTTTTATTATTGGTGAGGTTGAGCATTTCTCTTCGTATGTTTGTAGCTCATTTATCTTTATTCTTCTGAGAATTGCCTGTTTAGAGTCCTTGTTCATTTTTTGGGGGATTCTGTTTATTTTCCCCCTTATTTTTAGTTTTAGTCTCTATGTCTGTATTATAGATATTTGCCTTTTATTATATATACTGTAAAACTTTCTTCTACTCTGCCATTTGCCTTATACTTTATTCATATTTTTCTAACTGTGCAGAAGTTTTAGTTTTGATATGATCAAAACCATCCATATTTTTCTTCATATTATATTGGTCTCATGGAAAGGCTAAAATTTAAAGAGTAAAACTCCAGTGGGCAAAAAGATAAAGGAAATAAGTCTTAAAGAGGTGAGAAAGATAATATGCTATGAAAGAAGAGAGAAAATTAAAAAAAATAGTAAATCATTTTAAAAGAAGAAATAGAGTTGAAAATATTAAGTTAGAAAAATAGTAAGAAGGGCAAATAAGCTAGGAATAATCAATATATACATAAATAAGTTAAATTCTAAAATTAAAAGTGTATGTATGGGGAGGATAATTATGAACCAATGCCCCCAAATTGATTTTAACTGATGAAAATTTTAAAAATAATTTTAAATTGACAGGAAATGAAGAACTTTAAAAAGATAAATCTCTGTGAGCTATGAGAGAAAGATGAACTAGAGAGTAATATGAATTCCCGAGCTTACTGTTTTTCTTAGAGACAAATAGGGGAATCTGATAGTTTGGAGCTTCCATGGAATGTCCTTAAAAATGGAAAGCTGAGGGGTGAAGAGTGACAGCGGGGAGGCCTACCCTTGTATTCAACTGCCCAAGGCCTGCTCCCCTCAGAGTTACCATGTACAAGTAAATTGCACTGCCACATGTATGTGAACACACACATATATGCACGTTACACGTATCATATAATTTAAGAAAACAAAATGTATTTTAAATGCCTTAGTGAGGTGAACATTCTTTAATCTCTGGGAAAACAAGTGTTAATTATTTTTCCACTTTTTGGTTTAGAAACCCCTCACTCACACTCACACG
The DNA here is from genome assembly GCA_023783475.1 of Daubentonia madagascariensis. Taxonomy (NCBI): domain Eukaryota; kingdom Metazoa; phylum Chordata; class Mammalia; order Primates; family Daubentoniidae; genus Daubentonia; species Daubentonia madagascariensis. Next base: position 11,317,787 of record JAKFHU010001631.1, on the reverse strand, counting down.
CACACACATATTTGTTTATATAATTTATATATTTATATTATTTATACATCTATATAGCAATAATTATATATATATACTATATATCTATTATATATAATTACCTATTTTTTATATATATATAATTATATATTACCTATTATATATAATAGGTATGGAGGTAGGTTACATTTCCTGAAGGTTTGATATGATCTATTTACCATTAAGCTGCAGTCTGCCTGCAGATTTTTCATTTTTTAATATATTAACACAACAACAGTATTATAATGATGAATAATGAGTTGTTTAGTATTTTCGTTAGAAGGAATCTCTACTTGCTCTTTAATCAAGTCCAATCTAACTTCCATCACATCCTGTTGGTATATGCATGGTTAAATTTTGAGAATAGCACAATATAATGGTATTATTTATAAGAATAGTATATTATAGTCTTATTTTATTACTTAATCATGCAGAATGATCAAAATGGAGACTATTTCAAATACTCCTTTTATTTTTTCAGATTTCGTGATCCATTGGAAAGTGATACTGTTGTGGTTCATGCCATACAAAGTGACCACAAGATATCCTCCTATAGGCTGGTGCAGCCCTCTAAGTACTCCAAATTCAAACGAGCAAGTCAATCAGAGAGAAGACCAAGCAAATTGGAGAGGTTTGAAAAAGAGGGAGCTGGAAGAAAGGATAGCCAGAGAGATACAGGTAGCCTAAATCAGCGGTCCCCAACCTGGACCAGTACCATCCATGGGCTGTTAGGGACTGGGCTGCAGAGGTCAGCTCCCCCTTCCCCCATCCTTTGAAAAATTATCTTCCATGAGACATAGGAAAGGGGTGGGGGGGCACACATCAGGGCGAGAGAGCGAAGAAGCTTCATCTGTATTTATAGCCGCTCCCCATTGCTAGCATCACTGCCTAAGCTCTGCCTCCTACCACTCCCTCCCACCCCCCCTGCATCCGTGGAAAAATTGTCTTCCATGAAACCAGTCCCTGGTGCCAAATGACAAGAAGGCTTTTACATCCTTATCTATTAAGATGTCAAAACTGAAGTGTCTTTTTGTGGGCAGAACCTTTGAATCTTCTTGGGTGGGTTGAACTCAATCTCTTGCCCCATTCTTTCTGTGACGTTCTCCTTTGGGAATCAGTAATCAAGAGAGGTAGGGGTACGTGGTATGGCTGAGAGTGAGAGGCCACATTTCGCCAGCAAATGCTCCATGCCCACTTTCCTCTTCAATGGAGGTTGCTGACGAAATCTACCCTGGTCATGTGACTGACAGTAGGTGAGAGCACTGGGCGCTGCTGTTTTCTCACTTCCCACATCCAGCTATTCGTACATCTAGGATTGCCCCAGATTTAAGAACAGATGTTCATTTCTAGGCACTGTTTCCTTTCCTGGGCCCCCACCATAGAGTGTGGGGCTAAAAGACGGCATTTCAAACTGTTTTCCAAGAACATATGCTTTAAACAGAATGAGGAGCTGAGAATAGGGCTGTGAAAATAGTACCTCTAATCCCTGCAACCGGTTTCTTGTGGCTGCCCACAAGGTGACTATAGATGAGTAGGGGGAGGGCAAGAATTCTGGGAATGGTTTAGAGAGCCCAGTCAAGAATTAAGAAAGGGTGCTGCAGCCTAGCCAGATCTAGGCTATTGCCCAATGATATAGCACTGACGTTAATGCTGCTTCATCCTCTTCATTGAGAAATCTTTAACGTCTCCTTTCTGCTTCTAAAATCTGAAACCATTATACTGGCATTTAATCCTTCCACAGTCTATCCTGATTCTATGTTTCCAACAGTGCCTTCTCATACTATTCCATTTGCCTGTTTAGCTATTGACCTGTCTGCTGCTCCCTAATTATGCCTGATAATTCCTAATTCCACATCCAGGCTCCTGCTGGAATGACCTCTTCACTCTTCCCCTCTCTAAATTCTACCAGTTTTGGGGGATCTAGCTCTAACTACGCTTTTGTTATAAAGCCTTCCCGTGACCACCCAGGCCACATTAAACTCTTCTTTTTCCATACTACCATATATTTGAAATATGAAATGGTGACATAATTATATAACTCTCTCATATTTTTATTTAATTTTTTCATGTCTATCTAAAGTATATCTTTATGTAGCTTGAACATGAATAATTTCCCAGTAGACTTGTTAATTGATAAAGCCCATAATTTTAAATAATAGATTTGATTGTGTGTTTCTGACCAGTTTTTTAACGGGCTGCAGAGCACTTCAGTTGGTATATGCCACTCAAATTGCATGTGTCAAATAGGACTCACTTGCTTCTTCCCCTTTCCCCACCATTATATCGCAAACACTCCTTCCCAGCTTCCCAATATTGGTTAGTGGTCCATAATTATTTATCTTGTTCTTTAATTATTTAATGTATGTCCTATCTTGCCAACTTTTTAATAAGGTTCTTTAGAGAAAAAATTATGACTTAGATCTTTTTATTTTGGCAGTCCACAATACTTATTGTGGGGCTGAATTCATAGTTGTTGCTCAATAAATACTTTGATTTACAAATTCAGTATATTCTCTGAATTTTTTTTAATGTGGCAGGTTAAAAGTAATACTTGAGAGTTTTACTTTTACATCTCAAAAAGACTGAAAAATTGTTGATTCTCTGTATAGGTGGGAGTGTTAGCATACAAGAAGAATCAATAATAGAAAAAGGGAAGAAATTTCGGCCTAAAACCCTAAGTGAAATTATGGTGAACAATCAAATCACGAAAACAAGGAAACTTATATTAAAAGCTGAAAGGGCCCAACTTAAGATTCAACAGCGAAAAAAAGAATGGGAGGAATTGTGAGTTTTTTTTCTTTTACCTATCCTCTTATCTTTTTAATATGTGAGATGCAAAATATATCTTAAAGAAATCTTTCTAATTATTGACATTGTTATCATTTAAATTAAAAAGTGAAAGAATTAGAAACAGAGATGGAGATATTGAAGCAGGTCAAATGGATCTTTCAAGGTGGTAATACCTTGGTGGTACTTCTGTGATCTCTGGAGTTTCTGGTCCAGGAATTCCATTTTGCTAATACACTGTATAGTCAGAATGATTTTCAAGCATTAAGAATTTTTTTTCTTTTCCAACATCATAAAGATATTCTCCTACTGTATGTACTTCTAACATCTTATAGTTTTGACTTTAACCATCTGGGTGAATTTCTTTTTTAAAGAAATTTTTAAAATCTGGTATCAGATAGTTTCATTTAACAAGCACAACTTTTCATTTGTTGACTTGCCACCTATATACCTTTGGTGATGTGACTCTTCATGTCTTTTGCTACTGTTTGAATAGGATTGTTTGCTTTTTTACTGTTGAGATTTGAAAGTTCTTTATGTATTCTAGATTCTAGTCCTGTGTCGTATTTATAGTTTGCAAGTATTTTTGCCTAGTCTGTAGCTTGTCTTTTCATTCTCTTAACAGTGTTTCATAGAGTAAAAGTTTAAAATTTTGTTGATGTCCAATTTACCAATTTTTTCTTTTATAAATCTTGGTTTTGGTGTCAAGTCTAAGAACTCTGCCTAGCCCTAAATCCTAAAGATTTTCTCCTATTTTTTCTAAAAGTTTTATAGTTTTTCATTTTATATTTAAGTCTGTGATCCATTTGCAGTTAATTTTTTATAAGCTGTGAGACTTCAGTTGAGGTTCGTTTTGTATGTGTGTGTGGATGTCCAATTGCTGTAGCACTTTTGTTCAAAAGGTATTTCCTCCATTGAATTGCCTGTGTACCTTTGTCAAAAATCACTTGTGTGGATCTATTTTTGGGTTCACTTTCTGTTTTATTGATCTATATGTCAGTCGTTTTGCTAACACTACACTGTCTTGATTTCTGTAGCTATATAATAGGTCTTAAGATTGGGTAGATTGATTCATCATGTTTTATTCTTTTTCAAAATTATTTTAGACATTCTAGTTACTTTGCCTTTCCATATGAATTTCAGAAAAATCTTGTCTATATTTACCAAAAAACATCTTGCTGGAACTCTGATAAGCATTGTGTTAAAGCAGTATATCACTTTGGGGAGAACTGGCATCTTTATTATGTTGAATCTTCTAATTCATGGACTTGGTATGACTCTCCATTTATTTAGATCTTCTTTGATTTTTTCATCATTTTATGTTGTTTTCACCGTAAAAGGTATATACATATTTTGTTAGATTTACACATAAGTATTTCTCTTTTTTGAGCAATTGTAAATGGTATTATTTTTAATATTGATATCAATGTGTTTGAGTTCATTGCTATTATAGAAATATAATTGATTTTTGTATGTTTATCTAGTATCCTGTGATAAACATGGATACTAGTCCTGTGTCGTATTTATAGTTTGCAAATATTTTTGCCTAGTCTGTAGCTTGTCTGAACTGTCTCATTAGTTCTAAGAGTTTTTTGCAGTTTTTTGTATAGATAATCATGTTATCTGAAAATCAGGACAGTTTTATTTCTTCTTATCCAATCTGTATGCATCTTATTTCTTTTCTTTTCTTATTGCACTGGCTAGAGCTTCCAGTACTATGTTGAAATACAGTAAGGAGAGCTGGCATCCACACCTTGTTTTTGATTTTAGAGGGAAAGCATTCAGTATTTGAATGATATAACTGCTTTCATCCTTTTAGTTCAACCTACCTATTTTGTTATATTTAAAGTTAGACAGCATATAGTTGGGTCATGTTTTCAAATCCCCTCTACCAATCTTAGTCCTTCAATGGTGTTATTTAGACCATTTACATTTAATGTAATTATTGATATTTAGGGCTTATGTTTGCCATCTTATATTTTGTTTCTGTTTGTTCCGAGTTGGGTTTTTTTGGGGTTTTCTAGTTTTTATTTTTTTGCTATTCTATGGTTTACTTAAAAATGTTGGCATTCCAATATGATCTGTCCATGGTGTTTTTGGTTTTAGTCTCTTTGTATAGCTTTTTAAATATTGCTTTAGGTACTATATTATGTATACACAACTTATCACAAACTACTGATGTTGACATTTCATCAGGTTGAATAAAGTGTATAAACCTTACCTGCCTTTATGTCCCTTTATTGTTCCCAATTTATAATTGTATCAATATTTCCTCTACATACATGTTAGAAACATATTGTACAGTGTTACAATTTTTGCTTCACCATCAAGCATAATTTAGACAATAGGAGAAAGAAAATGTATTTATCCATATTTTTACTATTTCCATTTTAATATCTACCTTCCTGATATTCCAAGTTTCCTTCTTTTATTATTTCTTTCCTGGTTAGAGAACTTTCCTTAGTCATTCTTTTAGGGTACATCTGCTGGTGACAAATTCCCTTACCTTTTCTTCATGTAAGAATGGCTTGATTTCCCCTTCATTTCTGAAGGATATTCTTACTGGATATAGAATCCTAGGCTAACAGGTTTTTATTTTTATTGTGGTTGTTGTTTTTAGCACTTGAAAAATATTGTGCCGCCTCCATAATTTCTGATGAGAAGCCCAATTCTCTTCAAATTGTTTATCCCCTACTGGTATGGTGTCGCTTTTCTCTCAGTGCCTTCCAGTTATTTTCTTTGTCTTTAGTTTTCAGAAGTTTGACTATGATGTGTCTTGGTTTAGATTTCTTTGGGTTTATTCTGTTTGGAGTTCATTCAGCTTCTTTAATCTCTGGGCTATGTCTCTTGCCAAATTTTGGGATTTTTCAGCCATTATTTCTTCAAGTATTTTTTCATCGCTGTCCTCTTTCTCCTCTCTTTCTGGGGCTCCAATGACATACCTGTTAGATCCCTGAGGCTCTGTGGTTTTTGTTGTTGTTATTGTTGTTTATTTGTTTGTTTTTAGTTTCTTATTTTTTTAGTTGTTCAGATTCTATTATTCTGTCTTCAAGTTCATTGATTCTCTCCTCTCTCCCCTCTAGTCTGCTATTGAGCTGATCCATTGAGTTATTTTGATTATTGTATTTTTCAGTTCCAAAATTTCCATTTTATTCTTTCTTGTATGTTTCATTTCTTTCTGAGACTTTCTATGTCTTTCTGAGACTTTCTATTTTTTTATTTGTTTCATCATCTTTCTAATGTGTTGAAGCCCTTTATAAAAGCTGCTTTAAAATCATTGTCAGATTATTCTAACATCTCTCTCATCTTTGAGTTGGCATCTGTTGATTGTCTTTTCTTATACAAGTTGAGGTTATCCTGGTTCTTGGTATGATGAGGTGATTTTTTTAAATTGAAATCTGGACATTTGGGGTATTATGTTATGAGACTCTGGATCTCATTTATACATTCTGCTTTAGCTGGTTTTCTCTGATTTCAGCAGAGAATTGAATTTCTTTGTTCTGAAAGTTCTGAAAGTTTTTTAAGTTCACGATGAGACACAGTGAGAAAGCACCATTTATGAATCAGGAAGCAGGCCCTTGCCAGACACTGAATCTGCCAGCACCTTGATCTTGGACTTCTCAGCCTCTAGAACTGTGAGAAATACATTTATGTTGTTTATAAGATACCCAGTGTATGGTATTTTGTTATATCAGCCCACATGGACTAACACATCTGGCAAGAGTAGAAGTCTAGACTCCCCACTCGGCCTTTGCTGGCATGAGTGAAAGTTGGGCCACAGTGTGGCTGGAGTAGAGTGTTTATTATTGAAAGGTTTTCTGTTTTGCTATTCTGGGCTTTCTGTTCTGTTCCATTAATCAAATGTTTGTCTTCATGCCAGTACCATACTGTTTTGATTACTATAGCTTTGTAATATTATTTTGGAAATCAGAAAGTGTGATACCTCCAACTTTGTTCTTCTTTCTCAAGATTAATTTGGCTATTTGTGATCTTCTGTGGTTCCCCATAAATCATAGAATAGTTTTTTCTATTTCTATAAAAAATGCCATTGAAGGGATTGCATTGAATCTGTAGATCACTTTGGGTAATATGGGTGTTTTAACACTATTAAGTCTTCCAATCTGTGAACGCAAGATGTCTTTCCATTTTTTCTGTTTTCCTTAATTTCTCTCAAAAATGTTTTGTAATTTTTAGTGTATAAGTCTTTCACTAGTGTAGTTAGGTTAATTCCTAAGTATTTTATCTTTTTGGTGCTATTGTAAATGAGATTGTTTTCCTAATTTTCTTTTCAGATAGTTCCTTAGTTAGTGTATATGCACCTGTTTTTTGTATGTTGATTTTTTTAACCTTTAACTTTATTAAATTTGTTTACTAGTTCTGACAATTCTTTTATGGAATCTTTAGGATTTTCTATATATAAGAGCATGTCATCTGCAAACAGATGATTTTACTTCTTCCTTTATGTTTGCATGCCTTTTATTTCTTTTTCATGCCTAATTGTTCTGCTAGGACTTCCAGTACTATGTTAAATAGAAGTGGTGAGAGTGGGTATTCTTGCCTTGTGGACATCCTTGCCTTGTTCCTGATCTTAGAGGAAAATATTTCAGTTTTTCACTGTTGAATAGAATGTTAGCTGTGTGCTTTTCATATATGGCTTTTATTATCTTGAAGTACTTTCCTTCTATTCTTAGTTTGTTGAGATTTTTTGTCATGAATAGGTGATTTGTTGGATACTTTTTCTGCATCTATTGAGATGAACATGTTATTTTTATCCTTTATTCTGTTAATGTGATGAATCAAATTAATTGCTATAAGTATGTTGAACCATTCTTATGTCTCAGGAATAATCCCACTTGGTCATGGTGTATGAACATCCTATGTGCTGTCGGATTTGATTTGCTAGCATTTATTTTTTTAGGATTTTTGTATCTATATTTATCAGGAATATTAGCCTGTAGTTTTCTTTTCTTGTGGTGCCTTTGTCTGGCTTTGCTATCAGGGTAATGCTGGTTTCATAAAATGAAAGTGTTTTTTCTTCTTCAATTTTTTGGAAGAGTTTGAGAAGTAATGGCATTAATTCTTCTTTAAGTTCGGCAAAATTTATCAGTGAAGCCATCTGGTCCTGTGCTTTTCTTTTTTGGGAGGTTTCTGATTACTGATTCAATCTCCATTCCAGTTATAGGACTTTTCATGATTCAGTTTCTATTTCTTATGATTCAGTCTTGGTAGGTTGTATGTTTCCAGGAATTTATCATTTCTTCTGAGTTATCCACTTTGTTGGCATATCATTGTTCATAGTATCTGTTATGATCCTTTTTTATTTCTGAGACATCAGTTGTCATGTCTTCTCTTTCAATTTTGATTTTATTTATTTTAGTCTTCTCTCTTTTTTTTCTTAGTTTAGCTACGGGTTTATCAATTTTTTTTATCTTTTCAAAAAAACTCTTAATTTTGTTGATTTTTTTCTATTGTGTTTCTATTTTCTATTTCATTTATTTCTGCTCTAATCTTTGTAATTTCCTTCCTTATGCTAACCTTGGGCATACTTTGTCCTTCTCTTTCTAGCTCCTTGAGTTATAAAATTAGGCTACTTGAGATCCTTCTGCTTTAATTTAGGCATTTATCACAATAAACTTTTCCCATGCTTTTGCTGCATCCCATAAGTTTTGGTATGTTGTGGTTTTGGTTTTGCTTATCTCAAGGTATTTTCTAGATTTCTTTTTCATTTCTTCTTTGACCCAGTGATTATTCAAGAGCATCTTGTTTAATTTCCACGTATTTGTGAATTTCAGTTTTATTTCTGCTATTGATTTCTAGTTTCATTCCATTGTGGTCAGAAAAATACTCGGTATAATTTCAATCTTCTTAAAGGTGTTGAGAGTTGTTTTGTGTTCTAACATGTGATCTATCCTGAAGAAAGTTCTGTGTGTGCTTGAGAAGAATGTGTATTCTGCTGCTGTTGTGTGGAATGTTCTGTATATGTCTGTTAGATCCATTTGGTCTCTGGTGTTGTACAAATCCTACTTCCTTATTGATCTTCTGTCTGGATGCCTATCTATTATTAAAATTGGGGTGTTGAAGTCTTCTACTATTATTGTACTGCTATCTCTTTCTCCTTTCACTTCTGTCTGTTTGCTTTGTACATTTAGGTGCTCTTATGTTAAGTGTATATATATTTGTCATTGTTATATCTTCCCAGCAGATCAACCTTTTTATCTTTTATAATGTCTTTCATTATGTCTTGTGAGAGTTTTTGACTTGTAGTCTATTTTTTCCGATATGAGTATTTCTGTGTTTTACTTAAAGTCTATTTTGTATGCTCTCTTTTCCTTACCATTTGCATAAAATATCTTTTCCCATCCGTTCACATTCAGCCAAGTTAGGCCTGGCTTTTTTTTTTAAAATCCATTCAGGCCCTCTATGTCTTTATATGGAGCAGTTTAATCCATTTATGTTTAAAGTAATTATTGATAGGGAAGAATTTACTGTTCCCATTTCATTCATTGTTTCCTGTAATTCTTTTGTGTGTCTTTTCCTCTCTTGCTGTCTTCCTTTGTGTTTTGTTAATTTTTGTATTGATGTGCTTTAGTTCCTTGCTCTTTTTCTTTTGTTTAACTTCTGTAGGGTTTTTTTTTGTGGTTATCATAGGGCTTACATAAATATCTTACAGTTATAATAATCAAATTTAAGCTGACAACTTAAGTTCATTGCATATAAAAGCTCTACACTTTAACTCCCCCCTTTTATGTTATTGTTGTCACCATTTACATCTAATCTTATAGTATATCTTTTAATATTTTATAATTATTTTTAATATTTTTATCTTTTTAACTTTTATACTAGAATTAAAACTGATTTACCTACCACCATTACAGTAATACAGTATTCTGTATTTGTCTATATATTTACCTTTACAAATGAGTTTCGTACTTCCTTGTGCTATCATATTGCTGTTTAGTGTTCTTTCATTTCAATTTGAAGAACTCTATTTAAGATTTCTTATATAACAGGTCTAGTAGTGATGAATTCCCTGATGTTTTGTTTATCTGGGAGTCAATCTCTCTTTCATGTTGAAGGACAGTTTTGTCAATTATAGTATTCTTGGTTGGCAGCTTTTTTCTTTTATCATTTTGAATATATTATCCCATTTCTTTCTAGCCTGCAAGATTTCTGCTGAAAAATCTGATAGTAGTCTTATGAATGTTCTCTTATATATGACCAGTCACTTTTCTCTTACTGCTTTTAAAGTTTTCTCTTTGACTTTTGACACTTTGATTAGAGTTTGTCTATGTATGGATTTCTTTGGATTTCTCTTAGTTAGTGTTTTTGGGCTTCTTGGATCTGGATGCTCATTTCCTCCCCCAGATTTGGGGCATTTTCAGCTATTATTTTTTGGATAAGCTTTCTGGTTCTTTCTTTCTCTCTATTCTATTCTATTTTCCTTCTCTGACCCCTGTAATTTCTATATTGTTCTGCTTGATGTCATCCCATAAGTTCCTGTAGCTTTCTTCACTTTTTCTTTCTTTCTTTTTTCTTTTTTAATTTATTTTTATTTTTTGCTTCTCTGACAGAATTATGTCCGATAGCCTGTGTTCAAGTTTGCCTGTCCTTTCTTCTGCCTGATCTAATATGCTTTTGAATCCCTGTATTGAATTTTTCAGTTCAATTATCGTGTTCTGTAACTCTATGATTTCTGTTCGGTACTTGAAAATACTTCATATCTCTTTGTTGAAATTCTTGTATTTTTTTAATGCTTTTTTTTTTTCACTTTGGTGAGCATCTTTAGGACACTTATTTCAAATTCCTTGTCAGATAAATCATTTCATTAGGGTCGGTTTCTGCAGATTTATTTGTTCCTTTGTTTGGAGCATCTTGGCCTGATTCTTCATTTTCCTTGATTCTCTGTGTTGGTTTCTGTGCATTAGAGAAAGCAGGTGTTCAGACTTTCTCAGCTTCTCAGTCTTCATATTCTTCAGCAGCCTCGTACAAAAGACCTCTACCAATTAGCTCACCTAGAGATTCTGGGGGCCTCAACCAACTCTTTCCCTTCCTAGAAGCAAGTAGCTGTGCTTTTTATACCCTCTCTCTGTGATCTGCTTGGGTGGAGGATGGGTGGGTAGCTATGGCATCTACCAGTCCAAAGTACAATTTCTGTCCTCCATCAGGCAGGTAGACTGCAAAGAACCTATCAGAGCTCCAAGACTGGCAGGACAGATACCAGTTCTTTGGGCAGCCCTGGAGAAATTTGGGCATTGGACACACAGATCAGCTCTTTCCCCCTCCAAGGAGAATCTGAGAGCTAGGATTTTTATCCACTCCCTCTGTGTTGAGCAAAGGAGACCTTCTATGCCATCTACAGTCCACGTTGCCACCTTCATTTTCCCTTCCTGTGGAGCTAGATGATTCTGGTTCCAACAGAGCTCTAATACTGGCGAGACAGAAGCCAGTCTTCTGGGGAGTTCCCTTAGAAAAGTTGGGGTCCTGGATGTGTGATCCAATGCCTGCCTTCCCCTGGAAGAAGCTGGGAGATAGGAAGTCTTTCCTGATTGTGTAGTGCTGTGCCTGGGGTATAATTCTGGTGAGAGGGTGTCCTGAATCTCTCATCTGGCTTTGCTGAGTCTGATTTCACATTTGCCCATGGTGCAGGAGCTTTTTGATTTTCTGGATTTCTTACAAAGGGAATTTATCTGTGAACTATTGCTGAATCAGTGTGCTTATGGGGAGAAGGAGGGTTCAGGGCTTCCTATTCTACTATCTTGCTGACATCACTCTTCAATAAAGACAGATTCTTCTTCCTCTACAATCTCTTTGGTTTTTGTTTCTTTTTCTTGCTTATTATACTGTCTAGGATAGGCAGTATGGTGTTGAATAAAAATGGTGAGAGTGGACATCTTTGTTTTATTTCTAATATTAGAGGAAAAGCATTCAGTCTTTCATGATCAAGTGTGATATCAGCCCTTTATAAGCACTATACCAGGTAGAGGAAATTCCCTTTTATTCCTATTTTGATAAAAGTGTTTTTATTTAATTAATTTTTAAATTAAGGATGGGTGTTGAATTTTCTGAAATGCTTTTTTATATGTATTTTGAGATGATAATAGGCTCTTCTTTTATTCTTTAATATTGGGAGTTATGGTGATTGGTTTCAAATGTTGTATCAAGCTAGCATTCCTAGCATAAATCTCACTTAATCATGGTATATTATCTTTTAAGAAATATTGCTGGATTTGACTTGTTAGTATTTTCTTGAGTACTTTTGCATCTATATTAGTAATGAATTTGATCCATAGTTTTATTTTGTGTAATGTTTTTAACTGTATTGTTATCAGGGTAATACTGGTTTTGTAAAATGAATTGATTATTTTCCTTCCTCTTCTATTTTCTGGAAGAACTTGTGTAGGCTTGGTATTACTTCTTTCTCAAATATTTGATAGAATCTATCATTGAAGCGTGTGGGTCTGGAGTATTCTTTGAAAGAATGTTTTAAAAACAAATTCAAATTTGTAATTGTTATAGTGTTATTCAGATTTTATATTCCTTCTTGAGTTAGTTTTGGTAATTTATGTCTTTCAAGGAATTTGTGCATTTCATCTAGGTTGTCAAATTTGTTGGCATAAAGTAGTTTATATAATTTCCTTATGTTTATTTTAATTTCTGTAGCATCTGTTTTGCTGTCCCCTGTTTAATTCATGATATTGTTAATTTATATAATATCTTCTCTCTTTTTCTTGATCATTCTAGCTAGTGATTTACCAATTTTATTGATCTTTTCAAAGAATAGCTTTTGGTCATAGATTTTAAATATTGTTTGTTGCTTTCTGTGTCATTGGTTTCTCTCTTTTAAAAAATAATTTCTTCCCTTCTAGTTAATTTAGGATTAATTCACTTTTTCTTTCTTGCATCTTAAAGTATAAACTTAGTGTATATGCTTTGATTCTATATCTTTCTTCTTTTCTAATAGAAGCATTTAAAGTATAAATTTCCTTGTAAGTACTAAGTTAGCTGCATTTCACAAGTTTTGATGTGATAGATTTTTATGATCACTCAGTCCAAAATATTTCTAATTTCCCTTATGATTACTTCCTTGACTTGTGGTTTATTTTGATGTCTGCTGTTTGGTTTCCAAATATTTGGGGTTTAAAAAAATATCTTTCTGTTAGATTTCTAATTTAATGTTTTGTGGTCATAGAAAATAGTCTGTGTGATGTATGATTTAAATACTTATTGAGAACTGTGGTGTGGCTAGGCATGCAGTATGTCTACATGAAAGTTCAATATGTACTTGAGAAGAGTGTGCTTTCTTGTACTGTTGGGTGCTGTCTTCCGTAAATGCCAAGTAGGACAAAGTGATTGATCATATTGTTCATATCTTTGATGTCTTTACCTCTTTGAAGGCATGACTCTTTTAGGGTCATTCTTGAATGTCGCCCATAATGTCTCCAGCTGGTGGGAACATGAGTGATTCCCACCTATGTGTAAACTATGAGAATTATTTCTTTACAGCTTCCCAGTAGTTGTACTATTCCCAGAAATTGTTCTTTGCCCAGATTTGTGTGTTTCACATTATACCTGTACAGATTAATCCTCAGGCAAAAACCTGAGAACCCTGTGTAGATTTCTGGAGGTATTTCTTGGTGTAGCTCTGATATTCTTTTCTGCAACTTCTACTCACTTTGGCCTCCCTGAACTCTGATCTCTGTCTCCTCAATCAGTGAGTTTACTGGACTATATTTGGGATTCTGATCCTACTCCACGGTCCAATAATTTCCTCCATGCAGCAGCCAGGAGATAGTAAGGATTACTTCTTTTCACTTCACTTAGGAATTACCATTTTATGCTGCCTATGTTCAATGTCTGAACATAATTGTTTCACATATTTTGGTTCAGTTTTCTAGTTTTTTGTATTTACATCATGAGGATAATTATGGGCCCTGCTTCTCTCACATGGCCAGAACCAGAATTACCTCTTTTCTTTTCTTTATCTTTCTTTCTTTTTTTTTATTTCAAGAAATTTAGGGGATACAAGTGTTTTTTGTTACATGGATGAATTCTTTTCTTTCTTCCTTCCTTCCTTCCTTCCCGCCCTTCCTTTAAAAATATTAATCCTTCTTTTTTAGCTCAGTTATACACAAATGAATGATTGTCAATTAATACAATAGATGGCATGGGTTTCCTCTGCTATTTTGCATGTTTGTTTCCCTAAAAGGGCTTTCTCCTAAAGAAAAGGGCTGACTGAAAACTATGTGTACGTGTTTGTGTTGACTGGCAGGTTTCACTTTAAAGAATTATGTTGGGGTTTCCCAATTAAGGGCCGTACAGTGGAGTGCCAACCCATACCCTTAGACACTTTAGTAAATTCCCAAGCAGAGTTCAGTTTCTATAGAGAGTAGTTCTTCAGTTTTAGTCTGGATATAAAGGTTGCTACTGTTTTGTATGTATGGAGATGGGAAAGTTTGGGAGGGCCCACTTGGTTCAAGCATTCCTTTTCGATCCTTTAACTAATTTTGCCAAATATGTCTATCATTCCATCCTATTCTCCATTCCTGCCTACTTTGTGCTTGGAGCCTTCTAGGGACTCTACCAAGGATCATATTCAATCCTTTTTGTAGCCTTCTCATGTAGGTATTCTCTGGTCTGGTTTATTCATTAATGTAATTTCATCTTCTTTCTGTCTTCTAGAAATATATTAGTATCACTGGTTTGGTCATAGCTTTCTATGCCATTCTCAGCTTTCCTGATACTGTATAACTTTTTATACTTCTGTGCTGTTATTTCCATGGAATCTGGGGAGAGGGAGGAGGCAAATATATATGCTCATGCTATCATCTTGAATCAGATACCTTTTTTGAAAATTTTATGACAGTCACTTATATAATAAAAAAGTTTGACTTCTTAGTCATTAAAAAAAACACCCAATTTCTAAGGCTTAAGTTATATTAAGGTAATAAATAATAATGTTAATATGCATTACTTAGAAGTGAACCAATGTGATTCAGATTATTTCGTATAATCTACTGATTGGTTTTTATTTATTTAACTATATATTATTTTGCTTGGGATGCTTTAAAAATATTCACTAATTTCTAAAAAGTGCTTGGGCTCTATAGACAAAAGTGACATCACAGGTTTAGAATTGTACTTAACTAGAGTTTATTGTTTTATTTGTTCTGGGTTCATCTAAAGTAATTCTTGTTTGTCCATCATGTTGTCTATTTTTCTGATAGATACAAAAGTAAACCTGGTGATGACTATGAAGATCCCAAAGATCTTCAAGCCATCAAAGAAGCCCAGGTGTATATGGGAGATTTCAATCTGAAGACAGCACCAGACTACAAGATACCTGAGCACATGAGAATAAATGCTGCCAAGAAGGAAGAGGAACTAGGACACCTAGACTCTCTGGTACTTACCACAGATTTCATGACAATGAGAAAGCACCTTGGGTTTTTAATTGAATTCTGCTAAAACCACCCATTTCCCTATCTGTTCCATAAGTATATATAACCATAAAAATTTAGAACTGGAAAAGACTTTCATAATTATCTAGAATTATCTTTTTACAAATGAGGAAACAGGCCCAGAGAAGACAAGAGATTTGTCTCTGATTAGTCAGCTGGTATGGCAGAACCAGCTTTCACACTAATTATATGCCTCAATACCAGTTTCATGGATGAAAGCATTATATTTTGTGAACTTTGAACCTCTGAAATTCAAACAAATCTTTATTAGTTGTTAGCTGCCATGGATTACCAAGGCACTTAGGAAAAAAGGCCATCGTTTAGCCTTTCTTTGCAGGACTTTTCTAGGTAACTCAATACTAACGAATGAATATATTTCTTTTTGACTCTCTCTGCATTCCTCCAAACTGCTAGCAATCATCCTGATTTCTGATCTCCATTTTCTTATTAAAAAGTTCCTCTTCATGCCATATTAATTCCTTAATCACCATTTGAACTGACAAGTGACTTTTCATGCTGAAAGGCCTAGAAGGCATCCAAGCTACCATTTTTTGGAGACTTTGATACTTGGTCACCTCATATGGTTGTGCAGGTTGCACATTTCAAGGCATCACATTGGAGAAGGTGCCAGTCATATCACAGATACAGTATATTTGAATATTTCATACTTCTCTGACAAATGGAAATGAAGTGTCCTGGGGGAGGTGTGTCTTTTTCTATTCACCAAAGATATTATACATGCCAGCAGCACAAGGATCTTGACATGGCAATTCATATCCACAAATAAATTTTCATAGCTCATAACTCTACCTTACTGGTCAAAATGGACATTTTGGACATAGTATTAGTGATATTTGGATTGTTTTTCTAGCTGTTCATCTAAAGAAATTCTTGTTTGTCCATCATGTTCAATCTGTCATCACAGAGAAATGTTCTTATGATCACAATTTATTAGTCATCCAACCTGAAATTTTGTAGTCTAGCTAGAGAAGTTGGGCAGGTGTGATGTCTTTAACTTAATTGAATTATACTGAAATCTGCTTTATTAAAATGGCAGCATAAAATAACGTAGAACACCTTATTCTGCAGTCAGAAAACCAGAATTCTGTTTTCATCTTTGTCATTTAAGCCATGTGAACTTTACTAAGTCATGTAAATCTCCCTTTTATGTCATCTGTAAAAGGGGTATTAATACCAATTAACAACAATAAGACATGTGTAGTCTACCTAAAAGTTTTAATGTAATGGTTAAAATCAATAAACAGTTATTGTCATGATCAAATTCAAAATCATTGAATTTGAAGTATTCATTGAAGTATTAAGCAGGTTTTTTTGTTTTTGTTGGTTTTTTTTTTTTTCTTTTTGAGACAAGTCTCATTCTGTCACCTGGGTGGGAGTACAGTGGTGTCATCATAGCTCACTGCAACCTCAAACTCCTGGGCTCAAGTGATCCTCCTACCTCAGCCTCCCGAGTCACTGGGACCACAGGCACATGCCATGATGCCCAGCTAATTTTTCTATTTTTGGTAGAGACAGGGTCTCCCTCTTTCTCAGGCTGGTCTTGAACTCCTGAGCTCAATCAATCCTCCCACCTCGGCCTCCCAGAGTGCTAGGATTATAGGCGTGAGCCACCGTGCCCAGCCTTAAGCATTTTAAAAATAGTTTATTATCTATCCCTTTTCCCCAGCCAGTGTTTAGGTTTGTGTGTTATTTGAAAAACTAGCAAGAGAAAATTAGTATGGAAAGAGGCTCCTCAAAGAGGTAGGCCTTACAGACATCAGAGTGGGTTGGCTTTGTTCTTGTAGGCCTAATCCTCATCCTCCAGGTACTTTAGAGGTGGTTCCCTACTCACCCAAGTGCTGCCTTTAGTGTTTAAACCTGAGTGCCTTAAAGGTTTATTTTCAAGCATGCAAAACATCTCTATCTTGTTATGGTATTTTTGCTTCACAGATAGTAAATATATAGGTAAATTTTGTAAGACTGCTGGAAGAAGTGCATTTAGATCTTTTATTTTTTTAACTGTATATTTATGCAAAGTAACTCTTAATGGCCTTTGGACCATCTCGTAGCCTAACTACGTGCTGAGGGTAGGGTTGCTTGCACCCTTAGGCTCTGGTAATGGCATTTAGAAAACACAGACCAGAGAGAGAGCTGATCATAAAAGAGCAATGAGCATTTATAGCACCTGTCCCTGGAGGCAGAGGCACAGCTTGGCTTAGATAAATGGAGAAGGAACCAAGGAAGGCTCCTGGAGTCTCTTGGTGTGACATAGTACTGAAATTCAGGATCATGACCTTGCCTACACAAGGAATAACTAATCATGTGGCCAAAATACAGAATGAAAATAGGCTAACCTGTAGTTTGGCCCTAGATGGGCAGTCCTAAGTGAGTCTAAGCCAAAGGGATTCGAGTTCCAGCAGGGAAAGGCAGTTAGTGGCTGTCCCCTCCCTCCTTGGGGAGAGTATCCTGCTGACACAAGACTGCAGGTAGGACTTCCATGGGGTGGTGAAGGAGCACAGAGGAACTCAGCCATATGGGCCAGCTGAAG
Source organism: Daubentonia madagascariensis (assembly GCA_023783475.1). Classification (NCBI taxonomy): domain Eukaryota; kingdom Metazoa; phylum Chordata; class Mammalia; order Primates; family Daubentoniidae; genus Daubentonia; species Daubentonia madagascariensis. Next base: position 11,299,976 of record JAKFHU010001631.1, on the reverse strand, counting down.
GGAACAAATTGTGGAACGCAAAGGGATGCCAGAGGTCACATCAGACTGTCCTCCCGTCTTGGAGGAGCTAAGTGAAAAAAAGCTTAAAACCTAGAGAAAATGGTAACTCGGTGGTGAACGGGGATGATCAGATACATTCTCATCTTGAGTTTTTGCTAAGCCCATCAGTCCAGGGAGAAGAGCAAATCATATTTCAAATGGTGCTTTGTGAGAGGGTTGTCATTTTGCTTCCTTCCTCCTCTTTTTCTCAGGCCCATGGAAAGAAACGTCACATGAACAAGTGCATCCTCTCTCTTCGAGACCTTAAAGTGGCTGTTATTGAGGAAATTCAGTGCCTGGTTCAAGAACTGAAGACCATTCAGTCAACTCTTCACAGATCCAAGCACATCCCCATTCCCCAAATCCCTCAGATACACCCGGACGAAGTTCCAGAGAAGAGATTTCAGTATAATGAGGAAACTCTCCTAAATTTTAAGCAACAGCAGATGAAAAGGGAGGATGACGAGTCCCCCCAAGTGGAACAGACAGGGTCTGGAGGCTCAGGTGGAGGATTTCTCAAACTTTCTTCTGGAAAGGATGGGGATTTGACGACAAGAGATTCATTATCTAGGTCATCAAAGGCATTAGCCTTCAATCTGGATATCCCAAAGATTCTGGAATTTGAAAAGGCAGAGCCAACTGATGTGGAGCTGGAGATTATGAAGAGGGATGAGATTAAACACTTGTACATGCAACAGTATTTGGTCAACAGGGTAAGGGGTGAAGCTGTTCCTATTTAAAGCTAAAGGGGAGGAGAACAGGGGAAAAATTAGGTCCTCCCCATCCTTGGCCTTATGAAAATCACTGTGCTCTGCCCAGAACCTTGGAGCTTTTTAACTTTTTCTTTTTGGAAAGCTGGCTAAGAATGAAGGGCAGACCCGTGTTTCATTTAGTTGGCATCTAACTGAAGTCAGGGAGAAGGGGAAGTGGAGGAGCAGCTTTTAGATGGTGGACAGAAATTAGAAATCTTCCACAGAAACAGAGCACTCTCTGCTTTTCACACCATCCTCTTCCTCTGATGCCTGATTTGCTCCATTAGTGGCATGTTTATGGTGATTCCTGGGTTTGAAATTGTTCTGGAACTGGAATGGCAACTGTTTTTATTTCTAGGAAAATCAGGACCAGACTAGGGCTGATTTTACGGGGTGTGCTCTGAATGTGAAAGGAAGGGAACCCTTCTGGGATAGATAGCTCCCTGCTGCCAGCCATATGGCATCTCCTTCCTCCGTGTGTCTTTCCAGCTCCATCCCGTGATGGTGTCCCCTTTAGCGTCCCAACCTTATTGTTCACCGTTATCTCGGCTTTGTCTAGCCCTGTTCTCTCACTGTTCCTGCCTCTCCCCACTTCCCCTTTCCCTCCCACACCATTCTGAGTTTTATATCTGTGTTTTTTCCTTTGGTATTTCCTCCTGCCTGTGATGACTTCCTTCCAGAGTTGGGTCATCATTCAAAGCACAGCCCAGTTCCAAACCCTCTCCAGCACCTTCTGCCCATGTTATGTACTCTCTCCTTGTTTCTAAACTCCAGTTGCACCTATAACCAGCACCTCATATTTTACGCTAATTTTTCTTGCTGTTTCAGGGGTGTTAGTTTTGTCTTGTAAATTAGATTGTACCATTCTTGAGCAAAGGGCCACATATACTTCCTCTGATTCCGTCGCATTGCTTAGGCCTAGGACGATGCCACCCATAATAGATATTCAGTCAAAAGTTTTCCTTGGTTTAATTATAACTAATTTATTTATTGTATTACTTTTTAAAAATATTTATTGGATATGCTGTGATAGCTAGGTAGTAGTAGGGTTACAGCAGTACTCAAGAAAGACACATTCTCTATCCTCATAAAGCTTATAGGCTATTGGGGTGAAAGAAAATAAAACAAATGTAACCCTTACAAACTTGGAGACCTATATGGTCCAGTTTAAGAATGGTGTTACACTGAAGAAAATATAGTCCTCCCTCTGAAGAAATTTAGGAATAATTCAACTTTGTTAAACAAGCATTAAGGAGGAACCCAAACGTGGTCTGTAGCCATACTTATTTAAAAGTTTAATTTTTTCTTCCTCTTCACTCTCTGTCTTTTTTTTTTTTTTCCTTAGCTCTCTCAAGCAGTTTCACCTCCCTGACCACACAGATCTCTCCCTCTTCTTCAGCCCCTGGTCTGGGCTCTCACTCACTACAGGCTTTTGACGGTCGAGACCCTCGCTCATGTACAACCTGATGAATAGCATAGAACTCTTCCTATTGTACTAGTTTCTTTGGGAGAACCGGCCCTTGGTGCTCTCTCTTGACCTATTCATCTCTTTTGGGATGAGATAGGGGAGAGCTGTGTCAAAATCAGGGCAAAACTGAGGACTTAAAATTATTAGAACCACAGTGGAATAAGGTCTGGACCAGGACTTGAGATACTTAGGTTTCTATCCCACCTCTGTAATAAATCAGCTTTGATTTTGGAAAAATCACTTTTGGCCCCTATTTCTTCATCTGTAAAATAAGAAGATTGAATAGGTTTTTTTTTTTTTGTGGCTCCATGATTATTATATTTATGTATTCAAAAATATTTACCATTCTGTAGGTTTGAAAATTTTCAAAATGAGAAATTGGGGGAAATATTTATTTGTGCTTACTACATAAAAGGCAATGTAAAGATACCTTGGAGAATGAAGAGAAGACAGATATAAACACTACCCACTCAGAAAGCTATGCAGTCTGTGCAGTACAGCAAGAAGGGCATTCTTGGTTGATGGCTTAATCAGTGGTGAAGAAATAGCTGGAAGGACTGTAGTTACAGAATTCCTACCACTTAATAAATTAATTTATGTAAATTTAGTGCAATTAATGAATTAATTTATGTGAATACACATACACACACATAATTCTCCATCCATAAGAAGGGCACAATGAAAAAATGCTTTTAAACAAATTACTACTGTTAGATAGTTTTAAAAATGCGTTTACCTATTCTTCTTCACTTCTAATATATCCTCACATCTTTTTTCCACCTCAGATCAAAGAACTGATTGTCACTTTTGATGCAGAACTCCGTGTCCTGAGACATCAGAAACTGAAACTAGATATTCAGATGAAATTATCTGACTTGCACCATGTCACATTGTTTCAAGAAATGCTTCTCCTCAAGAATTTTGAAAAACAGGAGAACATACTTCAAGAGCGTGTTAATTCCTTAGACAAAGAGGAACAGTACATGCAGGTATGAGCGAGCAGGAGAATCCTAGCTGGCTGCTCCCTTAGTTATGGAAGGAACTGGATTCTCTTTTACTTTTTTTCCTTCTTAATTTTCCCACTTGTTCTACTTCCCATTTTTTCTTGTCTTCTCTTCCCTCCTCCTTTTTCCTGTCATTCCTACTTACTCTCCATCTTTTGTATCTGTGGTCAGAGATAAATGATAGATTTTTTTAGTAAATTTGATCTGATAGTTTGTAAGATAAGAGACTAAAATGTTCAAAAGTGAGCCTTATATTTAGTTTATCTATGAATTGCAAAAGTCTATATTTTTTGTACCAGCTATCATATGAAATAGAGTTCTGATTGTATGTTATCCTTATGAACATAATTGGAGAAGAAGTTGTGAGTTTCTTAAGTATGATAGCTTGTTTCAGTGTAATACATAGTTGAATATCATAGGAAACAAAATTTCTTTATTTGTTATGTTCATATGTTAAATTTAAAGATATAAATTATACTATCTTTGTTTTAAAAGAAGAAGGATTCTATTAAGTAGATACCATGTACTAAATAATGAGTTTTGGGGTATGTCAGCTTCACTAGAAATGATGTGTCTTTTTGTTTTAGTTATCATATATCAACACAAAAAAATCTTTTGTTTTTGAGACTCTGCATGCAAAAATATTAGCTGACATCCATATGTCAGTATATTTGTTTAATTTAGATTTTTTGAGGGAGCTTAGCATTAAGAAGCTGATCTTTCTGATTCTGAACTTAACTGACTTTTACAAAAGAATTATAAAATTTTAACCAAATAAATGATGGCTCTGCAAACATCAGAAATATAAACTACTATTAAGAAGGCTTTAAAAAATGTTTGTAGACTGCATTGTAACCTTGCATTGTAAAGTACATTGCTCTCGGAACCTGGTTTATCAGAAATATTCTATTTATCATTCATTCTTGTTTTTATTCATTTAGTGGAAAATAAATGAAACTCTTAAAGAGATGGAAGAGAAAAAGAATGAAATCAGCAAGCTCCAGGACCAAGAAAAGGCACTCTATGCTGGTTTTCAAGCAGCGATTGGAGAAAACAATAAATTTGCTAACTTCCTCATGAAGGTCCTAAAGAAGAAGATTAAGCGGGTAAAGAAAAAGGAGGTTGAAGGAGATGCCGGTTTGTATTCCTTTCTTACACATGATCCTGTTTTCTCTCATTAACATGAAATGGAGAAGTAACTAAGGGACCTGTTAGATACCCTATTTTTTTTACTACAACATAGACAGTATAGAGGCAGTGTGGGGGTTGAAGAGGAGAGGATATAAGCCTTTAGGTCTTTAAACATCCGGAGTCTCTGTGTGTATGTGTATGTGTGTATCCGGTATGAGTTAGTATAGGGTAGTTTAATTTAATAAGCGCATTTTTTTGTGTGTTTATTTGCCATCTGTATATCTTCTTTGGTGAAGTGTCTTTTCATGTCTTTTATCCATGTTTGAATAGGATTGTTTGTTTTTTACTGTTGAGTTTTGAGAGTTCTTTATATATTTTAGATATTAGTCCTGTGTTAGGATATGTGGTTTGCAAATATTATTTCTTGGTGCGTAGCTTGCCTTTTCATTTGCTGTAGTACCATTTGTTAAAAAGGTTGTCTCTCTTCCATTGAATTGCTTTTGATCTTTGTCAAAATCATTTAGGAATATTTGTGTGGATCTATTTCTAGGTTCCCTATTCTGTTCCTTGGATCTTTGTGTCTGTGCCTCCACCAATATACTACAGTCTTGATTGCTGTAGCTACATATTGAGTCCTGAAATCAGGTAGACTAATTCCTCCCACTTTATTCTTCTTTTTCAAAATTGTTTTAGCTATTCTATCTTTCCATATTTTAGAATCATCTTGTTCATATCCAAAGAAAATCTTGTTGGAAATTTGATAGCAATTGTGTTAAACCTGTGTATCAATTTGGAGAGAACTGGCATCTTTACTACATTGAGTTTTCCAGTGCATGACACAGTGTGTCTGTTTATTTAAATCTTTCATATCTTTAATCAGCATTGTATAGTTTCCAACATACAATTCATGTTCATGTTTTATTAGATTTATACCTTTTTCCTTTTTTTAGTGATTTTAAATGATACTGTATTTTTAATCTCAGTGTCCTCATGCTCATCACTAGTAATTGATTTTTGTATGTTTATCTCATATCATATGACCTTACTTATTAGTTCTAGGAGTTTTTGGTAGATTCCTTGAGAATTTCTATGTAGATGATAATTTTATCTGCAAATATGGGCAGTTTTATAGAAAACTTCTTTCTGATCTGTATGCCTATTTCCCTTTTCTTGCCTTATTCCATGGCTGGAATGTTCAGTACTATGTTGAAATAAGAGTGCTGAGAGCTGACATCCTAGCCTTGTTCCCAGTCTTGGGGGAAAGCATTCAGTCTTTCGCCATTAAGTATAATGCTACCTATAGGTGTTTCATAGGTATTCTTTATCAAGTTGAGGAAGTTCCCCTCTGTTCCTCCTTTTCATAAATTTTTATCATGAATGGGTATTGAATTTTGTCAGATGCTTTTCTACATCAATTGATGATCATGGGATTTTTTAAAAGCCTATTAGTATGGTAGATTGCATTGGCTGATTATTGAACCAGACTTGCATTTCTGAAATAAACCTTTCTTGGTGTAGTATAAAATTCTTATTATATATTGCTGAATTCTATTTGCTAATATTTTGTTAAGAAATTTTGTACCTATATTTATGAAGATCATTGTTCTGTAGTTTTCTTTTTTTGTACTGTCTTTGTCTGGTTTTAGTATCAGGGTAATACTAGCTTCATAATATGAATTAGGAAGGCTTTTTATTTTTTTCCTTTTATTTCAGAATATTATGGGGGTACAACACTTTGGTTATATATATTGCCTATGCACTGCCCATGTCAGAGCTACAATCGTGGTCATCCCCCAAACTGTGCACCCCACACCCATTCGGTGAGAGTTTTCCCATCCCCTCCACCCCCCTCTCACCTGCCAGCCCCCTAATGAATATTATTTCCATGTGTGACATAAGTATTGATCAGTTAGTACCAATTTGATGGTGAGTACCAGTGGTGCTTGTTTTTCCGTTCTTGTGATACTTCACTTTGAAGAATGGGCTCTAGCTCCATCCAGGATAATACCAGATATGTTAATTCACCATTGTTTTTTATTGCTGAGTAATACTCCATAGTATACATATACCACATGTTATTAATCCACTTGTATATTGATGGGCACCTGGGTTGTTTCCACATCTTTGCAATTGTGAATTGTGCTGCTATAAACATTCTTGTGCAGATGTCTTTATTATAGAATGTCTTTTTTTCCTTTGGGTAAATACCCAGTAGTGGGATTGCTGGATCAAATGGTAGTTCTACTTTTAGTTCTTTGAGGTATCTCTGTATTACTTTCCATAGAGGTTGTACTAATTTGCAGTCCCACCAGCAGTGTATGAGTGTTCCTATCTGCCCGCATCCCCGCCAACATTTGTTGTTTTGGGACTTTTTGATATAAGCCAATCTCACTGGAGTTAAGTGATATCTCATTGTGGTTTTGATTTGCATTTCCCTGATGATTAGAGAAGTTGAGCACTTTTTTATATGTTTGCTGGCCATTATTCTGTCTTCTTTTGAAAAGTTTCTGTTCACATCCTTTGCCCATTTTTTAATGGAGTTGTTTGATTTTTTCTTGTTGATTTTTGAATTGGGAAGACTTCTTTCCTCTTTGATTTTCTGGAAGATCCTGTGTAGATTTGATGGTAATTCTTTTTTAAACATTTAGCAGAATTTTCCAGTGAAACTGTTTGCACCTGAAGATTTCTTTTGGGGGAGTTTTTAAGTTACAGGTTCAATTTTCTTAATAGTTGTAGGGCTATTCAAATGATCTATTTCATATTGAGTGAGTCATGGTCGTGTGTGGGGTTTTTCTGAAGAATTGGTTTATTTTGTCTAAGTTGCCAAATTTATATGTGTAAAGTTGTTCATAATATTTATTTCCTTGTTATCTTTTTAATGTCTACAGGGTCTGTAGTAATATCACCTATTGCATTCTTGATATTGGCAACTTGTGTTTTCTCTTTTTTTCCCCAGTCTTGCTAAAGGTTTGCCAATTCAATTGATCTTTTCAAGAATAAACCAGTCTTTGTATAAGTAATATTCTTTATTGTTTTTCTCCTTTCAATTTTACTGATTTCTGTTCTTATCTTTGTGATTACATTCCTTCTGCTTGCTTTTGGTTTATTTTGCACTTCTGTTTTTGGGATTTGAGGTGCGAGCTTAGATTACTGATTTGAGACTTTTCTTCTTTCTAATTTAGTGCTTTAGCTGCATACCACGCATTTTGATAAGTTGGATTTTTATTTCCTTTCAGGTCAATATAGTTCTTAAAATTTTTTTTATTTCAAAATATTAATTAAGGGGGTAGAAGTGTTTTTGTTACATGGATATCTCATATAGTGCTTACAGGGCTTTTGGTGTGCCGATCACCAGAATAATGTTCATTGTACTCAATAAGTAAGTTTTTATCCCACACTCACCCTCCCACCCTCCCCACTTCTTGGTTTCTCATGTCCTTTATGTTGCTTTGTGCCTGTGTGTACTCATCTATTAGGTCCCACTTATTAGTGAGAACATATGGTGCTTGGTTTTCCATTCCTAAGATACTTCACTTAGGATAATGGTCTCCAGTTCTATCTAAGTTCCTTCAAAAGACATTATTTCATTCCTTTTTAGGGCTGAGTAGTACTCCATGGTATATACATACCACATTTTCTTTATCCACCCATGAATTGAAGGGCACTTAGATTGATTTCACATCTTCACAATTGTGAATTGTGCTGCAATAAACATTTGAGTGCAGGTGTCTTTTTGATAAAATGACTTTGTTTCCTTTGAGTAGATACCAAGCAGTGGGATTGCTGGATTGAATGGTAGGTCTACATTTATTTCTTTGAGGAATTTCCATACCATTTTCCATAGAGGTTGTTCTCATTTGCAGTCCCACCAACAGTGTCTAAGCATTCCCTTTTCTCTCCATCCACAGCAGCATCTGTCATTGTTTGATGTTTTAGTAATGACCATTCTGATAGGGGTAAGGTGGCATCTCGTTGCAGTTTTAACTTGCATTTCCCTGATGATTATTGATGTTGAACATTTTTTCATATGTTTGTTGGCCTTTTGTCTATCTTCTTTCGAAAAACTTCTGTTCATATCTTTTGTCCACTTTTTGATGGGGTTGTTTGTGTTTTTCTTGATGATTTGTTTCAGTTCTTTGTAAATTCTTTGTAAGTTCTTTGCTTTGTAAATTCTGGATATCAGTCCTTTGTTGGATGTATAGTTTGCGAATATTTTCTCCCTTTCTGTAGGTTGTCTGTTCACTCTGTTGACTATTTCTTTCACTATGCAGAAGCTTTTTAATTTAATTAAGTCCCATTTATTTTTGTTGTTGCTGTAATTGCCTTTGGGGTCTTAGTTATAAATTCTTTCCCTAGGCCAATGTCTAAAAGAGTTTTTCCTACATTTTCTTCTAGAATTTTTATGGCTTCATGCCTTACATTTAAGTCTTTAATCCATCTTGAATTAATTTTTGTGTATGGTGAGAGATAGGGATCCTGTTTCATTCTGCATGTTGCTATCAAGTTTTTAATATTTTTATTGAGACTTGCTCTGTGTCCCATAGGTTACATAGAAATGTGTTGTTTAGTTTAAAATGTTTTGAGATTTTCCTGTTACCTTTCTTTTATTGATTTCTAGTTTGATTTCGTTGTAGTCAGAGAACACACTCTGTGTGATTTCAATTCCTTTATAATTGTTGAGGTTTGTTTGATGTTCTAACATATGATATATCTTGGTATATGTTCTATGGGCACTTGTAAAGAATGTATAGATGATCTTTGATTTATGATGGGGCACCTCCTGATAAACCCATTATAAGTTGAAAATATCATAAGTAAAAGATGCATTTAATACATCTAACCTACCAAACATAATAGCTAGCTTAGCCTAGCTTACTTTAAACATGCTCAGAACACCTACATTAACCTACAGTTGGGCAAAATCATTTCACACAAAGACTATTTTATAATCAAGTATTGAATATCTCATGTAATTTATTTAATACTATACTGAAAGTGAAAAACAGAATGGTTGTATGAGTCCTTAAAGTATGGTTTCTACTGAATGTGTATTGCTTTTGTACTATTGTGAAGTTGAAAAATCTTAAGTCAAACCATTGTAAGTCAGGGATTGTGTGTATATTATGCTGTTTGGGATGGAATGTTTTATCATCAATTAGATCCTAATGGTTGTTGATGCTGTTGAGATCTTCTGGATTCTTGAGGATTTTCTGTGTAGTTGTCCTGTTAAATGTTGAGAGAGGGATGTTAAAGTCTCCAAATATAATTGTGGATTATTTCATTTCTCTTTTTATTTCTACCAGTTTTTGCTTCACATATTTTGCAGCTCTGTTGTTTATGCACACACATTTAGGATTGCTGTGTCTTCTTGGTGGATTGACACTTTTATCATTATATAAGTTTTGTTTCTGTTTCGGATAATTTTCTTTGCCCTGAAGTCTACTTTATCTGATATTAATATATCTGCTTCTGCTTTGCTTTGATTAATATTTGCATAATGTATCTTTTTCCATACTTTTGCTTTCAGCTTGCCTATATCATTATATTGAAGTAAATTTCTGGTAGTCAGCATATGATTGGGTAATGTTTTTCATTCACTCTGGAAATCTCAGTCTTTTCTTTGGTGTTTTTTAAACCATTTACATTTAATATAATTATTGATATTTTAGGGCTTAAGTCTGCCATTTTAATTTTTATTTTTTGTTTATTCTCTTTTTTTGCCTTTTCTTCTATTTTCCATTTATTTTCTGTTTTCTCTTTATTCTTTTTCCTGCCCTCCTGTGGGTTACTTGAACATTTTTTAGAATTCTATTTTAATTTTTTCTAGTGTTTTTGAATGCATCTCTTTGTATAACTTTTTTAGTGGTTGCTCTTTATGTTACATTATATGTACACAATTTATCCCAGCCCACCAATCATTTTACCACTTTAAGTGAAGTATAAAAACCTTACCTACCTTTATATCCCTTTATCCTCCTCCATTTATAATATAATTGTAAAAATATTTCCTCCACGTACATCTAGTTGAAGATCTTCCTGGGTTTTGGTATGATGATTGACTCTAAATTGAAATCCAAAAACTTTCATATTATGTTATGAGACTGTGTATCTTATTTAAATCTGTGTTTTACTTGGGTTTCTCTAACACTGCTCTGACAAGGAAAGGAATGGGTGCCTCCTTACTGTCGGTGGAGGTGGAAGTCCACATTCCACATTCAGACTTCATTGTTACCCAAGGGAAGGGGACCTCCCTGTTACTGCCGTTTGTGGGTGGAAGTTGCAGCTCCCCATGTAGTCTCTACCATCCACATGGTGGGGATGGCCTTGGTACTTATGGGCAATGATGAAAGTCCTGATACTCTACTAGTGCTCTTCTGACACCACCCCTGAGTGGAGGGGGAAGGGTACATTGTTACTGCCAGTTGGGAGTGGAAGCCCAGGCTACCCATGTTGTCTCCACAGACATCTTGGTGGGGGTGGGGGGCAGGGAGGCTGGTTACTAGCCAGCATTGATAAACGCCCTGGCTCCCTACCTGACCTTCTTTGACACCATTCTGGCAGTAGTGTTGGGGCACCTCATTATAGCCCTGTGAGAGTGGATGTCTCAGCTCCCCACTTAACCTTTGCTGATGTGGGTGAGGGTCGTACCAGAGTTTCTCTGTGGCATTTGGTTGGAGTATAGTGGTTATTGTCTAAAAATTTTCTGTCTTGATAGCCTTCCCTTTTCCTGGTCCTCTGGCTAGAGAGAGCAAGCTTTTGTTGGGCCTTTCTATACTGGACCTGTTGGTGTTTCTAGGTTGCCAACTTATTCCTCTCCAAGTCTGAGATAGAGGAGGCAAAAAGAAGACTCAAGGAACTCACCACAGTGTTTTTCCTCAGGTTCTGAGGTGCAGAGTTGGTCTGCTTTCTCTCCATTTTTCAGAGTCACCTTATGTTTACTTTGCACAAAATATTTAGCTGTATTTAGCAAGAGAAATGGGGAAAAGTAGGTCTACCTCATCTTTTAGAAAGCAGAATTCTATGTAAAGAATTTTAAAGTCAAATTTTAAACTTTTATGATTCATTTCATACAGTGGTACAGATCATTTAAAGTAATTTTAAGAGAGATCTTAAATTTAGGAAATTTTCTAGAAAGTATGAGGTTCATCTCTTATCTCTAATTTGAGGTTCCACAAAATAGAAATTGTAAATTGGTGATCTGTGGTTCACAGACGACCTCAGGTGTTTTAAAAGAAAATGAGGCAGGGAGGAGTGAGGAGGTCTACAACCCTCCCAAAACCCTCAGGGACAGAGGGTTTTAGTATTCATAAATTTTTATATTTTATAAAGATATTATATATGACATTGTAAAAAAATCATTCATGACACTTATTAAAAAACAATAAGGCAGACTTTATTCAGGGGCACTGCAACAATGGGGTTTTGTAGTGGGGAAGAGAGATTGGGTTCAACTCTGAATAAAACAAGGACAAGTGGAGATTTATAGCCAAGGAGCATGGTGGGGGTCAGTGGACAGAAAGTTACTAAGAAGTAGGGTAATTCTTTGCTAGACTGTCCTAACTGGACTTTTGCTGAAGACAGGCCAGGCTGATAAGATATTAAGTGTGGGGGGGAAGATGAATTTGATCAGATATCAAGCTAGGGTGGGGAATTTTTGCTAAACTGACTCAGCAGGATTCTTGCTACAGTTGGACTAAATGGGCTAAGGACAGAGCCCAAGGTCAGGAACTAGCCAGAAAGAGGGCTCAGAGAAGCCTGACTCAAGTTTGGTTAAAGGAGAGAGTCTTTGTCAACATAACACCCCCTGCAAGTTCTGGTACAGGAACTCAAAATCAAACACCTCATACTTCTGCAGCAAAACATGAATATTCACACTAAGTAGGTTAAATAAAGACTCATTATTTCTGTTCATGTGACTTATGAAGATCTTTTCTGATTTTAGAGCATTCTATGATTTAGGAATTGTGGGCTTATTTCACCAAGTGTGTTTTAGGTGGGTTATAACACAAACAGCTTGGCAATTTGGTCTCAGTCCAAATGCATCTGATTTGATGCATTGCTAATAGCTGCACAACCTCCTGCAGACATTTGAGTTTGTGTTCTCTGTGTCCTTAACCATTTTAAACTCTTCTAAAAATATTGAGTAATTTCCTGCTTTGTCTCTTTGTTACTTTCCTAGTGACTGACTCATTGATAAATAGTTTACTGTAAAAATCTGGTATTTAGTTTAATATAGGAACTTCTCTGCTAACAGTGTCCTCCTCTCTGCTTAGATGAAGATGAGGAGAGTGAGGAATCGAGTGAAGAAGAATCTAGCCTGGAGAGTGATGAGGATGAGTCCGGATCTGAAGATGAGGTTTTTGATGATTCTATCTGCCCAACAAGTAAGTTGAATAAAACCACGTGTTCTCTGTGAACTGTGAAGATGGATTGACAATACTGAGAAAGCCCTTTTTTTGTTTCTCAATTCTCTGATAATAAAATTTAAGGAAAGTGTGGTTTAAAATGTATACTTTTTTTTAAAGTATAAGGATATTTATTCATTCATTCAACAATATTGAACTTCTACTGTGTACCAGCCACTTATCTGGTGCTAGGGATACAACAAAGTATAAAACAAACTCTCCCACCCTCATGGAGCTTACATTCTAGTGGAAGAAGACAATAAATATAATAAGTAGATTAAACAGAATCGTAGAAGGTGATACATGCTATGGGAAAAGAAGTAAAGGGGGTTTAGGAGTGGGGCTGGGGAGGAGAAGTTGCTATTTTAAATAGCATGGCCAAGGAAAATGTTAATGAATACTTTTGGGGCTGTCTGGATGATTTATTATTTGTTCCCTTAGGCAGCCATTTATGAGTGGCAAACTAAATAATCTGCAATCAACAGTTGATTCAGAGTTATTATAAATTATGTAGCAAGTTTCATTTTATAGAGCAACACCAGATAGTAATTTACATATATTTTTACAATACTTTCCTTTTTTGACAAACTCATTCAAATTTTTGTATTTCAAATCTATTTTGTAAGGGCAATTTGTACCAGTTTCCTAGAAATGGTTGGTGATTTATATTTACTGTTTTCACTGGTGAAACTAGCCTGGAGCAGCCAGACCGATACTCTTAAAGTCTCAATAGATGAATGGTTCGGTAGAGAAAAAACAAATTTTTCTGGTCAGTAGTTTGTTTTTCTAGACATTTCAAATAAAGTTTTAGTTAAATGTTTAAAGTTTAATTTCAAATAAAGCTCAAATCTTGTTTTACTTTTGAAAACAAGAATCTTCTTAAAATCATAATATTTTTGAGTGAAATAGAGCATGAGAACCTTAGAATGCAACTTGTTATTTCACAGCGGGATTAAATGGCTTGAACAATGACTCACAGCTAGTATACTCACAGCCCTAGAACACAGAAGTTCTAGGGCTAGAACTAAGGTTCCTAAACTCCATTTTAGTATTCTATTTTTACATTCTCTATTGCGTGGTGGATACATGTGGCTCTTAGGGTGATATAGTAGAAATAATATAGAGTAATGCACTTGAATCCCATTATGTCATGTACCTGTTATGTCACCTCTCTGAGACTTAGGGTCTTCATCTATAAAATGGAAGGAACAGTTTCTACCCTGCAGGGTCTAGGAGCCTTGAGTGAGATAAGGGACATAAAGGCCTAGCACAAAGCCTGGCTCAGAGCATCAGTACTGGTATCATTGTTACTACCATAGTTTTTAATACTATTATTAATTTCCACGTGGAACAATGGAGCCATAAGTGTAGTAAAAGCTTGCTAGAGTGGTTCCACAAATCAACATTACTGACTCTGAAGCTCTAAAGTTCATACTTCTAGGACTACCACATTCCAAAACAAATGGGGCTGCTTTTTAATTTTAATTCTTTTTCCAGATTGTGATGTTGGTCTTTTTGAAATGGCCCTTCAACTTCGAGAGAAAAGGCTGGACATTGAGGAGGCCTTAGTTGAAGAAAAGAAAATTGTTGATAACCTCAAAAAGGAATATGATACATTGTCTAAAAAAGTATGGTGGTCTGCATACTGATTTATCCTCTCTCAAAATGCTACACATCCTCCTAGCTATAATATTGCCATTTCATAGCAATGGCAATGTTAGAACTTCTCCTCAGAAAAGAAACATTTCAAATGTTGTGGCCATTTTTTCTCCTTAACCACAGTTGTGGCGGGGGCCATTGCTCTTTTGATGATTAGACTTTATTTATCTCAGTCATTGGTCTCCAAACTTTTTTTATGACATTAGTCTATAAGTTAAAAAAAAAAAAATCTCTTCCCCCTACAATAAATGTATTTATAAATTGTATTCATGAAATATTATACTAATATATTTTGTACTTTATGAAACAGTCACAAAAACAGAAATTAAAAAGAATGAGATTAAAGTAAATAGAAATACAAACTCTGATGTTTCATTCTGCACCCCATAAATCATTTTGTTGATCCTCTGGGTGTATGCATCCCATGTTGGAGACCACTAAGCTAAGCTTCTGGTATAATATTGAGTGATTTCTGCCTTATATGCTCATTTTCCCTCTTAGGTACTCTTTGTCTACAGCAACATCCCTTAACTTGATTAATATTCAGAAATATTTTTGATAGATTTTTTTCTCCTTTTGCAAATAGAAAATGATTTGGAAAACTTTCAGGTTTTCTAGGAGATGAAGAATGTGCTTTAGAAATACTGTAATTAGTAGTTTCATTGCTTTAAAGGGCCTTTTTCTTTAATTTATTGGGGTCATTATGACCAAACAAGTTTCCCACCATTCTGACAAAGACATTCCATGCTGAGGGCTGCTTTTCATGCAGAAAATAAAAGGGAGATGAGGACATGTTTTCTGAGCTCTTACTCACCAAACCTTTACAACTCTGGGGACATAGAAACAACTGAAATAGTGGTGTGGATCATAACTTGGCAGAAAAAAAATATACATTTCCCGGGTTGCAAACTGGGACTACGTACTTAATCACAGCCCAACAAAGCAAATCCTGCTTATTCTTTACTTCCCCCCAACATGCCTTCATTTACCACCTTAGTTATATGCTAATTGAATCTTGTCACCATTTCACACATGGGGTTTTCTGCAGGTAAAAATTGTGGCAACTAATCTGAATGCAGCGGAGGAAGCCCTGGAGGCTTATCAGCGAGAGAAGCAGCAGCGGCTGAATGAACTACTGGTTGTGATACCGCTCAAGCTCCACCAGGTGATGCGTCTGGAGGGGTTGCCCCACCCTGTCTGAGCAGAAGAGTCATCACACCCAGGCTTTTCCAGAGAAAGATCCATGGGGAGAATCGTGGTCCTTTGCTGAGAATTCTACCCGTAGAATGACACCCAAACTTTTCTTATCCACTGTCAGATTGTTATAAAAGAGTAACATCAAAACATGCGTATCTCCCTGTGACCCATTATCACTTTGAAAGTCCAATCATTTCAGGTCTGGAGAAATGAGGAGCTATGACTTAAGAATGGAATGGCCCAGAGGTTGAAGCCTTGGGTCTTACACACATGTCCCCTTTCACACCATCTTTAAATAGACAGGAACTAACGATGCAAGAATGATCTTCACTTAATCTCTACTCATTAACAAGGGAGGTCAAGACAAAAGGAAAATATTTTCTCTTTTTCCCCAGTCTTTGTTCATTTCCACTCTCTACTTGAATTGCAACTTATATTAAGTTGCAGGAGTACATAACAGTGAGAGAAAAGGCTCATTGTGTCTTCTTTTGTCAGGTTAAGAGAAGCAGCTGTGTTTTTTTTTTAAAAAAAAATCCTCTTTTGCTTTCTATTACCTTACATTTAGTTTTGTTTCTTTGTCTATTTGGCTTTGATTTTGATTTGTTTTGTTTTTGCAGATAGAGTATGTGGTCCTTGGAGAAATACCTAGTGATCTTTCTGGTACTTTGGTCTTCTCTAACCACTCCTTGGGACGGCTGCAAGAACGAATTGTACAGCTCCACGAGGAAAATTCCAAGCAACAAAAACTTAACAAAGAATGGCGGGAGAGACGCAAACAGCTCATTCGAGAAAAGAGGGAGATGGCAAAAACTATAAATAGTGAGTGTCTCAGCCCATGGCCTAGCTAGTAGTATTTATTGGTAAGAGAGGGAAGTATCAAGCAATATAGTCTCCAACTGTGAAAACAGTACTCAGATCACCTTTGCATCTTCCTACTTACCATTTCTCCTGATACCATGAAAAGATCGCTCTCCTATTTTAAAAGGAGAAATCCTTTATCATAGAATCTGCTTCTCTTTGTGTGTGATTAAGATGTAGAATAATATAATAACCCATGTACCCACTACCCAGCTTAAGGAATTAAACATTGAAGATACAATTGAAGCCCCTTCTCTTTCTAATACTATTCTGCTGCTCTTTCCCCAGGGGTACCCACCAGGTGTGTATGCATACATATGTGTATATCCATACACAATACATAGAAGTACTTTGCATATTTTTAACTGCAATGATTTATGTCATTTTGTGGTTCAATTTATTAAACCAATTTTTGAGTTATCCATATTGCTACAGATAATTTATCCATTTTAACTATAATATTCCATTGTATGAATATAAAAAAGTTCACTTCTTCAGTCTCCTGTTTATGGATATTTCTAATTTTTTGTTATTACACACAATGTTATAGCAAACCTTCTTGTAAACATCTCCTTGTGCACATGTGTGAGAAGGTGACTCCCTAGTGCTGGGATCTCTGGGATATAGGGGGATTTGTGCATTTTCAGCTCTCCTGGGTATTGCCAAGTTGCCCCCCAAAGTTGTTGAACCAATTTATCCTCCCCTGGCGGTGTGTGAGAATTGCCCAGGTGCCATATTATCATCAATGCTTAATATTATCAGATTTTAATATTCTTGCCAGTCTAGTGGATGTTAAATTATATTTCACTGTGGTTTTTATTCACATTTCCTTGATTGCTGGTGAGGTTGAACATCTTTACATACATTTATTTGGCATTTATTTGTCCTTTTCTGTAACTGGCCTGTCATATCCTTTGCCCATTTTTCATTTCTATTTTTTATTTGTTTTCTTATTGGTTTTTAGGGAGTTTTAAATATATTCTTTTTGTTCATTAAATGTACTTCACATCTTTTCTAGTTTGTGGCTGGCCTTTTTATTTTGTCTAGTGTATCTTTTTGGAATACAGATGTTTAAAATCTTGATATAGTAAATTTTATCCATCCATTTATTTATGGTTTGTGCATTGTGTGTGTGTGTGTCTTGCTTAATAAATCTCTTCCTATTTTGAGGTCATAAAGATTTTGTTGATCCAGCAATTCCACTGCTGGTATCATATCCAAAGGAAATGAAATTACTAAGCAGTATGGGGAAGAGATATCTGCACTCCCATGTTCATTGCAGTACTATTCACAATCACCAAGATAACTAAGTGTCCATAAACAGATGAATGGATAAAGAAAATGTGGTATATATACACAATGGAATACTATTCAGCCTTTAAAAAGAAGGAAATCCTGTCATATGGAACAACATGGATGGACCTGGAGGACATTATGTCAAGTGAAATAAGTGAGGCACAGAAAGACAAATATGGCATGATCTCACTTACATGTGGAGTGTAAAAAAGTTGAATTTCTAGAAACAGAGAGTAGATTGGTGGTTACCAGGGCTTTGGTGGGGAGGGGGGTAGTTGGGGAGATGTTGGTCAAAGGATACAAAATTTTAGTTAGGAGGAATATGTTCGAGAGATCTATTGTATAGCATGGTGACTATAGTTAATAACAATGTATTATATTCTTGAAAATTGCTGAGAGGAGATTTTAAGTGTTCTCACAGCACAAAAAATATAAGTATGTGAGGTAATGCATATGTTACTTAGCTCAATTTAGCCATTCCACAACATACACATATTTCAAAACAACATGTTGTACATGATAAATATATACAGTTTTTATTTGTTCATTTAAAAGAGGTATTTTTCTACAGTAGTGTTAACTTTTGTGTTTTTAATCCACCTGGAATTGATGCATAGTGTAAAGATAATTATCTTTTAAAATAATTTTTGTAATAATTGATAAATGGAACATGTGTGTAAGTAATGGAATATTACAACAAAATGAATCCTATGAACCCACCACCCAACTTATTAACAATAGTATTACCAATACTGTAGTGTCTACCTGTGTGCATTCTCTGTCTGCCCATACCCAGAGACAGCCACTATTCCCAATTTTGTATTTAGCATTCCTTTTCTTTAAAAAAAATAGTTTTAACACATTCGTATGTGTTCCTAAATAATACATTGCTTTAGAGCGTTATAAAAATATTACACCATATGTAGCCTTTTGAAACATACTTTTTCATTTAATATTATATTTCTAAGATCAGATATGGTGTAGCCACATGTGGTAGCTACATGTGGTGTAGCTACATGTGGTGTAGCATGTAGCTGTAGTTTATTTTTATTGTTGTAAAATATATCATGTGGTTATACTAAAATTTATTCATTCTTCTCCTGACAATGGGCATTTAGATTGTTTCAGGGTTTTTTGCTTCGACAATTCAGCTGTGAAAGTTCTTGTAAGTACAACAGCTGGGTTGTAGGGCATATAAGTGTTTAACTTGAAAAGATAATGCCAACTTGTCTCCCAGAATGATTATACCAATTTACAGTCCAATCAACCATACATAAGAGTTCCCTTTGAGCTACATACATCATTGAAAATATGTAATCTTATTAGGCTTCAAATTCTTGCCAAATCAGAAGGTATAAAGTAGTAACTCATTTTCTAAATTTGCATTTTCTTAACCACTAATGAGGGTAAGCACTTTTTGTATGTTTTTGGGCCTTTAATGTTTCCTATTTTATAAAATGCCTGTTCATGTATTTTGTTTATTTTTCTATTGATTGGTTTGCCTTTTAACAAATTGATATGTAGGAATTAATTTTTTTTATATTAATCCTTTGTTGGTTATATGTTTTGCAAACATCTCCTGTTTTAGTGTTTTCACTTTTATAGTGGCTTTTGATGAACAATAACTGCCTGATTTTAATTTATCAATCTTTTATTTTAGGCTTAATAATTTTTTTGTTTTTTGAGACAGGGTCTTGGTCTATTCCCTGGGCTAGAGTGCAGTGGCATCATCGTAGCTCACTGCAACCTCAATCTTCTGGGCTCAAGCAACCCTCCTGCCTCAGCCTCCCAAGTAGCTGGGACTACGGGTGCACCACCATGCCTGGCTATTTTTTCTGTTTTTTGTAGAGACGGGGTCTTGCTCCTGCTCAGGCTGGTCTCGAACTCCTGGCCTCAAGCAATTTTCCTGCCTCAGCCTCCCAAAGTGCTAGGATTATAGGTGTGAGCCACCGCGCCTGGCCCCTAGGCCTAATAATCTTTAAATTTATTTTTTAAGTTGTGGTAAAATGTATATAACATAATATTTACCATTTTAACCATTGGTAAGTGGTCAGTTCATTGGCATCAAGTCCATTCACATTGTTTTGTAACCATCACCATATCCATCTTCAAAACTGTTTTCATCTTCCCAAACTGAACTCCATACCCATTAAACAATAACTCCCCATTTCCCTCTGCCTCCAACTCTTGGAAACCACCATTCTGCTTTCTGTCTCTCTAAATTTCACTACTCTAAGTACCTCATATGAGTAGAAGTTTCTCTTTGTCTTTTTGTGACTGGCTTATTTTATTTAGCATGGTGTCTTCCAGGTTCATCCAGCTTGTAGCATGTGTCAGAATTTTCTTCATTTTTAAGGCTGAATAATATTCCATTATACATATATGCCACATTTTGTTTATCCACTCATTTGTCAATGGGCACATGGATTGCTTCCACCTTTTGGCTATTGTGAATAGTGCTGCTATGAACATGGGTGTACAAGTGTCTATTAGTTTCTCTGCTTCCAGTAGTTTTGGGTGTATACCCAGGAGTGGGCTTGCTGGACTATGTGGCTTAGAAGTGATGGGTAACACTACAGTCAGCTCGTTGTTGCCTTTTTCCATTCCTAGACCCCATGGGGAAGAAGAGGAGAGGCTAGAACATGGGGGTGGGAAAGGGATTCCAGGGAGAGCACAGCTCATGGCCAGGGCGAAGGTGGGTGGTGGGTGTTCCAGAAGCCTTTATGTCCCCAGTGAGCACTAGCTAGCCTAATCGGCTTGGGAGAAGGACATTAGGCTGACTCCACAAGGGGAATGGCAAGGACCAGAGTACATGTCCTAGTATATGAGGCTGCCATGGGAGAGGGCACCCCCTTATTTGGGGCTAGTTGAGGGGGGATCAAGGTTCTTAGTGAGAGGGGCCCAGCAGGCAGCCACAGGCTAGCACACGTGCAAATAATTCATCCGTCATTTGCATCACTGATTACTATGGCCATCACATTATGCCAGTCCATGGGGCCCTACTCACATAGGATAGAAAGTGAATGACCCCTGCCTGGATTGTGCAAAGTGGCAGCCATGCCAATTATACTATTATACTTCAATCATAACAATTTATCTGGATATACATTTCTGCATTATAACAGAATTGCCAGCCTGACAACCTAGTAAGGCCCCATCTCTACAAAAAAAAGAAAAATTAGCCTGGCGTGGTGGCTGTACTCCCGGCTGCTCGGGAGGCTGAGGCAGGAGGCTCACTTGAGCCCGGGAGTTTGAGGTTGCTGTGGGCTGTGATGATGCCGCTGCACTCCAGCCAGGGAACAGACCAAGACCCAGGCTCAAAAAAAAAAAAAAAAAAAAAAATTGTATCATCTTGTGACACCTTAGGGCCTTCAAACTCCACTTAGGGGACAGTCTGGTGACTGAGAAAGTCTTATTACATGACTATATTTTCGTGGAGCGCTCAAGCCCCACGAGAGGAATTTTCTCCTGGTGTGCTAGTGTTTTCACATTGGAGAAAGACAATAAACAAAAGTAAAAGGTACTGCATGCTATTAATGCATGGAGGTAGCCGCTGAGAAGAAAAACGTAAAAGGGACTGGGAAAGAGAGCGCTGAGGCGGGGGAGGCCGGGGAGGGGACATACGGGGGGGCGGGGCGGGCGTTCTCCAGCCCCAGCGTCAGGACATGCGTCTCCCAGTCTCACAGCTTTCGGAAGCGGGCTGGGAGGAGCGAGCTGTGTGGCTCTCTGGGGAAGAGCAGTGCAGACGGGGGTGGGGGGGGTGCTGCGACGGGCGAGCCAGGCGTGTTTGAGAAGCAAAGAGGGGACCGGCGTGTCTGCGGAGGAGCTGGTGAGCAGGAGAGGCGCGGCGAGAGGGGAGATGGGAGACCAGGGCAGGCGGGCGGACCAGGCAGGGCCTCGGGCACCCCGTGAGACTTTATTTTCACTTGGAGTAAGATGGAGACTTCTATTAAGTGTCTGCTCCGTTCTTAACACTGGATGCTATAAAGGTCAATAATCAAAAAAAATTGAAAAGTTCATAATCCAGCTGGAGCCCTAACAGTCTGGGGAGGGGCAGATCCGAGTGTGTAAGCCAGTTGGGAAACATAAGCCAGTTTTACACAGGATTTTGAAGATGAAAAGGCAGTACTGAAACGGGCATTTTGGATGAGGAAAGCATCAGGCAAAAGTCACAGAGGAAAAATCAAAAAGACAGTAAAATCTTTTACTATCTTGCAAAAGCTGTTCCTTAGAATTTTATTATTGATTGTTCATTTAATAATATCGGGAACCATTGCACAACTGGAGACAGTGATTGTCTTCTTTTAGAAATGGAAGAAACAGTCCGTCAACTAATGATCAGCAAGTTTGGCCGAGTGATAGACCTAGAAGCCCTTCAGACGCTTTCTGTTAATACAACACTTGAAGAACTGAAGATCAAAAAACTTCGAAAGGAGCTAACGAATGCAAAGGAAATGAAGAGGTGGGAGGTAAGGAGGGGAAGGGCAGGTGATCTTCTTTGGTCCAATCTGGGTGGGAGCAAGAAATCCTGGTGAGCTGTAAGTGGTTCCTGGGAAGCACCTGTGCCGCTGGAGCCAGGTCTGTGAGTTCCATTCGGCTCCCCCAGGGCCTGAGGGCTGTCTCGGCTTCCTTACTGTTCACTTAGTTGGAGGGACTTGTCTATCTTGGAGTGAAAGCACCAGCACTGGGTTTTGGGGTTCAGGTTGCATATAAATATGATGCAAAATGGATGAAAGATTATGGAGCGATCCCACTACATTAACATATAAATGCTCTGACAGTGTTAAAAATGGAACTGCTATCCGCTGAGGATTTAATTGTATTATTGTATCGCTTTTGCATGCTGTTCCAATTTGGAAATTACCAAATCATCTCTAAGTAATACATTTTATAAGAATGCATAGACTATTTGGCTGGTAGGGTTTTAGAAGCTGTTAATGCCTACATATTGTCCCTGAGCCATGAGATGAGAGTACCCTGGTTCCAGCTTGATTTAGAGATAGGAGCTTTTACAAAGATTTAATAAGCTCACAAATCATTATGACCTCTCCGATTTCCTGCCTTACCCCATCAGCAGATGGGGTACGAGGAGAGGTTCCTAGTGCTATCTTGTTCATTGGCCCTGTCTCAACTTTGCTAATCCAAGATTTACCACTGTACTTTGAAGAAGCGAATTATTTAAGTGTTCATCTTAATGGAACTGGTCCCTATCAGGGGACTGTTGGAGATAATTTGTGCAATCTAAAATAATTTGTTGGAGCAATAAGAGAACAAAACAAAGCCATTATACAGATGTATGTCCATTCAAGCCATCTACCTTAAGGATCCTGGGCCAGCACTGGGGAAAGAGCAATATATGAAAGTTTTCCACTTAAATCATCATCCTTCCTTTTAAGTAATGAGTACCAGCAATCGGTCTGCATATTAGTTTCATTCCTCACCCATACAGCAATGTCTGTATCTATCTTGTTTCTACCTACAAATATCCTTGAGCATACTTACGTTCTTCTTATCTTTTATCAAACCAGACCCAATGTAGTTGTTCCTGGCAGCATCTTCCTGTTGGCTTCTGATGGTATTTCGATGTGTGCACATTGCTCCATTTGCCTGATGATTTTGACCTAATCTGGACACTCATTTTCTCTATCTCCTCGTTTATTCACTTAATCTATTATGCATCTTCCTGCCCTGGTAGGAAAAGATTGCTCAAGTGCGATGGGAACTAATGATGAAGACAAAAGAACACACCAAAAAACTTCATCAGATGAATGATTTATGTCTTGAAAAGAAGAAACTTGATTCTCGGTTGAATACACTACAGAACCAGCAGGTGTGTTCCTTTTCTTCAGACCCTTTTTCAGAATTGAGGAAGTTAGGTAGAGGTGGCTATGCACAAGAATGTCAAGTGCTGATATTTAAACAAACCTTGACCTTGGACCACTTCCAGGCCACCTGGGTCCCTGAGGTCACTGAGTTGGTATTAGCTACATTACAGTGGGCCTGAGGCACTAGCTTTATTGAATGCCTTTGGGTATATGAACTCATATAAGTACAATCTATAGGATTTGCCTTGGTTCTGGAGAGGGAGGTTATTTAGGTATAAACAATGATGCCAGTATACTCCCTGGGTTTGCTGTCAAACATCCATTTCCAATCTATTTATTTCATTTCACCTGAAGTGGGCATCTTGAATTGTGGGATCTTACATGTTATCTTATTTAAATGGTTGTTACTTTTTGTGGGTTTCAACTTGCTGTTATATAATATTTAGTGAGCCTAGCATAGTACTTAATACTTAGTACATAGTGTGGTGAATAATACTTATTTAATATAAGTGTTTACCTGATTCAAGCCTTGCCTTCTAGGAACCTAACACCTATATAGCATATTCTAAACTATATGTTATATACTTACGATATTATTTGCAAAAATGCCAGTAGTTTCTCTTGGACTTCGTTGCTTCATATTTTCTTTAAGCACCCTGGAAATTCTAAGCCAGGTGTTCTCAGAGCATGTTTCCCTGAAGAACAGCATCAGCATGACCTGGGAACTTGTTTGAAATGGAAATTCTTGGGCCCTACCCCAGATCTACTGCATCAGACCCTCTGGGGGAGGGTCCCAGCGATCTGCATTAACAAGCCTTCCAGGTGATCCTGATGAATGCTAGACTTTAAGAACCCCTGGCCTAAGCAAAAGTCCCAAAGTGACAAAGAATACTATTTATTCTGTGAAGAGTGAATGAGAGGATTTGGGAAGTTTATAATTGGAAATTAGATATGAAAGGAAGGCAAAAATTTGAGTATCAAGGGCCTCTTATCCACTGGAGAATTTTTGAGTGGAGAATCAAAGCAGTAAGGTTAGTGCCTAAACAAAATATTCACAGACTAAGCAGTCAGCAAACATTTTTTGACTTGATGTGTTTTGATCAGTCCAGATGCATCAGTGAGGAAAGGGCTTGGAGGCTGGTGATCGGGTTGAAGGGAAAAGGAATTACTAGTGTATGTTTCTTTATATGGTGTATCTTTAAATAGTATATCCTTACATGTATAGTTTCTTTACATAGGATATCTCATTTAATCCCCAAAACACTACTTTCCAAAGCTCAGAGAAGTTAAGTAACTTGCTCAAGCTAATGCATAGTGAAGTTAGTTTTTAAATCCAGGTCTGTCTGCCTCCAAAACTTACTCCATTGCTTTTTACAATGATCAAGGTGTGAACTGGGATGTAGTTGGTAAAAAACAAAAAAGCAAGTGTCAAAAGATATTTCAAAGTAAGAATAGCCAAAATTTGATTGAATATGGTGAGGAGAATAAGGAGCAACCTCAGGTGATTTCAAAGTGACCAACTGGAACGACATGGCATGAGCTGGGATATCAGGCATGCTTTTAGCTACAAGTAACCAAAAGCCCCACTGAGAGTAGCTTAAACAAATAGGAGTCCTTTTTCTCACTTGACAAGAAACCTGGAGGGAGATGACTGCAGGTTTTGGCATAGTAGGCCCCTGACGTCAGGGCCAGTATCTCTGATCCTCTCAGTATATAGTTAAAGTCTCAAGACAGCTACTCCAGCTCTTTGTTTCACACCATGTGCCAGCCTCTTCTGTCCCTCTTATTAAGAATGCAAAAGTTTTCTGATTACATCCACTTAGCCACACCTAGCCGGAAGAGAAAATGGGTAGGCTTAGTGTTTAGTTTTCATAGCCTCTAAAATAAAGGTGAGCAAGGGAGAAGAGGCAGAAGGGTATTGAATAACCCTTACTTACTATGAAGGTCTTGCATAGTAAATTGGGGTAATGGAAAAATCGTGGACTTTTGGCTTCAGGTAACCTGTTTCCAACCCTGCTTCCAGCCCTTAATAATATAGTGACTTGGGCCAGCTCATGAATCTCTCTGAGTCTAGCTTCCTTATCTGTAAAACCGGATTAACAACACCTAGTTCAGGGTTGTGAGGATCAGATGAGACAGCGTATGTAAAGCACCTTGCACTGAGTGGGCACTAGGTTAGTGTCATGTCCTTCCTTTAACAGATATGTTCCTGTACTCACACCTTATTGAGCATCTCCTTATGTAACAAGCACTAGGGCAGGTACTGGGTGCACTGGTGAGACTCAGTCATATGGGACTCTTGAAAAGGCACAAGATCTAGCAGGAATGATAGATATCAAACAAGCACCTAGGTCAAACCATATGAAATTGCCATTTTTTAAGGCTAAAAGATGATCAAATATAACTTTCATATGGTTCAGTTTTATAATTATAATAATGTATACTTATGATAGATGTTTTGATAGAACAGAGAAGAGGAAATTCTAACCTAGTCCATGCATGGGTCAACCGAGTGCAGGGCTCCCTGAAAGTGATATCTGAAGCGTGAGCAGGTGTTGGCTGGACAGGGAGAGAAATCAGATGAGAAATGAGGAAACAGAAGATTTCTTCCTAGGAACCAAAATATGGGCTGTATAGAAAAAGGAAGACATACCTTTTCTTTTGTGATTCCAGAGATGAGCCCTCTAGGTTATGGATGACTGAGAGCTAGCTTAATGTGCTGCTCTTCCAAAGGGGATTTGCATTTGAAGAGTCATTCATTAGTACAGAGGCACACATTTTAATGGTGGGATTCTAGCAGAGGACTTGAGGCTCCTTAGATTAAGGAGCAGCAGCTGTTTACATTGACTGTTAGGCTGGCACTCCTAACAGATATACAATATAAGAAGAGGGAATTTTTCACATCCCAAATGATGCTTAAACATTTTCTTTCAACAGGGCAATGCCTTCCAGGGCCCTCGGAAAGCAGACATCGTGGCAAGGGAGAAGGTCGTAGAATTGATCCAAGCCCAGGCGGAAAAGATTTCAGCCTTAAAGGAGGAGATTGGTCTTTTGCGTAAGAAAGGTGGCCTTATCCTCCCACCCATTCAGTCCTCACAAGAGAATGAGATGAAGCCCCTGGACCTTTGAGTTTGCTGTTTTCTCAAACCCATCCAAGATTTCCGACATAATTCACCAGAAGTTCTGTTTCCTTGTCACCTGCAACAATTCTATTATTTTAAGGTGAACTTACCCTAAAAGTCTAAAAACAGATCCAGCCATGTAGTTTTAATAATATCTCTCCAATTTGGTTATCTTAGAACTGAATGAAGCACCCAATATCTAATTATTATTGAACTGAACCATTTTAGATGTTTGGGAGCTACTATATATTATAGATTGAATATGAAGTCTTAGAAGGCTGTATCTCACAATTGCAAGAAAACATCTGTAACATTTTGTTTTAGGAAAATTTGATTTTCAGATATTCTGGATTTTTAGCCATTGGTAAGAAAAACTATCATTCAACAATCCATGAGAAAACTTCCTTTTTTTGATCCTTGCATCCTTAGAAAATAAACATTGATGTTATTAAGTATGCCCTAAGAGAATGCAAGAAAAAAAGATAAATTATTTTGACTACATATCTTAGAATAAGAAATGCAAATTCAAATTTTGGCATAGTTGACTTCATAAAGCAGTTATTTGAAGGGCTCAGGATTCAGAAAATGTAGACAGACATGGCAGAGCAGTTTGCTTTAGTTTGCTTTGGGTTGGCAGAAAGGAAAATAACCAGCTTCCTGAATTGCCCATAGTTTTTGCAGACTTCTCAGTTCTGAGTGGAGCAGAGGAGTGTGATTTGCAAAATGGCCAATGAGGAGGCTTTTCTCTGAAGCTTTTCAGAATTCTGACTATTCCCCATAGTTTCTAATGTCCTGTGCCATTTTTTTTTCAGGTTTTACTTGGGTCATTTCCTGCTTTTGATACAAATCAGGAATGAAATAGATTTACATCCCTCTGAGAGATCATTTCTAACAATCACTTTTGATTCTGTATAACATTTTAAACTAATTTAAGAGTATCCTTTTGGTTGGGGGGTAAGTGATCATTGAAATTCATGGCTGCCACCATTGAAGAATGATCTCACTGACATTTGGAATTCTGTTAGTAATACAGCATAGTGCTTTACATTCAGATGGTATGTATTAATGAGCTACTCAATTGAGGCTGTCCCAGGATAAGTTGGTCACTGAGAAGGAAAGGTGAAGAAGGCAATATTGCATAACTGTAAAAAAGCAACTCAGCAATGCCAAGTCTTCCTAACCTGTGATTAGTCTGCTAACCTGTCCCCCCAAATTAAAGACAGGACTTGCTTTCTTTGTATGTTAGAATATTCTTAGAGGTGGCCACTTGGTCTGTTGTCTAAGATTCTTTTATATTCCTATTTAAGAGATCAGAATAGTTTATTGTTTGTACCTGTCATCATTAATTTCTGATGTGATCGCTTCTCTACTGGAGAGCACCTTTTTATCACTTTCTCCACTGTATATCCTAAAGTATGTGTGCCTTTGAAGTATTTTTAAAGATGTGCTAGTCATAGCTTTGAGTATCTTATTTATTGCCATGTAAAAATTTATCCTAAAACTTAGCTTAAAACAACAAACTTATCTCACCCCACCTGTTTTCTCAAACCCTCTCAAACCCCAGGGTTTCCCAGGGTCAGGAATCTGGGAGCAGCTTAGCTGGGTGTCTCTGGCTAAGGGTCTTTCATGGAGTTGCAGTCATACTGGGAGTTGGGGCTGCCACAATCTGAAGCTTGGCTGGAGCTGGAGGAGCTACTTCAAAACACACGCACTTGGCAGGTGGCAGAAGGCTTCAGTTCCTCACCACGCAGGCCTCTCCATAGGGCTGCTCACCAGAGGACTCCCCCAGAGGGAGTGATCCAAGAGTGAGGGAGACAGCAAGAGAGAATGACCCCGATGGAAGCCACAGTCTTTTACAACCCACTCTCAGAAGTGACACTCCATCACTATGGCCAACCTGGTGTGATGTGGGAGGGGACCAAACGGAGTGTGAATACCCGGTGGGGCTCACTGGGTGTCATGGTGGGGGCTGGCTACACATGAATAACTGTCTGGGTAAAGTGGTTGGTCTCCAAGAAAGATCTTGAGGAGATACTATTCCCTTGGTACTTGTGAGAGCCTGGAGAAGTTACCTAACCTTCCTTTGCCTCGTTTATTGTCTGACAAATGAGGAATTTGTATAAGCTCTGAGGCTCCTTCCCATTCTGAAGTTCTTTGATTCTATAATAACTGCAGCAAGAATGAACTTAGTCCACAGAAGAGCCATGTCAAGGATTTCATTTGTATTTCAACTTTTAGAGTAAAACTAATCAGGATTATTATTTTTTCCAAATTGAACCAGACCATATCACTAGTTAATTCTACAGTATTTAGGGCTTCATCCAGCATGTTTGGGATTTGACAAAACACTCAATTATTTTATTTTGAACTGGACAAGATATATTGATAGCTTTAGTGTCATTTCTACTTGATTCTAGACTTAGCCTGGACTTAAGAATATCTGAGTCTTTGGGAAGTTAATTAAGCTTCAAACAAAAATAGACCACGAGAGTGCAATGTGTGCAGGAGGTGGCTGCAAAGCCGTCCTGCTCCTGTCACACTGCTGTCTGCCTCCTGCTTGGTCTCAGAGGAGCAGCCTCCCCTCTGAGGTGCAGCCAAAAATCAGCCTACACTGAGTTACTTGTGGATCAACTGTTAATATACCTTGGCTATTTTGAACTCTTGTCCATAGTATCATTAATGACAATCTCAGCAATGGAAGAAAAAGAAACTGTAGAGTCCAGTCCCTCTGTTGCAACTTCACAGTAAAAGAAGTTACTTGTTCCTCCCGAGTCAGCCTATCCTCTCACAGAGGGGCCACCCTCAGAGAGGACTGTGAGCATCAGCTACCTGTGTGCCCCAGCCTCGTCAGCTCCCAACGGCTAGGTCTCACGCTTCCCTGTAGCAATTTATGAAGCCTTTGCTGACTGAATAAAAACTTTAAAAATGTACTATAATAATAATTAACTTGAACCTAAAGAAATACAAAATAAAATGAAATTGAATATCTTAGCTGTTTCATTTTCTGGGCTGAAATTTAAAAGCCTGTTGTCCTCACCTTTTCCTTCTTTCCTGCAATTGGCTAAGGTAAATATACACATTTATCTAATTTAACATGCCTCAGAAGTGCTTGTTCTTCCCCAGGACTTTTTTTTGACAGGGAGCTAAAGTCATTCAGTGTTGTTATGATTCCCATGCTGTGCATAAAGCAGATGTTTTACGTATCACTTCAATAAAAAATTTACCAAAATTCACTTTGGCAACTACCTTAGATAATCAAGGAGAAAAAACAAAGGAGGCTTTTAAAAAGCCAGTGGGCTAGAAGGTGAGTTACAGAGTTGAGAGCTCCTGGATTAGCACAGGGAAGATTGAGCGCATTAGCCCTGCCCACTCCGGGAAGTGACCTCCGTGTCCTCAGTGCCAGGTTGTGTCTGAAATCACAGTATCTTATTTCTTCTCTTCCCTGCTCTACTTTAAAAAAATTATTTTTAAATTCTCCTTTAAAATCATGTTACATTCCCATCAGCGTTCTCATATTTACCCATTTGGTAGGAAAAGGATGCTAATGTCTAAGGAAGAGAGGGTGCTGTGTTCCTTCTGGCCAGCAGGGGGTGCACTTGTCCTAAACAGTCAGAGTCTGACTCAACAACTCTGCCTTCTCTAAGATGGTGTTTATCAGAATCCTCACGATTAGAAGCCACGGTCTGGCAGGACTTAAAGAGATTAAGCGTCTCAAATGGCATTTCATTCGTAACTCAGCATTACTGAAATCTAGAAAATACAGCCCGCCTCGGACGCCCTCCCCATAAAACTCAAAGTGTGTTAAGTCTCCCATTGCAAGCTTCGGTCTCCACCTAGTTCCAGTTCTGCATATAAAAAATGTTAAAAGTTCAATTTAAAAAAGAATCTATGGTTGGTCCTTTGGTTGGACAACAGTAAATAAATGTTGGTTTTAAACTGGTGAGTCAACTACTCCGGCAATGTTGGTGTTACCTTTGAATTTATCACGTACATGTTCCTGTGTAGGTAGCATAGCACCCAACTAAATGGTATTTTGGAGAAGATATTTGGTCTTCAACACACACACCTATACGAAAAGGCTTAGTTTCATTCCTTCAGTATGACCAAGGCCTTACCTGAAGGCCAGTCGGTGAGAGACCTGCCAATCTGCTGCTCCTTGCCTGTTGTGTAACATCTCCCTCTTGGACTAAACAGTTGTTAGTGCATTCTGCATTAATCAAAACACAACTGGCATTCAGTGTTTAAAAAGACAAAAAAAAAAAGAAACATCTGCTACCTTTTCCAGATCTCATCTCTTGATGGATCTGAAAATATTACAAGCGGGTAGGTATTTTCTTCAAATACTCAAAGACTGAATTCTAACATCCAAAGAAAATGCTGACTCATGTATGACTAAGTTGAAGGTTACAGGGAAGACTAAACATTTATTTAGAAGTTACAGTGTTTGTTTTTACAGAGATATGCTGCCACAGATTACTGATTCTGGACGGTTTGTTAATGCTTATAGTGCTGTACACATCTTAGTCTGTTCTCATGGGCATCTTAGGAAAATGCCTCCCGTGGCCCCAGCTCCGGCCATCTTCATGGGCTCTCCAGGCTATGATGCCGGGCGCCGCTTCTCCCTCGCAGTCGTCATGGACAGTGCGCCGGGACTCTTCCCCACCAGCTTCTCTACGGGCCTCCTGCAACCCCCCGGCACTCGCAGAGGTTCTGAGTGAGGCATCTGTATTCTGGCCAGTCTGGGTTACTCTTTCCTGCTTGACGCCTGTTAATGTTGTGGCTTCTTTGTTTTCCCTCTCATACCTCAACGGGGAGGATTCCTTATGTCTCTCCAGAATTATAAAAACACATATACATTTATTTACAAGTGCATAAATATATAAATATGGCTATAATAGAAAAATAAATACCAATTTTCTCTCTTTAAAAAAAAACAATATATAGTCTTTCTGGGATATTGGTTTCTGCCTAAAGTGTGGGAGGTGGTGTTTCAAAGGACACATGTACTGGTGGGCTGGGAGAGAGCCGCATCCCAGGTTCCTGTCTTACGTAGGCACCCGTGGGGTGCTGGGGACACCAGTCTCCTTTACCCATTTGGCAGGAGTCAGAACTGTCCACCTCTTCAACTGGTACAAGGCCCAAGCAGCACGGGGGCCCTGAGGGGGAGAAAGAGTGGGAAACATTAAAATCCAGATTGGCCAAGGCAAAACACTCAGTGGCACTGGGTCAGTCTCTATCTGTGGTGGGAACCGGTTACACTGTCCCTGAAGGAGGGACAGAAACCTACAACCACGACAAGGGTGTTAATGCTCCCTCCAAGGTCTCTCCCCGACATGGGAGACTCAAGCACTTAGCCCACACCTCAGCTGCACATAAAGTCAGCAGAGTCCATGAAATGCAGAAGGAAACCCTGCTCGTTCTAGACTCTGGCTGCTGGTCCACCCTTTGGTATGGCTTCTGGTTATAATCATCCCATGCACAATTCATTCACCCCAGATTGACAGGGTCCACTTTTAATGATGCTGGGTGTGGCTCTAGGTCTCCTAGAATTTAATCTCCCAGAGACAGGGTCCAGGATCTGCATGTGAATGGACATGCACAACAGAGAGGCTAAGAAACATCAGCCAATCTTCTGAACCAGCCTGTGCCCTCACACCAAGCACTCACTGGTTTCCAAAGCACAGAGGGAGATAGTGGGATGAGGGTGGCATGAATGGCCCTGAGCCCCCTGGAGAAAAAGTTCTGTGGAAGCACAAAGAGTTCTGATGATGCTGTCTGGAGGAACTTGGTTCCTTAAAATGATTGACGCAATCTATTCCTTAATTAAGAGACAAGCCCCAACAAAGCAAGGTATTTTGGAGTGATTAGAGGATGCCTCTTTGTGTGATGAGACGCAAAAGGAACTTGTGAATGGCCTTGCAATGCAGAGGCCAAAGGGCTTCTTTCTCTGAAATGGAGACATGTCCTTATTCTCAGCTTTGGGGACCACAGCTTGTAATGCTGGAGTAGGACCCACCTGGGACACCCCACAGACCGACTGGGCCTTCAGCAGTGAAGCAGAGTGGCCAGCCACCCTCCACGCCCCGTCATCTCCCCCTCCTCCAAATCACTCCTGGGTGGTGGATGCCCTCCTCCTGTCACCCCCAGCCTGCTCAGTTATTCTGCCCTGCTCCAGCACCGACCTGAGTGAAAAGGGGGGCCCCATGTTGCTTCCAGTCCAGGACATTCAGGGATACTCCTCATGCCTGCCTGGTCCGTGGCAGCAGGCTGCTCCTGGAGGTGGCAGCAGTCTTGGTGGGGCTGGAGCAGCTGGTGAGTTGAGTCATCAGGCAGTGTGTATAAGAAAGAGCCCTCGTCCGGGCTAGACTTGGGACCCCTGCGTTGCACAAGACCACATGGGGAGTGAGGTGGGGCAGAGCGGGCCTGGCCCCCAACACCTCCGCTGGCTATCTCCCTGTCTGAGGGTGGTAGGGCTCAGAGGGGCCTTTGAGCATAAAGTGCACCACACCATCGTTTCCACTGATAATTATAATCCATTTCCATCTCACTCCATGTGGGAGAATGTTAGTGAAGTCAGGTGTCCAGGGGCCTGTGGGCAAAGTCAGTTGTATGTGGGTGTTTCTGGCCTGCCTAGGGAGGGAGGGATTCTGAGGAGCCAACCCATGCCCCCAAGCAGAAAGAGCATCATAACTGCAAACAAAACAACTATGCATTAGGGTAACAGCCCAGCAGGGCAGGGTTGTCAGACGTGGGGCTCCCGGAGTGGAGTACTTCTCCTCGGCTCTGGGGGACTGCCTTGGGCCTAAGGAGCTGAAGAGAAAGTGGGGCTCTGGCGCTTGGGAGTGAAAGGCAGGGGTGGGGAGGGGTCTGGTTACCTGGGGCTCTGATGACTCTGGGGGTCGTATCCATTGCCAAGAATGGTCTGCCTCAGCAGGCTGTTGGTGTCACTCTGCTGCTCAAAAGGAAAAGGAACGAAAAGGTCATGTCAGGGAGTCCAGGTAACTTCCAGTGTTCGCTGACCAACAGGACGATCTGTTCTTGACCCAGGAAAGCCCGGCCCAAAAACCCAGGATGAGAGGCAAGAAGAGGACGCCCCAAGAGGCTGCCAGCCACTCCCTCCTCAGTGTCCCACGCCTGCTGCCCGCAAACCCAGGAGCACGCTACCTGCTGAAGCTCCCCGCGGCAGTGCTGCTGGGGTCTCACGCCTGGGCAGCCCATTGCCGCTGTGGGGCAGCCCCTATTCACAGGTACCCCACTGGTGCAGGCCCGTCCACTGATGCCACTGAGGTAGGGCTGTCCACTGGCCCGGTGGCCTGGGAGTCCTCCCAATGGCACCATAGTGTACTGGCAGGAGGGTGGGAGGACACTTCGAGGAAAGCCCAGGTCTGTTGTATGTTCTGGAAGGACAGAGGACAGAGGTATGCGTAGGCCAAGGCAGCCTGGGGCAGCTCGGAAAAGCCCCACATGGACCTCAGGAAATTCCTGACCACACAGGTTAGAGGATGTACACAGGGAGCTGACATTGCCCAAGGGAAGGAGAACATTTTCTCTCGCAAACTCCTTCCTGTCACCCACTTCTTCCTAACATCTGGACTCTTCTCCTGCAGTGAAGAGATGGGTGGGGAGATACAGGAGCAAGGGTTGCAGGGAAGGAGGTGGTGAGTGAAAAGAAGGAGCAATGTTTGGATGAGACAAGTTGGCCAGATGTGTTGCCATTTGAAGCAGAAAATCGTGACTGTAAGTCAGATTAGGCCAGGATAAGGGGGAAAGCTGAGGGCAGCCAGTTGTAAGTATGAACATGAGGTCAGAAAAGCAGCTTCAGACACCGAAGGAAGATGGAGCCAGATAAGTACCAAGCTCCAGAGATGCAGAGAGGACAGTCAACTTCCACTTCTTCCTGCTCCCCTCAGCCAAGGTCTGTGAGCCAGGAGGGAGGGGCCCAGGGGCTTGAGCTTCTGCGGACCCTGCCCTGGGCTGAGGCCTCCTGGGTGGGCTGGAGGCGCCTCTCTCCCTCCCAGCCTCCTCCCCCTTGGTGTGGACAAGGGTCACTCACTCACTTTGCTTAGCCCAGGCCCTCCACAAGCAGAAGGGGATGAAGGTGACAATGATGAGGACGATCGAGCCCAGGACGACACCGACAATCAGGTAGGGCAGGTCGCTGGAGCGCGCCACCATGGCGCCAGCACCCACTGGCCGCTCTATGGTTTCAGGAGGTGGCGGCTGTGGCGGGGGCAGAGTTGGGGGTGGGAGACGACCAGGCTGACCTGAAGACTTCCGAGCTGTAATTGTGGACACAACTCACTTCAGCATCTATTTCTCTGGCATTTCATTCACAGCAAATAGGAAAAAAAATACCCCAGTTCCATGGGTGTAGGAAACGAGGCCAAACTCATGAGATGGGGCCTCACAGTCCCTTATCTGAATGGTGCCTACACGCAGCGTGACAGTGGCATCGAATGTGACATGTGGTATCGTTGAGGGGACCCGACCTTGTATTTCACAACACGACCTGAGATGTTTGTGAGCACGAGAGTTGAACTGGGTCCCTTGGGCCGAAGTGATGTAGTGTTTTCTGAAAGAATAACTAGTGAACTTCAGGAAGAAAATACTTAAAATGCATGAAACCGGCAAAAGAACTGGGAATGGAAGAATTGACCCAAAAATTTGCCACTTTTGGGTGGGCTGAGAGAGGTGAAGTCCCAGGTATTAGCTTGGGTCATGGAGCAGGAGACGGGCACTGTGGGACCCACTAGGACAAACAGTGACTGTGAGACGCCGATTCAAAGGGGAAGATCAAGACAGTCCGCTCCTCGTCAGGGCTTCGCTGTCACGGGCGTGGCTGGCACTGCTGACGCCCGGCCACCTTCTCCCCTGACTTTCTCGTTTCCCCACTGCGTCTCTGACTGCTGCTTTTTGCCCTTCTCCTTCCCTGCTCTCTGCCTCTTCAGGTGCTGGGAGACCTTCCTGCCTCCCCTGGGTCTATACCCTCTCTGTGCGATCTCACCTAGTCCCACGGCTTCCACCTGCATCCTAAAGACCCCCAAGTCAGTCTCCCCGGGGCCCTCCCCCACGGCAGGAGACCTGCTGCTTCTGGGACACTTCACCTCCGTATCTCCAAAGACTCAGAGACTCAGTAAGTCTCCAGGTGGTTTGACCTTGCTCCTTTCTCACGAAACCTGCTCCTCTGCTTGCCTTCCCCATTTCAGTAAGTGGCACCATCACCCGTGTAGTACTTCAAGCCAGAAACCACGGTCTACTTTAACTCCTTCCACTGTCCCCCAGGCCCAGCAAGCCGTCCTTGTTCTGCCCACCTCTCCTCAGAACAGAGACCCCAGCACATCCCTTCTCCTTCCTGTAACTTCAGGGCCCAGCTCTCTCCCCTCCGCGTGTTCCTCCCACAGTAGGCAGGGACCATCTCAACACGCAAATCCAACAAGGACCCTCCTGCATCTCACAGCCTGGCGTGCCCAGTGCCCGCCACCATGTGTGGCCTCTTCCCTGAGCACCCCCTCCCCTTCTCCTTCCCGGATACTCCAACCACCGGGCCTGTCCCCCAGCCCACTCCCTCCTCATTCTAGCCCACACAGTCAATCCTCCCAGAAGGTCAGTCTAGTGGCTTTCTGAGGCCTCTGTCCTTTTCCCTGGGGCAGCTCTGTACAGGCTGATACAGGGGTTTGGCTGGGCACCTGTCTGCCCCTTCACTGTACGTGGCAGCAGAGGGCAGCAAGGGCACACAGGAGGCGCTCAGTAAGTATCTGCTGAGTGACTGAAACCAATGCGAGGCGGGAGAGAGAAGGCTGTTGCCTCAATGACAGGAGAATGTGTTGTTTGTCTCCATCCCCACTACTTTGTGGTCTTCTGATTATGTTCTTTGCAATATATCTGCTTATCTCACTTTCAGTATCTGCAAAATGGAGATAATGGCATCTCCCCTCCTGACCAATGTGCAAACATTAACAAGTTATTATGTGAATATGTTTAACATGTTTTAGTGCAGAGAAAGGGCCAGGGCCTGTAGTGAGACAAACCTGGTCCAAAGTGTGCTCCACCACTAACTGGCTGCACGACCTTGACCAAGGTCTATAGTTTCCTGATGCTCGGTTCCCTTCCTGTCTCATGGGGTTGTAGTTAAACAAACCAACCAACATAAGTGCCAAATGCTACTGCAGGAATAAAGTAGTCATAGGAAGTGCCCAACTTAAGAATGGGATCTATCCTATGAGTTTACGGATGAGTTACTTCCCAAGTTTCTTGAAGGCATCGTGATGGCAACCCACTCATATTTGAGGCACAGACGAATAGAAGTGTGAAAAATGACAAAGTCTGGGAGTGCTTAGAAAATAAGAAGTCTTCCTAAGAAAGAGATACCCAGCATGGCACAGGGAGTAGTGACTTTGCCCTAGTTTGCTGGAAACTCCAAGAAGGGAGAGGAGAGCCCAAAGACACTCACCTTTGGTCTCACAGATCATCACGTTGCTGAACTCGCTCTCCCCTCCTTCGTTGAAGCACTGCATCTTAATGTCGTAGGAGGTCTCTGGCTGCAGGTGGCTGATGGAGTGCCAGTACCTATCCCCTAGGAAAGAGAGCGAGGGAGTCGTGTGTGGTGACATTTATGTGGTTTGCTTGGCCGCGATCTCACAGTCAGACTCAGATATGGCTGTGAGTATGGGACGGTGCCCCTGACTGGCACAGGGTGATCTGTGGAAGAACCCTGGAGGAGTTGTTCCTTGTTGTCCCATGACCATGGGAAGGAAGCGCATGCATTAGTGAAGTGGCAGCCCCAAGGGTGTTATGGATGAGTCAATGATACAGAGTGAAGCTTCGTGTCACACCAGGGTTTTATGCTTTACCAGACTTCACGAATACCCAGACCCCCGTGCCAGTGGAGGAAACCATATCACACAGAAGCGTTTCTCACCTTCCACCATATCCTTCTTGTAGTCACTATCATTGTCACTGTCTGTGGGTCGATAATAGATATAAAAGCCATGGATTGGGGTGTTGTTGTTACTTGCTGGGATATACTACAGGATGGAGAAGAGGTAAGTTGACAATGGAGCAGAAAAATCATCATCGAAGCAAAACTATGGAAATGGGGTGTATGAAAATTCACCCCATCTAGGGTTTGACCTTCCCTGGGGGCCCGTGACAAATATTTCTGATGCTACCCCAAGGTTCTCTGAAGAACGCTGTGAAGATTACTCATTATTTTCTTTAGCCTAGAGGTCCCCAGGCTTTTGGAGAAAAGAAACAAATTGCCATTTCTCCAAAGACTTAAATCCCCTCTGAACCCTCCTGGGCATATGAGGGTTAGTATCTCTGGCTAAAAAGGGACCCTGAACAATTGTGCTGGGATTCCCTGTGGTGTCAGGGGAAGGGCAGGAAGGAGGGTGGGACATAATCTGAAAATAAGAACCATCGTGGAGGTCTACCAAGGTAAGGCCCCCAAACCAGCAGCTCCAGCTACTAAGAGCCTCCCAAGTTCCATCAATTGGGCTTTCAGGTGTACTGAGCGAGGGAGCCCAACCCCAGGCACACAGGTGGGGGACGTGTAGGGGAAGCATCTCAGGAGAAGTGCCCAGGCAGGGAGGGATTCCCTCCTGCCGCTGCTGCAGGCAGCCAGCTCCTGCCCAGCGTGAGCCTCAGCCCACCTTCCCAGTGCAGTCCAAGGCTAGGCCCGCTTACCATCCACTTGAGCATGATGGTGGTCTCGTTGACTGCGTCCGTGAAGGTGATGTAAGGGCCGGTAACGGGCCTCTCGTACACACGGCCGCTGTAGCCTGACACCACATAGGGCCGGGAGGGGGCGCTGGGCTCGCTCTCCCCCAGCATGTTCAGAGCCCGGACTCGGAACTTGTAAGAGGTGCCTGGTGAGAGGGACACCCACTGATCAGGAGCCGGGAAGCACCTTCTGACTGCCCCTGGCCCATCAAGGCCCAGGGCCTGGAGGACTTTCCGGGCAGTTGTTCCCCAAAGCAAGTCCTCAAAGGACTCACAGGAATTCCGTGCTCATCAGAGAGGAGCCCCCGGGAAATGGCTCTGTGCCCTATCACGGGGGGGGGGGTGGGGGGGGGTGGGGGGGGTGGAGCAGGAAGGGCTGTGGGACGGAGGTAAGCACCACAAGCAGCATCCCTCTGCGCATCCGCGTGCACGTGGAGGCCCGAGCCGGAGAAGGGCCTCTGCAGCTCGTCCTCCTCCTGCAGGTGGTCAGGGGGCGGCCAGGGGATCAGGCAGGAGGGTGGCCAGGCCCCTACCTTTCTCCAGGCCTGTGATCTCCACGGAGAGCCGCGAGGGAGGGATGGCGCTGGTGGCCAGAATCCAGTCTCCCACTTTCTTGAGCTTCTTGTACTCCACCCGGAAGGACTGGATCGGGAACCCACCGTTCCCTCGGGGAATCCAGGTCACGTAGACTGAGGTCTCAGAGGCCATGGAGATAGTGGGCCTGTCCGGAGCTTCTGGGGCTGGGGAAGAACATACACGGTGAGGAGGAAAGTGGGAGGGGCCCGACGGCATGATGCTGTATTCCGACTGGCCGCAGCTGCCCCAACAGGGCCAGCTCCTCCCCAGCCCTCACCCACAGGTGTTTACGTCCCCACGCGTGTCCCCTTGACCCGCTGCTACTGGGGCTTACGGGAAAGGCGGCCGTGGTCCGGCTGGCTGCTGCTCTGGGGACTGGCCCCAGGGTCATCTCTCTGGATCTGCTGCTCCTTACTGGCCATGATCTCGGGTTTGGGCCGCCGTCCTGGGTGGAAACGCGTTAAGATCAGCAAGGGTGGGAGTGTGCATTAGGTCTCCCTCCCCAGAGTGAGACTCTGCTGAGGGATGTGACACCATGATACAAATAAGAACCCAGGGCACTGAAAGCATGGTCTGATTCCCAGCTCTGCCTGACTCTGTCGTGGTACTACTGCTGGACACTGTGAGACAGGGACAAAGGGATGCCTGAGCAGCCAGCTGGTGACTCTCCTGAGAGAAGGGACTTCAGCCTGGCACACAAACCACCGGGAGGCAGTAGCGGGAAGGAAAAATAAAGTTCAAGGTGAGTAGCTGGGGCAAGGAGAGCAGGAATTCCCGTCTGGGCCTGGTGGGACTCGCCTGGGCCCATGGAAACCCCAAGCTAGGGCCGATGTTTGATTCTCACCAGTTCGGAAGGTGACCATGGCTGTCTGGCCCTCGCCCGCACAGTTGTACGCTGCCATCTCCACTTCGTACAAGCTCCCAGGGTCGAGTCTGGTGAGGGCCAGGTGGTGCTGGTTGGCCGGAATGCCAGAGATGGTCCAGTCATCAGAGGAGTTTGTGACCTGCTGGAGAAGGCAGCTGGTGTAAGGACCAGCATCTTGGCCTAGAGCTGCAGGTGGGGTGTGGTCTGCAAAGAAAGCAGAACTGAGCCCAAGAGGGCCGGAGAAGGGCCAAGCGGAGGGGGGCGCGTGGAGCTGAAGAACTCAGACTGGCCCTCCTGGGCATGGAACACCCCCTCACTGGGACAGGCTCAGTGAGGCTCATCAGGTCAGGCTCCTGGATGCCTCAGGTACTGATGCCATCCAAGAGACCTCGGTGAGGAAGGTCGGGAGGCCTGATGTTGCCAAGAACTTCAAAGACCTCCTCCCCCTTGTATTTCCAAAAACCTCCCTGTTTTACTTCCTCCCTCTTTGCTGTATTTAAACCAAACACAGTTCCTTTGGTTTATGTTCTTTTTTTTTTTAATTTCAGAATATCATGGGGGTACAACACTTTGGCCATACACATTGCCCGTTCTGCCCGTGTCAAAGCCACAATCGTGGTCATCCCCCAAACTGTGCTCCCCACATCCATTCAGTGAGAGTTTTTCCCATCCCTTCCACCCCCCTCCTGCCCGCCCGCCCTCAGATGAATGTTATTGCCCTGTGTGATGTCAGTGTTCATCAGTTAGTACCAGTTTGATGGTGAGTACCAGTGGTGCTTGTTTTTCCAATCCTGTGACACTTTGCTTTGAAGAATGGGTTCTAGCTCCTTTCAATAGATGCAGAAAAGGCTTTTGACAAAATCCAGCATCCTTTTATGATAAGAACTCTTAACAATATAGGCATAGATGGCTCATTCCTAGAAACTATTAAAGCCATATACGATAAACCCACAGCCAATATCATACTGAATGGGGAAAAATTGAAGGCATTCCCCCTTAAAACTGGCACCAGACAAGGGTGCCCACTATCTCCACTTCTTTTCAACATAGTGCTGGAAGTCCTGGCCACAGCAATTAGACAAGACAGAGGAATTAGGGGCGTCCAGATGGGGGCAGAAGAGGTCGAACTTTCACTATTCGCAGACGATATGATATTATACATAGAAAACCCCTTTGGTTTATATT
Organism: Daubentonia madagascariensis; assembly: GCA_023783475.1. Classification (NCBI taxonomy): domain Eukaryota; kingdom Metazoa; phylum Chordata; class Mammalia; order Primates; family Daubentoniidae; genus Daubentonia; species Daubentonia madagascariensis. The sequence continues at coordinate 11,258,873 of JAKFHU010001631.1, read as the reverse complement.
CTAATGAGAGACTACAAAGAGAAAGATAGTAAAAGCTGCGGCACCAGCAGTAGCAACGCTCGCCGAGAGCTTACTATGCGCCAGGCGCGGAACTAAGCACTTTACACGCACTGCCTCACTTTTCCCCACAACAGCCCAAGACATCCATGTTAATGTTTCCACTTCACAAAGGAGGAGACTAAGGCTTAGAGAAATGAGCAATTTGCTCCAGGCCACACTGCTAGTAAGCACAGAAACTGTGACTTGACTCCAAAGAGGCTCCTAATCGTAACCTCTCCTTGGAAGAGACGTGGAGCCAGAGGGCCTGGTTCCCAATCCCAGTTGTGTAACTCTGAGCAACTCCCTTAACTCTGACCCCTAAGCTCTGCATTTCTAAAATGAGACAAATAAGATCTCTCAGGTTAATTCTGAAGATTAAAGAGATGACTCATATAAAGTGCCTAGCCCTGAGCCTGGTGCACAGTAGAGTCCCTTCCTTGGACCCTCCCCACATGCTCCTCTCAGTGAGGTTTCTATCATTTCTGTTCCTGCCCTCATTCCTTGCTTAGAACTTAACAGCTGTGGATGAATTATAACTACTACGGATTACTCTTTCATGGCTTCTGATTCCTAGCTATTTAAATCTGAAGAAAAAAATAAGGGAGCTCTAGGCTCCCCAACAGGTGATGCTGAGAGGCTGCTTCTTCTCATCCACCCCACCTTTTAGGACAAGAGTCAACTGCCAACTCTGCATGTCTCAGAGAGCCTGCTGGAACCTGAAGCTGTGGTTTGATGAAGGAAGAAAACGGCTGGTAGGAAAAGCTCTTACCCCAAGCAGAATACTCCAAAGTAGAACAAAACCTACCATTCAAGGCACGGGGATGGTCTGGGCTCATTAATGTCAGGCTTCCAGGACTTGTTCCAAGGGGAGAAATTTTTACAAACTGAGAATCCCCAGTGGTGCTGGAAACCCAAACACAGTAGCCCAGGGTCTGCAGATGCACCAGGAAATGAAACTTGCTTCACGCATGTGAAAAAGTGAAAATTAGCTGAATGATTCCCAATCCCCAGCAAGAGAAGGGGGATGGAAAAACATAACCCAAATGCTGACTTTTGATTTAAAATTCTTTCTTGGGTGATGATCTTTAAGACACGTTAGTTCCGCAAGAAAGGAACTGCTTTCAAGCCAGAACTTCTGCCTTGGCAACGCCTGCACGGCAACTCCAAGAGCCCCACAGGCCGGAGCCTAATGGAAGCCAGACCCAGCAGGTTCCCCTGTGCCCCTGCACCCCTGCCCTCCCAGTGCTGGCCTCACACTTCTACTGGGCCTAGAAATGAAAATAAGAAATAGAAGGGTAATTAGTCACTGTCACACACCCTGAGAGGGTGAATGCAGCCTCAGCCTGGCATTTCCAGATCACCACGGCATGGCCTTTGCCAGCCTGCCTCTTGTGTGAGGCTGTTTTGTAGCCACCTATTGGCCTGAAAAATATTATTCTTGCTATCATGCTGGTTTTTGTCTCCTGGGAAACATGGGCGTTTGGCCTGCCCTGATCTTTGTCTACACCTCTGAGATGGAGGTGTCCAGTTACACGGGGAAATAAGGATCAGGACCAGCCCTGCCCTATAACATGAGCTGAACAATGCCGCTTTTTGTTACAAATTCATTCACCTCCTTTGCTGGCTGCCTGTGAAGAGGCCAGCAGGCAGAGGGTTAATGAGGAACTGCCCTGCACCCCATGCCCCCACCTGGGAGGCTGCAAAGGGGGCAACATGGGACTGCTCTGCCTCAGGTGTCTTTCTGGTGACCACAGGGTCCCTGTGGACTTGCCCTGACCCAAGATCTTCTAGGAGAGCAAGTAAGGGACAAAAAAAAAAAAAACAGAACAAGTTAGGGGTGGGGGGTCCAAGGCAGGGAAATGGCTTCTGCACAGCCAAAGCTTTCCACTGGGCAGGGTTGGCTCTGTTTTCTTGTTTGTTTTGGGAGGGGGGAAAAGTGAGTAAATACTTTTAGCTCCACATCCATATATTTTCCATATTTTCTACCAAGTGCACATAGTATTTTTATAAGCAAAACAATATAAATGCATAATAAAACTCAGCATTTATAATATGCTATTACTTATCAAATACAATTTTTAAAAATCCATTTAAGAACAATAATTTTCTACTGTCTAATGGCCTTAGAAAGAAAACAGCATAACTTGGGCTTAACGGAAATGTTTTCAAGGACATTTTCTTACAGGGTTTCATGCCCTCTTCCCTGCGGGATCACAGCAGGCAAGAGCACAGCCTTGGGGTACAGGGGTGGCTGGAGGCCCTGTCCTGCCTCACAGGGCAGCATCAGGACTACAGGCCTGACTCAGCCCTGTCCCTGCATCCTGTCAGAGCCTGAGACTCCCTCCCTGACAGCTCCTAAAGCATTCACCTGGACAGACTTCCTTCTGTGAAGGAGAAATAGCTAAGGTCTGAACAACATGATGTGCTCTGAACTCAAATGCCTGCTTGTCAAACCTGAGCCATGATGAATTCTGAGAACTGAGGGGGTATTTTATAGACCACAGAGAAAACACTTGTTCACAAATATTTGTTTTCCTGGCTTTAGAGCTAGGTTACCATGCCAGAGTTCCTGCAGGTATGTACCTAGCAGAGCTTACTTTGGTTAAAAAACAAAATGAAACAACATCAACAACTAAGGGCAGAGGAAAGGGGAGGAGGGTAGTGGTTAGCAAGGAGACTGTTCGCCTAGAGTCTCCGCTGGGACTCAAAGCCGGTATGAGTGTCTGGGAAACGAGTGCACAGAACTCAGACCTGGGGGCACACACACGGCTCTCTCCTGGGCCTTCCAGGGCTTCACATGCCCATCTCCCACCAGCCTCCTGGGAGGCGGTAGGGATGTGCCCTGGAGGAGACAGAAGACATGCTCAGTCGTGGGGGTAACTGGTACAGGCTTCATGGCCAGGAGGCAGAGCAACCCTGCTCGGGTCAGTGAAATGAGGCTGTGTGGGTAGAGGGTGGCACGACACCAGGGCCGTGGCTGTACCTTGCGGTGTTTCACCACATAGTAGAGGATCGGCGCCCGGCCACTGCCCTCATGCCGAGGCCGCCACACCAGCTCGTACGAGTCTGTCTTGGAGGTCCGGGGTGAGCTGAGGATGATGGGGGCCTCAGCAGGTGCCACCTGCCCCTTCTCTCCTGGGCACTGCGGGTAGGCAGGCTGCACTGATGTCAGGGGCCTGGGGAGCCCTGGTTGGCTCCTCAGCGTCTGGTCAGGGTGGCCAGGTCTGGGGGGTGGCACAGGAGCTGTGACAGTGGCCAGCTTGGCATCCTGCCAGGGCCTCAGGGTTGTACCTGGAGGACCAGCGGAGAAGAGAAGGGAAGGGAGAGGCTGTTAGTCCCTGGTTTATCTGCAGAGCTACTTCCTTCAAGGAAGAAACACAAAGAAGTCAGAGAGACCTGAACTGACCACCCGCCCGACCACCGGCCGGCTCTGTGGGAAGATGGCCCCAAGTCCCTGCCCTGCCAGAGGGAGAAGCAGCCTGGCCTGCGCCCCAGCCTCTTGCTGTGGCTGGGGGCATCTCTGCAACCACTGTTTTCCTGAGTCCACACAAGGCGTGTCTTCAGTGAACTATCGCAATTTACTCTTGAGGCACAGGGACCCTACACCTGCCTTCTCAGTCCAGGCTGAGGATGGGGCATGTCCCTTCATGTGGGATCTCAACACCATAGCACCAGTGGGCCTTTTCCTACTCTGCTGAGATGACCTGAAACTCGAGGCGTGAGGCCAACTGGGAATGCCCTCTGAGAATCTGAGAGGCCAGCGGAGGCAATGCTTCCTTCAGGAAGCTTCCACAGATTCTACCAGCATCAGTCTCTCCTCTGCCTGACCTCCCCCACCACAGGACATTGATGCCTGATGGTGTTGACTCAGCACTATATTATTCATTGTTGTATTTTTCTCAAATTGCTTCCTTGGCAAGTTTCATCCCCTCCACAGGAAAGTTCTTGAAGGGAGGATCTCTGTCATGTTGCTGTGCATCCCACACTATCTAGCCTGGTGCTGAGCACACAGTGACTGCTCAGTCGGTATAGGCATCAATTAGGATGAAGTATGCTGAGGACACTTGCTTGGCTCTAGGGAAGTGGTTGTCAAACTGGGTTCTGTGGAACCCTAGGAACCAATAGATTCTGCAAACTAACAAAAAAATTTTTTAAATACAACAATTAAATGAGTCGTTTTCATTAGTGAAAATTTACATTTCTGATTTATTAATAAGTTAACATAAATTTGAACTTACAACTAAAAGCTACTTTTCTCTTTTATATACTGGGGTTCTAAGTTGGATTTTTTTTGAGAAAAGGATTCTGGGAATGTTCAGCTGGAATCTCAGACCCTTGGGCTGCACTCTGGCCCCATGGGATGACCAGCTGGGACAGCTCCATGGTGACCTCGGGGGGTTCTGCCAGGAAACCAGAGCAGGGTGAGAAGGTCTGTCTTCCATCCCAGGGCCAGACAGGTGGGAGGGGTCACAGTCAGGAGTGGCTCCCTCCTGCCCCTCGGCTGTTGCTTTTTCCTAATGGGCGCGGGTGGAGGGAAAGAAAGGTCCCACATCTCCACCACCAGAGTCACGACAGGAAAAGGACTAAAGAGTACTCCAGGACCACATGCCCTAGCCCCGGGGATCCGAGGAGCTCCGACTCTTCAGCACACCTCTGTCATTCACTTGGCGTGTGGCCTTTCACAGGACTCTAACCTCTGAGCTTGGGTTACATGCTTCTAGAAAGGCTATGAAGGCCAAGGAGAAGGTTCACAGCAGACGCTCACCGAACACCTGGACGTTGTAGAGGATGACCGCTGCCCCGGGTTCCCCAACCCCGTTGTCAGCCATGCAGCGGTAGGTCCCTGAGTCCTCCTCACTGGTGGTGTCGATGAGGAGGTTGCTCAGCAGGAAGCGCGTCTTGTTGTAGCCGGTGACACTGGACCCATCCTTGGCCCATGTGACCCGTGGGGGTGGGATCCCACTGGCCACACACTCCAGGATGAGACTCTGGCCTTTGGTGACGATGATGGTCTGGGCCTCTGGGGGGTAGATGATGCGGGCAGCCTCGGCAGTGGAGCCTGGAGGGGTGAGGCGGGCAAGGGCAGACAGCATGTGGACCAGGACATTCTGCCAGGAGGCAGTCCCAGGGAGCGTGATTTGGGATCAAACAGCCCTTCGGGGGCTTACGACCTATGCAAAGTAGGGCAAGTTCCTTTATTCCCCTGGGCCTTGGCTTCCTTATCAGAAACAAGGGCTGTTATGAGTAAGAAATAGATAACACAGAGCAGCAGCAGCAGCGCAACACCTGTTCTTAAGGTGAACTATGTGTGTTGGCAAAGAGAGAAAGAAGAGGGCGTGCAGAAGGAAACAATTTAAATGGTGCAGGTGACCTTTCCTGCTTGCACTTAGTAAGTGCCCTGCAAGACTGAGGATGAGGTGACAGACAAGGACCTGCCGTGCCACCACCCACCCCGTGGGTCTCAGTCCTGAGTGTCTCTCACAGTGAGCATCTTGCTGAGCTGAACAGAACCCATTGTTTAAAGATATGCATTTCCCATATTGCGAGGTCCCCAAATGCACATAGACTATGTTCTTCATTGAGTGCTCAGTTCAGGAAGCCATGATATTTTTTCTGGGGGACAAACTGCATAGAACTTATTGAAAGGCACATTATTCTCCAGTGTGCTGCCCTCCTCAGCAACCTTGAAGGAGTACGTGGATATGTGAGATTTTGCTTTATGTGCCAACCAGGGGCATATCCAGGTTTTCTAAAACGTGAAACTTACACAGTTTGGGAGGCCAAGAAAAGAATACAAAATGACAGATAGAAAATTAGGCCCTCGTGAGGCTTTTGTTAGTGTGAGAGGGAGACTTCATTAGCTTCGTTAGCTTCATGGTCATTCCATCTCTGGTGCCAACTCTAAGACTTAACTCCATGTAAGATGTCGCTCCACCAAATAGGCAGGGACCCTAGACAAGTGCTCAGAAAGGTAGCTGTTGCTTTCATATTCATGGGGGAGCATGTGGGCCTCCATGGATGCTCACCATTAGGAGGTGTTGGGCACACTTCAGCAGTGCAGACAGTGCAGGCGTGTGGCCTCTTGCAGGGTGGAACGGCAGGCTGGGAGGCCTCCCATGTGGGCATCTGATCTAATGCATATCATGTGTCCACTGCTGAGCTCAAGACTGAGGCCCACGGTCCTACCTAATACATGTATCTGGACTGATCCCAATCACAAAGTAACACAGTGAAGGAAACCTCTCCACAGGAGGAGGAAGGGGATGTCCCTACAGTGCTCTGATGTGACAGCAGGCATAGCTACCCACCTGAGCCAGGCCCGAGGGCCATGTGCTGTGAAAGGCTGGCCCTGAGGCTGGCCAGAGGGGAGAGAACACCCAGCGGAGTCCTGGGTATCCCATGACCCATGCCCCAGGCCACCCACCCCAAGAACACAGAATTAGAGCATGGACTGTGGCACCCCCAAGAGTCCACCTCCCTTCCCAGCCGCAAGTGGACCTGGCCCTTACGGCGCACGCGCAGTCTGTCGCTGGAGCCAGAGGTTTTCACTTCCTGGGTCACTGGGTTGTAGGCAGCACACTTGTACATGCCCTCGTCCTCCTGGCTGGCATTGACAATCTGGAGGTTCCCCGACGGCATGATAAGGTAGTTATCTGTGGAAAGGGCAGGGCCAGGAGAATATGGGATGAGTTTGAGTCCAGAATGCTGCACTTTGCAGCTCCCACAGAGGTAAGGGGTGTGAGGGCAAGGGGCAGGCAGGACCTGGGTCCCAACAAGCCCAGACCTAAAATGCGATTCTCCCCATGAAACCTCGCACCAGGTGGGACAGAAGTTCCAGGGAGAGAAAGCAACTAACCAGCTAATGAACTGGCTGAACAACTGACTGCCCCTGAGTTAGTGCAGAGGTCTGTGGGAGACCATTCTATACTTTCAAGGGAGTTGGAGGAGGGTGGAAAGCAAGCAGGCTTTGGGGTCAGCCAGACCTGGGCTCAAGCTCTGGATCTGCCTGGTACTAACTGTGTGATCTTGGGCAAGTTAATTAACCTCTCTGATCCTGTTTTTTCATTTGTAAAAAAGCACAACATATGCCTCCTCAGAGCCATTGTAAGGATCAAGGGGCCCATGCTACACACATGGGAGATGAGATGATCATTCCTGCAAGCCTCCAGGAAGTAGGGAATTGACTCTGAATTGCTGCATTACTGAATTTCTGCTCCTTGGAGAGGAATATGCTAACCTCTGACCACCTGAACGCCACTGAAACCCTTTTCTCTGCCTCACAGGGCTGGCAGGCTCTGTCTACTCCTGGTCCAGAGTGCCATGTGGTGGGGCCCCAGGGGTGTGTTCAGGTTCTTTAGATGGGAGGCAGATTCAAGCTTCTGGACACACCAGTGACCAGAGTAGTGTTTTGCTTCCTGGCAAACACAGCACTGGCCGTCAGCTCTGAGCTTTGTCTTGGTGGCCCCTCCTGGGATTGGTAGTGTCATCACGTCTGGTGCCTGCTGCTGGGTCACCAGACGTGAGCTACTTAGGCAAGTACCTGGTGGAGCAGGAGAAGCCCTTGACCCTCGTGGGCAGGCAGGCCTCGCCTAGGGACTGCTGCCAAGCTTCTGCTAGGGACAGTGGGGATTAATGCTCTTCTCCTCAGTGAGAGGTTGTTATTTCTGAGTGGTTGGATTAGGGTTTTTACCCTTTTGAACAAGTTTTCTATATTTTCTAAGTTTTCTATAATGAACATATATTCCTTTCATAACCAGAAAGAGTTAATAAAAATATCTTAAAATCTATAGGACAGTTCAAAAAGGTGGACATTTTAACCTGTGGGGTCAGGTCAAGTAGGGTCTAATTGGCCTTGACTGCAGGGCCAGCTGTGGGAAGAAGCTACTTTCTAGTTGCAGGACATCCCCCTTCCCCTCTGGCACTCCGTGGACCAAAGCTTGGCCTCTGGACCAGCTGTTGTGTCCACTGTGGCCTGAGCAGGCAGGTGTGATAGCCAAAATAACCGCATTTACCAGGCAAATAGGGAGAGGAAAAAAACTAAGTTCCACTAAAAAGACAGCTCTGCTGTGTGGGAAGAGCTCCACCTCCTACCAGGGAGCCCCGAAGCTCAGGGATGGCAGCCTTTCTGTGTGTGTTTGCTCACAGGGGGCTCGCACAGGGAGCATCTGGAACCATGTGCTGAGAGCCCTTATCAAATGGCAGCAGCTCAGTAACATATTCCGGGGCCTCCCTCAACGGATGAAGACATTTCTCATGATGGGGCAGAGGACCTCCATAATGGAAGTTACCTCCTTTAGGATCCTACGGGGCTAAATATCAAGAGAGAAGACAGCTGGCCAGCATGAGGACAGGGCTGTTGGCATGTCTAAGGGTTTGGGAGGCTTCAGCAGCTGACCCAGCTTTGCTAGGCAGAGAGCAGTCAGAAGAGGCCAGCATCCCTCCTGGTCTGGGCTTTGGCCTCTGGGCTCCCACCCACTCACCTCTGGAGGCCTCCAGCCACTCTTGTTTGACGCTGTACCGGACCTGGGCTTTTGGGTGGCTCTCAGGCAGGTGGCAGGCAATGACTGCTGTGTTCCCCTCATCCACTTCAATCACGTGCTGCACATCTAACTTGAAGTCCTGGAGATCTATGGAGAGAAGGTGCTAGTTGGGCCCTGCTGCGGGAAAGCAACAGCGTGACATTTCCAGGCAGGGCTGTGCCTCAGTGTCGTCAGTCCCAATAAACAGCTGCAGAACCTCACACACTGGGGGTGTCAGGGGTACGTCCTTCCTCCAGCCTCCTGCTGTCTATAGGAGTTTGTAAGAATGGAATGTGTTGCCCTCATCATCGACGGGCATTCAACTTGGTGTATATATGGTGGGGGAGTGTAGAGAATTCCATCGGGAGGTGCCTTGGACACAGACCAGCCTCTTCTGTTGCACTGAGGCGTAGGGGTGAGCTGGCCCTGCTCATCCGCCCTGGAAGTGGGCCGTGGTCAAGGCACAAATGTGCCCGCACCACTCTCAGAGGCTCAACAACGGAGACTGAAGGAAATAATGAAAAAATAATGCTGATGTCTTTTCCCCAATTCAGTCAAGAAGAGCCTTCCCAGGTTCTTCTCAGACATCCAGAGTACACGGTGACAGGCCTGGGATTCTGCTCGATTGCCTACCATGGTTACAACCAGAAGGCCGACTCCTGCGACCCAGGAGCTACGCTATGCCATAGAGGAGCCCTCATCGGGGCTGCGGGTGGGGCTCTGCGGATGCCCTAAGGGTTTTCTAAGGCAAAGAGGAACCTCCCAGGACAACAGGCAGCACCCCAGTGTGGCCCAATGGCAGTGGAAGGTGGGTCTCCAGCAGCCTCACTGCCATCTCTCCTGACCTGGCTCCGTGGGGTGTAAACTGGGAGAGGATGGAGATCCATCAGGAACAAGAGCAGGATGTTTCTCAAACAATGCAAGCACCCAAACAACAAATCCCTCTTTGTATGAGCCAAATCACTGATGTTGCTGAACAAAACAGGGGTCATTTGTACAATAAAACTGCATTACAAATTGCAAATTTGGTTTTCAAGATTGTAGCTGAACTAAGAAAAGAAATAAAATCAATGGAATACAAGAGAGATGAAAACATTTTACCCAGACACTCTCTTCACAAAAGCACTTAGCCCTGGAGGCACCCTCTCTGAATGCTGACCACACCAAATTCTGCTCGGCTCCTGAGAACCGATAGCATCAGGGCTTACTGCAATTCCCCTGCAAGACTCCACCTGCCTGTGTTGTTGTTTCCACTGGAGACCCAGAAAGGGCAAGAATCAGGTTTCTCACAGAACACAAGAGATAATTACCAAAAACAAACTACTGTCACCACAGGAGAGCCCAGTGATCAAGGTACTCAACAAGGTCAGGAGGTTTCCCACTTAATGGAATTTTCCAGAAGCTCTTAGTCAAGCCAGTCCAGGGCAGGAAAACCCTACTGTTTCTATGAAACAATCATTGTCCCTTTGATCACAATATTAGACTGTGAACTCTTTAGGGGCAGGGACTGAGTCTTGTTCACCTGTGTGTCCTCTGACCCTAACCCAGGTCCTGGCCTAAGTAGACACTCAGTCAATGTTGAATGAGTGAGTGAGTGAATGTCTTGGAAGCCGAGTCTCACAAGTTAGGTATAAGATGCCCATTCAAGTTGCCTATGAACTCAAATTCATAGTGGTGTTGGTCTACATTGTGAGCTCAAAGACAAGGGCCTAGCACAACAAATGTTCTATGAACGTTTTATTTTCCAAGTGTGGCAAATGGAAGCTATTTTGAAAATAGAATGTTTTTTGAGAGGTTACTTCCGAGGTAATAGGAAAGAGGTGAAACAGGTCTAACAAATGTGGAGTAAGAAATACACACTATTCACGGAGTAGTGTGGCAAAAACAATGACAGACTGCTGATTCTCTTCTATTGCTCCATTTTACTTTCCAGGTTGAACCAGCAATACCTGTGGGTCAAGGTGAGCTCTCTCTTGCATTCCTTCCTTTGGGTGGGTGTAGGGGCTCCTGGGCATTTAAACAATTATTTCATCATTATTTAATTTTGTAGGTGTGATACCTGACCCTAACTAAATTATAAATTCCTGGTGGGAAGCTTATTAATTTTTCACTCCCCACCCTAACCCCAAGCCCTATTGCACAGTACTAATGATACAGCAAAAGCTCTCTAAATGCTTGCTAAATAAATAAAGTTTGGAAAGCTGAGCCCAAGGCCAGCTTCATGGGTATGCAACCTGCCCCTGCACTTGGAAGAGGCCAACACTTGGTTTAATGCTCAGTTGTCAGCATCTTAAAATTCCTAATAATGTTTGAACAAGGGACCCTCCATCTTCATTTTGCACTGGGCCCCACAAATTATGTAGCCCAGTCCTGACAGAGCTTCTCAGCCAAAACAGCTAACGTGTTTTCTCTCAGAGAGGAGGAAGGTTTGGACTATGGGAAAGGGATTGCCTGAGCTCAGCCAGTTCTAGCTAAATTCTGGTAACTTTGTTTTTTGAAAGCAATTCACTGAAAAAATGTAAAGGCCTTAATCCTCCTTCAGGCCAGTGCACCCTGTACCTGCCAAGTCAGGAGGCTCCCCACAAAGATGTGAGATTAGGGGCATCTGGAAAATTCCTCAGGCACTGTGAAGCGCTCTCTTCCACGGTCTAATAAACCCAAAACTACTCCACCAAGAGTTTTTTTCCTCCCCCTTTTCTTTACCTCATTCCAAGGAAATTTGCCTCAAGCCAAGAATATACTTAAACCTAGTAGATTATTTTGCAAGAAAGATGTGAGCAACTGACAGGAGTCTGGCAGCAGAATGGCACCTCCATGTTAATGGCCCCGGGTGCCTACCCATTGCAAAGCTGAGGGCTTATCCAGGCATGGGGCGTGCACTCCTCCATGTACCCACCTCACCAACCCAATGCTAGAAAATACTGTGTCCCCCCCTTAGACCCCTCTTGGCTCCTGCCGCACCCTCTGACAACTGCTCTGTTGGAGACAGAAGGCTGTGCAGTGGGGGAGCATGAAGCTGGGCACCGGTCAGCCATGTGGCCAGACAGCCCCTCTGTTCTGATGCCAACATGTGCACAACAGCCCGTGCAGGCAGGACTGAGGGCACCCCAGCTGGGCATCCAGCTCCCCACAAGGGCCGACTGGCAAGCGAGCCTTCCTGGCTTCAAAACAAATAAGCAGCAGTTCATCCTCGGCCCTGTCGCCTCCCTTTGCCTCCTAAGCGTAAGCCTGAGCTGCTGCTTCACCAGACAAACACTCCCAATTTGGCCACTCCAGTAAAGCTTCAGTTTCACTAAGGATCAAAGGCAGAGTAATGAAGTGATGAATGATCTGAAAACCAGAGGACCCTCTTTTCCTAGTTTTGGGGCAGGAAGGGGGCCAGGAAGGGGTGGAGACTTCATGATCAATAACAGCCTAATCAGCCATCAGTACAGGCAGATGCAGAGAGGAGCTCTAGCTGGCGCATGTGGAGGAGACCAGCCTGTTCCCAGGCCGCTTTGTCTGCATGGCTGGCCGGTTTCCTGGCGAGTCCCTGGGCTGCTCAGTTTGCCTCACTGGGTGGAATAAGGGGTAGGCCCTTCAATTACAAATGGGGTTAGCAGGCCTCCACTGCAGAAAGATGGATCAGGTTTCATGGGGAAATGGTTTGACAGGACACCTGCCCTTGCCTGTCGGCTGGTGTATTTGAGAAATCCATTAAAGGAATGTTTGTGCAGCTTTAATCCTCTTACCTTCCCTCACACCCCTGTTTCTGCATCCCTTCTTTGTGCATTCTTCCAGCTACTTCATTAACTTGTCCACATTAATCAAATGCCAGTAGGCCCACTCCTGCTGTTTCTCAGCTCTCGAAGGGTCAGAAGTCCTGCTCCTCGGGGCCATCCCTTGGTTTATTGACCTTCTTTACTTGTCACAGAGCTTTGTGCTTTCTGAGAAAGCCCATGATATTTTAGGCTCCATACAGAACACTGCCAGGTTCCTTCCTTCTAGGAGCTCAATTTCCAAAGGGAATAATGTAGATTCTGATACTTCACTTCTGCAGGACGCCTACCTGTGCAGGTTACAGGGATTTGTTCAAACACATCATGTGCTGTACTCTGCGCTTCCTCTTCACATTCACAGGGTACATCAGGCACATACCCTTCTAGCCATGAGAAAAATAGAAAGCAAATAAGAGACTTTCAGAGCACACAGGTGTGGCTGCCATCACCAGGATCACATGTGAAACTACAAACTGACAAATTTTATCTTGAGCTCCTCTTGAATTTCTCATAACCTTCTCATTTTCATCCTCCCTTTATTAATAAAAGGCTCAGAAGAGCTATAAATTAGATCACAATATTGGGTGTATGTTCACGCATTTTCGTAATACAAACTGTCAAATCTTAATTGTAGTCGCATCCCCCAATTTTCATGGACTTTACATATCCAGTTACAGGGAGTGCTGGGTCTCAGCTAAATGCCCCCAGTGTAATTCATAAGCCTAACAATCACTTTCAAGGGGTTTCCTCATTTGATCTTCCAAGTCATCTCTTAGGCTGCAAAGCAAAGTTCAATTCTGTTTAAGTAAGAAGTCAAGTAAGACACTGCCTTTGGCTAGATGCTGCATGGAGTTACCAATATCCTCACATCCATGAGCTCAGCTGAACACCTACACAAATCACGGCCTTCCACCTATGCAAGTATGTCTCACATACCGTCCTGTCCCACCTTCCTGCCTATTCCCAGGGATCACAGGACAAGCATGCTCTCCTCTGAAAGGTTTGGATGGGATCTACCAGATTATGGGGCACCCCATAGGGCTCACTTGGTAATGCTGCAGGGTTGGCTTAGCAGCCTCAGGGCCATCGGCAAGTTTCCGGGCTGACTGATGGTTCTACTCCCTGATTCTCATGGCCTCCAAGCCTCCACTTGTCCCTGTGGCAGCCTGCTGCACCTGTGGCTAATGTTACAAAGAACAGAGAGATTCTGCCCTAATGGAGCACTACCCAGTGGCATGCTCAGTCCCCTTCTGAGAGATGACCAAGGTGCAGGGGAAGTACAGCTACTAAGAGCCTCTTCTGGCTGAGCCTATGGCTCATGGCTACGAAAATAGACTTGGATATGGAGTCTGAGAAGATAAAGGGTCCTTAGCACTGCCTTGCTGTGTGGCCTCTGGCAACGTGGGTGCTCTCCTGTGCCCCAAATTGCTTCACTGATGAGCAAGGAATCACAACACTATTCTCGACCCCCAAGTCTCCCAAGGAACCATGACTTGGCATGACTCCAAGGTTACTCCTCCAAAATAAAATGCTCTGCAAGTGAAAAACCACAGCAGTGATCTGCTGAGGATGTGGAGCGACTACAGAAGCAGAGTGGAGGCTGGGGCCTGATGGTGCTCTCATGAGGTCAGAGAGCCTGGCACCTGCTGAGTGGCTGGGGTTTATTGTGCCTGGGCAGCATCTCAGAAGCCATACATTTGGGGTAGTGACTAAGCCTTTTAGCAGTCTGTAGCACTGGCACAGGACCACGGTAGCCCACAAAGCAGGGCAAAAACAGCATGTGCTGTAGTCAGCATTCGGTACAATACCATCCCTCCTGGCATCACTGAGTCATTCATTTAGCCAGCCTGGTGCTGCAGAATATCTGTTATGCTAAGCACTGCAGAAAATACAAAGAAAAAAAGACACAGCTCTTAGCCACAGGGAGCTTTTAATCTAACAGACAAGGCAGGGTACAATAATTCACAAGTGTGATGTCCTCCGGTATAGTCCTCGCCACCTCCACCAGCATTCCAGCCTAAGCCAACCAACCGCCAATCTACAGAAAAACCTAGAAAGGGGTTGGGCAGAGGGAGTACTGCTCCTCCCTTTGCAGCGGATAAACATGTTTGCTCTCTTTGGGATTTTTTTTCTACCCGTCCAATTGCACAAATCATTTTGGCTCCCATGCTCTCTCCTGACAGCCATGGAAACATGACATGAAATTTCTCAAACACACTTTCTGATGAAAGCAAGGCATGCTCTCTTTTATTTAAATAAAAGAGTTTCCATGGGGAGGGGGGAAAAAGAAACTTTTGCAGATGCCAAACACGTTAACTGTTAAATCTTGTCTCTCTCTTTTCCTCCGAGTTGAGATGGGGTTTGCTCCCAGATTTGAGCCGTGGGAGAAAGCTGCGAAGGGAGAAGAAATGAAAGAGACGGGGGAGGAGGGCGAAGATCACAGTGAGAAGGGAGGGAGAAAGCTGGGGGGGCAGCAGGGGGAGCGGCGTAAAGGGAGGAGTAGGAGAGGAAGAAGGAGAGGGAATAAAAAGAGCCCATTTTGCAATGCCATTAAATGATTTGCAATGAATTGGCCTAAGGCTTCAGGAATTTCTTGGGTTGAACCAATTAAAAAAAAAAGACATAAGAGGATGAGAAACGTGATTAATCCTCAAAGACAAATCAAAGATGGGAGCCTTGTCTCCACTGGGTCTGGCAGCCAGATGAACACAGAAGATGTCTGTAGACCATCTCTTGTATCCGACTTCAGTGCTGCTATGAGACAGGGCTGGTTAGCAGAACTGGGGAGTTTCTTTTGGACCAGATGAAGGAATGAAATAGTTTGAAAAAAGTACACTGAAGAAAGAGAGAACAAGGGAAAAAAAGATTTACTTGCCAGCAACCCACATCACACATATTTCTCTGATCAACCAAATATAAACTACAAACTTAGCAATGGGGAAATTAATGTGAACCCCGGTGGTCTGGACTCATCAGAGCCAGAGCTGGATCTTGGCACAGCCTTCGGCAGGGCTGGCAGCCGGCACAGGAAGAGAGGGGACAGAAAATGGAGGCCCAGGAGCTCAGAGGGAGAACGGAAATGAGTGCTCTGAACGCCAGGTGGGAGGGACGGGGCGCTGTCCTAAGGCCAGTGGGGTCCACAGTGGTCCCTGCCTTTTTTTCCTATACAGCTGGGAACTGCACACTCCCATCAGCAGCAGTGGCTACCGATCCAATCCACCCACCCTCTCTGACACTGCCCTGTGCGGAATCTGTCAGGACATGGAGCCACATTCACTGGCATCTCCCTTTGAGGTTCCAGAGGTTCCTCCAAACATCTCGCTTTCTTTTAAACAGCATGTAATGCTCTGACATCCATTAATTTTTCTAAACCCTTCTTGAATCTATTTGTATCTTCAACCTGTTTGTATCCTGAGTTTCTGCTTTGTCCTTGCTTATGTACTTTCTGAAAACTTTTACTATGTCAGATTTTGATAAAATCTTGAAATCTTCCTTTACCTTCTGCATGCCCTTTTTGGTCTTCTAGACTTCAAACACTTTTCATCCAGGAGTCTTCCTCTTTCAAGACATTCACTGAAGGCCTACTGTGTGCCAGGCCCTGTGTAAAGCTCTGTGGACACGGAGATGCATAGTTTCCACCCTCCAGGTGGAAAGAGCATGGCAGGAGCGGGCTACGGGAGGAAACCCAGGATGCTGAGGAAGCCGGGAGGAGGAGACCCTACTCTAGACTTGGGAAGTTGAGGGAGTCAAGAAGAGATTCCTGGAGAAGATACGCGAGTCTTGAAAACTGAGAAGGCACTAGTGGCCCAAGGGAGGTGGGAACTTTCTGAGGAAGAGAACGGGAAGGAAGATGTTGCCAGCCGACGGAACGCCATTCCAAAAGCAAAGGGAAAATGCCAGACAGAAAGTGGGCTTGAGAGACAGGCCCTGAGAATCTTGCCATTAAGCACAATTCTCCCTATAGAAAAAAAATGCTGTTTTTACCTCAGCAAGTTTTTTTTCCTTTTGCTTACATTTTTTCTCACTATTAAGTGATTCATCCTTTAATTTCGATGTAAACACTTTGTCCATTTGCAGGACAGACTCACTGTCCTATGGTTCTCAGGATTATTACCAGATTTCAAAAATAGTTGAAAGTCTGAAAACAAAGTCAAAGTAGAAATTGCTAAGCTTTTCCACAACACAAAAAACAGGGGAGCCAAAGGACATATTTGCCCTCTTGGTTTTCTCTTTTTCGTTTTAAAGAAACCATCTTGCAACATGTTCCTTACAGGAGTCCAGTGATTTCAAGCAAGCTAATCAATCCTTCCCTCATCTTCTGGAGCACAAGGCTCCTCAAAGTCTGTGCTGGCTCATTGAATCCAACCTACCATGTGTCCCTACCCTTTTTTCTTAGCTTGGAAAAATGGACCCAGGATTTTATTTAAGTGCGTGGCTGTGAGTGCAAGGAATGAACTGGTGGGGGGGCATGTTTATAGTCCTTAAGTGTGTCCTGGTTAGAAGTGCACTATGGACTTAAGGTTGCTTTGGTAAATAGTCACCCTTGCTAAATAGAGAATGGGAACCCTGGCTGATTGGGGCAGGCATTTGCTGCCAAGATGCCCTGAGCAGAGCTCACACCACAGGTCTGTCCAGGTGCTTGCACCAGGGCTAATAAGATTAATGTTGCCAATGCCATCTGACGGGAAATTCTTATAAGGTGTGAATTTCTGCCTGCATCCTGTAGAAAACAGAAGGGGTTGATAACGACTTTTGCCTGAAGCTATAAGGTATTCTTTATTCATTTCCTGTTATGATATTCAAGTTGCTCCCGCATCTTTTGGGTCTAAGCTGTCTTTCAATAATGTTCTTCCCCGGCTGGCAAAGTAAAACACACATAACATATGGTATAAAACAACTAGATTTCAAGCTCAAGCTAGTTCTCTTTTTCTAAGAGCTGTTCGTCCCTCACAGCAAAGTCGGACTCACACTCAGCCCCAGTTTCAGCTGCAGACCTCCTTCCCCTCCTCGGGCAGCTCAGGAAGCCACCTGAGCTTTCTTCCACTCACCCCCACCGCTTCTCGCTGCCACCCTTTCATCCCAGAGCAAAAGGCTTGCACAGGCTTCCCTGATGCCCAAGCCAACACACAAATGTTTTTCCAATTTGGAGTGAATGGTTCCTTCCTGTTTTGTCAGGGAGTCCCTGGCTGGCTGAACCAGACTCGGGGGGAAGGAGGTGGCGCTAGAGAAAACACTCAAAGGTTTCCTTCCTTAGTCAGAAAATGTATACACTCAAAGGGAAAAGAGATGAGAAACAGCAAGAAATGGGGGGAGCCAGGAATAAGATGGAGTAGCAATAGAAAGACAATCACCTGGATGCTAAAGAATTGAGTTCACCATGGAAATATCTCACTATGGAAATGAAACTCACCACAGAAGCATCTGCGCCACCCCAGGAGCTGTACTGGGCCTAAGCATGAGTATGCAATGCTGAAAGCTGAATTTAATTGTTAAAGATCTAAGAAAGGTATGTGAGGACTCAAAAATTTAAAGATAAAGGTCACCTCGTACACATTCTTCAAGGCTTAACTCCTGAGTCTGCCTCAATCCCCTGAAATTGAAATGCATCATTGCTATCCTCAGAGCTCCCATTAAAATCGGTCCATATCTGTCAGGCAACTCTTGGGGCTGACTTGCTTTATGGCTAACGTGTTAACAAAATCCACTTTCTGCATTAGACTAAGGGGTCCTCAATGGCCAGGACCAGGTCTTACTGCGCTCTGTTAGAAATTCTAAACACTTCCCAATTCTCAGGACACCAACCTCCAAAACATACAAATACAGAAGGCAGTACTAGAGGATGGAGGCTTTGCTACTTTTCAAGTGGGACCGCGAACAGTGCCTTGTCTCACGTAATAGAAGTCTTTAGGAGTAGAACACGTTGTTAAAGAGTAAGGTACTGAAGATGAAACTAAACGAGAGAGGCTAGGTTATGAATTGTGGTAAGAAAACACATTCTGGGAAGAACACTCCAGTGATGGAAATGAAAGATAAATTCTTTTTATTGACTGATTGATTGAGTTCTTCCATGTCTGTTTTTTCTCTTTTCATCCCTTCCACCTCTCCATTCTACACAGGATTTGAGGTAGCTAGTAAGAATGTATACTGTAAAACATAAGCTTTTAAAGTAAAAAATCAAGATACAGATTTTATATATATATATATAAATTAAAATTTAAAAATCAAGACTGGGGAAAAGTAGAATTAAGAAACGAAGGTCTTCATGAAGTTGCCAAAATTAAACTACAATTTTGGCTGAGATGCCTGTGACCAAAGCAATTCCTAACAGTACGCCTGTGCCAAGGTGAGAGGGCTTCGTGAAGCTGTCCCTGCAACCAGTGAAAGCCTCTCCGAGGGGGGCTGGGGCAACAGAGTCTCTGTGTCTGTATCTTCCAGTGGTGCAGCTCCACCCAAGGCTGAAATCTAAAACATCCAGAGAACTGAATGGAGTTCATGGCTCCGTAAAGGTTAAGGAATAACCACCGCGCTGGCAATGTGGAAGCATCTCAATGTAAAGGGGCCACTACTGATTTCAGGAGCTAGACTTAAGGAGAAGTCTAACTTCTTCACATTGCCTTTAAAGAGACATGTTCCTGAACTACCACAGGCAGATGGTGTACTTGAGGTGGACGATGGGGGATTGTGGTGGTTACTTCTATGTGTCAACTTCACTAGACAATGATGACCGGTTGTTTGGTCAAACACTAGTCTAGATGTTGCTGTCAGGGTATTTTTTAGACGTGATTAATATTTATAATTAGTACACTTTGAGTAAAACATTATCCTCCATAACGAGGGTGGGCCTCGTTCAATCAGTTGAAGGCATTAAGAGCAAAGACCGGTTTCCCAGAAAAGGACAACACAGAAAATCTGCCTGAGTTTCCTGCCTTTGGACTTAAGACTGCAATATCAACTCTTCTCTGAATCTCCAGCCTATGTGAGCCAATTCCTTAAATCTCTCTCTGTTTCTGTATAATATATAATTATACATATATTACATTCTCTACACTTAATTAAACATATTATACATATATAATTGGTTCTGCTTCTCTGGAGAACCCTAATACAGGGATATAAGAAGCTAGAAATATTTTAAGAAAGACATGTCTACAGAGGTCCTTAATGGTCTATTCTAGTTCAAGGGCAGAATCTAGATGCCCTTAATGAAGTGTCTGATGGGAATGAGAGCTGAGGGGAGCTGAGCAAAATGAGACGTGGCTTCTGTGTGTAGAATCTGCCGTGCCGAGGGCCAGGGTCAGCCCAGCCTGCCAGCACACACCAATGCTGTCTGGATGGGAGATGGGGAGCAGTGGGCTCACAGGAGCATAAACAGGCAGCTCCGTGGGCTACATCGACAATGTACCATGACACCACGGCTGCTCTTGAAGGCGGCTGGAAGTGGGAATCTGGGTTGGAGAATACATGTATACAGGGAGCTAAGAAATTCACAGGAAACGGGTTCATTCTCTCTTCATAGCAAGCCAGTCCTCTCTTGGCTCCGGTTACGACTGGAAGCTTTGCCACTCCCTGGACTGTTGTCCTAAGTGTTGCTCCCAGAATGGAGTTGGCAGCACAGGGCTGCACACAGGCTCCAGAGCCTCCTGCAAGGATACACTCCACAAATGTTTGCTGACCAAACGGGTGAAGGAATAAATCCTGGAATTTCTAAAATGCTTTCAAAATTCTACTATCACATATTCTCTCATTTGATCCTTAAAAAAAACCCAGGAGACTGGTGAGGTAATTATTATTGTGCTCATTTCACAGGTATGGCAATCTAGAGATTAAGTGACTTGCCCACAGTCATGTAACTCTTAAGTGGTAGAGCTAAGACTTAAACCTAGGATTAAAAAAAATTTTTTTTAGTTTCTTGTTTTTTCCATTATACCAGTTTGGCTCTTCATTTTATTCATGGGTTAAATTAAACAAAGGGCCCCTGGTCACCTTCTGACCTTTCCTCCAAGTCAGAGTTGTGGGGCTGGCCCAAGGGGACTCCATCCCTTCCTGTCAGCCCCCTCGCCTACTGATCTCTGACGCCAGAGAGAGGAACATTCAGGAGTATATGCCTGGTCTTAGTGCTCAGAGGCCTTCAGGATGGGCGGTGGATCTGTTCAAAATTATACCAGCAGCAACGCAACTTAAGACTTCACATTAGCTTAAGGACTAAAATTCCCAGGTACAGAATTCTGGGCAACTACCCAGTTCCCACCTATTTTATTTCCAACTACGACTGGGACCTAGGGATGACAGGATTGGGAGAATTCAAGACTAGAAAAAAGTTAAAAATAAAAGATTACGCCGGAGTTTATTTGAATGGACGATGACTAGAGGAAAGGATGGAGAACAGCCTCCACGCCGCGCGCCAGCTCTGACGGAGGGTGGTGACTACTTGCTATGCTGTGCTGAGAACAGTTCCGAGGCAGAGTCGGGAGCCAGGAAGGAGGAGTATGGTATCCGCTGGCAGCGTCTGCTGTGGGTTCAGGAGCAGAGTGTGAACACTTGAGCCATGTAGAGTGGCTGGCCGCCTGGTGTAAAGCTTGCAAAAAGACAGGGAAAGGGGAGTGGAGGGAAGGAGATCGAAGTCAAAAGCATTTTAAAAAGCAAGAATTAGACAAGGTGATCTGAAGTGAGGCATTAGCAGAAAGAGAGACTTATCAAAAATAAAGTTGAGGTTAAACAGGCAAGAAAAAATTCTCCACAGAAGAGAGTGAGACAGGCACCTCCACAGAGCGTGAAGGCAGCCACTATCCACGTGGCCAGGACAACCTGGATGGAGGGTAGGGGGATGGACGGGTGAGAATCATCAGGTGGCTCTTGACTTCTGGCTCCCTTTTACCTGGAAACCAGGAGCTGATGGCACCAGGCAGGGTAAAGTCCAAGGGGACCCCCCATCCCCCAACACTGGAGTAAAAGAGGCTAGACCAGGAAAGTTCTTCCAATAGAGGCCTCCTTCCCGCTCCTGAGTCCTAAGCCAGGCCCTAGGCCCCACAGCCTAAAGCTCCGAGTGATCTCTAGGAGTTAGACGCAGGAGACGGCATCTTGCCAGGTAGGCCAAATAGCAACTGCTTTGTGTGAGGATGAACATAGGAAGGCACGGAGAAGAGGCAGAGAAACAGGAAGCCTTAAATGCTGGGTGTGCGTGGGCGGGCGTGCAAGGGTGTGTATGCATGGGCACTGTCACGCTGCTGCCCCGCCTTTCCTCTGCATGCAGACCATGCGTTGGGTAATCCCATCGACACTCAGCCTCCCTCGTTCATCAGCCAACCAGCAAACACAGTCCCCATTCTGCTCAGGAATGTGCTTTCAGAAACTTAATCTAACGACTGCGTCTGGGCCAAATTCCCCAATGGCATTAACCCAAAGACAGCACCCCGTTCTCGTACCTTCCCGCCACCCCATCTTTGCCTCCCCCAAGCTTGGGAGGCCGCAGTTCCACTCTGCCAGTGCCCTCTTCTCCAGGATGCAGCACCCCCACGCCCGCTATCTCCGTTTCCAGCTCTCTCCTTCCTTCTCGTCAGGCCCAAACATTTCACTTCTGATTCACGTCTAAATGACAAGCCAATAGTTCTTGGCTTTCAAACAAGTCTAGCTCAGCTTCTGCACAAGCCCCTTCTTCTCTCACTGTGCCTTGCTGGGTTGCAACCAACACTTCCCTTTGTCCTCTCTGCCAACTGCAGATCCCTTCAAGCACCAGAGGAAGAAGCGGCCAGGAATATTTTTAAAATAAAGGCTATAAATTGTCTCTACCCACACAGATACACCTTGAAGCAGAAGGAGGGCTCCAAGATAAATCTTCCACTCTCCAACTCTCCCTTATCCAAACAATAAAAGATTCAGCCTGGCTCCTAATTAGGCCAAATGTACGGTTATGGAATTTCTTGAGTCTCCACAGACACGTGCTGCCCATTTGCAGATGAAATCTCCCTCCTGGATGAACAACAATACCCTTCAAGGTCACAAACGTTGCTAAAAGGCACACCTCATTTGTAATAACGAAAAACTGGAAGCGCCCAATTGCCCAGCAATAGCAAAAGGGTTCAGTACATTATGGTGGAAGGCAGATGTTCTAGGGCCTTTAGTAATTATGATCATAATCATGGGTGGGGGCTGGGAGGATGGATTAGCGAGGAAGGGGCATGAGGCAACGTGCTGGAGGGAGGGGTACACGGGTATACACATAAGAAAAAGAATGCATCAGTTGTTCACTTAAGATTGGTACACTTTGTGTACTTTACTGTATGCATTTCATACTCAATAAAAAGAAAAAGTAAATTATGGTCATATGGCCAATGGAAAATGCTTATCATACAATGTCAAGGGGGACAAAATAAGAATAGAAACTGTATGTTCAGTAGCATCACTACAACAAAATAAAAATATGGGTATGGATAAAGACTGGAAGGGCACACTCCAAAAGATAATGGTGGTTGTCGAAAGAGGTGGGCTTAGGAGGTACGTTTTCTATATGTTCTAAATTTTCTATAATGCAATTATAATTATAATTATAATTTTAAAATATTAAAGTGGAGATAGGAAGTGCACAATAGTAGGAAGTGCAGCTCTGATCTCAGCCCTTCTTGATGTGATGAGATGACCATTCCCACCCTCCACCTTCCTCACCTGAGCCTCCCAGCGACCTCCCCACACCCAAGCACAGCTGGAGGGGAGGGCCCAGCTGGCTGCTCAGCACCCACACTCCACGGGGGCTTCTTCTGCCACAAAGGAGCGTGGCTTCCACTGTGCGTGGCTCCAAGATGAAGCCCAGAGTCAGCCTGGCCCCTTAGGGAGGCAGCTGAGGACACACTCTGCCTTCCCCCTGAGGAAAGGGCAGGGCTGCTTGACTGTTTCCCAAGAAAACAGGAACCCTGCTGGCAGCCTCTGTTCCACTCTTGCACAGAGTGAAGCTTCTCCAGAGATCTGGGGACCCGAGGGTGGGGAGGGGCTTTTCTCCCTGGCTTCTCTACATCCCCATCTCTCCCCACTCTCCTGCCAGGACTCACACCTCACTCATCCCAGGGCCCCCAGCTAGCATGGATAGAGGGGCATTTCAGAAGTTCGCTGCCTTAGGTATGACCCATGATACAGCAACGCCAACCTCCTGCAACCATGTCATCCCTGACTGTGATGACGATGGGGACGTGGAAGCCCAAAGCAGGGCCTAAAGGGTAAGGGGGCACTGCTAAGTCATGAGGGAACAGGCCCTGGAAATCTTCTCAAAGTTTAAAGGCAAATTCCATGAAAGTCTCAACAAGTTTCCCTATTTTCTACACTTCAGGTTCCAGGAAAGGGACCAAGCTGGAGGCAATTCTTTAAATTTTCTGGCTATAGGCTGAGCATGTAAAAATGGGTGTTGGGGCTGCCTTCAGTCAAGTCTCACGTTCCCATATGTATCATGGGTGAGAAATCAGAGAATGTACGTATTGTGCCTGGGACACTGCACACCCAAGTGGTAGTCATACACAGAAGTAGTGTGTCTGATTACCCACATCCATCTGGCCTAATATAATGGGGCTTAGTACGGAAGAATATAGTGGCAACTAGGAACACCTGTCCTGGACAAGGCTCCTCTTCTGTGTGTCAAGTCATGTGGCCCCTGCTTTGCTCTGTTGGGTCCTTACAATATACACTACTTAAGGAATTTTGTAAAAACTATGCCTCACTTTCACAAGCATAAAAGAAATAAGTGCAGTCACAGGGACAATCTGGCAAGAAGTGCAAGAAAACAGAATTCACCAGAATTATTCAGTTGGGAGGGACCTTGGAAGCCATTTGGCCCTTGGTTTCCATACGTTGGCCTGAGGACCTATGTTCTTTATAATGTAATAATCAGAGAAAACAGAGATCAGAGATAACACTGATTCCATATCACAAATAGAATGTCTACAGACATGATGATTTTAATAAACTATCTGAGGGCAACAACATAAATAAAAGAATTGCAAAACTGAAAAAAAAGAAATGGTAGTATAAAGTCCTGGCATTCTCTTTGGACCAACTGTCACCTGATCTCTTCTTTACTTCTCTTACTATCCCTTTATCCCTTTGTCACACAGTTTCCTTTTCATCATGTTCTAGTATTTATATTCCAGGCATCTGGAGTACACTTGTCCCTCACAGAGAGACAGGAGGCCAAATCTGGGATGGGCAGGCTTTGTTCAGACTATAATTTGCCCCAGCCGAAGTTCTGACCATAACCACTGTGAGAACGGAGCAAGGGACCTGGGGAGGCAACTGAGCAGCTGGGACACCGCACCTGAAGCCACAGGATGACCAAGAAGAAAGGCACGGCATGGCCCTACTCTGGGGCCCACTGAAACAGTTCAACCACGTCAAGAGCACTAACCGGTTCCCCTCTCTGTAGACACAGTGCAGACACAGCCCCTACTCAGAGAAATGCTTCCCAGGGACACAGGTGTCCCCCACCAGCTATCATTCTCTGATATGAAATTTCAGCAGTTAAGGCCCCTTTTATGGTGAGGCTAATGATGGGGGTATGAACGGTGGGGTGGGAGGGGAAAGGGAGAAAAGAAAAGGGACTGCACCGTGGCAGAGATGCAAAGGCGCAGACTCACTGGCTAGTGTCACAGGGGCTGGCACGCTGGCCACAGCCCCCACGGGCATCCGGGCCACACACTGGTAGCGTCCCACGGTGTGGTTGTTGAGGGCAGTGATGACTAGGGTTCTGTGGGTGATGAGGATGCCCAGAGCATCATCTGAGCCATTCAGCTCCTTCCCGTTCAGGCGCCAGGTTACGTTCATCCACGGGGGTTCCACCACACAGCCCAGGATCACAGTTCCTCCAAGCTTCTGGACAGTGGACGCAGGCTGGACGGTGACCTGAGGGATCTCGTCTGGAGGAAGAACAGGGATGCAGCAATGAAATGATGCCCCCAAGAAACCAACATCACCTTTGCAGAAGCAAAGTACTCAGGCAGTCTTCCAGAGTTGGGCACCAGAGGAGTTGATCTTTCTCTTGAGTAACTCTACTGCCTTGTCCATGTCCCAACCTGTCCTTGTCCCCAGACACACGTGGCGTGGCAGTGTGTTGTACAGGCAAGAGATCAGGTGTTGGAGTTGGGCAGACCTGGGTCTGCTCCCAGTGCCTCTGCTGCTCAGCCATGTGACTCTAGCCCTTTAAAGTCTCAGTTTCTCATCTGAAAAAGAGGCTGATAATATAATTCTTGCCTCAGGGTTTTTGTGAGGCTTACAAACAATGCACGTAAATCGCCTGCCAGGACCTCATATGACACATGCATAATAAAAGGCAGCTATTGTTATTATTATTACTTTTTCTCCTCCTCCAGAATACCTTTGACATGAGTAAAATACCAAAATATAACCAATATGATGTTGTGGTGATCACTTCTCATCTTGTTCTTACATCCCTGAAGGCCAGTGGGAATGAAGTATTCACTGAAATCCGGGAAGAGGAAGGCCTTTTTAAAGAGTTATGGTAGAACGGGTAACGCTTCCATTTGACGTTAGGGGCAAAGTGTGCTTCCCGGAGGGGCGGGCTGAGGAAGGGAGGGAAGAACTCACTCAGGTCAGCAAAGCAGCCTGCGGTGGCTAAGAGGAGGCAAGCCAGGGTGACCTCAGGCCTCCTTCCTCTCTGTGTCATCATCCCACGCAGCATGGTGTGTCAGAGGGTCCAAAGCCAACGTCCCATAAGCCGCCGGGGTCACTCAAAGAGATATTGCAATCCCCTGTGACACTGTTGTGAGAGAGAAAAGAGATGACCATGGTGGGGGTGCCTGGGATGCCCCTGTCGTAGCCACGGGCCCAGCTTTGTCCCTCGCTCCTAGCTGGCAACATTCAAAGTGGAGACCTGCTGGTTGTGCTGCTGGCAGGAAGACCAAAGAACACTCTCATGCCATTTCTCATGTAAGAGAAGCTGCTCCTAAGTTGCCCCCTTGAGCTCTTTCCCTTGAGCTAGAAGGTGATTCTGTTACGGTAAGAATGCCAGAGCCCTGCCCAGTGGACCAACAGCAACAAGGACAGGGGAGCACGGGATGTAGAGAAGCAGAGACCTACAGCCACGTCCAGGGCACGGGGCCGTGAATGTCCAGCACAGATGCAGGAACAAATTAAATTATTCTTACCATTATAGGAGGCCAGATGTCCACAGCCACGTGGCATGCCAGGTAGCTAGTGCAGACTGCTGGGGGACAGCACTGTTGTACATGTAATGCATACTGAATGCTCCTTGAGGAGGATGCTACTAATCAATGAACCCTAATGTCTCAGTGACTCATGAAGAAAGCTCTCTTCCTTTGATTTTCTTCACCCCAGCTCTACACCTATATCCCTGTGAACTCCCTTTTATTCCTGGAATCAACCTACCCTCCTCAGCTTGTCTGCAACCTCAACTGCCCCAACTACAAACATGGCCAAAAGTCCCATGTCAGCCAAGGCCCCTCACTTTCTCAGGGCACAAAGCCTTGTTTCGGCTTTGCTTGCTACCTTCCACTTCTCTCTGCCCCTGGTGCTGGAATTCTGGACTTTTCCTTCTCTACAAAATCTGTGCTTTTGACAACTGCCCAGGCTGCATCTCCACCCAGAACAACACTCCTTTGGGGCTTCAGACCACACTGTACTTCCAGCCGCCTGATGACACATCTCAGCTGTCAGCCACCCTCTTAACACATGCCTAGAATGTGAGCTTCCCCACTTCCACAGCATTATTCCCTTTGCCTCCCTTAAGCTGTGGTCCTTAAAAGAGTCATCAAAATCACATAGACAGGCATATATTCTAACACACACACAGACACACACACACTTCTGGCATAGCCAAAACCAGGATTTTGCTTTTTTTTGTTTCACCAATGGGTTTACAGAACCTTAGCAAATAAGGAAGGCGTATCAATGCCCTTATAAGGCAGGGAGGCATTAGAATGAGTTCAGGTAACATTTAAGACAACATTCCAATGATCTGGACAGCAGACCATGCACATGTGGCAATATTAATAGTGTATTTCTAGGAGTGTGACATATATTCAAAATGTTAATTCTTCTAGATCAATTTATCTAACCAGAGACTCTTTTGAACATTTACAGTCACCACTGAAAAATCAGGGAAGTAGTTAAGCTTATCAACTGAGAGATGTGTTGTGTTCTCCAGTCCCTGGAGTTCTGGCTGCCTGCACAGTTTGTCGTAAGACAAGGTCTTGGGCCTTTCAACCCCCAATACTCCTGACAAAGGGGACTCTTGCTCTGTTCTAGGAAGTGCTTGGCATTTGCCTAAACCTTTTCCTTCCCCAAGGCCCTGTGGCCCTCTGGCTTTCTGCCTGGCAGCTGAGGGAGGGAAGAGGCCCACATCTGCTCTGCCCAACGAGCACCCCTCCAAATCAGATCTAGGACACCACTCCCCACACTGATGTTCAGAATGTTTTCCAAGAAAGAGTTCTTGCCCCTTGATTTTTATTTCCTCTCTTTGCTTCATGACTTTGACATCAGAGGACCTACAAGACTCCTCGACTGCTCTGGGAAAGGACAAGGAAACATTTTCTAGAGAGTGTTTGAAAGAAAATTTTTAAAGAAACTTTTGAAAAGTTCTTTCCCGGCAAGTTAAAATAATTTCCTGTTGGTGTAGACAGAGCTTTTGCTCTTTTTCAAACAATCCAGTAAATCAAAGGGCCACATTATTACCAAAGTGCAATTTGTGAAAGCTGCAAAGGATGTTGAGTACAGCTGGGAAAGGCAGTGGTGGAGGGAGAGGAGGGAGTGCCTGCTACTATTCCAGATACCTGTTAAGCTCTTTGCACAAGGTGTCTCCTTTAATCTTCACATCAACCCTGCAAAGTGGGGACTAATATTTCCATTTTACAGGTGAGGCAACTGAGTTCCAGACGTTAAGTAACTTGTCCAAGGTCACATAACTGTAGGCCTACACTGAATCCCAGGTTGGGCTGATTCCAAAGCTCTGTGCTTTTAACCACAATAGTAGCTTTTTCCCATTTTTTTCTATCACGACTCTGTACCCAGTAGGTATTTAACAAACAGCATAGGAATAAGGGTGATATAGAACAGTGAAGAATTTTAACAGGGATTTCTAGAGGAAAAGTTTGTACCAAAGAGCAAGTTTTTGGTGTCCTCCCAATTTTCCAGACACTTGTTTTAATTCTCTAATCTACTTTTCTCCAGTGAGATAATATATTTATGTAGGACACTGTATATGAGTTCCCAGTTATGGGATTTTAGGGATCTAGCTTGTTAAGAGCATGCCCCAGTTTCCCCAGCTCCTTAAGGAGACTGATAGCAAGTGTTCGTTCCATGCCTCAGGGAAGGCAGGCAGGCAGGAAGGAAGGAAGGCAGGAAAGGAAGGCAGGCAAGAGAGGAAGAAAGGAAGGGAGGCAAGGAGGGAGGGAGGGAGGGAGACAGAAAATGAATAAAGTAATAAAGGGCAAGAAGAGAACAAGCAGGCAAAGAGGGATGGGAGGGCTGCTTCTTATGAGTACAGGGTGGCTACAGAGGTGTTTGGGTTGTAAAATCGGCAAAGGTTTTACTGAGGAAATTCAGCCCAGACCCCCTCCTGCTTAACAAGGACCAGCCAAACAATTTCTGTTATTTCTGTACCCTCGGTAATTTATAAGGTTCAAAATGGAAACAGATCCCACTGCGGCTGCCAGCCATCAGCCTGCCTTTGAAAGCAACAGGAGAAAAGAATGTATTTGGGGAGTGAGAGGGAGTGAGAAGATGCAGGTATCCAAAGGAGAGAGGAGTTAACCCATTAATCCCCACCACAGAGTTGCAAGCAAGTACCACTTTAATGACCCCAAAACGGGATACATGGGGTCCATTCATGTAAAAGCAGAACTGTAACCAAAAAACAATGGGTGGATGGGGGGTGTCACTGGAGGTATGATGCATCTTATTTAGCAGCTGGGGAAACTGAGTCACTTTTTAGACCAAGTGACCTAGTAAGTTTGGTCTAGAAAGATAATTCTAAAGATTTAAGTATCTGAGAACTTTGTTTCAATGTTAGGGAAAAAAAAGACAAAAAAGGCTTAAGTTGGAGAACCTAACTGCAGCATAACTTTGTCCCATTGTGAAATGAACCAGGTACAATTGCAAAGTTGGGTGAAGGCAACAGTAAAGCCTGTTATTTTTCTTGGTGATGCAAAGTATGTCTAGATCCTTCTTATTTTCTTAAGCATTTTTTTAGAAAAAGAAGAGAAATCAAGAAAAAAAATCAAAAGCAGAGAGAAGGAAAATGATTTTTTGTACAAATTCCTCACTGAGGCTATTTTAAAGGGTTATTTGGACAAGAAAAAGGAGAGAAGATGTAACTGCTGACATACACGTTCCCCACTGAAATAATCTCCTCCAAACAGATGTTTTTGAAACTTTCCAAAAACAACAACAACAAAACACACTTCTGGGGTTAAGACCAATCATGAGAAACTGTAGCCTCGGAGTATTTATTTTTCGAGAAAATTACAAACAACTGAGAGTCGATCATCGTCAGGAGGAGGCCGGCGCCACCTCCTCCCAAGAGGGCTGGCTGACCCACTGACCAAGAGTGACACAAAGCCTCACTGCGTCTCGCGGCTCATCCCCTGGACACCCACGCCACAGCAGCTGTCTCAGAAAGGGAAGCCTCTATGATTAAAACACAAAACACGTCCTTGGGATGTCCTAAGACCAATAACAAAGGTGAGCCGAATAGGATAGAGTGTGATCCAGCAGACACCATAAAAGAGACTTTCTTAAAAACACTCTTCTAGTGGCAAGAACGAGATGTGACCTAGTCTTTTGTTCCAGTGGTTGAGAGGGGCCAGCTACACAGCTACATGAAAAAAAAAAATTCCTGCTCCAGTTACATATTTTTTGTATGTTCCCAATTTTAAAGAGTAAGATTCACCTTTCCCAACTGTCTTTGAAGGCAGAGAAAAGCTTTGCTCCCAGACGGTGACGCCGAGTGTCTGGGGTGCGAGTGTTAGCAGCCCCCGTCTCAAAAAAGAGGGCGGTACTCTCACACACACGAGTGGCAGTGGGGGAAATATCGGGGAAATGAATATGTGAGTTTATAAAGATTTAGGAGAAGGAATTAAGAAAGGTTATCAAAGCATCATGCTGTATACCTTTAAATATATACAAAAAACAGAGATCATTTTTACTTAAAAAGTTGTACTTTACCCACAGATCTAATTAAAAGGAAATATTTTAAATCAGGAGGGACCTTAGAGAAAATAAAATAATAGCTTAGAATAATGCCTGATGTTTCAAGTGTTATAAATGATGTGTTTCAAGGCTGACTGAGTCTGAGTGATTTGCAGATCTCCCTGCTAATTAAGAAGGGAGATTTAAGGCTACAAATCAGGTCTTCTCACTCCCAGTCCGGTGCTTTTTTCACTGTCCCAGCACTACCTCCCAGCAATTTGTTTCTGGAGCCATATTAACCAACTGCTTAGAAATGGTTTTAGAACTAACTTTAGAACGTTTCTGAATTTACTTCATTACACATAAAATAAGTTACCTGCATCATTATCTGTAACAATAACTTTCTGTGAGATCATTTTTATTCTTTCATCATCTACATCCTAATCTATAACAATCTCCTGTTCATCACACAAACCCCTTCAACAGAATTTTCCGCAATGATGGAAATGTTCTGTATTTGCACTGTCCAAAATGCTAGGTAGCCGCTAGCCACTTGTGTGACTATTAAATACTTGAAATGTGGCTAATGTGACTAAGGAACTGAATTTTTAATTTTCGTTAATTTTAATTTAAATGGCCATAAAGGGGTAGTGATTACCACGTCGGACAGCACAGTTCTAGAGTAATATCTGGAACACCTACTCAGACCACTCTGATGTCAAATGGGGAGAATAACAATGGTTGGATGTTCTTAAGTATGAGCCATGCTCTAGCCAGCCTCTAAATATATTTCTACCTTATTTCTTATTCAAATTTTGTGTATGAGTCTTCCGTTAACAAACTGAGTATATTGTGATTTTAAAATTATTTATATTATTGGAAAAAATATTACTGTACTCTACCACATATAAGACAGCATACAAGGCACTATGAGTACTAGAAGATGGATTCAGTCCTTGGGAGTGTAACGCAAGATTTGGGATGTAAGCCCGCTGGTACCCAGCAAGCACCCAAGAGCTCCTCTTCATTTCCCAGCCTCCTCCGCAGTGGGCTTAGGGCCATGTGACTAGTGCTGGCCAATGAAGCATAAGTGAACTGTCATGTGTCACTGCTGGGCCACAGTGGTTAAGAGGTAGAGAGCCCATCTTCCATCTCTCTCTGCCCAGTCTGGTGATCACGTCACATGGTTCAGACAGCATAGCTACAAGATGGAAGCAAGCAGCTCAGGATGCAACACGAGATGAAATAAGCCCTGGTTGCACAAAACCACTGAAATTTTGGGATTACTCTGCTGTAACAACTTTAGCATTCTTTACCCTAATGCTTTCACCCATCACCAGTTCAGTCACAAATGGGAAGCAGCAAATGAGAACAGAGGGAGGCCAGTGTTTTCAATTGTAGGTCTGTGGGAAAGGTTTTCTAGATATGGGGTTTGAAACTAGACCTCTTGGGGTATGTGTATGCAAGGAGGATGAGGCCACTGTAGGAAGGTGACACAGACCAGGTAGGAAAGCGAGTCTCGTGTTTGCAAGGTGGTGCATCAAGTAATCAGGTTGTCACCGAAGGCTTATCTGGAACGGTTGTCTCCCAACTTTTCTGATCCTGCTCCCTTTTAAATAAACATCCCTAAATGAACATCTGAGCAAACATCCCTAATACATGCATATCTGCTTACTTACAAATTAAATACATGCACTGCAAAACTAAAATTTTAGAAAGAGTTGGTAAAAGTGAAGCCATTTTTTAGTAACTCCTTAATCATGATTGTTTTATAATACCATTAGCTAATACCTTAAGGCAGAATGCCTATTTAGGATTAGGATCATTGCTAATGATATGAATATAATCTCTTTCAAATAGTCTGCTTGAATGCTAATTATTTTGTTGACTTCTCATCAGATGTGATTCCATTATCATTGATTTTACTTCCCAATGTGGCTTGAAAAGGGTTAGCTCTGCTGTTTTCTTCCTGTTTGCATGTACTTGGATTATCAGTATTCTCTTCAACCCTGTTTCTCTGCAGCAATTCCTTTAAGCCACTTGTCCTTTTGTGAGAGTTAATTTAGTTAAACTAAATAATAAAATCTGTAAATCCACTTAACGGAGAACAGGAAAACTGGGGAGTGAATGAAGGAGAGAGTGAGGTCCCCACTGCCAAGCTGTCTACACATGGAGGCGCCTTGGATACTGTTGTGACACATGAAACCTCATACACTGACTAAAGGCACCACTGCCAACCCCTATATTAAAGATTAGCAAAGCTGAATTCCTTTTTTAGATAGAAATAAACATTAAGGGAATCTCTACTCTTTTCTTCCAGTGCCCCAGTGGAATTGCTCATTTTCCCCCTGGGAGGCTGCACCCCACTTTGGAGACTAAACTAGAAGGATGAAAAGAGAGCAGGTAGAACACTGAGACTGGATCCTCTGTGCAAGTCCAGGGCAAAAAGTCTGAAATTAACACCACAGACAGAGCAGGGTTACTGATGATTCCTGAGCAAGGGAATAGATAATCAAAGTGGCCTTTTGGGGTGATTGGCAAACCCTGGGTCCCTCTCACTGAACCCCAAATGTATAACAAGCTGTTAACCAACAGAGCCTATTTCCACTCAGGCAGGTGGGACATCGTCAGCAGACAGGAAAGGAGCCTGCACACAGCCTCTTCCTTCTGGGGAGAACCCCCCACCCCACCCCAGACAAGCCACCTCTGCCATGTGAGGCCAAGAGACGTCTTATCTCTTGATTCACCCACTGAGCTTTTGGTAAAACACATCTAATCCTCTCCCACCTCCAACACTGGAGGAAAAAGTTACTGGGGAGTTTCAGGGAGTTTAATTTCTTTGTCACACATACCCCTTCCCAAAAATGACCTCATTTCTTTAAAGAGATTTTTTTTTTGAATCTACAAATCTACCCATGGGGGCAGGGACTTTATTGCTAAACTGGAAAAGGAGAGAAAAGGAAAACCACTTCCTTTCTTCTACACTCCCTTCTCAATTCCCCCACCCCTATTCCATATAAATTCAATTTGACAACCCTGCTAATTGGATAAACGCAGCTCCTACACTCCTAGAAGGCCGTTCCCTTTTCTTTTTTTTTTGTTTTTGGAGGGCTCAAAACAGGGTGATTGTGCTGTTCTTTAACACGAATTCCATCTGCTTTATTTCTCTCTCCATTCAGAGCTCCTCCTGAATATTTATGAGCCTTCCCCCCTCGCCTCTCCCCTTTCTACCCCACCTCTGCCCTCCTTCTCCCCTCAACCTCTCTTTCCCCACCCTGCCTCCAGTCTCCTCTCCCTTCTCCCACAGCAGGGACAAAAACCTTCCAAATGGCCCCCCCCTCCTTGCTTTAGATAAACACAGGCAGTGTCAAGTGTGAGGAGTAGGGGGTGTGAGGAGGGGGCCCAACTGCCAGTCAAGCCCCTGTCCCTCAATGCGGCCTGGGGGCCTACCCTAATCTGCTGCATGCTTGCCATATGGGGGCCACGTTGCCCTGGGAGACACTAACAGGCAGAACGGAGCTTAATAGAGTCCATATTCATTGTAATGCAGTGAGATAGCTCAAGGCACCACTGCCCCTTCGGTCCAGTTCCATGCTTCTGTTTCCCACTTTCTTTCTGTTTTTCCTCCCTTTTTCTTTCTTTCTTTCTAAAGGACCCAGTCCCCAGAGAGCTCTAATCTGGACAGGCCCGGCTGGTGGAACAACTGGACTTTGGGGTTAGGAGTGAGGACGAGATGGTGGTGTTGGGGGGGCCGTTGGAGCTGGGTAGGGAGAAGTGAGAAGGAGGAACTCCCGGGAGAGCAGAGGGGGAGAGGGCGCAGCATCCATACAGGGCAAGGAGCACGCGGTGCTGTGCGTGCACATGTGCACAGGCTTCAGTATGTGCACACGTGAACAAGAGTGTCGGTGGGTGGGTATGGCCTCTGGAAGAGCACTCACCTGTCAGAACCTTTGGGGGCAGAAACTTTCATGTTTATTCAGCCACCTATGCCTAGGTATTTCTACACCCTCTCCTCTGAATCCCCACCCTACCCCCCATTTCAATTCCAGCCAATTTAAGGTCATTAAAGCCAGTGACACCTACTGCCCCAGCGTGTCAGGCCCGTGGCCAATTCCCAGCTTTCCAGTTGCCTTGAAAAGTCACAGGTGTGGCACTGGGATAAAACATCTTTGGAAATAAATCCCAGCAGGGGCAGAAGACCAGCCTGCCAAGTTTGGTCCCCTTCCTCTCTGGCTGGTCTGGCACTGAGGAGGAGGTGACAGTTGTGGTCTGCCACAGCCAAGCTAAGGGAATTGGGGGCCTCTTTGCATTGAGGGTGTGGGCTGTCCAGCAGGCTGGGCCTTGTCACAAGTATATCTGCCGGAAGTGAGATTTGAGGCTTCCCAAGGTCAGAGG
Organism: Daubentonia madagascariensis; assembly: GCA_023783475.1. Classification (NCBI taxonomy): domain Eukaryota; kingdom Metazoa; phylum Chordata; class Mammalia; order Primates; family Daubentoniidae; genus Daubentonia; species Daubentonia madagascariensis. The sequence continues at coordinate 11,224,024 of JAKFHU010001631.1, read as the reverse complement.
CCAGCTTTCCCCAGAGCCCAAAAGAGAAGGGGGGGCAGGGAACGGTAAGGGAACAAAGTACCTTTCTCTCAACTTTGCAGAAAAAATAAAATTCATAACCAAGATTTGGTAGAATTCCTCTAAGAATAAATAATCAGTTTCATAAGTTGTAACATAAAGCCATTTGTTCTGTGACTGTAGGGAAAAAAACCACAAATTTAAATCAAGATAGAAAATAAAAGCAAAGAAAAACTATAACTTTTAAATAGTTTCCTATAGTTGAAACTTTAATCCTATAGTATCCAGCACACAGGAGGCGCTCAATAAATGGTTTCTGCATGAATGAACATATACTCCCAGAGTTTTACTACTGCTGACAAAGAACACGAATCTTTACCTGACAACCACAATCACGGTTGGGGTGGGTGAAAATGGCTTCTAATATAGGTACAGCACTACCCCACCACAGTGATGTTAGTATCTTACAGGGGTCTTTTGTTATCCCCTCCTCCAGTACCAAAGTCAGGTAGGCTAAGTTAGGTAAAACTGCTAAAACCAAGGCAGATGCTGGTGCTTGTTGTTAATTGTTTTTTGCCTTCCAAACTGGATATACTCTACATTCCTAGCTCTTACCCCAACTGAGATGCATCATAAATACGTGGTACCCTAACTCAACCCAAAGCCCGATATCCTAACAATCCTATAGGGAATGATACACCGGATATTTCAAGAGCCAGATACAATTTCAATTTCTGGCTCTAAACCTTAAAGAGCATTTGGTTATCTGAAATGCTTTCCAGAAGCCAGCCTCAGCTCCTCAGTCCTCAGTCTCCACTCCCCGATGACACTGCAATCTTAAAGAAGCCAGAGTAGGTGAAGACACACAACTGAGCATGGTCTTATAGGACTTTGAGAGTACTCAGCCTCCCTGCAGAAGAAACCTTCCCCCCACAACTTATTCTTTCTATGTAATCCTACTCCAGGCTATTTTGAGCCAGCATAATACATGTGTTACACAGGAGAGCTCCACAAAGGAGTGAGTGCGGATACCTGGAACTCCATGGTAAGCCAGTCTTGGAGCACTCTGGGAGCACCACAGAGCAGCCATGCTCTTCCCAGCCTTCTCTGTGATGAGCATGTTGGTCAGTAATCTTCCACTCCAGAAGGCCCTGGGCACCAAGTATGTTCTGAACCTGGTGGTAAGTGCATGCCAACCATGTGGACCGTGAGCATACAGGGCATGGGCATAAAGTATCCCTAACAAGTCTGTGCAGGAATAAAGGCATGTACTGTACAAGATATGGCAGGAGCTAGAAAGGCCAACTCATAAGGAAAGCAGGGGCAGTTACTCTACTCTAGACTAAATCCTTGCCTCTTACGTCACTACTCAGAGGACAATCTGCTTATACAAACATATACTCAAACTCATCTACTCTTCCCGTTTTCCCTAAAGCCAAGAAAAGAGTTACCCCCCACTTGGCTGCCCAACCTTGCACTCATCTTGTTTCCTGCCTCTCCCTGATTTTCCACTGCAGTGTCTGATCAGTTGTACAGATTCTAACTCTGGCATGAGCAGTGTTGTCCAATAGAAATATAATTCCAGCCACATGTGTAATTTTAAATTTTCTAGTAGCCACGTTAAAAAATAGATGAAGATAATTTGAATAATATCTTTTAACATGATGTATCCAAAATGATCATTTCAACATGTAATCAAGATAAAAATTATGAATGAGATTTTTGTTTTATACTAAGTCTTCTAACTCTAGTGTATATTTTACATTTACTGCATATCCCAATTCAGACTAGCCACATTGCAGGTGCTCAAGAGCCACACGGGTTAGTGGCAATGTATTGGATAGCATAGGTCTAGAGCTCTCAAAATGGCTTTCTGGCTGTCTTCTCCCCATCTTATCAGCCTCCACATGGCCATTTTCCTTCCTTTTAGAATGTCAAGCTCAACCAAACAGTAAAAGGTGATAAATGGGCAGCTACCATTCATTGAACAAGTGCCTCCCATAGACCATAATCATAATTCATCCAATTTGACATTCTCACAATGGCCCTGTAAGGTAGGTAATATGACCAACCCATTTTATAGATGAGGAAACTGAAGTTCAGAGTGATTAAATATCTTATCCAAGATCACACAGATGGTAAATCTCAGAGTCAGGATTTGAACCAGGTCTGGCTGATTCTAATACCCTTGGTTCTTTTCACTCTATCATGCTGCTTTATATAAATTATGACATAATATTAATAGTTGATGAACTATTATTCAACTATTAAAAAAGAAAATCATAAAGATCAAATAGCAACATGAAAATAAATGTTTAAAGGATGAAAAAATATATATAGATCCCATTTTGTGAAAAGGAAGTGAGCATTTGGATGAGGCGTGGAAGGCAACATAAAAAAAACAGTTGATTTGAAAATGCAGAGGAATTATGAGTGATGTTTTTTCCACTCTTGGACTTCAGTTTAAAAACAAAAAGAAAATAAGTGAATAGACCCACCTTTGATAGTTTCCCAAGTGTGTATGATTCGATAAAATTCAAACTCCATCACAAAACCTTCCAGGTTCTTTATAACTGGGCTCCAGTCAACCTTTCCTGTGTCTTCCTCCCATAAGCCCTAACATCTGGGCAAGCGGCATTTTCACACTTTCTATTCCTTCTACCGGAACCACCTTCCCCTTCTCCCTTCATTCCACCAATGGAACTCCTAATCATCTTTCAAACCTTATCTCAAACGTCCTTTCTTTGTGAAAGCTCTGTAGCTGCTCCTCATTCCCGTAGCACTTTGTAAACCTAATATAGTATTTCCACAATGATTTATGGGTTTTGATCATGTGTCTGTCTGTAATATGCCTCTCATTTCTTCCTCCTGACCCCCTGACCATGAACTCATTGAAGGAAAGGATGTGTCAAATTTATCTTGGTAACCCTAGTATACAGAAAAGCCTTGGCACATCACAGGGGCATATCCAATGTTTGCTGAATTGAAGGGTTTGGTTGAGTTAGAAATCTGGGATTGAGAAGGAATGTTAATTTGACCCATGAATGTGTAGGAGAGACACACAGAGAAAGATACAGTATTATCAGTGGTGGAACCAAGGGTATTTTTTTGAAGAGAATAACTGTAACTGTGATCTTTATTTTTCAAAACCAAAGGATCCCCAGATCAGTGTGGGCAGTCCTGGAGGGGAGTCAACTGTTGATGAGGTTCTAAGCTATTTAAGGACAGAAGGCTGTGCCCCTTCAGATGCTCCTGTGCCTTGAGGTTCCATTCAAGAAGTTTTTGTTTTCCTTCTCACCTTTTTTTCCAAAACAAATACCCAACTAAGCTTGCAGCTCCAGGCTTCCCGCAGCCACTGGGCTATAGGAGAATTTAATCTATGATGATCCCATACCTGCTCCATCATCACCACGGCCCTAAGCTTGAGGCAGGGTAGAAGGAGCCAGGCAAAGGGGATGGAGAAGGGAGAAGTAAGAAAGCTGTGGCGTGAGAAAGAGGACAGGTTCAGGCTCGCAGAGATCAAGAAAGAGCATGGCAAGGGACGGAAAGATGAGAGCAGAGATGTGGGAGAAGCAACTGGATATACTGAGCTCCTGCAATGTGCCAAGCCAGTGCTGGGTGCTTCATATCCATGATCACTTTTAATCTTTACCACCAAGGGAGTGTTACTGTCCCTATTTTGATATGTTATCAGAACCCTTTTGCTTTGTCACATAAAGACTTTAAGGCTCATCTCAAATTTTCATTACAGACAAAGCTTCTCTACTAAGTGACAATGTTGGAACTCAGCAGGATCAGGTACTACAGAACCATAAGCCTTATGTTTGAGTGTGAGCTCTGCTACTTCTACCCTTGATTTAAGGTAATCTTGGGTGAGTTACTGAATCTCTTTGAGCCTTAGCTTACTCTTTGTGAAAATGAGAATGATAATACCTACTTTGACGAGCTGTTAAAAAGAGTTAACGAGATAATGCACAAAAGCCACCTGGTACATAGCAATCATCCAGTAATTCTGGGGGCCAGGGGTCATGGAACTTTTCTACAGAAAGCCGGTCACTGGAGGTCTAATTTCATGCAGTGGCATTGCCACCTGGTGGGCTCATAGATTAATGTCCTTTAAGACCTAAAGACACACGATATCATCTCTTTGTTCTTTCCCGTACAAAATTAAGTAATGGACTGACTGATATTGCTACCCACACACATGCATCAGAACTTCAAAAAACATTTTTGCTGGTTGTGGTGGCTCACACCTGTTACCCTAGCAATTTCAAAGGCTGAGAGGAGGATCACTTGAACCCAGGAGTTCAAAACCAGCCTGAGCAAGAGCGAGACCCTGTCTCTACTAAAAATAGAAAAAAATTAGTCGAGCATGGTGGCGCACCCCTGTAGACCCAGCTACTGGAGAGGCTGAGGCAGGAGGATTGCTTGAACCCAGGAGTTTGAATTGAGGTTGCAGTGAGCTATGATGATGCCACTGCACTCTTGCCCAGGCAAAAGAGCGAGACCCTATCTCAAAAAAACAAAAAAACCAAAAACAACCCCCAAAAAACCCATTCTTTTTTGAAAAAAAAGCCATACATTCTCTATAATGTTTTATAGATCCTCACAACAGCCTTGTGGGATAGGGGATCCATGGAGAGTGCTCTAGTGTTCCGAAGTCTGTGGTCAGACTTAGTTCCTAAAGTCTCCACCCAACACTAGTCAGCATTTAATATGACTTAAATTAACAACCTCTCCCCACCCCCTTATGCCCTCTCTGCACTCTCTTGATGATGATAATGACAATAATAATCATAATTTCTCTGTAATGCCTCTACTTGTTCAGAGAGAAATGGGAAAATATCTTCAACAGACCATAGGTCATTTGGGACAAGAAGTTATGGAGAAGTGTTTACAGACAGGTAAACACACCCCTGTAATCCCTCCCTGACCCCCACTCCAGGCCCAGAAAGGAGCTCACCTCTGACCTCATTCAGTGAATGCACAAAGCCACAACAAAACCACCTGCTCTTTTTCTACCTACCTGTTTCTGATTGCAACCTAAGACAATGAACTAAAATGCTAATATAGTGGCTGGAGAGGAAACAGGAGCATCTACTTCCAAATCTTCTAGTGCCCAGAGTTGACAAAACAACCAATGTCAAAGGAATTATTTAGAGCCTGGGTAGACAGTACAAAAAAAAGTATATAAACAAACTAGTTCCCGGACCCGAAGGGCACTTAAGGCAGATCTTAAAAGCTTAAAGTCCTACCTCTTAGGACAAAGGAAAAACGATCTCATTGGACTAGCAATCCATGTGTGAACACAAACTTTACTGTCATGAACAGGCTTAGAGGAAGGTTGAAACACTTATCCCACCTCAAAGCGCCTACTGAAAGCAATGGAGCCTTGAGAAGAGTAGGGTGTATTATCCCAGGAAATACCCCAGGGAGCAAGCCAAAGCTCAGCCTGCAATAGAACACAGAACCACAGAAAAAGCATTTCCCTCAAACCATCCAAAGAAGCAACAGGATTTGGCTCAGAAGTAGAGTAGGAAAAACAAGGGCATTCTGCCTAGTGTTCATGCTGAGAAGAGCAGATAGAACAGCTGGCAATCCTGAAGTCACTTCTGATGTGAGGTACAGGTCCCTGGAGTGGGCACCAGGCAGATTCAGTGCAGTTCAGCAAACCCATGCTGAGCACCCTCTAGGTGCCATGCACTATACAAAGGGTTGAGGGTATTTAGAGAAAAACAAGGCACAATCCCAATCCACAAAGAGCTTAGGACCTACTCCACATTCAGCTTTGACAACATCTTCCCATTATACCAAAATTAAAAAGCAGCATGGCCTCAAAAAAAGATGAGTCACAAGATAAACTGTATATTTTACTAAGTGCAGGCAAGGAACCAGAACATAAGGCATAAAGGGAATGATAAAAGAAATGTGTACACATAAGGTTCACTGGGGTTAGTAGAAAACAAAATAATAAAAAAAAAAGAAAAAAGAAATATATATACATGTCCCTATAAACACATACACTACATACACACACTCTCAGGCCCTGCTCAGTACACTGGACAGTCAGTTCTCCAGTGTGGCCCCTTTCACATATCCTAAAAGAATTCTCCTTTCTATAATCCATGTTCATTCCTCACATAGTCCTGGGAGATTCACCGAAGTTTGTCGGTTAAGGCAGGAAAAAGCCTTAGAGCTAACAGATGTCAGGATATCTTAAGCCTCAGCTATATCAAATACATTGTCATTCCCACGCTGCCCGATAACTTGTTTGTTTGTACGTCTCCCTCCTTGACCCATAGTAGGTACTCAGTGAGTGTTTGCTAAGCTGTGAAGACCTCCGACCTCCAAGGTCTTTTCCAAGCCTAACCATAGTCCATAGAGTTTGGATCTGACAAACGTGCACAGGGCTGGAGGCTCCTGCTGCAAAGCGGAGCTTCAGCAGGGGAAGCTGACATGTGAGTATCTGATATGCCTATTCCTATGTCCCTCAGGGATTTAGCCTGGGAGCCTACTGTGGTTCTTTTTCAGTGGAGAACGCAGGCAGGACACAGGTCTTTCCAAGCATGGGGTGGGTGGGGATGAGCCTGCAAAGTAGGAGGTGGAAAAGGAGAATGTAAAGAGAAGTAGGTGCCTGAGGAAGCTCGTTTCCATTCCACAAGCAGGTCTCAAGTCCCCACGCTATGTCTGGTAGCCCAACAGTCAGCGGTTAGGCCCCCAGAGCCCAGCACACCATTAATTATTTAGGGTCTGCCTGACTGCTAGACCAAAGGCTGAGGAATGGTGGTGATTTTATTCACAAGGGCATCTTCAGCATCTACCACAGGTCTAGCCACTCAGAAAACACCTGTGGAATGAATGAATAATGACCTGAGACACGCAGGCGAAAGATCATGGTGGACAGAAGACAGAACTGCAGTCATGCAGACAAGGAGGGAGCTGCTTTCCAATAGAAGAAGCGGGCATTTAGCAAGCCTTGGGGGTTGAAAAGACTTACTTTGATTTCCTCTATTAGTTAGGCAACATAATTACCATCAATTCCAATTAAACTGTCACTGGCAGTCATTCCCTTATACTCATGATGATGAAGCAATCAACAGCACCAGGCCCACATCTATACCCTCCACACAACTCAAAAACAGGTCTCAGGTGCTGTAACCCCGACTGAATGAGGATCAGGCTGCTGCGTCCTGTCCTGTCTGGTTCTGGGGCTGATTTGAGCAGATGCCAGGCAAAATGAGCCCCAACCTCTGACACACACACACACACACACACATCAACCCTTAACACGCTCATGCATGTTCACTGGAAATCTGAAGCATTCAAATGAAAAGCTAAGCCTTGGGGTAAAATAGCTGAAGTGCTGAAGTCAGAGCCAAGATGTGAGATGAGAAGTTACCACTCTTCGGTTCACATGTGACCGCGCTGTAACACAGACAATGTCCCTCCTAGACTTTTCTGCAAGCAAGAAATCTTTACCCTGAACTTTAAGAGGAACTAGTTTGGTACAGGACAGCAAAATCTATCTCACACAAGGATGCTGAAGGAAAAACATTATATTAGTAAAGCACCTATAACAACTACTGGTACAAATGTCAATAAATGACAGCAACTTAGAAATTTTTAATAACTCCTTTTAGGGTTACTTTTAGGAATATTTTCATTAGTCTGATTCTTGCTGCAGATTCATTCCCAGTATTTCAACAAACGAGGTTTAAGAAAAGGCAGTATCTCAGGGGCTGGACACCCCTACCCAGGCTCTCCAGCATCCTGCCGTGAACATGCACACTCTCTACCTCTGAGACAGACAGACAGATAGGCAGATACACACACACATCCTCACACAGAAAACAACTCGTTCCAGCTCTAGCTGCTAAGTATGCTTTAGAATCATGACAGTTTACTTTCTTTCCTGTCTGACCTCATACAAACCCACTTTCTTCATCACCTCCCTGACCCCCAAATATACACATTCAGTCCCCCACCTCACTCCTAATCTTTCCTTTCTTAATTACAAAGCTCTTTTAAGCCACCTAAAACTTAAATAAATACCGATTTGGAAATCTGAAGCATGCTACAGTTGGTCTGTCAGTCAGTCCCTGCCTTCTGCTGGAAGCCCCCTACCCCAACCCCTGCCAGCTCTCCCTAACTTGGGTAGCTCAGTGGCCTTGGTGCAAGGCTGGCACATGCAGAGAAAACAAACACATGGAGCCTTGCCAGCTGGATCAGGCACCACTGTTTACAGCAGGAGCAAAGTGTGGGGAACTGGAGAGGCATGATGAAGGGAAGGAGCAGAGGGGGTGGAGATAACTCTAGCCTCCTGCTCCTGGGCTCCATCAGCTGCAAAGAGGATCCCCCTGCTGAGGTTCTGCCATTCCCAGGTGCAGGACAGGACAGCCATCCATCATGGGTGTGACTCATACCATCACTATGCTGCAGGCAAACAGTGAAAGTCCTTGAGGACAGAAAGCCTGCTATCTTGCTCATTAGTGTATCCCCAGTATCGATCACAATGCTTGGCACACAGTAGGAGCATAGTAAGTATCTTTTGATTAAATGAATAGATAAGGTGTTTTCCTGCCTATCACACAAGATTATAGTTGGTGGGGGAGGGCAGTGGCAGAGGGGAGATTAGTGAGGAATGTTCAAAAAAACTACCAGATGTTAAAATATGCCACCAAAAACAATTTAGAGAAATGCTATGTTAAGAAAAGCTAATGAGGTTCCTTTACTGCAGGACTTTTCAGAGCCTTTAATATGCCATTAGGCATCATGAATCACTAAGAGGGGGACAGAGTATGCCTTAAAGTCTGTAACCATAGGCTTGGACTTATGTGACCACAAACGTGGACTTATTTGACAAAACTACCCTTTTTTCTCGGAGTATCCAAAGTAGGTAGGTAGTATCACTTTTGTAATTAAAAAGGCAAATTTGGGGGGGAGGCGCGGGGGGGGGGGGGGAAGCTATCCCAGAATATTAGCATGTCATCACTGACATTTTATCTTCCCATACGCCTGGGGGCCTCATTTCCCAACAACCCCTTGAACCATAAAATGTTGTTCTTTGCCCCATTATCACATTTTAAAAGTTTGCCGTGTCTAATCTCCATCAACTCCTTTGGTTTATAAACAACATTTCCCCTAATTCCAGTTGCTTCCACATAATATTGACAAATATTCTGGAAAAAATGAAAACACATTTAATATTTTGTTAACAATCTTTTTGTTTTTTAGAGTCAGGGTCTCACTATATTGCCAAGGGCTCAAGGGATCCTCCTGCCTCAGCCTTCTGAGTAGCTGTGACTACAGGCACATGCTACCATGCCTGCTAGAATTTTGTTAACAGTATTTACAGATCTGAAATTACTTTGCTTAGTAAGTTGTATAAAATACACCATCTAGTACTTAGTTTGTTAAAATTATCATGTTGAGCATGTTAACGTTTAAAGATTGCCTTTTTTACTACTAAATTACCAATTCCCTGATTTGTAAATGCAATTAAAAGTCATTGGGATTTACTGAATGTAGTACACCAGGTTTTGCTGAACTCTAAGATTGAGGCACATATTTAGAATGAAAAGAAACCATCAATCTTAACATAAAATGCAGAAAAATATTTGACCATTTGTTTAATTAATATGTACAAGACAATGAGCTAATGGACATGCATTATCTTGTCTAACCTCTAAACAGCTCTAGTATTCTCACCCCCATTTTACAGCAAGTGAGACTCAGAGAGATTAAGCAACTTGCTCAAATAAAGGATTCAAAGCCAAGGCTGTCTTCCTGCCCTGTCTGCTCTCGTCTTGGTGTCCTTGGTAGCCTTAAGCACAGGTACAACAAAACTGTTTTCAAAAAAGGAACCGAGAGAGGCAAGAAAAACAGTAAGCCTGAGTTGGAGTCACTCATTAGCACCATGTTTCAGGATATATTGGTTTGGCAAATTCCCACAATGCACTCTGCATCTGAACTCCTAAAGATGCATTGTACCTGCCCTTCTGAAAGTTCCCCACACCCACTCAGAGTCAGTCCTAAACACGGTCCAGAGATAGGCAGCAGTGCTTTGAGTCTGGGATCCAAGTTATATGCACCAGCATGTACTGAGAGACAATAAAATTCTTCCCATTTCTTAATCTAGCCTCTCTCATCTTCCTTCTGTTCTTTCATAACATTAGATCCAAAGCTCCCAATTCTGGCTACACAGGAGAATCACCTGGGAACACTTTAGAATATAACAATGTCTGGATAGCACCTCAAGCAAATTAAGTTAGAACCTCTGGAGGTGGGGCCTAGGCATCAGTATTTTCAAAACTCTTAAATTATAATGTGCAGCCAGGTTTGAGAACCACTGTGCAGGTGTCTCTGCCATGGTTTTGGGGGTAATTTTGGTAAAAAATGTCTGCCTGAAATGCCCTGGTTACATTGGATGAAACATTGGAATTGAGAGTTTCGCATAAAGATGTTCCTTACTATACTATTTTAAATTCTTGTAATTTTTAAAGCTAAAATAAATATTTCTCATCCCTCAAATTGAGTATCTTAATACATTTTAAGGCAGAAAACATTTTTCCCAAAAGGCTTCTCTCAGATTCCCCCGGATATTTTTTGGCTTTTCAGATTCCTAGCTTTCTTCCCACAGAAATAAAGACCCCAGAGGAGGCCACACCCAACAGGAGGCTGCCATTGCAATGAGTGCCTACTTTGGGCGCCAAGACAACCTCCACAGTAGCAAAGGTGACACTCAAACAGGTCCCTGAGCCATAGTCACTGCTGCCACCTGGGGCTACGACCACTTACTTCAGGGGGCAGGGACTAGGTGCCACCAAGGAAGATGTTAGCAGCTAGGGATGTTTTGCAAGCATATGCAAATTTGAGCACTTGCACATCAAGGCTTGAGAAGCCTTCAGGGACTCCTTTCACAAAGCCAGCACAGTCGCCAGCAGCTCCCAGACCACCAAGTGGAACAGGTATTGGCTACCCAGCAGTCCCACAACCACAACACCACATCAGATCAGAGGGCTTTGGCTTCTCTGAAACCGGCTGTTTGACAACCCAAAGGGTTAACAGCTCAGCCTCTAGCTTCGATTTTCAGTTTAGTCCCTACAAGGGGAGGAGACAATCCCCTACGCCCACCTCGGAGCTCCAGCCCCGCCCCCTCCGGGTCCTCCCACTCCAGGAATGAAGCTCCCTGCTGCCCATCGTATACCCAGACTAGTTTCATCTCCTTCCAAATCCATGTTGTGTCTTAACTTCTGCCAAGAATAAAAATTAAAATACATACACACACACACACACACATATATAGCACGCATGTATGGGAGGGGAGGATCAGGCCGGAAGTTTAAACTGAAAAAGACCAGGCAGTTGGAGGGGAAGAGGGGGGTAGGCTGCCTGCTCAAAGTCAGGACATGGAACTTCTTCCAGGATCCGTTTGTCTTGTCTTGGGGCTTGACACACCCTGCCTGAGGCCTCTGCCTGCTACACCCCAGGGTCCAGATCTGAGGGGAATTATCTGAAGTGTCTCCCCTCCTGTACCCCCAACGCCCCATTTCATACCCTTTTTCCACCCATCCCACCCCGGCCTGCCCCAGAGCGGCTCAGAGCAGCTGAACTGCAGAGCGCTCCAGAGGCTGGAAGAGGACTCCATTCCCTCCACACTTGGAACAGCCCCGTTCCTTGTCTGTTCTCTCTTGCCAACACCAAAATGAATAAAAAACAGTACTTAAAATGGAACTCAGGCTCTGCTAGTGCAGGCGCTTGCAGACTGCTTGTGGCCACCCAGAAAAACGGGTCTGGAGATGGAGTCCCCGTTCTCAGAATCCTGCCCCCACTCACGCAGGGCCTGAATCTGGGGCTCCATTCTCTCCTGTTCCTCCTGCTACTGACTGCCTCCTTCTGGGCAAAATGACAAAATCAGAGGCGCTGCTCCCTAAAATGATCACAGCTAACCCTTTACCTGCCAGACTCTGTCCTTCCCACTCAGCATCCCCCGGGGTTCAGATAATGGCCCCTCACTAACTCTGTATAACATCATCCACCCCTTCCCCCCAGGACAGTGAGGGAAGCACTCACATTAGTCACACCTGTCCAGAAGGAAACCCACTGTCTCATGAAATCACTTGCCTCACAAGTCAATAAACACTTACTGAACACCCATTAAATATCAAGCCCTGAGAATCCAAAGATAATGTTCAAGTTAAACATCTGGTAAAAGAGACACACAGAAACATCTCAGAGCACCAGGAGACAACTGCAAATCAAACCCAAGTGTCCAGAGCTGATGTGCCTGCCTTCCTGCTCCACTGTCAGGATGCAGTGGGAAGGCTAGATCACACGCCTCTTTTGGAAGCAGTAGGCTTGTAGCATCATTTTTGTCTTATCCCACACACACAGCTCAGTGTGTGATGAAAACAAAGTAATATTGAAAAAAAAAAAATCACTTTTGTCTTTCTTATAATTGTTGAATATGGGTGGTGGGTACATGGGGCTCATGATATGATTCTTTCTGCTTTTATGTATGTTTCGATTTTTAAATTAATAAAAGGTAAGACTTTTTTTTTCAATAGGATAACTAGGTAAGATTCTGTCAAATCTTCCCAATCCTGCACCAACTTCCAGGAACCCCCAACCACCCAACCACCCAATGTCCTCACAATTAAGGCAAACAGCCCCTGTCAGGGAGGTTTCAGTGAGTGCCCAAGCTCTGGCGAAGGAGGGGGTGTACACCCTCTTTGGCCTTTGAAGGCTCCCCAGTGTTGGGCTAAAGAGGCAGCCAACCCCTGAGAAGGAGCCTGCTGGCCCCAGCCAGAGGAGACCCCAAGGGGCCTATCTCCCTGGCTCTCTGGACTCTAGATCCAGAGATAGCTGGCTGTCCCCCACCTTTCTGGGGCTTCCCTGTCCAGAAAGGGCCTTCCCCAGGACCCGGAGCATATCTCATCAAAGACAAGTCCCAGCTGTGGCTGGCTCTTCCCTGACTATAGAACCAACCAAGTACCAAGGCCTCGAGGTCCAGGTAAAAGACCATCAAGGAAACTGGCTTGGACTTCTGAACTTATCACTTTCCCCTGGGCCTCTACTTTCTACCTACAAAATTCTCAAACATACCATAATTAATTCACACCTAACAGGTACAATGTACACTATCTGGGTGATGGACACACTTATAACTTTGACTCAAATGGTACAAAAGCAATTTATGTAACCAAAATGTTTGTACCCCCATAATATTCTGAAATAAATACATATATATTTAAAAAATACCATAATTGACAAAACTCTTTGAATAGCCAAATTCTCGGAGAATATGGGCTCTATAAATCAGCAGCTCACCTCAGGCCAAACAAATAATAATGAGGAGAAGGACAATGGTGACCAACTAAGCACCTACCCTGAGCCCAGCACTCTTCTAAGGAGATAACATGAATAATGCAATTCGAGGTAGAATGACCTCTTGCTTTGATTTGGGAAATATTCAGAAGCTAGGATATAGGTGTCTTGAGGGCAGTAGGCACAGTGCTCAGTAAATACCTGTTGACTGATCCACTGAAAGGCCATGCTGATGACTACAAAGGTCTTCAGGCCCCTGAGAGAGATGTGAATTAGCTGCTCTCAGGCAAGGCTTATTGTTGAATATCTGGATAAGCAGGAGGAGCTTAGTAAGAAACCTCAAGAGACTGAGGAGAGGCAGCTGCCATGGGCATCTGAGCTTTAGTGAGCAGCATTCTTCACACAAGGGAGATGGGTCAGAACCTCCCACCCCCAAGCAGGGATACACGCCTTATCTTAGCTGAGATGCACACAAACAAGGTCTCACGACCTTGCCCCCATCCAGACCAAGGGCATTAACACTAGCATTTTGGTTAACTTCCCGTGTGGGGAAAATTAGTTCTGCCTGCCTGAGATCCCATCTCTTCACTTCCCGACTTTCAAGGTATATAGAACTTAGTTATTAAGGAGCCTCCCAGTCCCACTGCCTTAAAGGTTGGCTTTTTCTGGAGAGAGAGGTGGGGTAGTGGTAGATAAAATTGGGAGCCCATCTCATTTCTACAGATTGGTCTGGAGAGAAAGTACTAGAGAAGACCCAGATCACACTGGAGATTTCCTTCCACCAACTCTCGCTGAAGCTCCCCACATGATACTCTGAACCTTCCACTCTAACAGGAAACCACACCATTGGAGGTTCTGGGATGGTCCCATTGTACAGAATGCCGTTCCTTATGCTAAAGGTGGTTTTTTAAAAAGCATCACAAGATATTTATAAATCAGCCTTTCTGAGATTTTTCTTTCCCACATCAGAAAATTAAAAATACTTTGTCAGATCATGTATTTGTCTTTTGGTTCAGAATAAGTGGCCCCTGCTCATAGACACACACTACCTGGCATGCACCTATGGAAGTTGGTCTGGGATTCTTTCTCAAGATTCTCACTGTACCTCGTGGGGGGACAAAATATGGAGAGGGTGATTTAGGAGCGAAGGCTGGATTTGGTAGGGAACATGGGTTCCACACTTACCCAGTTCAGTAGGTCTTTATCCTCTGCCTCCCCAGGTAAACTGAGGCAAGGGCCAAGGCTTCTGGACGGGCTAATGGTCAGTAATCACTGTTACAGCCTCCCAGACTCTGGAGTTAGACCCAGGAAGATAGGGGTCAGGAGTTTCCACCCTGAATCCATAATTAACAACAAAAGCAAGAAGGATGCTTGCCTGTAGAAGACAATTCTCTGAAGAGTTAAAAGGGCCTTAAACACTCCATTGCATTGGTGCTCACAGTCTTGGGGACAAGAATAGGACAGGTATTATTGGTCTGCACTTACACAGGGTAGGGAGAGCCACTGAGTGGCAGCCCAGAGCTCTTAGTGAGTCACTGGTCAGGCTACAGATTGGAGGGTGGGCCAGGTGGGAAAAAGAAAACCAGAGGAGGAGGTGGTGTGGATTTGTATCTTCAGCATGGAACCTCCACAGTCTAAAAGCTGACTTTCCAAGGTGTCCAACAAGTCTTCTTCCTCCTTTGTACTGAACTCTGAAACACCTGGCTGGTGTCTTTCAGCGTGAGAAGGTACCAGCTGGCCTTAGCTCTCTGCTTATTCCAAACGGGAAGCAATGGAAGCCGGGTTCTGAATTTAAGTCCCTGTTCCCCAGGCTTGGAACCCTCTCTACCTACTATACCCTCTTTCCTCAGCCCCTGGAAATTTTCAGCCTGGTTCAGATGATCCGTGTGACCCTCCCCTCACATGAACTTTCCTTTCCCCTAAATGTGGCCCAGAGCTGGAGTGGGGCTGGAGGAGCTCCCTCCTGCTCCTGTTATAAAACCCATCATCATCAGCACGTATCCCACCTACCCCCAGAGAGCCTCGTTGTTTGGAGTGACTGGTGAGTGCCCTGGATGCTGAGGGTGCTGCCACCTAACTTCCAAAGAATCCTAGTTTTTGAGGCTGACTCAGGAAAGAAGTACCTCTTAGTAGGGAAAATGTCCTCAATCTCTTTGTGCCTGATTGGTCTTCCTCCTTAATGACCACAAAACAGGTCCCAGTGCCCAATCACTCCCAGAGCTCAACAGACACTGGCAGGACTGAACACAGTGATTTCAGAGGCTGAGAGACCTGCGGCTACTACCACCGGATGTGGATGTGGATGTGGGTGTGCAGGAGGGCTGCTTGCCCAGGGGATCTCACTTCCCCACCGCTTGTCCACAGCTCCAAAGCAAGTAAAACAAACTACTGAGGAGGAAGGCAAACAGCCCCATGTGCTCCTCCTATCTTTCTATTTAGGAAGGGAACAGGAGGGTCTGCACAGCTGATTCTTCCAGATGTGGAACCCAAACACAGGCAGCTCCTGACAGCTTACCAGCCTGGGTTAAACTCCAGTAGCACCAAGGCCAGGGACGTTCGGGGATCGCACAGCAGATCTAGGCAGCAGTGGGGGTGGGAGGGGGACTGGGTCTCAGCATACAGCTTTGGGCTCCTCCCTCTCCAGCCCCTTCCTCCCCAGCTGGATGTGTGTATGGGGCACCGAGGGACAGAAAGCCACGTTTTAAATTGAAGGAGGTTGCCAAGTGAAAGAAGCTGATCTGAAAATGCTACAAACTGTGTTATTCCAACTACATGACATTCTGGAAGAGGCAAAACTAGAGAGACAGTAAATCGATCAGTGGTTGCCAGGGGCTGGGGAGAGGGAGGGAGAGATGAATAGGTGGATTTTAGGCAGTGAAACCAGTATTCTGTATGCTACTGTAATGGTGCATATATGTCATCACATATTTTGTCAAAACCCAGGAAGTGTACAATGCAAAGAACGAACCCTAATGTACACTATAGACTTTAGTTGTTAACAATGTGTCAATATTGGTTCATCAATTGTAACAAATGTACTGCACCAAAAAAAGATGTTAATCATAGGGGAAATTGGTGGGAGTTAAGTAATAAGGGTAAATTGGTATGGCAACTCTGTATTTTTTGTTTAATTTTTTCCTGTAAACCTAAAACTGCTGGGAAAAAAAGGACTACTAATTAAAAACAAAACAAAACAAAACAAAACTGGAAGAGAAGGCTTGGACTATTCTCCCAGCTCCCTGAGACGCTTACCTATTGGGTTTGGGGCTCTGGTTGTATAATTTCTCAGGCATATTCTTCCACCACTGTTGCCTGCACAAGACCACCTGGGATCTTTATCCCTACCTTTTTTCTTCCTCAGCTTTTAAATCTAGAACCAAGTCAGAAATGACTGAGATGTAATTTGAAGTCAGATATGCCCCCCTCTGGGTGGACATCCAAATGTGCTATTCCTGACTTCCACGGTTTGTCAACTCTCCATCTCTGTCACCTGCGTGCCTGGCCTGGGCATGGCCCCACCAGGACGCTTCTGTGTGTGCGAAGCTGAACTATTCTCAAATTCTTCCCATGTCCTGGGCTTGTGGTTCCAAACCAGATTTGACAGAACTCTAATTCCACTCAGGTTGCTAAAGGAGGAGAGTGGCAAAGTGGATGGCTCAGGCACAGTTAGGAAATCCCAGATGAATGACCAGGCTCTAAACCCTTGGTGGGATGAGACAGCCAGCCAGGCCAAGCACAGTTCTGGCCATAAAGCAGATGTTCAACAGATCGTCCCTTAGGTGAGTGATGAGGAAGACAGACAGGGTGTCCACTCCTTTATCCCCCCGACAGACGGAACAACCAGCACACCCATGGACATCCCTGAAGTCAGTCACCTTGAAGAAAAGAGAAGGAACTGGGCTCTTTCTGCAGCAACCTCACACACTGCTTCCTGGCTTTTCTGAAACAGACACTGTAACATTAGAATACCCCAGAATGCATTTTCTTATATAAATCCACATGAAATTATTTCATTTTGTTTGATACTCTTATCATGTCCCATTTGAGATTCAGGAGAGTCCTGTAGACTAGCAAAAAAAAAAAAAAAAAATTTGAGCACCACTTACATACCAGATTCTACTCTAGGAGATTCTACTGTACCAGATTCTACTAGGAAAACAGTGAGGAACAAAACAAGGTCCCTAATCTCATGGATCTTTGGTTCTAGTGGGAAGCAGGCAATAAACAAACGAACAAATAAATATGTCAGGAGGTGATAACATTAAGGAAAAATAAATTAGGTTGAGGGGAGAGAGAATGATGGTGGGAGTGCTATTTAATAACGGGTGGCCAGGTTAAGGTGGCCATGAGACAGGGCCTGAATGAAACAAGGGAGGGTGCTGCACAGGTGCCTGGGGGAGGAGCCTTCCTGGCAGCAGGCAAGGCAAGTGTAAAGCCCCCGAGGAGGGAGGCTGCTCAGCTAATTTGTTTAAGGAGCAACAAGGAGGCTGATGCAGCTGTGGGAGTGGGCAAGGGGGGAGGTGAGGTGAGAGAGGGAAGGGATGGGGCTCAGGGCACTGCAAGGTGTTTAGATATTTTCTCTGAATGAAACAGGAAGCCATGGAGAGTCATGAGCAGAGAAGTGACCTCAACTGGCTTCTGTTTTGAAAGCGTGACACTGACTTTTCTATGAAGTATGGACCAAGACGAGGCGGGAGGTGGAAGGGTTAGGGAAGGGCTGAAGCAAGGAGAACACTTGAGGAGCTATTGCAACATCCAGGTCAGAAATGTTGATAGAAGACGGGTGGTGAGAAGTTGCGGGATTCTGGAAACATTTTGAAGGTCAGGCCACTGTTATTTGCCAGTTTAAAGTGGAGCATGAAAGGAAGGACAGAGTCAAGGCTGACTCCAATATTTTTGGCGTAACTGGCTGAATGGGAACACTGAGTTGGGGAAGAAGCAGAGGGGGATACCAGGGGAGGGGATTATCTACCTGAGGCCTGGTACTGAATGGCGCACCCAGGGCAGGGCCTTGCCCACTGCCAGCTCCTCTTCCTCCCATCCCCTCATTTCTTTGTCACTGTAGACCTTGAGCCAGTGGGGGCGCTTTCAGCAGGACCTTCCACCACTCATCCTTCCAGCTGCCCAACCCCACCCATAACTCCCCTTTCACTCTGTTCCTCTTTCCTTTCCTAACAACATCAGCTACCTTCTACTGATTGCTCCCAATGCATTTCATGTGCTTTACCTTGCCTTCCCTTTGCACTAACTTAAGAAACTGGGGTCTCAGAGTTTAGGTGACTTGCCCAGGCTCACACACCTAGCAACTGGCAAAGGCAAGACTGAAACCAGGCCTGTCTGGTTCCAAAGCCTCCTCTCCATCAGGATGCCGCACCATCTCAAACCTGGAAGTGGCTCCAGAAACACCGCTCCCTCCTGCAACAACCATCTTTCCCCAGCACGTCATGCTTCTTCTAACAAGATTCATTCCAGACTTCTGTCCTCTCAGATGGGATCCCCCAGAAACTCCCCAGACTCCTCTGTTCTTGCCCCTCTCAAGGAAGAATGTTAGCCAGAATTCTTTGGCCATGAGTTCTTTTCCTTCCTCAATTTCTGCTGGATCTTGAAATCCTTCATTGCTTTGTCCCACAGAGAGGCAAAGGCAGCTTGGCTGGAGGGATCCAGGAGGGTTTCTGACAATATGACCAAAGTGCCTCCAATCCAGGCTCCTGCCCTTAGGAAACAAGAACACAACCACAGAAGCAGGTGCATCCCGTATGCCCAGACTCTCACCTCTGGCAAGTTCCCTAATTTCTCATCTCCTAACTCATCTTGGGTGAGCACAGGTGCCAAAGGCCTTGGGCTTTTGAGGTGAGAAGGAACATTTTCAATCAAAAGTCTTCCTCTTTTGGAGGAACACTTCTCACATTTCACTGCATCCTCATAGTGTTCTGAGAAGGCTGTTTGTGAGGACGGGAATAAAGGCACAGAGAGTTTCCATGACTTCCTCTCCACTATCCAAGTAGTTGGTCACATAATTATATCTGAAACTCAGGTGTCCCGTGTGCCCTCAAACCCAGAACACCTTGGCTTAAGGCTTTTCATGTTTGTTAAAGAAAAACAAGGAACAAAGGTAACCACATGTCATCTGCAGCCAAATCTCCACCACTCTCCTGAGCCAGTAGGGAGAGGTCTGCTTTGCTCTTCTGCAGGTAACTGCCTGTCGAATTCTTTCTGCTGGCTGCCCTATGAGTATTTGCCTAGAAGGTAGCATCTTCTGTCAGTTACCTGTCTGTCAAAGCTGCTACTTCCTTCCTCAGGGTATTTTTCTATACAAGCTGCCACTTCTCCTGACCAGTAAAAGTATCTGCTGGGCCAAACACCTTCTCCCCCTCACTCCACCAAGAACAGGAAGGGCCTGCTTGATCAGACTTGCAGAGATCCTAGAAGCAAATGGATTCGTCTGGCAGCTATAGTGGAAGCAGAGACTCGGGAGAGCCAATTCAGACAACGTCCCAGGGAGGGGGAAAAAAGTTGAAACATGTTCTGAGATGAAACCCATGATGGAGGTGGCTTTCACCACTGCCTGCAAAGTCTGACACTAGCTGAGCCACAAAGCCTCTCCCTACAAAGTCTGACACTAGCTGAGCCACAAAGCCTCTGGCTGCAAAGTCTGACCCTGGCTGAGCCACAAAGCCTGGCTTCCCTTGTGCTGCTGCTGCTGAGCCATTTAAAATCTTCCAGTTGTAGTTTTAAATTTGAGTCTCTTAAGTAAGTCTCATAAAGGCCCCCACCGGCCCCTTAGACTTTGTTAGCTGCAAATGAAACAGTTCTCCCAAGCTAAGGGGGTGCCTGCTTTGGGAGAAAGCTTGCCTGGGCATTTTTTATTTTTCCTGCAAAACCCGAGTTTTGGAGTCAGCAGACCTGAAATGAAATCTTGGCTCTGCCACTTACCAGCTGTGAGAGCAAACAAGTCACTATAATTATTTAAGCTTCAGCTCCCTTATCTGTAGAATAGGATAACTATGCCTATCTTCACAAGACTGCTGGGGGATTGCAGGAACAATGCTTGTAGTGCTTAGCACAGGGCCATGTAGTGAGCACACAGTAGGTGCTCACTACATGGCAGCTATCATTCTCCCCATCACTGGAAGGATGGCAGAGGCAGGCACCGCTGCCTCTTTGGCACTGAGATTAGCCGAACTCAGCCTGTGCTCCAGGTCCATGGCTGATTCCTGGCCTAAGCCATGGGGTAAGAGGCTGTACCAGGAGTTTTGCTTCTCCCCTGACAAGTGAGAATAATAATTCTTCCCTCACATGGTGAAGGGCAACCTGCTGCTCATGTGTGCTCACCCTCTTGGGAGGGAGGCTTGCCACATAAACACAAGGCTTCGTTTGTAAAATCAGAGGAACAAAAATTAACTCCATCACAACACCACTTTCAAGCAACCTATTCAATTCTTTTCACCCACACTCAAGACCTGTATGGTGTGTCAGTGACAAAGGGATTGGTTGCCAATGTGAAACCCACCTATAGAAAGCCACCTTGTTGTTCCTCTTTGGGGAGGAGAGCTGAGCTCCCCCAACCCCCTTCTCCCATTGTCAAAGACCACCCAGTGAAACTTGCTGGCAAGCTGCCACAGTCCAGGCAGGCAAAGCCAGGCCTAACTCCCCAGCCTCCATCTCTGCAACAGAAGCCCACAGAATGAAAAGCACCTGACTGTGAGGCCTCCACAGATGGCAGACCACCAAAAATCTCAAGGAAGGGCTGCAGGTGACTATTTCAGAGGCCTGTACATTGGACAATCCATTAGAATCTAGACTTGGCTATAATACAGCAGATTCTTATATAATTTGTTCACTACAAAACATCCATTCATAATGACAGAGGTAAACAGTTGTGAATTTCCATGACTTTATGTGGTCTCACTTGCAAAGAGTGACTGACTGACTGTATTATTAAATATTTCTCACTTGGGCACAGCTGTGTAAGAAGGAAAAGCTACCCTAACACCACTATGGGATGATAGTCATGAGACAGAAAACAGTCAAGTGGGGAAGATGATTTGTGTAATAATTAAGAGCAGCCTCTGCTTTCATAGAAAACTAATAAACCCAGAACCCCCCAATTTTCCTCTCCAATTAACTGTGACCCATACCTAATAAACCTGCTGGGATTGTAATGTTAGTTAAGTTCAGACTAGTAAAGCCACTTGGCTGGGACCAATCTGGAAAAATATTGGCAGAGCCAGGGAAGGTGGGGGAGGGCTCTCTTCCAGAGTCCAATTCCAGCCCAGTCTGGGAAGGGGGCCTCTAAGGCCAGCCAGTTCCCCATGCCCCCTTCCCCTTACCTGTAGCTCCCATCCTTTGTGATATTTACCTTTCAGCAGCCAAGGAGGTTTCTGGGCAACTGGAGAGCCCAGCAACTTTTATGTCCCTAAAATAAATGTCCCCTCACTTGGTACTCTGGGAATGATTGCAGAGCCAAGCAAACCTACTGCAGAAAGTTGAACAAATGGCAAATGGAATTGAAAGGTAAAAAGCTGAATTCAGGCATGTGTATCTAAAATTCTTAGCTAAAATCTGAAGTAAATGAGAAAGGAAAAAAAAAACCCCACACATTTTTCCTTTTTCCCCTGAAAGCTATTCAGTAATTGGTTTTAGAAACTTGTCTAAGACCCAGATTTCTGAGATTCTGCATTCAATGCAGAGATACCAGGTTTCAGCATTTTTTAAATTTAAAAAAAAAACAACTACTCTGAATTTGAAATCTCATGTCTCCAGCATACTCATTCACTAAAGAAAAATGAATTTTCAGGGAGAAAATACTGAACAACACATACAGGCAGAAGTAATGCCAGTCCCATCTCTGTCTTTAAGGTTCAGCCTGAGATTTTGACTCCCCTCCCTTAAGAAGTCTTTTTTAATCCACCCACCTCCAGTGCTTTAACTGGAGAGTTTGCATTGCACTGCCCTGCATTTCCCTCCCCATCAGTAATGGGGTTCTGGACAGTGTGGGCTCTGGTAGTGATCCCTGCCAGCCCACGCCGCGGTGCCAGGCACACAGCAAGTACTCAATCAAAGCTTGCTGAAAGCATGAAGGCTCCAACCTACACATACTTCATCACCGTCATCTTGTCCAACACTGTCCAAACTCATTTTGGAGAAGAATAAACATGTCTTTGCCATACTTTCCACTGCTCAGCTCCTTTTGGCTTATTTTTCTTCAACTCTACTTACCCTGACCATATTATGCACTTTCCTGTTACCAACCAGGAAAACTAGTTGAGACTTTCCTCAACATTTTCTCTGGCAACTCAATGAGGCTGACTGTATATTACTGGCTATGGTCCTTCTGCTATGATTTCCTCTTACTGCCCAATATTCCTGTCCCAAACATCAAAGGCCTTCTTTGAAGAGAAGGCCAAATCCATCATTAGGAAAAGAGAAATTATTTCCTAACTTTATTTCAGAAGGTGGGAAGAAGTGCAATCTCTCTGGTTTTTGTGAGATAAACACTCCCTGGTACATCAGACCACAAGGCATTCACTGTGCTACCAATGACAGAAACATAAACACAAGGCTTTCCTCACCCAAACCTAAGCAGGACTTTTCCACAGCAAGCTTAGACTCCAAATCCCACAGTACATGGTTTGTATCTAAGATGTCTGACAGTTTGCTTCAGGGCAAAGGGGTTCACATAGCTACCACAGGCTTTGACTAAAAGAGTATATAAGTTGAGCTAGAACTAACCTGAAGTTCGTACAGATTCCACTCAAAGTTGGACTTTTTCAATACTTAAGAATGAAAAACACTATGTTCAAGTGGTAACAAAAACCATGAAAAAATGGCTGACCTACGGGCTGGAGATATTAGACTGAGCAGAAAACCTCACCTACTTCTACTCTTTCGCTGCTACCCTCAGTCGGTGTGAACGTTGACGAGACTTCATGGGTCACACATTCCAGGAAGCTTGTTCTGGGACTGAGGAAAAAGAGAATCATCTCATCTTTCGAACAACAACATAAACAAACAGTTCTAAAGTATTTGCTTTTTATACGGTGCATTGTTATAAACCATAGTAATTCCTTATTAATCCATTTTATAAATAAGAAAACAGAGGAACAGCAATTTTTCTGAGATCATAGGTCTCCTTAAATGTCCAGCTTCCTGGCTTCTTGCTAGAGCAGAAATGAACAATGGATTAAGGGCAATGATTACATTGTACAAAACCATTACCTTTGTGTCCAGCAGTCTACTTTCATCAATATTCACCAAATATTTCTTAAGAACACATTATAAGCGGGCCTCATACAAAACAAGGAGGGCTTACAGGGAAGGGTGATAAGACAGAGGGCAAGGAATGACCTCAGCAAAAATCAACGGTTAGCTACTAGATAGGTCGGGCTGGAGGAGAAGGCTCCTACTGAAGTAACAGTATCATGAGGTAGGACACAGCTGCATAGGAAAGCATTAAAAAATTCGGATTTTCAATCTAGGCTGTTTTTAAACTGGGTGGTGACTTGATTATGAGACTGATGGAGAATGGGTGGGGTGGTGATAGGTAGGCGGTGGGGGGCCCAGCCATGTGTCAGCAACCGTTGTCAAGGGCATGAACAAGCAGGAATGAAAAAGATGGTGGAATAATAAAAGGAAGGGCAGGAAAGACTGGGCAAGCTTGGGGAAGGTGGCAATGGAGATGCAGGAACAGATTAGTTCGGTGGTTGCAGTCAGTGTGAATGGAGTTCCTAGGCAGACTAGGGCTCCAGCCCAAGCTTCCTAACCCCAAAGGCAGTGCCACTTGAGATGGATCCTGTACACCTTCCTTCCTGCATTCCACCTCCCCTCCTCTACCCATCGCCAACCCTGAGGGCTCCAAGAAGGCAAAAACCCTCTTTAGGAAAGCTTTTCGTAAACGTGGATCTCTAGATTAAAAAAAAACACACTCTTCCATCCACCCCCCAACCCCAAATATTTGATTCAACCTCATAAATTATGAAAATATTACATGCTAAGGTTCCATGTGGAAGCACACTTAGGATTTGGGTCTTTCCTACCAACAGCAAAGTGGCTGGACATTTCTATTTTCTGTGAGTCTCTGGGCAAAAATGTAGAGCTACTTCAGGGCTGTCTGATGACAAAAGAGTTTATACTTCTACCACAATTACGTAACACACTGCTTATCATGAGTTGGCTGACCAGTTAACAGCTAAGCAGGGTGCTCTCAGTTTTTTTCCCCACACCCTCCCTCCCCAGCTGTGGTCAAAGAACCAACTATCCTGACCTCTACCAACCTCCCCTCCCAAGTAACACTAACAGCCTATAGCGCAGGCACCTTCTCCCATGCGAATGTCTCTTGCAATGTTGCTCTTCTGAGGTATCTTGAAAGAGGATAAAAGAGATAGTGTCTGAGGTCTCAATCCTCCGACTAAATAGCTATAGACAGCCTTTTGCCTCCTTAAGGGCCAAATTCTGAGTAATAAATCTATATGGGGGCGGGCAGTGTCAGCAATGGGGCACAATGAGGCAAGTCTCACTTCTTTCATTTTTACCTATTTGCATAAACTCACTTCAAAAACTCATCTAGCAGGAAAATCATAACTCCACTGCTATTTCCACCCGGCCTCTGTCCCACTGACCCCATGGTGCTTCAAGATTACCACGGGAACCTTCTGGGTTTCAATTATGAGACCATTAAAAAGTGCCAATTATAAGACCTCAGAAATGTTCCTGGGAAACCTGTTATACACCTCAAAATGGCCAACCTCTTGCCTCAGATTCACTTTAAGTAAAGTTCAGAAAGCAGGTCACCCAGATGTATGGGCATCCCAGCCCCCATCCCAGTCCAAAAGCCCATGTTTTAATATTTTCCGTGCTGCCCTTGAGAAAACGGAGATTGATTTATTGGCTGTAACCAAACGGATGAAAAAACCATCACAGAGCTGGGCTGCCTGTTTAGGACCCAGTTGTGGAATAAATCAAAAATGTTTGCACATTCAAGGATTTTTAAAATGACATTCATCAAACGGTCAATGTTTGCAAAGTTCTGGGCAACAAAGAACTAGGTGACAAATGTGTGCTTGGTACAGGGCACTTAGAGATGGCACAAGGGCCTTAAAGCAAAATATGCTCTTCACTCAGGCCACTCAAGAGGTAACTATGGGTCAAAAACTTATGCGGAACCCATTTGAACTTGCAGAGAAGGGATGGGGGGAGCAGCAGTACACCCCACCACACCCAAAAAATGCCTATTTAGGATTGCTGGCATGTGGTTTGGGTATTCTTAGCTCTACTGCCACATCTCTGGAGGAACACAACTCTGCTTCAAGTAACTCCACCACTGCCACCCCATCCCCAAAACAAAATTAAAGAAAACAAATCCCCAAGGCTCCATAAACTCTTCCAGGTCTGCCTGCCTCCCATCACCTGGCAAAGCAAACTAACACTGAGCACCCTGAAAGTCAAGCAGGTCGTTCAAAAACCCACCAGAGAATTCTTCCCGGCTTCCTTGCTGTCCCCACAGCCCCTTCCCACTTGTTCCAGAGATTCATTTCCCCCACCTTCTCATAGTTACACAAACAAAAACCCCCCAGAGCACAATCCCAGGAGGACACTGCGGGGCGCGAAAACACACACAAAACACACACACACACACACACACACACACACCCCCTCTCCGCTGCCCCAGCCCCACAGACACCTCTAGACACTCCCCTTCAGTCTCACCCCTTCTCCCCTCCATCTGGGGATGCTTTTCTGAGGCTGTTTAGCTCAGTCCCTGATTTTAGCGCTCTCCTTTTAAAACGCCAACTATGACAAACCCTCGCCCCCGAAGGGTGTTGGGTGTTGCGCGGTTCTGTGTATTTGCCGACACCCAGGCGGGCTTCTCCCACGGCCTGGCGCGAGAAGCCGGGGCGCTGGTGTCAGCCATCGGGGGAAGTCTGGGAGGCTGTCTGGGCCCTTCTTCCACCCGAGAAGCTTCCGGGAACCGCGGGGACGAAACAACCACGACCCGGCCAGACCGCACCGGCAGGGAACAGGACGCGGCGCGCCCCGGCCGGCTGCGGCTCGCAGGAGGCAGCAGCCCCGGAGCCCCCGCTGCCCGCCTCGTCCTGCGTCCCGGGCGGCCAAGCGCTCGGACCCGCTCCCGCCGCCGGCGCGTCCCCCGGCAGCCACTCGCCGGCGCTGCCTGGCCTGCGGCCGCCTCCCGCCCCCTCCTCTCCCCAAACCCACAAACAAACTTTTTATGAAAAGAAAACAAACTTCAGCGACGTGACTCACCTCCGGTGCAGCGGGCGCCTGGCAAGGGCGAGCCGGGGCTCGGGGGCCAGCGTGATGGGCGCGGGGAGAGCCACACAGCACGGCGCCGCACGGACACACAACACGCACAGTGACACCGGGGACGCACAACACGGGAGAGCGGCCGCGGCGGGGGCAACAAAGGAGCCCCGGACGGAGAAGTCGCCGGCCGCGGAGGGAGGGCGCGTGCGGGCGCGTGTGGCAGCGGCGGGCGTGAGGCGTGTGCGTGTGTGCCGTGTGTGTCTCTGTGTGCGTGCGTGTGCGCGCGCGGCGGCTGACACCGGCGGCCCGGGCTCAGGGTCCCCGCGGCAGGAAGCGGGGGCCGCGGCGGCGGCGGCGGCAGCAGGAGGACAAGGCAGGGGACGCCGCGCCGGCGCACCCGTGCTCCTAGGAAGAAGCTTTTGGAGACTGAACTGCAAACAATTCTTTGCTCTCTGCTAGGAGCCTCCAATTACCGCGCGAGGAGGAGGAGGGGGAAGCAGAGGAGGCGGGGAAGAGGGGGAGGAGCAAAATGGAGCAAAGAAAAAGTCTTGCAAAGGAAGCTGGAAAAAAAAAAACATAGTCCCCCAAACTTTAGGGCAGTTTTTCCCCAAACGCCCACTTTCTGCCGCGCCTCAGGCCCGCGCTCTCCTCCGACTTCTTTCTCTTTCCCGTACCAAGAGCACTGTCCTCTGCCTTCCTCTCGCACCCAGGGGCTCCCTTGGACCCCCCCATTTTCTCCTTAGCTTCACCTCAGACCTTGCCTCTCGCATATACTGTGCTTCCCTCCTATCACCCAGTCTCTTTTTCCAAGCCTTTTTCTGACACGCACCTCTCAACTGTCTCCCTCTTCTGCAAACTATTGGATAAATCATTAAAAGCAAACTTATTAAATGCGCCACCCCCCAAAAGTGAGGCAGCAGCAGTCGGGAACATAATAAGGAAACCAGTCTCAGGGAAGCCCCAACGCCGCCTCCTCCAGTCCCCTCCGTCGGTTGGGCAGGGTTTGCCGCGTCCTCCGTCCTCGGTTGACAGCGCCCTGACCTCCATTCATCATCTCAGGATTTAGCAGCAAGGAAAAGGGAGGGGGAGCAGGGGCTGCGGGGGGCCGGGGTAGGGGGGGTGGAGGGGGTGGACAGTGGCCACAGAAAAGCTAGTCACCTCTGTCTGTGTGTGTGTGTGTGTGTTTGTGTGTGTGTTGGGCAGAAAACGTTCAGAGCAGAGGTACTCAAACTTGAGTTGTGGCCAGCAGGGCTCCCTGGAAGGCCTGTTAAATCCCATTGCTGGGCCCCCACCTCCAGAGTTTCTGATTCAGTGGGTGGGCCTGAGAATTTGCTTTTCTAGTAAGTTCCCAGGTGATGCTGAGGCTGCTAGTCCAGGGCCACAGTTTTTGAAAACCCCTTTTCCAGAGCATTGAGAAGTCAAACAAATGCTGAGCTGGTGGCAAGTTGGGTGTCCTTATTCTTTAGGGATGAAACATAGATTGTAAAGGGTCATCCATTCCACACCTTCACTGCAGCTAAGAAAACCAAGACCCAGAAAGGCTAAGCCACTTGTTCAAAGTGGACTGGGAGTTGGTGCCCGGATGGTGAGGACTCTGTCCTGGGAGTCTGTCAGACAGGCCAGCAGTAGGCGAACGGGAGTGCTGCCTTCCCTCCGTGGCAGGGTCACTGCACGGGGAGTCAGGAAGCCACTGTGACTTTGAGAAAGTCACTTAACCTTTCTGGACCTTAGTTTTGATTTCTATTATTTGTTTCTCATCAGTAAAAAATACATGCTTTACACTGAGTATATGATTCTAATTGAATCTGAACCAAAAGGCATTTGAAAGGTATACATAAATATATCTTACTCCACATTTTGCACTATTTTTTTCTCCTGCATTTGGTAATTGAGGCAGGAGCCAGTTTCTTTGTTGATTTATCTTGCACTTTCAGTTCTATGTGCCTAGATCCTTGGGCATGTCCCAAAATGGATCAAATCATGTGGCAAAATGGATCAGGAGGACAATCCGTTTTCAATCAGAAGGTGAAAAAGGCTCTGAACTCCCTCCTTGAAGTACCCATCTGCATTCTCTTTTCCTTTCCAATCCACCCCTCCCCACTTCCCTTCTCTTTTAATCTCTACCAAGCCCCCCAATATTCTCAAAGACCTTTTTTTCTTCCCAATCAATGGCCATATTACCTTCCACCTTCTTATTGTCCTTTTGAGGCAAAAGTCAGGACTATGAGGCCTGGGGTCCACCCTAGGTACAGGACTCTTTATTCCCCAAGGGAATGGATCAGCCAGCCTTCCACTGCAGTGAAAACACTGCTTCTACCCAGAGCCCCAAGCAGGGTATCCAGCTTTCTGTTTTTCAAAGATGATTTCAAGTACCACTCTCACTGGCGATGGTGGGATTCCAATGAGAACAAGATGCATGAAGTTCTCAGATTGATTCTTCTATATTCCTATGTGCTATTTATTATTCAACATCTCAAAGGTGTCTCCTACCCCTTCACATCAGCTTTCTCCTAGGACTCGCATTCCCTCCACTCTGGTCTTTGGGTTCACACAGTCCTGGGCTCCGAGTCAAAGCATAAGAATACAATAGAAGGTAAAGAATGTAGTAGTCATTACCAACACTGTGTAGCCAAGAGAAAGACTCACGGCCTTGTACCTCCTCCCACCACAGGATGCTCACCTTTCCTGTAGTTTAGGCAGAATGCAGATCACAGTTTAACAGAGAGGACTTAATTCTGCCTGCAGCATCAAGCACACTGGTGGCACCTCAGACATGTTTGTTGTTGTTGTTATCAATGTGATTGTGTTTATTACTATTACTGTAAGAACAATGTATCTCTGAGCTCTCAGTGGCACTCCTCTTTGCCTGGAAGGTGTTTCTTGCCTAATTCTCCCCTCCCCTTTCCATTAGTTTCCCTATCCTAACCCACCCCACCCACTCCAGCATCCCCAGCCATCTCAAGACAGTTAGATAGAGTCTGGCCTTAGTATGCTGCTTTTTACTACTTTCTATTCTGTTAAAGGTGATTTACCTCTGGCATCTTGCTTTCTTGGGAACTTTATGGGCCTTTACCAAGAAGGAAGCATTTAGTATGGAAGTGATCATCACATTAGTCTATTATTCTGGGTGGAGGTGAAGGGGGAGTGAGCAGGAACTGTAGGTCTATATAAGTCACTGTGTTGCTCGGCTGAACAAAATAAAGTGGAAGGAATTTAGCAAGTGACATGAAAAGATGTCATTCCTTTCTCAGTGTGCTATAGACACTCTACCTATATCATATAAACAGGGATCTCCTTGGTTGTGAGGGAAATTTGGAGAGAATTGTGCTGAGAAAATTACTAAGATGTAGACAAAGAGAAATAGGGACTTAATGAATTTTCCCTCTTTTAATATAAATCTGTTTTCCTGATTATAAAATATATGCATTGAATAAAATTTAGAAAATACAGAAAAACACAAAGAAGTGGAAAATCACCTTAAACTTTCTACCCAGGGATAACACTATTAACATAGTGGAGTGTTTTTTTGTAGGCATTTTTAGTTCTTGTTTTTGTTTCTTATCAATACAGATACATAGTTTCTCTACACTGAGTATATGATTCTAATTAAATCAGTATTGAAAGATGTTTAAAGGGCAAGATAAAAGGGGTGCATTTATTCAATATTTTGTACAATTTTTATGCATTTGGTAATTCAGGTAGGAGCCAGCTTTTTCATTGCTTTTTCTGGGACTTTCATATTCTGTAAATTTGGGTTCATTGTACATACAGGTTGTTATCCTACTTTTTAAGTTGAACATTCTAATGTGATTATTTTTCCCCTGTCGTTGAATCTTCTCCAAAGTTGGACTTTAACAGCTGTGTACTAGTCCATTGATGAGAGAGATTGTTATTTTTACAACCATTCTTCTATTGTCATATATTTACATTGTTTCCGTTTTTATTATTATCCTGTATTGCAGTTGGTTAAACATCTTGTTATAAATCTTTACTTAGGATTCCGATTATTCCGTAAGGGTGAATTCTTATGAGTAGGAGTTTTGGATCGATGGATAGGATACAACATTTTAAAGGCTTTTGGTTGGTATTGCAAAATTGTCCTCCAGTTGTTCCAATGTACATTTCCATCTCTGGGATTATTTTAATTAAAAGGAACAATGAGATCATCAAGCATAAGGCCCCAAGTAGAAACCTGACTGAATTATGTAGTTTGGGTGATTGCACTGACCAGATAAAGAAAACAACTGTCATATATTCACTGTAGTGGAGACAACACTCCAGTGGGAAGAGCTGAACAATAATTGCTTGCTATATGCACTCAATTATATTTATGATTTTATTTAACCTTTCCAACAAGCCTCTGAGGAATAAATCAATGTTTATAGAACATCTTCCTCTCCAGCCTCTGTGCTGGATTCTGTGTGTAAATTCCATCTTGAATCCCCACAGCAATCCTTTGCTGTAGGTTCAATTATCTGCATTTTGCAGATAAAGAAAATTTAGTAACTTGCCTAAGATCCCCAACAACTAAGTGGTGGTACACATTCCAAAACCCAAGGTTTTTCCAGTGCAACACACTATTTCTCCACAACTGTTTCATGAGTTACAGGCTACTTCTTGAAGTAAGAAAGGTATATTTAGAAGATGCCTGAATTTTGTCAAGCCATTCATCTTTTATGGGCTCTCCAAGGAGTGTTTTTTTTTTTTTTAAAGGAGCATCCAAGTGCATTCCAACAGCTAAGGTAACTTACTAGTTGTAACTAATATAAGAGTGCAAGGATTGTATACTGTAAGAGAATGGAGCTCTGATGTATGAGTTAAGATTAAAAATGAGATACCAAAATTCACAGTTTTAACAGTAAATAGTAAATTGGTTTCTATATACGTTCCTATTCAAGTTGATATTTGGATAAAGACATTGTATCTTGATAAGAGGTACTAGAAATAAAATATTCATGGACCCAAATTTCTGGTTTAAAATTCTAGCTCTTGAATGTATAAAGTTTTTCTTTATTAAGGCAATATCTCAATACACTTTCAAAATAAATGCATAACTTAATCCATTAATTTATAATTAGGAAAATCAGCCCTCATTTGCTCTTTAGTGGGCCATTACCTAGTTATCTGGATTGGCCTACCTCTTCATGCTTGATATCACAAAGGCTGCCAGAGAAGAAATGTGCCCAGTTGCTCTAAAATATTTTTTGACTGAATGAGGAATGATGAATGAAAGTATAAGATTGACCTATGCAACAATTAGTAAACAGTGCAAAACAGCATATAATTAAACCCTAAATTGCATGGTTCAGGCAGAATTACAGGTGAGCCTGGTACGATGCCATCTATTCCTCATAAAGCTGAACTGGCTGGGACTGACTTCTCTAGCCCCAGGCTGCCAACTCAGGCGTTCCTATTGCCACGAGTTCTGTTGGCTTTAAGGGATTAGTCTCCAGATCCCCGCAAGGCTGCTTATGGACAAACATATTCTAGGGGGAGGATAACATTAAAAAAAAAAATATTGTGGAATCAAGACAAATCTGGGTTTGAATCCAGTCTTAAATAAGTTGTGTGAGCTTGGACAAATTACTTACCTTGCTGAACCCTAGTTTCTTCATCTGTTTAAATTAGAAATAATGTATAAGAAGTATTTCTCTTAGTACGTGACTTTAAGTGGGTCATCTGGTATACCTGCTATTTATGGGTAGCACTTCTTCTGATTGATCACTTCCCATGCTGTTCTTGTTGTTAATATGTATTTTCATATAACCTTAGTAGGCACTCAATAAATGGCAGTTATATTAGTAAAAGTTTGAGTCAGAGATAAAGCCAGAATAGAAAAATGAAAACTGGGATAGTCCAAGGCCATTTCTCTAACCCGTCCTGTGTGCTTGATTTTGCACATTCTTGAAGACCCAGACAAATAAAAATCTGTCTGTTGACACTGAGTTCCACTTGAGACCACTTCGCCAAGATACCAGATTTTCTAAAGCAAGCACAGCCCCAGTGGGTCCCACATGAAACCCTCACCTTCCTCAACCTCCTTGGTCTGTTCTCCCCCCACCCCCCACCCCTCTCACGTGTTAGGCTGAGAAACTTGGATTCTGGAGCTGCCCAGACTCCAGCTGTTTGATATTGTGCAGCAGCAGCAGCCAAGAGGGCAGGGGCGAGAGATTCCAGATGAAAGCAAAAACTCAAAGAGAACTGGACCTCAGAGCTTTGATACCAAACTCAGTGGGTAACAGCTGCCGTTAAATTTGTTCAGTCAGCCATTTAAAAGGGAAGAAGTTTCTCACACATCCTGTAAGGGTTTTTAGTGACGGGATGCTTCTATGGAGGGGACTCAATGTTCCAGGGAATGAGCCGGACAGAATCTGATGCCAAAGCTGCTGTTGCAAGCTGAGAGACAGGTAGCATGCTGCCTTGTTTTGCTCCAAATATGTTATTTTCTTTCTCCGTCTTAAGGATTCCGGGATTCACTGAGACTTTTGGCCACAGAAACAGAAAACCCAACATGCCCCACCATACTCTACCCTAACCCACTTCTTCAGTCCTGCACTCACAAGCAGAATTCAACAAGGAGGCCCAAGCTATGCCACTGTCCTGGTCACAGAGGGAAGGCTGCCTGGCCTCCCTGGACAGTGGTTGGAAGGTCTCTGTGGACATCCAGGCAGAGCCACGAGGAAGGAAGGGGAGTGGAGAGGAAGACAGATGCTGGGCTGGTGGCACTGTCGAAGCCTCCCTGCCACCCCTCCCACTGAGATTCAAAAACCAGTTTCATCTTCTTTGCTTTCTATTAGTTGTATTCACCAATTAAGAAATGGAATTGTTTGGGGCTTGGTGGGCCCAATTTCAGAAGTGCCTTTTATGTGAACCTTTGCCTGGGATAAGGAAGGATTAAGAAAATTAATCACACAGTCCACTGATTCCTAATTCTTAAAAAAAAATCCATAAACCTTGTCCTTATTAATCCAGGATTGATGAAAATGGGTCAGTCATGTCTCTGCTCTTCTTTGATGGCTCCCTAGTGATATAGAGGTAAATGCTCCCTGGTTTGGTCCAGCTCAGCTCTCCAGGCTGGCTCTCCTGGGGCCAACCCACATGTGTCTTGTGCTCAGCATCTCCTTGCCCTTCCTCACTGCACCACATTTTCTCATGCTTCCCAGCCTGCCCACTTTCTGTCCTTCTGACATAAACCCTTTCTCCTATTCTCTACTCATCTAACTCCTACTTACTCCTTGAAACTGTCCTTTAACCTCACCTTCCTTAGGAAGACTTACCCGAGCCTCCCCTCCCCAATTCCAGTCGTCCTCCCATGAAACACTCTTCTTGCCCTTATCTTGCATCTATCATGAGCATTGTAATTGTAATTGTGGGTCTATCTGTCTTCTTTTCTCATTGGAATATCCTCAAGCACGGGGCATCTTTGTACCCCCGTGTTTAGCATGATATCTGGCACATACTAGATGCCCAATACATAAATATAGCAAATGGATGAACAGATGAAGAATTAACAAAATCAAGTATCCCTGACATAGCAGTTGATGTGGATCTATGTGGTCTGGAATGTTGAAAGGATACCAATAATTGATACTGGACCCGAGGTGGAATCATAGTTTTAAAACCAAAAACCAGGCCCTTGCCTAAAGCAGGTGAAGACCAGTTTGTCTTAGATATAAAGCTGTATGACTACTACATAGTGTTTTATATTTAGATGCTAATGGTATGTTTAAAAATGGACAAAGGATCTGAATAGGCATTTATCCAACAAAGATCATATATATATGTGTATATATATAGCCAATAAGTGCATGAAAATATGCTCAACATCACTAATGATTAGGGAAATGCAAATCAAAACCACAGTGTGATATTACCCCACACCCCATAAGATGGTCACTCTCAAAGAAACAAAACAAAACACAAAATAAGTGTTGATGAGAATGTGGAGAAATTAGAACCCTTGCATACCGTTCGTGGGAATGTAAAATGGTGCAGCCATTATGGAAAACAGTAAGGAGTTTCCTTAAAAAATCAAAAATAGAATTACCATATGATCCAGCAATCTCACTTCTGGGTATATATCCAAAAGAACTGAAATGAAGATCTCAAAGAGATACGTGCACACGCATGTTCATTGTAGCACTATTCACAATGGTTAAGAGGTGAAAGCAAAGCAAATGTCCATGGAAGATGAATGGATAAAGAAAATGTGATATATCCATACAAAAGTGGAATATTATGCAGCCTTTAAAAAGAAGGAAATCCTGTCACATGCTACAATATGGATGAATCTTGAGGACATTATGCTAACCAAAATAAATGAGTCACAAAAGGACAAATACCATATGATCCCACTCATATGAAGTATCTTAAGTAGTCCAAATCATAGAAAGAGAAAGTAGAAAGGTGGTTACCAAGGACTGAGGGAAGGCGGAAGGAAGAATTAATGTTTAATGGGTTTAAAGTTTTGGTGTTGCAAGATGAAAAAGTTTCAAAGATCTATTGCACAATAATGTGAATATATGTAACATTACTGGACCATACACTTAAAAATGGTTAAGATGGCAAATTGAATGTTGTGTTTTTTACCACAATAAAAAAAAAATGCTTTGTAGCTCACTGTGTAGGTGCATCCCATCCCCTGAATGTCTGGCCACAATCAGTAAGAGTCAGGACCATGTCCAGCTGGCCCCGTAAAAGAAGGCTTTGAGTCTCTCTCTCACAGAAAGCTTACAGCGATAGAATTCATCCCTGACCTGGTCTCTGCTTTGCACCCTCTGAAACCCCACGGTGGAATGAATGTCCTATTCCTCTTCTGAAAGGACAAGAAAGGACTCAATTTCCTGCAGGACACATGATGAGTTAGAACAATTTTTACCCACCCTTTCTTGTCATTGGCCAATACACCCAAGGGACCTACGTAATTTGCAGGGTGTAAAATAAAAATTCAGGATCCCAGTTGGGAGTAGGGAAGTCAATCTTCCTTTCTCACAACCCACAGAAGAGAGGTGACCCCCATGGGATTGTAACCTCTGCACTGGGCTGGAAGTCCCTGCCAAGTTGCTGGCTGAATATGCTGTGGACCTGCCAGCCCAGGGTGGGAACCAGCACTGCTTTGCCCTTCTTTGAGGTGAGTGGGGTGCATGCCTTATCCTGACCCTCCCCATGTTTACACCCAGGCCCCCACCAGAGGCAGAGGGTGACTGAGGTCGTAGATCAGGGGTGGGAAGAGGGAGGCCAGGGCAGGCCAGGGCACCAGGGGTCCAGGGAATGGGCAGTTGAGAATCTGCTCCAGGGAGGAGGGAGGCAGTAGGAGGCAGGACCACACGTGGGCTGAGGCGCCAAGTCTCCAGTGCATGTTCTATTGTTCCATAGAACTTCACTTACAAAACACAAATTCAAAGATAAAATCATTAAAAATTTCAAGATGGCAGCTGCAGAGATTAAAACCGAGCACGGGGACCTTCTGAGTGCAAGGCTTTGTGCAACTGCCCTGGCTGCACACCCATGATGCTGCCTGTACACACCAAACCCAAACGTACCTGAAATTGTAAACTTCTGTGCTCCTTGGGACTGGGATCCTCTCCTTTCTTCTCCAGGGGGGTCTAAAAATGATGGGAGGGAGCCGTGAAACTTTATTATATTTGATCCCTTTTCAATGAATATATGTAATATTAGCAAAGGCCCATTTATTTAGAAGAAAAATAATCTGCTTCTCCCTCTACGTCTGATGTTTTTTTTAAAAAAATTAGTCTTAAATCAAACCGCCTTAGTAACAGCATGACCCCCTAGCTGTCTGAGAGAGAAACTTGGGAATCATCCTGGACAACTCCTTTGTCTTCCTTCTCCACGATCAGTGGTCACTAGTTCCTACAGTGCCGCATCCTAGGTCTTTCCAGAATCCGTTACCTGTATTCGGTCCCTTCTGCAATTGTCCTAGTCCAAACCTTCATCATTTCTTGCATGGAATATTACAAAAGCCTCTTGATTAATCTCCCTACCTTCCATCTGCCTCTGTCACTGGTCCATTTTCCACATTCCTGTTGGAGACATTTTTAGAAACGGCAAATTTTATCATGTCATGTCCCTCCCCCTGAAATTATTCATTGACATCATTGACCACTTTTAGGATGAAATCAAACTCCTTAGCAAAGCACACTAAACCTTTCACACTGGTCCCTAGCAAGCACTGCCCCAATGTGGTCTCCAACCATTCCCCACCCTTACCCTGTTCCCTCTCTCACCATACAGAATTTCTTAAGAATGTTCCAGGATCATTCATGTCTCTAGGCCTTTGTGTATGGGGTGTCCTTGCTTAGAACACCTTTACTGCCTTCTTCACCAAATTCCTATTTGTCCTGCAAATCTTGGCTTGTTAGTTCCTCTGGACTTTCTTGCCCACTGCAACTTCCCAGCACGGGATAGGCACCTATTATCTGAGGACCCCTATCCCTTGGTCTTTACCCTTATCAGAGCACTCATTGCACTGTTCTATAGTTAAGTTTTTCAGGCTTCATATTTCTCAATCGGAGGGAATGCCATTCATATGTGGTCTTTCTTTAATTTTCTGCATGTGATGTGAAACCCACAACACCAGGTCCTGGGTCTTAATCACAGTTGTAGTCTCAATGCCTTGGACAACTTCTGCAATAAGGTAGGCAACGGATAGATGTTTGCTACAGAAAGGTAGGAAAGGAGAGGGGAAGGGAGAAAGAACTGACCAGCTGCCAGCCTTTAATATATCTTTCTTTCCTACCCTGGTCCCACACATCCTCCCTCATCAGCTGTTTGATGTCTTAAGAGTCAATATAGATTGGCAGCACAGCCAATCTAATTGATTATGCAGCAG
Organism: Daubentonia madagascariensis; assembly: GCA_023783475.1. Lineage (NCBI taxonomy): Eukaryota > Metazoa > Chordata > Mammalia > Primates > Daubentoniidae > Daubentonia > Daubentonia madagascariensis. The sequence continues at coordinate 11,186,592 of JAKFHU010001631.1, read as the reverse complement.
TGTTGCTTAGGTGATGGAAAATAATGATTTGGCCACGTTCGAGTGGTGGCTTTATACAGGCACAGTTTGACCCCTAACTTGAGAACTTTTCATGTGAAGCACAGAGATACTGACACTTTTCTCCCCCAGAAATAACCAATTTATAAAGTTACTATAAAGCACTTTGAAAAATAAATAGAAATGTCTAAAGATATACAACAAGGAAAAAAACTCCAGTTTTATGGACATACAAAAACAACTTAAGATCGCATAACATGAATTGTCAAAATCCATAGAACTGTATTCTACAAACAGCGAATTTACTGTATGTAAATTTTTAAAAATCAATCAGAATTGGGGGGACTCCAAATGGAATACAAACTCTAACGATTAAACCTAACAATGTTACAAATAAATAATATAATCATAATGTAGTGAGTGAGAGAAAATAATTTATCTAAATTGCTTGGAAAACAGTATTTTGACTGAATACTGTGAGGCTAAACAAGCATTGTACACAAATACTGTACTTTCATTAGTAAATTTATTTCTGACAGGGGTATGGATTAGCAATTCTGAAACTACTTTGTGTGTATACTAGGATTGAGCAAATAATTAAATACATCATTGATAATGAAAGCCAGATTTTTCACTATCAGAGAAAGAAGTTACAAATAAGGAAAGGGGGAAGGCAAGAATGAACTCTGGTGTTGGATTAGAGTCAGAGGAATCAGTATGAATTCATGGTTTTAAAAATATATATACAGAGAGAGACATGGAAATAAATATAGATGTGTGTATGCACGTAGTATGATACTAGTATTCATAACTATATTTCCTAGTCCTATCTGCTGAGAGAACCTAAAAGCAATGACACCCCAGTAGCAGTGAGCACACCCAGTACCCAAATCTTGGTTTCTACATACAACTCTCCAATAAAAAGAGTTAGGGATTCTTGGAAAAGTATTTGAGTCCAGGGTTAGGGCAGGAAAAACACACAATGAGCCAGGAGTATCTAGTGTTGCCAAAAAAGTAAGAAAGTTCTCAAAAAAGGATGGGAGAAGGTATTGTTAGGGCAAAGGAGCCAACCTGTAGCCAAAGATGGAGCAACAACAAAATAAATAGCAATTGTATTAGATTATAGCCCATAGAATACCAAAAATATTCACAAATCCATACTGATATAAATCAACAATTGAATAAATAAGTAGATAAGATAGAAGGGGCATCTCTTCCTTACAGAAGAATTTCAAATAACAAATGTAGAAGGAGTTAGGGAAATAGAAAATATTTTAGAACACCACAGCAATAATTTTTCAGGCCAAGATCTATTGATGGATGCTAAAATTAGTAGGTGAAAGTTTGAGGACAAACAGGATATTTGCATAGGCTTAAAATATCACCCTAAGATATTTATTAATCACAAAATTAAAAAAAAAATCTTCACTGTGAAGAAACCCAACAGATACCACCTTAACCAAGGGATCAATGCTAACATCAGTAGTAATAAGACATACTGACATTATGTACCCTTAGTATGATACACTGAGAAGGGCATATCATGTCTGTGGTATTCTTGCCTCAAAACGGAAAACATCAGACAAACTAAAATCAAGGGACATTCTGCCAAATAAGGGACCAGTACTCCTCAAAAGTGTCAAGATCAAGAAAAGGAATGGTCACAGATTGACAAGACCAAGGAGATATTATGACTGAATACAATGTGGAATACTGGATTAACTCCTAGACCAGAAGGACACTAGTGAAAAAACTGGCAAAATCTAAATAAAGTCCATACTTTAGTTAATAGTATTGTAATGATGTCAATTTCTTTGTTTTGATTATTGGACTTGATGATAACAGGGGAACTGGGTGAAGGGTATATGGGAACTCACTGTACTATATTTGCAACTTTTCTGTAAGTCTAAAATTAACTAAAATACAAAATTGAAAAAATGAGTGGGGATCATGAAGGTAAAAGCAGAGAAGGGCACAAGAAAGAAGCAGGGCAGAGGCATGTTTGACATTCTTTAAGACAGGACAAAATGCACTGTGGGAACAGAAGAGAGGTCAGGATGGCTCAACATAGCAGGGAGGTGGAAAATGTTTAAACAAAAAAAATAAAGCAAAGCAGAAAAATTACTGCTTCCTATTTTTAAACTGCTCCATTTTGAAAACTGGAGGCCCATTTGAGAGCCATGGGCTAGTGCTGGCCTTCACAAATGTTAAAGCCTAATCCAGAGCTATGAACATCACTTCCAGGACTTGCTCTGGGTGTTTAAAAAGAGTAAGTGAGTGCTTGGTCAGGGGAAATGTTGGGGGGGGGGTGGGCACCTGGAAAGTCTGGGGGCCTGTATCTCAAAGGCCCCACAGATATCCTAAATAGGGAAGTCAAGTCCCAGAGTTGCCTCAGTGAGCGTGGAAATAACACAGGCGGTTAGGTTTTTTGGTCTGAATATTGAATGGCATCTGTTACCATGGTGAAAGTGTCCATACCACTGGGCCAGAAAGGATCAAACTGTTGGGCCACAGCATGTGCTTCCCTATGCAGAGTTCCTATTTGTCCTGCTACATTTGTCTTTTGTCTGATGACCAACCAACCTCCTTCTGCCTGCCATACTATTTCTTAGACATGTTAAGACATCCATTCAGATAATCACATCTTATAAGATCGGGAGCCATTCTACCTCTAATGTGACTTGGAATATATCTTATTGTCTATGGTTTAATTCTCACAGGCAATCTTGTTTCCAGGTTTTTGAGAGATACTTTAAGTATTGGATTATCAGCCCCAATGAGTGATGTTCTCATCATCACTAACTATACAATCTAGTTGACCATGAACTTGGACATAGTACCCTTGACCCTACCCACCTCTTTCATTCTGTCAAGGGCATTTGAAATGAATAAAATGTTGAGGCAACTAGCTGCGAAGCTGAGCTATCATCGCATGCTATAGAGATGTGAAGGTGATATCTGACATATCCTCATTCCCACTGATTGCGAGGCTTCCTTTAGTGATTATGGATCTTGGGATCAGAAGACCTGAGACTTGCCTTCTAGGGCCGTAATTTCCAACTGTGTGGCTTTAAATATGTCACAGAGCTTACAGTTTGTTTTCTTATCTGTAAAATGAGAATAATGATAACATCTAGCTCACAAGATTATTTTGAGAATCAAAGGAGATATTACATGAGAAAGTGCTTTATAAAGAGTGAAACACATTATGGATTTTAATGTTTTAATTTCACTGTCCCAACACAATGAAACACATGGCAATTTTTTAATGTAAAAAAAAAAAAAACCCACAAGGCCAAATTTTTAGAAACAAATAATTTCAGGAAAACAATCACTTCTTTTTTTTTTAAACTAAAACATATTTTCCAGCACTTGGCTGTGTAGTCAGATGTTTGATGCACTGGTCTTTTCTATAGCGTCCTTAGCAGTGTGAGCCCAGTCTGGCTGCCAGGCCCATAAAAACAGAAGGCTGTTGATCATTAGTCTGTGTAAAACACAGCACTTGGGCATCTCACTTGGAACTCGCTTTTTAACTTGTTTCAAGAGGTGGCGCTTAGAACTGAAGAGAGTATTGTATGCCTGAATGAGTGCACCAAAACACCAGGCCAGACTGGGTTGTGGGCACCCACTTATGTGTGCAACTGCCTTTTTACCTAATTAATCCTGTCCTTGCAAGCCTGAACGTGGCCTGTGAACATCGCATTCCACTGGTAACTGGAACTCTGGATCCATTAAACCTGGAGGCTTTAATGAAATGTTATTTGTTCAGGGCCCTTGAAGCAATGATATCTAATGGAGCAGAAGAAAAAGAAAATGGCCTGAGCTTTGGTAAGAACAGTTGATTTCCATCACAGATCTGGCCCTTTCTGTCCCCTGCTTAGAAACCTTGAAGGGCTCCCTTCCTGGATGGACTCCAAACGTTTCTCAGTCAACCCTGGGCTCGTTTTTCTACACATTCATGCTATCAGCCCCCCGCACCCCTCCCCATCGCTGAGCTTGTGTTTCCCAAAGTGTGGTTTGCAGACCACCTGTAACAAAATAAAGTGACAGTGCTTGTTCAAAATGTAGATGGCCTTGCTGGACCTCAGGGATATTGAATCAGAATTTCTTTGTGTCAAGATCTCAGTAATCTATACGCCAAAGCCAGCTTCCAGGAATTCTTGGGACACACTGATCTAGCCACGCTCAATGAACTCCTGTTCCTTGAATTCAGCATGCATTTTATGCCTCAGTCCCTCTGCCTTACTCTTCTTTTCCTCTCCACAAACTTCCTAAGCTTCCTTTATTGCCCACCTTCTGTATGCCAGATGCAGCCAGTCCATGAAAGCTTCAAGGCCCAGCTCTTATTTATGGATTCTCAGATGTCCTTCCTGATCCTTCTCAATACGATCTTAACTGAGCCCCTACTAAGCATACTAAGCATCAGGTAAGACATGCAGAGAGGACAAAGACATGGACTAGATTCAGTCTTTGTCCCCAAGATGCTCACTAAGGGTGACAGAGACCTCATGTGTCTGTGCCTCTACTCTCTTAAATGAGAGACTTGTCTCAGAACCACAGCACTGGAAGAACCTGATGTGTCAGCCAATCTAGATGGGGAGGCTTATTGTGGCACTCAGATGCAAATGCACCTTTATAAGTGGAGTTCAGTGCGTGCTGAGCCAGCAGTCCTTTTCTTTCCAAAATGTCTTTCACTGAGGGAATGCCAAAGTGCTTTTCTAATAGGTTTGATTTGGGCACAAGGTTTACAGAGGGCAAAACCAAGGCTCTGATGTATTAAATATCCTTCTCGAGGTCTTAGAATAAGCTTGTGGCAGAGCTGAGTACATGAGAACTTGTCCAGCATATTATAGTATGGGGCCTGCACATAACAGGCCCTCAATAAATGTGTGAAAGAATAATTGAATCAATAAGTGATCAATTTGCTTTACAAACTCCTAAAAATATAATAAGCCTCCTTCTGATAGAGCTAACCTGAAGCTTGAGTCTCTCTGTACTGGTGTTGAATGCCCTTCACATTCTGGGACTTTGGTTTTACACTTTTTTTTCAGTCACTTTTTTGCTTTCCATTTTAGATTTTTTAGCTTTCATTTGTCCAAACTGTATTTTTCCTTAGTTTTGCAAATTAGTTTGTTTTTTTCTTCCTGGGTCTGTCACTTGGTACTTTTAAAGTTTCTTTTTCTCTTCTCACCTTATTTTCTGGCTCTTCCCACCCCCTCCCTGTCTCTCCCTCTCTCTCCCTCCTCCCTGCCCCCTTCCTCCCTGTGGCCCACATCCTGAGTATGAATGCAGGCAGGATTAATCCAGCAGGGAACACAATGTCTGTGAGCCACGACAGATGCACTAAAGCGTGCAGTGGTGATAAAAGGCAGCTCTGATGGGCTGTGTCAGGAACCCTCAGGAACACTGAGAGGAAACATTTGCTAACCCTCTCCTGTCTCCGGCCCCCCAGGCCCCATAGCAAGATCATACCCAGAAAAGGCAAAGGAGAAAAGTGGTGAAACTAGAAAGTCTCCTTCCCTCCTGGCATCCCCTGCGAGACACTTTTCCCCAGAGCCAAAATTCTCTGGCTCTTCACCTGAAAGACCGTGAGTTACAACTGTGAGTGGCCACAAACCTTGAATTAAGCCCTAGATTTCTGAAGGAATGCTGTAAGCCGTTGTGGGAGAGAAGATTGCATAACCTACTTCCGGCTTACAAAGAAAAAGATGAACAAAAAGAAAAAAAAGATCCCTTTAGTGCTGTGTCTAATCCAATATCCAGGATGTGTGTGTATGTGTGGCATGTGTGTGCAAAATATACATGTGCATTTAGCTTCTATTTCCCCTCCAAATACATTCAGTTAAAAAATAGTTGCCTAACTCACAGAAAGTCTGTGGGTATGTAGTACAAGAAATGGTACTTGGTTTATTACCTAGTGAATTTGGTCTACTAAACACCACAAATTTGTACCCAGATTGACCGAACTAACCAAACAAATAATGATTGCTATGCCCGTTGTAGAAGAGATGTGAAGATCAGGGTGATTCCTGACATTAATTCACGTTTATGTTTCTGTTGGGTACCATTGAACTTACTGTACTCCTTAGGCCCATCCCCATGCTGAAAGCCTCCAAGTGTAGTCACTATTTGGCTGTTCAGACAGTGATCACCTCCCTTGTTTCACTGGGCTGCAGTCTTGTCATTTAAACGTAGCCTCCACTGGTGCTGTCTGTCTCTGTCCCTCTGTCTTTCTCATATTGATTTCTGGTTTTCCCAGCTCACTGTCTAGAAAGGCAGGGGCTCCAGTCAGGCTAATGGCTAACTGTTGGGGTCTTCAGTGATAATAAAGGCTGCGTTTCTAAACGCCTCAGTTCAATGCTCACCACTTCCTGAGAGCCTGAATTTCAGCCCTTTCCCGTTGGTACTTTAGCATAAATTAGTTTATCAGATTTAGCTGGTTGATTCCAATGTGATAAGATGCAGGGCTTTCAAGTCTCCCTAGGGAAAAACAAGGTAGCAATAACATCCACTCATTCACCAAATAATTTTCGAATGCTTTCTGTGCCAAATACTAAATGCAATGGGCAGAGGTCTGCATGGCAACCTTAGAAGGGGCTACTTCTTCAAAAGACAGAAAAGCAAACTCAAATATTTTGCTTGAATAAAGAATTCCTGAATTCCTATTTTGTGCCAGCCACTGTGCGTGGTGGTTGTGGAGACATGTGGTGAATAAAGCAGATCTCTGCCCTCAGGAAGCTCACACGGCCTCTGTGACCAATGCCCTGAGAGAGGCTCAGCCAATGTTTTGGGAGAGCCTAAACTTTGGGAGGCTCTGGGAATGGCATGGGGAGGGGGTGAAAAAAATCAATGAAGTCTTCCAGGAGGAGGTAACACCTTAGCTGTGGTGCAAATGAAGGAAGTAAAGAATAAGACTTCAAGCTGTGGAGTTGGGAGGTGGGAACATTCTAGGCAGAATGAGTGACTGATAAATGACATAGCAACAGGACTGCTGAGGGGCAGGTTATTGAGAACTCTAAATGCTAGGCAAATTTTAGTTTTTCTTTTGTGGTCATTGGGAAGCATCCAAGGTGTTTGAGGGGAAAGTGACATGACTTATGTCTTATGGAAGATGGTAGAGACATCCAGCTAGAGTGATTCATTAGGAAGTTATTAAATATAATAACCTAGGTGAGATGTAGTGGGAGTCACAACTGGTTAGTGGAAGTGGGAAGGAAAAGAATAGGTGAATAAGAGAAATTAATTTATAATTGATGTGTCGTAGGTAGTAGTAAAGCAATAACTGGGGCTTTAGAGAGTGATCACATTAAGATAAAACCTCTAGTTTAAGATGGTTGATTGAGTACACACATTTATGTCTTCCCTCCCAAAAATTTATTAGATGATACTAAAGAAATAATAGAAAGTTATCAATCCTTTTTAACCAAGATGGAAAGGGGGCCCCCAGAGCGCAAGAGATTTCAACATTTTTACAAAAGACTAAAAGTGGATGAAGAGTAGTCACTATTGAAGCAGAGTGGAGGAGACAGAACTGAAAATACTCACAGAGATGGCTGCAGCTGAGGAGGAAACTGTCCTGCAGAGCCCTGCCCAGAGAAGCTCAAGACCTCAGGGGAGAGGCCAGAGCCTAAATATAGGGAGAATACTGAAATATCTATACATACAGCCTCAATATTCATACATCCCCGCTAACTGTGTCTAAAACGCCAGACAGTCAAGTATGTACATACTAACGGGAAGAAAGGGGGAATCTTCTCCAAAGAAATAGAGGGAAGGGTACCAGAATACGCCACCCCAAAATAGGCCTCTTTGGCATATGGGTGATTTTGACCTAAAGGCAACTGATAAACAGCAGATGCAGAAAAAGCACGTTACCTCCCCCAACAGCCTAAAACTAGAGTATATAAATTTCCCCTTTGGTAAAGGCAATTTCTGTTTATAAAGATGTCTCTGTACCAGGAAGAGGGTTACTCCTAGAGACAACACTTATCACCAGAGAGACGCTTATCTGTATAATAAGACATCGCTTTTTTTTTTTTGAGACAGGGTCTTGCCCTGTTGCCCAGACTGGGGTGCAGTGGCATGATCATTGCTCACTGTAACCTCAAACTCCTGGCCAAAAGTGATCACCCTGCCTCAGCCACCCAAGTAGCTGGAACTACGTACATACCACCATGCTCAGCTGATTTTTTATTTTTATTTTGTTTGTAGAGACAGGCTGGTCTCGAACTCAACACTTACTTACCATACATTTCCTCTCCTCATCTTCCCATGACTTGCCTCCCTCCCACCCAGAAGCCCAATACCCCCTTTTCCTTTGTTTAGCCTAAGATATTTTATAATCCTCAATCATCCAGCTGCCTCTTTGAGCTATATATTTTTCTTTCTGAATTTTCCTGCTTTCATACATAATTAAAATGTTTTTTTCCTCTTGTTAATTTGTCTTTTACAGTTTGATTCAAAGGCCCCAGCCATTAAACCTAGGAAGGTAGAGGAAAAGAATTTTTCCTCCCCTACAAGAGAAAATTATTTGGGTAAAACTAAGGCAAACTAAGGCAACTATTGTGGAATTGACACCTCTAGCATTCAGGGATCTCAGAACATAATGGCCTATTTACCATCCACTCACCCTGCTCTACCACTGAACACAGAGCTCACAATCAGGCTACCTGTTGCCTTGTATTGAAATATGAGTGAGGAACCAAAGATCTTAAGTCTATAATATGAAAAAGAAACATGAAGATAAGCTAATTAAAAAGATTAGAAGTAGAAGGAAATTTAAAGAATCAAAATAGAAATGTAAAAAAAAATAAGTCTTATTTTAGGGATGCCATAATTTCTCAGATCTCTTTGAGAATATAATTTGAATTGGTTTAAGCAAAGTAAGAACAGTATGCTATTTTTAAAAATACTTAAACTATGGCTGCCTGAAAAAAATACAACAGTAAATTTCTCTTCTGAATTGGAAAGTAAAATAGAGGAAGTCTCCCAGAAAGTAGATTTTAAAAGATGAAACCATGTAAAAGATGAAAGAAAAGATAAGAAACAGGAAATATCACCCCAAGTGTTCTAACACCTGTTTAATATAAATTTCTGGATAAGAAAACTGAGGAAAGGAAATAAAATTATAAGAGAAAGAAAAGAAGAGACTTTCACAGAACTGAATGGCACAAATTCTCATATTTAAAGGTAACATCAAGTGCCCAGGATGATGAATAAAAAAGGTGCTCACCTAGAAACTTATTTGTGAAATTTTAGCAAACCAAGGGGAAATAGAAAATCCTAAAAGAGTTCAAGAAATAAAAACTAAACACAAAATTGAGACTCAGACTAGCATCATATCCTTCAACAGGAATAAGTGAATACGGAGAACAATGGAGCAATGCCTTCAGATTATGAGGAAAATGATTTTCAACTATTCTATACCCTGCCAAACTATCAATAACGTATGAGGGCTAAATAAAGACACTTTCAGATGCAAGAAATCAAAAGGTTTACCTCCTCTCTGCTTTTTTGTAAGATGTCATTTGAGGATATAGAGAAAGGGATGAGTGGGAGAGAAGAGGGGAGGGAAAAAAGAGAGAGGGAGAGGGAGAGAGAGAAAAACACACGGCATTCAGAAAACAATGGATCCAAACCAGATCAGTGACGTTCCAGTGCAATATCTGTGCAGCAAGTCAAAAAGCAGCCAGCCCAAATTATAGCAGAAGGCTCTAGAAGTAATACCTTCCAGGAAAAAAAAAAGTAGGTGGTATCAAGAGAATAAACGATGTAATAAAGAGGTTTTGTTAAATGCAGCTCTAGCAGAGGCAAATTTTAAAAGAGGAGGAGCCATCAGAGGAATCTTTATCTATGGCAGCTCTAGCTTCAAATAAGGTGACTTGAAAGTCCAAATGACTCCTTGATCCATGGGCTCCAGAATGGATGTTGTGTTAGCAGGCATGAAAACAACATTTATCCCTTTGTACATATCCATCAGAGCTCTTGGGTGAGCTGGTGCGTTGTCAATGAGCTGTAATATTTTGAAAGAAATCTTTCTTTCAGAGTGGTAGTTCTTAACAGTGGCTTAAAATGTTCAGTAAATCATGCTGTATACAGATGTGCTGTCATCCAGGCTTTGTTGTCCCATTTATACAGCACAGTCAGAGTAGATGTAGCATAATTCTTAAGGGTCCTAGGATTTTCAGAATGGTAAATGAGCACTGGCTTCTATTAATACTTAAAGTCACTAGCTGCATTAGCCCCTAACATAGGTGTCAGCCTGTGTTTTGGAGCTTTGAAGCCAGGCATTGACTTTTCCTCTCTAGCTGTGAAAGTCCTAGATGGCATCTTCTTTCAGTAGAAGGCTTTTTCATCTCCATTGACAATCTGTTGTTTAGTGTATCCATCTTCATCAGTTATTTCAGCTAGGTCTTCTGCATAACTTGCTGCAGCTTCTACATCAGCACTTGCTGCTCCACCATGCACTTTTATGTTCTGAAGAACATGTCTTTTCTTCATGAACCCACTTCTGCTAGCTTCCAGTTTTACTTCTGCAACTTTCTCACCTCTCTCAGCCTTCACAGCATTGAAGAAAGTTAGAGTCTTACTCTGGATTAGGCTTTGGTTACAGGAATGTTGTGGCTGGTTTGATCTTCTATCCAGATCACTAAAACTTTCTCCGTGTCAGCAATAAGGTGTTTCACTTTCTTATCATTCATCTTATGTTCTCTGGAGTAGCACTTTTTATTTTTTTTCCAGGACTTTTCCTTTGTATTTGCAACTTGACTAACTGGTGCAACATGTGACTCTTCCTCTCACTTGAACACTTAGAGGCCACTGTGGGGTTATGAATTAGCCTGATTTCAATATTGTTGTGTCTAAGGGAATAGGGAGGCCTGAGGAGAGGAAGAGGGATGAAGGAGTGACTGGTCAATGAAGCAGTCAGAACACACAGCACATTTATAGATTACGTTTGCTGTCTTATAGGGGCACAGTTCATGGTGCCCCAAAACAATTACAACAGTGACATGAAAGATCACTGATCTATATATAGAGTATGGTTATTATTATATAATAATGGATATAGTAATAATTAAAAAGTTTGAAATATGGCAAGAATTACCAAAGTGTGACACAGAGACACAGCGTGAGCACAGGCTGTTGGAAATGGGCTGATAGAACTGCTTAATGCAGAGTTGCCACAAATTTTCAATTTGTACAAAACATTATATCTGTGAAGCGCAATAAAGTGAAATGCAACAAAATGGGGTATGCCTATACATTATAACCGAGGCAAGAGAGTTACCATAGCCCTGAGGTGATTGTCAATGAATATTCTTGGTCATTTCACATGAACACAAACTATTTTCGATCCTCTTTTCTCACTGGGATGAAAAGAATGCACTCACTAGGTCAATGGCCACATACCACGTACTTGCAGCCATGTTAGTCTGTTCTAGAAAAGATCCCATGTCTGTCACAGCAGTGCTACTTGTCCTTGCATCAGTCTACAGTCATTCTTTAGGATTCATTCACATTCAGATGGAGCCAGAGTGGTGAATTAAATGGGGATATCATGGGGCTACCACTTCTTCCTCTTTTAGGTCTTTAATGAAGGAAATAATCTCTGCTACTCTCCCTCCCCAGGATATGATACTGTTTTTAATTTCCCATCTTAGCCCAGCATTAGAGGTGGTTGGAGGAAGTTTCAGAAGTTTCCAAGTGGTCTTCCTCACTATGATAACTACTCAACAGGCCAAGGACCCCATAAAGAGTTTACTCCAACTACAAGCTATCATTTCCAATTACTCACTTGGGGACTGGGAAAATGATCCCTGGGTGTATTCACAGACTCAGGGGGCCCACTGTGAGCCAAACTTTAGTCAGGACTCCATTTATTTATTTATTTAATTTCATAATATTACGGGGGTACAAATGCTTTGGTTACATAAATTGCCTTTGCACCTCCTGAGTCAGAGCTACCAGCGTGGCCATCCCCCAGATGGCATGCACTGCACTCATTAGGTGTGAGTTTACACATCCCCTCCTGCCCCCTCCCACCTGCCCGACACCCAATGAATGTTGTTTCCATATATGCACATAAGTGTTGATTGATTAGTACCAATTTAATGGTGAGTACATGTGGTGTTTGTTTTTCCATTCTTGTGATGCCTCACTTAGAAGAATGGGCTTCAGCTCCATCCAGGATAATACAAGAGGTGTTAGTTCACCATTTTTTATGGTTGAGTAGTACTCCATGGTATACATATACCACATTTTATTAATCCACTCACATCTTGATGGGCATTTGGGTTGTTTTCATGTCTTTGCAATTGTGAATTTTGCTGCTATAAACATTTGAGTGCAGATGTCTTTGTTATAGAATGTCTTTTTTTCCATTGGGTAAATACCCAACAGTGGGATTGCTGGATCAAATGGTAGTTCTACTTTTAGTTCTTTGAAGTATATCCATATTACTCTCCATAGAGGTTGTACTAATTTGCAGTCCCACCAGCAGTGTATGAGTGTTCCTATCTCTCCACATCCATACCAACACTTGTTGTCTTGGGATTTTTCAATAAAAGCCATTCTTACTATAATTAAGTGATATCTCATTGTGGTTTTGATTTGCATTTCCCTGACGATTGCAGATGTTGAGAATTTCCCAAACCCAACAGAAGAAAATAAATAACCAAGATCAGAGCAGAACTAAATGAAATCGACAACAAAAGAACTATATGGAAGATTAATGAAAGAAAAATTGGTTCTTTGAAAAGATAAACAAAATTGACATGCCTCTTGCTAGATTAAAAAGAAGCAGGAAAGAAAGGACTCTAATAAGTTCAGTCAGGAATGAAAAAGGAGAAATTACAACTGATACAATGGAAATACAGAATATCATCTCTGAATACTATAAAAATCTATGCACATAAACTTGAAAATGTGGAGGAAATGGACAAATTCTTAGAGACACACAGCCTCCCTAGGCTCAATCAGGAAGAAATAGAATTCCTGAACAGACCAATATCAAGTACTGAAATTGAAGCAGCAATTAAAAACCTTCTTAAAAAAAAAAGTCCTGGACCAGATGGTTTCACACCTGAATTTTACCATACCTACAAAGAAGAACATGTTCCTATCCTGCAGAAATTATTCCACAATGTCAAGAAGGAAGGAATCCTCCCCAACACGTTTTACAAAGCCAACATCACCCTGATACCAAAGCCAGGAAAAGACCCAACAAAAAAAGAAAAATATAGACCAATATCCCTTATAAATATAGATGCAAAAATTCTCAATAAAATCCTAGCAAATCAAATTCAGCTGCTCATCAAAAAAATGATCCATCATGACCAAGTGGGTCTTCATCCCACAGATGCAGGGATGGTTCAACATACGTAAATCTATAAATGTAATTCACCACATAAATAGAAGCAAAAACAAAGACCATCATATGATCCTCTCAATAGACACAGAAAAGGCATTTGACAAAATTCAGCACCCTTTTATGATAAGAATGCTTAACACAATAGGCATAGATGGGACTTACCTCAAAATGATAAAAGCCATATACACCAAAACCACAGCCAACATCATACTGAATGGGGAAAAATTGAAAGCATTCCCGCTTAGAACTGGAACCAGACAAGGTCGCCGTCTATCACCATTCCTATTCAACATAGTGCTGGAAGTCCTAGCTGGAGCAATCAGACAAGAGAAGGAAATCAAGGGTATCCAAATCAGGGCAGAAGAGGTCAAATTATTGCTCTTTGCTGATGATATGATCTTATATCTAGAAAACCCCACAGATTCTGCCAAAAGGCTACTGGAATTGATAAATAAATTCAGCAAAGTCTCAGGTTACAAAATCAATGTACACAAATCAGTAGCATTCATATATGCTAACAACAGTCAAGCTGAGAACCCAATCAAAGACTCAATGCCTTTCACAATAGCAATAAAGGAAATAAAATACCTAGGAATATATTTAACCAATGAGGGGAAAGACCACTACAGGAAGAACTACAAAACACTGAGGACGGAAATAGCAGAGGACGTAAACAGATGGAAAACCATACCATGCTCATGGATTGGCAGAATCAATATTGTTAAAATGTCTGCATTGCCCAAAGTGATCTACAGATTCAATGCAATCCCCATTAAAATACCCACATCATTTTTCACAGATCTAGAAAAAATAATTCCACATTTCATATGGACCCAGAGAAGACCCTGTATAGCCAAAACAACCTTAAGCAAAAAGAACAAATTGGGAGGCATCAATTTAGCAGACTTCAAGCTATACTACAAGGCTATAGTAACCAAAACAGCATGGTACTTGCATAAGAACAGAGACATAGACCAATGGAATAGGACTGAGAACCCAGATATAAAACCATCCTCATATTGCCATCTGATCTTTGACAAAGCAGACAAAAGCATACACTGGGGAAAAGAATCCCTATTCAATAATGGTGCTAGGAAAATTGGATAGCCGCATGTAGAAGACTGCAATAGGATCCGCACCTCTCTCCTCTCACAAAAATCAACTCATGATGGATAACAGAGTCAAACTTAAGGCATGAAACCATAAGAATTCTAGAAGAAAATGTTGGAAAAACTCTTACAGACATCGGCCTAGGCAAAGAATTCATGAAGAAGACCCCAAAAGCAATCACAGCATCAACAAAAATAAATAAATGGGACCTGATCAAATTAAAAAGCTTCTGCATGGCCAAGGAAACTATTATTAGAGTGAATAGACAACCTACAAAATGGGAGAAAATATTTGCATGCTATACATCTGATAAAGGGCTGATAACTAGAATGTATAGAGAACTCAGGAAATTAAGCAAAAAAAAATCAAACAACCCCATTAAAAAGTGTGCAAAGGATATGAACAGAAACTTTTCAAAAGAAAATAGGCTAATGGCCAGCAAACATATGAAAAAGGACTCCATTTATTATTTGGTTTCTGTAGTCCCCAATTCTAATGGTGATGCTTTGTGTCTTCAGATCTCAATGTCTACTCAGACCCTGTGTCCAATAGTCCTCAAAATATCTGAGTATTTTCCCTTTCTGCAGTGTATGATCACTGGAGTAAATGGCTTTAGGTCCTTTTGGGGACTAACAAGGAGAATGATCACAGTATATAGTTGCTGTGGTGGTGTATCTCATGATTCAGTAGGTTCTAGATCTGAAAATCTGCTCATGTCTGGGAACTGAGCAAGAGACTATGACTTTTTATTGGGGTGACTGCCGTCAGCCTCCTTCTTCTCCATTCTTGACTTTTTTTTGATGATGTTAAGCAGTATCCTTGTTGGCTGCCTATCTACTATGCCCCTAGGGATGTCATGCTCTATTAGCCATCTCCACAGCCCCCTGTGGGTCAAGCTCTCTTGCCTGCTCTCCGATCTTCCTGGTAATGGCAGCCTCCTGGTTTCTGGTGATTAAATGCCACCACCTGGCTTTACTACTTCAGGGGCCATTATTCAGAATGACATTATCAAGCCCAGCTCTGTGACTGCCTCACCTGCCATCAGCCCTGTCTGCTGAGGACCTTCTTAGCAACGCTGGTGTTCCCTCTCCAGCATATTCCTGATGGCCTTGCTGAAAGCTGGGTCCTCTGGGCCCTCCTGAGGACCATCCTTTGGTGAGTGTGTGGCCTCACACAATTTACCTATCCCTACAAGCCCACTTTCCTCAGCCTGTCTACTCCCTGTTCAGCTTGGGTATTTATACTCCACTCGGCATTGGCCACCACTTTCTCCCAGCCTCTACAAGCCACTCTAGCTGCAAGTTTTCTCCATTTTCTGGAATCCTTGCCAATGTGTTAAGTCCCACATCCTAAAAAAGTGTCCCATAGTCAATGAAATCTTGCTAATCCAGTTTTATATTCTAATCCCCTTAATCAAGCACCCTCAAAAAATCCAATCATAGGAATATTTCCTTGGCTCCTGGTGGGACATGCTAGCTAGCTAATTCTTGCAGCTCCTTTGATATGTAATCTCATTCTTTCTTTATCAAACTCTGCACCTCCCTAGCCTGATTATGCTGGGATTTAATCTAGTTATTGGCCTATCAGTCAGGAGAGAGGATTGGAGGAAGTTCTGGAAAGAGTGTGCCCCTAGGGATCTTTGCAGCATCTTCCAGCACAGGGGTAATGCTTACATCTTAATAAGAAGGGGTGAGCCACCTTTGCAAAATCTGAAGGTTCAAGGGGGTGGTGGTTTTAGAATAAACATCTTCAGAGACACGACTCCTGATGATCCCATCCCATGTTTCTGGGTCCTACTATTTTCCAACCAGGGCCCCACCTGCCTTGGCTAAACACTCAAATGTCTCTGGAGCTCTGCAACTTTAGCTATCAGATTTGTCTTTTGTTAATTGTACTTTTAGCGGCATTTTTGTAAGCTACCAAAGTGGCCTCTGGCTCTCACATTTAATCTTCCACTGCTTATTAATGGCCCTCCATTTCTCATGATTCCCTTGCAGGGAGTCAATACATCTTAACTGTAACCAGAGACCCCCTGTTTTTGTAGACACTGTTTCCCATAGTTTTTCAAATGCCTGACTCATTGCACCTGCCATGACATCTCCCTCCATGGAGACATTTTCCCAGGTCACCACTAGTGAAACCTTTAATGACTGGATCACCACTGTGTGCCTGAGACCATCAGCACTCCACACGTCACTCAGGATGGTGTCCTCTTTGCCCACTAGCCATGTGGGAGTCAATCCCAGAACCCCATTTTATTGCCCCTATTCTCAGACCACTCCTGGCACTATTCTGTTAGTTCAGGTCCTCCAAGGAGCAGGAACCAAGACAGGATAAGTGCAAGAGATTTATTGGGGAACACCTGTGAAGGAAAATGGGGAGGGAGACAGAAGAGGCTAGGAGGCTGGGTCTCCTCTGGAGACCATGATGCAGGTCTGCAAAGGAAGTTTGGGTGGAAAAAATGTTAGATGAGGTGCAGTTTAGCGAATTTCAGCAAAGCCGATAAACAGTTCTCAAGCCAAAGATGCCCTTCCAAGGAGTCCCACATCTCCCAAGAGTGGGCGGCCTGCCTTAGTATCCTTGACATCCTTGCCTTTGTGTGTGGGGATGGATTTCAGAGCACAGCCCTTGGGGCCCTTGGTCAACTACTTGGAGACCTGAGAGTATTCATGGCAGCCAGAGATGATCCTTTTCGTACTTTTTGGATTTTTTTTTTAACCATGTGAATATTTTATTTAAAAAGCAAAAAAAAAAAAAAAAAGTGATATAAGCATATTATCAGAACATGGAGATAACTACCAGAAAAAAATGTCAAAAATGGTTACTTTTGTAGAGTAAGTCTAGGATTGAGAACAGTAAGAGATGTAACTATTGCTTTTTATTATCACCTCTTTGGCATTACTTTTTTTTTTTAAATGTATGTCCATTTATTACTTTGATAATTTTTTTATTATTAAGAAAAGAGAGAGGGACAGAAAAGAAAGTCAGGAAAAATAGTAGGAGTGGGGAAATAATAAGTTTAATTCTGAAAATAAGTTAATATCATTTATTGAATACCTTATCAGTAATCATCAAAACATTTCTAAGAGGTAGGAAATATTATTCCCATTTAGCAGGTAATGAAACTGAGACTTAGGATTAAGTCTTAGGTTAAAGATTGTGCTAAAGACTTCACACCTAGTAAGTGGCAGAGTCAGGATTTGAACCCAGGTCTAAGTCTGTGCTCTTTTCACAGCAAATGGTGAGAGGCGTTTGACCAATGAGGGCCATGTGGGGGTGAGCCATCTCCTGATCCTTGGCCCATCGGCCAGCCTAAACAATGCCTTTGGCCCAAGGGAATTGCCAAGTTGCTGAAGGGGCCAGTGTTAGTCATTGTTTAATTATATTATAAGTATTTAGCCTTTTAAATCTTTTCTGAGAAATCATTTCTTTCCACTCCCTTAATTATCCTTGACTATCTTCTTATAATAAAAGTATGTGGAGGGAGATGCCTGTGGCTGAGAGCTGGGGCCTGTCTGGGGAGGGATTGGAAGCTGGATGAAGTAAGCAGCCTGTTTTCTTGGGAGGTGAACAGAGCACTTGCTACCCAGCCCCATGTAGACGCCCTGCCCAGGGACAAGCCTGGAGGACAAGCCGGCGGCTCCCTCTGTTTATCCTCCAGCCTGAAAAGGACTCTTTGCCGGCAAGTGTTATCTTTCTTGATAAACATATCAATTTTCTGTCTCTGCTCAGTGGAAACGATCCCTGGATTTGTGATACAAGCACTAATAATATTTTCTGTTTCTATGGTGTCTTCTCCTGGGTTGGCTTAGACAGTGGAGGAGAAAGTCAGAGGGAACCAGTGTCCACAAAACTGCAGTCTTTGGCCTCAGGATGAGTGAGATATGAGTGAGACATGCTGTTCCACTGCTGTGGAAGGGCAGGTGACCGCCACACAGGCCAGGCTTACGCCCAAAGAAGCACTGCAAAGGGAGTATGAGGAGCGAGTGTCCTGGGTAAATGGACAGTAGGTGCTGGATGGAGATCACCCAGTTGAGCTCAGCTCCGCTACATACTGCTGCACGACCCCGACACCTCTGAGTTATAGTATCTACCTATTAGAATAGCATAATAATCATATAAAAATAGAATAGAATAATAATCAGTAATAGAATCATAGGATTCTTGTGAGGAGTAAATAATAAAAAGCGAATTAAGTACTTAGCAGAGTGCTTGGTAAGCACTTAATGCATGTTAGCTACTACTATTAAGACACCTCCTATAGTACCTCAGAGGATGAACTTACATTTATAGGACTTTTGAAATTGAAAAGTTTGAATCTGTATGCAGTTACATCCATCAATCTTTTCCTTTATATCTTTTTTCTTGTCTTTTATGCTTCTCCTCCCCTATGATACAAGCATACACCTATATGTTCTTAGATTTTTTTTAATGGTTTACCTTTTTTACATTTGTGTTCTCAATCCGTCTGGAATGTACAGCAGGTCCTCAAATAGCATCCTTTAGTTCAATGTTGTTCCATTATAATGTTGATGAGAAAAAAATATCGATTCCTAACTAGGGCCAATGTCTGCGTGAAGTTTGAACATTCTTCCCATATCTATGTGGGTTTTCTCTGTGTCCTCCGTTTCCTCCCACATCCCAGAGATGTGCACGTTATGTTCATTGGCATGTCTAAACGGCTGCTGTCTGAGTGAGTGTGGGTGTGTGTGTGAGTGGGCCGTGTGATGGGATGGATGGCCGCTGTCCAGGACTGGTCCCACCTTGCACCCTGAGCTGCTGGGATAGGCTCAGGTCACCCACCCTCAAACTGGAATAAGTGGGTTGGGAAAGGAATGAATGAATACAAATTATTGTAAAATAAAAATTCGTAAAGTATACAATAATGGTACAAGTGCACAACAATAAACAATGTGGTAGCAAAGTGCTTAGCGAGCCCACCATATTTGTTATTGTTTTTGAACTTCATGGTGATAGGAGGTAGTCCTTACAATTATTGCTTTGCAAACATTTATTTCTTGATTTAACCCACCACCACTACTCACTGATTCACCATAAATTGGGTAAATAATTTTCTTACTTGTTTTTATTAATATTTCTTAAATGTTACACACAGCTCACATTTATTTCAATGTTTAATATTAGAAGTGTTTTGGGTCTTTATTTAGAACTTTGGTGATGTTTCTGTGACCAGAAATATGCCATAGAAACTTAACTCTTGTTTACATCAATTAACCTATGGTAAAATTGATTTCATTATACATTGTTTCACTTAAAGTCTCAGTTTCTAAGACCCAATCGAAGACATTAAGTGAGGACTTATTATATTTCAGTATATGTTATGAAGAAAGGAGATAATTTAAATTTTTTTCCCAAACAATTTTCCCAAAGCTATGTATTGATTTGAGATAACACTTTTATACTGACTCTTACATATGTTTGGGTCTACATATTTTAAAGCAACTTCTATTCCTAACATTTCTCAATAATTTGAAGTTAATTGTTTTCCACATTAAGGATTTATGTTTCCTATTTTACATTTAAAATCCTGCTCAAATAAATCATCACTTCTTCTGGAAGGGACTCTACATACTTCTGGTAAAAGAGTAATATAGGCCAACATTCTGGAAAGCAATTTGGTTTGAAAATGTTTATTCACCAAATAGCAATACCATTCCTGGCAATTTTTCCCAAAGGAAAATAAACATTTCAGAAAAATATTTTTATATATATGTGTATTTGTATGTATTTAAGTATAAAGCTGTGCTGCTATTGCTTGTAAAAGCAAAAAGTTGGAAATTATTTTTGAAGGGTATTATGCAAATTATATTACATTTATAGAATGAAATAATACACAGTCATTAAAACTATTTTGAAAAAATTGATAACATAGGAAATGCATTTTTATATTAGGTAAAAATACAGCATACAAAATTTTCTGTGTAATATTATCTCGATTATGTTTTTAATTTCCTTCAATAAGTTCTTTCCAGCTTCAGGGACTTTGTATATTCTGGTTTGTCTCCCGAGAAAGAAGTTCCGCCTGTTCTTGGTAAGGCTGGGTCTTTTTCATCCTTCAGGTCCTGGCTTAAAGCATCATTTCGGAGAAACTTTTCCTAACTATCCTATTCAAAGTGGATCCAGATCCCCTCCCCCACTAGTCTCAATAGTGAATCCCCTGATCATCCTTTGGGTGAATTCTCCCTCTCCATTTGGAAGGTGTTATAGTCTGGTTTGTTCTGCTATAACGGAATACTTGAGACTGGGTAATCTACAAAAACCAGAAATTTATTTCTCATAGTTCTGAAGATAGGGAGGCCCAAGATCAAGGCGCTGGCAGGTTTGGTGTCTGGTGAGGGCTGCTCTCTCTGCTTCTAAGGTGGCACCATGAGCACTGCATTTTCCAGAGGGGAGGAGTGCTGTTCCTCCTGTGGCAGAAGAGCTTGAAAGAGAACCCACTCCTGAAAGCCCTTCCTCTGGCGGCATCAATCCATCCATGAAGGCAGAGCCTTAAAGACCTAAGCACCTCCTGTTGGGCCCTGCCACCCAACACTATAGCACTGGGGATTAAGTTTCAAGATGGGTTTTAGAGGGGACAAAAACATTCAAACTGTAGCAGAAGGTTTGCTTCTAGAGGTCATATTTTTTCTATTTTCTCTCTAAAGTACCCATCCCTTTGATCTGAATGCAAGGAATATGTAATGAGTATTGCTGACTATATTAACTGAATCACCTTTCCATTTCCTAAAGATTTTAAATTACCTGATAACATGCTTAAAATAAGCATCTCAGTGTGTAGACATTGTTACCAGGACAAACTGTGCAAACAATTAAGTTGCTAATGCTAAAGCTTATGGCAGATGTAATATATTACCAGAGCATGTGAGTCAACAACCAGGGCCCCCTCCCTCCACCTGCTTCCTTTAAATTCACTTCAGAAAGTGGATGAGGGTCTGGAGAGAGTAAAGTCAGGCTGGGAATCAGAGAAAAATGCAGCTTCTCTTCTAGGTGGCTAAGACCCTGGATAATTGGACCCAGGTGCCTAGGAGAGGGGGGGACCCAGAGCTTTCAAGGTGTAATCAAGCCTACTTTGACTGCGATTATAAATAGCCATGTGTCCTTCACTTGTTAGAATTCTCTGGGCCTCAAATCTGACAGTAATCTCCTGTTTCTCACTTCAAAGGAAATACCTCTCATCCTCCTGCTGTTTCCTAACGACCCATTTCCCATGGCCTTTGTTCTTCACGTTGCTGAGGGGGACTGCTCCAATTCCTTTTCTCAGCCCCAGAATCAATCAGATGAATCTCCAGCCATGCAACCCAGCATCAAGGATTCTCGAAATAGAGCTCCAAATGGGCAGAGTGATGGAGTCCAGGCCCTCTGCACGATGGGGTTTCTCCATGGCAGTTCTAGTGTATCACAAGATCATGGCAGTCAACCCCCAGCACACTTTGCAGCGATTTTGAAGCTCCTAGCAGAATACCTGGCTTACTGTAGTTCACAAAATCACACCAAGGACTCTTATCACAGAAACATTTGACATTCACAAGTTAAACACTTGCAGTTTCAACAGTTCTTTTTTTTTTTTTTAAGAGACCAGGTCTCACCCTGTTGCCGAGGCTGGAGTGCAGTGGAGCGATCATAGCTCACTGCAGCCTTGAACTCCTGGGCTCAAGTGATCATCCCACCTCAGCCTCCTGAGTAGCTGGGACTATAGGCGTGCACCATCATGCCCAGCTGATTTTTTTATTTTTTGTAGAGATGGGGTCTCGCTATGTCGCCCAGGCTGGTCTCCAACTCCTAGCCTCAAGCGATCTTCCTGCCTTGGCCTCCCAAAATGCTGGGATTACAGGCATGAGCTGCTATGCCCAGCCGATTTTGACAATTCTTAACCAACCTTCAGGACCCATGAAATGTCAACCTTTCATTTTCTTAAGGCCCAAATTTGAATTTTCTGTTTGTGCAACTAATGGTGAGGACTAGTGGCTGAGCTGAATCAACTGTTCAGCATCCTGACTTCAAAGTAACTTTGCATATTTTCATATATCACATGGGCAGAAGCTCTCTTTAGGGGACAGAAGGGATTCCTTAATGTTTTAACTTATACCCTACTGTAATTTGTGGGGGAAATTATTTGCTACAGAGATATATGCAAAACTGGAGATCCACAAGTGATTTTCATGGGTCTGTTGCAGTTCTTGCTTTCTAACTCTTCCCCTATGGTTTTAAGATAAAGCAAGATAAATTCCATGTTTTCATCTGACGAGGTTTATTTAGTGTCTTTAGACTATTAGAGGGTCAGTACTGGGTCTTAGAAGAGTGTCCACTTCACAGATCTTAGCCACAGAGATAGGCCAACCTGTGACATGCCCTCAGACTGTGTCCACAGGGTCATCTTCTCTAACCCAAAGGGAAGGAAGCTCCTGTGGCAGCCTGCGCAGGGGTCAGATGAAGGCAGTCCCAGGCAGGCCTCCAAGGACCCTGCCCCCTTCCTCTCTTCACACGCCCACGTGGGGTGGTCAGTGCAGGGCCACCTCCCCTGTGGAGAGTTAATTGGAAATGTTACACTTCAAGAGGAAAAACAAGAGTAATGGAAAAGGCATCTGTGTGTGACCAAAGCCTTAACTGAAAACAGGCTTTCTCTTCTCCCAGTCTGGGAAACCAGGGAGGAGAAGCAGCCAGAGAGAGAGAGAGCAAGGGCAGATGCTCCTCTGGGGACGGGATGATGGGGGGGCGGGGGGGGGCGCGGAGGCGCCTGTGTGTATGTACGTGCGTGTTTGTGTGTGTGTGTGTGTGTGTGTGTGCGCGCGTGCACGCGCGCGGATGGGGGCTGAAGCAAGGCTGTGGTACCAGTTGAGTAGAGGAGGGAGAGTTGCAAGACTCTCCCTTTCCATTTTCTTCTGGAGTTGGGGTAGGGTGAGGGATGGAGGTAGGATTTCTTTGGAGGGCAAATAGGATTTTATCTAGTGACTTCCAAGGAAACTGGGGCTTTTGATTAATTAATGACTTAAGGAATTCAACAAATATATTCAGTACTGCTCTAATTGTATCTCTTACTCTCCTTTCTGAACTCATTCCTATCCAGATACGCCCACCCCTTCCTACGCCCCCTCCCCATGCTTCTCTTGGCTGCTCTTCCATTAACCCCTGCCACGCTGACCTTATTTTTATAAATAACCATTTTTCCTCAAACTCAACTTATCAGTACTGTAAGTCCAAATATCAGAAATGGAGACTCCTGGTTTGATGTGTCTCTGGGCCCAGTCTATTGTTTTCAAACACATTTACTAATTCCATACATTTTACTGAGCCCATCTGGCTCAGTAATGACGCTAGGCACTGGAAATATATAAAGACACAGTTAATTTCCTCTAGACTATCAAGAGACAAATAAATAGGTGATTAGAACACAAAATGATAAAAGGAATCCTGAAATCCCAGAAGAACACCTGCCCCCATCTTGAAGAGTGGGGAAAACTTCTTGGAGATGATATTTGAACTGGTTCTTGAATGATGAGTGGGAGTTTCAGGCCAAGAAGAGGAAGAAGGAAACTTGGAGACAGACACTTGGTTCACATCCCTTTGCTGCTTCTTCCAAACTGGGGGATCTTCAACTTGGTCGTCTATGTAATGTCTCTAGGAACACCTACACCACTGGCAGTTATGAAGGTTATAAAATAACATAAAGTACAAGTGCTGCACGTAGCTGAGCCTTCCGTTTTCTCAAGCCTAGTGGCCCTCGTCTACAATCTCTTCTTCAGCACCCACCTGGGTGACCACACTGCAAACCTCTCAGCCGCTCAGCCTCTAGGATCCCAAATTACAAAAGTCCTCTGTGCCTTAAGCTTTCACTTCCCCACCTCCCTCCCACGCATGCCAATGCTGAACTGGCTCTGTACCCCTTTGTCAACTTTAGCCCCTTGATCTTCTCCCCATGCCCTTCTCAGTCTATCTGTCCCTATGACCTTATTTGCCTTCCTCCCCATGTGGGTCCTCATGGTCAGCCAGTAAGTGGTTCTCTCTGGCCTCCTCCACCCCTTTGCCTCTCGACTTCCACTATGTGCATCCCCAACCCATGCTCACCTGCACTGTCTTCTCCAGATTCCTGCTGCTGGCGTCTGAGCATGCTGCAGAAAGCCCAGACCGGATACTTCCATTACATTTGGATGCTTCCCAACTGCTACTGGGCCCTTGCTACTTCTTAGTCATCTTTTGATCTATCTCTGCTGAGGCACGTCACTGTATCTAAAGGGCCTAGCACTTAGCCCAAAGCATAGTAGGAGCCCAATATGTTCAACTCCCTTTCCTCGTGCCCTGACTTGTTACCACCCGCCAAGAGCGCCCAGTCCAAACCTTTCTCATTCCTCTCACATTCCTCATTTCCTTGCGCTGAGCTTTTGCATTTAATGCAAACTCATTCTACTTTTCTAATTCTCAGCTTGCGTGTAGTGATTAAGAGCACTGCACTCAATCAGCTAGCTGGGTCTAGTCGAGTCTCTGAGCTTCAGTTTCCTCTTCTGTAAAATGGAAATTGTAATAGAGATGATAAAAAATACTCACGCCATAGGGCTGTTGAGAGGATTAAATGAGATAATATGTGTTAAGTGCTTAGTTTAGGATCTTTTACATGGTGCGGTCAATAATCGTTAGTTGCTATGATGGTGATGATGATTTTGATGTATTTTAAAGCCTTTTTCAAATCTTCACTTTCTCAGAGAAATAGAGTTTTTCCTCCTTGCCAAGAACAAACTTGTGCTCCACATCTTATCCTCTCTAGATCCTTAAAAGACCTTCCTCTACAATGAACTTCTCTTGTTTCTTCAGTCTCTTCCTTTCCATTGGCTTCTACTTCTGAATCTATAAACATGTCAAATCTCCCCATCCTTAGAAAAATTACAAATTAAAAACCATGTCTCAGCTCTGCTATCTCCTCTAACTTTCTGTATCTATTCCCCAACCCGCTGTCAGATTATCCAAATGGTATTTATATTTACAGTATTTTCTCCACCACCACTCCCCGTACTCACCCTTGATCCCTGGAGATCTGGCTTCCACCCCCAGCAGTCAACAAAGCCACAGATAGTTTTCTTAAAGATCACCAACCTTTTCTTGACCTTTATCCTCTTCAAATGGTCGCTGCAGCATCCTTTGATGCGGTCTTTAAGAAACTCTCCTCTTTTGGCATGCCTGACTCTATTCTCTCTCGATTGCACTCCCTCCCCTCTGATCATCCATTTCTATTTCTTTCTCTGGTTCCTCTTCCTCTTCTACAGACTCGAATGTACATGTTTCTAAGAATCTGACTTCAGTCTTCTTTTTTTCTTGCTTTGTATGGATAAACTTTAACAGTCATTTCCCTGGTGATACCTTTCAAATCTTTCTTTCATTGGCACAACAACTTTGAAAAACAATTTGGTGTTATCTGGGAGTTGAACATTTGATTCTGTATGACCCAGCAATTCCACTCCTAGATATATGCCCAAGGGAAACTCTTACATATATGTCCCAGGAGACACATGAAAAAATGTTCACAGCCCGCTGTTCAGAATAGCAAAAAACTGGAAGCAACTCATATGACCAATGACATGAGATAAATAAATTGAGCATATTCATGCAGTGGAATATAATACAGTAGTGAAAATTAATAATATTCAGTCACACAGGATGAATCTCAGTGACATAATGTTGAGTGACAAGAGCATGTTCCAATAAACATAATATAACCTCCTCATAAAGTTCAAAAACAAGCAAAATAAATCAATTTACTTTTTGGACAAGAAAATATATGTAATAAAACATAAAACAGTGCAAAACAATTACAGACACAGAAGTCAGGATTACAGTGCCTCTGAAGTGAAGGGAAGGGCTATGTACGAGTGCTGCATAGATGTGGGTTATTGGTGATGGTTAGCACTTGTGTTGTGGTATAGGTTCGCAATGTTCATCGTATCATTAAAGATAAAACAAATAAAATAGGGTCATGCGTGGATCATTGATGAAGAAAATCTAGTTCTAACCTCTCTCTAAACTCCATTTCTGTTTTTCTAACTGCCTACTGGCATCCTCACTTGAATGTTTCATTTGCGCTTGACTCTCAAAATGTGAACTGACTTTACACTCGTCTTCAAATTTGCTCAGTCTTCTTAATCCCAAATTTTTATAAATAATCTTTACCACCTCCAAGGTGGTTTGTCCTATGCCTAGACTTCTATTAGTAAAAGACTCTTCATTTCCCCCCAGATTTAGCTTCTTGCAAGTTTTACTTTAATTCCCCAAAAGATACATCTAGGAAGAGGCAAAGCCAGAATTCTGACCCATATTGTTTATTGCCACAGTCTATACTTTTAATCACCTCTGTACAAGGGATATGGGATCAAAGTGGCCCCTGGGCAATGACCTCAGACATTGAGCCCTGAGGGATCATCTGCCCTTCCATGCAGGGAAGCTGAGGCACCAATCTGCTCTTTCCACAGCCTCTACTTTCTATTGAGCTCTTGCCTCTCAAATGCAGGCTGCTGAGCACCCATTCCCACCCCCTGAAGTTCTGCCCAGTGTTCTGGCTTTGGCAAAATTTGCCAGGCCTGCTGGACAGCTCTTAAGGCCACCCTGTAGGGAGGAGGGCTATACTAGGCTCAGTGTTGGGGGAATAAACAGCTCTTGTGAGCAGCTGGGATCAAGGTGGATCCAGCCAGATGGAATCCCTGGCTTTTTCTTTGCTTGGGCACTGCCAAGCAGCAATCTCAAAGAGCAACCATACAGTACAGCCTCAATCAGTTCTTACAGGAGGAACGGGGAAGACAGGCTGGGGCCAGGAGGGAAAAATGAGGCCTCAAGCACAAAATGTGTTTAAATGGCTCAACAGCCCCTTCTTTGCCTGGAGAAGTGATTATTCCTAATAAGGACACAGCAGTTCCTGTTTACAGTTGCTCCAAACATCCCTCACACCACAACTCATTGCAAAATACATGCCAAGGCCTAGCAGTCTTTTCTGTTTAAAACTCCTCTGACTTTACAGCTGGTTAGTCCACAACCTTGCTTGTTTCTGGTCTCTTTTCCCTTGTAGAATAGGCACATTCTCTCCACACCTCTTACACCAGGTTCTCTGCTAGACGGAAAGCATCTTGCAAGCAGGAGCACCCTCTTTTCCTTCTTTCGTGTCTACTCCCACGGCTCCCTTTGCAGGCTAAGCACATAAGCAATGAACACCTATGGACCAACTGGCAAGATCATTAGCATTTATTCAGATGTTAGGTCACCAAAGATAGAAATTTTTCAAAATGCAAAG
This sequence comes from Daubentonia madagascariensis, assembly GCA_023783475.1. Taxonomy (NCBI): domain Eukaryota; kingdom Metazoa; phylum Chordata; class Mammalia; order Primates; family Daubentoniidae; genus Daubentonia; species Daubentonia madagascariensis. Next base: position 11,158,831 of record JAKFHU010001631.1, on the reverse strand, counting down.
CAGACAATTCCTAAGGATTGCCTCTAAAGGGGTATTATGCAATTCAAATCCAAGTGCTTCATGTGCTCTGAGAGATGTTTCTTGGCTGGTTCTGTCATGCATTAGGAGGTAGAGTCCACATAGAATAGGAGGGAATTCAGGTTTTAGAAGGGAGAAAAAAGTTTTCTTTCTCTAGCAGTTTGGGGAAACCTTGTTTTTTTTCTGAACCACTCAACAAGCCTTTTTAAAGGATTTACCAGTATAAAGTTGTACTATTTATAGGACTGTTGTCTTCTTGAGGTTTTTAAAGAACTGGATTCTTGACTACTACTTTGTTTTCCTCCCTCTTCTTCTTCCCCCTATTTACGTCCTTCATCAAAGGGACTAAGCTCCTACCCTACAGACTGGAGACATTTAAAAGTATTTTTGATTGCATTGAAGGAATAGGAAGCTGTTACAGTACTTCTTGTGATAGAAGCTTGGGCTCTGGAGTCAGCCATGCCTAGTGATGCCAGCTCTGCAGATAATTAGCTGGGACCTTGGGCAAGGGGTGAAATTTCTTAACCTCCAGTGTAAATATTAAAATATTTACTTCATAGACTGAGGATTAAATGAAATAATGTATGGAGAATGCTTAGCATAGTTAGCATCATAATGATCAACAAATGATGGCTATTTCTTATTAATATCACTGCCTTATCTAACCAGAACTCATCTAAGAACCTCATCCATCTGGAACTCAGCCAAAAACTACAATAGAAAGTAAGTCAAAAGAAAAAAGGTCTCTGAGCAGCTAAAATTAGTGTCTGTGGGCTAAAACAAAAATACTTTATTCACAGACATAATCCTTATTCTGGGCCTATTTATTTTTGTATATAGAACTGCATCACGCTCACAGCAGATGAGGGGTAGCAAATTAACTAGAGAAGTACCTGAGAGCATTAAAGTGTGAGAGCTGCATTTGTATGATTAGTAACCAGAACTATAAACATAAGTATGTTTAGAATAGAGCAATTTGTTGAATGCCCATTGGGTGATGAATACCCTATTGAGTATTCTGGCATATTGTTTAACTTGAGCCTCATAGCAATCCTCTGCAGTGTGTATTTTTAATCCCTGATATTACAAAGGTAGGCATAGAATTTCAGAAATGTGTCATAAGGTTTAAGAAATGTGTCGCAAAGCTAGGAAGGGGATTAGACCTCAGAGTCTGCCTGAATTTAAAGCCTCCACATTTCTGCCACTGCACACTCTCTCCCACATAGCTTTATGGATATTTCCTTCCTGCCTGCCTTTCTTTTTCCTTGCTTTTTTCCCCCTTTATTTCTTCTTCTATTCATGCACTTGATAACTGAAACAGAGAGTTTCTTTTTAACATTTTATTTTGAATAATTTTAGTTTCAAAAGAAGCTGCAAAAATAGTTCCAATGTACCCTTCTCCAGCTTCCCCCAAGGACGTCATCTTATGTAAGTAGAGTTGATTATCAAAGCAAGGAAATGAACATCAGTACAATGCCATAAACTAGACTGCAGACCTTATCTGATGTCACCAATTTTTGGCATGCACTCATTTCTCGTGGAGCTTATAGTCTAGTATTTCTCTTATTACAGAAGAGTTTGTAACTGGCAGTCCTCAGTGAAATTAAGTTCACGTTTAAGAAGTGAAATAAAAGTATATATTTGGGGGAAAGATTTTATTCAAAATTGTTGAAATAAATAAGATTTTGGCACTTAAAAGGGTAAATTCTTTGCTATCTAGAAGATAGCAAATCTTCAATACAATGAATATTCCAAAGCATTCTAGATGGCTAGAGGTGGTAGTCTATGATTTCTTTTCAGAACATGATGGGATTGGCCAAGTCCTTAGGGATATGAAAATCTTATAAAAAATCTAGTCCATGCTCAATGTGTCCACGTTTAAATGTGGAGAAGTTTTCCCCCCACGTGGCTCTTCAGTTCCCAAAATTCACCAGGATGCCATATTACACAATGTGGGTGGAATATTTGTAAGTTTGGCTATCTTCTCAATTCATTCCATGTGTGCCATGGAATTTAAGTGCTGGAGTCAGACATTTCTGAATACAATTTTCCATATGTAGATTCACCACTACCCACTGAAGCACACACATCCGATCCAGTTTTTTGGAGTGTGAGATTACTCTTTTCTTTCATTTTGAAAATATTTACAGTGATCAGAAGTGAAGCAGAGTGATGTGTTCGTTCTGGTTTAGGCCAACTTGGGCCAGCCAGCCAGCTGCTTCTACTGGTCTCTCACTGGTCCACCTGTCCAGAATGTGACCTCCTCACAAAGGGCTCTCGCCCTCTCTCATTTCATTCCCCTCGTCTTTTTGCTGCTGGTGTATGACCTTTCTAGGCAGCCATTTTTTTTCTCCCAAAGTGTACCAAGAAGGGTCTCCCTCTTGCCATATTACAGGGCTGCCCCACCAGACTTAGCAGGTAGTTTCCAAACTGCCGCTGGTATCTTCAAACGTGACTGTTTTTCTCTTTTTGTGCTCCCCATTTTCACTAGTATCACCACCATCCTCTCGGATGTCGAGACTTGAAACTTGAATGGCATCCTTAACGTTACCTTTTCTTTTGCCCCTCCCATCCGCTCGGGGCTGAGTGCTGTCTATTCCATCTCTTCCTCGTTTCTCCTTCTGTCCTGTCATTTCCATCCACTGGGACCCTCTTGAATCTAGGACAGGCAGAAAGGAAGCTGGTCACTCTCCTTTGCCAGATTGTGAACTCTCTGAGGATGGGGACTGAAATGTTATCCACCATTGCGGCCCTGAGACGATGGCTGTGCTACACCTGACAGATGACAGGCCCTCGGTGAATGTCTGCTGAGTAGTTAACTCGGATGCTGAGTATCATTCCTGGGGTACTCACTCCTCAAGCAGGGGCTCTGCTCCTTTCAGGCTGAGCTCCAAGGTGGCGGAGGAGGGAGGACAGTGGGCAGGCAGGCCAGGAGGCCAGGGGAGCACGAGCTTCCGGATGCCTCTGCTTCCCACCACTTGCTTAGGCCACTGCTCCCTGCCCTGCAGCTGTTGTCTGTTCTCCTCTTACCCCAAACTTCCATCTCCCTAACTTGGAACAGGTTAGCCTATTGTCTGGGACTTGGAAGTCGTGGATCCAGATTTCCTGTTACCTGTATCAGCAACATACAGTCACTGCTCATTCAACAACTATGCACTGAGCTTCTTCATTGTGTTAGACAGACCGCAGTTTTTCTTCCATAAGAATCTCTTACATTCTCTGTTGCTCACTCACATTGGCCTCATTGTGTTTATATAGGCCATTTATATATAAATATTATATGTGTGTGTGAATCAGCATTGCTTTGAAACTCACCTACCCCACCCATTTCACAATTTTACCTGTGTGTGAATCAGAACTTAGAGACCAAAGTGGTGGCTCTTGGTTATTAGGGCCAATTTCAGACACAGCCTTAACAGACAATATGGGACATCCTGCATTCCCAGCCTCATGCCTCACCTCAAGATCAATCAGATCATTGCAAATCTATTCCATAGAAATACATCTTTGAGCTGCATTCTGGTAGATTTTCTTTGCCAGGTACTTCTTTTGAACTTCAAAAGTTGTCTCTAACACCCTGGGATTATGTCTTATCTGCTTAAGAAGACAATTTGGCCACAGTCAGGCATTTTGCAGGAATACACACTGAACATGCATCTGGGGTATTTGTAAAATATGCTTGGGAGTCTGCAGACAGATTAAGCTTTGTCACTGTTGGGTATTAAAGGGTCACAGATTCAAATCAAGTGCAGTGGCCTACCTGCAGTGCCTGGAAATTCCATCTATGACTCACTGAAGAGATGAGGGGTTTAAGTTTGGGCTGTGGTGGTGCTGAACCCCTCAAACCCTGCAAAATTAGAATTCTGGAAAGGCCCTCAAATCTTTTTGTGTTAAAGGCAATATGTTTCTGGAAAAACACAACTTCCTGTTTTTTCTTTTTTCTTGAAAGCAAGGTTTTTAAACTTCCAAATTATGCTCGTAAAGTTTCTTAGACATCAAACAGGTCTTGCATAATAATATTTCTGATGATTTAAGGGTAAGTAAATAAAAAGCACATGAATTAAATGCCCTTAAAAATATGCATGTGTTTTAAGATTATGGGGGGGAAGTGCTTAACAAAAGCACTTTGCATGTCACACACCCCTGAATGTTTGAAAAATAGTTGGGGCAATTTGATGAATTCTAAACAAGACCAGGTTCTCCTATCTTTGACAGAATGCTGCGAGTCAGTTTTATGTATTTCCAAGAGAAATGGTCTGCCTAATTCTGGAGAACCACAGCCCCCATCCTTCCAAGTAAGGCCCGGCAATGTGAGCCATCTTCTTCAGTTGAGAAAACAGGAGTGAGGTAATGGCCACAGCTTGCAGTTAACTCTCTGGAGTGGCCTGATTTATAACTGCTTTGGGAGCCTCACAATATTACATCTCTTGCTTTCATACACACATAATGTCTCAGCCTTCCCACCCCACAATATGTTAGGTGGTATTAAAGGTTTTCCACTGGGGCATGTAAAACCTTGGCTTTTGTCCAAGCCAAAATTCAGCCACCCCTGGAGCATTATAATTGAGGTCTAAATAGAACTTGGCATCATCCTAGAGTCTCTCAATCAATCAACTAACATTAAATGCCTACTAGAGCAAGCCCTTACTAAGATGGGGAGTGGGAAGGAGGGAGGAAAAGGGACATTAAAAAAAGTCCAGAAACTCAGAACACAAAGTCCAACTTTCAAGCAGCTAATGATCTAGCTGAGGGGCTAAAACACATGGGAAATGATCGAATGCCACCAGGCAGGTATGGATAAGGAATGCTGGACTAGGAAGGCTCTCTGAAAGAGGAAGGATTTTTGATGGGCCTCAGGGATTGAGCTGGTTCATTCACTTGTGAAAACTCACTTGTGGAATGTTTCTTGAACACCTACTATATGCAACACACTGGGCTAGTACTGAGGATACAGAGGAGAACCAGACAGGTCTGGTCCTTGCCCTTGGGCAGCTTGCATTTGAGTTGGGAAGATAGATATCCTCCAATAGCTATCATTGTATCCTTAATTGTAATTGTGAGTGCTCAAAAGGAGAAGGATAGGGTACTGGGAGAAGCCTGTAGCAGGATACTTGACCAAAGTTTTGAGTTGAATTGTCCTAGACCCTTAGTTAAAGTGTGGTCCACTGATCAGTTTGATATAAGTGCAGAATCTCAGGCCCCTCCCCAGTCCTAGTGAATCAGAATCTGCATTTTTAACTCAATGCCAGGTGATTCTTAGGCACATTAAATTTCTAGAAATAGTGGCAAGATAACAGTACGCAACAATAGAGCAGGCAGGGGACTCCTGGGTCACACAAGTGTTAGTATATCTGGATTAAATGGAGCAGACACCCCTTTTCCTGGATGTTATTTATATATCTGAATCCAGGGTGGAGGACCCTCTATCTCTTGGATAGATGCAGAAGGATACCCAAGGTAAATTAATATCTCTCTCAACTTTGCATTGTCGATTTGTATTTTATTTTCAGTTGTATGTCTTCTGGGTCAGGATACTTTTATGCTCCAAAATAGGAGATCTATTCTGTTTGGCATCAATATTTCCCCCGTACTTCCCTCCTTCCACTTTCAGTGCTGGCTAATGCTTTCCAGATGAGGTGCGAGCAGCTGCTAATTGTACCCGGATCAGTCTTGATTTGTGTTTCAGTCAGCAAGGCACCTCACTAATGGGTCTGAAACTTGGCAGCAGGCCTGGGACCAGTGTCAAAGGAAACAGATCCAAAAGGCACACTGAGAAAGGCAAGGAGACAGGGAGTCCATAGAGAAAGGTTTGGAGGCTGAAAGGAGGGGGAGGGAATCAGAGGGGGACAGGAGAGAGCTGGAGAGCCTTTTAGGGAGAAGCAGTAGAAGACAGACCTGGGAGAGCAGGGGCTGGGGGGGGGCAAACGAAGGAATAAGGGGGAGGCAGCCGGGAAAGGAGCAATGCATCTGCATCTCTGCGAAGAGGCAAAGGAGAAGGCAAGCTACTCAGGCTATATTTTGTGATATGATCCTGAACTCTGATAAAGTCTGTGTCTGCTCACAAAGAAACCATGCATGGGGAGTGTCAGATGGAGCAGCCCCATTCCCACCTGCAGGCAGAAATCTGACGCCTCTCTCCCTTTCTCTCTGGGCCCTGGCTCTCCAAGGGCTTGGCAGGGAGCACTGAACTCTGACAGCAGCCAGCGAGTGCAGGCTCAAATTCTAAGCCTGACAGCGCTGAGGGGCTCAGACACACCTTGGCTTTATGAGCTGAAGCCCAAGGCAGGGCCTCTCCTGGCCTGAGCTCCTGGAGCCAGCTTTCCTGAAATTGAGTTGGAAAGAGGCCTTGTTAGGGGAAGCTGAGAACTGAGGCCTAAGGCCTTTCTGAATTGGACACATTCACTGCACTTATTTAAAAAAAGAAATCACCTCTATAAGAAGGAGGAAATCCATTTGCCAATATGAATTCCAAATTGTTTCAGTGGGAGAGAACCCACATATACATGCAAATTTGTGCAGGGAAGCAGAAAGTGAAAGAAATATTGGAAACAGGTTGGGGTTACCAGTGGACAACCTAAGCATTGCTTAGAAACAAATAAACAAGCTTGTGTTTTGGAGGAAAAAAATGAATACTTAAAAAAAATCATGTTCAAACAAAACCTTGTACATGAATGTTCAAAGTAGCACCATTCATAAATAGCCAAAAGATGGAACAAACCCAGATGTCCATCAACTGACGGATGGATAAATGAAATGTGCTGTATCCACATAGTGGAACATTATTCAGCCACAAAAAGAAATGAAGTACTGATACACGCAACAACAGAGATGACTCTTGAAAACATTATTATAAGTGAGAGAAGCCAGGCACAAAATGCCACATATTGTATGATTTCATTTATATCAGCAGTCCCCAACATTTTTGGCACCAGGGACTGGTTTCATGGAAGACAGTTTTTCCACGGGAGGGAAGGGAGATGGAGAAGGTCGGGGGGATGGAGGAGGTAGGGGTGGGTGGGGAGGTGGAGCTCAGGTGGTGATGCCAGCAGAGTGATGGGGAGCAGCTGTAAATACAGATGAGCTTCACTTGCTCGCTGTGCACCCCCCGCCCCCCCCCTTCCTAAGTTTCCATAGGAGACAATTTTTCTATGGAAGGTGGGGGGGCACGGCAGTAGAGCTCTGTGGCCTAGTCCCTAACAGGCCACGGACTGATACTAGTCTGTTGGGGACCACAGATTTATATGATATATTCAGGAATGGCAAATCCATAGTGACAGAACATGGTTTAGTTGTTGCTGGGGCTGGGGGGAGGGGAGAATGGGGAGTGACTGCGTAATGCGCATGGGGTTTCCCTTTGGAGTGATGAAAAAGTTCTGCAATAGGTAGTGGTGATGGGTGCACCACATTGTGAATATACTTAATACCACTGAATTGTACTCTTTCAAATGGTAAATTTTATGTTATGTGTATTTTACCACAATTTTAAAAAGCATTGAAATAATCATCATTATGAATATCTGAAAAAAAAATTGGGTCTCTCATAAACTTGTTTCATAATTATATACCGCTTCTATTTGGACTCAAATTCACAGGGTTGTTATAACCTCATAATATCTCTGTTTTCATATGACCCTGAAAGGGAAGGAGAACAAAGAGTTCTGAGGAACGAAAGAAAAAGGGTGACAGAAATAAAAAGGAAAAGATAAAGAAAGTCAGCCATCTATAGGGTAGGAAACGAGACAGCAGGGATGGCCTGCAGAAGAAAGGTGGCCAGGATGAAGGGGGAGCAATATTTTGTGATGTTTTGCCTAGGAGAGAAAGGAACCTCAGACACAAAAAGAGAGATACGGAGAATAACCCAAGTCTTTGAGTGGAGCCAAACAGCATGGAAAAGAAATTAGGATAAACTAAGAGATCCTTAACGCAAAACAAAACAACACAAAAACAAGTGTAAACTTCAATTTTTTGTCTCACGCCTGCTTTTATTTCCTGTGACATGACTTATTAAATCTATGAAACGTCGTAGGTCTGAGGCTAGGATCTGTGGGTGGGAGTTACTTTCTCCCCATAAGGTGGACCTCCTTGACTAGGGCCATTATCCACTGATGGCTGGTCTCACTGCCCTGGGGTCCTCATCCTGGGATGTGATTAAGTAGAGGCCAGACAAGCCCCAGTCAGGGATCAGCAGAAAGAACTGTGCATTGAGCCAGCAGTTGGGCAAGATCATTTCTGAAATCTCTTCCAATTCTGAGTTCCTGTGTGTGAATGATTCTAAGCCACGTGCAAGTGCCTGAAAAGGGGGGGGTATCAGTCAGTGGGTCAGGAGGTCAGTGTGTGAATGTTTACTACACACATGTGCTCTATTTCAAAGGGGATTTGCTGGAAGGACATACAAGGCCCTTTCTTGTAGAGTGGTTTGATGGGAGGACTGAGGTTGAAACTGTAACTTTCTGACATTATGTCCAGTTGGTTGAGATGCAAGTATTTTTAAAAATATTTTTTAAATTTGAAAATACACATTAAAAAGATGACAATAAAAATCATGGATAATCTCACCACTTTGGTGGGAATATCGAGGCATATTTACCTGTACTTAGAACACACACACGTACACACACACAGGATCATATGAACATTCTGTTTCATTTGAACATCTTTCTAGGTTATTAAATAGTCTTCAACAGCACTATAACTTTGGGGTGTATGTGTGTTCAAGAACTTTGTGATAAAAACAAAACAAAACATACAAACAACAAAACCGCCTGCATTTTCTAAAGCTTCAAGGAAGGAGACCTGTGAAAGAAATCAGCTTCTGTGTGTGTATCTGCTAATGCATTTGAATCTTACGAGAACTGCAAAGTTTTCCAGACTGAACCTATAAATGCATCAGACAAGTCTCATTCTTAGCTATCTGGGGACTTGGGTGATATTTCACTTCATTTATAAGGAAGAAGCTTGTGAAGGCCTGCTGGTACTTTGTCCCAGGTGGAAGAAAATGGGCACAGCAGGTGTCCTTTTAGGCCTTGTTAAGCAGAAGCCTGCTCTATGAAATGTTGAGAGAAAGAATTCAGGGACAGGGAAGTAGAAGCAGTTTCCCAAATATTCGAGCAACAGCCCCTTACTGGTACATATGATGCAACTCAAGTAGGGGGTCAATGCAGCCCCCACCTACAAGACCACAATTGTAGCTACAAGCATACAGATGAGGAAGGCTTTGCCCAAATGGCCTGAGAGTCGCTGCCTTTGTTTATGTCTTTCACCCAGAACTGCACAATTGGTTGTTGAAAGGGCACAACTATTTTCCCTAGGGTCTGGGGGGCACAGTCTGTTCACAGGCTAAGAGGTAAGTACAGCACTGGAGAATCACACTTACAAGATGGTACAGTGGCTTCCTGGCCCTCCAACAACCTGATGAGTGATCTTCCAGTGGCGCCTCATTACATGCAGAATAAATTCCTAAATCCTTACCATGGTCTGCGAGGCCCTGTGTGACCTGCATCATGCCCCCACTCCCCTCAACTTCTGTGACCTTATCTCCTATGATGTCACCCTCACTCACTTACTTCCAGCCACATGGATCTCCTCGTGGCATCTCACACACCCAGCACGTTCCTGCCTCTGGCTTTGCTGTTCCCTTTGCCTGGGAAGTCCTTCCCTTCCATGTTTGCATGTCTCACTCCGTAACTTCATTCCTGCTCTGCTCAAATGTCACACCATTACCATCAAATCATTCTCAGACCAAATAGCATCTTCCCTCCATGCCTTAGCGATCTACCTGTCCCCTTCCCTGGCTTGATTAGCACTTATAGCCACTGTTATATATATCTTCTTTAACATCTTATCATAAATGTAATAGATCTTATCATCTGTCTCCCACACTAGAATATAGACACCCTGAGAGCAAGGACTTTGTTTTGTTCACTGCTATATCCCTGGCACCTTAACCAGTGTCTGGCATAGGGTACAGTGAAAAGTGGCTAAATGAAGGAATGGCCACTCTTTCTTTTCCTGCTGGCTGATTACCTTTACCCTTCAGTCTACCACTTGGAGCCAGTTCTCTTATGGCTCTCGGTCTCTTCTTGTGCTCAAGCCTCAAGTCGCCACCATAGTTTCAGGTAAAAAATGTCTTCAAACCATCTGAATCTTAACTCAGGGGACATCAAAGGGATCTACCTGTACAATCTCCCTGGACATAACCTCTTCTCCATTCAGACACAGCCTCACACTCAGCTCTCCTGTCTCCTGACGCGAGTGAATCCCCTCTTCTACCCAAATCAGAAATACGTGGGGTTCTCTTAACACCAGCAAGGCTAGCCAAACTAATTCTGGCCTCTGCGGCTTCTCATCACTCTATTCTTCTGGACCCCAAGCAGCTCCACCTCTCCTGAGAGGACCTGGTGATTGAGGCTAATATCCTTAAAGTGACCCAATGCTAGTAGAGCTTCTGGGCCACTCCTCTCAGTCGAGAACTTTGTATAGGCAGGACATTGGCTCGAGATGCTCTAAAAAATGAGAAAATTGAAGGACAAATTCTTAAAAGCCTGAGTGGTGCTCCTTGGAAGAAAGCCAAGATGTTCTAGAGCAAAGTTTGGGTTCATAAGTAGCCAGCTTTTCTGCTCTTCTGACGTTGTAAGGATGTTGAACCAGGGGGCTATTGCTTCTGAAGACTTGGAAGCTGATATCTTGGGAACTGCCCTTCCTGACTGGGGGAGTCTTTCCAATCCTGTACGATGGCAGCTTTTCCTACTTCAGGTGCTTGTCTAAGACACTGACTTCATCTGAAGGAGGGATCTGGGCCCCCATGAGGCTGGGAGGCTCTGGTTGGGGCACAGGGGAAGGCAGAAGAGGCAGGATGGCTCTAGCTTGTTATAATGGCCTCCTTACACATATGTCTATGTTTGGATCACTCTTAAGACCTGCTCAGTCAATGAGTATACACGTTCACTGATTGACCGTCCCTCCCTTTCCACTGCAATGTATTGGGGGATTTTTTTTTTAAGCTATAATGAGTTTTGCTATACCTCCCATGCCAATATCATTACCTATGAGGACAAACAATAACAATGACATTGTGTAGACAGGCAGCATCTAGCTGTCCAGCAGAAGATACAATGCTGTGAATATGCAGAAGTGAAAAAATTCAAATGTTCATGCACACATGTCATCGAAGTATTTTAGCATTCTCATTGCACACACACCTCACCTACAGCACTTTGGGCATGTTCATTTCCCTACTGCAGACAAAAACATGGAGTGGATGGCAGAATAAGTCCAAGTGCTCTTGCCTGGCAACACAACCAGGAGTGGAGAGGATTTGAATTCAGATTCTTACTGCTATGCAACCCCTACCTACCTCTGGCATTGATTCTTGATCATTCACTAATTTGCACCAGTCATATAAGAAAAAATATGTTGATTGACATTCAATATGACATATGATTAAGAAGATAATAAAGAACTATTCTATCAGAAGCTCTTTCTAAGTATGAAGCAAAACCTGGAAATCAGAAATAAATAAATGAATTAATTTGACTGCATATAAACTAAACATCGCTGCAAGGTACACATCCTTGGTAAGTAGAGTGAAAGACACATGAACACTGGGAAAAAATGTGCATCTTATATCACAAAGGGTTAAATTTTCCTAATAAAGAAAGAACTTCCAAAATACCAATTAAAAAAACCCTACCAACCCAAAAGAAGAAAGAGTAAAGAATATTAATAGACATTTAACAAAAAAGAATATACTAATAGCTATGAAGTGCGTGAAAGATGAACAGACTTACTCACAATAAGGGAAACTAATTTAAAATACATTGACAGACCATTTTTCACCTGTCAAATTGACAAAGTCCAAAAGTTTGAAAAACTCTATTGGTGAGGGTTTAGGGAAATAGGCACCCCCATACACTGTAAGTGGGATTGTAAAGTAGTATATATTATGAAAATTTAGCAAAATGTATTATAATCACAAATGCTCATACTATTTGTCTACTTTCTAGAAATTTATCCTAAAATATACTCTCATTGGCTAAATTATACATGGATGAAGCTACTCCTTGCAGCATTATTTTAAATAATAAAAGGTTGAGGCTGGGTGCAGTGGCTCACACCAGTAATCCTAGCACTTTGGGAGGCCAAGGCAGGAGGATCGCTTGAGCCCAGGAGTTTGAGGTTGCAGTGAGCTATGATGAGGGCACTGCACTCCAGCTCCAGCCTGGGTGACAGAGTGAGACCCTGTCTCAAAAAAAAAATAAGAAAAGGTTGACAACAACTTAAATGTCCATTAATAGGCAGCTGGTTAAATTATGATACATTTATACAAGGGAACATTTTTCAGCTTAAAAATGAATGAGAATGCTTTTTTATCTATTGACATAGAAAGATTTTTAAGACATATTAAGTGAAAAAAGCAAGGTACAAAATAGTGTGTTGAGTATGCCGTCTTTTTGTGGGACAAAGTAGAGAAAGAGTAGTATATTTACTTGTATATGAAATAGCTCTGCAAGGATACCCAAAAAACTGGCAATGTTGATTGTCCTGAGCAAAAGAAGTAGGTGGCTGAGAGACAGAGATGTGCAGGAGATATATTACATATATCCTTTGAAACTTCCTAAATTTTGGACCAAGTGAGTATATTACTTCAAAAAAAAATGTTAAGCAACTTATTTGTCTTTAAGAAATATCAACTAATCTCATCATCAGCTTCAAAAAATTAAAATCTCAGATAAAAATCTTAACAAATGCAGCCAATAACCTTTAAAAAATGTTTTTATTCTTAATTCATGGTTGAATAAAGGGGGGAGGGGAGAGAGAGAGAGAGAGAGAGAGAGAGAGAGAGAGAGAGAGATGGAGTGTGAGAACGTGGGGGCATTAGATACCATCCAGGAGACTAGAAAGGGATGATGAGCAGTGAGGCAGAAAATGAACAGGGAAAGACAGACAGACACAGAGGGAGCGAGTCACAGAAAATTAGGGAGACAGGTGGAGACAACAGTTGCTGAAGTAGATGCTACCATTGGGTTAAAATGCTGCTACCGCACTTTGGCATTCACCTCACGGTGTGCTTCAGACCAAACTGTCCTTTATTACTACTGCTCTTTCAGATTGAGTTTATTTTTCCATGGACTTCTTGGGGTTTCTCTTGTGTATAAGGAATTGACAAAGGTTTGAGAAATTTACTTAGGAAACACGGAGGTCCTCTGACCCCACCAGAGAAAATAAACAAATGTAAAGTGGTACTTACAGGGGGATAAAATAACTGTGACTTCATGATTTGGCAGAATGAATCAATAATATGAATTGTGAATATTCAGTGTGTTAATGGGATTTACCCACATATGTACATGTATTATAAGGTGAGAATACACTAAGGAGATAAATTCCATATAATTTACCCAGTGTATTTTGTGTCCTTGTTAATATTGATAATGATTTTGGTCCCATAACACTTTAAACAAATCCCCACTTTGAAACATAACAACTCTTCTCTCATGCACTTGATTGTAAACTTTTCGAGGGTGGCGGGTTATACCGTCCTTATCCTTGCATTGCCAAACCTAGCACAGTACCTGGCACATTATCGGTGATCAGTTGTTGAATTTAGCTGAATTCAGACTGCCACCAATTAGGAGTTATGCTAGACTGCATGCAACAAAGACCCAACCAAGCGCGGCTTAAACAATATATGTACCTCGTAATAAACAGTGGAGGTAGCAGCCCAGTGTTAGTGCAGCGTTTGCTGGGACTAGGCTGCTTCCGTATTTCTGCTTGCCAGACTAGCATGCAGCAGTCATTCTCACGATCCACACAGCGCGGCTATTCCGTCCACACTGCCGGTCGGAAGAGAAGTGCGGGGCAAACGGCAAAACCTAGTGGTTTTTCCGAATCCCCGACTCAGCTAGTTCCGCTCACCTCTCATTGGCCAGAAGTGGATCACGTGGTCTCCCCTACGGCGCAATGGCGTCTGGGAAGCTGAGTGTTTAACTGGGTGCACTGCGGCAGCCCATTATAAGGTTAAGGGTCTCTTACTAGGTAAGAACGAGATAGCCAAATAATGAATAGCAGTGTCAGTCACAGGATGTAAAAGCCAAAAACATAAACACATTTCAGACTCTGAAACTTCTCTCTTATTCGCCATATTTCTCCTGTCCTTTAGAGTCGCCGTGGTGACATTTCATTCTCTTGCGAATCCCAGCAGGCTCAATTTGACTACAGACCATCAGAGGCCGTGCATTATTTTACTGCTACGCTACCCCACACTTAACCCACACCCGCCTTGTCCCCCGCCCAGTGTTGTTCCTGGCATATTCTAAGACTCTAACTAAAGTAATACAAGTACCTGAGCCAGTACATTGCCTAAACTCCGCATGCATGCAGTCTTTGGGGTTGAGGATTGGAATATTCCCTACGGTCAGAATTGGATGCAAATTCCTTCTCACTCTGTTGCTCTTCTGCAATTCTAGCCCCCTCCCCCCAGTGCAGCTGTCCTCTGTGGATTGTATCATGGGATTGTCTCCATCAGAGGGTTTCTTACAAACATCTGGCGGCAGAGCCTGGCCTGCTCCAATCCTCTGAGTCCTCCCAGACCACAGGCGTTCTCCTGGATAGTCAAGTGATCTTTCCCCTGAGTCTGTGGAGGAAATTTGTACTGGTCTCCTGTGCTTCTCTCAGAACAGGAGAAGCTTGTTTATTCCACATAATTAATGGACAGAGAAACTGGGCCTAATTTATTTTACTCATAGGAATGCAAGTCTGTTCTTTCAAGAGAAGAATGTGTGTCTTTGCCTCACCCAAGCAGACTCACATTTCCCATAAAGGGTAGATACACTTGGGCCAAAGATGAAGGGAAGGAGCAAGTCTCAAAACATCTAAAAAAGAGATTGAACACAATTTTAAAGAAGTCGTGTTTCTGTTTTGGTCGTATCATCTTAAACACTTTGTGTGATCATTTAAAATTATTATTGAAGGTATCTAATGAGGATTTTTGTATTAGAGCTTTGTGCTACAAACTGGATTTCTGTGGCCTTTCAAAATTTTCTAACTCTTCAGGAAGTCAATGTCCTTTAATTTATCTTGATCCAAGAATATTGGAATTTACTGGTGCATCTGAGGCTAGACAGAGAATGGTACATTTCAAATGCCTGCCTGCTGTATACAGAGCAGAGTGCTAGGGACAGTGATAAATTACAAAGGCCATGGTTCTGATACCCTGTCAAACTGCATTTGCAAAACTCTTTGCAGATGGATTTTTATGAATTCTTTAGAGTAGATCAGCAAAACCTACATTCTTCCCAGTAGAGGCCATCAATTAATTAATTAATTAATACCACACCCTGTAACAGCCATGTGTCTGTGGTAAAAGCAGATAGTGGAATGGGAAAAGCATGGGTTTCAGACGCATGCCTGTGTCTGAATTCTAGCTCTGCTATTTGATACTAGGGATTAGATACTAGACCTCTCTTTGCCTCCGTTTCTTCATTTGTAATCCTGTCTCGAAGGATGTTACTGAATGTAAAACCTCTTGACTCATGGCATGGTGCTTGATAGATGGTAGTTATAATTAACATACAAAGTATTTTCCAGTGTTTAACTTCCTCCGAAACCTGGTAAACTCAAATTGAGCTGGGCATTGGTCTCAGCACTCCCTCCCTTGACATGAATACTCTTGTCAATGACTTAATGTGGGGCCTTTCCTGCTCTCTCTCTTCCCATTTACTCTACTTGGAATGTCGTCTTCTCTGGGAAATTTCCCCTGAGCCCCAAGATTGGGTTAGGTGCTTCAGTGCTCCCATTGCCCCCCTGGGTTCACCCCTATGGCAGCCCTTACCAGTGTTCTACTTGTCTGCCTGCTCTGGGGACTGTGTTTTGCTTGTTTTGAGAGTACACAGGTCATGGTAGCCACTCTTTTTTAAAAAGAATTAAACAACTTTATTGAGATATGATTTACTTACCATAAAATTCACTCATTCTAAGTGTACAGTTCAATGGTTTTTCAGTAAATTTACAGAGTTGTGCAACCATTGCCACAATCTAGTTTTAGAATAATTCCATCATCCCAAAGAGATCCCTCATGCCCATTTGCAGTCACCCCATTCCCACCCCCAGCCCCAGGCAACCATTGAGCTACTCTCTGTTTCTATAGATTTGTCTGGACATTTCACATAAATGGAATCATACAACATGTATTCTTTTGCATCTCAGTTCTTTCGCTTAGCATGGGTTTTTTTGAGGTTTATCCATGTTGTAATGTGTATCAGTAATTTGTTCCTTTTTTTGATGGATAGTAGTCCATTGTATGGGTATATGGCAACTGTGTTCTGTACACTAATGTGTACACTGTGGGTAGCTCTGTGCCTGCATACAATAGTAAGAGCTGAGAAAATGTTTGTTGCTTGAATTAGATACACACTGTAATAATATTGAAGTTGGTTTGACATATTAATATATGCACAGCATAGTCAAATATCTGTGTCATATTTTGGTAGTGTCCAGTCATTGCTTGAAGGGACTCCTCAGTAGCTTCTTACCTTGCCATTTCACCTGGTAGGGATTGAAAAACTTCTGAAGTGAGAAACAACTCTCTCTTCTGTGCTGTTTTGTCATTAGTTCCTTCTCATTCTCTATGTCAAATTTGAAGTGCTTATATTTGTCCCAACATGTTGTGGGTATCTCATAAATATTAAGTAATAGTTTATTCATTTATTCAATAATTATGTATTGAGCACCTAGTGTGTGCCTGTTACTATTTTAAGTGTTTGGAATACTTCAGGGAACAAAGACAAAAATCTCCATCTTTCTGATGATGAATGTATTCACATTTGAGAATCTCTAATATCAGCAGTGCTTAAGAATTTGGCCCACAATAGCCTTAACATGTCTTTCAAAAATCATTAAACACAAGGTCAAAAGACATGAATAAACTATTCACATGGGGGAAATATAGAAAGTTTCTCAACACGTAGAAAACAGGTCAGCCCAATGATAATGAAAGAAGTGAAAATGTAGACAACTTTATAGATGTTAGTGGAAAAATTATGCTATTTTTAAGTTATCAGAAAGAAATAAAAGTTAATATGCAATGTAGAAGGGGTTAAGGGAAAACAGAAATGCTCATAAGCTGCTGATGCTATTATTAATTGGTTGGGTCCTTTTGGAAATGCAAATTTATAACATGGAGAGATCATTTATAAACTGATCACATCACTGATTTAGAAATTCCTTTTTTTCATGAAGGTCCAAAAAAAATAACTTAAGGGAGAATTTATACTAGTGCTACTAATAAAAAGAAAAAGATTTAACATACCCTAAATGTCCTACCATTTGGGAGTAGAAAAGAAAACCATAGTATAATAGGATAGAATGTTTTTATCCACTAAAAAATGAGAAGGCTATGCACTTTGTGATACACAGAATGTATATACAAAATAGTGTTCGTTAAAACAAAAGAATAAAAATATTATGCATGAACTGACTATAGCTATATACTATATATATTATATATGTTAGAAAAGAGCATAAAGTGACACACATACTTGTATTTGAGAATTTTCTTGTGACATATGTAATGGATTTTTAAAACTCAGTAGCCACTCTCCCCCAATACACTGAAAAGTCTGATTTTCTTGCAAAATATAGTCTCCACTTCTACTCCACTTCCTCCTTTTCCAGTTCTTTACACTAGTAAATTAAAAGGACATTATTCTTCTCTTTAGGTGCCGCACCGAGGCCTACTCCATCGACACAGATTCCCATGAACTGCAGAGCAGCAGGGTTAGAAAGGACCTAGAGATCAACCAAGGCGTGCTTTCATTTTACAGAGGCAGGAACTGATGTCCATAGAGGGGGAGGATCTGGCCCAAGGTCTCTTTGCTAGTTAGTGAAAGGTACAGAATAAAATAAAAGTCTCAGTCTTCTCCACTACCTAACACAGTCACTGGTACATAGTAGGAATTCAGGAATATTTGTTGAATAAATGACTGACTTTCATAATAGAGGACAGATATGCCAGAGTTCCTTGGAATGCCCACATCCTGGGAGTCTTGCCTCTGGGTACCCAGTTGAGAGTCAACATTTGAGTATAAAAGATTTGGACTCACAGAGTAGAACCAAAACATAAAATAAAGCAAAAACCGAAACCAAAAACCAAAAAAACAAACAAAAAACAAGGAAAGGAAACCTAAAGCTATGGTCTGTCCTGGTAGAAGGCTGTTGTTTGACCTAAAATACTTAGAACAGTCCTAATTTTCATGGGTGTGCCTGCTGTTCTGCAGATCTAGGTCTTGGGCCAATTAAAAGCTATGGGTTTATTTTGGTTTATTTTAGGCAGCCTGCTCTGGCATCTTCCTGTCGTGGTTGAGGACATTGTGTGGATGGGCAAACACTTGAACTCCTATTTGGATTAGAGCATAGTGCACATTATTTTATTTCAAAAGGAAGCAGAGCTGGTATAGGAAGTCCATGGAGAGTCCTGGTGGGAAAAAGTGATATCTGTCTTGCCACAGAACTAGGGTAATATGAAGAAAACCAACATGGAAAAAGGTGTCTGGTTCCTTGTGTTGTTTTGGAGACAGTCCAGGCTAGGGGGATGGATCTACCTTCTCACTTGTGGAGTGACTATGGGCAAGTCACTCTGGTCTCAGATTCTTTAAGGGCAAATTACAATCCCGATTAAAAGATTCAGAGGAGGTAACAAATATGAAAGAATTTTGAAAAAGATAATGCATTACAAAAACTTGTGGTGGTGAATGGTTGGGATTGAAGTCAGCATAGGTAACTATTTTTTAGAAAGTAGTTGGTATGATGTCATCTCTTTGTAAATGATGGCAAATAGGAGAGAGTGAGCAGAGCCATGTTTTCAAGGAGGGAAGGAAATGACTGAATGATGGTTTTGACATCATGGAACAATGGTGAAAAGTCTAAGGTCATAGTTTCCTCTTGTCCACTCATCTACCTCCCAGCTGCTACTAAATACTAGACAGTATAGATGTTGGCCACAGTTTTTCCTCCCCCTTTTGAGAGTCCTTTCCCTATCAACCCATTGCTCATCGTGGGACCCTGGCAAATAGCTGTGGTTGAATAGAAAACACAACAGTCTCAGAATCAAGAGCTTGAGTGTGGGCTGAGTTCTGCCACACATGGGCTGTGTGGCCTGGAGACGTTTTTAAAGCCTTCCTCATCCCAGGTTTCCTCATCTGTGGCAAAGGAAGAGCAACCTGTTTAACCTACTATCCAGGTAGCCTCCAAATGAAAACCCTTTATGAACTGTAAAGTGTGTTGGAAATGCCTGTTGTTGTTATACCTTAGCTTCTTTTTTCCCCAGATTTCTTCATTTGTAAAACAGGGGTAGTGATACTTATCTCACCAGGCTATTTTGGTTCTATGTAAAGCCCTCTGCATATAACTGAGTCTCACATCATAGCTCACCCTAGACCCATAGGCTCCTATTACTCACCACGTAATGGAATATTTATTTCCAGCCTGACATTCTTTCTATTTTGTTGTTAGGTTTCACCCTCAGAGAGCTTGCATTTTGCTTGGTAAGCTAAGACACTTCCATGATTTCTCTGCCACCATAGGAAGCTGGGACCCACATTTGACAGGAGGCCCTTGGTCCTCTCCCTCCAAAAGGATTTAGGCTTTTACCATGCTCCAGACACCTCCACCGTGCTGATTAGAAGGAGACCCGTGAAAAGGTGAAAAAACAAAGTGAACTGTGACAGCCTGAAGAACATTAAAAAGGAACTTGCAGATGGTGCCACCAAACGCCCGAGGACACTGAGAGGAGGGCCTGTCCACTGAGCCGGCCGTCTCCTGTCTTCCCTCGAAACGGATAGCCCCTTCCATTCACGTCTACAGGCATCTATTCTCTGCCTCTTGAGTGGGTCTGAAGCTGGAAACATCTGCACTAGCTTCGTTTGGGTGTGATTTACAAGGACTCCCTGCAGCCCTCTCTCCCTTCTCCTCCACTTCACCTCTGGGCCTTAGGGGTTTGGTTTTTTTGTTTTTAAACAGGCTTGTGTTTCTTGAGACTGGGTCACCTTGATTTATTATGCCCTGGACTCATTAACAAAAGACTCTGGGACAGGTCATTTATTTTCTGAGTGGTGATTTCCTGTCCTGCCCCAGCCCTGCTCAGCAGGGGCTGAATGCAGCACAGACTTACATGAGCTGCACCGTCACCATGGGAGAACCGAGTCGAGCAAGGAAGGTTCAGTGGGCAGAAAACGTCTCTTAAGAGCTTTCCTCCTTACTCTAACAATTTCCTTCCGAGTCCCTTTTGATAGTTCTTTTTTTTCTCCTACCCCAGCAAATGGGACAGAGTTTAAGAAGGAAGCTGCAGGGCTGCCTTCTTAAAGGAACAAACTCTGTCCTTTCTTCTCCATTGCATATTTGAATTATCTGACATTTATGTGCAAAAAAAAAAAAAAGAAAATGATGGAAAAGCTACTAGTGGGCACCCAAGCTGAGCATGAATTAGATGAGTTAAACAATCGGTATTTTTTGTCAGGCCCTTGTTAAAATAAAACATTCATGTTTGGGCACTAAAACCTAAGGTGTTAATTTTTAGAGAGATCAGAAGGCAAATATAAAATTATTCAAGATTTTCAGATAGGATCTTGGGAGGAAGATTAAAGAAATTGACATTACTTAGCCTGAAGTTCAGAGGCTGAAGAATGATTTATTAACTGTTTCTGGTCTTTGGAAGGTAGTTGTGTATAGGAATGATGGTGACCAGCTGTTTTCTGACTGCACTACGGATAGAAGAAAAGGAAGTGGAATTAAATTGTAGTAAAATGACAGAGTGAGTAGTCATAAAAGTGAGTATCCATGGCTAAGTCTATTGAGAAGGATGTGATGTATCCATAAGGCTGTAAGGTTGTTAGCCCCATTTTATAGGTTAATGAATGAAGGTTCAGAGAGGTTAAGAAATTTACCCAATGTAACCCACCAAAGAAGTGACAGAACCAGTTCCAGCTGATGCTACAGTGTATGATAAGGCTGACTTACTGGGAAAAGAAATTAACAAAAAATACAGAAAAAAAATCATCTTACAAAGTGATTAATTAGTCTCGATTGGTTTATGTGCAGAGGACAGGAATTCAGTTCTGTGGACTTAAGGTCTTGGGATTCTGTGCTATACCCTCAAGCCCAGGACACAGGTGGAGTGGGCAGACCCAGCACCATAGTTCCCTGAAACAGTTTGAAGACTTTGGGCTTTGTCTGTGCTGGTCATCTCTGCTACTTGTCATGAACTGCACTCCCAGGTGAAGGCTGGTCTCAGGAAGGCCATGGAGTTCATGGGCGTGGACGGCTAAGGCTTAGGAAAGGCACCCCTACTGCTCAGTGCACATTCTCCTGAAGGCTCATCCCCCTATAGGAAGGCTAGTTAAGGAGTTTCCAGAGTTCCTTTTGTTAGGTAGTTAGGGAGGGATTCTGGGTCTCCTAGGGACAAAAGTGGGTGCCTTGCCTTGGTGCAATTGTCCCAGCTGGGAAGAAGGACAAGGGTGGGCCCCAGGCCCCCATCTTGGTCCTGCCCCACCTTAATCCTGTCCTGAGCTACTGCCATACCTGGGGGATGAAGGAACACCCTATGAATCTGCCAGTCAGAACTTAGTGCGCCAACTGCAAAAGAATGCAGAGGACTCTTTAGTCCATGGGCCAAACAGCATAGGTATGATAGAGTCTGGAAAGTGACCTAGAACAGCCAGCTTTCAGAGAGGCTCATGGGAGATCCGCATGCATAGTAAGACTCAGGTCATATAACTCCCAACTGTCCAATCAAAGTGGATCCATGGTGATGTCTGAGCTAGGGAGGTCCCAATCCAGACACTATAAAATAAGACTGAGACCATAACCAAGCCTTTTCTGCTCTCTCTTCTGCTACAACAAGGCGTCCGGTTGTCATCTGTGGTGTTATATATCTTGCTCTATAAACCTATATCTTGCTCTTGCTCCATAATCCTATCTTGCTCCCCCTCAATAAAATTTACCTCATGTTTGCCTTACTTTGGTGCATCTGGTCATTCTTTGGCCATGCGCACACCAAGAACCAAGAACACAGAACAAGATTGCTAAACCCGACAGTTCCACTGTGAGGATTGGCATTTACCCAGAGCCACCAAAGTGGCTGGACTTCTTCTGAGGGGCATGCAGAGGTGGGAGGAGCAAATGCCAGCTGGATTGTTACCCAGGCACACGGGTCAGTTTGGGAATAGCCATGACATGACAAAGAAGCAAGACTATAAGAAACCAGGCCTAATGTATTGATTGGGAAGGATGGCTACCATTTACTGCATACTTACCTGGCCTGGCACTGTTCCAAGGGTGGTGAACTATAATAGATCAGCTCATTCAGTCTTTGCAACAACCCTATAAGTCAGTACTATTATTATTCTCGTTTACAGATGTAAACATGGTTCTAATTTAGGGAGTTTACATTCACTCTTTCTCTGCCTCTTTATCTTTAAATAGGCTGGAGGATGGAAGAACAAGAAGCAAACATTTGTATACTCCCCAACTCAGGCCTTGGGTATTCAGAAGTTAGCTCTTCTCTAATTGCTCACTTAATTGCTTAGAAGGTATTGGAGGACTGTGGAAGAGGAGGGCAGGTGTTTCAACAGTAAATCCTACAGGGAGAGGCCAGAAAAGAGCTCCAGCATCTGCTACGTGCAGACCTTGAGCTAAATGTTTCCCATTAGTTGCCTCATTTTCATCCTCTTAATGGTCCTTTGAGGCAGGTGTTATCAGCACACTTTGACAAATGAGGAAGGTTATGCAACTTGCCTGAGGTCAGGTTGCCTGTGAACAAAGGGCCTGGGATCTGAAGCCCAGAATGTTGCCCTCCAAAGCTGGGTCCGAGCCACTGTACACCATCGAGTGCGGAGCACAAGACAACCTTGACAGAGGACTCAAC
Organism: Daubentonia madagascariensis; assembly: GCA_023783475.1. Taxonomy (NCBI): domain Eukaryota; kingdom Metazoa; phylum Chordata; class Mammalia; order Primates; family Daubentoniidae; genus Daubentonia; species Daubentonia madagascariensis. Next base: position 11,135,898 of record JAKFHU010001631.1, on the reverse strand, counting down.
AGGCTTAGCCAGGAGCACTGTCAAGAGCATGTAGTTGAGCTGACCCTGGCCGCATCCTCTAACTCCTGCTGAACTCAACCCTTCTGCTCTCCTGGGAGAGTTTCACCTTCGGTGTATGGAGCAGCAAACTGGCCAAACAAGAAGCCGTCATCTCTGCTAGAGACCTGGGGCATGACAGGATGGTTAATGTAAAGCTTGGCAAGCCTTCCCTTCTTAATTTTGGCATCCTCCCAGGAGGGAATCCAGAGGCAGGAACATGAGAAAGGGAAAGGAAAAATAATAAGAGATAAGTGAGAAGAGAGAATATTAATAGGGCTTGGAACATCTAATGGAAACCAGCTGCCTGATCGGGGGTGGGGGTCTCTGGTTTTGCCTGCAGGGGATTATTAGGTCTTCTCTTGTAGGTACCTGTGTGTGGAGGGATGTCCAGGCAGAGAGGGAGCTGATTTAGAGGGAGAGGGAGAGAGAGCTTGCAGAGACCCAGCCCAGAGGCTGGCGGGAGGGCTGTGCTTACGGTACACTGGGCATCAGAGAGCTGATATCCCCTCCTGGCCTCCCTCCACCCCCACCTCCTGCCTTCATTTTAAACTGGAGCTGATTCAAACCTGCTGCTCTTGGAAAGAGGCCATCAGTGCAGGCTCCAACAGAAAGATGATACGCGAGGGGATGTGAGTGTGAGAGAGTGGGGTAATCAGAAAGAATGAGAAAACTAGACAAGGGAATGGAAAAGGTGAATAAACAGGGGATGAGGAGGGCGGGAGAGAGATTGAAAGATTAGAATGTTGGCCCGAGTGGGGAGCTTGGAAAGAAGGGAGTGACTGGAAGTCAAGAGTTGGAGCAATTTCAGAGCTGATCCTTCTGGGCCCTGTTCTCTCTCCCACAGATTCAGACGGTTGCCATAAAGATGTGTCTGTTTGAGATTTTCCAGGTTCCTTTCCCGTAAATCTGCACTTCTTTCTTTCTCAAGTTCTTCTGAACCAAAAGCTTCATCCAAGAATTGTGTAAAAAACAAGTAATGGTAGGAGGAGGTATCATAAATGGGAAAAGTGTGACAATTTAGGGCTGGAATCTGAGGCACACATTTAGAAAGATGGCAGCTAAAAGCAGGGCACTTTCCAGAGGCCAATTTGTCTTGAGTGTTGGACTTTAGCTTTTATTTCTAGCCCTCACTTAGGTTCTTGGGTGACTTGGAGAGATTATGTCCATGAACCATGGAGTCAAGTCCTGTGGGTGTTTAATTGACATGAATTCAGTGATATGTTAGGCAAAAAAAAGAGAAGAGAGAGAGACATTTAAATAGTGAGAATGATTTGCCCGTCTTTCAACTCAATGAGCAGTAGTGTTAGGTGAGCTGAGTTGAAAGATGTGAATCTACTATTCCCTTGGTCCCTTTTGGTCTTGGTTCCCAGATATATCTCATAATATGAGTGAATTTGTGTTTAAAGAAAGAGTAAGAACTTGCTTTTTAAAAACATGATCCTTTAAATAAAAGTTCACTACTTTATCTCCTACCCAGCTGAAGGAAAATACCCAATAAACCATGTTGCTTTTGTTGCAAGATGGTGTAGAAGAAGAAAAATAATTTTTTCTTTAACTTTCATAGATTCTTAGTTGGAACAGACTCCTATAACAAAAGACAAATTAACAAGAGAAAAACAAACCAAAGTTTATGAACATACATATTTCAGGTATACATGGTAGACTCCCAGGGAATGAGTAGTTGCCAAGTGGTGGCTTTGAATCCCAGCTTATACAGCATCGATAGAGAATAGCAAATTTTTAGACAAGTGACCAGACAAGAGAAAAAGACTGTAAGTCTCCAGGGGTGGCAACTTGGAGGAAGGCAGATAACTGGCAGATAAAGGCAAGTTAGCAAAGCTTGTTAACATAGATTCCTCTGGCACCATCTCTAGGCTGATAAGGGTCCAAAAGTGTCTTCAGTGGTTAACCTTTGTTCTCCCTGATAGAAGTGGGGGAGAGGGGCATAGAACACCTATTGTTTTTGTAGATCTATGTCCTGCTTTTAGGCATGTAGAGGGAGGGCAGAGAGCTTTTCTTAATTACCTTCAGTTCAACAATTCTTCAAATTTGGGGGTGGCATATTTTGGTCTCACACAATGTTCTTTAAGGGCAATTTAGGGGATTTAGCACGAGAGCACCCTTCTTTTCCTTCCCCCTTCTTTCTCCCAGAGAGGGGGGTGAGGAGACCCAGGCTTGAACCTGAGGAGACCAGACTGGTCTAGACTGGGAAGACTGGGCTAAGCTGTGGTGAGCTATTTGCAGTTTATAAACAAGTCCTGACATCCCAATTTGGCTGTTGGCAAACAATGTCTTCAGCCCAGAGAAAGTTCTCAGAGATGCACCAAGGCCTCAGGCTAAACTGCAGAGTGGGCAAAACTCTCCACCATGGCTCCTCCCCTCTTTTGGTTCCCCAGCACCCCGGACACCTCCAGCCCTCACACTGCCAACTTTAGGCCTTCCTTCCCTGGCGCCTTACTGGGCCTGATATTCACAGTGAGCCCAGATGGTAAAGGTAGCCTGTCCTTCTCTTCAGGTACTGATGCCTGAAAACCAATAAGATGTGGGTAATCGATTGGCTTATCTTTCCAGTAGGTATTCTGGACTAAAAGTTCCATTAAAGTGATGTAATCTGATAAGGGAAATATTGGGGGCTAAGGGCTTTGTCTATCTCTATCAGCTGCCCTCCTCTCCCCCAAAACCAGACTGTGTGTAAAATACCCACATCACAGATTCTGTGACTTAGCACATGGTTTCCTTTCTCCCAGACCTCCTTTGCACCTCCCTCTTGCAGCCAGCTGAAGAGTCATCCTTGCGGGAAACACTGAGAATTGGCACAGAGACTATTGGAAACCACAGGTGATTCCAGAACAAGTTATCTCCTGAATATCTTTTTAGTGCAAGCTTCTTGGAGACTATCTGGAATCTTCAAAAGGGACCTTTGCTGTCTAATTTCATACCCAGTGCAGGATAACCTTCCACAATGTTCTCAAGACTGAAAGAAATACTCCTCTGAGGGGAAGTTTGGTTCTATCCAAGGCAGCCTGTTCCATTGTCTGTGCCTGCTGGGGAATCTCTTTTTATATGAAACAGAAGTTCAGTTTCAGCTTTACCTTTTGAGGGATGTGGAATACATCTCCTATTCCCCATGATGGCTCTTCAGATCATTAAAAGGCAGTTGTGGTTCCCACTGCCCTTCCCTCCCTCTTTACCCAGCCTCCCTGCACACACGCACATGCACTACCATAAGTGAGACGTTGACACTCCCTCGGTGCTTCCCATCTGACACTGCTTCAAGACCTTACTACCCTTGATTCCCTTCTCTGGACATTTGACTTTGTTAATATCATTTTAAAAGTTTGACACTCAGAATTGGCCATGTTCCATTTCCATAAATGTGCTAGAGTTGGGACTCTTACCTCCCTTGATTTAATTTGAGTTAACAAGTACTTATTGAGTATCTATTAATAATATGTGTCAGGCCCACAAATTAACAAGGAACCTGTCCTCAAGGAATTCTTTTTATCTACTGGGTAGCAGTAGCTCTACTGAGATGGTTAGCAATTAAAGATCTGGGTCTTTGTTACAAGAATGTTCATCACATGGAGTTTCTCCACCCTATTTTATACAAATAATAACTCACATTCACCTATGGTTTTTTTTTTTCCTTTTGTCATTAGGCAAATATTCTTTCCTTTTCAATGATATGCTCCTCTGAAGTCAGGTAAGAGCTGAGGAATGGTTCTACCTTTGTTCATTCACTTGATGGAAGGTATTAGTTAGGGTAGGCTGAACTGCTGCCACAAATACACCCAAATGTATAATAGCCCAGATACAATAGAAGTTTATTTCTCATATAATCTTTCAAGGCAGGTGCTCCTGGCAGGAGGGCAGCTCTCTTTCACAAGGTGGTTAAGGGACCCAGGCTTCTAAGACCCTGTGGCTCTTCCAACCCTTGGGGCCACATTATCCAACCCACAGAAAGAATGTGGAAAAACACAGAAGAATTTTGTGGGCCAGACCTGTTAAGGGTGTACAGCAGTTCCACTCACATCTTTGGAAAGAATTTAGTTACATGGCTCCACTTAACCACAGGGAAGACTGGGGAATGTAATCCAGCCAGATGCCCAGGAAGAAGAGGAGGAAGGATTTTAGTAGATAACTTGCAGACTACCACAATGACATAATTTTGTTTCTACTTTTTATCAGTATTATTCATAGCCCTAATTTAATTTCTATAAAATTTCTGTAATTTCTTGGCATTGTTGTTGAATGACCACAGTAGTAAAGGACAGTTGAGTGTGTGGTTAGGCTCAGGGTGAGGACTTAGAGGTGAGTGAGCAGCAGATCCAAGAGGCAGCGTCAGGGCAGCGGAAGGATTTGGAAGACTGGCAGGAAAGGATGGAGCAGGAGGCCAGAGGTGACAGGGAAGGTGCAGCCAGAGGCTCTGCATCAAGGTTAATCTGATGAATAGTGAAAGGCACAGACAGACGACTGAGACAGGAAGAAATAGGACTATTGTTCATTTGGCTTTGGGAAGAAATTTTATAACACCTCAGCATGGCCGAGGATATTATACACCTACCACTGCATTTGTTCCAGGAAGTTTCCAAATAGTGAAGATAATAGGTAGCTTTTCCAGCCATGTGTTTAAATTTAATCAATCAATTAAAAGCTACTTATTCAGCTTCCACTATGTACTTGGATCTATGTTTGGCACTCTGCTGAATACAAACCCTATTCTTAAAGAACTTACAACCCAAGTAGTCAAAAATGACAAGTCCGTGAATTAACTCGATAACACAGGAGAAAAATGAGTGCAAAATATTTGATGTCAACTCTCCAGGTTAAGGAAATTCAAAAGAAAAGTTCATTACTGAAGGTCAAGATAGTCAAGGAAGTCTCCAGAGAAGAGGTAGGAATGAAAAAACTTAGATAGAAAGGGGGACAAAGAAAGGTGTACCAGGCCAGGTGAAAAAGGCCAGAATGAACAGTGAGAGTACCCGGACCCATGGAGAGTAATGGGGTGAAGGGTTGTAGAGGTCGGCGTTGGGCCTGACCATGGATAATTTTGAAAACCAGGTAGAGGCACTTAGACTTGGTGTGGTAAGGAGCAGAGTAAAAAAGGTCCTCTCCTTTATTTTTACAGTGATGTTTTGCAAGTTAAAAAATCTACCTGAAAGCACTTAACCCTTAACCTGATAGATACTTAGTAACCATTTGCCCCAAAAGAGTAATACATTGCCAGTGGTGTGCAGAAAATACTTCATTCATTCATTCTTCAAGCATTTACTGGATGTCTTCTATATGCCACATCCTGTGCTAGACAAGAAGATGCAAAAATAACAAAGTCATGGTATTTACTTAGGATTAGGCCATCACAGGCTGGATCTTCCCATTTACTGGTAACCAAGAGGTGCACAGTTCCCTCACCTATGCTGTGTCTCCACCTTGCCCCCTGTCAGGGTAATGCTGTCTGTCCTACTTAGATCTGACCTCAGCCATCACCTCTTGTATTTATCTAGAGACCAGGGCTTCTGTCCATTCCCTCATACTCATTAGGGCAGATTAATCTCCTAGTGCTGGGTTGCTGGTCTCCTTGGAGCACCACCTTTTTAAAAACAAAAAATATAACATTTCACAGTCTCCTAGTACACCTGGGAGGAACATCTGAAATAAATCACATAAAAGTGTTTCAAAAACTGAGGAGGGCCATACAAACGCTGTAGATAATTACTATGCTTACCACCAAAGATGGTTGGTCCTCTGCTCCTTAGAGCATGGCTTCTCAGGGCTGGGTTCTCATGATGATGTGTGTGCAAAAGGCCCTGACTTTTGGATTCCTTTGCTTATTGACTGTGCACAAGAGGCCAACTTTGGCAGTCACAAGTGCCTATTTTCAGACACGTTTATCTGGATTAGCTGTTAGCTAGTTTGTTTATACAAACAAGCTCTCCAAATCTAGTCCCTGCTCAGCTTTTAGCCTGCTGTGTGGCCTTGGAAAACTGGCTTAACGTTCTCTGTGTCAGTTGGGTCTTAACTATGGCCTCAGAGTCATGCTGATTTGTCTAAGAGATGTTTGAAGAGGATGAACTGATTATTACCTCTAAACTGATTTTAAAATACTGACGTAAGGACTTCTGTTTTTCAGTCTGACATGTAAAGAACTTAGAAGTCACCACTCCATCCTAACACAAGTACAAAAACCAAGCACAGAGAGTAGAACAGTGGTTCCCAGGACCAGGGAGGGACAGGAAATGGGGAGAAGTAGGTCAAAGTGTACAAATTTGTAGTTACATAGGATTAATATCTAGAGATCTAATGTATAGCATGAGAAGTATAGTTAATAACATTGTATTGTATACTAAAAATTTGCTAAGAGAGTAGATTTTAGGTGCTCTTACCATACACATACATACACACACACACACACAAGTAACTATGGAAAGTGATGGATAGGTTAATTTGCTTGAATGTAGTAATCATTTCACTATGTATACGTATTTCACTATGTATCATGTTGTACACTTTAAATATATACAATGAAAAAAAGCCAAACAAACTAAAAAATCAGCAACTCTTCTTAGATCTGTCAGAGAAGTGAAGTCCCAGGACAATCACTGCCCTCAGAAGTGAAGACACATGTAAGTAGATACAGAGAATTACAACTTACCAGAGCAGAAACCCACCTCTGTGGGAACCAGTGTGGGGATAGGAAAATCTGAACTGCAATTGATGAATTGCTGGAGGCTCAGTGTGGACAAGTCTGAGAGTTAAAAACTCCAGGGGGATCCTAGTTATGGGGGAATTGGTGCTTATACTTTTGCCTTTTGTGAATTTTACCTCCAGGAGCGCCACTGGTTTCTCACAATGAGGATCAGAGGAAAATCCCCTTGTGCTTGGCGGGGTGGATACCTGTCATTATACACTTGTCCAAACCCATTAAATGTACAGCACCAAGAGTGAAGCCTAATATAAATTACGGATTTTGGGTGATAGTGGAGTGTCCATGTAGGTTCATCGATTGCAAAAAATTGTACCACTTTCTGGGAGATGTTGATAGTGGGGGAGGTTGTGCATATATAGTGGTAAGGTGTATAAGAGAACTCTTTGTACTTTCTGCTCAGTTTTCCTGTGAACCTAAAACTGCTCTAAGAAATAGTTTATTTTTAAAAATACTGACATAAGTGCTTATAGAGGATCCAGTAAACTTTTGCTTATTTTTCCTTTGAGTTATGTTTTATTCTTTCCAATTGTAAACTTTATAACCAGTGAAGTAATGCTTTTTTTTCCCCTTTGGAAGGCATGTCTTTGGTGAGATGTGTGCTTCATATATTTGCATAGAGGAATTCTCAGCTGCACTTCTCTGATTACCTTCCTCTCTTCTAACTGTGGCCATTCCTGCCAGAGTTTGGGAACTACCCAAATTCCAAATACTAAGTGTCAAACTAGGTACTGACCTGATTTTTCACTTGAAAGTATCAAACTCTATATCTGGTATTCTTCTCCATGGCAGCTGGGCTGTGGCGGGAAGAAGTGGAAGTGTGGAGGGAAGGGATGGGTACACTTGCAAGGACACGTCGCTTCACGGAGGCCAGCATCCGGGCACCTGTGCCGTGCAGCACCGGGCCCTCCTCCACTGCAGAGCCCACCCAGCCTGCTGCACCTGCCCTCTAGCTCTGTTTGATGAACTGCAGTGAGTATTGGTAAACAGAGTAAAACAACAACAAAAATCCATTGGTTGACAGTAGAGCATGAGCAGTCAAATGACACATTGGTGCTTGAGAAGAGAGTGGTCTGGACCTTGTCTCAGTTAGGGCCCTGGGGTGCCCTCATTTTCTTATTGGCCCTTTAGAGTTAGGCAAGAGAGTTACCTTTACTGGAGGAAGTAGAAGTTGCTCCATTTTTATAAATGGCCGGGCAAGCCCTAGGTGGGTATCTCTGGATCAGGTAATAGCGAGTCTAGGTTTACTTTTCTTTTGCTGGAGAATCTATTACCCATTTTAATTCTTTGATTCATGTAAGTCATGCAATCCTATAAGGAAAAGGATGTGTTATGCTCTGCTGGCTGGCTTTTAGCTAGCTTATTTGAGATTTTTAGAGGATGCCAATGTTGGGATAGGTGTAAGCAGCTCTGGTTTTTTTTAGGGTTGCGGGGATTTAAAGCATTTTAGGGGTAACTTATGGAACCTGTTAGCACTTGCAATATCTGGTGCATAATTCTTCAGCAATTTGCCATGAATTTATACCTATTAAGTCATAAGAAAGATTTAAAAAATTAATATCAAGGGCCCCCAATAATATGAAAATCAACTGAAATTTACAAAGAAGTTGTATTAGTGTGCTAAGGCTGTTGTAACAATGCACCACAAATTGAGTGGCTTAACAACAGAAATTTATTGTCTCACAGTTCTGGAGGCTAGAAGTCTGAGATCAAGGTGTCTGTTGGCAGGGCCATTCTCCCTATGAAGTTGCTAGAAAATGACCTGTTCCAGGCCTTCCTCCTAGCTTCGGGTATTTCCTTGGCTGGTGACAGCATCTCAAATTACACATGTAGCTTCTTTGGCTTGTGTCTAATTTCTCCTTTGACAATAAGGACACTCAATATGCTTTGAGTCCACTTCCATATGACCCATTTATAACATACATTTCATAACTATTTCCTAATAAGTCACATTCTGAAGTAGTATGTATTGTATGTATTAGGACTTCAACATATGAATATTTAGGTAATACAATTCAACAGGATTAACAGAAGTCAAAAATGAGAAAAAATTCAAATTAATGAGTCAAATGCAAAAACCCAACTATAGGTTAATAGAACCTCCAAAACAGGGAATTCGAACAGCCAAGAATCAAAATATGGGCAGAGTAATACCAGCAAATACAATGGGCCACAATATTAATATTAAAAAAAGTTTAAGGAAAGTCAAAGAATCATACTTTATAACATTTTAACAGTACAATTTTTTAAAAGTTAGAAGAAAAATAGCATAATCATAAAGCAAAAGCCATGGAAGATAAGGTGAAAAAGAGACAGGAAGACTTTAGTAGCAGGAAATTTTAATTCAGCTCCCTCAGTCCATGACAGATTAAGTGGAAATAAACAAACAAAAAGCATGATATGGAAAACCTAAATGACATAATTAATGAGGTAGATCTGATTGATATGTATCAAACTCTGTACTAGACACTATGACATCTCTTCATGCCCTGTGGGTCATTCAAAACAACCGACAACATTGTAAGCCTAAGAAAAACATCAAGAAATTCCAAAATATAGAAATAGTGCAGAAAACATTCCCTGTTCATGATGCAATCAAGAGACAACTTAATAACAAAACAAGATAACAAAACAAACAAAATATATTGTAACACCTAGAAAATAAAGAGAATACAAACCTCTTTTTAAAGCAACTCTTGGGTCATAGAGAAAATCAAAACCAAAATTACAGAATATTCAGAAAATAATAAAATACGTAAGATAAGAAAATAAAAAAGTATAAAGTGAGACAATAACTGCAAATACAGAAGAAATTAAGAGAAACCCGGAGATTGCCTTTCTCAAAAATTTGCAAATAAGTTTGAAATCCTAGGAAATACATTATTTTTTAAAAATAAAGTTACTTAAAATGTCTCCAGAAGACAATAAATAACCATACAAACAAATTATTATTTTAAAAAAGAAGAGTTTTAAAAGAAATAGTATGCTCCAAACAACCAAACAACAATGACAAAGCACCAGGACCAGCTGATTTTACAGGGAATTCTACTATTTCATTAAGGAACAGATCATTTCAATGCTCTTAAAATTCTTCCAGAGAATAGAAAAACAAGAAAATCTCTAAGATAACACTGATACCAAAACCCAACACAAACACACACACAGAAACATACCACAGGCCAATCTCATTTATTAATATCAACACACAAATCCTAAAGAAAATATTAGCAAACAGAATGTAGCATCAAAGTAAAAGAATAATCACTATCAGCAAGTGTGACATCCATTAGGAAAACATACATGATTTAATAGTAGGAAGATGTTAACCTAATTAACTCTATCAACAGATCTAAGGAGAAAAAGCATATAACTATTATAATAGATGCTAAAAAGCATTTGTTAATTTTCAACAAATAACACAAATTTTAAAAACTCAATGAAAATTGAAGTATCTTTTCTTTCTTAATATGATTATGTATTTACCAATTCAAAGCCAACATTATGTTTAAACACCAGAAACATTCCCTTTCAATTCTGAAATAAGAGAAAGATGTCCACAATTATCACTATTATTTTACATTGCTCTGGTTCTGACCAATACATTTCACAAAATAAAGAAATTAGATGTTGTATTTGTCTGCTCAGGCTGCCATAACAAAATACCATAGACTAGGTGGCTTAAACAATAGGAATTTATTTTCTCAAGCTCTAGAGTCTTAGATCAAGGTCTGGCAAAGTTGATTTCTGGTAAGTGCTCTCTTCTGGGCTTGCGGATAGCTGCCTTCTCACTGTGCCCTCACATGCAGAGAGAGAGAGAGACAGAGAGCACACTCTGGTGTCTCTTCTTATAAGGACACTAATCCTACTGGATCAGGGCCCCACCCTTATAACCTCATTTAACTTCAATTACTTCCTTAGAGACCTCATCTCCAAATATAGCTACAGTGGGGGTTACGGCTTCAATATATAAATTTTGGGAGACACAAACATTTTGTCTGTAACAGAGGTATACAAAATAGAAAGAAAAAAGATGAAATTATTGCTGAGTCATGATATAATTGTATACCTAGAAAACATAAGCAAATCTATTACAAAGAATTTGAGAATTTGGTAAGGTAGTGAGGTACAAACTGACCACAGAAATCAAAGCTTTCATGTACATGACAGCAACCACTTAGAAGAAATAGAAGAAAAGATCTCATTTGCCATAGCAGTAATAATAATAAAAACACCAGGGAATAAACATAAGAAGAAATGTGTGAGCTCTATATGAAGAAAATATCCAATTGCTATTGAGAATATGAAATGAAAGGCATTCATAAAGAGACTTACCATGGAAAAGAGATCCATTCTCCCTAATTTAATCAAGACATTTAATGCTATTCCAATAAAAATTCCTACATGATAATTTTTGGGACTAAGACTGATTCTAAAGTTTGTACGAAAAGAAAAGTAAGAATAGCTGGAATAATTCTGAAAAGTAGAGCAAGAAAGTGTAGGGAGACAGGTATTCTTTTATGTCTCTGGGGCTACAACTCCTAGGAGGACAGTTTTGCAATATTCATTAAACTTACAAATGTACATACCCTTTGATTCAGCTATTCTACTTCTAGGAGGTTATCCTTCAGACATATGCCCATGTGTGCAAATGACATATGAACAAGTTTATACGTGGCGGAATTGTTTGTAATAGCATACAACTGGAAACATCCTTACTGCCTATCTGTAGTGGTCTGATTAAATAAATTATGGACTACCTATACAATATAATACTTTGTGGCTATGAAAAAAGAAAGAGAAAGTTCTTCCTGGATTGATATGGAATGATTGCCAAGCTATATAACTAACTGAAAAAAAAGCAAGGTGCTTTTGTGTAAAGTACTCTATCATTTGTCATTTGTGTAAGAACAAAGAAAAATAAAGAATGTATATATACGCACACACACATATATACACACATGCACATATATTTTACTGCTTGTATATTCATAAAGACTATCTCTGAGAGTATTCATCAGAAAGTAGAAGCATTAGTTGCCACTGGCTGGAAGAAAGGATAGGAGAAAATTTTTGCCTTTTGAATTTTGAATCACATGAATGTGTGTACTTATTTAAAAACTAAATTAAATAATTGAAAGGTAATTTATTTCTGGTTTTTAGAAATATGAAATTGAACCAGCCTTTAAATTTAAGATCATGAAATACAGCAACAAATAGTTTTTATTTTTCTAAATTATGTATTCCAAATTCCCGTTCAGTTATGAGAGAGAGATTTTGGGAAATGAAGAGTGATGAAGCACGGGGCAGAGAGGGGCCATGGGAAATGAGGCCAGGAGTTAGACAGGAGCCCAGGAACCTATGTAGAAGGAGCAAGAACCAGAGAATCAGAGAAAGTTGGTGAAACAGGAGGGAGTATGTGCATTCTATAAATTCTAGGGTGAGGACAATCAGGTAAAATATTTTTGCAACACTGATACCTACTTGGGATATGAGCTTCAGAGCAAATTATCCTGTTACACAGGTCTTTGAAATTATTATGTGAAAATAAAAAGTTTATTTTTTCCATTGAAATCTAAGGGTTTTCTCATGTATGAAAGGAATCAACAAAAGTTTGGGAAAGTCACTCAAGAACTTAGTTTCCCTTTGACGTTCAAAAGTGGTTGAATTGCTTCATCTTTGTTCACATGAGAGTTTAAGGTCCACTCATTAAAAAATGCCAGGAGGTTATATTTAAAAACAGCCTTTATTTCACCTTTTTAAGCCCCCCTTGACCAGGAATAAATATAATTTATGGGACTATAAATAATTTTGTTATTGTTTCCAATTTTTCAACTAAAAACATCAACTCCTAGAAAACACCCTTAGAAAATTGAGCACAATAGCAGCTCAGTAAAGAACTTGTGTTTCTAGTTACAGTGTCTTGGCTTGAATAATTCTATCTTATAGAATGCTAGTGCAGGGCAGAGTGAAATGAAGTTGGGACCCAATCAAGTTTTGAAGGTTCACATCTTTTCTGGCTTATGAAATAATACAAGTTTAATGTTTGGGGAGACACATTACCTCTATTGCCACCTGCTGGTAAACGTAAGTCTCATTTAATTCAGTTAGTGGCTCTCCCACCCCTGATTAAAAAAAATTTGGAACATGGAGATTGATTTGCAGCAAAAGAACTTTTGCTGCTTTTGAAGAGGTCACTAGTTTACGGGCACAGTGGCTGATGCGACAGGATTGATCATGCTGAACTGTGTCCTGCAGCGTGTAGGACAGCAAAAGACACAGCCTGCACTGATGTGTGCACTTAAACAGGGTTTCCTCCGCCTTGCCAATTCTTTAAGTTTGTCCACTCTCATGTCCATCTAAATATGAGCTTTTTTTCCACCTAAAGAGACCAGTTTTTAAAACATTGAATGATTTTGAGTGTAAATTTTTAAAAATTTGAATCAAAGGCTTTCAGCCCTCCAAATGAACATAGACACTGCCCCCCCCCCCCATACTCACTCACATACACACACTCACACACACGCTTGCTTTGTTCTGGGGTTGAAGTCAACACTGAGAGAGACTTTTTCATTTTTTCTGCATGCAGCCTTTCTCTTGCTTCTCCCACTCATGTACTTTACTCTTCTGCTTTTAGAAAATCCATACTTCATACTCACTACTTATACACTTAGCTGCAACACAAACACTCATACACTCACAGTGTGGCCAATGCAAGCATCAGTTAATTTTCTGGCAGCCTTTACACATTTTCTTATGTTTGTAGTAGCATACAATCCTCCCTTTATCTGGAATCTTAAGGAAGAAAAAACATGACCATTTCCCTCCTCTGGTAACACCTCATGACACTAACAAGTCAAAATATTCCCCCAAAGTACTGTAAGATTCTGAAGCAGGTTTTGTTTATCCACTTACCTATTGAAGGGCATTTGGGTGGTTTCAAGTTTTTGGTGGTTATAACTAGAGCTGCTATAAACATGCATGTATAGGTTTTTGTATGAATATAATTTTTCATTTCTCTAGGGTAAATACCCAAAGGATGGGATTATTGGGTCATATGGTTTGTGTATGTTTAACTTTTTAAGGAACTGCCAAACCATTGTCCAGAGTGGCTTTACCATTTTGCATTAACACCTGCAATGCATGAGATTTCCAGTTGCTCTGCATCCTTGTTAGCACTTGGTATTGTCAGAATTTTTTATTTTAGCCATTATAATAAGTGTGTAGTGGTAACTCATCATGGCTTTAATTGGTATTTCCCTAATGACTAATGTTGCTGAACAACTTTTTATGTACTTGCCATCCAGCTACCCTCTTTGGTTAAGTGCCTGTTTAATTACTTTACCTTTATTTTTTTACACTGGGTTGTTTTCTGTTGTTTTTTTGAGAGTTCTAATATGTTCTGGATGTCTTTTGGTGATGTAGTTCTTGAATCATCAAAAAAAGTGTAAACATTTAGGGTCTTTTAGTATAAGGCTATTTAATTCTATCCATTTATTTGTGATTTATATATGCAATACACAGAAGTCTATTAAACAAACTTTTGCATTACCCAGAACTACAGGTATTTTAAATGACTGGGTGCTTTTTAAGGAGACCCAGAGGGAAAGCTAGTGAGCAGCCCATATCCAGCTCTAGAAAGAGCCATTTGCCTTGGTGAATTCTCCAGGGTTTAGTCTGAAACTTTGAAGGTTCAAAAGCATGACTTGGCCCAGGAGCTGATCCCCCTTGAGAACACTTATTCATGCTAGCAAAGCTCTCAAGAGACCAAAGTTCAAGGCCAGGGTGGGAGCTAACACACTAAGGGAACCTCTGGTAACTTCTCCTCCCATAGACCCGTATAAAATTCATAAGCTTCCTTGGTGAGCTTGGAGTTGGAGTAAGGCAGAATTAGCTATATCAATGATTATGATGAAATTTTCACTAGAGCACAGTGAGAAAAAAATAAGCATAAGTTATCTTTTCTTAATTGATTCAACTTAAAGGGCTATCTTTTATTCTGAGGTTATGACTTTTCTACAACTTTGACAAATTCTATATGAATTTATTTCCTTAGGATATATTGATGGCTTGCTGGCCTGGAAGCCATTCTGAAAGTGAAGAGTCATTTTTTGCTATAATTTCAGTCTTATCTCCTGGATTCCTGAGACTTTGGGAGCTACCTCCCCTTTCCCTCCCCATGTATATATGCATAGTTCAACTGAACTCGGCATTCAAGGCCCTATACGATCTGACTCCTAGCTTCCAGTTCAATTTCATTTCAATCCACCTTACCGTGTGAATCCTCTCCAGGTAAACCAGTCTGCTTGCAACTCCCAGTGTTGTCCGTTTTCTTGCCTCTGGATATTTGCTCTGTGGTTCCTAGCACTCCTCTCCTTCCACCTGTCTTCTTTGATGTCTTCTGAGCCAGAAGTGATCACATACTCCTCTGGATTCCTATAGCACCTGTCTTTGGTACTGTCCCTAAAGCATTTATCTCACAACATCTTTCACTGTGGGTGACTTGTGTGTGTTTTCATGGATGATCAGATGGTACCCACATTGGATGGTAAGCTTCTGAAGGGGGAGGAACAAAGGCCCATCTTTTAGAAATCTGAGCATGTATCACAGCAAACAGCACAATGCTTCTCATAGCAGGTGCTCTATAAAGCTTTGTCAAAGGAATGAATGAAGAAATAAATGTATGAAAAATGGTATATTTAAATTCTTGCAATAGAATTCCTATTTTTATCTGTGGTTACCTCTGTATTTTGGTACTTGAACGCCCTCTTATACGTACATCCTATATAAATATACAGATTGAGGACCCCCCTGGGCTATCTCCTCAGATGTGTGAGTCTGTGAGCGTGGCTTGCACATCAGCATGCCCAGGCAGAAGGAAAAACAAGCAGGCACTCCCAGCCGGGGAAGTCATTTGCAGCTCCTCCCATTATTACTGGCTGAATCTCCTTATTTAAAACAAACAGAGAGCTGGAAGCAGCAACAAGTGGCCGGCTATTAGCAAGTTCAGTTATCAAAACATAGACCTGGTCTTTAAGCATATAAAACAGCAAACCCTAAAAGTCCACTTCTGACCTTTAGCATCTGCGGCTGGAGCTTCCCCCAGCTCTCCCTTTAGGACCCTTTGGGGCCATGTGTTCTTATCACATGGAAGCTATTTTTAGATTTCACTAGGCTGAGAGCATTTTCATTAATCTCAAAGCTTTTCTCCTCTTTCCTTTTTTTCCTATCCCACAGGGCAAGGACTCCCCCCAAGGGCAATCCAGCTACCATTGTCCACCTAGCCTACGGCTGGTCAAAGAAGTTTCTGAAGGCTACAGAGAAGGCAGGCCTGAAATCTAGATCCCAGAGACAAGAGGCCTTACTGTACAGCCAGCCAAAAAGACCAAAAGAGGAAATTGGAATACGATCTAGGCCACATTAGGGAGATGTGGTTCATTTCCTGTTTCTGATGTCCACTGAATGGTCCCATAATCTAGGCTGCTCAAGTGCTGCCTGTCCAGGCACAAGCCAAAGGAGGGGAGTGTAGTTAAACATCCTTTAATCTGTGACGCTTGTGAATCATCACTGTGGTCATCAAAACGGAACGGACATCAATCCTCAATGTGCTGCAGATGGAAAAGGAGTGGAAAATGGAAAGGGATTTATGGCAACCACAGGCCACGGCCTGGCAGTGTTTTGTTTGGGTTTTTAAAATAAATTAGATCCATTGGCTTATTTGTTGTCTTTTACCTCTTGCTCTTAAAAAGTAGAGTACGTTAAAATACTGGTTGCATAAATATTCTGGCTATTTGATTATATAATACCTGCTTTACAGGATTGAATAAAACTGCATTACAAAATTATGTAGTATAATCTCAACTGTATAATGAAAAAAAAGATGGAAGAAAGATTTGAAGGAGCTGTACTAAAATTAACAGTGATGGACTCTGGATGGTAGAGTCATAGATAAGTTTTCCTGTTCCTTTGTACTTTCAAAATTTTCTATAATGAACATTTATTACTCTGATGATCTGGAAAAATGCTAATCAAAAAAAGTTTTTAATAAGATTATATTGTTCAGTGCAGAAAGATTTGTTTTCAACCTAATTTATCTTTCAGAGGCTTTGCCATTTTCCAAGGTCATTTATGTGACCTTGAGTAAGTTGCTTAGCCCTTTGAATTTAAGTTTCCTCTTCAGAAAGGGGGGATAATGAGTCCTTTCCTCCCTCAAAGAGCTGCGTGAAAATTAAATGAGAAAGCAAAAGCACATCACCTAGCCCTGAGCCTGATGGATCACAGGTACTCAATAGTAGGTCATCAAAAACTGTGAAGTAGCATCTCTTATTGCTTATAGGGGAAGCATCTGTAGGAGCCTGTTTGGGCCAGTCTTGAAAATGGAGTGACTGAATTTGCTTCCTGCCACTGTCATAGTCTGCCCACTGTACAATCTCTTGCTTTTCTTCCACTATGCCTGAAAACTTCTTGACCCAAATTTCAGAAGATGAATGAAGTCCTAAGGGCAATTATATGAGTGTAAATAATGGAATGGTGTGGTAAAACACAGAAACACGTGCTTTGGATTTGGGAAAACAAGAGTTTAAATTTTACTAATTACTAACCATGTGATCTTGGGCAAGTGACTTAAATTTTTAGAGTCTTGATTTCCTCATGTTTGAAAATTCTAACATCCATTGAGCCCTTATTACATGTGAAGCACTGGGCTAAGCATTTTATATACATTATCTCCTTTAATCAACGTGGCCTTCCCATGACACGTAATTATTGTCCCCATTTTAAAGAGGAAGAGGTCAAGTAAACTGCCTGATGTCACACAGCTGTATACTGGTAGAGTTTGGGTTTAAACTCAGTCTGACACCAAAGCTTATGTTCTTCACCACTCGGCCCATTAGAGGAATTTCATACATAGTCTCCCCAAAGGTGGAATGTTGGGAAATGTGTTCCAGCTGTAGCACACCATTGATGTCTCATGTGAACATTACTTGGGGTCATCTCTCTCCTGAACCCCTTTCCTTAACACTTACTAGAGCACTTCAAGGAAAGGCAACAATTTTTTAAAATCCTTTAGTTTGTTACACAATGTCTTTTAGACACTGTGCTGATATTTGCTTATTATTCCAATCCTGACACTACCAAGGATAGTTACCACTGACCGAGTGCTTGTTAGTTACCAGGAACTGGGCTAAAGGGTTTGCATGCTTTATCTCAGTGTATCCCAACAATAAACTTATGAATTAAGCTTTATTAGTCTCATTTTGCAGATGAGGAAACTAAGACACAGGCAAGTTAAAAACTTGCCAAAGTTCACATAGGCGGTAAATAGTGCAACCAGAATGCAAACCCAAATCCGTCTGGTTTTGAAGTCTCTGCACTTAATCTTCTCATTACACTAGCCCACCCTCCTCACCTTCATTTTTTGTGTTTAACTATGTGGCTGGAGAATGGCATGAAAGGTCACCCTGGGATCAGATTATTCTGGAGAGCTGTCTGGTAATTGTGCTTTTCCTACCTTCCTTTGAGGCTGGGGAGGCAGGATTCACTGTGGTAAGGCTGAGATCACCCAGTGGCCTAGCATCTTAGGACTTAGGTTGGCATCTGTCCAATCTACTACACACCATTACAATGGACGCTAGTGTTGTTTGCCAAACATTAATAGTCTGTTTTCCTCACTTCTGGGCGTACGGTAGATTGAACTTCTTGGATTCCTGTGGTTGAATGGAGTCTTATAACTAGTTATGGCTTTTGAATTTTGTGTGGAAGTGACATGTGACACTTCCAGGCTGGAATCTGAAGCCTATTTGAGACTTTCTAGAGCTTTCTTTTCTCTTAGGTACAATAATCAGCAACACTCAGGATAGTGCCTGCTCCATCAGCCTGGGTCTTCAAGTGACTACAACAAGCAAAGATCTCTGCTGACTTGTGATAAATAGGTGGCTTCAGTGAAAAATAAACCTTGGTTTTAAGCCACTAAGATTTTGGAGTTGTTACTTACGTGTACATATGGAAATAACATTCATGAGAAATCAAGCAGGCAGGCAGGGAGGGGCTGGGTAAATTCATACCTAATGGGTACAATGAACACTATCTGGGGGATGGGCACACTTGTAACTTTGACTCAAATGGTACAAAAGCAATTTATGTAACCAAAACGTTTGTACCCCCATAATATTCTGAAATTAAAAAAAAAAAAGATTTTGGAGTTCTTTGTTACTATAGCATAACCTAGTTTATCCTGACAGATACACCCATGTAGCGCATTATGATCATACAAAGCAGTGCCTGGAGGTCAGTGTGCTAGTTGCCAACATACTCTGTCTATGACCATCACCAGTGTGCGGAAGGGGAGAAAGAAAGGGGGGAAGGGAGAGGGAGAGAGACAGAGACAGAAACTGACTTTCAGCTCTGGCAGAACCTTTGGAAGCTGTGTCTGTTACTGTGAAGAAACATCAAGGAACCACAAGGGCTGAGAATGTGTCTTGCTCAGTTTTTCCAGCGCTCAGTAATGCGACTAACAGTTACCAAATATTGTTGAGTTCACAATATGTTGGATCACCAGTCCATGAACAATAAAATCTTTAGGAATACATGTTCTTAGAACATTTCACTTGGTTTTGGAATTTAATTTAGCCAAAATAGGAACAACTTTCCTAGTTAGCTTTTTAAACCTCACTAGTTTAATTCCTTTGCTTTTTTTCACTGACTAGTCCAAGGTTCCTAGACCTGGAGTCCCAGGATACTGGGATACATGCATTCTTTGAAAAATTAACACAATCCTTATACTTTAAAATGGAGTGGTGAAGCACGTTCATATTCACATAAGATCTTTCACTCTTTAACTTTAAAAAAATAAATAAATACGTTAGTCCAAACCTGAACTTAATCTGAAGACCCATGTTCCTTTCATGGAGGGCAGAGTGCTGCTCACGTGTGGGGTGGGTGGAAGGGACTCATCCGCAGAGCAGCAGCTACAGTCTTCAGACAGCACAAGCCGCCAGACTCCACAGACCAGGAGGAAAGAGTGGGAGAGGAAGGAAAAGGAGGAAGAAGGGACCAGTGTTCCCAATGCACAGAAACAGCCCTGTGCTTGCAGGAGGGACTGCAAGGTTGAATGCCTTTTCACTTAATTCCAAATATCCCTTCTCTTTCTTGCCAGTCATTATCCTACAACTTATTCCAGCAACCACTTGCCAGCAAGCCCATGTTCCCACCTTCACGAGACCATGAGTTCCTGGAGTGCAAACATGGTGTCTTATTCATCTTTTGTTCATCCTACCCCATACTCTGTGCCTGGCACGGTAAAAGCTACCAGTAGACATTTGCTGAGCAAGTGATACTTTAGGAGCTGGAACCAGCCTGACCTGGTGAGAGGGCTCAAAGCTTCTCAATGGAGAGCCACTTCTGAAGCTTAGCTTACCCCTTTCATACTAAAGGAATGTGCTGACCAGGCCAAAGTGGGTGACCAGTACTCACATGGGGGGGTGTGTGTGGGTGTGTGGGTGTGTGTGTGTGAGATAGCTGGAGGCACAGAGGACAATTCTTCCCTTATCTCCCTGGGCTTGGAGTCTCTGTCAGCACCCGGGGCACCAGGGATGCTGCTCTAATGTTATAAGTTGAGTCAAGATTTGGAGCCTGAAAGGACAGTGATGAGTCTCTGAGGCCAAGGCCATCAGTGGACCTTCTCAGCGTCCTTCTGTGTCATAGGGTGAACTGCCCATTTTCAGGTGCAACAGAAGACACTCTTAAAGACAGTGGCCATTCCTTTGCCTCCTGGCCACACTATACTTTTCTCCAGTGCCCTCAAACTTTTTTGACTATGAGAAAAGTCCCGTGGCTCATTTATCCAACTTCTACCATATAAAGAACAACCCCCCCAAGACTTGTTTCAATCCTTTCAAGGCTCACAAGGGGGACCCTGATAGCCCACTGTGAGCCTTAGACCACGCTGTGAGGATCGTTGTCCCAGCCACAGGCCAACTTCTCCTGCAGTTTTACAGCAGGAGGACACTGTCTTTCTTGGTGGTCTGTTCAACTCTGCAAGTATGTACACAGTACCCACTGTGTGCTGGTTGCACAAAGCACCTCCAATCCCTTTGGATGTCACCAAAGCAGGAAATGCCTGCAGAGATGTGGAGAGGTCAACTCTGGGGGGCCAAGGTCTGCAGAGGCCATGGTTTCGCCAGGAAAGAGGCTAGAGTGGGACCTGTGATGATGGAGAGGCCAGGAGGTTTATGGATAATTTACATTCACACCACAGAGATTGGGAGAAGAACTGTTAGAAAGTGATAGGGCCCACCAGAAGGTCTTTCCCCACAAAAAGCTTTAGAATGGCTTTATAGTTGCAGCAACTTCCTTTGCTCTGCTCACAGCCTATCCAAGAGCTCGGGCTCCCTCTGTGATGGTGAATAGTAAGGGTCTGCAGGGGCCAAATTTGACTCATGGCAGACCCTCCATGGGGAGTTTGTAAGGAGTGCTGTGTGAAGGCTCTTCTGTCCCCAAAGCTCTCTGTTGTAGGAAAGATGCTTGAAGTTACCCAGCATCAGGAACTCACGCCTGGACTGGAAAGTATTGAGAAGAGAGGAGAAGTGGGTTTTGTCCCAAATCAAGAGGATTAGCATAGAGAGGATTCTCAGGGGCATCACCAAAGGGTAGGGGTAAGGTCAGGAGCAACCAGATGGGGGGACAAGGTCCAGCTGATTCGTGGGTGAGAACAAATTACAAGTGGGGAGAGGAACACAGAAAAGGAAAATAGCTGAACTCAAGCAAAAGAAACACCTTCTCCACGGTTTTGCCTATAATTAGTTGTGGCCACAGGTATCATACTTTAAAAGAAGAAACTGTATCAGTCATCTACTGGTTATGGCAACTCAACAGTAACTTTTAAGTCTACATCTCTTGCCCATTTGGGGAGGAGAAATAACTGAACACAATAAACTGTATTCTTTGTTTGTAAGACTCTTCATTTTTATACTAGACTTGTCAGCCAAAAATACTTACTCTAAGGCTATTTAGTAAATGACTTAGTTGAAGACTTCACAAAAGACAGCCAGCAGCTCCAGCTCCTTTGTTAAAATGATGCCCATTAGCTGAAATGCTTTTAATACATACTCATGGACACGAACTTACTCAGACTTGCCTTCAGAAAGATGCAATTTATAATTGTACAGGGCAGCAGCAGGTCACAGGATGAAAAACATGGGAGTACAAAACAAAACAAAAACAAGTAATTATTTAATTTTGTGAGTCATCCTAATAATAATAAAATCTCCCAGATGCTTTCAGCATCTGACAAAGACACAGAATGTAGCATTTGGTTAGCATAGAGAGGAGTCGCATCGTGCCCCTCTTTCCAGTAAAGCTCCTGGTTGTTGTGGGGCATCCGAATCGCCAGTCCTCCTTCTGGCACTTCCCTGTGGAAGAGTGATGACAATCTGCTCATTCCCACCACCATTCAGGGACAATGATCATGCCATCAATAAAGTTGACCCAGATGATTGCAGTGGCATATTGTAGGCATAATAAGCAGCAATAAGAAACACAACCTCAGTTTTCCCACTTATAAAATGGGGCTGTGCATAATCTCAACCTACTTCACTAGAGGGATGTTGGCATATACTACATATATATAAAAAAAAATCTGTGTAGCTAGACATTCTGTGGAAAGGCATGGTACAAAGTATTGCAACTGCTATACTATGTGAAGAAACAAGTAACTCCAGGACCCTAAAAAGTTTTATGCAGAAGCCCATGCAGGAGTTTCATTTTGAATCGCATCAAAGCACTTCTTGGTTATTAAGTGTAAAAAGGATCTTAAATGAAAAAAAAATTAAACTACTGTATAAGCATTTGCAAAGCCTGGCTTAAAAGGTGATGTTAAAAGGGGGCTCTTGTTCAATCATATCAGCTACAGCCCAATTCCTCAGGTGCTTTGTCTTTG
Source organism: Daubentonia madagascariensis (assembly GCA_023783475.1). Classification (NCBI taxonomy): domain Eukaryota; kingdom Metazoa; phylum Chordata; class Mammalia; order Primates; family Daubentoniidae; genus Daubentonia; species Daubentonia madagascariensis. The sequence goes on along the minus strand of JAKFHU010001631.1, from coordinate 11,113,225 downwards.
CATCTTTGTCCTCCCCTTTCTTTTGGAAACCTGTAACCCTCTCAGTCTGTGTGTGTGTGTGTGCATGTGTGTGTGTGTGTGTGTGTGTACATGTGTGCCCCCAGGCCCACCCGCCTCGTCTGCTGGGGACCCGGTGGGTTCAGGTCTTAGGAAGAATACAGACACTGTGCCTGCATTGCCAAGTGAGGCTTTGATTTCCTTTGTTCCTGCTGCTGGAGCCTCCTTGGCTGATTAAGTCCGAGGCTTCTCCCAGGTTTTGTTGGCCGGTGAATGGAGCCTCTTCAGTGCTCACTGGAGTGCAGTATCATTGATACTTCCTCTGCATGCCCCTCCCTCTCCCACCCAGCTGACTGATGGATTAATCCTGCTGTGTACTTGTAAGCCTCACAGACAGAAATGCAAGCTGGGGTAGGAAAAGAGGGCTAGGTTTGGATGGGCTCATGGAGACCTTCCTCCTAGAGTCTATACTCCACATTTTGCCTAATTGGGCTTAACTGAGGCCCAGGGCAGAGCAGTTAAGGGCCTGACCCAAGTCTTTCAGCAGGTTAGAGTGAGCCTTGACTTCCCTGGGCTTCCTCCTCTGTTCTTCCCACCACAGGCCCTTCTCAGAGGGAAGCCAGCAAAAGGTCTGCTGCTCTTGCTACCATAGAACAGTAACACTGGATCTAGACACAGAACAATAGCACCGTGTCTAGACACATCTTTCACATTCTTACAGCAAAGTGAAGGACCTGGTGATTAAAATCATGGATCTCTCTTGCAAGAAATGAATGGGGTCTGGAGTACTTCCTAATTAGAGTCAGAAGCCTGCCTTGTTTGCTAATGCTGGCTTTGCCTGTCATTTTTATTCATATTTTCTTACCATACCCCCCAGTCTCACACACATGCCCCAAATGCTTGAGTCTGTGGATTATCTGTCCCAGCCCAAGAAGAGACTCTGGCTTCTGACAATCTTCCTCTTTAGAGACAACCTTTTATAGCATTTATCACTTCCCGACATCATATATATTTATTCATTTGACTATTTCCTCTCATTAAAATATAAGCCTCATTAGGGCAGGGACGTTCTGTTCGCCAAAGTATACCTCTCCAGTGCCTATAACTGGAGTCTACATCAAAGTAAGCACTCAGAAATATGTGGGGCTGGGCGCGGTGGCTCCCACCTGTAATCCTAGCACTCTAGGAAGCTGAGGCAGGAGGATTGCTTGAGGCCAGGAGGTCGAGAGCAGCCTGAAAGAGAGCAAGACCCCGTCTCTACAAAAAATAGAAGAATTAGCTGGGCGTGGTGGCGCGCCTGTAGTCCCAGCTACTCAGGAGGCTGAGGCAGGAGGATGGCTTGAGCCCAGGAGTTTGAAGTTGCAGTGAGCTATGATGACGCCACTGCACTCTAGCCCGGGTGACAGAGTGAGACTCGGTCTCCAAAAAAAAAAAAAATGTGGAATGAATGCATGAATAAATGAAAACTACCTTCCCAGTGAGCACTGAAGAGGAATGGAGTGTACACCTGGCTAGACAGGGAAGTAAAGGACTTACACCTTCTTGGCTCTTAGCCCTCCCAGGTTCCCTTCCCTTCCCCTCTCCCATCTAGAACTCCAATCACTGCCTTCCTTTCCTTCTCAAAACAATCTGGTCCCTCATCTTCACAACAGACCATAACTAGCTGACAGCCATTTTAAAGTAACACCTTCCAGAGGGCATTTTAGAAAAACTCTAACCCTTAAGCCATAGAATGAGTCCCTAATGGTAGAATTATAGGTATTGGCCATCAGATGGGAGATGGGGGAGGAGATAATGGATCTTCATGGAGCCCATTATAATCCAGCATGTTCATCTCCTTGGAACGCTACTGGCCATGGAAACGGGATTCCTGAGGACCTTTGTCTTCCAACATGGAATGGCGACCAGAGAGTGCCCAATCCCATCAGCAAATAGACAGTATTGGAAAGGATATGAGAAAAAAATATGTCACTCTTATGTTGACATTCTCAGTGTAAATTAGCAAAGCTTTTAAAAGGCAATTTGGCAATACATAGTGAGAACTAAAATAGCCATTTGTTCCAGACATCTTACTCCTGTGAATTTATTTGAAGAAAATAATCAAGAATAAGAGTAAAGCTCTTTGCACAAAAAGTATGTTGTCATATTATTTCTAGTAGTGAAAATTTGGGAAAAAAACCTCAATGATAAATAACAATGAGAAAAAACCCACAATGTAAATTACACGACAATGGCAGATCTGAGTTACATTTCATCTGAGCTACTTACTAGCTGTGAGAAGTTGGGCAAATTACTTAACACCTCCAAGCTTCAGTCTCCTTTTCAGTAAAATTCTATTTTCTGTAATAAGAGCAACTACTTTAGGAAGGTGTGAGGATTAAACGAGATCATTGCAGATGAAGTATTAGCACCATACCAGGCACACAGGTACCACGTACTATTATTTCGGAAGGTGGTATTACATCTTCATGGAACGAATTAGAGGCCAGAACATCCAGATCTCCCAACATGCTAGTTAAGTGACGAGTACAGGAACCGTAGTGAGGCCAGGGCTGTGTTAGAAGTATTCACCTTCCGATCAGTATGGCTTTGGGATGCGATTCCAAACAGGCGGGACTTGAAAGTCCCTTTTCCCAGAGGTTGCCTCACATTTTTACCTCCAATTAATAACAAAAAAAACCCTTGGCTTTGAAGAACAGGGTGGATAATCCCTTTCTTTCAACTGTTTTGCCTGGGTACCTCCTGGGGCAGGAGCAGAACTGTGGGCCGGATGGGAAAGGAAAGAGCAGAAGAGGTCCAGTGAATAAGGTGGCTTCTTCTCCGGCTTTTCAGCTGTTTCGGAACTTGTTTCTAACCATGGAGCCCTTCACAAAGCTTTTACGCACACCCTTTACCACTCCTCTTAACTACAGTTCAATTCTCTGGGCCATAGAAGATCAAATCTGATGCTATTGCCCAGTTGTGCAGGTCTGGAACCCCTCAAAGAGCAGTGGATGCCTAATTGGGGAATCTCTGAGAGCCATCATTGAGAAGTACTCTGGTCGTGGGCCTTGAAAAATATAATAATAAGTTTAGGGGCTCAATTTGCACAGCTTTATCTTTTTTCCCACTCCCTCTTTCCCCTTTATTTGCCTACTGCAGATTAGACTCCAAATCTGGGATTTTTCTTTTTTTAATTGTTCGTGGGATAGTAATTTGATCTTCCTGGCTCCTTGTCTATTTGTTTTATTGTTGAGGAAGTGTGTGTGTGTGTGTGTGTGTGTGTATTGGTCAATATGTTTGCAGTGAAGTTCCTAGGGCAGCCGCCTGGTGCTTGTGAATTTACGCCCTTGGACAAGTAGAGGTATACAATTCTTGGGTATAGCTTGTGTGTCTTGAGCTTTAAGTATCTGTTCACATTTGTATATTTGATTATTTGGGCATATTTGTATCAACTTTTGTGTTAGCCAAAAAGAACAGCCTGCCAAGAGAAGCATATGTTTTCTACTTAAGGGTTTCTAGAATGATATAATTCCCCAAATGAATGAAAGGGAGTCCTGCTACGCAAGGATTGCAGTTACACACCATACACTTTCTGGATTATTTAAGAAAACAGGCAGGGTTGCATTATGATTTTCATGGGCTCTAGGTACTTTATCTTCATGCACCCTTTCATCCATAAAAAGTATTAAAAATTACCCTTTACAAGTCCATTGGTATACATTATATTCATCTTTTCTTTTGATTTTATGATAAATTAAAACATGTTTGTGTGCCCTTAAGAGGATTATGGGTTCCTGGCCCTGTGACTGTGGTGCCTGGTGCATGTTGGCCTGGAGCTGGGACATGGCTTGGGGGGAGCTGTGGTGAAGGGGCCCAAGACCCTTCCCGCAAAGGCTCCACTGCAGTAGCCTTCCATTGCCAACACCTGAGAGATTAGGGATTTCCCATATAAAACCTGTGACTGACATTTCTTGTTCACCAGCAGGAAGTAAGGATATTCTGGTTAGGAGCATGGTTCTCACAGCCAATCAGTTTTAGAGGTGAATTCCAGCTCTGCCACTTACTTGCTATGTGGCCTTGGGCAATCACTTAACCACTCTGAGCCTCAGTTTCCTCATCTATAGCATGGGGAAAATAATACATACTGCATAGTGTTGTGAGAATTTAGGGAGGTGATGGATATAAAATGCCTTAGGCCAGTGCCTGGCACTTTGAGTAAGCATGCACTACATAAGTTGTTATAATGTGTTTCTCATTTGTTTTGGGGCTTTGGTGCAACATGAATTTAATCACCTGGTTCAAAAAGTGCAATTAAATCTTAGGGTAGAGGTATATCCGGGGAATAAAAACCAGGTGGTCCCATCAGAAAAATTCGCTTGATGCTGTGAGACACATTGGCTGGTTCTTTACAAGCCCACATGCTGGTTCTCAACCTTTTCTAGCTGAACTTTCTGCTCACCCATTAGCTCCAATGTGCCAAGTTCTCGCTATTGCTCAAGACACCTAGATCAGAGGCTCCCAACTTCCCTGGAACCCACCTAGCCTCCTGTCAACTTTTCATCCTTCCGACTCTTCTTTCCTGCACTCCTTCTCACTCTCAGGTTGGGGTTTTCCATTACAGTTCATCCCTCTCCCCAAGTCTAAGTTTCTTTTTCTCTCAACATTGCATTTTTCTAGTTCATCTTTGTATCCCTCCACATATCCTAAAAATAATAGATATCTTTTTTCCTTTTTACTTACCTTATGCCAGGTGCTGCATATGCAATGTCTCATTTAATCTTCTAAGTAACACTGTAAGGTTGTTACAATAACCTTCACTTTTACAGATAAGAAAACTAAACCTCCGAGCAGGTAAGCAACCTCCCCCAAATCAGAGTGATAAGATTTGAATCTGTATCTTTCTTGTGCCAAAGACTTAGTATGTTTTCCATTAACTAGGTCCATAATCTCTTATCTGCAATTTCCAAATCTAATAAAGGGCTCTAAAAATCACAAAATGTTTTCCCAAAAAACTCTTTTGGTAAAAAAAAAACCTGGCCTGAACTGATGAGAGGTGGGTTATAACGTTCATTTACGTCAGTGTGATCAATAAGTTAGCTTCCTGGCGCACTGTCTTTTTTGCTATAATGTGCTATTAAAGTTTAAAAAAGAAGCAATGAACTCCAGATCAGAGGACCCCTCCTACCAGATGAACCATGCAGGGCCCCTGTGTCCTAGCAGTGACCCGGCAGAGTTAGTGAAAACAAGCATGTTGGCACTCTGAACCCCTGCACTGCAGCTCAGCCAAAGCAATGTTCCATGTGGGCTGATACTGGATTTCCCATCCAGGTCCCAGCAGGGCTGATGCGAACTCTCTAAGTGGCTCTTCCCAGTAAGCGAACTTGGGCCATGGCAGAGTGAAATAAATCTCCCAACTTGACTATTGAGGGGAGAAGATTGAATCCTGCTGCTGACAAAGGGGCCTATTGGGACATTTCATGCAGAAGGCAAGAGTAAAATAGCCAGCCGAGTGTCCTTTGTTTAGGATACCAAAATGTTTGAATTACATGAGACAGCACATACATGAGCATCTAGTTGTAGACACTCATCAGTCACAATTCCTACCCTGCCCTTTAAAACAGTGGGATAGACAGAGACATACTGGGCGTTCAGAATAGAACCCTGTGGGCTCAGAGGAGAGAGAAAGAGAGAGAGAGAGAGATGAGAGACACCATCTCTGTGGACTAGCACCTAGGCCCTGAGACATCTCTTCCCGGAATTTCCCTCCATGGCAAGTGGTGTGCTTCATCTCTTTCTTCCTGATAAGAGGGATTTGAAACTCAGCTTCTCTAGGTCTCTGAGACTTGGAAGGCTAACAAGAAGGTGACATGAAAATGGGCTGATAGGGTTGAATGTGGAGATTTCTGGTGGAAACCAACGGCCCAACTGTCATGTGAGGCTCAAGAGGGCTCATCTTCCTTACAGAACTGTCAGAAGTGAATCCCCGTGAGGATGATACATGCAAACAGGCACTAATGGTCCTTTCAGACTGCTGGTTGTGAGCCTGGAGAGTCTGTAGAACCTCATCCAATGGAGAGAAAAGCGAGCTTTAGCTGTAAATCTCTCAAAGCAATCTCTACCTTTGTATCTCAGCTCTCCATCCTGTTTCAGAAAGTGACTGAGGATCGATCTTTGGCTTCTCCTCGCTTGGGTGATGTCATTTCAATTTAGGCTTTGCCTTAGTGAAATGATGTGATCCATCCCTCACCAGAAGAGGAGAAGTAATGCTTTCTGGACTAGAACAAAGCCTAATGTAGGATGCCTTTGGGCTTTGCAAAAGTACACTAAGTACCTTGTCCTTTATTTCTGGACATTGACTCAGTTGAGGGTGGGGGAGATTGGAAGAGGAGGCACATGTGAAAGGAAATAGCATTGAATGTGGATGCTTGGTTACTCATTAGGTTCTCTTGTCTTATCTGAAAAGATATAAAAAAAGGCCTTCCTTTCCGACATCTTGGAGCCCACAGAGGCACTTGGATGGCACCAGAAGCAACTGCCATTGATGAACTAAAGAGTATATAGAGCTGGAGAATTATAGATTTGGAAAGAGCCCTGGATATCATCAGATGCTACCCTTCTAATTAAGGGATAAGAACACATGCCCAGAGAGGCCAAGGAACATTCTTAATTGACTGAAGAAATGCAGAAACCACACAGTTCATCTCTACGGCCATAGAGACCTCTTGGTATAGACCAGGCTCTGATACCACTGGCTATATCTACTTCTTCTTGATAAAAGGGAAGAGAATACACTCACACAAAGTTCTCTTTTCTCATATGTAAAACAAGGAAGCTGGATAATGCCAAGTGTTGGCAGGGATGTGGGCACATAGGACCCTCATGTGCTGCTGGTGGGAACATAGATGGTATAGCCATTCTGGAGAGCAATCTGGCTCTACCTAGTCAAATTAATATTTACAAACCTTTTGACCCACCAATTTTACCCCTAGATATACTATCCCTGTGAAATGCTTACAATGTTCCATAGGGGATAGTACAAAGATGCTTATTCCAGCACTGTTTGTGGTAGCAAGGAGTTGATGCCAACCTGACAGGCTTGGGGAGTGGATAAAGTACAGTGGAGGCTCGCCCCGGAGGGCTACCAGCAATTAGAAGCAACAGATTAGATGAGTATAGTTCAGCATGCATGGCCTTAAACTGGTACTCCAGGGGGAAGAAAAGTAAGAAATAAGGATAAGATATATACCATATCTCACTGAATCTAAATACCATCTATTGTACTATGCACTATCATTTTGTGTACCAATAAGAAAGAAAAAACTCTGCCAATTAAACTATGACATACCATCTATTGTAAGATGAATCCTGACTTCAGAGATTAAAATGTGAAAGACTATTGTCTTCGAATCTGTCTAGGTAAATAAAAATACATGGGCACCGACCAATATCTTTTGCAAGAATACACGTTTCAAATACACATTAAACACACTGCCTATGTGGTGGGGGGGAGTGAAACGGGAATGGCATTCAGCGGTCCCCAACCTTTTTGGCACCAGGGACTGGTTTTCATGGAAGACAATTTTTCCACGGACCAGGGGAGGGGAGGTAGGATGGTTTCAGGATGATTCAAGTGCATTACATTTATTGTGTACTTTATTTCTATTATTTATAATATATAATGAAATAATCATACAACTCACCATAACAATACCAAAAATAATTACAACTCACCATAATGCAGAATCTAATGCCACCGCTGATCTGACAGGAGGCAGAGCTCAGGTGATGAGGCAATGATGGGGAGTGGCTGTAAATACAGATGAAGCTTCCCTCGTTTGCGCTTGCACCTGCTCACCTCCTTCTGTGTGGCCCGTTGCTAACAGACCACTGACTGGTACCGGTCTCTCGGCCCAGGGGTTGGGAACTGAAGGAATATAGGGATAAAGGAGAATAGCCATACAAATTAAGGAGCTTTGCATGAACCAAAGATGACAAAGGGTTAACCATGAGCAACTGTGGATGAAAAAGTGAGAAGGCATATAATAACACCTGCTCCCCAGGTGTGTGGTGAGAATTAGCTAAGATAACCCAGGCACAATCCACAGCATGAAGAAGGGTTTGCAAGTTGTTTCTGTTCTTTCTTCATCTTTGTGTTTGAAGATGCTGCCCAGGATAAGAGTTAATGGGAAAGCCTCATTGTTCCAAGCCTGGTTTACTTCCATAAAATACAAGTAAACTTGAGTTTGCTTCACGTTTGGGTGCTAGTACACTGTCGATAAATGTGGAGAACTGCAAGCAGTCTTTTGGTTTTCTGACACCACAAATCCATTTGATTATTTGTTTACAGAAAGTTTTAAACAGCAAAATGAGAGAGAGGATGATGGCAATGATAATGATGATAAAAACCAGTGTTTTGGAAATTCTAAATTTCTAGAAGTTCTTTGCATAGTTTTACGATTTCTCTGGAGGAGCAATAGAAAATCAACCCAATAAGCAAATAATATACAAGCAAAGACTCTGCTGGGGGCCACCAGGAAATAGGGTAACTTCCTGGGAAGAAGCTCACACATCTCTGAATGAATAACATGTTCAACCTGAAAACATGAAGCATTTTCTTGAAGGAGCATCAGAGAAAGACAGCTGCCTTGCCTACGGTGCCCTGGGAAGGAAGCATGAGGGTGAATGGGGTGCAATGAAAAGTATTCAAATTATGGCTCTCAAAAATCTCTTCTCTTTAGATTCTGAAGACAAGTATAAAATCCTCTCAGGGAATCAATTAGACCACTAAGGAACACTCTAAAGAACTCTTGCCCTCCCTAAATGAGTAAAGGCTCATAGACATGAGGGAAAACACTGATCCTGGTTTTTGAAAGTCAGACAATGGTGAAGTAAACATTTGAATAAAAGTGGACAAGGTGTGCTGCACTGCAAGCTTCATGGCCCCAGAGACAGCTCTGTGACAATGCTGGCCACTGTGGGAAGGGCTGCTGACCTTGGTGTCATTTTTTTTCTAGCAAAGAGCACTCTTCTGGATTTTCTGCACTAATGGAGGTTTAATAATAATGGGTTGTCACCCACATATCTAGAAACCCAGTATGTACCATTAAGGGGTATAAGAGAGAGGGGATACATGTTGGGTGTAGGCCTTTGCCCCTTTACGAGGCAACAGGGATTGGGGAAAGAAGCTCTAGACTTTCCAATTTCTGGGTATCTTCTTTCTTTCCCTTCCCTTGCCTTTCTCTTAAAGTCTAGCTGGATGGCTTTTTCCCACTGTCTAAGGTCTCTCTGAGCTCATGAGTTTTATGATTTAATATTTGGGGCACAGTGGAAAAAAATCTTTCTGTCCATCTTCTATCTTCACAAAGTATCATTGGAAATGACCAAGGAAAAGCTAGTTTTTTAAAAAAAATTTCTAGACCAAAGACATTTGCGGGAAATTAAACAACTAGGATTTAAATCCAAATAATGACTATTTTTTCAATTCTGAAGGTTTTGTATTGTTTTCCCCTAACTCTGAGGGCAGTAACAGCTGGTCCTGAGTGGGCAGTCCCGCCAGTGGGCAACTCTGCTTTTCGGGGAGAATCAGCAGGGTCCGCTGACAGGAAGGGGTGCATCCAGGTAACTCATCACTTACTCATTTGCCCTTAGTTTTCCACACTCAGAGAATCTTAAAGCTGGGAAGGGCCTCACAGATTACGTGGTCAGTGATTTCCAACCTGGGGTCCTTGAACACACATAGGGGATTTTCTCCAACAACTTTAAATGCATAAAAGGAATCATATATTTACCTTTTAACAAACTCCCCAATTGATGGTGCTGCCAAGTAATTGATGCCACTGCTAGCTCATGGGAGTTTGAGGCCCTGGTTGGCTGATGATGACATCATTGCAAAAATATAGGAATGGAGGCCTTAGTGGTGACAAAGCTGGGAACCTAAGATCTAGATTAAAGCTCACTTTGTAGGTTTGGTAACCAAGAGTTTCAGTGGATTGTGACAAGTTATATGGAATGTTTGGCTGGGCTTTTCAGAAGCTCCTAGAGCAATAAACTAACTTTCTGCCTTTCAGCTCAAATAAGTTCCTGAATTAATGAAGATTTAAAATTTTTTTTAGGTTCAAGATTAAGTTTGAATAGGTAGCATTTCACTTTTTCACATTTTTATTCTGCTCAGAATAGGATGCTGGAGAAGGGATATGAAACATAAGATAGCCTGCTTTTCCCAATTTTTCTTGGATACTCAGTATTTGGCCCAAACCTTAGAATGGGATACATACATGTATCCTCTTCATTTTATAGGAATAGAGCAGACACCGTTCAAACCTAAGATCCTGTTTGTCTAAACAATCTGTTACTGATGTATTAAATGGTGCTAAAGATTCAGGAGTTTCCTTTGCCAGTGTTAAACAAGCACCTGAAGTAAGCTCCCCACAAAATCCTTTGAGAATTGTGCCGTGTTAACCACACAATCTCACAAAACTGAAGTGTTCATAGAAAACGATAATTTTCAATATTAGGATGTTGTCCATGTGTTTATAGATACGCATGGGGAAGCAGGTTCTGACTGAACAGGGAAGTTAAAAAAACAGGAGAACTTATTGCTAGATTTTGTTCTTTCTCTTCACCCCATCTGGAAAGCCATTTCTGTTCATTTAAATGCCCTTGACTGTCAGGGAAGAGGTGTTCCATAAAGGCATTGCAAGGTTAATAGACATTACAATCAGGTAATAGATTTCCTAGAATTCCGCAGGTGGCTGGGGCCATGTGAAAGAGGTTCACTATGAGAGGGAATCTTTATCATGGGCACTGTTCAAGCTTGGCAGATTACACAGCTCCTAGAGAAATGCTCAGGAAGGAACTGAGCCCCTCTTAGTTAGCCACCTCATTCCTATGAGATCTAACCCTTCTTGGTCTCACTAAGATTTCCAGAACACTTGAAAACCCAAGAAAAGCTTGAGAAAACTTTTAAAGGTAATTACTCTGCTCTGAGAAGCAGCAAAGGGCTGAGAGAAGAACTGGCGGCGTTAAGAGTACAATTGGAAGAGAGGTGCTAATCATGACTTGCTCACAGCTCTAGCTTGTGCTTTTTGATTTATTTTATTGAGATATAATTCACCATTTTAAAGTGTACAATTCAGTGGGTTTTAATGCATTTACAAAGTTATACAACCATCACCACTAGGTAATTCCAGAACATTTCATCCCCCAGAAAGAAACCCTGTCCCCATTAGTGGTCTTGTTGGCTTGTATATAGGCCTCCCTCAAGTATACCACACTATTCATCCATTTGTTCATTTGACAAACATTTATTGTGCACTTACCAAGCTCCAGGCAGGGGATAATTTACACCCCCCCACCCCCCATGTAGCAGAGGCATGCACAGCACGAAGGGTGGGGGATTACCTTAAGGAGCAGAATCTTTTTCAGGGTTACAGCAAAGCCTGCAGGTGTGAGCTGTAGGAGGTAGGGCTGGGTCATTTATCAATGGCTCAGTGAGTGCTATGAGGGAGGAAGGGAGATTGGCGGATGTACACAGTGAGGCTGTATGTTCTTCGGAAAGGTTTGCTCTGCTGCTTAGACTCCTTTCAGAAAGTTCAGGGCTTTCGGGAGTTGTTACCTCCCCAGAGGAGGTGTTTGCCAGCAATCCAAGCCTTGTGCGTTTCTAGACTCCTAGGCCCGCCCTCCTCTGCTCTTCCTGCCCAGCCCCCGCCAGCTGCAGAACTTCTTTCCCTCTGACAATTTCCATTTTCATTTCTTTCACTTAGTTCTCTTTTGTTCTTTCCCATCGTTTCCCCCCATGAATCTGTTTTGCTTTTATCACCTCTTCTTTCTTCTTTCTTCTTTCCTTTTTCTTCCTTTCTACCACTCTTACTCACACTGAAGACGCCTAGCAGGCTTGGGTGAGAGAGTTGCCTTGGAAGGGACTGGTGAGAGGAAAGAGAGAAAGTTTGTCTCCTCTCCATACGCACTCACGTTTAGGGAAAATGAACTCCCCTCAGCAGCCTCTCCTTTGCTACCTGTCATTATTTATAACTACATTAAAATAAAATGATATCTATTAAACTTTTACTGTGAACCAGACACTGCGCTAAGCTCTTTTCTGGCTTTATCTTATTGCATTCTCACAACAATCCAGTAAGGCAGGGGCTATTATGATCTCTAGTTTACAGATGGGAAAACTGAGCCTTGGAGTGATTAAATCACTTGTTCCATATCATAAGCTAGAAAACGGTTGGAAAATCACCCAAAGCCAGCTCTGTTTGGCTGCGGAGCTTGAGCTGTGACTTTATAATGCCTCACTTACTTTCTGAGCTTCTATCTTTCCTCCAGCTCACCTCCCACGGAAGCCAGCTCCCTGGCTCTCCCTGAAGGAAACTCTGCCGTGGAGCTGGCTTCTTGCCAGCTTTCGCAGGCTGGGGAATCTCTGGCATGGGCTCAGCTCTGAGTTCTATGGAGCATTGTAACTGCTGGTGCTAGGGCAATAAAATCTTAACGGTCTCTAGAAAAGGCGGCTGTAAATTCTTCTGAAGTTCCACTTTTGGGTGTAAGGGTTCACGCCTCTCTTCCCCCTCCTCCTCCTCCTCCTTCCCTGCCACCTCCATTAATGGCCCGGGTTTCATGAAAGGGGCCCTGCATGACAACGAGGTGAAGAAATCTCAGCAGCCTCCAGCTGCAGCCAGGGTTGTGTTTTGTCTAAGAAATGTTCTTCAAAAAAACAAAAACCAAAAACTTTTGGAATCAACTTTGTTCAGGATCATAGACACAAAGCTTATGCTTTGGCGGGGGCGGCGGGGGGACGAAGAGGCAGAGGAAAACGACCAAGGAGGACAACAGAAGGGAACCAAAGAATAACCCTGAACATGTAAGGATGTCCAGAAGAAAACTTTATGAAAACGACACCCAAGGGGTTTTGGGATGCTTTCCTCTCTAAATTATTTTCATATTGTTACCTGGGTCTCCGAGCCAGCTGTGGTCTCGCCTGAAAAATTCATTTGGCTGTCTGGAACAAATATCATCAGCAGAGGTCTGAGAGGGAATGAAAGCTCATTTCTCCCTTCAAGGAGTAAGAGAACAGGTCTCAGGACACCCGGGGTTGGTGGGATGCCTAGAGAGTAACAGGGAGGCCCCTTTTAGAGTCTCCTTTCTGCCCCAGCAATACTTGACTCACTCACATTTAGACAAAGTGTGAAAGTGGAGCAGGAACCTGGGAAAGTGACCACTGGGACAGACATGGAGGGAACCATGTGACCCAAGTCCTAGCCATCACACGGCCCAGTGTTGCTTTGACTTCTCGCCCCAGGGAAAGTCCAAAGCCGGAGCCTGAGAGTCTGAGGCTCAGATAGAGAACGTAGGTGCATGTCGAGCACTGGTGAGACCCAGTGGGCCCGGAGCTTTGATAAACACAACAGAAGGGCTTCATGTGTCCTGTGTGGTAAAACACAAGATGTATGTGTCTAAATCCCGCTTCCCTCTTAGTTTCTAAACCGCTGTGCATTTCACAGGAAATTAAATGTGTTTGTCAGATTCCTTTACCATTACCTCATTGAAAGGTTAGGTTGGAGTTGGCTTATGCACCAGAAACTGCTAGGATTTGTTTCTTTAATTAACTTCTAATGCCTGCCTGAAAGAAATTGAAGTACGGGCAGGGCCAGTAGCCACTAGGCCTATCCTTCACCAGCCAGCTGGACAAGGACACACTTGCTGCAGAAAGGTGTGTGTGGTGTGCATGCCTGTATGTGGGTGCATGCAAAGGAGAGAGAGTGGACAGCTTGCACTCCAACTATCTGCTGAACCCCAAATCTCAAATTTGAGTCAAATGTTTAAAGACACATTGGGAGTTACCTTATTCTCTTTCTTTCCTAAGATGTCATTTTGAAGTAGGGAAATGTGTGAATTGTTTGATTTTCTTCTGTCTTTCTAAAAGGCCTCCTTGAGGGCGGGATTGTGTCTTATGCATTTCTGTCCCCTCAGAGCCTAGCAGAGTGCCTGGCACCCAGTAGGTGCTCAATCATTGTTTGTTAAAGGTGACAGGTACAGGACACACTGTCCCATAACATGGAATCTTGGAAATTGAGAAAACCACAGAAGCAAGAAGGTCATTCTCTGACCTTCTCCTGCCTTTCCACATAAAAGAATTCTCTGGCCCATCTCCCCTGAAAGTAGGTCATGAGACCCTCATGTGACAGATGTCCTGCCCTATACCTGGCAGAAAGGAATGAAGACACAGAGACACCAAGAAGAATCTGGACAAACAGGCCTTGCTAAATTCCCCCAGTTTGTTACCATTAGATTATACCCCCCTTTGTCCAATCGTACTTCGGCATAACTGTCTACTCTTTATCAAACCTAAGCATAAAAATACAGTTTTCTCTGATTCTTTGGGTCTTTATGTAAAATTTTAGTTACATAAATTTGTTAGGCTTTTCTCTTGTTAATCTGTTTTTTGTTATAGAGCTGTCAGCCATGAACCTTGCAATGGGCAAGGAAAAGATATTACTTTTCCTCCCCTGCAAAGGGGAGTAAAACCTTTAACCCAGCATTTTAGCCACCCCCTTCAGCTCCTACCTGTGCCTCCTTTAGTCCATAGTAGATCTGAATATATTGTTTGTCTCAGAACCCCAAAACTTCTCTTTCTTTCCTCTTTTTTTCTTTTTTGATACCTTTAAAAAAAGATGACTCCCCAATTCTTTTGTCCCTACCCCTCCAGACTGTCTTCCTCCCACCTCCACCTTCTGGCTCTGCAGGAATCCTTATTGTGGGAGAAGGGAAGAGCTAACCAGATACTGTGTTGGCATCTCAAAGCAATACAGCTGAGATGGCTCTTCTATTAAAATAACCTTTCCCTGACAGGGCGTCCCTCTTTGTGAAAAGTCTAGGGAAGGAGGCTCAGACTTTTCTGCTCTTATCAGGTGACACAGTTGGGCAGTGCAGTCTGCTGAAGTCCCCGGGCCTTGGAATCTCGGGTGGGGCTAGAGGTAGCGGGGAGAGAAGGTTTCCTGAGGTCTGGAGGTCTTCAAGATGCTGTCTGTGGCAGCACTTTGCAAACAGTGCTTTTGTACACGGCGTTATGGTTACTGGTGAGATTTCCATCCTTTGGTTGGACACACCAGGTTGTGGTCCCTCCAAATTTCCTTTCTTACAATCCCAAACTCACAGTAGTCTGATACATCTTTGTCTTAGTTTCCTACATAGAGAGCTAAGTCCAACCTCTTTCTTTACCACAAACTGCTTGACTCTAAGGAGATTCACATTGCTTTCCAAGGCTCCGACTCTTAGCCTGGCCCAGCAGTTCTCTCACTTTAGTGTGGTTCAGAATCCCCTGGAGGGCCTGTAAAAACACAAGTTGCTGGGTCCACTCCCAGAGTTTTTGTCCAGCAGGTCGGGCCCCAAGATTTTGCATTTCTAACCAGTTCCCAGGTGATACTACTGGGGGACCATATCAGACCCAAAGGCCCACTGATCACCACTCACCCATGGTCTCGATCAATCAAAGGAAGGGCCACCATTCATTTGGCTTGCTTTCTGCTTAGCTTTTTAGATGCTTTGTCTCATTTAATACTTACAACAACCCTATCAGGTATCTACTGCTACTATTACCATTTTAAAGAGGAGGAAACTGAAGCACAGAGAGACTATATATATCTCGTCCAGTATATGTGATGGAGCTGGGCAGTGTGGACTCTGAAACTTGTGTATTTGAATCACCCTGACATACTGGCTTAATGGTCTAAGAATATTTCTTTTTTTTTTTTCCCAT
The DNA here is from genome assembly GCA_023783475.1 of Daubentonia madagascariensis. Taxonomy (NCBI): domain Eukaryota; kingdom Metazoa; phylum Chordata; class Mammalia; order Primates; family Daubentoniidae; genus Daubentonia; species Daubentonia madagascariensis. The sequence continues at coordinate 11,097,492 of JAKFHU010001631.1, read as the reverse complement.
GGACTTCTCAGATTATCTACTTTAGGAACTCTGGGCTTTGTGAACAAGATGCCCTTTCATTTTGGACTGCCCCCTCCCCAAATTTCTCTTTGCTGCTGGCTAAGTACAGCGAGAGAAAAGGCACATTTAATCTCCGTTAAGACCTTCAGACTTTTTTGGAGAGGAAGTCTAGTCTGACTTGGGAAAGAAGCCTGAAGTACTCAAAATTTTAAAGAAAAGCAGTTTTATTGCTTTCAGTTACATATGGTAGTACAAATGAATGACTAATGGAGCATTTCCAAGAATTCCTCTTAGCCTTTTAAAATAAATAAATATGGCTCATTTGCATACAAGCAACTGTATTAAAAATCAGGGGCTGATTATTTACGTGCTGGTTAAATTAAAAATGCAGAAGAACTTTATAGCTGATTTTTTAGGGGCTCAGTATGGATTGAGAACCCATATCTTGGAACGTGCAGCCTTTGGGATCATCCCATCAAAATAGATTGCTTTTGTTTTGCTTCGAGATTCAGGTTTTGGTCTCTCAGGAGAGCTCTCTGGCAGAAACCACAAACATGCAACTGCTATGTCAAGTCAAAATGTGATGCATACCAGGCAGGCTAGGATTTGATTTTAAATAAAGACAGTACAGACATCTTGGTGCTTTGCCTCAGCAGGGGTTCCCACACTTACTGGGAGTTTATGTAAATTATAGATTTTTCCAGAGATTTTACTACAGTGTGTCTGGAGGGGGCTAGGGAATCTGCAACATACATATTCTCTAATTTTATTTTGTTCTTTTTTTTTTTCTTACCAATGTGTTTCATTTTGTTTTGCTTTGTTTTTCTAATGTAATTCTAATGTGGACACTTTGAGAAACACTGCCAGGTTGTGGGGAAGGAATGGGGACAGGGAAGGGGAGGGTGGGTTTTAGAGTTGCCCACCTTGGTCCTCAGACACTTCAGTGGTTCCAGCCCTTGCTGCACATTGGACTCATTTGTAGCTCTATTAAAAAGCACCAATTCCCTAGGCTCTACTCAATACCAATTAAAGCAGAATTTTAGGAGAGGATCTGAACATCAGCATTAAAAAACAAACAGAAAAACAAAACAAACAAACTCCTCAGGCGATTCCTGTGGGAGGACTGTGTCAAAACCCGGCTAAGATAGTCTGATTTGGAGCAACACAATTAGGAGTATATTTAGCTGAGGGTAAAAAGCGGAAAAGCAGAGGTCAGGATGGGTGGATGGGTGTGTCTTTTCCAAATTGGAATGAACCATGGATGGAAGACCCTAACTTAGGAAACAGGTGCTGCCCAGCTAGGACAGCCTCAGGCAGCCTTTTCTATCCCTTGGTTCATTCTCTCCCCATCCTGCGGTGCAGGGCCACAGCCCAGGGCCATCGCTTTGGCCATTGGCCTAAGGTGCCTTGGGCAGGCGCCTAGAACTCACTTTCACTGGGCAGCTAGCCCTCTGTCCTGGGCTGCTCTCTCCGGCTGCTAAAATCTGGCAGCCGCACAAACCCCTGCATCCCAGTGGTTTCTGAATGATATCCCTTCAGCTTTAGCCCAGGGGCTCTGGCTTTTCTGTTTGTTTTCTTTTTTCTTTCTTATTTAAGAAGCTCAAGAGAACTTAAAAGCAGACCCTTGAAAGTTAAGCATTTCTAATCACATAAAGGTGTCTCTGCAGGGCCTGGGCTGAAGTGGGCTTGTTTGGGGGCTTTCATCTTTCTGTGTATCCCCTTCCGCCTTCAAGCAGTCTTTCTGGGCTCTTATCCATCCAGCTTCTCGTTGGATGCCCACCCCCATCAACTCCATGTTTGGGGCCCAGAGGGTAAAGGAGAAGAGGGGGTGGCCAGAGGGCCAGAGGGGGAAGGGAGGAAGCAGTCGGCCCCCATGCTGGGCCCAGGGAGACTTTGTGAGAAAGCCCCTCTCCATCTGCAGCCCAGCCCGGTGGGAGTCAATTAATTCTGAATAACCTAAACCGACAGAGGTATTTGCATTCACAACCTGACTGATGACCGTATAAAATTGATTTATGAATTAAAGTGCTTCCCCTCCCTTTATCCCGATTCAGTCTGTAATTGATTATACGTGCTGCAGCGAAATTAAATAAAAGAAAATTAAAAAGAAAAGAAAAAGGAAAGTGAAAAAAAGAGGCCCTTGCTCGGCCATCCGCATTCTCAGGGCTCCCCGGGATTAGCCATTCTATTCATCACTTATCATTTTTTATTTAAAAACTTACTTCCCCTTTTGTCTCCACCCCCACCCCCCACCTCCGCCATTGCCTGGTTCTCCTCTCCAGCTTCCTCCCACTCGCCGAAGCTTTGGGGTGTCACGAGTTCCCTGGACAGAGTGAGAAGTGAGGGTAGGCAGGGCATCTTCCCGGCAGCCCTGTGCCCACAAAAATTTGAGCAGTAAGCAAAGGTGTCTTTCCATCTCTACCTCCCTCTTCTGTGTTGGTCTTTCCTTTTGTCCCTTTCCTCAAAGCTCCCCACTCTACATGCACGCAATCAAAATTTCCTTGCAGGAAATTCTCTCATACATACGTTCTCAGCAAGGAATACATGAATGATAAACTTTGTAATGGCTCATTCTTCTTAGCAGAAATTTACCAATGAATAAAGGGTTTAGATAAAGGAATAAATCACTAATTGTAAAATCTCAAGTTCCTTCTACCTAAGGCTGGGAAAGCTTTCTTAGAAGGAAGAGGGTCTTAGGTAGAGGAGAAGGGGCGCTGAATTCAAACCACCTAGAGGGCATGAGAAGAGGCTTTGGAACTACCTGGACCAAGGTTCTAAAAATTACTAGCTGTGTGTCTTTGTGCAAGTCACTTAACCTTTCTTGCTTTCACTGACTATTTAAGATAGAGATAATTGACTAATCTGAGGTAATGTATACAAATCCCTTTGAAGTGTGGCTCAGCAAACATAGCAGGTACTTTGCAAACATTAGAATTAGAGCCCACTTCCTTGCTTATTCTGCTTATGAAACAAGGCAGTGCTGACTCAAAAGTTTTCTGGTAGTAGGATGACCAACGGCTTTCTCCCAGCTCAGGCCCAGTGCTGCTATTTGAGTAACAAATGGAAAACTGCTTTTCATCGACAAACCAGATCTTGAAAGCAGACCGCCTTCTTTACCTTTGTATCCTCAGAGATCCTGGTACACAAAATAATAATTAAACTACCTCATTCAATTTGTCCTCACTGCTTCTTCATGTTTTCTCTTTTCCCTTCTACCTCAGGACTGCCGAGATTTTATTCCTAGTTCCTGTTACTTCTTTTCCTGCCCCAATTACGGTTTTTAAAAGCTGGATCCCTTCTCTACACCTTTTACTGTCTTTGACAGGTACGGGGTTGACTCCTTTCCTTTAAAGTTTTAATGTGCAGTTTTATGGCTAATCCTATATTAAGTGCTGTTGGCCACATTTCACAGAAAGTTCAACAAAGTAGGGAGCAGTTGCTTGGGCCTGGCTGGAAGAAGGCTACTGTGTTGATATGCGGCATGATGCTCCCAGCCGCGGTGAGGAGCTCTTCTGAGGAGAGAGCCCAGGTCGAGTGTGTGAAGGGCGAACTCCCAAAAAATTGCCACGAGAACACTGGAAATTGGACCCTCTTCAGGGGGTGTTCAAGAGACGAGTTATGTAATGAGAAAATTTTCAGTAGATGTTGAGACAGCCCTAAGTGAGAGGCTAAACTGGAGAGGAGGCTTTTAAGTGGGTTGGAACCTCCCTTTCACCATCTCGGTACAGCCAAACTGCCACCTCCTCGAGGTGGGGTCAGCCACCTTGAAGCTTCACAGATCTTAGCCTACTCCTGACTGATCCTTGCAATTCTTTATTGAAATGCAATAAGGGGAGAAAAATGCACAAGCTTTTTTCAGTTCTTTGCTGCTTGGGATCATTGGAGTGACTGGAAAGCCCAAGAACAGGTTGTGAGAGGATCCAGGTTCTGAGGTACTGAGGACCGAGGACAGAAGCACCACAGAGTGTGTCGGAAGGAAGTCCCTGAGAGTGAAGCCTGAGGAAACAGACCACTTCTGTAATTCTGCTAGTGGAAAACCTCACATTCATAGGAAAAAAAACCCCCACATTTTAAGTGTATGTAGAAGTCAAGTGGACAGCAAATTAACATAGAGAAGGAACCAGTAGAAGAAATCTAAAGTGAATAGTTCTAACAACCTCTTTTTAAGTGGAACAAAGAACTTGATGAATATTTCCCTGAGGCTGAGCAGGGTTTAAAAACACACAGGTGGAAATGTGTTAAGGGTGGGGTGTATGCATAGTATCTAGCTAGCTGGGGGTTATGAACTGAATGTTTGTGTCCCCCCCCAAATTCATACGTTGAAATCCTAACTCCTAACGTGGTGGTATTAGGAGGTGGGTTCTTTGGAAGGTGATTAGGTCATGAGGGCAGAGCCCTCATGATGGTGTGAACTAAAATTAAATAAAAATCTGACTGAATGGACCTCCTCCTGGCCAAGGGGATATCCTAAAACTAAATCGCCTGCCATGATGAGGAGGTCAGACATGCCTCACCACGCCCCCCTCCCTTCTCGCAGATATCCTTTGTAACTCATTAACAGGCCTAAGGCTATGCAAGACAAACCTGCAGATCGCCAATTTACACAACAAATATATGTCCGGTGACTTGTCCCCTATCTAAAACATTCCAAGCCTTTAGACAAAGCTTCATTTTTTAACCGTTATAAATCAAGGAGTCTTTAAACCCACTTATAACCTGCAAGCCCCCCACTTCGAGATGGCCCGCCTTTTCGGGCCAAACCAATGTAAGCCTTCTATGTATTGATTTATGACTTTACCTGTAACCCCTATCTCCCTAAAATGTATAAAACCAAACTGTAGCCCAACCACAGTGAGTCCACTTGCTCAAGGCTTCTTGCGTGTGGCTCCGGGTCATGGTCCTCAAATTTGGCTCAGAATAAACCACTTTAAAATTATTTTACAGAGTTTGGCTTCTTTTCTGTTGACAATGGGATTACTACTTTATAAGAAGAAATACAAGAGAGAAATTCTCTCTCTCTGCTATGTGAGGATACAACCAGAAGATGGCCATCTACAAACAGGAGGTGAGCCTTCACCAGATACCAAATCTGTTGTCACCTTGATCTTGGACTTTCCAGACTCCAGAATTGTGAAAAATAAATGTTGTTTAAGCCACCCACTCTATGGTGTTCTGTTAGAGCAGCTCGAACTGACTAAGACCCTGGGGATTGGCTTCAGAAGACGAAAGTTGTCTGTAGCATGTGGCTGGAAATGACAGCTCCAAATGGCTTCTAGGGCAGTAGTCCAAGTTCCATGTGCCAGAGGTCCTAGTGGGACTGGCCCCTCTGGGTCAGCTGAGACTGTTTCTCCTCCACAATGGTGCTGTCTTAGAGTTGCTCATCTTGCCCTGGTCTGGGATCAGCCATCAGGCAATTTAGAAATAACTATGACCTTAACCTCTGCCATATTAAGCTTAGAGGAGAACCAAGAGCAGTTGTAAGGAAGTAGTTACCAGAGCCTTGGAGTATGCCAGTCAACAAGCCAGAGGGAAAATGTGGGGACATAGATTCTGAGAAGCTTGTATCTGTTACTTACATTCAAAATGAGAAAGTCCTACAGCACAAATGCCAGAACTTGGAAGCAACCAAGACATCCCTCAATAGGTCAATGGATAAGCAAACTGTGGTTCATCCATACAACAGAATATTATACAGTGATAAAAGGTAATGAGCTATCAAGCCAGGAAAAGACATGGAGGAAGCTTAAACGCATATTGCTAAGTGAAAGAAGCCAATCTGAAGATGCTGCATACTGGTCCACTGTATGACATTCCAACTATATGACATTCTAGAAAAAGCAAAATTTTGAAGACAGTAAAAAGATCAGTGACTGTCAGAGATTCTGGGGGAGGGAGAGATGAATCAGTGGAGCCCAGGCAATATTTGAAGTAGTGAAGCTATTTTTTGATACTGTAATGGTAGATGCATTTTATTATACATTTGTTAAAATCCACGGAATGTACTATACAAACAGTAAATCCTAATGCAAACGACAGACTTTAGTTAATAATAATGTATCAATATTGGCTCATCTATTATAATAAATATATCACACTAATACAAGATGTTGATATTAATAATAGGAGAAACTGGAGGGAAGGAGGTGAGGGAATGGGGAGAAAAAGCGGGTATATGAGAACTCTGAACTTTTTCTTCAATTTTTCTGTAAACCTAAAGCTACTCTAAAAATAAAGTCTATTCATTTAAGAAAAGAGAGAAAGAGCCCTTTCATCCTTGTTGATGGCTTGTTGGAAAGATCCTACGTAAGTGCCAATTTATTTTATCATTCTTAATGAGAGGACAGAAATGATTGCTGAAGATATAAAGGCAGCTTGCTAATACAAGCATACCTCGTTTCATTATGCTTCACTTTATCGCATTTCACAGATACTGTGTTTTTTACAAATTGAAGTTTTGTGGCAACCCTGTGTTGAACAAATCTATTGGTGCCATTTTTCTAACATGTGCTCACTTTGTGCCTCTGTGTCACATTTTGGTAATTCTCACAATATTTTAGATTTTTTCATGATTATTGTATCTGTTAGGGTGATCTGTGATCAGTGATCTTTCATGCTACTATTGTAGTTGTTTTGGGATGCCACAAATAGTGCCCATATAAGACAGCGAACTTAATTGATAAATGTGTATTCTAACTGCTCCACTGATGGCCGTTCCCCCGCCTCTTTCCCTCTCCTCGGGCTTCCTTGAGACACAACAATATTGAAATTAGGCTAATTCGTAACCCTACAATGGCCTCTAAGTGTTCAAGTGAGAGGAAGAGTCACACATTTCTCACTTTAAATCAAAAGCTAAAAATAATTAAGCTTAGTGAGGAAGGCTTGCCAAAAGCCGAGATAGGCTGAAAGATAGGCCTCTTGTGTCAAACAGTTGGCCAAGTTGTGAATGCAAGGGAAAAGTTCTGGAAGGAAATTAAAAGCGCTACTCCAGGGAACACACAAATGATAAGAAAGCAAAGCAACTTTATTGCTGGAATGGAGAAAGTTTTAGACTGGACAAAAGATCAAACCAGCCACAATATCCCTTTAAAGCTAAAGTCTAGGCCCTAACTGTTTTCAATTATATGAAGGCAAGAGAGGTGAGGAAGCTGCAGGAGGAAAGTTGGAAGCCAGCAGAGATTGGTCCCTGAGGTTTAAGGGAAGAAGCTATCTCCACAACATAAGAGTGCAAGGTGAAACAGCAAGTGCTGATGTAGAAACTGCAGCAAGTTATCCAGAAGATATAGCTAAGATCATGGATGAAGGTTGCTACACTAAACAACAGATTTTTGGTGCATATGAAATAGCCTTCTATTGAAAGAAGATGCTATCTAGGACTTTCATAGCTAGAGAGGAGAAGTCAATGCCTGGCTTCAAAGCTTCAAAAGACAAGCTGACTCTCTTGTTAGAGCTGGTGACTTTAAGTTGAAGCTAATGCTCATTTACCATTCTGAAAATCATAGGACTCTTAAGAATTGTGTTAAATCTACTATGCCTGTGCTCTATAAATGGAATAACAAAGCCTGGACAATAGCACATCTGTTCACAGCATGGTTTACTGAATATTTGAAGCTCACTATTGAGATCTACTGCTCAGAAAAAAAGATTTCTTTCAAAATATTGCTGCTCATTGACAATTCACCTGGTCCCCCAAGAGCTCTGAGGGACGTGTACAAGGTGATTAATGTTGTTTTCATGTCTGCTAACACAACATCAGTTCTGCAGCCCATGGATCAAGCAGTCATTTGGACTTTCAAGACTTACTATTTAAGAAATACCTTTTGCAGGCTGGGTGTGGTGGTTTACACCTGTAATCCCAGCACTTTGGGAGGCTGAAGTGGGAGGATTGCTTGAGCCCAGGAGTTTGAGACCAGCCTGAGCAACATATTTAGATCCCATCTCTACCCCCCCAAAAAAATTCAGATATGGTGGCACATACCTGTAGTCCCAGCTACTTGGGAGGCTGAGGCAGGAGGATCACTTCAGCCCAGGAGTTTGAGGCTGCAGTGAGCTATGATGACACCACTGCACTCTATCCCAGGCAGCAGAGAAAGACCTTGTCTAAAAAAAGAAAAAAAGAAAGAAAGAAAGAAAGAAATGCCTTTCATAAAGCTATAGCTCCCATAGATAGTAATTCCTCTGATGGGTCTGGGCAAAGTAAATCAAAAACCTTCTGGAAAGGATTCACCATTCTATATGCCATTAAGAACATTTGTGATTCATGGCAAGTGGTCAAAATATCAACATTAACAGGAGTTTAGAAGAAGTTGATTTCAACTCTCATGAATGAGTTTGAGGGGCTCAAGACTTCAGTAGAGGAAGTAACTGCAGATAAGGTGGAAATAGCAAGAAAGCTGGAATTAGAAATGGAGCCTGAAGATGTGATTGAACTGCTGCTATCTTATGATAAAACTTGAATGAATGAGGCGTTGCTTCTTATGGATGAGCAAAGAAAGTGATTTTTTGAGAACGAATCTATTGCTGGTGAAGATGCTGTAAACATTGTTAAAATGACAGCAAAGGATCTAGAACATTACATAAACTTAGTTGATAAAGCAGCAGCAGGGTTTGAGAGGATTGACTCCAATTTTGAAAGAAGTTCTACAGTGGGCAAAATGCCATCCAATAGCACCTACATGCTACATGAAATCTTTTGTGAAAAGAATAGTCAATCAATGTGGCAGACTTCACTGTTATTTTAAGAAATCATCACAACCACCCCAACCTTCAGCAACCACTGCTCTGATCAGTCAGCAGCTGTCAACATCGAGTCAAGACCCTCCACCAGCAAAAATATTATGACCTGCTGAAGGTTCAGATGATTGCTAGCATTTTTTAGCAATAAAGTATTTTTAAATTAAGGTATATACCTTGTCTTTTTAGACATAATGCTATTGTACACAATAGACTACAGTATAGTATAAACATAACTTTTATATGGACTGGGAAACAAAAAAATTCATGTGACTCACTTTATTGTGATATTCACTTTACTGCAGTGGTCTGGAACTGAACCTGCAATATTTCTGAGGTGTGCCTGTGTATAAGAAAAAGACATAGTGTGAAATAGTAACACTGTTGGGTCTTAGAGGCCATCACTGCTATGGTGCCCCATCCCAAGCTCGGGACAGTCCCCACGGACTGCTCTCGCAAGCAGAAATTCATCCTCCTTAAACAATGGCTCCTTCAGAGCCTTCAGGGACAAAGAGGATGAAAGGCCAAAACTCATACCTATGGTAAGAAGGCAATCTGCAGAGAATAGATGAAGAGTTGTAGAGACCACAAAAATGAGGTCCTGGAATCAGTTTTGTTATGATAGCACAATAACACATTCCTGGGAAGTCACCCAGGCACTATTGATGCCTTTCTCTGAGCATCTTCACCTCTGGGGTCCTAGGGGTGTGCTTTCCATTCTCAGTGCAGACATTTCTCCTGGACTCTTCTCCACAAACGCTACAGAGAATGTCTCTTCGTTGGTTGAGAGGAAACTTAGTCTTACTTCTGGGATAACCTTAGCCTCTTCCAAAATTCTAGATGGTCTTCTTCATATGGTCTCCCTGCCAGAGAGGGGCCTAAACCTGACTCCAGCTCTTCTCTGCTGCTGCCTGGGCTTCTGATCTAAGATTATCTTTCCATATGCCAGCATCTGGCTCAGTCCAGACCAACTTTCCTCCTATTCCTGCTGTAATATTATATTTTGTTTACTTGGCCCAGTTTCCCAATCAATTCAGTGCTCTTGGACTTAGCAATCATACTTCAGGGAAATATGGCATTTATATATATCACTTTCCCTAATTCAGCTCAACAAATTTGTCTAACTTACAAAACAAGGCTCCGCAGAATCCGCAAAGAAAAACAATAACCCTTTTCTTTGGAACCTGGTTCTGAAGCTAAGATATACATAAGGCAAATGAATAGAGAACAATTCCAAGCCAAGATAACAAACAAGGGCTTGGCAGTGAGAAAGGAATAGATACCTGTGGGAAAGGCTAATGGTGTAGACTTTTGGGAAAAACTGATGGGGAAAATAGATTCCTGTTTAAGTCTCAGGGAAAAAACATGGTAAAATGATAAAACAAACCCAGGGAAAAAGCAACAACATAAGGAAAAAGTAAAGTGACAATAAAAAATTTCACCAACCACATATTTTTTCAATTGAATTATTCAATATACTTTTCCCACTTTATTCAATCATGAATTTTACCAGGTGATTTTAGAATACCTCCAATATTATCCTCTCCTTCTTCTTTTATCTAGCCTTAACTTCTGGTGGTGTTGGAATAGGAAATTAATAGAATAAAAATTAAAAAACAGGAAGACTGAAAGTAAAGTTGCCAAACATAACTAAGGGAGCCTCAAATGAGAAATCATAAATAGTGTCCAGGGTTCGGTACAGACTGGAAAGAGAGGTGTAGGGGAGGAAAAGGAAGAAGGAAAACCATGCTAAGTATGCTTTGAAAGATAAGTCACTTTCAATTCTGTGAATGAGCAGACATCAGAAAACCTGATGCCTGGCCATAACTTCTAAAGGTTAAGAAACAAACATGTACTCAGAACACTGTTTATGTCATTGATAGTCTCGCTTTGGAAAAGGAGGATGATACTATCTCACAGAGTATTGTGATAGATAATCGATACATATAAAGCATTTAGAACAGTGCTTGGCACATAGCAAGTATTACAGAAGATAGACTTTTACTATTCATATGTAATAAACACACACAAAAGGTTAAGAAAGCACACAAAAACCCAGTCACTCTTAACATTTGGTTGGTATGTTATTTTTAAGTAACCACATATTTTCTCTTTCCAAAATAAATGATATCTAGGATGGGAATGAGACAGGTTAAATGCATGTTAGTCTGGGTTTAATAACAAATCTATGTTTTTGTTCAGATGAAGAAATAAACCTTAATAATTACATCAAACTGACCTTTGATTGCCTGATACTAACATGTCCAAAACAGGCAAATGTTCAGCCTATTTAAAATTACCACATTTTTTTCTGATTTAAGGATGGTTTAAGGGGATAAACCAATCTCATTAGAAATAAGAGGGGATTGTTCCACTAGAAGAATGCTCTTCCAACCTTTGAGCCAATGTTCCAAACCTGCCTGAAGAGCAAATTGACCAGTTCCTTGAATTTCCCTGGAAATGTGGCTCTCAGTCCTTGTGCCACACCAAGGCTCTCTGCTAGATCTGGGAGGGATGCCCTTGCCATGGAATGATGCCTGCCGGTCTAGCCACACAATGGCAGATGAAGGGAGAGAGACGGCTTCCCTGCTGGTGCTTCTCCAAGGCTGTGCATTTGGTGGAGGAAAAGAAGAGCTGGCTGGAGAGGAATATCCCAGCAACTGCCTCATTTGCTTCCAACAAACTGCAAAATGGAGACAAACAAAATCTCAGCTGCCTGAATAATGTCTCTCCTTACTCCTTCCAGCTTTCAACATCCATGAGTCTAACAGCTTGTGTTTCTGAGGACAGCCCTGTGGACTTCAGTTCCTCATGGTTACCTTGGAGCGAGGGGGAGCCTTCACATCACTTTGCAATCCCCAATCTTCTTTTAAAAAGACACGTTTCAGTTCTCCAAAATTATTTTCCTCAAAGTACAGGAAGTTTATCTATCTGATTTCCTAGAGATATTCCCCAGGGGTTCAGAGGCAAATCTTCCATAAAATGATGCTGGATGACACAGCAGCAACTTGGAGAGCAGAGTCCTAAAGGGTCCATACTACTGCACGGGGGAATTCATCTCTGCAGAAGGTGATGAAAGATTTGAGTTGAAGCACAATTTTAGGGAAAAGTAGCCTTGTAAGAAAAATGAGCAGAAAATTTATCCTTAATATCAAAAAGCCAAAATTGATTTTGAAAGTTTTTGTGGGTGTGGGAAGTTGAATATTTATGCAAGTATTATTTTTGAAATGAAGAATAAATGTAGAAAGAAAAGGCCAATGATGAAAGAAATAAAAGTCAGGGCCCTAAGTTTGTAGGTACCTTATAAACAATTCTGATTTTGAAAAACAACTTGGAATTCTTAAAATTATGGCAAAATTTACAACTTCATGTGACAGTCATAGCAGAAGTAACTTCTTTTATTTTCATTCTGAGTATCTTTACTACTAAAGACTACATTCTATACAGGTATGAATTTTTAAAATACAAAAATTCTTTGGAAGATACTTGACTGTGAGTATGTGGTGACTCATTCTTCAAGGGGTGACAACAGCATCGCTTTTCCTGATTTTCTTTTTCACATCAACAGTTTTAGTGTGTGAATATCATCATTAATAGAAGGAAAACAAATATCCCCTCTTATAAAAAACACGAGACTGCTCAATACACAAAATCTGTTATAAAATTAAAATAGGATTTCAACTCTGAGGATGAAGTTGTAAGAAGTTGGCCACTTTTGATTCTGAAGTGGGCTTTTGTAGTAGTTTTCTGAACCCCTGGAATAAAGAGGGTTGATTTGCGATGGAATCTCCAGAGCCTGCAGTCATATATTACAATATGTTGTAAATCCAGAGGGTACAATATAGATTTCACAGGGGGCCCTGGGGTTAATTGAAATTCCATCTGTTTCTTCTGTGTGGCAGACATAGTATCCTGGGATATTAGCTCAGGATAAGATGTAAGATTTATTTTTTTTTCCTTTTAGGCTAGAGTAGAAGTTTGCCTAAATCTGTTCCTCCCTACTTCTACCTCCTACCTTCAATTTAAAGAAAAAGAAAGTTTAAAAGACAGCCTTTATTTTCTCCACAGCTGCCCCCGAGGCAGCCCCCCTTCCTTCCAATGCATGCCGGGTAATACCGTGTATTCTTAGACTCCCAATGGCCCCCATTACTGTCAATTAGTTACGGAATGCTACAGGGATTCATGCCTGACAGCTCGGGCAAAGGCAGGAGAAATGGGCTCAGTAGGGAGCGAGGGGCCTGATTCTTTTTTGTCCACAAGAAATACCTTTCTCAGCAAGGCTTTTAATGGCCTTCCCTTCTTTCTTTCCCTCTGCCCAGGCGCCCCCCACGATCCCAACGCACACTATCTACGCACACACTCATATATTCATACACTGACGTGTTTGTGTGAATAACACATGGGACTGTGAGAACTCCCCAAGCAGGGGGCTCTGAAATGTCCTTATAACCTCTGAACATAACAGAGCTTTAAAATTCCAACTATATCTTTGCTAGAATCTGATTCCTGATTCCCTCTCTTCAGAGGGTTTCTTGTTACTAAGTGCCTCCTTTGCCTCTGGCTTATTAGTATATTTTCCCTCTGCTGCTCTCCTCCCTCCAAAGAAGAAACACTCTGTCTTTGATCACAGACCCTGGGTGGGGAGCTCACTGCACCGGTGCTGGCCAGAGCCTTGGGCAGTGGATTTGTGGTTGGCCATCCCCTACCATTCCTATGTCTTTCTGACGTCTTTCTCTACCTCTTGCCTTTCTCTTCTCTACTTTCCAACATTTTCCCCCCTCTTCCTCCTCCTATTCATCCCTAGATCATTTTATTTACTCCAGAGACTTGAGGCCAGGGGTTTTGTTTTATTCATCTTTTTTCTCTCTCTTTCCTTCCTTATCTACCCTAAATATTTATCATAACAGGACCTGCCTCATGACTTTTGCACTTGCTGTCCCCATTGCCTGGAGCACCTGTCCTAGATATTTGAATAGCTGCCACCCTCTCATCATTTATATCTGAGCTCAAATGCCACCAATACCAAGAGTTCTTCCCTGACTTCTCAAGCAAAGGGGTCACAACTCATACCCAGTTGTTCTCTCCTATTACTCTGTCTTATTCTCTTCAGAGCCCAACTCATTATCAGAAACAGAATTATTTATCTATATGTCTGCATGCTTTTTGACTGCTTCTCCCATTAGAATGAGTCTTTATGAGGACAAATGACTTTGTTTTGTTCACCAATGTACCTGCACTCCATAGAATAGCACCTGGCACAAGAAGGAGCTCAATAATATCTGTTGAAAATAAATGAATGAGTAAAAAATATTAATGCCATTGGTTGTTCTCAGGGTTACGAGGAACCCAGCATCACACCAAAATGGTTTGCCTGTTTCTGGTCTGCTGTCTTTGCTCTTTTATATGAGTACCAGGCTTTTCCTACAATCCAAAACAAAGAAACACTTAGAAAAAGCCTGAGAAGAGAAGAGAAAGGCAAATAGGAAAATAACAGATTCTAATAGAAAATAAAAAATGCAATGCTTAAAGTAATTATATTTCTCCAGATGGGTTTGAGAAAGATGACAGAGTAAAGATAATAGAAGATGACACAGTAGAGAAAAACACCATCTGTGGCAATTCATGCCTGTGTCATACATAGTTCCAGTTCTTCCTTTCCTGGATCCTGGCCTAGCACAGGGTATGGAGAGGAATCACCCCAGGACAGTAGCAGGGGACACTCCCACCCTGTCTCATCCAGGCATCTGTAGGTAGGCAAGGGAGAGGCCCAGGAGGAGGGCAATGTGATGGAAACAGTAAGGGCTAGAAGGTGCAATGTGAATCTTGGAGGGATTTCCTGAGCCCAAAGGTAAGGCTTCAGGCATATGTCTCAGGGCTCTTACAGTCTGGGGCATTATTGGGAGGACACTGCCCAATAGTGCCCCAGACTCTAGCCTGCAAACTGCAGCTACTTTATATTGTCAATCCACCAGCAGCCACATACTGCTTTAAGATTCCCACAGAATCATCAGGCTTCATATTAACGCCATCTGAGATGAATTTCCAATGCTGTCTTGTTACCAAATCTGCCTTACTTCAGTGCTTTTCAAACTTTCATGTGCATGCAAATTACCTGGCAATACTGTTAAAATGCTGACTCTGAGGAACGTCCTGCTGCTGCATTTCTAACAAGCTCCCAGGTGATGCCGTTGTTGTTGATCTACCTACACAGAGTAGCAAGACATCACTTCACCATCTTGGCCAGAGATGGAGAGAGCTGTGTTAGAGACGGATTGATGCTAACCTGAATTAAAGAAGCACAAACTCCATTAATAAATATTTTGGTTCCACATATAAGGAAAAAATGATATATTTACATCTATGATTCTTGTATCTTTCCTTTTTGGTAAATGAGTGTAGGAGGTGCTTGGAAATATAAATTAGCTCATGACCTAGATGCACTAAAGCTGTTTGTCTAGTGTAAATTTCTATTTTTTTCCATTCCACATGATTCTTAAATCAGATCCTATTACAAAGTTTGTTTCCTTTTTTCTTTCATTCGTTTTCTTTTTTCTTTTTTCTTTTTTTTCTCTTTTTTCTTTAAATGGTGGAGTTACTTCAGCATGAAGAAAGAAACCAGCCATTGTGTAATAGATAAGGTTACTTGGAAGAGAATATAACTTGCTGTCTACCTTGCTTCTCCTTTTCTGATCTGCCAAAGAAAAGGCAAATGTGATAAGGTGTGGTGCATACAGTTTCATAGTACTATGGTTTGAATAATGTTTATTCTCTTCAAAACTCATGTTGGAATTAAATTGACATTGTAACAATATTAAGAGGTGAGATCTTTCAGAGGTGATTAGGCCACAAGGACTCTGCCCTCATGGGTGGTATTAATGCTGGTATAATAAAGGGGTGAGTTTGGTCCTATTCTCTCTCTTTGCCTTCTACCACATGATATCTTCTGCCATGTTATGATGCAAGAAGAAGTTACTCTCCAGATGCTCACCCCTTGATATTGGAATTCCCACCCTCCGGAACTGTGAGCCAATAAATATATGTTCATTATAAGTTACCCAGTCTGTGGTATTCTGTTATAGCAGCACAAAATGGACTAAGACATAGGTAGCCAATAAACAAGATTTGTTTGGGAAGAAGAACAACAAAATGTCCAAACCTGCATGGAGTTAATCCTGCCCAAGGTGTTTGCTCTCATAGACACACAAGCTTGGGACTCAATTTACAGAGGCAACTCGTATTTATAAATTTATAGAAACTCAGAAGAGAAGAGATAGCATCTACTAAGTCTGAGCTAGATGCCAGTGGGGGGTCCAGATCCAAAAGGAGCAAACATCTAGTTAGAAAGATAACAGAAGAAAAATTAAGCAATAATTTAACATATAAAATATAATTTACATAATTTCATAAAATGCAGGAGTTTATGGGAAGACGAGATTAACTTAGATTGAGATGGACAAGGAGTTTTTCTGAAAGGTAGGATTTGAGCTGGATTTGAAGGAAAGTTAGGCCAAGAGAGAAGGGAATATGAGGGAAGGCTGTACCAGGTGGGTGGAAGGATTAGAACATAATATGTTCGGGAGCTTATGAGCAGAACAGTTTCACCGAATTCATTTACTTGTTTAAGGCAAATATGATAGAGGATGTAATGGTGGGAACAACAAAGCTGGGATTAGAGTAAGGAAGGCTTTGAATATTCTACTAAGAATTTTGGACTTGATTATGTAAATAATGGGGAACTACTGGATGTTTTGAGTTGAAGATTACATTCTAACAAAAGCATTTTAACAGATTGATTTCAATAGTCCATGTGTAGGAGATAAAGGCTAGAATTAGGGTAGTGGCAGAGGGAAATGACTAGATGGGACGGAGAGTAGCTATAAAGAAATCATAGATTTTTGTGACTGATGGAATATTGTAATTAAGGGTTGGGCAGAGATCTTAAGCATTGAAGCTAGTAGAAGAAAATGAACAGTTTTTTGGGGACATAAATTCAATTTGAGATATCTTAAGTTTTAAGTAATAGTAGGGCAGACAAGTGGAAAAATCCAGTAGACAACTGGAAGCATAATCCAGCTTACAGGTGGTCATACCTGAAGCCATGGGAGTGAAAGTTGTCCCTAAGGATATACATGCAGAAACTAAATCTTGGGAAGGCCTGGATGGAGAAATAGTAGTAGCAGAAGAAACAGAGGTACACAGAATATTAAAGAAGCAAGAGGGAGTGTCAGGACCAGGCAGTGGCCCACAGCATCAAAGGCTACAGTGAAACACTGCCCCTTCAAGGATATGGTGCCTTTTCCAGTGTGGACAACAAAAAGTGAAGGATGGAAACCATATGACAAGAGATTAAGGAGCAAGCAAGTCATAACAAAGTTAGAACTTACGGATTTCTCTTTAGGAAAAAGATAAAATGGTTTGGAAACTGGAGGTAAAGCGGAAGAATGGAGAATGTTCGGACTGACCGTGGTATTAGGAAATTGGCAAAAGGTGAATAAAAAGTATTGCTAAGCAGCAGTTGAGATGAACATGAATTTGTCAAGTCAGCACAAACACACACCTACAGACAGCACACAGTGGGCATGACTCAGGGGTGTGGAACCAACACAACAGAGTGCGGAAAACAAAGTTGGTGTGTTGATGAAGGCAGCAGCAAAGTGGGTGTCCAGTGAGTCCACATGAGGTTAACACATGTCAACTGGGAGAATCCAGACACTAACAAACAGAGGATGATTAGGAATGGTGACCCAGAACAAATGAGAGACTATTTCAACCCTGAGTTTTCCAATTTAGAAGGTGCTCATTGCCAATCAACCAAAGGACAATAACTTACAGAGCACCCTCTCCGCATCGGGTGTGAGCACGTCTGGATAAAGAAGTACAAGGCAGGCTTCCTGACCTCTGAGGAGCATTAGTGTAGTCAGGGAGGGGACATAAGCCCGTCTGCACCCTGTCAGAGCATCCACTTCATGCATTAGCAATACGACTTTAACACTGTCAAGAGTTGGTAGGAGCAAAGCCAGGGTGGCGGAAGAGGAGTTGCCCCCTCTCCTGCCTTCTTTACATCCTCCCCAATCCTCACAGCCAAACCACTCAGCTGCACCTTCAAGAGATTGGAAATGGAGCCAAGGAAAGAGTAACTGTAATTTTCTTATCATATGAGGGAGACCTGAAATCTACACCCATCTCCCTGCTCAGGAAATTACGAAAGCGACACTCATCCTCCTTCTCTGCCTGGTGTGGGGTGCTTCGCTCAGCACAGCAAACTGGATTAGGAGAAAGAGACAAGACTTGTGAGAGGTGAGGAGAAGTTTGGAGTCCTTGATGAGAAGGCAACAGCCATGAGCCACCCCATAGTTCATTGATACTGGGTACATGAGCAACCCTCAGGAGTCTTCCTACGGCTGCGGGGCAGTCTGCTTCTGGAATGCTCCTTCTCACTCCTATCCCCGTTCTTGGGGTCTCCCCCAGGTCAGCGCATGCTGTTCAGATCATTCAAGCCTGGGGAGGGATTCTGTCTCTGCCCCTTACCAGGTGTGTGACCTCGAGCAAGTTGCTTGAGACAAATGAGTCTCACTCCCCCTCCAATGGAGTACTAATCCTTGCAGGAAAAGTGCCTGGCACTAAGCCACTACTCGGTGTTGTTGTCATTTTCAGTTACTCTTACGTTCCCCTTATCTTCACTTTCTTGGTAATGAAAATGGTTATTTCTTCCTCTCCTTTTCTTTCATCCAGCCACAATGTTTGCTGGCAGAGAGGGATTTGGCTCAAGTAATCAACCATTTGCCCAGCATGGGACTAGTGACTGTTATTTGATTAATTCCTCTGTGATGCAACTGAAGGGAAACACCTTACTTAGTCTTGAGATTTTCAAATTGAGGTGTACGTCTCTCTGGTGTCTCTCCCTCCCTCTCTCTCTCTCTCTCTCTCTCTCTCTCTCCTCTCTCTCTCTCTCTCTCTGTGTCTCACACACACACACACCCCCACACACACACACACACACACTCTGAGCCCCATTCACAACTATTGAATCAGAATCTTGGGGTGGTGAGGCCTGGACTCTGTTTTTAAAAGCTTCCAACCCTGGTTAAAAACGCCGTACCTATTCAAACTCAAGCACCCTATGAGAATACATAACAACATTGTTTGAAAAATAGACTAATTATTTTCTATCAAGCTGAGTAAGTTCAGAGGCTGTGGCTGCTTCAATCACAGACTTAGGAACAAATTGAAAAGGATTTGTCCAATTGTGGACTTACCATTTCAGAGAAGTCCACCACCAAAAAAATTTTTGTTTGTTTATACTTTTCTATACACTAAAACAGTCTAAAGTTCAAACTCGGGCTTGCTGTAATCTTTTATTTTTGCTTTTTTGGGGGGTTGCAAATCGCCGTCACTCCATCATGTATCTCCGCTTTACCTGTCATCATATGACCCATGTCTTTCTAAAAAGCGTCGAGGACCTCCTCCCCCTTCTAGCCCCCTTGAGTGTCCGAGGCATCCACGAAGGAGGGAGGAGGGGTGTGCCACCGAGCAGAGGGGACGCGGGCTGTGTGTGCGGACGCGGGGGAGAGAGGGGCAGAGAGCGGTGGCGGGGAGTGAATGCCCCCTGAATCCAGGTCTGGCAGGCGGGTGGAAAAGCCAGCAAATCTGGGCCTAGGAAACAACTCTTCAGACGTTTCTAATGCCTGGCTCACTGTCCCCCACTGGTAGCGGGGGTGTGTGTTGGGGGTGGGGTGGCTGTATACTTAGAGTTGAAAATAAAAAAGCTCCCTCTATTGACTGCTGAAAGGCTGAGATAAAGAGAAGCACATGGGACTCATTGTGAGAAACGAGAGCCCAGGAGCCGGCCTCCGCTCCCCATTATTCTGCGATTCTCCTCCGGCCCCACCCCTCCCACCTCAAAATGTCCCGCACATCTCCCGCCTCCCCTTCCCCTCGCATCACCCAAAGACCCTCTTTTCAAGCTCTCGCTGCCGGGGCCCCCTCTACGGAGCCCTAGACCTCCATTCAGAGTCACTGGTTTGGGTAAAATCCCTTATTCACCCCCGACCCACCCCCCTTCCCATCAGCTGAGCCTCCGTTCAGACCTCACAGAACAAAACCAAGCCGGCCGCTATAATTGATGGTGACTGTCGGAGGACACCTACCCCCGCTGCCCCGGGGCTTCTGTCCAGGCCGCTGCTGTCCTCTCCCCCGGCCCGGCCACCGCGGGATCAGCGTAGTTAACAAGCGCGCGCTGTTATTATTGTGCCCCTATCATATTTATCCCCTTTCAGACCCGATCTGCCCTTTTGTCAGAGGCAACCGGCGCATCTTTTGACATCTTAGCCTCTCTGTCTGCTGGGGGGCGATGACGGTGGTGGCAGCGGCGGCGGCCCCCCTGCGTCTGAGATGGAGCAGGCAGCGCAGAAACGAGCGAGGGAGAAGAGAACAAAACCCCCAACAAGGGGGACTGGAGAGGAAAGAGAAAAACATTGTAACTTGTTTGTGACCCAAGGGGAAGGAGGCAAGGAGAGGAGGGCGCTAATGAGTTTGATGACAGTTGTGTTTAAAAGAATTTTATTTCCCAGTGAGGCTGCAAGGAGGCTAGCTTTGTTATTAAGCCTTGGCTAAACTTCATTTTCAAATGTTCGCTAAATCTGAGGAAAATGAGAGAGGGGGAGAGTGAGAAAGAGTGAAACCCAGAGAGATTCAGAGAGAAATAGCAACAAAGAGAGAAAGGGGAGAAAGGGAAAAAAGGGGGGGGAGGGACCCCAACCTTATTTTTTGGTGTTCTTAATGAAACACATAATTGAAAGGAGCCAATAGATTTGGCAAAGGTCTCTTGTGCCTTTTTTTTAAATACAAAGCTTAGGAAATGTCGCCAAAAACCCCAAACTTTAATGATTAGTAAATTTCCCAGATCCTTTCATGTTCATTTCCATTAAGAATCTTGTGGTCATGGGATAGAAGTAGTGTCTAGAAGCATTGTTCCGTCGCTTCTCGGCCTTTTGGCTAAGATCACGTGTAGAAGTGTTGTTCCAACTAATGACGCAGAGAGTGCTGAATTATCAATGGAGATGAACGGAAAGAAAACACAGCTAATTAATTTTCACTTGACCTCCCAGAGAGTGGCATTTTTATCCCAATTGTACAGATGAGGAAAGGAAGTTGAACAGTGCTGTGATTTGCACAAGGTCCAAGGTGGAGTAAAGGATCAGGAACATCTGCCTGCTGGGCCCAGAGCCAGCTCCTCAAAAAACAAAAAAAACACTATTATATTTCTAGGAAAGAATGTATTTATACTGATGAGAAAATCTGAACAACAAAATTCCAACATACTCCTTTAGGGGAAAAGCGTGTGTCCAGAGAATATTAAGGAGAGAGATTAGTCTGTGGGATTCGTCATCTCCTTCATTGGTTTTCTTCCCTTATAAGACAAAAAGAGGAATCTCATTAAAAGGCTGTGTAGAAGGAGACGATCCAAGTCTTCTCTGATCATGTTTTTACTTTTCTAAATAATATGTTGTATTCATAAAATCCTTGTCCTTCCAAATTGCTCAAAGCATATACAAACATTAATTTAGCTTCAGGAGGGTGGTAGGTGGCACTTATTATTACCCTCATCTTTCAGATGGAGAAAAATGTTTAGAGAAATTAAATCTGCAAGGTTACTCAGCATGGTGGAATCCATCATTCCTAGGCTGAAATCCACCAATCTTTCTGTAAGATCAATGTCATCCAACACGTCCTTCAACAAAATTTCCAACAGCTTGTTTTAACTTTTGTGCCCGACCTTTCCCCTCACCTCCTTCTTGTGCAAACTTAAAAAGGTGCACATTATACCCTTTATAATTTGTCCTGCAATGTGAAATCTAAGATTCTTACAGGTTGTACTTTGGAATAAGCCCTCCAACCTTTACTTCCTTCTCCCATCATACAATTTCTATTCACACTAGGCTTGACTCACTTGTATTCAGATGCAGAAGCAAGATACCTGTCCCAATTTCCCTTTCTTAGGATTATGGGTGACCCAACTGGTATTAGAAAAAAAATTGCTCCATGAGCTAGAGCCCATTCTTCTAAGCGAAGTGTCACAAGAATGGAAAAACAAGTACCACTGGTACTCACCATCAAATTGGTACTAACTGATCAACACTTACATCACACATGGCAATAATATTCATCAGGGGGCGGGCAGGCGGGAGGGGGGTGGAGGGGATGGGAAAACTCTCACTGAATGGATGCGGGGAGCACATTGTGAGTCCATTTGGGGGATGTCCACGATTGTAGCTCTGACACGGGCAGTGCATGGGCAATATATATAGCCAAAGTGTTGTACCCCCATAATATTCTGAAATAAAAAAAAATTTTTTTTAAATTGCTCCATGATATTTGTATAGTACTTTATAGTTTATAAAAAGCGTTCATAT
Organism: Daubentonia madagascariensis; assembly: GCA_023783475.1. Lineage (NCBI taxonomy): Eukaryota > Metazoa > Chordata > Mammalia > Primates > Daubentoniidae > Daubentonia > Daubentonia madagascariensis. Next base: position 11,075,350 of record JAKFHU010001631.1, on the reverse strand, counting down.
AGCCTTTCAGTTGAACTTCACTACAGCCCTGAGTGGTAAACACAAAGAAATGGAATCAGGCTTAAAGAGGTTACATGGGGGTGGGGAAGGGAGACCCACATCTTCTAGGCCTTAAGTATGGAATGTGTTGTGCTAGTGCTGGAGAGAGTGGCTAGAGAATGAATTTTCTCTGTTTATACCATTGAAGTTAATATCAGCAATACAGTCTCTGAAAATAATCAGCCTCAAAGAAAATTTGTTGGTTTGACAGAGTAGAATATTTCTCAAGCCTTGCTAAGAAATCTGGAATCACTACTCAAAAATCAGAAAGACTACAGTAAATGTAGGGTAAACTGTAATGTAATTTTGATGCAGGGACCTAAGATTTGGGTGACATTGAAATGCTCTGCTACTATGTGGGTATAAATTGTTCAGGTAACTTGTACATGTTTTGAGACCAGAAGTATCACCCATTTTAAGAAAAGAATGTGTGTTCTGTAGATTAGGTGAAGTGTTCTGATGTATTAATCAGGCCAAGGTGGTTAATAGTGCTGTTCAAATCATCTATATCTTTTTCTAATTTTTTTGTCTAGTTCTATCAAATGCTGAGGAAAGAGTGTTAAAATCTCCAGCTGTGACCACAGACTTACCTATCTCTCCCTTTAATTCTTTCCATTTTTGCTTTGTGTATTTTGAAACTCTGTTCTTAGATGCATACTCACTTATTATTTATATCTTCCTTATGATAAATTGACTCTATCTTTATGAAATGTCCCACTTTATCTCTGGAAATACCCTTTGTCTTGAAGTATATTTTATCTGATATTAATACAGCCAGTCTACCTCTGTTATGCTTACTGCCTGCACGGTTTATCTTTTTTACCAAGTTACTTGTAACCTTTATCATTTACTCTGAATCAATACATCTAAATTCCTGTTTATATAACAGCCTTTTGTGAATTTTATTAGTTTGAGTAAAATACTGAGAGTATGATCGTCTCTGGACAAATCAATAAGAGGAAATCTCTGAGCCTAAAAAGTCACAATCAGGTGCAGATGGCCCAGATGACAGAAGTGGCTGGCTCTTTTGACCCGTGTTAAAACCTCATCATCTGATCTCTCCATTTCTCTCCTCTCTTCTTTAGACTTTCTCCAAGGCTTCTCACCCTTCCAGTTGTCATCTTTTTCTCTTCTCCAGAAACCAAACACTAGTCCGTGACCTTGTTACCTTTGTCTATGATCAGTAAGGTTTTCTTCACTTGAACATCCCTACCTCTCATATTTCCACCAAAAGGCAGGAGAGAAAATCTCATTGGGTTCTTTCTTTTCCTGGGACTTTCTCCTCGATGCTCCTTTTGTTTCCTTTTTAACCCCTTGTTTGGCAACCTTTCTTGTATGCCTCTTGAAATAGCTCACATTTTTCATGATCCTTTCTCCTTCTTCAAATCCCTCCATAAAGTTCACTTCTTTTCTCTTGGTCTCCCAGTTTTTTCCTCCTTTCCAGCACATCAAATCAACTAGATGTCTCACTGTTTATTCAGTGCTTTGTTTATGTCTAAATCAGACAGTCAACGCCTTGAGGCTGGGGTTTTGTTTTCAGAGTTCCATGCTTTGCAAAATGCCATCTGCACTTACCACACTTCATAAATAATAAATAATCAAACCGAAGAATCAGTAAACTGGTGCCAGATCACTGATTTGCATAAGTACTCAACACATCGAAAGAATTGCTGCTGCTGCTGCTGACACAAAACCTTTTTCTCCAAGAAAAACAGAGCAGTGAAAAAGAAACTTGGAAAAGATACTTGGTCACGATTCAATTTGGATGAGGTAGAGGACAAACTGACTGTAGAGAGGAAGGCATCCAGGACTCCTTTTCATCCTCTATCTCTTAAAGGAGCTTCCATGAGGACTGAGAACTCTCTCTGGATCTTATTGTTCCTCTGTACTCAGTCCCTGACGCAGTGCTCGATGTGAAGTGGGCATATCATAGATGTATTTCTTAAATTGTTTCTCTGACCATAAAGAATTAGGGGAACATTTAGATCATTCCAGTGCCTAGCTTTGAAATTATTCTTTGAGATACAGCCTCATTCTTGACTAACTTGTAGACATATCAAATTGCCACAGGGTCTGGATTATAACATCAAACCACATATGATATTCATAATTTGATGTTCAAAACAGTGAATTATGTAGGCTCTGGTTGAGAAGGCAGATGGATATATATACTGTATATGTATTTTAATTATATATATCAAAATTTTAATTTGCTATATATATAGCAAGTGAAAAAATATGAAATATATATGAAAATGAAAAATACATATAATTTCAAAAAGCTCAAATGAAAGTGTTTGATCTGAAAGAGATATATCCTCAGCTACATAGAATACTCACATTATAGAAGTCTTTTATTGAGGGTCCCAGTGGGTGGGCCTGGAACTTTATTTTCATTACATAGCCTAGCTGTGTACCTAGGCATACATCTTTCTAGCTTATTCTAGAAACACATAGACTATGTCTTTTCATATGAGGTATGGAGTTGGGATTCTCCAGCTACTAAGATATAGTGTTCAGGTGCTCTGGGCACTGATCTCAACAGTCACATCCAACAAGGTTGAGAATGAATATTCATCCATTCATTCAGCACACATTTCCTGAGCTTCTTCTATGAACCAGCTCCCTTATGAGTAAGATGTGGTGCCAGCCCTTTAAGAAGACTACAGGAGGGTCCTCAAGTCCTGCATAACTTGGAAGATTCTTATGAGGTAGCTTTACTTTGGGATGGGAGGTAAAGTTGTGGATGATAAATACAGGACATTGATGGTCTAGTATCAATGTCTGTATCTTCTCAATTCCAAATATAGAAGACTCTCCTCCCATCCAGGACAGCCACTAACTGGATAGACAGACAAAAACCTTGAAGGCAGAAACAGGGCAGAAGTTAAAGAGAAGACTGATAAAGTAGGGAGATGTGGGGTTGAGGAGGCAGAGACAAAGTGGGGTATGCTCATGGGGCAGGGTCAGTCCGGTATGAATCTTGTGGACACCAGGTCCATGCCATGGGGTCCAGTTTTACTGCGGATTTGTGCTCACATTCTTGGCCTGGGTGGAGTCTTGCTGCACCAGGCAGTGATTAGCTAGAAAGGTAAGATTTAGATAGAAAAACAATGGTCAGTTAGGACAGTTTCAAGCGCCTGGAGAGCTGGGTTATAAGCCTTTTGTTAGAAGGGAAAACTTGGAAGATGATTTACAATACAGTCAACCCTCCATGTCCATGGGTTCTGCATCCATGGATTCAACCAAACGCGAGTTGAAAATATTTGAAAAAATAAAACAAAAAGTAACAATGCAACAATAAAAATAATACAAATAAAAATACAGTATAACAACTATGTACATAGCATTTACATTGCATTAGGTATTATAAGTAATCTAGAGATTATTTAAAGTATATGAAAGGATGTGTGTAGGATATATGAATTATACTACACCATTTTATATAGGAGGTGTGAACATACGCAGATTTTGGCATCTGTAGGGGTCCTGGAACCAATCCTCGGAAGATACCTAGAGATGACTGTATACATTTTAGGTTGCTAAAGAGGACTTCGCCAAGAGGACTCAGCCATCTCATCATTTAAGGGGCTCTGGATCTGCGAACTGGCTCAAGTCTAGGAATTGGTTGAGGGACCACAAGTCTCTCTTGTGGTGATTCAAGTCAGACTTCTGTTGAGCAAACCTAGAGCTTTTCTGCTTTTACAAATCAAGTAAAACTTTAGCAGATTGTCCATCACTTCAGTGTTAGGGACACCAACCAAGGTTAATTACCCAACACCAGTGACCTTTGAGGTTTGAACCTTTTTGTTTATTGATTTGGCTCTGCTGCCCATCACAGTAACCACAACCACCTTGTTTTCAGTGATTAAACCTGCCACATGGTTGGTCCTTGCCACCCCTGGATCCAATCATTGCCACTGAATTCAAGGGGACCAGTTAAATAGCAACACAGAAAAGGTCAAGGATGCTAGAACTCCCTTCATGAGAATATTTCTTACAGACTTGGTAAAAGGGGTGTCCTCTGGACTCTCTTGGGGGACATAGACCAAGAACCATCATACTTCATTATATAGCAGAAGTGCTTTATATGTACTTTCCATTTCGCTTCACAGAATATTAAAAAGATGTACCTTCAAGCATTGAAATTTAATACAATTAATATTTTTATTGCTTCATCAAGGATATTCTTAAGTGAAACTTGCATTTTCCTTTATACTGTGAGTGCATGGTAGTGAAGATTACAGCAACTACCTGTATAATTTGGTGATGCTGCCTGGATTCTTGCTAACACAGTAGTAGCTTTACCATCATTACTTTTGCATCATCAGTGGAACTATCAACATAGTGAAAAATGGCAAATAACATTTTGGGATTGTTATTAAAATAGTTTCAACCTTATGGACATTGTGAAAGGGTGTTGGGACCCTAGGGCTCAGTGGACTACATTATAAGAACCACTGCTCTATGGTGTATCAGGGAAGTTCTGGCATTTTATTTAGGGCAGTCCCCCTTTGCATCCAGGTTTCAATGAACCAATCACAATTAGAACCATTCCCAGCCACTCTCAGTGGCTTGAGCTGGTGCTCTTAGTCCAGAATCTCTGGTTAGTGCATTAATGTCAATGTATTAGGCCATGTCCAATATATTTTTTCCACCCGGACCCATTGCCCTTTAGGATGCATTTCCATACATTCCTTCAGGTTTCTGTCAATAAAATGGGCAAGATTATGCAATTCTTTTTCTGTATATTGCACCTTTTCATGGGTCTTCAACTCTGGGCCTGCTGGGGCTTGAGTCTGGTCATAGGTCTAGAAACAAAGAGAATATGTAAGGATAGGTCTTGAAAAAGATCTACAAGTTGCCCTGTGAGGCAACTACCTCAGGGTTGGCAATTATAGGCTCTTCAGGCAAAGGGAGCCTAATCTCCTCAGATAGCAGAAGAAGGGATGCTCCTTCTAGCAAAGGAAACTCAGCAGTATGTAATTGTTTAAGGTCCTCAACTTTGTCAGAATTTGTCCATAAGTCCCCACTAAAATGTAAGCTGTAAATTTAAAGACCTAAATTCATCATTTTCTTTCTCTCAAGTTTGCCAGCATACTAAGAAGCATTTAACTAACTCCATTATACTTCTTATTTTCACTAAAATGTTCTACGGCAACAGCTGCATTGTCAAGAGGAAGCCTTAACTCCTACTGGAAACTGATTACATGGGTTTGTAGGCAGTAGATGATAACATAAGTAAGTTTTGCTTCATCATGCCATGGACTACCAGTATCCCCTTTACCACCAGAAATGGAGTAATTCATGCCTTTAAATCTAATAAGATCACAGTAACAATTCCAGAAACCCAAAGGCAATTCAGAGAACCCATCCTTAAGGGTCTGCTTCTCTGACACCACTTCTGGTACCAATTTCTGTATTAGTTAGGGTGTGGTTAGAGAAGAAGAGTGATGAATGATACAGAGTTAAGGATTTTTAATAGGAATTAGACCTTGAATAGTCATGGAAGCTGGTTAGGCTGTCTATTTAAGACTATTTCTTCTGTATCTGATGTTGGGCCCAAAGTCACCAGGGCCAATAGTCAGGAAAAAAGAATAGACATAAGCTGGGAAAGAGCAAACATTTGTTAATTGCTCACTATTATGTGCCCTCTGTTCTTCTGGACCCCACAGTGATGTTCTTTGTCCATCTGGTCACCGCTGGCCTTGCTGGCATTCATGGCTAAAGTCAGCGGCTGGCATAATGCTTACTCAGGCTCCACTGGGGACAGTAACCATGCTGGCACTCTTGCCTCATCTGCAGACCCCTCTGGAATTGAGCTAAGACCTTATCATATATTTGGCCTTGATCCAGGTGGTCCCCTCTGCTGAGTGTCACCTAAGGTTGGCAGGCACTCTTTGGCAAGTCTCCAGATAGATTCTCATCTAAATTTGAGTTCTACATGCCATGGGCAACTCAAAGTGGCTTAAGAAAGCTAAATTAATGCACCTTTCTCTGCTTAACTACACTGTACCACTATGTTTGCATTAAAGTAACACACCCCATGTTGATCTAAGAGCAGCCTAGGAGGTAATATCCTTCCAGAGCCCCAAATGAGAAGCCAAAATAAAGATTCTGGAGACAGTACAGTAATATGCTGGTAACCCAGATCTGTGAGGAAAAAAAAAAGGCCCTGGGTTGTAGCATTTGCTGATTTCTGTGATGTAAATATTTCCACCATGGCTGATTTAAAGCTACTAATGATTTAAAAACTTGTTCAGAAAATTTCTGAATATTTAACAAGAGCCCTTGCTAGCCGGTGTAAGCCGACTCCCGCATTCCACCGCCTGGGCCCTTCCTTTGTATGGTTTTGCTTTCCTCTCATTTATTCATTTGTCTCTGCTCACAACTCCTTACCCAGAAAGAGTGGACTTTCTTTTCTAACTAATATACCACATTCTTCCATTATGGAGTGGAAGCCTCTCGGCTTGGGAGACCATATAGTTTGTCATCCAAACCAGGACTTTTTTAAGAGTGGAAGGGAATACTCTCGATTAGTCATAGGACAGCAGGAATAAAGCAGGACTGGAAAACTGGGATGTATGGTTTTCCTACTCATGACCTAGTCTTCATAATCAGAAATTGTATCTTCTGTAAAATATCAAAAATACTCCATGATCTGAGTTCTCCATGCTTACTTCCCAAAGAAATTTAGGAAATCTTCCTCATTCAAGCCTGTTTTTCAGGCTGTTTTCTTGTTAAATTGGCCTCCAATATGGAGGGCTACAAGGCAACATCCATCTGTTTAATATTTTCACACCTTTCTCTGTCAATCAATATAAATTTCCTTACAGGGCACTGAAAGGCAAGTTCTGCCTTTGAAGTCAGACTGGGATACAAATTCAGGTCTGCTATCAAACAGTATGTGATATTGAGCAAGTTTCTTAATTTCTTGGAGTCTCAGTTTCCTACTCAGTGGATTGGGACCTGAATTTTAATGGTGTTACAAACTCTTGCCAGTTCACCCAGGACTATCCTGATTTTAAAACTAAAATTCTACATCCAAGGAACCCTCTCAGTCCTGGGCAAACTGGGACAATTGGTCACCCTACAGGCCAGCAGAGTTGTTATGAAGCTCACATATCATGTACTAGTCCATCTCATCTCGAGGACAGAGCTGCTGCCCTCAGGGTAGGGTGAGTGGGTGGTCTTGAGGTCAAAACTGAAAACTGTGTAGTGTTTTCAGTTTTGCTTTGCTCTGGGTCTCTACAGTTCCACTTTATTCCCAACTATGTAGGGTCACTATATGTTTGGTGGACGTATCTATGGATGATGAGCTGATTCTTTAAGTCATTTCAGTATTATTAGGCACAAAGTAAGAATTTTGAAAAAATATTTTTACTTCAATAGATTTAGGGGGTACAAGTGTTTTTTGTTATGTGGATGAATTGTATAATGTATAATTGTATAAGTCAGGGCTTTTAGTGTATCTGCCACTAGAATAGTGTACATTGTACCCAAAAGGTAGATTCTTATCCTTTCCCCTTCCTCAGTTTGCAATGTCCATTACACCTCTTTATGACTATATATACCCCTTGTTTAGCTCCCACTTATAAATGAGAACATGTGGTATTTATTTTTCCATTCCAGAGATACTTCACTTAGGATAATGGTCTTCAGTTCCATCTAAGTTGATGCAAATAACATTATTTCATTCCTTCTTATGGCTGAGGAGTGTTCCATGGTATATGTATACACCATATTTTCTTTATCCACTCATGAGTTCATGGACATTTATGCTGATTCCATGTCTTTGCAATTGTGAATTGTGCTGTGATAAGCATTTGTGTGCATGTGTCTTTTGTATAAAATGACTTCTTTTCCTTTGGGTAGATACCCAGTAGTGAGTGGGATTGGTGGATTGAATGGTAGGTCTACTTTTAGCTCTTTGAGGAATCTCCATGCTGTTTTCCATAGAAGTTGATACCACCTTACCCCTGTCAGAATGGCCACTACTAAAAAGTCAAAAACAATATATGTTGGCATGGATGCAGTGAAAAGAAAATGCTTATACACTGTTAGTGGGAATGTAAACTAGTACAACCTCTTTGGAAAACAGAATTTTGAAAATTGATCTGAAATCATTCTTTTCCCCCAAGATGAGCCCTCTGAATGACCCTTTAAGGGAAACCTCTGCATCCCTAAAGTCCATGTTACCAAAGGTGAACTTGATTTTCCTCTATTGCTTCTGTTGGAATGATCACTGTGATCAGAGAGGCAGAGGAAGAGCCAAGTTATACAGTCCCTCCAGCCCTCTGGTGACCAGCATGGAGCTATTCTCTCACAAAAGCTTTATTTAGTCTGGCTTAAAAAAAACCTTTCCTCTTAAACTTTATCATGAGTTCCATGCTGATAAAAGGGGCTGGATTACAAGTGCAGAACTAACACTTCTATTCCTTGAGAAGGTGCAGCTGGTGCAGCCACAGCACAAGTTTCTCTCCCCAGACTGAGAGGTGCAACCCTGACAGGTAGGAAATAGCTCCAGAGGGGCCAGTGTAGTCTTAGGGACTCATTCCAACTCTGACACCTCTGCCTCAGCTGCCCCATTATGCTGGGCAAGGAAATGACTCTCACAGAGGCCAGGCTTCGGATGACATCAACATTTTTCCATCTGGAAGGAATTGGAGTCACCAGCTCATTTTTGGTAGTACCCTAGGGAGTAAAGGTTGTGATTTAAGAAATTATGATTTGGAACTCAATTTAGGATAAATGACACTTTTTTGTAATTATGCCAGATGATACATACACAGCATCTTTATCAGCTCTTCAGAAACACATTCCTTTTCTAAGTGGGCAGGCCCTTTGTAGTTGGAATTAGTAAACCTGATTCTTTCTGAAACAATACGTATTTAATGTACTGGCTGGGAGGGGGGGATTTATCAGCTTCAGGTCTTGCTTTAGTTCCACTGTCTCCCATTACTTGTAAATCATACTGGAGGTAAGAGTAGCAAGAGCCAGGATTAGGAACTAACACAGTACCTGGCACCCAGTAGGAAAAACAGGTGAGGTCAGGTTTCTGGCCCTGGCTGTGTCAGTTAACTAGCTATATAAGTCTGGTGTCATTTTACCTCTTTGGCTCTATTTCCACAACTGTAAGTAAGGGACTTGGGTTGAGTAATCTTCAAGGCCCTTCCCCTCTAAGAGCCAATGACTTCTATGCTTCAGCACCTTTTCTACCTTCTCCTTCTTTCCTGTCTGTGCTCCTCTCTGCCTCACCTTAGAAACCGAATGGGCTGATAGGACGGCACTGGCTGGGGATGGGGGGGGGATGGTGATTAAGGTTGGCTGGGAAAAAACAAAGATGTTTCTTTCCTACTCTTTCCTCAAGTCCTGCTTTCAACAGGGGCGTCCCCATGACACCACGTGGCTTTGCTCTCTCCTGGGGACTGGCTTCAAAACAGTCACCTTGTCCTTCCTTGTGTCATTCCTCATGGTCCTTCTAACTCTGAGTCTATCATCGCCGGCCTTGTGGGAGTGTCTCTGTATGTTTACGGCAGTGGTGTGCTGGTAAACTGGCTCTCTGAAAACAAAGTCCTGATGGGTAGCATTTGTCCCTTTTCATGGTTTAAGTAGGCCTTTTGTGGCCAATTTCAAGCTAACAATGGTTTGATAACCTGCTCAAGAATTTCCTGAATATTTAACAATATGTTCTGATGAGCCAGTCTGAGCCAATTCCAGCATACCACCGACAGGCACAGATTGTTAAACAGAAACCAGACCTTTTACTTCTTTTGTCAGTCCATGGTGTCAACACAATGCAGTGCACACGCTAGGAACACAAGTGAAGCCCTTGATTGACTGAACTTTTTCATGCCTTGATTAGTACAACCTTCCTGACCTTTATAATCTTTCTTACAGAAAGTATTTGTAATAATTTTCCAGGCTGGTCTTAGCCCCAGGCCCTAATTTATTCTATTTATTGTGGTATTATTTTCAGGTTACAAATTAGTCTTGTTTGTTTTTATTTCTGTTCCTTTTCTCTCCTGATACTTTCATTTTTAACGCACAAACACACACTCATGGAAACAAAATAACCTCTATGCTTCCCTGTTTCTAACTTAGAAAAGAGAAGGTGCTCTCAGAACTAAACTTCAAGCAGTGGGAACTCCGCCTCACACTGGAGTTTTCTTGTGGTCCATGTTAGTCTGTGATTAATTCAAGGACTCCTCGAAATGCCGTACCTGGTGATCTCCAGGAACTGACAATCAGGTGGGGGGGGGGGGCGGGGGAGGGAAGATGTTAGAGACCAACCTGCTGTCAGTAGCAAATCAGAGATTAACGATATCTCTTGTGGACCTTTCTGAAAGCTTCCTTAAATTAAACAGCCTCCATCTGTTGGGCTCTTTCTCCTTTTAGTTCTTCTCCTGTTTAACTTTTGCCCTAACTTTGTTGTGTAAGTTTGCTTTGCAGGGCTGTGCCAGTTGTGGCTCTGGGACAGAGCGTTCCCTTTCCAGGCAGAGATGTTTCATCTGGAGCCAGCCTTGACTTTTCTTTCTGCTATAATGTAAGCATGAAAATATGAAAATGAACAGCACTATTTGTTTTTATGGCTTTCTCCAGCAACATAGGGAGCCAGGAAAGGCAATAACAGAATTCAGTCATTTATTCTCCTTTCCTATTAACTGGATTTTAATTTCTCTTCCAGAATAAATATTTCACAAATTTCTTCATTAGTGTGGAGCTGGAGGAAGTGCAATAACTTTGGCTCAGGTGGGTTAATACTGCTCTCCTTTGGCAGTTCTGGCCTGTGGAGTTTAGTGCTGGGTTTATGATTCCTCCCAGGCCATATGGCAAAGACTAAATAAAGAAGGTAATGAGGTTGCTGAGTGGGGGTCCAAGGTTGAGACAGCCAAAAACAGACATCATAGGTCAAGGCTGAGGCACTTGCAGAGATGAGCTTAAGACAAAACTGCATCTACCAGTGATACTCATTCCCAGGAGCTTAATCCATTCTCCAAAGTGGAAAAATAGAAGACCTCTAGAAATGGAGTGATGCCTTCAAAATATAAAGCAGTCCTTTCTTCATAGACTTTAGGAGTCCAAAGAGGTTGACTGCAAGTTAGCTTAGGGAGCGATGATTCATATGCATATTCCAAAGGGGGCACATGAGATAATTTTGAGAGGGCACAGTCAGGGCTATTCTGAAGCAAAATTATGTATTAATAATTTCTCTTGGCATCCCCTACTTCTACTCTTCTGCCATCTGTTATGGACCAAATGTCTGTGTCCTTCCTCACATTCACATGTTAAAATCCCAACCCCCAATGGGATGGTATTAGGAAGTGGGGCCTTTATGAGGTAAATAGGTCATAAGAGTGAATCCCTTATGAATAAGATTAGTGCCCTGATGAGAAGAGACCAGAGAGCTTGCTGTCTCTTTCTCTCTGCTCTTCATTATGTGAGGATGCAACAAAGAAGATGCCCAACTGCAAACCAGGAAGTAGGCCCTCACCAGACACCAGACCTGCTGGCACCCTGATCTTGGACTTCTTAGCCTCCAGAACCGTGAGAAATAAACGTGTGTTGTTTAAGTCACCCTGCTATGGTAATTTGTTATAGCAGCTTGAACTAAGACACCATCCTATCTTGTTTCTGAAGTCTTATGACTCCCATGATTTCCAGGGGCCTACCCAACTCTACCCTTAATTGTGAGACACTGAGTCCTTGCTGAAGAAGGGATTCTTCCACGTGAATGTCATAAGATGTGTTTGATAATCTGGTACTCAGGTTTAGATGTAAATATTGTCTTCCTGTTGCTCTTCTAGTCCAGTGATGTACAAACCTGCCTGCATACTTAGAATCACTTGGGAAGCCCTTTAAAAATACTAATTTCTTCCCTTCCCTTCTCATCGTCATCCAAGGAATGAGGACAGTGAGGGAGGGGGTGTGTGATGATGAGGTGGTGGGAGAAAGCCTGGCAGCTGAGGAAGAAAGGGGGGAAGACACAGAGGTGGCATCTGGAAGAGGCAGCTGGGAGGCTGGGGATTGGTCACATTCAGCAGGTAAGTTAGTGCATTGAGAAAACAGGTAAGTATGTTAAGGATAGTCAGATCCATGTTTCTCATCACTTGAGACAAGTTAGAAACATGGAAATAGGAAAAGCTGGAATGATCCAGAGGTGTTGGATTGAAATTGAAAGTACTGGTATGAACGCATGAATTTTTAAGTATTTATACATAGATATAAAAATAATTATAGATATATAGAGCATATGCACACACAAAGTCCCCAGATTTTGGCTTTTAAATATTTCCTGCACTGAAAGGCGCCAGGACTCCTTGGAATAGTGGCTGATGGTAGGTCTAGGGCAAGGAAAGAACAAGATGAGCCTGAATTACCTTGTGACAGAAAATAAAGAAGTGGGCAAAGAATGACAGGGACATGTCGAAAGGAGAGAAAAATCAGCCCGAAGGAGCTCCGACTGGCCAAATCTAGGACAACTAAAGCATCAAAATAAATAATGAAAGTATTGGATTGAAATTCAATGAATAAAATAAGAATCCGTGAGTCCACACTGATATAAATAAATGAATGCATAAATAAAAAACTGAAGGGGAAGAAAAGTTCTTTCTTACAATAGAATGCCACCTATTAAATGATGGCAATAGACAATCTCCATTTGGCAGTTACTGCAGTTGTGAATGATAAAGGCAAGAGTCATTAATGGATACTAAGCTAAGGGGTGGAGGTTTGATGAGGAATAGTGTATCAGTGTAATATTGGATCATCTCTCCACAAAACACTAATCCAATACAAAGGAAAGATTGTGACTTCACAGCAGAGAATGTGGCAGACAAATTTAGCCCCCTGTGTGATGCTCTGAGAAGGGCATAGCATCATTTCTTCAGTTTTTCTGCCCAAAACGCAAGGCTTGAGCCTAAGAAAACATCCAACTGATCCAAGTTGAGGGTCATCCTAGTGAATGAAAGGTCTGTACTCTTTGAGATTGTCAAGGACACAGAGCAAGAGCCAGAGAAAGAAATAGAAACTGTTCGCCTGTTCCAGACTGAAGAACAATTAGCCAATGGGTGTTTGTAGAGAGGAACAAGGAAAGAGAGATGATATTGGGACAGTTGGAGAAACTTGAACAGGGTCAGTGGATTGGAAGGCAGTGTTGTGCTGATGCTGATTTTCAGATTGGGAAGGGGTATATGGCACCACAAAGCAGTGTTCTTGTTTGGGGAAAGTATATACCAGAATCTTTAGCAGTGATGGGTCATGATGTCAGGAAAAAAACTATATATAAAAATTTCATTCACTTCTTTCTTTCTTTATCTCTCTCTATATAAATGCACACACACACACGAGTAAATAAAAGGTGTATATATACTTCTTTATAAATATATTTATAAATACACCTTATAAGTATACATACACATGTACACATATATGCATACATACACATCCATCTCTTTCTCTTTAAAAGGTTAATAATTGACAATTGGGAATCTGGGTAAAGGGAATGCTTTTCTTGCAATTTTTCTGTTGGTTTAAAACTATTTTAAAAATTAAAATTAGAAAAATTCTTGAGTCCCACTCTAGAACAACTGAAATGAAATTTTGGTCTGGTATCTGTATTTCTAAAAGTTTCAAGGTGATTTGAAGGTACGGCCAGGGTTGAGAGCCACAGTTCTAAACCATCTGTATACTTCTCAACCAGAACCCTAACTGCCTACTTAGGGCCAAGCACAAGGGATGAGGATTTCCGAGACATGATCACTGCCTTCAAGGCCCAGACCCAGAGCAGAGCCCACAGGTCATGCAGACCTTGGACTGTTCTGAACATGGCGATTCCTCTGGAGTGGGAGGTGAGATTAAGGCTGATAGAAGCCTGGGGCACTGATGGCCTCAACTGATTTGCCTTTGTCCTCCTAACACCAAACTTGTATGGCATTTGGCCCACCTGGGGCTAGAGTCAGGGGTGGGGTGGGCAGGGGTCCTGGGCACTCCAGACTGCTCCTTACTGGGGTGCCAACTAGTGGTCAGTAACTGCAATGGATGAATCAGGTAGGGTCTATTGCTCCAAGCAGTGGAAGCCAACCCTGGCTAACTTAAATAACAAAGGAATGTATTGGCAGCATACTGGGGAGCTCATAGAAAGGACAAAAAGCTACAGAAATCAGCTCAGAGTCAGGGCAGGGACCCAAGAAGCTCAGGACATCCAGGGAGCAGGAGCCACCCTGTCTGGTGGTCATTGGAGGAATAAACACACTCCACTAATTTTTCCTTTGCATTCTTGCTTTGGTCTACTTAAGATCAAAAGATCTGAGAAGGGGGTATAATTGGCTTCTCTTAAATCATAGGCCCACCTCTTGGTGTCAGGACTTAGCATCTTGATTTACAGTCCCATCAAGGCTGTACAGAATAGGGAAAGAGAATATCCATCCCCGGAAGGAAAGGGAAGGGAGGTGAAGGCTGGGCATCTGCTGCCCCATCATCTGATAGATTTACTAGAATTAGCCTATATCCACAGAGCCATAGGGGAATAGTCCAAGAAATGAAATGGTAACTTCTAATATTTTCCCCATCTTTGCTTGTCGTCTTTTGTATCAAACACACACAAGACATCATGGACCATTCTACCTCCTCAGAGTCCATGAAATACCCCTCTTTTGTTGTCATGTCAGAGTGAGAAATCTATGACCCTATAGTATTCATTCATTTGTACTGGTACCTTAAGGATCCTTCAAAATCACAAGCAGCATTCATCCACACAGCAAATATTAACCTTTACTGAGCACCTGCTATGTGCTAGGTCCCATTCAGGTACTTGAACATAATCAGTGAATTCCTAGACTTTGTGGTGCTTCTATTTTAGGTGGTAATTACATGTGTCTGTCCCATCTTGCTAAGCTGAAAATGGAAACAGTTCATACTATTCCTACAGGCAAAACCTTTCCACAATTTCAGGAAACCTAGAGAAGCTCTTTTAAACCATAACCAAATTTCCTTGGTAATCTGAATGTGCTATACCCCTCTCCTTTGGGCTGTGGTGAACACGTG
Organism: Daubentonia madagascariensis; assembly: GCA_023783475.1. Taxonomy (NCBI): domain Eukaryota; kingdom Metazoa; phylum Chordata; class Mammalia; order Primates; family Daubentoniidae; genus Daubentonia; species Daubentonia madagascariensis. Next base: position 11,060,266 of record JAKFHU010001631.1, on the reverse strand, counting down.
GTTTCAGAACAATCAAACACATCTCAGCCTGGCTCTCCACTGAGCACAGCCACCTATTCAGGTGTGTCTGAGGCTGGAAATCTGTGTTTTCTGGGCTGGAAATCAGAGCACTACATCCTCATTATTGTAACTTCCATATATGTGGATGTGGAAGAGTGAGCACAAACTCTTACAAATGCTCGGTTCGGTTACCTGTCTTCACGACCTGAGGGTAGCTCTAAGAGGCCCTCCTGAAAGTGTTTAATGTGGTACCAATTTAGTAGATATGGAATATCTATGCCTTGGGCCCAATGCTCCCTCCATCTGGGTCAGATTTGGGGGGAGCCCTGGCCTTGGCCTTGAGGCTGATCTTGTCCTGGCTGCCCTGGCAATGACCACCCCCAACCCTGGCTGAGCCCACTTCCCCCAGCATAAGAAATGCATGTTGGGGAAGTTTGGGCAGGAGAGAGAGATGTTTGGTGAGAAACTCGGCTAAAGGTTTCTTTTACCACAAAGTAGACATTGTGGTTTTGCCGGAATCACATTCAGGTTTATGTGCATTTGGTTTTATGAAAAATGCAGGGCCATTTGCCCAGGAGCGAAATGAGTTGACCCAGCTCAGCCACAAATGATATTTTGGCTAGAGATAAGCTCCTGCAGCGAAGAGGGAAAACTCCCTTCTCTAACCGTGTAGGCTCTGGGGGGAACAGGGTGGTAAGGAAGGAAGCACCCTGGGACCCTGGGTTCTATTACTGTTCTGACACTAATGAGCTATGTGACCAAAGGTGGCCAGTTCGCCTCTCTGTGCCTCAGTTTCCTCATCTCCAAGATGGGTGGGGGTGGAATGGATGATCTCTCAAAGCCCTTCCAGCTCCAACATTCTATGATTCTATGCAGGACTGTCTACATACTTTGTGGGGCACAGTGCAAAATGGAAATGCGGGACCCTCATTAATAATTATTAAGAATTTCAAGACAGCAACAGCAGAACATTAAACCAAGCACCAGGCCCTTCTAAACGTGGGGCCCTGTACACCTTAATCAAGGCCCATGGAGTTGGCCTTGATTCAATGCATCCCCACTACTGCTCCTTGCTGGTTACACTTGATGGAGCGTCTGCATAACAGAGATGGGCTGTGCAGTTAGAAAGACTTGGCCCCGTGTACCGGTGTGTGATCTTGGGTTACTCACTTATTTGCTCCTTGCCTCAGCCTCCTCGTGTGTAAAACAGGTATAATCACACCCACCTAGCAGGGAGGTTGTGAGAAATAAAGATACATGCACAGAACACATAGTAGGGATTCAGTACACAGCATCACCAGTGTTGCAAGGTAGCACATATTCACATTAAACTGAATTCCAAATCTGAAACCAGATTTCATGGAGCCATGGCTGTTTAAGACAAGGTTATGCTAGAGAGATAGCCAGATTCAAAACAGACTTTCTTTTTTCCAAAAAAAGCCACCAGGGGCTTTTTACAGTAACTGCATCTGTGGCTCTCTGCTTTCGGGACCACACACCCTACGATTTACGAAGTCATTCCGTTCCCAGCTGAAAATCATCTCTTGGGCCTGGTTCTTCTTTCACTCTGTTCCCCAGCCTCCCTCTCCTTTCTCCTGCTATTCACCACTGCCCGTGGCTTCTGAGAAGGCCATTTGCATTTCACATTCATTTCATGGCCGGTGTCTCCTCTGCTTTTCCTGCACATGTACCCACATGTGCAGTTTTTCTCTGATCTTGTACGGTCAGAGAAGAGGCCCAGCCTCTCCTTGGGACTCTTTCTGCTCTAGTTAATGACACTATAAGCAGAAGTCAGCTTCCTCCAGTGGGAGAAATATTATTATTTATTCACATGTTCATTCCCTCACTCACTCATTACTGTCTGAGTACCTACTATGTGCTACCGTGTTGCCAGAATTCATTCAATCAGAGATGAATTATGACCTTTGAGAAGCTCAAGAACTAGCGGGAGAGACAAATGAGTGAACGGAAAATGTCAAATACAACAAGGTAAATATTTTTATAAGGATTGTGGAGATGGAGGAGACAGAATGACTCCCACGAGTTCAGTTTCCACCTGGGCAAGTCAGAGAAGGGGACATTTGGGGTGGGTGTTGAACAGTGAGTGGGAGTTTTCCAGAAAAAGATATGTCCATCTGATAGGACTCCTGGGACCTCTCTGCTGCTTTGCCATCCTTTAAATCATCTCTTGCCAATTCCCGGAAACATTTGTCTCAGGATCATTCGCGTGGAGTTCCAGCTTCACAAACCCTCTAGGCCTTGGCAGGCGATCGACCTGCTTGCTCAAGCAGAGTGAGACTGTCTGGGGCTGAGGTCTCTCTGCTCTCCTCTTTCCCGCCCTTCCCGTCCTCTCTCAGAGGAAGACGGCCTTCCTGCTTCCAAAGGCAGCCCTTCCCCAGGAAGCCCAGTCCCTCTCCAGGCTCTGCAAGACCTCACTTACTAAGTTTTCTCTCTCTTAGCTTCAAAATCTTCTACTTTCCAGTTCCTTTCCCTTCATCAACAAACAATTCCAGTCTCACCCAACCTAAAAACAAACAAAACCTTTTTATGCCCTGCTATCTCCTCAAGCTATTGCGGTGCTTGCCTTCCTTTTACTAACAGGCTGGTTGAGGTCTCTTCTGCCTCTCTCCGCCGTTGCATTCTTACCGCTGCTTCCCCCCTTCCCTTGGAACAGTTTGGCTTCCAGCCCCTGCTCCCCACCGAGCCTCATCTCCCCAAAGTCTGCAGACCTGCAGATCAACCAACCCGCCGGCCCATCTCCAGCCTCCTTCTCTCCACCTCTGCGTCATTTACCTCCTTGAAACTGGCTCCCAAAGCCTGGCTCCCAGTTCCCGCTTCCTTCCGCCTGCTCCCCACCTGCCTCTCTTTTCTCTTGTCCCAGACCCACCCCTCAGTCATCCCTTTTGTCCCTTGGCCTCAGCTATGTGACTGACCCCCAAACCCTGGCTCCAGATTCCCCAGCTTCTCTAAGCCCTACTCTCACCTTCCCAACAGTCCCTCTGACATTTTTATTGAGGTAGCTCACTGGCATCTCAAATGTCGAACTTACTTCCTTCTCCCCCAAGCTTTTATATCATATTTTGGTGAGTGATATCGTCATCATCCCAGCACCCAGGCTCAGGAGTTAAATGATATTATTTATTCATTAAATAAAATATTTAAGGAATATTCATATTCATCCTTTTTCTCCCTTGTTGCATTTCCTGTTAGGCACCAAATCCTGTATCCTGTTACTCTGAAAGAATTCCCACCATCTTTGTTGTTATAAAAGCACTGGTTTCACCTCAACCCTGGACTATCGTGGGTGCTGATAGTGCATCTCCATTCTTTCCCGACTCAGATGAATTCGTCCTTCTAAACCTTCACTCTGATGGTGTTAAAACCCCTTCCTTTCTGTATTTACCCACATTTGTCTCTGGATATTCACTGAGTGTTTTGAAGACAATCTCTGATCTTTCTATTCAGTCCAACAAATTCTTACTCAATATCTAGTATGGCAAGTCATGCTATGAAGAGTTGCAGAAGTAAAAACAGGAAGATAGTCTCTGCCTTCAAGGAATAGAATCCAACTTTAAGAGAAGACCATTGGAGATAAGACAGAATGTGGAGAGCTAGAAAAGAAGAGATAAAAGCCAGGATGCTTTCAGAAGGAAGAGATCACTGCATGTGTGTTGTATATGTGTAGTGTGTGTGTTGTGTGTGTGTGTATGTGTCTAGGGTTGTGAAAAGTAGAGGTGGTGTTTGGGGAGGATTTTGACAGAGAGAAATATGAGTAGAACTTTCCGGGTGAAAAAAACAATTTCTACAATGGTGTTAGAGATGGGAAAATACCCTGCATGTTTGGAAAAATATTGAATAATCCAGATTTGCTGGAGCATAGAGGTCTAGTGAGATCTAGTCTAACTTAATCTATGTGATGAGTACTAAAATCTACATATTCCCTTAGGAAATACAATAAATGATATAGCTTAGGACTTTGGCTTATGCTTCAATAAAAGCTTTTACTTGAGTGCTGTGTATGTCTGTCGGCTCGCTCTCTCTCACACACACACATACACACACACAGAGACATGTGTGTGCAGGAGACCATGCTAGGTAGTGTAGTTACACAGATCTTGCCCTTGAGAAACTCACAGCCTCTTGGGAGAAAAAGGGAAGGGTGAATAAATCATTGCAACGTCATATGGTCAACACTATTTGTGTAAGTAAAGACGTGTGCAGTGCCTATGGCAGCCTAGAGGAGGGAAAGGAAATTAAGGTGGCATGGATTATAAGGAAAACTATATAGACTAGCATTTGATTTAGGCCTTAAAGTTTGAGTTTGTCAGTGGAAAGGGGAAAAGAAGGGTGTTTCAGGTAAAGGGAACAGGAAGGGGTGTGTGTGTGGTGGGGGCAGGGAGGTGGTTAGGGCTTGGGAGAATGTGTTCATAGAAGTTGTCTCCTGGGCCAGAGCAGTGGTTCCCAATAGGGGTGATTTTGCCCCCTTGTGGTTCTTGATGGGGGCGATTTTGCCCCCCACAGGACATTTGGCCATGTCTCAAGGCATTTTTTAATTGTCATGACCTTAGAAGGGCCAGAGGTAGAGGCCAGAGATGCTACTAAATATCCTGCAGCGCACAGGACAACTCCCTAAAACAAAGATTTATCCCATTCAAAATGTCAATAGTGCCAAGGTTCAGAAACCCAGGGCTAGAGTAGGGTAGTCCTAGAAAGAGCAGCAGGAGATGAGGTTGGAAAGATAGATTGGTGTTAATTTGTAAAAGTCCTTTAATGCCATGTAATATAATGAAGGTTTCTAGAAAGCTAAAAATGTTGTTTTCATTAATTTAATTGGTCTCATTTGATTCAACAGTACTCTTTTATAGTATAATTCAATAAAAAGTGATCACGCTCACAAGTGACAAAAGAACATTTTCTTTACAAAATTCCATAATTTAAGCTTTGAGGTCATTTGAACAGAGATTTTCTAATGGAAAAGTGTCTGTTCATATCCCTATCCTGGTTACTAGCTAGATTCCTCTGTGCCCTGCCACTCCTCCCACCCCACCCCCATCCTTACCCGAAGCTCCAGGGTTCTTCCCTGAGCTTTCTAGCTAAGCTAGTCCATAGAGCACAGGCTGAGCTCAGGGTGAAGGTGGACCTGGTCCCTTTGAGACTGTGACCAGGAACTGATCACTTGTTCAGAGTCACTACTAGGTATGGATTCTCAGGAAAGACTGTGGTTGAGGACTAATACTGGATGTTCATGAACAGAAGTCTGGGGATCACTTTTTCTAAGCCATATTTGTGTTGGAAAAGCTGAGTTCATATCATCATCACTTAATTAGGTCATTTTTTCCTACACTGTTCTCTTAAGAACCCCTGCCCCACCCCCAGAATTGGGTATTATATCTACTCTATGATTAAGAGGTTGATAATTGGAGAGAAGTTACTCAGGAAACACAGGTCTAAGCCTATTTGCAACCTTCTAAGCAAAGGTTTCTACCCAGAAATTATTTCCCAATGTAAGCGGGAGGAAGAAGGTTATAGGGCACACCGTTCATCCAGATCAAAGAAGACTGATTACTAAAGGCTGTATACTAATGGTTCTCAAAACTTTGAGCTCAGGGAACATTTTCAAATACTGGAATTTTTATGGCACACTTAAAGGGATTAAACGGGATCCACTGTTACTATCATTCTATACTGGCATTCATACATTGAAGTAAAAAGGATACCACCAATGTGCCAGAGAAAGAGATCACAATTTAAAAAGTCAGACAATCTTCCCACCCTTCTACTTAGAAAGTGCATATATGCCCCATGGTAGGGTCGCCAGATAAAATACAGGATGTCCAGTTCATTTCGAATTTCATACATAATGAATATTTTTTAGCATAAATTTATCCCATGCTAAATTCATTTATCTGAAATTCAAATTTAACTGAACACCCTGTATTTTTATTTGCTAAATGCAGCAACCCTATTCCAGAGAGAGTATGAGATGGAAATCTTCCATCTGTTCAGTCAGTGTCTGTGCCCATGCGCTTCTCTAGGGTGAGCATCTTGCCCCTCTAGTTGTGATTGTTGTTAAAGATTCATACAACATGGCCCTAAACCCAAGGAAACTGCTTCAGTTAATGTTGAGCTGAAGAAATCAAGATCTGTTTTAATGCTGGAGGGAGAAAACGATTGTCTAAAATGGACTTACTCAGAGATAGTGTGCTGGTCTCTGATGTGGTACATTTCTTATGTATTTTCATCATTTGACAAACATTAATTGAGCATCTTAAATGTTGGCCACTTAGGATAGAACAAGAAACTAAACATTCCTGTTCTCATGAGGTCTACATGATCATGGGAGGGGGGTTCAATGCTAATTTTAATATCCCTAATTTTTATCCCAAAGTTGACCTGAGTTAGATGTGACTCCATGTATTGGCTTTATCACACTTTACTACCTTGTCACTATTTGAATATGTCTGCCTTCTGCCTTGATCACTTTTTCTCATATACTCTTGAGGCAAAATTCTTGCTATGCCAGCACCTCCCACAGTAGAGTTTATGAGAATAGGCGGTAATAAATACTGGTGTAAAAGAGAAAGCTTTTAGGAACATGACTCTCCGGCCTGAGAACGTTGTGTTTCCTGGCATGCGCGAGTGCGCGTCTGTGTGTCTCTGTGAGTATACAGACGATGCACAGATAATGGGTCTCCTGGAAATGTTGGCTGTACGGGGACTATTTTTCTTGACCATTTTCGTCCTCAAAAAGCACTTGGAAGAATTCAGTAACAACTTCTTGGGCAGAAGAGCCGGCCTTGCGCGGAGCTTGGTTGGGCAGCAGACAGAGCGTGGCTTGGCTCTACCCCTGGGCTAGTGCTGGGGTGTCACGTTCCATTAGACGCCCTGGCGGGAGGAGGCGCTGCTACCTTTTCAGAAACGCCACGTCAGGCACAGACTGGCTGGCGGCCACGCGGGGGGGATCTTACTGATCCCTGCCCAGCTCGCAGGAGGTAACTGGCAAGAGAGAAGAAAGCAAAACAAGCAACCAAATCCTGATACACCTCATACATTTGAGTTGGAAATTTTGCCTCAAGGCTCCCAAAGAGTAGAACTAATGACTCCATTTTCTCCAAGTCCAATTCTTGGGTATTTAGTCTTTAATGTAGAGAAAATACATCCAATTACCAGATTATCAACTCTTTTTTTTTTTTTGGTCTAGCCAATCCCAGGGTCAGATGACTATGCTCCTTGAAAATGTATTTAGGTTTTGCCACTCCTGCCCAAACCAGGCCTTCAGGGGCGCAGCCTTGAAATCATGTGCAATTACTTTGCCTGTGAGACGTTTCTTTGGTCGTCTGAAAATCCTCTGCCAGGGATAAGTGGCGGAGCTGGGCTTCCAGCGGAGGGATGGGTGGTGGACAGGTTGCTCTGCGCGGCGTCGAACGGAAGCCGGTGTGACCGATTTGGAGAGGCCTCTTGCTGCCCTCTGAAGGAAAATGCGGGTATTGCACAACCTGTAACAGGACTTCCATTTCCTAAGCAAACGCTGTTAATTATTCCCCCCACACAAACGTCCGCGGGGAGTAATTATACTTAAAGCTATTGTTACAGTAAAATGTGTAACACTAAATGTTACACTAAAATGTGAATCTGAATGAATGGAGTTTGAATGGTTGCTCTATGTGATTCTGATTTCTCAGCAATGCGAGCTTTAATTCCACCCTTTTATCTGTTTGCTGGTAGCTCGTTTCTCATTTCTCTTTCCCAAACTCTTCCTTTTCTTCAATAATTATTTCTTGTATCTTGAGATAATGATAAGATTCTTATAAAGCTATCTTTAAATATTTCCAAAAATTGAAAATCAGCATTTGACCTAGGAAAATTGTAATTCTTAATACACTCCAGATCTTAAATTAGGATTTATACCTATACATTCAAATCAAATTCCAAACCAATATTCACTTCAGGAATTTAAATGAAACATGTTAGTCTTATACTTTCTGAGAGTCCCTCAATGCAAATGAGAAGCTGTTTTCTTAAGACTTTTGCATGCAAATTACATTTCAAAAGAGAATATACTTATTTTTTAAAAAGACCTAAATATGACAAAATTCCCAAAAAGTACATCTAGGTAGAAGCATGCATTTTTAACAAAAATTTACTATGGGATACTTTCTAGAATCAAGAAAATTTGGGTAGACTAGTGTATGGGATACTAACACATTATGTATCAGTGTATGACTGACATTTCAAATGTGTTCCAGTGACTTCTAGAGCTATCATGCTTTTTGAACTAAGAAATCCTTAATGTCAGGCTAGGATTGGTTCATTTTGGAAGGTTTTTTTATTTATGAGTTAATTAATTCATTCAGTATTTATTCAACAAGTATTGAATGCGCACCTATACGCCAACACTACAGAAAATATTCATCACCTGCATGGGGGTGCTTACAGAGCTGAGCATAAATGTCTCAAGAATGAGGCAGGCCACAACAGTCTCATGAGAGAGACAGAGGTAAAGTGAGATGGGAGTTCAGAGGTGAAAGAGATTAGTTCCAGCTTTGGATGTAGGTGAAACAAGGGGTATCCGAACTGGGAATTAAAGGATGAATAGGATTTGGATGTAAAACCATTTTACTTGGTAGAAATTTGGAAATTTCTTCCTAAGGAATAATTTTTCTCAGGAAAATAAATTATAGACAGCTACTGAATGCCAGGTAAGTGTCTTTCTCCCATTCATTCCAAGATCAAGGTGCCAGCCGGTTCAGTGTCTGGAAGGGGCCTATTTGCTGGTTCATGGATGGCGCCTTCTCCCTGTGGTCTCACAGGGTAGAAGGAGCATACGAACTCCCTTGGGCCTATTTTATAAGGGCACTAACCCCATTCATGAGGGCTCCTATCCTCATGATCTAATCACCTCCCAAAAGGCCCCACCGGGCTAGGATTTCATCATATGAATTTTGGGGAGCACAACATTCAGACAATCGCATTTGATAAATATTTATTGTGCACCTATTGTATATATGCCAGATACTCTGCTGGGTACTGGAAGGCAACAATGACTAAGCACACATGGTTCTTTTTCTTAAAAAGCTGTAGTCAGCTAATTAAACAACAGAATAAAAACTCTTAATGTATAGTAAGAAAAGCAGTTCACCACAAAGGTCAATAACTTGGCCTCTGGTGTAAGGCAGTCTGGTTTCAGATCTGCGCACCATTGAATCCTTGCCATGCGACTTTGGGCTAGTTAGTTAACCTCATTGACTTAGTTTTTGATAGACATATATTCCTAGCTCACCTAGTGGTCCAAGCAGGTGTTCCTGGTCTGCAGTGGCTTTCCTTCTTGTGGTTTTGCCATCCCGTAGGACCCTATCCTCTTTGCTGAAGGGGAAAGAGAGTGTAGAAGAGTCACAGCTGCTTCTTAAGACCCCTCACCTGAAAGTGGCATCCATTGTCTCAAACTCAGTCATTTGGCCACACTGAACTCAAGAGAGGCTGGGAAAAGTAGCCCAGCTGCGCACCCAGGAATAAGAGGAGAACACGGATCTTGTTGAACAGCTGGCAATATTTGACACAAGCTCTGTAAGCTTTGTAAGCCATGTTAAGAAGTTCAGGTTTTATCATGGAATTAATAAGCCATTGAAAGCAAAGGAATAAAATGATCATATTTTTCATTTTAGGAGTCATTCTATCAGTAGTAAAGAGAATGGCACGGATAATTGATTGGATAACTAGGTGGATGGCAATGTTACTCAGTGGGATAAAGGAAGAGGTGTGAGTTTCCAGGGGGAAGGGTAGGAGATGAGTTCAACTGGGGACACGCTGAATATGAGATCATCAGATATTCAGATGTATATGGGATCATCAGATATTCAGATGTGTACTCTAGTTACCTACTCTGAAATCTAAAGCTCAGGAGAGAAATCTGAACTAGAGATATAGATTTGTGAGTTTTCAATTTATAGATGGAAACTTGAGGTTTGAAGAGAAACCATAGACAAGGAATGGGCAGAGGAAGAAGAACTAGCAAAGGAGACTGAGCAGGAGCACCCCGAGAGGGAAGGGACAGTGGCAGGATGTGATGTCACAGATGCTGGGGGAAGAGATTATTTCAAGGAGGCAGTGGTCAACAATATCAAAGCAAGACACTAAATTTTATTTAAAAGAGAGGTTGTGGGTGAACGGTCTGGTTATTCTGTTTACGCACCATTCTCCTCCCTTCTATGTGCCCCTGAAGGCTGAGCCCTGTGCACGTTATCCCTTGGGCTCCCTTGCCCGCCAGTTTTCAGCTGGGTTTACCAGCTGGGGAGGCAATCGCATATCAGAAGGCAGAAGAGAGGGAGCAGAGTATTTTCCCCATTCCCTGCTGTGGTGTCTCCTCTTGGGCAGCAAGTCCATTCCTCCCTGACTTCAGTCCCCACCTGCCATCCTCTTCTCCCTGCTTTACTTTCTCACTGTTCTAGTTCCTCCCTTTGTCTCTGCAGCCCTAGGAGTGATCATGGCTTCCTGCTGCCACAGCTCTCTGAGCACCTCACAGTCTCCCATATTTGTTGACTTCATCCCACCTATATCTCTGTAAGTAGCTTCTTCCTTTGAACCATCTGGATGGTGGATTCTGAGTCTTGCTGGCACACTGACTGATATTGTATTAATAATTTTCGTAGAAAGCTAGAAACTGAATTGCAATTGGTTGAAAAGTGAGTACATGGCAAAGGAGTTGGGCTTTTAAGGAGTTTGGCCGTGGAATTAATCTCTCGCCCTCCTTTCTGAAAGGGAAGGAGAAAAGGAAGGAGAGAGAGATAGGACAACTAGTGGAGAAACCCTGAAGTGGAAGGAGGGGTTTGTTTTTTCCAAGATGGAAGAGACTTGTTTATGTTTAAATGCTGATAGAAAAGGGCCAATAGTGTAGGGGATTCATTAGTTGCCTGCAGTTTATGAGAAGGCAGAAGTATTTGGGACACAGGTCACAGATGGAGGGATTTGCCTTAGGTGAGGGAAGGGTCACCTTGTCATTGTAACCAAAGGAATGGAAGGCAGGATGGGTGGGAGACAAGTAAGTGTGTAGGGCTGGTGTTAGAAAGTTGAGAGAGTTTTTGTCTGAGGACTTCTGTTCTGTCTGTAATCCCAGAAAATTCAAAGAATAGAATTATTATAGGATTGGGCATTTGCCAGGCAACTCTTAGGGAAGTGAAATGGGGCGAGGGAATTGTGAATACTGGCAAGGAACGGACTGGGCACAGGTACGGATGAAGGTGGAAGGGTACTGGGGAGAGGAGAATATGGGGTTGCGGACTGGTGACTCAGTGAGGTTTCAGATCAGATTTATGGGAAGTCATTTGAATAAGAAAGTTGAAAAATAGCAAGTTATTGTCAGCAAGGGAAATATCTGAATTGCGATTTCAGAGAAGGGACAATTCTGGTTGACAACGAGATTTGGGATATGACTGGACAGTGCATGCCCGACGTGAGGTGGACGTGAAGGTCACTGGAGGTGAGGACCATGAAGTAGCTGGGACGATGGAGGACTGGGGATGGAGAAGAACAACCTACTGTCTTCCTCATCATCCTAATGTAACAGCCCACCAGGTCTCCTTCAGGACCCTGATGTGCGGGAGCCCCTGCCCCAGGCCTGGAGCCCGGCTTTCCCGCTGGCTTCCTGCTCCCACCACGCCAGGGGCTCCCCGGGTCCACATGATGAGGAAACTGCTTCTGGAGTTGCGGCAGGGTATGAGCTCCTGCTCTGGCTGCCAGGACTCGTGGGGGGTGAGGGGTGTCACAAGTTGAGGAAAGATGTGCTCTTGGTGTCTTAATCTTGACTATGGAAAGCACTTTTCTGTGACAATCCTGGGGTCCATATTTGGCCTCTATAGAACCAATGGCAGGAAGGTCATGTATGGTTGGAGTAGAGTGGCTTGGGAGGGCTGGCCCTGGGTCCTAATTGTCATCCTTTGCCTTAATTTTATGGGAGGATGCATTCAGTTTCACACAATGAATTTAGCCTTTCTAAATTAGGGATTGTCTTATTAAAATTGCATACTGGTCTCTAAATACCTCAGAAAATAGAGTGCTATCAACAGGTGTCTTTTTCTTTATGTTTCTATGAGGTTCTAGAAGCTGAGATAGAAAATGGATTGTCAGCAATGATCCTTGCTAAACAAGTGCTTTGTGTTTATAGTTTAGATGTTGTAACACTTAAAAAATAATATGTTATGGAGGTAATTTGTGTTCACTGAACACAATTCAGAAAACAAAAAAACAAAAATAAAAAAAAACGAAAAGAAGACTCTTCTATATTCTCATTAACCAGAGATAACTGTTGTTATCCCGGCATGGTTTTCACTCCAGATACACATCTTATTTTGCCTCTTCCCCAACTTGCAGTCATATTGTATATAAAGTTTTATAATCACTTTAATTCGTTTAATAAAATGTGAGCATTTCCCTGTGTATTGTAAATTTAAAAAAAAATGATCGTAGCAGAGTCTTCTAGCCGTCCACCAAGGCCCATTTCCTTCTTTCTGGGTGTGCAGCTATGCTCACATTCCACTGGCTACACCTTGCATTTAGGTGCAGTCAGTGAAATGTGAGTAAATGTGGTGAGTGCTATTCTCAGGCCAGTGCTTTTAAGAGGCAGGTGTGTCTCCCCTGTGTTATCTCTTCCCCCTTCTTATAGCTGGGTGCAGATGATGACAAGGCCCTAGCAGATTTCAAAGTTGCAGGATGGAAGGAGCCTAAAATTTGAATAATTGTGTATTGAACACAATGGGGAAAAATGGGTGAGAATAAAGATCTATTGTGTTTGATCTATGATATATTTGGGATCTGTTTGTTACAGCCCTTTTGCCCACCCTGTTTTTTATTCTATGGATATACCATATTCTTAAAAGGAAATGTTTCTTATTAAACTGCAGTAGATTACTAAAAATGGTCCCCAATAGGCAAATCACGTCTCCCCGTGTCCATGCCTCTTGGCAATGTGTCTTTACTGCTTTCCCCAACAAGAGCAGGCATCTGTTTCCCCACTCCTTGAGTCTGGGCTGCCCGTATGACTTTTTTGACCAGAAGGATATGGTGAAAGTAGCATTCAAGGACTTCTGAACCCACATCCTAGGGGGACTTGCAGCATCTGCTTTTGCTCAGGGTGGATCCCAACTACTATGTAAAGAAGTCCAGGTTATCCTGTTGGAGAGAGTCTATGTGGAGAGATAGGTCCTAGGGGATGGAGAAAGAAGCCATATGGAGGAGAGCTAAGGCCCCAGACATATGTGTGAACCCAGCTAATGCCACAAGAAGAGAGACCCAGTCATCCCAGCCCGACCTCAGCCATTTGAGCCATGCTGGGGTGGGAGGGATGCCATACTTGGGAGTGAAGCTGTCAATCCAATTAAGCCACCCTAGCCAACAACACCATGTGGAGGAGAGATGAGTTATCCCTATAGAGCCCTGCCAAAATTCCTGACCCACAGAATTGTAAGCATTAACATCATTGTTTTAAGTCACTAAGTTATTGATTGTTAACCAGCAATATATAACTATTAATAATACATGGATATTGTTGGGGAGAAAATGTACTATCTTTTTCTCACCCATTGTAAGATTCATGGCTGATACCTCTTTAACAAAAGACAGACTAACAAGAGAAAAGCATAAAAAATTTACTTGACCAAAGTTTTATGTGACATAGCAAGCTTCAGAAATGAAGGCCCAAAGACCCAGGGAAAACTGTATTTTTATGCTAAGTCTAATGAAAGACATAGATAGTTGCAGAGAAACATGATTGGACAAAAGGGGGTATGACCTAATGGTAATAAACTGATGGTGGAGCGGGGGTACTTAGCAAGGCCTATTTGTCCAGATTCTTCTTGGCATCTCTGTGTCTTCATTCCCTTCCTCTGGGTATAGGGCAGGACACCTGTCACATAAGGGTCTTACGACCTACTTTCAGGGGAGGAATTCTTTCAGAGAATCCTTTTATGGCTAGTTCCCACATAGAAAGGTGGGAGAAGGTCAGAGAATGACCTTCTTGCTTCTGTGGTTTTCTCAATTTCTAAGGTGCCATATTTGGAGGTAGCATGTTCTGAACCCCAACAGTGTTTATTATATGTTTCTGAAGTTTTTATTGTAAATGACAGTGATGAGCATTCTTGTCCTGGATTTCCTGTCTATCAAGGAACTTTAAGTTGTTGAACTTGTTTAAGTCTGGAAATTGAGTAAATCATGTCTCTTCATTTTGGTGCTCCTGGGGAAATCAGGTTTCAGGTCCCTGTTATATAGATGAAGTAATATTTTAATAGGCTGTGATCTATTTAATTTCTACAGACACTGTGATCAATTAGCCACCACTGAAGATACTTGCTAGTCAGAACAATCTGATTTTACTATTTTGTTCCTATTGTCCATTACAGTAAATGCACCAACCTTGTCTCTTATAGTTAATTATTGCCAATTGGCCTTTGTCATTCTGGGATCCTATTATTCCCCCTGAAATCATGGAGCCCATTTCAATGTGGTATTTTTTCCATCAGTCTAACCTACAGAAAATATCCATCACAGAACTTTGTGAAGATACTGGTAGCTCCTCATTAATGTATTTCTCAATGCCTTAGTGGAGGGAGTGACCTCTGAGCTCTCTCAGAGGACACAGTTGGGGTGGGGTGGGTGTATAGACCACAGATTATAGTATCCACTCCAATCCTCCAATTTCCCTAAGACTTTGGAGTCCTCCTTTTACATCAGTCCAGAAAAATTCTGGCATCTTTTAACCTCATTGAATGTAGGGTACAGCTGGGTTCAAGCTTCAATCACCAAAGAAAACTTTTAGACAGACTTCTAGCTGCAAGACTGTCTAGTAACTGACATGATGACCCATATCGATACATTTGGTCTAGTCCAGGGTTTCATATTCCATCCTCTGTGGCCTAATAACCTTAAAATCCAATATCTCTGCAGTTTCTGTCACTAAAAATTGGCAACATTTTGCAATTACTTTGGAGTATAAATTATTTCCTTCCACGTCAGACTTTGTACTTGTCCCCAGGTAGCAAACCAAGATCAGCTCTAGAGGCGCTAAGAAGTAGTTGGGAGGCTCTGGAAGTTGTGGGGGAGAAGGGAAAACTTCCACCTTCACCCTGGAAGGTTCTCAGAAAGATCAACTTACAATAAGGGAGATTAATAAGAGAATGAGATTACAAATTTATTTACCATGCACATGGGGAGAATCATAGAGTGATTGCCCAATATGCCACTGGGGCCCAGAAGTTTATATACCCTCATTTTAGAGAGGAGAGAGAGATGAGTAATATAAGTAATTCTTTTGAGGGGCAATAAATGATTACTAGGGAGGATGAATAGATACTTGGGAGAATGAATGGATGGGGGAAACAGATTGACTTGTAAACGATTCTCTTCGGAAATTAAACTAACCTGAGAGACAGGTATTATTTTAAAAATGAATTGGGCCAGGTCTGGTTGCATTTTTTATTTTCTTTCCTGCAATAGATATTGAGATAACAGGGAGGGGACAGAAAGATAATTGTTCTTCTTGATGTGTCTCTCTGCTCTTTATGCAGATAAAGGGAAAGCCCCTTCCAACACCTGTTGATCTTTGAGAGCCTTTAATTCAAAATACTCTTTATACCAAGGAGTCATATTTTGGGGTGAAATTCCCTGATCTCCTTCAAGGTTATTATAGGTCTTCACTCAAGTCTCCTTGGATGCAGGAAGGCAAGGTGCTCCAAGACTCACAGCTTTTCCCAAGTACAACTAGATGGTCCCTATTCCAAGGCTCAGAGTCCTTCTTCTTACCAATCAGTGCTCTAACTTTCACATATGACAGTTGTGAGTCTATGAATTCAATTTAGGTTGTCCTTCTGCAACCCACAGAATTGAATTTTGGGTCAAGGTCCACGCAGAAGCTTTAAGAAATAACTGATTCTTCTAGGGCCACCATAGATGCTCTCTGATTCTCTGTGACTTCTGTAGACTCTCCAGTGCACTCAGAAGCATCATTGCTACTGTCATAATCATGTGGTCTCCAATGGGCTTCCAAAGGTGCTTCCTCACAATCAGCCTCAGGAGACTGAGCATGGTGCCCAGCCTACCATTTCCCCTTGATAAGAGATCACTGCTGTGCTTAAAGCTAAGGACATGGCTGAACCAACTACAGAATCCCATTTTTAGGGGCTGTTTCCTGGGACCACTTCTAGTTCCAAATATCGTATCAGTCAGAGTCCATTAGTAAAACTGAATAATACAGTACTACATATTTCACCGGAGAGAATTTAAGGAGTATAAGGAGCTGGTTAAATAGATACTTAAGAACTGGGATGCAAAAATACAACGCTGAGGTAACACAGAGATAATTGCTGAAAGCAGTTATAACCCCTGGAACTGGGAAAACAAGGCAAAGAATTTGGGGTTATCAGAATTTAGACTTTTTGAGGAAGAGATCTGCAGAATTGGGATCCAGCTCCCTTAGGAGAGAACACCATCCAGGTGCCGCTGGTACGTCTGAGGGTAGTTCTGGGAGTGTGTCAGAAAGAGTCAGGGACTGGAACCAACAGCCTTACCTGGGGTGAAAAGCTGACGCTGGGCAGCTCTGTCGGGGGCAGGCCTGCTGAGAGCACCTTCTGTCCGCGTCGGCCCTCAACCGCCCTCTAGTGGCCCATATTGGTATAACTACCAGTTGTCAAAGATGAAGTTTGCAGAGTCCCAGTTCCAGCTTCCCAGAGCAAAACGTAGAAGCATGGGATTAGGGCTGAAGGGCCATAGGTGAATGGGCCAAAAAGTATACATTTCTAAATATATTGTTGCACACGCACATGCGTGCACACACACACATCTTAAGACTTTTGTACGTATTGGCTTTAAAAGTAATTTTTTTCTCATCACAATAGCAACACTTCTTTTTTTTTTTCTTAAACAGAAAAAACACATAAGCTTATAGAAGAAAAAAAAAGTCTATCCTACTGATGGAAAAAATGCCCACTGTTAACAGCTTCATTTAGATCCTTCCAGACCTTTTCTTCAATGTGTGGATGTGTATTTTTTCAGGGAATCACATTGTACATACAGTTTTCTTAACTGCTTTAAAAAACTACCTTAATGTATCATCAAAAATTGCTCACACCAATACATACTTATTTACAACAGTGGGTTTCAAACTGTTTCTAGTAAATGTCTTGGGCAGGAGGCCTTAATGGGAGGGCCCTGAATTCCACCATACACCTTTACCCACTGCAATTGCACTTTCACGTATTTGTTTTATATATTTGGTTTCTGTGTAAGATTTTGTGTGGGAAAAAGAATTCCACTGCCAAAATATTAGAAAACAACTGATTCATTGTAAGGATACAATATTATTTTCCATTTTCATGATTACAACAACAAAGGATAACTTTGTATATAAATTCTTGCACAAAGCCTTAGTAACACCAGGCACCATGCTTTTTTTACTCTTTGTCTATTTAATAGAACCTAAAAATTATTTTAATTTGTATTTCTTGGATTACTAATGGGGTGGACAAGGTTTTAATATTTGATGGTCCTTTGTGTCTTTAACAGTCTAGAGATTTCTTTGCAGTCTAGAAATTTTTACAGCATGGCCCTAAAGTCTTACTTCCAAATGTACATAGCCTGTGCTTCTTCCATATCCCTCAATTCAAGGAAGTTCTGATTTCAATTTCCCCTGCTCATCTACAGCACCGTCTCCCTGTCCTCCACTCTTGGTAATGATCTCAAATCTGCCTCCATTGAAAACACAGAAGCTCTCTTTCTTGAGCTCCCTCATCTTTTCATCACTCTACTCCAAACATATCTATATCTATAACTATCTTTATTTTTCTTCCTGGCTCAGAGAATAAAGGCTTTTTGATCTTTAAGTCAACCCCTTTGTTTCAGCACTTGATTCTACTGGCTTATCTTGAGGCCAGTGCTTGTTTAGCAGCTAGAGAAAAAGAAAAAACCTTGCAGTAGTTAGGAAATAGTTTATTGTTTAAGTGTAGGGGGTGTACAACTTAACCCTTGCCTGGGATGGCCTTAAATCTTGTTTATAATTTGGTATCTTATTGGCACAAAGAGTCTGTTCTTTTCCATCAGTCTTATGATCTTTATTTCAACAGCTCCTTCCCCTTAGCCTATATGTGATCAATAGGCTTCCCCTTAGCCTACATGTGATTTGATTACTATGCATGTGCATATCCTCCCTTTGTGAATATCCATAGCTCCTCCTATAACCTGTTGAATATGTATACTTGGCCAACCCACTCAGCATAAATTTCTGTCTCTCACCCCTTCTCCTTCAAAGTGCCTATCTTTAGGTCTCTGCCAGAGGCTATGCCGTCAGGATGGCCTGCCTGCAGGCCGCTACCCTTTATAAGAAATAAAGTTCTCCCCTCCGAATTTATGGATCTTGTGATTTTTTGTTGACAGAGCCCAAAGAGTGAGAGAAGCTAGATACACTAAAAAGGTAAAAGGGAGAGAACCATCATTTCTCATCTGTGATGGTTGGTTTTTTGTGTCAACTTGGTTAGGCTGTAGTGCCCAGTTATTCAACCAAACATTAACCTAGGTGTTGCTGTGAAGGTATTCTGTGGACGTGATTAACATCTACAATCAGTTGATTTTGTGTAAAGGGAATGTGGATGAGCCTGATCCAGTTAGTTGAAAGGCCTTAAGAACAGAACTTAGGTTTCCCCGAAGACATAAAGGAAAAAGAAGAAACTCTACCTGTGGATTGCAGCTTCAGCTCCTGCCTGAGAGTTTCCAGTCTGCCTTGTGGATTTTTGGACTTTTTTATCCAGCCCCCACAATGTATAAACTAATTTCAATAATCCCCGTTATATATCCTACTGGTTCTGTTCAACTGGTGGAATCCTGACTAGTACACCATCCTTAAAACCAGCACAAAACAATACTCTTCTTGCTTCTGTCTGTCACCACATAAACTCTGTCTTCCCTTCTCATCTCAGCTTCTAAAAGCATTATCCTGTATTCACTGTTTCTACTTCATCCCTTTGCAATCAGCCTTGAGCTACAGTCCCATTTATTCAATTGGTGAGTTGGACATTTTCTCGTGGACAGCCCATGGGCAATCTCAAACCCAGTATATCAAAGCTATCTCATTATCCCTGCCACCTATCTAAATCGCTCGTTCTTCTGAATGTCGTATTTCAAACTCAGGGTGAAAATCTGGAAATCATTCTAGACATGTAGACATCTAAATATAGGTTGAGCACCCCTAATCTGAAATGCTCCAAATCTGAAATTTTTGAGTTCCTACATGATGCCACAAGTTACCCTGAACATGTAATTTTTTCACTGTATTAATGGCACATCGTATTTTTTACTGTTAAGTACTTACATGTGAATAAGTAAAAGAAAATGGTTTCTTATCAGTAGCATATAATTTCAGAGTCAGGAATGATGATGATGCCAAACAACCACAGACTGTCCACATGGGTGGCTGAGATAGTGCCACCTTTGCTTTCTGATGGTTCAATGTACACAAACTTTGCTTCATGCACAAAATTATTAAAAATATTGTATAAAATTACTTTCAGCCTATATGCTTAAGCTATATATGAAATATAAATGAGTTTTGTGTTTAGAATTGGGTCCCATCCCCAAGATACTCAAGTATATATGCAAATATTCCAGAATAAAAAAATTCAGAAATGCAAAGCACTTCTGGTTTCACGTGTTTTGGATAAGGGGTACTCAATCTGTACTAGACATCAAATAAGTCATACTCTTTATCTCCAGTGCTTGAAGGTTTAGGCTTTCATCATTTCTGGCCTCAGCTTTTGTAATAGACTTCCATCTGTCTCCTTATTGCCAACCTGTTCCCCCTCAAATCTGTTCTCCAGAGAGCTCTTCCTCTGATACAAGGTGATCAAAATTGCCCTGCCTAAGACTCAGTGACTCCTTTATCAACTACAACAAGGGCACCTCAAGCCAGACTACCACCATAAGGACCGTTTAAAAACAAAGGTTAGACCTTTACTCAGAAATAATGAACAAGAATTTCCAAAGTGGGACCTGAAAATCTCTACTTTTAAAAGCTATCCAGGTAATTTTGATAATCAACCAGGTGTGGGAATTACCAGTCTTCAGATAAAAATCCAAATTCTTCCCATGATCTGACACCAGTACTCACAGCTTCATCTCTCAGTACACATTACTGACTCAGGGCTGGTGATTTCTTCAAATTCAGAGCTGTTTAACATGTCTCTATCAGGAATATCCTTCTTCTCTTAACTGCCTGGGAACTTCTGTTCCTATTCATTTTTTGAAAACTTTATTCAAGCATCATCCAACCTCTTATTCAGCCAGTAAATATCTATGGAGGTCCTACTAGGTGCCAGGCTCTGAACTAAGCATTGAGATAGAAACACCAATTAGCTATATCAGTAGTATCACCTTCAGTAGGTTCACATGCCATTAGAGGAAGAGACATACAAATACACAAATAAATATAATACAGTGAGGTAAATTCTACGAGAGAGGCTGTGGTAGGCTGAATAATGGCCCCCCAAGATGTTCACATCCTAATTTCCAGAATCTGTGAATATTTTACCTTACATTGAGACCGATTTTGTAGGTGTGATTAAATTAACCATTCTGAGACAGAACGATTATCCTGATTATCTTGGTGGGCCCAGTGTAATCACAAGGGTGTTTTGAAAAGGGAGGCAAGTAGGAGGGTACGAGAGAGAAAGGCGGGGGGAGATTGAAAGGTGCTGTGCTACTGACTTTGAAGGTGGAGGATGGGGACATGAGCCAAGGAACAAAGGCAGCTTCTAGAAGCCAGAAAAGGAAAGGAAGTGAATTATTCCCTGGAGCCTCCAAAAGAAACCAGCCCTGCCAACTTTAGTCCAATGAGATTGATTTTGGACTCCTGACCTCCAGAAATGTAAGATAACCTTGTCTTGTTTCTTGCTATTAAGTTTTCTGTAATTTGTTGCAGCAGCAATAGGAAACTAACACATAGACCAACTTAGGGCACTGGGGCAATACATTAAAGGGGTCTCTATAACAAGTTATGGAGTGACGATGGGGTGTTCAGGAAGAATTACCAAAACTGATGACCCCAGAGCTGAAGAAAGGAGATTGTGTTTCAGAAGATGATCCAGGTAAAGGAAGTAGTATGTGCAAAGGCACACAGAAAGAGCACAGAAAGTGCTTCAAGAAGGCAAGACTGCTTGCATTAAATAGTAGTAATAATATCGACAATAGTAATTACAGTAAATTTTATTGTTTGTGTGCCAGGCATTGTTCTAACCTTGTGAGGTAGATACCATTATTATTATCTTCATTTTACACATGGAAATACTAAGGTCTAGAAGAGGTAAGTAGCTTTCCTGAGATCACAGAGCCATTATTAATAATAGTAAATGGGTAGGGCTAGAATCAGAACCTTGGCAGTCTGTTTCCAAAACCCACTAACTGCTTCTCTAATCCATTATGGTGGTGGCCTTTAATTAACGGGGTTATCCTTGTGGCTGAGGATAAATGAACTATTAGATATTAATGAGGTAAGGATCAGCAGAACTTGGAATACCATCTTGGACACTGATGGAGGATGGGAGTGATGGATTGTCAGAGGACTTCCATGTTTCTTTGATGTGATCTCGGTTTTGCTGTTGTCCAAGATATGAAGACGCCTTCTTTGACTACTCTAAGGAAATCACTGTTTGTTCGTTACAAATTCCACACCTTGCATAAGCCTCTATTTCATTTCTTCCTTTTCCCTTTGTCTGAGGCAGAGTTGGGGGTGCAGGCACCAACTCAAGTCTGGGCCACAGTTCCATATCTGTAAAATGCTTTGAGGTAGTTCCAAATTTGGTTGTGCCTCAGAATCGCCTAGGGGGAAGCTTAACCAAAATGCAGATTCCTCGCTCTATTCCCAGAGATTCTGACCGAGTAGTACCGGGGTTGGGCTTTTCCCCCAAAACCGTCCCCCCAGTTCTGATAGGCCGCTGGGTTTTGACAACCAGGGGACGGGTGACTATCCCGGTCTCTCGCAGGCTACCTTGCAGTATTTGGCCGCAGGACTACGCGCCCTACGACCGCCCCGCCCCGCCACCCCGTGAAGCCCGCCTCCCGCCGGGCTGCTGGCCCCGCCCCGGCCCCGCCCCTTGCCCCTTCCTCCCGCATCTCATCGCCCCTCCTTCGGCCGCCTGCCTTGGTCTCTCCCAGCGCCGCCTTTCCTAGGCCCTCCCCCACTTCGCAAGATGGCTGAAGTGCTGCCGGGCCCGGAGCCGTGGAACCGCGTGCGGATCCCGAAGGCGGGGAGCCGCAGCGCAGTGACAGTGAAGAACGCCGGCGCGGCCCTGGGTAAGTGAGGCGCCAGGCCAGTAGCGCAGACATTTCCGGAGGAGGCCCGCAGCCGGGCCGGCGCACGTGGGGCGGGGCGGGACTTCCTGAGCTCGGGGACGCTGGGAAGGGGCGCGGGGCACGATGGGGCCGAGAGGAGCCCGGGACTGGTCAGTTCGCGTCTCAGTGCTTCACTGCACTCTCTGTGCCAACGCAGGGCCTGGCTGCAGCGATGAAGGACCGAGGCCCAGCCCCGCGCCAGGGGGGCGGAGAGAGGCAGATATAACTAGCGCCGGGGGAAAGGGCTGCCTGGGGACCCTGTGCTTCCTCGGGCCACACTGAGCCTCGTTTAACTTTCCGTCTGTTTCCCGACTCCTGCCCTGGAGGAGTTGGTGGCGTCACCTAAGCACTCTGGACTTAAACTGCAATCTTTCTGTATCTCCAGCTCCTTATCTGTAAAATGGGGCTAGTCCTCCCTACCGGGCCTCCCCGGGGTGTGGGGAGCATCTAATGGTGTAATTTAGGAGAGAGTGCTCTGTAAACTAAAGTGTTTTACCAGCGTACGGTGGATGATATTGCTGCTATTAGGCAGCAGGGCGTAGTAGGTAGGAGCTTGGCTCTGGAGCCAGGTTGTCTGGGTTTGGATCCTAGCTTTTCCCTTTGCTAGAACTTGGGGAAGTTATCGAACGTTTCTGTGCTTCAGTGATCTCACTTTCTAATGGGGATTAAAAATAATAGCTGCCTGATAGGATTGTTTTGGGGAAATAGAAGAGTTGATATTATAGTGAAAGTGTTTGGAACACTGCCTGGCGTGGTAAATAAACATTCAATGGTAGCTGTTAATATTAAATACTTAGATCATTTCGTCCCCTTTCCCATCTATCCATCCTATGCAGTTTACAGATCATTCTTACCCGTTCCTCTATTCATAAATTAACAGAATTCCTTTTAGGCATGGGAAATTCACCCACTCACTCCTCATCCCCCAGGCAGCCCATTCTGTCTTCGGATAGTTGGGACAGTAAGAAAAGTCTGCATGTTGTGTAGAAACCTGCCTTTGTGTTACTTAGACCTAGAGTGCCGGTGCTGTCCTTAGAGCCACAGATAACACATTATCTCTTCTACTAAGCAGCTTTTACTATGAGGAGACATCTGCTGAGCACCCAGTATTCAGTGAGGCATGCATCAAATAATATAATTTCCAGTTGCCATGGTGGTTTCTCTTTTCTGAATATGTTCTTATCTATCTTAAAGTGGTATCCAAATGCAGAACCTTTGACTTTGAAGACTGGATTTTTCCATTCTCTCTTATGTGCATACCAAAATGGGGGATTTAGAGAAGTAGATAACATGTGCCCCACCTTCAAGGTACTTAAAGTCTAAATGTACGTGAAATGACTGACTGCAAAGCATTCATATGAAGGTTTGTTAAACCATGATAAAATGCAATATGAAGATGTACATTCTTATTTAACTCATGTTCTCTTAATGATCTCCTAGAGTGTATATCACCTGTTACCATTTTCCAACTTCTCATGTACTTAGAATCCTTAATTATGTGCTCAGTTGAGGCTGATTACATTAATTTTTTTTGATTCCTTTAAAACAAGGAAAGATGCTTCTTGCTGTGTATTTTTTATATCATATACTTAATGTAGAAATACATATTAAGTCTTGTTAAATAAATATCTCTTCTCTAGACCTTTGCATTGCAGCTGTAATTAAAGAATGCCACCTTCTTACACTGTCGCTGAAGAGCCAAACCTTAGATGCAGAGACAGACGTGTTATGTGCACTCCTCTACAGCAATCACAACAGAATGGGCCACCACAAACCCCATTTGGCCCTCAAACAGGTGAGGAGGTAGCCCTGTGTTTGAGACCCAGCCTGTTTACTTAAAGATGTAGATCACAGTGCCACTTAGTGTTTCATTATTCATGGAAATCTCAGTAAGTTACTTGTGATTTATAGGTCTGCAGCCCACTAAAATGAAGCACAGAAAATCATCTTGATTCCTCTTCTGTGTGACAATTCTTTGAGTATATGAAGACTGTTCTTGTATTTCTTCATGTCTTCTCTCTTCTTTGCTAATGTTCTCAAGGGGTTTTTTTTTTTTTTTTGAACTTACTATGTTCTCCAAGTATTTTACCCTCTGGGTTAGTTAATACCTCTCTCAAAGGGTGGTGTCCAGACTTAAAAATTGAAAAAGATAGGAGCTGACTCCAGAGAATTTAAGGATTGTTCCCTCCATTGTTCTGAAAACTGATAAGGTAGAATCTATAACCTTGATTGAATTTTAGTAGTATATATGTAGCTCTGGCAAGATAGTCTTGTTGCTAGTATCAATGCCCATCCAGATCTTTATATCTTTCAAAGTCTGGACACAGTCCCATGCATGTGCTTTGTATGGTATTTCTTAAGGACCATAGAATTCATACAGCATTTTGTACGATGCATGGCTCTTACTTTTTTTTTTTTAAATAAATAATGCTATTGAGTGCCTATTTAACACTGTTCTAAGAACTGGGTTACAGTGGTAAACGAAATGGACAAAATATTATGTATTGTCCTTGTGGAGCTTACAGTATAGTCAGGAGAGAAAGGCAATCAATCAGTGGCAGGTTGGGTGGTGATAGGTGCTGTGAAGAAAAATAAGGCAGAGAAGGCAGTGCTGCAGGGATTGAAATTTTAAATAGGGTCTATCTGTTTTTATTTTGGTATTTAATTAAATATTTTGTATATCTTATTTTTACTACTAGATTTTTAGCAACTAGAGATTGGAAAGTGTCTTGTCTATCATTTTATCTCCCAGCATGTCTTGCATGTAGTAGGTATTCAGTATACATGTGTTCAATGACTAAGTCAGTCACTTTCCTCATCTCTGTGGTACTTACAGACTGTTGAAATTTAGTAGTTAAAAATTTACTATCTTATTTTAATAGTCTCACTATTAATATCGCTTCAGCAAAATTATAATCTTGAGAATAATCTTATACTCGTTTTGGTCCCCTGTATAGCATCAAGCACATTGTGGCATATAGTAATTTCTTTGTCATCACCTGATTTGAGAAGTTTGTTTGGGTAAATTCCAAATTTGTAACCAGAAACAACTGCTTGGGCTTCAGATTTCTTTACCCTTAAAAAAAATGAGTATTCTGTGGTGTTTGGCATATTTCCATACTTTAAAAATCTGGATCTCTTTGCTTTCCTGGTCATAATCAGTGACCCTGTCTGCATTTTACACATATGGATTTGAGCTGCTCTTTCTCCTTCAGGTTGAACAATGTTTAAAACGTTTGAAAAACATGAATTTGGAGGGTTCAATTCAAGACCTGTCTGAGTTGTTTTCTTCTAAGTAAGTGGGCCAGTTGCTTTGTGATTTGGTGGGCTGGCAACTTAATGTCTTCTTGTGATCTCCCTTTGGACTTTTCTGTGCTTGGTGTTGGAATATAACCAATTATACTTCAGCTGTACAAATTTTGTTGTAATAAGGGGTACCCAGTATTTGTGGTAATAATTCTCCCTCTGTTGGTCTGTGGGAGGGACTGATGTGACATTGAAATCTGGGTCATGGTAGGTTATATTGAAACATCAGTTGGTTGTTATTGAGCATAACTACCTCAGATTGAGCTTAGAGCAAATCTTTACTTGAAAACTGCTATAGATATGCTTTGTATTTAAAAATGAAAGTAATCTACTTTTCTATTTTTGTCAAGTGAAAATCAGCCTGTAACTACCAAAGTGTGTGTCATCCCCAGCCAGCCAGTGGTGGAGTTTGTGTTGATGAAGGTTTTGGGAGCCTGCAAGTTGTTAATCCGCTTGTTGGACTGCTGCTGCAAGGCATTTCTGTATCCTTGGATTTACCGAAATACTTTCTTTTGAATTGGAATTGTTTGGCTATATTTAAAAGTATTTTTGTTTGAAATCTAGGGCTCTATAGCAGTTACAACCTGTGGGAATTCTTAAAATTGTGCTTCTTGGACTCCTTTTGTGAGGAATTGCCTGATGGAGCCATTATGCCAGAGACTGCCTTTCTCTATCTAGCATGTATTAATATTATTCTAAGAGCACCGACAGCTAGAAATTCTTAATCGTAGAAACTAAACCTTAAAAACTAAATTTAATAATGGGAGCTCTAGCAGAGTGTATACTATTGTATTTTCAGTTTCTATTTCTTAAACAGAACAAATATTAAGGCTTTAATACCTTCAAGAGATTCACTTTACTTCCAATCTATTTCTTTCATAATTGTAACTTACAAAACACACGTTACTTTGGTTTTGTTTTCCCACCTTAAATTGATTCTCCAGCTTGACTGTGAAACATCTAGGTTTGCAGGAGTTCATTATTTTAAACCTTGTGATGATTGCGCTGGTAAGCAGGTTATGGTATGTACATACCTTTAAAATTCTTCATTTCTTTTTCATCTTTCTACCTCAGCCTAGGTTTCTTATTAGTAGTTTTCATATTTGTTTTCCCATGCGTTGCTGAAGGTGTGGGAGTTCTTTTCTTCATTTGATCAGAGTTTATTTGCAGTAGATTTGGAAGCTAAGTGTTAATGGTTATGTCAAAGGATTAGGCTTCATATCTGAATCCATGAGATCAACCCAACACTGAACAACTAAACAAATTAATTCCTAGGATAAGGAACTGGATAATAAAAAATTAGAGGCAGTAATCATACTGCAATGGGCCATTTAAAACAATAGTATTCCTGGGCTAGCTATAGCACTTGATTGTTTTTGCCACTTGGTTTCTAATTTTTAGTCACAATGAGAAAATATAATTTTTGATTTTCCTTGTGTGCTTTTGACTCTTTTTTTCCACCTGAAATACCACTGCTTTTTGGGGCATATTTAGTTGATGTAAAGAACACTGGTATACTTTAAAGAGACATTCTTTTGAATGTCTCAGTATATATTGTGAAACTGGTCTGATGGATAATTAGACTCGGAATCTGCCTATATTTATAAGGAGATCTGTTTTGGGCCATTTCAAACAATTAGGATCATTAGCTCTAATTTGAATGTAAGGAAACATAAAACAAAAAAGAAAGAGCAAAAAAGTACAAAAGTTTTTCTGCCTTTGGAGATTGGAAACCTTGCTTTGATGTCTTAACCTGGATATCTTGAGTACTATTTCTGATCATCTTGCTTTTTATTCTGCTTATTCTTAATCAGAGGTAACAATGTTTGAATTGCTAATCATATTATATTAAAATGTTAGACATTATTCTTTTATGTAATGAAGATAGCTTTAAATTTTGCTGATGACAACAATAATAACATGCTTTATTTGAAGAAATTTAAAAAAATAGAAAAATGTGAAGAACCTGAAATTTGCCTAAAATCTCACCATGTAGATTAAACCACACTTAAGATATTGATGTGCATCCTTTGACACATCTCTCCATGCAGTACTTTGTTTTTGAGTAAATTTTGTATTTGGATTTTTCTGTTTGGGCTGGACTAATCTGGCTATTTATAAGTATGTGCTGTAGTGTTTATATATAGTGGCAGAGCTTGATAGCTATTTACTTTTATCTTTGAATCTTGCAGTTTATTATTTAATCTGCAAATTGTAATTACTGGATAATTCATGAACTGCTATTTCTTTCTCTAGGGTTCTCTATAAAGGTGTTTTAAAAAGGTTGATTTCTTTATATGAGCCATTGTTTGGATTGCTTCAAGAGGTCTCTAGGATTCAACCAATGCCATACTTCAAAGATTTTACCTTTCCTTCTGATATTGCTGAATTTCTAGGACAGCCCTATTTTGAAGTCTTTAAGGGAAAAATGCCTACAGCTTTTGTAGCTAAAGGAGTGACTAAATTGTTAAATAAACTATTTTTAACAAATGAGCAACCACCAAGGTTCAGTGAAGAAACCTTACTTGGAATTTCCGAAAAACCTAAACAAATGAAGATCAATGTACAGAATAACGTGGATCTTGGGCAGCCCGTAAAGAATAAGAAAGTCTTCAAAGGTAGTTTGCTTTGATACTCTAATTAAAAAAAAAAAATTGTTGAAAGTATAATATAATCATGTGGCATGTAGAAAGAAATTCAACATCTCCCTTAATTTTAACCCACATTGATTATTTTTAGAGAGGTATAGTAATACCTATGTTTTGTAAGCTTGAGCACTTAAAGTTGTTGGTTTCTGTAGTTGTTTCATTATTCTTTGCTTGCATATTCCCATTATTTCTTTTGTTGTAAATTGGCAAGAAATGTCATGCACTTAAGAATTTGTTTTAGATTGGAAAATAGTATGCTTATTTTTTATCTGTGATTTTTCCACCTCCACAGACAGGTCATCAGAATTCGATGTGAGGGCCTTCTGCAAACAGCTGAAACACAAAGTTACTCAGGTTTGTCTTGATTAATTTAATATAGCTTATGATTTCTGCTCATTTGTAGAGGATGCTACTTACCAAGGGCAGGGACTAAATTTTACTTCTTTTTATCCCCAGTTCTAAGCTTAGTGCCTTCTTAGTTCTCAGTTTGTGCTTCTGAATGAAGCAGCAGGGGAATTTTTAATGCATCCAGTTAATTCAGTTAATAGAGTGCCTTCAGAAATGTTTTAGTAGGAGTTTCTCTAGAATCTTAAAGTGACTGCAAGATCCATCTTGTAAGTTTGGATTGTACTGAAGCTTAAGAGTATATGGGCTTTGCAGTCAGACAGATGATTTGAATCCTGACTTTGGTTTGCACTAGCTGTGTGATCTTCTGTAAGTTTCCTGACCTCTCTATATCTGTATTTTGTAATAATAGTATGTACCTTGTAGGGTTGTGCTAGTTTTAATGCATGTAAAGTGTTTAGCAGAGTTTGGAGTATGGTGACCATTTAATTGGTGTTAGATGTTATTAGTTAGTGTTATCATTTTTGCATCCTCATCATTTGTCATGAGGATGTTCTATTCCTTTATTCTTTTTGAGGTTCAAGCTTTAACATGATTTAAAGCTTTGTAAATTCTGTTTGTTCTGGACCTAACAACAGGTGTCAACCTTTTTTACTCAGTAACTTCTTGACTTTTATTATCCTATGTCTTTGCAAAATACTTTTCTTTTGGATTCCCTCATGGATTAGTTCTTCCCTTCTATTTAAAAATTCTTAATCATTTCTAATAAGTCAGAGTACTTTCTTGAACTTTTATAAGGATTGCAGCTTGCATTGATATTCTGTCCAATTCGTGAGTTCAGAGGGAAGAATAATAATTAAGTAGCTAATACTTTCTATCCAGGCATTATTTTAAATGCTTTATATGAAGTAACTCATGTAATTCTCACAAAAGCTCTGCGAGAGCCAGGTGTGGTGGCTCACACCTGTAATCCTAGTACTCTGGGAGGCTGAGGCAGGAGGATTGCTTGAGCTCAGGAGTTTAAGACCAGCTTGAGCAAGAGTGAGACTCCGTTTCTACTAAAAACAGAAAAAATTAGCTGTGCGTGGTGGTGCATGCCTGTAGTTCCACCTACTCAGGAGGCTGAGGCAGGAGGATCACTTGAGCCCAGGAGTTTGAGGTTGCTGTGAACTAGGCTGACACCATGGTACTCTAGCCTGGGCGACAGAGTGAGACTCTGTCTCAAAAAAAAAAAAAAAAAAAAAGAAAAGAATAAAAGATAAAAACTCTGTGAGGTAGGTGATCTTATTACTGTTTCCATATTTCAGATGAGGAAATTGAGGCATAGAAAGGCCAAAAAACTTGGCCAGGCCACGCAGCAAGTAAGCGGCAGAGCTGGGATTTGAACACAGACAGTTTGGTTTCATACTCTCTGTTCTTGACCATTACACCAGTCCCTGAAATAGTTTTTTCAAACTCTGTGTCTCAAAGAGAACTGTGATGCTCTGTGACCCTTGAAACTTATGCAGCCTTTCCACCTGTTCGTAGGTGAGCTGGTTTTGAAGCTGGTGTTGAAGCTGATTGGTCAGCATCTTTCTTATTTGAGGCTAATCACTAGCATGTTTTTAGCAGTTAGTACTAATATGCTCAGCTTGGTTTTGGGGCAAACTACTTTTAGCGATCACCAAACATAAACTATTGATGGGCCTCTGCTGTTATGTTTTCTACTTCTTTTTTAAGTTCCTCTTGAGTGTGAGGAATTTGGAAGAAGGTAAGCTTTGAATGAGGATAGAAGCAGACCTGGTAGATAGCATATTTTCATAAATACTAAAAGGTAATAAAATCCAAACTTGACTTGATATAGACAGAAGAGGTTGAAGAAGTGAGGGTGCCTTGTCAGAAGATGGTTGAAGTAGAATTGGAAATGTTTCTCAGGTGAGCATTTTTAACATGTGTTCAGCAATCATTAACTGATTAATGGGCCTACTGCTGGGTGCTTTACAAGGCCCCATGTCCTCCCTGTAATATTTATGACTCATTTTTGAGGAGGTTTGCTCTGGGTATGGAAATAAGTGAAAAACAAGTTGTGGTGGTCTAGTGGTGTAGAGGAGAAAGGTCTGTCAGTGATTCCCCCCCCCCCCCAATTAGGCTTTGAGTAATATTTAATCAGGTGGAGTTTTATTCTTGTTTGTTAGATATGTCTGTTAGAATATATTGTTTCCTGTGTCAACCTAATTCAGCTGCATATAGGACCTGTCTTAATACAGATGGGAAAAAAACCAACTTGTGTTAGGAGCAGTGGATAAAAAAAAATAAGTATTTTTAAGGCAAAAGCAAAGCTCTGAGCAAAAAACCTTTCCCTTCTTTTAAAAAGACTAATAATTTTAAAATTTTGATTGTGAGCCAGCTTTCCCTATTGTCATACATTTGTAAGTCAGTAACACATTCAATATTTTTTCTCACTTTTTCACATTTCAGGAGACCAGTTTTGAGTTTAAATGTTCTCAGTCCAAACTAAAGATGACCAAACATTCTTCTCAGAAAGTGATAGGAACTCCTCGTGTCAAAAGTTTTGTGCAAAGACTCCGAGAGGTTGAGTCTTTTGTACAACTTTCTGAAGAAATCCAAATGGCGGTTGTTTGGTGCAGGAGCAAAAAACTGAAGGCTCAGGCCATCTTTCTGGGGAACAAACTTCTTAAAAGTAACCGGCTTAAACATGTGGAAGCGCAAGGTAATAGGTAGGTGTATTACAAAAATTATATTCCTTTACTTTTTCTGTTGTCATTTAGGGCAAAAGTATATATATATATTCAGGTCACCTTTCTTTAAAATGGGATATCCAGCAGCCCTAGGGGGGTTAAAAGTGAGATCTACTCAAGCTGCAATTTTATTTGCTGCTTTTATTCTAAGGGCAAAGCTCTGTCATTGGGAAGAAGAAAATAAACTTAGGTTAACTGGACTTACTCGTTCACATGCTTCACCATTCCCACCCATCCATTCAGAAAGCATTAAGAATGGCTGTGGTGCCAGGCATGGTGGTGCATGCCTGTAGTCCCAGCCTACTAAGCTACTGAGGAGGCTCAGGCAGGAGGATCGCTTGAGCCTAGGAGTTCAAGTCCAGTCTAAAGTTCAAGTCCAGCCTGGATAATGTAGTGAGGCCCCAAAAGGATGTCTGTGGTGTGCTAAGCCTAAGATGCAACTGCATAAGACAGACTTAGTCCTCAGAGAGCTCATGCTCCAATGGGAGAAGCCGAAGCACAGCAGGACGAGGGTGTGAGAATAGGAGCAGAAGGTGCCTGCCTCCTACAAGGCCCACACCAGACTGCCAGGGTCAGGGTCAGGTTTACTGTTTGTAGGAGCTGGACTCTCCGTGTTTTGACCTTGTATTCCTGTGATTTCTTACACTCACAGAACTGTTTAAGGATGGTTATCTTTGCTTATAAGCCAGTATTGCATGAAGCATTACATGAAATTAGACATTAGACACTTCAGGGCTTTGTATTTTTATTGAAAAAAATAACAGATACTGATGGTAACAATTTCAGACACAAATGGTTCCTTATTTTCTACCTTCACAGAGGCAGTTACTCTAACCTGTTTTTTACGTATCCTTTAAGAAATATCCTGTGCATGCACCATAATTTCTTATCTATAGTTATAGATCTGTTCAGGGCTTTATAAT
The DNA here is from genome assembly GCA_023783475.1 of Daubentonia madagascariensis. Classification (NCBI taxonomy): domain Eukaryota; kingdom Metazoa; phylum Chordata; class Mammalia; order Primates; family Daubentoniidae; genus Daubentonia; species Daubentonia madagascariensis. The sequence continues at coordinate 11,027,950 of JAKFHU010001631.1, read as the reverse complement.
TTTTCCTGTGGATGAACCACTTTAACTGTCAAAAATTTGTTAAACTTTCTTCTAAAATTTATGGAAAAAATATCCCCGTTTTAGAAGAAAATTTGGTTTACAAAGAGGGTTTTGTAACAAGTTTTAATTGATTAAAAGCCACAGGAAAAGTTGTTGAATATTTCTAAGAGATGAATTGCTTGAGAGGTTTTTACATTGGGGTCCCCTAAAGTCCTGTAGCCATGTAAAAGTACCCTATTCTGGGGCTGGGAACTTATCCCGAGATGGAGAGGTGTTCTGTTTAAAAATGGGGTTTAAAGTCAGGGGTAGATGAGGCAGAGATGATAATGATGGGTTAATTAGAGGGTAACAAACTGGTGTTTATTGGTTAAGCCATATTCTGTACCTCCCAAAACACAGTGTTCTTTCATATTGTCCTGTTTTGCTGTTTCATTAATGTATTTGTAGTACACTTTACAACTTATTTAATGTTCACAGTAACTCTGAGGTAGGCAGTATTATTCCCATTTTATAGATGAGGAAATGGAGGATTTTACTCAAAATGTTAGAACTGGAGATCTAGAACTCACTTTAGGTCTTCTGATTGCTGTTTTCATTCATTCTGTTTCCATTTCAACTCAGAGGTACACCCATCTTCTCCCCACTTATAAGCCGCTACATAGTAAGACAAGAAAATGGTTTGGAAACAGATCATGAATTACTTCATTATAATGGTCTTCCTCAAAGTTCTTTTATTTATTTAAAAAGGAAGAGGAGGGGGGTGTGTGGGGTAAGGAGTACAGAGCTGTACCAATCTTTTAAAATCTGACTACCAAAAATAGTGAGGCAATTCAGCAAGACACTGATGAACCTTGTGGAAGTGTACCCTATTCAGAAGCAAAACACCTTAAAATGATCAGTTGTTTGAATTCTGGATTTCCAAACTTGATGACATATGAATCACAATTAGGGTAGCTAGCGCAAGGCTGTCAGCATATCTATGCCCAAGCCCTGTCTTCTCATTATTTTATAAACCCCCTCTTCACTTTTATTTACTTTTCTCTGTTCATTTCCTGCTATAACACAAAGTTGATTATCCAGTTATGGATTAACACATTCTGGCAGATAATTTCATTTGTGATATTTACCCAGTTCCATTCCTGTTATATTATGAACAGAGCACGTATGAGGGAAAAGCTCTGGTACAAGTATGGAGGTATCTCACCATTCAACTAGTGAGGCAGTTGTAGGAGTTACTTTACTTTGAGAGCAAGTGGGGACACATCTGCCTACAACCTCAATCAGAGGGAAGTTGTGCTCTGAAAATACAGATTTGGGTTGAAACTCCTATTTCTTTATTTTTCAATATGATTCTGCAATTGTACGCAATGGTATAGGACTTGTAGATAAATTGTGTACTTCTCTGTTAGAAGTTGGTAAAAGTGCTTGAGAATGTTTTTCTGCATCTTAATGAGCTCAGATTTTTCCTTTCTCTCTGTTCTTTAAAGTTTGCCCAAGAAACTAGAGTGCATAAAAACATCTATTTGCAACTGCCTTCTTCGAGGCTCAGCTATCAAAACTTCAAAGTATCATCTGAGACAGAGAAGATCACAGAATAAATTTTTACTGAGACAAAGGAAACCACAGAGAAGGTTGCAGTCAACTCTTTTAAAGGAAATTCAGCAGTTCCCTCAAGGGACTCAGAAGAGTGCTATAGATACCAGTGCTAAGTGGAAGCGCTCACACTGTATAGTTCATAGAACTGATCTGTACCCTAACAGTAAACAACTCTTGAGTAGCAGATTTTCAAGTTCTGTCATACAAACTAAGGAGAAACAGATTCATGAAAATCTTACAGGACGCAATGAAGATGAAGCTGATTCATGGACAGTGATGCAAGTAAACAAACACAGCACATCAGGAACCATTAAGGAGTCAGATGACATTGATGATATTTTTGCTTTAATGGGAGTTTAGGTGTTCATGTGAGACTTAAGTGATTAAAGTAGTTCAGTGTTCTGCTGTTTTAAGTGGAACTGCTGAGATCTGGAAGTATCACCTGGACTCAAAGAGGAGCTGCTTTAGTGCACCATTGCACAGAAGTTCATTTCAGTTCAGTAAATATTTATAGTAGCTTTGTATCATTTAATCAAGTATTTTTTGGCTTCAGCTACATGCCTGGCGTTAAGATGGAAAATCTGCCACAGCCTACCCTTAAGGAGCAGATGTAATTCCTTCACTGAGGTTAGATGGTACCTGAAAAACTGAATCATTTTATGACTTACCAGGGAATTAAGACCTGAATAATTAAGTTTGCAAAAACCACTGTGCCTTAAGGTAAATGGGTGATAGTGGGAAATAGCAAGGAAGCACCTGAAAGGGCACTTTGGCCTTATTGGCTCCACTGTAGATGTCCACCTTTGAATACCAGTGTTTGTAGCTTCTGATGGTGGTGTTGTCTTGTTTATGTATTAGAATTGATCGTCAAAGGACTCAAAAGTTTTGCCACTAATTGTATTAACAAGGACTGGTCACAACCATTATTTCTCTTCATTTGTTCACTTTATCTCATAGGAGGACGTATTAAAATGCTTTTGGAGTTCTCCAAAAGGTTTTTTTTTTTTTGTTTATTTTGTTTGTTGGGGTGCCAGTGATTGATTCCAAATAAACTTTTTTCCAGAAAGGATATAAGGTGGTCTTCTGTGGTTCCATGTAAAATAAGAGAGGATAACAAAGAGGTAGGTGAGAAAGTAAAATGAAAAAATAAGGTTAGGAGACACAAAATAGACCCAGGAATAGGGCAAATACATAGATTTATAATTTGGTGCTGATGGTACAGTCTGATATTTGGACTGCTCATGTGATTGCTCTGTGGGGGTAAATCTTATGTATTTTCAAATGATGTAAAGATTGAGGTACCAACTTTCAGATTTTCTAACTTTACTAGAATTAGGTCAATAAGCTTCTATAGAAGCCTTAAGTTTTGTTTTTACATACAGATTTACAGAAAAAGAAAACGGTACCCTACTACATACTGTACCCTTCTTTTCCTTGGTCATCCATCATTTTCTTTTCTGTATTTCCTTTCCATTCTTTATCTGGCTTTGTCCTTTCCCTGTCTGCTTTCTGCATTTTCCCAGTTATCTATACCAGTGGTTCTCAAACTTTAGACTTTTTGATAATCATTTGGTGGGTTTAAAAATACAGATTCCCAGTCCTTTCCCAGAGACTGATAAAGATGGTCCAGATGTCTGAATTTTTAACAAGGAGCCCAGGTGATTTTGATGCAAGTGGCCCAAAATCCAGTTACATAAACAAACACTGGTTTAGTTCTTCTCCTGAAACCTCCTTGTTAAACATCCTGGTTTAATTCAAAGTTCTTAATCTCTAGTCACTTTTCATATTCCTTCTGGCTTCCTACCAAGTGGAAGTAGCTACTTAGTGCCTTAAAACATGGATAATACCAAGGAGATTTCAGTCTTGACAAGTCTAGAAATGGCTAACTTCTAAGTGGCCTTTTGTTCAATGTCTTCCCTTTACCTACTGGGAAATGAAGGTAAATTAATAAGAGAACTGGTGTGGTACATCTTTGACATAGGGCTTAGTTTATTTCCTGGGAGTTGTCCATATTCATGGACCCACTCCCAAGTAGCCTCTATCCTGTAAGACTTCAGGTCCCAATTTCTGATTGAGAAGTTAAAAAAAAAAAAAAAAAAAGGACCCTGGGAGATTTAAGGTCCAGTCTTGCTTCTGCTTCTATTTGCACATGACTCCACTGAGCTAGTCAGTTTCCCTGGGCTTAGGTTTATGCATCTGAAGAGGCATTTCTGTTCATGAATTGTAAACTTTTACAGTTGAAAGAAAATTTGGAGAGTATACCTCATTGGAAAAACCAAAGTGGCTCAGTGAGTTAAGTAGGTAGAACTATAAAGCCTGGATTAGACTATCAACCTAGCATTTTTTCCTACTTCATCAGTGTTCCTTTGGTAAGTATCTTCATCTCCTTTTCCTGTCTCCTGCCCCTTACAATTCTGGGAAAATAGTAAAAAGCTTCACATGTGTCTGCTAAGTGATATTTAAGTATTAGTAAGGAATGTAATAATTCTGTATCACTTAATTTTTCCAAATAACTTAAATTCAGATGTTTTAAATTTTTAAAAATAAAATCTAAAATATATCAAACCATAACTTAACCTAGTAAATGAAATTAGAAACTCTTGTCAGGGCCATCATAGTGAATACCATTTTATCACTTCTGGTGGCATTCGGGTACTCAGGTAATTTATAAACGCAGTGTCTCAGACCTCCTGTGTGTCACTTCAAATCCTCTTGCCCTTCTTAGTCACTGCTGTGGTAACCAGTTTTGAGCAGGGCTGGGCCTTGCCTCCTGCCTCTAGGCTTCTACTCAGCTGCAGGAACTGCTTGGCACTTGGGCACATGCACCTCTTCCAGGTGTGGGGCTGCCCCTCCCCTCAAAGGAATGCAGAGGTGCATTTCATAACGTTTCTCAGAAGTTCCCTCAAGACCAAGCAGTCAGTAGTGCCCTGTTTTGTTTGGCCAACTCAGTGAATACATCACTGACAGCCTTTCCTTCTCTTTCACTTTACCACTCCTATTCCCTGTGATCACTTCCCAAATAAACTAACATATGCAAGCTTTTGTCTCAGGTTCTGCTTTTAGGAGAATCAAGGCAAGCAGTACAGTTAACACTGGTAGAGAGATGACTTCTAAGATAATTCTGTTGCCATATATTTTACTTTGTGAATGCCTATATTAAAAAATCTTTTTTTAGTTTAAAACACTGCTGGTTAGAATAAAATAGACCAATTCTATCAACTATGAAACAACTGAAAATATATTCAGAATTCAGTTTTCTAAAAAAAAGCCACCAAGTTGGTTTATAGTTTTAATTAATTTTATATCCAGCAGTATAGCTATAACCTTTTAATATTCAGCCTCATTTTGAAAAGCTAAGCCATTTATATGAATAGGTCAGTGGCATCTTCATAAAAATCTTTTCTATTAACGTTAGCTCAAAGGCTTTATCTTTCCATTCTGAATCTTAAATGTACCAAGTCTAAACTGTCCCACCAACTTTTTTCTCTTGCCCTTTGCAAATTAGTTTTCTCACTTAAAGCTAGTTTTTGTTTTTTGCTTTTCACTAGAGAAAATGTTATTTCCCCCATGACAGGCTGTTTCCTCTGATAAATCTACCTGTGAATCTTGCTGTATTCTTTGGTTGGTTTGGCTTTACAACTATGCAGCTGTCTTTCTCACATATATTACCTCATGTAATACCACTTTAATTTTAAAAGCTTGTGGGTTACAGTTACAAATGAAGTTCAGAGAATTCAAGTAATATGCCCAACGTTCAATACATAATAAATACCAGAACTGGAACGTGAATTCCGGTCTTCTGGGTGTTTCCAACATGGACTGACAAATTTTATCAAGAAGATACTCAAATAAGGACTCAAGAAAAAAGGTTAATTATAGGCATACATAGGAACTTTTTCCTTCATCTTACCTATCAACTCTTAACAGAAAAGCAGCCTGCTTTACCTAGTCCATTTTCATATTTAAAAAAATATACATAATAGATATTTTCTTTAAAAGACAAAAGCCCAATAATTAACATAGCAAACCCTTCTCTACACAGTAGTAATAGGTTTTCATTTTATGGACTTCTATGTGCTCTTGTCAATTTGTTAAAATAGGAAAATCAATTACTATCTGTCCTAATGAACAGCATAAATCAATTATTTATAAACTTTCTTGTCCCTGGGCACAAATTCATTCTTGCTTTGGGAAAGTGCAAGTTTTAAATCTGAAGTGATCATCCTGGAAGTTATAGATACACAACACTTAAAACAATGTTGAAATTCTAGGTATTTAACTCCAGTTGGCATAAAGAATTTTTCTGTGTCTTTGGCTAAACTGGGAGCCATCAGTCAAGATTTCCTGTTATATTTGCTATAAAGCATCTCAATAGATGGATTCCAGAATAGGTCACAGCACTGTGAAAAGAAAAGAAAAATAAGTTTCTTTAAAAAATCACTTGTAAATTCTTGTGATTACATGTATGAAGTAGAACATCTTTTACCCTGTTCTACCTTTCCTCTCTTCCTCTAGTCTTTTCTTGCAGGATTCTAAAATGTGATTCATATTACTTGATCCATTTCCTTCATGATTCTACAAATTTCATCTATCTTCTATTTTGCTTTGTTTTCCAGAAAAAGTCTTGATCTCTTTAGTTTGTTCTTTTTGTGACAAAAATTTAATTACCTTGATAATTTAGACTTTTCAGGTTTAAAAGAAAAAACTACCATCACCCTATTGTATTTATTATTTATCTGTCCTTCTTCCAATATGCAACCATCCATCCATCCATCCATCTGTCAGTATACAGACGGCCACTGGCTTCTCAGGCATGGATATACTATGGATTTATATACAGGTAAAATATTTCCTGCTATATTGCTAATTCCCTTCTTGATGAAGTGTAGCATTTTAGACTTTGATCAAGCTGCCTGCTTGAGAATAGCCCATAATGATTCTTGGGTTATAACTGAAGTTAAACACATACAATTTAAAGGAGAGATACAGGTTGGACAGTTCACATGCTACATATGGCACCTTGAACTCACCTGCAACAGTTTTGTCAACTCATATAATTTTCTCTGTCCTTACAGTTAGGTCTTATCTGCTTGGAATTTCACACATAGAAAACCACAGAAGCAATTATATTGTGCCTACTTATATATTTCTTCCATACTATTTATAAACATAGACTGATCCTAGCAGAGTTTATACTTCTCTACCCTTCTTGGGCAGAGTTCAGACATGAAAATTAGCACTCAACTTTGGCCCATAGGCTTTAAGGCCAAATCTCACAGGACTACATGTCTACCCTACACTTCACCTTTTTCCTATCAAGAGCATAAAGGAAGAGAAGGAAATAAAACCTGGCATATTTTATAATAACCATTTTGTGAATAGGCCAAATTCCCTTCTGGAGGGATGGCCTGGGGCTTGGTCATGCAAGTAAAAGCAAGAAATACATATAACTCTGCTTTCTGCATTGGGTTTTGAGAACTAAGAGTACAGCCTGCCAACTTCCCATATACGGTATAGTGAACGTTGATGGTCTTGAGGGCCAGTAGGCTCCCATGTCTCAATTCTTAGATTTTGAGTGCTATGCAGCCTTCTGCAGTGCCTTGGTCGCCTATGGTGAGTATGGTGCCAGCAGTGATTCCAGCATCATGTAACAGAGAATGCTGGCATATCTAAGGAAGGAAATGCTTCTAGATAGTACCAGGAATTTGATAAACTGGGTCATAGGCCTGAATCTGCCATTTATTGACTCTGACCTTTGGCAAGGAAGGAAATTAACATTATTATGGGCCTAATGGGTATACCAGTCACAATACATTTTATTTAATCCTTCTAATGATCACATTTTTACCAGTGAGAAAACAGACTCAAAGAAAATGAAATAAGTTGCTTTAAATTCAGTTGCCAGGAAGTGGAAGAACCATGTAAAACCATGGCTATCTGACCCTAAGGCCCATGCTTTTTCTATTTCAGCAAATACCTCTCTGCAACTCACTTAACTTCTCCGACTTGTAACCTTATCTGTGAAATAGGGATGTTACTGTGAGGATTAATTGTTTTGAATGATCTGGTGACAGAACCTCTCCCAAAACCATCAAATAGCTCTAGTTGTTCTTAATGTCGAGCCACAATCTGACTGGAATGACCATTCCAGTGTGGGACTATTGCTTGATCATTCCCTTGTTTGAACACCATGATTTCATTAATGTGGCCAAGAAAACATTCAGTTTTTCCCCAGCCACATTACACCGTTAATTCAAACTCAGCTTATAGTCAACTAAAGCTTAAAAATTTTTTTTCAACAAATGCTGCTGTTAAGCCACGATTTGCCCATCTTATGTTTCTGTTGCCTTTTTAGCTGAAGTCTCACTTCCTTCTTATTAAACAGTTAAAAAAAATAAATAGCTGTTTTTATATGACAATACTCAGGGCTCTAAAAAGAATTAGGATTTCATTCCCATCCCTAGGAGTTCCCATTGCATATATGGGACAAAGACAAATGAGCAGCATAAATAACTGAATGTACATCAAGGGAGAAGAGCATTTTGTAGGAATAAAGGAAGAGGGATTTTGACAGGCATGTTCATAATTACAATTTAAATCTGATCGAGATTGGTAGGACTTAAAATGACAGCTTAGGGAACAGTTTCATACATAGTGTTACTTGGTTTCATTATCTTCTCATAGCAACTAGCATAGTGCCTTCCACAAAGAAGTCAGAGTAAGAAATTCAGAGAGTGGCACCATGTCCCTGCCAGAGTACACATTACTTACTGTACCCAACGTATACAATGAAAGTACAAACCCATGCTTTGTCACTAAACCACATCATAATGTCTCAAAAATTACCAAGTCAGAAAATAATCATTCCGTCTGCCAGCAATATTTATTTCCAACTTATGTGAAATATGTTTTCTTTCTATATGGTCCTTTTAAAGGAAAATTTTTATCCCTCAAAGCCTGAATGAGCTTTATACTATAAAGATAAGTTACTTTTCTTTGAACTTAAGAAAGGGATGGTAGCATTCTTATTGAGGCTGTTTAGCTGATTTTAAAAAATACAAAGTTTTCACTTCTGCTGTGGCTTAGGGTTGAGCTAGGTTGAGGCAGAAAAACAATGAAGTGCCTTCAAGAAACAGCAGAAGGAAGAAAGAATAAAGAGAAAAAAATTAAAAGTACACCTCAATTTAAGAAATACTGATTTAATATTACAAGTCTTTAGTACATAAAGTTATAAAAATTCAACTCTTACCTTATAGGAAACAATTGAGGAAAACATCCTTGTGTTTGTGTGTTAACAAATTTCTGTATCTGAAGCACTTGTTTTAAAAGACGTCCCTTGGAAGATTTGTCAATTTTTGTTAACACCATCTATAAGAAAACAAATTTTTAACTATTAGAAATAAAGTAGTTCTTAATACAGTTTTACACGTTTTAGCTATGATTTTTCATTAAAACTAGGCAACCTGTACAAATTTCTTAATCTCTCTGTTCCTATTTCCTCATTTATAAAATAGAAACAATACCCCATAAAGGAGTGGCTGTGAAGACCAAATGAGTTAATATGTGCAGCATACAAAGTATACACTATATGTTTGCTATTTAATAGTGCTTTAACTACACAGAGCCATAATATCTTGGATTTAAGATCAATAAGAAGGACCGTGGAGTCATATTGCAATTGTGATAAGCTAAATATTTCATATGATCACAACATACCTTGTGGTTTAAGATATGTAAATGAATATTATCAGGTTGATCTATATAAATTGCCAATTTGTAATCATTTTCTGACCTACAAAATGGTTCAGTTTTATATGTAATACTCTACAGGAAAAATTAGAAATCAGGCTATTTGTAGGTTGTATCTACTATAGTTATATTCCAAGTAAGTCTAGAATTTTACTTGTCCAAAGATAGCTAGCTACACAGTGGAGGAAGTTCAAGGCGGATGATTACAAATCAATTAAAATAAAACCTTAATCCATCAGGTTTTCCTGGGGAATTTCTGTAAAATTAAATTTCCTAACAAATCATTTATGCTTTTTAGTCATAAAAGATGTTAATGGCAGCAAGAGTGAGAAGCAGAAAATGTGTGGTTTCTAATGACCAGTGTTTTCTCATAAAGGCAAACGTGCTGATATTTAAAAGGAAATACAGATATAATTCCTCTCCTCCAATTCCTTTTCCAAAGAAGAAAGTAATATTTTCTTGCAGTTAAAACTGAGGAAAATATATGATTTTATAAACTAGACCCTATGATACCAAATCAGGAATACTATTACTTAGTTTGGCAATATTTAGGCATTTTTTACTAAGTATACTAGTAATACTTTGACTCTTCATAACTATAAGTTATCTCTAATGCTTCATAGGACTTGCAAACCGCAAGAATTCCATAAGCCTAAGAACAGAACAAAAGTGGCTGACTAGTAAAATGGTTTGATTTGCATTAAACTCCACTGTTATACATTAGTGGTTTTCTGACTTTTTTTTAAAACCAAATTATAGTCATTGGGTTCTCACTTTTTGTTGGAAAGGAACTTTAGGAGTGCTATTTTATCCAGAAGTCTCACAAAGCAAAATTAATATGGACACAAACCTACTAATCTGTATTCTATTCTAGGTCAAAAGACAGCAAGAATACTGGTAAGATATTTCTCAAAGAAATTTTGTTTTCTTTAAGAATATAAAAATACTTGAGTGTGCTAGAGGCTGCTATGTTCTTGGAACAATTTTTAAATTCCAAATTAGTTAAGCAAATTTTTCAGTTGCAGTTTTATTCACAATCTGATAAGTACTCTCTGCCAACCTGCTGTTAAAGTGCTACTAACTTGTTCTGGACAAATGTTTATATTGCCATAAAAAGAAAAAATAGGAAAAAGAAAAGCATACAGGGACATTAAATGAATATCTTAAAAAAACTTTTACTTTGACTATAATTTTAAAAACTTAAATCTGAGAGAAGGAAAAGAGAGTAAAAGTGCCATAGAACTTACTTTAATATTAATGGCTGACTAATTGAAAAGATTATTCAAAGGCTCTCTCCTCTATCTTTTGAGGAGGCAAGACAAGCTCAATCGTTAAATAAAAGGAATGTGCACATGAGATGCATGCAGAACTGGTATTTCTAATTGCAACCATGATTCAAAGGAAACACTTACCACATAAGGTAATGCAAATTCTTCACACATTTCTATGGCAATATTGTCTGTTTTTTGAATTCCAACAACACTATCCACTAATAAAAATGTTCTCTTCAAACTATAAGAAGGTAGAAATGAAGGTTAATGGCCATGTAAGATATACCCATTCATTATCCCCCCCAACTATACTAAGAAATTTTCCTTCGAATGATTCTCAATCTAAGATTTATACACATTTCTTTAGTCAAAAGGAATTTTCAATTCACCAGGAAGTTCATCTTACAGTCTAATAGGTCTCAATGTTGTTTACTTTCAATAACTAAAATCACTAAATATTGATTTATTTCAATAAGCATGTACTGAACATAAGACACTGTGCCTGGGACTTGACACAAAATGAGTGTGCCCCTTCCTCTAAGAGCTTAAACTCTGGTGGGAGAAAGAGACACAAATCCAATTAACTATACATTATCACAGAAATGTTTAACTTTTTAATATTACTTTAGAACTGACAGATAACAGAAACCAGACACATTATATTTTCCCTTTTCTTATGTAAATATTTCATTTTAGTTTCTAGGTAAGCTACAACAAACAACCTTTTTCTTCCACTTCAAAAGATTAACATTATTTCTCTATATATTGTGCAATTCTTGAAACACAGAGCTGTCACTTGACTACATATGGGGACAAAACAAAAAACATTTTCAAAGGATGTAATATCTGAGGTATTTTAAAAATGGTCAGAATTTACTTTATTTAAATCTGGTAAATACCACATTAACCAACAATTTTCATTTTAAAATTAGCCAGTTAAGAGTTTGGTTTTAAAAAAAATTAATGAACTAACTCTGAAGTACTCTTTATTTCAATTTCAATTTAGGAAAACACTTGAATTTAAGATTAAGCTAATCTACAGGCAGAAAACAAGTGAGCAATACATACCTTGGTCCTAAATATTGTATTGTAGAATATTATGAGAATAAAATGGACCTTCTAAAATAAGTCATTAGATAATACCAAAGTGTTCATCATGTGTAGAATACTCTACTGATGAAAATATGCTTTAAGGTTAAATGTATAACTATTACAAGAAAATTTTTTCCTTACTTTTTTCTTTCTTTTAGATAGGCCTCTACCATGTCAACAAAATCTTCAGGTGCTCTATAGCCATAACCTGGCATGTCCACCAATGTAAAGTATTTTCCAACTCTGAAAAAATTCATTTTCTTTGTGTGTCCCTGATAAAGTGAATGGAAAAATAAAAGCTATCTTAAAATATGTCCTTCATATATTTAATGATTCAAAATGTTTTCTATTTAATCAACAAATATTTATTAAAAGCCTAAGTATCATATGTAATCCTAACTATGCTGCTGATGACAAAGGAAAAGAAGACAGAAGGGAGGTGGCTGGAGATAAGCTTAGATCATACCATTCTTTTCCTCCAATTCATTTTTTAAATTACACTTCTAATCAATGAAACAATTCTTTTTTTAAAATAGACTCTATGACTTAAGAAGACCTTTAGATTGCATATTAGAAATATATAGGTAAAATACTTTGGAGTCTTTCCTATTTCATTAACTCTTGGTGAAAAACACCCTGTTCTAAATTGTTTGACTACCTTAGACAATATTCTCTGATGAATAATATACTTCCACTTTAAAGAGAAATGAATTATGGTACCAATAGGTTCAAATGCTTACCAACAGTCATATAGGTTTTTATAAAACCTAGATTCAAAGCCTGATAATTTCATATACCTAGACTACTGCTTCCCTAAAATCAAGATGTTTTGCATGTTTTATTAGGTGGGTTATAGTGCTTTCATTAAACAATTTTTAAAGAATGTACAACACTATAATTATAAAATATTTGTGCAACAAAAATTGATGTGAAGATGATAAAAAGTGGTTTATTCATAGTATTCTGTCCACGGGACATTTATTAATCAGAAAAGGAAAGATTAAGATAGGCAATTTAAGAAGTTAGTCAATTGTTTGGATCTTAGAATAAATATTATCAGAGGAAAGATTTTTATAAATGGTGATTAAGTTCCCAGTCAGCTTATTTGTCTATATATAGGAAAATGATTATAGAATTACAGATTGGGAATGTCAAGAATACAATTTTTCCATTTCTCTTTTAAAACAGGAAGGGGATCCCTCTATCTAGAAGTGTTTATTTAGTGAGGCAGGGCAGGAGTAAGGATGGGAGGGTTAAGAAATGGAAAGAATCATTAGTGATGGAGCCAGAGAATCAACTATATGAAGAAGTGAGGAGCAAGAAAAGACTAGTGAAATCTCATGGAAGGGTTCCAACTTAATGAAAGGCAGGGGGTGGGGTGCTGGTGGTGGTGTGGTAGTGAGCATTAGGGTTGGTGGCAAGGTTTTGCCATAGATAGATAGGGTGAGGGGAAGTGGGGGTGAGTTTTGAGGAAAGGGTATCTTACATACTGGTAGTCTGCATCATTGAAAAGGAAGTAGCGGGAATTACAAAATGATAGAAAGTGATTACAACAGACTAGCTGGGATAACAAGCACATAATTTGGCCCTAAGTAAACAAAATATGGCTGACTGGTGTATGTGTTTGTGTGTATATGTATATATGTATGTGTGTATGTGTGTATGGGTGTGTGTATATATGTATATATACACTTATATGTATATATTGTATACAAGATAATAAAAGATTATAGGAGGTAAAAAGCAAAAAACTTAAAGTTGTTTCTCCTAAAATCAATGTAGAACTAGGTCACTCTTATAGAAGGAAATATAGAATGACAATAAAACACTTTATTTGGCAACTCTTTGGAAGATTTGGACAAAGGAAGATTTCCTCAAGATAGTGGCAAGACTACTAAAATCTAGCCACAGTTCCTTTTCTTCAGAGAAATATACAGGCATTAATGAAATGTCTTACTTCATCACATGTTTGAAAGAAATCACTTCTCTAGGAACTTAGCAATTATGATTTCTTGTACCTTCCAACATTTACTATTCACTAAGATGAATAGTCCACACATATTTAAAAATTTCAACATACCGGTTTTTTGGAGACTCTGACTTCAACCTCAGGGGCCAGTGAAAATAAAGCCTTTATTAGGGAGGATTTTCCAACATTGCTTCTGCCTATAAAACACACCTTATATAAGAAAAAAGATAATTAAGTACTAGTTGAGATACATATATGTGTGTGTATATATGTGTATATATATATTATAGGCTGTATTAGCTGAAAAAACCTCAAACTATTCAGTCTTGCCAAGCCATGTAAAAAGTGGCTTATGTTTAGTCAAACCTCAGCTTCTAACATACAGTTCATTTCAATGGGCCAGGTACTGTTTTAGGCATTCAGCATATATTTCTTATTTATTTTTTACAACATCCCTATGGGGTAGGTGATATTATCCCCATTTTACAGGTAAGAAAACATAACTGACCCAAAATTATATAGCTAGAAAGTAAAGGAGTTAGGATTTGAACTCAGGACATTTATATCTATTTAATAGAATCCGTGTTTTTAGTTAAACTATGCTACTCAAGAATATCTGCAACTTTTATTAAGTATTCCATATTCACAAAGCTTTTTAAAGTAAAAACTATGTATTTCAACAAAACTTGCTCAGAAGTACAACTACATGTGTGAAAGCACATTTTCTCAAGTATACCGTAACACCATTGCAATTTAAGAGCTTATTTTTTTCTTGACTCTGTTGTTCCAATTAGGAACAAGGAGGCTTTTCTCTGTAGTGTGGAAAGCAACAAAATATTCTTTTTTTTTTTTTTTAAAGAAAGCATGGGTACATTTGCCCTTTTAAAATTTATTTGTGTAAATTTAAGGGGTATAAGTACAATTTTGTTACAGGGATATACTGCATTATGGTGAAGTCTCAGCTTTTATTGTATCACCCAAACAATGCATTATACATGATACCCATTAAGTAATTTCTCATCATCCAGTCCCCTCCAACCAAAATATTCTTGATAATAATCATTAATACACATGGCTCTGCTTTTCAACGTGGTATTGAAGGGGGGACAATACCAACCAGCTGTTCTAACATGAGGGCAGTACTGCCCTTTGGGGGACGTTTTGGAAATTTGTAAGGACATTTTTGGTTATCAACACAATTGGGGGGCATTTAGTGGGCATGGGCCAGGGATGCTATTATATTCTGCAAAACCTGAGTCAGTCCTTTCAAAATGAATTGACTCAGTGATGCATAAATTTTAAATGCTCTGCCAGATCAAATACAATGCTAATATATAGATAAAACTGAATTTTAACATATGAATTACAAAAAAGTCTAGTGATTTAGAAGCTTAAATCGAAAAGCAATGCTGTCTCAAAATTATCACTCCACGTACTTCCTCAGTCCTGACTACAGTTCTACACATACTTAGATGAAAAATTTTAGGGCAATGGTGCAGTTACTGTAAATATGTATGGGGATTTGAGCTTCCTTTTAGCAGACTTAGAACAAAATATTATTAAACCGTAGGACATTCACCAAATGCTTACTCATGGAATTTCACTAACAAAAATTGTTTTAAAAAATCTTCCATATTGCCTTCTATAGATAATTACTATTTTTTGCACACGATAGGAAATTGAAATTGGGCAAAAATCACATGTTGATAAGGATCATCTCACTTGTGAAACTATTATACGTTTCTTACCCTTCACTGTCTAAATTATGTGTAATTTGTCTTGGCATGTTTTCCCTGCCTCAATTGAATAGGAAAAAGAATTATAAAAGGATTGAGTTAATTTTTTGAAAGCTCAGTTTGGTTTTAAAACCTTTTAAAGTCCGATATATTAATTACTAAAATAATTTAAACTACATACAGTCTCCGACTTACGATGGGTCGATTTCATGTTATCCGACTTTACGATGGGCCCGCCGGGCAGGGCATAGACCGCATTTTCGATTTACGATACTTTCGGTGTAGGGCGTCCGTCGGGCGACCCCATCGTAAGTCGAGGAGCGTCTGCATACGGTTATTTCGTCAAAACCATATATGCGTCCACACAAAGCTAGAGAATCTCTCTCGCTGGGTGACAAGAAATAAGTGACAGCAAGATCCTCGCGCAAGCCTCCGCGACGGGCGGGCAGACCCGGGCTGTGGTTAGCGCTCCAACACTCCCCGCGCGCAGCGGCAGCTCTCACCTCAGGCCAAAGGAGGTCCGGGGCGTGGTCGAGACGGACCGCGGAGCTGAGGTAATCGATGCGGTTGCGGGCGGTCGCGGTGAAGATGGTCTCCGCCCTCGCGATGTCCTCCAGGCTCGGGTCGAAGATCTTCAGGTGAAGGTCGGATCTCGTGTCCGGGGCGAGGTACCGCTCGAGTTCCTGCAGCGGATACAGCAGCTTCGTCAGCTGCCTCTTCGGCAGCTGTAGCACCTCAGCAAAGGCGGGAGTCGTGCTGTAAGCTCGGCCCCGGCGCCCCCGCGCCGCCGGCATCTCAAAGAGCCTCCGTGTTGCAAGCCGCAGCCCGACCGCAGCCATTTTCCTCCCGCGGAAGCCCGCCGCGGGGCCTCGGTCCCAGGGTCTGGACTGCGCGTGCGTGAGCCCCGCTGCCGCGCCGCCTGCTGGGAGCTGTAGTCTCCGCTGGCCTACGGCGCATGAGTCCCGGGCGGCGGAAGCGGGCCCCGGCGGGCGGTTGCTTGTAATACCCGGGCCTCAACGACCGTGCCTTTGACTAGTACATCGCCGTAGGAGTTTGTTTAGCGGTTTCCAGAGGTGACAGTCCCACCTGGTTATTTGGCCCCTGAGTCTCGAGTGAATGCGTCAAAGTGTGAAGCTCTGGTGGATTGGCCCGTTTTATCTTTACAGTTTGTGGTTGTATTATAGATGGTTGACGTTTGTTATACGTCCACATCACTGGGAAAAGCACCTATGCAAAAAAAATAAGGGCTGGTGAGAAAAGTGGTTGGAATAGCACCTCGTTTTCAGGGGAGGAACTGTTTGTATTTCAGCCTTCTGTGTAACTGCGGGAAATGTCATTAAACTAGCGATTTCTTACAAAAACAGTGTTGCACAGGACTTACAGAATTGTTACACGGAAGTTCCATAACGACATCTTATTTCAAAAGTTTCTTCTCAAAGCCATTTAACCTGATCGGTGCTGGAATGGGACATACAGGTATCATATGATGAAATAAATAACTGCAAAATATTCCTGTGTAAAAAATGGTAGGTCTTCTAAAACAGCAGCAGCAATCAGCAGAGGAATGGTAACTCACGACCTCTTGATCTATTCCCCAGGTTGTTCAGTAACTAAACAGGGCAATTCTTAAATTAGTATGATACAAAAATTAACAAGCAGAACCAACGACTTTGAGGGTAGCCAATACAGCAGCCTGACTTGCTACTGGCAGGCTAATTTGTGATTAATTTTTGTATTAGGCTTTGAGGCTCCCTCCAATCTCCCTAGTCTCACTCTCCTGTATTAAAACACTTTACTGTATACAGCAGAAATTTGGGATACATTTATTACTGTGTATGTAACGTGCTTTGAAAGTGCTTTCATATGTGCCATTTCATTTCCAAACATTGGGGCCCCAGGTTTGGAAATAAACCAGAGCATAAAGGACTTTTGGCAATTCTTAGAGAGGTTTTGGAGGTGTTCAGGGATTAATAGACATCATAGTACTCATTTTGTAAACCTTCATGGCTCTGAATTCTAAATCATTTGGATTTCATTTGACAAGACAAATCATTTTAGAATTATTGGACAGTAAAGTTTTTGCAACATAAATTGTCTTGTCATGTAAAGGTCGGGGGGTGTGTGAAACAAATAATCCAAAGGAAATAAATATGACTAGGAAAACCACTTGACAATTTGTTCAATCATCTTTATTTTTTCTCTTCCCATTTTTTAAAAAAGCATTGATTTAAAAAAGGTATATAAAACTTTAGAAAGATGGTTTGGAGTCAGTAATATACTAACTTTTTCCTGGACACATGCGATTAAACTCTTCCCTAATTTCCAGTGCAGGCAGAAGGTCAAAGATGAAACATGCATAGCAGTGAGACCTACTAGTGAGAGAGGGGGAAAGCTAGAATTGGGAGGAATTAGTTTATGATGACTAACCCCGTTGTGGAGCTGCAATGGAAATCATAGGGTCTACAGGGAATTATCAAAGTTCAGGAAAATCAGGCCAAATCAGTATTAAAGAGAATCAAGTCCAGTGGATGAGATGTTGCAATAGAACTTTCTGGGTCCTGGCAATAGTATACTGAATCTGGTTGTTGGCAGCATCTTGGTTCCAGGTGGTCTGTCTGTATGAAGTAGGACTCTAGCCAATAGCTATAGACTAGAAGTCAGGACCTCGCCTCCTACATCAGGGCTAAGTCAGGGCTGAGATTCAGACAGGGTTTTAGTCCTAGTGGAGAAAAAAAAAGAAGGAGTGTAGATTAGAAAACCATGCTTTCTAATATGCATCTCCAACTTACTGTGTCCAAAACAGAATTGCTTACGTTCTCTCATTCTCTCCTAATCTGTTCTTTTTGCAGTCATTACTATCTCAATAAATGGCAACTCCATTCTTCCCACTGATATAGCCAAAACTCTTGGGAATGATTCTTGACTCCTTTCTCTTATATTGCACATTCAATCTATTAGCAGTCCTCTTGGCTTTACCATCAAAACATATCCTGAATTTGACACTTTTTAGCACATCTACTGCTACCACCCTGATCCAAGCTACCATTATCTTCTACCTAGATTATTGCAATAACTTCCAAACTGGTCACCCACCTTTACCCTTTGCCCTCTTTAGTATATTCTCAACACAGCAGCAACTGTCATCCTGTTAAAATATAAGCTAAAACCTCCAACAGCTTCCTGTCTCATTCAAAGAAAAGTTGAAGTCCTTGCACCAACCTAACAGGGCCTACCTGATTTTCCTTCTACTTCCCCTACTCTACTTGTCTGACTTCATCTACTATCATTCTCCTCCTCATTTACTCCATTCCGGCCACACTGGCATTCTTGCTGTTTTTCAAACAAGCCATACACACACCTGTGTCTGAGTCTTTGCAATTCTGCTTGGAATGCTCACCCCTGATAATCACATGGCCTATTCCCAATACCATTTAGGATATGTTTATGGCCATCCTTCTGAGAAAAAATGCCTTCTATTTTGATAGCTGAGGAGGTAGCACAGGACTTACATCACAAAGTTAACAAAATTTTTAGGTGTTACATACTTTACACACAGTCCTTAGAATTAGCTTTTATTGTTAAAATTCATCTGACCTAAATGCCATAGTTATACTCTGTAATGTTTAGCTAATGAGAATAGAAGGAAGATAGGTAGAACAGGGGTGGGATCTTACTATTAGGACAGGATCATTTCATTTGTTCTTTCTGTGATGTCTGCTTCTATAATGAATGGCCACTGGTCCAGAATGATCCCAATTTATGTCCAAGTCCGATAGTTGTCAAGTTTAGGGAGGGAATCCGTCTAAAACATGAAGAAGGTAAGCATTGTAGGTCTAGATAGGTAGGCAGCATCCAGGACATCAGAGAGTCAGCAATCACAGCACACATGTAGATTAGCTCCCATCCTAGGGGAGACATGGTTTGAATGCCCTGATAGAGGCAAGGGCAGAGACACTAGGAAAATTACTTCTAGGTGTAGAGAGAGGTAATGGATTAGATCTCTGTGTCCAATTTATACAAGACCTTTTCCTACCATCACTTTACCCCTTGTTTTAACAACAGTAATGAACATTTACTGAGTGCCTGCTATGCCAGAAATTTATCTGGATACCAGGGATTAACTATGAGAAAGACCTGGTCACATTCAAATTTAGACCTCAAACTTTGTGTTGGGAAGAAAATATTGAGGGAAAGGAAGAGGCATTGTATGAAGGAGAGTGGCACCAGAGAAACTTCCGCATGTAACTTAAATTGCTTGTATTGTAAAACCACTGTTCGAATGAATGATTTAAATTTAAAACACATTTAATTATATTTCTCTCAAATTTTCTGTGCAACATTTCATTTTAGAAATTTACATTAGGTATCACCTAACACATTAACACAAATTTGTGGAACAACAGCCAACATGATGCATGACTTCTTCACCTAATTTCATACTTAAGGTACAGGTTATTATTCTTGAGATTTATTATTTTACCATCATTCAAGAACTAACAGAGATATATTTTCTGTGATCTTCTTCTTTGGAAGATCATCAAACCATTCAGTTTAATTTACATATCATTAATGTACCTTTAGAGAATATCTGTAACTTCAGAGAGGTTTTTTTTTTTTTTTTCAGAGAAGTTTCTTGAGCTTTCTTTTAAGGTTGTATCTGTTGCACTGACAAATTTCCCTAAAGAGATCTGGAGATTAAATATCAGACAATACTCATGTGTAGGAGGTGAGTTCTTAGAATGATTTGGGTTCTGGAGGAGGAATAAAGATTCACTTCCCTCAGGGTGGTTTTTTATCAATAGAGTGAAAAGCGATTGCTCTAAGTAGTCTTTTTCCACTTTTTTCTAAGTAGTAGTTTTTCTCACTTGTAATTGTGTATTTGACTCTCTGCCATACTGTTGCTATTAAAATATTTTAGAACACTCTTTACCATATTCAATTTGTGTTTTATATTAGTAACAACAAATTTCTTGTTGTTGGAGAAAAAAGCATGGATTTTGCTGTGCTGACTGATCAATTCATTAACATTTTAATTCTTATTACCTATTAGGCAAGGTTATTTTGGTGGGCAAGTTTACTTTGTGGTACACCTCTAATTTATATCTCATTGCCTTATTGAGAGTGAGCAGTATGTTCTCTGGCAGCCTGAAGAGATGAGGCAACATTCCACAGACAGATATGCCGATATATATTCAAAATTTTAACTTATTGGTAGAGTGTGTCAGGTGTCTCTAAGACTAACTTTCAAACTTGGTGATCTAGTAGGAGGATTCACAGGACTCAGCATATAGTTGTACTCATGGCTATAATTTACCACAGCAAAAGGATACAAAGCAAAATTGGCAAAGGGAAAAGGCACTCAAGGTGAAGTCTGGAGGAAACCAGGCACAAGCATCTGAGTCCTGTTCCAGTGGAGTTGCACAGGAGGCACTTAATTCTGGCAGCAACGAGTTGTAACAACACATGTGAAATGTTGTGTACCAGGAAATCTCATCTGAGCCTAGAAGTCCAGGGTTTTTCTTGAGGGCTGATCATATAGACACCTAGTGCCTTTGTGACTGACCATAGTCACTGAAATTCTAGATTATCAGCAGGAAAGCAGGTGTTCAGTATAAATCACAGCATTTGTACAAACAGGTTAGATACAGTGAGCCACACATCATTTAGCAAAAGTTTTCTGTCACTGTGGGAAACTGTTTATCAGTCAAGTTCTCAAATGCCAGCCCAGGGCCAATCTTGTAAACAAGCCTTTCTAAGGATAGTAGCCACAGGCCTGCTATGATAACTTTTCTTAACTTAGATTAAAAGGTAAAAAATTTAAAAATGAGAAATTTCTCATCTGCATTCGTGAGATTATATACTTGTATGCTCTAAATACAAATTATTTCTCTGGGCATTTTTGAGAAAAATGAGACAGACCCGCTATAGTCATTTTAGTGGAACATGGCAAAACTAGAATTCTTCATGGTGAAGGAGGTTATAGTCAAAGCTGCTGCCTCAGCTGCCTGCAATGAAGTGTTGGACCTCTAGAGAGCAGTGCAATGAACGCTAGTGATTGAACTGGCGTGAACAGCAGATTTAGGGTGACTAGATGAGCCCTGGGGTATTTAGCTGGAGCTGAGTGCAGCAAGATCCTTAAACACTCCCTCCAACCTCCTTACCCATCCTCCTCAATGGGCTGGACAACCTGTTATAAAAGATGTTTTGTGGTTACTCTCTAGAAAGGAAAAATGCCTGGTATAGAGGTACTACATGGTTACCTGATAGGCAGGATCCCCTAGGTGGGCACATGAGTGGTTGAGCCCAGAATGCAATGCCAGATGGTCTTCATGCTGTGATGTACCTCTTTCCTGCCTGGGCAAGTACAAGATACAGCCTAGAATATCACTCTCCTCTCCAAGTATCTGTTATTTGCCAAGGTAGCTGATTTTACCATGATAATATGATCTCACAAACTCACATTATCAACCCACAGCGCTATAAAGAAAAGTTAAAAAAAAAATCATCCTAGAAGTAATTGGAGTGAATGGACCTGGTGGACAAAGAATTTAAAATAAAAATAGTAAATATCCTCAGAGAGATAAGGGAATATATAGCAAATATGAAATAGGAAGCTTGTAAGAAGTGCAAATTGAACATATTTGATGTGAATTATATTATTGTTAAAGTAAAGATCTCAACGGATAAGTCTAATAGTAGAATGAATTCAGCCAAAGAACAAAATAGTGAGCTGGATGATTAGGTTGGAGAATATTCCAAGAAAAAATCAGGAAGGGATAAAAAAGATAAAAAATAAAAAAGTTAAGAGCTGTGGGCGTGAACAGAAGAAATTTTATTATAAATGTTATAGGAGTCACTTAAAATGGAAGAAGGAAAATATTTGAAAAAATAATTATTGAGAAATTTCTAGAATTAAAGATACTTTGGTTTGGAAAGGCTCATACAGCAGACTAGATAATAAAAAGTCACCACCTAGACATAGTAAATTAACATTTAGGAGGATCAAAGTAAAAAAACAAATACTAAAAGTTTCCAGAGGACAAATGCAGGTCACCTACAAAGCAACAAGAGTCAAATTTTCTGAGTAGTAGCACCGGATGCAAGAAAATAATAAAGTAGAATTATTGAAGTATTGAAGGAAATTAATACCCAACTTAGAATTTTAGATATTAATTAAAGATGAATATATTAAAAAAACAAAGAGTCACAAGCATATAAGGCCATATTAAATTTGATACGCAAAGATCACTTTTAAGAGCACTTTTGGAGGAAGTACTCCAGCAATAAGAGAGAGAAATCCAGAAGGAAACAATGAGAGATGAGAAGTAGGGGTGAATAAATAACTTGGTAAAGTTCATGGTTGACTTAATAGGCAATGACGCAAAAAAGCACACTCATATTCTTACAATCCAGATCTAAAACTCCAGTTTAGTCTAGACCAATGCTACTCCAAGTGCAAGTCCGTGAATAGTTTGTTACCTGTCTGGATATGATAAGGTGCTTATGTGGAAAAGTTAACCAACATGTGCTTCTTTTACTGAGAAAGTCTTGCTAGAAAAAAGTCAGCTGGACTAAACTGTGTGCTTAGTGACACATTTGATTTACACTCTGGCGCAAAGCTCCTTTTTTTTTTTTGTCACAAACTGATATCAAACAGTTTGTGGATCAGTGCCAGTTCAGGGACCACATTTTGAGTAGCACTGCTTTAGATGATATCTTGGGTGGGTGTCGGGGGGAGGTATATAAGACCGCAGGGACATGAGAGTATGCTAAGGCATATGTCTTGGTTTTATGGTGGAGAGAAGATTTAGATATTGACAAACTTTAAAACTTTATAAAAAAAAGTAAGTATAGAGATGAATCTTATTAAGCTGGGCTATCCACCTAAGGATAAAAATAAGATGTAGATCTTTTAAAATAGAATAAGAAAATTGAATTCATCTAATGAGAGTAGTAGAAAAGGAAGTGAATAAATAAAAAGTATGGTAAAATGGGAACTGGAAATGAAATGGCTGAAATAAGACCTGCTATAACAGCAATATAGTAAGTGCAAATAGTTTAATCAATAAAATAATGTCTCTCATAATAGTAAAAAAAGCAAAAATACGACAACAAAAATGCAAGATTCAAATCTACTAGATAATTCTATATGCTGTGTTTTAGACAAAATTTAAAATAAAAATATGTAGCCTTTTAACTTCTTCTCCCAAAATTTTTATTGGAAGCAGAAAAATGGGGTGAGCCCAGGCCAGGAGGCAGCTGAGGGGATTAATATTTAGAATATAAAGAACTTTAGTATATCACCAAAAAATATAGCCAACCTGTATTACCAGGGTTCTTCAGAGAAACAGAATCAACAGGATTTATATAGATATGTAGAAAGATTTATTATGAGGGATTGGCTCATGTGATTGTGCAGGCTGACAAGTCCCATGACCTGCCATTGGTAAGCTGGACAACCAGGAGAGGTGGTTTAGTTCCAGTCCAAACCTGAAGGCCTAAGAACCAGGAACACCGATGTCCAAGAGCGAGAAAAGATGGATGTCCCAGCTCAAGCAGAGAGAGAGCATTCACTGTTCCTGAGCCTTTTTGTTCTATTCAGGCCTTCCATGGATTGGATGATGTCTACCCGCATTGGTGAGGGTGATCTTTTTTACTTAGTCTATCAATTAAATGCTAACGTCTTCCAGGTGCATGCTCCCAGACCCACCCAGAAATAATGTTTTACCAGCTATCTAGTCAATCCTTAGCCCAGTCAGGTTCACACATAAAATTAACCATCACCTAACCCAAATAGAAAGAGAAAAGTTTAGGCAAAATGTATGAATAATAAATTTACTAAGGGTGAAAAACTCAATTATGTAGAATCAAAAGGATTCATGGCATAATTATATAATGGCTTGTGAATCATATATGTTTCACTACTCTTCTGAACATAGATGACCCATCAAGAGAACACCCAGACATGTGCAATAGTAACAGAGTTTGGCCATCTTTGATATCTGGACTTGTGATATGTAGGCCTCCGTCTGCACTCTTACCTGGGCCCCACAAATATTAGGTGTGAGACTGATAAAGAAGGAAGAATAATGAAATAAAACCATATCAGTCTTTGTACATATTATGGAAGGATAGACAAATGCAGGAGTGGCTAAGTTGTGTATTTATTTTCTGTTGCTGCTGTGCCACAGACTTAGTGGCTTATAACAGCACAAATTTATCGTCTTAAAGTTCTGGAGGTCATAAGTCCAAAATGGCTTTTACTAAGCTAAAATCAAGGTGTCAGCAGGGCTGTGTTCCTTCTGGAAGACCTAGGAGATAATCTGCTTCTTTGCCTTTTTGAGCTTTTAGAGGTGGCCTACATTCCTTGGTTCATGGCCCCTTCCTCAATCTTCAAAGCCAGTTGTGTAGTATCTCCTGTATCTCCCTGCCTCCCCTCTGACTGTCCTGACTCTTTCTCTTATAAAGACCCTTGTGATTATATTGGACCCATCTGGATAATCCAGGATAATCTGCCCGTTTTAAGCTCCTTAGCTTAATCACATCTGCAAAATCCTTTTTGCCATGTAAGGCAATATATTCACAGGTTCTAGGAATTAGGATGTGGACATCTTTGTGGGGCACATTATTCTGTCTATCACAAGTGGGGAATAGGAATGGGAAGGCAGGCAGACATTACAGTCCTTGAAGGAATATTCTCACTTTTTGCTTTATATCATTTTGTACTGTTTAAATTGTTTTTGCCAAGCAGATATTACTTTTATAATAACCAGTTTATTATCAAAATATCAAAAGATATTTTGATCTCTCAGCCATAATTTGTTTCTTTTTTGTAGAAAATTAATTTTCTAACATGCATCTCTTTGCCTTGTAGATTTTTTCAGGGTCTTCTTAAAGTCATTGTGTTTAAATAATTCCATTTAATAGAGATACAAATTAATGTATACAGAGCATAACTGAGTTACCTAATATTTGTACTTGAATAGAGGGAATATCTTTTGGAAGAAGAATAACAGTGGAATAAAAGTCTGTAAATAAAGCAAAAAAAGATGCTCAGGAAGTATTTCAGCATGTCACTTCCCCAAAACTAGTTCTAATCTGTGTATTGAGTATTATTGATTAAGACTATCATCCTGGTGTCAAGGATTCAAGTTGTTATTTGCTTCCAAATGGGCCCAAGGTAAGTATTAAGTTAAATACCTGATGGTATATTCCTGGGAAAGCTTAACTTTTGTAGCAGTCATACTAGTTTATTTCCCTCTTTTCCTGAACTTCTCATATGGGCAAACCAAATTTAAGCCGTCATAAGACACATTATCTTAAATATCTTATTTATTTAATACATATACAATTGACAAAGAAAAAAGTAGCCTACCCTTCACATTGCTGCCCTCGTCCTTCTCCCAAAAGTACCTCCCAAGACATTCTCACGGTCAGGGTGTCCTCCTTCTGGATGGATATGCCTAGTGTTAGATATTATGATAGTGATTTGCTTTTGAAGACTGAGGCATGGCTGCTTGTAGTCCCTCTGTCATTGGTTCTGGGGTTCTCATTTTGAAGAATTGGGGTTTGTAGATCAACTTATGGTGCTAGCTTATCCCTGATTCATTTCTCCCAAGGTTGCTACATCAACAGCAGGAGCTCAGTCATAATTGGTTTATTTACTCTTGGGACAAATTTGTTAGCAGCAGATTACCACTTCTTATAGGTTTAATTGCTTTATCATGTTTAGCTAAGTAAAATATAGAAACACTAAATCAAAAAAAGATCTTATCTACTTCCTTTTCTTGGTACAGAACATTCAATATCTAAACATTTTCAACAGTCTCATAACTCTTACTTCTTCTTTTCCCAAGGTGAGATAATCATAACAGTATTCTTTAGAAAATTCCCCTAGACACCTTTTGAAATCATATTAAACCACTCCACAATTATTGGTAGTATATTAAATAAGTAAAAGGAATTAAAGCAGACAAGAAAGAAAGATCGCTAGTAGGAAAATAGTCCCAAAAATGTAACTTAGATGTTACTGCAGCATAAATTGTTTTAAGAAAAAAATATCTTAATGTAGGACTTCAAGAATTTAAAAAATTCTTAAATTTCATGTATGGAATGTCTGAGCCTTTATGTGTTTCAATAACATAATCAATGCTACAAGTGACCAAAATAAACAAAGATTTTGATCAAACAGATTGAAGAAAGTTGTGATAAATTGGAGCAGCCTCCATACCCAAGGGTTCTTCAGCTTCTGGTATCTGTTTATCTTTTTGCTGTTGCCCACAACTTAAATGACACAGTGATTTATTTTTAAAAACTATGGTTTCGAATTTGTAACTTTATCCCTTTTTTTCTACTCTAATACAGTGGAGATTGTATGAAATGATCAGGTTCAGGAAACATTTTAAGAGAGAAACCAAAAAGATTTGCTGATGGGTAGTGAGAAATGAGGAAAAGTAAAGAATTAAGGGATGGGACTTCTATATTAGGTGGTGGCAGACTAAGAAATTTAGACCAGCCCTCCCACTGAAGACAAGTAGAAAATCTAGACATAATAATAATTTTTAAAAAATCTACTGGAAGGCAACAGAAACCTAACAAGGTAATGAAGAATTAGCTGGCTAAGATTCAGAAAGAGAAAGAAATACAGGTTGATGAACCTGGCACTTGGAACTATTAATACTTTTATGTTGGGGATGTTTGCTGATTGGTCTAGAAGAGCTGGTTGAAAGGTTAGCAGGGCTTTTGACAGTCTCTTAGGATGGGCAAAAGTGGGTGGAGTGGGATGGAGTGGACAATAAAATCACTTTTCACATAGTATCTGTTTGTGTTGCTTTAACAGAATCCCACAGACAATTTATAAAGAAGAAAAATTTATTTCTTATAATTCCAGAAGCTAGGAAGTCCAAGATCAAGCGGCCAGCATCTGGTGACAGCCTTCTTGCTGTATCATAACACACTGGAAGGCATCACATGGCCAGTGAGCAAGAGTGCACGTGTCAGCTAGGGACTCTCTTCCTCTTCTTATAAAGCCACCAGTCCTATCACTGGGGTCTCACCCTGATGACCTTATCTAATTTTAATTACCTCCCAAATGCCCCACCTCCAATCAAAATATGAATTTTGGGATTAAGTTTCCAACACGTGAAATAGGAGGGACATATTCAAACCATAGCACATAGACTGCAACCTACCTTTGAGTCACCTGGTTACACAGAAAATCCTAGTCTTTAAGATTGGACTAAGGTGATGCCAGATTGCTAATGTTCACAAACTTCCGGCAGAAGTAAATGAAAATACTCTCTGTAGAAAGACAAATCATTCACAGCCCCAAATTATTTCTAAATTTTCTACAATTTGAAAAAACAAAACACAATTCTTGGCACATGAGAGACCAGACTTCACGGAAAAAGCCAACAGAGATCTACCCACAGCCACGCCAAACATTGGAATTATCAGACAGAGACTTTAACAAGTTCTTTCCGTGTTCCAGGAGACAGAAGACAAGAAAGATTTGGTGAAGAACTGGAAATTATAAAAATGCCAGCAGATGTGGAAAAGAATCAAATAGACATTCTAGAACAGAAAAAAAAAAATACGGTAACCAAAAATTAAGAGGGAGAACTGAAGTTTGAACCTAGGAAGTTCAACTTTAGGGGCCATATAACATACTTTCAAAACTAGAAAAAAAATCGTGACATTCTCAAACTCCAAATTTAACTAATTAGAGTTCAGACAACTTAAACTATTTTTCAGTTATTCACTGAAAACATTACATCATCTTTTAAAGGAAAGATAGCATAGTCAAATATGCAATGTGGGGATAAAATTTTTAAGCCGCAAATATAATAAACCCATGGTGGTTCCACAGAACATTTGTCATTCCCTTGAGAAAGGCCCAATGAAATTTAAGTGAAATTGCAGGCAAATTTCAGCTTCTATGATTGACATGATTTTCATGTTTCATAATACTAGAAAGTTATACATAACTTTTAAATTTTTTAATTTAATAAATTAATGTCTGAGACATGTAAGGTAATCCCACTTGGCTCAGTCTGGAATATTTCTTTTTAAAATTTTCCATCCTTCTTGACTTTAGTAATTAGGATATTTTAGAGATCAGATGTTACTTGTCTCTCTTGAGAATGATTTGCCTTGATGTTTTTAGCCAAGGTATATGTCTAGGCTTTTCATTTTTTTTCAATTTATTTCTGTATTCTTCTGGACTTCAAAGTTGCCACTCATAGGTGAAAATAACATAACTGCCTCAAGTAGCAAACTTCTTAATGTAGAACCCCTTCAAGGTTATATTTTTGACAAGACTTCCCATTAATTTGGCTTCTTGGAAATGAAAGACAATTGGCTGAGTGGAATATCACTGTACTTAAGACCAGAATTAGAGTGGATTATTTTCCAACGTTTATCTGCATGGCAGACACTGTGAGGTACCATTGAATCCCCTTCAATGAACGACTTTATTGCTCCAGCATTGATAGTGTTGTCAGGGGTCAGCCCCTTCATGGATTGCCTCACCCAACGTCATGGTCCTTTCTGTGGCTATATCCAATGACTGATAGATGCAAAAGTATAAAGACCTGACCATTGCAGGCCAACAGAGGACAAATCTAAAGAGCACTATAAGCTCCAGAGCTTTCCATTGGGGTTAGCTGAGTCTGGTGTGGGCCATTCTCACAGTTTGACTTCTCTCTCCACCCATGCCAGTTTTTGTCCCTTCATTTCCCCTGAGTGATGATCTGAGGTTACTCCTTAACAACCATCCTTCACACTAAACTCCATCTTAGAGTTTGCTTCCCAGGGTACTCAATGGTGACAATCTTCTTCAAATTTCCCTGGAATGAAGCATGGACTCTATCTTCCTTCCATCCATCCATTTCTTTATAGTGCTGCTTTTATTAAACCATCCTGGCAGCTCAGAAGATTCATTATTGTTCTTCCAATAACATTTCTTTAGGTTATAACATCTATACTATCCATCAGGTAGTCATTTGTTATGTTTAATTAGTTTCCAAAAGATGTAAATTAAATGTGAATGTTTAGGCATGTTAGCATACTTTATGATCAAAATCTCAAAGTGCAGCCATTATTGAATTTGCTAAGTAAGTTGCTAAGAAAACATTAGCATTGGTTTCACCAAATTGTCTCCAGGGGGCAGCAGAGAGTGATCCTAATGCAAATAGATGATTAGAGACAAAGCACAGGGTTTGTTTATTTAAACAAAAATAGACCGCCTATGAAGTTGTAAGGGTATCCAACTGGAAGAAAGAGCGAACGAATAGGTGAGTAGATTCAGGAGTTACTGATCAATACATTTAATGATTGTGCATGAGGAAGATCTGGGATTTCAGGTGAGTCCTGAGAGCTTGGGTCAATGAAGATTGCAGAGAGTTGTGAATTGGAAAATGGAAAGTGGGATATGGCCAGGAAAGCAGTCCTTTTATGCAGTCATACCTCGAATTATAGTGCCTCTGTGCTAATTCGTTGGATTCAAATCTCTAATCATTGTGCCGTGGGAACAGGGAGAAAGTATTAATAAAATAAAGAGTGGAGTGTTGAGGAGTTTGAGTTCCTTGAAATTCTTCACACCAGTAGGCACTGTTGTTTTGCCTCTGTGAAACTGGTATATTAGTACTTGGGTAGCAGAAGGACAGGGTAGATTGAGTCAATTGGGACTAAGTGTTTAGCTAGTGTGTTTGTGTGAGTGAATGTGAGTGTATGTGCATGTGTGTGTGTGTGTATGCATGTATGTGTATGGAAGGGTAAGTCAGGCCAGATGTCTAAGCTAGAGAGCTCACCAAAAGTAAAAATGACAAGGCAAGTAGACATTGACCCATTTTTGCGAGGATACACATCCAGAAAATTCAGCTATGGTAGGAGGAGCAGGCAGGTCCTGGAGTTCTAGGCAGTCAAGACTGAAATCTAGGAAGCAAATGAGCAGCCAATGGTACGGGGGAACAAGGGCTCCAGGAACAAGGGATAGGAATAAAAGACCATGGAGTCTGTACAGTAAGTATTCAAGAGCCATGCAAAGCTTCAACGTGATGGGGAGGAATCCCAAGGGCAAGACTGCAACATCTCCGTCTTAAATGGTTTCAGGTTGTGGCTAAGTTAGAATCTGACATTGGAGAGAAAGAAATACACCTTATTGAAAGAAGTTTACTTCATGTCGGGCAGGTGGGAGGGGGGCGGAGGGAATGGGTATATTCACACCTAATGGGTGTGGTGCACTCTGTCTGGGGGAGGGGCAGGCTTGTAGCTCTGACTCAGGCGGTGCAAAGGCAATATATGTAACCTAAACGTTTGTACCCCCCTAATATTCTGGAAAAAAAAAAAAAGAATAGATGAAAGCCTCTGAGGTCACAGAATCCACAGAAAGTGTTGGGAGTAAGAAAGGATAGGGATGTTTAAGGCAAGGTATTTGAAAGCAGTGTTTGTTCTAAGTTGACTTCGGTGTCATAAAAATAACCTTAAAAGTAAAAAAAAAAAAGACGTTTACTTCAACAGCATTTATAGGCAGATGAATAAATTTTTGATTTATCAAAATCAATAAATCAAGTACATCAAGTAAACCAACAGTACAAGTGTGGGGCCATTATGGCTTAAAGTATTAATAGCTCTAACTTACTAAAGCTTAGAAATGTTTTTGTTTTGGCTACCACAACATTAGTCATCGTAACATTGCTCTGTTTCTTGTATGCCCTGGTTATTAATTGGTATTGTTGGAGGAGCACTGAAAGACTGGTGGAGTGAGAGGTTTGGGTTTCTGCTTTGAGTGACACCTTTCTCTTGATCCTTTCTCACTCTTCCGTGCTTCCCGAGTCCCTGTGCCCAAGAAAGCACAGTCAAGGAGAATCTGGGGCCTTTAGATTCTTTAGAGAGGGGCATTTACCGGATGCGACATCTTTCTCTTATGTTACTGACTTTCATGGCATATCTTTGGTGGATGATTATGCTAACAAACTCTTGGTCCCTTTATTGTTTTAAATATTCACTTTCCCTAAGAAGTAAAGGTGGGAGTTGAGAGGTTGGGGGAGTGCGATTTGGGGGTGGAGGGCATAAGGGAGTGGGGAGAGACCCTTTCATCCTGCCAAATCTATTTTGTGAATTCTATGGTTTTTGATACCACTCACTTGACCCTTAAAACTGCTGATTGCAGATTGTGGTCTGACCTCATGGGAGTGTGTCTATGAAAGTTGTTGCCTGAAATTTCAAACCAGAGGAGTTGGGTGGAATGAACACAGGGCTAGTAAACATGAAATGTTTTGCTCCCAGCTGTGCCACCACATCACTTTGTAACCTTAAGCAGGCCATTTAGCCCTTCTGTGCTTTAGTTTTGGCTATGACACTGAGGAGGTATTAAAATAAATGATCACCAAGAATTTTTGATGACCTGAGAAAAAGTTCATGTCAGTATAATAAGTAGAATAAACACGCTACAGACTTGATTAAGAAACTTTCCCAGTATCATTGGACTAGGAATTGCACAGCAGAGATTTAATCCTATGTCTATCTGTTGCTAAAACCCATGGTCTTAACTAACCACTGTCCTTTAACTTCTATGTGATAGAAAACCAGAATGTCATACTGTATTTTAAGTGATATTTCCTCACTGATTTTTCTGACACCTGATTAAGTATTAGACAGAAGAGAAGACGTTTTTGCTGTAGTCCACCCATTATCATAGCTCATATCCTCAAGTATCCCATGCCTTCAAGGACCTGATTTCAGTGTCTTAAATTGATTCACTGGATGGAAAGCTTGAGAAGGGGAAGTGGGAAATTATTTAACGTTTGGCAAAAGGGAAGGTGGAACTGCTAACTTAGAAAAAAATGCATGTTGTTTAATCTTTTTCCTGTTTGGAATGTTTTCTTCCCCTTCCTGGAGAGTTTTGCTTTGGGTAGAAAATTCTTAGCACATAGGGCAATTTTTTTCCGCTTCAAACATAATCTAAATGTGTATTAACTAGCAAACTTAAGGCAGAATTTTTTGGGAAGGTCATAATTCCAGATGTGTGGCACCTAAAAGATGGATGTTTATTTGTTATTTGGTTAAAATGATCTCCTTAATTCTTCAAAGGTGAAAGTGAATGGCAATTGTGATGAACAGAATAACCCCCCCGCCCCCCCTCTTGCAAGGTAGATGTCCATGTTCTAATTCCTGGAACCTGTGAATATGTGACCTCACATAGTGAAAGGGACTTTGCAGATGTGATTAAGGATCTTGAGATGGGGAGATTATCCTGGATTATTTGGGCGGACCCAATATAATCACAAGGGTCCTTATAAAAGGGAGGTAGGGGGGTCACAATGATAGAAAGAGATGTGCCTGTGGAGTAGATGTCAGAATAATGGGGCTGCAAGCCAAGAAATGCAGGCATCCTCTAGGAGGTGGAAAAGGCAAAGAACAAATTCTCCCCATGAGTCTCCAGAAGGAATGCAGCCCCACCAACACCTTGATTTTAGCCCCATAAGATCCATTTTAGACTTCTGATTTTCAGAACTGTAAGATAATAAATTTATATTGTTTGAAACCACTAAGTTTGTGGTAATTTGTTACAGTAGCAATAGGAAATGAATACACTTAAAACCCTTATAGAATTTGTGTTGACTCCCATTATAGACAGTAATTTCACACAAGCATTTTCAATGGAAAATATTTTATTCCAGACTTGAATACTAAGGCTGTATACCTCTTCAACCCGGAAAAAGCTTCTAAAACTTATAGTGATTAGGAAATTTATGGGGATGGGCCAAAACCAGATAAATATTCTGTTTTACTTTTTAATGCAAGTTTAGACAAATCCGTTAATCTTGGACACATTCAATGCCTCACTGTAAAGTTTATCTGTGTACAGCAGAAGTGAGAAGAGGACCAATGAGCTGAGAGATAACTCAATCAATCTGCTTCCTCCGTCTTTGCTTCAGTGCTTCGTACAGGAAATCCATTGCTGTGTCAAGTTCCAGAGAAGAGTTTCTTCTCTTCCAAGTTACTAATCAGGCTTAACCACATAGGGTTGAAGGAAGGGGCTAGGAGGAAGGGAGTGCCCCACTGCTGATGGCCCGAGAGGATCCGTACGGAGAAGTCAACCAGAGAGGGTCTCACTATGCTCCTAGCTGCTTCAGTGTTTGTGTGGGTGAAAAGTACTGAGTGAAAGGCAGAAAAAAGAAAACAGAAATGCTCTGCCCTTGGAGAACTGCTGACTTAGGACTATTACTGATTTTGACCATCTACTTAGTGGCTGGTAAGTTTGAATTCTCTTTGGGGGAACGGTGAGAAACCCGGTCTCAGCTCTTCCTGAGCTTTCTTTGCCTTTCTTCTGGGACCATGTAAGTCAATTGCAATCATAGATTTAGTCCCAGATTTATTTTACTTTATCATCCTTATTTTCCTCTTTGCCTCATTTATTTTACTTTGTATCCTACTATAATATACGCATCTCTATAATTTGCCTCACTGCCCACTTCTTTAATGTCCCCCCCTTTTTTTTGAATGAGGCAGGATAAATTAAATACATACTAGCAGCGATCAAAATAGCCTGGGTTCTCTTTGTCTTCTCCCTTAAAAATTTTTTAAAATAATAATCCTAACTCATTTAGGTCCACATTGCTAATAGTATAAATTAGGAAAATTTATTTCTATCACTTTCTATGACTGGATGCTTTTAAAATATAATAGGCTTACAGTTAATAGTGATGCATCTGTGATGTATGTCTGTATTATCTTTAAGATGTGTGGGCTGTAAGAGACACTATGGGTTAGAGAACACACTCCTCAGTGACTAGGTTCCTATAGAAGTTACAGAGAACTTGGGCTACTGTGGGGGTGTCCTGGTTTCATTGTAAAGGGTTGGTAGGGGTTGATGTGGGAGGGAGTTTTCAGGTTTCATTTTTAGTAGATGGAGCAGTTGCAAGGGAACAGTGTCGTTGGTTTTAAATTTTATAATTTTATAATTGAAAGACGAAAAAGTATTTTTTCCTCATTTCTGAATGATTTAAAAATGTTGTTTATCTTCCAGGAAAAAATCTGTTTTCCACATGTTAATCTTACTGGTGAGCACATGCAAAATAACTGTACTCTATTACTGTACCTTTCTGTCAAAAATTTTCACATATTTTTTCCTTTGATCTGCACAGCAACTCAGTGAAATACATGCGGAAGACACTTCTTCATTTTACAAAGGTAGAAACCGAGGCTTAGAGAGGTGAAATGATTTGTCTAAGGTTAGATACTGGCAGAATCATACTGAGTAATAACGTATGTCAGTAAGCATCACTAAACATTTGAGTCGTCAATTTTCCTCAATATTTAATCATTATGAATTTCACTAAAGAGAGCACTATTTATAACATCACTGGAAAAAAAATTAAGCCATTACTTAGTTATAAACTTAATAGACTATTACTCACTTAAAAAAATCGAGTGATCTGAATCTTTCAATATTTGAGATCTTGTTGTAGAAAGCTCTTATAGAAACCTGGCACAGGGAGGCCAGGTAGGCAAAGAGCTATTTATGTCAAATTGAACTATTACTTTTGGGAAATGGAAAAAAAAAAGATTAAAACATAATCAATAATTTTGAATTTTTCAGGTTGAAAGGTTAAAATTTTAAAACTATTTCTGAACACAACTAGGAGATACTACATATATTAAATCTCTGAAGTCTAGGCTTGTATCATTATAAAGTTATCAAAATGTTTAGGAACAAGCTATAAAAAAGCAAATTACTTTGTGTGTAGTGATTTGGCATGACAAATTGACCATGAAATGGTTTAGAATAATGAGAAGCATACTACTTGGTGCAATGACTTTCTGTCTTTATTACTAATACTGCTTTGTCATTAATACTGCCAAACAGAAATAACTTACTTTGTACAAGATAAATTCACAAAGGATCATGAAAACTAATGATTTCAATGTAAAACACAGCATTTATTTGGTTTTCCTATTTACTTTTTTGTTTACTTATTTGTTTATAACTTCAAGCAATGTGGTAGTTAGTAGACAAAATTTATCAAGAAAACACCTGGGAAGAAAAATAAAAACAACCTAAATCGTCCACCTCAGAGCAAAATTCCAAACCTTGTGCCTGCTCCCCTTCCCCGGCACTCTCTGTACCCCATGCCTCTTCTCCCTCCTTTTAGCCCTATTGTCTTCTAGATTTTCTCTTCTGCTCAAATTATATTTTTCTGTTCCAATTAAAATTATTCCACCTTTTACAGAAGTTACTGATTTTGCAATTATGAGATACCAAAAAGGAACTTTTTTCTTCTTTGGGCTCATTTTAGTCATTTATCATTATCTTCCACTAGAGGGCAGGCAGTAACAAGAAGAGGAGATAAAAATCAAGACAGGGCTGCTTTGTAGCTTCAGCAGATTTGCAAAAGGTAGAAAAAGAGATAAAGAGGAATTATGAAAAAGAAGGGATTTGTTCTCATTAGTTTTCGTCCTATATTCCTTTTATAGTTTGTGATAGTTGCAAATTTACATATTATCATAATTTATAGGTGTGTTTTTCTCTAAATGTTCATGCTTAAGCAATTAATAAATTAATCAAAAGTCCTTACTAAGAGCACTGAGTGTGTATGGAGGGCGTATGTGTGTATGTGTGTGTAGGATAGTGCCTAAAAGTTATTAGATATCTAAATTAGAAAGACAAAGCTAAGAGGAAACAATTCAATTGTTGAACATTTAAAATCAGTAAATCTTGAAATTGACTATTGACCTAGTAAAAATAATAAAGGGAGAAATTACCATGGATTGGAGTTGTTGAAGGCTTTATGGGTTTTGAGCTGGGCCTTGAATGACAGGTTTGGGTAGATGGGGAAAAGCAGAAAAAGGAATTCGAAGAAGGTGATGTGTAGCATGAGCAAATGCAAGGTGGTTCAGTGAGAGAAAGAACTCTAGCTTGAGGGAACAGAGATTGTGTGTTATATGATAGTAGGAAATAAGCCTGGATTTCAGGGGTACTTGGTAGCTAAATGGAGAAACCTGTGTGTTGGGCAGTAGACAGTGAGGAGCCATCTATTTTTTTGTGAACAGGAAAATAATGTAACAAGGAAGTATTTTTGGAGAATAATGTGATAGCATTGTCCCATTGGGTGGTAGTATCACTAGGTAAAAGTTTTATTTTGGAGCAGGAACTTCTACCCTGGGATTCCCATTTAAGAAAGTTCCATGATGCCACTGAGAGATATTGGTGGCTGAGCAGGGAGTTTCTTTGGAAGAAGGTGTTAAATTCAGTATAGGAAGGGAGGACACCTAGGAGGAAAATTCCTATAGATAGTTGGAAATACAATTAGCCCTCTGTATTGCATGTCCAGATTCAACCAGCCATGGATGGAAAATATGCAGGAAAAAATATGGATGAGTGTGTCTGCACTGAACATATACAGACTTTTTTCTTGTTATTATTTCCTAAGCAATACAGTATAAAAGCTATCCACATAGCATTTACATTTTATTAGGTATTGTAAGTAATCTCAGGATGGTTTAAAGTACACAGGAGAATGTGTATAGGTTATACACAAATACCATGCCATTTTATAAAGGGACTTGGGCAGCCTCAAATTGTGGTGTCCCTGGTGGTCCTAGAGCCAATCCTCCAAGGATACTGAGGAACGGATGTATAGCAAAATCCACAATTGGTGAATCATCCATGCAGTGGTCGATCCCACAAAGAGAATAAACATAAAAATAAAAATAATAAAATAAGCACTAGAGATTTTGGATTTGGGACCTAGGAGCCACAATTATTTCTTTCCTCTCTATCACAGAGAGCAAGATCTGAGAAGAGATGGGAACGGAGACAATATAGGGTATAAATTAAGTGCTTAACCTTAAATAGGAGAAGAGATGCTCTTCTGAAATTGAAGAGTAAAATGAGAAGTTAGATATGGGGATGCTAGTGGGTTGAGGATGGCAA
This sequence comes from Daubentonia madagascariensis, assembly GCA_023783475.1. Lineage (NCBI taxonomy): Eukaryota > Metazoa > Chordata > Mammalia > Primates > Daubentoniidae > Daubentonia > Daubentonia madagascariensis. The sequence continues at coordinate 10,990,600 of JAKFHU010001631.1, read as the reverse complement.
TAAGGTGATGGGAACAAATGAGGAGTTCACGGTAGATAAATTGCCTCCCAATAAGGTCATGAGTATTTCAGTTAATAAAAACTGAAACTAACATGGTGTTAGTTAAAAAAATAACTCAGTTGTCATTTGGTTTTATGTTATATCTGAAAAATTAATCTGTTTACATTCATTAAAATGTAGTTTTAATCAACATATTTTTGCCTCTTCTCCCCTGTTATCACTGACACTCATTTGACAACAACTGGCTGGGATAAGGGAGCAGATCTGTGGTCATGAATAGCTTTGGACCGTGTGATGTTAATAGCTGCTAAGAATCAAATCAACAACGATTACTTTTAAAAAAATAATAATGATAATAATAATAAATATCACAAATTCATATAATAGTCACAGTCACAATCAGGTCATATTTTTTTTTCCTGGAAGAAATGACATTGTTCATGCATTAACATTAAACAATTTCAAAGTTTTCCTAGCTAGAATTTATATGCCTTCTATGTTTGCAAACCTAGACCCCATTCTAGGAATAAAATCCTATTTGTGTTTAAGGAAAGCAATATAGAAAAGTTCCAGGATTGAAGGAGGACTGGAAGTTTTTCCATTTCTAAAGAAATAATTTTCTTTAACAAGCTCTGCTACTTTGAGTTATTGATGCTGTTGCAGTTTCTCTTGGAATCAGACTCTGAGATAGAGTTTTGTGTACAGAATGTTCGTGAGCAGAGGGAGAAGTCTACTTGCAGTCTCAACCCGCTGACACTCTCTTCTAATCCCACAGGGAGCTCTGGAGTTAGAATGGCCTTAGAGAGGCCCTGCGTTGAATAAAATTGGCTGGTCCTTTATACTTCCATCTCAATCAGGCATTAGATGTGGGCTGCCCTGGGAAGAGTCTGACTTTGGGCAAAGTAAATGAAGTGATCCCAGGAGATGTGGAAAGCTGAAGGCTGTCTGCCAACAGCGCTCGTAGTAGCAGGGACAAAGAGTCATTCTTTGCAGGGGATTCTGGGTGGCACATGTTCATTTCAGTTGCCATTTCCAATATGTTTCATTCCTTCTTGAATTTCTGAGTTTCTATCTGGTATTATTTCCTTTCAGCCTGAATAATTTCTTTTATCACTTCTAGTAGTGTAGGCTGCTGGTGAGGAGTTCTCTTTGTTCTTAATTCTCTTTTCATAAATTTTTTCCCCAATTTTTTTGTCTCTCTGTTCTTTAGATTGAATAGTTTGTATTGATATATATTCAAGGTCACTGACAATTTCCTCTCTTCTCTCCATTCTTGTGTTAAGCCCATCTAGTGAATATATTATTTCAGATATTGTATTCTTCAATTTTAAGATTTCCATTTTTTTACAATTTTTTCCCAAACTTATAAAGAACACACATACCCTATTTTTAATTGTTTTTTATTCATTTTTTTGTAGAGACAGGGTCTCGCAACGTTACTCAGGCTGGTCTCGAACTCCTGGCCTCAAGTGATCCTCCCACCTCGGCCTCCCAAAGTGCTAGGATTACAGGTATGAGCCACCATGCCCAGCCCCCATTTATTTATTTTTTAAATTTCTTTTTCCCTGATGAGATTTTTCTGTGTTTTCATTCATTCATTGTGAGTATGTATTTTTTTATATGACCAAGCATAGTTTAATGTCTGCTTTAAGACTGATAATTCCAATATCTGGGTCAGCTTATGGTTGGGCTCCCTTAATGTCTCTCTTAATGTCTTTTCTCCTAAGAAGGGGCCACATTTCCTTGGTTCTTTGTAGGTTGAGTAATTTTATTTGGATTTTGAATGTTGCATGGATTCTGTTATATTGCTGTGTTGATACATATAAAGGTGTACATATATGTATAATATATATGTACTATTTAACTTGATTGAACTCAAACTGCAAACTCTGTCTCCTGGACAGCATCTTAAATCTAAGTTCTTTTACCTTTAGCTAGTCTGCTCTGAGCGTGACCTGACATTTGTGGTTTAGGGTCAGCAGAGATATAGGTAGAGCTTATATGCAGAACTTGGAACTCTTTTTCTCTGTCTCTATCACTTTTCAGAGACTAAGGTTGCCCTGAAATCTGTTCTCTGGTTCTTCAGAAAACTGTGTGTTTTCTATCAGAGTTTTAACTGCCTAATGTGCCAACTACAGCCCTCCCTGAGATTAACATCAGTAAAAATGGGAAAAAATGGAATCCTGCACCCCCAACCCTAAGCTTTTCCTTCTTCTAAGGGTTGACACCCTTCAAGAATCTTTCTGCTTCTTCCACTTTCCAGTGGCTTCAAGTAGTTGTTTTTATATTTTGTCTACAATTTATATTTCTTATCTGTGGAAGCTTACTGGACTATAAAGAAGCAGAACATTCTTTAAATCCATGTATTTTTAAATATCATTGTGTTTTTACCAACTAATATTGACCTGGTGGTTATATTGTCTTAGACATTGAGGTTGAATGTATTATATTATTAAATGCCTTTTTCCTTTCTAAATTTCATCCATTCATTAAATATTTTGGCATTTTTCTCAGTAAAATCTCACTCTCCTCTCCCTCCAATTTCCACATTCTAGTACATCTCTGTGTTGGATCTAAAGATCTGTTATATAATTCTAACCACTAGTTGTGTCATCTTTAAGAAATTGCTTAACCTCTTTTGACAGTAATTTCCTCATTTGTGAGATGAAGGAGATGTATAGAGCTTTCAGACAGAAAGGAAACATTTATTTGGAAACCTTCAAAAAAATTCTTTCATTTTATACATGGGCATATAAAGCCCAGATATGTTCAAGGAATTGCTACCAATATCATACAACTCAGCTGAGCTGAGTTTGGAGTACCTCCATAGTACCAAAAATAGAGAGGAAAGAGATGCGGTAAGTGTGTGTGGGGAAATCTATGACTTTTAGATGTGATGCACTTGAAACGATGGCAGGCATTCAAGTGGAAAAAAATAGTAACTAAAAGTTTGAGATTCTTGTTTAGGAAAAATAAGTCAAAGCTAAAATGTGGTTTGGTTATTTTGACAGCCAATAAATAAAGGAGTGTCTGTCATGTGTCAGTCACTGTGCTTTCCCCTGTGGATACTTGATCAAAACAGACATAGGTTCTGCTGTCATGGAACTTAGAACCTGGAGAATAGATATTAAATAAATTACTGCAAATAATTAAATCATGTAAAATGCCTATTGTGCACATAGGATGACACAGAAATGCGTCACTGGTAAATCTAATCTGGTTTGAGGGTCAGGGAAGGCTTCCCCGAGGGAGTGATGTGCAAGATGAAGATGAACAGAAACAGCCAGGTAAGAAGAGTTGAGGGCTGAACATTCCAGTCAGGTTAAACAGGCTGAATGAGGGACAGAGGGAGCTAAACTATGACTGGAGTGGCAAAAACAAGGAGAAATCACCTGTGTAGGAGTCTAGTTGAAGTTCTGGGGGTGGGACAGAAAGATGAGAGAAGGTGTAAAGGGAAAGAAGTGCAGCTGGGACTTTGGGGAATACTGACTTTAAGGTGCCTGGGGAGCTTGGGCTTGCAGGGAAGTAGGGCAGGAGGCAGTGAAGACAGGGAAGGAGACAGAGAGGGAAACGCATAAGTGTAGTGGGGGAGGCTAAGGAAAGGGTTTTAGAAGGAGAGGAAAGTGGTTAATTGTATCACAATCTGCCAAGCAACCCAGGAGCACCAGCACCCAAGAGGAGCTAAAAGCCTGACTATAAAAGAACTGATGACCTTCAAAATTGCAGTTTGAGTAGAAGGGTGTGGGAGCAGTAAGACTGCTGGTAGTGAGGAGGGAGTGGGTGGGAAGGAAATTGAGGCTGTGGGCACAGACCACTCATTCTAGAAGTTAGGCAGCAGAGAAAGGAGCAGGGATCTTAGCTAGAAGGGGAAGCTGCCTCTATTATTTTATTTTCTACCAGCACAGGGGAAACCTGGGTATGTTTGAAGGGTATTATCTGAGAAAATTCAGTGATTCGGTATAAGTGTTTTTCCAATCTGTGTGTGTTTATGTAGTTTCAAGGTGTTTAGTAATTTTTTTTCTTTTTCCCTGCCATTTTGTTACCTTACCATGAAATGCTACCTTTTCCCAAAGGTTTGTCCATTACATAATATGAGAATATCCTAAATAATCCATTTTGTGGTATTGCTTAATTTTTCAAAAAAAGTCCAAATGGTAAATATTGGTAGATTTCAAATAATGACATCTAGTTATTTTTATTCTTGCCTCCAAAATCATTCTATCTATCCTTAATTGCCTTCTCCCCAGATATTCCCCAGGGATTGTCCTAACCCAGTAATTTTAAGATATTCGCCAGATATAATCATCTGTAGACCCTAAAATATTAAAGATGTTACGGTGCTAGCTCAAGTCTACTTAATCAGACTTTCCCAGATTATAGGCCTCTGGACTCCCACAAATCTTTGTAGGGGCTTTTGATGAAAGCCAGGATTCAGAGCCCTGTCCTAGGTCTTTCTCAGTTTCTTCATCACCCAAACTATCTCTGTTGTCCTTCACACTCAGCAGACGGCGCTCACCCCCTGATTTACCCATGGTCCAGCGTGGATGTCTTTAACATCCCCAGATGGTCAGGCTTCTGAGAGCAGGAACTTTGCCTCATTCCTGAGACCATTCCCAGAGCTCTGCATAGTTACTTGATACTATGTAGGTACTAACAAATGTTTGTTAGCTTGAACTTCCCTCAAAATGTCTCTGTGTCTGTAACCATCCTTATCACCCTTTTGGTTCCTCTCTCAGAGAAGAAATATCAATCTTTTCAAAAGCTAACTTCCACTTTGCTTTTTGTCTCATTCCTTCCAGTACCTCTAGGATCCTGCTTTACCAATTAGCCTCTTTCGTTCTTGTAACTTCGAGCTGTCCCTTTTTCTGTCTACAAACATGCTGTGTTCTCCCCTGTTCCTAATACTCTCTCAGTCCTCGTAGCTGCAGATACTGCCCCATCTCTCTCTTTCAAGTTTGACATGAAAGGATAAAGCCACTGTCGAGTTCCTCCCATTCTTTCAGGGTCAGAATTCTTGAAAGACTGGGTCTACATTTGTTGACCCTACTGCCTCTGCTCAGCCCCTTTCAATCTGGTTTCCACTTGTACTTCTTTGCTAAAACTACCCTCTTACAAATCTTAAAGTTCACCAATGACTTCCTTGTTACCAAATCACAAAGCTTCTAAATTCTTACTTTAAGACTTTTGTGCACATGATTTGGTTTTGATTCTTCTTGTCTTGAAATCTCTTTCCCTGGCTTTATGGCACTGCATTTACTTTCAACTTTTCTTCATTGTTTTTGCTAACTGCACTGCCCTCAACAGTTCCCTAATTATAAATGTTTTCAAGACTCTAGTTTTGGCATTTTCTCTAATTTCCACAACAAAAACTGCAATTTGGCAGCCATTGGGCTAGATCTGGCTTGCAGACACTTTCAGTTGGCTCATGTAACTTAAAAAAAATTTTGAATTAGCTGCCAATGAATACTAAAATCGGGAGATTTTACTTAAAATCTCTGACCTAGTGTCTGGGGTTGCTGTGAGGATTAAATCAAGTGGTGCATATAAAGCACTGTGTCTGCATTTACAGACATTCAAAAAATGGCAATTTAATTATCATTTTGCAGTTTTCAAAATTCTTTCATATATATATTATTTTATAACATTTAATTAGCCCCCTACAGATCAACTTTTTGTTTGTTTTCAGGTTTTTGGAATTATAATCCCTAAACTGTTTTCAGTTTTTTTTGAAAACAGTGCTGGAATTAATATCTTAGTACATATATTTTTGCTCATGTGAATATACATATATGTTCAATATCTATTATATATATCCATTTAACATGCTGTCCCTTGGGATCATTGATACACATTTGTACAACATCTACTTTACGTTAGGAAACAAACTTGTCTTCATTAACTAGTTTTGGACTATGTGAAGGTAGTGCCTCAAAAAAAAAAAACAAAGAAAAGTAGGCCAACAAGATGGCTTTTACTAGCACTGTGCCCTGACCAACTGATCCAGACTTTATGATTCTATGCCTTAAAAAGTAGGATCAAATTTATTATTTACCATGATTATTTTTTGCTTTCTAGATTTTATCCATACATTGAATTCATTATTGAATTCTTGTGTTTTTTTAACTTGTTACTTTTCTTAAACATTTCTCAAATTTCCTTTTTATAAACCCTCTGGGTGTTTTATTTTTATCTCTAAGTTGTACTTGAAGTGTAGAATTATAGTTACTAGCTATGTCACCTCCAACATATTACTTAATCTTTTGTCAGCCTGTTAATATATTTTGCCTATTTTTTCAATTGGAGTTGTCCATCTCTTTTTTTATTGGTTTATATGTTTTGTGTATATTTTTGTGAAGTAAATTAGCCTTTATTTATTATAAATGTTGCAAACATCCCCCAGGTTTTTGCTTGTCAATATTATGGTGTTTTATTTTGCTTTGTTTTGTCATACAGAAGTTTTAAATTCTTTCTAGTCAAATTCTTCAATATTTTTCTTTATGGTTCCATGTTTTGTATCAGGGTTAGAAAGGTTTTTTCATTTAAGGTAAGTAAATGTCCCAGTTTGCCTGGAACTTTTTTCCTGGTTTTAGCATTGAATGTCCTGCATTGCAGGAAACCCCTCAGCCCTGGCAAACCGAGATATCAGTCACCCTATCTCTTTTAAGATTAAAAAAATTACCTATGATTTTTTCTAGTCCTTTTATTTTTTTTCTTATATATAAATCTTTAATTCATTTCATTTTATTTTGGTATGAGAAGTAAGAGAGGAATCTGATTTTATTTTATTTTCCCACATAGCTATCTAGTTCACAAAATACTATTTATCAATGATATAAATAATCATCCTTCCCTTTATAAATTTGAGTGACCACCGGTGTCAGATACTAAATTCTCACACATACAGATGAAGCCACTGAGGTTCAGAGAGTAACCCATGCAAGATTAAGGGGTAACAAATGGAACGGTTTTGCTATTTTTCTATATTTGTCTGTGCTAGAACTTTGAGTTTTCACCCAAAATTTTGTTTACTGAACACCTAATTAGGTATTGGCTGCTACTAATTGATGTTTTTAAAAATGAAAATCAGTTCATAAAGTGTAAGAACATGAAACACATGCTATGTTCAGTTGTTCAAATTATGTTTAAAACTGTTAAAATTATAAAAAGAAGTACTAATTTGTACTTCTTGTATTTCTTTGTTCTTATTTAAATTTTCTTTTATATTAACATATATAATATATATTGCAGAATGTAGGAGATACATAAATTTTGAAGAATAATTATACAGTGGATACTTATGTAAGTTAAGAACAGACTATTGTCAATTCCTTCCCAGTTGTATCCCCAACCTCTGCTGTAAATGTAACCGTTATCTTTTGGGATAATTATTCCCTTTGAGATATAGTCATTTCCTGCTTTTCTTTACATTTTATCATGTATGTATGCAGCCCCGAACAATAAAATTTATTTTGCGTTTTTTGGTATTGTGCATAAGTGGAATCATACAGTGTATATTCTTTTATAACTTCTTTCATTTACTCAATATTATGTTTGAGATTTATCTATGTTTAAGATTGTAGTTATAGTTCATTAATATAAGTAATTTTTATCCTAAAATTTTGAAAGTTTTCAAAATGGTTTTTTCCCTGGAAAAAATTCTGGTGCATAAATAACAAACATGATTTTAAAAAAGAAATCTCACATTTAGTATTTCGATTTCTTTCCATTTTAGAAGCAAGGACAATTGAAATATTAAGCTATGAGACATGTGAAGGAGAAAATTTTAATTTGAAAACCATCTTGCATTCCAGATTGTTAAAATGGCAAACATTTATTTTTCTTTTCTGTTCTCTTTCCATAGGAAATACATTTGTCTCAGGAAAAAAAATCCTGAAATCGTTATGTGAGACTAGTATAATCATGAAAGCTGAGACTCTTTGTGGCACTGGTACTTCTTCAGATACTAATATTTCCTACAGTTCCTCTAGCCACATGTCCTTTGCACATAATATTACTTTTCTTTGGAATGCTCTTTTCTCCTTTTTTGCATCGTATCTGCCTCTTGTTCATTGGATCTTGTGTTAGTTACCTATTACTACATAACAAGTTTCCTTCAAACAAATATTTGTTATCTCATAGTGATTTAAGATGAGTGTGAGAGAGAGAGCACATGAGGCCAGGAGCCTTACTTTTTTTATAACCTAATCTCAGCAGGACATCCCATCGCTTCTGCTGTATTCTATGTGTTAGAAGTGAGTTGGTAGGTCTAGCTCACACTTAAGAGGAGTGGGTTTTACCAAGGCAGGAACATTGGGAGAATGGTGGGAGCCATCTGAGAGGCTGCTTACCACAGATCTCAATACTCAGATAAGTAGCTCAAGGTACACTTTCCATACTTTTCCTTTATTGCTATTGCAATGTCACATGATTGTCTCATCATTTGATTAGTTAATGTCTATCGGCCCATCAGATTGACAGCTCCTTAACTCAGGGGTCCCTGACCTAAGGTGAGTTGTATAATTATTTCGTTATATATTATAATGTAATAATAATAGAAATAAAGTGCACAATAAATGTAATGCGCTTGAATCATCCTAAAACCATCCCTCCCCTCCCTGGTCCTTAGAAAAATTGTCTTCCGTGAAAATGGTCCCTGGTGTCAAAAAGGTTGGGGACCACCACAATGAATAGACACTTATTGTCTATTATAATTGAGTAATTGAATAATAATACAGCTTCCAGCCTCCCTTTCTCCATCCAAAAGCTTTAATATACCTGATAGGTGGTCACTCAGGTGCCATTTGAATGAAAACTATTAGTAATTAACTGATCCTTGTCTTAGAATGCAGAAGAGAAAACATTTCCTTGCTTGTAAAATTTATCGTAAAATTAATACGTTAGTCTTTAGATAGCTTTAGTAGAGAAAAAGATCACTAGATCTCCCATTCATGTTTGCCATTTAGAAATAACAGCATTTGGGGAAAAAATTGTTGATACTTTTCATTGTACCTGAAGGATAATACAACTTTTTAATTATATATCAGAAACAAAATTGTAATTCAGGCTCTCTCCTCCAAAAGTTATAAAGTTCGTGAACTTTCTGGCAGGCTGTTATGGACTTCCACTGGTCTCCAGATGATACTCTGAAAACCACTGCATTTGTGGAAGAAATATAATTAAATCATCTGGATGACAATTTATCTTATTTTCAGGACCTCTGAAAAAAGAGGCAATTTAATTCCACAGCTTGCTATTTGGATCCATTCATAACTCTAAAAACTCTTGGGAAATAACATTTTTCTGTCTAACCTACATGTACAATATGAAGCTTATAAAACATAGTGCAAACATTCACTACTTAAAACGTTAAGGTTAATGTTTTAAACTTTTTTGAGCCAGGGGATTCATAGTAAAAGTTTCCGTACTGTACTGACTTTACCATACTGGTGATCAGAAAAAAGTCATGTGTTTAGTGTAGCTAAATAAAGGTTACTCTGACAATGTAATTTGAATTTCTGGGTCTTAGTTGCATTCATTTTCAATGAAGCCTTTAATCTTTAGGAGAAGTGTATTGCTTAATTATAAAAGTTTGTACTGCTTAATACTTCAGTTTGTAATGTGCTTTGTATGCCTTTCACGAGTTATTCCTTATTTGTTAAGTAAGTAACAACGATAGTCCGTGTTTTGCAGAGGGGAAAATGAGAGCATATAAAGTCATTATCTAAAAAGGTTCAGGAAAGAAGAAACAAGGGAGGAAGTAAAACTCATATCCCTCATATTCTCTAGCCATTAGAAATGGTTCAATGCTTACTCCATGCCTAATCCATAATGGTTCAGCTTTATATTTGTTATAATAACTTTGGAGAGTTATTGAAATCTGGGAGAAAACAGAGTTTTGAAGTTTGAAAGCTTGAAACACCAAATGAAGAGAGAAATAGTTTTATTTGGTTTTCCTCATGGAAAATGTCAGGATGTTTCCCAGATTTCAATGTATATTTATTTTGTGTTCTATTTTTTAGAAGTACTATAGAAAATTCATTCAATTTTAAATAACAGTAAAGATATTAAATTGTAAAGATCATAATAAGCAATAAAAATGAATTCTACTTAGTTCAATACCAGCATAGGGGCCCCAAGTCCTGTAAAGAAATTTCAATAGAAATGTCAAAATAAAAGTATTATGTGCTATTCTTTTTTGCGGCTATATAGTTATCTTATTAAATCATAGCCACATTTTTTAGTCTACAGTTTTGCCCCAAGTTGAGGGTTTTAGTCTGAAGTTCATTTATCAGACTCCTAAGTGCTTTGTTTATATTCCTCCAAAAGACCTGCAAATGAGTGAAAGAGTGAAAAATCTTAACTTTGTTGTTTCCCATCCCCATACATTAGAAATGATAAATGAATATTAGCAATAATGTTAAATATTTAAGTATGGCATAATCCATGCTCTCTTTTGGTTAATAACAGTTACTGAATTAGTTTTTATTGGGGATGTAAAATTTCAGAAATACCTATCTCTAAGTATTTTAGAAAGTAGAGCATGCAAAGCATAGCATTTGACATTAGATAAAAAATGTTTAACATCACAAGAAAATCATGTGTTGTTTCTGAGAACCTTTTCTTTCCTCTCTGGAGGAAGCCTCTATGGAGTTTGGGTTGCACAGTCATGCCTCTGCAATGTCTATTGCGTGGGTGGATATATGCTTGCTCAGGCATGTGACTATGATGATTTGGGAAAGGAAACTTCTGGTGCTCGAAGTGAGTAAGAAGTTTCACTAGTAGTAAAATCACAAAACATTCTTACTTCTGCTGATGATTTTGACTTAGATGGAAATGGTTTTTTTTAAAAAAAATTATTTGGAATGTCAAGAGTTTTTGTTTGTATTTTGTTTTGTATTTATTTGTGTGGATGCATCTTCTAATGTTATGTGTGTTAAAACTTAATGTTTCTGATACTATTTTAATTACCCCCTTTCAACTTTATTGAGGAATAATTTATGTACAACTAACTGTATCCATTTAAAATATGCAATTTGGTGAGTTTAGACAGTTGTACACACCTGTGAATCATTACCATAAATGAAATACAAAACATTTTCACCATTTCCAAAATATTCCTCATGTATCTTTGTAGTCCATCCCTGCCTTCACCCCCACCTGTAGGCAACCACTGATCTGCTTTTTGTCATCACAGATTACTTAGTGTTTTATATAAGTAGCAGTATTTGCATAGTATTTAGCATGCATTCTTTTGTGCTTGTCTTGTTTCACTTAATGAAATGATTTTGAGATTTATCAATGTTGTGTTTTCCTTTTTGTCTTTGAGTAGTATTCCATTGTATGGATAGTTTATTCACTTGTTGATTGACTTTTGGGTTGTTTCCAGTTTTTGGCAATTGTGAATAAATATTTGCAAATAAGGACACTATGAACATTCGTGCACAAGTCTTGTGTGGATGTGTGTTTTCATTTCTCTTAGGTAAATACCATTGGAATGGCCCGGTTATATGGTGGTCACATATTTGAATTTTAGAAAAACTGCCAGGAATTTTCTGGTGTAGTTACATTACTTTATGTTCCCACTAGTAATGTATGAGAATTCTAATTGTTCCACATTCTTACTAGTACTTATTATCAGTCTTTTTAATTTTAGCCATGCTTATAGTTGCATAATCATTATCTCACTGTGTTTTTAATCTGCATTTAATTTATGGTTACTAATATTGAACATCTTTCCATGTATCCAGTGGCCATTAGAGTATCTTTTTATTTTTTTTTTTGTGAGGTGTCTGTTCAAATAATTTGGCCAGATTTTTCAATTGATTTTTAAAATGATTGAATAGTAGCATTTCTTTATGTATTCTACACAGCAGTCTTTTGTTAGATATGTACATTGCAGTTATTTTCTCCTATTCTGTGGGTTGTCTTTTCATTATCTTAATGATATATGTCAAAAAGCAAAAGTTTTAAATGATAATAATGTCCAGTTTGCCAATTTTTTTCATATCTTATTCTATTTATGTCCTTAGAAATCTTTGCATATGCCAAAGTCACAGAGATTCTCTCCTGTGTTTTATTCTAGGGCTATTACAGTTTCTACTTTTACATTAAGCCAATAATCCAATTGACTTTTGCAATTTTTTTGTTTATATGTGAAGTCAGAGTTGAAGTTCTTTTTTTTTTTTTTTGCATATGGCTAACCAGTTATTTCATCATCAGTTGTTGAAAAGACTTTTATTTCTTCTTTAAATTGCCTAAACACTTTTATTTAAAATCAACGATTGGGTGGAGGGTAGAGCAAGATGGAGGAATAGGACTCTCCAGCAATTATCCCCCAGCAGAAACATCCGTTTGAACAACTATCCTCACATGAAAATATCTTCTCAAGAGATAAGGAATTCAAGTGAGAGAACACAGTACCTGGTCACAGTATATTAATAAGAAAAGATGCATTAAAGAGGAGGTCACTTTTACGTTACCCATGCCACCCTCCTTCAACCCCAGGCAGCACAGTGTGGACAGAAATACCATCCACTTGGGGGAAAGGGAGGGAAGTAAGCGTAAAACTTTGCCTAGGATTCTGACACTGGACCCACCACGGTAAAACCCAGCACTAGGAAGACCCCCATGACACCTGACTCCAGGTTGGTGCTTGTGGACTGAGCCTCCAGATGTGCCCCGCACCAGGTGGAAATATGCAACCCCTGTGAGGCAAACCCCAATGGCAAGTGTTGCAGTAGCTGCGACTGCGTGGTGGGGTGGTATTCAGGCCCCTGGGAAAAAGCTTGGGTGAGGGGATGACCTTTGCTGCACTGAGGTCCTTCCATGAAGGCGGGGTGGGATCAGTCCCAGCAACTACCACTTTGGCTGGTGGGCGGGGGGCTTGCATCCCTCTCATGCCCCAGTCCCACTGAGGTTCCCTTCCCCATCCCAGCTGAGGCAGCCAACCTGGCTGATCAGTCAGTCTTGGCAGATTACACCCAGCCCGTAATTCAGCCCCAGGACATAGAAGACACTGCCTGGCTCTTATCCTACTCGGATCCTGGGGGTTGGAGGGAGCCTGATTCCAGTGCCAGCAGCTGGAGTGCATGCCACATTCACATCTCAGTTTTGGTTGTAGGATCCCTTCCCCCACTCAAGCCCTGTTTCCACAAGCTGAAGCCTTAGTCTCTCTAATGCTAAAGACTTGCTCCACAAGTTTCTAGGACCTCACACAGTTTGCTAAGAGATGGGATTAAGAATGTTGTCTTACTGAAGCTGCACAGGTCTGAGGGAGTGGATGGGACACTCCCTAAAGCAATTACTTCTCCCGGCTGCTCCTTAAGTTATATTCAGGGCTTGAGAGAATAAAGGTGCTCTCCCATGGTCTGGATTGTATAATTTCCCAGTGGAAAGTGAACCACAGAAATACACTCACTCACTCTCTCCTGTATTGGGTATTTACTCTTAATTTTTGGCTGTTCCTGGTCATGTGGGCTGCCTGTTTTCCTCTTCTTTGCCAGAATTTGGAGTTTCCTTTTGCATTTCTGTTGAACTGCCGTGTTCCCTCTTGGATAATGTATTCAAAGTGTGATTGTCTACACAGTGTATTGGGTCTTCTAAGTGGATGAGGCATGTTGAAAATACTTCTCATCAGCCATCTTGGGGGGAAAAAAGCTATGATACAGTTTAGATCCAATGCTTCTTTGTTGATTTTCTGTCCAGATGATCTTTTCAATGCTGACAGAGGAGTGTTGAAGTTTCCAACTATTATTGTATTGGGGACTATGTCTCCTTTAGCTCTAATAATACTTGCTTTATATATCTGGGTGCTCTGGTTTTGTGTGCATATATTTTTACAATTATCATGGTTTCTTGGTGAATCAATCCCTGTATCATTCCATAATGTCCTTCCTTGTCTTTCTTTGCATCTCTTCACTTAACATCTCTTTTATCTGATATAAGTTACTCCTGCTCACTTCTGGTTTCCACTTTCATGGAATATCTTTTTTCATCCCTTCCCTTTCAGTTTATGTGTGTCTTTACAGGTGGAGTGAGTTTCTTGTAGGCAGTATATAGTAGGGTCTTTTTTTTTGAATCAATTTGTCCAGTCTATATCTTCAAATAGTGGGATTTAGTCCACTTACATGCAAAGTTATTATTGATAGGCAAGAACTTACTCCTGTCACTTTATTTATTGCTTTCTGTTTGTTTTGTTTATCCCTCATTCCTTACTTCCTCTCTTATTGTTTATTTTTGCAGTTTTCTGTAGTGATAAGCTTTGATTCCTTTCTCCTCCTTTGTGTATCAACTCTCCCTGTGAGTTTTATAATTTTGTGTGTTTTCATGATGGTGGATATCTTCTTTTTGCTTCCAGATGTAAAACTCATTTGAGCATTTCTTGCAAGGTAAGTCTACTGGTTATGAATTCCCTTAGTTTTTGCTTTTCTGAGAAAGACTTTTTTCCCCCTCCATTTCTGAAGAATAGCTTTACTGGGCATAATATTCTTGACTGATTGTTATTTTTTTTTTAATACTTTAAATTTATCATCCCATTTTCTCCTGGCCTGTGAGGTTTCTGCTGAGATATATGCTTTCAGTCTGACGGGGATTCCCTTATATGTGGCTTGATGCTTTTCTCTTGTTTTCAGAATTCTTTTTTGTCTTTTAATAATTTAACTATAGTATGCCTTGGAGAGGACTTGTTTGGGTTAAATCTATTTGGGAAATTTTGTACTTTTTGGATCTGGGTATCCATCTCTCTTCTGAGACTTGGGAAGTTATGTGCCATTATTTTATTAAATATATTTCCTATGCCTTTTTCATTCTCTTCTCCTTGTGGAATTCTCATAATGTGAATATTTGTTTACTTACTGGTGTCCCATAAGTCCTGTAGGCTTTCTTCATTCCTTTTTTTCCCCTTTTTTCTTTTGTCTGCCTGAATTATTTCAAAAGACCTGTCTTCAAGTTCAGAAGTTCTTTCCTCTGCTTGGTCTAGTCTGTTGTTGAATCTTGTGGTTGCATTTTTAATTTTATTTATTGAATTCTTCAGTTCAGAGATTACCACTTGGGTTTTTTTAAAATTGAGATTTATTATTTTGTTGAATTTCTCACTCAAATCATGAATTGTTTCCCTCCTTTTATTGACTTGTCTATCTATGTTCTCTTGTATCTCACTGAGTTCCCTTAAGATTATTTTTTTGAATTCTTTTTCTGGAATTCTGTATATTTCCTTATGATTGGGGTCTGTTACTGGAGAACTATTCTATTCTTTTGTTATGTTATGTTTCCTTGCTTTTTCATGTTTGATGTACCCTTACATTGATATTTATGTATCTGGTGGAAGAGTTGCCTCTTCCTATCTTACGGAGTAGGTTTCATAGGGAAAGACTTATTTGTATGGATGCATCTTGTGGTATCAGTTGAGTGGAGTGTGTTGGCTTTGTTTCCGGGTGGATGTAGAATCACCACAGTAGTGTAGTCTTTATACAGATTCTTTAGCTGTAATCCATGGTAGTGATGTTTGTGAGTGTCTCAGTGGCCTAGGCTGCAAGGGTTTTTGGCAGTTTTGGCACAGCTTTCTTGGGAGTGGGCTGTTTCTCATGAGGGTCAGGTATGCTTGTGTGCACACTGTGGGTTGGCCAACTTGGGGTCTGTTTTGCTGGGGTTGGGGTCACAGGGCTGTTATAGGAGCGTGGCTGTGTGGCTGCTTGGACAGCCTCAGGGTATGTCTGCCAGGGGTGGGCCTTCCAGGTTGTTTCTCAGATCCTGGGGGTGGGAGTGTAGCCACTCAACAGTCCAAGATTGTGTCTGCTGGGAGCAGACTCACCAGGTTGTTTTTCAGTTTCTGGGTGCAGGCGTGGCTGCTCTGTTGGCCTGGGAGTATGTCCAGGGGAGGCAGGCCTGCCAGGCTGTTTCTCAGGCCCTGGGTGTGGACATGGGGTTGCTGTACAAGTCTGGGGGCATGTCCGCTGAGAATGACTGCCCCCCCAACTGTTTCTTATGCTCTGAGCATAGGTGCAGAGATGCCTAGGGGTATTTCTGTCATGTGAGGGGCCTGTGGGGATGTTTCTCAGGTCCTGAGCAAGGGTACAGTGCTGCTGGGCAGTTCTGGAGGTATATCTGTGGGGAAGAGGATGTAAGGCTCCTTCTCAGGCCCTGGGTGGGGATGCATAGCCAGTCAGCTGTGCTGGCGGCATGCCAGCTGCTGAGTGGCTCAGGGGCCTCTCATTCCTTTACTTGGGGGAGAGTGCACAGTGGTTTGGCTGGTTCAGCAGCAGGTTTGCCCTAAGTTGGACTGCCAGACTGTTTCTTTGGCTGTAAGTGTGGGCAGCGGGGGCTGGTTTCAGAGGGGTGCAGGACCAGAGTTACAAGCAATCCTGGGTTTAGGCTCCACATAGTCAGGGTTGTGATGGGTTGGGGGGCTGGAGAGGTGCAGTGGCTGCTGGCTCCCAGAGGAGGGCACACTCCAGAAGTGGCTCTGGTCTCAAGATGGTGCCACACTACAGCAACTTGGCTCACAGGGAGTGGGTTGGGGGGTGGGGAGTGCACACCCTGTGCTCCTAATCCAGACAATGCAACTGCTTGAATTCCTGATAGCTCTCCAAACTGGGCTCAGGGCTTGCAAGAATTGTGGAACTCTCCTGTAGTGAGGACTGTAGGTGTTTGTGGTGGTGATGGGGGCTGGTGGGGTTCTTCTGCTCACATTTTCCTTGCAAGAGGGAGTCCCTCCTGACTCTGGGCTGATCCAGGTGTGGGGGTTGGAGGGATGTGGCAGCAGAGGCAGGATGCCTTTATGCTGCCCTCCTGGGCTTCTGGTGACCTCAGGTACCCCTCTACTCCTTTGCTGCTCTCCAGTGCTCTCCATTCCACATTCCTGGCAAATCTTAGCTATTTATTTGTCACCTTTGTCCATTCTTGGGGAGGGTGATGATGAGCACCAGGCACCAGGCTCTAGTAAGCCATATTTCTGACATCTGCTTCAACTATATATTTCCCTTTTTACTCTTACAAGGCAGGAAAAATGAGAAAGGAAGAAGGATGGATGAACTCTTCTCAGTTCTGCTTCTAGGATTCTTGAGAAAGGACTCTGCTTTGTCCATCTGGGTGAGGTGCCCACCATTGGACCAAACAACTTTAATTAGGGTGTAGCATCTGGAGAAATGAGTATAATTGGACCAACTCATGTGAGATGCCCACACTGAACCCCTTCCCTGGTTGGGGAAGCAGGAAGAGGTTGAGGCAAGGTTACCTTGTAAAAAAAATAGTTGACAATGTGGGGTGTCTCATCAATGGGAAGTCATTGATTAATAACTTATAAATGCAATTTTCAAGATGCTAACATGGTTTTTTCCCCTAATGGTGGTATGCCTTATAGTTTCTATTTTACATGAGTTTTGTATAATTTTAGTTATGTTTAATTGATTGCCTATTCTATTGAATAAGACTATGTATAGAGATAGTGGCTTCCACTTTGAGTACATAAAATTGCTTTTATTTATCTTTCTCTGTATATTTTCTAGCTTCAAGTAGTTCACATGTGGATGGAAAACAGATGACACAGAACTATTCAACACCTCTCTCAGAAGGTAATATGTTCCCTTATGCAGTGGCCAGCACTAAGGGGATGGAGAGTTGAACTTTGTTAGAAACATTAGCTGATGCCCTGACTAGGGGTCAGCCTTGTGACTACTTGAAGAAAATGGTGATCTGAGTACTGTGGGATGAGGGACTCACCAGTTGTTTGCAAACAAGCCATGCTCTTGCTTGTCTCTGAACCTTTGCAAAGTAGGAGTGGTAGAAAGAGCATGGATTTAATTGCCTGTCAGATCTGTGTGAAAGTCCTACCTCTTTCTTCATCTAGTTATGTGATTGGTATTTGACCATGAGATGCAAGTGTTTGAGTACCACAGAAGAGACAGGTGACACAAAAACAGGAGAGAAGAGATAGTGACTGAAGAGTTTAGCAAAAACATGCTTCATTCACATAAAAAGTTTGTCCCGCCAAGCTGGTTCTGCTCATGTTATAGTAATGCCAGCACTGACACTCACCTCTGTTGCAGATGAGTTGTGACAGATACTTTGGTCTACTAATCATCTCTCCGTATCAGTCATGGACATATTGTGTCCATTTATGGGAAATGTGACGTTCTATGATAGAAGATGCTTGTAGGACGCAGGGCTTAATTTTTACCTTAAAAGATGGACAAAAGAGGTCAGCTTCTATATTTACTTCTGATAATTATATTGAACATACAAACAGAAAATCTGTGAGCAAAGTTCACAGCTAAACTATCTGGGAGTGTATGTGTGACTAAAGAGGAAGGAAGGGAAACTCATCCAAAGGCTATGTTTGATATTGTCACGAATTTGCAAGAAAATATTTTTTATGGAAAATGTCCAAAGGAAAACAAATCTTGTTTTGCTTTTCAATTGTATCCTAAACTACTTTTTTACTAGAAATAAATATTTCTAAGCAACTCATCACTGGGCATCATCATTTTTCATTTCTGTGTGATGGCTTACCTGGTGAAATTATAGATTTTTAAAGATCTGTGGATGTCACTGACTTTATGATTTTTTAAATAAAAAGTAAACCCTAAAATGTCCAGCTAGCTCCACCTGAATGCCATATTATTTACTTTTCATGAAAGAACCATATACCTTCCACATTTATGTTTGCCTGAAATAATAAACATAGAGAAAGACATTTAGTTTTGATGTTACTGATATTTTTGTGCTCATCAAAACTTAGCAGGAGACAACCACATTGCTAACTATTCCATTTTCTTTCCTGAAGTACATGAATTGTATGATAAATATAATAGTCTCTTCCACCAAAAGATTAGATTTAGAACATTGCCTTTGTTGTTTAATTTAAGTCTTTTTTCTTGTTTTGTTGTTTCTAGATATTAACACTCAAATTAATTTCAAAATACTTTATGGTATATATTGTTTTCCTAGTAACGCATAATACAGGAGAAAATTTGTTAATCTCTGGATTGGGTTAAAAATACTATTTATATTTTGTGAATGTTAATATTTTATGGAAGTGTAATATTTCTGGAATATGATCACCAGCAAAATTAGTATCTAGTACACCTTCATGTAATATGCTGGGGATAGATTTAACACATGAATTTCTTTATCAAGATTTTCTTTTATCATTCTCCTTGTGTGTGTGTGTGTCCAGTTAACAGTTCACTGTCTGTAGTGGTGGATACCAAGACTGTGCTCCACTGCCCTCCTATCCCATTGACGAGAGTGGTGATAACAATATGGGAAATAATCCTCAGAGGCAAGCCTTCCTGCACAAAAGCCTACAGGAGTGACACAAGTGAGATCAAGGAAATCAACTGTACTGATGACAGAATAACCTGGGCCTCCAGGCCTGATCAGAATCCTGACCTTCAAATTGCTCCTGTGGCCCTCACTCATGATGGGTATTACAGGTGTACAATGGCCTTACCTGATGGGAATTTCTATCATGGGTATCAGCTCCAAGTGTTAGGTAAGAAGTGTCATATTCTGTGGTTTTCACATCACCAGATTTGTGACTGAAGCAAATGTCTAAATCCCACATCCCTTATGTTAAGACTGAAGCATTTTTCCCTACATCTCTGCAGTTCCCCCTGAAGCGACACTGTTTCTAAGCAGGAATAGAACTGCGGTGTGCAAGGCAGTAGCGGGGAAGCCAGCTGCACAGATCTCCTGGACCCCAGAGGGGGGTGATTGTGTCACTGAGCAAGAATATTGGGGCAATGGCACAGTGACTGTCCAGAGTACATGCCCCTGGGAGGGCTCCAATGTGACTGCTGTGACCTGCTCTGTCTCCCATTTGACTGGCAACAAGAGTCTGTGCATAGAGCTGCTTCCTGGTTAGTAAATCTTCTAGTTTTTGTGTGATTTTTCCATTCTTTCTGAGGAGTTAGAAGGAAAACAGAATGTGTAGAGAAATTTTGTTCAAAGATGCTTTCTCTAGCTTCCACTTTATCTCCCCTTTCCCCACAATAAAGAGATATGTTTAAAAGAATAATACAGCAATTTGTTGTGAAAAGCCTTATTTTAGAATGTAGTTTATTCTACCTTTTAATGTTCACTTCTATACTGTCAGTTAATTGGCATAAATAGTACACTTTTAAAAGAATACTTAGGGTTAATTGAAAGATAAAGTGTAGTTTGAAAGAAATACTTATGGTTTTATTAGAAGGATAAAGTCACTCATACATTGCCTTCATGAATTTTTAGACTGGTAGACTTTTCTCCTCCAGGCTCTTTCTATGGAATTTCTTAACTTACAATAACATGTATGGTTCGATTAATCCCTGTTTTGATTCTTTCATCTCTTTGCTGATCTTGCTTTCATTTTTTGGTATTAAAAAAATTAAATATTAATTTAATCAACCTATATATAAAGTTGAATTGTTTTATCGGGCTCTATGAAAAACGTCAGCCCTACCCATGCCTTTTCAACCTTACCAGTCCATCCTCATTCAACTCCATAGAGGCAGGTGCTGTCAAATTTACAAGCATTTCTTCTAGTAATTAACTCTGTTTTTCTAAATAACATGCTCATGCTCATTTCTTACTGTATCAAATTTAGACATGATGTACCCACTTCTTATGGTAGATGTGGATTTAAAATTACCATCTTCCTTAACATCATCCTTTATATACAGGAACATGGCAATTTTTTTATTAAATTAAATAGCCAGTGTTCACATCAATTTGAATATGTAAGTATTATTAAGTGCTGAATCAAGAAATAAACTCATGCTTTCCCTTTTGAATAACTTTTTGTTTTTCTTGGACTTCATAATTCTTTTACTTCTTTTGTGTACTTAAAAATGTTTGTACCTTTTGTGAATTATCACTAAGCTCATTCACAAAGCTAGAGAAACGCTTAGTAATATTTTCCACATGCTCAGATTTACTGGGTAATATGTCATTTCCATTTTTTCCTTGACACCGTCTCCTTTTGAGGTTTTCCATACTCTTGGTCTGGTCTGTCCTGGTCGGTCTCTAGACACGCTGAGCAGCGATTGTCCTGGACGTTCTCTTTGCCTCAATCCTCTGCTTGGTTCTGTGCCTGCTTAATCTGAGTTTCTTCTTCCTTCCAGACATCTGTGTGTTCAATCTTTTCCTTTCATATATGAGACTATGAGATTTTTCTTTCTTTTTTTCTTCTTGTTCTTCCCTTCTCTGGACTTTTTTTTTTTTTTGGAATATTACAGGGGTACAAATGTTTTGGTTATATGAAATAATTTGTACAGTTTGAATCAAAGTTATAAGTGCGTTTATCTCTCAGACAGTGTGCATTGTACCTGTTAGGTGCCGTGAATTTACCCATCCCCTCCTTCCCACCCAACCCTTTGATTTCTGTTCAATTTTACTACCATATGTACACATGAGTGTGGATCACTTAGTTCCAATTTAATAGTGAGTATGCGTGGTGTTTGTTTTTCCATTCCTGGGATACTTCACTTAGGAGGATGGTCTCCAGTTCCATCCAGGGTGTTACAAAAGGTTTAGTTCACCATTTTATTTTTTATGGCTGAGTAATACTCCATGGTATACATATACCACATTTCATTAATCCACTCATGCGTTGAAGGGCACTTGGGTTGTTTCCACATCTTAGTGATTGTGAATTGTGTTGCTATAAACGTTCAAGTGCAAGTGTCTTTTTAAGAAAATGACTTCTTTTCCTTTGGATAAACACCCAGTAGTGGGATTGCTGGATCAAATGGTAGGTCTACTTTTAGTTCTTTGAGGTATTTCCATACTACTTTCCATAGGGATTGAACTAGTTTGCAGTCCCACCAATAGTGTATAAGTGTTCTTTTCTCTCCACATCCACGCCAGCATCTGTTGTTTTGGGACTTTTTGATGAAAGCCATTCTCATCGGAGTTAGGTCATATCTCATTGTGGTTTTGATTTGCATTTTCCTGATGATTAGACACATTGAGAATTTTTTCATATGTTTATTGGCCATTAGTCTATCTTCTTTTGAAAACCTTCTGTTCTTATCTTTTGCCCAGTTTTTAAGGGGGTTGTTTGATGTTTTCTTGCTGATTTGCTTGAGTTCTTAGTAGATTCTGGTTATTAACCCTTTATTGGATATATAACATGCAAATATTTTCTCCCATTCTTTCAGTTTTCTATTCACTCTATTGATTGTTTCCTTGGCTGTGCAGAAGCTTTTTAATTTAATTAGAACTCATTTATTTATTTTTGTTGTTGCTGTGATTGCCTTTGGGGTCTTCTTCAGAAATTCTTTGCCTAGGCCAATATCTATAAGAATTTTTCCAACCTCTTCTTCTAGAATTCTTATAGCTACATGCCTTAGGTTTAAGGCTATTATCCATCATGAATTAATTTTTGTGAGTGGTGGGAGGTGTGGATCCTGTGATCCTGTTTCAGTCTTCTATAGGTGGCTATCCAATTTTCCCAACACCACTAATTGAATAGGGATTCTTTTCCCCAGTGTATGTTTTTGTCTGCTTTGTCAAAGATCAGATGGCAATATGAGGATGGTTTTATATCTGGGTTCTCTGTTCTGATCCATTGGTCTACAACTCTGTTCTTGTGTCAGAACCATGCTGTTTTGGTTACTATAGCCTTGTAGAAAATAAGCAAAATAAGCAGAGATTTTTATAGTATTCAGAGATGATATTTTGTATTTCCATGGTATCAGTCATAATATCTACTTTTTCATTTCTGTGTGAGCTTACTAGGACCCTTTCTTTTCTGTTTCTGGTTAATCTAGTGAGAGTCCTGTTGATTTTGTGCACCTTTTCAAAGAGCCAAATTTTTTTGTTTCATTAATTTTCTGTATAATTCTTTTGTTATTGATTTCATTTAGTTCTGTTCTGACCTTAGTTATTTCTTTTCTTCTGCTGGGTTTGGGATTGGTTTGCTCTTCCTTTTTCATTCTTTGAGATGATTCATTACATTGTTGATTTGTGATCTTTCTGTCTTTTGGATGTAGGCATTTATGGCTATGAATTTTCCTCTTATGAGTGCTTTTGCTGAGTCCCATAGATTTTGATAATTTGTGTCCCCTCTGTCATTTAGTTTGAAGAGTTTTTTGATTTCCATCTTAATTTCCTCCTTGACCCAGTAACTATTCAGTAGTAGGTTGTTTAATTTCCATGACTTTGTGTAGAGTTGAGTGTTTCTGTTGGAAACAGAGGAAACAGTTGGAGGATCTGTCCCATTCTGTCAGTGAGGTGTTGAAGTCCCAGCTGTTATGATGCCATTGTGCTATCTGGGCTCTGACCTTTAGCTTTTGAGTGATTTTACACTGGTAGGTGTCTATTGTGCTGATTCATGTATAATGCAGTTCTGAGTACTTCCTGCAGGGCAGGTCTTATCTTGACAAATTCCCTGAGTGTTTGCTTGTCTGAGAAAGTCTTTATTTCTCCCTCATATATGAAACTTAGTTTTGCAGGATACAAAATTCTAGGCTGGCCATTGTTTTGTTTGAGAAGACTGAGAATGGGGCCCCAATCCCTTCTGGCTTGTAAGGTCTCAGTTGAGATGTCTACAGTTAGTCTGATGGGTTTCCTTTGTAAGTTACCTGCCACTTTTGCCCTACTGCTCATAGGAGTGCCTCTTTCATGTTTAATTTGGCCAGTCTGATGACTATGTGTTGTGGTGATTGCCTCTTCATGGTGAATCTTCCAGGGGTCCTTTGAGCTTCTTGTACCTGGATATCTAGATTTCTAGCAAGGCCAGGGAAATTTTCCTCAATTATTCCCTCAAATAGGTTTTTCAACCAGTGTGTATTTTCTTCTTCATCCTCGGGAATGCCTATGATTCTTATGTTAGGCCTTTATACATAATTCCAAATTTCTTGTAGGTTTTGTTTGTTCCTCTTGTTTCTCAGATCTTTCTCCTTGACTGACTTCTTTAACTCAAAGGTGTTGTCTTCAAACTCTGAGATTCTTTCTTCTGCCTGACCTAGCCTATTCATAAGGCTTTCCACTGTGTTTTGTATTTCCTTGAATGAATTTTTCATTTGCAGAAGTTCTGTTTGATTTTTTAATAAATAATTCGATTTCCTTAGTAAATTTTTCATTCATTTCCTGCATTGTTTTTGTGGTTTCTTTGTGTTGGCTTTCTATTTTCTCTTGTATTTCATTGAGCTTCCTTACAATCCATATTCAGAATTCTTCATTTGTCATTTCAATCTTTTCATTTTGTTTGGTAGCCATTGGTAAGGAGTTATTGCTTTCTTTTGGAGGTGTCCTTTCACTCTGATTTTTCATATTTCTGGAGTTCTTTTGCTGATTCCTTCTCATCTGGCTTCTTGGTCGATACCTTGGGGTGCTAGGCCTGGCTTAAGGGCCTGTCTCTAGGTCCCTGAAGATTGCTGCCTGAGTGTGCCAAGGAGAGGAATGCTGGTCCTGAGTTGCCTATAGGGTGTTCTAGCAGGTTTGGTTTACATCTTGGTTTACCTCTGACCTGCTGTCTTCACCTCTTCCCAACAGTGTGTAGTGTGTTAGGTCCCCCAGCTCACTCTTGGTAATGTTCGGTGGACTTGTGAGTGTGAATTAGCCACACCCTATTTGCTTAAGTTGGAAGATGCTATTATGAGCTATATCATTGTTCTCCCTGTCATTGGCTTAAGTTCTTGCAATAGAGCCATATGCTGAGATGTTCTTTTGTTTTTATGGTAGATTCTGGTCCCCCAGGTGGAGTACTTGAGTGCCCCAAACTTTAGGAGGTACCCTGTAGCTCCCAGGGAGTTTCTTGATCTCCACCACCACTGAGGTGGGGGGAGGAGCAAGGCAGTTCCTGGGTAGGTTGTGGGGAGCCTGAAAGGCTTTCCAAAGCCTCAGCAGGGCTCAGAAGTTGCTTTTCCGGCCACTAGGGGGAGCCACTGGTAGGACAAGCTCTCTAAACTGGGAGGGCTGTTCATGGGGGTGGGGGCTAAACAGGGGAGCTCACAGTCTGACCACCCCTCACTCTGCTGCAGGACCCCAAGAGGAAAGGCCTGAGACCCACTCTTTGTGGAAGCCTCAGTGTGGTGGCTCAATTGTCTCTCTCGGCAGCCATGGGTGGGCCAGGGGAAAGGGAGGAAAAGAGTGTGGATGGTGGAATGCTAGCACTCTGGTCGTCGCCAACCCTCTTTCCAGGAGGCAGTCCACCCAGAATGTCCAGGCTCCAAGGTCATGCAGATCGCCTGGGACTCACTGGATCCCTGTGGCTCCTGCAGTCTGGGCCAGCATTGGGAAATGTCTGTATGGGAACAAGCAGGATGAAACCAGAGAAGTTGAAGCCTCCTGGGGAGGACAAAGGTGCATGGTAGTTGGAGAAGCAATATGGTGCCTGCCATCCCAGCTCAGGTCTGTGAGAGTGGAAAGCACCCAGGGGAGCTGGCAGCCTGGTGCCCTGTCCACAAGAAATTCCCAGCTCACTGGCAGCAGCAGCCTCTGGGCTTGTGTGGGCAGAAAGTCTCTCCAGCAGTTTGGGAACCCACCAACTGTCAGATATGTGAGGGAGGGAGAAACAAACTGCTCCACCTACCCTTCTTGCTGGACTCCAAGCCTCTCAGGGGTTAATCTTTGCCATCCTTGTTCCTTCTTGTTCTGCACCACACCTTCCCGTGGTGTCTCCTGAAGGCTGTGGCATCCTTCCTTCAGACCCACATCTGATCGATGTTTGTCTGTTTGTTCTTTTTTTCTCTCTCATCTAAAACTTCTGCTTAATACTGAGATGGTCTGGCAGCTGATGTCTCTAGTCAGCCATCTTGCCTAGAACCCGAGACTTTTCTTAAATCTTTGGTAATCATTGGCTAATGGATTTTTTTCAAAGTGAACACTAAACAGCTGATTGGAAGTTCTACTATCTGATGCTGGGGCTTGTGAACTAGTTAGCTTCAATACAGTGAAAAGGAGGTACATGATTTTAATTTAAATTAGGGATTTACTATGTATCTGAAGGACTTTTCCCTGGGGCTGTTCAGGCTCTGCAGAAAATAACTCACCAGTCTCTTTCTTGCCTTGGAGAGACTATCAGTGTGCTGGGAAAGGGGAGTATTTGGGTGTGTGTGCGAGTATGCACGTGAGGACCCCACTGTTGAGAACTCAGATTTCCTTTAATACCTCTCTTCAGTCTGGCACTTCATCCCCACCCCCGACGATGTCTGGGTCCTTGGCTCTGGGGTGTCTCCAGTTCGTCTTCTCTAGGTCAGTCTCCCTCTTTTCTGTGGTTGGGGAAAGTGTGCTGCCCTGGATGGGGCAGGGAACTTGGCAACCTGTTCTCAAGACTGACTTTCAGAGAAACTCCTGACCTTTAGCCCCACACCTCCCCCAACCCTATACACTCCTTTATCTATATTTGATGCTTTCTACTCTTGAGTCTTTCTGGAGTCTTGCAGGCACTAAGGCTTTGACTTTTTAACTTTGTAAATCACTTGCTATACTTTCATTTATTTTTCAGTTAAGAACAGGTTGAAATCATTCATCTGCTTTTGTCTTCATCCCTGTTGTCTTTGTCTTTGCAGGTCCACTCTTTAAAAAATTTCTTTACTAACATTTTAGTAAGTTACAAGAAGGGAAAAGAGGAAAGCCCATGTGTTGAAACCACCATTTTCCAATATCCACTGTTTAAGTGATCTTTGTTTCTTTAAAAAAAGAGTTTTAGCAATATTTACTGATAAGAGTAATTGTGCCTTTGTTATGTATGAAATTGCACCATCTAGTATTACAATATTAGAATCTCTTACTTGAAGGGGTCTTCTTGTCCAAACTCCCATGTAGGGCAGGGATCTTTCTCTGTCTTCCTTTCACAGTGGATCTTCATGCTCTGCTAGTACATGTCCAATGAGAGAGCTCATTAGTTTGAAAGAGTTTCCAAAAATGTTGCTGTTTCTAAGAGTAAAATCAGACTTTATTTTTCCAATAAAATACTGAGAAATCCAATATTTAAAAACATCCACTGTGCATGGAAGATGGAAAGACCAGATGCCAGCTTGCTCAGCCTGCACCTCACCTCCTGTTCCTGAGCCACATTCACAAAACACCAGGAGCAAGTTTTAAACCACTGCCTCTCAGAGCTGGCAATTCCTTTGTTGACTTGTGTGTTTGTCAGACAGAGCTTTATACTGCTACCAGCAGCTAATAAATAAAGTTGCTGCCATGGATTCATTTTCCTTTCAATGCCTTGGCAGAAAGGTGACTTCAGGATTAGGGTTATTTTTCCCTACCAACTACCTTACTTACAATTACCCATTTATGTCTGAATGTTGGAGGTGAGACACACTCTGATCCTGCTGTAACAAGAAGAACTAAATTTCACATCTCTATCATAGGAATTCACCATTCATGAATCCTTAAAGCAACAAAATCCTGGCATAAGGTGATGTCTTGCTGGAAACTCTGGAGTCTGAATTGATAAAGCAATTTTATTTTAACAGTTTTTGAGCTATTAATAGGTCAGAATTATTTAAAATAAAATTACAGAAATGGATTTCATGTAGTGTGAGACATTCTTGAAACATATATATATATATAATTTTTATTTTTATTTTTAATTTCAAAATATTATGGGGGAACAAATGTTTAGGTTACATATATTGCCTTTGCACCACCTGAGTCAGAGCTACAAGTAGCCCCTCCCCCAGACAGTGCACACCACACCCATTAGGTGTGAATATACCCATCCCCTCCTCTCCCATGCCACCTGCCGGACACCCGAGGAATGTTTCTTTCATATGTACACATGAGTGTTGATCAATTAGTGCTAATAGATGGTGAGTATATGTGGTGCTTTTTTTCCCATTCTTGTGATACTTCACTTAGGAGGATGGGCTCCAGCACCATCCAGGATAATACAAGAGGTGTTAGTTCACCATTGTTTTTTGTGGCTGAGTAGTACTCCATTTTATACATATACCACATTTTATTAATCCACTCATGTATTGAAGGGCATATGGGTTGTTTCCACATTTTTGCAGTTGTGAATTGTGCTGCTATAAACATTTGAGTGCAGATATCTTTATTGTAGAAAATCTTTTTTTCCTTTGGGTAGATGCCCAATAGTGGGATTCCTGGATCAAATGGTAGTTCTACTTTTAGTTCTTTGAGGTATCTCCATATTACTTTCCATAGAGGTTGTACTAATTTGCAGTCCCACCAGAAGTGTATGAGTGTTCCTATCTCTCCACATCCATGCCAACATTTGTTGTTTTGGGACTTTTTGATAAAAGCCATTCTCACTGGAGTTAAGTGATATCTCATTGTGGTTTTGATTTCCATTTCCCCAATGATTAGCGATGATGAGCATTTTTTCATATGTTTCTTGGCCATTAGTCCATCTTCATTTGAAAAGTTTCTGTTCATGTCTTTTGCTGACTTTTTAATGGGGTTATTTGTTTTTTTCTTGTTGATTTTCCTAAGTTCTATATAGATTCTAGTTATTAGCCCTTTATCAGATGTATAGTATGTAAATATTTTCTCCCATTCCGTAGGTTGTCTGTTCACTTTAGTGATAGTTTCTTTGGCTGTGCAGAAGCTTTTTAATTTGATCAGGTCCCATTTATTTATTTTTATTGATGCTGCGATTGCTTTTGGGGTCTTCTTCATGAATTCTCTGCCTAGGCTGTTGTCTATAAGAGTTTTCCCAAAGTTTTCTTCTAGAATTCTTATGGTTTCATGCCTTAGGTTTAAGTCTGTTATCCATCGTGAGTTGATTTTTGTGAGAGGTGAGAGGTGCAGATCCTGTTTCAGTCTTCTACATATGGCTATGCAATTTTTCCAGCACCACTTATTGAATATGGATTCTTTTCCCCAGTGTATGCTTTTGTCTGTTTTGTCGAAGATCAGATGGCTCTATGAGGATGGTTTTATATCTGTGTTCTCAGTCCTGTTCCATTGGTCTATGTCTCTGTTTTTGTGCCAGTACCATGTTGTTTTGGTTACTATAGCCTTGTAGTATAGCTTGAAGTCTGGTAAATTGATGCCTCCCAATTTGTTCTTTTTGCTTAAGGTTGCTTTAGCTATATGGGGTCTTTTCTAGTTCCATATGAAATGTAGAATTATTTTTTCTAGATCTGTGAAAAATGATCTTGGTATTTTAATAGGGATTGCATTGAATCTGTAGATCACTTTGGGTAGCATAGACATTTTAACAATGTTGATTCTGCTGATCCATGAGCATGGTATGGTTTTCCATCTGTTTACGTCCTCTGCTATTTCCTTCCTTAGTGTTTCATAGTTATCCCTGTAGAGGTCTTTCACCTCCTTGGTTAAATATATTCCCATGTATTTTATTTTCTTTGTTGGTATTGTGAAAGGTATTGAATCTTTGATTTGGTTCTCAATTTGACTGTTGTTGGCATATATGAATGCTACTGATTTGTGTACATTGATTTTGTAAACTAGACTTTGCTGAACTTATTTGTCAATTCCAGTAAGTCAGTTTTTGCTTCACAGCAAAATTGAGTGATAAGTACAGAAAGTTCCCATATAACCTCTGCCCCTAGCCAAGCACAACCTCCTGACTATGGATGTCCTGCACCACAGTGTTACATTTAGTAGCATTGACAAACATACTTTGACACAGCATTATCATCTGAAGTCCATAGTTTACATTAGGGCTCACTCTTGGTGTTGAATATTCTATGAATTTGGACAAATGTATAATGACATATATCCACCTGTAGAGTCTCAGAGGGAATGTATCACTGCCCTAACAATCCTCTGCATTCTGCCTATTCATACTTCTTTCCCCCTACTCCCTGACAACCAGTTTTTACTGTCTCCCTAGTTTTGTCTTTTAAAGAATATCTTGTAGTTGGAATCATACAGTATGTAGCCCTTTCAGATTGACATGTTTCACTTAGTAACATACATTTGAGATTCCTCCATGTCTTTGCATGGCTTGATAGTTCATTTGTTTTTTAGCACTGAATAATAGTACATTGTCTGAGTGTAACATATTTGAACCATTTACTTTTGTGTCTATAGGTGCCAAAACTTCAGCAAAATTATATATTCTATGTATCATCCTTCCTATTATTATTTTGATCATCGTGGGATCCATTTGGTTTTTGAAATTCAGTGGCTGCAGGTATTGACTGATTAATATTTTTTCTTCTTCAGCTTTCTTGAGCTAGAATAGACTCAGAAATATGGAATTAACTGATTGGGTAAATTAAGATGTTAACATCAAATCTCCCATAATCAAAAAAAGTATCCTGAAAGTGTTAGACTTGGACCACTTTGATTGATGAGAGGGATTTGGCTAGGTTGCTCAGGCATGCAAGCATGATGAATTAGGCCATTTAGGGCAGGATCTTGGGAGAGGCAGTGCATGCTAATTTTTTTATTTGGGAAAATAATTAGTATCCCTTTCATGTACCAAAGGGGAGATGTCACATGTTGCATCAAGCTCCTGTTGCATAATTTTACTTCCTTTTCCCAAATCCAGAATTTTCTTATTTAGGTGTATTAACCACAAGCAGTATTCTTCCCTCATTCATGGTAGTTCCTTTCTGATTTGTTATGGCTTCTATGAAAATGAACCACAATTATCCATAGTATAATGGTTTTCCTGACCATTTTCAATCTAAAAAATGACACTTTCTCCATTCACTCCAACTTATTTTATTTTTCTAGGAAATGTAAATTGAATAAAACAGAAGCTACTCCAGTTGTTGAGGAGGTAAGATAGACAAAAAGGAATATTTGCAAACTTTTAAGCCACATATTCTAAAAATCTAGCAACACAATTTGTAATTTGCATCAATATTAGTGTTTCAGTTGACAAACTAAAACAAGTCTGATTCTACAATGCTAGTAGGTGTAATTATTTTGTTTATTAGCTACCAAGTACTACTTATATATCAACCTAGGCCTATAATGTTGGGAGAAGCTGAATTGGTGTTTCCTCCCACATGAAAGCATCTCTAATTCCTGACTTCCCTTTTTCAGTACCATCATCATTTTCCTCTTACCCAAGCTTAAGACATATCCTGCTTTTTAATCTCT
This sequence comes from Daubentonia madagascariensis, assembly GCA_023783475.1. NCBI lineage: Eukaryota > Metazoa > Chordata > Mammalia > Primates > Daubentoniidae > Daubentonia > Daubentonia madagascariensis. The sequence continues at coordinate 10,959,622 of JAKFHU010001631.1, read as the reverse complement.
TATCATTGGTAGCTTATTAAATCTTCAGCTCTTTTGTTTGAAATTCTTTTCATATCACTACATTCATCTCCATTTCTCCTTTCACCCACCCATCATCTTACTCAGACTTAAGTAATCAACAAATAGTTTTCTGATGAAATACTAGAATAAAGCCTTGTTCTCTGTTCATATAAGCCCAAAGACACAGATACAAGCATTCTTGGTAGATCCCAAAGCTGTGGGCACCTGTTAGAAAAACACAGGTAGTTCTGTAATAATTTTTTGAACTGATTTTGAGTTTGAGTTCTTTCTTAGGATGAAACACAGCCCTATGCTAGCTACACAGAGAAGAATAATCCACTCTATGATACTACAAACAAGGTGAAGATGTCTCAGAAATTACAAAATGAAGTTGATGGAACAGGCCTCCAAACTTTATAAGTTACTGGAATCCAGCATGAAGAAAATGAATCAAGAACATTTTAAGTACTGTTTTGATTTTCTTACAGTTCTAGAAAGGAAGACTTACTTTGAATTTAGTTTTGCAAAGATTCTTAGAAGGCAAAGACATTTTAATAGATTTACATTCATATCCTTGTAAAATTGGAATTTTAGGTTCTTAGCTGCTACCAGCTAGTTCTCTGAAGAACTGATGTTATCATTACAAAGAAAACACATGCTTCATGTGATAAAATATTCAAGTTGTGCAGTACAGTAAATAATGAAAACTAAGATTCCTGAAGAAATAACTCTGAAGAAAAAACAATCATTAACAATTTGTTATATATTCTTCCAGAAAATTTTTATGTACATATGACATGTCTGTATGCCTATGGTATATGTGTACATTTGTGTATCTATTTACATGTACACACACATATCTTTGTCAAGAAACCAATGGGAGCATACTGTAACACTGTTGTGTACTTATAAATACCTAAAAATATAAGTCTTGGAGAGCTTTTTATATCAATACAAGTAGAGCTACCTCATTCTTTTTAACAGCTACATAAAATTCCATTGTATGGTTATGTCATAATTTAATTAACCACCACCTTAGTGATGGACATTTAGATTGTTTTAAGTTTTGTTTGTTTGTTTTAAATTTTGTTTGTGGTATAAACAATACCACATAGAATATTTCTTGTGGATGTAGCTGTTTGTAATTATTTAAGTATATGCGTAGGATAATTTTTTTGAGTGGAATTGCCAGGTCAAAGGGTTTGTGCATTTTTATTATTCATAGATATGTCAAATTGTACCAATTTACATTTACTCCAACAGTGTTTGAATGTGCCTTTCCCATAATTCCTATTTTAATATTTGCAAGATTCTTACTTCTCAGTTCCCACTTTCTCTTTTTAATGAAACACTTAGCTAATATGATATAATATTATAAGAATTATACTATTCAATAAAAATGAAGTTATATTCTTTGTTATATTTGCAAGAGAGAGAGTGTGTTAGGACATTAGCTGCTTCTCAACTCATGATTTCTCTATAAAGGTATTGATATTTAATGCCCAACAGTTTTGCAGATGTGATAATTTGGAATTGTGTATTTTTATGGCATACATTCTGTGGTGGTACATTTATCAAATAACCAATGTCTATGGACTATATAAGTAGCAAAATATGCACTATGGAGGACTTGAGAATGTGTAAAATAGGATCTAGGTGCTAAGAGGATGGCCATGGGATGACATGATTCTCTCCTCCATTTTTTGTGGAGTAAATACTGGGAATGTGTATATAAATTATTTTTTAATGCCATAAAAATAATTTGAATTATGAAAAAATGTCTGTTTGCTTCCTAGCAGGAAAAAACTTTAAAAGTTTTTCATCATGATAAAAATTAAAACAAAATGCATTTATTCTTCAGTCATGCTATCTGAGATATTTAAGACAAGCTAATTTGTCTTATTAATGTATTTTCCTCCCTCCATACATTTAAGTTGCTCTACACTTTATCCTTAAAGGGATTTTTAGACTATTTTGGATGTAAAACTAACCTAATGAGGCTTAGCACATGATATTTTGATCAAACCATTTTGACTTGGCCAAAAAATACTAATCCATTAAATTTCTTCATATAAATATTACCAAACAGTGTGCACAATGGACATCATAACTCTGTCCTTTAGTAATTTTTTACTCATCCCTGGTTGAGGTGTGGCTCGTAGTTAGTTAGGTCCAAGACTATCTGTTTAAATATTACTGAAAAGCAAAATAAGGCAAAACTGTGCTTATATCTTAACTTGGTAATGTCAAAACAGGCATGTCAAATGATACCACAGTAAAGATTTCAAGATAGTTTATAAAGGTTAAATTATATTGTACAGAATATAATTGTATGAAAATTTCAACTATGGGGGTGAAACATGGTTGAACATTGGAATCATGTGGGAAAAAAATTATACATATTCTTTAAATCTACTCTAGACCTGCTGAATCAGAAAATCTAGAGATCGGACCAGGGATAGCAGTTAGGCTGTTCAGGAAGTAGAACTGAGATGGAGTTAGGAATGATTACTTACATATTGGACCATATTCTTACAATCTCATTTTATATGTCTCATTCATTATATTTTCTCTCCACCCCCCCCTTTTAATTTTTTTCCCTTTACTCTGCTTTGCTTTGTTAGATTGGTTAGTTCTCTCTCTCTCTCTCTCTCTCTCAACACCTCTAGTAATTTGAAAGTTATCCATTGTAACATACATCTATTAGTGGTTATGCTTTATTTATGAACATCTAAAAACAGCTTTCCTGAGGTATAAGTGATATATTTAAAGTATACAATTTGTTAAATTTTGCACGTACTTAAAACATACACATTGGTAAATTTTGACATAGTTTTACATCTGTGAAACCATCAACATAATCAAGATAATAAACTTGTCCATCACCCCAAAAAGTTTTCTTATGCTTCTTTGTAACCCTATCCCCAAACTCTTCTTGTTCTCCCATCCCTCACCCTCTAGGCAATCACTGATATGATTTCTGTACCTATGTACTAGTTTGCATTTCCTAGAATTTTGCATAAATGGGATAATATAATATGTACTCTTTTTTTGGTCTGGCTTTTTTCACTCATCATAATTATTTTGGGATACATCCACACATCAACACTTCATTTCTTTTATTGCAAGTAGTATTTAATTGTATACATAAGCAAGTTTGTTCATTAATTCCTCTGATGATGGACATTTGTGTTGTTTCCAGTTTTGGACTATTAGAAATAAAGCTGCTAAGAAATAAACATTCTTATGCAAGTTATTTTTGACATATATTTTGACATTTATTTTTCCTTGGTCAATACTGATGAGTGAATTGGCTGGATCATATGGTAAGTGGATGTTTAGCTCTTAAAGAAATTGCCAAACTTTTTTTCTAAGTGGTTGCACAATTTTACATTCCCCCACCGGTGTATAAGACTTCTAGTCCTTTCCTATTCTTGCCAACACTTGATATGGTCAGTCTTTTTAATTTTAGACATTCTAATAGATGTATAGTGCTATCTCATTGTGGTTCTAATGTGTATTTCCCTAAACACTAATGATGTTGACCATATTGTCATATACTTATTATATTTACCACCCACATATTTTCTTTAGTAAATATCCAAATATTTTTCAATTAAAAATTTGGGTAGTTTTTTCTTAATTGACTTGAGAATTCTTTGTATTCATATATTCCTTTTCAATTCCTTGGTTGGTTCAATTCCCTTAGAGACAACCAATATTCCTTTATCTGTGTCTAACCTACTTTTAGAGCTTTTCATTGAGTTTTAACTTTAAATAAATATTAAGTTTGATTCTGTAAGTATATTTAGTTTCTTTATAATCTTTTTTATGTTTGAATATCATTTTGAATTTCTGTATATAAGTTAAACGTAATTATTCTGTAAGCATGCTAAACATATATCCTACAAATTTATTTGAAAGTTATAATACATAAATCTTTTGATAAGTTTGTTTATTTTGATTTTCATGTCATCTCTCACTATGGATATTTGCCTTTTTAAAAAATTTTGGAGTGATAGCTTACATTTGATTATTATATCTGTGAGAATCATGTGGAATCTGGGATGAAGGAAGGTTCCTCCAAAGAGGATTTGTTCTTCCTGGGAGTGCTACCAAGCTGGGAAAACTAATTGAATTTCTCAGCTTAGAATTTCTTAGGTAATGTAGGCAACATAAATTCAACACTCAAATCTATATGAGGGCAATGTTGTGGCAACGAATTCGTAGTAGAGACCTGCTCCAGTGCTCTTTTTTTCTTTTTTTTCACCTCGATCTTAGGATGTGAGAAATAACTTTATCTCTTTCTTTTTGAACACCTGCATTTATTTGAAGCTTACCCTGACTTTATTGAGGGTAGTTGTGTGTGTGTCTTAGTTTCAACTCCCTACGTTTTATGGGCTCAAATCTCTTCTACTGTCCTCTACGTGGCTATTAAAATTTAAGTCTCTAGGTTCCTAATAACACTCTCAGGATAGTCTTGGGTTACCTCCATTTTTCTAGTTCATATTTTTGCTTCCTTTCAGTTTGGGTTCAAGAAGTTCTTCTTAATTTCTTGTGAGCACTTTAAGCTTAAAATTTTTTTTTAATTTCATCCCTCATTTTTGGTGTTTTTAGCTAAATATTTTGTACAGAGTGTCTAATTAACAATATTTCCAGAAATAGAAATCCTAGATAGAATTAAAATTTTTTTTGTCTATTTCTTTTATTAGTTCTATTTCCTCAGGGATCAGTTGCTCTACATCTTAATGTAAGTGATTTTATTTCATTGTGTCTGTTTTCCTTAAGCATCTGGTCAGAGGGAGCAGAGTGTAGCAGTTAAGAGCACAGGCTTTGGAGCCAGACTGTTTGGATTTGATTCTTGTCTCTGCCATTTACTAGCTGTTTGACATGAAAAAGATAATAATGATACTCAATAGTAGTCACATAAGACATTTGAGTATTAGATGAGTTAAAATGTGAAATACTAGTGCTCAGTACCTTGTGACAGTATTCTCATGGTCAGGTGTCTATTTACTTTAAAGATGAAAGACTAATTAATTAGTATTGGTAGATGGTGTGGGTTTTACTAGTATGACTGTTACCTGAAGACTACACTGACCACAGGGCCTTGAGCATGTGTGGGTGAAGGCAGGCCAACAGCCAGGCTTCTCCAAAGGGGCAAAGGTAGGGACTGTGGACCAATTTCCATCATGGTGCTGTGGTTACTCTAAATGCAGAGCAGTTTAGTGGATTTCCTATGTGATGTGGTGTATTAGTTTGCTTGGGCTGACCTAGTAAAAGTACTATAAACTGAGTGGATTAAATAATAGACATGCATTATCTCAGAGTTCTAGAAGTTAGAAGTTCAAAATCAAGGTGTTGGCAAAACTGGTTTCTCCTCAGGGTTGGGAGGGAAGGATCTGTTCCATGCTCCTCTCTTTGGGTTGTGGATGGCCACATTCCTGTTCACATGGCATTGTCCTTGTGTGCATGTCTATCTCCAAATTTCCCCTTTTTGTAAGGATTCAAGTAATATTGGAATGTGGCCTATCCTAATTATGTCATTTTAACTTGATTACCTCTATAATAGCCTTATATGAGATACTGGGGGTTAGGACTTCAACATGTGAAGTTGAGGAGGACACAATTCAATCCATGACAGATGACATTGCCTTTTCATTTCTTCTCATCCATTGTAGCAGCTGATCCTTTTATCCCAGCTACAAATTTACTACCACATATCCCTTGTTTTATTTGAAGAGATGATCTCTATAAATATTGGTTGGAAGAAAAGATGACTAAGAGTCACAACCCATGCATTAGAGGGTGGAAGAGGTATGTTGATTTTGTATGCTGAAACTTTACTAAATTCATTTATTAGTTAATACAATTTTTTTTTGTGGCATATCCAGGATTTTCTATGTATACAATCACATGATCTGCAAACAGGAACGATTTTACTTCTTCCTTTCTGATTTGGATTTCTTTTATTTCTTTTCCCTGCCTAATTACTTGGGTTAAGACTTCCAGTACTATGTTGAATAGAAGTGGTGAGAGTGGGCATTCTCATCTTGTTCCTGATCTTAGTAAAAAAGCTTTCAGTTTATCGCTGTTAAGCATGAGGTTAGCTCTGGACTTTTCATATATGATCTCTATTATGTTGGGGTAAATTCCTTCTATAACTAATTTGTTGAGAGTTTTTATCATGAAAGGGTGTTGAATTTTATCAAATGATTTTTCTGCCTGTATTGAGGTTACCATGTGATTTTTATCCTCCATACTGTTAATTGGGTATATTACATTAATTGAATTTTGCATTTTGAACCATCCTTGCATCCCAGGGATGAATCCCAAATAGTCATGGTGTATGGTCCTTTTAATGTGGTGTTGAATTCAGTTTGTTAGTATTGTGTTGAGGATTTTTGCATCTGTCTTCATTGGGGATATTGTCCTGTAGTTTTCTTTTCTTGTAATGTCTTTGGCTTTGATATTGGGACAATGCTGGCCGTATAAAATGAGTTTGGAAGTGTTCCTTCCTATTCAATATTTTGGAAGAGATTGAGAAGGATTGACATTAATTATTTTTTAAATGTTAGGTAGAATTTGCCAGTGAAGCCACCAGGTCCTGGGCCTTTCTTTTTTGGGAGTTTTTTGATTACTGATTTGATCTAATTAGTTATAGCTCAGACTGTCTATAACTATATGTAACTATAACTGTTCAGACTTCCTATTTCTTCATGATTCAGTCTTGGTAGGTGGTATGTTTCTAGGAATTTATCCATTTCTTCTGGGTTATCCAGTTTGTTGGCATAGAATTGTTTATTCTAATGATTTTTTTTGGCATCAGTTGTAATGTTTCCTCTTTTATTTATGATTTTATTTATTTGAGTCTCCCTTTTTATTTTCTTAGTGTAGCCAAGGGTTTGTCAATTTTGTTTATCTTTTCAAAAAAAGAAATCTTAATTTTGTTGATTTTTTCTATTCTCTATTTTGCTTATTTCTACTCTATTCATTATTATTTCCTTCCTCTGCTAACTTTGGGTTTAATTTGTTATTATTTTTCCAGTTCCTTGAGGTGTGGGGTTATGTTTTTTATTTGAGATTTTTCTTCTTTTTTTATGTAGGTGTTTATTACTATAAATTTCCCTCTTACTGTTGCTTTTTCTTCATCCCATGAATTTTAGTATGGTATATTTTCATTTTTGTTTGTGTCAAGGTGTTTTTTATTTACCCTTTTGATTTATTCTTTGACCTACTGCTTGTTAAAAAATGTATTGTTTAATTTCCCCATATTTGTGAGTTCTTATCAACATGCAAAAATCAGTTGCATTTCTATATACTAAAAACAAACCATCTGAAAAGGTAATTAGGAAAACAATCCAATTTACAATAGCATCAAAAAGATTAAAATACTTATGAATAAGCTTAACTAAGGAAGTGAAAGACTTGTTTACTGAAAAATACAAAACATTGATGAAAGAAATTAATGTGAAGACGTAAACAAATGGAAAGACATCCTGTGTTTATGGATTGGGAGACTTAATATTGTTACAAGTCTATACTACTTGCCATGGTTTGAATTTTTGTGTCCCCTTCAAAATTCATGTTGAAACTTAATCCCCAATGCAATACTTTTAAGAAGAGGGGCCTATAGGAGGTGCTTAGGCCATGAGGGCTTCTCCCTTGTGAGTGAATTAGGGTCTCATAAAAGGGTTTGAGGGGGCAAGTTTGTCTATTCTACCACTTCTGCCATGTGGAGGTACAATATACCTCCCCTTCAGAGGATGCAGCAATAAGGTGCCATCTTGGAAGCAGAGAGCAGCCCTCACCAGACACCAAGTCTGCTGGTACCTTGACTTTGGACTTCCCAAACTTCAAAAGTGTGAGAAATTTCTATGGTTTATAAATTACCCAGTCTGTGGTATTGTGTTATAGCAGCAAAAACAGACTTAGATACTTCCTGAAGAGATCTATAGATTCAATATAATTCCTATCAAAATACCAATGACATTTTCTACAGAAATAGAAAAAAATTCTAAAATTCATATGAAACCACAAAAAACCTTGAACAGCCAGAACAATCTTGGAAAGAAGAATAAGCCTAGAGGCATCACACTTCCTTATGTCAAAATATATTATAAAACTACATTATTTAAAACAGTATGGTACTGACGTAAAGAGGAATATATAACAATGTAACCGACTAGAGATATCTGAAGTAAATCCATGCATATATGGTCAACTAATCAACAAGTGTTCCAAGAATACACAACGGAGAAAGGACAATCTCTTCAATAAGTGTTCTTGGGGAAATTGAATATCCCTATGCAAAAAAATGAAATTAGACCCTTATAGCATATACAAAATCAACTCAAAATAGAGGGTGAAGAAGAAATAGAGGATACAGCTGCCCTGTTCTTTCATTAAAAATCCCAATTTTCATATTCAGATGTGTTGAGTAATTGCCTATTTGGTGACTGGAATCTGATCCTGGTGATAAGTACATAGTCTAGAAGGTTAACAAAGTATACACAATCATATCCACCTTTTTCATAAGAAGTTATCATTAACCATTCCTTTTGGCTAACTGAACTGAAACCAATGTGAACAATTGGAGGAGGGTGGGGTGGGGCCACAGGGCAAATCCAAAGGGCAAGATTATTGTCTGTTCAGGAAGCTGTAAGGACAATTTATGGGTAGAAACTTCAGCCTACTGGTCAGCACCCTCAGTCTTCACCTTAGCACCCCACACAGCAACCCCGAGTTTGCGGCGGGAGACAGCATATCTTAAATTGCTTTAACCAGAAACAAACCGAACAAAGAGAGGAAAAAAAGAAATAAAGTAGATATTATGAAGTAGAAGCTAACACTGTCATTTGGGTGGAGAATTATTTGTATTGTGTTTTTTTTTTTTGAGTGTTTTAAATACTTTCTACCTCAGTGTTTTTGTATTCAAGTGCATACCCCCAGAGGGAGAGATTACGTTTAGCTTCTTTCATAAACCACACAACAAATTACCAAACAAATATACATAGTCATACACACACAAAACACAATAGAAGGTAAGAAAAACTACCCACGAAAAGATTTTGGTTTCTATGCTGGTTCTACTACCCTATCATTAACTGACTTAGGATAAGTTACTTAGCCTCTTAGACTCTTTGCCTCCTTATGTGTAAAAACGAATATAAAGATACATGTCTCATTAGAATCATTTTGACAGTATCTGGGACATAGCCCAGTCAGTTATAATTGGATCTGAATCATGGGTCAAACATACATGCTTCTCTCGAGATAAACAAATATATAAAACACAAACCAGGAAATTCGGTCATTATCACGTCAACTGTCCAAACACGAAATGCTTCTTTCTGAATGGCTCATGAGCCAGACAGACAACAGTCTAAGGGAGTGGGAGATTTCTCACCAGTCCTAATGGGGCAGGGCAAGAGAAGTAAAAGACCACAGCTAGGCCTGTGGGATTGAGGAGGAAAACACAGAGGCAAGGACAGAAAAAAAAATAGAATAAACTCCCTTTGGAAGATGGCTTCAGCTTTTGTGATCCTGTTCACAATTTTTCTTTAGTTCATAGCTGGCAAGTCTATTGGGCAAGTTGGGGGGAAGGGTGAGGGGTGTTGGGTAGAGAACATAGGAAACCATTATGAGAAAGATACATTGGAATATTTTCCACTAGAATTTTTCATGTCCTTTAAAATGCTCAATTTTATTCTCTTTCTCTTTTCCTTGCCTAAGAATTTTAGATCAATCCATTGGGTGGCAGCCAATGTTCTCCATTTGTTCTGCATTTCTAACAAGCTTCCAGGAGATATTGGCACTTCTGATCTGCTGATCACACTTGGAATAGCAAGGCTTTAAGAAATTCTTGTTATTTGTTTGAAAAGAGAGACTTATGGCCTTGTAATAATTCTCAGATAGAGCACATCCTTGCACCATTTGCCAAAAAAAAAAAAAAAAAAAAAGAAAGAGAGGAAAAAATAAACAAAAGAGTCTAAGAACAAATTCCCACATAAATGTAAATCTCCTTATTAGTGGGTATGTGCTATTTAATCCACTTTAGGGGAGACTTTTTTGTTAAACAAAAGCACTCTGGAGGCAGCGTGATGTAGCAAAGGCAAGGACATTCCTCGTACTCTCTCTTACTGACTTTGGGACCTTTGGGTTCCAATCTCTGCTCTGTCCCTGTGGAGGCAGATTTCTCATCTGTAAGATGGAGATAGCTATTTTGCCCTCATAGAGTTTTTAGTACTGAATCTAGAAGTGCCTCTCAAGTAGTAGATGATCAATAAATATTATTTTTCTTATCTCTTTCTACCCTATCTTTTGAAGAATCTATTTGTATACTTATAAATTACTATCAGTTTTACATTTAAGCTAAATTTGATCTTTTTATCCATTTATCATTTCCTCATGTATTTTGACAAGGCATTTTAATAATTAGGTTGTTTACTGTACATAATCAAAGCAAATAAAACTTCATTTATTTTTAAAAAGTATTTTATAATTGCTTTTACACTAACAGTGATCTTCTTTTCAGTTACTCTGAATTATTGAGGGAGTTTGGACAGTGAGAATAATACTGGTCTTGAAGTAAAAATTTCTGACTTTGAGACTTAGAGCTGTTACTTAGTAATGATACTGGGCAAATTATTTCACATCAGTTTCCTCATACTACAATGGGAATGATGTTATCTATCTCACCGGGTTGGTGTAAAAGTGAGCTAATAAATGTAAAAATGCTATATGTTAGAGAATAATGAATTACCACTCTTAATTACTAAGGATCCTTTGATAACATGCTAAAGGCATGGTATTCATGCCAAGGCATGCTAAGGCATATTTATCCACTCTTGGTTGTCCTCATCCATCATAAATGAACCTGACCAGTTTGGCATGAGTTTGTACAAATTCATTTTCTCTCCAAGAACACATACTTATATTTATCCCTGTTTAATAGAAAACCAATCAATTCATTCATTTTAACCAATGAAGAAACTGAACTATAGTGAGATTATTGAACATTTGCCTAAAATTATATAGTGATTACATAGTAATTTAATATAAAAGTATTTTGAATCCTAGTTTAGTGTTCTATGATACATGGGGAAATGATTCCATGAAAAACGAGAAAAATAAAAATAGTACAGTAAAAGTTTTACATAAATCTAAACTCAGTTAATTTACAGAACTGTGCTTTGTTTTAAACTTAGCAAGCTCTTAAATTTCTAATTTTTGATGTTAAGCTATTTTTTTTAAAAATGACTTGCTGGTGCATATCATTTTTAAATGTCCTTACTTAAAAATCTTTTCATTTAAAAAAATTTTATCGAACCATAGCATCCCAACATCTAAGAACCATTAATCCTAGAAGAATACCACATCAAACACATGTCTTCAACACTTGGGTTTTGCTGGAATGTGGATAGCTTGGAAAGTTTATATTTAGAGATTTCTCTGCCCATCTTTGTTTCAGGTTTTTTTTTTTTTCTTTTGCTGCTAGTTTAGAGTTTCTCAGGTATTTAATGAGACAAAGGTGCATTACAAAGATTTTGAACTGGCAACTATGAGTCCTAGTTTGCAATTACCCTGATTGAAGAACAAAGAGAATTCTAAAACTAAGGGGCAAAAAAACAAAGGGAATGCAAACACTAAGGAGGGAAACCAGTGTTTACCAGGTACCACTTCTAATTCATTTTAACTGCTTCTCTTTTATCTCTCATCTCTTTGGGTCCTTATCCTTGTGGTATTCCTTTACTTCTATTACACAGAGAGTACAGTCTTATATTTGAGAGATTTCCCTAAGGAAAATTGTATTGTTCTTTTCAATTATCTGTAATATAAAAGTCTTTTTTCACTCTTTGCTTCCAGGAAGCATTTCTGGATTTGCACCTCATGTACGCAGCAATTCATCCCTGTCAGAGACTCCTGGAGTTTGGCATCCTATTGTTCCTAATTTTCCTGTACTTGGTAATGTACCTTCAGGTAAAGCCTTTAGCACTGGCAGCAGCTGGCAGTGCAGGATGAGACTGTTGGCCTTTCCACCTGCAAGGTGCTCGCGTCTTTCTTCTCTTTTCCATGCCCTGTCCTAGCTTATTATCCTTCCCCTGCGGAGTAGCAATAATCTCCCTATGCTTAGTCTACACGACTTTTTCATGGTCATCTTTCATGACACAACCAATTCTCTTTGTAAAATATCCCTTTGTTAAAACCATCCTCTTCTCCAAACTCTTCAATACCTCCTTATTTATTCTGCCTACTGGATAAAGTGCTTGTTCCTTGGCATTGGATTCCAGACCTCTGTTACCCAACCTACCTTTCTATACTCTCCTCCTGCTGTGTTTTTCTCATCCAGCCCCACTGGCTGCTCTCCTGGACTCAGCCCAGGCCTTTATCTCTGTGTGCACAAAACCACTCTTCTTTCAACCTCCACATCAAAGATTTAGCTGAAAAGTCATGTCTGTTTGACTTCAGATAACAAACCTGGGTATTTATGTCCCACCTATGAGGGATGGCACTGTTGCTTAGACAGGGGGATATTCAAGGTAAGGCATATGCTTATTAAATTATAGGCTGTTAGTTGTTGAATAAAGAGATGTTTGACTCAGTTGAATGCTGTATTTACATGTGTATTTATAAGTAAGAAATGGAAACTTTTATTTATATCAGGTGGAGCTATATAGGATATTATTTGATATTTATTTTTATGAAGTAAAAATGTTTTAAGTAAAAAAATGTTGCCAGTAGGCAGCTAATTAATGCCCTCTAAAATGACTGCTCCATGAAGATCTTTATCAGTACTTTCTTCCTGTGTCCAGTTAACACTTCACTGTCTGTACCAGTGTCTACAAAGGCTGTGCTTTGTTGCCCTCCTATCCAATTAACAACTGTGATCCTAACAATATGGAAAATAGTCTTCAGTGAGAAACTTTCCTGCATCAAAACCTACAGGAGAGATACAAATGAGGAAATAAACTGCATTGAGAAAAGAATAACCCGGGCCTCCAGACCTGACAAGAATCCTGACCTTCAGATTGAGCCAGGGATCATCACTCAGATGGGTATTACAGATGTATAATGGTGACATCTCATGGGAATTATCATCATGAATATCACCTCCAAGTGTTAGGTATGGAACATCATATATTGTGGTATTTCAGATCTTCAGGTTTGGACTGAAACAAACGTCTCTTTAAATTCCATATTGCTTATGTTAATACTGAAGCATTTTTTTCCCTTACATCTCTGCAGTTCACCCAAAGCAACCCTGTTTCTAAGCAGGAATAGAGCTGCAGTGTGCAAGGCAGTAGCGGGGAAGCCAGCTGCATAGATCTCCTGGACCCTAGAGGGAGATAATTGTGTCACTAAGCAAGAATATTGGGGCTACTGGGGCAATGGCACAGTGACTGTCCAGAGTACATGCCACTGGGAGGGCTCCAATGTGACTACTGTGACCTGCTCTGTCTCCCATTTGACTGGCAACAAGAGTCTGTGCATAGAGCTGCTTCCTGATTAGTAATTCTTTCAGTTTTGTGTGTGATTTTCCATTCTTTCAAAGGAGTTAGCTTAAGAAGGGAAGAAGTGTGCAGAAAAATTTCATTTATGGATGCTCTCTCCAGCATCCAGAGAAAGGAGTATAATCAAATCAGCTCATGTGAAATGTTCACATTGGCCCAATCTCCCTGACTGGGGAAGGGGGAGGGGTGGAAGCAGGATTATCTTGTACAAAATAGTTGACAAAATAAGGTGTCACATGAATGAAAAATCATTGATTAACCACTTGTAAGTGTAATTTTCAAGATGTTAGCATGCTTTTTCCCCTAATGATGGTGTAACTTATAATTTCTGTTTTACAATAATTTTGGTATAATTTTAGTTATGGTTAATTGATTGTCTATCTTGTTGAATAAGACTTTGTGGAGAAACAGTGGCTCCCACTCTATTTGAGTACATAATATTGGTTTCATTTTACTCTTCTCAATATATTTTCTAGCTTCAAGTAGTTCATGTATGGATGGAAAACAGATGACACAGAGCTATTCAACACCTCTCCAAGAAGGTAACATGCTTCCTTATGAAGTGGCCAGCACCATGGGGATGGAGAGTTGAACTTTGTTAGAAACATTAGCTGATGTCCTGGCTGGGGGCCAGCCAGGGTATGAAGAATACGGTGATCTGAGTGCTGTGGGATGTGGGACCCTGAATGACCCAACCTCTAGTTGTTCTCCAAATAAGCCATGTTCTTGCTTATCTCTGAACCTTGGCCAAGTTGGAGTAGTAGGAAGAGCATGGATTTAACTGCCTCTCAGATCTGCATTAAAGTCCTACCTCATTCTTCATCTAGTTGTGTGATCATTATTTGACCGTGAAATGCAAGGACTTGAGTACCACAGAAGAGACAGGTGAAACCAAAACAGCAGAGGCAACATATTAAATGTAGAGTTTAACAAAAACATGCTTCATCCACATAAAACTTTGTCCCACCATGACTGGTCTGCTCATGTTACAGTAATGCCATCACTGACACTCACCTCTGTTGCAGATGAGTTCTGACAGATACTTTGGTCTACTAATCACCTCTGAGTAGACTCCTATCAGTCATGGGCACATTGTGTTGGCTTATGGGAAGGATGAGGTTCTCTGTTGGAAGATGCTTGTAGGATGCAGGATTTAATTATTACTTTAAAAGATGGACAAAAGAGGTCAACTTCTATATTTAATCCTGGTAATTAGATTGGATATACAGAAATAAAATCCATGAGCAAAGTTCACAGCTAAACTATCTGGGAGTGCTGTGTGTGACTTAGTAGGAAGGAAAGGAAGCTCGTCCAAAGGCTAAGTTTGTTTTCTTTGTTTTTCTTAAAATTTATGTACCACACTACTTTTTCACTAGAAATAAATATTTATAAACATCTCTTATTACTGGCATCACCATTTTTCATTTTTGTGTGATGGCTTACCTGGTAAATTATAGATTATTTCAAGATCTGTTGATTTCACTGGCTTTGTGATTGTCTAAATAAAAAATAAACTTGAGTGTCCAGCTAGCTCCACCTGAATCCCATACTATTTACTTTTCAGGAAAGAACCACATGCTTTCCACATTTATGTTTGTCTGAAATAATAACCATAGAGAAAGACATTTAGTTTTGATGTTACTGATATTTTTGTGCTCATCAAAACTTAGCAGGAGACAACCACATTGCTAACTATTCCATTTTCTTTCCTGAAGTACATGAATTGTATGATAAATATAATAGTCTCTTCCACCAAAAGATTAGATTTAGAACACTGCCTTTGTTGTTTAATTTAAGTCTTTTTTCTTGTTTTGTTGTTTCTAGATATTAGCACTCAAATTAATTTCAAAATACTTTATGATATATATTGTTTTCCTAGTAATGCATAATACAGGAGAAAATTTGTTAATCTCTGAATTGGGTTAAAAATACTATTTATATTTTGTGAATGTTAATATTTTATGTAAGTGTAATATTTCTGGAATATGATCACCAGCAAAGTTAGTATCTAGTACACCTTCATGTAATATGCTGGGGATAAAGTTAACACATGAAATTCTTTATCAAGATTTTCTTTTATCATTCTCCTTGTGTGTGTGTGTCCAGTTAACAGTTCACTGTCTGTAGTGGTGGATACCAAGGCTGTGCTCCACTGCCCTCCTATCCCATTGACGAGAGTGGTGATAACAACATGGGAAATAATCTTCAGAGACAAGCCTTCCTGCACAAAAGCCTACAGGAGTGACACAAGTGAGATCAAGGAAATCAACTGTACTGATGACAGAATAACCTGGGCCTCCAGGCCTGATCAGAATCCTGACCTTCAAATTGCTCCTGTGGCCCTCACTCATGATGGGTATTACAGGTGTACATTGGCCTTACCTGATGGAAATTTCTATCATGGGTATCAGCTCCAAGTGTTAGGTAAGGAGTGTCATATTCTGTGGTTTTCACGTCACTAGATTTGTAACTGAAATTTAGAATGTCTCTCTAAATTCCATATCCCTTATGTTGAGACTGAAGCATTTTTCCCTACATCTCTGCAGTTCCCCGTGAAGCAACCCTGTTTCTAAGCAGGAATAGAACTGCGGTGTGCAAGGCAGTAGCGGGGAAGCCAGCTGCATGGATCTCCTGGACCCCAGAGGGAGATGATTGTGTCACTGAGCAAGAATATTGGGGCAATGGAACAGTGACTGTCCAGAGTACATGCCTCTGGGAGGGCCCCAATGTGACTGCTGTGACCTGCTCTGTCTCCCATTTGACTGGCAACAAGAGTCTGTGCGTAGAGTTGCTTCCTGGTGAGTAAATCTTCTAGTTTTTTGTTTGATTTTTTCATTCTTTCTGAGGAGTTAGAAGGAAAACAGAATGTGCAGAGAAATTTTGTTCAAAGATGCTTTCTCTAGCTTCCACTTTATCTCCCCTTTCCCCACAATAAAGAGATATGTTTAAAAGGATAATACAGCAATTTGTTGTGAAAAGCCTTATTTTAGAATGTAGTTTATTCTACCTTTTAATGTTCACTTCTATACTGTCAGTTAATTGGCATAAATAGTACACTTTTAAAAGAATACTTAGGGTTAATTGAAAGATAAAGTGTAGTTTGAAAGAAATACTTACGGTTTTATTAGAAGGATAAAGTCACTCATACATTGCCTTCATGAATTTTTAGTCTGGTAGACTTTTCTCCTCCAGTCTCTTTCTATGGAATTTCTTAGCTTATAATAACATGTATGGTTCGGTTAATCCCTGTTTTGATTCTTTCATCTCTTTGCTGATCTTGCTTTCATTTTTTGGTATTAAAAAATTAAATATTAATTTAATCAACCTATATATAAAGTTGAATTGTTTTATCGGGCTCTATGAAAAACGTCAGCCCTACCCATGCCTTTTCAACCTTACCAGTCCATCCTCATTCAACTGCATAGAGGCAGGTGCTGTCAAATTTACAAGCATTTCTTCTAGTAATTAACTCTGTTTTTCTAAATAACATGCTCATGCTCATTTCCTACTGTATCAACTTTAGACATGATGTACCCACTTCTTATGGTAGATGTGGATTTAAAATTACCATCTTCCTTAACGTCATCCTTTATATACAGGAACATGGCAATTTTTTATTAAATTAAATAGCCAGTGTTCACATCAATTTGAATATGTAAGTATTATTAAGTGCTGAATCAAGAAATAAACTCATGCTTTCCCTTTTGAATAACTTTTTGCTTTTCTTGGACTTCATAATTCTTTTACTTCTTTTGTGTACTTAAAAATGTTTGTACCTTTCATGAATTATCACTAAACTCATTCACAAAGCTAGAGAAACCCTTAGTAATATTTTCCACATGCTCAGATTTATTGGGTAGTACGTCATTTCCATTTTTTCCTTGACACCGTCTCCTTTTGAGGTTTTCCATGCTCTTGGTCTGGTCTGTCCTGGTCGGTCTTTAGACACGCTGAGCAGCGATTGTCCTGGACGTTCTCTTTGCCTCAGTCCTCTGCTTGGTTCTGTGCCTGCTTAATCTGAGTTTCTTCTTCCTTCCAGACATCTGTGTGTTCAATCTCTTCCTTTCATGTATGAGACTTTTCTTAAGTCTTTGGTTAATCCTTGCTAATGGATTCTTTACAAAGTGAGCACTAAAGAGCTCACTGGAAGCTCTACTATCTGATGCTAGGGCTTGTGAACTAGTTAGCTTCAGTACAGTGAAAAGGAGGTACATGATTTTTATTTAAATTGGGTATTCATTATGTATCTGAAGGCCTTTTCCCTGGGGTTGTTCAGGCTCTGCAGAAAATAACTCACCAGTCCCTTGCCTTGGAGAGGTAAGCCTGACCATCAATGTGCTGGGAGAGGGGAGTTGTGTGTGTGTGTGTGTGTGTGTGAGGGTACACATGAGCACCCCACTTTTGAGAACTCAGACTTTCCTTTAATACCTCCCTTCAGTCTGGCACTTCATGCCAACCCTTCATGATGTCTGGGTCCTTGGCTCTGGGGTGTCTCCAGTTTGTCTTGTCTAGGTCAGTCTCCATTTTTTCTGTGGTTGGGGAAAGTGTGCTGCCCTGGGTGGGGCAGGGGACTTGGCAACCTACCTGTTCTCAAGACTGACTTTCAGAGAAGCTCCTGACCTTTAGCCTCACACTTGCTCCCTACCCACCACAACCCTTTATCTATATTTGATACTGCCTACTCTAGAGTCTTTCTGGAATCTTGTGGGCACTAAGGCTTTGCCTTATTCCACTTTGTAAATCATTTGCCATTCTTTTCTTCATTTTTCAGTTAAGAACTGGTTGAAATCTTTCATCTGCTCTTGTCTTCATCCTTGTTCTCTTTTTCTTTACAGGCCTATACTTTAAAAAATTTCTTTACTAACACTTCAGTAAGTTATAAGAAGGGAGAAGAGGAAAGCCCATGTGTTGAAACCACCATTTTCCAATATCCATTGTTTAAGTGATGCTTGTTTCTTTAAAAAAGAGTTTAGCAATATTTACTGATGAGTTATTACACTTTTGTTATGTATGAAATTGCACCATCTACTACTGGAATATGGTATCATATTTAGAATCTCTTACTTAAAGCGGTCTTCTTGTCCAGACTTTCACAGTGGGCGGGGATCTCTCTATGTCTTTCTTTCACAGTGGATCTTCATGCTCTTCTAGTACATGTTCAACGAGAGAGCTCATTAGTTTGAAAGAGTTTCTGAAAGTGTTTCTGTTTTAACAGTAAAACCAAACTTTATTTTTCCAATGAAATACTGAGAAATCCAATATTTAAAAACATCCACTGTGCATGGAAGACGGAAAGACCAGATGCCAGCTTGCTCTGCCTGCACCTCACCTCCTTCTCCTGCCCTTGAGCCACATTCACAGAACACCAGGAGCAAGTTTTAAACCACTGCCTCTCAGAGCTGGCAGTTCCTTTGTTGACTTGTGTGTTTGTCAGACAGAGCTTTATACTGTTGCCAGCAGCTAATAAATAAAGTTGCTGCTATGGATTCATTTTCCTTTCAATGCCCTGGAAGAAAGGTGACTTCAAGATTTGGGTTATTTCTCCAACTGTCTTCTTTACAATTACCCATTTATTATTTCTGAATGTTGAACGTGAGACACACTCTGCTCCTACTGTACAAGGAGATCTAAATTTTACATGTCTCCTGTAGGAATTCACTATTCATGAATCCTTAAAACAGCAAAATCCTGGCATAAGGTGATGTCTTGCTGGGAACTCTGAAGTCTGAATTGAGAAAGGAATTTAATTATAGCAGTTCTTAGAATTATTAATGGGTCATAAGTGTTTTAAATAAAATTACAGAAAGGAATTTCTTGAACTGTGAGACATCATTGAACTGTATATATAATTTATTTTTATTTTTAATAGATTTTATTTTTTAGAGCAGTTTTAGCTTCATTGCAAAATTGAGTGGAAAATATAGAAAGTTCCCATATAACCCCTGCCTCTACCCAAGCATAATCTCCCCTACGAAGGACACCCTGCAACACAGTGTTACATGGGTTACAATTGATAAACCTACACATCATTATCACCCAAAACCATAGTTTATGGTAGCCTTCAGTCTTGCTGTTTTATTAATACATTGTATAGGTTTGGACACGTATAATGACATGTATCCACCCTTATACTGTCATACAGAATAGTATCACTGCCGTAAAAATCCTGCATCTTCTGTCTATTCATCCCTCCCTCCCACTCAACTCCTGGCAACCAGTGATCTGTTTCCCTAGTTTTGCCTTTTCCAGAATGTTTTATGGTTGGAATCATACAGTATGTAGATTTTTCAAATTGGCTTCTTTCCCTTAGTAAAATGCATTTATGTTTTCCCCATGTCTTTTCATGGCTTGATGGTTCATTTGTTTTTAGCACTGAGTAATATTTCATTGTTTGTATGCACCACATTTAAACCATATATTTTTGTGTTTATAGGTACATGTACCAAAACATTAGCAAAATTAAATATTTTCCGTATTATTATTATCCTCATTATTTTGATTTTGATCATCGTGGGATCCTTTTGGTTTTTTGAAAATCAGTGGCTATAGGTATTGACTGATGAATGTTTTTTCTTCTTCAGCTTTCTTGGGCTAGAGAAGAGTCAGAAATATGGAATTGACTGATTGGGTGAATTAGGATGTTAACATCAAATCTCCCATAATAAAAAGAGTATCCTGAAAGTGTTAGACTTGGACCACTTTGCATGATGGTGGGGATTTGGCTAGTTTGCTCAGGCATGCAAGCATGGTGAACTAGGCCATTTAGGGCAGGATTTTGGGAGAGACAGGGCATGCTAATTTTTTTATTTGGGAAAATAATTATAATTCCTTTCATGTACTAAGGAGGAAGCATCATATATGCTATTGCATCAAGCTCCTGTTGTGTAATTTTACTTCCTTTTCTCAAATCCAAAATTTTCTTATTTAGGTGTATTAACCACAAGCAGTAATGCTTCACGCATTTCTGGTAGTTCCTTTCTGCATGGCTTCTATGAAAATGAATCACAATTGTCAATAGTATACTGGGTTTTTTGTTCTATTTTCAATCTAAACAATTCTCCATTCACCCCAACTTATTTTATTTTTCTAGAAAATGTAAATTGAATAAAACGGAAGCTACTCCAGTTGTTAAAGAGGTAAGATAAGATAAAAAGGAATATTTGCAAACTTTTAAGCCACATAGTCTGAAACCTAGTAACATAACTTGTAATTTATATCAATATTAGTGTTTCAGTTGAAAAATTAAAACAATTCTGATTTTACAATGCTAGTAGGTATAATTATTTTATTAGCAGTATTTATACATCATCCTAGATCCACATTGTCATTTCATGAACTGCATCTTAATACACATGATGTTAGCCTTCTTTGGACTGTAATGTTGGGAGAAACTGAATTGATGTTTCCCTCCACATGAAAGCATCTCTAATTCCTGACTTTCCTTTTTCAATACCATCATCATTTCACTCCTGCCCAGCTTATAACATATCTTTTTCCTTAATCTCTTATAACCAGTACCTTACTAAGTCTTCACTCTCTTATTTGAAATTCTTTTCATATCACTATTTTCATCTCCATTTCTACTTTCACACAACCATCATCTTACACAGAGACTTAAGTAATCAACAATTTTTTAATATAAAATATTAGAATGAAGTCTTGCTATTATGTTGACATAAGTCCAGAGACACAAATATAAGCCCTCTTGGCAGATACCAAAGCTGTGGGCACCTGTTAGCAAAACACAGGTAGTTTCTGTAATGATTTCTGGCCTTTTTGTACTGATTTGATTTTGAATTCTTTCTTAAGATGTAATGAAGTCCTATGTCAGCTACTCAGAGAAGAACAATCCACTCTATGATACCACAAACATGGTGAAGATGCCTCAGACATTACAAAATTGGTGATATGGGCCTCCATACTTTATGAGTTATTGGAATCTAACACCGTGAGAAATGAACCAAGATACATTATAATTACTGTTTTGATTTTCTTTTTTTTTTTCTTTTTTTCCCCCCCATGATTTTCTTAGTTATAGAAGGGAAGATTTGTTTTGAATTTGTTTGTTAAATGTTCTTAGAAGACAAAGGCATTCTAATGCATTTGCATTCATATCCTTATATAATTGGAATTTTAAATTCTTAGCTGCTACCAGCTAGTTCCCTGAAGAATTGATGTTATCATTACAAAGAAAATACATGCTCATATAAAATATTCAAATTGTGCAGTAGAGTAAATAATGAAAACTGAGTTTCCTGAAGAAATAAGTCTGCAAAAGGAACAATCATCAATAGTCTGTTATGTTTCCTTCTAGAAAATTTTTATGTACATATGACATGCCTATGGTATATGTGTGCACTTATATATATATTTATATACACATACATGTCTTTGTCAAGAAACCAATGGGAACATACTGTAATGCTGTTGTGTTCTTATAAAAACCTAATAAGTCTTGGAGATGTTCTTATATCAACACAAACAGTGCTATGTCATTTTTTTAAGGATTACTTAAAATTCCATTGTATGGTTATATTATAATTTAATTAACCACAACCCTAGTGATGGACATTTACAATGTTTTAAGTTTTGTTTGTGGTATAAACACTACCACATAGAATGTTTGTTATGGATATATCTCTTTGTATTTATTTAAGTATATCTGTAGGATAATTTTGAGTGAAATTGCCAGGTAACGGGTTTGTGCATTTTTATTATTCACAGATATATCAAACTGTGTCAATTTACATTCCCTCCAACATTTTTTCAATGTGCTTTTCTCTATACTCTTATTTTAATATATGCAAGATTCCCACTTTTCCAGTTCCCAGTTTTCATTTTTTAATTAACTAGTTAGCTACTATGATATAAGATTATAATAAGAATTATATTATTTAATAAAAATGAATTCATATTTCTTGTTATGTTTGCAAGAGAGTGCATGCATGTATAAGGATGTTAGCTTCTTCTGAACTAATTATATCCCTATAGAGGTGTTGATACTTAATGCCTAACATTTCTGCAGATGTGATAAATTGGAATTGTGTATTTTTGTGACTTATATTTTGTTGTGATGTACTTACCAACTCATAAATGTCTACTGACTATATAAGTTGTAAAATATTCATTGCAGAGGACTTGGGATATCTGTAAAATATGAGCTACATGCTAAGAGAATGGCTGTGGGAGGACATGACCCTCTCCTCCATTTTTCTGTGGAGTAAAATATTGGGGATGTGTATATTAATCATTTTTTAATGTCATGAAAAATATTTTCAATTATGAAAAATTATGGAAAAAATAAGTCTTTCAATTCCATAGCAGGAAAGACATTAAAATTTTTTCATCATGATAGAAATTTAAACAAAATTCATTCATTCTTTAGTCATGCCATTTGAGATATTTAAGACAGCTATTTTGTCTTACTCATATATTTTTCTCCCTTGAGACATTTTAGGTACCCTAAACTTTATCCTTAAAGAGATTTTTAGTCTATTTTGGATGTAAAACTAATATAATGGCACTTGGCACACAGCATTTTGATCAAACCTTTTTTACTTGGCCAAACAACCTAATCTATTAAGTTTCTGCATATAGATATTACTAAATAGTGTCCACAGTAGACATCATAATCCTGTCCTTGACCTTTTATTAATTCTTCATCCATCCCTGGTTGGGATGAGGCTTATAGTTAGGTCCAAGACTATCTGTGTAAATATTATTGAAAGTCAAAATAAGACAAAACTATGCTTACATCTTAACTTGATAATGTCAAAACAGGTATGTCAAAGGACACCATAGTAAATAAAGAATTCAAGACAGCTAATAAATGTTAGAGTATATTGTACAGGAAATAATTGTATGAAAGTCTCCAACTTTGGGAGTAAAATATGGTTGAATGTTGCAATTATGTGGGGATTAAAAAAATTACACAGATTTCCCAAATCCACTCTAGACCTCCTAAATCAGAAAATGTAGTGATTGGACCAGGCGTGTCAGTGAGGTTGTCTAGGATGCAGAGGCTGTGATGGATTGAGGAGTAATAGAGGTTAACTGAAGGAGGGAAGTCACACCTGTGAAAGATTAAAGGGGGAGCCAGCAGGATAGGGGAGGGAAAGCCCTAAGACCATGACGCTGATCTGAAGGAAACCTGTGAAAGGAAACAGGGAAGAACCTCAGATCACCATATCAGAACTTTCCAAGTCTCGGACAAATCAGCGGAGGAGCCCTGGTACAAAGATTGCTTCTGAGTAGAGTCTTTCATGTGAGCAAATGATCAAACTCTGATACCACTTTTTGATTAGTCATTGGCTGGGGGCTGCCTGGGAAGAGCATGGCCTCAGTTCAAAAGCTGAAATGGATGCTGAAGGTGTTGACAACTGGGTATCGTCAGCTATCTGCGCTCCTCGCAGCTGAACGGTAAGTTTTTTCTTTATGGGAAATATGAGCAGCACACCTACGTAGTTATGGTACGTCCTCATCTGTCTCTTTATTTTCAACTCTTCTGTGACGTTTTCTTTGAGGCATACTTTTAAAAAGAAACTATAGTTTTTTAATTTAAAAAAAGGTAGCTTTTTTATAAAGAAGATATAGCTGGTTTTTATTAGCTTATTTTTTAGAATTTTATCTTTATTAAAAGAATTTTAAACCACACACATTTCTTGTGATTACTTATATATTTGATCATAGTTTTACAATCTTATCTTACATGTCTCATTTACATGCTTTCTCCCCATGCCTTTTTTATTTTTCTTATTTACTTAGCTTTGCTAGTTTGGTTAATTCTCTCTCTCTCTCTCTCTCTTTCAACACTTCCAGTAATTTGAAGTTATCCATTGTAATATATATCTATTAATATTAGTGATTATGCTTCATTTATTTACATCTAAAAACAGCTCTACTGAGGCATAATTGATATGTTTAAAATATATAATTTGTTAAATTTTGTGCATGTTTACAACGTACACTTTGGTAAGTTTTAACAGTTTTACGCTGGTGAAACCATTAGCATAATCAAGATAATGAACTTGTCCATCACCCCAAAAAGTTTTCTTATGCTTCTTTGTAACCCTATCCCCAAACTCTTCTTGTTACCCCATCCCCTACTTCCTAGGCAACCACTGATCTGCTTTCTGTACCTATGCATTAGTTTGCATTTCCTGGAATTTGTATCAGTGGGATTGTGCAATATGTACTCTTTTTTTGGTCTGGCCCATCCTCTCCCCCAAGCACAGATTGTCCAAGTATTCTTTTCCAGCTCAGTGTGAACGTAGTTCTCTTGTTCTTTAAGTTTTCTAGAAACAGAGGAATAAAGGACTGTTTTTCTTGTTTCTCATCATAGTTATTTTGAGATACATCCACACATCAACACTTCAATCTTTTTATTGCTCAGTAGTATTTAATTGTATAGATAAACCAGTTTATTCATTCCCCTGTTAATGGATATTTGGGCTGTTTCCAGTTTGGGGCTATTAGAAATGAAATGCTACTATAAACATTCTTGTGCAAGTATTTGTTGACATATGCTTTTATTTTTCCTGGGTAAATACTGATGAGTGGATTTGGTGGATCATGTGGTATGTGGATGTTTAACTTTTAGAGAAATTGACAAACAGTTTTTCTAATTGGTTGTACAATCTTATATTCCCCCCACCAGTGTATGAGACCTCTAGTTCTTTCATATTCTTACCAATGCTTGATATGGTCAGTCTTTTTAATTTTAGACATTCTAATAGACTTATATTGCTATCTCATTCTGGCTTTAATGTGTGTTTCCCTAAAGACTAATGATGTTTACCATTTTGTCATATACTTATTTACCACCCACATATTTTCTTTGGTAAATGTTCAAATATTTTTCCATTAAAAAAGTGGGTTAAATTGTTTCTTAGTTGACTTTTGAGAATTCTTCATATATTCTGAATATAAGTCCTTTTCATTCAAGATATGGTGTCTTTTGAAGAAGAGAAGTTTTTGATTTAGATGAACCATTTATCAATTTTGTTTTTTTGTGGACTGTGCTTTGGTATTGCATCTGAGAAATTTTTCCCAATGCCAAGCTCACAAAAGTTTTATCTCATGTCTTATTCTAGAAGTTTTATAGTATTAAGTTATACACCTTGGTCTATGATTCATTCTGAAATAATTTTTGTATATAATTTGAGATATGTATTGGAATGTTTTTCTGCATATGAATATCTATATGGATGTTACAGAACCACTTAATTGCCTTTTAATCTTTGTTGAAAATCATTTTTGCCTATATTTATGGGTCTATTTATGGACTCTCTGCTTTGTTTTACTGAACTATTTGTTTATTTTTGTGCCAATATCACACTATCTTGTAGCTTTATATGTCTTGAAATCAGGTAGTGTTATCCCTCCAACTTTATTTTTCTTCAAAATAGTTTTGGCTATACTAGGTACTTTGCATTTCCACATGAATTTTAGAATCAGTTTGTCAGTTTCTGCAAAAATGTCTGCTTGGATTTTGATTGGACTGTCTTGAGGCATATATAAATTTGAGGAGAATTCATATCTTAACAATATTGACTCTTCCAATTCACGAGCATGGTAGATCTCTCATTTATTTACACCTTTAATTTCTTTCTGTAATGTTTTATACTTTTCTGTGTATAGCTCTTATACATCTTTTGTCTGATTTATTCCTAAATACTGTATTTCATTCTCTTTGATGCTATTGCAAATGTTGTTGTTTTTTAAATTTCAATTTCTAGTTTTTTTGATATTATATAAAAATACAGTTGAGTTTTGTATATTGATCTTATATCCTGTAACCTTGCTAAATGTACTTATTGGTTCTAATATTAATAGGTTGTGTTTTTTTTTGAAGACTGTCTCAGATTTTCTACGTAGATGATCATGATTCTGTGAATGAAGACATTTTCAATTTTTCCTTTCCAAGTTGGAACTTTTCCTTGTTTTACATACCTATTGCACTCTTTAAAACTTCTAGCATAAGGTTGACTAGAAATAGTGAAAGTGGATATCCTTGTCTAATTCCTGGTCTAGGGGGAAAACATTCAGACTTTTACCATTAAATATGATGTCAGTTTTTTGTTTGTGTGTTTGTTTTTTTGTAGATACCCTTTATTGGGTTGATGAGATGTATTCATATTTGTAGTTTTTTTTGACAGTTTTTAACAAGAATGGATATTAGATTTTGTCAAAGCTTTTTCTGTATCTATTAAGATAATCATCTTTTTTCTTTGTTAGTTTTTTTAATATGGTGACTTTTTAATGTTTTTTTTCCCTCTGTGTTTCATTTTGGATAGTTTCCATTGTTATTAAGTTCAATACTTTTTTTCTTCGCCAGGGTATAATCTGCTATTAATTTCATTCAGTCTAGTTTCCACCCTATATACTGTAATTTCCATCCTTAGAAATTTGATTTTGGTCTTATTTTGTGTCTTCCATGTCTTGACTTAACTTTTGGAACACATGGTCCATAGTTATAATGATTGTTTAATGGTCTTGTCTGCTAATTCTTATATTTGTGTCAGTTTTGATTGATTGGTTTTTCTCCTCATTATGGTTTATATTTTCTTATTTTTCTGTTTGGTAGTTAAATTTTTTTATTGCATAAATATATGTATATAAAACTGATCATTTTAACCATTTTAGGTGTACTAAGTTTAGTGACATTAAGTAAATTCTTGTTATTGTGTAACCATCACCACCATCCATTTCAAAAATTTTTTCATCTTCTTAAACTGAAACTCTCTCTCCATTAAACAATAACATCTCTCTTTGATAAAACAGATGTCTTTGAAGCATGATGACTCAGGGTCACCCCAAATTGCCACAAAGCAGGTGTCTTATTCCAAGAGTTTTATGTTTTACTTATAGACTATTTCAGCTGTTCCTTTAAGGGCAGACCAGGGGAAGTAAAATTAAATTAATAGCTAATGAATATTGAGTCACAGAATTTTGGAGTGGGAATGGGCTTCAAAGGACATCTGATCTAGCCTTCTGTATAGTTGTCTCCATCCAGATTCCCCTTAACATCATCCCTGGGAGATTATTTACTATTGTACACAATAGTAAGAAGGAGGCCACTACTTTCAGTTATAGAAGTAACATATGCTTATAATAAGACATTTGGAAATATAAGAATAAAAAAACCCCAATTCCAATTATTGCCCCCCTCCCCAATTATAGCAAGGTACTATAATTTTGCCATATCTTTTCCCACTTTTTCTAAGCATGTTTTTATTAATTTTTGATCACTTAATGTGTAACATTTTGCATCTGCTATCTTTTTTTTTATTAATGTATTAGCATGTCTCCATGTTTTTATTAGATCTTTGTAGATAGTAACTTAATTTTTGCATAGGGTGACATCATGAAGAAATGATCTATACTGCTCCTTCCTTACTATTCTTTGATACTACTTCATTCTTAAATGTGCTTAACTCAGACTTTTGCCCTCACCATTCTGCTAAAATTGCTCTTATCAAGGCTGCCAATTGCGATCACTATGATGCTAAATCCAGCGGCCAATTCTCAGTTCTCATCTTGTCTGGCCCACTGGCAGCCCTGCCCACAGTTGATCACATGACTCCCAGAATGGCACAGGACTTCTATTTCCATGTTTTGTGTTTTTGCATTCAATTCTGTGTCTATGTAATGCAGACAGATCATGGATTTTTCATTTCCTTGTGTGTAGTTTTGTGGTTTCATCTTTTACCTTCTCACAAGGCTCTATATTTGGATCACAAGTATATGGGGTGTAATCTCTTAAAATTTTCATGAAAACTCATTAAGGCTCACAAGTTTTGGTTGTTTCTTCCAGGTGGGGCTAAGCTTGCTTGACCTGCCAGTTTTCCCTAAAAACTTATGTAAACAGATTTTATGAGCAACCCCTGTATTGTGTGTGAATGTAAACATACAATCACACAGAGAGGAATAGAAATGGGTGATGAGCAACCTAATTCCTGTTAGGATATTCTCATCCTTATTTTCATGGTTTTGGTTTTGACTTTGATTTATTTGTATTAGGAGCAGATTTATGTGAACTCAAATGAAGAATAATCTCATTACTACGTAATGTGACATTATGAAGATGCCAGTTTCTGCTCAATGCTCTGCAGACCCTCTTTGCTGATCTTATCAGCTATTCATGAGACATGAGGAAAAAAGTGGATTTGACAGACATCCTGCCCTAATTGGATTTACATTGACCTTGGATTTCTTCATAAATTTGGAATAGCAAAGACTTGTGTTTATTTGATGCCTTTGCTCTCATTTATCTTCAGGTCACCCCTGGGTGGCTTAGCATATCAGGCCATCAGTAATGTCTAGTGAGCATTATCGCAAGATGCAATCTCCATCCCTAAGGAGTACGTATTCTATTTAGTTAATTTATTTTAGAATCACTAAATTCTGATGATTTTACCTAAAGCAATTTTTAAAATTTCTTTTCTTTTCCTTTTTGTTTTGGAGATGGGGTTTCACCACGTTTCCCAGGCTGGGCTCAAAATCCTGGCCTTTCAAGCGATCCTCATAGTCGGCATACGCAGCACATCGCATTAGTAAGTAAGATGTAAAACTAGTGGGGTCACCAGTAGTGGTGTCAGCTTGTCAGCACCAAACGGCACAGGTGGTGGGTATTTTTTTTCACTATTAACAAGGATGAAACTAAAGATTGGGGGTAACTAACCACTTGTGTGAAAGCTTTTATGTCACATATGCATAAATTTGAAGATACATCAGAGTGCAGCAATGATCTTTGTGGGAGGAGAAATAATATAAAATCCAAAGAAACAGGTTTTCCTTTAAAAGTACGAATAGTTTTTTATTAACAGTTGCTTTTCAGAGCATAACAAATACCAAATCAAATTACATTTTTCTTTCTTTTTCTACATTTTCCTGCTCCCTAACATTGTTGACACTAAAGGGAATGTGAGAAGAATAATCTTTGAGATTTCAAGCTTGCTTTAGCTCAGCTGTAGTCAAAATGTGGTGACATTTTGATAGCAGATGATATAGAAGTTATGGCATTCAAACCACCTTCCTTGTGGTTCAGATGAGAAGTAAATAAAGATCAGTATATTCTAAGCTACAATGCTTAAGACAACCACAATTGACCACACTGTGAGAACTTAATATCTAGCTTTTGTGTATAGGTTACGTTTCTATTTGTGCAATTAATGCTATTAGATGAAATGTTTGTATTGTGGTGGAAATGTCTATGATAGCATCAACCTGAACAGGAAATTCATGTGGGTAACTATTTCAGTGAGGGAGAAGCGGGAGCAGCACTGCCCTGAGCCGTGGGGGATGGTGAGGCAAGCTGGCTGTAGGGTGATGAAGTACCTGGAAGCCCTACATGTTCAAGCAGAAGCTGGTGAAACTGTATTTGGTGAAAGGCTGTAAAATCTCCAAAAGTGGTTTTGCAATTAAACAGATTTTGCCATATAGGAACTAGGTTATCTGTAACGTAAATAAAAGAGTCTACCTTTTGGGAAGAACAAATGCAAAAAACGGTTAGGGACCATGGCATAGAAATTGTCAACAACCATTTAAAAGCAAATATTTTCAGTGACGCCAGGGAACTCCATAGCTCTGTTATTCCACTAAAGCTATGACTAAACTGGCAAAAACTATCAGAATGAACTTTTTTTGAACTCTGAAATCTAATTAAAAAAACCTTACTGCACCAATGGAATACTTAACGAAGAGAGAAACCACTAAACTTCAGCAAGAGAGTGAGGTGGCATTTTGACACTCCTGCCTACCATCCCTCACTCCCCAGCCAGACAGTGGCTGTGCGCACAGTTTCCCACACCCCTACTGTGATTTGCTGATGCCAGAGGGGGCCATACAGATATTGTTCTCAAAGAATTGTGGTTGTGTGTTTTGACTTGTCTGGTGGCTCTCTGAGGGATTGGCTCAGGGCTGGCCTTTGTTTTTTCTACTTTGGAACTATCTCAAGGCAGGTGGCAATTATCAAACACCAGTTAAGGCAAATGTACTGGTGGCAGCTGCCTCGGGTGATGAAAAAAAGATGGGGCAAGCAGCAGACAGACCAAAAAGTCTGGGGAGGAAGAGGGTGGGAAAAGAGATACATGAAGTATTAAGGGCTTTGAAAAAAACTCCTATATATACGGGGGAATTTAAAAGGCCATAAACGTACCCAGGGCTGGACACATGCTCAAGAAAGATCTGCGAAGGCCCTAGGCTCTCACCTCTGGTTGACATTTAAGCTCTGTGCAAATAAAAAGTGAAGACTAAGGCAGAGTTGTAAACTCTGTTGAAGGTGTGCCCTAACACACACTGAGCCCAGCTACAAAGACTAGGAGACGTTTTCTTTTGGATACAGGTATCTAAGGAAATAACTGTCAAATCAATAGCTGATCAATGAGCTAATATAACAGAGACTTCAGTGGCCACACACAACAAAGAACACACTTTACAAATTAGTTTGGTAAAGTCTCTAGACAAACGAAAGGAACCATAACAAATAGCAACAATAAACCCCGGGTAGACGGGAGAATCTAATTTCCAGAGTTGATGCATATAATATTCAAAATGTTCAGTTTTCAATAGTTAAAAGTATTATGAGACAGGCAAAGAAATGAGAAAGTATAGCCCATGCACAAGAAAAAAGAAAATAAAAACTGTTTCTAAGGAAATACAGACATTTTCCTACTAGTCAAAGGCTTTAAATCAAGTATTTAAAATATGCTCAAATTTTTTTGTGCAAAAAATATTTGGCCTCTGTGGCTTCTGATGAGTAATTGGCTGTTAGTCTTATTTAGGATCCGAGTACCTGATGAGTCACTTCTTGTTGCTCTTAAGAATCTCTGTCTTTGGCTTTTAACAGTTTGATTATAATGTATCTTGGTGTGGGTCTCTATAAGTTTACCCTACTTGGGGTTCATTGAGCTACTTGGATGTATGTATTAAAGTCTTTTATCAAATTTCGGAAGTTTTCAACTATTATTTCATCAAATATTTTTTCTGCCCCTTTCTCTTTCTCCTCTCCTTCTTGGACCCTTTGTACATGTGGCCATGTACAAAGTACTAAAGAAAACCAGAAAAACACAATCTTACCAAATAGAGAATATCAACAAAGAGATAAAAAGGTAAAAAAAATGAACCAGGTAGAAATTCTTGAGCTGTGAAGTACAATAATTGAAATAGGAACTTGACTAAAGGGGTTCAACAACAAATTTGAACAGACAGAAGAAATAGAGAACTTGAGCTTATCCAGTCTGAGAACCAAAAAGAAAAAAGAATGAAGTAAAATGAATGGAACCTAAGAGGCTTATGCAACCCCATCAAGTATACCATTATGCATAGTGGGAGTCCAAGAGGCTCAGTGGACCCCAAGTAGGACAAGCTCAGAGAGACCCACACGGAGACACATTATAATTAAAAGATCAAAGCTAAAGACAGACAGAACCTTGAGAGCAGCAAGAAGTGACTTATCATGTATAAGGGATCCTAAATAAGATTAACAGCCAATTAATTACTCATCGGAAGTGATGGAGGCCAGAGGGCAGTAGGATGACATATTTAGGGTGCTGAAAGAAAAATACTGTAAAACAATAATTCCATATCTGGCAAAACTATCCTTCAACAAAGAAGGAGAAATCAAGGCATTCCCAGATAAACAAAAACTGAGGGAGTTTATTCCCATAGAGCTTCCCTGTAAGAAATGTTGAAGGAAATGCTTTAGACTAAAATAAAAGGACACTAGACAGTAACTCACAGCCATATGAAGAAATAAGGAACACCAGTAAAGATAGATACGTAGGTAAATATGAAAGCCAGTGTTATTCTATTTTTGGTTTGTAAAATTTCCTATATGATTTAAAAGACAAATGCATAAGACAACAACTATAAATCTTCATTGAATAGCAACATTATTCACAATAGCCAAAGTTGGAAACAACCCCCAAATCCATCAGCTGATAAATGTGTAAACAAAATGTGGTATATCCATAGAGTTGAATATTATTCAATTATTCACAAAAAGGAATGAAGTACTGGTACATGCTACAACATAAATGACCCTTAAAAAATTATGTTACATGAAAGAAACCAGACACAAAAGGTCACTTATTCTATGATTCCATTTATATGAAATACACAGAATAGGAAAATCCATAGAGATAGACAGCAAATTTGTATTTGCCAGAGATTGAGGTAGAGGGGAAGGAGGTGTTGTGTGACTGCTTAATAGGCACAGGACTTCTTTTCAGTGTGACGAAAATTTTCTAGAACTTCACAGTGGTGATGGATGCACAACATTGTGAATGTACTAAATGCCAGCCAATTGTATACCTTAAAATGGTCAAAATGGCAAAGTGTATGTTATGTATAAGTGTATTTACTGCAATAAAAAAATATACCTTAGTTACTTGTCACATCTAGGGGGGAAAAATCTTTAGAACACTTACAAATGATGTAGAATGGAATTTTAAAAAACATTTTCAAATTAAACTTTTGATTTTGGGATGGTTGTAGAGTCACAGGCAGTTGTAACAACATAGAGAGATTCTATGTGCTCTCTATTCAGTTTCCTCCAGTGCTAACATTTTTCAAAACTATAGTACAAATACAACCAGGATACTGACATTGGTACGGTTAATATACCAAATATTTCCATCATGTCATCTGCAAATAGGGTCAGTTTTATTTCTTTCTTTCTCACTGGTATGTCTTTATTTCCCTTATTGCACTGGCTAGAACTGACAACACTATGTTGAATAAGAGTTGTGAGAGCTGACATCCTTGCCTTGTTCAGTGTCTTAGGGGAAAAATATTCACTTCTTCACCATTAAATACAACGTTAGCTATAGGTTTTTACAGATGCTCTTTATCAATTTGGGGAAGTTCCCCCTTTATTCCTATTTTCTGAGAGTTTTCATCATGAATTGGTGTTATGGACAGATTTGTGTCCCTTTAAAATTCATATGTTGAAGACCTAATTCCTAGCATGACCATTCTGGGCGATAGAGCTGTTAAGGAGGTAATTAAGGTTAATTGAGGTCATAAGAATGGGGCTCCAATCCCATAGGACTGGTGTCCTTACAAGAAAAGGAAGAGGCATTTGAGCTCTCCCTCTCTGCATACTCTCCATACAGAGGAAAGTCCATCTGCAAGCCGGGAAGAGAAGCTTCACCAGGAATCAATCCTGCTGGCACCTTGATTTCAGACTTCTAGCCTCTAGAACTGTGAGAAATAAATTTCTGTTGTTTAAGACACCCAGTCTGTGGTATTTTATGGCAGCCTGAGCAGAATAAGACGACTGAGGTTGAATTTTGTCAAATGCTTTTTCTGTGATTGATAAATGCACTTTAGCTACTTATAACATTTGAGAGAGAAAAGAAAGAAACTGACAGATGACAGAGAATAAAATTTTCATCTCTTTTTCCTATGTTGTTACCAAAATTATGAAGCAACTCATTTAAGTTCTATCATAAAATTTGAGTAAATAATTCAGCAGAATGAAATATTTGTGTATATTTTGTATCTCTATCATTTAGAATTATATGATGAAAAATAGTTAAGAATAATTTTTGGCAATATTCTCAAGGTCTGAGAAAGAATTAAACATTTTTTAATTTGAAAAAATATATTATTAAAAACTTTTGGAGCATCATAATGACCATATGAAAAAACTATGCTCTGGAATGGTGATGACCAACGTGTTAGCTGCAAGGCTGTGTTGGTCCACAAGGGCTGTTGACCACTTAAAATGAGGTTAATCTGAACTGAGATGTGAAACGTGGAGAATTGAAATGGGAAACGTGGTGAGGATGTGGTGCAACTCGCCCTCTGCAACTGGTGAGAATGACGAACGGCACTCCTGGTTTGGAAGTACATTAGTTTGCTAGGTCTGTCTTAATAACGTACCACCAAACTAAATGGCTTAAACAATGGATATTTATTGTTTCACTGTTCCAGAGGCTGGAAGTCCAAGATCAAGGAGTCAGCAGGGCGGGTTCATTGTGAGGACTGTGTATAATACGGTGGTTGTCGTTGTTTTTAATGTCTTGACTCAGTTTTGAGGCCCTGGCTATAAGCCAGAAATTTCCCTTTTTGTGCACCTGGTTGAGGCCTCACTCAGCCACTTCCCTTCTCTGGGCCCTTATAATCCTGGCTACTATCTCCCCAGATGGTGTGTTTAATTGAAAGACATAATGGCTTCCTCAAACAACTCCTTTTAAAAGTCCACCCTGGCAAATGAACCCTTAAATGGGTCTCTATCTTGTCTCGGACCTTAATCTCTCTCATTCAAGTCTCCCTGGCCAGCCCACACCTCATACCAATTTTTCAAAACTTCCTGTCACCCTTTCCTATATTTAAAGGGGGATATGTCTCACCCCCTAGTATATAAAGACTCATTATATATGAGACCCTTTAATAGTGTCTACCTCATCTTTGTGGATTTTTAATCCTGTCCCCATCCCATAATGTCTGGAGGCCATATACTTTCCGGGGGCCCATGAACCATAGATTGTCCCAAGAGCCGGGTAACTGCCCATCTGATGGGGCCCATTGAAATCTGAACTTCCACCACTCAAAAACCTTCCTCAACATTTGGGTCATAAGGGGTGGATGATTACTTTGGGCTTTCTGTCTGATTCCCTCCAGGGAATTAAAATTAGTTCACCAAGGACATTCCCACAGATAGTGTAGATTACCAAGAAGAGAGATAGAAAAGTCCATTTAGTAAATAAAAATCACATTTGGAGATAATAAAATCAATACCATATCCCATAATCATAAAACTGGACAACCCTTTCCTGGTGATAAAATATGATAAAAAAAATCAACATCTGATAACAAAAGGCTTTCACGTGCAGCTGCACACCATTCTGTTGACTATTGGCCTTGTTACTATTGGTTTTGGTGCTTGTAGGTTTGTGATCCAGAGACCCAAACCCTCCAAGTAAGCCATCATTTTAACCAAACATGACAAATGCTGAGGCCTGCATGGCATTGAGTTTAGCTAATGCAAACCCTGCAGCCCAAAGACCTCACTGGCTTGCCTGTCACCAACTAAACTGACAACTGAGGCAAAGGGCCCATAGTAATTGTCTAAATTAGAGGGCCTGTCTACAGGATGAAGCACGAATTTTAGGTGAAGATATTTTGATTAGCAAACAACCTGGCACTCTATTTACAACATGCACACAAATCAGGTGGTATGATTGAAAACCTGTTTGCAGCAAAACGCATCTCATCACCCAAAACCTTGGACTGTTGGGAGTTTTAGAATCAGCCATTCTTAATTGAGGCTTTAATTATGACAGTTGGTTCTGGTGCTTTGGTGCATTACAGCAGTATCATGCATTACAGCAGTGTCGATGGCATGCAGGACTCAGCATTTGTCATGTTTGGTTAAAACAATGGCTTACTTGGAGGGTTTGGTCTCTGGATCACAAACCTACAAAATCACCAAAACCAATACTAACAAGACCAGCTGTTCACAGTCACCTTTGCTAACTATGCACCACAAAGCCCCTTTACTTAAAAGATATTTGCAAGTCAAGCTCCTAGGCCCAATGTTGCCTCCAAATTCCACAAGTGGCTCAGCCGTATTATAGTATCATAGAGTCACAAAAATAAGACCCACATCAACTGAAGTTGGCATCCACTTGGAAAGGATATCCCACATCACAGTTCCAGTCCCAGTCCCACATGGCAGGTGGCATTGCCCTAGCCCGAAACCTTGACCTTGGAGATGACTTTTCCCCCTGCCCTAGAAACGACTTCACCCAGGGCACTGAGACCACCACCTCAGCAACATCCAGAAACTTTCCTTTTTCTTAGCAAAAGAAAAAGCCTTTCCCAAGAAACTGACAAACTGGAGACAGGACATTTATTGTTTTTCTTTTCCTTTGATATTAGGAATCCTACTACCTTCCCTGAGTTCACTGTTTTCTTAGTCCAGGATCCTGGTATACTTTTTCTCTCTGCCAAAATGTACAGCCCTACACTCCTGTGCCTAAATGGGAATCTGGTACAGAGTACTATTGTCTGTGCCATTCTAAAAATTAATGAGATTATTGCCTTTTCCAGGAAGCAACTGCCTCATATGGGTTCACTCCCTTGACCCCATGGAGAGAGGCCCTCCCACTCCCCAGTGCCTTCTCCTGCTCCCCACGTCCTAGTTTGCCACTCTCTTGCCTCAGCCTCCCAAGTAGCTGGAACTACAGGTACACACCACCACCCCTGGCTAATTTTTCTATTTTTAGTAGAGACGAGGTCTCACTCTTGCTCAGGCTGGTTTCGAACTCCTGAGCTCAAGCAATCCTCCTGCTTCGGCCTTCCAGAGTGCTAGGATTACAAGTGTGAGCCACTGTGCCCAGCCTAGTTTTTAATTTTAAAAAATGCTTTTTAGACTCAGTTTTGAGGCCCTGACTAGAAGCTAGGCTAGTTCCTCTTTTTGAGCACCTGATTTAAGTCCACACCCCAACCACTTCCTTATCTGGTCTCTCACACTCCAGGTCACTATAAACCTGCCCTAATTGCTCCAGGGCAAAGTAACCAGACAACTACAAACAGTCTTATAGACAGCTATTCTCCAGAACTTGTGAAGTTATTCAAATTAGCCAATGCACAGGGAGCCCAGGAAACTGAACCCTACCCTGCTTGCCATATATAAGCTGCCCCCTACAGCTCCAGTTTGCTGCTACCCTGTCCCCATGTGCAACCACTGTGTGGCCCTGCATGACAGTCTTCTTTTGTTTGGAGCTGTAAGTAACAAAGAATTCTGCCTTTCATGTATCTGAATGTCTTTGTGTTGTGTCCTGTCATCAAAAGGATCTTTAAATCTCAAATAACAGGAGAGAAGAATCTGTTGTTTGCCTCTGTCCTAGCTTGCAGTGGTTTGCTGGCTATCTTTGGCATTGGCTTGTATAACAACAGCAGCATCACCCCGATCTCTGCCTTTATCGTCACATGGTGTTCTTCCTGTGTGTGTGTTTGTGCCTAATTTTTCTCATTTTATAAGAACATCAGCCATATTGGATTAGGGCCCAACCGACTTCAGTAGGGCCTCACCTTGAATAACTACATCTGTAATGATCTTATCTCCAAATAAGGTCACCTTCTGAGGTACTGAAGATTAGAATTCCAACATGTGAATTTTGGGAGGGGGACACACAATTCAACCCATGGCAAGAAGTATTTATTAAATCTACACGTATGACCATCCTATGACCCATCAATTTCATTTCAGGCATAAATCCAAGAAAATGAATATATATGTAGAATAAAAGTTATGTGCAAGACAAGAATATCCATAGAAGTGTTATTCATGTCAGCCCCAAACTGGAACATCCAAATTCACAGAAAAATAGATGGACAGATTATGGTATATTCATTAAAAAATCACTGTGCAGCATTAAAAAATGAGCTATGCAAAGAATTTCATTTATATGAAGTTCAAAAACTGGCAAAATGAATCTATGATGTTAGAAGTCTCAGTAGTGTTTATCTCTGAGGGAGGGGATATTGATGGAGAAGAAACATGAAGGACACTTTGAGTAATAAAAATGATCAATACTTTGGCTGGGTGTGGTGGCTCACACCTGTAATCCTAGCACATTGGGAGGCCAAGGTGGGAGGATTGCTTGAGCCCTGAGTTCAAGACCAGCCTGAGCAACATAGCAAGACCCTGTTTCTACAAAAACATAGAAAAAAATTAGCCAGGGGTGGACCTGTAGTCCCAGCTACTTGGGAGGCTGAAGCAGGAGGATCCCTTGAACCCAGGAGTTTGAGGTTGCAGTGAGCTATGATGACACCACTGCATTGTAGCCCAGGCAACAGAGTGAGGCCCTGTCTCAAAAAAAACAAAAACAAAAACAAAAAATACCAAAAAACAATACCTTGGTTTTGGGAATGATTAGATGAGTGTGTATCTATATAAAAATTCATTAAGCTGTACACTATAGAATTTGTGCATTTTACCATATGTGACTTATACTTTGAAAGTGCTATCTTTTAAATGAATTGCTATATAATTTATCTTTTTACTTCAGTGCTGAGGGAGAACCAATGAGTAGCAAGCATTGACCTTTTTGCTTTATCACTCAAAAAAACCTACTGACATTTCCTGTCAGTGCTTAATCAGCTAAAAGCATATAGAACAAAGACCAAGGTAAAGATAAACGAAATGATGAAGACAAATGACATGCAATCCCGTTGAACTGACAGTAAACACAGGTGACCAAGACAGATAGATTCAGAGTTTGTTAATCGAGTTATAGGGGATTTTTCTTTAATTAGAAAATTTGGGGGGACTTCAGCTTTGAGGTTACTGATCTCCATCATTATCATGGCACCAGGTAAGTTGGATACTGTGGTGTTTTTAGCTGAAAAACAAAGCTCTCAATTTGATGAGGATACTCTTGATCCGCTCATAAGATTTTTTGTTGTTGTTATTTGTCCTAGCAGCAGTGGTAAATGTGTACACATTATTCAGTGAAACTCCTTCAGATTGTCTCTTCCAGTGTACACTGACTAGCTGACTAGTTGAGTCCAGAGAAATCCTGGGAGTTGGGATCGGAGTGAAACTAAACTTCTGTGACTGGACAAAATGTAGTGTTTTCCTCCAGTTTTTTGGCTGGTATTTTTTTTGTCTCATTTGACTTTTTATTTTTTGGACCTTAATGTTTACTGATGTGTAATTATTTTCTTTATCCTTTGAAATTTGGTATTTCTCTATTGCTAATATTTTTAACACAGGATAAGAAGGAAACTCTACATTTCTATTTGGGCATTTTAAATTTTAAAATAGAGGCAAGAAATTTATGGTAGAATTTGTTTCAAAAGTGAACATCAGGAAATGTAAAAATATATAGATGATACATAATTAATCTAAGTCATTGATTTCAAGCTCCCACTAAAACTCTTTTTACAAATGGAATATTATCCAAAAGCATAACAAGTAGAACATGAGTGGAGTGAGTCTCTCCTTTCTTTCCTTGCAATGATTCCAAAGAACTTCTGCAAGATTCTGAGAAACAATGGGTTCCACATTTCCATATTTTGTCTAGTTAAGGGAGAAGAGAATCATTTCTTAGGAGAAAGAAACAGGGAAATCCAGAGCAAGAAGTTGAAAAACATTAGGAGGCAGGGAGGAACATCTGGGGTGACCTTAAAAGAAAGCAAATAGCAGATTTTGACTCATAAAAAGGGCTACGCTTGGCAGGGATGGGGAACTTGCGGCCTTCTGATTTCAAGATTGTTTTTTTCCAAGCACCAAAGGAGGCAAGAAAAGCTTCATCCTTCTCTGCTGCACCCCTTTTAATAAAAGGATTTGTGTAAAATTTGGATTCAGTCAAAAGGCCACACTTAAGGACCTAGAAGGCCACATGTGGCCTTAAGGCCATAGGTTCCCCACCCCTGGAGGGTTCTGGCAGGAAACAGAATGCAACACAAAAGTGTGATTGAAGAGAGTTTAATTAAAATCTATTAATGTAATTGACCCCATTACCTAATTAAAGGAGAAAAACCACATGATTGCCTAAGGTATTTGATAAAGTTAAGCACCCATTTATGATAAAAACTTTTTAAACAATTGCACATTGATCACTTGAACCCCTTGCCTCAGCCTCCCAAGTAGCTGGGACTACAGGTGCGTGCCACCATGCCTGGCTAATTTTTCTATTTTTAGTAGAGAAGGGGTCTCACTCTTGCTCAGACTGGTCTTGAACTCTTGAGCTCAAGCGATCCGCCAACCTTGGCCTCCCAGAGTGCTAGGGTTACAGGAGTGAGCCACCACACTGGCCTATATGTCCATTCTTATGTCAGTATCACAATGTTCTGATCATTGTTGTAAGTTTTGTAATAACCAAGATGAGTCCTCCAACTTTGTTCTTTTTAAAGATTGTTTTGATTATTCAGGGCCTCTTCCATTTTCATATGAGTATTAAAAGCACCTTGTCAATTTTTGCAAAGAAACTAGCTGGGATTTTGATAGAGATTTTGTTGAATCTGAGATCAATTTGTTAAAATGTAGACATTTTAAAAATATTAAGTCTCCTAATTTCTCAATAATGAATGTCTTTCCATTTGTTAGGTCTTCTTTAATTTATTTCAACAATATTTTGTACTTTCAGAGTACAAGTTTTATGCTTCTTTTCCTAATTTTTTCCTAAGAATTTTATTCTGTTCAATCTTATGATAAGTAGAATTATTTTCTTAATTTCATCTTAGATCATTCATTGCAAATATACAGAACATTATTTTTTGTCTATCAATCTTATATCCTGCAAATTTGCTGAACTTGTTTATTAGTTCAAATGTTTTTTAAAAATAGATTTCTTGTTTTTCTATGTACAAGGTCACGTCATGTGCAAATAGAAATAGTTTTACATCTTCCTTTCCAATCTGGATTGTCTTTTATTTCTTTTTATTGCCTAATTGCTCTAAATAGAACTTCCAATACAGTACTGAACAGTAATGGACAGAGCAGACACTCTTGTTTTGTTTCTGATTTGAGGAGGAAAGTACCCAGTCTTTGACCATTAAGAAAGGGTGAGGTGCACGTGTTTCACAGATGTTCTTTATCTGATTGAGGTGAGGAATTCCCTTCTAATACAGATATAGAATAAACCAATGTGTTTTTTCCTATTCTCTGTCACCACTCAACACATTCCTTAAAAGTTATTTTTAATTGAAAAATAATATTTGTGTATATTTATGGGATCCAATGTGACATTTTGATGTATGTATACATTATACAAAGATTCAACCAAACTAATTAACAAATCCATTACCTCACGAATTTATCATATTTTCTATTCTTTTATCAATCTTGAAATAGTAATACAATTATGATATTTCTAAATTTGTGTGTTGACTCCCATTATATAAAGTAACTTCATGCAAGAATTTTTGAGGAAAAATATTTTATTCCAGACTTGAATACTAAGGCTGTACGCCTCTTCGACCTGGAAAAATCTTCTGAAAGCTATCATGATTGAGAAATTTACAGTGATAGGCCAAAACTAGATAAACATCCTGTTTTACTTTTTAATGCAAGTTTTGACAAATCTGTTTATCCTGGGCACATACAATGCCTTATTGTAAAGTTTATTAGTGTACAACAGAAGTGAGAGGAAGACCAGTGATCTGGTTGATAATCAATCTACCTCCTTCATCTTTGCTTCAGTGCTTCATACAGGAAATCTATTGCTGTGTCAAGTTCCAGAAAAGAGTTTTCCTTTCTGCCAAGTTACTAATCAGGCTAAACCCCATAGAGTTGAAGGCGGGGGCTAGGAGGAAGGGAGTGGCTCACTTCTGATGGGCTGAGAGGATCTAGTACGGAGAATTTGACTAGAGAGAGTCTCATCATATTCATAACTCCTTTAATACCTGTGTGGAGGACAAATATTGAGTGAAGGGCAAAAAAAGGAAAGCAGAGATGCTCTGCCCTTGGAGAACTGCTCATATAGGGCTACTACTGATTTTGACCATCTTCTTAGCGGCTGGTAAGTTTGGCTTCTCTTTGGAAGACCAGTGCGAAACCTGGTCTCAATTCTTCCTGAGCTTTCTTTGCCTTTCTTCTGGGGAAACGTAAGTCAATTGCAATTATAGATATAGGGGGTTACTCCTAGATTTATTTTATTTTGTCATCCTTATTTTCCTCTTTGTCTTATTTATTTTAGTTATATCCTATGACAATATACACACCTCGGTAATTTGGCTCACTGCCCACTTCTTTAAATATATACTTCCTTAAATACTATATTCCTTAAACACATATATACATAAATATGTTCCTTAAATTAAATAGATAGTTGTAGCAATCAAAGTTACTGGGTTCTCTTTATCCTGTTTTCCTTCTGTAAAAAAAATTAAATAATAATCCTAACTCATTTAGGTCCATATTGCTAATAGTATAAATTAGGAAAGTTTATTGCTATCATTTTCTATGACTAGGTGCTTTTTAAATGTAATAAACTTATATTTATGGTGGTGTATCTGTTGGGCTGTAAGAGACACTATGGGTCACAGAACATAATACTCAATGTCTAGGTTACTGTAGAGGTTCTAGAGAACTTGGGCTACTGTGGGGACATCCTAGTTTCAGTATAGAGTATTGGTAGAAGTTGATGTGGCAGCAAGTTTTACTGTTTCACTTTTAGTAGATGGAGCAGCTGCAAGGGAACAGTGTAGTTGGTTTTAAATTCATAATTTGATAATTAAAAGAAGAAAAAGTATTTTTTATCCTTTCTGAATGACTTCAAAATGTTGTCTGTCTTCCAACAAAAAATCTGTTTTCCACATGTTAATATTACTGGTAAGCACATGTAAAATAATTGTACTCTATTACTGTACCTTTTTATCAAGAATTTTCACATACTTTTTCTCCTTTGATCTTCACAGCAACCCAGTGAAGTAGGCATGGAAGACATCTTCACTTAGCAGTCTTTTCCTTTAGCTTGAAAAACTTATTTGAAGAATTTCTTGTAAGACAGGTCTAGTGGTAATAAATTTGCTCAGCATTTGTTTGTCTGAGAAAGTTTTAATCTCCCCTTCATTTTTGAAGGACAAGATTGCAAGGTATAGTATTTTGGGTTGGCAGGCTTTTTTTTTTTTTTTCTTTCAGCTTTTTGAATATGTCATCCTTTTCCCTTCTGGCCT
The DNA here is from genome assembly GCA_023783475.1 of Daubentonia madagascariensis. Taxonomy (NCBI): domain Eukaryota; kingdom Metazoa; phylum Chordata; class Mammalia; order Primates; family Daubentoniidae; genus Daubentonia; species Daubentonia madagascariensis. The sequence goes on along the minus strand of JAKFHU010001631.1, from coordinate 10,916,471 downwards.
GCAGGGTTTCTATTCAAAAAAATCTGCTTATAGTCTTAGCACATACTCTTGTATTTAATAAGTCACTTTTTCCGTGAAGTTTTCAATATTCTTTGTCTTTAACTTCTTGACAGTTTGATTATAATGTGTCTTGGCGTGGGTCTCTTTGTATTTATCCTGTTAGGTGTCCATTGAACTTCCTTGATCTGGATTTTTATTTCCTTCTCTGGATTTCTAACATATTCTGTCATTACTTCTTTGAATATGTCTTCTGTCCCTTTTACTGTCTCTTCTCCTTTTGGTAATGTGTATATTATTCTGATTGATGGTATCCCATAGGTCATCTAGGCTATCTTCACTCTTTTTCATTCTTTTTTCTTTTTGCTCCTCAGATTGGACGATTTACAGTGACCTGTTTTCAAGTTCTCTAGTCCTTTCTTCTGCTTGATCTAGTGTGCTGTTGAACCCCTATATTGAATGTTGAGTTCAGTTATTGTATTCTTCATCTTGATGATTTCTGTTTGGTACTTTTAAATATTTTCTATTTCTTTGTTGAAGTTCTCAGTTCATGCATTTCTGTCCTTACCTTGATGAGCATCTTTGTGACTGTCCTTTGAATTCCCTGTGAGATAAAAAACATATCTCCTTTTCATTAGAGTTGGCTTGTGGAGATTTATTTTGGTCTTTTATTTGGAACATATTTCCCTATTTCCTCATTTTTCTTGACTCTTGGTGTTGGTTTCTGTGCAGATGAAAGAACCAGCTCCTCTAGTCTTGTTAGACTGGTCTCCTGTAGGAGATGTTTCTTCCCATCAACCTGTCCAGAGATTCTAGGTACTTCTAACTCCTTGTGCTTGACCAATCTGCTGTCTTTTCTCATAGTGGCCTCCAAAAAATTAGAGAGTATCAAGTTGTGCTCTTGCCGTGAGAGTGGTGAGGTAGAAGCCTGTTCTTGAGATGCTGCTGAAGAGGTTGGGGTGCTAAATGTGTGTTTTAGTTCCTTCTTTCCTTGCAGAGAAGCTGAGAACTGGAGTTTATCTCTCAATGTTCTGCCCTACACCAAGGAGAGGGTCTAAGGGAGATGCCAGTACTCTTGATAAGACATTGAACCTGGGAAGATGGCTGCTGAATGTTTGCAAGTTTAAAATGTAATCTTTTTGTTTTCTGTGGTCTAGGAGACTGAAGAGGACAGAGTTTTGTTGATTACCACAGCTAGTGATTTGGGAGCCAGTTCCTTGGGTGAAAGTTGTAAAAGTTGGGGTGCTTGATGTATGAAGAAACTACTTCCAGAGAGAGTCTGCAGACTTAAATTTATTGCTGGAGCAATTCAGGAAAGAAGGTGGGAGGAGTGCCCACTCTCCTGTTCAAGCAAGCAGAAGTTTATACTTTTCTAGCAGGGGGAGATATCTGGTCTGGATTTACCACTGATGCAAGCCAGGAAGAAGGCACAGGGAATGCCCCTTTTCCCTTTCAGGCACAGAGAGTTCCCCCAACCTCTCTCTAATGAGAGATTGTAGGAATTTATCTCAAAGGCAAGCGAGGGGAGAAGGTGCATGGTAGGGCATGTGTTGCCATCCCTCCCATTCTTGCTGGCAGATGTTGCCAACTTCTTTTCATGGGGAGATTGTAGACCTGGAATTGTCACAGGAGCAAGCAGAGGAAGAAGACCCTGGGAGTTCCATGCTTTTCATTTAGGCATGAAGAGGTTTATTCTTTATTTGCTATGTAGGCTCCCAGATACTGGCTTGTTAGAAGCCAGAACCACTGGGAGCTACTACAAAAGCATGTGGCCAAACCCTTTTCAGGGTAAAGGTGGAAGCTGGACTGATCCTGGGGGCTACAATAGTTGGGAGTGCTAGTGAGGTTCAAAATTCCCTTTCTCTCTCCACTTTGTCCAGTGAGTTAGGAGAAATCAGTCAATCTCATTACACTAAAATGTTCCAAAGTATCAAATACACCAACACCCAGAACCTTGCCCTTTATATGTATTTGATTTGGACTATCCAATGGTGATATTTGCATATCTTCATTGTTACATCATGCCATGGACTATCAGTGCCCTCTTTACCACTAGAAATGGAGTTATTGGTGATTTTATATCTAACCAGATTAGAGAACCAGTACCAGAACATCCAGAACCAATTCAGAAAACTCATCCTTAAGATTCTGTTCCTCTAGACCCACTCTTGGTACCAAAATAATCAATCAAGGTTTGACCAGAGAAACACAACCAGTAGGAAGTATGTATATGCTTGTGTGTGTATATATGTATATATGTGTATTCATGCATACATATGTGTGTATATATGTGTATATATATAAGAATGTCATTTTAAGGAATTGTCTTATGCAATTGTGGACGCTGATAAGTTTGAAATTTGTAAGGTGTATTGGCATTCTGGAAACACTGATGCTGCAGTCTTGAGGCAGAATTTTTTCTTCCTCAGGAAAATCTGTTTTTCTCTTAAGGCCTTTCAACTGATTGAATGGCCCACCTACTTTATTGAGAATAATCTATTTTACTTAAAGACAACTGATTGTAGATATTAATCAGGTTAAAAATTACCTTCATAACAACACCAACATTAGCGTTTGATTGAATGATTGAATACTATAGTCTAGCCAAACGCAGTTATGAAACTAACCTTCACAGGAGGATACACCTTCTTTTCAGGTGCATGCATGATATTTACCAAGGTAGACCATAAAATGAGCCATAAAACAAATCTCGATAAATTTAAACTCATGGAAGTAATTTTTGAAATTTTGATCTCTAGGTTATTGAGATCAGCAAATGATCTCACGGTTTCCTGTTTCCTCATAATTTTTGGCCTTGGGAGAGTTTCCCTTACTATTTTTTTTTCAAGTTCAGCTATGCATTTGAAACAGGGATTGTCATAGTTCATCTAACACTTCTGAGTATTTTTGTGTATGTGTATGTGTGGCTTGCCTATCTTTTACACGATAGTTCTGGAAATGGAACTTGACTCCTGGGCCCTGCATTATGAACTCATCTACTGATTAGAGGTGGGTGTGCTTGGCAAAAGACTGGGAAAGACTGATCTGTTAAGATAATGTTGGGTGAATCATTTATTCATAACTGTGTAAAAGAAATTTCAAAATCCTGATATACATATATTTACCTACTTATGGTGCCACTTCTGATTTCTTTCATATAAAGGTTTTTATGATTTTTTTTGTGTAATTATTAATTAATTTAAGGAATTGAAAATTTTTTTGTGATTGTCTTATATGAAATCAGGGGAATTTACTCCATTTCAGTAAATAAAATATCTTAATTTTCTATTTCTTTTCAAAATATTTTCTAGCTTTAGATAATAATTCACTTCTGATGACACAACTGGAAAAGCAGAGGCAGATAATACTTCCTGACAAAGGTAAAGTGCTCACTTACTTATGAGCTAGTTCTGTAGGGGGGTTGGATCATCAGCAGAAACATTTATATGATCATTTGCCCTGTTAGCAATTGTAGTAGACATTCCTCTACACACTATTGCTTGAAGATCATGCAAGAAACTACTTAGTCAATTTAATTCAACAACAACAAAAAACAAAACATAACATCCTATAGAGCAATGTGCTTAGTAAAATAGAAGCTACAAAGATGAAGAAAACCTATACTATCCTATACACTATCAATTAATCTGTATAGTCTAGTCTTGAAGGTAAGCAGGGACATAATGAATTATATTACAAGGCAGAATAAGATGAACACTGTAATAAAAAATCTATGTTTTAGAGAAAGTGACTTTTGAGCTGGCTCTAGAAGGATTATAGAAGGAGTAAATGCTGGGAAAAGCAGGCTTGAGAATCATTGTAGACTAAGGTACAAGGTAGAAAGGTACATAAAATGTTCAGTTGATGGAAGCAGCCCGGGTGGCAGGGGTTTAGTATGCATGCTGGCATGCAGTGAGCAGTGAGCCAGAAAGTCAAGTTGTAGTCAAGCAGTGGAAAGTGGTAGAAAGGATAGTAATAAAGTCAAAAGGAGAACCTTTTGACTTTGAATGAATCAAAAAGCATAAAACTAGAATTTATAAATTATTCCAAGAACTGACTTTTTTGATGAGAAAAAAACTATTATAAATGGGAATTAAAGGGAAATCACATATATACATAATGTAGGGAGGAAACTGACATATAACAACAAATATGGAGAAAAAAACAGAGAGAGAAAGAGGGGGGAGAGAGAGAGAGAGAGAGAGATCTGGTGTCTCTTTTTATAAGGACACTAATCTTATCACTCTAATGACCTCATTTAACCTTAATTACTTCCTTAGAGGCCCAATCTCAAATTACAGCCACACTGGGGGTTAGAGCTTCAAGATATGAATTTTGAGGGAAAGACATAAACATTCAGTATGTAACACTTCACCCCGGCCCTACAAATTTTGTTTCCTTCTTATATGCAAAATACGTTCATTCCAAACCAACAGCCCCCAAAGTCTTAAATTAATCCAGCATCAACTCAAATTCTAAAGTCCAAAGTCTTGTTTAAATATCATCAAAATCAGATACTGAGTGAGACTTGAGGTATGATTCATCCTGAGGCAAAATTTCTCTCCTGCTGTGAACCTATGAAACTGAGACAGTATAGGGACAGGTCTTGGGCCTTACTTCCGACCAAGGGAGGCAACATGGGGCTACATGGCCCAGACTAATTAGCTATAGAAAAAATGACTCCTAGCTGCTGGAGTTCAGCCCATACCCATAGAAGGAGGGTGCCAAACTGTCTGTCTCTTGAGTAATGTTTTCCAGGAGCACTAAAACAAGATGCTAACACTAGATAATAAGGAACCTGGCCGCAAAAACACCAGACCTATCCAGATCTAACCACCTTAAGCTAAAAAGGACCCCCACACTGACCTTAACCTGACTTTTCCCTCATTATAATCTCATTTTAATGCTAAAAATCATGCCCAGGTGTGGAGATTAACATGTTAATGAGACACGCAACACATGAAGAAGCTTGCAATAGAACTAACTACACAGGCGCAAGAACATCTTCACTTCTACATGCTTACACATCACTCTTTTCTAGCCCAAGCCTCTTTAAAACTCTCCCTGAACTCCCCTTGGGGAGGCAGCCTGAGGGCATTAACTCTGTTCTGCTTCCCTTATGTTTGAGCATAAGCACCAGTAAAAGTCTTGCCTGTGACTCCTGTTTGGCCTCTTGTTAATTTCTATTACATAGAGAGCTCAAGGGCCTAAGCCAGTAACAAAACCAAACAAGTGATGTGCTTCCAAAATACAATGGTGGGACAGGCATAGGATAGAGTCTGTCTGATAGACATTCTCAGACCAAAAGGAAGAAATCAGAAGGAAGAAAGGGGAGTCAGGTCCCAAGCAAGTCCAAAATTTAGCTAGGCAAATTCCATTAGATCTTAGGATTTGAATAATCCTCTTTGGCTCAAAGTCCGGTGTCCAGACCCACTCTGGCAACAGCATCACTCCCACAGCTCTGGGGGGTGACCACACCCCTGCAGCTTGGCAGGCTGCCCTGTGGCATTGGGCCATCTGCCTTGTCCCTGAGACACCGGGCAGAGGCATTCTTCCCCCCCACCCCAAGCCAAAGAGGCCCACCATTTGAAACTGAGGAGGACACAGCCCTGCCCCTTGGTCTGTGGTGGCTACTCCAGACCAGGTGCCAGAGCTTGGAATTGCCTTTGGGGTCCTTCTTCCCTTTGTCTGAAGGATTGCGCACATTTGCAGCCAAATAGCTCCACAGTCTGATCCTACAGAATCCAGGAAGTCCTTCCTTCTTTTCCTTCGATCTCTGTCCCTATCAGTCTAATTCGTATAATCCCACGATCTCTCCATTGAGTAATAGTTCAGCCACACCCTTGGTGTTATGTTCAGAAAACAGTTTCTAATTTTTTGCAATAGAGACAGAATGACAATCTTCCAAATCTTCAAGTTCTGGTTGCTTTTTGCTTAAAAATTCCTTCTTCAATTCATCTCTCTCCTCTCACATTTTTCTATAGAAGTCAGGAGGAACCAGGCTGCACATTCAACATTTTGCTTAAAAATCTCCTTGGCTGAATATCTGACTTCATCACTCATAAATTCTATCTCCCACAAAAAAGAACAGAGTTAGGCCAAGTTCTTTGCCATTTTGTAACAAGGACTGCCTTTCTCCGGTTTCCAGTAACATGCTCCTTATTTCCATCTGAGCCATCACCAGAAGAGCTTTTAACATCCACACCAAAGCAAATTTCTGTTCATGATCATTTGTGTTCTTTAGAAGGGGGGTTTCCCCTCTTCTTTTCTTTCTGAGCCCTCACCAGAATTACATTTAACATCCATATTTTTATTAATAGTCCCTTCATGACAATCTAAGCTTTTCCTAGCATGTCCCTCAAAGTTCTTCCAACCTTTACCCATTACCCAGTTCTAAAACTGCTTCCACATTTTTTGGTATTTATTACAGTAGAATCCCACTTCATGGTACCAAAATCTGTAATAGTCAGGGTTCTCTGGGGGAAAAGAACTAATAGGAGATATGTATATGTGTGTGTGTGTGTGTGTGTGTGTGTGTGTGTGTATATATATATATATATAAAAGCATATATGTATAATAATAATAATAAGGAATTGGCTCATGCAATCATGGAGGCTGACCCAAGATCTGCAACTGGCAAGCTGGAGACCTAGGAGAGCCGAAGGTATGGTTCTAGTCTGAGTCTGAAGGCCTGAGAACCAGGAGAGTCAATGGTGTAGGTCCAGTTGGAAGGCTGGTCGGCTTGAGACTCAGGAAGAGCTGATGTTTTAGTTTGAGACTGAAGACAGGAAAAGTCTAGCGTCCCAACTTGAAGGCAGTTGAGCAGGAGGAATTCCCTCTTCTTTGGGGGAGAGTCAATGTTTTTGTTTTCTTTAGGCCTTTGACTGATGAGGCTTACATTAGTGAGCAATCTGTTTTACTCAGTCTATTGATTTAAATGTCAAACTCATATAAACACCCTCACAGAAACATCCAGAATAATGTTTGACCAAATATCTGGGTATGCCATGGCCAAGTCAAGTTGACATATAAAATTAACCATCACACATATTTATGTATGCATATGTGGAGATATATATGTGTGTGTGTGTGTGTGAAAAACAAACATACTATTTGAAGATAATGTTTTAGATAATACAGCTTCTATTTAAAAAAACAAGAGAACAAAATTACAGCTATTAGAGCTAATAATATAGCTCAAATTTTCTAATTATTTGCTAAAAATGTAAAAAGGAGTTTTTTATATATCAATAATAACCAATTAGAAAATCTTATTTAAAAAGAATCCACTCACAGTAGTAATAAATATATAAAACACAGGATTAAATTTAACAATATATATGCAGGCTCTATATGAAAAATGACCATGTAAAACTCTATCAAGGGATGCTATCAGCCCACTTTTGCTTATAGAAATTAGCATTTATTTCTGTGTTACGTGTCAATAGGTCAGCTGGAATGGCTTTGCTTCTGGCTAAGCTAGCTGGAGTCTGCAGGTTACCTGGGGTCTATGGGTAACTTGGGACAACTCTGTTCCACATGTCCATATATATATATTTTTAATCATTCTGGGGCTAGTGGGTTACCTGGGCATATCCTCATGATGATGAGCAGCACAGAAGGTCAACCTCATTTCAAGTCTTTGCTATTCTCAGGTCCACAAAAGTCATTGACCAAAGCAAGTCCCTGGCCAAGCCCAACACCAAAGGGGTAGAAAAATTTTCTCAGCCTTGGGTGGGAGGAAATGCAAAGTCACATGGCAACGGGTGCAGATACAGGGAGGAGTAAATAGTTTGGAACAATATGACTGATATTCTTGATTAATTATTCACATGCCTCCCACATATCAAGTATACTCAGTTCCTCCCCAAGATACCCCCAAATTTTATCTAATCACAGCATTAGTCTCAAAGTTAAGAACCTTATGATGAACATTATGTACAGAGATTACTCTTCTCAATCCAGAGCCCAGTAAAATAAAAAGACAAGTTATCTGTCACCTCACAAACCCTATAACATAATAATGGAACAGAGACATGGGGAAAAATATGCACCATACAGCTTCTACCAGCTGATAGCAATTCTGAAATCCCACTAGGCAACAGTTTGCAAGACCCCTTACCCTGGTGGTAATTCTTTGATTAGGTCCTATTTTGCAACCTGTAGTTTCTCCCCAGTTCATTGCTCTTCATAGCTCTTTTTAAAATTTTTTTAATTTTTTGAGACAGAGTCTCCCTCTGTTACTCATGCTAGAGTGCAGTGGCATGATTGTAGGCTCACTGCAACCTCAAACTGCTGGGCTCGAGCGATCATCCTGCCTCAGCCTCCCAAAGTACTGGGATTCAGACATGAGCCATCACACCCAGTCCATCGATCTTAACTGTGACCATTGGGAAGTCCTTTCTTGTCCTTTATTCTCTTTGGCTACTTCTGAGGAGAGCATTGAAGAATATTCCCTTCCACTAAACTGCATTCCCAGCCTGCTTCTTACCTTTATAAGGAGGGAGCAGAGTCTTTTTCTTCTCTTTCGGTCCAAGCTGGTGGCACATTTGCTTATACCCCTCTCTCAAAAACTGTGGGTGTTTTCTTTATTTGATTCTAGTAAATTGCATGTGCCAAGAGCCACACCCATGATTGTTTTCTGAGTTCTACCACTCTACTTAATTATAGGTGTGACATCATTTTGGGCACATCAAGTTTCTATGGTACCATGCCCTTAACTTTCTAGGAGCACTTTTTTTTGATGAAAATGCCTAGTAGTTGCCACTTTAATTCTTAAAGAGGGTTTATCAAAGAGTGTGGTAACGTACCTTTATTTGGATTCACACACCCAAATCTGCATGCTAATAGTGATACCCTTTATTTGATCTTTGTCCCCAAGTGGTATCTTAATTTGAGAATCTTTTACTAATAGAAGGAGGTGGAGAAGAAAAACAGTTTTATTTTCCAACCCAGAAAATCCTATTTCTGAGCTCTCTATCTTCCATCTTAATTCTGAGATCATCTCTTTGATTTGCTCTCTTTCAACATTCTGCTTAGAAATCTCCTAGTCCAAGACAATGAGTTTAAGTATTTCCTATGTTCCAAGTTATTATAGACAACAGTAATATGCCAATGATAGCTCCCTACATAAGATGAATTACCTTTTTTTCTAAGTCTCTTATAATGGTTTCCTTGCCACCTGTCACCTGATCCCAAAGCCAATGCCATATATCAGGTTTTTATTACAATAGGATACCACTTTTAGGCACTAATCTCTGTATTAGTAACCTATTGCCCCAACAATGCTGCATAACAAATCACTCCAAAATTCAGCGGCAGAGAGTACTAAACATTTATTCCTACATTCCTAGCTCTGTGGGTTTGCTGGGGCAGCTCTGATTCAGGCTACAGATCTGCACGTCAGCTGGTGCAGGCTAAGAGTTTCAGTCAGGCCTGCTCCATGTGTTATATACTCTTCTGGGCTCAGGTGAGCTGCCTAAGGCATGACCTTCTCATAAGATAGTGATGCCTTTTAACGTCAAAGCTCAAAATTGGCCCATAGTGTCACTTCTGCCCAAATTCTATTGGCCAAAGCAAGTCACAGGGCTAAGCCCAATATCACTGGGATGAAGAAATATACTCTGCTTCTATTTAGGAGGACTAAATTATGAGGCAAAAGGTGTGTATATAGGGAGTAGTGAGGAATTAGGAACATTAGGGCAATCTGTCAGAAGGGATATGAAAAGTTGAATTATTTCTGAGCAGGAAAAATGAAATTTAAAAGAATCATATATCATTTAGTGAAATCTAAACTCCAATTACAATGGAAATTTAACTGGAAAAATCATTCTATATTTAATATCAAAGAATAAAATAATAAAATGTCTAGAAAACACTTAATAGAATAATTTCTTCTATTATTATTATTATTCTAATTCTATTCTATTATTCTATGGGAATACTTTCCTAACCACATATTAAAGTATATTCTAGCTTTAATGCTGGTATCAGAAAGTTGTTGGATATGGAACAGAGCAGAAAGTTCAGAAACAGCTACAATTTTATAGACCAATTTAGTATATATTAAAAATGGCATTTAAGATTAATGGAAAAATGATGGACTGTTTAGTAAATAGTATTAATTCAACTGATTGATGGCCTAAGAAACAACTAATTTAGATACCTACAGCAAAATTTTACAGAACTAAATTCTATTCTGCTCCAGCTGTACAGGTCTTCTTGCTGGTCCTTGAACACACCAAGCAGGGACCTACTTCAAGGTACTTTACAATTGCTTGGAACACCTTTACCTCAGGTACTCCTGTGGCTTGCTCCCTCACTTCCTGCAAGTCTTTTCAAAAGCCAACCTATTTAAAATAGCAGTCCTCAACTCCCATGGTAGCCATCCTCCAAGATAGCCCCCAGTGATGTTCATTATGTATTCATACCCTTTTATAATCTTCTCCCATATTGTAGCAGGGTTGGTCTTTGTGACCAATAGTATACAGAAAAATTGAGGGTGTATCACTTCTGAGATTAGGTTATAAAAGACATTTGAACTTCCATCTTGGTTTCTCTCTCTCTCTCTCTCTCTCTCTCAGATTATTTCCTCTGGAAAGCCAGCTGCGATGTCATGAGTAGCTTCATGGAGAGGCCCATGTATTGAGAAACTGAGGCCTTGGCCAATAGCCAGGGAGAAACTGAGGCCTCCTGCCAATGTAACAGAGGTAAAGGTCTGAAAAAGGGCAACAAAATGTTTTATGAGTTGTCTCTTTAACCACCGCCCCCCCCCCCACTTTGGGAATTAAAACCTGCATTCCTGCCTGAGGCCAGTAATCAAATGGGCAGAAAAGTGTTCTTTGCTGTTCCTTCTCTATTATCTTGAAACAGGATTGTCTGACAAGGACAAGGGTTACAAGATCATCATCAGTCACCAGAGACAATGTTGACCGAAACCACCAATTACAGTTAAACAGCAATAGCCTGAAGCCACGACATGAGACACTGGTCACATAGACCCTAGCCCAACCACTGAAAACCCCCTTTTAAAAGGCCCTGTATTTCTGCTTATAGACAGGATGGCAGTCTTTGAGACGCTAGTCCACTGTGCTTCTTGTTTGCTGGCAAATTAATACACAACTTTTTCCTTTTCCTCAAGCCACTTGTCCTTGTTCTTTGTTCTCACTGATTCAGCCTTGGGGACAAGTACTGAATTTTCGGTAACACGAACAGCAACATGAGTTAGACTAGAAGAAGATCCTCTAGCTCAGATGACTACAACCCTGGCTGGCATCTTCACTGCAGCTTCATGAGAAGCACTTTGCCAGAACCACTCAGCTAGGTCTTTCCTAGATTCTTGACCTCAGAAAATGTGCAAGATAATACATTGTTATTTTAAGCTGCTAAGTTTTGGGGTGATTTGTTATGCCAGAATAGATAACTAATACAGATTTTGGTACTTGGGAATGGAGAGTTGTCACAACAAAAATCTCAAATGTGACAGTGGCTTTGGAACCAAGGAGTAGCTGGAAGTACTTCAAGGAGAGTTAGTGAAACCCTACATTGCCTTGAACAGTTTGTTAGAAATTTGGAGTTTAGGATGCAGCTGATGATGGCTAAAAGGAAGTGGGAAAATCTTACTGCAAATTTGAGGTAAGGGGGATACTTGATACAGAGTGGAAGAAAGCTGGCAATATTGTTGTCTGCAATAATGTGGAAGATGGAGGACAGACTTAATAAACTGCCTGGGTAAGGAGATTTCTGGCTAGAGTGTTGAAGATTGCTTCTTCTTGCTGCTTATATTAAATGCAAGAGAAAAGAGATATGATAAAGGATGGACTGTTAAGCAAAAAAGAAGCAGAACTTGCTGGTTTTGAAGATTCTTAGCCTCTCCATATGGCAAACAAGGCTAAAATTAAGAAATGGCTTCCAAGCAAGGCTTAAATCCAGGGCACTCTCAGGAAAGCATGGCTGCTTTGGTTTGAATGTTTGTCCCCTCCAAAACTCATGTTAAAACTTAATCCCCAATGTGGCAGTATTGAGAGATGGGGCCTTTAAGCAGTGATTGGATTGTGAGGGCTCTGCCCTTATGAATGGATTAATCCATTCATGGATTAATGGATTACTGGGTTATCACAGGAGTTGGACTAGTGGTTTTATAAGAAGAAAAGAGACCTGAGCTAGCATGCTCTTGCCCACTCCCACTTGCCGTGTCTTGCCCTGTACTGCCTTGGGACTCTGAAGAGACACCCAATCAGCAAGGGGGCCCTCACCAGACATGGCCCCTTGATGTTGGTGTTCCCAGCCTCTAGAACTGTAAAAAATAAATTTCTTTTCTTTATAAATTACCCAGTCTCAGGTATTCAGTTTTAGCAACAGAAAACAGACTAAGACAATGACTTAAAGATAAAGCTGGAGACTAGCTTCAGGTTGCTTCCACTGAGAGCTCTGGAACATGAAATGCATCTCAGAGTTGGTTCCACTTTGAGGAAAGGGGTCACCTTTTTGAACTTCTGTATCACATATTGACTGTCAGCTACTCTGGGATAGGAGAAGGTGGGAAGTGTGTATTTTCCCAGGTGAGGCAATTTCAATTCAGCTGAGGGAAATTCACCAGAGAATAGGGGTGGTTTTGAGCTTTTAGCAGCCAATGCTTTCAGCAGTTGGGAGGTGAGTACATCTGCCTGGTGGAGGGGATCTGGTACCCAAAGCACACACTTCAATCCACCCATTGCACCATTCAGAACCACTTGTTTTTCATTTTTACATTAAGTTCACTCTATCCAGGCATAGTTTTTCCAGGATTCTTTTTGTTCACAATTTCTGGGAAAATTTACAAAAGGAAGTTAGGTGACAGTTGTAGTCTCTGCTGCAGTAGTTGGTCCCAAAGTCATAACTGATACTTACCTGTTTTCTCCCTTGGCTAGCAGTTCTACTTGTCTGTATGGCTTTCCTAGTGTGGTGAGCAGACCCTCAGCACTAAGTGGTCTGAGGCCTGGCTACCAGGCCCTTATAAAATCTTCTTGATTTACACACACTCACTGATTTACATTAAAACTGGTTATGGGAGCCTGAAAAAGCATATTTCTTCCTGTCTCCATTATATAAAAGTAGTCATATTATGTCATGATGATCGGGCTTAATCACCCCTGATAACAAGGTAATGCCTTTTTGTGCCTGCTCGTCTAGCTAGGGTCAGCCATAGCTTAGAGGAACTCTTACTGTGCCTCCTGGTAGAAGTATCTCCCCTCTGAGACCCAGGAACCTAGACTCACAGAATCTAAAATTACTAGGATTTGGAAGCACAAATTCCCCAAGTGGGAAAGATGGTGAATGAGACCACCCCTACTTTTACTCTTTGTCTCTCAGACCCAATAAACTCTATGTACTGGGAACACAGCACCATCCTCATAGGATATAATAGGATACAATTTCCAAACCTCATTTGTGCCTTCATGAGGCCATTCAAATGCTCCATCAAGCTAGCACCCACATGCCTCTGCCCCATACCTTCTTGTCCTCTACCTTCCAAGCCTTCTTGACTCTTCCAAGCCTTCTGACCAAACAAGCCAAGCCATTTGCCACTGCTCATGAGTTTATCCATTTTCTTACTTGACCACTCTTTTCCCACACAAAGTAGATTTACCAGATGTACCACTCAAAACTGTGCCTACTAGTAGTACTTTTTCTCACCACTTTCTTTCAGAGCCAGACCTGCATGGGGCTCTGGTGCAGCAACAGTTCATTTTTGACTTATACCCACAGACTGAGGCAACCAACCCATCCATAAGCTAAGCTTGGGCTTTTGGTCCTATGAAACCCCCAGTGAGGACTTAGATGTCAGCTGAGGGAGAGGTGCCAGTATAACTGTGGTATATGAGGTGGGGGTCTGGACCAGTTGTTCACTCAGGTGACTGGAGTCCTCTTGACTGTCTGGAGCCTGGTCCCAGATGTTCTATTCTATTTTGCAATGGATTTCTGCTGGGCCCACTTTACTTTATGATTCAGTGGGTCTTACCACATCCGGCTTATAATGGGTTGTTCTAGGTGTGTAATCACTTCATATCCTATGATTAGATGCTCAGTCTTTACTGTAGCCCCATAGCATGCCATGAGCTGTTTTTAAAAAAGTGACTAGTTCTCTGCTTCGGATGACATAGCTTTACCCCAGAACCTTAGGGCCCTGCACTGTGACTCTCCTGCTAGGCTTGTCTGAGGCTCCACATTGCATCTTTCTCTACCACCGAATCCTCAAGTACCACAGATATGCCTGGTTTTATGAACTTATTGTCAGGGTTGCAGTGTGGACCTGTTATCGATTCCTTTCTTCGTCTGGAGTGCACTGGAACTAGCAGTGCTTCATGTCAACCTATTATTGCTTTAGAGGACTGATCTCAAATGTTTAGCATGCTGCCTCCAAAACCAGCTATTGTGCTACTCAGTGGTAGAAAGTATGGTTAAATAACTTGACTTTTATTTTGGAGAAGATGTATGGTAGGGTCCAGACCAATGGGCTGCTAAAACCTTTACCAATGTGTCAGGCCCTGAATCTTTATAAAGTTTATATTCTACCTCTGGAATGTATATGATTGACCAAGGTATCTGTACTACCTGTCACTTCATATGGTCTGATTAATATGATGTCACCAATATAGTAGACCAACGTGATGCTCTGCAGAATGCCTAGACAATCTAGGTCTTTTTAGATGATACTATGCATGAGAGTGGAAATTAAGGTCTGTGTGGCAAGGTCACATTTGTATACTGTTTTCTGTCCCATGTGAATACAAACTTGCTTTTGATGAATATTGAAAATAATACATTTGCCAGATCAATAACTGCATACTACAACTGGAGGCTGGATAAAGTGCTCTAGTAAAGATAGCTTATCTGGCACAGCAGCTGAAGTTGGGGCTAATACTTGGGTAATTTTGCATTAGTCCATTGTAGTTCACCATCCAGTGTTTTGCAGAGGTCAAACTGGTAAATTAAGTGGGGATGCGATGGAGACCACTGTTTTAGTAGCCTTTAAGTCTCTGAGTGGAGACCCACCTTAGGTCTGCAATATTAATATTTATCTACTATCTTGGCCAAAGTGGGAAGTTTCCCTTGGTCTTTCCTATTATAATAGCTCTTACTTTACAGATTAAGGAACCAGCAAGAAGGTCTGCCAGCTGCTAAGTATGTCCATTCCAATTAAACATTCAGCAACTGGGAAAATCACCACTGGATTGATCCATGGACTTGGAAGTCCACTGTGACATGAACCAGACCCACGATTTCTCTTATCACCTGACTCTTATATGCTGCCATTCTAACAAGGAGCCCATGATGTGCTTCGTGTCCTTGGGTATCAGGATCAATTCAGATCAGTATTCAAACAGCCTTCACAAGATCTTGGGTATTTCTTTGTTCCCAGTTATGGTTACCCAAATACATGGTCATAGGTCCTTTGGGGAAGGACTAGCTGGATGACTATTGCAGCAGTTCTCAGAGTACGATTTTCAGATGCCTGGGGGTTACCAAGACCCTTTCAGTGGGCTCCCAAGGTAAAAATGAGTTTTATAATCATAATAATATAATGGTGTTATTTGCCTTTTTCTCTATGCTGATATTTTCACTAATGGCACAATTGAACTGTTGGTTAAAACTACTGGTGACTTAGCATGAATAAAGTACAGAGCACCGTATTAGTTTGCTAGAGCTGCTGTAACAAAGAACCACAAACTGAGTGGCTGAAGCAACAGAAATTTATTGTGTTACAGTTCTGGAGGCTAAAATCTGAGATCAAGGTGTCAGCAAGGCCATGCTCCCTCTGAAGGCACTAGGAAAGTATCTGTTTCAGGCCTCCCTCCTAAATTCTGGTATTTCCTTGGCATGTGGCAGCATACCTCCAATTTTTACATGGTGTTCTTTCTGTGGGCATGTCTGTGTCCAAATTTCCCCTTTTTATAAGGACACCAGTCATATTGAATTAGGGACTCACTCTACTCCAGTACGACCTTATCTTAACTAGTTACAGTTGTAATGACCCTATTTTCAAATAAGGTCACATCTCTGAGTTACTGAGGGTTAGGATTTCAATATATAAATTTTTGGACACACAAATCAACCCATAACTTATGGCACCAGGCTGTACTAATAGTCATTGTATTCTTCACTCTTTCACACACATACATACACACTCATACACACGCTCCCAGTTTCACTGAAGAATGTCCTTGATAAATCAATAAAAAAATCAATTTTATTAAATCTCAGCCCTTAAATATACCATCTTTTTAATATTCTATGTGATAAAATTAGAAATACATATAATGTAATTTTGTTGCATACCAAAGCATGATTGTTATTGTGAGGAAAAGCATTTGTATCAATTGTTTGAATTCTAAGCTGAACTATCTTCAGCTATGTTTTTACATCCAGTGTGGGTAAAATATTCATTAAAAGAAAGAAGTGTTCTATGTGGCTTTAAAAAAAACCTAGTAGTAGGAATTGACATGTAGAAATTTTTTTTATTCTCCTTTTGTGTATGTGTGTCCAGTTAACACTTCACTGTCTGTAGTGATGTATACCAAGGCTGTGCTCTGCTGCCCTATTCCATTGACAAGAGTGGTGATAACAACATGGGAAATAATCCTCAAAGACAAGCCTTCTTGCAAAAAAACCTGCAGGAGTGACACAAATGAGACCAGGAAAATCAACTGTACTGATGAGAGAATAACCTGGCCCTCTAGGCCTGATCAGAATCTTGACCTTCGAATTGCTCTAGTGGCCATCACTCATGATGGGTATTACAGGTGTATAATGGTGACACCTGATGGGAATTATCATCATGGTTATCACTTCCAGCTGTTAGGGAAAGAACATTATGTACTGTGGTATTTCACATCACCAGATATGTGACTGAAACATATTTCTCTTTAAATTCCATATCTTTTATGTTAAGACCGAAGCACTTTTACCCCTATATCTCTGTAGTTCCCCTGAAAGGACCCTGTTTCTAAGCAAGAATAGAACTGCAGTGTGCAAGGCAGTAGCAGGGAAGCCGGCTGCACAGATCTCCTGGACCCCAGAGGGGGGTGATTGGGCAAGACTATTGGGGCAATGGCACAGTGACTGTCCATAGTGCATGACTCTGAGAGGGCCCCAATGTGACTGCTATGACCTGCTTTGTCTTCTATTTGACTGGCAATAACAGTCTGTGCATAGAGGGCTTCCTGATTAGTAATTCTTCTAGTCTGTGTGTGATTTTCCGTTCTTTCAGAGGAATTAGCTTAAGAAGGAAAGAAGGGTGCAGAGAAATTTCATTTATGGATACTCTCTCCAGCATCTGGAGAAATGAGTACAGTTGAACCAGCTCATGTAAAATGATTACATTGGACCAATCTCCCTGGCTGGGGAAGGGGGAGGGGTGGAGGCAGGAGTACCTTGTACAAAATAGTTGACAAAATAAGGTGTCTTATGAATGAAAAATCATTGATTAATCACTTATAAGTGTAATTTTCAAGATGTTAACATGTCTTTTCCCCAATGATGGTATAAGTTGTAATTTCTGTTTTATAATGACTTTCATATAATTTTAGTATGGTTAACTGTCTATCTTGTTGAATAAGACTTTGTGGAGAAATGGTGGCTCCCATTCTATTTGAGTACATAATATTGGTTTCATTTTACTCTTCTCAATATATTTTCTAGCTTCAAGTAGTTCATGTATGGATGGAGCAGATGACACAGAGCTATTCAACACCTCTTCAAGAAGGTAACATGCTTCCTTATGTAGTGGCCAGCACCATGGGGATGGAGAGTTGAACTTTGTTAGAAACATTAGGTGATGTCCTGGCTGGGGGCCAGCCAGGGTATGAAGAATATGGTGATCTGAGTGCTGTGGGATGTGGGATCCTGAATGACCCAACCTCTAGTTGTTCTCCAAATAAGCCATGTCCTTGCTTATCTCTGAACCTTGGCCAAGTTGGAGTAATAGGAAGAGCATGGATTTAACTGCCTCTCAGATCTGCATTAAAGTCCTACCTCACTCTTCATCTAGTTATTTGATTCGTTATTTGACCATGAAATGCAAGGACTTGAGTACCACAGAAGAGACAGGTGAAACCAAAACAGGAGAGACGAGATATTAAATGTAGAGTTTAGCAATAACATGCTTCATCCACATGAAAGTTTGTTCTGCCATAGCTGGTTCTGCTCATGTTACAGTAATGCCATCACTGACACTCACCTCTGTTGCAGATGAGTTGTGGCAGATTCTTTGGTCTACTAATTAACTCTCAGTAGACCCCTATCAGTCATGGACACAGTGTGTAGGTTTATGGGAAGGGTGAGGTTTTGTGTCAGAAGATGCTCATAGGATGCAGGGCTTAATTTTTACTTTAAAAGATGGACAAAAGAGGTCAACTTCTATATTTAATCCTGACAATTAGATTGGATATACATAAGTAAAATCCATGAGAAAAGTTCACAGCTAAACTATCTGGGAGTGTTATGTGTGACTTAATAGGAAGGAAAGGAAACTCGTCCAAAGACTACATTTGATAAAATCACACATTTGCAATAAAATCCTTTTCATGGAGAAGTTCTAAAGGAAGTTTTTCTTTTCTTCTTCTTCTTTTTTTTGCTTTTGTTTTCTTTGTTTTTTAAAATGTATGTACCATGCTACTTTTTCACTAGAAATAAATATTTCTAAGCATCTCTTATCACTGGACATCACCATTTTTCATTTTTGTGTGATGGCTTACCTGGTGAAATTATAGATTATTTCAAGATCTTCTGATCTCACTGACTTTGTGATTCCCTAAATAAAAAATAAACTTAAAAATGTTCAGCTAGCTCAACCTGAATACCATATTATTTACTTTTAATGGAAGAACCATATACTTTCCACATTTATGTTTGTCTGAAATAACACCCTTAGTGATAGGCATTTAGTTTTGATATTACTGATTTTTTGTTTTTCTTTTGTTTTTCTCATCAAAGCTCTTGGAAGAGACAACTACATTGCTAATTATTTCATTTTCTTTCCTGAGGTATATGAATTGTATGAAAAATCTAATAATCTCTACCACCAAAAGATTAGATTTAGAACATTGCCTTTGTTGTTTAATTTAGAATTCTGTGTTCTTGTGTTTGTTTCTAGATATTAAGACTCCTGAAATAATTTAAAAATACCTTATAACACATTTTGTTTTCTTAATAATGCATAAATACAGGAGAAAATCCATTAATCTTTGGACTGGGTTTATTACACTACTTATATTTTGTGAATGTTAATTTCTTATGTAAGTGTAATATTTCTGGAATATGATCACCAACAAAGTTACTGTCTAGTACAACTTCATGTAATATGCTGTGGATAAATTTAACACATGAAGTTCTTTATCAAGATTTTCTTTTATCATTCCCCTTTTGTGTGTGTGTGTCCAGTTAACACTTCACTGTCTGTAGTGATGGATACCAAGGCTGTGCTCTGCTGCCTTCCTATCCCATTGACAAGAGTGGTGATAACAACATGGGAAATAATCCTCAGGGACAAGCCTTCCTGCACAAAAGCCTACAGGAGCGACACAAGTGAGAGGAAGGAAATCAACTGTACTGATGACAGAATAACCTGAGCCTCCAGGCCTGATCAGAATCCTGACCTTCAAATTGCTCCAGTGGCCCTCACTCATGATGGGTATTACAGGTGTACAATGGCCTTACCTGATGGGAATTTCTATCATGGGTATCAGCTCCAAGTGTTAGGTAAGGAGTGTCATATTCTGTGGTTTTCACGTCACTAGATTTGTGACTGAAACGAATGTCTCTCTAAATCCCATATCCCTTATGTTAAGACTGAAGCATTTTTCCCTACATCTCTGCAGCTCCCGCTGAAGCGACCCTGTTTCTAAGCAGGAATAGAACTGCGGTGTGCAAGGCAGTAGCGGGGAAGCCAGCTGCACAGATCTCCTGGACCCCAGAGGGGGGTGATTGTGTCACTGAGCAAGAATATTGGGGCAATGGCACAGTGACAGTCCAGAGTACATGCCTCTGGGAGGGCCCCAATGTGACTGCTGTGACCTGCTCTGTCTCCCATTTGACTGGCAACAAGAGTCTGTGCATAGAGCTGAATCTAGGTTAGTGCTTGTTTCTTTTAGAAGAGTAAACTTGATGTTCAAGTTTTTCTTCCACAGAAGATTATGAATAACCAAACACAGGGTAAGAAAATTTGAGCTCTTAATTTGAAGATATTCTCTAAGACTGAGAAATACATTAGTATGTTAGAGAAATGGTTTTTATTCCTTTACCAAATAGAAGAAATTTATTTAATAATTTCTTACTGGTACTTCTCTATCTTTTAATGAGACAGCAGTAAAAATCTGTTTTGCTAACTTAGTGATCTATAGGCTCTTACTTTGAGATTAATTATCAGTATAAAATATCAATTCTTTTGTATAGTTTTAACAGTACTTATTCAGTAGATAGCCAAAAATGACATTTATTCCCTTCCTGATTTTCTATTTCTTGTAGTAGTCTTCACTTTATTTGTCACCCTAAGTGAGAGTCAGGTTTTCCATACTACTCTGTCTTGTCACCTGAAATAAATTCATGAATTCACTGACCAAACATTTATTGGATGCTCTTTATAAGTTTGAAGCTGGTGATGCAAAGATGAAAAGACAAGGTCCATATCTTCATATTTTTTGGGGGAATATAATCTGGTTGTTAGGATCAATGCATTTGTCTTCTCATTTACCAGCTGTGTGAACTTGAACAGTATTTAATTTCTCTGTTCCACAGTTTCTTCAGCTGTTACATGAGGACAATGGTACCTACCTCATAATTATTGCGTTAATTAAATAAAACTATATATATGCATAACACTATGCATATAGTTGTATTAAGTATATGCCTACTACATATTGGTACTCAATAAGTGTTAGCTACTATATTTCTTTATATTGATAAATATTACCTGTTATATTTATATTAATAAATAGCTATTATATTTATTGCATTAATAAAAATTAGCTATTTTAATCATTATTATAACTATTATTAAAATCATATCATATTAATTATTCCTCATAATGTCATTCATGTTTATCTCTTTTTTTGCAACAGCTTTATTGAGTTCTAATTTGCATACCATACAATTCACCCATTTAAAGTTTATAATTCAATGATTATGGAACCATCACTCCAATCAATTTTAGAACATTTTTATCACCCCAAAAGGAAACCCTGTACCCTTCAGCTGTCACCTCCTAATTCTACCATCTCTCTGAGCTTTAGGCAACCACTAATTTACTTTCTGTCTCTATAGAGTTGTCTATTGTGGACAAATGGTATTACATAATATATGGCCTTTTGCAACTACTTCTTGCACTTAGCATGTTGTTTTTGAGGTTCATCCATGTTGTAGCATGTGTCAGTACTTTCACATGTATTCTTTATTTTCCCTGATTAATCTACCATCAAGTCTAGGTTCTCACTTTATACTTCTTATCTCTAGATCTGTGTAATTATCTCCAGTATTACCTGACTCTTCGTTCTGTAGAATATTCACCCTATACTCTAAGTCTTTTTCCCTTCTGTATCCTTAAAGCCTTTGTTTCATTAATTTTCCTCCCTCCTTTGTTCAGTCTTTTCTGTTCCTTAAATTATTTCCCTTAAAGCTACTCATATAAATATGCTTATTTTTCTCCCATGTTTAAAAACTAGATGCTATAACTTCCTCAAACTCTTAGCTCTTGCCATCTACTCATATCCAAGATGTTTTTTAAAGAGGAATCTATACTTATTGTCTCTTCTATGTCCCCTTACATCTGTTCCTTAACTCATTGCATCTTCCTGCACAGAAAATGCTCTGACAAAAGCACTAAAGAGCTCCCAGATGCCAAATAAAATATAAATTTTTTATTCTTTGTTAGCTTTATTAGATTCTTTGTAATATTTTTATAATTATTATTTAAAAATATGTAATATTTAATATACTTAATGGATATTTTAAAATAATATTTAATCATTTTTAACATTTAATTAATTAGCTTCTTTGTGATATTTGATATGGTTTCTCTCCCTTCTCATGTGTTTTCCTCTCATTTTCACTTGGTTCTCTTCTTAACTTTCAGTCAACTTTTTAGTTTTCTTAAATAGATTCCTTTTATCTTTTCACCCCATGAATGAAGGCATTTCTTTGGGTTCTGTCTTTGTTCTTCTCACTTTACCTCTGTTCCTTGAGTAATCTCATCTATACCTATAGCTTCAACTACTGCCTAAGTCTTGACTCTCAAATCTGTATTTTTGCCCAGATTTTTTCTCCTTGGCTACACAGTGATCAAAACCAATTTTCAACGGGACATCTTCACCTAGATGTATCAAGAGCACCTCAACTTCCACATTCCTGAAACGGAGGTCTCCTTCTCTACCCCTTCATGAGCTCTACGTCTATATTTTATATCTTGATAAATGACTCAAGCCAGAAACTGAAAAATGTCCTACAACATTTCTCTTTCTTATTCCCCGTATTCAAAACCAGTCACTATGTCTTGTTGAATTGACCTTAAAAATATTTCTTGAATCTAGCCTTTCTCTTTCCCCCCACTGCCTTAGTTGATCACATAATTATCTCTCACAGGGACTCATGTCTCACTACTCTCCAGCCTGCATCCCAAAGAGGCCTCTTCAAGAGTGTTATGCTCTTTTACTCCTCTGTTCCTTTTTACATGTAATTTCTACCTCCCCACAGTACATTTCTTTCATTGCATTCTCTTCTTCTACTGCATTTGATCAATTCCTATTGACTTTAGAAAAAAATTTACTTATTTATTTTTAAAGATGGGGTTCTTGCTGTGTTGGCCAGGCTAGACTCAAGCTCCTAGGTTCAAAGGACCCTCCTGCCTCAGCCTCTGGAGTAGCTGGGACTACAGGCACTCACCATTGTGCCCAGCTGAAGTTTTAAAACTTAGTGTGACATTGATCCTCTGCGATGATTTTCCCTTGCCTTGAAGTTTGGTCAGCTGTTCCACCTGTGTGCTTACATAATGCTTTATGCATGCCTCTGTCAGAGTACTTCCATATCCCTGTAATTGAATGCTCTCCACTGTTTTCTGTCACGACACTTCTGACACCAAATGTGTGTGTGTTTTTTTCCCCACACCAACCAATTCATCAACCAGACACCAACTTGGTGTCCTACAATTCAATTCAATTCTGACATTAGCTACCTGGAGTTAGCAAAGGCTCAGTCCCACAAGACCTCCCCGACTTCAGACACCAGTGACAAGTTCCAGGTTGCCACTTATACTTTTAACCAACTGACTGTAAATTCAGGGAGTTCACACAATCCCTTTGTCATGTTCAATAATTTGCTAGAATGGCTCACGGAACTCAGGAAGACACTTTAGTATTACTGGTTTATTATAAAGGATACAACTCAGGAATAGCCCAATGGAAGAGCTGCATAAAGCAAGGTATGGAGGAAAGAGCTTCCATGCTATCTCCAGGAGTTCCACCTTCCTAGCTCTTTGATGTGTTCACTGACTAGGAAGGTCTCCCAACCCAAGAGCCCTCTCAGTGCTGTCATTTAGGGTTTTTACAGAGGCTCCATTACATAGGCACCACTGATCAAATCATTGGCTGTTTGTGATTAGCTCAATCTCCAGCCCCCCTCCTCTCCCAGGAGGTTCATGGAGAGGGTGGGTGATGTGTGGGCTGAAAGTCCCAACTCTCTAATCATGCCTTGGTCTTCCTAGTGATCAGCCCCATCCTGAATCTCTCTAGGGGCACCCAGCCACAAGTCATCTCATTAGTCTACAAAAGGTACTCTTATCACTGTGAAGCTTCTAAGAATTTCAGGAGAAACCCTTGGAACTATGCTAGCAACTGTGCCAGGAACTAGGGGACAAAGACCAAATATAATATTTGTTATTGTATCATAACCACCTACTTCTCTGACTCTCAGTATAGTGTATTTTTTGAGAGCAGGAACCACTTCTTTTATTTCTATTTTCCTAAGGTTTGGCACAGTACCTGGTACATAGAAATATTTGCAGAATTAGCTTCAGATCATCACAGACTTTGTCTCTATGTATTCCACTCTATACTCCAAATATGACTTAGGTTAACCCATCTTCAAATCTTTTCTCAAGTTGTTCCTTTACCTTGAAAAGTCCTTCCTTTTTCTTTTAATCTATTTAATCTTGCAGACCAGCAAGGCTCAGTTCAAATCCCACCTCTCCCTGGTCTCCCAGTTGGAGTTGATTAACCTTTCTTATTTCTTAAGATGATTTATAATCTGTAATGTTTACTTAGAACTGTTCGCTCTCTTGCAAGTTATCTTTTCCTTTGTGTGGGTCTGACTTCTCCAATTGAACTGTGAGCTTTTTAAGACTATAACCATGTTATCTTCTTATTCTCTCACAGTGCCCAGGAGATTGTCTGACATTCTTTTAGTTTAGTCTTTGACCGGGTTATCTGATGGGATGAGATGACCTCTTGGAGCCAAGAGTTAGAGTTGTATTTAGAGTTCATGCACTCTTTAGGCTGACATTTTCATAGGAGAAAAGACTTCAGAATGATTCTCCTAATTAATTTCATTTATCTTTTCAACAATTCTCAGGGCTATTTCACAGATAAACAAAATGAAAGTAGGAAGACACATAAAACACCTTGCTAAAGGGGTTACATCAACTCAGTGACTAAATCACTTCACTGTGTGGAAAGTGTTACCAGATCATGCCCAAAATATTAAAAATAATGTCCTTCAAAAAACTAATATTTTCATGGAAGTTAGAAAGTACATTTTTTTCTTATAAAATTGGGAAGTATTAGCAATGCTTAGTGTGCATTTATTTGTTCAGAAAATATTTGTTAAAAACCTACCATGTACAAAACACAGAAGTGATTCCTAAACTCTGTTATGAAAGAATGATACATTAGTAACATTTGACTTATAATTTAGAAGGTTTATGATTATGACTGTCTGTGAACTTTTAGGGATATTTTAAAATATTCTCTTAAACTATTGACTCTAATTTGTTAATTAGAAGAATCTTTAAAATGATTTTTTTATTTCTGCCTATATTTAAAGGTCTCAGAACCTCAGGGTCTCCAACATTGCCTTTACTGATTATTCTCTACGTGAAGCTCTCTCTTTGTGTGGTAATTCTAGTCATCGTGGGATTTGTTTTCTTCCAGAGGATAAATGATTGCAGGTAGGAACTGAAGACTGAAAAGCATAAGACTCATTTGAAAGAAAACATCATTGTAAGACTTTGAATTTACAATGTACTGAGGAAGGATTGACACCTATTTTGGTACATTATGATTTCCCCCCAGCCCTTTCTGTAACATGAAGGCTTTGTTAGCAACTGAGAGCCCAGGCAGAGGGCCTATAGCACTGGGAAAGAACTCCTGCTCCATTGTAGTTTTGACCTAGGAGAGACCTGGCCTAACTCATACTTTGAGAGTTCAGTGGGGAAAATGAAGTTGCTGGGGCTTCTCAAGTGTTTACTTCCAAATTTCTCTGTTGAGAGCTTGTGTTCATCCCTGCTTAATTGTTAATACATATTTTATATTTTTTTCCTAGAGAATGAAAATCAAAAGAGCTAAAACTCAATTTAGACTTGACGAGACATCACAAAAAAGAAACCCTTTGCAATCAGACTTCATGTTCAAAGTCTAGCATCACTGCTCCCGTGACTCTTTGATGCCTTCAAGTTTAGGAGAATCGATGTGATAGTTAGCAAGGCCTGTTTCAGACTCTTAGCACACAGTATAAGTACTTGCAAAACTTGGCACCTGCCGTCATAAATGCCTAGGGTGATTTATCCACTTTCCCCTTTCCCTTAGTTCTTATTTGGAAAGTGAAACAACACTGCTTCTCCAACTAAAGAGGAAGATGGCTCAGCAAAAGGCAAATACCAATGCCAGGCAGTTTTTCTGCACACCTGGGGTTCTTTGGTTCCTCTGCTCACTTGAGATGATAATCAAGTTTGCAATGGCAGAAACCACACAAACACCATCTGCAAGTCAGCCAGTGACGGACCTTCCATCTCTTTCTTGCCTCACCAGAGATTAGTGGGGAAGTTGCATTGCATGTTTGGACTGATCATTGAGCACAAGGATAGGAGTCAGTTTCAGCAGTACTTGCATTTTAGCATAAATTTTAAGTTGATCCTAACTAAGGAACTGTCAGGGTCATTGAAGACAACACTGAAGTTTGCCTTACCAATGCCTCAGCTCTCTTGTCTGCACTCTAGGTTGCAGAGGTTGGGATGGATTAATGATGGTAAGAGTAAGATATTGGTAAAACCCTAATATCTTCTAGGACCACTGTAAACTAAAACCCTATCTGCACTTGATACAGGTGGTAATCCTATAGTTAAAAAGAGCCCTTTTATTTAAAGGAAGACATTTCTTACATTAAGTAGCAAGTGATTTGGGCTATTACTTTTATTTTTAGCAAAAGCCTAAGGGAGAAAATGAATGCATAATATTGGAGGATATTATATACATATGTTAGTTTAATTGTTGGTACAAACAGGCCCAAAATTTTAGTGTATTCACACCACAACAACTTAATTCTTACTCACATCACACTCCAATGCAGTTGGTGAGGCAGGGGCTGGAGGGGTGTTGCTCTAAGCTATCATTTTATCCTATGGCTCTGCCCTTCTCAGAGTATTCTCTAATTCAGCTGGTAAATAAGAAACAGGAAAGAAAATGGAGGATTTTTTGTGGGAGGTTTTTGTGGGCCAGGCCTGGGGTAGCAATCCCTTCTGCTCACATTGCACTGGCTAGGTGTCAGTCACATGGCTATACTAACTTCTACAAAGGTTGGAAAATGTAGTCTAACTGCCTTGGAAGAAAAGGAATCAGGTTTGGTGCACATCTAGCCAGGCTCTGTCCACAGTAAAGAATAGGATGAATACTAAAGTTAATACCTACTTTTTTAGTAATTGAACATGAGTCAAGAAATAATTAAATTAGTAAATAATGTCATATTTACAAAATATATAAGCTCTTTTGTCTCTTTCTTTTTTATTATAATTCTCTCATGTTTAAGACAGTACATAGAATGGGAAGAAGTTTAGTAATACACGGACCAAAAAATATTGTGTCAGAGATTACTAATTGCCTGGTCCAATGCTCATCCTCCCCTTTCTCCTTATAGCAGATGATTATATTCATGACTCTGAATCTTTACCCATCCATGTAATTTTTCAGTTGGCTTCAAAGTTCTTTCCACACGGTGGGTACATATGTATCTACCCCATGTAATTTGCTTTGGCCAATGAAATGAGGCAGAAGTGACAGTGTGCCAGTTATGAGCACCGGCCTCAGAGATCCTGCATATTTCTACTTGTTACTCCATAAGGACATGCCTGGTCCAGTCAGATGGAGGATGAGAACTACATAGAGCAGAGCTGAGTAACCTCAGTCCCCCCCCACCTCCCCACTGAGCCCAGCCTAGGTATTCCAATAGTCAGCCACCCCCTAGACATGTGAAGAAGCTTAGTCAAGATCAGCAGATATCACCCCCAGTTGATCCCAGACATATGAACAATCGTTGTCACAGAGGTTTTGACACAGGAAAGTGACTCCTGATGCTGGGAGCCACTTGAAGTCCAAGTGGGTCCTTGGCTTCACACAAGAAAGAATTCAGGAGCCAGCCACAGTATAAACTGAAAGTGAGATTTATCCAGAAACTGTAAAAAGTCTACTCCACAGACAGAGCAGAGGCTAGTTCTCCCTGCAGAAGAGAACTGGCCCCCTGGTACCTGTTGCCCTTCTATTTAAATAACGGTTTAATTATAGCTAAACAAGGGGAGGAATATTCATGGAAGGGGCAGTATTTCCTGGGATCAGGGTGACACCCTCTATTCCTCCACCGTCTTGGTTCTAACGGGTTGAAACTTGCCCTGCCTCCATCCTGTTTTGTTCAGGGTAGTTTGAAATTTTGTTTTGAGACTTACTGACTCAGGCAATGCTGCAGCAAAGCCCATAGCAATGCCCAAGGCAATGCCCAAAGCAGCACCTGCCAGTTTTCTGTCTCAGTTTTGTGGTTGTTTGTTACACAACGTTATTGTAGCCTTAGGTAATTCCCTGTCTCAGTTTTGTGGTTGTTTGTTACACAACATGATTGTAGCCTTAGGTAACTGATACATTGCTTAATAACATGACTCCAATTTTATTTATTTGGGGGATGTATTAATACCTATCTAAAAGGCATTTCTCAGTTTGCCTTGCAGCTGAGTATGACCACCTACATAAGTTATGGCAAATGAGATATAGGCATAAGTCTTGTTGATATTTGCAGGGAAACTCTTTAAAAAGAAAGGAAGGGTCCTCTTTTGCTTTTCCTCCTTATCTCCTGTGTTGCAACATTGGTGAGGTGAGTGGAGGTCCAGCAGCCGACTTGAACATTGAGGATGGAAGCCACTCACTGAGATGGAAGAAAAGATGGATGGAAGGATCCTGGGCCTGATGACCTTGGAGTTGCCCTGCAAGCCCTCGAGCACTTAATTACCCTACTTACTTCTTTTTCACGCCACTGTTAGTTTGGATTTTATTCAACACACAGCTGAACTTAATCCTAATTGATACAAGTACCTAGTTTGTCAATTTGAAGGTTTGCCGTCAATCTTGCAACAAGTTATGTTCTACTCATGTGCATTTTCCTGGCCTGTTTTTGTTCTTCCCCTAGAGACAATAAAACAGATATCCTACTCCTGTATTGTGATGGTCTATTTTCCTTCCTCCCATGGAGGTAATGAGACAGACATAATTTCAGAAGATAGGAATTTAGTTATGAGAGCCATCTCTGACAATTCCAGGAGAATTGTTGGTTATATAAACACAATGGATACTGTAGGCTTGTGGTGGAAAGGGCTTGGGAATCGGAGGTATGCAAAAATTATCCAATAGTCCATTAATTCCTATACACTTGAGAACATGTCTGCATTACAGGATTGGGAAGATAAAAAAACTGTTGTGGGCTCTTAGGATGTGAGCAGGAGAAACAGAGGAACTGAAATCTATGGGACTTTACTGTATTAATTTTTTTTCCCCCACTGAGTGGACTCTACTATTCCTGGAAGAGATTGATGTGAATTTGTGCTACTTCTCTATCCCATTCTCATTGCCATAATTTTTTGGTTAATGTGAGATTGGAAGAGAGGAAAGATACAGCTACTTCCCCCATCCTCCCACCCTTATGTAAAGATGGAAAAAAAAACCCACTTTTTTTTCTTTTCTGAATACACATATGTATACATACACAGTTGACCCTTGAACAATGTAGGAGTTAGAAGCACTGACCCCCCAACCACATGTAGTCAGAAATCTGCATATAACTTTTGACTCCCCAAAAACTTAATTACTAGTAGCCTACTGTTGACAGAAAGGCTTACCTATAACATAAGCAGTCAATTAACACATATTTTGTATGTTACATGTAATATATTGTGTTCTTTCAATAAATTAAGTTAGATAAAAGAAAATGTTAAGAAAATCATAAGAAGGAGAAGATATATTTACTGTTCATTAAGTGGAAGTGGATCATCATAAAGGTTTTCATACTTCATGTTCAGTAGGCTGAGGAACAGGAGGAAGAGGAAGGGTTGGTCTTGCTGTCTCAAGGGTGGCAGAGGCAAAAGAAAATCTGTGTAGAAGTGGACCTGTGCAGTTCAAACCCATGTTGTTCCAGGGTCAGCTGTATATATGGGTAACAAATTAATTGTGGTCCTAAATTGAGGGAAATTGGGAGCAACTTTTAGCAAAACACAATTGAGAGCCACTAGATGGTGCTTCAACTTAACTCTTTTAACATTTTGCAGCAAGCTAAGATCTACTAACCTCAGGCAAAGTAATCCTGCATTTTTTTCTTTAATTTTTTCATACAACTGCCTGTCCTTTTACTAATTCTTTAGGTCTTCTTGGGTGGTTTTGGAACAATTACAGAAGGAAGAGAAAATGGTTTAACTTAAAATTAAGGAGAAAAAAAAATCTTTTCAGTCCTCAAACTTGAATTGTACTACACTTTTCACTTAATTTTAGTAAAGACATTTTGTTTACCAAGTAAGATAGGAGTGGATGTTAATAGTATCGTTTCAGAGAAAGGGGAAATATGAGGCTATCTTAGTGGTTAAATCAAGATTAGCACTCACTTCTTAAACTGGAGAGTCGAGATTACCCAATCACTAAAAAGCACATAGCTGTGTTAATGGTAGCCGATGGTTAGAGCTACAAATTAAAGTAGCTGGCCTTCTCCTCCTCCTAGGTCCTCTCCCGTATCTCCTCCCCTATCATCCTTTAGAGGCATACATGGTGTTCTAACACTGGAAGGAAGCTACAGATAAATTAGGTCAAGTTCCTCATTTTACAAAAGAGGAAACTGAGACTCTCAGAGTTGAGTGACCCTCGGGTGTTACTAAGGAGCCAGTTGGCCTATTTTGCTTGTGGCTGACAGGAGGACAGCCCCCATAGGCCACAGCCAGCCATGGCACATCCAGAGGAAGAGAGCTGAACATCTCTTCCTTGGACCCCCTCGGACTCCTTCACATGCTTCAGCTCTTGTCTGACTGGCCAAGGCCATGTGACAGTGCTTTATTCAATCTCTGGCAAAGGGACTGAGAGTAGGTTTATGCTGATTAGGCCTTTCAGGGAAGCGGAGTAGGTGCTAAGGTCAACACCTTTCATCAGACACATGTCCTTGTGGGAGAGGAGTGAGTGGAGACCTGAAGAAAATTGGGGCCTTTTTAAGAAGGAGAAATGAAGAATGCACGTGGAGCCTTCATGAAGGAAATGATAATAATCAATCTGAGTTTTATACAAGGCATAGGAACACTGCAGATGGACAAGGGCAGGGAAGAAAGGCATGCCATGAAGAGAGAACAGCATGGGTAAAGGCAGAGGGGTGTGACAGGGTGTGTCTCTTTCAAGGCAATGGGGAAACTGTCTATATCATCCCCTCACACAAAGTTCACATTTCATGAAGTCATCTGAGGACAGGAGACTGCTATTCTCTTAAGAATGCCAGGAGAGTTTTGCAGAACCAGCAAATCTTGATCAATTTATAATGTTTTCTGAACAGAATGTCCAAATCGTCACACTGATTCACCCAACACCAATTTTAAGATCAAATATAGAGCCAAGAACATTGGTTTACACACAGTGGAGAACCAAAGAGAGACAGGGTAGAGGCAGTGAGTCTGACGCAGGATATCCTTGATCTCAGAAGGGCGGGGCTCAGTCCTGAGCTGGGTAAAGCTGGCAGAGTTGACACACTTCTCCTTATTCTGGTTTCCCCTCATGTAATATGAAAATAATTCTTGCTCTTAACCCAGCAGAACAGAGGGTTTTGAGGGTAATTTTTATATGTTTATAAGTGTCCTTGTGAAAGGTGTTATAGAAACACAGTCTTGTTATCCATCCTACTTGCTTCCAAATGTCCCTCATGCACACATTGGTATATAGAAAAGATTTGAGTGTGTTCTTCACAAAAACTTCTCTCCTATCTAAGACACAGAGAGCCCATACACGGATACCACAGACACAGTTTCCCATTTCTAATTGTGTCTTCCCCAGTCTAAAGCTCCCACACATTGAGGAGAGAGCTCTTCAGAGTATGGTAGTCACCAAGGAGGAAAGGAGTGAGCATCTCTGCACAGGTAGAGGGAGGCCATGGGGCTAATCAAGAGAATTTGAAAATTTATCATGAAGGAGGGAAACAAAAACATTCACATGCTTACATTCAGAAAAAGTAAATTTAACAAGATACACCAAAACAAGAGGAATTGTGAAGTTCAACCAAATGTTATGACCTTTAGGGGAAGAGAAAGCGAGTCACTTTCTAAATTGCTGCTACGATTTGCCTGTTGGTAAGAATGCCATCCTCCTGGGAAAACAAGGAGTTATATATGATTATGAGACTAATCATTTACTCTTTCTCCTTGAGTAAATGAAAATGCTTGAGTACATCACAACTTTTCCGTTTCTCTTTTATGTTATCTTTCTGAAAACACAGCAAGAGACCTACTGAGGAGGGTGGTCTGTGGCTAAGACGATAGTTCACTACACTTCTGAAGGGCATCTTATCTACTGTGCAGCTTCCTGAGGTTCTGTTGGGGCCACAGAACCTGGAGAGGAAGCGAGTTTCCTCTATTGTGGGTGCCGTGTGAGCAGGTCATGCTGCTGGGAAGACCAATCTCAGATGTTATGGCTGAGTCCTGGAATGGACATAAACACTTCTGTGGCCCTGACTGAGGCTATGTAGGAGACAGGAGCCAGACCAGGTTATGTATTTTGTGTCTCACTACAGAGCTTACAGTTTATTCACAATTCCTGTACTCCCAATTTTAAGGCTTTTGACCCGAGGATACCATCTGCAACGTAACACCTTCATAAAAACTCTCCCACAAACTTTTCCATATTCCATGTGATGGAAAGTTGCAACACCATTTACAAGACATTGAAAGCCAAGGAGTGGCCCAAGATGTCAGCTCCAAGAAGCTACAGTAAATGTCTTGGGACTAGAAAGAATGATTAAACAACTAGCATTCCAGCGAGAAGCATCTGTCTTTTGTCATTCTCCCCAAAGAAGCATAAAATGTGCAGAGGAAGGCCGCCATTTCAGCAGGGGCAGAGGAGGTCGGCTGTTTGTAACATTTTCCACCATTCTCTTACAACTAAAACTCAAATCCCATTAGTTTCCAACTGCCTATCAAGGGAGGGTGTTTGCTGATGTAGCCCGAGAAGGCCTAATCACCCTCCGTGGTAACCCATGACAGCCCTTGCGTCCTGGAGGATGATTAAATGGCAGAATCTAGGGAAGATCTGGATGTGAAACCTCATCCCTATGCCAAACTGGGCTCGGGTTTTAAAAATTTTTATTTTTTTTCTTTTTGCTTTTTTTCAGATTTCTATCCAAAACATGCTTTCCTTGGCAGCCTCCCCAGAGGACTGTGAAGTCATAGCACATAAATCATCCAACTCTTACCTCTGCAGGATGGTAAAACAGACTTAAGACTTGCAAATTGCAGCTGTTCTTGGGCAAGGGCTCTGGCCAGGTGGAAACCAGCAGGTCCCCCGGCAACGCACACGCGGACACTGGATGGGCTGTGTAACAATCCATCTTCAGCTGTCATCAGGAGCCAGGGCGAGGCTATCTATGCTCATCCAATCACTCCAGATTTTTACTTAACTTCTCATAGTCAAGTGTGCTTCTTTTCCTTAGTGACTACTTTTCAAGGAGACTAGGAAGTATGGAATTCATCACCATATTTCTTATTTATGGGTAAAAGGTTGGATAGCTGCACCCTACCTTTTCAATCTGATCTCCCACACACTCCTGTTATCCCTAATCCCTACCCACATACCTGCTGTCCAGCTTTCCCAGAAATTTCTCTGTAGACCTTTCTTGCTGCATTTTCTGCCTTGGCTTAGGCTGTTCCCCCCGAGACGAAAGCCTTCACTCCCACCCTGCCTTTCAAAATGCTGCCCTCTCTTCAATGCTGCTGCGGCTGTGAAACCTTTCCAGATGCCTTGTTCTGAGCTAGGCATTGCCCCACTATACTACTTATTTTTATAGCATTTTGTGGAGTATTAAGTCCTGTGGCTTTACAGATATTTGTGTTCGTGTGTCCTCAACACTAAATTGTGTGATCCACGGGGGCAGATGCCATAGCTCATTCATTTTTATGTCTTCCGAACTGTCTAGCACAATGTCTTATACATAATGATGACTCAAATGTACATTGAATTTGAACTTAAAAACTCCAAGTAAAAAGAGTGAGAAATATATGATCATTAAAGGGATACCTGGATACATTTGACTACACGAATAAATGAAGTTCTATGTGACAAAGACAAAGAAAGGGAGCAAATATTTGCAGCATACGTAAGACAAACTACTGTTACCTTGAATACATAAATGCCGACAAATAAAAAAAAAGACAAAAAAAATCCCATGAAAACACGGGCAAAGGATGTGAATAGCCATTTTATGAGACAGGAAATATAAATGTCTAATAAACATATGAAATGATAGTTAACCTAAGTAGTAATCAAGGACATGCTGACTAAAAAAGCAACCAAAAAAGGAAGAAAAAAACCAAGACACCATTTTTTTCACACATCAGATTGGTAAAATTAATAATTTTGATAGTATCAACTGTGAAGAGAGGTGACAAGCAGTTTCTGATAGGAGTGTAAGTTAACACAGCCATTTCAGAGAGCAGTTTGCAAGTATGATCTAGTAATTCCATTTTTCAGTCTTTACTCAAAGTATTACTGTTCATGTGCACAAGGAGGTAACATGACAATATGATTTGTAATAGCAAAAAATGGGAAATGAACCTCACTGTCCTTTCTTAGGGAAATATAATACTATGCAGCAGCTAAGAGCAATGAGGTTGCCTCAGCAGAGAGGCCCTCTCTGACTGTCTTAAGTACCACCCCTGCCTGTATCCCTTTATCCAACTTTCCTTTTTGTCATAGCACTGTCACGTTATTATATTAGCTATTAATTTATTTGGCTATTGTCTTTCTCCCTCTCTAAAATGTAAGACTGATGAGAACAGAGACTTAGTCTGTTTTTCCAGTGCCATATATGCAGCCCCCAGCACACATTGTTGGCATACAATAGGGACTCAATAAACCGCTATTGAATGGATAATGTGAAGCTAAATATAACAACATGGAAAGATCTCTAAGGCATATTAATAGGAAGAAAAAGCAAGTTACATAATAATATATATATAAGATGATATAATTTACGTAAAATAAGTACAAAATGAATTTTTTTTTTTTTTACAGTACCACTCTAATAATTCTACTGTCTCCTTATCCCTCGGCCAACCTGGGCTCTCTACTGCACAAGAAAGATATAAGTGGACAGATGGTGGAAATGTCCCCTACATATTTCTTCCCAAGCCTGGTTTTTAAAAGCGTAAAAACTCTTAGGGGAGCAGAGGGAATTCTAAGTCTTCCCTCCCATCTTAAACCCCTCTCCCCACAAAAAAAACCGGGATAAACAAAAATGCTTTGAACTGAGAGGATTAGGGCAAATGGAGCGAGTGATGGGAGTTTAGATTCCTTTGCGGGGAAGCTCTTTCTCCCAGGCAAAGCCCAGAAAGAGAAAGGCCCCAGAGGGAGTTTTGGCAGAAAAGAACTTGGATGACATTGCAGGAATTCTCTTTCTTCAACTAGCACTACAGGTAGAAGACTGATTCTTACTCTTCCAATCTTGATATGGCAAAGGTAGTTTCCAGTTTTAAAGAGCTAGGCACATGGGAACAAGGGTTTTCTCCCTAAAGGCCTGTGGCTCATATGACTTGGAGGACCAGATACATTTCTAACAACCACTGAATTTAGATGCAACCATGGTAGAAGGGAGGAGGGAAGGGGGTGGTAGACTGGGAGTAATTTTTTTCATGCTGCTAGAATGAGTACTCTAAATACTAATAATTGTTTTTGCAAACCAGAGTCAAGGCTGAGCTTTACACCTGTACCTATATAATTCAATATGAACATGGAAAACGTCTGGAAATTTACAAGCATGGACAGTGGGTAGTGGTGAAGAGGGGCTTGATTTGTAATGTTTGAATTTTGTATCAAGAAGGTATCCATGTACTCCATGTTATTAAGAATAAGTATTTCCAAAAAATAAAAAGTGAAACAATCCAGTAAACTTTCTTGCCAAAAGATAGGGCAAAAGTTATAGGATTTTCTAAGGCCATGCAGAGATTCTGAGGTTAGAGCTGACAGGCTACTAAGGGCAGATCCAAATAAAGCTGGGATGCAGTGGCCAAAGATGACCTGCAGAAGCTGTGATTCTGCACTTCTGTTTCTTTTTCATGTAGAATTTCTCTGGCCTGCCTACAGATATGTTTAGCAGCCTAAAAATACCAAAATTTATGAGAATTTTTAACTCAAGAATTAATCAAAGGCATATGAGGAGAAAGATGAAACATTAAATCCAAGTTCTGTCATGTATATGCCTTCTTAATTATTTGGGAAAACAGTATTAAAATCTGATATTTATGACTGTCTCATGCTTTTATAGCTGATCTCAATTCCAAGCACATTACATTGTGTGCAAATTAAATTTTGTTTTCTAAGTGTCCCTGCTTTAACTAGGATGGCTTTAACATTAATTTTGTTTTTTATTTCTTGATGCCTTCTGTTTTGTGAAGTTAATGAAAGGTGTGAAATTATTTTCAGTAAGTTAATATGCATTTAAATGTAAAGCTACTGAAGGAGAAGAACTTGGACGTTGAAAAACATTTCATTTATAAATTGCCGGTGTTGAGGATCCCATACTCTTGATGCATGGATGAATCCTTAACAATGGTATATCTTAGAGACTGTACCCTTTAACCTTTATCTTTACAGATCATAACTCAGCCTCTCCCTACCAATGAAGTTGTGCTTTTGAAGACAGATTCAGTGATGAGGTAATCCTTTCTCTTAGGCAGTTCCTGTTTTGATGTATCTGACTCTTCCCTTGTGACTTCCATTGCACCTACCATGATGCAGTATGCACACAGTAGATGCTGATTTAAGCACAAAAGAAATTTATTAAGAAATATTAGGTAGCTTGTGGAATCTCTGTGGCTGGAAAACCAGTATTGAGAAATGAGAAGGAATAACCCCATCTAGTGAGGAAGGGCACCACTGCTGTAGCTATTAGACCACAGGTATAAATACTTATAATATTGCCATCACTGCCACTGGGCACTGGGCACTCGTCCACCTCTCATTGTCCTCCTGTTTGCACCAGATGGGCAAGTGCACCTGGTGAATTATGCCTGGGGCACTTGTCCAAAACCCAACTACCAGTGGAACTGGCAAAGTAAGTATCTTGCCTTTTCTGGGCCTAGAGTGGAAGGAATGCTCATCCTGTCACCAGGACCCAGCAGGTGGAGAATTCACAAACAGAGGTGGGGAGTTCAAAGGCCAGGGGATTTCAGAAACCCAGTACTGTCTAACACGGGAATTAAAGTGAAGTCTTTTTTCACTTACCGACCCTGAGAGGTTTATAAACACTAGCTCTCTGAATACTAGGTTTTAAATTCCTGCCTGAGTGCATTAGTTTTCTATTGCTGCATGACAAATTACCTCAAAACTTAGTGATTTAAAATAAAAATAAGCATTATCTCACATGGTTTCTATAGGTCAGAAACTCAGTGACAACTTAGCTGGATGGTTCTGGTTTGAGATCTCTCACGAGGTTGCAGTCAGGATGTCAGCTGGGGCTGCAGTCATCCCTTGATTTGGGCTTGAGGATTCACTTCAAAGAGCTTACTCACATGCTGACAGTTGATGCCTAAGTGTTGGCAGGAAGCTTCTGTTCCTTGCCACGTAGATATCTCCGTAGGGCTGTTTGAGTGTTCTCATGATGTGGAAGCTGTTAGTGATCCAAGAGAGAGCAAAGCAGAAGCTGCAATGTTTTTTTTAAATGACATTTCTACACAATATTCTATTGGTTACACAAGTCATTCCTATTCAGTATAGGAAAGGACTACAGCGGGGCATGAACACCAGGAGGAGAGGATCACATGAAGCTGAACATCACACAAGGCAAAGTAGAAATTTGTAAATTATTTAGTAAATTTCATAACCAAAGTGGGAAGTCAAACGAATCCATTATCCATATGACTCTGGGGGATATGTAGACACAAATTTGCAACGAGGTTATCATAATTACTTGATTTGAAGGCCAAAAGCTTTGCTGAATCTATTAAGTAGTAAAGATTAAACAAAAGACAGAAATTCAAATGTATCACAAAATAAATTCAAGAATTTTTTCAACTAAAGTCACTTTGGAATTTCTTCATAGAAAGACACTTCCTGTTACTCTCCAAGGTTGTCAGAATAAAATGAGAAATTAGAAAATTAAGGTAATGTGCTCTTCTCAGAGCATTATTTCACTGATTAGAAAGTTTTAAAATTATTTTAAAAGATTTTTTTTACCTAGAATTATGATCATTCCTACAGTTTTGGATCCAGACGGTAAAAGGTAAAGACCATAGTTTTTCATGCTTTAGGACAAGTCTTAGCCTTTCTCTTGTTTAACTCTCATGAGTTTGACTCAGTCTCTTCTCAGTCCATGGCTGTGACAAGACGATTTGAGCAATGGGGAGAATTTTGACAAGTTTCTCCTTTTGGGGACCTAAGTGAAATTATTTATAAGTATGTCTGTCTTAGTCCCTTTGTGCTGCTATAACAGAATACCATAAAATGTGTGACTCATAAACAACAGAAATTTATTTCTCACAGTTCTGGAGGCTGGGAAGTCCAAGATCAAGATTTGGTGTCTGGTGAGGACCTGCGTCCTGGTTCATAGACAGCCATCTTCTCTCTGTGACCTCTCTGGCAAGAGGAGCAAGGGAGCTCTCCAGAGTTTCTTTCATAAAGGGCTCTGCCCTCGTGACCTAATTACCTACCAAAGGCCCTACCTCCTCATACCAGAACACTGGGGGTTAGGATTTCAACATATGAATTTGGCAGGAACACAGCCTATAGCATATGTCTCTTTGGGTTGTAAGTATCATCACATTTAAGATGGAAAGAAAGAAAGAAGAAAAGAAAAGAAAGAAAATACTTTCCAATAATCAAATTCTTGGGGGCAGAGAGAGAAAATGGGTTACCATCCAAAGAGGCGAGTAGACTTATAATCTAGTCCAGGAAGGGCTGGGGAATTTTCTGAGCTCAACAGTGTATCAAATGGGCTACAAACTAGATGTGTCCCTAATGGCAGAAGCAGGACACAGTGGAGGGTTCTATGGAATTTGATAGTTACAAAGTACAAGGAGACTCCCTTGAACCAAAAGGAACATTTAGATGGAAACTGTATTAGCCACGTACTGGAGCCAGCTCTTGCTGGCCTGTGCAATTTATTATTAAATATTCAGTAAATTTGCGAAATTGTTAAACCATTGTTAGCTTGAAGTAGGCCATGGTGGGAGTACTTACACTACACTGCAAATCAGGGATCCCTTTTCATCCACCTCAATAAAGAGGCAGCTGATCAACATATCTCAGGATCTGTAGGAGGTTCACAGTGGGAATGCTTTAAAAGAAGGTACTATGGTTTAGAGTTTACAACAAACTGGCATTGGTGATAGGCATGAGAAAAGCTGAGCTTCTCTCAGAGAGAAAGCTGGTTGGGCCAACTAAAGATAAAGCTCACAGGACAGAGAGAACTTGTCCAGGGAGAAATTCAGGGATTAGAGCCAAGGATATTTCTTAAAAAGTAAGAAAGGTGACCACAGATCAGAGTGCGATGGTCTACAGCCTAAAGGAGGAATTTAGGGTTTAATTAGGAAAAGGAGATGAGGGCCAATACTTATAGAGATACCTACTTCACATACCTTAATCATTTCATCAACCTGCTGAGGCAGGTAGGTATTAATATTTTAAGCTACTTTATAATCAAGAACATTGAAGCTCCAATTATTAAGTGTTGGAGTCATGATCCTAACTCAGGGTTTTCCCACAATACTGTTACCTTTTAGACCTTCTTTCTCTAGACCAGAAATCTCCGGAGGGAGGAGGAAAGTGTCTGCAAAATTAGTGAAGAAAGACATGAAGTTCAAGGGAGGAGTATCTGAGCAGAAAGAAACTTCCCCACCAAGAGAGGAAGAAAGCCTGACCCAAGAAATGGGTTTTGTATCTAAGTTTCTGCTACAGAGCCAGGAAAGTGTGTACATGGACAGGAGAACTCCAGTCTCAGAGGGAACAAAGTAGCATTTTTACAAATTAGACCAGGACCAGTTGACAAGTCTATATAGCTGTTCTACAGTCCTATTGAAGGGCCCAAAGGATCAGTGGGGATTCCTTGTTGGCTTGAGACTGACTTAGGGGAAAGTGTGCTCCTCTTCCACTTGTCTCTATTCTCATTGCTTTGTTTGAACCTCCAGTTCTCCAAACTGGTGCTCTGTGCACAAAGAAAGGGCATTAAGGAATGAAATTATATGTTTTTGGAGGGCAGGATCTTAGCCTTCTTCTTTGGTATATTTCTTAACAGCATGACGTATTGGATGAACAAAAACTGCTGTGCAAATAAATATGTTAAACAGACATCTAAAGTCTCTGCTAAAAATAAAATTGGCTTCAGGTTCTGTAGTTCTACCTCTGTGGTCTCATTGCACAAACATATGTTTTAGATCTTAGGCTATTCAAGACATGTGTTCTGACCTATTATTTACAACAAATTGAAATGAAAAATGCAACCAAGAAGCTTAAAGAATTTGTCTGAGGACTATAAATGGAACATTTGCAGGCTTCAATGTGGCCAAGTTAGGAACCCAGGAAAAATCACAAATTATTCAATCAGGCTATGTGGCTCATGACCCTGTAGTGGACTCTTTCCTTTCTTCTATGTAACTCAGTGGATCTGAGAAGATCTGGGACCGTGGGCCCAAACTTTGTTAGAACTTCAAGCACTGGGGTTTTATTCACTCTGGATCAAAATCCAGAAGATGTTGAAGCAAGGGCAGCCTCCCATTTCTGTCTTTCCAGGAGTAGTTAAAACTCTTCTGAAGTTTGTGACACAGGTTAAATCTCCCTTGTCTTTTACCCAGGCAAAGAAAAGTACTGTCAGGTGAAACAAGATGGCTGTTGAAATCTAGCATTCACGTGTTTCCTAGTGCAGAATGCTGAAAACCAGGGTATGAAAGGTCCCAGTCAAAGAGAGAGCTTGAATTACCTTCTGTTCCACAGGAGGCCTCACAATAGTTACCAGTGCTTGTTCCAAATATGTTTGCCGAGCCTTCCTTATAGATGCAACACCATCCATGAAATACTTGAGATACTCAGTAGGTGGACAGCCGATAGAATATATTTTTGTAACCCAGGGGCTTTTATTCCCTTTGTCTTTCCCATAGAGTCAGTATAAACATGTAAAAGACTCCTGAGTTTAAACTTTAGTGTGTCCAATCTCAACTTTAACAATTTATTTTCTTTATTTCATGCATTAAGAGAATGAAAAAAAAGTAGAAAAAGAAAAAACTGTAGGTCTGACAATGCTTCTAAATTCTTTTCCTCTTCCAGAAGATTGATGGGGAAAAAACTCACTAGAATTTGTTTATGAAGTACTGCCATTATGGGACCCTACATAGTTTAGTGGAAAGAAATCCCAACTGAAAACCTAAAGATTGGCGTTCTAGTACCAAAACCAAGTGGCATCTAGATATAATTGTAAAACTTTAATCTAGAAGAAAACTGTGGACCCAAAGACATAGGTTTGAGATCTGACTTTGTATATTTTGTGGTTTATATCCTCATCTCTAAGAAATAGAGAGTAATATCTGTCATTTGGTTACAAGTGTAACATGAGATTAGATTATTTTCTTGTGTAAATAATTTACAAGTCAAAAGGTCTATACAAATGGAAGAATAGTCCCTCTCCCAAGATATGAAAACATATTTTTAAAAGACTAGATTAATCAAGAAAATGTGGCATCTATGTAGGAAAATGTATTAATAAATAGATCAAAAGAGTATAATAAACTCCAGAAAGGACTTACGTATGTATTAACAGATAGTTTATTGAAAAAAATACAAATAATCAGTATACTCATGAAGAAGTAGTAAATATTACTACTAATCAAAGAAATACAAATACAAGCAGCAATAAGATACTACTTTCTTCTCATTAAGCAAAAAAAGTGAAATATTTGATGTCAAATATTGGTGAATGTGTAGGGAAATGGGTACCACAATACACTGCTGATGAGAATATAAACTGGTACAGGCATGTTGAAAAGTAATTTGGCAGTATTATGGCTTTAAATGTGTACATCCTATAATCAGTAATTACTTTTCTTACATCTTCACATGTGTCTAAGAAGGCATGGACAGTATCCATTGATAATTGCAGCAATATTTATAAGAGCAAAATATTTGAAATAACCCACTTGTAAGTCAATAGAAAAGTGGTTAAACAAAAGATAGCACATTCACACTACAAAGTACTGTGCAACAATTAAAAAGAATGATGTAGATACCTATGAACTGACATGGAACTATCTCTAATACACATTGTAGAGTAAAAAGCTAGTTATAGAATAGTTTGTATTATTTATGTACAAACACATACTAATGAAACTATATATTTTTATAGCATATATATATGTATTAAAGAAAATGCAGAGAAAAGGGTTCTGGAAGCACACACAGTGAACTGGTAATAATAGTCACCATGAAGAGGACTTAAACTTTATCTGTAGGGTTTAAATTTTTTTTCTGAATAAGAATGTATGCATGTATAATTTAAACATTAAAGAGAGTTATTTTTTTCCTAATGGAGGAAGATAAGATAAATTGACTTGAATATTTTCTATTCAGATAAACTAAAATCTAACTGGAATTATTTTTCTCTAGGCAATATTATATAAACTTCCATGCATACTCCATGTGCTAGAATACCACCCAACTTACTGGGTCTGATCCTTTACAGAATTCAGGCTTTTATGAGCCTTATCCTTTGATTTATCCAACAATGCAGCCAATTGGCTATAAAATTTGATTTCTGTAGTATTCAGAAACTATTACTCAGACTCTGAGTAAAGGTAGTTCTGGGATTTAAACTATTATGGAATTATTCCATATTATTAAACTTGAAAGCATAAGGTCACAGAAGGTGGTGGTGTTTCTCCAGAGACAAATAATTATCTTAATCATTCCTGGTGTTCCATTCTAAAGTTGCTGTTTGTTTTTGCATGTAAATTGCTCCCCAAGAGAAGACTGTAGAATTCCAGAACCTAGCTATAATTCTTCTACCAGATTTTTAAAGAACTAGCCATTCCATCAGAAGTTAGTAATTTGAGAAAACCCAAATACATGCTTAACAATGGTTGTTACTTTTAGAAACAGAAGGAATGCAGAATGTGAAGGTTGGGGACACACAGAGACAAACTTTGTTCCTTTCAAGAATCCTAGAGTAGAGAGAAAGGATGATATTATGCCCCATTTTGCACATTAAGAAAATAAGACTCAGAAAAGTTGAGAAATTTGTCCAAAGCCACCCAGCAAGTAGCAAGTACAATTTAGTTTTTTTCCTTGGCTACAAGTCCAATACTTACTCTACTCCCTGGTGATCCCTACTGTCTTGAAACTTGGATCTGAAATTTGAAGACATGTGTCCAAGTCCTAACGTTTGTTGAATGCTTACTAGGCATCTGGCTCCATTCCAGTTTCTTTGGTAATATTCACTTAAATCTTATTAGAACTCTGTGAGTTATAATATTGTAGTCCCTGCTCCACAAATGAAGACATGGAGGCCTAGAAATCAAACAGTTTACTCATGCCACCTCTCTAGGAAGTAGTGGACTAAATATTCAAACCTACAACTTCTAGCTCAACCAAGTCCTTTTCCTTCTAACATTGGGATGTTAGTATTTCCAAGGAAGAGCTCTCATCAGCAGACAATACAACCCTTGAGCAAGATTTACCCCCGCATAGACACTTACCCTTAGGTCTAGGCTAACTGCCTTTTGTAGGACACTTGTCAAGCAAATCAGTATGGTTTGGAGTGTTTTTATATATGGCTAGGAGCCATCTGGTCATATTAGCAAAACAAACCATTTCTAAATAATGTCGTGTGTGAGCCAACAAGAGACCCATTCTTTCGTTCCTTCTCAGGGGGCCCCCAGCCTCCTCTGCTGGAATGAGTGTTAGGGTTCCCCTTACACTGACCTGAGTAATTTGTTTTACTAATGTCTGAGCACTCTGAGGTAATGGTCTCGTGACCTCAACTAGTGATTTTAAATAAGAAAGAAGCATGAATAAGTAGAACATTTTTATTTCTTTTCTTTTTTTCTAAGTTT
This sequence comes from Daubentonia madagascariensis, assembly GCA_023783475.1. Taxonomy (NCBI): domain Eukaryota; kingdom Metazoa; phylum Chordata; class Mammalia; order Primates; family Daubentoniidae; genus Daubentonia; species Daubentonia madagascariensis. Next base: position 10,872,662 of record JAKFHU010001631.1, on the reverse strand, counting down.
AGAAATAACTAGAAAATTGACTGTCTAAACAGTGAATTAGGATGCATGTTACCATAGGCCTCAGGAAAGCTATTTGAATGAAAATATCAAGTTACAGGGCAAATTTGAAAATGACAGACATCTGGGAGAAAGAAAGAGCAAGAAAGAGAGTCAGAACAGACTTTCCTAGACTTGTGACTTGTATAAATTATGACAACATTATTTATGAGTGTTTATTGTATGCCAGGCATTTTACATGAAGTATTTACATCCTTATAAAAATCCAGTGAGGTAGGTGTGTCTTATTATTAATAGTTCCATTTTATAGATGAAGAAACTGAGGTTGGAAAGTGGCTAGAATTCAAACCCAAATCTATCTGTGTCTTTAAAAGTTAGTATTGCTGTCTATGCCCGCTCCCAGGCTGAGGGCAGAGCATGGCATCCACACTGATGGATTCCTGGGTATTGCTGAAGAGGAGCCCAGGCCGTAAATGTGGGGCAGTGCTCATTCTTCCAGCATGGGCTTCTGAATTGTCTTTACTGCCTCATCTAAGATGTAGGTTCTCAGGAGCCCAGTCACAGCCATGGTCAAGAGAAAGCAATGCATTCCAAAGGTGACAAGCAGGCCTTTGCTTTGCCCATTTGGAGGGAGGGTGTTGATCTCTGAGGGTACCTTTCAAAAATTATAAAATGTTCCCTAAAAACCAGAAGATGTAAACAATAAAAGAGACGTATCTCACACACTTCTCAGCTTAAGAAACAAAACTTGACAAACCCAGTTAAAGCCCTCTGTGTTCCCCATCCTGATTTCATCTTTTTCTCCCTTGTAGAGATGACCACTGTCCTGAATTTAAGGCATATCATTGTCTTGAAATTCTCTATAGCTTTCACATATGTTTGTATCCTTATAAAATATATATTTAAATTTTGCACATTTTAAATTTTATATCAATTGGCTCATGTTTATTCTTCTGAAATTTATGGTTTTTGCTTCTCATTATGTCTGCATTATTCATCCATGTTACTGTGTGCAGCTGTAGTTCTTTTATTTTCACCACTAAATAGTTTTCCATTATTCATATATATCAAAATTTGTTTAGAATTCTACAAAAAAAGGATATTCCCCACATTTTTACTATGACATATAATGCTGCTAATCTTATATGTATCTCATGTATATGTCAACAGTTTTTCTTGGGGATAATCCTTGAAATGAAATTGTTAGGAAAGCAAATTCAATTTTTATAAATACAGCCATATTCTCCTAACTCTTAGTTCTCCTAACAGTCTGTGTCAATTTACACTCCAAGTTTTATTTTTTCATATCCTTTTCAACACTTGGTACTGTTAGATTTTTTACCTTTTGCTAATCTGAAAGACTGAAAGAACATCTCATAATTTAAAAATGCATATCTTGATTATTAGTGAGGTTGGGTGGCTTTTCATGGGTTCATAAGCCAATTTTTTTTTGTTCTGTCATTTGTTCGTATTTATGTCTATATTTCTATTGGACTACTGTTTCCTATTGATTTATGGGTGTTCTTTATATATTCTGGATATAATTTTTTGTCTGTGTGTGCATCACAAGTAACTTCTTCTATCTGCAATTTATCTTTTTTGCATCTTGACTTTAGCATTGCTAATGCCAAGTAGACAAAACTAATCATAATTTCACAGTTTTTGGTGCTACCATTTTTACTTTTTGGGAACACTGACATGGGCTTTGTATGAAGACTACTGTGATTTAAAACCATCAATGTCACTGGCACCTGTAGTAAAGTTTCCATAGAGATCTCCACTTCAGATACGTTTGAACTTCCATATAATTTTCCTTTAGGACAAAATAATCTTCATGTAATTAGTGGAGGAGAAGTTTTTGCATGTGAATAATTTGGATATAATTTTATGGTACTGCTTTTTTCCTTGCCCTGGGAGATGAAAGAAGTAGTGTTTTCTGAAAGGCAATTAAATTTTAATATCTTTTATGTTAAAAATGCACCCAGCTGAAAACTAGAAAAAAACCAGACTGTCCTTATGGGATAGAGTTCCCTTCAAAGTGAAGATAAAGATTAAAGTTCTCTCATAATTCACACAGACAGCTCCTCACAGCTTAGTTCTTGGTCATGTAGTGTCAACTACCATCTATCCTATGTGGATAATTTATTTATTCCCTGGTGTCAAATCGGGAGGCGGTATCACATAGAAAGATCCATCACTTTGCACAGGGTCTTTTTAAGCAAATTATTTAAAACATCTGAACCTCATTTTCTGCATCTGAAAATGTGACAGATGCAGCCTTTGTCATGAACATTCCTTAGAGGTTAAATGAGATCACATCTGCATGGTACCTGTGCATTCAATTAATGGTAGTTACTATTACATGGTCCTAATGAAACACTCATCCAGTTGAAAAAGTGCTACAGCTTCTCAAAGGAAATACACCTCTTTTTCTTCTTTTTAGAGGCACTTGTTGAAGACTAAGGATTTCTCTGGAAAAGATACAGTTCTGTGAAAAGAACTAAAAATTAGCTTTTTCTTTCTCACTCCTGAAATGGAACTGTTGGTCTTGTTGGGCAACCCAGCTACACAAGAACATAGTGTGTTAGGCTGGGCCTTGAAGGCCAATAGAACCTGAAAATATGACTTGTTCATACTGAGTTGATAGAGAGGTAGCCCATGTTGCCCCTGGCAGAACATTTTGTTTGGCCACAATGTTTTTCAAAGCTACAGAACACTCTAGTTGTTCTGTTGTATACAATGTACTTATTCTTTGGCTTTACCCTGGTCTATATTAAAGCTTATTTGTCTATTCCATGGACAACTCTAATACACACACACGTACCTAATACACACACTAGTGCTTAAATTGAGCTAACAGCCTATAAACGGAAAGCAACTCTTGGTAAAATAATTAAGAGAGACTGGTTTAGACTTCCCTTGCCAACTGTGATCTACTTGTGTCTCCTAGAGACACATAATTTGCTTAGAATTTCATAAATGAATGTCTGGTTTTCCTAACAGGGATTCAGTCTCTCTTAATGTTAGAAAGTTTCAGTCTTCAAGCATCTATCTTAAACTAATAAATAAACTTAAAAACATTTTGGTGAAATATACATCTGAAAGGGCTGCAAATAGGTAAAGAGAATCAGAAATCTTAGCTTGGAGTCCTTAGAATTCTATACAATTTACTGGCTGTGGGTCCTGAAAGGAATCACTTAATCCCTCTGAGCCTCAGTTTATCTCATCTGTAAAATGTGGCTGCTAAAAGAAATAAGAAACCAGAGAGTAAGGACTTGGGCTGCCGGTTGCTTGATCAAAGTGAAATTTTTAAAAAATGCCCTATGAAAAAATATAGCTTGTGCTTTTCTAGAAAATCTCTCTTAGTTTGAATTTGGAAGTCTATTAATATACCCTCTTAGACTTCTAAGTTTACAATTCTCACAGGGGTAGTAACAAGGGGTTTCGGCAGAACTCCTCTGATACTATAGGTTGGAATTTAAGTCTCACAGGCACAGAGGCAGTAGATAAAGGTATCTGGTTCTGAAGGTCATCTCACAGGTCACTTGGGTCCAGTAAGCAGGGAAACAGCAGAAGCTCCTTGACCTCAATTTCCCTACTCTGGGCCATCTGTAAACAAGTGGCTTGAGGAAAGGGTAAGGTCTTTTCAGTGCCAGGGGTTCTGTTGCTTCCTCCTAACAGAGAAAGCTATTTTTGCTGTTTTCAAAGGCAGCTGCTTCTGGCAGGAGTCAGGTAGGACAGGGCCTGCCTTTGGCTCACTCAGGAAGAATTATTGGTGACATTCTCCTAGAGGGCAGGGTCTGGGGCAGAAAAATGTCTTTGCGAGTATTTATTTCTCAGAAGTAATTCAAGCCTGTGTCCTGGCAGGCAGGCCTCATCTGTCATGGGGTGGGAGGCTGGGGTGGGCAGGGAAACTGAACTCAGTGGGGAAGGTGGGCTAATCTGGCCTTAGAAAGAAGCAAGGACAACGTGATCAAGATTCTAAGGTTGTAGGTGATGTTATTGTCAAGGTGACAATCTCAGCTCTGAGTTTTCTGCTGAGAGGAAAAGAAAGCCTCACAAGCATTGCTATCTGATGAGAAATGTGTCTCCAAGAACAACATGACTAAACTCAAGATTTTCTGAAGTGCATGGTTTCAAGCTTGGGTGTAGCCTTTCTGTGGAGGGACCTTTGTAAGGCCTGAGGGGAGCTAGAGGACCCATTTTGAAAGGCCCATTCCTTTGGGTTTAAATGTTGCTACTTTTAGCAGTAGTTGCTGCTTCTGGAATATCTTGTTAAATACGTGTTTGAGTGTTTTGCTGAGACATCAGTGTTTTCTTTTCGCAGTGTGTTTTTCTCTACCTTTCCCAGGAAGGTAGCTTTGCCCTCTGAGCCCCTCCCTTCCTTCAAGGGAGGTTTGTGTTGTGGGCACAGGAAGCAAAAATTACTATAGACGATGGCTCTTTGTGGCTTTTATGTTCCCAAGTGGTGAGTTCCTTGAGAGGATTATACTAGGGAGATGGGGGAGAAGTGGGTATCTTTTGTGGAGTGTGACTCCCCAAGACTGGGGTGAGTGGAAATCTCCTTAGGGAATGTCAGAATGTGCTCCCTGCATCATGAAGAAACTTGGGGAGGAGACAGAACTTAAGAAAGCTGTGCCTAAGGTGACTGGACTCCAGCACGGGGCTCCTGCCCTAGCTATGATTTCTCTGCCTGTGCACAGCAGGGGAAACGATAGAGACACAGGACTGCAGACAGCAATGCAACATGGACAATGAGTATATCTGAGCATCAGGGTGGACTGAAAGCCATTGATTTTTCCCTCTATTTCCGGGAACCACATCAAGTCTCTAGATTATAGTTGAGCCTGAGGAAGAGAAAACTTCTCCCCACCAATTGCCGCAATGACTGACGTTGAATTTTTCTACAACCTCAGAAGGGAAGAGGCTTGCGGGGCAGGAAAACCTTTTCCTCTACCCTCTTAGGTTTAGTGCTTGGTGGCCTGCAAATTAAACTGAGAAAAGACAGATTTGCAAGAGACAAGACAGATACTTATGCATGAAATTAAGTAGAAGTTCGTAGAAAAATGTCACTTAAGGAGATGGTTAGAATTGAGGGCTTATGTATCATTTTAACAGGGGAAAAGGAGGGGAAAAAGGCCATTTATGGGAAAACAAATGACTTTTAGGAAGGGTAAACCGGCCCTTAGGAGAACAGATGGGAGATGATAGTTCTGTGGTGATGCCTGTTTAAAGAATTTCTTATCTTGGTACCAGATTTTTCTCTCTGGCAATAGGAGTCAATCTTTCCTGGTTGTGGAGCTCCAGGGAGGTGACATATGATAGCTGAATTCTTTGGGGGAGGATCTGCTTTTCAGCAGATAAGGAGAGCTCAGGAAAAAACCTCGTCACCATGGTGTATTCTGTAGCCCTTCGGGCTCAAATTTGGATTTAATTTGAAAAAAGTAAAGAAATGGGATTCTTCTCTCCCACCCAAATTTATGGAGTAAGAGGCTCATATAGGCCACAAATGCAAATGACCCTGGGAGCTAAAATACATAAAACATATTCACTTACTATCAACTATGAGCAATTAAGTGCAGATTTCTTCATCCGAATAAAATCACATTAGAATGTGTTCCCTAAAAATGAGACAGATGAGAGAAAAATTTTGAAAGGGTTGAAAGAGACAGCAATAGACAAAGGCTCACTTGTGGCAGGTGTTAAAAGCATTGGGCCATTCTTGTGGGACTCTGCTATATGAGCTTTCTGTCCATCCAGAGCCCAGCTTTCCCCCCAAGTTTCTTTCTCCTTCAAAACTAAACAACCATTAGCATCCGGAGAAAAAAACCTACTGATCAGTACTTAGAAATTCCTGTGTGTATACCTGTCCTCTCTCTCAATTTTCAGGGGACAGTGTGCATAAAAATCTTCTTTTAAAATAGGCCTTCCATAATTGGGTGAAATCTTAAGGTACATTATTATTATTATTATTATTATTGAAGTTTTCTTTCTCTTCTTAAAAAAATGTTTTGTCTCTGATACATCTTCACCAGTATGTGTGTATCCTAGAGATTTGATGGTCCTTAAATGTAGTCTCTTTTCATCCCCTTCCTAACCTCAGCACCTCTGCATTTCCCTAAACCGCTAGCAACAAGAGAATTTCTGAGCAATATATTATTAACTGAAACTCTGGTAAGCATGAAAGAGGATAAAGTTTTCTTTATACGCTCCACAGCAAACTCTTTCAAAACATTGTTAAATATCTCTGTTCCCCAAAGTTCTCATTTTGGCTACTCAGCAAATGGGATGTTCTCCTTTTTGCTTTTTCCAAGCATAGTCCTGTTTCCTCTATTTTGCTGAGCAATTCAGTTCTTCTCCTAAACTTGCAATCCCTACTCAGCTAGGTGCTCAACAAAGCAAAAATGCCTACAGTATATAGGACTCCCCTTCTCCTTAGAAGGAAGTTTAGAAACTATTTATTACTACTTGAAAATGAACTCAAATATCTCACTCTGCCCTACTTTCATCTCATCCCCACCATGTGCTGATTGAAGTGTATTTTTCCAAATATATAGAGCAGTCTCTCTTAGAAGGGTGCTGGCAAATATAATTTTTTCTGCCTGATTCCATGATAATGTGGCAGTTCATCCGGGCCATTAGCTGTTAGCAGATCCCAGGAACACCACGATGTTGGGAAGTTCAGCACTTAAGTGTCTCAATAAAGATGCTCCTTCCCTGAAGGTGACCAGAAACTTCTGATTTTCTCAGATTCTCACGCAGCTGGAATAATAGGAAGTAAAGGTAACTCTGGAATAATTCTGTTTTGGCTACTATTGCAGCATAAAAATTACCCTAAAACTTAGTGGCTTAAAATGGCCATTTCATTTTGCTCATGATTTTTTGGGTCAGGAATTTGGGAGAAGCTCAGCTGGGTGGTTCTGGCTTGTGTTCTCTCAAGAAGTTGGAGTCAGATGTTACTGGGGCTGCTGCCATCTGAAGACTAGATTGGGCTGGACATTCAAGATGACTCACTCGCAGAGCTGGCAGTTGGTATTGACTGTTTGCTGGGAATGACACTGGGGCTGTCAAATGCAGTACCTACTTAGGGCCTTTTTGTGGAATTTGGCATCCTGACAGCATGTTGACTGTAAGGTAGTTGGACTTCTTACATGGCAGCTCTGGGCTTCAAGCATAAGCATCCTAGTGAACAAGGCAAAAACTACATTGCCTTTTGTGACCCAGTCTCAGAAGTCACACAGTATTACTTCCGCCATACTGTACTAGCAGAGGCAGGCACACGCCTTGCCCAGGTTCAAGCCAAGGGGAATTAGACTTCCTTCCTGATGGGGGAGTGGCAAGGTCACATAGGAAGAGCAGGAAAGATGTGTGATATTGTTGCAGCCACTTTGGAAAAAGCAGTATCTCCCACTATTTGGAGGTAACCGCCAGAGGCTCAACCATACTCCTTGTATAGCCACCATGTGAATGAACAAAACTACAGTGTGGAATGGGGTTATCAATGTCCTTTCAAAAGAATCAATTCTACAGCTCTCTTTCACCATCTTCTACCAAATCACTCATTATTGCATTATCATAGGAAATGCACCTGAGGAGATGTAGCTGGAATTCCTGTGGCTGCCAGTAGAAAGATGGTATGTAGAGGTCTGAAGGCATACAATAGGTTTCCTCCTTGGGATTTAAGTCCACAATTTTACACAGAAATGAAATTACTTTGTTTTGGTTAAAGTGGCTGATTGGATCTATTTATGTAAGGGCATGGAGCATCTATTCCACTAGTTTGGCTTACTGAGGACCAAGGCAGTATTAGATCTTTAGTCTATGATACCTTCATAGTAGAGATGTGCCACCCTATTTGTAATATCTTTCTCCAGCCACTCTGTTACTAATCCCACAAAATACTATATGCTCAGATTAGGCTGAACTAACTATGTATCAGGAGAATGGTTTAGATTTGATTCTACAAAGCTTTCTGATGGGTTTGTTTCATGCTACAAAGGGGTATAGAGTGTCTTCACTAGTTTATCCACTGAAAAAACTCTTCAGGCATCATTGATTATCAAGTAGACTCCATGGTTAGGGTACATTAAAGGGCAAAATTTGTGTGTGTGTGTGTGTGTGTGTATGTGTGTGTTTTGAATATGTAGTGCCTTTTCCTTTGGAGAAATTGTAGAATTTCCTCTTTTATCATATTCATATTTCTGAGTTACAGGGGTCAACACTGTTTAGTATTAGAACATATTTTTTTCCTAAATGAAAATATAATTCCAAACCACACTGAGCAGACTGTTTATATTTCTGCATAACTGAAAAGTTCAACTTTATTTAATGGAATCTTTGGGCTCAGCATAGTGGGGAAAAACAGGATACCATATCTGGCAGAGCTATGTGGCAGTCTTGCAAAATAAACTCCCGATAAAGCTGTAATCCCTTTGTTGGCTTAACTGTGATTAGATTTGAGACTCTGGAAAAGTCCACAAAGGACTTTCATGTAACATGGGTGATAAATTTATTATCCACATATTCACAAGAGTACTGGGAGAGAGATGTTAGGCCCTTTGCTAAGTGCATCACTGCAGCAACCCTTTAAAGTTGAGTTGGATGAAACTTGAATTCTCAGAGATTTAAAATCTTTGTCCTACTCTCACTTCTCTGAGTGTCAGATGGCAATAGGGAGGAGGTTATGTATTTTCCAGATCAATCTGAATTATGAGGCAGAAGATGGACTCTTATGATTTGGTTATGGGTTTAAATTCAGCTTGACCCAACGTCATGTCCAAGAAGCAAACAGGAGACCAAGAGTGAGTCATTGTTGGCTTACTGCTTCTAGCTATTGGTAGGAGGATGGACAAACTTTGATTAGTCCTTGTAGTTTTGACTCAAATCTGTGAGGTTTTATATTGCTAGAAAGTGTGGTGGTGTGAGTATGCTACAGGGGACTTCCATCCTCAAGCCCCAGTCTTCATTTAAGAAACAATTTGTAGAGCCACAGCAGGCCCCACATGGTCAAGACCATAGTAACCGACATCCTGTCTAATCCTGCCCCCAAAGAATCCTCTGACCTTCAGGCGGAGGGTCTGGGCCTCAGATGTGGGGTTTGAAAGCAGTGGGGCTCAGGCTTGTCTACAACTAGAAAAACTCGGGAAAAGCTTTAAAATCCTGATGCCTAGGTTTCCAATTAAATCAGAAATGCTGGAGGATGGGGTCCAAGCATCACTTGTTTTTAAAGCTTTCGAGGGATTCCAATATGTAACTTAGGTTGAGAACCACTGTTCCCAATTTCTATCTACACTTAATGTTAGTGAACCAACATGGTAGATCTCCAGACCTGTGGGATGTGACACTTTGTTGGAGGAGTTTGGGAATTTAGGATAGGATTGATCTTCTTCATTGTAGATTCAGCTCAGCTGGAACCAGCTGAACTCATAAGCTCTATCAATGGCTGTCAGGTCAAAGGCATTAACAAATACTTTTTTTTGAAAGGCAGCTACCTATAGCTGAGTTTTGCCATTTTCTCTCTCTCCCCTTTCCTTTTTGGTGTTCTGCATCAGTTCATTCACCACCCCAGCCCCAGACTGCTCCTGTTCTTCACTAAGAAAAATAAACTCTTGGGCTATGCTGCCAATTGTCTGCCCCTCTCCCCCATAAGGCAGTCAGCAGCTGTGTTCACAAATACCTGGAAAATAGATCTGTCCCAATAATCTGGAAAGTTATGCTGTGGACCACGAAGCTTAACGGTGGTGGGGCCACTGAGGGAGAGCAATAGTCTATTGTATTTCCATTTTGAAGCTGGTTGAAGGGAAGCGGAAAAGGGAGCAAAGATTCTGCAGGAAGTGATAGACATAGTTTTGCTGCTACTTATTTCCTGACTGAGAGATAAGGAAGTTGGAAAACAAGGGTCTTTAGAATTGAAAGCTTTTCAGTGTCCTTTCAGACTAGTTCCTTACGGCACCTAATAAGCTCATTACTGGGCAGAATGTCGGTGGGGCGCAATCTTACCTGCCTTTGCATTAGGTCCTGGAACACTTGAAACTTCCTTCATCTATTATTTTTACATCCATTTCACTGGGGAAATCTTTCACACTGACAGAAGGAGAATAGTAAACAGCCCAAGACCCAAAAAGTTTATTTACCATGCAGGCTGAAAATCCTATGTTAAGTAGGCTAGGCATAAGATACAAGTGGAAGTCATTGCTAAAATTCTTCCCTCTTTTCTGAAGCATGGAGATTATAATCTACTTTGTTTTTAATCTTTCCCAATGATCATGATAAAACCATGAAAACTGTGATCCTGTTCTTGGAAAACACACAGACAGCTGTTTTTGTGTACAGTTGGGATATGTGCTGCTCTGATTAAATATGAAGTGATATGTCTGTGTCATAGTCTGTTTTGTGCTGCTATAATAGAACACCTGAGACTGGGTAATTTCTAAAGAACAAAGATTTATTTCTTATGGTTGTTGAGACTGGGGCCCACATCTGGCAAGGGCCTTCTTGCTGTGTCATCCCATTGGGGAAGGCAGAAGGGCAAGAGAGCATGAGAGACAGAGACAGAGAGAGAGAGAGCGACAGAGAGAGACAGAGAGAGGCTGAACTCATCCCTTTATTAGGAACTCACTCCCTCAATAACCACATTAATCCATTCATGAGGGCAGAACCCTCATGACTTAATCACCTCTTAAAGGTCCCACTTCTCAATACTGTTGAATTGGGGATTAAGTTTCCAACACATGAACTTGGGGGACACATTCAAATCATGGCAGTCTATTTTGGGAAACAATTTTTTGAGTTATACTTAGCTTAACAATTGTTTACTTAAATTAATTTTTTATTGTTTAGGAAAATGGTTTGTTGCTCTGAACAATTCCAATTAATTGAAGAAAATGGATTGGTATATATATCACAAATATGAATTTTATAAAAGGGAGCAATATATGTTCATTAAGGAAAAAAAGACACAAAGCGTTTTTGTTTTAAATTTATTAGGGAAGATTGTTAAAGCAAGCACAGTTCAAGACTTCTCTTACTGTCTTTGTACTTTAACACCTTCTAATCTATCTGCTGCAATATAAGATAGTAAAATAAATAGCCAGCCAACGTTCAAGAGTTCAGATCCCAGCTCTGTCACTTACTGGCCAGGTGACTTTGAGCAGATTACTCAGCTTTTTCCAAGGCTCAATCTCCACACCTATAAATAAGGTTTAAAACAGTATCTACCTCATAGGGTTGGATGTGAAGATTAATCCAGATTATTAAAGTGAAATTAGTGTTGTTAGAATATTTCAACAATCTCGCTTCAGTTTAATATAGAAGCTATTTTTTACTTTTAGAAGAAACTTTTATCTTGATTATAGAAAACAGTTCCTAATAGGGTAGACAGAATTTTGATCTTTCTTGAGAAATATAAGACATTAAAATTCACAACTCCTTTTGAAAATTAAAATGAAGTTTTTGTTTCTTTATGAGCACTAATAAAAATACAGACTGTAATCCCAGCTATTCAGGAGGTAGAGGTGAAGGATTGCTTGAGCCCAGGAGTTTGAGGTGGCAGTAAGCCGTGATGAGGCCACTGCACTCCAGCCTCGGTGACAGAGCAAGACCCTGTCTCAAAAAAGAAAAAAACCAAAAAACAAAAACAAAAGAAAACCCAGGGATCTTTTTAAAGAAATGTTGATCGTTATCAACTGAGATATAATCCAATTAATGAATTTGAGGGTTTTTTTTGCCATCTTGCTTTAGATTTTAGAATTGTGGAGTGTTAGTGCTAAATAGAACCTTAAAGAGCATCTTTTCGGGTATAGCTGTTGAGGGTCTGACATAGTCAAGGCTTCAAAAGGAGGGAGCCTTATGAAGATACTACCTCTCTTGTCATCTCTTTTTTTACTCTCTCTTTCTCCCCCTTACTCTTTCTTTCTTTCATTATTTTCTCTGACAATTCCACTCTCCCTAGGCAAGGAAGCGATTCCGTCATCCTCTTCCCTGTCTCTCAGTCCCTTCTTGCATCTTTCACACTTTAGGTCCCTCAGTCTTGGACCGGATGCTGATGGAAACTCTTTAACTCAGTTGTTGCTGTGGGGTCACAAAGGTGTGGTGCCTCTCCTCACCCGTCATAAGAGTCAAGCTGAATGCTCCTATAACAAAAGACAGGTTAACAAAAGAAAAGCATAACAAATTTATTTAATCAAAGTTTTACATGACATGGGAGACTGCAGAAGTGAAAACCCAAAGACCCAGGGAAAAACTGTCTATTTGTATGCTTAGGTTCAATGAAGAATGGACAGCCATGCAGAAATGTGACTGGACAAAGGCATATGATCTTATGGTAATGGACTGAGTGTGGAAACTCAGCAAGACTTGCCTGTTCAGATTCTTCTTGGCCTCTCTGTGTAGCATCCCTTCTGGGGCAGGACTCTCTGGAATGAGAGTCTGCAAGGGAGAAGGGAGAGGGTGACATTTATAGGTTTTATAGCTTGCTTTTGGGGGAGTGGAGTTTTAGTTTTTATGACCTGCTTTGGGGAAGAGGAATTCTGGTTTCTATGACTCCCTTCATGGGAAGAAAGGTGGGTGGGAGGTAGGAGGCAGGAGAAGGGCAGAGAGATATCGGTTCTGAAGCCTTCCAATCTCCTTCAGTTCGAAGTACTTAACATACCTTGGCATACTTTGGGATATCATGTTCTGAGCTCCCAAACTGCTGACTATAAATAGTCAATGGAAGAAAGCAAAAGTGGTGGCACCACTTTAGTTTGGTTTACCTATCACCTGGAATTCTGGTTTATTATCTTGTTGATTTGCCCAGGAAACAAGCACAAATTACTAGGATGAGCATTCATTTTTCAGGGAGACGCAATCTAATCTTAAAGGAAGAAAGGATATTCCTTTTGAAATCAAAAACTCTACCTCTTGTGAAAACATGACCTTAATAACCTTAATAACATGACCTGCTGGTTGTAAATGGCTCTGTTTGCCATTCTGGAGAGTCAGAACCAGCTCTAGGAGGACAGAGAACAGGGATTGCATATAGAACAGGAGTAAGCACAAAGTATAGCTCAATATATATTAGTTGAAATAATGAATTTGTTTATCCTCCAAAGTTTTCCTCCTGCCTTCCACCCATTAGAAGAAGGAACTTTTTAATTCATCCTGCGATACATATGTACATACATATACACTGTTTGGATCTTTCTTTGCTGGGGTAGAAGGCCAGAGGTTTTTAGGCCCAGGCTGTTTTGGGTTTCAGGAGATCACTGGTGGGCTGCAGAACAGTATGTCATTTGCTTTATGGCTGAAGGTGAGTATACTCAATGGAGCAAGTGGGGAGAGGAAATCTTGGGGTGAGATAGATAATCTAAATGTGTTATCTATTTTAAGGGGCTTAGCAGAGAGGCTGAGTCAGGGTACAGAGCCATTAGGATGAACTGAGTAGGAGAGGAAATAAGAAAGAATGTTCCAAATATAATGTGGAAGAGCTGGATTTTAGCATGATTCTCAGATCCCAGGCAGGGGGCAGCCATGGCTTTTACAGGGTGCTTGGGGCCTCAGTGTGGATAAGGAGAGAGTAAAGACAGCAACCTGGTGTGGGGTGTGTGTGTGTATGTATACATGTATATGAAAGGAGGGTGGACTTCATCAAAATCCACCAGTCCACAAGATAACGAAGGTTTAATTATTTCTTAAGGTTTGAATCAATTTGGAAAGCGATTTGTGTCAAGTAACAAGCCAAATACAATGCAATATCAGTCAGGATCCAGTTGAGAAAAGCCTAGTCCATGCTAGGTGTTCCAACAGGAATAATTTAATACAGGGCACTATTTACAAAGGGACAGGAAGAGCTGAGAAGCCAAATAGGGCTTCTTAAAGATTAGCAGTTTAAAGATTAGTAGCAGCAGGAAGCCACTACCACAGGACGGAAGGGACAAAGGAAGGAGATGGGTTTAGCAGAGCTGGGGAGTCACAGCACCTGGCGCTGGGTCTGTCAGAGGGCAGCTAGGTGAGAGCGGGGACCATGGGAGAGGGCCTGTTGCATTAGCTGGGATCACCGAGGACACCAAGTCGATACTGGAGATACTGCTAGAAACGGTGGAAAAGGAGAAATTCCCTGCCTCCTCCTTTCCTCTAATTCTCCAATTTCCTGCTGGTACTGCCAATGACTGTACCTAGCTGGAAGGCAGTTGGCAAGGGAATTTGGAAATATCATTTACAGGTAAGGGTGCAAGATAAATCTGGGGACAAACAGGTAAATGACCTGTATAATGGATTAAATAAAAAGAATTTATTTTTCCTACTTAATGAGAGATCCTAAGGTAGACATTTGTTGGTGTTGGTTTAATGTCTATGAGGTAAATACGTGAACTTGAAATTCTCTTGGCATTTCCCTCGGGCACCTGAGATGCTGGTGCAGCTCCCACTCTTAGGTCTCTGTCCAACACAGGAAGAAGAGGGAAGGACTGTGCCAATGATGTATATCTCCATTGCCAGGAAAACTAATTTTTATTTTCCAGAATATGCCCAGTTGCCATTTAGTTCTCACTGGCCTGGACTGAGGGGCTGAAAAACTGGGAAAAGAATGGTCATAATTGGCTTAGCTCAATTATAGTTCCTAATCTGAAGTTGTGCACAGTGTCATTATAAACAAAATATGGTTTTTACTTGGTGGCAACTAAAAGTGGGGAGTGGAAAGTGAGTAGGTAGCTAAAGTGTCTGCCAAAGGGTTAAATGTCTTCTGGACTTCAACTCATTGCTGACTTGCTTTTGACTTTCGAGTTTCACAGCAGTTTGTAATCCTGGGGCTCACTGAATTTCAACAGTTGGCCCCTCTCTGTCAGCTATTTCACAATTGGCGCATAACTTAGTTTGAATCACTAGCATTTGCCCTTAACATTCTAACCTTCTCTCCTTGGTCTGCTGTCTCCTAGCTCTGATTACATAAGGACAAACAGACAACACACATTTATTCAGTATCTGCTATGTACCAGGCATTGTTCTAGGAAGTTGAGGTACATCAGTGAAAAAAACTGGCAAAATCCTTAACCCCTGTAGAGCTTACATTGTGGTGAACATAGCCTGTTAGAAGGAGGTTAAGTGTTAGGAGAAAAAACAAACACACCAAAGTGAAAGGGATTGGAGTTTCAGGGAGAGGGTGTTTGCAATTTTAAATAGGACGTTCAGGGCAGGGCTTTTGGATGCTGAAGCTTCATGTGAGTATTACCTGCATGGTTCTATTTCTTCTAGAAAAAGTCAGGCTGGCCTTTCCATAGCTAGGGAACCTCCTACTTCCCGTGAATCTAGGTAAAAGCCATGAGAGTCTTTTTTGATTCAGAGTTTCTCTATCTTTCAAAGAGTAATCATTCTCTGGTTTTTGAAGCCAGAATTTGTGTACTTAATTTGTTTCAGATTGCTGAAGAGAGCATATTAACAGTACAATCATTCAGGATTTAAAAAAATAAATCTGGTTACACCAGCAACTTTAGAGTTTGATTAATTTCCATCAACATATCCCTTATCTAAACATTTCTGAATTAAATAGTTTTAAAAATAGATATTCTAGTATGAAATAGAAATATGCCTGAAGAATTTCCAGACACTGACTTCACACTAATCTTATGCTTAACCACATAATTCTTCTGATTTAAAATTTTAATATTTTCAGTGCAGTTTTTTTTTTTCCCCAAGAAGGTGGTACTGTATAAAGACAACTGCTCAGTTGCAAAGACGAGGTGTTGCTGACCTTTTGGTGGGATAGTCATCCCTTACCTCCTATATTCCACCAGCTTCATCAACTCTGGCTGGACCAGCCCTCATCTTATATCCTATTCCTATCGTGACCAGTAGCCACAATGAGTCCAGAGCTAGGTCCCTAGGCCTACCCCACCTGCTGTGTCCTGAATAAGTACCCAGCTGAACTTGCTGAATTTTAAGGAGAGTATCCTGGATTTGCAGATAATCATTCTCTGAGAAGATCAAGAGCAATTCTCACTTAAATCCAAAGCCATAGTGTTACCCCAATTCATGTTGTCCTCTATTTACAGAATACCACCTCATTTCTAAAAATACTCTCTCTCTTTCCTATGACTTCTTACTAGAAATAGTCTTCCTTCTATGACCCTAATAGTAATTCAGGAGTACTTTTATGTTTTGACATAATCTGGAATTTGTGTTTAGAGATAAAAACCAAGGTAATTCAGTTCTGCTCTATTTATTCTGGTGCCGAATAATTTTTAAAAATTGGACTGCTCTTCAAGTCTTCAGTCATCTCTATGCTAATGATCAAAAAGACACTGCTATTTCCATAGGTCATAGAGAAAACAGCTGAGGAATTCACTGGCAAGCTTGCGGGTGCTGCTTTTTACAGTATTTAATTGTGAAATATGGTGAGTCATTGCCAGATTATTGCTAAAAGACTGCAATACCCTCAAGAATTTTTATGTAACATTTCAAATGGGGCAGGAAAAAAAGACTTCTGAAGAGAGAGAGAGAGGCATGTAAATCAAGAGTGTTCACATGTGGTGGTATGTGGGGGAATCCTGGTATATCTTTAATCCCTCTTGGAATGTACTGAATTTACAGAATGTGGAACATTTTTTGTTGGAGCCTGGTATATTCTTAACATACCACCACCACCCAGCAGAGACCAGAGCTTGTGCCAGTATTTACTATGGGGCCATAACACTATCATTGTGATGATTCATCATATGGAATTATAGGCAGAGTAAAGCTATTAACTAGCCATTGCAAGGGTTGAACACTTGAACAAAGGCTTATTGACAGATTACTATGTGTCAAATACTTTGCAAGGTGCTGGGGATGCAGAGATGAATAAGCACAGTTCTTACTTTCGAGAAATTTATAGTCCAGTCCAGGGCATGCATGAGTCTTTCTTCTTTCCAAGCCTAGATGCTCAGTGGACATGCTCTTCCGCACAGTCCTCTAGGAAGCTATCACCAAACTACCGGTGTTGGCCTGTCAGTGGTAACTACTATGTTACTACTGACAGAAGCTAACAGTGATGGGACTGACTCTGTAGTCAGGGTGCTACACTCTTTCCATGTATTACCTCATATAATTTCCACAGCAGTGCCACTGGGCAGGCACTATTATTAGCCCCATTTTACAGAGAAGAATATTGAGCTCAGAGAGGCTGCCTAACTTGCCCACACTGACATACCTAGTAAGCATCAAAGCTGGGGTTTGAACCCAGGCAGTCTGATTCAAATCATGTACTTTTAACACTATGAAATACCACCTCCTATATTCCATCTCTAATTAAGTCTTTCAACTTTTTAAATTAAAACTTTAACTGTTAAGTTCCTCTTAAACTTTTCTTTTCCTAAATCAGAGGAATCCAAAGTCCTTTATTATATTTATTGTACTTTCCATTTTTTAAACTTGTAATTCTCATAGATTATTTTCTTAATCATGCACTTGAGTATTACTGAACAAATACTAAGTTCCAAGCCCTGGGATAGACACTGGGAAACAGCAGTGAATAAAACAAAGAAGTTTCCCACCTCATGGACCTGACATTCTAAATCTTTCTGAATCCAGTGTCCTGATATTTTACTCTAGAACTCTGTCCTGGAGAATTTATTCTGTGAATTTTAGAAGAAGGTCTGGCACAGGTGACACTGTTGTCAGAGACTTGAGTGCTAGTGGGATCACTGCCACTGCTACTACATCATTGTGCTGGTGTCATGCCCCACAACCTAAAAGAGAAGCTGGCTTAATTATCATGACTCGGCTTCAGGCCAGTGGGATCAGGGAAGAATGGTGGACCAGGCTGTTCTTTAGGTTGTAGAAAAGGCTACATGTGGGAACTTCAAGACAAGGCCAAGGGGGAGTCATTAGAAGGATACACCCACCAGTTCTTGAGTCTGCAGGTAGGAGAATTAGTCCGTAACTGTTATCATAGACCCAAACTGATTCTAGGATCTGTGGAGTCACTGTCACTGTGTGAGTCACTGTGAGACTCAGTGAGACAGGAAGGAAGTTTCCTAGGTAGGCAGGGGCACATAGAGAGAAGGGCATCAGATAAAATGGATTCAACCATGTAACAAAGGTCCTTAGGTAGGCAGCCCAGGCTTCTCAGGGGAGCAGTAATGGACTATATTTCTGGAGGATGAGGTAAAAATCCAGTTGATTTTTGTGGTTCAGGTTCCTGTGAGTAAATGTATTTATAAACTTGGAAAAGATTAATCAAAAGCGTTGTGTACAAGGACTATGCACGTAAGTTCTTTTGTTTCTGGATTCATATGAGGTATGAAATATAGCTATCCCAGATGACCAAAAGTGAACAGCTGGGCCTGAGAACCAGAAAAAACAGCCTCTACTGAGATGTGCTTACCAGTTTCCCGACAGTCTAACGGTGAATGGCAGAGCAGTAAATACAGTACACATCTGGCCCTGAAAGATAAGATAGCATCAGATTAGAGGTCTCATGTAGGTAAAAGTCCTGCCAATATTCTGTGAAGACAAAGACCAAGGCCAGGCCATGTAAAGGACTAGTGGATGCTCCTTGTGTGGAAGGCGTTAAGAAGTGACCACTGCTCCCTGTATCCAGGATGGTGGACATGGCCCTGGGATGGGCAGGCAAGGAACAGAACACTGGAAGGTGCACCATTCAAAGTTCAGGCCTGTTTATCAGTTCAATTCTCTTTTTATTAACTCTCCTTCAGAATCATTCCTGCTAATTTAATCCTGGGAATCCCAAGGTAAGAACAGGACCATCAGAATGACTGATCAGATATTTAGTTAGGATTTATTATAAATCATACTCCTCATCACCACCCTGCTGTCAAAGTGTGGACAAAGTGCCCTGCAGACTCAGATTCAAAGGCTCTCAGGGTCCAGGGGAGAGGAAGGAAGGTATTTGCAACTTGGATTGAGTACTATTGTGAGGCGTATTAGATAGGCCAAGGTTCTAAAGAAATGAATGTCCCCTTTAGCAGACAGAGCATTTCCAAATTAATAATGAAGGTGGTGACAATTAGCCACAGTGTGTAGTGCTATGGCAAAGACGATCTGAAGCAAAGCGATTAGGTAATAATCCTGGACTCTGCACCTAGTGGGGCTGGATTGCTGAGGGAACATGCAGTGCCCAGTGTATCAGGGCCACCAGGCATGGGATAGGGTTGGGTGGTGGTCAGAGAGAGAACTGAAGGTATCTATGACAATTCAATAGAATATCAGTCAATAGATATGAGAGAGATCGAACTACTAGCAATATGCTCTTCGCCTCCATGTACCTGTACTATGTATCACGTACAGGGAGCCAGTGTTCTAGAGCTTTCAGTGTGAATCCTGCCAAGCAATCAAGTAGAACAAATGATCTCTGAGCCTACAACAGCCCCACCTAATGGAAATAGCCACAGCTGGTTACACACAAAAAATACAAAGTGAGGTTTCCACCTGTAGCTGTGGTGAACAGGGTAAGCATGGTTGAATCTGAAGAATGCAAATAATTGCTATTGTACCTTTGAATCTAAAAAATGCAGTTAATATTTTAGGGCTGTTCCCTTCTGTAGTACATGTCCATGGCTGCTGCTAAGTTCTGGTTATTTAGAAAAATAAAGTAAAGCTGTATTGAGCCTCTACCACAAGTCAGACACCGAACTAGGTTCTATCACCTAAGTTCTCCCCTTTACTCCTCACAACTCTGTGAAGTAGGGACAGTCTTCTTTATTTTGCAAATAGGAGATTGTGTCTCACAGAAGTGAGGTAGCTTGTTCAAGTTCACAGAGCTAGTAAGTGGGGCAGCCTGGATGTAAACTCAAGCCTTCTGATGCCAAATCAGCATATATTTAGGAATAAGCATATTTAGGTGTTGATAAAAAATGAAACAATCCTTCTGTGAAAAATAGATTTGTTACGGGATATATGACTCAAATAAGTGGGTTTTCGCAAATTCTAGATACCATATCTTCTGGAACCCCCTAGTTAACAGCCATGGGATAAGACTGCCTGAAGAACCAGAATAAGGAATTATTTCCATATACGCACGGGGCAAATATGAGAAACCAGCCCTGGCTTCTGGGAAGGAGGCCGACGGTCTAGCAGAAAGAGGGTTGGGAGGTTGACTGTGGAACTGGTCACGTTTATGGGTTACCCAGAGGAGAGGAAGATATGGAGATTCAAATACATGGAGAGGCAGGTCTTGGGAAAAGTTCTGCAAGACTAAGCCAGGGCTATGGAATGGGAGGACCTTAACTTTCAGGGAGGCCACTGGGGGGAGGCTCAGTGTGGAAAGACAGACTCAGGCAGAGCCAAATCCCTTAACTTGATTTATAAATAAAGTGATGTTCTGAATTGGTTTGCCAGAACAGTCCCACTTTACAACTCTTGAGTCCCCAAATTAGACAATAAACAGATATGGTGGCCCTACTGGTAATGCCAGTCATCCTGGCTCCTACTTTCTACTTGTCACATCTCCTTTCCCTCCTCCATGGTTCTCTGCGTTTAGCCATATCATGCTCAGATCCTGAGACCTGTCCTGCTCTGTAAGCTTTGGGCTGTTGAACTTGCTGTTACTTCCTCCAACATCACTGCCCCACCCATACCCGCAGACCTCTTCTTTGCTTGGTTCTTGGCATCAGGGTTTACTCCCGTTTCCTCTAAGAAGTCTTTCCTGACCTTCACTCCCTCTTCCTGCTCTCCTACATGCTTCCATTTCCCTATCCCAGTATTTATCACATTTTCTGGAAACTGCCTACTTACAGAACCCTGTCTCTCACTAGGCCATAGTCTCCGTGAGGATAGGGCCAGTGTCGTATTCATAACTGTATCTCCAGCAAGGATCAGAGTGCCTGGTTCATAGTAGAGTCCCATAAATGTTTTTGAGTTAAGACTGAGACCCAGTTTTTAGAATTGGGGGTCAAAGTCAAGGACAGGTTAGAGGCCACAGTGACTGGGGCCAGAACCCAGAGGGCTGGGCAAGATTGGCTTAAATCTCTCCCCTTGGGCCTGTCCCTTCTGGGGAAGGACAAGCTTTTGGGTGGGGATGGGGGTCGGTCCCACCTGGAAGGCCACAGAAGATTGGATCCAGCAGGGCCTGGTTCCAGAAGGTAGAGACAGGGATGCTCATCAATACCAATTTGGCACCAAGTTGGGGAGACAAAACCTCAGAAGATGCCCTCCCCTGCATGCCATGGGATCTAGCTATAGCCCTGCTCTCCATATGGAGGAGTGGGGGGTCAGATGGGGATGAAATACGCTGTGAAGGGAGAAAACATGGATAAGGGGAAACTGTAACAGAAACTCCTTTTCTGGCCTCTAGATCCAGGTCTCAAGTCTCAAACTCTTTTATTCCTTGTAATTTTACTCATCCCAATCTCTCCCACCCTTGCATACCTGATTTCTGCCTCCAAACCCTACCCTTAGTATCAGCTTTCAACCTGGCTCTTCCTGTAGGTGCTCCCTGTTTAATTCATCCTTGTCTTTGCAACATCAGTCCACCTGCCTCCTCTAAAGGTTCACCGTGAGCATCATTGTTTCTCAGGCTGACCCACTTCTAACACTGGTCCTCACAGGGCCTTGTCCTGTCTTCCTCTTGAGCTGGCTGTCAGATTCCCATCCTGCCACACCTCAGACTAGTTCTTAAGCTGTGACTTGACCAGCCTCCACCTGAGATTTTTATATCAGATTTCAACATGTTTCTTATTTTAACCAATCTGCACCTTATAGTATCAATGACTACATGGGAAGGTGACGGTGGTCTCAACCTTGGTGAGATCTAAGAACAGACTGAGGATCCCTGTTCTTCACTGACTATTCACTCATCAATAAATATTTAGTGAGAACCTACTGGATGTCAGCTTATTGCTCCACAGAGAAAATTACATAGAATAAAAAGTAATGAGAAACAAACAATATTTAAAAATTAGTGATCCATTACGATGCCAATTTAAATATGTTCTGCTATCTTCTCTAGCATCCAAAACATTGAATACCTAGCAAACATGGCTCAGACCAGAGTGTGAAAGCCTCAAGCCAAACTGCATCACGCGATTGTTACTTCACTGAGCAGGAAGCTGTTTGCTTATCACCTGAGTCAGAGCTTCTTTCTCAGCTTCTCTCATCCTGACAGCTACAAACCTTCATATATCCAAGTGTCAATTTTGCTTTCTAACAACTTCAGCACAATTGGTAGCCAGAGGTTTCTTTACTTTTCTTTTTTCTTTTTAATTTCAGAATATTATGGGGGTACAGATGTTTGGGTTACATAAATTGCTTTTGTACCGTTTGAGTCAAAGTTCTCCCCAAGATAGTGTGCATAGTACCCGCAGAGGTTTCTTTTGAGAAGGAGAAACCAACCCCAAGTAAGAAACAGCTCACTAGTGGTGAGGCAATGGCTGAACTACCTGGCTGTTGCTTTTGAAGTTTAATGAACTCTTATGAGGGAGAGAGAGAGGAAACCAAATATTCCTGACTCATCTCTCATAAAAAGGAGTATTTTGGAGGTTATTGAATTCCAGACCTAGATCTGGAATTACTGGAAGCTATTAAATATAGCATCCTTAAGTTGGTGTGGATGCTGGCTGGATTTAAATTACACCCTTTAGTGGGCTTCAGAATGTCCCCTAGAGCTGTACTCACTATCCCTGGGAGCATGAGACACACATCTCCCTACCCCCTTAAACATTTATCAAATGTCCATGTTCCTCAGAGACTACTGCTTAAATATTCTGGTACTAACAGGTGTGAAGCCTAGAGCCCTCCAGGTGACATGTTGATAGTGAATAGTCTTCCAGAGAAAATTTGGGCCTCATTCAAAAGACTAAGTTAAATAGTGGCATTTCTGATATTCTCTAGGCCATGGAGAGATATTTGACAATAGAAAAATTTTCTGGACAAAGGGATGTTCAGTGCCCCCACCCCATCAGGTTGCATCAGCAGCCTCCTGCTTCTCTGGGGCCTTGAGCTTCTGCAGGCCTACCCTTCCCTCAGTGGTTCTCTGCCTTTTGTCCTGGGCTGACAGCATCCATCAGTGACAGTAGTTCCCAAAGGCAGGGATTTGACCTGGTGGTTGGGAGCTGGAGATCCGTGCCCCCTCAGTCCCCCAGGGTGATTCTGATTGCTTCCTATTTTATAATTTCCACAGGGCTTTAGAGTGCAGAATTGTTCAGACTCCTGAATCGGCCATGTGTCTTTGAGCTGTTTCTCCTTTCAACTTGGGCAGAAGTCTTTCAGACAGATGATGTCAGTGCAACTGGAGGGGAGACTCGTTAAAAATCGATGTTCTCACTAGCTGAGAAAACCTTTCCCGGAACGCTCAGGAACTGATGGTGGGATTGTAGACTGGGGCAGTCATTCTGGAGAGCAATTTGGCAGTACATGGTGAAATGAAGTGTGCCCACACCCTGTGACCCAGCCATCCCTCTCTAGAGCCTACACCCCAGAGAAACCCAGGCATGGGCCCAGGAAGGGACATGTATGAGGGTGTTCACTGCAGCACCGGGTGTGGGAATAATAAATAATCATGATGATGATACTGAAGGCTAACACTTGCTGGGTGCTTATGTGTGCTAGTACTTTACATTTTCTAAGTGCTCCACGAAGTAGATACTCTTACTGTCTCCATTTCAGAAATGAGAAAACTGAGGTGTGGGGAGGTTGAGTAAATGGGCTCAGTTCACACAGTTGGTAAATAGGTCATGATGCCAGGCAGTCTGGCTCCTGAGGAGGCATTCCTAACCATTACGCCTGGTGCTCACCTCTGTGTCCCTCAGTATGGAATGAATGGGTACATATAGATTAGTGTGCATCAAACACATGGACAACTCCTAATAGCATAGTGTCGAGTGAAAAAAGGAGTAAGAAAAAGAATGGGTTCTTTACAGTAGTTTTTACTACTCTGTGTGTGTGTGTGTATATATATATATATATTTAGAATGTATACAGAGACGAAGCAACATCATAAAGTTTCAAATGTATTACTATACATACACACCCAAGGACATACTAATGAGTATCTATTGGGCGTAGGATGGGGGCAGGTAGGAGCTAGGGATGAAGAGGACACATATAAAACAAAATAAAACAAACAAACAAAATAATAAAGACCCTTGCTCCATTGGTGATGTTTGAATGCCGTGAATTAAGGAAGTGCTTAATTCTACTCTCTTCCGCTGAGGTTCATATTCTCTCCCACCCCCAATAATTCCTTTCATGAAACTAGATTCAAAGCACCATCCCACCTTTAGGGAGAATCAGAGAATAGCATATTCATTCTCCTTCTCTTCTTCAGGGCTCTCTTTGGTGAGCAGAGTAATATGTGTGCATTCTACCTGCTGTTTTCCTCTACCTTATGATGTAAGTTCATTTCCTCCCATTTCACAGATCAGAAGCTGTTCACAGAGGAAGCAACCCTGCAAATTATCAGCAGATCTTGCACTTGACCCAGGTCCCGGCATGGAGGTTTAGCCCTGTGGTTTACAGCACACAACTATTAGTGGTCCTGGCAGCCACTGGTTTCATCTGCAGATATAGCCACTTGTTTCCCAGAAACAGAGGCATTTCCCTGCTGTTGTTTGATGAAGACCTCAAAGCAAGGACTAGATAGTCAGAGATGATAACAAAATTATTTTAATTAAATTTTTCCTAGGGTTACATAGGAATAGGGCATTATTGCAGACTTTTGAGAATATTGCATATTTACATGTCATGTATCTCTGGTGGCAGCTGGCCCTGACACCTGGCATTATTCACAACACACTCACACCTGCATGGCATGCTGGTCTGTAAATGAACATCTATCAGTCCATTCTTGCCTGAACATCCAGAAATGTGAATGCCAGCATCTTTAAATGAGTTAAATATGGACACAGTTCACAATACTGTATATCATGATTTCCTATACAGATGGAGAATTAATTCATAGTTAATGTTGTAATCAGACAGACTTCAAGGAATGATTTAGCAGGACATTATTCGGCAAATGCATGACAACTATAAAAAGTCATCTTTTAAGAGCTCTGTTGGCATGGGAACGCTGTTTCTTTCAACCCTTGGAGGTTTCCTTCTCACAACACTTATTTATAAGTTGCCTGCTGTCTCTCTGACACTGTGTTGGTAGAACACACAGCTGTGGTTGGGGACAAGTTGCCTGTGAAACCGCACAGACTATAGTAAATGGGACACAGGACAATGCTGGATTGTGCAGCCCAGACTGTAATTGCAGGTGAGAGCTGGCCTCCTCATGGATCATGTGAAGAGCCAGTATCAAGGTCCTAAGGAAACAGTGGGGGAAGTTTGGAGAGGTGGAGAGGAGGAGGAAGGCAGAGAGCAGTCCCCAAGATGTGAAGGCAGGAATGAGAAAGAGGGTGGAGCTGCGTGGGAGAGGGGAGGATGATGACTGCCTCCCAGGGAGAAGAGGGACATCCCTAGGGAGGTGAGGGTGTCATGTGGAGACAGAAGGTCTTAGCGCCACAGGCTCGGCCTTGGACCATGAGACTTACAGGAATGGGGTTGAAAGTGGGTTCTCTTTCCTACTGAAGTGTGGCTTTAAAAGCCTGTGTGTTCATGGGATTCTGTGAGAGGCCCATTTGGATGTGCACTTTCTCTGTTTAATCACCAGAGGCAGAAAGGATTCTGCCAAGTGGCGGAGCAAACTTGCCTGCAAGCAGCAGTCAGGATGCTCAGATTCAGGCAGTTCATGAACGATGCCCCAAATGCTCATGTCACTCCTACCCTGAGCTTTTGCACAGGCCGTTCCTTCACCTGGATAGCCTTCCTCTTTCCCCTCCAGCTCTCTGGACCTGCGCTGTCCAGCATGGTGGTCACTAGCCACAAGTGTCCTAGAAGTGCGGTTGGTCCATACAGAGACATGCTGTAAGTCGAAAATATCCACAGCATTTCAAAGACTCAGTATTTAAAGCATAGTGAAATATCTCATCAACCATTTTAGTTTTATATCTATGATAAGTGGAAATAACATTTTGGAAATATCAGGTTAAATAAAATACAATATTTAAAAGCTCAATTTCACGTCGGTCTTCTTACTTTTTCATACGTTTCTACCAGGAAGTTCAAAAACATGTCTGTGGCTCACATCACATGTCTACTGGACAGACCTGCCCTCTGTTTCATCCATCTTCATGAGGTTGCAAGGCACAGTAGTGAAGTTCCCAAGCTCTGAAACCAGGCTGCAGAAAGTTCAAGTCCTGGATTCAGATCTTGCCTCTTCACCACATGTGACCTGGAGCTGGGTACCCAATCAATTCATGCCTGAGTTTCCTTCTCTCTAACAACTGTCCCTGCCTCGTGGCACAGAGCATGGCCCAGATGCAGTCTCTGCTGCCTCCCTGAGGCTCACCCTCGCACCCAGTTGTGTAAGCTTTCCTTTAGCACTGAGTGTTATGGGCTTGTGGTATGGACGTTGTTTCTCATGGAGTTGTGCTTTAATAACTCTTCATGGCCTCTCTGATCTTTCTGCCCACACTCAGGCATCCTGGAGGGGTTGAGGGATCTCCTCCCAAAAAGGCTGCAGAGTTCCAAGTCACCTGGCAAAGTCAGGCTCACATGGGTACCACATTCCACAAGTCATAGTGATGCAGTTCTCTTTGGGTGGGTGAGGGGTAGGTTTCTGCTTGGTTTATAAGTAAACTTTGTTTTTATTGACATGTAACCCATTCAGAAAAATATAAAATTTATAAATGTATTTGAATTTTAAAAAGTGAAAATTGTGTAACCTTCATAAAATCAAGAAATAGAACATTAAAAATTATTCCAGAAGCCCCCCTTGTGTCCTTCTCAATCACATCCCCTCCCCTAAAAGTAACCATTATCTCCATATGATCACCATAGGTTGTTTTCATCATTTCAACTTTATGTAAATGAAATCATTGTCTGTGTTAGGCTAGTTTCACTCAATGTTTGTCGGTCTCATCCAGATTTCTATGTTAGTAGCAGTTAGTTCATTTTCATTGCTGAATAATATTCTATTTTTATAAATTTATCACAACTTGCTTATATATTCTGTTGTTAATAAGTATTTGGGCTGTTTTCACTAGGGGCTATTGTGAACAATGCTGCTATGACTATTCTTGTGCACCAACAAGTGGAATTTTGGATCATAGGATATGAATACAAACAGCTATTAGTAGATACTCCTAAACCCACTTCCAAAGTGTTTGTACCAATTTCCATTCCCAACAATAATGTATGAGAGTTCCAGATGTTCCACATTTTTGCCAACACTTTGGGGTTTTTTTGGCCATTCTTAGGGCAATGAATGGTTTTAATTTGCATTTCCCTGATGCAGAGGCACATTTTCTTATGCTTATTGGTCATTTTGATATCTTCTTTTGTGAAATTCAAGTCTTTTGCCACTTGCCCCTCTCCCCTTAAAATAGTATTTACAGCTGACCCTTGAACAACAGGTATTTGAACTGTAAGGGTTCAGTTATACACAGATTTTCTTCCACCTCTGCCATCCCTGAAACAGTAAGACCAACCCCTCCACTTCTTTCTCAGCTTACTCAACATGAAGACAATGGGGGTGAAGACCTTTATGATGATCCACTTCCACTTAATGAATAGTGAATATATTTTCTCTTTCTTATGATTTTCTTAATGACATTTTCTTTTCTTCAGCTTATTTTATCATAAGAATACAGTATATAATACATATAACATACAAATATGTGTTAATTGACTGTTTATGTTATTGGTAAGGCTTCCAGTCAATAGTAAGCTGTTAGTTAAATTTTTAGGAAGTTGAAAGTTATACTCAGATTTTTGACTATGCAGGTGGAGCTGGGGCGTCAGCATTCCTATTGTTCAGGAGTCAACTTTATTTGAGTTGACTGTCTTTTTCTTACTGACATGCATGATTTCTTTAAATACTTTTATCTGAATCCTTTGCTAGATACACAATTTGCAAATATTTTTTCCCAGTCTGTGGCTTTCCTTCTCACTCTCTTAATGGTGTCTCTTTACAGGCAGTTCTTGAATTTAATGAAGTCTAATTTATCAATCTTTTTCTGTATAAGTTATTTATTTTTATAATCTTTTTAAGAAATCTTTGCCTACATAATACAGCTAATTTAATGTTAGTAAATTTTACCAACTGTACCATGGTGTTGGATACTAAAAACTAACTAGAACTTGTCACATTAACAATTCTGATAATGATTTGACACAGTAAATGTTTATGCTATCCTAAATGGCATGAGTTCTGTCCCTTGAGTCACAGTCCTTCCCTCCCCACTCCCCCAAACATCACATTGAGATTCAAGTGTTTGCTCTGTGGTCTTTCCCTGTTTGTCCTTCCCATCCTCTTGACACCTACACACCCCACTCCTGGGCTACCTTTGTATTTGATGTCAAATATTCGTGAGACTCTCCTGCATACTTGTATTGTCAAGAAACAGAATATCAACAAATTTAATTTAAAGATCCAACTGGCCTTTATTAGCAATTCATGAATCAGGCAGCATCCCATCTATGAAATATAAAGACGCTCTGCCAAGCTGGCAGAATGGTTGGTTTTTGTAAGGTAGCTCAAGTAAGAACAAAGAAATAGCATAGTACAAAAAACCAAAAGATTGGTTAATGTCAGGTTACTTCAGATTACTTTCCTTGTAAGGATTAATCCTTATGTTGGCTAAAACTGGCCTGTTTGGGGATTTGGCTATTATCTCTCTCCTGATTTCTTAGATGGTCAGATGTTACAAGTAAACAGGTTAAGTGCATGGAACCTTAGCATGAGTGACTTCATTTTGGGTTGGTCTGTTGCTGCCTAGTCCAGGAGTTCAGTCCAAATCAATGGCCTCCCATAAAGTTTATTTAACAATAGTAATAAGGATTACTATGTGCCAGGCACAGTGCTAAGTGCTTTCCATGCATTCTCTCATTTAAACTTGTGAAAAACTCATGAGAGACCTACTAGCACATTTTCAGATGAAAAAGGCCCTGAGGTTTAGAGAAGTCAAGGTCACACAGCTAGGAAGCTGCAGAGCCAAGATTCAAACTGAGATCTACCTGGCCCAAAGTTGACACCCTGAACTTTTACATCATACTATCCCTTCCAGTACTTAGACTAGCTTTTTAGTCCTGGCAGGAGCCCCATATCGTCTATCTAGAACAAGAAGGCCATTTAGCATTGCTTTTTGATTGACTAGTCAAATTCTGAGCAAGACATTCAGTAGCTTGTGGTACAACGGGGGCCCCTCCTTTACATGTCAGTCCTTGGCCAGGGTGATCAGGCCCTTTCCTTTGCATGATCCTTGTGCTTCTACACACCCCATTCCCTCTTTTCCTTCATGGCCTTTCTACTAGGTCAACAGCAGCTGCCTCCTACCAGCTACAGCTCTGCACATTGCAGGGTGGGTAGTGAGTGAGTTCAGTGTGTGGCCCCTGGGGGAAGGGCAGAAGTAGTCCTCATTAGTCAAACCTCATGGGAGGCTGCAAACAGGTGCTTGGAGAAAGCATGAGACAGGCTCTCTGAAGTTAATTGGGGAGCCAGGTTGCAGGAGGAGGGGACATTCTTTTAAAATACTTCTTCATAATGTAAAAGCATTTCTATTCCTACTGCTAAAGAGAGACACAAAAGTCCCACCCCTGACTTCCTGCAACCCAACACAGACAAGCCACAGGAACATAAGCAGGAGGCTCCTGATAAAACCTACCTTCTGTTTGTCCTGCATGTTACACTTTTCCGTATGCTTTCATGTAGAAAACCTCATTTGATTCCTGGAAGAATCCTTGCAAGGTCAAGAAGAAAAGTACAGAAGAGTCCATTTTGTAATTGCTCAAGCTGACTCCGGACAGGCCAAATAACTTGCCCAAGTTAGTTCAGGTAAATGACAACAGGCCCAAAGTCAGAATTCAAGTTTTTATATTTCCAGCTCAGTGTTTTCTTTTCCTTGACCTTGCTACCTCTGTAACAGGGTTCACTTACATTTAAATTAATGCTGCCTGATAATTCTTTAAGTGCCAGGCATTTTGCCATAAGTTCTGGGGCACACAGAGACTATAGTCCTCAGGGAATAGATAAGTGGAGAAGGTACAAATATTTAACATTTTTGTATTAAAATATAACATACGAACAGAAAAGTGCACAAATCATGAGTATTCAGCCCAGTGGACTCTCACAAAGTGAACTCACCCATGAAATCACTACCTAGATCAAGAAGTAGAACATTGGATCCCCGGAAACCCTCTTCATGACTCCAAGATAGAAATACTAATGATTAAATATGCTACAAGCAGACCAAAATTAAGCCAAAGATTTGTAGAAGTAAATTTTCGGAGGGCAGAGGCAGAAGCAAAGTTCTTTGAAAAAGGCTGCCCAGGTGGGGTGATCTGAACATCTGCCTAGTGCAGGTAAATGTTATAGGAAAGTGTAGGGGGCTGGAGGGAGGGAGGAATGTCAGGGAAGAAGCTCAGGGAACGGAGTTGAGGCTGCCTTTTATCCCCATGGGAGGGAGGGAGGGAGGCTGGGGCAAGGATGAGCATCCCAAACCTTACTGAGGGGCTGGGCAGACCCAGGGGCCGCTGCTACCTCTCCACCTCTCACTAAACCTGCTTCTGGGTGTGGGGATAGTGTTTTGTGGATGTGACCTTTTCAGTTCCCCTCCCCATGGGGTTTCCATGGTGCAAGTTGTGAGAACATGTCAAATGTACCTAAATGAGACTTAGAAGAGGTCTTTGTGGCTTTAGCTCAGCTGTCCAACTGCAGCCTTCTTTGGGTACTGCCTGAGATCAAGATAGTGTGAAGGAACCCCACATACGCTCCCTGCTCCATTTAGAGAGAACTGAGAGGTAGATGTGGTAGATGTGGTTTAACTGGACCTTTGTTAGGAAAGACTGTTGCAATGTTTGTAGAACACATGATGCAGGTGGCTAAGAACATAAAACTTCAAGTTTTCTCATGTTTGAATTGCAATTGCTTATCATCTAATCTAAAACTGCAGGTTCTGTCTATCTATGACATTCTTATTAATCTAAATATCCCAAAGCAGAAACTCTAAAATAGGAGGCTATGTAAGCAACAGGGGGGTTGACAACCCTCTCATTAACTGTTTATTCCTAGCCCAAGAAACAGAGGTCTCTGGTTGTTCTTGATCTTCTTCCTGTGGACATCCCCCTGAACTGATAATTTCCAAGATGATTTTCTCAGATTGAGGGTAGAGTCTATGGCATTTATGCCAGAGGCAGAAACTGGAGAATTCTAGGGGATTTAGGAAAGTGGTGCTAGGAATAGGCAAATGTATACATAGGGTTTGGTATGGTGTGGTATGTGTGCATATGTGTGGGAGTTTGGCAGAATAGTGAGGAGAATTAATCTATCTTTTGTACCCATCCAAGTACCCACATTTCCCCATCACTGCCTTGTTCTATCCTTCAAGCCTCTTTCAAACCTCTAGTGTCACCCCACTCTCACCTTAGGCCCAAATTCATATCACAAAGGTTGTCTTAGTCTGTTCAGGCTGCTGTAGCGAAATGCTTTAAATTGGGTAATTTACAAACAACTGAAGTGTACTGCTCACAGTTCTAGATACTGGAAAGTCCAAGATTAAGGCCCCAGAATATTCAGTGTCTGGTGAGGGCCTGTTCCTCATAGATGGCACCTTCTATGTGTCCTCACATGGCAGAAGGGACTCAGAAGCTCCCTTGGACCACTTTTATAAGGACACTACTTCCATTCATGAAGGTTCTGCCTTCATGACCTAATCACCTGCCAAAGGCCCCACCTCTTAATACCACCACACTGGGGATTAGGTTTCAATGTATGAATTTGTGGGGGGGAGGGTGAGACAAACATTAAGACCATAGCAAAATTTTTAAACTTTTCTGACCGTGACCATGGAAAGAATTGTTTTGCTTTGCTTTACAAAGGCACACGCACTCACACACACACATATATGCATGTTTTTAAAAAATTTTTTTAAATTTCAGAATATTATTGGGATACAACACTTTGGTTATATATATTGCCTATGCACTTCCCAAGTCAGAGCTACAATTGTGGACATCCCCCAAACTGTGTGCTCTGCACCCATTGGGTATGAGTTTTCCCATCCCTTCCACCCCCATCCCACCTGCCTGACCTCTGATGAATATTATTGCCATGTGTGACATAAGTATTGATCAGTTAGAACCAATTTGATGGTGAGTATCAGTGGTGCTTGTTTTTCCATTCTTGTGATTCTTCACTTCGAAGAATGGGTTCTAGCTCCATCCAGGATAATACCAGATGTGTTAATTCACTGTTGTTTTTTATTGCTGAGTAATACTCCATGGTATATATATACCACATTTTATTAACCCACTCGTGTATTGATGGGCACCTGGGTTGTTTCCACATCTTTGCAATTGTGAATTGTGCTGCTATGAACATTCGAGTGCAGATGTCTTTATTATAGAATGTCTTTTTTTCCTTTGGGTAAATACCCAGTAGTGGGATTGCTGGATCAAATGGTAGTTCTACTTTTAGTTCTTTGAGGTATCTACATATTACTTTCCATAGAGGTTGTACTAATTTGCAGTCCCACCAGCAGTGTATGAGTGTTCCTATCTGTCTACATCCCCGCCAACATTTGTTGTTTGGGGATTTTTTGATATGAGCCAATCTCACTGGAGTTAAGTGATATCTCATTGTGGTTTTGATTTGCATTTCCTTGATGATTAGAGAAGTTGAGCAATTTTTTACATGTTTGCTGGCTTTTATTCTGTCTTCTTTTGCAAAGTTTCTGTTCATGTCCTTTGCCCACTTTTTAATGGGATTGTTTGATTTTTTCTTGTTGATTTTCCTAAGTTCTGTATAGATTCTGGTTATCAGCCCTTTCTCAGATGTGTAGCATGCAAATATTTTCTTCCATTCTGTAGGTTGTCTGTTCACTCTAGTGATAGTTTCCTTGGCCGTGAAGAAGCTGATTTGATCAGGTCCCATTTATTTATTTTTGTTGTTGCTGTGATTGCTTTTGGGGTTTTCTTCATAAATTCTTTGCCTAGGCCAATATCTATAAGAGTTTTCCCAACATTTTCTTCTAGAATTCTTATGGTTTCAGATCTTAGGTTTAAGCCTGTTATCCATCGTGAGTTGATTTTTGTGAGAGGTGAGAGGTGTGGATCTAGTTTCAGTCTTCCACATGTGGCTATTCAATTTTTCCAGCACCATTTATTGAATAGGGATTCTTTCCCCCAGTGTATGTTTTTGTCTACTTTGTCAAAGATCAGATGACAGTATGAGGATGGTTTTATATCTGGGTTCTCAGTCCTGTTTCATTGGTCTATGTCTCTGTTCTTGTGCTAGTACCATGCTGTTTTGGTTACTATAGCCTTGTAGTATAGTTTGAAGTCTGGTAGATTGATGCCTCCCAACTTGTTCTTTTTGCTTAAGATTGCTTTGGCTAGACAGGGTCTTCTCTGGTTCCACATGAAGTGTAGAATTATTTTTTCTAGATCTGCAAAAAATGATGTTGTATTTTGATAGGGACTGCATTGATTCTGTAGATTACTTTAGGTAGTATAGACATTTTAACAATGTTGATTCTGCCTATCCAAGAGCATGGTAGGGTTTTCCATCTGTTTACAACCTCTGCAATTTCTTTTCTCAGTGTTTCGTAATTCTCTCTATATAGGTCTTTCACCTCCTTAGTTAGATATGTTCCTAAATATTTAATTTTCTTTGGTGCTATTGTGAAAGGTATTGTGTCTTTGATTTGTTTCTCAGCTCAACTGTTATAGGCGTATATGAGGGCTACTGATTTGTGTGCATTGATTTTGTATCCTGAGACTTTGCTGAATTCATTATTAATTCCAGTAGTCTCTCGGTTCAATCTTTGGGGTTTTCTAGATATGGTATCATATCATCAGCAAAGAGATACACACACATTTTTCTTAAACAAGTTTGTGAAAAAATATGTATCTGTATCATCTGTATTCTACTTTGATATTTTCTATTTTATTCTATTCTTTCATTTAAAAAATGCTAAACTGTGCCTGTCAAACTAATTTTACAACCCACGGCTTTTCATAAAGCATTATTTCATCTCATCCCAAGAAAGGTGTTGATAAGCAAAGTGGACTTTTGTTTTGTTTTACTTTGGTTTTCAATAAGCATCAAGTCACAACTGCTTGAGATTTCTGAATTTTATCCAGGAGTTCCAGAAAGTTCTCTTGGCAGCCTGAGTAATGGAGAATTTCTATGTAGACCTTCACATTCCTCCCAGCTAGGAGGGCAGTCCCCAGGACTCTTGGGTGCTGCTCTGCAAGCTGTGTGGGAAGGACTTGCCCAGCAGGGGCTGCTTCTCTAAAGCATATGAGAAAGTGCAGTGGGCAAGAGGCACAGTAGCTTTTTGAACATTTGAATTCTGAATTAATTAATCATGTTGACATGAGACTGTAGGAAGTTCTTTGAAACATGACATGAGTATGATTCACCCTAACCATTTTTATTTTAACTTGTGTTTATTTCAGGAACTAAGGAGGGCTTGAAGCCCCAGGTTCATGGGCCGCTCCCCCTTTCAGGATGCAGAGTGAGACGTCAGTGGCATGGCTGAGGCTGGTAGGTAGAGACTGACGTTGTCCTTGGAAAGGGCTAAAGGAGGGTTCCTGGGGTGAGAAAGGCAAGAGCTGCAATGGGAGGAGTCTTAGCCAAAATGAGGCTGCCATGGAGTGCCAAATGAGAAGGCCAGGAATATGGTGTTCAGCTGATAACAAAGAAAAATAAACAAGCCAAAACAAGAACATTAAAGACACTTAAACATTGATCCTAAACCCAGTAAGGTATATGAAAAGAAAAGGTGGGTATTCCTCCAGTGACTCTGATATGTAAAAATGATCAGATTTGTTGTTCAACATCCATTTGTTAAGCATCTGCTTAAATTGAGGGGATTTGACCAAGGTCACACAACTTGGACCTGGACTTACCAAGATATCTCTGATTACAAAGGTTATGTTCTTTTCATAAAATTCCACTGACTCCCAAAATTGTTTCTAATCTAGTGGAACTATAGATGGGTGGGTTTTGTGAGTTTTTTTCCCCCTCCCTCCTTTTCTATATTTTACAATTTTTTTCTGAATGATCTTTGTGTTGCTTTTATAATGAAAGGCAAACTTAATACACTCTATTTAAAAAAAAAAAAAAAACATTACCCACCAGAGAATTATTGCCAGTCCAGAAAAGAAAGAGCATTTCAACTCTCTCAAACTATTTTGCCAGCACTAGTTTATTCTACCCCTAAAAACATTTTAGGCTAAAATGCATTTATCTGAGAAGTTCCTTACTTGAAGAATCACCTTCATTTGGTCATATTGGAGCCATATTTTTCGGCTCAATTCCTTTTTTTTTTAATCTCCCCATTAGGCAAAACACAGTTGAATTTTCTAGCTCTTTTTTTTTTTTTTTTTGATTGACACAAATTCCCCAGTGGATGGAAGTGACTGAAGAGAAAGACTCAATCACTGAGGTTAAAGAATGGTCAATATAGCCGTGACTGAAGAGCACTGACCTTGAAAGCCTATGTGTATAGGGCAGCTTTCTCTTCATAATAACAGCGCATGACAATGAAGTAGATTCAGGTAAGTACAGGAAAGGGGCTGCAAAAGCTTACCTTTTTCATGATTAAAACAAAATTTTTTTTTTTTTACTGGCCTCAATTCTGGGCCATTCTTCTCACTGCTGTTGTCTTCACATGTGAATTGAGCAATCATGACTTCATACTATTTGGATCCAAAGGTGATCCAAGAAAATGCTTGCCTGGACTCTCTAAAACTCGCACCCTGAGAAAAACCTCACTAACGTCAACACACAGGGGAAAAAGAAAGCAAATGTGGATTAACCAGACTGATAATTATGAGCACAATGATTTTGTCAAGTGCAAATACCTTCTTTTACTCCTTTCACTCTCTCTTCCAAAGTTGCATTTTATACCTTGCTATTTTTTTTATATGTTTTATTCTGCACATGATAGTTTTGTCCTCAGGTAAAATAATGAGAGAAGTATTGATGGTTTTATTCCAGTATTTCGCTGGATGATTCTTGGTATCATGAAGGGACAGGCAAAGTAGAACATTTTTTGTGGCCTAAGGCTCAATGGTTTCCCCACAGACCAAAGACACTGTTTGCAAATTTTCCAGACAGGTCTAAGGAGTACATCTTTTTGTGGACTGACTAATCAGATCTGACGACATAAATCATCTAGAAATTATTCTGAGAAAACGAAGCATTTGGGACCTTGTGTTGCCAACTTTTATTAAACAGATATCAAAGTTGCAGTGTCACATGCATTAAAAATATTGCTGTAGCTGCAGGTATAATAGGGATGTCTGGAGCATGCCCTAGAAGGGGAAAGTGGTCAGGGTCTGGATAAGTCCTTCATGTTTTCATGACTTTGGGGATACACAATCCTAAGTAATGAAATCTCCAGGTGACAACCTGGAAGTCTTCTGCAATATGAGAGGCGGCCAAGGAAGAATTATAAGGTGTACTAGGAAGGGCCTAGGAGACTTGTTTTTTTGGGAAAAATGCACTGCCGTAGAAGGAGTAAAAAGCACAAGGCAGCCTCCCAGCTAGTGTAATGCCAGACTGGAGTTCTCCCAGAGAACTATTCTGAGGGTTTTAATCAGCTAGTCAATTTCATGGCCTTGGGATCAAATATCACCAACCAGTTAAGCATGGATGTAGGCCAGAAAAATTCTGGTCATGACAATAGCAAGGAGAATCAACTAGAAGCACATCCTTCTCCTGTGTCTGGAAATGCAATTTTAAGTTGGAATCTGAATCAGACCCTTCTTGTGGGCACCTCCATCCATTCTGTTTCCTTTTTCTGAAACACCTGGTCCTGGCTGCTTTAGTAAGTTGGGCTTTGCATCAGGCCAGATATTTACTTGTCACAAGATGACTTCTCTCTCTCTCTCTCTGTCTCTCTCTCTCTCTCTCTCCACCCCACCCGTCTCTTTGGGCGTCTGTTAGGAAGCCAAAACAAGAAGTCCTGGGCCCTGATCTCATCTGCTGTCCATGCCAACAGCATGATGGTAGAATACACTGCTTTGTTCAAGCCTTGCTTTTAAGCTTTACTCTCCTAGAATCAGAGGGGATTAAACCTTTTCTAATGTTTCTTGAAAAATAGAGGAATATGCATCCATAAAGATATAAACTGTTCTTTCTCCTTTTCTGTTCACATACTGTCTTTCAGAGGTTGTTACATTAAGAGAGCAATGAACAGCAGTTGCTTATAAAATAGCAAAGACTCACTGAACTGAGGGCTGAGAATTACAAGAGGCAAAATATACTGAATGCCATACCAGGGATGATGGAATGGATTATGAAGTGGAATTAAAAGCATTTGGCACTCCCTTAATTTTAGACTCAGTTCATTCAGTGAGTAAATGATCTTGATTCTTATGAATTCTGGTGGTTTAGGGGTCTTGTCTTAGTGAATTAGCTATGAAATCTATATTGATAGAAAAAGTTAGTAAGGTGGGCCAGTCTCTTTGCCAGGAGAGAATGCAGTGCTCTATGGAAACTTGTCCTTGTTTCTAGGGTCTCCTGAGTTAGGAAAAAAAGACTTGAAGCAGTGATTTTTTGCTATAGGGAAATGCATTCCTCACTTACTGAGTCCCATCTTTTGATTCTTCATTGCCTTTTGGCAATGATTGAGCATGTTGATTAGTTGATACAGTGAAAACTTTTTTGAGCTCCACATTCACTTTGAGTGTCTGACCACAGGAATCAAAGAGAGATGAAAGTGGCCGAAGCTCTGCTACAAACCACATGAAATCTTTTCAAAGGGTCAGGTTTGGCATGTCTGTAGTCTATCAACTTCCTGTACTAGCATCTCCCGTATGGTGGGTTCACACCAAAAGCAAAGGAAATGATAGCATTTCCTTTAACTGTGAGTGGGATTTTAGGAGAGCCTGTTGTTGTTGTTAAAATTACTCATATATGCTAAGTATGTCTCCAACAGGATGATAGCATAATGCTTGCTGCTGTGCTCATACTTCTTCACTGTTGGGCTCAGTTGCTTGTGAGCCTGTTACTATTTAATAGATTACAGTTATGTGAGTAGTGGTAAATCTCATTTGTTTCTTCATCACCATCTCCTGAATTCTCGTAGTAAAAGCTCAATAACCATTTTCTTAAATTAACAACAGACTCTGGTATTCTCCTTAGCTCTAGCATGTAGCAAGTCCAAGATAATTCAAATAAATCCAAAGGAATAGAACACAAGGAATCTCTAGTGGGATGAATCATCCCCCACCCCCAAGATATGTTCATATCTTAATCCCTGAAACCTGTAAATGTGACCTTATTTAGAAAAAGGGTCTTTTCAGATGTAATTAAGTTAAGGATTTTAAGATGACATCATCCTGGGTTATCCAGGTGGGCCCCAAATTCAATAACAAATGTCCGTATAAGAGACACAAAGAGGAGAAGGTGACATGAAGCCAGAGGCAGACATTGGGATAGTATGTCTACAAGTCAAGGAACACCAATAATTACTGGCAGCCACCAGAAGTTAGAAGAGAAATGTGAAACTGATTCTCCCTCAGGACCTCCAGAAGAAACCAACACTGCTAACACTTTAATTTTAGACTTCTGGCCTTCAGAACAGTGAGAGAGTGGATTTCTATTGCTTTATGCAACCAAGTTTTTGGTAATTCACTATGGCGGCCACAGGAAACTAACGTAGGATCTGTAGGAGGTCTAGAGAAAGCAGAGTATTTTTTGAACGACCCTGTGGAACTGACAGTTCTCATTCCATAGTGTGCATGGGTAAACAGGGTGTCTACTGCAGAGTCCACTGAACAAAGACTTCCTGCTTCCCCTTTGGTAAGTTACTCTTTCTCCCTGGACTTCAATTTCCTTGTTACAAACCGGAAGTGCTCCTGGGCTGTATCCCACATATCTCACAGAAATGTCTGAGGCAGGGTGGAGGGGAGTGAGTTTGTAGAAGGGGTATATGTGAGAGAGAATAATGTGAGTGGCACAATTTAAAGCCTGGCTGGTACAGCATTAAATAGTACATGATGTTTAGATTTAGTAGTAGCCCCCTACCAGTTGGTTTACGTCTCCTGTGTAATTTTGGAGAAGGGGCACTTGCTCACTTATTTTCCAGACAGACCCAGACAAAAGCATATTCATGTGTATCATTACATGTATACGAGAATTAATAATCTTCAGATGACAACACAGCTGTGTCAGCTCAGTGCCTGCAGCTGAGTCAATATAAATTGCAACCAAGAACACTGTAAACCAGAGAAATGGTCTATGCTGAAAGAACAGCAGTCCCAAGAGAGGCCACCTGAAGCCTTGAGCTTTCACATGGAAGGGTAAACCTTCCTTGTTGGCCCCACGAACTGAGCCATCCTTGCTATTCCACAGCAAGCTTGGAACCACACAGCTGCTGCATGAAATGACTGGGATGCCGCAGACCCTCTCATTACCTCATCCTAAAAGCTCATGTCAGGGACCCCCCTGTCTGCTCAGTGCTGTGGATCAGCTGAGGGTGGGGCCCAGAAGTCTGCCCCCCGGGCCAGTAGTAGAAGCTGATTTGGTGTCCCTGGGAACGCCCTGTGCCTGCCCTTGTCTGGGAGCCCCCAGTGGTTAATGCAGACTGAGCGACGCGTCATTGGTTATGAAGAACATCGTCCAGCTTATGAAGAGTCTGTTTGCAGAGTTTAGTTTTCTGGAGGATACACACCACAGAGCACATGTGGCAAATACACCGAGGCCTGGGAGCAGGCAAAGCTTCTCTCACGCAGTCCTTTCTAGCACCCTCTACATAGAGTTTGATTAGCTGGGTTGGAATCCTGGCTCTGTCCTTTCCAACTGTGGAACTTTACTTCTCTAAGTCTCATTTTACTCATTTGTAAAATAATACTATCTAACACATGGTATTGTTATAAATATAAAATCAAATAATATAGATGAGCAGCTAGGCACTGGAAGTAAAGACATTAGCTTTTGTTTTTTTAAAAAGCCTGATTTCTGTGTGCAAGGTATAAAAACAATGACATAAGTTTCCTCCTGTAGAATCTGGAAAAGAAAGCGCAAAATAAACATAAAGTAAGTAGAAGAAAGAAAATAATAAAAATAAGAAGAAAACTCAATAAAATAGAAAGTATTAGCAATTAGAATCCAATAATATATGCAAAGGATAATACAGCATGAACAAATAGGTTTTATCTCAGGAATACAAGTTTGGTTTGACACTCAAAAATCAATTAATGTCATTCACATTAATGTGTGACATTCTGTTAACAGAATAAAGGACAAGAATCATATTGTGTCGATATGTGCAGATAAAGGTTTGGAAAAATTGAACACCCTTTCATGATTAAAAACTATCAGCAAGCTAGGAAGAGCAGGAAACTTCCTCAAACTGATAAAGAGCATCTTTTAAAAAAATCTACAATGAATATCACTCTTAAGAGTAAAAGATTGAATTGTTACACCTTAAGTAGGAAAAAGGTCCTTGCTTACTCTCACCACTTCTAATTCAAAAACATTGTTTTTCAGGTTTTAGACAGTATGATAAGAAAAGAATAGGAAATAAAAGGCATAAAAATTGGAAAGGAAAAGGTGTTTATAGATGATATGGTTGCTTATGTAGAAAATACGAAGGACTTTACAAAACAACTATTAGAATTAATGAATGAATTTAGCAATGTCACAGGATACAAGGTTAATAAACAATAATCAATTATATTCTTATACATTACTAGTAAGCAACAGGAAAATTAAATTAAAAAAATACAATCCCACTTACAGTAACTATTCAATAATATAAAACACTTAGGAATAACTAACAAAAGATGTCCAAGACCTTTACACTAAAAATTACAGAGCATTGTTTAGAGAAGTTTGAGAAGACCTAAATTAATGGAGAAGTGTGCCATGATTATGGATTAGAAGACCTGATACCATAAAGATTTCAAATATCCCCAAATTTGTCAGTGTAATACCAATAAAAATTCCAGCAAGATTTTTCTGTAGAAATTAGAGAGCTG
Source organism: Daubentonia madagascariensis (assembly GCA_023783475.1). Lineage (NCBI taxonomy): Eukaryota > Metazoa > Chordata > Mammalia > Primates > Daubentoniidae > Daubentonia > Daubentonia madagascariensis. The sequence goes on along the minus strand of JAKFHU010001631.1, from coordinate 10,831,715 downwards.
ATTTAAAATTATATATGGAAGTGCAAAGATCTAAAATGACCTAAGTAATTTTTTAAAAGAAAGAACAAAGTTGGAGGACATATTTTACCTGATTTCAAGGCTTACTGTAAAAGTATACTAATCAAGACATTTGGGCATTGGCAAAAAGACTATATATCTATCAATCTATCAATAGAACAAAATACAGTCCAGAAATAGACCTACACATTGGTCCTTTGATTTATTGCAAGGGTGCTAAGGTGATTTAAAGAAGGGAAAAAAGGCTTTTCAAAAAGTTGATGCTGGATATCAATATGAAGAAAAAATCAACCCTTACCTCACACCATACACAAAAATTATCCTGAAAGGGATCAAAGGCCTAAATGTAAAAGGTAAAATTATAAACATCAAGAAGAAAGGAGAAAATCTTCGCTACCACAAAGAACAAAAACCAGAAAGGAAAAAATGATAGAATTGGATTTCATCAAAATCAAGAACATTTGTTCTTCAAAAGAAAGCAAAAGGGCAAGCCATAAACTTGGATGAAATGTTTGCAACATGTATATCTACCAAATGGCTTATTTCTAAAATATATAAAAACCCTTAAACATAAGAATACAAGCAACCCAATTACAAAATGGGTAAGAGTCTTAGAGACACTTCACATAAGATATACAAATGGCAGATTAACATGAAAACATGCTTAACGTCATTAGCCTTCAGGGAAATACAAACTAAAACTGCAATGAGGTATCACTACACACCTATTAGAATAACTAAAATTAACTGACCAACCAAGTTTTGATGAAGATAGAGAGCAACTGGAACTTTCTTGGATTACAGATGGGAATGTAAAATGGTACAACTGTTTTGAAAAAAAGTTTGTCAGTTCCTTAAAAAGTTAAAAACATGCCTGTCTTATGACCCAGCCATTTTACTCCTAGAATATACTTCTATGTCCCCATAAAGACTGGTATACAAATGCTCATTGCTGCTTTATTTTACAACAAAACCTGGAAACAGCCCAAACGTAACATGTGAAAGGATAGACAAATTGTGGTATAGTCATGCATCACTTAATGACAGTGATGCATTCTGAGAAATGCGTTGTTAGGCGATTTTATCATTGTGCAAGCATCATGGAGTGTACTTACACAAACCTAGATGGTATAGTCTACTACACACCTAAGCTATATATGATGTAGCCTATTGGTCCTAGGCTACAAACTTTACAGCATGTTACTGTACTGAATATTGTAGGCAATTGGAACACAATGGTAAGTATTTGTGTATCTAAACATATCTAAACATATCTAAACATATAATAGAAAAGATACAGTCAAAATATGGTATTATAATCTTATGGGACCACTATCATATATGGGATCTGTCATTGACTAAAGAGTTGTTATGCAGTGCATGATTATATATTCATACTGTGGGATACTACTTAGTAATAAAATGGATGAATTATTGATATATGCAACAATGTGGATAAACCTCAAAATTACTATGCTGAATGAAAGAATCCAAGCAAAAAAAGAGTACCTATTATATGATTTAATTTGTTAAAAGATAAACTGAGGCACATTAAAATATTAAAGAGTTTATTTGAGCAGACAGTGATTCATGAATCAGTCTGCTCCAGACCACAGATGGTTTGGAGGCTCCCCCAAAGGAGTATGAGGGGAACACTTTTATAGGGTAAACGTGGAAGCAAGGCAAAAAATAATTAATTGGTCAAATAAGGAAGCAGCTTTATTTGGATCATTTCAGTGGAAAGTCCCTAATTAGAGGTTAGTTAGTTTCTGTTAAGCTTCAATTCCATTTTACCATTTTCACTGAGTTGGGTTTCAGCTTGCTAATGTAAGGACCCCCAGGGCACTGGAGCTGCCTCAGCCTAATGGTCTTCCAATTAATTATTTTAACACATGTCTATAAGATTATAGAAAAATGCAACAAATCTATAGTGACAAAACACATCAGTGGTTGCCTGGGGACAGAGATGGAAGGAGGGATGGATTACAAACAGGCATGAAGGAAACTTTTGGTAGTGATGGAAACGTTTGTTATCTTGATTCTCATGATGACTTTAAGGGTGTATATATAATATGTCAAAACGCATCAAGTTATACACTTTCGATGTGTGAAGTATACTTCAATTATACTTCAAAAACTCATAAAAGGATTTTAAAACTCTGTAAGCAAAACAAAAAAAGAAAACTAAAAAAAAAAAACGAAAGCATATGTTACAAAAATTTGACAACTGTTGAATATGGACGATTAATACACAGGGGTTCATTATACTGTACTATTTACTTTTGTGTATGTTAGACAATTTTTATAATTTTTTGAAAGTACAATTAATATGTCACTTTGGGAATGATATTCTTCAGAGCTGGGGTGGTATAAACTGAGCTTATAGCCTTTGGATGGTTCTGTGCCTCGAAAGTTATAGTATGTGGGTCAAGAAACCAAGGGGTGGAGGGAGGAGTGGTCCCTCTCACCATCACTCCCAGGCACCCTCTCAGAACATCTGTACTTCCCATCCCAGCACTCTTACTTAGCCTTTGCTGGCGTGCAGGTCTTGGTTTTCAGGGAAGGGTCACAATTATCAGGGAATGCTGTTAGTGTCCCATTAAACCTAAAGCAAAGGTCTCACACTTTTTGATCTCAGGACTCTTTTATACTCTTTGCAGGCCCCAGTGAGTTTTACTTTTCTGAGTTTTTCTCTGCAACTAATTATTCACAATTAAAACTGAACAAAAATGTTTAATTATTTATTTATTTATTTATTTATTTTAAAATAACCATCATAAACCCATTACATATTAATAAAAATAACATATTTTTATGAAAAACAAGTTATTTCCAAAACAAAAAATTTAATGAGAGAATGCTACTGTTTTACATTTTAACAAATGTCTTTAATATCTGGTTTAATAGAAAAGGGGTAGAGTCTTATACCCGCTTCAGCATTCAATGTGTTGTGATACATTGTTTTGGTTGAAGTGCATGACGAAAATTTGGTCTCTTGCAGTTATGTAGTTGAAAATTGTGGGCCTCAGTTTCCCCCTGACAGTCTTGGAAACTCCTAGGTCTCTTCAGACCTCTCTTTGATATCTGCTTACCTAGTCATAACTTCTACCTAGTCCATTTTGGACTCCTTGTGCTGATAAACCAACAGGCAAAGAAAAGAGTTACTATAGTTCAAGGTGTAATTGGTCCTGATTGCCATAGGAGATAGGAGATAGGTTTGGGAACACCAAATGCCAGCAGGGAATATGTCTGGAATTCAGGAAATTCACAGGGGCACTTTTTGTTGATTTTATACGTGGTGATCATCATGACCAGCCAATTCAAGTGGTCTCAGTTTGACAAGAGCATGGTAATCAGGGGCTCAAACTTCTCAGGAATGAAGTTCTAGGTTATCACACCAAGCAAGCAATCTAGACTAGCAGGGCTGATAAACAGGTGGTAGAGGAGGGAGATGACAATTATCAATTATAATTTTGTACCAACTGCCCTATTAACCTCTTCTTGTCTTTTCTTTTCTTTTTTGAAATTCTGACCAATCACCTCCTAAAGAACCAGTGACAGGGCTGGGTCAATTGAACATAGGGCCCAAAGGGACCTGAGTGATGCAAAGGGGTGGACTGCAGCAGACACTGCTGGTGCCCGACACATAACCTCTTAGCACTCACCAGTCCTGTACATGCTGATGGCTGTCCATGCCAAGCTCCTGAGACCGAGGCTGCTCAACACCATATAGGTGGAACACTGGAAGTGCTTGAGGAAGATGATATCTCTGGAGCATCCCTCAACCAATGATAAAAAGGAGTTAGTGGATAAATACCCAGCTTCCCATGCCTTGGTTGAGAAAACCCTGAGGTGTGTTATGTGTAGTCTTCTAGAGGTCCCCCATGGGCTAGGGTAAGTCCCAGTTGAAACAGCAGTAAATTGCTCATTATCACATCCTGCATGATTTTCTCTTTTCTCTGTTTCACTTCCCCACTCCCCATGATTCCTTGGATCTGATCTCAGATAAATGACTTTCACTTAAGTCTTTGTCTTGGCAGCTACTCTGGGAAACCCCAATTTAAGATAACCTTCTAGCCATTGAAACTTACCTGACCTGGGTGTCGTTACATCAGAGTCATTCGATCTAAGTAATGGCTCCATGCATTAGACACCTAAAGTGTTTACAATTGGTTTATGTGCTACTCCTTCCACATAATGATTTAAGGTTATTTTAGTCCAAAACATACTGAAGAAATGTGGTGTGGAAACAGAAGGCAGTGGGTGGCTGGGTGGGTGACAGGAAGGGTCAGGAAGATATGTTACAGCAGGAAGAACTTTCATATTCCGTTCTGGATAGGAGTGAGCTTGGCACGTGGACTGGTCACTTCTTGAACTACTTCTCCTTTTTGTTTTTAGTCATCCTTGAGTTTTAATGTGTTAGCATTCTGCTTCCAATGTGTGTTTAGCACTTTTTAGAATTTATTGAAAAAAAATTATTTCCATTAAAAATCTATGTTCAGCCTCTGAGATATCTTTCCATATGCTGCTTCTTGTGAAATTCCCATTTTACAAAGAAATGTATATATAGACTTTAACTATAATTTATTGAATACAGGAGAAAAACAAATATTCTGTTGTGCTGTACCTATTCTTCTGGGTAAAAGAAAAGCATATGTTTGGATTGGTTAAGGAAAAATAAAGAGGATATGGAAAATGGCTTGTAGAATTGCAACTACAAGCTAGATTTGAAAGTCCAAACTAACCAATATATATGCATTTGTAAGGAAGTGTATCTGTATGATGTTTCTTTCATTACAGCGTACTTTATAGGCTATCTTTACTGCTAGTTTAGGAAACATTTAAAGCTCTTCTTAGAACAGTGTTTTCAATTTTTATCTTGATCACAATTACCTGGGGAACTAGCTAAAATGCAGATTCCTGGGTTCTATCCAGACTTACTGAATCATAATCCCTTACAGTGGGACCCAGGAATATGCATGTTAAGTGATAATTCCTGATGATCTTAATATGGAGAGTTCTTTGGTCAGAGATTGAGAAACAGAGCCAGAGATGGATTCTCAACTAGAACTTGAATGGAACTCTTACATTAAAATGTATCAAAGTCCTAAGAGAGAACTCCAGAAGGGCAGATTTTAAGATGGTGCTCTCATGTTGAGGTCAATTAGGAGGAAGTTAGAAACCTCAGGAGGATCACATGTGAAGCTGGGTCAACCTTTTGTAAATAGCTCAGATATTAGGACAAGAAATAAGGCAAGATCTGTAAATCCAGGCACCAGCTAGTTCTGGAACAATTATGTAGTACTTTGAAAGTCAGACAAATTTTATTCATAGGTATATTCTTTGCTCACATCCCTGTTGTTCTTCTGTGACATATACAAAGTTGTCTTGAAGTTACGGCTTGATTGTATCTATGTCTGGCCTTAAAAGGGAATTTACATATATCTGGAGCCAAGTATGGTGGTGGCTACCAAGTCTGACTTCAGAGAACCCCATGCAGAAGAGTGAGATTTTTGAATATAGAATTGGGGCTAATTAGCTCCGTCCTTCTCCTACTCTAAATGGTTTCCCTTTCTGGCTAATCATTGAAAGTTCTGAGTTTTTTTTTAATGGAGAAGTAGGTTTCCTTGCCAGCTTCCTGGGTACCTCTAATAAGGATTTTAAGCCAGTTTTCAGATACACGTAATAGACAACTCCAAGTAAATTGATTTAAACAACAAGGAAATGAGTAGATCCATAGGTAGGGTGGGCTTCAAAGATGGATGAGTTCGTGGCCCAACAATGTCTTCAAACACAAAGATACTTTCCATCTTTCTCCGTGTCACAGCTTTTGAATCAAACTAAGATTGGTTCCCCTGGGAGTCATAAGATGGCTGCCATTAGGAATCAAGGGATATGCTTCTTTATTTATGTCCAGCAGGAGAGAGGAAGAGCATCTGTTCCAACCTGGAAATAACATCCTTTCCTTCTGCCTAAATGGGCCAATGCCCCAGGTAGGTCACACACCCTAGTCCTGGACCAGTAGCTGTAACAGGGGAATGCCATGGGCTAATTGAGTTAAGCCTGGGTGCTGGACCAATCACTGACAATGGGTATGGGATCAGCACCCTGGGAATAGGGAATAGGGTCAGCTATAAGTAACATGAACTGCAAACAAAAGGGATGGTGAATACTTAAAAATTATTTGGGATCTGTTTAGAGAAGATGGAAAAGGGAATGGATACTGGAGAGGTGATCAGTGGTCAACTATAGCTATGCTACAGAGCTTTCCACTTAAAGGTCATTGTTCCAGCTTGAATGTAAGTTCCGTCCACTCAATCTTCCTAAGTACAATTGGAGAGATTCCTCCCCACAACCCATCAAAAAGTCCAAGGGGCCCCTTGGGCTTAAGTCATCCTGGGATATAGGGGCAAGATGGCCCACAGAGTGCCACTGCAAGCAGTAGGACATTGTTCTGTGGCAAGAATGGTTGTCGTGTCCACTGGGCAGTCAATTTAGTGAGGTCATGATACAGATGGAGAAATATTCCCCTTGAGGTCTCAGGCACAGATTTGGGGATGATTCTCACCTGTGTGATCACTGAGTGGTAAATCAAAAGGACCATGCTTCTCCTCTTATTCAAGACTGTTTTCCAACTACTCATCCTATATTTCCTGTTCAATGTCTCCTTTCCCCACCTCCTACACCCATGCCCTTTTCCCAGACAGTTCTCCCCACCTAGTAACTCTCCTTTTCTCTTGCTCATTACTTCCAATGTTTTTTATCTTCCAGAGGACCAGCACTAGACCCTCTATCCTTCAAGCCCAAAGCCCTGTACTGTTTCCTTTTCTTTCCTGCAGCAATCTTTAGTAGCTGTGAAATCCAGGGCTCAAATCACGAGCAACTAAACACTAGCTTCTCCTTCCAGGGTTGGGAGGCTTAGTCATCACATACTCCCTGGGGGGGAAGGAGAAATGTTTGCTTTCCCTCCTAGGGGTGGGGAGAGTGGGAATGAAGGAGGGTAGAGCAAGTTCCCTCTCTCCTAGAATGAGCTTAATCACTCCTTCCATTGCAGAGAAGCAAAGAAAAACAGAAAACAGGTAGTGACGTTGCCTTATTAAAACGGGCTAAAAACTCATATCCTGTTACCTGTATATTACTATGTATTGTGTCTTGTATGTCTAGAATAATTCCTTGTAATTAAGAGGAGAAAATTATGGTGCCCTGAGAACTCTGTGAGTCTTGGCTTCTATCTGCCTTCTGCTTGATGGTGTGGGCAGTGGAATGGAGCTGGTGACACTGGTTCCATTATAAACTTCTCTTTTTGATTAAGTTATCTGGACCCTGGTCACCAAATCTCCCCAGCATCTGTGGCTTAGCAGCAGAGCCAGTTGTGGAATGTTGTCACAATGAGCAGCTTGGATATCTTTACAGTGTGGAAATGCAAAATGAACAAGAAAAAGCAAGTGTGCTTTTATTAAAAAATCCTCAGATACTATAATGTGTAAGTCAGATGATTATGGGAATTACTGATAGAAAAAGAGTATTTTGCCATATGTTGAGCCAACTCTTGAATCTTTAAGGACTGAAATCTTATTTTGGTGTGCACAGACAAAGACTTAAAGTTTCAGGTTTGCTTGTCTCTTAGTAAGAGGAAAGAATAATATTTCTCTCCCTCCCACATTTGACCAGTTCATTTCAGCCCCCTGAGCTTATTAATATTCAGTAATAAGTCTAGGCTTGTGTGGATAAAAATAGCCAAGCCATTTCATTTAGAAACGGACTTCCATAAGCACAAGCTTATTTTCTCCACCACTGCAGGTGTAACTGCTTTTCAGGTGTAACTGGCAATGGATAGGTGATCCATTTTCTACCAGTGACCAGCATGCGGAATGGCAGTTACTGCCACTTAGTTATTTTGTGAAAGGCTGCATCCTTTTGGGCTCTGCCTATTAGCACCTTTGTCTGTTCCTCTTCCTACTGCACTTTTTAAAAAAATTTCAGAATATTACGGGGGTACAAACACTTTGGTTACATATATTGCCTTTGCACTGCCCGAGTCAGAGCTACAAGCGTGCCCATCCCACAGATAGTGAGCACTGCACCTGTTAGGTGTGATTTGCCCATCTCCTCCTACCCCCACCCCGCACCTGCCCGACACCCAATGAATGTTACTTCCATGTGTGCACGTGAGTGTTGATTTATTAGTACCAATTTAATGGTGAGCACATGTGGTGTTTGTTTTTCCATTCTTGTGATACTTCACTTAGAAGAATGGGCTCCAGCTCCATCCAGGATAATACAAGAGGTATTAGTTCATCTTTTTTTTTATGGCTGAGTAGTACTCCATGGTATACATATGCCACATTTTATTAATCCACTCACGTATTGGTGGATGCTTGGGTTGTTTCCACATCTTTGCAATTGTGAATTGTGCTGCTATAAACATTCAAGTGCAGATGTCTTTTTTATAGAATGTCTTTTTTTCCTTTGGGTAAATACCCAGTAGTGGGATTGCTGGATCAAATGGTAGTTCTACTTTTAGTTCTTTGAGCTATCTCCATATTACTTTCCATAGAGGTTGTACTAGTTTGCAGTCCCACCAGTAGCGTATGAGTGTTCCTATCTCTCCACATCCATGCCAACATTTGTTGTTTTGGGACTTTTTGATAAAAGGCATTCTCACTGGAGTTAAGTGATATCTCATTGTGGTTTTGATTTGCATTTCCCTGATGATTAGAGATGTTGAGCATTTTTTCATATGTTTCTTGGCCATTAGTCTGTCTTCTTTTGAAAAGTTTCTGTTCATGTCCTTTACCCACTTTTCAATGGTGGTGTTTGATTTTTTCTTGCTGGTTTTCCTGAGTTCTATATAGCTTCCTACTGCACTTTTACCTGCACTTCCACAAAATATTAAAACAGGTTAAATATCTGTTAAATATCCCTTCTATCTGTTAAGGGAAAGATTCACCCTCAGTAAAATGTTATCCCTGGTCGTCCCAATATTATCATGATCTGCACACTATAGAGTTGTGCTGTATAATACAGCAGCTGCTAGTCGCATGTGAATATTTAAATTTAAATTCATTAAAATAAAACAAAATAAAATAATTCAGTTTCTCAGTTCCACCAGCCACATTGCATGGGCTCCATAGTTGCATGTGGCTAGTGACTACTGTATTGGACAGCACAGAACATTTCCATTTTTGCAGAAATTTCTATTCGACAGTATTACTGTAAAGGCTCATTTGAGTAAAGATGTCTGTTGACTAAAAAAAAAAAATCAAGCTTTTAAAGAATTAAAGGTAGTTTTACTCAGAAGTCTTACTGACAACTATAGACTGAGGCCTACAGCCCAGGAGCAGTTCTGTCAGACTGCTCCAGCACAATATTTCAGCCCACTGCTTATATACAGGTGGTGGGGGTTCAGTACATACAAAATCACATCAAACTTGCTCAGAAGTTACATTAAAGCAGAGTCACATCAAGGTTTGGGTGTAACAGTACATCTGCTTATAGATTACATAAGCATAATCACTAATACCATCAGACATTATCTTAAGTACAGGAAAAGGTGAGGACTGGGGTCATTTATCTCTTAAGGAATGAAGTAACTTAGGCAAGAGATGTAGAGGGGGGTGGCATATGCTTTATTCTGTTTTGTTTTCAAAACATCTTTCCTCACAGAGTCAGGGACTTTGTGAAATTATACTGGCAAACAGAAATGAGCAAACATGGTTTCTGATGTTTGCTACTTTGTCTCAGGTATCATACAGAAAGCCATTTCAAATTCCAGTTGGCTGTAACTAATATCTTTATGCCAATTCAGGAATTCTAATCAAGTTTTACTGAAAGTTTTATAGGTTGTGTTTTTTTTTCTTTGCCAAATAGTTCCCATTTTTTTAATCTGTGAAAAACCAACCCTTAGATGCACAACTAGACAGTAATGATCCAAAAATTAGATGGTCCTGGGTCTAGTTCAGGTTTCACTACTACTAGCCATAGAGTCTCCCTTAATCTCAGAAGGTAGATTCTTTCCCATAAAATGGAGACAGTTATATTGCCTACCCTGCTATTTCATCAATATGCAGGGATTGTGTATTATATCTTATTTATTTTTGTACTCATGAGCCTTAAAACAGTGAGTGGTACACAGCTGGTGCTCAATAAATGTTCTTTGAACTAAAAAATGAAATAATGTACATGGATCCCCTTTTTTACTTCAACCTGTTCTTCAATGTATATGTTTATAACTAGATAGAGACTGAATATTCACCAAAATTTGAGAGAAGGTGCCGCTAGCAATGTGAAACTTGGGGAGAAGAAAAGATGTCTAAAGAGAATTTTTAGAAAGTTTTAAGGAAATAACAAAGATCTAGTAAATTTTTGAAAGCTTTCTGAGTCAGAGTGATGCTGTTTAACTATTACACTTGACTACACCTGGCTTCAAGGCAATAATAACTGGGTCTCATTTTATATAGGTTTCAATCACATGAGAGACTAAAAATAGATCATGTAAATTAGTTTCTTAGGACCTTTTAAATGATAAAGAATCTTCTCTTTTACCTTTTGTTCCCCACAAGCCTCACTACCTCCAAGTCGGCATCACAGCCACAGTTTTGAGAGAGTTTAGAGAGAGCACAATAACTCCCTGCCCTGTAGATACCAGCTTTCCTCGCAGGTGTCATATATGAAGCCATGTCTTTTTATGAAAACTCACAGAGCAAGGCACTGCAGACCACTGACCAATATGCGTATCAAAAGTCATGTTTTTCTCAAGCAGCTTTTATATTAATAGGGAAACAAGCCAGCCAGCCAGATGTGTGTGCAGTAGACTCCCAGCTGAGAGCAGCACAGAAGTCAGGCTGTGCTGGCAGTTTGAAGGAAGGGTTGGGTTACTCTGGGAAGACTTTCTGGAAAGAAAGACCAAATGTTCAAAACAGATTAACACCCTGACAGATTGGGAATTGGTTTGAGAATCTTTGGGGCCAAGAGACTATGAGGAATACATTGTTCTTTGCTTTTCTTTGCAAAGCCAGAGCCAGATGTGCTGAGCTCCAGGGGTGAGCTGGCCAGGCACACGGCCCAGTCTCAAGTCTCTTTTTACTTCTTGGGGGGATGAAAGTCAGCTTTCTGCAGTGTGTTAGCACAGAAGAACCTGGTTCGGTGCTTTGCCATTCATTATATGTCACCTTTACTTAGGTGGTTTCACGTGTAGTCTTCTCCTTGAGGTCGTGTTTGGTGGGCCTACACTCATTTGCACGTTTTACAAGAGTTCCATCATGTCATTGAAGTGGTAAAATGGCCCTGGCAGTCTCTTTTCCAACCCTGGCTTCTATGTTTCATCATCTTCTTTTTTTTAATTTAATGGGTGTGGTGTACAGGTAAGGAAGTCTGGGGAGGTCTTTCTTTTTTTGTCTGATATTACTTTTATCCGTTACTACTGATAATCTCGAAATACACCCTAAGGATGGTGGAAAATATACCCTCAAATGCTAATTTGATGCAGAACTAATTCTGTAAGTTCAAGAAATTATGAATTAATATTCCAAATCCCTTTCCTGTCACTTTAAAAAAATTTTTATTTTAATTTTCTTATTTTTTTCGGATAGTGATTCCAGATCTGAGTTCCTTCAAGATGTCAGAAGTTCTTTTGCAGACAGCTGGAAGCATTTCAAGATTTCTCATTTCTGTGCTAAAACATTATATGTCTTTTGGCTCTTTACAGTGGATGGAAGTCTGGGTCCCTTTGGCTTAAAGGTGGCCATAATCACAGAAGTAATTGGTCAGTCCCAAGTCCTGGGCATTGCCTCACTCTCCTTTCCCAAAACACATACAAACTCAGCTCATTTTGGGAGACTGTGTGGTCCAGGGAAAGGATGCTGGAGGGACAGGGAGTCAGTCTAGAGGCCTGGGTTCTAGTTGCCACCAGCCAGCATATGCAATTCTCTCTATCCCTCTGTCTTCCTCAACTGCAAAGTGATAAAGCTGGAATAAGTCATCTCTAAGGCTTTGCTAGCTCTGACATGGCTTAAATCCATGAAGCCTGGAGAATACTAAGACAAGTAATGGTAGGGAGGGCAGAACTCATAAAGAAACTTCATCTTCTCATTGCAAATGTAAAAAAACTCTAAGCAGCAGACTTTAGACTTCTCAATTGGTACTTTGATCTGGTTTGGAAAGAAACCAGAAAGTAAAAGATATCATAAGAAAATACTTGCTTAAAACTGCTTTTTAAGGAATTTCTTTAAAAAAAATGCTCTAAGTGTTTCTCCAGAAATAAGAGATTTCTTTCCCACATCTTCCGATTCCAGGAAGTTTCTAAGTTCTCTATGTTGCTGAACATTTGGTAAAGTATTTGATTTATTGTAAGAGATTATGACTATGATATAGTTATTTTTGGATGCTTTTATTTGAAAATCTTTATGCACTCTTAAATACAATTTTTAAATGTGAATTTTAGGTCTTTTTTTTGCATGCATCCATGTCTTGGAATTTATAGTGTATATCAAAGGGAAAATGGATCAATTTCCAACAAAAATGAAATTTCAGAAATTTATCTATTGTGTAAATTAGGTCACCAGCATATTCTTTAGCCTCTTCCCACATTGAGTTTCTGTGCCACATGGCTCCTCATCCTGCATGCTCTTCTTTCACTCCTTTGCCCCATCGACATATGCACCAGGGTTTAGAGCAGCTGCTCCTAGCCCACTTTCACGGCCTCTGGTCCTGGAAGAATTCCTATACAACCTTTGGTCTTTATACTACAACCTTTCATTCATTCAGCTAACCCAAAGAATATTTTATACGCCTGACACTTTGCTAGGTAGTGGAGATGTAACATAAATAAGATAGAAGGGCCCTGCTCAAGCTCTCACACAGTATTGTGGGAGAAATGGACATTAAATGAACAACAGCTGATTATTTTGTTACAATTATAATAGCCCTACATAAGAGAAGTCACGGTGCCTCAGGAGTGTAAAGTGGGGAACCTAATTTGTTGGTGAATGTATGGGAAGAATGTTAGGGGAGACCCCCCAAAGGAAATGATATTTTCTTAGACTTTAAAGAAGGTTGAGAAGTTATCCAGTTGCAGATGAAGTGGGGTGCTGTCGAGCATATTCCTCAATAAATATTTGTTAAATGAATCCATAAACAAATATTTTAGCTAGAATTATAGGTGTTGATTATAATACTACTAATCATAGTAGTTAGCATGTGTAAGAAGGAGGCAAAAGCTACACACAGGGACAGGCAGCTTGTATTTATCCTGGTAGTGACAGGGAAGTGAGAAAGGCTAGCTGATCTTCTGGGATCAAACTTTTGACCTTGCGCTACTTAATCCAGGACCCTAAACCACCAAGGTAACTAGAAAACAGACAATTGTTATATATGCATATTTTTAAAGCCTTCAATAGGAAGAACATTGAGTCTCTTATGAAAAGACTCCTGATCACAATGTTTGCATTATAAACTGAAATCTAACAGAATAAACCCTGATTGGCCTATAAGGTAAAACGATCATATTTTTCATAATGACTATGTAAAGTCATTGTGAAGTCATAATTTGGGGGTTTCATACCCATAATAGTTCAAGATGAGTTAGTTTTGACAAAATGTACTTACTGTGCTTTAGAGGCTGTGTTCCATTTTTGTGGCGTCAAAAGTGGGGAGCGTAAGGGGTGACTGGAATACCAAAGTTTTCACTTCCCTTGATTCTAAGCCAACCCTAGGCTTTCATCAAAAGTACATAAATCCTTTTATATGATGGCAATCAAGGGTTTGTAGCACAATTTGCAACATAGGTTATTTCACTCTCATGAATGAAACTTCAGCTTGCTTCTTCTCTTCCTGGATCCTTTCCCCTGACTCGGGAGAATGAAAATAAATCTCACAACATCTCCACCAATTTCCTCTTTGCTCCACCAGAGTGTGCTTCCTCTTAGGTTACCAACTGCCCAACGGACACTTCATTTGCACGCAAGGTGTTCTACCAACAATTCACCATTTCCTCCTAGTCTCAATCACATAATTTTAACACTGGCACTCCCACCTCTAGGTTTAGTATCATCTATAGTCTTTATTAACTCCATATTCAGTTTTTAGCTCTTCTAATGGAAAAAAAAGAATAATCCAGAAGGACGGCTAATATTTAAAAAGCTCTTTCCCTTAATACTGTGAGTGGCAGAACATTTGTGAACAGTAAAGACTTGGTTTGGAAATCCCAAAATATTGAAAAGTGGCTTAATTTTCTTAGCTCTAGAATATGTCAAGTGTTTGCCTGTTTTTTGATTCTCTCTGTGGGCATAGAAAATTTAGTGCTATGAAAACCTGTGAAAGATCTTACCTCTGCGAAGAATTCCACTTGAATGAAGGCTTAGTTTAATGGTTAAGTCAAGGGTCAGTAACCTGGAAAATTGGAGTCTAGTCATAGAATTTCCAACAACCCTTTAACATTTCTGGGCCTAAATTTCATCCATGTGTAAAATGGAAAAAAGTAATAGTCCCTAGCCACTCCCAGAGTCTTAATGAAATATCCTATGGCTTCAAATTAGGGACACATTTGCTAGGTTCCTAGCAAATGTTGACATTGATATTCAAACATATTCTTTCAAGGTTGTTTTGTGAAATATTGAGGTTAACTGTCTTTAAACTGCTATTGCAAAAGTATATTGTTTAATTTGTAACCCATGGCTAAAAGCTGATATATATCTTGCAAATTACACTGAGATCATTCTAGATGAAAATGATATGGCAATCATGAACCCTTGTAATATATGTCACTATCTCATAAATTCTTTTGTATAGCTTTGCTCTAAAATGTACAAATCTACATGATTTGGAGAGAAAAGATCATTTGGAGCAGTGGAAAAGTGAATCAAACATAACACCTACCTCAGATGAAAGAGATGTCCTTTCAGATTCTTTAAATTATTTCCTGTCCTCCTACCCACCTCCTCCATTGTCTCCAGGACTCAAAAATATATGTTTACAATGAGATAAAAATTCTTCAACTTATACATTAGAGCTTTTGAAACTAAAATGAAAAAGAGAGAGAGAGAGAGAAATTTACGGGGGAGGACATATGAAATGACAATATCTTTGAGTAGCATTTGCTAATTCAAACCATAGTAAGTTTGTCAGCACATAGGGGAGTCCATCTGTCATATACATGAGGGAGCAGTACCAGGATGGCCAGGACAAAGGGCTGTGATTCTTTCAATCTTTTGGCACTTTCATAAATGAATTGCATGTCCCACCTTCTCCATGAGCTCGGTAAAGCTAAACTAAGCTCCTCACCTTCACAGTTCACCCAAGGGGTATATGGGCCTGCTTTGAACCATGGATGGGCCCTTCAGCTCTTTGCCTTTTCAGGGCCCCCATTTGCTGAAGCTTCCCATGCAATACTAACTGCTGTACCCAGGCAAATTCTCGGGGGGCTCCAATGTCTTGCCCAGCACTTGACCTGAGGCCGCAGCATGTTCTTTCAAGTATTTTTGCTAAAGAGGTCCTATTCTAACTTCCTCTGACTGATTAGATCAGTGTTCTTAGCTACCTGACTCTTCTATCTCAGGATCAATAGATTATTGAGAGGTTTGTAACTTCTTCTTTGATTTCTTGTGTTTTCCTCTCTTTGAACTTGAGGAAAGCTGGCCCTGGATGACCACAACATCAACCAAACAACTAAAACCACAGTACCCTACAGGAAATTCTGCATTTCTCTGAAACATGTAAAAAGAATAATTGAGTGGAACCACAGAAGTTTATGGATAAATCACTACAGGTTGGATTTTCAAAGGTAAATGTAATAATTTATTTGTGACCATCTCTTCTGTGAGATTTTCAGGAGAGGTAGCTATACTCCTAAAAGTCTGTATGCTGGCCTTTATTGTTTCTAACTTACTAAATTCTTGTCAGTTCTGGGTCACGTTGGTTAGATCTGTTTCTACTGTCAATGGTCCATGCTGTCCACTAGTAGAAAAAGACAGTGGTTTTCAGACTGTGCTTCACAAAGCCCTAGGGGTCTGAGAAAGTGTTTCAGAGGCTCTTGTGGGGCCAGGGGGAGGGTGAGTGAGTCCAGAACCAGATCACATTGTTTCTGTCATCCAAATATATATCTATAGATATACCCAATATACATATTTGCTTTGTTTTAAACAATGAAACTCTGAATAAAACTTTGAGGAAAAGTGTTCTTTAATTAAGATGAGTGTGAAAAATTTCTGAGTTGAGTATTCAAAATTCTATATATAGTTGGACAAAGCCCATGAAATGCTAAGTAATATAATAAGAGAGAACAGAATTGGCAAGATTATATCCCTCTTGGTTAAGCTCTGTGTGTATTAGAAAGGACTCAGTATAGAGAGAAAAACCTGTGCTCATTCATTTACCTAGTCATTCATTCTACTGGTACTATTTGACAATTGTTTTTCGTGCCAGACCCTGGGAAAACTATCCTCCTTTTGTGAGATACCATTGTTTTACCTGTAGTGCTAGCGAACAGATCTTAACAAGGACAAACAACACTTAATTTGTTGAGTGCTTACCATATTTTCTCACTTATTCCTTCCATCAAACCTTCAACCTGCGAGGCAAGTATTATCATCTGCTTGCTTCACATAAGGAAAATAAACCTCAGAGAGATTAAGCAATTTCTTCATAGTCACTCACCCAGTAAATAGCCTTTCAACTCTCTCCTAGTCCTTGCCAGCTTGTCAGCTCAGCTGTGGGACCTCAGGGCACACTATCTCTGAACTCAGCTGAATCACATATAAAATGTAGATAATATCATTCCTATCTCATGTGGTGGCAAAAATTAAAATGAGCTAATATGTGAGAGTGCTTTTCAAGATAAAAAGCAAACAACATTATACTGGTAATAGGTGATGGATTATTTTTACTGGATATTGTACCTGATTTTGCACTCTGGGCACTGCTAATTGGAAGGTCAGACTCAATCATCACATAATTATGGATCAAGAGCAAGGCACTGGCAATTGGAAAGACTACCTGTCAGGACAGTGCTTCTCAAACTATCTGGGGTAAAAAACCAGCAGTTCTTTTAAATTCTCAGTTCCAGTTCCTCGTGGATGAATGCATAACATATAAACCCCTCTTTTTCGTGATTAGCTTCAAGGGATTTAAAATTATTATGACAAACTGCTGAAAAAATTTCTAAATGCAATTCTCAATTTCTGTATGAGTCTCATTATGGACTGAAAAAAAAAAACAGCTGGCAGTGGTCTGTGAACACACTTTTGATAGTGCTGGGTTAGGCAATCTGCAAATTGGTTGGAATTTTCAAAATTCTGTACAGAGCTGTCCTTGAATCTACAAATAGGAGTCAAAAATGAGCACCCGAAGGAAAGGGAGAATAGGAGAGGAGAAAGGGTTCTTCTATATCAGGTTCTCTAGAGAAATATGGAAGGGAAATTTTGTCCAATAGCAGTCATCCCACGACTTATGCAACAGAAATACTCCAACCGAGGAGGCCATAAAACCAACTTGTATAAAGTATGCTTTGTGCATATCCATCAGAAAACTCCTTTAAATGTTTTAACTGATACTGCGATGAAGTTGAAAGATTTTTGTTTTCTCCTCTATAGAGTGAGAGGTTATATCAATACTCCTTTTAATGTTAATATTTTGTGCTTTTGAATTGGAAGCTGACTCAGTGCCTGAGTATTATAATGAGCCAGCAAAATTTCTCCGGGGGGAGCTTTTGGCTGTACCCTTCTGGCCAGAGGTCTCTCTTCTGATGCTTTTCCCTTGCTATTACTCACAAATCCTCGTGAAAACTCCCATATCTTAGTTCTCTTCTTTTTTTCTGGTAGTTAGAATGTCTAACAGAGCCGCAAGTGGAGTGTCATATTTTGTCAGGAGGTGGCCTTGACTAATGTGCGCAGAAAATACCCCTGAGTTAGACACTCTGGGTCATGTACAATGAGCAGTAGTTAATGCTTCAGAAAACTCAAAGCTGTTTAAATGAAACATATATTTTTGGCTCCTGGTAGTCTATGTTGCTATAGCGGAAGGTTATAGTCAGCAGGTTTAGGAAATATATTTTTGGTGCTTTCTAGAGTGAACAATTTGAATGGTGTCAGCATCAATTCTTTGTGAGCTGAAAACTTTATGCAGTCTCTTAGGACCTATCCTTTTAGAAGTGAGAGTAGGTTCTTAGAGGCCACATCCTGCCCTTCAGCTAGAGATAACAGCTTCTACCAGAATATAGTTCCTTTCATACTACACATAAGTAGGTAGTGAGAGTAATTAGCACCAGCATTGGTTTTTGTTTGTTTCTTCCCACTGCAGCATGCACTGTGGTGTTTTCACTGCAATAGAAATTTTTTCTGATTGCCCTTTCTCAATGTTACATGAAGACACATTTCATAAGTGGGCCAAGTCTGGAGTAGGAATAGAAGCAAGAACAGAATCACAGACTAGATTTTTACACAGATACACACCAGCCAGGCTGAGGCTCCACCAGTAGGTACCAGCACAGCTGTATTGGTTGTTTGTAGCTGGCACCTGTTCTGATTGGTTGGTGCCTGTGCCTTTTCAGTTGTTTAGTTTTGAATACCAGACCTGGGTCACGGTTATCCTCTGAAAGCTAACTTGGTGAAATACAACACATAAATAGATACAACAAGGTACCTTCAGAAACAACCAAAAGAATTCCCATAAATGTGAGCCTGAGAAAGTATAAAAGCACCCAAATTCAAGGTGTAATTGGAAAGATGCAGGTTTGAAATGTGACCAAAACTAAGAAAGCCCACACCTAGACAATTATATTTATAAATTGTTTGTAAAAGGGAATGGAAGAGTGTTTGTACAGGAACCTAGGAAACAATCTTGCTACAGCCACCTCTCTCTCTCTCATGTGGAATAACAGGCATTAAGGACAAGACCAGAAAATGCACACTTGCTTCTGTGAACTTTTATCCCTTGTTCCAGTGGGGTACCCTGTGCACCAGGCTGAGGATGCACAGGCATTTCTCTGCTACCTTTAAGGAAGGGCTTTTACCATTTTCCCTCTGGGCTCAAACAGAGGCTTCTGACTTCATTTTATCCATGCTGATGGCAAGGAAAGGCGGTTCAAAAGCCTGCCAAGGAAAATGGAGGGCCGGCCTGCATCTTCTCAAGGGCTACAGGACACTGTTCTATCTAAACTGCCCACCCCATCTTCTCTCAGAGTGGCACGAGGCACAGCCAGGAGCAGCTCCTGGTCATCTATTCTACCACGTGTAGAGGGAAGAAAGACTCCCAAGAAAGAAAATGCTGGGAAAAGAGACCACAGCCTTTGTATGGTGGCTCAGTAAAAGTCCTTCTTGACGAGGCCAGATGTACCACTCCTGTTTGGCGTTGGAGCTTGTTTTTGTGGGTGTGGATGGGGTGGGGGTGGGGAGTGGAGAGGAGGGGAGTGAAACCAGAGGCCTGGAGCTCCCCCTAGAGGCCAAATGTATTTTACCCTGACTGAAGAAAGAACCTGGAGTTAGAGGGCTGGTGGCTCGTGAAACCTACAATAAAAGAGTAAGAATCAGCAGTATTTTGTCAGCATTATCCAGGAAAGAGAGAAATACTGAATTTAGTGAACAGAGCTGGGTACTTGAAAGGAAGTGCAGGTCCAGAATCCTTTATGAATAGTTCCAAAACCTGAAGAATTCTGAAAATGGAAGCTCTTTTGAGACTCATTTGGCGACAAACCTGTGCCTAAATTGACATGAGGTGATTTATAGCCTTTATTTATCTTGGTGTGAATATTTTTATCTTTTGTGACAGATATATTCATGTGTTTGAACATGAGATGCTGCCCCAATTCCCACTAGGGGTGTTTTAATATAAAGTATATGAACTGTTTACATCTCCAAAATCTTAAAAATTCTGAAATCTGAACTACATCTGGCCCCAGTCCCCTACGTGATTGTGGGCCTGCGTAGTATAATGCTTAATACTGTGTGGGCCTCAATCACAGCTCAGCCTGCACCATGTGACTTCAAACAAGTGACTTCCTGGCTCCAAGCTTTGGTTTCTTCTTTAGTAAGATGGGGATATTGCTAGTTTAGATATTAAATGAGATTATTCATAGTGTTCAGTCCAGGGCCTGGCAAATAGTAAAGATCTAATACTGTTTGATTATTATCATACTTTGTTATTAATACCAGATCTGAAAGAGTGCATGCCTCACTTTACTCTGCTTCATAGTCACCAAGGAGTCATCTGACTACCAGCTACCAGGCCTTGAGTTACCAGGAAGGTGGAACTTGAATAACAAATAAGAGCTTTTGTGTCACTGATGATCCATTATAAATCAATAATTTGGCATTCTAAAGAATGTCTCAGTCTCTTGAATATCTAAAAAAAATCAAATCAAGCAAAAATCAGAGATAGCCTCAGTTCCAAGACACACCTGTACGCCTACAACCCTATTGTTTGCCAGCAGATTTTAGTTGAAGACAGCCGGACAGCCAAGAGCATTTGAAGTTAGATAAACTGCAGCAAAGGAATTAACAGAATGAATTTTCTTTTGGACACAAGCACTACAATTTTATGAGGGTCTTGGCTACTGGTTTGTTATTAGTTTACAATAATGATCCAAGAATCTAGAGTAGAATTGTCTAAAATATTTTACATGAAATACTATTGCTGTAAGAGATTCTGTGAATAAAAACTAGTTCTCCCAAATTATTTAAAAGTGAAACCCTTCTTTCAGGAATGTTTATTAACATCCACAGAATTAGTGTTAAATGAAGTGTACTTTGGGAAATACCATTTTAGAGAGTATCAGATTCTGATATATTTTCTAGGCAGATAGTTCTTGGATATTGGGTGATTTCAAGGGTGTTAAAATTTAACTTTTAAAAGGTAAAGTCATCATTCTCATACAATACAAATACATATCCAATATAAAATGAACACATGCCAAAGGTGTTATTTAATACATTAATTAATGGAAGAATCAGTAGGATGTTAAAACTGATTCAAAGAGAATCTTAAGAATAGGCACATGCACAGGCAATTAGCAATGTGGAAATGAATTTACTAATTGGTGCAGAACTATTTGATATCTATAGGACAATAAAATGTAATGTTTGGAATCATCTTTTCTACAGAGCAGAAATCAATTATATATCTATTAGACAAAATGCATTTATATTTCTATAGAGGAGAAATATTTGCATTACTCTCAGTTTCTCCAGCACACACAGTTATAAAACAGTGATGGAATTCAAGACACACTACTCCCAAACATGGCACCTTGTCATATGGAATATATAAGTAACTTTGTATGCTTTTCTCTTATTAATCTGTCTTTTGTTACAGGGGCCCTGGAAAATGAGCCTAAGATTGGTACATGGAAAAGACAAGTTTCCTTCTCTACAACAGCCTTCTCAAAGAAAGGAAAATATCCCTATAGAATCAGATAGCCCCCAGAGTGTCCACTGTAATCAGCATTCCAGTGAAAGGACACTGTGGTAAGCAGAATAATATCCTCCAATCTCCCTAACCCCAAGATGTCCATGTTCTAATTCTAAAAACCTATGAATATGTTATGTGTGTTAATAGAAAAAAAAAAACTCTGTAAACTAATTGAAAGAGGTTTATTCTGAACCAAATATGAGTGACTGCAGGCTGGGTAAACACAGTCTCAGAAGTCCTGAGAAAGTATTCAGGTTAAAGTTAAGTGTCAGGTTAAAGTTTGGCTTTATACATTTTAGGGAGACAGGAATTGCTGGTAAATCATAAATCAATACATGGAAGGTATACATTGGTTTGGACCAAAAAGGCAGAACATCTCAAAGTGAGGGGCTTACAAATCACAGGTGGGTTTAGGAATTCTTTAGTTGGCAACTGGTTGAAAGTGTTAAACTTTGTTGAAAATTTTGGAGTCAGTAGGAAAGAATGCTTAAGTTAAGATAAGGGGGTCTGTTATCTGTCATGTGACATCAAGCCAGCATAGAAAAGACCTGTTAACTAGATTTTATGGATTGTAAGGGGTGACTTACCCCTTGCCTTGGTTGGCCTTAGGTCTTGTTTATAATTTGGGATCCTCCCGCCTGTAATTTGGTATTTTATTGCCACAAAGAGTCTGTTTTGTCAGTCTTATGATCTCTCTTTTAACATTAATGCCAGTCCGTTATTGTGTCTAAACTCTAAAAGGGAGGAGGTATAATGAGGTGGGTCTGACCTCCCTTCTTGTCATGGCCAGGAACTCAGTTTTAAGGTTTTTCTGAAGTCCCCTTGGCCAAGAGGGAGTCTGGTCCATTCAGTCAATGGGGAATTTAGGATTTTATTTTTAGTTCACATGTGGAGAAGGGGAATTAAGTTTGCAGATGGAATTAAGTCTGCTTATCAGCTGACTTTAAGATAAGGAAATTGTCCTGGATTATCCAGGTGGACTCAGTGTAACCACAAGGGTCCTTAAAAGTAGAAAAGGGGGGCAGAGGAGAAAGTTACAGTCAGAGAGAGATTTGAAGATACCACACTGCTGGCTTTGAAGGTAGAGGAAGAGGCCATGAGCCAAGGAATGCAAGGAAGTAGCCTCCAGAAGCTGGAAAAGGCAGGAAAATGGATTCTCCCCTACAGACTCCAGAAGAAATGCAGCTCTGCCAACACCTTGATTTTAGCTTAGTGAGACCCATTTCACACTTCAGACATCCAGAAGTGTAAGATAATAAATTTGTATTGTTTCAGTCTGCCAGATTTGTGGTGTCAGGGCTCAGAAAACACTACCCCAAAGCACTTTGAGCTGGAAGGGCCTCAGAAGCAAGAAGAGCACTCTGACCTTCCCCTGCTTTCCTGTGTGAGAGCTGGTCATAAAGAAATTCTCTGACATACCTTGCCTCAAAGTATTTCATAAGATCCTTATTCCAGAGGGGTCCTGCCCCATACCTAGGTAAAAGGAACGCTACACAGAAAGGCCAAGAAGAATCTGAACACACAGGCCCTGCTGGGTTTTCCCCCTCAGTCTATTACCATTAGAACATACCCTTTTGTCCAATCACATTTCTGTAAGGCTGTCAATTCTTTATCGAACTTAAGCATAAAAATAGACAGTTTCCCCTGGGTCTTTGGGTCTTCATTTCTGAAGGCTCCCAAATCACATAAAACTTTGATTAAATGTTATGCTTTTCTTCTTAACCTGTCTTTTGTTGTAGGAATGTCAGCTGTGACCCTTATGATAGGTGAAGAAAGGTATCACACCTTTCCACCCCTATAGCAGTAGTAAGAGAAAACCAGTAGAGACACCAAGTGATCTCTTTACCCATTTCAAAGTCTTCTCAAACTTTCCTAATAAGGGAATGAAGCAAACTTTGTAAAAAGTGAGTTTAAAAAAACCTGTAAATGCTTCTCTCAATGCTTACAATTTATTTTGCATAATAGAGCATGATGATACAGACAAAAGTACTTGAAATACTTATCAAATAGAAAAATGACAAGCACAGTAAAAAGAAGTAATGAAAAATATTTGGGTAAGATTATGAAAAAATCTAAAAGTTTCTTCATACTTTTAACAGAGCTGAGGTTTTACTGCTTCCTTACAGAACAGTAAACGCTGTGATCATACTACAAAAGTCTGCTAAACAGTATTCCCTAGGGGCCTGAGCCAGATCCTGTCTTTGAGACTTTCTGTCACCTAGACCAGGTACCCATGTAGGTCCTGTTCTGGGTTCAATATCCTCTGCCTACAGCTAGATACAGCTTTTTGTTGCTGTGCAAATCACCATATCTCAGGAGTATGTGAATTTTTCACCAAAGGGGATTTAACTAGATGGGTACTTTTCCAGGGCTCACCTTGCAAATAGGTGAAAAGTTGCTCCATCTGTTACTTGAGAAAGGTCTGGCATCATAGAAAAGAAGGCTTCTACACATAAGAGTGCAGCAGGGTGGTATGTAAAGTACAGTCGACCTTTGAACAACACAGGTTTGAACTGCACAAGTCTACTTATATGCAGATCTTTTCAATAAATGTAATGAAAAATTTTTGTAGATTCACAACAATTTGAAAAAACTCACAGATGAACTGTGTAGCCTAGAAATATAAAAAAAAATTAAGAAAAGCTTAGGTATGTTATAAATGCATAAAATATATGTAGTCTATGTTATTATTTACTACCATAAAATATATACAAATCTATTATAAAAATTAAAAATTTATCAAAACTTAGGCACACACTTACAGACCATACAAGGTACCATTCTCGGTCCAGAGAAATGTAAACAAATGTAAAGATGCAGTATTAAATCATAACTGCATAAAATTAACTGTAGCACCTACTCTATTACTATAATAATTTTGTAGCCAACTCCTGTTGCTATTGCAGCGAGCTCAAGTGTTGCAAGTGTTAACTGAAATGAGTGACTAAGGCAGGAGTCTCAATCAATCCAGGTTTGTTAAGGCAGAGTATGAGGGGTGCCCAGGAAAGACACGAGTCACAGATGCCCTATGGCCCATGTTCTCCGAAGAGATTTTCAGGAGGTTTCGTATTTATACGTTTCCTTAAAGAGGGGAAGGCTTGTAGGAAGGATGCAGCGGGTGGGGAGTAGGGGGAAGAATGATTGATTTCGTCTTGTCTGTGTTCTGTATCTGGGAAGATAAGCACTATCAGTGTGAAATCAGCAGACCTAAGTTACAATTGACATGTCCTTATTTTATGGGAGGATATATACCTTGAGAGGTTTCCAGGCCAGCAAAGAACAATTCGTGAGAGCAGTCATCTGGAGATGCCTGAGGCCTTTTGCCTTTCTGTGGGGGTCTAGCTAATGTGCAAGGCTTCGACACAAGGTTGTGAAGTAACAGCTATTTAGGGAAAAGATGGCAGTGTGTCTGTGACTCAGTCTCCAGGCTTAACTTTCCCTCTGGCATAACAAGTTTGGGGGGTCCCGGGACTTTTTATTTTCCTTTACATGACTATCTGTTTAAAACACCATGTGACACTAATCATTTCTGAATGAGCAGTTCATCTTTCCAGTAAATTGTGTATCTCAGTAAAAAGTGATCTGTCTTGGTTCTCACACATTTTTCATCATGTTCAGTGCAATACTCTATACCTTGAATAACACCCTGGGACCCATATGAAGTACCACTAGTGATGCTGGGAAGTGCTTCCAAGAAGCAGAGAAAAGTCATGACATTATCAGAAAAGGTTGAATTGCTTGATATGTACCATAGATTGAAGTCTGCAGCTGTGGTTGCCCACCATTTCAGACCAATGATTCATCCTGTAAACAGACAACATAAACTTACAGTATCAATAAATACAGTTGAAGGAACTCAGGAAATTTCACCCCAAAATATGACTCCTTGGTATTTTGAATTAGGGCCCTTAGAGATTAACAGGCTTTTGGAAAAGAACAATGGACTTCCTTTCTCCTCCCTGTTATCTCACTATATTGCAGGAAAGAAAATGAAGAATGCAACCAGACCTGGCCCAGATAATTTTAAACACAATACCTGTCTCTCAGGTTAAGTTACAAGTTAATCTGTTTCCCCCCATCCATTCAGTCTCCCAAGTATCTATTCATCCTCCCTAGCAACTGTTTATTGTCCCTAAACAGAATTACCTATACTCCTCATCTCCCCTCCTCCCCTCTAAAGGGCGTGTATAAAAATATCTGGATTCCACTGGGATGTTGAGTAATCACTCTGTGATTCTCCCCATGTGCATGGTAAATAAACCTTGCTCTTATTAATCTGCCTTAATTGTGAGTTTATCTTTCAGCGAACTTTTTGGGGAAAGGGCAAGTTTCCCCTCACCCCTACACAGTAAATACAATACAGTACTCTAAATGCATTTTCTCTTCCTTATGATTTTCTTAATAACATTTTCTTTTCTCTAGCTTACTTTATTATAAGAATACAGTATAAAATACATATAAGACACAAAATATGTGTTAATCCATTGTTTATGTTATCAATAGGTTGCTGGTCAACAGTGGGTTATTAGTAGTTAAATTTGGGAGGAGTCAAAAGTTATTCAGATTTTCAACTATGTGGGGAGTCAGCACCCCAACCCCCCAGCTGTTTCAGGGTCAACTGTAGTAATGGAATATGCTTCTACCTGTTCTCTTTTCCACTGGGAGGTTTAATTGAAAATGGTTGTTGTGGGTACAAGCTACCTTGAAAATAATGACTCAGAATCTAAATTACTAAGTTCAAAGGATGTCCTTGAGGAATGTGCACCACGTCCTTGCCGTAGGAGGTTACAATGACAAGCTTGAAGAAGGCTGAAGAAAGAGTGCTTGAAAATGGAAAACAGAGGGAGTTGTTGTTGTTGTTGGGTGTGTGTGTGTGTGTGTATGTTTGAGGGGAGGGGCCTACTAGATAGGTCTCCCTGCAAAGTTTGTGAAGTCAAAGACCAGGGGATAAAGTAATGCCACACCTTGGATGAATCTTGTGGAGCATTAGCCCTAGAATTGCAGCCAGCACCGTAAGGCTATGTGGAAACAGGCCATCAAAGCTCAAAGGCAGCAAAGATTTTCCTACTTGCCACCCACAATTTCCCTTCAGGGTTGGCAATTTATGAGACTTTGTAATTTCCTTGTGGTTCCAGAGAGCTTTTGATGTTAGTTGGTAGTTTACATTTATTCACCAATTGTAAGAGGCCAATTGAGGGGACAGAGAGACACCAAAGGATGTTCATTGACTTCAGTGTGAGGGAAGAAATAGAAGAGGCTGCAGTCTCCTGGAATCAAGTGAAGCCATAAATCTTCCTAGGGAGAGGATGGTTGTCACATTCCAGCCAGTTTTCACCTGCTAGTCAGTGTCGGGTGCTGAGCCTGGGACCAGACTGAGTGAGCTCTTGAGCAATGCAGAGAAGGCACAAGGCAGATCTTGTGGAGCATTCCCCCTTGTTCTCTCCCGGGCTGTTGGTCCCAAACTGGCTTAGAGAGGAAAAGAAAGAAACATTTGTGTCAACTGGATTGTTGGTGTGATAATTTTCAATTTGACTGGATAAGAGTAAGTATCTGAAATTGACTGGATTAATTTTTTGCCATCATCACAAATAGGAAATTGGATGATGGCACAAAATTTGGCACATGATTGATGAGAAGTTATAGAGCAAACTATTTCTGTACTCCTGAGTTAAGTGGACAGTTGTAATGGGGAAACATTGTACTAGTTTTAACAGGCTGGAGAAAATAATCCAGGAGAGAAGTAAGGAGGAAAAATATCCCAAGAGAGCAAGTGGAATTGAAGCCAATGTCAAGAAGTTAATGTGTAGGGAAAGTGACTCAAAAGAAGGAGTGATCGAATCTTCTGAAAAAGTAGCAGCAGTTGACTCTCTCCTCAAACCCACTAACTACTGGCTGTTTTGCTGATCTCTTTGGGAATTAGTAATACAGCAGCCAAAGAAATCTGGAATGTATTGTTGGTGACTTTGAAGTCCAGGCTACAAATTGAAGCATTTGGAGCATTTGGAAGAGGAAAAGGCATCAGGGAAGTGAACCACTGGCCACAGAAATGGTCTAAAGTGTTTTAGGCTATGATTTTTCATGCGAGAACATCTGAGCCTTGGCAAGGGATGAAGTGCAGCCCATGAGAGGAGGAAAACTGTGTTTGACAGGAGAATATGTTAGGGAAGAGAATCAACAAGTAAATTTATGGCCATATCTTACCATATATCCCAGTGCATAGAAAATGGCTACAAACCAATAGGCCTTTACATTTAACACAGATGGCCAATGTGATTTCATGAACATGATTGTGAAGACAAAGAGGGATGGGGTTTATGGTTGTGATGTGCAGTATGAAGGGTGGTAACTAAGACTATTCCAGCTGAGCAGCCATGCCGGAGAGCAAAGTGGCAGCTCTTGGTCAAATTTACCATATGAATTTTGGCAATCCAGCAATTTGTCATTTGGATATATATCTCAGAAAGAGTCTTGTGCAAGTCTATAATTTGTTGCAGCCATTTTGGTAGTGATAGGGAATTGGAGGCAATGAGGGTGTCCATCAGGGGAAAAGTAGATAATCAAATGTAGTAGATGGGTACCATGGAGTGTCATGCAGTAGTTAGAACCAGCAGATTAGAAGTAGACAAAGCCTCATGTAAAAAGCTGGGACTAAGTGGAACAAAAAAAGAAATAGGACAGTATATACATAATACAATATCAATTGTATATTCTAAAATACATTCACATGAAAGAATCATACATTTTGAAAGTATATTTGTAAACACACACACAAATTCATTAGACATGTGAGAGTGATTTGGGGATGTTGGGGTATGGTGATAAAAAGGAACTTGGACAGACCAATATGATAATATGTCATGGACTAAGGAGTATGATAAACTCAAGTCAAAATTGTAGTTGGGGGGAGAGAGAGAGTGAGAGAATGCTTTAATAAAAGGAGGGCAGTAACATCTCTGTAGAACAAAAAGGAATGAATGATGCTAGTAGAGAAACTCATGTGTATGTCTTTGTCCGTGATAAAATCCTGTATGATTGTGTCATCGATAACCTGAATAAAGATGGAAAGGTAATAATACTTATGAACTTTTGATATGACACAAATCTGGAATAAGTTGTTATGTTGGATAATGGAAATCAAGCATAACACCTCAGAAGTAGCTAGAGAAATAGTGGCCCCCAAGCCCAGTGCCACTGTCTTTCTCTGATGGTTATGTATACAATACTTTTGTTGGTGAAGAGGAATCTGGTGACAGGAAGCCAGACTTCTAGAGAAACAGAGCTGTATCTTTGAGTCTGTGGGCCATTTCTGACTCCATGTTTTTCTACTGTAAAGGGGGACACTCAGGAAGAACCCCCCATCCCCCATGGGACCTGAAATGTTTCCTTCTTATGGGAAAAAACATAAGGAGTTAACATTATATCATTATTACCTATTTTCTAAAGTGATGTTATTAATAACCAACATTTACTAAACTCATATTGTGGGCCTAGGACTATTAGAAATTCTTTGTATATATTATTTCTTTTAATCTTCATAATGACCCTGTGAAGTAGCACTGTCATTATCCCTCATTTATAGATGAAGAAGCCAAAGAAAAGTTAAGAGATGTGTCCGAGGTCACACAGCAACAGGTAGTAGAACTAAAATTCATACCAAACTATCTGACTCCAAATCTATTCTCTTTACCATTACATTGTAGGCTATCTCCAAGAGTTGGGCTGTATTGCACCAAGAAAAGAGAACACGTAATATTGGTAAATTCCCCATTAAAAGGCCCTTTTGGCTTGGAAACTCTGCTTACTTGCTTTTTGTATTTTGTTTTATTTTTCAGTCTGTAAATGGTATCTTTATTTTCTCTGTTATGCACCGAGTTTGCAGTTAGCTTTATTCTTGATTCTCTCAGGCCAAACCTGTACCATTTAAGAGCAGTGAAAGATGGTGCTTTTATAAGATGCATTTGTACACCTGAGGACAGGGACATGACTGAAGCAATCCATTTCTCCAGTTCATTTTGTTTTCTTCAGTGCTTTCTTGATTTTTTGCACCTCTGAAAGAAGAAAGAGAAATCTTCTCACAGTATTCTGAATTCGACAGGAGAGTAGTGATCGGATGGCACTGTGCTACACGAGGCACACCCTCTTGCTGGCAGCCTCAGCTCATTGAGGAAGCAGTGCTAGGCCTGGAGCCCAGAAACCCCACTTTCAGGCAGAGGGCACACAGCCATGTGATCAATTGCTGGCGATGGCTTGGCACTATATTTGCTGGATAATAAAGGACATGTAAAACCTTATGGTTTCTCCCTCTTAGTGCCCTGAAATTTCCATTTCATCATAATCCAAAGAACCAGCTATGATCTTGGCTAGAAAGGGGAGAGATTCTTAATTTTGGCAGCCTTGCTACATTTCTTCTTCCAATTTCTTATTTTTAAAAGCTATACCACATTCCTTCACCCAGTCAGAATACTTCAATCCTTCAGTCTCTTTCTGTGCACCTATTTTTCTCCTCCCTGCTCCTCTGTTCTCCTCTCCTCTCTTACCTGTTCTGCTCTACTCTGCTCTACGTGTTGTATATTATTTAGCTGTACACTTTACGACATCCCTGCTACATTTCAAGTTTGTTGAGGAAAGGTATTACGCTTTTCTTACCCTTTCCATCACTCACCTGCCAATCTAGCAGAGTATTTTGCACATAGCATTTCTCAATAAATATTTGGTGAGTTAATGTATGTATGCATACATCTATTAGTTGTGGTTACTAATTTATTTCTTACTGGAAACACCTAGGGAAATTGCCTCTAGTTATCAGTTGATGTTATTTTATGACTCTGACCTTTTCTTCCACTCTCTGGAAAATGTAACTGAGGAGGTCTACAGATGTTCCTCAATTTATGATGGGGTTACATCCCGATAAAGTCATTGTAAAGTGAAAATATTGAAAGTTGAAATGCGTCTGATTATGTTCTGATAAACCCATCCTAATGGTGAGAAATCCTAAGTCAAACCATTCTAAGCTTGGGAGCCATTTGTATTGTGTAAGGCCGGAAATAAATTCTCCTTTCACTGAAACTTATGTACAGCTCAGAATATCTTACTCTCCCCTTTTCTTCTTTTTGCTCATCCTATTCCTCTTTTCCTCATTAACATAAGTTTTAATAGTATTTTTTTCAAAGAAATAAAATCATTAATTTTAGTAAGATTAAGCTTACTAAAATTAGGCTACCAATAGTTTTAATAAGTTGTAGGCTTTTTATATGTATTTATTGGGTAGACTATTTTTCTTCAACCAATGACCTAGGCTGGATTTGACTGATTTTTATTGGCATGAAGATGTAGTGTTGTTGTCTTCTACTTAGGGCAGGGGTTAGTTGGGGTGGAGCTAAATGTAGTTGGAGGAGGCAGCCTTGGCTTCTGGAGTTTGATTTTGTGCCAGTTGGTGGAAACTTGAGTTTCTAGTTCTTTTCAATACGATTACATAGTAAAGAGAAAAATGTCCAAACTAGGCAGCTGAGAAATAATTTCCCTCAAACCATATAATAAAAACCTCAAGAAATATTTTTACTTTATTTGGCTGTCATAAAGCAGGAAAAATTAAGGGATATTTAAAGGTTCTTAATGCACCTACAAGAGCCAACAGCAGTTTAGATGATCCTTACAAAAGGTATGCATTTTTTTCCATACAGAAAAAATGACCTACCCTGTTTTGAAATACAAAAATGCTAGTGCTTCAAGTGGGAGTCTCGAAAACGTTATTTATTAATCAATTTTACAATGTACCTTTACACTAAGCCAGGATATTTCTTTGAAACTATTAGTAGTAAATGAATGGTAACTTTGTCTTCCCCCTACCTCTCCCTGTTTGTGACCATCCATTATTTGTGCCATGTATCCAAAGATTCTCCACTTCTCCCTCTTCCAAAAATGCATTTCTATAGTAGATACTCACCTTTCTGGAATGTGATTGGGGCTAGACAGCCTCATGGAAACATTCCTATCATCCTATATTTATTACCACTTTGTGCTTAACTTTGCCATGGTCATTGGAAAACATTGATTGCTGTTATATGACAAATATATCCACCTAAGAAACATGGCACCTAGTGCTTTATTGCATTAATTTTTTATTTTGGGAGATCTATATAGGGTGACAAGATCAGCCATGAAAAAATTGTGATAATGATGTGTTTTTGTCTCTAATACTGTCTAGAGTGCCCTGCACATCTCTGTTAGTTTCTCTGAAGATTTTAGTATGTTTTGGAGGTCTGTACTGCTCAGGTGAATTCCACATTGCTCATCTAATCTTCTCAGACCTCCTCTTCTTCATAGGCACATGGCTGGATTACATTTTTCAGCCCTCATGCAGTTACATGTTGCCATTTTACTGAGTTCTGGCCAATAAGATTTGGGAGAAAGGCATATGACAAATCCCAAGCCTAGCCTCTGAAGTCTTCCATGAAACTTAGTGTGTGGGGTGCACAGCAGGAGGTGAGCGGCAGGCAAGAGAGCAAAATTTCTTCTGTATTTACAGCCGCTCCCCATCACTCGCATCACTGCCTGAGCTCTGCCTCCACCCCCTCCCCATTCATGTAAAAATTGTCTTCCATGAAACAGGTCCCTGGTGCCGAAAAGGTTGGGGACTGCTACTTTAAGCCATTGTTCTCAACTGGGGACAATTTTGCACATGCATGAATGTGGGCACACACATACATACACACACACACACACACACACACTGCCCTAGGAAATTTTGGTTGTCACAACTGGGGGATGGTTACTGGCATCTAGTGGGTGGAGGCCAGGGATACTGCTAAACATCCTGCAATGCAGAAGACAGCAAATAAAGAATGATCCAACCCAAAATATCAATAATACTATATTAGAGTTCTCCAAAGAAACAGAACCAATAGGTATATATGGATACACATATAAGAGGAGATTTATTTATTATGGGAATTGGCTCACACAACTATGGAGGCTGAGAAGTCTCGTATATGCCAGCTGGGGACCCAGAAAAGCCAGTGGTGTAATTCAGTATGGGTCTGAAGGCCTGAGATCAGGGGAGCTGATGGTGTAACTTCCAGTCTGGGGCTGAAGGCCTGAGAACTGAGAGGGCTGCTGGTGTAAGTCCCAGAGTTGGAAAGCCCAAGAACCAGGAGCTCTGATGTCCAAGGGCAGAGAAGATGGATGTTCCAGCTCAAGAACAGAGAGAGAATTCACCCTTCCTCTTCCTTACTGTACTATTTAAGCCCTCAAGGGATTGAATGATGCCACCCACATTGTGGAGGGCAGATATTCCTTACTCAGGCTACTGATTCTAATGCCAATCTCTTCCAGAAATACCCTCACAGATGCACTCAGAAATAATGTTTTACCAGCCATTTGGGTTGACCCAGCCAAGTTGACACATAAAATTAACCATCACACATACTGAGGTTGAGAAACCCTGCCTTAAGCTCTTTCTTACTCTGTCCCCTGCTTCAATGCAGAAGATGCACAAGAGGATTCTGAGAACCTGAAAGTTGACCGAGCTACTTCTGGTGATTCAGAATGGGGCTCTCAATCCCTGCACAATGGCCTTCACTGAATATCTGATTGGCCTGTGACTTGAGTAAGAAATAAACCTTTTACTGTATTAAGACACTGAGATTTCAGGGCTGTTTACAAAGCTGTGAGAAAAACAAACAAACAAACAAACAAAAAACCCTTAGACTAATACAAGCTCAAATATCGGGCAAATTACTTAATCTCTCCTTATCTTAATTTCCCCATTTATTAAATAGAAATAGTAATAGCACCTACCTCATAGGGTTTTTGTGAGCATTGGATGAGTTTGCATTTGTTCATGAAAACCTATTTGTCCTGTGACCCATATCCACAATGGACTGCTCCATGACAGACACTTAATGAGCACCTCTATGTATTCAGGCACTGGAATTAACCACATTCTATAAATCATCTCAATTAATCACTGTGAAGTATTGTTGTCTTCATAAAAAAATTGATTCCTGGCTGAATAATCACAGCTGGTTCAGTTCAAGACAGAGATTTGAATTCATCTTTGACTCCAGCAGCAATGCTTTTTCTAGGATTGATAATGGCTTGTAGTGCTGTCCTTCTCAAAGAACCACTTACATAATGGGCTTATTCAGAATTTGTAATCTCAGTGGGAGACTAAAAGTTGATACTTCTGTAAGTTGTAAGCCACCTTTCAACAGTGCTGCCCAATAGCACTTTCTGTGATGATGGAAATGGTTTGTGTCTGTTTTGGCCAATACAGTAGCCAGTAGCCACATTTAGCTATTGAGGTCTTAAAATATGGCTAGTGCAACCGAGGAACTGAAGTTTAAATTTGATTTGATTTGAATTAATTTAAACTTAATTAGCTACATGTAGCTAGGTGCTGCTATATTGGACAGTGCGGCTCTAGGATACAAGTTCCATGAGATCAGGGAATTGTTTTGATTTGTTCACTGTTGTATCCTCAGCACTCAGAACTATCCTTGGCACATTGTAGCTGCTCAGTTAACATATGGTGAATGAATTTTGGCTCACGGGGAAGATTGTTTTTAGGGGAGCCATGTACTCATATAATGTAATAGAAGCAAAATTAGTATGTGTGCTCTGGACTAAACTGTAATTTTTTACCCCTCATCCTCATTGACAAGCTCTTTATCTCAGCTGTGTGTTACTTCATTGCCAGTCTGGAGTCCCAGAATCTTGCACCCAAGTATCTTTGTAGCTAAATAAGACTGTACTCTCCTTGTTTTTATTGTTGCCTCATGTGCAAGCCCTTTCTTCCCATTCACCAGCCCCAAGGCAGGTACCACTGACCTATTTCTTTGTCATGCTGCACCTTGACACTGCTGATAGGATGGAGGAGGCCTCTCTTAATATTAATGCAAAAGAAACACTGAAAGCATGATGGTTACTTCCCAGCCATGAGCCTTCCTGATCCAGCATGAGTAGAGTCTCTGAAGTTAGCTGGCCTCATCCAACACCAATAAAAATCAGGACTGCAGTTACTTGTCTACACTTGCTTGTAGGGGAACAGTGCTGAAGCACAGCAGGGAGGAGCTTTGCAACCTAGAGGCACAGTGTGGTCATGGAGAAGCCTCAGAGACTTGGGTTGATGTGAAATAGTAATGGAGGCCTTGAGAGGACCTTGACGTAGCCAGCTCACATGTAGGCTGCCTTGCCAGTTCTGTACAATAGGACATCTACATTTTCCTTTTCACATTTGTGACTTTGCTGACTTTCCAGATTGCCATTGAGTATGCTGCAGAAGACTGTGGCTGTGTGCCTGAAAGACGCCAAGCAGTGTATGCTGATTCCCAAATATAGACCTGTACTGTAAATGGACTTCAGGGAGAAGCCCAACACCTCCTATCCAACCAGGGAAATTGTGAGCTAAGTCAGCAGGGCTCCACAACTTGGTTCTATAGAAAGCAGGTTGGAAGGCAGTGGCCTTTGAGAGGAGAAGGTGAACTGATGAAGCTGGATCTGCTCTATATCACGCTCTTGGCTCAAAATTTCCATTATTCTTATGCTTCTCCCTACCATCCTGAGCTTCAGCAGCCATCCCATGAGCCCATGTGAGTCTTTCTGCTGCATCCACCCAGGGCACCAATAGTTCCTTTCATCCTTGAAGACAAAGTTCTCCGTGGCAGCAGCTTTTCCCCAATCCCATCCTTTTCTCCCTTGGCAACTCTCCTCAAGGATTCTGAAATCAACATCTGTACTCACCTAAGGAAGTCTGGTGGGGCACAGAGCTTCATTTGTACCAAGGAAAACCATTTCAGTTCCTGACACTGGTTCATGTAGACCTTCACTGTGTCTCCAAATCACCTGGGAACTTTAGAAAACTACAGATACCCAGACTCTATCTCCAGAGCGTGGGATCCGCTGGTCTGGTCTAATGTGCAGTCAGGGTTGAGATTGCTGATGTAGACCCTCATTTATAAATATAACAGACAAATGAGAATCACCCAACATTTAAAAACACCAACACCATGAGAGGGCATCGAAAACAGAAGAACCAAACTATGAGGAAACAAATAACTCTAGGAACAGATAAGATCTTCAAATATAGAGATTGGTAGATAGATTAGATTAGATGGCATCATTTGACAATTTTGAGAGGCCATCACATCTGTGAGATAAACAAGGACACTACGAAGAAGAGAAAAATATTTGCATATAGCATTTAGGATCCTTTTAAACTTCTTTCTCTGCTTAAATACCTCCATTTCCTCCACCCCAGGGTTTTTCAACCTTAACATTGACATTTTGGGTAAGATAATTCTGTGCATTGTAGGATGTTTATAAGTGTCCCTGGCCTCTACCCACTAGATGCACAGTCCCTTCCCAGTTGTAACAACTAAAAGTGTCTTTAAACATTGCCAAATATCCCTAGTGGGGGAAAATTGGCCCACCAGTTGAGAACCACCGCTGTACTCCAAGAGAAGAGCAACAGCATTTAAGAGAAAGAATCCCAAAGAGAAGGGCCAATATAACTGGTGAGCTCACTAGGAAATCCTGCTGTGGTGGTCCTGCCAACCAAATTCTTGGAGAGGCTGGTTTTGCTTTAAGTTATACTCCTAGGTTATATATTTCTTAAAAATAGACATAATGACTCTTTCAAATAGTGATAACAACAATGAACATTTAGTGGTTACTTACTTAGCATATGTCAGGAACTGAACTTATGTTTGCCTAGATTAACTCATGCAATACTTAAAACAGCAACCAGCTAATCAATTGGATATTATTATTGTCATTTTACATAGGGGGAAACTGAGGCACAGAGCTGTGAAGAAATTTGTCCATGGTCAGGAAACTCATAATAGAGCTCCACTGAAAGGCCAGGTGGTCTGACTCCAGAGTTGGTACACAGTTCACTACACTCCTTTCCTAAAAATGTGGTTCTAATCACATTAAATTAAATTAAATTAAATCACATTAAAGACTATCTGGCCTTGGAACATGATGGTAAAGGTGAGATTGAGGTAGTTGGTGCTCTCTGTACCCCTCCAACCACATCAGCACAGCACTGTCTACACTTCTCATGCCTTGGGCAGGCAGCCCTTTATATGACTGAGAAAAGCTCACCTGGAGACATGCGGAGGGAAAGGCTGGAGCAAAACCCATCTGCACACCACTATTGGGCCATTTTCCCTGTAAGAAGAGGTAGCCAGACCCAGAACATCAAAAGCCTATCTAGTAGCAGTGAGACCTATGGGAAGAAGACAGCTTATAGTCACACAGACATAGGTCCAAAGTGTGGTGTGGCCAAGGAACTTTCAGTTCTGAGCCTCAGTTTCTTCACCTACACATTAGGGATCTAAACTCTACAGAGTTACGATGTATGTAAAGCATCAAGCAAGGTGTCTGGTACATGGTAGGTATTCAATTAACAGTAGTTATTCTATTGGCTGAAAGGCCCTTCCTTGCTAATTTACCTCTGAAATTGGACCCGTGGTTCTCTGCACTCCTGCTTTGAACCCTGGCTTCAGTTTTGACTTCATTTTGCCGTTTGTTCCTGACCTCAGCATGTGGTCTATATTTTGTGTCTTACAAACTTCCTCTCCTGCTCAATCTATATTTGGGACCTTTGGGTTCTGGAGTTTTACTTTGCCCATGTGATCTCTAGATCCAGATTGCCCTACATTCCTAGTTTTGATGCCTGGCTCCCTGGACCTGTGTCTAGCAAGGCTGCTGCTGAGCTGGGACAATTAGGATTCAAAGAAGTAGGAAAGGGAAGGTTTAATCAATGCTTATTCAAAAGAGCTGAAGAAAGAATAGCTGCAGAATTAGAAAGCCACAAAACAGAGGCATAAAAACCCCTAATGCAGTAATAGCAAAGGTTGAACAGTGAAGTGTAAAAATAAGCCAAGGGTCATTCTCCTCTCACATCTATGTTGTTGTCTGCTCTCAACGCTGATGTAGTAGTGCAACTGCCATAGGTCAGACAGCTTGAACTGAATAGGAATCAACATTGAAGGAATCCTTTGAAGTATGGTGAGTTGTTGTGGCCAAAGAGTAAACTGCTTGCCTACTGTGGGCAAGAGCCCACAAAGCTTTGGAGACATGTGTTTACAAAGCAAATACTGATTTTTGTAGATTTGAAAGCTGCCAGGGACAAGTTCTTCCCTCCTTTTGTACCAGGCCTGCTGCCAATACCAACAAGCAATTTTAACTCTCAAAAAAAATATACATATCTCAGGTTGACCTTCCAATCTTCAACCACCATCTGCAGGACTGAAAACATTCTTCCAAATGATACATCCTCCTCCTCCATATGGTGGTGAGCTGGTGAGCTGAGGGCTTTGAAACTAAGGCTAGGAATGTTCTCTTTGAGGGAACATCCCTGCTAAGAAGAGGTTAAGACACAGTACATCAAAAAGGTTTAGGAGAGTGAGGGAAACTTTAAACCCCAGACTAACAGCTGATAAATTAGTGATCAACAATCTGCCTGCACTCAAACATCTGAATGCAGACCATTTATTTTATTTAATTGAAACACAAGTCTAATCTGTTTAATTTGCGATAAATTTTCACAGACATCAGGGGACAACACTTTGGTTTTACTGATGCTTATAAAGCAGATTGCTGCCTTCAGTTAAAAAGTGTAAAGAAACAGCTTCCCAGCCTTCTCTGTTCCCATCAAGCCAGTGAGTGGAAGGAAATCCTGGAGGTGGAGGGAGAAGGGGATCGGGGAGAAGGAGGGTGGATTACAACAAATACTTAAGTGTCTGGTTATTGAGCATGATCTTTTACATCCTACCTGGAATGAGTCACAAGACAGTTCCTGGAAAAACTTGAAAGAAGCTTTTATGTTGCAACTTTGGTGGGTTCAGCTTGCTGGGGTTCCCGGCACAGCCAGCCCCTACAGAAAGAAGCATACAGAATTTGCATGCCCTGGACTTGCCCCTAGCTCAGTCTCTCCCCCATCCTGGCTCCTAGTGTGACCTTCCCAAATGTTGAGCTACTCTTGGCCACTGTTTTCCCACTGGACTGTTGCTTTCAGCATTAGTCCTGTTACCATATCCAACGTCACCCATTCAAAATACTCTTTCCTCCTGCTCTAGCAAGTTCCCTTGTGATGGAAGAAGCAACACATGAGGATTAGGGGCTGGTGGGCTGATGAAGCAGGGGAAACTCATAACTTTATTCATTCAACAAATATTTATTGGGTGGTCACTCTGTGCTAGGTGCTAGGACTTCAGTGGTCAGTGAGGTAGTCACCAGCTAAGTTTTAAGGAACCTTCTCTTACATGTGCTTGAGTTCCACTAAATATCACATGCAAGTGACATCTGCTGAGCCCTTACTGTGTGCCAGGCACGGAACAAAGACCTTTATCTTACCAAATCTCCACAGCAGCCTTATAAGGAGGTAAATTTATCGGTTCTATTTTGCAAGTTGAAACTCAAGAGGTTGAGTCACTTGCCCAGGCTCATAGGGGCTGTAAAGGGTGAAGTTAGTGTTTTACCCAAAGTCTAACTGCTGCCCCAGGGCCCTTCTGTGCTGCATTCTACTGGTTTAGAATCACAGATCCTTGTACATTGTCACCCTTAAATGTCTATAGAATTGAACTGTTTGTTCAGGAAAGTGCTGCAGGATTAGCCTTGTGCGTGAGAGAAAGTGGCGACACAGGTGGTGATAGTATGATGGATTGCACAGTTCTAGAACCCTACCTTTGGGAGTGAAGCTGGAGGTGACTAATTACTTTCTCTTTCAGTTCTCTTTCAAAGAGTGAATAACTCTGGAGTATGGATAAAGGTTTATATTCAGGCCTGAACAGATTAATGAGAACTGGTTTTATTAGTCTTTTTTTCCCTCTGGGCATAATAAGCATCCCAGGAGAAGGGGATTTTGAAGAGTGTTTAGAACGCTTTGAGGGCCAGTGAATCTCCTGTTGTCCTTTGGAGCCTAGGGCTGGTCCTGGGGCTGTCAGATCTAAGTTTTACTTGAAATCAACCAGTCTCTTGTGGGACATTACCTTTGGCAAGGCATCTATCTCAGATCATAGCCTGTCCTGTGGTCATTACTCAGCATTTCTGGGAAAGTCCCCACCCATCTGAGTTTGTAATAATCTCCTTGTTTGGCTGAACTGCCAATCAAAACAACATCGTCCTCTCCGGGCCAACATGTTTTTTCCCAGCGTGGTGGAGTCAGTCCCTCCTGGTGTCATACAAGAGATTTGGGGGACTGCAAATTAGTGTTAACCAAGCTATCCTAGAGACTATGACAGGGAATTTGCTTTCTCCCCATGTCAGGAATTCTCTACTGTCAAGAGAAAAGCACATCCCAGTAAAGCAAAGACCTGGGCAATTATTTCCAAAGACACAGCCATTTTATTGTCCAGGTCTGCAAAAATAAGCATGGCCCCTTCTGGGACAGTACCCTCGTAATTCAGCTATTGTCTAAACTCCAAAGCCGGAAAGTTTTGTTTGGTTTGTGGCTCAGTAGTGACATAGTTGCTGTCAATCCCTAGGCAGACACAGCTCTGTCTGGTTGGCAGGACAAAGCCTGTCTTCACTGGGAAACATGAGATAGTTCTAACATTGGTTAGGCCAGTGAAGCTCTGTAAGAGAAAAAAAAATGTTAATTTCAGACTTATAAATTGCTTTCTTTCCCGAGCAGACCCAAAGGTGGAAAAGGAGGGACATCTTAGTAACAGCAACCATTTGTTTCAAGTCTGAGAACCCCCTGCTTTTTTTCACCCATAAAGAAGCAGGTGGCAGAAAGAATCAGATGAAGTCCAGGTGGTAAAATGATTAAGAAATCTCCAAGGAAATAAATACTAAATCTTTGACAATCTTTCAAAAAATACATCCAAGAAATTTTTAATCTTACCAACTGATTCTCCCTTTTGAAGGTTAGCATAATAATAACTAATTCTTACATAGCACTTACTCTGTGCTAGGCCCTAGTTTTTTTTTTTAAACGTATATTAAGTCCCTAAATTCTTGCAGCAACTCTATGAGGTATGCAGCATTTTTATTCCTATTTTACAAAAAAGGCAATCAAAACACAGGATCAGTAATTCACCCGAGTTTCCTTCCATAGTTAGGAAGTGGTAGACTCAGGAGTTGAATTCAGGCAGTCTAGCTCCAGAGGCTTAAGATACTCCAAACACCTTCACTAGAGTAAAAGGGAGAATTTAAAGACAGATAAAGCAGCATTACTCATTTCTTCCCTTTGATGCAGTTGAACATGCTTCATACTTGAGTAACAAGAACTAATCGACAATGCTCCACCCAGCACCAATGCACTATGGCTGTGGAATCCAGTGCTCTGTCCCTTTGTTCTTAGTACTCCCTCCATGGCCTGGCAGGCTACTCCGTGCACAAGCTGGTATCCGTGTGCTGATTATGTTAGGCATGGTGCTGGGGAATGTGGCATGTGGCCACTGATAAGCTCAGTCAGCATTTCTCGGTGGGTTGGATCAAGTCACTTTCTTTTCAGATCTATTACAGGAGCTCACACATGAACTCTGGTTAGACAACATGTCATTTTCCAGAACTCAGCACATGGTTGCCAAATTTCTATTTAGAGGTGACATTTTATGAAATACCAGATGTTCTTTGACATTTGACTAAAGTATAAAAACAGCCATTAATCCATAGGAGTAGAACAATAATCTCCCCAGGGAAGTTTTCTATCTCTCAGATCACTGACTAATAACTGAGTTGACCAATTCAACTAGATGAGAGTGTTGCAAAGTGAAGATAATTGGCTATAATGGAAAGAGATGCTAAGCTTATCCAGGTAACAAAACAAATCTTTGTCATTAATTTGTTTTATTTTGTGTTTCTAAAATCCATTTGAAACGACCAGGAAAAAAACAGTTTTTCACTTTAGGACTCTTTTTTTCCTACTAGTTTAGTAGCTTCTATTTTATATCCATTATTTAATATTTCATATCATAGATTCATGGCAATTGCTTCCAATGCTAAGATCTCCAACTTTAAGAGCTTGGAAAAACATTAGGACCACCTGGGTTAATCATCTTATTTTGTGTATGAAGAGGCTGAGACCCAGTCAGGTTAAGGGACTTCTCCAGGTCATGAGAGGGGTAGTGAGAGATGATGCCTTATGACTCCCTTGATGGCTAGAGCTCAGCTGCCACCAACCAAAACTGGTGCTGGTGCAGAGACAAAGGAGGGCAGGAGCTGTCCAACACTGGCGGTATCCATTGCCCTGTTATGAACACCAGGTGTCATATTGATGACTCTGGAAGCAGAAGGGTGAGATGGGGGGAGGGCTGTGATATGAGTCTGTTCATTGCAGAGTGGCTGTATTCAGTCCTTAACTTCAGGTTGTTTAGCCATTGGGATACCTGCATAGGTCCTCCTTCAAGGACAGGAGATGGTTTTGGGGCTTGCAATTATAAGGTGTTCACAGACTAGGTCACAGGCAAATAGATTTTTCCTTTTTTTCCTGATCATTTTTGGTTAAGAATAGCTTATTTTTACTCAAAAGCAGTTTAGAAATTTAAGTGGCATTTCTAATGGCCTATATTCTGTTATTACCTTGTACTATATAGAATACAGCCACAATGTGTATATGTGTGTATTTATTTATATTTGTGTGTACGTTTCAAAATCTACTCATTCTGAGTGCTTAGAAGCCTGTGTGGGAAGCTGAGGGTTCCAAGGTTATGCATATTTAATCTGAAGTTAAGAGTATCTTCTGACTCTTCGCTACAACCTTCAGACATAGTTTTCCAAGTGGAAATATCTTTTTTTTAAATCTCTGGTAAAATGATCCCACCATGCTTAGTGGGAGTTTCATAAAACTTTGGAAAATGCCCATATCACACTCCAGAGCTCCCAGATGGGAATCCACAGAGAGTCCTACAGAACAAGTGATGGATTGAAGGACTCCTGACTCCTATTTGATCCTGATGCCTCTATTACTCTGTTAGCATCCATATCCTATGACTGAGAATGTTGAATAATTTGGGGGCACAAGTGGCCTTGTCTGACAAAATAATCCTCCTACTGATTTGGGGGATTGTGAAATATGCATTCACCAGGCTCTGGCTCTGCCCATCGTTGTGACATAGGTAATCTTTGCCTTTGGTTCCTGACTCTGGCTCTGTGCTTTTCGTGCAGTCTGCTTCCCTCTCCCACTGGGGGTCTAGGTTACCCCAAAACTGCTCCTAACCAGAGCCACCAATCTGACCTCCCTCCCAGGAATTTTGTTCTGGGCCATTGTTCTCTAATTCTGTCCTTGTATCCTGAATTATTGTATAAGAAATAAATAACTCCCTCCAATACATTATTGTTTAATGGGTTGCCCTTCCCAGGAACACTTGTCTTTAGAGGAGAATGCCTGGAGGTAAACAGCCTTAATCCTTGGGATGGAATTTTCAATGGTGGAACTTTAAGCATTGAGACAGAGGATAAAAATTAGGGGGCAGGGAGGGCAGCTATACCTTTCCAAACTCTTTTATACACTCAAAGTGGTAGAAGACATATGGTAAACAGGGCGGTATGATGTTTCTCCCAGAAGGAAAAAGGTGCATAGAGGACCATGTGAAGGTTGTATCTCTTCTCCTTTGAGGACAAATGGATTGGAAATTAGGACTGATTTCAGGTGAGGCTCAAAGTCAGATGTAAATCCTTGGGATTGTAGAGGCTCACCCTTATAATAGTATTTGAGAGATGTTCATGGAGAACAGAATAAGGACTACACCCACTACTGGTATAAAAGAAAAAGAGGAGAGTGAATATTTTACTAATAAGGTTAAAACTTTCTCATTTATATCAGTCAATAGACTCATTGGAACATTGATAAGAATGTATCCCAAAGAGTTAATAAAATGACTTAAATTGTACTATTATTTTGAATGTATTACATTTTCTTTAGCAATGTGTTTAACTTCCTCGTGATATGTTAAGGTGGGCTATGAAGAGCTGAGAGGGAAACTCTAACCTGGTAATAAACATTTGTTTTA
Source organism: Daubentonia madagascariensis (assembly GCA_023783475.1). NCBI lineage: Eukaryota > Metazoa > Chordata > Mammalia > Primates > Daubentoniidae > Daubentonia > Daubentonia madagascariensis. The sequence goes on along the minus strand of JAKFHU010001631.1, from coordinate 10,788,339 downwards.
ATAAGCTACAAAGCAGACAACCCACAAATATATATGTGAGCAAACTACTGTACAACTTTGCTTAACACTGTTCTATTAAGTTCAAATATGCTTTTAAATAATTTGAAAGAAAAAAGGCCTGGCCTGGGCAGATGCAAAGTGCTAAGGCAACTTTAGTAAAAAATAGCTAGGGCCTAAATGTCATATCAGTAAAGGAAAGGAGAAAACGGAGAAATGTTTTCATAATCATAAATATGAGTCCATATCATTTTTGTCTTTTCAGCCAATCACGGAAGAAAGCTGTCATTTGAAATTATTCTAGAGGGCTTAATTAGAGTCGCCAAGGAATCAAGACCAGGCAGAGAAAAAAATTCTTGAATCTAGGAAAGAAGTCAGGGTAATTTTTATTCTTATGTCTTAGCTTAGAGTTTGAACTAAAGTTAGATTGAATTAAATGAAGACTGCAACAATTGAATTTAGTGATAAATAGCAGTCCACATGTGGGTGTACAGATTTGTATTTTTAAAAATCCTGTTCCAGTTTATACAACTCTTTCTTGCTACATATCTTGTAACTAGATGTTGTTTTCCTTAATTTTATATTTAATATAAAGTTAAACTTTTTAAAGAAAACATTTAATTTATGTTCTTGGTTCACTGAGTTGGGGAAATACTATGGGTCAAACACAACAATAACTAAGACATCCCCCTTCTCTGCCACAGGAAAGCAATGACAGGAAAATGGGATCTTTTTATTTGTGACAAATATCACAGGATACTTAAAAGCTGGATTTAATTTTCCTATTTCCAAGTGGTGAAAAAAAGAGCCTCTAAGAGTTTCTTTGACCTGACCATGATCATGCAACTTGCCAGAGGAGAAATCTGAAGACTGTTCTATGTACCAATGTGTTCAATTTACCTATTCTGCTTCCCTCCTTTTTGCAGAATTTAAACTTAGGTCTCAACTTCATTGGCTTAGATACTTCCTTAGATAAATAACTCCAAAGTGGACTGTCAATCATAGTTGCCTGAGAATACAAAAATTCTAAACAAAATTTTAACAATGTGAATCCAACAATATATAAAAGGGATAATATATCATGACCAAATTATGTTTATCCCAGGAATGTAGTGCTGGCTTAATGTTAAAAAAGTCAATCAACATAATTAACCACATTAACAAACTGAAAAAGAAAAACAAACTGTGCTAAAATAAGTGGATATATTTAGGCAAAACAAAAATAAACAAAAAAACTTTGATACATGTCTCAGATCATATTAAAAAAACTCAAGATGGATTATAGACCAAAATGTGAAACCAAAACTACAAAAATTCTAGACAAACATATGAGAAAATCTTTTGTACTTTGGGTTAGGCAAAAATTTTCTTTATGCAATACCAAAAGCACTATTCATAAAAGAAACAAAATAAATTGGACTTCATAAAAATTATAATTTTCTGCTAATCAAAAATACTGTTAAGAGAATAAAAGGACAAGCTACAGACTGGGACAAAATATTTGCAAAGCTTATATTTGAAAAAGGACTTGTATGCAGAATATATGAAAAATTCACAAACATCAATAATATGAAAGCCAACTACTTACTTTTTAAAACTGGGCAAAATATTTGAACAGATATTTGACTTCATCAAAGGAGATATTCAGATGACAAGTAAGCAAATGACAAGATGCTCAAAATAGTTATTAGGAAAATGGCAAATTAAAATCCAAATGCGATAACACTACACAGCTGTCACAATGGTTAAAATTAGAAAGACCATCCATAGTAAGTGTTGATGAGGATGTGGAAAAACTGCTGGTGGGGATGTAAAAATGACACAACTACTTTGTAGTTTCTTTAAAAATTAAAAATATATCTACTCTGTGATCTATCCATTTATCTTATGTATTTACATGAGATAAAACCTATGTCCACATGAAGACTTGTACACAAATACTCATAGTCACTTTATTTATAGTAGCCCAAGTCTGAAATCAACTCAAATATCTATCAACAGATAAATAGATAAATTGTGGTATATCTATACAAAGGAAGACTACTTTACTCATCAATAAAAAGGGATGATAGATTGATACACGCAGCAATATGGAAAGATGTTAAAATAATTACCCTAAGAGGTGGAAAAAAATGGCAGTCTGATAGAGTCCTCCCACTGCACCACTCCCAGGGAAGGAGGTGAAAAACGTCATCAGCTACCTGTGAGCACGGACCGCTCACTCCGAAAACAGCATTGCGAATTACAGAGAAACAACACGGAATGCCCAGCCCAAGAAAATAGGTACAAAATTTTCACAAAGATCAGAGAGCACACGGAGTACAATAGAGCCCAGAGCGTGGGAAGGACATGCTCACCAGGTCGGTGCAGCGTGACCTGACCCCCAAGCGGTTATGTACCTCCCCATCCACTCAGTCAGAGACAAACCCAGAGTTGGGGCAAGGCTGTTGCTGGAGGCAGCAGACTCTGTGGAGAGGAAGCAATCGCAAGAGCCAAACAGAACTCTCAGCTGCAATATACAGAGACTGCTCAGGGCCAGGTAGGGACTGGGTGGAGATACAGCTTCCCGGGACAGCGTGCGGGAACCTGCAGGCCGGCACTGTGCCACTAGAAGTCAGTGGGACTAGGCCCAGGAGTTTCACAGAGAGCGAGACACGCCCTTACAGGTTGCTGGCAACTGCCTCCGCAGGCCACAGGCCAGTGGAGAAAAGCTGTGCTCCCGGGCACAATTGGAGCCCTGCTGTGTGCCAGGCTGGTGGCGGCAGCCACCTCTAAAGCCTCCCACCCGGAGCTGTGAGCCGGGTCTCTAGCTCTGCCCCACCCCGGCCCAGGGGCTCTTCCGCTGGGGCGAGACAGGTTTTGCCCTTGGTGGCCAGGGACAGCTGCATCCGTGGGTTCCAGGTGGGACGAGATCCCGGAACTGTAGCGGCAGGACCTTTGTGTATTGGAAACAGTTTGCAGCTCGTCCATCTGGCCCTGCTACTCTGGCTCTGGCCTCCGACAAGTCCACTACGTGCTGATCCTAGTGCCCGCTCTTCAGGTCCCAGCCCTCCTGTACCCCAGAGATTGGTCATTTTGAAGGTTGCTGGCTATAGTGACTCATTTGGTATAACTGCCAGTTCTCGTGACAACCAAATACCTCAAGAGCCACAGGCTGAACCAGAGCAGCTCCCCATAACCCTGCCCACTCCATTAGGGAATTTCACGCCATCCAAGAGCACTTCCAGTGGCCACTATTACCCCCTCCCCATGGGAACATCCCCCCGGCAGAAACTGCTGGGGATAGAGACGGCCACCCACCTCGCCTTGGGGTCTAGTGGTGGAAAAAGGGTGCACAATTGGAGATCCCCCTATCAGCCACATCACGTGGAGACGCACATCAGAAGGGCAGACACACGTGGCTAGATAAGCAACCTCTGAGCTGTGTAGAATTTTCCCAATTCAGCTCTCAAACTGCAGCCAAAAGAAATTAAGTTTCTACCCACACCTCAGGAGGAGCAGGGTCAAAGTAACCCCTAGGAGCTACAAGGCCCCTCCCAAAGTGCGGGGCATTCACATACCCCAACTGGGGGATCAGAGTCTGCCACGGACATAACAGAATACCTAGCTAATAGGGAGCTGTGGATTCATATCCTCAAGTACAATTCACTAGCTTAGAGCTCAAGCTGGGAGGACAATCTCACTACACTCCACCAGGAAGAGAGAAGACAACAGGCCAGAGATAACTCATGATCCACCAAACTTACTAAAATGCACCTAAAGCAATACAGGCCACTGCTTCTCTCCCTGGCTCTGCCAAGGAACGAAAATCATGGGCTTGGAGACAGGGCCATAAACTAGCCCTAACACCCCCAGCTCTCAACCAAGAGGCCAGATGAGAAAAAACCAGCGAAAGAACTCAGGGAACATGAAAAATCAGAGTCAAAAGTCACCCCCAAAAGAAATCATCAGTTCCTCAGCAATGGATACCAACTCAAATGAAATGGGTAGAATGACAGAAGAGGAATTTTGTTTATGGATTATAAGAAAGCTCAATGAAATTCAAGAGAAAATTGAATCCCAGCACAAAGAAACCACAAGAAAAATGCAAGAAATGAACGAAAAAATTCTCCAAAGAAATAGAAATATTATGGAAAAATCAAATAGAAATCCTAGAAATGAAAGAAGCATTCAAGGATCTACAAAACACAGTGGAAAGCCTTAAGAATAGGCTGGACCATGCAGAGAAAAGAATTTCAGAGCTAGAAGACAACTCCTATGTGCTAAATAAATCAGTCGAAGAGAAAGAACACAAAAACAAGAGGCGTGAACAAAGCATACAAGAAATGTGGGATTATGTAAAGAGGCCAAACATAAGGATCATAGGCATCCCTGAGGGAGAGGAAGAAAATTCGTATGGGCTGGAAAATCTATTTGAAGGAATAATAGAGGAAAATTTTCATGGCTTAGCCAGAAATCTCAATATCCAAGTACAAGAAGCACACAGGACTCCTGGGAGACTCAACGTGAAAAGGCATTCACCATGCCACATAATTATTAGACTGACCAAAGTAAACACAAAAGAGGCACTCCTCAGAGCTGTAAGACAAAAAGAGCAGGTAACCTATAAAGGGAAACTGATCAGATTAACTGCAGATTTCTCAGCTGAAACCTTACAAACCAGAAGGGAATGGGGAGCCATCATCAGTCTCCTAAAACAAAACAAGGGCCAACCCAGAATTCTGTATCTGCCAAACTAAGCTTCTTATATGAGGGAGAAATAAAGACTTTTCCAAACAAGCAATCACTGATAGAATTTGCGAAATCCAGACCAGCCTTGCAAGAAGTGCTTATACCTGCATTGTACACTAATCAGCACAACAGACACCCACCAATGTAAAACTATGCAAAAACTAAAACCCCAGAAACCAGATTCCACAATGACGCAAGAGGTAAAACAAAAGACACCACCCAATAGAATAATCAGAAATTTACCCCAAATATCAATTCTCTCAATAAATGTGAACGGCTTGAATTGCCCATTGAAGAGACATAGGCTGGCTGAATGGATTAAAAAATACAGGCCAAGTATCTGTTGTCTTCAGGAAACACACCTTACACACAAAGACGCATTCAGACTTAAGGTAAAAGTATGGAATACAATTTTCCAGGCTAATGGAAAGCAAAAGAAATCTGGAGTAGCCATCCTTATTTCAGATGATACAAACTTTAAAGCAACAAAAGTAAAGAAGGACAAAAATGGACACTATATAGTGGTGAAGGGAAAAATCTTACAAGAGGATTTAACAATGGTAAACATTTATGCACCCAACACAGGAGTGCCCAGGTACATAAAGCAAATACTGCTTGATCTAGACAACATAATAAATAGCAATGCCATAATAGCAGGGGACTTCAACACCTCACTGAGATGCAGGGATGGTTCAACTTACGCAAATCTATAAATGTAATTCACCATATAAATAAAAGCAAGAAGAAAGATTATATGATCCTTTCAATAGATGCAGAAAAGGCTTTTGACAAAATCCAGCATCCTTTTATGATAAGAACTCTTAACAATATAGGCGTAGATGGGTCATACCTCGAAACTATTAAAGCCATGTATGATAAACCCACAGCCAATATCATACTGAATGGGGAAAAATTGAAAGCATTCCCCCTTAAAACAGGAACTAGACAAGGTTGCCCACTATCTCCACTTCTATTTGACATAGTGCTGGAAATCCTGGCCAGAGCGATCAGACAAAACAGAGGAATCAGGGACGTCCAGATGGGGGCAGAAGAGGTCACTATTCACCTTTCACTATTCACAGACAATATGATATTATACATAGAAAACCCCAAAGATTCAACCAAGAGATTACTGGAATTGATAAATGAATTCAGCAAAGTCTCAGGATACAAAATTAATACACACAAATCCATAGACTTCATATATGCTAATAACAATCAAGCCAAGAAACAAATTAAAGATTCAATACCTTTCACAATAGCACCAAAGAAAATTAAATATTTAAGAACATATCTAACTAAGGAGGTCAAAGACCTATATAGAGAGAATTATGAAACACTGAGAAAAGAAATTGCAGAGGATGTAAACAGATGAAAAACCCTACCATGCTCTTGGATAGGCAGAATCAACGTAGTAAAAATGGCTTTGCTACCTAAAGTGACAATGCAGTCCCTATGAAAATACCAACATCATTTTTCACTGATCTAGAAAAAATAATTCTACGCTTCATGTGGAACTAGAGAAGACCCCATCTAGCCAAAGCAATCTTAAGCAAAAAGAACAAATTGGGAGGCATCTATCTACCAGACTTCAAACTATACTACAAGGCTATAGTAACCAAAACTGCATGGTATTGGCAGAAGAACAGAGATGTAGACCAATGGAACAGGACTGAGAACCCAAATATAAAACCAACCTCATACAGTCACCTTATCTTTGACAAATTCCAGAAAAATGTACAATGGGGAAAAGATTCCCTTTTCAATAAATGGTGCTGGCAAAACTGGATGGCCATATGTAGAAGACTGAAACTGGACCCACACCTCTCACCTTTCACAAAAATCAACTCACAATGGATAATAGATCTAAACCTAAGATGTGAAACCATAAGAATTCTCAAAGAAAACGTTGGAAAAACTCTTATGGACATTGGCCTAGGCAAAGAATTTATGAAGAAGACCCCCAAAGCAATCAAAGCAGCAACCAAAATAAATACATGGGACCTGATCAAATTAAAAAGCTTCTGCACAGCCAAGGAAACTATCACTAGAATGAGCAGACAACCTACAGAATGGGAGAAAATATTTGCATGCTACACATCTGAGAAAGGGCTGATAACCAGAATCTATACAGAACTTAGGAAAATCAACAAGAAAAAATCAAACAACCCTATTAAAAAAAGGGCAAAGGACATGAACAGAAACTTTTCAAAAGAAGACAGAATAATGACCAGCAAACATATAAAAAATTGCTCAACTTCTCTAATCATCAGGGAAATGCAAATCAAAACCACAATGAGATATCACTTAACTCCAGTGAGATTGGCTCATATCAAAAAATCCCCAAACAGCAAATGTTGGTGGGGATGTAGACAGATAGGAACACTCATACACTGCTGGTGGGACTGCAAATTAGTACAACCTCTATGGAAAGTAATATGGAGATACCTCAAAGAATTAAATGTAGAATTACCATTTGACCCAGGAATCCCACTACTGGGTATTTACCCAAAGGAAAAAAAGACATTCTATAATAAAGACATCTTCTCATGAATGTTTATTGCAGCACAATTCACAATTACAAAGATGTGGAAACAACCCAGGTGCCCATCAATACACTAGTGGATTAATAAAATGTGGTATATGTATACCACGGAGTATTACTCAGCAATAAAAAACAATGGTGAATTAACACATCTGGTATTATCCTGGTTGGAGCTAGAACCCATTATTTGAAGCGAAGTGTCACAATAATGGAAAAACAAGCACCACTGATACTCACCATCAAATTGGTACTAACTGATCAACACTTACATCACACAGGGCAATAATATTCATCAGGGGGCGGGCAGGCGGGAGGGGAGTGGAGGGGATGGGAAAAACTCTCACTGAATGAATGCGGGAGGCACAGTTTGGGGGATGACCACGATTGTAGCTCTGACACGGGCAGTGCATGGGCAATATATATAGCCAAAGTGTTGTACCCCCATAATATTCTGAAATAAAAAAAAGGAATACATACAAATTTTAAAAAAAGCAATCTATGTAATCAAAAACACTTGTACCCCCTTAATACTTTGAAATAAAAAAATAAAAATAAATAAAAAGGAAAAAAATAATTACCCTGAGTGAAAGAAGACAAAAAAACAGTATATATTGTGTGATTCTATTTATACAAAATTCTAGAAAATGCAAAGCCATTGCATTGACAGAAGGCAAAGCAGTGGCTTGTTGGGACCGGGGAATGTAGGGAAACATGGAGAACTGGAAGGGAGGGATTACTACTGGGCCTGCTATGGCTTGAATATCTGTGTCCCCCTCAAATTTATATGTGAAATCCTGACCCTGAGGTGAGGGTATGAGGAGGCGGGACATTTTGGGAAGTGATTATGTCATGAGGAAGGAGCCCTCATGAATGGGATTAGTGCCCTTATAAAATAGGACCAGGAGAGCTCACTTGCCCCTACCACCTTGTAAGGAAAATGAGAAGGTGGCATTTCTGAAGCAGAGGGCAAGCCAGTGCCTTGATCTTGTACTTTCCAGTATCTAGAACTGTAAGAAGTAAATTTCTATTGTTTATAACCTACCTAGTTTGTGGCATTTTGTTACAGAAACCCAAGAAGACTAAGAAAGCCCAAGGAGGCTTTTTGGGGTGATGTGCACGTTCATTCTCTTGATTGTGGTGATGGTTCCATAGATATGTATAGATATAGATATAGCCTCAAAGTTCATCAAATTGCATACTTTATGTATAGTTTATTGTATGCCAATTATACCTCAACAACAAAACTTTTTAAAGATAAAGAACTATGACTACAAGTTGAAATTTAAAAAAATAAATTCAGTGAACAGAAAGTGAACATTTTGGTATTATGGCTAAACTCCTTTTTTTCTCCCAGGATTAAGTAATAATAAAGGTATATTTACTAAAAGTTTACCATGCACGGGGCATAACTTTAAGTACTTTATATGTGTCAGTTTGTTTAATACTCATAACATCCCTGTGACACAGATAATCCTATTAGACCATCTCATAATTGGGGAAACAGATGGACCTAACCAAGGACTCACCACTAAAACTGGAAAAGTTAGAATTTAAATCCAGATTATCTGGTTTTAGGGGATTCACTTTTTAAAAATTTCAAAATACTAAGAGGGTACAAATGTTTTTGTTACATGGATAGCTTTTATAATGCTTAAGTCGAGGCTATTAGTGTACCTATCACTTGAATGGTGTTCATTGTGCCTGTTGGGTAGGTTTTTACCCCTCCTCTTCTCCCCTCTCCCCGATTTCCATGTCCTTTACTTCTTTCTGTGCCTATGTGTGCCCATTGATTAGTTCCAAATTATTAGAGAGTACATGCGGTGTTTGTTTTTCCATTTTTCTGATACTTCACTTAGGATAACGGTCTCCAGTTCCACCCAAATGGCTGCATCTGGGCGCGGTGGCTCGCGCCTGTAATCCTAGCACTCTGGGAGGCTGAGATGGGAGGATCGCTTGAGGTGAGAGTTCAAGACCAGCCTAAGCAAGAGCGAGACCTCATCTCTACTAAAAATAGAAAAATATTAGCTGTGTGTGGTGGTACACGCCTGTAGTCCCAGCTACTTGGGAGGCTGAGGCAGGAGGATGGTTTAAGCCCAGGGGTTTGAGTTTGCTGTGAGCTAGGCTGATGCCATAGCACTCTAGCCCAAGTGACAGAGTGAGACTCTGTCTCAAAAAAAAATTCATTTCTTTTTATGGCTAAGTAGTAATTTTTTTGTTAATCCACTCAGGAATTCATGGGCACTTAGGTTGATTCCACATCTTTGCAACTGTGAATTGTGCTACAGTAAACATTTGAGTGCAGGTGTCTTTTTGATGAAATGACTTCTTTTCCTTTGGGTAGATACCAAGTGGTGGGATTGCTGGATCAAATGGTAGGTCTGCTTGTAGTTCATTGAGGAACCTCCATACTGCTTTTCATAGAAGTTGTATTAATTTGCAGTACCACCAACAGTGCATAAGCATTTCTTTCTCTCTGCATCCATGCCAGCATCTATAGTTTTTGGACTTTTTAATAGTAGCCATTCTGACAAGGGTAAGGTGGTATCTCATTGTGGTTTTAATTTGCATTTCCATGATGATTAGTGATGTTGAGCATTTTTCATATATTTCTTGGCCATTTGTCTATCTTCTTTTGAAAAGCTTCTGTTCGTGTCTTTTGCCCACTTTTTAATGGGGTTGTTTGTCTTCTTGCTGATTTATTTGAGTTCTTTCTAGATTCTGGATATTAGCCCTTTATCAGATATATTGTTTGTGAATATTTTCTCCCATTCTGTAGGTTGTGTATTTGCTCTGTTGATTATTTCATTTGATGTGCAGAAGCTTTTTAATCAAGTCCCATTTATTTATTTTTGTTGTAGTTGCTTTAGGGGTCTTAGTCATAAATTCTTTGCCCTGGGTCTATGTCTAGAAGAGTTGTTTCTACATTTTCTCCTAGAATTTTTATGGTTTTGTGCCTTACATTTAAGACTTTTATCCATCTTGATTTAATTTTTGTAAGTGGTGAGAGATAGGGGTCCTGTTTCATTTTTCTACATGTGACTAGCCAATTTTCCCACCACCATTTATTAAATAGGGCTTCTTTTCTCTAGTGTATATTGTTATCTGCTTTGTCAAAGATCAGTTGGTTGTAAGGTAGATGGTTTTATATCTGGGTTCTTTGTTTTGTTCCATTGGATGTCTTTATTTTTGTACCAATACCATGCTGTTTTGGTTACTATAGACTTGTACTATAGTTTGAAGTCTGGTAATGTGATGCCTCCAGATGTGTTCTTTTTGCTTGAGATTGTTTTGGCCATTCCAGCTCTTTTTTTGTTCAAAATGAAGTGTAGAATTATTTTTTCTAGATCTGTAAAATATGATGTTGCTATTTTAATGGGGATTGCACTGAATCTGTAAGTCACTTTGGGCAGTGTGGACATTTTAATGATGTTGATTCTACCAAACCATGAGCAAGGGACATTTTTCCATTTGTTTGTGTCATCTGTGATTTCTTTCCTCAGTGTTTTGTAGTTCTCCTTGTAGAGATCTTTCACCTCCTTGGTTAAGTATATTCCTCAGTATTTTATTTTCTTTATAGCTATTGTGGGTGGTGTAGAGTTTTTTATTTGACTCTCAGCTTGACTGTTATTGGCATATAGAAATGCTACTGATTTGTGCACCTTGATTTTGTAACCTGAGACTTTGCTGAATTTATTTGTCAATTCCAGGAGTCTTTTGGTGGAGTCTTTGGGATTTTCTAGATACAAGATCATATTGTCAGTGAAAAGTGATAGTTTGACCTTCTCTTTCCTGACTTGAATACACTTTATTTCTTTCTCTTGCCTGATTGCTCTGGCTAGGACTTCCAGTATTGTGCTGAATTGAAATGGTGATAGTAGGCACCCTTGTCTTGTTCCAGTTCTTAGGGGGAATGATTTCAACTTTTCCCCATTCAGTATGATGTAGGCTGTGGATTTGGCATATATGGCTTTTATAATTTAGAGATACGTTCCATCTATGCCTCATTTGTTGAGGGTTTTTATCTTAAAAGGTTGCTAGGTTGTGTTGAATGCTTTTTCTGCATATATTGAGATGATCATATGGTCTTTGTTTTTGCTTCTGTTTATGTGGTTAATCGTGTTTATTGATTTACATATGTTGAACCATTCTTGCATACATGCAATGAGGCCCACGTGGTCATGGTGTATTTTTTTTTTTTTTGATGTGCTGTTGATTTTGGTTTGCTAGAATTTTCTTGAGGATTTTTGCATCTATATTCACAAGGGATATTGGTCTGTAGTTTTCTTTTTTTGTTGTGTCCTTTCCTGGCTTTGGTATCAAGGTGATACTGGCTTTGTAGAATGAGTTGGGATGGATTTCCTCTTTCTTGATGTTATGGAATAATTTGTGTAGTATGGGTATCAGCTCTTCTTTGTAAGTCTGGTAGAACTTGGCTGTGAATCCATCTGGTCTGGGGCTTTTTTTTTTTAAAGATGTTTTATTACTGCTTCAATCTCACTTCTTGTTATCGGTCTGTTCAGGATTTCTATTTCTTCTTGATTGAGTCTTGGGAGGTTGTGTGTGTTCAGGAATTTGTCCATTTCCTCTCTTTTCTAGTTTATGTTTGTGTGTGTAGAGACTTTCATAGTATTCACAGATGATATTTTGTATTTATGTGGTATCAGTTGCAATATCTCCTTTTTCATTTCTGATTGAGCTTATTTGGGTCCTGCTTCTTCTATTCCTGGTTAATCTAGCAAAAGGTCTATCAGTTTTTTTATCTTTTCAAAGAACCAACTTTTTGTTCATATATTTCTTGGCCATTTGTCTATCTTCTTTTGAAAAGCTTCTGTTCGTGTCTTTTGCCCACTTTTTAATGGGGTTGTTTGTCTTCTTGCTGATTTATTTGAGTTCTTTCTAGAGCCTTTGTATTGTTATTTCGTTTTCCATTTTGTTTAGTTCTGCTCTCACCTTTGTTATTTCTTTTCTTCTGTTGGCTTTGGGTTTGGTTCACTCTTCTTTTTCTAGTTCCTTGAGATGTGACTTAAGGTTGTTAATTTGAAATCTTTCTGTCTTTTTGATGTAGGCATTTAAGGCTATGAATTTTCCCATGAGGAATGCTTTTGCTGTGTCTCATAGATTTTTTTATTAGCTTATGTCCCCTTTGTCATTCAGTTCAAGTAATCTCTTGATTTCCATCTTAATTTCATTATTGACCCAATAATCATTCAGCATCAGGTTGTTTAATTTCCTTGACTTTGTGTAGATTTGAGTGTTTCTCTTGGAATTGATTTCTAATTTTATTCCATAGAGGAATAAAATTCCACTGTGGTCGGAGAAGATATATGGCATGTTTTTTAAATTTGTTAAGACATGTTTTATAGCTGAAGAGATGATCAATCTTGGAGAATGTCCCATGTGCTGATGAGAAAAATGTACATTCAGTAGTTTTGGGGTAGAATATTCTGTAAATGTCTATTAGTTCCATTCGCTCTAGAGTCCCATTTAAGTCCAGTGTTTCTTTATTTTCTGCTTTGATGATCTGTCCAGCTCTATCAGTGGGATGTTGAAATCCCCAGCAATTAAGATGATACTATTTATCTCTTTGCTTAGATCTAGTAGAATTTGCTTTCTGAATCTGAGAGTTCTTCTGTTAGTATTTAGGATTGTCATGTCTTCTTGTTGAATTTCTCCCTTTACTATTATATAATGACCATCTTTGTCTTTCTTTACCATTGCTGATTTAAAGTCAGTTTTACCTGATATGAGACTGGCTACACCTGCTCTCTTTTGGTTTCTGTTTACATGGAATATTTTTTTCCATCCCTTCACCTTGAGTCTGTGTGAGTCCTTTTGGGTTAGATGTGTTTCCTGAAGACAGCAGATACTTGGCTTATATTTTTTCATCCATTCAGCCAGCCTATGTCTTTTGAGTGGGGCATTAAGACCATTGACATTGAGTGATAGAATTGATATGTGGGATGCTGTTCTGTTCATCATGTTGGGTAGTACCTTATTGCTTTGTTTTCCCTCTTGTACTATTGTTTTATATGAGCTGTGGGCTTTAGCTTTTGGGTGATTTTGCACTGTTTGGTATCTATTGTGCCAATCCATGTATAATGCAGGCCTGAGTATTTCCTGCAGGGTGGGTCTAGTTTTGACAAATTCCCTCAGTATTTGCTTGTCTGAAAAAGTCTTTAATTCTCCTTGATTTATGAAACTTAGTTTTGCAAGCCACAAAATTCTATGCTGGCAGTTGATATGTTTAAGACTGATGTTGGGCTGCCAATCTCTTCTGGCTTGTAAGGTCTCCACTGAGAAGTATGGAGTTAGCTTGATGGGTTTTCCTTTGTAAGTTACTTGATGTTTTTGCCTCATGGCTCATAGGAGTTCCTTCTTCATGTTGACTTTGGTCAGTCTGATTTCTATATGTCTTGGTGATTCCCTCTTTGCAGAAATCTTCCAGGTGTTTGTTGAGCTTCTTGTATCTGGATGTCTAAATCTCTAACAAGACCAGAGAAGTTTTTCTCAATTATTCCCTCGAGTAGGTTTTTCAGAACTTGTGCTTTTTCTTCTTATCCTCGGGGATGCCTGTGATTCCTTTATTTGGCCATTTTACATAATTCCATATTTCTCATAGACTTTGTTCACTCCTCTTGATTATTTTGTCTTTATTTTTGACTAATTGGGTTAATTCAAAAAAGTTGTCTTTAAGTTCTGTATTTCTTTCTTCTGCTTGGTCTAGTCTATTTTTAATGATTTCCACTGTGTTTATTTCCTTAAATGAATTTTTCATTTCCAGAAATTCTATTTGTTTTTTTTAATATGTCTATTTCTTCAGTAAATTTTTCATTCATTTCCTGAATTGTTTTTCTGGTTTCTTTGAGTTGCTTTTCCATTTTATCTTGGCTGTCACTGACCTTCCTTACAATCCATATTTGGAATTCTTTATCTGTCATTTCAGTATTTTCATTTTGGTTGGGATCCATTGCTAGAGAGCTGGTATTCTCCATTGGGGGTGTCCTTTTACCGTGATTTTTCATACTTCTGGAGTTTTTGCACTGATTCCTTCTCATCTAGATCAACTGTCACTTCTTACTTTTGGATTTTCTTCTGTTTAAATGGGGCTTCCCCCCCGACACACACACTTAAGGGTGTGTCTCTAGCATATGTTGGGTAAGGACCTTTGGATTTGCTTGTGGGTACTTTGATGGGGATCTAGGTTCTGGATGGATAGCTTGGTTATAGATATCCTTAGTGTGGTGGTTTTCTCAGTTGCTAGTTATTTGTAGGCTGTACCAGTGGTGTACTATGTGTGTGGACTAATTCCTTGTCTCTTGTTGATGAGGGAAGATGGAGGGCTTCGAAATCCTTTCTCTTTCCCCAGCCCTGTGGTCTTCTTAACAGTGTGAATTATATTGGCACACCTAGTTTAATCTCTGAGATGGTAGGTGGTGCTTGTAGGTAAGAATCAGCCATGCTTTGAATGATTGAGTCAGTAAAAGCTGTAATGAGCTGAACAAGTTGTCCTCATTGCCAGTAGGTGGTGCTTGCAGGAAAGAACCGGCTGCAGTGTTGTTTTTTGGGACCTGTCACTGGCTGTAGCCCCTCAGGAGAAGCACTTGAATGTTCCAGGCAGTAGGCAGGGGCCCTCGATCTCCCAGGTGAGTCCTTATTCTCCACCACAGCAGAGGTGGGTGGAGGAGCAAGGCTCAGTGGGGCTGGGTCAGGTGAGCCTGCCTTCAGGGTCTACAAAGGCAGGCACAAGAGCTGTCTTGGCAGGGGTCAAGGGTCACCTCCCAGGCTGCTTAAAGTGTTCACTCGTGACAACTACACTACAGTACCTTTCTTGAGGCAAAGCGCTCATTTGATTGCTGAACTGAGCTTACCGTCTTGAAGTATAAATATTACAAGAGGAGGGAGACCTCCAGGGAACCAGGGAGGAGAGAAGAATGAGGGCCAGAGAGTCACCCAGAATTGAGTTCTGAGTGATAAGTAGTCCAAATCTGGCTGTGCACCTGTCCTGCCAGGGCATACTGACTCTGTGTGTAATATTCCACTATCTGAATCAAGTAGGTCAGCCTAGACCTTGACTCTTTCTCTCTTTTGTGCAGATTGACTCTGTTTCTGCCCCAGGCCAACCTTGATGCTCAAAGCCCTTCACCAGCTTCCACAAGAAATTCAATCACACTAAGCATCTCCAGAGATTTGTTTGTGGTTGTAGGGGAGATCTGGGGATTCATGGGAAAGGGTCCTATCTCCCCATGCACAGCGGTTCTCAATCCCCCCTTGTGAAACCATCCACCTCATGAAGCCCCTCTTCCCTTCCCCAGCCACATTCCCATCACTTCTCACATGTCCCCTGCAGCGCCTGGTCCCAGCCTTCCTTCTACTTTCCTCCTCTACCTAGGCTGTGTCTCCTATCCTCCTCACACCTGTCAGAGCCATTTCTCCCTTAGGAAATTCTCATGCTAGCTGCTAAGAAGACACATGTGCCTCCATATCCTGACAGGGACTCTTGCCATCTTCCCAATGCTGACCCAACAAGTGTGTTGCTGTTGTGACCACATCTAAAAATGTGTGGAGAATGAGAGAGGACCTACTTTCCAAGGAGAAACCTCAGCCCTTGGATGTAAAAACAAAGGCCAAACCTCAAGTACCCCATAGGAGTCAGGCCTAGGTGTTTCACACTGATATCAGATATCCACTGGTGGCCAGTGGCTCACCTGTACCAATTTGTATGGTACTGTTAGGGACAGGATGTGAAAGGTTTGCATGCTTCTCCCTTACCCACAATCTTTGCAAAGCTGCCTTATTTGGGCTTGCAAAACATAGTTTCAAACATGAAGGTGGCATTGACACAGGGGGCATTTATAACACAGGGTCTCAGGTCTTCAGGGGCAGGAAAAACAGAACTCGGATAACGTCTGCCACCAATCTGGATTGTCCCTGCAACTCCCTCTCTGTGATAGCAGTTAAGAGGGTAAGGGGTGGAAAGGGAGAGGGAGAGAGTGGCTGGGTCTCTCCAGAAGTTTGTGCAGTGTGAGGTGGTGAGCAGGATAAACACTGTGAAGGAAGTGAAATCCCCTGTGGGATTTGTGATACCTCTTCTTTGCTGTGTCGCTAGCTCCTGCACTCCAGAGATGACTAAGCAGCTGATTCATTGGTGGCACACCCAGAGGAAGAGTTCAGACTTGACAGAGGAAGGGGAAGTACAGGCCATAATGCCCCCATCCTTCAAGAGCAGAGGGTGTGCATATGTGTGTGCGGGAGGAGGAAGTGTCTGTAAACATGTTTTTGATTAGCAATCACAGTGTTTTACAAAGGCCTGAATTAGTTGCCAACATGTTAAAAAAATGGGATTTTTTTTCATGAAAAAATCAGAATTCATAAGTTAATATCAGCTGATCTGGCACCCTGACCTGTATTATTTTAATAGCTTCCTAGCTGGTCTCCTTGCTTCCATCATTGCCTTCTTTACAGTCTGTTTTCAACCCAAAAGCCAGAGGGATCATTTTCCAATGCAAATCAAATTATGTCACTCCACTGATTAAGATCTTCCCATGCTGTGCCATCTCATTCAGAGTGAAAGTCAGAGCCCCAGATACGCTCTGCAAGACCCTACGTAGTAGGGCACCCTATACCTTTCCTCTCTCCTCTCCTCCCCCTCCTCCTCCAACCACTACTATTAGCATAGAAGCTGGAGCTAGATTATTCTCTGGCTCTATTTTCTGTGTGTCTTTGGGTAGGTTACTTAACTGATCTGTGCCTCACTTCATCATCTGTAAAATGAGGCTAATAATCATATCTTACTCATAGGGTTGTTAAATGAGGATGAAACGGGTTAGTATTTTTTAAGTCCTTAAAACAGTGCCTGACACAAAGTAAGAACAATCATGTTGCTCCCCTAATCCAGCCATGCTCGCTTCCTTAATTTTCTTCAAATAAAACAGGTTTGCTCCTGCCTCCATGCCTTTGCAAATGCTGCTTTCTCTGCCTGGCCCTGGCTTCCATAGATATCCACAAGATTTCAAGCCTTTCTTATCAGTATTTGGAATGAATCAAAAATTCAAAAATAAAAACAGAAGTGAATAAAAAAAAAATACAGCCAGGAAGAAATGAAGAGTATTGATTGAATTCAGGAAAAAAAAATGGAAGAAAAAGACAAAATCATCTCAAAATAAAGACTTAATTATAAAGTGGCTTAAGGAGAAGAGAATGAAATACAACTTCAACAAGGAGCATTGAAGAAAAACTGGAAAATAACCAAGAGAATTAAAATGTGTTATAATTTTTTTTGTAGAAAGTCATGAGGACACCTTGAGTATAAACTAGATATGGACCGGCACTGTCTAGTTTATGATTTACCTTAAGCCATCTTACTGGTCTAGGTATTTCCATCTGAGCATCCAAGACCAGCTTGTCACCATCCCTGACCATCAGAGAACCTTTTTGCCATTTGCTTCCATTCTGCTTTCTTCCCTAACTCTGGCTGAACTTGTCTAGCCCCATGGCCACCCAGGAAGCAGTGGATCCTGATTCTTTGTATTTGTTTCTAGGCCAGGCTGAGACGCGTCCATCACCAGGTGCCTATGACTGTCAGAGCAGCAAATCATGCCATGTGCCTGGCAGCCCAGCAGCTCCACACCCTCTCCATCCTTGCCTCCCTCTCCAATCTCCAGGTCCTCCTCTGACCCTGCGCTTCTCCTGAGAATCACCCTGCTTCTGTTTCTACTTGGCATGCCAGAAGTTAGTACTTTCATTCACTCATCAATAAAGATTTATTTTAAGCAATTAAGTACGTGGTATCTTTTTTCTCCAAGGAACTCTGAATAAGTTTATGTTTTTAAAAATTATTTCCAGAGAGCTCTGAACAATTATACATGGAGACTTCAGCATTTATTTATAAATCACCCATTCAGAGACAAGGAGAGGATGAACTCTTCACATTCCCTCTGTGGTCCTGGGGAGGTGAGGTGGCATAGAGGGGTCTCATCTATGCAGTCTGGAAAATTATTTATAGCTCCTGGTCCACCCTGCCTTTGACCATGCCTGTTCTGGGCTGCATGGCACTGTGGGGCTATGTAGGGAAGCCCTGTTCAAACAGTAAAAAAAAAGAAGACGTTTCATCTCACTTCTGGCAAAAATCTGCCTCCCAACTTTATCCTGAAGAAGTGAGGCTTAAGTCTGGGAGACCTGAACTCACAAAAATGGACTCAGAAATACATAAGCTGTAAAAGGAGTGGAAATGAATGTCATATGATTGAAAAGTTTTTGAAATATTAATAACCTCAGGGTGGGGAAGAGGAACAAAAATACAGGGAAAAAACAAAGAATCTCAAAACGTGTGGATTTTGTTTGATTTCATTTGAATTGGAGATGGAGGAAGAGTGGAGACAATAGAGGTATTGGCTTTTTCCATGGAAATTTTTTTTAAGGGGTTTATGGAACTCAGATATTGATTGATTTTTTTTTCTATTCAGGAAGTTTTTCAGATAGAGTCTTCATCTAACCACTGTTTGCTCCTTCAAATGAGATCACTGTATTCCTAACATGTTTTGGGGTGGAAAAGAGTTCTAGGAATTTGTTCCAGAATAGATAGTGTCAATTTGACTGAGGGTCATTCTTTGATTACCATAGATTTCCCTTCCTGAAATGCCAAGAAGTTCACATTCTGCCACCTCTCTCTCCTCTTCTCTCCTCTCCTGAAACTAGAAGCACTGTTCTGTGACCTGAGTGGGGAAGAGGTGATCTGGCTCCATGTTCCCTCCCAAATGGGACCCTAATGAGCATTTGTGTGACCCTGTTCAGGATGTCACTGTTGTCTCTGGCTTTGGGCAAAAAGAGGAAGGAGCAAGAAACAGTGCCAAGGAGAGGAATAAGTTAGGAGGTCAAACGTAACATTCATGAATGTTTTCTAAGTAAAATCGATGTTTATACAAATGTCAATTCTGGAAATAACAAATTCTACAGAAATTCTAATTTGTACATTTTTACAATTGAAGACCATGTTAGTATTCATTTTTGTAGTTACACAATATACCACTCTCCCCAGTTTCCCATTCAATCCCACTACTGCTGTAGCCTGCAATTGTGTAAGATTGTACTACTTGAATTGACTTTTGAAATTATGTATGTTTATAAATATAAAATAAGTTGCCTTTAAAAAATCCAGAAGGGAATGGCTTTCAAGCTGTTACCCTCATTGAGAAGATAGGGTTTGGGTGTTAGTTCTACCCATATCCCCATGTCCTTAAGATCTCGCCATCTGCCCCATGCACATCCTTGCCCACCTCAGCTCTCTGCCCTGCCCCAGGTGAAGCCTGGAGGCTGTTTCTATTCTGTGGTGTGTAGTACAGGATCGTGGTTAACACCTCACTGGTGGCAAACTGCCTGACACCACAGTCTGGTGGCTCTCTTGCTTCTTAGCTGTGCAACCTTGGGCAAGTCATTACATCTCTCTGTGCCATATTTGCCTCATTTTTAATGTAGGAGATCATTTAGAACTTATAAGGATATTATAAGGAATAAAATAAGATGTATAAAGTGCTTAGAGCAGTGCCTAGCAATGTTGTATGAATGTAAAATATTGTTATCTTTCAATCCTAGTGTTTACTTTATTCCTCTGTGAACCCCTCCAGCATTGCTCTTCTCTCTGGTAATTTAATCCCTCCCTACCCTTTCAGTTCAGATAAATCTCCTCTGTCCTGTGAAATCATTGCTTGTACATGTACTTAATACACAGAATATTCTATCTTACTGTGTTATTTTTTTTTCCTTATGAACTTTTTGTCTGCCTCAAATAGACTGACATCTTCAAGGGCAGTAATGCTCTTAACACATTTTTTTATCTTCTGTATCCTGTACAGTGCTTTGCACACAATAGATCCTTAAGTAAATTTTTGTTTTTGGAACTAGTGAAGACAGCAGTAATGCAGATTTTGGAACAAAGAGTGTGGCAAATAATAATAATAATAAAGAAACTCTATTTGGGGTATGTTTTTTTCTATTCTAACACGGAAGAATCCAGATGATCTATGCAAGCAAGAAGGCAGAATTTTCATCTTTTCTGGATTGGTGAGCCTAGAATGAACATAGTTTCCTTTGTTGATACCATATGCGTTTTATTTGAAATGTTCTCTCTATAAGCCACACAGGGATTTTCATTTATCCTCAATTGGTCTGATAAGGAAAAGATACTGGCATCCTTCAATCAATGCAGTTCTGATTCTAATTCAGTACTTCTGCAATAGTGTGCAGTCCTGCAGAAATCTCTGCAGGACTTTGGCAGAAGGGTTGCTCAGCACTTGGTTACCACATGTGATTGTCTAGATGCAGGGACACTGTATAGACCAGTGTGACTGGTGTTCCTGGTGGGATTCTGGTAATGAGACGGGTGCACAACAGTAAGTGCAGAGAGTGGAGGGCAGAGAGAGACATGCATAAAGGCGGCCTCATGCTCTCTACTGCTCAGGGGGAAGAGACTGTTTAATTTGGCATAGTTTAGAGGATATGCGTTTGTTCTGGGAAGAATCCAAATGGGAAGAGTTGCCTCTAGGTCTGAGATCAGCGCTTAGGAAACTAATGCCAAATTAATGTGTGTTGAATGAAGAAATGAGTGAATGGCTGTAAGAGATCCAGGTTTGGTTCTAGGCCCTCAACTCTGAAGGATGTGAAAAAGACTAGGTTGGTCTGTGTGTCTGTCCCAGTGGCTCAAGCCACACCTGGGATGTCTCCTGAGTTTTAGAACAAAATGGTGTCTTGAACTTACACAATTTCTTTCTACCAACGCTCTTATACAATCCTCTAATCCATTCTTAGAGTTATTTAAGACACAAATGTGACCATGTTACAGGCCCTTCTTCAGTGGCTTTTTGCTGCACTCAGAAAAAGTCCAAAGCCCTCAGCACAGCGTGCAACGTTCTCAACGTTCTTCCCTCTGCCTTTTATTCCCATCTCGTCTCTTATCCCTCCTCTATTCAACATTCAAAATTCCATTTCTTGTGCTCTGACTATGGAAAGGATTTTTTGTTCTGCAATGTGCCAGACTCTCTCAAACCTTCCTGCCTTTGCATAAATGGTTCCTCTGCCAGGAATGTCCACCAGGCTTTTCTCTCTGGCTAATGTCTGCTATTTTCTTAAAGACTAGCTCAAGGGTTTCCTCCTACGTGAAGCTTTCTCTGATTCCCCCCTAGGCAGAGTTAGGTGCTCTCTTCTCTGTGTCCTCCCAGCAACCCTTGCCAATCTCTTTTGTTTCACACTTGTCTGTCCCTCAAGACTGTGACCTAATTGAGGACAAATATTCCATCATGTCATATAATTCTGATAGATAGTTATTATCATCCATAAATAGAATTATGAATTGTAATACAGTGTAATGGTTATATCATGCATGTTGAAGTTAGCTGAGCCTGTGTTTGCATCACAGAACCTCCATTTTCTGAACTGTGTCAGTTTTATAACCTCTCTAAGCCTCGATTTCTTCATCTGTAAAATGGAAATAATAATCATATCTACCTGATAACCTTGTATAGGTATTAAATGAACAATGCCTGTAGGTGTCTTAGAAGTGCCTTGAACACAGTATGTATTCAATATTGTAGCAGCAGGTCCAGCTGGAGATAAAATTTGGTTTTGTTTTCTCTGCTTCAACAAGAAAGGAGCTAGAAAACCACTTTGAATTCACTGAGGCCAATGGTCTTTAGGTTCCTAAGGTTGAGATTAGGGATATTCTTTGGAATCACTATAGGTGGCTACCTTTAGAAAGTGACTGCTTCATTGTTTGGGGGGAAAAAAGGATGGAATAAGAAGCTATGCTTTGAAGCCTAAACCCTGGGCTAGAGGGGAGGAGAGGAAGATGGGACCTGGGTCTCTGTACTGACCAACTACTGAGCCAAACCCAACTCTGTACTCCAGGCCCGACTTGCAGCTAAAGTGGAGTGAGCCTGTAGGAGGGAGAAACAGTGATGTAAAAAGGCTTGAATGGAGATCTGGCCCTGCAACTGAGTGCAAAGCCCAGGTCTTTTGGCCATCTTCCCTTTAGCTCTCAGTGCCTTACTGCCCACAGTTAGTGCAGCAACGTGGGATGGTGCTGGACTGGAATCTTCTCAGCCCAAAATACACTTACTTTGGAAAAAAATGGAAAGTCCAGGGACTTGGTTCCCATTACTGGCAGGTAGAAGGGTGGGCTTGTTCATCAATTCTCTGGGTTGAACTGGGTCATGTTAGTTACATAAGAAAATTTTGAAAGGGGTTAGGGAATATTGCCATTGATTGTTAAATGAATGGATGCTGTAAGGTGTAGTTGATTTTAGGTACCCTAGTAATTTCCAAATGGGATGAACAGAGGTGCATAAGGTAGTCCACTGTCTTGTCATTATTAGACACCTTTCAACAAGGCAAAAGAGTCTATCTCTCAGTTGGATGATAATTTTGCCTCTATGTCTAATAATTTTGTCTTTCCTTTTCTCCAAACCATGTATTTTTACTTGTTCTCTGACACAAGACAGATATAAGCCACATAGGAAGTATAACCATAACTAATCATCATGTTTGCCCTCATACAGGAAGTTTTGGCCACAAGTGTATGAATACTTTTCTTTCTGGGACTTCAAGTTGCTGGGAAATTTGCATTCAGAAATAAAAAACTGACCAACATTCTGTTAAAATAGAACATAGACCCAGTGACTCAGATTTTAGGATTTCCTGGGGGCTAATCACATCAATTAAAAATATTAAGACTGAAACTTCATTTAATCTTAATAAGAAAATCAGAATTGTAATATACTCAAAATTATATACATGTACTCTTTGAATTAAGAAAGGAAAAATTACATTTATGTATTTTATTATGCCTTTTATTTAATTGAGTAACAGAGACCAACCCATCAGGTAATCCAGAAACTGCTACAATTTCTAGATAATAACACTCCTTTTCCACCTTTTCTCTGGAGAATCATGCCTACAATTTGCAGATGTGACGAATGCCAAACCTTCCAACGTATGGTTATGGGCTGTCCCAAATACAGCTCCACTTACCTCCAACCTTCCTCTAAGCCTAACTCCAAATCTCAGCAGGGTAGTGGGGAGGGGATAATAAAATATATCAGGATTAGGTTCATCTGAGAGCAACATGAACCACTCTTTCTCTCCCCTGCCCCCTTCCACACATATGCACAAATTACCTTTAAAAAGATAGATGTGTCATTCTCTCTCATGTAAAATAATTTCAAAGATACTAAGTCCAGGAATGATGGCAACCCCTTCAGGAAAATGGGCTTTCTCCAAGGTTCCACTTCAACATGCTTAAGGTGGTCCTTGTTCAAAATGGCTGCTGGAACTCCAGCCATCACATCAGCTGGGTGGAGAAAGGGCAAAAAAAGGCTTTATCAGTCTTTAAAGATAACTCTTGAAATGTCACACAATACTTCCACCTATATCTTATGGGCCAAAATTAATCACATAGGTACCCCTAGTTGAAAGGAAGATTGGGTGTATATATATTTTTGTTACATCCAAAGCTAAAATATGGGGTTCTTATTACTAAAAACGAT
This sequence comes from Daubentonia madagascariensis, assembly GCA_023783475.1. Taxonomy (NCBI): domain Eukaryota; kingdom Metazoa; phylum Chordata; class Mammalia; order Primates; family Daubentoniidae; genus Daubentonia; species Daubentonia madagascariensis. The sequence continues at coordinate 10,764,534 of JAKFHU010001631.1, read as the reverse complement.
AGGGAGAATGAATATTGAGCGGAAACTACAGCATCAATCTCTGTCATACTCTTGTTCCTTCCTTCAATTATTTCATATTTTATAAAAACAGAAAAGCCTCAACTATGTAAAGGGAAACATTTTTTACTATGACATCTAAGCCATTTTGTTCTGTTTCCCAAAGAATTTTGAGTTGCTGGCCAGAAACAAATCTCGGAAGGCTGTATTTCCGTGACAGTGGCTTCTCGACAGAACTCCTATCTTTGCTCCAATCCAAAGGCCAATGATTCCTTGAGACATTTTTTAAATTAATGATTCCATTCCCCTACTTTGTTATTAATAGCCACAGAGACTAGATAATCTTAAATATATTCAGATTCACAACTTGTTCTCAGAAGGCTGGAATTCTAAGCAGCGCTATTCAACGTGTGACCCAGGAACTGGTACCGCAGTCCGTGACAAGATAGGACAGATACTGAGAGTGTTTAGAAACTTTTGTAGCAATTTGGTCTTGCTGTGACATCCAAGCACGTGTTTGCTTTTCTGACGATTTATTCTTATTGTGTTGTACAAAAGTATTAGTCTGCAACCAAATGTACATTCAAAAAAAAAGAAAAAACTAGAACTTCATCATACAGTTTGAAAAGCACTGACTCAAAGTACTTAAAATCATCTAGTTCAGCCCTTTCCACACTGGACTTGAGAATACTAAAACCCATAGAGGTAAAGCTAGAAAATTAGAACCAGACCTTGAACCCAGGTGTCCCAATTCCTGTTCTAATGTATTTTCTCAGTGACTCTTATCCCAAAACTAAAATTACAATTTGTGATCTGGGTCAGAGTATCCAGTCCACTACCTCTTTTTTTTTTCTTCCTTTCTGCAGCTTATACTAGGGGACCATTTTAGTACTGAAAAATATCTCTACCAGTGGGGGATTCCAATATATCTTGGAAAGAGGGCAGAGAAAGGCCCACATTGTGAACCCCTTGGTCCCTGTGTTCTTCTCTTCTGCCAAGTAAGGTGGGGAGGCATCAGGCATCATGTATTCATACATGGTGTGGGCGATTGCCTGATTTCAGGAGCCCTGCCTGTCTAGAAATATATGTCCCATTTGCCTTTGCCCAGGAATCTCACCTTCCTATTACTAGAGCATTGGAAAACAACTCTTTACCCTTTACTGGTAATGTGAAATACAACTTGGTACATTTGTCTCTTCCTTGGAAATTTGAGGTCTTCTTTCTTTACCTGAAGATGGCTCATTATTTACTGAATGCCCATTGCCCATCTGGAAAGGCAAACAGAACTCCTATTCATTGTAAGGTAGTAGAGATAGAAAAAGAGAAGCGTGGTCAATGGAGAACTGAAAAGGGGTTTAGGAACATTAGTCCGCAGAGATAGTTATGTGGGGAAAGGCCAGGAGGCCAGACTCCCATAACCGTGAGACAATCCAGCCCAAACCATTTGCATTCAGATCGGAGACTCCTGAAAGAGGGCATGTTTTCTTTTTAGCCTGCCTCTTCCCTTTCGCATTTTCCCAGTTTCCTCTAAGAACTCCTTTTGGAATATCCCAACTTCTCTCAACTGATCAAAAGGAGAGATCAAAACTGATCGAAAGACAAGATACCCAGGAGGATCTGAAGGTACGGGGGATGTTGGCCACATGCATTTGGGGAGATAGGAGAGAAGGGGAGAGAACCCTGGGGATCATCGTGATTGTGGATCCCTTTCTGCTTGACATTTCTTCACACAAGATCTTCCTTCCTTGTCCCATAGTCCTTCCTTTGCATTAGACAGCTAGAGGCAGAGGTGCTCTTCCCAGAAGTCTTCAACGCCTGGGGCTGGGAAGGAAGGCCCTTGAAGATGTGAGGCTTCATGAGCACCATCACAAAGGTAGAGGAATCCTATAGGCTAACTGTCCCTTTGAAGTGCACTAAGGGCTCAGGGATGGAGATTTTGAAGGCAGGGCAGAACACCATAGTAGAGACTAGGAATGCTTAAGAAAAGATGGGCAGCACTGAGCCCGGAAACTAGGGATAAAGAGCTAGGACTGAGGGACAGACCCTGAGGGGGGAACTAAGTGGAGAGGCTAACCCCTTCATGATTTCCCCAGGACTGGGTCTATGACGAAATGACAATGGGATGTCACCTTTTGCTTGGACCCCCATAGATACATATACTTTCTCCAGGTCTCTTGAATCTGAATCAGTTTTGCATAGTATTTAGGAACTATTTAAAATTATTGAAATTTTACTTTTAATAAAAGGGTGCTGGGTGGGAAACAATGTAAATTATCATTTTTTAAAAAGAGAAATGAAATTCTAGGGCTTACATCTGCAGTCCCCAACCCCCAGACCAGTACCAGTCCATGGCCTGTTAGAACCGGGCCGCACAGCAGGAAGTGAATGGCGGGCGAGCTAGCGAAGCTTCATCTGTACCATTGCTCACCATACTACCCCTCCCCCGGTCCATGGAAGAATTGTCTTCCATGAAACTAGTCCCTGGTGCCAAAAACATTGGGGACCTCTTGGCCTACATGACCAAATATCTCAATGTTTCTAAATTTCCAGATATTAAAGCATTGTGAGATCCTAACTACTTGATAATTGGCCACTTATCTATTTATACAGATGTTTTGGCTTCATTTTTTAAATGCTTTCTTCTGATCAAATTCTAAATCTTAGAAAAATCATCTTGGTATTTCAGTTTCTTTTGTAAGGATTTTGTGAGCTCTTTATAATGTCTTTCATCTCTCATTCAATACTTATTAAACCCACTTCTTTATTGTTGCTAACTTCCTAATTTGTCTTCTCTAGTACTTTTAGCATTGTTTTAAAATCATGGGCTGCCTTCTCAACAATTCTGAAAATTTCTAAAAGAATTCCTGATAATAGAGGCCACATATATATAAATGTGCATATGTGAGTAAATCTGTACCTCCTGCTTCACTTCTTGCAAAAACATCTTTATACCAGGAAGAGATGGAGACATCAGAGATTTCTAAGTAAGCTTAGCTTGTACTCGTGTGGTTCCTTCATTAGTAGTTTGCATACAACACTTTTGATGTGGTTAACTGGTCAAAGAACACATACAATGCTCTGGGCATGCTTGTTACAAGATGTTTCATTAAAAGTCACTTTTAGTTATTGAAATAGAGGAGTTAAAATTAATTTACATGTTTATATAAAATTTATTTATACTTTCAACTGGCCCTCATGGATTTTCTGGCTTATTCTTTATCAATTGAAGGTTTAGGTCAGTATTTTTCCCTTGGTGTTGTCCCTGTGGTTTTATCTATTCTCCTTCACTCATTCTGATTCATATGCTCTATGTCAGAATAAGAAGAGGAGAGCAAAGAAGAGAGCTGGAGGCACACAGAGAAGGAGAGAGAATGACAGCAGTAATGGGCATATAGGATGTCACGACATTAGGTAATTATCTCCTTCAAAATTATCTCCATTTATTATATTAAGCTCATGGGGTATATCTTGTGAAAACCTAAAGAGTGAACTTCCCCTGGGTCAACCAGCTGGAGTTATAGCTACTTAGATCAGGAAGAGGCAGTAAAGAGCTATTATGGTGGGAAATCCCAGTAGGAGAAAGAGACTGAAGAAGTTTACAGGTGGGCAGTAAGGCTGGAGGTAGGCCAGAGCTCTTCCAAGACCAGAACCACAAAACTGAAGGGGAAAACTTCATGACCAAGAAATGACAGTTAACACCAAGGCGTATGACAGTGGTAAATCCTGAGGGGTCAGGACTAAGGACTATGGTAAAGAAAGGAAATTATTCTCATAACACATAGGTGGAGGTGACAGGGAAGATGGACAGAACTTTAGAGGTATTTGCAAGGACGTCTTCTCTTGCTTTGTGGTTCCTGAAGAGTGCTAATCTCTCTGGACCTGGGAACTCTGAAGAACCGACCTAAAGCCAGGAAGTATGTGTGTGGATATAGAGGCCCATCAAAGAAAAGACTTCTTCCCTACCTTCAGAGAGGGAACTTCTGTTTCTATTTAAATTGATGTGATTATTTAGAAAACTCTGTTTAGAAAGTGCATTTTTAATATTTTTAGAGTTGGCATTTCAATGTCCTAAACTCCCTTTGCAGATGTTTTTTTCAAGAGGGTTGTTGCAGTGAAAGTGCCTGGCAACAAATCTAAAGTAAGACCATGAAGACAGTAAAAAGGAGACATGAGATAATATTCTTTTGACAATCCTGGTTTTGAAAAACTTGTGTTCACATAAATAGTTTGCACTGCAAGAGAAGCCACAGCATCTGAAATTTCCACAAAAGATTCTGTGTGATGTTAGTCTTGGATCACATTTTGAGAGTAATGATTCCATTCAAGGATGGTTAGATGTTGCTAATCTGCCATGTTTTTAAAACCTTTCTTTAAATCCGTATCACGATGACAGGAACATATTGTAGATACCAAGCAGGGCTCGTGAGAATGCTATTAGAGCACAAAGGTTTGGCCTTAAGATCTTCTGTTTTGTTTCAATACACTTTGTGAATGACTAATACCTGCTGCTGCTTACCAGCAGTTTAGTTCTGCACAAAAACAAAGAAAAACCCACTGTGACTACAGCCACAGTAAATATCAAAGATGTAAATTAGGTGGGGGGTGGTAAAGGTAGATTAAAATAAACTTGTAAATATGAATAAACTGAACTCCCACTTAGAAATCCTGTTGAAACATGCTGTCTTTCAAAGGAAGTAGTTTTGGACTTAGCTCCCCAAATGCAAGTTAAGATGGAGAAGTCAAACAAATATATTGCTAGCATAACGAAAAGAAAGCAAACATATTTAATAAACAATAATAATCAGACACCAAATATTAAACTCTCACTTTAAAAAAAAATTTTTTTTTTCAGAGACAGCATCTTGCTCTGTCACCCAGGCTGAAGTACAGTGGCATGATCATAGCTTACTGTAACCTCGAAGTCCTGGGCTTAAGCAATCCTGCCTCAACCTCCTGAGTAGCTAGGACTACAGGCACACACCACCATGCCCAGCTAATATTTTTAATTTTTTGTAGAGACAGGGTCTCACTATGTTGCCGAGGCTGGTCTTGAATTCCTGGACTCAAGCTGTCTTCCCACCTCGGCCTCCTAAAGTGCTGGTGATTGCAAGCATGAACCACCACACTCAGCCCTAAACTCTCACTTTTGCATGCATATATTAACAAAACACAAATTTTCAAGCACAATGATTTGACCACCAACCACAGTGTGAAAACATTATGAAAGAAGACTCAGAAAAATACAAAGTAAAGTTTCCCCTTCTGACTTTAGGTACAAAGAATGTTGTTAAATCGGAAGAAAAAATATCTTTCCCCAAAATTCACATAAAGAGAAAACAGAAGATTTGGGCTTTCATTTGAATTTTAATAGATTTTAAAATAAAGCATGCTTAGAAATAAAAGCAAGAATGTCTTTATTTTAAAAATAGAGGTGATAATAATACCCACTTCATCAGATTATTCACCTGAACAAAGTCCGATTATGATGAGGATGCTCAGCACATGTTTATTTCCTCTCTTCAAAGAGGAACATCAAAATATAACTATGAATATTCCTCAGGCTCACTTAGCACAAAATAAATTAAGATGGGAACTTAATTATTATTTACTCTTAGATCAAAACAGTTCTTTTAGAGGAAAGCAGTGAACTACAGTAGTGGTAGAGAAATTTTTAGAAAATTGTCCTCCCTCTGTACCCCAACTACCCTCACACAATGATACTATTGAACTCAGCAATAGCGACTAACACCCTATTCACTATTTTATAACTCTGGTGTCTGAAATTAATAGAAACAAATATTCAAGTTCAGTTAACGAAATTCTGAAAAATTCTTTTTTTTAAAATAGAAATATAATCCGATTGGGGTAAAAAACAACAACAACAAAAAAAAGACAACTTAAAGGACCCTCATGGTGTGATGGAAAAACACATGCTATCTATAATCATATAATATAATCACATAATCTGGATTGAATTCCAACTACACACATAAGCACTGTGTGCCTTGGAGACTACATTTCCTTGACTGTGAAATGAAGATGATACCCGTTGTGAGATTAAAAACGGTGAGTATAGTAGACTCAGCCCATGACTTGGCTCATAGTATTCATTCATTCCTTTATCCAACAAACGTTTAATGAGTTTTTACACCATGTCTGGAAATGTGATGGACACTGGAAATACAACAATGAAAAAATAGACATGATTTCTGCTTTCAAGAAGTTTAACAATATGGCAGATTAATGATGCAAATAATAATTTAATAAATAAGTAAAAGTTAATTATGAATAAAAGTTTCCTTTTTCTTCTCCTTATTTGTAATAGAAAGAACACCTGTTCTTTCTACTTCTACTTAACGAAAATTAGAGAAATAATGGATGTGAATCTACTTTGTAAATTCTAAAGCTCTCTACAAATATTTATTGCTATATTTGTAACAAACATTTGTCAAGCACATGCTATTTGTAAGGCCCTAGTGAAAGTAGAACGATTAAATAGAAGCAGGTCTGCCTGCCCTTGGTGGAGGAAGGTAGGACAACGGCACTGCTAGCTATAATTTCAGGCAAAAAGAACTAATAGGTGCTTTGAGACAGGGATGAGGAAAGGGATTGAATATTTGGAGGAGACAGAGATTGGCTCAGTTGGGAGGGCTCAGGGAAGACTTTATGCAGCAGATACATATGAACTGGGTCTAAACAATTTGGGGGCATTTGAACTTGAGGATATAAGAGAACAGAACAAGTAAAAGCAGAGAAGTGGGCGAACAAGGGACAATAAAAATACCCAGTATGTAGTGCATTTGGTTAGATTGAAAGAGGCATTAATGGCAGTAGTCAGCAACAAGAATTTGGACAAGTAGTTTGAGATTAGGACATAGAGGGCCTTGAATGCTGAGCTAAAGAATGTGACCTGAATTTTCAACAGCCCCTGGAGGAAATTGGGCAAGACAATAACACAACTGAAGCTGTGAGTCAGGAAGAGTAATCCACAACTGTGTGTAGGATGGATTGTTATGACTATCAATATAAATTTGCTGAAGAGTTTGGAAAGAGAGTCTTTTAACCTTGTATTTTGGCCCTCTTGAAATCCAACGTCCAAAAGCTGTGATAAATTTTTGTATTTGGTGATAGTGACACACGTAGCAAATAAACTTTTTTTTTTTAATAATATGGAATTCATAAAATGGGTCTAAAAAGCATATTTTATTTCTTTGGAGAAAATAAAGCACTCTCTGTAACTACATATGCCTTAGCACAGGTCACATTCTCTGTAATCTCATATCATAGAAATAGGGAAGAGAGACACCAGGAGATAAAAACAGTTGCTCTAAAAACTAGGGTGCTATGACTCAACATCCTAAAAGGTACATACCAGACCCTCTGCCTCCTTCACGCCCACTCAGGGCTGTGACTTTGGCATTCAGTAGTGGCTGACTAGAGCATCTTCGGGAAATGTCCCTCCCTGCTCCTGGAGCTCCCATGGGCTGCGCGCACAGAACAAGCTGACCCTGACCTTCTCCCCTCCCATGAGCCCTCAGAGCCAAGACAGCTGTGGGAGATGAGTGGTAGCTGGTCAGCCAATCGATAAGCAGCTGGTGGATGATAGGCTCCATTTGTGACTCTACAGAGATGGCGGAGGAAGCCAAGTTACCCTGCCCAGCTGTGTTCACAACCTTTCCGCTGAAAGAGAATAACAGATGTTCATTTAAAAAACAAACAAACTCCAAACCCAAAACATAATTTTACTACATAAATACATGCCAGTGAATATCCGGAGGATAAGAACAGTTTTTGCCAGCCCTCACAGGGCGCCTGGATGACAAACACAGAGAGAAGGGTCTACATATTTCTAACCTCTATCACTGTTCTATGATGAACTCCACAAAGTATGAGACACTGTCTTGGTATTTCCCATGGAGCAGCTCTCAGGGCTTGTGCTGGGTTTGTTTAGAGCCGGGGGCAAACATGAGAATGAGTTACCTATTCCCAAGGCAAGGAGAACTAATTAAGTAGGAGCAAGATGGGTAGGTAGCTGAAGACTTTGTCCTATTACCTCATGTGAGAGTATTGCATTAAATAAACACTTCTGGCATGAATTTACCAACATAGAGGAAAATAACGCTAAGCCAACCAGATAAGCTTTTAAAGAACTCAAAGTCCAGGATTTAAAATTTTCTTCATCCAAATAAGCAACTAGCTCCTTGGGTTGGGCCCTCAGGGATGAACAGATTATGTAATAAAGGAAGGCAGCCAGAGGTTAAGCCCTTTCTCCCAGTAATGAGCAAGTAAGTGAAGAACTCCCATAAAGGAGAATGGTACCGCCGGGCCTTTTCTTCAAAAGCTGCACCTTCCTACCTTATCCCAAAGGTCAATGTATTTATGGCCAAGATCTGAGGTCATGAATTCTATAAAGAGCAAGGAAGGTGCCAGAAAGGTCTTGAAAGGCTGTCTGGTGTCTCAGGCTGGTCTTTGGGCTCTAGTCTACATCTGTGGAAACTGCCTCCGAAGTCCCCCTAGCTCAAATATGAGAAGACCTAAAGCTCCACCTCAGTACCAGGATTTCCTAACCACCCAACGCTCTCCTGGGACATTACCCTGTGACTAGTGAAGGGCCACACTGGCTTCCAGTAAACTGAAGGTTGAGAGTGTTCAGGGAACTTTTTTTGGTAATTCATTGTTAGGGTACAGTGTTAGGGTAGGGTGAGAATTTACTTTAAGAACCATAAATAACACTTCTGAGGATTGTGGGAGTAAAATTTGACTCAAATAGACCCTAAGACTGATATGCTGGCCCCCAAAATGCTGAAGTTGGTCAAGAGGCCAGGGCAGGGCTCATGGAGCAAAGGTCACAGGCAGAGCTGGGACAAACCTAGCTCAGGAGTAAATACCTCAGTCTAGATATGTTGAATTCCCTAAAAATATGACCCATAGTCACCCATAATTGCATTCAATGACCAACATCCCATGGGATACTTCCTGACTTGCATAAACTGCTTTTGTTTTATCTTAGATTTCTAAAGAAGCTTTTGATGCAAGAGGCTTATACTTTTCCCTTTTTGACACATACGTGCTATTTCTGCTATGAGTTTGTGTAGGGTTGGAAAGTTTAAGTAATTTCTTAAAATTAATTAATATGATACATCTCATTTTACATATTTGTTTTCAGATTATTCTAAGGATCTCCCTTTGAAAGTATAAAAAGTTTTTGTTACTTAACAAAAATTTAATCCTAAAAGAAGGCCATTAAAATGAACCCATCTCAACACGTATTAAATGTCATAAAAAATAAAGTTTGCTTGAAACCTTATCTTGAAATCTAAGAGAAAAACATGTAAAGTTTATTTTATTTTATATTTGACAAATTGAGTTGTAATTGCAAATGTGTGCTAAACTCATATGATAATGAAAGAGTCACTTGGCCATTGATTTGGGGGAGGGTAAAATTTTCCCAACAAAAGTGCATAACACAGCCTAGTATACATTGTTTCATAGCTGGACTTTTATAGCACCATCCCCCTGAAGATCACAATTTTAGGCCTATTCAATGGCTTTATCAATTTTTGGAAAGACTTCTGTTGATATCCAAATAATTGTCTCTTGAAGAACCAATTGTTTTTTCATTCCTGTTGAGTTTCTCTTCTGCTAGATCCATTTGTTAACATCTTTGCATGTAATTTTAGCAATTCTTGACCATTTCTTGTTTGATAAAGGTGCTGATTGATGGGCAAAAGTTGTTACGTGGAGAATGTTTGAGAACTAATTTTGTAAGTGGACAGTTCATTAGTAAATATTTCTGTGTTATGATGACACTTGCTTCCCCTATCTTGTGCTTTTAGATGACAATTCTGATAAGGGGTATTTCATGCAATTTTTTTTTTCTCAAAAGGAAGCCAGGGAAATTACTGCATCAATTCATACATAGTAACAAGAGTAACCACAGACTCCCAGACTCTTCAAGGTTAACATTTACCTAGTGTAGCCATTCACCAAATGCCTAAGTACTCTGCTAAGGATTTCCTCTTTTAAAACCTTCTCCAAGAGGGAGCTTACTGACTTCCCAGGCATCTCTCTCTCCATCTTTGAACAGCTCTGATATTTATAGTATTTCTCTTACAGTAAACTTAAATGTTCTCTAGTATTTGGACATGTGAAGGTATAGCTGAAAGGATGCTCAAAAACCCAGTGAAGGAAAAGGAGGAAAAAAAAATTGACTGGTTTTTTTTTCATTGAAGTAAGTTGAATTTGAATAGTTGGGTGAACATTTAACTGGCTCTATTGCAATTGAAAACACAGGAGAGAAATTGGTTCTTTAAACCGTCAGTCAGATTATCGAGCTCTGAATATTTACAGAACAAATAGTTTCAAATATCTCCCCAAGTACTTGTGTCATGTCAATAAACTGGGTGGATATTATTCACTTGCACATAATAAAATATTTGTTTTCAAGAAAACCTCTTAACACATTAACTGCCATGTGAGTTGTATTTAACTCACACTACTTTTGAGCCTGGGACCTCGTGAAGCAGATATACCTCACACGTCTCTTTATCTTGGCAGCTGCGTGGTGCGAAGGCAACTCATGCTGCCATGCTGTAGCATGTATGTCACGTGACATGTGGCCCCCTGGGCAAAACCCTGCAGTTCGTGAAAATCTTTCTTGTTGATGTTCTCTTGTTGTTACAACTAATATAGACAATTTAATTCTAAAAACGTGGATTAAGTGGATAGAAGTCAATAAATTTCATTTTTCTATTTATGTTTACCTTTAAATTACACTTAAGCCTGACAAGTCAAGAAAAACACTTTACCCTTATGAACTGTTTTTCAGGTTTTCACATTTCTTTTTACATTACTAATTTTCAAGTTTTTATATTACTTTTTTATTGGAAAAAACACAGAAAATAATAAAAAATAACAAATTTTTCATTAAATTAGAAAGGATCATTTTGTTTTCAAGGTTTTTATTCTGTTTTCATAATAAAACACCGTGGCCCCAAAGACATTTTTTTTTCCTAGTGTGGCAGTCAATGTGTTAAAAATAACTTCTGGATTTAAGATATCTTAAATATATGTTTTATGCTATATTTTTATCTATAATCACTCACTCATATAGAAATCTTGCTAATTCAGACATACTGGCTCTCCATGAATAGGTAGATATCCATGTGTCATGTTTTAGGTATTTTATTTTGAGATGCCATTAAATTAAAAATAAAATTAAAGCCACAACTTTTTAAAAATAAAATAAGTTATTTTGTTCTTAAAAATAAAATTAAAACCACAATCTTCACTCTGCCTTTTTTTTTCTTTTTAAAGCTTTATGTATAGCCAGGATAATTTAGGTCCGACATGGTAAAAACAAATTCTTTCCATCTTATTCCAAGATTGGACTCAAGCAAATTTTTTATAACTAAGTTGTTAAAACTCTTAATTAATGGAATCGCTGCTCCTCAGTTTCCAAATCCTGCTATTGAGCTGCTGTTTAATTGGAAGCAGAGGCTCTGTGGCTCTGCTTTCTCTTCATATATGGGAATGTTCGCTATTCAGTGTGCCCTATGAGGTGTGTCTAGCATGCTTTATAATTCCAGTAAATTTTGTGCAGCCCACACTCAAACCATCAAGCGTTTTCTCCTAAATCACAGCCCTGAGGCCATACATTCCTCTTTGACTCCTCTAGGGCATCTTCTACCGTTACACTAATCACAGTTGGTTAGAGTTCAAAAATTTTCTGTAGGAGGAAATCTCAGGGTACTGAGCACCACTCAGAGATTACAGTGCAGGCATCTCATTACTCCTTTTAGCTGGATCCAACTTCAGACCATCCTCAGGTTTCTGTTGTTACTGCTAGGATCACTGCCTATTTCTCAGCTCACTTTTAGGCCAGGGGAGCCTTCAGTTCTCTCTGACATTATCTGCTCACTTGAGGAAGCAAAATTTTTGTAACCTGATTCTCTAGATTTTATTCTTGAATTCATGCTGCATTTTAGTCCAGAAAGTCCCCAGGCATCTTCTCTGGTGTCATGAGCTGCTTCTCACAGCCTGAGCAAACTCTTTACTGGTCATACCCAACCACAGTTCTTTCTGGCTGATCTCTTTTTTAGGTGAGATGGCATGTAAGGTGACTATATGTCCTGGTTTTCCTTGAACCATCTCAGTTTACACCTGGTATTCCCTTGAAATTATCAAAAGTGTTTGGCCCTTTTGTTACGACAGAGGGGTCTGTTCGCCGTTCTGTGGTGAATGTATCTTGCTCTTGCTCTGTAAACCTGTCTTGTCCTTTCTCAATAAACTTCATTTCATGCTTGCAAAAAAAAGAAAAAAAAAGTGTTCCCCTTTCACTCTCAAAAGCACCCTAATTTGAATAATAATGAAAAGGTTACCCTAGTTGATGTCTTCCTTGCAACACAGCAATGCCCTCAATTCTATTCATTTTTTTGACTGCTTGCAATTGCTTTCTTTAATTCTTCCTTTATGTTTTTTAAAAACCTGTGGCCCTCCCTAACATATCTGTCAAGGACTCTATATTAGTTATCTAATGCTACATAAAAATTACACCAAAACTTTAAACAATAGATATGTATTGTCTCACACAGTTTCTGTAGGTTAGGAATTTGGGAGCAGCACACCTACAGGGTTCAGGCTTGGGCTCTCTCATGAGGTTGCAGTCAAGATGTCGATCAGGCTCTAGTCCCCTGAAGCCTGGAATGGAGCTGGAGAATGGGCTTTTGAGATGGCCCATTCATGAGGAAGACAAGCCAGAGTTGGCTGTTGGCAGGACGCCTCATTTCCTTAGCATGTGGACCGCTCCACGGGGCTGCTTCAGTGTTTTCACAAGATGGCAGTTGGCTTCTGTCAGAGCAAGTTATCCAAGAAAGGAAAAAGCAGAAGTGACAATGTCTTTTATGACCTAGACTCGGAAATTACACTATGTCATTTCACAATATCTAATTGGATACACGGTACATGTTTGAAAGGTGTTAATGGAAAAAACCCAAACTCTGTAAAATAATTTTGTTGGGTCTCACCGGGAATGCATGCGATGGATAAGTCAGATAAGGACTCCCACAGGCTGCAGGCTCCAGAGGAATCTCTGGAGGTTGTAAAGATAACTCTGAATTACAAAGGCTGGGATGGAGCCCGCAGAAACTGGCAGAACTCCCCCTCCCAAACTTTCTATAAAACTCACCACCTTCTCCTCCTCTGGGTGGATGCCTTTTTCGGCCTCCACCCACCTGCACCCAGGTGCTGAAAATAAAGGGCATTTTACCATGCCCCCAGGCTTGCATGTCTTCCTCTCCGCTCCCACCTAACATTTGGTGCCGAAACCCGGGGAGATGGGGTGCTCGGGTGGACTTGACCTCTGGGAGTCTAGTGGGAGAGGCTTGCAACTCGGGAAGCGGCAGGCAGCAGCAGCTCATCCTGGGCCCGCTCCCGAATCCTGCCTTCCTCTAAGTCCCTAAGTCATGGGTGAGGTATCCACGGGTCTTTGACTGAATTGAGAGAGGCCAGTCTCCTGGGTTGATCAAGAGTCCCCTGGAGCCATTAACCTCCCTGGTCTCTGACGAGGTGGCTGGGAGAAGTCCCGAGCCCTGAAGGGGTCTCTGTGTAACTTGTCTCTGATCCTGGAGTGTAGGCCGAGCGCTGTAGCTCAGCCGAGGTAAGGTACTGTCCACCCGGACCCTTCCAAACCAAGCCAGAGGCAGACACGGGACCAGAATTCGGACCTTCCTTGCTGACCTCCAAAATCCACACCCTGAGTTATCCTGTTCCTGTAAGTGAGAGTCACAAACTCGTTCTCATTTCCCGATCCCCCTCCCTCTCGCTCTTCTCGACCTGTCTCGACTCATCTGGACTCAACTCGAAATGCCTACCAGTAAACTGGAGGATAATCTCGGCCCCCCTGGGCCCTCGTTTGACACAGGGATGCCTGTGCCAAATAATTTAATCACGTTGCCCCTTGCTCCTTCATCACTCCCGTGCCCTTCCCTCATTCTAGAGATGCCTGGAATTGTGTAGTCGCTACTCTTTCCAGGAACATGAGAAACTCTCGGTTCACTCCTCCTAAAACCACGTCTCACTCTGATGAAGTCCAGCCAAAACAGCTTCTCTTTTACTGTAATATGGCCTGGCCACAATGTAAATTAGATAATAACTCCCAGTGGCCTGAGAATGGAACTTTTGACTATAACATATTATAAGATCTGAACAATTTCTGTCATCACAATGGCAAATGGTCCGAAATTTCCTATGTCCAAGCCTTTTTTTACCCTGTGCTCATGGCCCTCCTTCTGTCAAAATTGCAATCTGGCACAAATCTTTCTACTACACACTAAACTTCCTTCCCAGCTTCCTCCCTCAGCCCCTGAACCACCTGCAACTCCAGCTCCTGATCCCTCAGATCTCAGTCCGCCCCCATATAGACTCCCTCCACCACTACCCAGCCAACCCCTCTCTCAACCCTCTCCACACCCGCTCCTTGCTACCCACTCTCGCTCTGCTCAAATTTCAGACCCGCAGATTCTACGACCCGAGGCTTATACCCACTCAGAGAAGTGGCTGGGGCAGAAGGTATTGTACGGGTACATGCTCCTTTCTAAAACCTGCTAACTTTTTCTATTGAGGTTGAGATAACTCATTTTTATGGTATTTGCAATTGAAAGGCTACCTGGAGATCCTGCTGGCAGTTCTAGCTAAATAGGTAAACAAAACAGAAAGTTTTTAGGCATGTTTTATAGATGATCTGTGCAGGTTGGGATAAAGTTTATAAAGAGAATTTATGAAGGAATTTGGTATACAATCCAGTTGCTATAATTAAAAGGATAAATTTTAGTTAAAACAAAATTTTCTTGCGGTATTAATTTGCTCTTAATGAAATTACATAACGTACTCATTTGGATTCTATAATCTGTTTCTTTATTAGGTTTTGACTAACTAAAAATCTAAACTTTAAGGGTTAAGGTTTAATTAATTTTATAGCCTTGCCTTTGACATTTTGGTTTTATTCTTATGTTGCCTAGAAGGTTTTGAGAGGGTTGATAAGTACCTGTCTACCTCCAATCCTGTCTGGCCTAAAACACTTATTGCTGTATTATCATTATCTATTTCTTGTAAAGGCTATACCGGATACAGAAAAAGGAAAATACCCAATGACCCGGATCACGATAGTTCAAAGAATAGATCTGGTCCAGGATGTTTTTTCAGATCGAATCCTAGGCCTGACTCTCTCTGGCCCCTTAAACAATTCGCTATCAAATCAGGTCGAGTCATGTCCTTCCCCTAAGATGCAACATTGCCAATATTAAAATCATCCTCACCAACACTGAATGACTAAATAGACAATTCTAGGAATGAGCCTTCCTAGCGCTGTGGGACCTCCTGCTACTTGGCCTACACATACATGTATTCCATGGAATGATCTTTGGCCAACAGGGGAAACTGAGGACTAAACTCTGATCTTTTTCTTTTGCCCAAATTCCTTTCTAAAGGGGCCTAGTGAGTCACACCTACAAATGATAGAATCTCAGTAAACAGGTTTTTATGATGAGGTTTACTTCCCGACCTGATTCCAGTATAGCTGCACATGAAAGAAGACCCTACTATAAATGTTTGGCCTTCCTTTGAAGCCCTGAAAAATGCCCTAACATCTGCTCAGACACTCACACTTCCTGACCTCACCCAACCTTTCCAGCTATATACAGATGAGAGATAGGGTATAGCAGTAGGAATTCTAACACAAAATAATGGCCAAGATACAGGAGAAAATTTTAAACTCCTATCAGCTTCCCTTAAGTCATTAGCTGCCATGGTCATAGATAATAGAATAGCACTAGATTATCTATTAGCATCAGAAGGAGGAGCTTGGCAATTGCAAACATTTCTTGCTGCTTCTATAAAAACACCACAGAGCAGGTAGACTGAAAAAGACATAACAGACTCAATTTGGCTCTCCAATAAGTCCTCTCAAAAATAACCTGGCTCTTACCCTTAGGACCCCTAATAATGATTATACTAACTCTCTTCTTTTGCCCTTGTCTATTATAACTTTTTCTATGTTTCCTCAGAAACAGAATTCAAGCCATCACACACAAATCAATCGGAGAAATCTTCATAATGGAACAAGCCCTTCCACACGTCCAACTCAATACCCCATCCTGACGCTGCCCTGAAGTTTATTCTGAGCTGCATACGAGTGACTGCCAGCCTAAGGAACAGATCTCAAGAGGTCCTGAGAAAATGTGCCTGACAAGACCAGGTTACAGTTTGATTTTACACATTAAAATATTTCAGAGAAATATATTTTGGGGTAAAATATTGTGATTTCTTTTAACCAGCTGATATTTCTAGAGGTGGAACTTGACTTTCTGCAGCTATGGAGAGTTTTAATTGATTTTAGAGGCCTTGTTTCCCATAATTTATCTTCTGTCAGTTTTGACTAAGAGTTGGTCAAATCTAATGTAAAACAGACCAAAACAAAAAATAAAAAAAGTAATTGCACAATTAATATACTGTTGAGATGTCTAAGCAAAAGGGCACATTATAGCCAGCTGACAATAAACCATAATCTTTAGCTATCAAATTCTAAACAAAATGCCAAACCAGCTCCTTACCTCCAGAGGGGACCTAAGCTGAAGACTGTCTCTGTCATCACAGAAGCAGGAAATTCATCTTCCTTATCAGAAGCAAGCAAAACTCCTTAAAGGAGTTTCCTGGCAAAATCAGCCATGGATCTCAAACCAAAAATGTTGGGAGATCGAGGAACCTTGGAAGAAAGCCACCATTTCCCCCTGATGAACCTTGTGATTGGTTAGAGTAAAACTTTAGCTGATACCTTAGCACGGACAGGAGAATCACGTCAAGTCAAAAAGGCCTCTACTCCAAGGTATCTCTTTATGTGATTGCTGTTATGACAACCCTAAATAAGTGACTGAGGCAAAGATCTCAATCAATGAAGGTTTATTAAGCCAAAGTTTGAGGACATGCCCAGGAAAAACACACACCACAGACAGATCTTGACTATATTTCCACTGGTGGATTTGGGAACTTGAGTATTTAAAGGGGACAGGGCATACAGAAAGAAAAAGGAGGAAGGGGAGGGCAGTGAGGCAAAATGATTACATTCTTGTAAGACCCAGGAAATCTACATTTTACATAAGATAAGGTGAATGTTTGAAGAGAAAAAGGGAGTGGGGAAGAATCATTTATGTAGGTGTCCCTGGGTAGGTGGAAGTATGATTGATCTTGTCTTATCTCTGTTCTGCACTTGTGAAGATAAACTTGTAATCAACATTATTAGTGTGGAATCAAATGGACTTTAGTTTTAGGAGCTGGACTTAGCCTGCAGACCAGAAGTTACACTTTGCACGTCCTGCAGGCCAACAGTTACAATTTGCATGTCCTTGCTTATGGGAGGCCAGCAAGAAATTTCCTTATAAATGATCTGTAGGAGCAGTCCTTCTAGATGCCTGAGGCCTTTCACCTTCCCCTGGGGATCTGGCTGATGCATAATGTTAGCAACAGCTATTCATTTGGAAATTTGGAAGGGGGTGTGGTATGACTCAGCCTCCAGGCTTGGCCTTCCCTTTTGCATAGGAGTTGGGGAGGGGTGGCCCTGAGATTTTTATTTTTCTTTACATATGTAGACAGGAATTTCAGGTAAAATCATAAATCAATATATAGAAGGTATACTTGGTTTGGCCTGAAAAGGCAGGACATCTTGAAACAGAGGCTTACAGGTTATAGATGGCTTCAGAGATTCTTCTATTTGTAACTGGTTAAAGAAATAAAGCTTTACGTTAAGGCTTGGAATCAGCAGCAAGGAATGTTTTAAGATAAGGCGGTCTGTTAGTCATAGAGCAAGCCACGATATACTGACACAAAGCAATCTGTTAAGCAAATTGATGGCCTACAGGCATGATTTAACCTTTGTCTTGCAAGGCCTTAAGTCCCCATTGCAATTAGTCTAAATTCCAAAAGTGAGGGGGTATAACAAGTTGTGCCTGATCGCCCCTCCCTTCATTGCTGGGAACTCAGTTTTAAGGTTTTTCTGGGCCTCCTTGGCCAAGAAGGGGGTCTATTTAGTCATCAGAGGGCTTAGGATTTTATTTTTAGTTTACAAAGGACTGTGGAAGGAGCCACAGAGTAAAAAATATCTCATTGCATCCATTGAAAAGAAAAACTGTTCCTTGCCAGTATGAGATAATATCAACACTAAGTATGAACCTTATAAGTACAATTCATATATATACATGTATGTGTATGTATGTACATACATATACACTCATGTGTGTAGATAGATATAAATATATTTAAATAATGCTAAACTTTGGGTGAATTTAAAGAAATACAAGTAGTACCTAGGCATAATCAAAGATTCTGACATTTATATTTAACAGTTATTGCTTAATCACTGATATCCTTTTTCGGACTAAAGTAGAAAACAATTCTCTGTTTATTTTGAAATGCTGCTTTGAATAAAAAGCCTGTGGGTTTGCGTGTATTTGTCATATTATTCATTCACTTATTCAACAAATTGTAATTGAGAGTTTACTCTCTGCTAATCAAACTGTGCTAGATAGATCCTGAGGACAGTCTTTGCCTTCAAATTGCTTAGTGTTTAGAGTAGGGAAAGAGACTGGAAGTGGTACTCATTAAAAAGTGGAACCCACAGCTATTTATAGAAGAGGGGCACCAACTTCAGTCTGGTTGGGGAGGGACACAAACTTCAGTCTGGTTGGGGAGCAGCCAGAAAATTCTTCTAAGTGTTATGACTTTTAAGTAGAGCCTTGAAGGGTGAATAAAAATTAGGTAGGCAGATGCAGGGTTTAGGTGGAGAGGCTTTCCAGATGGAAGGAATATTGTAACCATGGATGCCAAGACATGAGGAAAAGGTGTCCTAGGAATGGTGAGAGAACTAATTTGCAATGTAGGCATGCAAGGGAGTAGGGAAGCCAACATGATATATGTGGAATAGACCATAGGAGGCCTGGTGAGCCTCATTAAGATGCTGAAATGCAGCTTGAGGGCAATGAGTAAAATGTTGAGGAATTTTCAGCAGGAATAGAATATTGATATTTTAGGAAAATTTTAGTGGTGGCCATTTAGAGGATGGATTGGAGAGGATGAGTCTGGTGGCCAGAAGACCAATTGGAAGACTACTGCCACCATAGCAGTGAGAGCCGACAGGAGACACAAAGTATATATGTCAGGTCAGCAGTCTGAAATGTTGGTTCTTGGTGTGCTCTTGGCTGAAGAATGACCAGACACACCGAAAGAAAGGTAAGCACAAAGCGAGGTTTATTGAGGAGAGAAAGATAGGATCACAGAACAAGAGCAAGATATAGGTTTACAGAGTAAGAGCAAGATACATTCACTACATGAAGGGACATTGAACCTGCTTGGGCACCCCATGAGCAACTTGAGACCAGAGCAATTCTAGCTGGCATTGTCAGGATTTGATCTTTGGGGATCTGGTGACAGACCTGCAGGCCAGATCCCATAACCCCAGGTGTCATTCTCATTGCTCAGGGACAAGGAGGGGAGATTTGTGATTGGGTGAGGCCACTATAGCCTCTCCCTGGCAGCTTTGCCTGGAAGCTGGGAGCAGACCTTTGACCCCTGATGAAGCAGATCCCTTGCCAGCTTTGGTGGAACTTGAGGGCAGGCTCACCCAACCCAGCCCTGCCAAGCCACACTCCCCCACTTGCCTCTGCTGTGGAAAAGAATAAGGACTCACCTGAAGTTCCAGGGTCCCACCCACCCCCTGGGGCAATCAAGTGGTTCTCCTGAGGGACTAGAGCTGGTCAAAGGACCCAAAAACAACATTGCAGCCTGTTCCTTCTGGCAAGCACCACCTACTGACAGGGAGGTCAATTTTCACACCCTTTACAGTATTTAATGACTCTATCATACAGGGCATAGTTGAGTCTCACCCACAAGCACCACCCACTGTCTCAGAGATTAAACTGGGGGTGCCATTATCTAATCAAAAGAAAATCCAAAAATAAGAAGCAAAATCTGCTCTAGAGGAGAAAAAATCAGCAAAAGACCTCCAGATACATGAAAAATCAGAGTAAAAGGACACCCCCAAAAGAAAACAATAACTCCATACCAATAGAAACCAACCAAAACAAGAATATTGAAATGACTGATAAAGAATTTTGATTATGGATGGTAAGGAAGCTCAATGAAATACAAGAGAAAATTGAAACCCAACACAAAGAAACCACAAAAACAATGCAGGAAATGAATGAAAAATTCACTAACGAAATTGAATTATTAAAAAAAAATCAAGCAGAGTTTCTAAAAATAAAAAAGTCATTCAAGGACATACAAAACACAATAGAAAGCCTTAAGAATAGGCTAGATCAGGCAGAAGAAAGAATCTCAGAGCTAGAAGATAACATCTTTGAATTAAACAAGTCAGTCAAAGAGAAACAACAGAGAAATAAGAGGAATGAAAAAAGCCTACAAGAAATATGAGATTATGTAAAGAGGCCTAACATAAGAATCATAGGCATCCCTGAGGGCAAAGACGAAAACACACGAGGGCTAGAAAACCTATTTGAGGGAATACTTGAGGAAAATTTCCCAAGTCTTGCTAGAAATTTGGACATCCAAGTACTACAAGTACAATGGACTCCTGGGAGATCTATCACCAAGAGGCAATCACCATGACATGTTGTCATCAGACTGGCCAAAGTTAACACAAAAGAGGAACTCCTACAAACTGTAAGGTGAAAACATCAGGTAATTCACAAAGGAAAACCCATCAGACTAACTTCAGACTTCTCAACTGAGACCTTACAAGCCAGAAGGGACTGGGGCCCCATTCTCAGTTTTCCCAAACAGAATAATGGCCAGCCTAGAATTTTCTATTCTGCAAAACTAAGTTTCTTATATGAGGGAAAATAAAGACTCCCCCAGACAAGCAAACACTGAGGGAATTTGTCGAGACCAGACCTGCCCAGCAGGAAGTACTCAGATCTGCATTATATGCTGATCAGCACAACAGACACCCACCAGTGTAAAACCATCAAAACACTAAAGTTCAGGATCCAGTTACAACAATGCTCAAGAGGTAAAACAAAGCAATAAAGTTCTGTGCAACAGGATGAACAGAAATCTACCCCACTTATCAATTCTTTCAATAAAGGTGAATGACTTGAACTCCCCACTGAAAAGACACAGACTGGCTAAATGGATTAAAAAAACCCACAAGACAAGTATCTGCTATCTCCAGGAAACGCATCTAACCCACAAGGACTCATTCAGACTCAAGGTGAAGGGATGGAAAATAATATTCCACGAAAATGGAGACCAGAAGAAAGCTGGTGTAGCCATTCTCATAGCAGATAACATAGACTTCAAATCAACAAAAGTAAAGAAAGACAGATATGGTCATTATATAATGGTGAAGGGAATAATTCAACAAGAAGACATAGCAATCCTAAATATCTATCCATCTAACACAGGTGTGCCCAGAGTCATAAAGCAAATACTACTTGATCCAAACAAAATGATAAACAACAGCATTGTAATAACTGGGGACTTCAACACCCCACTGAAAGAATGAGACATATCCTCCAAGCAGAAAATAAACAAAGAAATAATGGACTTAAACAGGACTCTAGAACAAATGGGCCTAACAGACATTTACAGAACATTCTACCCCAAAACTACTGAACATATGTTTTTCTCATCAGCTCATGGAACATTCTCTAACATTGATCATATCCTAGGCCACATAAAATGCCTCAACAAATTTAAAAAAATAGAAATTATACTATGTATCTTCTCAGACCACAGTGGAATAAAATTAGAAATCAATTCCAACAGAAACACTCAACTTTACACAAAGTCATGGAAATTAAACAACCTACTGCTCAACAATTATTGGGTCAAGGAGGAAATTAGGATGGAATCAAAAGATTCTTCTCACTATATGACAAAGAGGACACAAGTTACCAAAATCTGTGGGATTCTGCAAAAACAGTCCTGAGAGGAAAATTCATAGCCTCAAATGCCTATGTCCAAAAGACAGAAAGGTCACAAATCATCAATCTAATGAATTGTCTCAAGGAATTGGAAAAGGAAGAGCAAACCATTCCCAAACCCAGCAGAAGAAAAGAAATAAATAAGATCAGAGCAGAGCTAAATGAAATCTATTCCAAAAGAATTATACAGAAGATTCACAAAACAAAAAGTTGGTTCTTTGAAAAGATAAACAAAATTGACAGGCCTCTCACTAGATTAACCAGAAACAGAAAAGAAAGGACCCTAATAAGTTCAATCAGAAATGAAAAAGGAGATATTACAACTGATACAACAGACATACAAAATATTATTTCTGAATACTATAAAAATCTTTGTGTACATAAACCTGAAAACGTTGAGGAAATGGAGAAATTCTTGGAAACACACAACCTCCTTAGGCTCAAACAGGAAGAAATAGAACTCCTGAATAGACCAATCTCAAGTAACAAAATTGAATCAGCAATAAAATATCTTCCAACAAAAAAAAGTCCCAGACCAGATGGTTTCACACCCAAATTTTATTAGATCTACAAAGAAGAATTGGTACCTATACTGCAGAAATTATTTCATAAAATTAAGAAGGAAAGAATCCTCCCCAACTTTCTATGAAGCCAATATCACCTTGATACCACAGTCAGTAAAGGACACAACAAAAAAAGAAAACTACAGACCAATATCCCTTATGAATATAGATGCAAAAATTCTCAATAAAATCCTAGCAAAATGAATTCAGCTGCTTATCAAAAAAATAATCCACCATGACCAGGTGGGCTTCCTCCCAGAGATGCAAGGATGGTTCAACATATGCAAATTTGTAAATGTGATTCACCACATAAATAGAAGCAAAACAAAGACAATATGATCCTCTCAATAGATGCAGAAAAAGCATTTGCCAAAATTCAGCACCCTTTTATGATTAAAACTCTTAACAAAATAGGCATATATGGAACATACCTCAAAATTATAAAGGCCATATGTGACAAACCCACAGCCAACATCATACTGAATGGGGAAAAATTGAGAGCATTCTTCCTTAGAACTGGAACCAGACAAGGTTGTCCACTGTCACCACATGTATTCAACATAGCACTAGAAGTCCTAGCCAGAGCAATCAGGCAAAAAAAGAAAATTAAGGGTATCCAAATGGGGAAAGAAGGGCTCAAACTATCACTCTTTTCTGATGATATGATCTTATATCTACAAAACCCCAAATATTCTGCCAAGAGACTCCTGGAATTGATAAATAAATTCAGCAAAGTCTCAGGTTACAAAATCAATGTACACAAATCAGTAGCATTATTATATGCCAACAACAGTCAATCTGAGAATCAAATCAGAGACTCAATACCTTTCGCAATAGCAACAAAGAAAATAAAATACCTAGGAATGTATTTAACCAAGGAGGGGAAAGACATGTACAGGGAAAACTACAAAACACTGAGGAAGGAAATAGCAGAGGATGTAAACAAATGGGAAAACATATCATGTTCATGGATCAGCAGAATCAACATTGTTAAAATGTTTATACCACCCAAAGTGATTTACAGATTCAATGCAATTCCCATTAAAATATCAACATCATTTTTCACAGATCTAGAAAAAATAATTCTATGCTTTGTATGGAACCAGAAAAGACTGCACATAGCCAAAACGACCTTAAGCGAGAAGGACAAATCAGGAGCCATCAAGTTACCAGACTTCAAGCTATACTACAAGGCTATAGTAAACAAAACAGCATGGTACTGGCACAAAAACAGAGACATAGACCAATGGATCAGAACAGAGAACCCAGATATAAAACCATCCTCATATTGCCATCTGATCTTTGACAAAGCAGACAAAAACATACACTGGAGAAAAAAATCCCTATTCAATAAATGGTGCTGGGAAAATTGGGTAGCCACATGTAGAAGACTGAAACAGAATCTGCACCTCTCACCACTCACAAAAATTAATTCATGATGGATAATAGACTTAAACCTAATGCATGAAACTATAAGAATTCTAGAGGAAAATGTTGGAAGAACTCTTATAGACATGGGCCTAGGCAAATAATTTGTGAAGAAGACCCCAAAAGCTGTCACAGCAACAACAAAAATAAATAAATGGGACCTGATCAAATTAAAAAGCTTCTGCACAGCCAAGGACACAATAAATAGAGTGAACAGACAACCTACAGAATTGGAGAAAATAATTGCATGCTATATATCCTATAAAGGGCTGATAAACAGAATCTACAAAGAACTCAAGCAATTCAGCAAGAAAAAAAATCAAACAACCCCATTAAAAAGTCAGCAATAGACATGAAATTTTCAAAAGAAGATAGACTAATGATCAAAAAACATATGAAAAAATTCTCAACATCTCTAATCATTAGGGAATTGCAAATCAAAACCACAATGAGATATCACCTAACTCCAGTGACAATAGCTTTTATTAAAAAGTCCCAAAACAACAAATGCTGGCATTGATGTGGAGAGATAGGAACACTTATACACTGTTGGTGGGACTGCAAACTAGTACAACCTCTATGGAAATTAGTATGGAGATATCTCAAAGAACTAAAAGTAGACCTACCATTTCATCCAGAAATCCCACTACTGGGTATTTACCCAAAGGAAAAAAAGACATTTTATAAAAAAGACACCTGGACCAGAATGTTTTTAGCAGCACAATTCACAATTGCAAAGATGTGGAAATAACCCAAGTGCCCATCAATACATGAGTGTATTAATAAAACGTGGTATATGTATACCATGGAGTACTACTCAGCCATAAAAAACATGGTGAACTAATACTTCTTGAGTTAACCTGGGTGGAACTGGAGACCGTTCTCTAAGTGAAGTATTACAAGAATGGAAAAACAAACACTGCATGTACTCACCATTAAATTGGAACTAATTGATGAACACTTATCTGTACATATGGAAAAAACATTCATTGGAAATCAAGCAGGTGGGAAGTGGGAAGAGGGGATGGGTAAATTCATACCTAATGGGTAAAATAACTTTGACTCAAACTGTACAAAATCAATTTATGTAACCAAAACATTTGTACCCCCATAATATTCTGAAATTAAAAAAAAGATACATTCACCACAGAATGGCAAACGGGCCTCTTTTTGTAATAAAAAGGCCTCGGTTATGGTCTCGGTCTTGTTTTATAGTGTCTGGATTGGTCTGTCTCTGTGGTTCAGACATAACGATGAACCCCTTTGATGGACAGTTGGGAATTATATGACCTGAGTCTTACTGTGCATGCAGATCTCCCATGAGCCTCTCTGAAAGCCCATTTGGGGGGGGGAGGTGAACTGCAATGTAGATTTAAGCTAATGACATGATAATCAGCCTTAACTTGTTCTAGGTCACCTTCCAGACTCCATTGTACCTGTGCTGCTTGGCCTGCAGGCTAGAGAATCCTCTACATTCTTTTGCAATTGACACACTAAGTTCTGATTGGCAGATTCGTAGGGCGTTCCCTCTTCCCCCAGATGTAGCAATTGCCTACCTTTGTCCCCAGGAGGGCTGGAGTCCTCACTAGCTACCTAACATATACACTGCTCTGGCTTCTGATTTCATGACAGTTTGGCATGGCAATGATAGATGAATCTCCTTCTATTTTTTAATCATTTCTCTTGTGTTGGCTGATTAGAACCTCTGTCTCACCCTCGAGTTCCTTCATATGTTGTTTTGATAGCCTTTAGCCTTAGGCTGGAAGTTTGAGTTTATGACTTCTCTTGAGTAGGCATCATTTCCCCCACCATTAGCTGAGTATAGCATTGCGGTAGGCACACTTCATACATTAAAAATAACTATTCACAGTCAAATTCAAAGAGACAGGAAGTAGAATAGTGGTTACCAGGGCCTAAGAAAAGCTGGAAGCAGGGAGTTACTATTTAATGGGTACAGAGTTTCAGTTTGGGATGGTTGCATAACAATGCAAATATACTTAGTGCTACTTAACTGTACACTTAAAAATGGTAAAAATGGTAAATTTCATGTTTCTGGAGCAAATCAAGCCAGAAGTTTGCCCTACTTCAGGACACTTTAGTTGTGTGAGCCAATAAACTCCCTCCCAAATAGATGTGGATTTTTCTGTTATTTGAACTGGGGAGCACTCTAATAAATCCTCCTTAAAAAAATTTAACCTTATTGTTAATATAAAAAAATAACCATTCACATTTTTATAGATGAAGAAACAGGTTCAAGGAGGGTGACAACTCACCCAAGTCACACGACTAGTGAGCAGCAAACCTGGGATTCCAATATAAGGTCTGTTTGGCTGAAAATTTTGTGCTGCCTTCTCAAAAACAAGACAAATCTTATCCAATAAATGGAATATCCAAATATGGGAACTGTTGTCCAATCAGGAGTTGTTTTTTTCAATTTAAGCTGTTTCTCTTTGTCTTTGGTGCAATTACTTACTAACATTTATTTGTACTGACTCTGATTTTTCCTGATGGTTAGTGAGAAGGTTTCTGTCCAAATCCACCATGACAAATTATTTATAAAGGAACCACATGTTTTTATTTTCTATACTTAACTTTTAAATAAAAATAACATTTAAAACTTTGGAATGTTACCTATTATATTCAGAACAAATTCTGCTTTAAACTTTTAAACTCATTTTGAAGACCCCATATTGTATTTGATCTTTATTCTGGAATTTTTGCAATAGACTTTGGTTAAAAGTATCTAAGATATAACTTAATATATCTTTTAAACAGAGCTGTATGAGATGTGATTACAAACTAATGTGACTATTTAAAAAAAAACAAGCAGAATTCAATTTATTATCATTGACTTCAAAGCAGTCATCTTGGGACACAGTAGATAGTGATGTTCAGATTATTCATTTATTGAAACACAGAGAACTTATTCTGTACCAGACACTCAAGGCATTTTTGAAATTCCTTTTACATATTTTCTCCAAAGCCAGTTAATGAGCTATGCAGGAAACTTATTAATTTATGGTCATCTTTAATATTATTTTGACCCCAACCAGAATTAATATTACAATTTGATCCTCTAGCTCATTCAATAGAATTCACTTCAATAGAATTTCTCAAAAAAAAAAAAAAAAAAAAAGAAGAAGAAGAAGAAGAAAATGTTCATTGCTATATCCTTAGTAAGTAGAACAGTGCCCGGAATTGAGTAAAGATTTGTTGAATTAATGAATTGCCCTTCTTTTGGTTCACACTTCCTGATGTGAGGTGACGATGTTTGGAATGATGCGATCGAGACCTGGCTTGCAGGATCAGTACAGTGAAAGACAGAGCAATCCTAGCAGCACGGGTGCAGGAGACAGAGTCAAGATTGGGACTGGAAGAATAGGCATGAAAAAAGGACAGTCAGGCAATCAACACGTCCTGTCAGACAGAGTATCTGGGGCTTGTGGACTCTTGAGCAAATGGAACATACCAAGCGAGATCTTCCAGGTGACAGGCACTTGCTGACACGGGGAGCCTCTTTCTGTGTCAAGCCTGCTCCAGGAATAAAAAAAGCAAAGTCTCCAACAGGAATGGATTCTGTGCATACTGGCTGCAGCCATAGTCAGCACTGAATTTTTACACGCAGAGAAAGTTGGCAGTGCTGCTGCGGAGAGTATAATATTTGTTTATCTTCTCCAATGGGGTATGGAGCTTCTAGCCAGGAGAGGCTGCCTAGTTCTCTATTGTTCCTGGTATGAAGTCTGCACTTTTGGCAAATATTTGAGAGAAAGTTTGAAAAAAAGGAGAAAAAAAATTGGATCATCTCCATCTTCTTGGTTACACCTAAGGGCATGGAGAGAGGCACAACCAGAATGTTCCCCTTCAAATCCAATAGAGATAAATCTTTTGTATGTATTCAATGGACAATGATTAAGGCTGAATCCACCCCTTCCAAACCCCAACCCCCAAGTAGCAAATTCATATGCCTATGAGTTCACACTTTTCACATAGAATAGCAACCAATTAAGATTTGAACTTTAAAATCACTGACCTTAGAGTTTTAAAATGAGTCATTAATTAGGTCGTTCACACAGCTCCTTAATTTCTACTAGGGCAAGATCTGTCAATGAACTTTTTTTTTTTCGTATTTTATTTTTTAATTTAGCTTCCCCATTTCTCAGGGGAACAACACATTTTCTTAAATAAAAACCTTCTTCTTGGAAAAAAGTGCCTTCAAGGTGCCCCCAACAAACTCTAATTAAAAATAAATAAGTTAAAAAAAAGAACATTAACAACTGTTCTTCCCAAGAGTTTTGGCCATTATTCCATCCACTAAATATTATTTTTTTTAAGTACTCTTTTCCTTCAACTTTGGATTAAACACGTGATCTTGTTAACATTTCAGGGACAATATCAATATTGAGTGTTTCTTTTTAGGGGTTACCCTTTCTCAGAACCTTCCTGGGCTGCAGCAGCATCCTGAGTTAATAGTCATCCAGGGTTTTCCCCTCGACTTTGCAGTTTATTTCTTTAGTTTGTCCTATACAGTGAATCCTGAGAAAGAGTCCTTTTTCATTCTGAAGGACACAAATGGGGCTTAAGAGTGAACATTTGATTAAGGTGTGCAAATGGAAAGAAAAAGCATGTAGCAATATCCTTACTGTGAATATTGTTTGTGTCTACCAGAAAGGGGTGATAAATATGAAATGTCCGATTTCAAATCAAAAGTGTAGTTTATTATATCTCAAACAAGAAGCAGTACAATTAATCAAAGTATGTACCTAAGCTGTCGACACAGTTTTGCCACCTTAACGGTGGCTTGTTTATGCCAGCAGCGAAGAAGCCTGGAGAGCGAGTGGCGATGAAATCTTGAAAGGCATTTTCTACGGCTTGTTGAGAGTTGAATATTTTCCCTTGCAAGAAGTGGTCTTAAACCTGGAAGAAGTGGTAATCAGTTGGTGCAAGGTCTGGTGAATATGGCGGATGGTAGAGAGTTTACAAGTCCAGCCTCTGTAGTTTGGGCAGTGTTGTTTGTGCAACATGTGGTCGAGCGTTGTCTTGCAAGAGGATTGGCCTGTCTCTATTGACCAATCTTGGCTGCTTAATTGCAAGCATCCTCATCATTTCATCTAACTGGTTGCAGTAGACATCTGCTATAATCAATTGACCAGGTTTCATGAAACTAAAGTGGATAATACCAGAGCTGGACCACCAAACAGACACAATTAGATTAGCTTTTTTTGAAGAATATGCAGTTTTGGACTGAGTTTTGGCACTTCATCTTGATCCAACCACAGTGCCAAATGCTTGTGATTGTCAAAAAGAATCCCTTTTTTATCACACATAACAGTACAGTATAGAAATGGTTTGCCATTATGTCATGATAGCAAAGAAAGGCAAGCTTCGAGTTGATTTCTCTTCTGACGCTCGTTTAATTCATGCAGACCCCATCTATCCAGCTTCTTTACCTTGACCATTTGTTCCAAATGGTCCAATATTGTTGGAATAGTAACATCAAACCTTGTTGCTAATTCATGCATAGGTTGAGATGTATTCGCTTCCACTATAGCTTTCAACTCATCATTATCCACCTTGGTCTCAAATGTTGCCCACGTGGCTCATTTTCAAGATCAAATTCACCAGAATGGAACTTCTCAAACCATCCTCGTACTGTGCATTCATTAGCCACATCCTTCCTAAACATTTCGTTGATATTTCAAGCTGTCTGAGCTGCATTGGTTCCACAAAGGAACTCATATTCGAAAATTACACGAATTTTTGGCTTATCCATGGTTTCATAAAAATTGCTGTAAAAAAAACTTTGAAAGATAATCACAAGCCAAACTGTGTGTTTGAAAGAATAAGGATGAACCTTCACCATAAACATAAAACAATAAATGTCAAAGTGAAATGTCAGCAATATCAACAGTCAAACTTAATACTTAAGGAAATCGGACAGTCCACACTTAATAACCTAATAAAACGGCTCTGTTAATTTTCCTGCTGGGGTTACCAATGATCCCAGAGCAGGAGAGGTGGTTTCCCTCTAAGACCACACTTAAGAGCCTGTTATTTTTTCTTTTTGTTACTTCTTGAGCAAATGATTTTTTCAAGCAATGGAACAATGTTTTGAATTCGATTCAGTAACATCTACTGAGTGTTACTTTGTGCAAGAGAATCAATTGAGTGTGACAGGAACCCTGGTTTATCTAGTGTGCCTGGGACAGCGTTACCCTGAGCCTTGGCCCCAGGTTGCTGAAGCCTTAGGTCAGTGTGGATCTGACCAGTTAGTGCGTCCCTTTCTGGATCCCTCCTTACATTCACTCCAGCTTTCATCAAATAACTTGTCCCGCACCCTAGTTTCTCTAAAGCAATTCTGGTTTATGCATTCTTTCCTTTCCTCCCCCCAATTACTATGCAACCAATGTCAGATAGTTTCCTGTCAGTGAATTCCTAAATTAGCATCTCTAAAATCTACTTTTAAGTTGTATTCCTTTAACCTTTCTCTGACTCAACATCAATCTCTTCCTCTCAGTTATCCCCACCCCACCCCTGCTGCACTAATTAGTTTGGTTGTTGCTTTTGTAGATTGCAGAAAAATGGAAAGATCTAAATGGGAAACTTTTTAATACAGAGCTCTTAAATAATGGACTAGGAATTGAGAATCATTATAAGCCGTAAGTTATTAAGGCTTCTCCAGAAATGGATGGATGTGAACTTTTAATTGCTCTTATTAAGCATATGTTCCCCAGACTTCCCCAGGGGGCTTTTCTGTGGTCCCAGGTAAGGATTTAGGCATTGAGATGGAAAAATCCTGAATAAACATGAGAAGGCCCACTTTGCCAGTGTGTGTACGTGTGTGAGGAGGAACAAGGGAGGTTTGGTGGGGAGTAACAGAGGTGGCGGAGCAGTAGGTCCTCTCCCGAGTATGTGTTTCATGCGCCATCTAGTGACTGAAGCTCACAGAGGGATGAAAGACGGGTCCCAGGAAAACAGATACAGCTCAGCATTGGGGTGGCTCCCCTTCTGGGTCAACTCCAGATTACTAATGTGGCTGTATTTTAGCTTTACCAGTGCACAAATGATGAACGTGGTGTACATCATGGAGAGGTTGATGGAAGCCATGATATATTCAAGAAGAAGAATAAAAGCCTTTAAGGACCTATTGAGAAAGGCAAAAAGCACAGCTACACAATTATTCCAGAAAGTAGGACTCTGAACAAATGAATGAGACTCTTCTATGGATGTGGGAAACAAAAAAAGGAGTTGAAAGAAGAGGAAAAAAATAAGGTATGGGTAGAAAATGAAAGAGGGAGGCAGGATAACATCATGCTTTGGAGACAGTTTTAAACCTGGGTTCAAATTTCACAGCTGCTGCTTACCATTTGTGGCACAGTAGGCAATTTATTTAAACTCACCAAGCCTCAGTTTGCTCATCTATAAAATGGGGATCATCCTACCTACCTCACAGGGATGCTATAAGGGTTAAATAAAAGAATATATGAAAGTGACAAGCCTAAAGCTTCACATGACAATGCTCAATAATAAATGGTAGTTGTTATTAGTAGGGAGAAGAGAAAAAGAAGAGAAAAGATGTAAGGGAGAAAGCACAGTAAGGATAGTGTAGGAAAGCATGAGAAAGCAAATAACACCTAGGAGCCTCCAACTCAGCACAAGGCATTTGATCACCTTAACAGATGAATCCCATGGAAGCTGAAATCTTCTGCGACTCCAGTGGACAGAGGACTCTGTCTGAAGCCCACCTTTGTTACTGTACTCACTAGTGTCTGAGAGGGTGCCACAGGAGGGTCTTCCTTCTTGGCACTCCTTGGACTTCAAGTTGTTAGCTGAGAGCTCTACACTTAACCACTCCTATAGGACTTCCTCAATTCCATGCTCTTAGCTTATGGGAGGGAAAGACAAATGTGACCAGGATGAGATGGGGCTGATAAAGGAACAAGAACTAGAGATGATGTTTGATCCAATGAGAGAAGCCATTAGTGTGGCCTAGCTTGCAAGGAGGCTTCTGAGAACCCTGCCTCGCCACTGTCGGTGGCAGTTAATACTGACTTGGAGAGCCAGTGCGACCCTTGGAGAGGCTGGAAGAAACATCTGTATAACCTTCCCTCTCCACTAAAGCTGAATCCTCATGGGAGACCCAGGAGGTAAAAACCCAAACTCTGCCTCAATTTCTCCTTTGGAATCTGATAAGGCTACTTCTAACAATTGCCTAAAGCTCTCCAGACACCTAGAGCCTCTGGAGAGCAAAATATTGCACTACACACACACACACACACACTCATGACCTCCAAGGAAGCCCTTAGTCTGCCATCTGTAGCCAGAGCACTGAAGCTGGAGAGCATAATGCCCATTCCCTGATGTAATAGTCAACTGCAATCTCAGGGGAAGAGCAGCCATTGCCCGCATTTCTAACATTTTACCAGCTCCCTTCCATGCCAACGGGAAACTAGGACCAAGAACACAGTAATATGATCCCCAATTAGCATAAAATAAAAACAACCCAGTCATGTTTTCCATGGGCTTTTCCAACCTCAAACTAAAAGCATGAAGCAGGGAGAAAGAGATAAAAATATACTTATGGGAATACACACACACACACACACACACACACACACACACACACAGAGTCTGTGTCTGCATAGCCAATCACCCTGACCCAAATGAATATCTGTCTCTAAGAAAACCAAGCAGCCAGATACAGAAATCTGAGAATTTTTTTCTTCTGAAGTTCAGTGTGAGAACAGACAGGAAGGGAAAAGCACCTTGATTATTTGGTATGGAAGGGGTTAAGCCCTCAGTCATCCTATTCTAAAGTGATTTATGATGATGTGTAGAGTTTCAAAACTTTCCCCTACTCCAAAGAGCAGCCCTCTCCCTCCTCACTGAGTCCACTCTCAACGTGCTGAAATGGGAAGGAGGCGGTGTTTTGCTGATCTGTTAAATTCTTAGTGAAGTTTCCTTGATTTCCAGTGGCTGCTGTTGTTTGAGTTTGGTTTGGAGCAAAATTGAGGTAGTCCTGACATTTCTGGGACCGAATCCAGGCAAGAGGAAGAAGAAAAAGAAGGAGAAGGAAAAGAGAAGAAAAAAGGTGGGGAAAAATAAAGGGAGGGGAGAAGCATAGGAAAAGAAAAAAAGTCTTTTTTCAACATCGCATTCCTGTGTTTTCCCTCAGCCTGGAAAACATATTAATCCTAGTGCTTTTACGCCCGGAAACAAAGGGACTAAGCCAGACTGTTGGGGAAAGGCAGATAAGAAGGATCCTGGAACTCTAAAGAGGGAAAGAGCAAGATTTAGAAATCGCCAGGACTTGACTTTAAGGGACGTCCTGTGTCAGCGCAAGAGACTGGCTCACACAGACACACAGGACCAAGAAGAAACTACAGACAAATGGAGATACAAAGACTTAGAAGGACAGCTCCTTTCACCTCATCCTACTTGTCCAGAAGGTAAAAAGACACAGCCAGAAGAAAAGGAATCAGCTCAGCTCTCATATCAGGACACTGGTGCTGTGGATCCATGATGCTGCTTTGAAAGCTGGAGCTGCAGCACACCCCTTTTGTATTGCTCACCCTCGGAAAGGACAGAGGGTTGGGAGAAACAGTATTTCATCTAGGAAACTGTCCTGGGGACCAAACTTCAGATTTCTTTTGAAACCCTCTGCATTCCATCTCTATGAGCCACGATGTAAGTGTGTAATCCTTTCTGTCTTTGCTGTTTATTTCTTTGTTGCTCATTTGAAGAAATGAAATGTGAGTGTTGTCATAACTAATATGCTCAGTTTGCATTTTCTCTGGAGCATCCAGAGTGTTAGTTGAAACAGTGCAAGCACGCTGACTGGGGAGCTGACTTGGATTTCCTGCCTAATGTAACTGTCTGTGCTAAACACTGATAAATTACAGGGGCTTAAAAGCAACAAGATCTCATCCTATTTTCCATTCCCTGACCTCCCTCGTTCTCCTCTAATCACTCCTTAACCCTCCCCTTGGCCAAGATACAGAAAGAGAAAATGACCAGCTCTGTTTTCAATTAAATAATTTTCTTTCTTTTTCTCCCCCTCCCCTTTCTGTCTTATGACCCTGCTGCATCCCAAAGTGGATTACACAATGACGTGGAAAATGGGACCCCGTTTCACCATGCTGCTGGCAATGTGGCTGGTGTGTGGGTCACAACCCCACCCCCATGCCACGAATAGAAGGAGCCCCGGAGGGCAGAAAGTGCCTTTGGTTTCCCCAGTGGGCAGTAGGCCAGCTCGGTTTCTGAGGCACACGGGGAGGTCTCGTGGAATTGAGAGATCCGTTGTGGAAGACCCAAACCTTCAGCCTCTGCAGAGAAGGAGGAGTGTGCCAGTGTTGAGACTAGCTCGCCCAACAGAGCTGCCAGCTGCCTTGGGCATCCGTGGAGCCCCCGTGAGACCTGAGCAGAGACCGGCAGCCAGGCGCTCTCCCCGTGAGATGGTCCGGGATGAGGGGTCCTCAGCTCGGTCAAGAATGTTGCGTTTCCCCTCTGGGTCCAGCTCTCCCAACATTCTTGCCAGCTTCGCAGGGAAGAACAGGGTATGGGTCATCTCAGCCCCTCATGCCTCGGAGGGCTACTACCGCCTCATGATGAGCCTCCTGAAGGACGACGTGTACTGCGAGCTGGCGGAAAGGCACATCCAGCAGATCGTGCTGTTCCACCAGGCGGGCGAGGAAGGGGGCAAGGTGAGGAGGATCACCAGCGAGGGCCAGATCCTGGAGCAGCCCCTGGACGCCAGCCTCATCCCAAAGCTGATGAGCTTCCTGAAGCTGGAGAAGGGCAAGTTCAGCATGGTGCTGCTGAAGAAGACGCTGCAGGTGGAGGAGCGCTACCCCTACCCGGTCAGGCTGGAGGCCATGTACGAGGTCATCGACCAGGGCCCCATCCGCAGGATAGAGAAGATCAGGCAGAAGGGTTTTGTTCAGAAATGCAAGGCCTCCGGTGTAGAGGGCCAGGTGGTGGAGGAGGGGAACGGTGGCGGGGGAGGAGCAGGAAGGCTGAGCCCGGGCAGCGAGAGTAGGAAAGAGGACCCAAGGAGAGCGCAAGTCCCACCGACCAGAGACAGCCGGGTGAAGGTGCTGAGAAAACCGGCCACCACGACTGCAGCTTTCCCCCCTCCGCCCCCAACCCCGAGGGCCACAACCCTTCCTCCCGTTCCAGCCACAACAGCGACGCGGGCCACGGCACGGGTGGTAACGACAGCCACAAAACCTACCAGCACCACTGCCTTTCCAACCACCCAGAGGCCCTGGACCCCTTCGGCCCCCCACAGGGCCCCCGCAACAACTGAGATGACCACTGCCAGGGGGCCCTCAGCCTCAGAGAATCTCTACCCTCCAGCCCGGAAGGAGCCGCACCGGGAGAGGCCACAGACCACCAGGAGGCCCAGCAAGGCCACCAGCTTTGAGAGCTTCACTGCCGCCCCTCCCACCACCATCTCGGAGCCCAGCACAAGGACTGCTGGCCCGGGCCGTTTCCGGGACAACCGCACGGACAGGCGGGAACACGGCCACCGGGACCCAAATGTGGTGCCAGGTTCTCACAAGCCAGCAAAGGAGAAACCTCCCAAAAAGAAGGCCCAGGACAAAATTCTCAGCAATGAGTATGAGGATAAGTATGACCTCAGCCGGCCTACTGCCTCCCAGCTGGAGGAGGAGCTGCAGGTGGGGAATGTTTCCCCCCCAAAAGCCAAGGACTCTAAAAAGCATGAAAAGCTTGAGAAACCAGAGAAGGAGAAGAAAAAAAAGGTGAAGAATGAGAAACCGGACAAGTTACTTAAGAGTGAAAAGCAAATGAAGAAGGCTGAGAAAAAGAACAAACAGGAGAAAGAGAAGAGCAAGAAGAAGAAAGCAGGTAAAACAGAGCACGATGGCTATCAGAAACCCGCGGCCAGACACTTCCCTCAGAGTCCCAGGAAGGCAGTGGCCGACCTCCTGGGGTCCTTTGAAGGCAAGCGGAGGCTCCTTGTAAGTAAACTTCTCCTTGGCATTGTTCTGGGGGCTGAGGCAGGGCATGTTAATGTCTGTCTTGTTATTTGTGTAAAATCACACTGCTAGATGCCAGACTGTGGCTGAACCGCACCGAGTCATGAAGATCAGGAAGTCTGGCAAGAAAGGGCAGCAGGCCAGTAGCTCCTTTAGCTTTAGATGCTCTGTGAAGAGCTATGCACACAACTCGTGGCTGGGCCTAGGCACAAGCCCAGGGGGGCGCCTGTAGTCAGCTTCTTCCAGACCTGTCAGGACCCCTCCCCCACATTTACTGCTCTCTTCCAAGGGATATTTCTGGCCACAGCTCCATTTTACCAAGTTCAAAGGGTAAAAAAAGAATGGAAGAGTTCCTAAAATGGAATGCATTGACTCTAGTTACAATTTAGGAAAAGGGTTCTTCTCCGTGTGAACTTAGGAACTAGAAGCACGTGTATGGGAAAATGGCATAGTTTCTCCCTCTCTAATTAGGTCTGTATCAACATCGGAGGCCTCAAAGGGGCAAGTAAAACAGGCTGGGGGGGGAGTGGGTATGACTGGGAGTAGGGGAGGATCTTGTTGGTGTGAACCTCAAGAATCCTTTTAAAACCCGTTGTCAGAAATCTTCTCCCCTTAAAGGTTGCCTCCCCCCATCACTGCCCAAGTACCGGCAAAAGCCAAAGGGATGGAGTGTGGGGGACTGGCATAATTGCTCCGATTTCCAATACCCTAGCCATCCATCTGAGTTTGGAGTCCAAATGTCAGTTTCTCCTGAGGCTCTGTAAAATGAGTGTGCGCATGTGCATGCACACCTGTGTGTGAAAAAGGAGATAAGCAGTCCCTACTTCCCCTTTGCCTGTGGTTCTGAGTACAGCTAGTGTTGAGCAAGTCACAGATTCATCTCAGTAACCCTCTCTTTTGGCCATTTCTTAGCACCATCCAAAGAACGATAACAGACTCTAGGTCAACTGATTAGGGCTTTGGGCAGGAATAAGCCCATCCGAAGTGTAAGAGCAGTTTTATCAGTGATGTGGGAATGGCTCCTTCTCCTTGTCATGTCTCCCGTCCCTCTCTTTTATTACCCCTGCAAAATTTCTACCCCTGGCTCCTTCAGGCTATCGTTTTACTCCAGACTGTCAGGGAGGAAAAGGCTGTGTTACAATTAACTTAAAATAAAAGTAAATTAATGTTGGGTGATGAGAATCAGGAATGATTTTCTCAGGCACCTGGCTGAGAGAGCCAACTCATGCTGTTGAGGACAGCACCCATCCTACTGAAGGCGCAAGGTGACGCCATGCCCTGCATTCCCCACCAAAAGAGATAGGCACTCTTCTCTCAAAGCACTTCTCAGAGGATCTTTTAGTGTTTCCAATCTGGCCTACATTTGGATTGATGATCTGGGCAGAGGGATTCTGGTGCCCGTTTATCTTTAGTAGTTTCAAAAAGTTCAAATGTGCATTTGAAATATTACTGAGAGCAAAGTTCTTTGTGGTGCTTATCATGGGTGGGTGTGTCTCAAATTCTCTTAGCTGTTTCCATCAGTAGTGGATCCAAGTAGTAGACCTAGCTCTGGTTGATTCTCAGGGTTTGTGTGTGAGTGTGTGTCTTGTTATGTATTTTTTGTATGTTGTTGCAATTTCTAACCAGAGACTTAAAGTGACTATATAAACGTAGGTTTTCAGATGATAGGCTAATTATTAAAGTAGTTTAACAGCTGCTTGGATATTCCTGGAGTACATAAACTTAAATGGGAATGTTCCAATTAGAACGAAAAAAATCACTGATTTCAGAGTAGAACTCTACTTGGTACTTGAAGGTCTATTAGGGGGCCATGGGGGCAAACGGCTCCTTTGGGGCATGGAAAAGCATCAGTGGTATGCCTCATTGCTCTCCTCCTGAGTACCTGGGACTTTGTCCTGCCCACTAAAGCACATCACCCAACTCTGTTCATTTAGCTGACAGGGCAGGCAAAGCATTCCTCGGGTCAGGTTTTAACCAGAGAAAAAATAATCATGGGTAAAATGTCAGGATTGTAATTGCGCACCCATCTGGCAAATACTTCCATTGCCCCTAGTTTTTGAGTCAAAAGAAAGGGGTTTTCATACTATATCACTGATATTAGTCATGCTTTTCATTTCTCCCTCCTTCACTCCCTTAATCAGGGAACCGAAAGCCCAGCTGGGTCTTTTCTGCTTTAACAGTATCCCTGGTCATAAATTTCTAGCAAATGAAACTCAAACGACAGCTTCTGCTGATGTCATGTGAGGCAAAACAGAAACCAGCTGGAATTGCTCTTGGCGGCATTGGCTCTTTGGGCTATCGAGAGAATCAGGTTTGTTATTAGAAAGAAAATACCAACAGGAGGCATTTCAGTCTTTCGATCCTACATGTGCCCAGTGGGTGAGCATATCAGAAATGTATTTTCTGAAGAGCTAATGATGTCTAACGTAAGAATGGATTAGGAAAGACATGATGAAATAAACATAATACAAAAGCAAAAGAGAGAGAAAAGAGTGTTTCATCAGACAGAGAGGAGACCAGTGGGAGAAAAATATTTTTGGTGCCATTTATCCTTTTTCCACTCACTTTTCCCCATCAAACTTGGCTGATGTTATTCAGGAAGCTCGGTGATTCAATTAATATTCATTAAGGCTTAGCACTCTCAAGCTGTTCAAGTATGGCTGAGAACATTTAACTACAACTGCCCTCGACTTAACCCAGGCTGGTCAAACTGAAAGCAGGTTTGCATTCCAAGAAATTATGCCGGCCTTTCAGCTCAGCTTTCCAGCTTTTCAGTAACCTGGTACCTAACTATAATACAATTTATTGTAAACCCCTAGTGCTCTGCATTTATTTATACCATTCTTTAGAAATAAACACATCACGTAACTGCTTCTTAACCAGTTACTTAGAGAAACACTGGCAACAATGGCATGGGTCGTGGTTGAGTACATGGCATCCTAGAGGCCTTCATAGGAGCTGCAGGTGGAGCCAGGTGTCCTATTCTTAGGCCAGAGTTCAGTCCTTCAAATTCACCCCCCTCAGCCTGTCAACAGACAAGGGCACCTCCTGCAAAGTGCTTTGCTGAGACTATGTGGTTTAATTCTTGCAACCATCCCTCGAGGAGTGATTAAACCCACTTTACAGATGAGAAAACAGAAGCTTAGAGAGGCAGAGAAGTTACCCAAGATGTATAGCTAATATGTGTCGGAGTCAGAATTAGAACTTAGGTCTGATTTACTTGAAAGTTGGAATCTGGTCCACTCCCCCATTCTGTCTTTCTGTGGGTATGAGCTTCCTGTGAAATATGCCATGAAATGAAGGGGAAACTGAGGAATTATCTTGTTAGTTAATAAATATGAACATTTTAAAATTCATTTTCAACCTTGAGTTACCCAAATAAATGTTAAGGGTTAGCGACTGTCAACATTTTGTGCTAAGCACAAATGTGAAGTTTCTGCCTTTAATACCCAGCTAGTTCTCTGCACCTCAATTTTCTGGCTTTCCAGGGAGTCAGTCAAGAACAATAGATTAAATCCCAGTTAACCTAATCCTTCAGACTGCTTGGTGTCAGTTTGGGGTTGACTATAATGAGTATAGGTAAGCTGTTTACCACTGAAACATTGAACTATGGGGAATGTAGCAGACAAGCCATCATTTTGTGCTCTGAAATCTACTTACTTATTTAACAAGGGGACTCAAGTGCTGAATTGCATAAATTTTCAAATGCAAGTTTAAGCATTCTTTGGCAACTGAATCTTCTGTGATTCAAGTGGGTTAATATTTTCAACCTTACTTTAGAAATCTGGATATTGGGACAAAAGTCTACTTACTTGGTTTAATTTTAGAAATGAATTTAAAGCTCTGCTTTACTGAGGCAGACTACTAGCTTGAAAGTTATTTTTCAGAATCCTGTAAAAATGTAGTCTTTTGAGCCTCACAGCATTTAGAATAATCTGAGACTTAAAGTTTCTGCCCCCTAGCCTCTTCCCATTCTTCTTTGCTCCCTTTACTTGTGAAACAGGCTTCCTTATCCTCTGAAGCTCATTGGGCCAACTCACCAGTTGGAACAGAAACATGAAAAAGAACCACAACACAATTTCAAATTCATAAAACATGCTCTGATTTATTGCCACCAAACTGGAAAGAGGCCAAGTGACAGGCATTAATGTTTACCGAGGAGTTCTCGAATGCTCTTTTTAG
The DNA here is from genome assembly GCA_023783475.1 of Daubentonia madagascariensis. Lineage (NCBI taxonomy): Eukaryota > Metazoa > Chordata > Mammalia > Primates > Daubentoniidae > Daubentonia > Daubentonia madagascariensis. The sequence goes on along the minus strand of JAKFHU010001631.1, from coordinate 10,724,373 downwards.
GAAGAAGGGTCTGGAAATGGTTTCCTCTTTAAACACTGTTTGAAATATTGCCCAACTAGAAAGTGAATGGGATGGAGATGTCAAAACATAGGGAAAGAGTCCCTGAAATGTGTTCAGATGGTCAGCTGCCTCTATTTTCTCTTATGCCAACTCGAGAAGCAGATTGAATGTATGGGAGAGTGTCTTTACCAACTGATTTGTGTGCTGCATCTAGACATTCACTACCAGGGGGCCCCTTTCTTGCTGAGTTCCTCCTTTGCCTCTGGCTGGAGTGATCTGTGTAACCAGAAGAACCTGGGCCAGCATTTGTGCTCCTACCATCTGCAGGACAGTAATAGGGGCTGGGGCTTCAGTGCCTTGAGGAACTTACACTCTGCTTGGAGAGATGTGGCATTTATAATAGTAAATGAAGGAAAAACTTAAATCCCAAGTGAGCAATGGCATTATCTAATGAGAACAGTAATTCAAAGAAGAAGGTGATCATTGTCAGCTAGAAAAGACTTTAAGGAGGATGATGCATTAGAGGAAAGACTCAGATTCAGGGGGCCGGGGGCACCCAGGTGGGAGGAGTGACATGAGCAAAAGACAGAGGAAGGAATGTGGGTGAACTACTCAGAGGCAACAGACCTGTATGTGCTCAGGGGACAGACATTTTTGCTCAATTCTCACAATTTTATGAGATTGGGGGAGGGGGGTTGCTCCATTGTAACAATGACAAAGCTGAGGTTCTTAAGATTAAGTGCTTGTTAAAACTACAACTAGCCAGGGGTTGAACTAGGACTACAATGCCAGCCCCCAACTTTGACTCCGATTACCCTTTCTCTGTGCCACTTTGCCCAAGATTCCTTTCATTTCCTAATTTAGACGGGTCTGGCTGTGGGAGGTGAAGAGGGAGGAATAGGAGGACCTCAGCAAGAGAGTGCCTGGGGCCAGACCAGGGAGGCCATAAGCTAGGAAATGAGTCATGCAAAATGAATGTCACCTCACTGGAGGGTAAAGGCATCCATGGGCAAAGGCCCTGAGGTGAAAATAAACGTCAGAGGCTTTTATTTATGTAAGTGAGATTCGTGCTGGCTATCCATGGCCTCATGCTACTATGTGTAGAGCTATGGGAGAACCTACTATGCAGGCAGGATAAGGTTCTGTATGATTATATATTGTCTGAAATTCTTAATTATACACATGAAGGAAAAGAAGACTAGAGGGGGCTTTGAGAACTCTTAAAATCCTGTCATATTATGGTCTGACCAGGGATTGTAGGGGTCCATGGCAAAGTATAAGATGAATGTAAGAGAGTCTGTGTATGAATCTGGGCAGCTGTGCCCTACGAACTCCTCTAAATGTACTCTAAATGTGGGCTTATCCTTAATTTAGACTAGGGAGTCCAAAATCATTAACATTAAATCTCTTTCTCTGACCTTTGTTTTTTACTGTTTTGTGTTTTCACTTAAACATTCATTTCATTTATTTCAAAATAGTGTGTTATGAGCAAAGTATAGTCAGAAAGAAAGACCTAAAATATACCAACTTAAAATGAAACTCTGAGGTCTCGGCTACCATCAAAACCTGAAGAAATATTTTCAGATGCCTTCAAGCTAATTAAAAATAAATAAATAAACCAAAAATATCATCACCATAGCTTTTTATAGCCACCTTAAATCTTTTTTTAAGGCTAAGTGTGAATCAATGAATAAATTTGGGGAAATCTTATTATTTTTCCCCTTAAGAAATTACATTTCTAAAACAAACATTTCCTACACACCATGTCCATCTGGCATATAAACACAAAGTCGAAAATAAACGGGAGCACATCTATTTAAAATAAATAACAATCTGAAAAAGAAAATAAAAACAAAAACTTTATCCCAGAAAATCTTTGTTAATGTTTTACTCAAATGCTATTGAACACATTAAATTTCTTGAGGGAGAGTATTTTGTCATGCATACAGAATTTGTAGAAGGGAAAGCCCACAGGCAGGAATAAACACATCTCTAATAGAGAAAAATAAATAGCTGAGACCAGATTTATTAACCATTTTTGATAAAATAGTTGGAAGAGGCTAACAACATGGTGACGTCCCCTCTGATAAATGACAAGCTAATAGCCACAAACTTCAGAAATATTTTATAAATTTAGGTAGATAAATAGAAAAGTGACTGATAAATTTGAATGTGGTCAAATGCAAGAAATTGTTTACAGAAAAACAGCTTATAGAGGGTTGCCTCTGAGCATAATGATGAGTCAACAAAGGGTGAATAGGCAGTGTTCATTGCAGACATCAGCCTTGTGAGCTATTTAGGATTAAAGATGTCAACAAAGACCTGGTCATAATCAGAATAAAATTTCACATCCTCACACCTCCAGGGTGAGCAGCATTATGCCCACCCACTCATGGAGTGTGGTACACAGCTCTGTGTCAGCGCAGGAAAACCTGGTGAAATCGGAGAAGGCTCAGAAAAGGGCAACTAAAACAATTGAAGGAGTAGAGATTACTTTAAGTAGAGTAGGTTAGATAAAAACATTGAGACATTTTTAGAGAGAGGGTTCAAGAGGACCTCTAAACAAAAACGATATCCTTATTTTATCCTAAAAAATTAAGTATGTTTTCTCAGATGGTTGGTGAGTAAAGTATTTCTTTCGATTGCTCTGTCTTTCCCCAGAAGAAGTCATGGGCCACAAAGTAGGATGAAAGTCAGGGGACTAGGTGAAAAATACCAGGTCTGAACTGGAGAGAAGGCTAAACTGAAAGTAAAAACCATCATGTTGGAGGATGCAATATCAAAAGATATGCACCACTGGCTCTGTGTGGGCCTAATGTTGACAGTGAATATTTTCTATGTGACAAAACATAGATTGAAAAGCTATCATAAAAAACTTTCTGCAAGGTTGCCTAATAAAAATTCTAAATCATAGACTGTTTCATAGCACCCAGGACCTGGCTGTGAAACTCTCAGCCCTGTGGAATACGAATAATAGTAGTAACCACTGAACTAACCAGTGTCTGATCAGCCAATTAGGATAATGAAGATCAAAATGAGGCAAGAGAGATAACATTTATTGAACAATTATTGCATGCCAAGTATTCACATAATGTTAACAACAGCCTTGCAAAATAAGTATTCCTGTGCAGAGCTCACAAATGAGAAAAACAGAGACACAGGGAGACTAGTAATGAAGGTAAATAATGAAAGTGAGTGGAAAACTCTGAGATTCTTGGAGCCATTAAAAGAAAAGAGAGGCCTTTCCAAATAGCCTGTTTTAGCCCTAATTATGCTCACTGTTCAACAGAATAGTGTGTAGTTTAGGTGTTAGTCACTACCGGTCCACTATTCCAAATCATCTCTTTGGTTTTTGCCTCAATCTAAAACTACAACTATAAATTAATATTTGTCTTTAACCACTTCCAGCTGATCACCGCTCCCAAGGCTGAGAACAACATGTATGTGCAACAGCGTGACGAATATCTGGAAAGTTTCTGCAAGATGGCCACCAGGAAGATCTCTGTGATCACTATCTTCGGCCCTGTCAACAACGGCACCATGAAAATCGACCATTTTCAGCTAGGTTCTCTTAAACATTTTAATTATATCATTGTTTTTCTCATATTTAAGGTGGGACAAACTTTATGGAAGACATGGGGTTGTGGGGGGGATGAAAAGAAAATGCAAATGTCCAGAGGGCTCTGTGTTGTGGTGACACAGATCAGTTTGCCTACCTATTTACATAGCCATTCCAGGATGGCTCTGGTTTAAGTTTTCTGCACTTTCAAGTGAAAAATACGCAAGCACTCTAATGCTTGAAAGTCAGTAAGGTGGAGGAAAATAAGAAAAGTAATACAGTGTGGGGGAGAATCAGAGAGGTATTCAGACACTTTCTTCTGGATCTTGAGTCTTCCTGCCTGTGAGCAATACCATCTGATCTTCCTGCAGACTTTATGCTGCAGGTGACTCATCACAGATGGGGCCAGACTCCTGGAAGTGCTTGACTCTGGCAAGCTTGAGGAGGGAATTAACCAGAGCTGAGAGAAGCTGTTACACTAAATGAAAAGTCACTGAAAATATGGACAGAACTGCACCCAAGTCCTTTCGGAGAGCAGAAGAATTTGGCTGAATTTAGAATTTTCACAATTTTGCATATTAATCATGTATGTGAGACTCATGAGGTGTACAGCTCAGTGTTGGGCAGCTGAGACCTAACTCACTGCAGTTCTCATGGGAATGTGGCAAGACTTACTGTAATTAGTTAAGCCTCGTAGTCAGAAGCCCCAAATCTGACCCACCCAGTTTCTTTTATAATTATTACATCTCTTGGGCTTTATTTGTTTTTTCAAAAAACCTTTTCTCTTATATATGCATTTTCTACTGTTTTACTATTGTTGTTCTTGTTTTAATGATAATGAAAATCTTTTAGAGTAATCCTTCTATTACTCCATAATTTTGTATATGCTTCATAGTTTTCTTCATAAAATATATTTAATCTGAAAGCATCTGAAAGAATATTAAATGTATTTTGCCCATTAGTTAACATTTAACTTCAATATGTACAATACATTATCTCAGAGATTTTCCTGGCATATGATCTTCATGTAATTGAACACATATCAGTCATAATTATGTCATGATAATGTCAACTTGATCTAAATATGGTCTAGATTTCTAAATCATATTTTTTTCCTTGCTGTAAGTACACTTGATATGAAGTCTTCCCTCTTAATAAATTAAGTGCACAATACAGTATTGTTAACTGTAGGCACAATATTGTACAGCAGATCCCTAGAACATAGTCAGGGGTAAAATTTCAATTATGCATTCTCTACTTTAGTTTGCTCACCTTTCCCTGAGATGGCTATAAAGGAAAAATAAATAGCTTCCTTTCCAATGTCCCATCATAAATTATTGTGCATCAGTGATTGGCTCCTGGACATTTTTCCTGTGCTGTGCATTTGTCTCAGGGGAGAACAACAAAAACGAAAAAGAAATGTCTTGACTAAAACTACAAAATCAATAATAATCACACAAAAGACAAAAAAAGAAATTCTGAAGGCAAACAGACAGATTTAAATCCAGGGTCACAATTTATTTGTTATGTGAGCTTGGGCAAGTTGTCTCCTAAGTCTTAGCTTAGAAGATAATCATATCTGTTTCAAAGGCTAGGGTGAATATTAAATAAGATAATGTATACAAATACCTGTCGGGTAATAGGCACTATTATTGTGGTCATTGTCATCACCACCATGTGATCTGGCAGTCATCTGGAGATCAATAAGCTGTCATAGTTGTTACTAGAGCACCTATAATTGCACAATACTTGTAATTGCTTTCTGCTAATGATGGGATGTTGACGTGGGACCCTCACAACTGCTTTTCTGGGTCGGGCTGCATCACTACTCCTGGTGACAAAACTGAAGCCCAAGAGACTACTACTACAAAGCCACATATTTATTAGTTAACTGGAATTCAGTCATTTGTTTCCTGGATTTTCAAATAGGAGCATGAGGCCGGTGTGTTTAATTATACTACAGATGTCTAGAGAGGAAGTAGGTATTCAATCCAGTACAGAGACTGGTGCTGGCTGGTGATGAAAGCCCTTCTCAGCCAGGTGTTCCTGGTGTCAAATGTGTTCCCCACCAAGTCTTCCACAAAGTATTCTCATTCCTTGTTTCAGAGTTTGGAAAAATCATTGTATCTCCCACCTCAACCTCTATATGGTCTTATTATGAGCATCTGGTACTGCCTTGGCAAAGTTTTAGCACAGTCCTGCTGTTTTCTAGACATCTGGATTGAATATGAACTGTAGAGGGGCTGAGGTTTTCTTTTCTGCCTTATTGGAAATCAGGTATTATGACTTGAGTATTTGCCTCACTGAAGGCAGCCTGGACCTAATGGGGGAGGGGGCTTTTATTTTGTTTTTCATCTAATTCCTGGAAGGCCTTTTTCTCCTTGTGTCATGTCCCAGGTTACCCTTATGGGAAAGGCTGTAGCGCTTTCAGCCAAGACTGGGAGTTAGCCATGGGAAAATAAGAACTGGCATGGGCCATGGTCTCAGTGAACCAAACCCCAGCCTTGACCGATTTTCAGCTGGAAATCTATCAGATGGCCTTACTTTTCCTTAAAAATAAATCAAGCACTCCTTACTATTCCAGACTTTTACTGGGCCTTGAAAGTAGAGGCCCACATCCAAATACAGTGTAGGCTGTACTCACTAGCTGGTCCATCTTGCTAAATGTATTTGGATATCAATGATGGACCTAAAAACACCAAGAAACTTACCTTAAGATGTCAGGCTTTTGTCTGAAGAAAGTTATTTATGCTTTAGTAAATTCCAATGCCCTTCTGGTTTTGCCAGCACAGAGTATATTATACATGAGGTTTAAAATGGCCTAACACATAAAGGCATTCTTTATTGCTAATGGTATTTAAAATGTCAATCTAGGATAGAAATATTGGGGGTGTATCTTAAGTGGATTGATTATAGACAAGGTTTGCCAGACAGGAAGAAGTTGCTGGCTAATGGCACTTTATTGCAGAATGAAAAGAGGAAAGAAACATGCAGCAAACATGTTTCTTAGCAAAATACACAGGTGAAAAATATTTTGACACTGGTATTTTATCACCAGGCTTTAAGGGGCAGAACACACAGGACATTTTATGGGGCAAAGGAAGTTCTATGATAGTTTCTTTTGAAGGAAGGAGAGTTTCAGAGTAATCAATAAAAAGAGAGGTGGCAAGGTTGATGGAGGTGGACTATGACTACAAGGAGAAAGTTTTGATCCCTCACTTAGCTGAGTAAGGACTTCATAGGTAAATTTTTAAAATAACATCTATAAATGAGAAAAATACAATACATATCAGCCTAAAATACTCTGTCTTTGATCCTGTTGAAGAGAATCCTTCTTTATGCAGAAGCCTTACAATTATCAAGATCCGTAAAAATCCAAAAATAATGGCTTCCTTCAGGGGCAGTCCTGGAAAATTGTCCCTTTGCCCTCAACTCCTTTTTTCATCAGTGGTGACCGTGCCTGGCAGCTGTCTTCTCTAGACCCTGTCACCCTGAGCTGGAAGGAGAGACTAGATGAAGTGCTCAGATTTCCACACACTGGCCAGGTGTCCCCCTCTGCTTATTCAGTCTTTGCTTATCAATCATGTGTGCCCTACAGGTTAGGGAGCCTGTCTCCTAACTTGCTCAGTCATCCTAGTCCACTGCCCTTGCTGCCTCCAACATCAAGAGTATCAGTGTCAAGATTGATCACTGACTATCTGAGGGTGAAAAGTGCCTAATAAGTCAAATGTACAAAACAAGTGTTTGAAGAATATAGCGGAAGGATTAGCTCTTCCAATGGCAGTCATCAGAGAAAGTATTGTAAATATCAGAGAATTTTGAAAAGTGGGTTGATTTAATGGAGGAAACTTGAAAAATGAGTACCTTTTTCTGATAGGTGATGGCTCTATCTTTTTTTGTTTTTATTTAATTTTTCAAAGAAATAATACATTTTCTGGATTCCAAAGTCAAAGCTGTATAAAAAGATACATACAGAGAAGTACTCCTCCTGACCCCTTCACCCTGACACTCCCTGATACTCCCCATAAGTAATCATTTTTACAATTCCTTGTTTATACATTTAGTGCTTATTTTTGCAAATACAAATAAATATAAGTACCTATTTTCCCCTGCTTTTATGCAAAATGTAGCATATTTTATATATATATATATACACCCTGTTCCATACCTTGCCTTTTTCACTTAAATTATTTGCTGGAAAGCATTCTTTATGAGTATGTAGAGATCTTCCCCATTCTTTATTACACCATTGTGAGATTCTACCATAGTTTATTTAACCATTTTGTTGATGGACACTTGGATTGTTTTCAATATTGTGTTATTATACATACATAGCACATACATAGAGTGGTAGATGTACAAGTGTATTAACTGTGAAATTGTTGGTGCATCTTTACGATAAAGTCTAAGAAGTAGGATTGCTGGACCAAACAGAAAATGTATCTAGTGTTGGTGTATACTGCCAGATTTCTCTCCATACAAGTTGTATCATTTTGCAATTCCACCAGCAATGTTTGAGTGTCTATTTCCCCAAACCTCTCCAATTAGAGTATGTTATCAAACTTTTGAATATTTTTGACCAATGTGACATATAAAAAATGGTATCAGTTTAGGGTAATGTTGGTTTGCATTTCTCTTTTTATGAGTATGGTTGAAAAACTTTTTATGTTTAAGGAGCATTTGTATTTCATTTTTTGTGTTCTTTGCCCATTTTTCTAATGGGTTGTTGGTCTTTTTCATCCCAATGCATAGGCACTTTATATAAATTAGAATAAAAATTCAGACTCCTAGCTCCCTTCTTACTCCAAGACAATGACTCATTAGTTTAGGGGTGGGGTCCAGGAATCTATATTTTTAAAATGTTGCTCAGGTGATTCTGACTTGCAGTTAGGTTTGATTTAGAGCGGAAGGTTGGGTGAAGAATAGGAGGGGAAGAGAGGGCTAGAAATGTTGTTTGGCAGCTGATCTTAGATTTCAAATACCAGGACAAAGAATTCAGACTTTATTTGGTAAAACATGTGAAGTCACTAAAGATTTCTAAATATGTTTTTAAAATAAATTTTAAATAGCTTTTAAGGTTTGGTGGAGTCAGTCTGTAGGGCAGAATATCACCTGGGCAGGACACATTTTTCACTGATAGGACAGGTTGCTCTCTCTACAGAACAAGTGAGCGTAGCAGCTTTGTGATCAGCAATGGCCAGGACAGTCCCACCTATCAATTCAATCCAGTCACTCATCCCATGGTGGGCTGGTATGTAGGAAAATAACTTACTCATACCGTAAAAGAGGAATAAGCAGATCAACTGCAACGTAATTTAAATTTATCTATTTCCAATCAAAAGGAAGTAAGTCCCAAGCTGGAGGCCAAGGTTATCCTAACTGAAATAATCTACCATAGACTGCTCAGCTGTCCTGAGAATATTCTTGAAATAAAAGCAATTCAGCTTTTGCTGGAGTCTGCCTTCAAATTTATGTAAAGCACAGCCAAGAGATTTTTGGCCTGTACTGACTTCTTGAAGAGAATAGTTATATTTTAAATACCTTACAAATATGTTCCATGCAACCCGAAATTTAGAAAATATATTTAAATGTGTTTTCTCAAATTACATTAGACTGGCTGTTGGTGGGCTCACGAGCTCAAATAAAAGTGTGAGGGTTCGATAGTGGGTTTTCTACACAGTCCCAGAATCACTCACCTTATTTACTCTGTCCTTCACTACCCTCTTATTTCATATTATATCCTTCCAGGGGAGAGTTTTAATGATTACCAAATCTTTACTAAGTGCCTGTTGTGTGCCAGGGACTGTACCAGCCTAAAAGGATATGAAAGATGACCAAGACTCAGTCCCTATCATTGAGTCGTTCATAGTTAGGGGGAAGATAGACATGTAATTGGTTGCAATGCAAGGTGATAAACATTATTTCAAAAGAATGCAAAAATGTTATGAGTGCACAAGTGAGGTAAAGACAGGTTGCACGGGTAATTAAAAGTATGCATGTGGACAAGGGCCTGGATAGCATTCCAGGAAGAGAGGGCATGTTTCTAGAAACTAAAAATAAAGGACTGGAGCATAATGTGTGGAGGAAGAGTTAATAGATAAGTTAATTAAGATAGGCTGAGTCCATTTCATAACAGCCTTGTAGGCTATGACAAGAATTTGGATTTTATTCTGTGGGACAGTAGCTCTCTGTCCTTACAGTGCATAGCAATCACCCAGAAAACTTGTTAAAATGCAGATTCCTGGGCCTCACTACCTGTGATTCAGATTCATTTGGATTCAAGGAATGTAATTTTAGCAAGTGATCCAGGTGATTGTGATGAAGGTAGACAGCGGGTCATACTTTGAAAAACTGCTAGAGGAAACTGGGAACTTCTGAGGCAGTGGGAGAGGCTGAAGTAGTCCAGACATTGGTGGCATGCCCTGAACTGAGAGAAGAGGGGGTTGGAGGAGGAGAATCTATGGATGTCACAGAGAAGAAGCAGTTACAGATGGAAGCTTTAAACATAATCTCTGGCACACAGTTGGTGTTTAATATGTAATAATGGAAGCTGAATTTTCTGTCATTGCTTTCTATAGCCAGTCATGGAAGGACAACTACATGAAAAGATTTACTACCATCTGAATTTGATCACTAATGTTTGGGGTTGGGGTGTTTAAATGATGAGGACTTGACAAATGTCCTACTTTTAGGGCTAGTTCTTACCAGCAAGCAACAGAGTTGACCTTCCCTGGCCATCCTTCTCCTCAATGATCTTAGGTCCAAATCTCACCAAATGGGCCTAGGTCTGTGAAGCACTTTAGATGGATCAGGACCATGTGGACAGTTTAGAGGATGTTTCCTAAAGAATTTGTACTTCTAAGCCCTGCAACCTTTGACAAGGACTAGAGAGCTTAGAAAGAACTTGGATATGTTTAACAAAAAACTGCCAACTCTATGTTGCTTTTCCAGACTGAAGAGAACTGCTTGTTTTCTTAGCCCTGATTAAGGCAGAATGCAGAGTGCAACAGACATCTGTGGTAGGAGCAGGAGCTGGAGATAGGAGCTGGCCTCACATGTACCTTCCTCAGATTTGGCCTGGAGTAGATTCTGTCCTTCTGTAGAGTTGCCCCTACCCTAGTTGGATCCAGTATCAATTAGGGACTTTATTTTATTTTATTTTATTTTTCAGATTCTCCTACTGAGCACAAACATGCAGATATTCCCTTAGTTTGGGAGAGCAAAATGTTTCATTTCTAATGTTTAGTTGAAATATTTCAGAAAACGTTTTGGCTGAAAGGAGGACCTAGACTATGAAATCCGTTTCTTGCCATATACTAGTAGAACAAAGTTTGCCTTAAATCTTGGTCCTGGATCCTCTCTACCCTTGAGTGTGAGGCATTTCAGTATAGTCGAGAGAGTACTGGATGGGAGTTACCTGAGTCCTAACCCTCTACCACTCCATTTTTAACTAGCAATGTGAACTTGAGCAAGTCATTCCTCTTCTCATGGTCTGTGGCAGCCTGGGTTATCTGAGAAACAGACTCTGAGACTCTAAGTTTTGCATGCAGGAGGTTAGTGGGGTATATGTTCAGAAACAATACAGACCAGGGATGAGGGATGCAAGATTGGATGGAGGAAGAATTTGAGCTGCAATGCAGTTAGTCCTTTAGGATTGTCTACTTTGAGACAAAGGGGACAGATTTTATATGTATCCCCTCCCCTGCTGCATCAACCATTAAATGTTAGCTGTCCCCTGGTGGGGGTGTGACTTGGGAAAGGCAGCTGTCCTCTAAGGAGAGCAGTTTTCAGACAGAGATCCAGCTGCTGATATTCACAGCAACCTTAATTCTGAAACTAGGATCGGAACAGCACACCACAGCATCCACTACACTTCCGTAGTTTCATCCTCAATAATTGGTTGGGTTGGGCCAGATTATATCTGTATCCAGTTATCTATTGCCACAATAAGGCTGTGTAGCAAAAATCTACAAACCTCTGTGGCATATAACAATAAACATTCATTTAGTGACAAGTCTGCAGAGTTCAGCTGATCTGGGCTGGGCTTGGTTAGGTTTGCTCATGCATCTGTAGTCAGCTGCAGGTTGGGTAGGAGGTTCTACTGATCTTGGCTGGGCCTGCACACATATTGGGGTCAACAGGCTGTCAGCTGATCTGGGATAGCCTTGGCTTGGATGAGAACAGGGTAACTTGGCTTGACTGAAGCTCCAGGAGGCTAGTGTGGACGTGCTCTCACGGCAATGGCAGAGGCAAGAACAATCCCAAACGTATAGGCCCATTTCTAGCCTCTGCTTGTGTCGTGTGTGCTAATGTCCCATTGGCCAAAGCAAGTCCTATAGGTGAGCTCAGAATCAAGAGACGGGACCCACTCAAACCATTCACCATAAGAGAGAGCTACAGTTACTAGGCAAAGGGTATAGTTTTAGGGAGGGGTGGAGAATTGGTGCCATTTTTCAAATCTATTAAAATCTCCAACTTCCTTCCGTCTCAGCCATTCAATGGTTTTTGTGACTTTATCTGTTAGGTTGCTGCTAATAGTCTAATTTTTATTCTAATTTGGAAGTTGAACTCTGTCCAGGTTATTGATCTCTGAATCTGGCACCCAGCACAGAACCAACTCAGAACACTGGTAATATTATAAATATTTCATTGAACAAACAAAAGCAAAAATAAATGTATCTTGGGAATTAAAAATTGTAACTCCTAAGTGCAAGATAAAATCTGGTTTGTAAAGTCTTGGAATCAGAACATTAATTGTTAAGGACACATTTAAAAATCAGTTTTTAATGGTTTTCTTTATTATTATTATTATTATTATTACTATTCACAAAGTTAAATATACTTTTTGTTAAAATTTGAATAGTATAGACATGCGGAGTAAATGGTGGAAATTTCTACCTCACCTTTTCCTGTGGACCTTTTCTTATGTGTATTCCCATATGGATATATTTTGCTTTATTTCCTTTTAACCAAGAATAAAGTCATACTATACATTTTATTCCGTAATTTGCTTTTTATACTCAATAAGATATACCAAAAAAAGACATGAATCTAATAATTCTTTTAAATTAATTTACATTTTGTTAATGACAACAAAAAATGTACATTTGAAAAAATAGTTTATATGTGTGAGGCTTATCATTTTTCATTTTGCAGACAGTGCTTGGTCCTTATATAGGCTCTCAGCTCCCATGCCTTTGGACCACCTCCATGAAGCACTGTTATGACTTTGGCAAGGAAAACAGGCAGATTCTTTCCCCTCTCATTTTCATTTGCTTTGGAGAAATCAAGCTCCTTATTTATATACTTTCAACAATCCTAATCAAAGAAACCAAAGTAATAGTTAAAATTGTAATTGTCATCTTTTTATCAAGAGTAATGATCTATGGTACCCAAGTAGTAACCTCTTATCTGCAAAATTGTGGTTATTTCTACTGTAGTATATTGTAGTACAATATTATTCACTGTGTAGCAATGGTGGTACACATTAGACTCTCTTTGCTGATATTCCTATTATCACATATTTGCTAACTTTAACTTATTCACATTTGTTTTTAATAGAGGGGATTATTTTGCAGATAAAAAATTAGGTAGGGTTGAGAGAAACACTGTGACCTGTTTGGGAGGGAAGAAGTAAATAAAGCTGTCCTGTCTTTGGAAACAAAATGCTTTCCAGACATAGGAGTTGCCATATAAAGGCATAATTATCTTGATTTTCATACTTCCCATTAACCCAGTGATACCTTCAGGAACCATTCTGAATTATAAGGATTTATTTTGGGGGCTTGAGGATTGAAAAAATACATAATGATTAAAAACTTCCATAAGTTGTCACATTTTGCTTGAAATTATATTCACTTACAAAATCCGTGTTATGAATAGCTTGACTTCTTTTGGAGCCAAAATGAGACTGTGACTAGTCTTGAACACAGACTTTCTATTTTTCTCTATAGATATAACATGTTTACTGAGTTCCAAAGTTAATTCTATACTAAAAAGGAAGAACAGACACAGGTTTCAGACCCAGAATTATGTTTAATGGAAATAAAACTTAACAAAAGCGTCTGGGCCTGGTTCCCTGGTGAGTTAGGGTGGAGACTCATTCTCTGGGTGAGTTGGCAGTCTTCTTCCAGGGATGACATGGCAACCTGCATTCTCACTTTGCTCCTCTGATTCACCACGAACAGGGTGGGCGGAGGTGAGGTCTTGATCATCTTTGGAAAAGTGGCTTTCAAAACTCATTTATTCATTTGTTTGTTTCTACATTTATTAATTTACTCTGAACTTTTGTTCAAATCCAATGTGAGTCGGACATGTCAAACTAATGGAGGTTGGTGTGATTAGATGAGGATGGAGGCCCGGAGCTTCCACTCATTTTCTTCCTAAGGATACCTGTTTTGCCACACCCATATTTATTCACATTTTATTTGCCTCAAGATAATGAGAAACCCATGCGAGTGGTGGATGATGAAGACTTGGTAGACCAGCATCTCATCAGTGAGCTGAGGAAAGAGTATGGAATGACCTACAATGACTTTTTCATGGTGCTGACAGATGTGGATCTGAGAGTCAAGGTACAGGTTCTTGTTTTGGATGATGTAGCACCACTCCTGTGAATAGCCAATCTTATTTTTTTTTTTTTTTTGTTAATGAGTCCATTAGAAGTGTGAGTAAACATAAGTTATTTCATAAATGGGAAGACTTAAAAATGGCCCAAATTTTCCATGTTGTCCTATGAATTTGCACCCAGAAATGTGGTCTTTGGAAAAGGCTGAATTGGAGTGACTTCCCATGGCACAGCTACTTGACTCAGACTAAATATTTCTCTAACGTCGATGTTGTGCATTCATAAGACACTCGTTAAATAGCTGTGCCAGGTCCTGGGGATAAAAGGTGAAAAGTAGTCTCTGCCTTCAAAAAACCCCCATATTTAACATAGACCTATTTTGGAAGGGTCTAGAAGTTCATCTCCTGATAAAACATGGACAAGATTGTAGGGTTTTACACCTACTTTCTTCCTGTACTTCGGCACAAAGGTTATGAACCATGAAAAACTGTGCCATGTAGTCATATATTAATAATAACAAAATTAGCTATGTGCCTTCCTTATGCCAGGCACTCTGCTTGACCCTTTACAATCCTTATGTCAAACTTCTAAGATAAATCCTGGTATTATTTTTGTTTCACAGAGGAAAAAATAGTGGCCCAGAATGGTTAAGTAACTAGCCCAAGTTCACCCAGTTAGTGTTGGACTTCATTCCCACACAGACTGGATCTGGAGAGAGATCGCTTTATTAAGTCATTCTGCACATGTGTCACCCCATCTTTAATAGGAGAGGTGGTGCTAGATAATTTGTGAGCTCCCTATGAACTGTGATATACTACATTCCCATTGTGGGCAGAGCTCCAAGCCATGTCCAGACTGCTCTCCAGCTTACTCTAGTTATACTCAGCCAGTCCCCAAATTCATCTCAGGTTGCTTTCTTAAGTCCAGATAGCTATGATTCAGGAATTTCATTGTATTTCAGTTGGATCCCAACTTGTTTCTGAGAATACATAAGCAAATATGAGTTAATTCTGAAACATGCTTACTCACCAAAACAATCCCTGGGACCACAGAACAGGCCTTGGTGGAAAACCACCCTTATTGCTCAGGTCACATACTGTAACATGTCATTCTATTTGGTTTCCTGTGTTAGGTACAGTGTTTCTCACTTCTTCTCCAGTTGTGTAGTGAACAGGAAACAGCTTAGTCCCAAGGGTAGGGAAATGAACCTACAACTTGTATGGTGAGGAAGGCAGGGACCCTTTCCAATAAAAGGAGTGCAATTAAGAAGAATTTCTCATAAAAATGGCAGTTGTTTCATGGATTCTGAACCTTAAACATCAGCAGAGGATAATGTTGCAGGACAGCATTTATAAATCAATGAGCCCCCCAGGCTCTGATTTCAAAGATTTCCCCAGAGATCCCCTGGATTGTCTCAGATTCTCTATCTTCTGAACAGAGGGAAGAAATGCACCCATACATTATATGCATTCTCTTCTTTCTTAAACAGCAATACTACGAGGTGCCTATAGCAATGAAGTCTGTGTTCGATCTGATTGATACTTTCCAGTCCCGAATCAAAGACATGGAAAAGCAGAAGAAGGAGGGCATTGTTTGCAAGGAGGACAAGAAGCAGTCCCTGGAGAACTTCCTATCCAGGTACATTACCTTTGGAGTCCCTGAAGAGGCAGGCATGAATGTGTTCTGAGTGAGCTAATGAAAATGCCAAAGAAACACAGAGCCGCGTATGTGTTTACAGAGAGTAACCCTCCCTGGAGAGAGGTCTGGTCTTGTCTCACAGCTCTCTGGCCACTGTTGTTGTCCTGTTGGAACTGGCTCTGGTCACAAAACTTGCTGGGTTCAGCTCCAAGTGTGAGTGTTGATTTGGTTGCTTTGGACAAGTCTTTTTTCGCTTTTCTGCTCCTTTTTTTTGATATAGGAAATAGACTCCTGAGCCTCCAAGAAGGTTAATTTATTCAGTCAGTGAATTTGGAAAGCTCCATATGTAGCATTTTTATTTTACATATTTATTTATCAGACCTCTTCTGGTTCCAAACAGGATTTGGCACACTGTGCTTGATTTTCTGCTTCCTTCCACCACTGCAGAAAACAACAAAGCCCCACTAAAACCTCAAAAAAAGAAATCCTCTGGATGCAGCTTCCCAATTCTCTAGGGAGTGTCGTTTATTGCAAGCCACCCTACAGCAATACCAGTGCCAGCGGGGGAGAAGCATGCACAGAGAAGAGTGTAAAAAAAAAATCAATCCACATTCCTGCCTTCTCCATCCCTCCCCTAATGTTGGAAGAAAATTCTACAGGGACTTAGGGGCCCGAGGAGGTGCAAAGCTGCAGAAATCCACACACAACAAATTCCCAGAGCCCTCAGTATAAACACCACCCCAACTGTGTGGTGCTGCATGGCTGAGGGCTCCAGAAATGGAGGGTCAGCAATTAAATGTGTATCACTTAGGCAGAATCTTTACTCATGTCTATAAAAGCACATTCTCCTTATGTGAGTCAGAGCATCAAGAACAATATGATTAGTAAATGGATAATCTGAATTCCTATAGATTCAGGAGGCTTGAGTCTTCTAGGACATAACATCATGATATATAAAGAGCGTAGGACTTATCATTCATCCCAGTTTGGGGTCTGCGGCTTACTAGCTGTGTTGACTCTGTGCTTCTCAATTAACCTGCCTTAAAAATCTCTCACCCATAAAATGAAAATAACGATAGCAAGTAACCCTACTTCCACCCTAGAGTTGCTGTGATCACTTTTTATGTGCTCATCTCTCTACCAAGCATGTCACCTTCATTCCCTAGTTTAATCCTTACAACAATTCCATAATCTAAAACTGTGACTATTGTTATGTTGCAGGAGAGACAACTGAGGCAAGTGGAGATTAAGTAACTTTCTCTTATCACTGAGCTAATGTCCGTTCTAGGAATCAGTGTCCCAGACAATTGGACTCTCAAAATCTACCTTCTTATCTTATGCTGCTTTTGAAAATATAATGTGAATTATTTTTAGTTCTGGACCTACAGACCGAGAGTTTGAAGCAAAGGAAGATAGTCCAAAAAACCACAGGATTTCAGAGCTGAAAGGAACCTGAGATTCTTCTTTTATCCAAATTCTCAGTGCAGTACAAGTATCCAAAATGGAAATGGAAGGTCCATGACTTTGTAAAGACTTAAAACTCAACTCAGCCTTCAGGCTGCCCTCCACTGGGAAAGAGCTCCGAATTTCCCTGGGCAGATGGCTCTTTGTGTTTGAGCGGTTTTTTTCCTGCTTTTGAGGTGTTTTTCTTTTTTCTTTTTAAGGTGGAAAAGATTCTTTAGAAGTTTACTTTTGATTTTAATAATATAGTGTTAAATATATTCAAATTATAAATTCAAGCCCTCAGTTCTCTCTTAATCTTTTCATTTAGTCTTACCACTTTTATTTTTCTGTTTATAACCTAGCAAATTTTGGCCATCACTTTTAGGAGGGCTTTGAATAATGTTAGATCTTGCTTACAAACCCAGTAATTAAACAGCTTCATCATTTCACATAGCCATTACACATTTAATATATTTCTTTCAATTATTTGACATAAACAAACAAAACCTTTATAAGTACTTAAATGACCTGTAAGTTTAATAAGCCAATCTAACAAATACAGTGAATCTAATGTTCTCTTAGATGTTCCAAAAACTGCCTACACCTAGATTTCAACTTAAACCACATGTCTAAACTAATTACTCAATTACACATTCTAATTTGGAGTTTCCAGGTTGTCACGTTATTACACCAAATTATCTTAAGTTTCACAATAACATAAATTATGTATATAAAAAACCAGAACACTTATTATATATATTATTACTATGATTTTAATTCTTTGGAACCTTTTTCTTCTGAATTCTAAATCTTCAAGGACTAAAAGATACCTACTGATCCATCCCAGTAAACTCAAGTTGCCCACCCTATAAAGCAGATAGTTATCATCCAGTTCATTGATGTTACTTAAAACCAGAGATTTGGGCCAGTTGTGAGACCTGCAAGTTATAGACATCTGAATTCTTGTCATCATCCCCAGGCAGGATTTTTTTTTATAATCGCTATGTCATGGGTTTCAAAATTCAAAAGGGAAAGCTGACATTATCTCAATTTTGTTCACTCATGTAGGCGTGTGATACTTATACAGCTTGATCACTGGTTTAAATTTGTCATTTCTTTGATGCTTAAGAAATATACAAGTTTTTTGCATCTAAAGTCTTTTGAACTAGATAGAGTCCTAAGATAGGTGATGTATTTTTCATCTAATATGAGTTTTAGGGGCTATTCTTGAAATTTGAATTTCAAGAGCATTCAAAATGATATATGATTACAATTTGGATGTCCCATTGCTGTACCTGACTTATGGTCAGAACTCATGAAATCATTCTGCTGATAATTATCATTGATCTTAAGAAGTAAAGTGGAATAGTATATTACTTAAAGATATGAGCAAGACAGTCCTGAGTTTGATTCCAGATTTCTCCACTTATTAACTGTGTGATCTTGGGCTAATTACTTAACCACTCTGGGCTTAAGTTTTCTCATTTGCAAAATGGGAATAAGAAGTATATCTATTTTTAAGGTTGTTGTGAAGGGTAAATTCAATACTAAAAGTAATGATGGCCCAGGACCTAGAAGAAAGTAAGTAATCAACAAACGCTAGCTGTTAGTAGTATTAGCATTAGTTATTCAGGTCCTATTATAGAACTTTGACATCAAGGAAGAAGTGAGAGAAAAAATTTAGTAAACACTCTGGAATTGAAACCCAAGCAAAGAGAAATGAAAAAAACCACAAAAAACAAAAACCAAAAAACAGTTCTATGAATAAACCAGTATTCAATTGGGAATTTTCCTTCAAATTTGCTGAGTTGTTGGTGGGTCTGTACAGCCTGGTTTCAGCTGACCAGACCTTGAAGCCAGTCTGGTCTTCAGCGACACTCATTTGGTTCAGGGTATAATTACCTTTCCCTGAGAGAGGCCCCAAAGAGTGGGCAAATGCATACTAATTTGGGAATGCCAATTAAGAGAAGCAAACACATGCATAGCTTGTAGGGTTTTTATTTACTGAGAAGCTAAAATGACAGAAAAGCAATTTGCCCAAAATAAAGATCTGGGTCAGGTTCACAACTCTTGTTACATCCTTTGGAAGTTATTTCCTTCAGTGTCGTGAGCTGAGGCCTTGTCTCTTAATGTGAAGGTCTGTGAGAAAATGAATCACTACTTAGGGGAAATGACCTTCTCTCAGTTGTGTCTGGGACAGGGAGTCTCAGATCCCATCCTTTTCTAGTCACGACTGCATTCAGTGGTACACACAGGTAAACAAGCCAAGATAGACCTCACCCAAAATAACTCCCTCCAGGACACCCTACAGCTCTGCGTGAGGCCAGGAGGGCTGGCCTGGGTTTGGATCCAGGCTGGGGGGCCAGCACTGGTCTGGCATGCCTCCTAAGGAAGCACGGGAAGTACAGGAGACCGTGTTTGTGATCTGACAGCAGCCACTGTCCCCTTTCCCAGGAAACCTCGGACAGTCTCAGATGCTTCTCTCTCCTCTGTGCCAAACACATGCATCTCCCTATCCTCAGTGGAAATTTTAGTTTTTCTTTCCCTTTAAAGAAAAACAAGCAGAGGAAGTGAATGCAATGCCACAGCAAGCAATTCTTGGCCAGCCCTGCGACAGGCATCCATTCAGAGGTTGTATTTCATCAGACTGTCATTTTCTCTCATTCACCCAAACCACTGTTCCCCCAAGAGGCCATTTTCTTGAGGGTTGAAAACCCTCATGTTCACTCTTGAGGCTAGAAGGGGCACAGGGAGAGAAGCTACGAATAAAATCAACTGGCTGCCACCTCAGTGAGCGCACTCACACTCTGCGGTTGCCTGCTCAGAAGGCAGAAAGCAAAACTCCAGTGAAGGTGGAACCTGAGACAACTCAGACAGTGGGTCTTTGGATGCACATGCCCTTTCCCATTCATACCCTCTCCAGGGCCCCGACAGCACCAGCCCAGTGTCAGCATTTCTGAGGGTGGTAGCTCAGGGAAACCACTAGATTAGGGATCAGAGAACTCTGTACTTTGGTACCACCTCTTAGATTTACTAGTTGGGCAAGTTATTCACTTCTCTAAGCCTCATTTTTTAATCTGTAAAATGGGTAAAATAAGCTGTGCTGTCACTGAGCTCTAATGAGGAACAGTATTGTGCAGGTGAAAGTGAGCTATAAAATGATACACACATACAAGGATTAAATAGGTTATCATATGGCATTGTGATGGATACTGTCCCCAAGGTCTGTTAATGGACAAAGTTCTATGTCTAGAAGCCTGCAGATTAAGGCACAATCTTCTATATCGGTGTCATCACATGGATAACTCACATTGATAGGTTTTAGGGTTTAATTCTTGTTATACCCCTTTGAAGAAGATACTGCTATTTTTGGTTCTAGGAATAAAGAAAAACCAAGACTTTGGTTAGTCGAGTTACATGCTCAAAGACACCCAAAAAGTAGCAGTGATGAAACTTGAGCTCAAGTTTCCCAGCTATAAAACAAAAGCTCTACTACCCTACTATGTTGGAACTGTAAGAGCAGAAACCAAGTTTACTATATATTCTAAAGTCCTATGGATCTAGGTTTAGCACCATTCCACTTATTGTTGGTTCTTATTAATAATAATAGGGTAAATTTTAGAACTTGCATTTGCCTCTGGAAGCACCACTGGCTACTGGGGAAGGACATAGGGTTTTGTTTTTCTAGGAACCCTCTCTAACCCTTTGAGCCATTCTCCCATTATCTTTCTTTTGTCACTGTTATCTACTTAAAATTCAGTTCTCTTTTTCTACTCTATTTCCTGTGCATATATTCATTTCTTAACTCCTTGAAACCATAGAGAGAACTTTATTAGACCCAGTTCTCTTTATTTCTCGACTGAGTTCCCTATTTCTGTTGCTACAGTTTAACGTACAATTTTGGCCAGCCTTCATTGCATCTGAGAGCTTTGTCTCTCCCCAAGTGACCTCATCAGGCCTGGTGACCACAGACTCATGCCTGACACATCATGCAAATGCCTAAGTAGAAAGACTGAAGATACAACAGAAACAGTGCAAGAATGTGGTAATGCAGTTTAATGGCTTTGAAGAGCTATAGGACAATAAGGGTCAGTGTTTTTTATTCTGAGCACAGAATAAACTGACAGCCAAAATTACTCTGCCTTCTTACACTGGTCTCTATTCTTTGAAGCAGTAATGGTGGCCTTCTGTTTCTTTTCCAGGTTCCGATGGAGGAGGCGGTTGCTGGTGATCTCTGCTCCTAACGATGAAGACTGGGCCTATTCACAGCAGCTCTCTGCCCTCAGTGGTCAGGCATGCAATTTTGGTGAGTGGGAAGCCACCTCATTACTGCTTTCCCATACCACTCTCCTCCTGGTCAATTCTAAAATAGAACATAGAAGCTTAGATCATCCAAATACTCCCCATAGGTTCCCAGACACATACTCTATTATACTGAGTATAAAGTTGCTTTCATACTGGACCTTTAGTCAACTGTGGACCTTCCCCCCACAATATTCTCCCCTCTCTAGTTCTTCATTCAAGTGTTTGGTAATATCTGCTGCTTTACTTTTAATGATCTTTTTATTTTTCCAGTATGTTTTTAAAAATTTTGTCTCAAGATATAACACTTAGGTATCATCGTTTACTTAGGTAACACTTGTATATCTACTTAAGTACCATCATTGGGTACTTTTCCATAGATTAAATATCTTTTGTAAAATAGGAATGGCTTTGGGAATTAATATATTAATTGAAGCAAACTATACCGTATTGCCCTTCCATTAAAAAGGATTTTGATCTATAACTGAGCACTAGGAAGACACCAAGATCCATTAAACAGAACCTTATTTTTAAGACAAGCAGGCCAACGAGAAACAGAGTTTACTTTCTGTTTTTTTGTAGTGAATTGCTCAGTATTTTGAAAACTAATGTATGCTTTATTTATCAAACATTATTACTCTAGTGGACTGAAAGAGCTAATATAATTTTGAATATGGATATATAGATAATAAATTAAATAGTACATAGAATTTATTACTAAGCACAATGGAGATGATGACAATTTCAAAAGTAGAAGTCACAACTGAAATCTCATATGAGATATACCTCTGCAGAGGGAGAATTTTGAGAGATTCACTAGGTGGGGGTGGGGAGAATTAGTTAAGGGCTACAGATTAAAAAATTTAGAAAATATACGAATCAGCATTATTTTGACACTTCTATTAGGAAGAATAATAACCTGTTAGTTATAAAACTGTATTTGATTAAAAAAAAAGAGGGGGCATGTAAGTTTTGTAAAGCATTAACAGAGCTTGGGTCCTTGCTATGACCCAGTACGTGTAAATTATAAGTACATTTGAATTTTAAGATATGAAATAACTCAAAAGAAGGCAGGCAGAAAACAAGCGCATAATGGTAAGAACGATAGAAAATTCATGAATTTTTATTTATTCTCCTCTTATCAAGGTTAATAATTTAAGACTTTATATCAACATATAGAAGATTTGATTATGCCAGCATCAAATTAAGCATATTTTAAATTATCTTAAATTATATATAGCCATCAATGGTGCTAATTAGGACAGAAGTTCCTAGAGACATTAAGGACCCTTCACAATAAGAATATAAATAAAATCCTGGTTTGTTAATTTTCTAAAGATGTCTCTGCAGCAGCTATTAGGTGGTGCTTAATATTTAATGTCCACACACAGAGCCTATGTCCCATCAGTGAAAGCAAGCCCTTTTGTAATATATAAGAAATGTGAATAAGTCATGTTTTCCAGGAATAATTAAATTCATGATCCTCCCTTTTGAAAACATGACTTACCAATATTTAGAACAGAATGCTTCACTTCTCTGGGAAAAGAGTAAAGGTGAAAACAATTTTTTTGTAATAGCATTTTGCCTTGATTTTAGCTTCTCCTTCAAAAGCACCTCCCATGGCAGTATTCAGTTTTCGCCCCTAAACAATAAACAGCATCAATAATGTCATTATTTGTTCTGAGATATTAAAATGACTAGGCTGGGATTTTATCTAAAACCATGAAATCTTGACCTTATGATTTGACAGGCCCTTTGGCCTCCTCTTCCTTTCCTGAATCCCTTCATGTGTTCTCCATCTTCAAAAGAATTCCAACAAGCTGCCAAGGCGTGACCTTCCCTCCTCTCCTGAAACTTTAGCAGAGGACATGGAGGCAAGCTGAAGTGTTTCCCTTCTGAATCCTCTAAATAAGTGATAAGAACCTGCCCTTCAAGCCAACAAACTTTTGTGTGAGGAAACAGAACTATTTCTTTAACCATCACATTGGATGGGGTCTGCAGGATTTTCTCTGAAAGTTAAGTTATCCACAACAGCTGTTATAAATTCAGGCTTGACTTTTTTCAGAGCATGAATCAGCTTAGATTATCTCAGATATTTTAAGGTTCTAAGGGCTGTTTTGTTTTGTTTTTTTTTTTTTTAGTAGAGTGAGAATCATAGTTTAAGAGCAAAATTCTTCTATTTCCATGTACAAAAAAAATATGACTGTCATTAATACTAAAATCTGCAATTTGTCTTTTCCAAGGTTTTAAAAGTATTTACTTTCTTATGGAAAATTTTGAAAATAGATTATCCTCCTTAATCAGGTTATGTTCTGTATTCTTTTTAAGTTCGAGAGATTTTTAATTGTCATGTATTAGGCCTTTGAAGTAAAAGATGACCTAGAATCCTTTCCTCTAATTCTATGGTTTTCTTTTTTCTCTCAGGTCTGCGCCATATAACCATTCTGAAGCTTTTAGGACTCGGAGATGAAGTCGGGGGAGTGTTAGAACTGTTCCCTATTAATGGTAATGTGTTGTTATCTTAAAACAGTATAAACTGGTTATACTGTTAAATTATGTTATGGTTATGAATTATGAACTGGTTAGTTCAGTTAAATTATGTTAAGCTGTAGGCAAGCAGTGGGTTTACCTTTAAGATGAACACAGCTCACTTTTATGTTTAATGTCGGTACACAGAGCCCACGTCCCATCAGTGAAAGCAAGCCCTTTTGTAATATATGAGAGATGTGAACAAGTCATGTTTTCCAGGAATAATTAAATTCTTGATCCTCCTCTTTGAAAACATGACTCACCAATATTTAGAACAGAATGCTTCATCATCCTCATCCCGCCGTGTGTGTGTGTGTGTGTGTGTGTGTGTGTGTGTGTGTAGGAAGAGGGGTGGAGTGCAAGGACTGATACTGTTTTTAATATAAAATCATTCAAGGTAACAGTAAAAATATCTATTTTTGTAACTAAAATAATGCTTTTTTTCTGTATAGGGCTTTATGGTTTACAAAGCACTTTCTTCTGTGTGATCTCATTTAATTCTCACAGTAGTTTTATGAGGCAGATAGGTCATATTTCATTGATTACCTTTCAACAGATAAGGACACATGCTAAAAGGCTCAGGGAAGCTAAAAGAAAATGACTATAGACTGAAGGTTTAGAGAGCAAACCCAGCCCTTCCTTCCAAGATCAGTCTCGTTAAATGAGATAATGTGTGTAAAATACCTGGCCGAGTGCTGGACAGGGCAGACCCCCAGAAGGTATCAGCGCCTTTTCTCCTTCCCCTTTCTTTTCACTAATCACCATGGTTCACATACATTTATCCAGATCTTAACATAATTGGTATTTTTCACTTTTGACAAATAAGCTTTTTGTTATAAAGATAAATGCCAAAAGGAAAACTATAATTACAAAGACGTAATTAAGCTAATTTGAAATAAACTTTAAAATATAAACAATATAATCTTTGTTAGTGACAAATTTTAAAGCAGTTGGTCTTGCCCGGATTAAATTAAGGGACTGGCTTTATATTTTATAACATTCCTACAAAAGACACACCATGTGCCCCAAAGGTTGATACGAATAATGTTGCAGAACAGCAGGAACACTTAGTTTCTAGTAGGAAAAATCCCCAGCAAACTTCTTTAATGGGATTTTGAGCTAAAGAAAACAGGATCATGGGTCCTCTCTATTCTCACAGTGATTTCCCCTGACTTTGATCAGTTTTCATGAACTCTGACACTTTAATCCACTACCAACTATTCTAATGTTATTCCAGGGAGCTCTGTTGTTGAGCGAGAAGACATACCAGCCCATTTGGTGAAAGACATACGTAACTATTTTCAAGTGAGCCCGGAGTACTTCTCCATGCTACTAGTTGGAAAAGATGGAAATGTCAAATCCTGGTATCCTTCCCCAATGTGGTCCATGGTGATCGTGTATGATTTAATTGATTCAATGCAACTTCGGAGACAGGAAATGGCCATTCAGCAGTCACTGGGGATGCGCTGCCCAGAAGATGAGTATGCAGGCTATGGTTACCATAGTTACCACCAAGGATACCAAGATGGTTACCAGGATGATTACCGTCATCATGAGAGTTATCACCATGGATACCCTTACTGAACAGAAATATGTTACCTTAGCCTCAGCCAGTTTTCCCTGCAGCTGCTAAAGCCACATGTGGCCAGCTCCATTCTTCTACACTGCCTACATTCCCTGACTTTTTCTTTCAGTGTTCTTCCAAGATTAAATAAATAGCAAACTTTCACCTATTCATGAGTTGTTATTGAAGCCTTAAGTTATAAAGACATTTAAAAGAATTGTTTGTTTTTCCAACTGGAGGGGATCTAGTGCTAAATAATGGTACTGAAAATTGGTAATATTTTCCTTTTCCTATATAAAGGACATTATTTGGTATACAAAATTCTATAAAGTAAGTATTTATATCTCTTTTCCTTATTTTTGTATTAACTGGTAAGTGAAAACTCTGATTGTTAAATAACATTAAAAATCACAGTGCAAACATTTTCTGGAAACATCTGAACAGATAGAACAGAGAACAGATAGCTTCTTAACACTTTTTGAAATGTCAGCCTGAAAATAATTAAGACAGCTCTGCTTTGTATGAGTTTCTTTTATGAAGCTTGATACCACAGGTGTCCAGCAATATTGGCCACAAAGGCCAGGGAAAGTACCAAACCCAGCTTTGTTATAGCCACTTCTGGCCCTCTTTGTGTTATCTTTAGTGTCTTTTCAGACATAGATCAGGGGGTCTGGAAATCCTCATCAGATTCTGGCACTGCAGCCAGTGGTGATACTTGCAGAGTTCTAGCAGGTTGTCATGGAATTCTGACACAGAAAATCTTGAACCTTCACGTTTGACCCCCTGAATAGCACAGGCATACCTCAGAGATATTCCAGGTTCAGTTCCAGACCACCACAATAAAGTGAATATTGCAGTAAAGTGAGTCACAAATTTTTTGATTTCCCAGTGCATATAAAAGTTACTTCTACACTATATTGTAGTCTATCAAGTGTACAATAGCATTATGTCTAAAAAAATGTACATACCTTAATTAAAAAAATACTTTATTAGGCCAGGCATGGTGGCTCATGCTTATAATTCCAGCACTTTGGGAGGCTGAGGCAGGAGGATCACCTGAGCCCAGGAATTCAAGACCATCCTAGGCAACATAGTGAGACCCTGCCTCTACAAAAAAACAAAAACTTTATTGCTAAAAAATGCTAACATTCATCTGAGCCTGAGCTTTCAGCAAGTCATAATTTTCTTGCTGGTGGAGGGTCTTGCCTTGATGTTGATGGCTACTGACTGATCAGGGTGGCGGTTGGGGGAGGTTGAGGTGGGTGGGAGAATTTCTTAAAATAAGACAACAATGAAATTTGCTGCTTTGATTGACTCTTCCTTTCATGAAAGATTTCTCGGTAGCATGCAATGCTGTTTGATAGCATTTTACTCACAGTAGAACTTCTTTCAAAATTAGAGCCAATCCTCTCATACTCTGCTGCTGCTCTATCAACTAAGTTTATGTAATATTCTAAATCCTCTGTTGTCATTTCAACAATGTCCACAGCACCTTCACCAGGAGTGAAAATCACTTTCTTTGCTCATCTTTGCAAGTCTGCATCTATTAGAGTTTTATCATGAGATTGCAGCAATTCAGTTACATCTTCAGGCTCCACTTCTAATTTTGGTTCTCTTGCTATTTCCACCACAACTGCAGTTACTTCCTCCACTGAAGTCTTGAACCCCTCAAAGTAATCCATGAGGGCTGGAGTCACCTTCTTCCAAACTCCTGTTAATGTAGATATTTTAACCTCTTCCCATGAATCACTAATGTTCTTAATGGTATCTAGAATGGGGAATCCTTTCCAGAAGGTTTTTAATGTACTTTGCCTAGATCCATACAGATGCCATCTATTATGGCAGCTATAGCATTATGAAATGTATTTCTTAAATAGTAGGACTTGAAAGTCAAAATTACTCATTGATTCATGGGTTGCAGAATGGATGTTGTATTAGCAGGTATGAAAACAACATTAATCTCCTTGTACATCTCTATCAGAGCTCCCGGGTGACTAGGTGTATTGTCAATGAACAGTAATATTTTGAAAGGAATCTTTTCTTCTGAGCAGTAAGTCTCAACAGTGGGCTTAAAATGTTCAGTAAACAACACTCTAAACGTATGTGCTGATACACAGGTTTTGTTGTTCAATTTACAGAGCACAGGCAGAGTAGATTTAGCATAATTCTTGAGAGCCCTAGGATTTTCAGAATGGTAAATGCTCCATTGAAAATCTGTTGTTTAGTGTTGCCACCTTCATCAATTATCTTAGCTAGATCTTGTTGGTAACTTGCTGCGGCTTCTACATCAACATTTGGTGCTTCACCTTGTACTTTTATGGTATGGTGATGGCTTCTTTCTTTAAACCTCATCAAACCAATCTCTGTTAGCTTCAGACTTTTCTTTTGCAGCTTCCTCACCTCTCTCAGCCTTCAAAGAATTGAAGATAGTTAAGGTCTTGCTCTCGATTAGGCCAGAGCCTAAGGGCATGTTGTGGCTAGATTGATCTTCTATCTAGACCACTCAAACTCTCTCCTAATCAGCAGTAAGGCTGTTTTGCTTTCTTATGTGCTATTCTCACTAGAGTAGCACTTTTAATTTCCTTCAAGAACTTTTCCTGTGCATTCACAATTTGGTTAACTGGCCAAGAGGCCTAGCTTTTGGCCTATCTCAGTTTTCAACCTGCTTTCCTTACTAAGCTTAGTCATTTCTAGCTTTTGATATAAAGTGAGAGATGTGCAACTCCTCCTTTCACTTGAACACTTAGAGGCCATTGTAGTGTTATTAATTGACCTAATTTCAATATTGTGTCTCAGGGAATAAAGAGGCCCAAGGAAAGGGGGAGAGAGAGAGAGACAGAGGAACTGCTGGGTGGCGGAGCAGTTAGAACACACACATTTATTAAGTTCACTGTCTTATACAGGCACTGTTCATGGTGCTCCCCAACAATTACAATAGGAACATCAAAGATCACTGATCACAGATCACTGAAGCAGATATAATAATAATGAAAAAGTTTGAAACATTGAGAGAACTACCAAAGTGACACAGAAACATGAAGTGAGCACATGCTGTTAGAAAAATGATGGTGATAAAGTTGCTCGATGCAGGCTTGTCACAAACCTTCAATCTGTTAAAAATGCAGTATCTGCGAAGTACAATTAAGTGAAGTGCAGTAAAACGAGGTGTGCCTGTACTTACTTGCTAATGGGCCTATTAACCTACTGGCATCTTATAAAAAAATTACAACGAAGGAGAATATATCCAGTTCTTTTTGTTTTCAAAGGTAAATGGTACCAAGTTACAGTGAATAAAAGTGTAGCTGGAGCGCAAAAGCGTATAATCCTTGTCTTTGAAAGATGAATTTTTTTTTTTACATATGGCATATCAAACTAAATTTTCTCTCTCCCTCCCGCCATCTCTCTCCCTCTCCTTCCTTGCGTCTTTCCTACTTTTCTTTTTTTTAACAAATATTTATCAAGTAATATTACCAAGTAATATTTATGAGCTTGCCCTCAGACAGGCGGTCAGATTTCTAGGCATTTAGCATGATGATAGTACCATCCTCTATCAATAATGGGGATGCTTATTTTTTGCAACTGTTATTAATAACTAATTCTCCAAATCATCTTGGTATTATTAACTCTAGTAAGCAAAGATATTAATAAATTCATTCAAACCACACGTGACTATTTCCTGTTAGCTTATCTATGCCTATTACATGCACAAATTTAAATAATCTGAACTTTGTTATAAAGGATAGTAAAAATGGAATTTATAGCTCAATAAACTTGACAAATCACTTATTCTGCCTGTCATTCTTCATAAAGACAATTCATTCTTGTTTTACAGGCAGTCAAGGTCCAGAAAGTTCAAGTGGCTTTAGAAGACAGTTCTCTTGGTGTATAAATTATGTTCCTATCTCACCTCTCTCTCACAGTGGAAAACTTTCCTCCTTTTTTGTGGACAGTCTATACCAGCTGTTTGAGCTGTTTAGGCAGGTGAGCCAGGCTGATGTGTATTGCTATTAAATTTTTGCTAAGGTGAAGCATAGCTCAAAACTGCCGATAAAAATGGATCTCTTCATCTTTGCTTCTGAAACTGTGTAGGGACATTTTCTAAATAAGGGGCCCAAATAGTGTCAATTTCAGGAAATATAATAATGAGGGAGTTTCATCTCCCAAGAAAATAAATTAGATAGGAATAATACAAAATTTACTTATAGAATAATATTAATAAGGTTCTATGCTCCTGCAACCAAAGAAAGATGACACTTTTTCATAACCTGAGATTACTTTTTCAAGCATTCCTCTGATTTCCCTGGTACTGGGATAATAATTAGCAATGCATCTGAACTTTCCTTCTTCTAACGATTGGGCCGAGAAGTCACGGATCATCATTTGGAGGGCTGTAAAATAAGCCATGGCTTAGCAAAGGAACTGGAACACATTCAGAGGAAGATGCTATTGGTAAATGTACTCACATCCTATAATCTAGAAAAAATACAAAGAATATCTCAGAAAATAGGAGGATAAGAGAACTGGATAACCTGAATCTCTGTCTTCTGGTGGTACAGACCAGGTAGTTTGAAATCTGGGTATTGTTTTTCTATAATATAAAAGCAATTTTTTCCAAATATTCCTTACCAAATTATTTATTTATAAATAAATAAATAGATAGATAGATAGTAAGGACAAAAGCAAACATAGTGTTATCGTTTGGAAGTTTAGCCCCTCCAAATTCCATTTCATTGAAATGTGATCCCCAGTGTTGAATGTGGGGCCTAGTGGGAGGTGTTTGGGTCATGAGGGCAGATCCCTCATGAATGGCTTAGGGCCCTCCCTGAGATAATGAGTGAGTTCTCACTTTATTAGTTTACAGGAGAGCTGGTTGTTTAAAAGAGCCTGGCACCTCCTTCTCCCTCTCTTGCTCCTTCTCTTGCCCTGTGACATACCTGCTCCCCCTTCACCTTCTGTTTTGATTGGAAGCTCCCTGAAGCCCTCACCAGAAGCAGATGCTGGCGCGATGCTTTTTGTACAGCCTGCAGAACCATGAGCCACATAAACCTCTTTTCTTTATAAATTACCCAGCCTCAGGCATTCCTTCACAGCAATGTAAAATGGACTAACACACATAGTTTTATAGTTTTTGAGAAAGATTATGGAATTATAGTACTTGGAAAGACAAGCATCTAGTAGGATTAGGGAAATCTGGAAGATTCTGAGAAGGACACAGCCTTGTAAAAGTTGCTGGTTATCACAATTTCCTTCCATGAATCTTTAAGAACTTTTTAACCAGAGATCTCCCAGGGCTCTGAGGTGAATATTAATCCAGCGCAGAGATCCCTCCCTTGCTACAGCACCCCTCATCATCTCCTTATGGCCGGACTGGAACTTCCAAGGACATTCAGGTTGACAAGGACTGTGAGCATCCTGAACGTTTAAAGAGTCCCTCTAATAAGGTCTTATATTTGTTCTTCCACACAATTTCCTAATTTGGTGACTACATGTGCATCACCTCTCTGACATCCAGAAGTTTGGACAAACTGGGCAGCCCCCGGGCAGACTGTAGAGACCTGAAATATCAGTACTTTCCTTCTACAAAGCAAAAGAATGGTCCTACTTCCCCCAATCCATGGGTTGATACATATGCCAAAGGAGCCAGGTAAAGAAGTGGGGTGATTTTAAATAGCTAAGATTGACCCTAGGCAAAAAGTTCTTTGGCTTTTTTCCTCCCCCATAAGCATCCTTTTCCTCTCTCCTGGTGCTTTTCTCCTTTCCCAGGCCCCTCTACCAATGGTCCATTCTGGCTCTCAGATGGCTACAACTGATTAGGCGTAACTGATAGGCTAAAGGTTCCACCCTTTCCAAGGATATCTACAATGTAAAAGGAGATCCTTGAAGGAGGGAGGTAGGGAACACCTCAGCAAACCATTTCTGGAAGATTGCCAGTCCCTGCTGTAAGCAAGCCTCTTCCTGAAAATGTTAGAGAAAGAATAAAGGCCTCCTCTAGTCTTCATCATCATTCAGGTTGTTTCCTTTAGCCCTTTTTTCTATCTTGGGCTTGCTTCTTTAGACAGCCAAATTAGAAAAGAGTAGGCAGAGGCAGGAATATGCCCAAATTTGGCAAGACTTGGCCAGGAATAGTTGAAAGCCTTGATGTGTGCAAAGAACCATTTGGTCAATCCAGTTCTTAATCCAAGATACTAACTGTAGTTTAGACTCAAGTTATATGATGATTCAAACATTTTTTATATTATTTTCTATGTACTCTGCTAGAAACTGGAAATATAAAACCGACAAAAAGACATTTCCCTGTACAGAGGCTCAGATTAGTAGGGAACAGTCATGTACACAGTTAATTATTAATATAAGATAGTGTGTATCATCAATGATGAGTCTTTATGGTGGGGAGCGTAGGAGGAAGCACCAAGGAGAAATGATGAGTGATGATAGTTCTGCAGTCTTTTGGAGGCTGGAATTATCATGTTGCTTTGTGCTTCAGGCTCCAGTGATCTCAGTAAGCACCTCACATTGGCTCCACCATCACCCTGGTCAATGGCTTTTGGATACTCACAGTTCAGGCACAGCTTCTCCTGGAATCTTCTTACTTCTACTGTCTTTAAGAAGTTGTCTAGATGCCCATGAAAGATGGTGGCACTAGTATTAATTCATTCATAAACACTTCCCCCTCCCTGAAATAAACCAAAATGAACAAACAGTAGTGAATTTATAGAAGGAAATTTTATCAAGATTGAAACTAGAGAAGAGCCTTAGTCTTGTAGCTTGAGCTTTGAGAACTGTATGCCTATTTATCATCCTCAACATGGGGAAACCTTGCAGTAGGAAAAATAACTAACACACCTAGTCTATTGCCCGTGCAAGCACCGGCTGTGGCTGAGAGGGCAAAGATAGGCAACATCGCTATATCCTGCCTTTATTTTTTCCTTCTGACCCACCTAATTGGAGGAAGGAGGTGTGGTAAGGGTATATGGAGAATATGGTTTCGCTAGACTGTAAAAGTGCTACCTTCATCTCTGGGGACATAAGGATATCTGGTTTTGACTCCTGGCCAAGATAAGGGCAGTGGGGTTTATGATGTATTGTTTAAAATCTGAATCTACTCTGGTGATCACCAGGGTCAGTTTCTTTAGTGATGGTTTTCAACTAGCCTAACATATTAAGTAAGCCTGGCTGATTACATGGCTAGAGAGGCATAAAAACCCTACTGGGAAATTTTACTTTGAGCTCTACCAAAGTCAAGATTCCTTACAAGATCTTGGTGCAAAATGGAGACAATAAAGACAATGTGGTCTGTGTGTGCAAATAAGGACCCTGGGGAGCATATGTATGAAATGCCTCTTGAATCCCCAATGTCTGGACTCTTTTTCTTGCTGCACCATATTCTTTGCCTTTAAATAAAAGTCTTATGTGAGTATGCTCTGTGGAGTCTGGTGAGTCCTTTCCAATACAAAAACTTGTGAAATCTTCTCAGGTGGAATACACACACCGTGCGTGTGCGTGCGCGCGCACACACACACACACACACACACACACACGTAATTTTACACATAAGATGTATATAATATTAAATATAAAATATTAAAATATTTTATATAGTATATTAAATAATAAATATAAAAACAAAATATTATATAGTATTTGTAAGTATATAATATAAAAAATTCTAATAGCCAATTTCACAGCTTTAGAGAAAACTTACGTGCTATCTTCAAGGCACTTTACTTAACCTGACTTCTCACCAAAGCAGGGGGCTTAATCTAAAACAAGGGAACAAACTAAAATTCAAGTGATAACCCCTTCCTTATAAGCAGGAGATGGTATTACCCCTATCTGTGTGGAACTGGCTCTCAAAGCAGGAGTTTCAAGCAACATAGAGGAAAAGCACACACCCTCATTGCAATTTTCTGTGGTTCCTGATTCTCTTCTATCTCCTTGAAGCAGCTTCCAGCCCTTTAGCATAAGTTCAAAGATGGCATTCAAACAGTGTCTGGGCTAAGAGGGATTGGGTAAGGGAGAATCTACCTATGCTATTTTGTGGCAAATATTAAGCCCAACTGGAAAGTTAAACTGTTTAAAGATGAGTATATGTAAATATACAAAAGGCATTCAAGCACTCAGGCTTAAAAAATAGCTTACCATTGGCTTACATCAAAAAGTCCCAAAACAACAAATGTTGGCGGGGAGGCAGAGAGATAGGAATACTCATATTGCCGGTGGGACTGCAAATTAGTACAACCTCTATGGAAAGTAATATGGAGATACCTCAGAGAACTAAAAGTAGAACTACCATTTGATCCAGCAATCCCACTACTGGGTATTTACCCAAAGGAAAAAAAGACATTCTATAATAAAGACATCTGCATGCAAATGTTTATAGCAGCACAATCCACAATTGCAAAGATGTGGAAACAACTCAAGTGCCCATCAATACATGAGTGGATTAATAAAATGTGGTATATGTATACCATGGAGTACTACTCAGCCATAAAAAACAATGGTGAATTAATACCTTTGGTATTATCCTGGATGGAGCTAGAGCCCATTCTTCAAAGCGAAGTATCACAAGAATGGAAAAACAAGCACCACTGGTACTCACCAACAAATTGGTACTAACTGATTAATACTTATGTGCACACATGGAAATAATATTCATCAGGGGTTGGGCAGGTGGGAGGGGGTGGAGGGGATGGGTAAACTCACACCTAATGGGTGCAGGGTGCACTGTCTAGAGAATGGGCACAATTGTAGCTCTGACTTGGGCAGTGCATAAGCAATATATGTAACCAAAGTGTTTGTACCCCCGTAGTATTCTGAAATTTAAAAATAAAAGAAAAAGGAAAGGAAAAAAATTGCTTACCTACAAAGAAAAAAATATATACATACACACATATATACATTTTTAATACAGTAGGGAAACCTTTAAATTCTTGGCAACACTAAATAAACACACAAAAAAGACAGATTTCTGATGGAAAAAAAGGGTGACTCAAGAAATATTTTCCAGACAAGCTGTCATTTGTATTAAATGGCTATAGAAAGTAATAAAAAATGCAGAACCTCTTTGAGCAATAAGATGATTATACAAAATTTAGAATGAGTAAATATTAGATGCTAAAAATATGTAAAATATATTTTAAAAATATACCAAACCTCAGGAAGTGTATCAGCCAAAACTCTTTCAGTAAAAAAAAATCTATTGTAAGACAGCTTCCAACTGGGAGATAAATTAGCAGTAAAAAGTTATAAATGAGGAACTTATGAACAAATTAATTTTAATTAGTTGTGTTAATTGGGATTACAAACTAAAAGGCAAACTA
The DNA here is from genome assembly GCA_023783475.1 of Daubentonia madagascariensis. NCBI lineage: Eukaryota > Metazoa > Chordata > Mammalia > Primates > Daubentoniidae > Daubentonia > Daubentonia madagascariensis. The sequence continues at coordinate 10,689,451 of JAKFHU010001631.1, read as the reverse complement.
TTGAAAGAAAAGGTATATAATAAAAAATTTAAAAAAAACTTTCAACTTTCACCAAATCTATGACAGCATCAATTCTAAGAGACACCACTATTTTACATCCCACTAAGAAAGTACGTCATCAATTAAACACGATAGCTTTTTATCACTTAGAATTTTTATTTTATATTTGTTTAAAGAGCTTTTAAAGACTTATTTACCCCTTATTAAAAAGGGAAACAATAAACAAAATAAATTAATTAAGCAATTCCTAAAACATCTTCCCATTTCGAGCCAGCATCTTTTGAATCATTTCTGACGCAAAGCTGTAGATGTCTGAGGTTTTCCACACAGAACAGTTCTCTGCACCATTGAGAGGAATGATGATGATACATAATTTCTTAAGGAAATTTCTTTGCTGTCTCCAGGATTTTCTTCTAAGCTATTGATAATACCCATTCTGTAAAATTTGAGATTAACATGTTTTTGATTTTACCAGGAGGTATCAATGGAAGATTTCCAGACAATAACCAGGACTCGTATTCTCCCCTCAAATGGTCCTTAAGCGCTTTGTTGACTAAAATGTCAAGAAGCTGTATTTATCCAGTCATGCCAAACACCTGCTTACATAGGCAAAAACGACTTCATCACTACCACCATGACGCTGCAGCTATTTTAATATGCCATTGTTTAAAACATCCCAATTTCAGAGATGGTAACACATAAAAAATATGAGTCTTAGGACAGATGCAATACAGTTTAGCTAACCTGGATAAAATTCCCAGAGCTTATTAAGAAAAACAAGGAGTTGGGAGGAAACACATCCTAAGCTCCTCATCTTTCAGTGAAAGGAGTCAATTACCACTTTTTAATTTTTGAAGTTGGTAAAATTATAAAGTTCTAAGTTTGTTTTTAAAAATGTAAAAGTAATCAATAGTAATAAAACCGACTAGAAGTATAAGCGGAATACATTTCAAATACTATAAAAAGTTTTCAGACTGGTTCAAAATATCAAACCAATACTAACTTTCTCAAAAAAGCTAGTGTATACTAAAGGACAGGCCAAATTACACCTAATAATTCAATCAAATATGCAAATAATACTTAATATAGCATTAATATCACTATAGAGAACATCAATATTATCAATATTAATATTAATATATTAACATTAGTAATATCATTATTGTAATATAACATTTATATTAAATACTATAAAATATGCAAGCAATATTATCAGTAACAATATTAGGCAAGTAAAATTTAATATTAAACAGCATTAAATGAGAAAAAGTGGCAACTCTTTAATGATTAAGGGCATATATAAATCAGTTAAGATATAACTGGCATGAAGCTCTCTGTACCATAAAACACAACAGTGAATGATACAAAATAAAGATTGTCAGAAATGAAATATGAGGGGAAAGTGACAGAAACCCTGTAAAAAATTTTGTAGTAAGAAAATAGAAAGCACACCTTCTGTTTAAATGCTCATAAAACATGCATAAAAATTGTCATACAGGAAACATCCATAAATTTCAAAAAACAGAAAGAGTACAGGTTTCATTTTCTAACCAAATGTACGAAAACTAGGAATTAACAATTGTATGAATAAAAACCTCAATCGCGCTACCCTTGACTCAAAATAGAATAGTTAGAAAACAATGATAATACTATACTTCAAAGTCTTTTACAACTATTATGTACCCATAATAATTAAAAATAAAAAATTTAAAAATATATTAAAAAACCAAAGTTTTTGGGATTGGCCTCAGGTATACATACTTCAAAAAAGTGTTCCTACTGGCATAAACATATTCATTAATAAACAAGAAAGAAAATAAGTGTATTTCAACTAGATAAGATGAAAAAAGAACATAAAACAAACCCTAGAAAAACAGAATGTAAAATAAACATTATTAATGTAAAAATAAATTAAACAAGAAGATTCTGGGAAGATGACAGAGTAGGAAGCTCCAGAAATCTGTCTCCCCACCTAGACAACAATACTGTACTGGCAGAATCTGTCTGATATAAGTATTTTGGAACTCTGGAGTCTATTGACAGTATTGCAGAAAATGAGGGGGAAAAAAGCTTTAAGACATAGAAAACAAATAGTAAAACCATAAAAGTCTCCTTGTCAACAATTACTTTAAATGTAAATGGATTAAACTCTCCAATAAACCAACATAGGCAGAATGTATTAAAAAAAAAAAAAACACGATCCAACTATATGCATTCTATAAGAGACTCATTTTAGTTCCAAAGACATAAATGGGCTGAAAGTGAAAGAATGGAAAAGGATATTCCATACAAATAATAATCAAAAGAGAGCAGGAGTGGCTATAGTAATAACAGACAATAGATACTTTAAATCAAAAAAAGATATGAGAGACAAAGAGGGACATTATATATTAATAAATTGTTCAATACAGCAAGAAGATATAATAATTATAAACATTTGTGTACCTAGTAACAGACCATCAAAATATGTGAAGCAAAAATGGACAGAATTGAAGGGAGAAATAGAAAGATCTACAAAACAGTTGGAGACTTCAGTACCCCACACTCAAAAATGGATAGAGCAACCAGACAGAAAATAAGTAAAGAAACAGAGGACTTGAACAACACAATAAGCTAACTAGATTTAACAGACACATGTAGAACACTCTACATAACAACAACAGAATAAACATCTTCCAGAACAGACCATATGTAGGCCACAAATTATGTTTCATACATTTAAAAAACAGACATCATACAAAGTATCTTCTCTGACCACAACAGGATGAAGTTAGAAATCAGTAACAAAAGGAAAACTGGAAAATTCACAAATTTGTGGAAATTAAACAATACACTCTTAACCAATGGATCAAAGAAGAAATAACAAGAGAAATTACAAAATATTTAGAAATGAATGAAAATTAAAATACATATCAAACTTACGGGATACAGTGAAAGCAGTGATAAGGAGAAATTTTATAGCTATAGACACATTCAAAAACAAGAAAGATTTGAAATCAACAACCTAACTTTACAACTTAAGGAATCAGAAAAAGAACAAAATGACCCAATACTAGCAGAAGGAAGGAAATATTAAAGAGCTGAACAGACATAAATGAAATAGAGAATAGAAAAATAATATAGAAAAACAATAAAACCAAAACTTGGTTCTTTGAAAAGATCAACAAAATTGACAAACATTTAAGTAGATGGACTAAGAAAAAAACAGAGAAGCCTCAAATTACTAAAATCACAAATGAAAGTGAAGCCATTACTACTGATTCCACAGAATTAGAAATGATTATAAGAGAGTACTATGAGCAATTGTGCACCAACAAATTGGATAACCTAGATGAAATGGACAAATACCTAGAAACACAAAACCTACCAAAACTAAGTCACAAATAAATAGTAAATCTGAGTAGACTTATAACTAGTAAGGAGATTGAATCTGTAATCAAAAACCTTCCAACAAAGAAAAGCTCTGGACTGGATGGCTTCACTGGTGAGTTCTACAAACATTTAAAGAAGAACACACACCAATTCTTCTCAAACTTTTCCAAAGAATTGAAGGGGGTGGGGTACACTCTCTCACTAATTCTATGAGGCCAGCATTACCCTGATACCAAAGTCAGACAAAGACACTATAAGAAAACTATAGACCACTATAGTTTATGAACATTGATGTAAAAATCCTCAACATACACTGAAAGCGAGTGTAGATAAACTCAGAACATGCTTGAGACCTGGTCGATTAGAGCACTGGCTTCTTGGGAATTGAAAGGAAGGGGCTTCATGGTACAGAGGATGAAAGGTGCCAATCCTGGGAAGGCAGAATTGCTGGGTAGAAGAGTGAGATCTGGACAAAGGTAGCATCTTCTGGAGACTTGTGATGAAGGAAAGAATGAAGCAACTGGTACAAATTAAGGATCCTACTAGAACAAAATAGAATCTTAGAAGACACACCATGCCTATGCCTCAAAACATTTACTTCTATTAGAGTAATAACAAATACACACAAAAAGTCCTCAACAAAATACTAGCAGACTGAATTCAGTAGCATATTAAAAGATTATACACCATGACCAAGTGGGATGTATTCCTGGAATGTAAGGATCATTCAATATACAAAAATTGATCAATGCAATATGTCACATTAATACAACCACATGATCATCTCAATTCACGCAGAAAAAGCATTCAACACCCTTTCATGATAAAAACACTCAAAAAGGTAGACAAAAACTACCTCAACATGATACAATACATGTGGGAAAAACCCACAGCAAACATCATACTCAATGGTGAAAAACTGAAAGTTTTTTCTCTGAGATCAGGAACAAGGCAAGGATGCCCACTTTTGCCATTTCTATTCAAAACAGTACTGGAAGTCCTAGCTATAGCAATTATGCAAGAAAAAGAAATACAAAGCATCCAAATTGAAAAGAAAGATGTAAAATTTCCTCTGTTTGCAGATGATATGATCTTATATGTAGAAAGCCCTAAAGATTCCACAAAAATCCATTAGAACTAATAAATCAATTCAGCAAAATAGCAGGATACAAAGTCAACACACAAAAATCAGTTGCATTTCTATACATTCTATTAACAATGAAAAATCCAAAAAATAAATTAAGAAAACAATTCTTAATTTACAAAAACAGCAAAAAGAATAAAATACTAGGAATTAACTGAGGTAAAATTCTTTTATTCTTATACAATGAAAACTACAAAACATTTCTGAAAGAAATTAAAGACACAAATAAATGGAAAGATATCCCATGTACAGGAATTAGAAGACTTAACCTTATTAAGAGGCCAATGCTACCCAAATGATCTACAGATTTAATGCAATCCCTATCAAAATCCCAATGATGTTTTTTACAGAAATAGAAAAATCCATCCTAAAATTCACATGGAATCTCAAGAGACCCTAAATAGCCAAAACAATCCTGACAAAGAACAAAGCTGAGGACTTAACACTTCTAGATTTCAAAATTTGCTACAAAGTGACCATAATCAAAACAGTGCAGTACTGGCATACAGACAGACATTTAGACTAAGGGAATAGAATCAAAAGTCTAGAAATAAACCCTCACTTTTACAGTCAAATGATTTTTGACAAGGGTGTCAAGACCATTCAATGGGTAACTGACAGTCTTTTCAACAAATGTTGCTGAGAAAACTGGACATCCACATGGAAAAGAATGAAGTTGGACCCTTACCTAACACCATACACAAAAATTAATTCAAAAATGCATCCAAGACCTAAAACTATAAAACTCAAAAGAAAACATAAGGCAAAATGTTAATGACATTGGATTTGGCAATGATTTCTTGGATAAGACACTAAAAAGGCACAGGAAATAGATGAAAAAAATAGTTGGAATTAGTGAAAATTAAACACTTTTCTACATTACAACACAGATGAACCTTGAGGACAGTGAAGTAAGAGTCACAAAAAGAAACATCCTGTATGATTCCACTTATAGGAAGTACTTAGAATAGTAAAAATCATAAAGACAGAAAGTAGAGTGGTGGTTGCCACAGGCTGGGGAGAGGGAGGAATGGGGAGTTATTGTTTAATGGGCACAGAGTTTCGGTTTTGCAAGATGAAAAGAATTCTGGAGATGGATGATAGTGAAGGTTGCGTAACAATATGAATGTGCTTAATAACCACAGAATTGTAAATTGTACACTTACAAATGGTTAAGATAGGAAATTTTATGCTATATGCATTTTACCACAATAAAAAATGGGAAAAAATTAATTAGAAACAGCTAGTTAACCTATTTTTTTAAAATAAAAATATGGAAAAATGGCCATGCATGGTGGCTCACACCTGTAATCCTAGCACTCTGGGAGGCCAAGGCAGGAGGATCACTTGAGCTCAGGAGTTCGAGAGCAGCCTGAGCAAGAGTGAGACCCTGTCCCTACAAAAAATAGAAAAATTAGCTGGGCGTGGTGGCACATGCCTGGAGTCCCAGCTGCTCGGGAGGCCAAGGCAGGAGGATTGCTTGAGCCCAGGAGTTTGAGATTGGTGTGAGCCACGATGATGCCACCGCACTCTAGCCAGGGCAACAGAGTGAGACTGTCTCAATAAAAAAAAAGGAAAAACCATTCAGATACAAAATTAATGAGAAAGAAAACAGAACTACAGCAACAGAGGAAATTCAAAGAATTATCAGAATGATTCATAAATTCCTATGCAAATAATTTGAAAATCTGGAGGAATGGCTAATTTTTTAGCAAAATACAAATGATCAAGAATTAAACAAGAAGAGGAAAAGGAAGAGATAGAAAATGTGGGGGTAATAAAAAGCACCCTAAAAAATGCCAAGCTTAGGCAGTTTTACTGGTGAGTTCTTTCAAAACTTCAGGGAACACATAAAACTGATATTTTAAAAATCTTTCCAGAACACCAAGGTTAGTGGAAATTAGCAGCTTGATCCATGCCACATCCATATGGGATTGTGGGAACATGAGTTGATAAATCCCCAGCAGGATTAAGTGCATTACTAGCAATATTAGCAAGTTTTAGTTACGGTGGCAGACATATGGTGGTACTTGAAGTAACTAAAACAGCAAATGAGGGCAGAAGTTCTGCAGGGCTGTTAGGGGGGTCTATTGTGATTCTATTTGAGCAAAATATCACTTTCCCATTAAATTCATGTTTTAATTTAAAATTTATTGGGTTTTACAGCTTTGTATTTTAATTTGTGAATTTGTTTTGGTTTTTGTATAAAAAGTCTAAGAAGGTTATACTTCATATTATATTTATATGTATTTAAATAACAGTAAAGTAGAAAAAAGGTCCATGCTGAGATTTGTGAGAATTTTTTTTTCTTTAAAGAGAAATTTCAGAAATTCTGCTCTAGGCTTTAGGGAGAGAAAAATCACTCTTTCCATTGAGCTGGACTTTCTCTTCCTCTTCTGCCCACTGGAATGGTAGAAGTTCACGGGAAAAATGAGGACACAGGTAAAGAGGAAAAAAGTCAAGGATACAGGCTGTGTTTTATCAAGCCTGTTGGGCCAATACAGAAGAGCAAAAGGATCCCTTGCAGCTCCACAAATTTTAGTCCAGCTCACAAGCAACAGGGCTTTCACATGGGGATTCAGAGGCAAAAAAGCCTTAGAGTTGTAAACACAGTAATTCTGCCCTGAGTGTCACTTCTGCATGCGGCTCTTCAAAACCTATGGAAGCAGAATGCAGCTGGCCAAGCATTTGGGATCTTGGGTTTAAGCCCCCTTTCCCTCTATAACAACCAGCCATGTTCCTGCTTTCCTTCAGGATTAGGCACATTCCTGGACTAGGAAAAATGACATAGCTACATCAGATCATTCATTGTGGGCCACACTTGTGGTTCAAACAAAGGCTATTCAGAAACTATGAAGAATATCAAGAAACAATGAATAGAGTCAGTGTATTAGTTGTAGGTCACAATTGCTTAGAAGAGAATCTAAACATAGGAATATAGAAATCACTTAGTCCAACTTCTATACCAATGAAGGAGTCTCTTCTAAAACATCCTGATGATACAATCTCTCCCTAAAAACCTCAGTTATAGGGAATTTACTACTACTCTCTACTACTCTTCAGAAAGGCCTTTTCTACTGTTGGAAAGCATCATTTGTTGGGAGTCTTCCTTATGATGAAAGAATAACCATCACCCTGTAACTCTCACTGTAATTTGGTTCTCCAGAGTAGGAAAAGTCTTCTTTTTCCACATAACAATTGTTCTTTTCTCTAGGTTATATAATTCCTGATTCCAAGAGCACCTAAGATATGGTTTCTAAACCTGTCCACTTCAGATTGTCCTCCTTCTTAAAACAGTGGTATACACAAAGTACTCCAATGCATCTACATTAGAATTTCACATTTTAGTTCCAGCTCTCTCTCATTAGGTGGTAATTTAACACAAGTAAACATTACTTTGGGCAAAAAATGCTTTCTGAAGAAGAGAGTGGGGAAAAAAGTAATTGTAAATAAGAAAATCACTGTGCACTACACAAATCTGCTATTTAATATATTCTGTAGGTGATACCTTTGTAAGAATATTTTTGTAACTTTTATCTGTTCTGTAAAGATAAAAATGTTTTGTATGCTGTATTTCCTAAAAGTGAGGTCCTCCTATACTTATTTTCCTTACCTTTAAAATGAATTGCTGTAATAGATATAATCTTCCTGTTTCACATAACTCTGACAGGAATGCCTATGATAAGGTGAACAGTTTTGCTACTCTTAGAAGTCAAGGTCTACTCAAAGAGAAAGTTTTAAAACTTGTTTGGGTTTTTGCCTCTCTCTATTTTTAAAAATTAGAAGTACTCCACATCTCACCTCGTATGACAGAGTGGCAACACAAGACATAGGTTTAATAATTATTTTAATTACAAATTTCCACCAACTAGTGCCAGTCATTTTTATGTATATCTCAAGTGTATTATATTAACAGTATTATCTTATATTTATCTGCATGAAATTAGGAGAAAGAAGAGAAGAAACGTATAGGCTATATGAGAATGATAACTTAAAGCTCACATTTACAGTACAGTAGCCTATAAATATACAGCCCTGTCAGCTAAAGCCTACTCTTCTATCACTATCCAGATGCACGACCTTGGGCAAGTCACTTCTGTTTTCTCATGTTTTAATTATCTATCACCTGACTTCCATACCTAAGAGTCAATTGGCTGCATGCAAAAACACCTTGAAAAATACCATGCACTTACGTGTGAAACAGTAAAATACTTTATTCATTACTGATCTTCCTACTTTTAGAGTAATACTATTCATATTTCAGTAAAACTCAACATGTGTTTGCAAAGTGATCCTTTTAAAATCTCTTAGGCATTAGCCTATGGACAATCTGGTATGATTTTGAAGCTAGTGTTTCAACTCTTAGGAACAGGATATGATATAAAGACATATAATAGTCACAAGCTTTAATTAATAATAAAATGCCTTCTTATTAATTCTTCAAAATGTAGTCATTTAAGAATAATGTCAAGATTTTGTGATATGCAAACTGAGAAGGAAAAAACCCCACCATGGCTTATTTAAGTGGTTTAAAATACAAATGGTAACTGTGGTGACTGGTAACCAACTTTCACCTGAATTGAAGCTTACTGGTATAGAAAAACAAAAGATAATTACTAAAAATCAAATTTCCCATGAATTCCTAAAAGTTAAAATTCTGAGATTTTGTTTCTGAAGAATTGCTTCTTTGGCAAAACATTTAGCATAGACTATATTTTACCCCAAATCGATGGTACAGCCAGATATTTAGGTCTTTAAACAAAAATTTTTACGAAGAATCCCACTGTTTTTAATTTGCAAAAATGACTATCTCTACAGCCTCAAAGTTCAAGGGACAATTCTTGATGATATTTATAATAAAAAAAAGGGGAAGACTTTGGCATGCAGACTATAACTACATAATTATAAATATCTGGTAAACTTATCTCTATTTGTATATTTATAGGGTATAGCTAACATGATTATTACAGGTTTTTTTTTTTTTTGGGAAACTTGGAGGGCAAGGAAAATAATCTGCAAATATATCTTGTTGATTTACCAAGTACTGAGCCATTAATGTAGTCTTTATACTATTATTCCTGTATCAGTTCTTAGAATTATTTAGCTTTTGGGTCCCCTAAGCCTTGGATGGAACTGTTTAGGGAGTGCTTAGATACATGCAGAGTATTATGCTTTAGAAACATTCCTGGCTTATCAAAGTGAAAAGATAAATATTACAAATACTGAAAATGTGAAAATAAGGTTTGTGAGAGCTGCCAACTATGTGGGTACCAACTAGAAAGTATCTTCATCTGACTCATCACTCTTGGGTTTGGTAAGCCTTTCCAGTTCTTCTCCATCCTAAAAGGAAATATATGAAATCAGTAATTAAAACAAAACTAGAAATGTAGCATTTTTAATGATTACTAAGGGGAAACCTTATTAACAAATCATAGGTCTTATTTCATTAAACTGTCAATACAATCTGGTCAAATTAAATTAAATAAATACTTAAGTTCTTGGAAATTTAATTTTAGAAGTATATTGAGATGATGAAAAAGTGAAATGCACTCAGTACTTGAATTTTGAAATTAACAACATGAGCAAAGTAAGGAGCACCATCTGCTGGTCTTGAGGGGAAACAATTAAAGGTTGGAGAAATAGTTATAATCTAGGCCTTGTGACCTAAATTGATTTTCTTTTACTTAAAAATCAGGACAAAGAGCATTATCAGCCCATTGGAAAAGAATGCAGGATTTATGAATGTACATGCTGGCTGAGATCAGGGTATTTGGGACTCAAGCTTCTAATTTTTTTATGTTAAGAACCTGTTGTACCACTGCTCCAGAAGCATTACACCTAGGGAAGCTCTGCCATGAACTCTAATAAGCAATAGATTAACTTTCCCAAAAAGAGAAATGTCCATTGTGTGATATATTTCATATTTTGTGTGCTCATAAAAATTGTAAGTCTTTAGACTAGATGTCTATTTCATTTATTTAAACATATATTTAACTCCTTAATTGAACTGCCAAAAGATCATTAATTAATTTGTTAATAACATGACTGACAGACTCTTCTAAAACAATTATAAGCAACTGGAAGATATTCAGAATAACTGCATAAGCACTTTTCTAGAAAATATTTTACTCCCACTTACAGAGATCCTTTTGAAAACTATCTTTTTAGTGAAATAAACCCTGCCCTTCCGGCACACTGTGGTTTGAGAATAACTATAGGAGCTAGGCTTTCTATTTAACAAGACTTACAATGTAAAAGATCTTCTCTCATGAATGAGCTTTTTTCCCCAACTATGGTAGAGCAGAAAGAGCAAGGGGCTACGAGTCAGACCTCATGGGTTTAGTACCAGTTTTTTCATATATTACCTATAAACCACTCAGCCTGTTTCTTCGCTGGTAAAACTAGGAAGACTGGACAAGATAACCTGTGACGCATCTTTTAGGTCTGTAATTCTGTAATATTCTATGACATAAGTAAGGCACACAGTCCTCGATACTGGGACTTACAGTTTTTCTCTATCCCTGACAGCATTTATCAGGAGCCCTGGCAAACATTAGGAGTCTGATGAATGTTTGTTGATTGATTTTTAAAAGTCACAGAGATCCAATATATTATTTGATAAATCAGTACTGATCTCTTTTTTAATAACCATGCTTTGAATTTGGGAGGAACAAGCAAAAAACAGTATTCTCACAAACTTACCCCACTGGAACGCTCCCAAAGACTGCTACTTAGATCTCGGATCCTTTCTTGCCTAGGTGTATATTCCAGACCTTGAGGCTTGCTGGCATTATAAATAAATATAGAGAGGAGGACTGACGGAGCTTCCAAGAAAAATTCCAGGGAGGGCCTGAAGTCAAAGACCAGGACAGACACTGCTGTGATGATGACAGTGGTGATCTGGGCCATCAAGACATGGAACATGTTATCCAGGAACTTCAGAATGAAAGCCACTGAAAGGCCCTGGAATGCGGTTACAAAAATAAGGGCTACTGAAAATGCATTGTGGCCGTAAAAAAATCCGCAGTTCTTAATCTGATCACGGTTACTCCTCTGAAGGCCCAGGGTCAGCCCATTAAAAAGAATGCCAAAGAAATAGAGTTTGCTGTTCTGTATGAAGATGCTTTCAGTGAGCTGGTTCCCTTCCTTCAATATCTTTTCATTATAGATATTGGCCATTGAAGAAATAAAACACTGGACTATAATAAGAATATGACCCAAGCCAAGGCGGATGTGACTGAAAACCCTGGCTGTGGTGTTCCACTTAGCTTCAGGAAAAGTCCACTCCTTTGCTGTGCAATTGTCTTTTCTGGGACACTCATTTCTGAAAAGAAGGCAGGAATTGGATGGGCTGAAGAAGGCATCATGATGAAATCCATGTCCTGCCAGGTTATGTTGTGAAGTTTTAGTCCCGGCAGTTAAGGCCACAATAGACAAAAATAGAATCAGAAGGCTAGCCCATTGTATCCAGTTTAGATGCCGCCTGTTCAAAGATGAAGAACAAGATTTTACTACTGTTCCCCCCCACCCCATATCAAGCATTTCTACAGAAAACTCTATAGACACTTGAGTACTTGGTTGAATAAACGTACCCAAGTTTTGCTAGCATTTTCTACAGTTCAAGTTCAAAGGAAACCCGTTGGTGCCTCTACTTCTCAAACTTAATGTTTTCATTCACTTTTATAATACCAATGCCTTAAGGCCACTCAGTCATTTCTCCTCTTTGTAGGTTTCTCTTTAATTTTAATTAAGCCTCCTTTCTACCTCTACAGCTGATCTTGAACCTTTGGCACAGTAACTTTTCTTTTACTATAAAGTAAGTTATACCAGAGATTCTCAGCCTGGTTTCCCAAAACCAGAAACTATGTAGATGAGCTTCAGAAATCTTCTATATAGGTCAATCTCCCACTATACTAGAGATCCTTCAAAGCTTTGTCAAATCTTCTAAGGTGTTCATAACCCAAAAAATATTTAAGGAGGAAGCTAGCTCCTGGATCCATGGCTTAATCATAAAGCATCATACAGCAAACTACTGGCTGATAAAAAAGACGATATTTTGGGTAGTATTTCAGTTTACAAAGATTTATTTATTTTGCTGAAAAACAAACTTGTGAGATACAGAAAACACATATTATTATTATTTCATTTTGCTGATTCATTTGGTTTAACAGATGTTTGGTAAGCAGCTACTGTGTGCCAGGCAACCTGGGAAGAAGACTTGATCTCCATGCTTAAGGAATTTATACTTTAATAGTGAGAGCGCTATGAAACTAAATGATGTCAATATATTGTGTGACAAGTGATTCATGGAACAACCGGCATATACTAAGGAAGAAACACTTGCATTTGTACAATGAATGAATGGAGTCAGGTATTACTTCAAAGAGAAGACATTTGAGCTAAAAGATAAAAAATTAATTGAAGTTTGCCACGTGAAAAGGGAATTAGTGATATATCCAGGCAGAGGGAAGCGTCTATGCAAAGTCAACAAGAATACATAATGCTGACATAGTGGAGTATCTGACTTAGGCTGGAGTAGTCAGTAGTAGAGGGGAAAAATTCTTGATGTTCAGAGAATAACATAAGGGAAGACAGAAGTATAAAGCAACAGTGAAAACCGGAAGTTGTAAGAAATCTGGTATCACGGGAGCATTTATTGAGCACCTACTGTGAATCAAACATTTCTGCTCTAAGGCAGGAAGCAGTTCTGAGAGGCTGATTTCCCTAAGGTCATGTATTTATGCAAGAGTAAGGAAGGGATCTGATTCATGGTTTTGTATGTCTTCCTTCTATATCAACATATCTCTTAAGTATATTCTGAGCTCCCACGATACATATATATGAAGGTACGTCTGATTTCACCAATGCTACTACAGAACTTCATGCTCTGAATTGCTAAATGCAGACCATCCTCTAGATAGCAGCACAGCTGTGCACACTATCATATATTGTCTCATGTATGTTACAATTTTCAAATAACTTTCAACTAAGATCCGGAACTTAATGATGAGCTTAGCATAGCCCTATGCCATGAGGTAAGAAACTGTGAACCAGTCACTTAAATTTCTAAAGGTGCACCTGGTACACATTACGTAGTAGAAAGCAAATAGAACAGAAACAGAAAAGATAGAGATGACAAATGGGTGTCCATTTTACAAAAATCATATAATCAATTATGGTAAAATCACACACAGATGAAGCAATGATAGAATCTACAGTTCCTTTAGAAGTTTTCAATTCTGACATCTATAGATTTTCCACTAACATTGACACTGAGAAAAAAGAATCTAAAGAAAATAAACCCTGAAACAAGCTAAAAAGTACCTACTGCAAACAATTACTCTTTCAAGGTAATGTTCTAGGGAAGGTAAAATTTATTAAGGATTAGTCTAAAAATGAAAAATGGTGGATTTTTTGCAAAGAAAATAAAACTTAAATTACCCTGTAACATCAGCTGATGATGTGTGCTCCTACAAATGATGACTGATTCTGCATGGCAGAGTCTGTTCTTCAGTTTAATTGATGTAACACAATAGAAGCTCACTTCACTGATCTCTCCATTGACCCCGTGAAACACAGAGTGATGGATGCTCAGAGCTGAATGCTTGTGGCTAGAAGGCTATTCCTCCTGAGGGCCTCTGCTCCCAAGTGAACTGTTTGCTCACAGAGTCTCTGTTCCTAAACGTGTTTTTGCCAGGTGACCTCATTGTTGTCATTGTATATATTAAACAATTACATAAATGATAAATTATGAGTAAAAGAAAAGGATTGCTGTTTTTATGAAAACTAAGTTGAATACTTTGGGAAGACCGTTGAAGGCAAATCACTCAGAAGATAAAAAGGTGCTTTTGAATTACACGTAGGTGAGCTAATTGTAAAAGATTAGGGAACGAATAACAAAAATCTAGAAGAATTCTATTTTAAAAGTATTTTCAAAGACTTGATGCATTTTAGGGTAAATGAAACAAGAAATCATGGATGATATGCAATGGCTGTAGTGTCAAGCAGGAAGCCAAAGAACTCCAGTCAGTAAACCCCATGCACACTCAAAGGAAAGGTCTTAGTTCAGCATCAAAAGAATGATGAATAAATGTACATTTATATATTTTAATTTAAAATAACTTGTTTAGATATTATATATGTATACATATATTATGATTTCCCACTCTAAGTTTCCCCAGTAACTAAACAGTTAGGCTCAAATTGTTAGGTAAGAGCACTTCTACCATATTTGGCTGTAGTAAACCACAGCAGAGCATGAAAATAATTAAGTGGAAAGACTCCCATAATTAATTGTTTTCTCAAGAAAATGTACAAAACACACTTCTTAGTAGCAAAGAGTGACCAGAAGAAGAATTATAATGAGATCATAATGATTTATCAAGTGAATGAATGATTTTGGAGATATGCTTGTACTACTGAGTACAAGCATATCTCTTTATTCTTCTGCTGGTTTACAGTAACCAAACCTTACCATAACTTCTAACACATCTATCGTGCATGTTTCAAAATGTGTTTAATGATTTTTTCCACAGGTTCTCTTTGAAGAGACCAGAGGAATTTATACACATTCTTTAGGTATAAATAAGTGCTGGTCTTGGTTATCTATTGCCCCAAAACCTCAATGTTCAGGTTAATATTATGATTTCCCAAAGCCAAACAAACAAGACTATACAACTTTGCTAGGGCTTAAGAGCAAACCAGTGAGGCAGGCTTTGAGGCATAATGCCTTCCATCAGTTTCCACTTTGAACCAGTGGCTATACTTCAAAGGACAAATCTATTAATATACTGACGAAGGGTTTCTTTAGAAAAGACAATAGGACATTTAGAATGTAATATTTTTCTCTTTCCCACTTTTGGGAAAGTAATCCTTACATCAGTCACTGGACTTATTTTTCCTACTTTTATAGCCTTATATTCTTCACCTGTATCAGAAAGGTATTTGATGTCTCTGTTAGAATCAAGTATAGGACAAGAGCTTTAACATTCTAAATGAAAAATGAGTTATTTATGACAAAGAATATGTAATAAAACTCTTACGCTGCTACTCCTAAGTCAAAATTTCATCACCAAGGGCAAAAAGATATTCAAATAACTCACAAAGAGTAAATTAAATAGGGATAAACAAACAAACAACATACATCAACAATAGAAAGATCAAAATAGAGTAAGGTTAAGTTGATTTTAAAATGTAATAGAAGAGGAATATACATCAATGGAATATTACTCAGCTTTAAAAAGGAAGGAAATCCTGTCACATGCTACAACACGGATGAACCTTGAGGACAATATGCTAAGTAAAATAAGCCAGTCACAAAAAGACAAATTGTATGATTCCACTCATATGAGGTATGTAAAGTAGTCAAATTCATAGAAACAGAAAGTATGGTGGTGATAAAGGATTGGGGAGAGGGGGGAAAGGAGAGTTGTTTAATGGGCTTAGGGTTTCAAATTTACAAGATGAAAAAGTTCAAGATGTGTTTCACAACAACATGAATATAACACTACTGAACTGTATACTTAAAAATGGTTAAGATGTTAAACGTTATGTGTTTTTCACCACAATTAGAAAAAAGGAGTTAAAAATTTAATAAAAGATAATACATAAAAGGCATTCTCATAAAAGAAAGCATTAGATTTATTTAAGCACATTACTTTAGCTCTATTCTTTAGAGAAGTGTCAGTGCTGATTTTTGAATCAGTTAAATTAAGACCCACTCAGGCAGCTACATTAGCACTTGTGAAATAATAAAAATGAAATGGTTATGGTTTTATTGTTCTTTAAAATAAATACTTCCAAGCATAAGGATTCAAAACAGAGACATGTTAATAAAGCAAATGCATATCTAAGAATCAATATTATTGCTCTAAGAAGAGGTAAAGTATGAAAAAAAATTTTTTGAACTTTAGTTCATACCAATATTAATTATTACTAAAATTAGCAAAATATAATTATTATAATTAGTGGTAGTAAAAACAAGCATTTAAAATTTACAGAATAAATAAATTTGGATTTGGTTATACTATGAATTAACTTTCTTAATACAAATGCTTAAAAATTTAGCAGGGGTATTTACTTTAGGGCAAAACTAGAGCTAGTAGCCAATTTCAACTCAGGCAATATATACTTTTTATCTTCTCTTTGCTAAATTCAGTTTTAAAATGATGTAATTTTGACATAATACTTGTATATCATATGATAACAAGTATAATACCATGTGTACTCATGGACTGTCATTTCATAGGAAAAACATTTTTTACTTTAAAAAACCGTATTTTTAAGGCCTTTACTCCCTTATTAAATAGTGAATCTTTTATTATATATTGGAACCAATTTTTTTTTCTTCACGGAAATGCATCTCTAATTTTATCCCAGGAATCAATGTAAAAATATTATTGTTTACATAAATTTTCTCAAAAGACAACTTTTTAATCCTACAAAGTGAGTTTCATGTTAATTTCAAACACTTCAGAATGCTTTTGGAATAGAATTCTTTATCTTGCTAGTTAAAGAATTACTATCACAATTCACAAATAAAATGAACATGATGCATAAAGTAAATTTCAATGTATTCTAACATTTAAACTGGATTAAACGTAATGTTCATTTTTTTCCATCTCTCACATTAAATAACAAATTCAATGTTTCCTTAGGGTAAAAGAAATGTTCCAGGAATTTCATATAATGTATGTATTAAGTGCATCATAGATTCAACAAATATTTAGAGTGCCTGTGTGCCAGCCAGTCATCCTTTTGTACACATAAATTATGAAAGAATACACTATCACATAGAACACTGGGAATCGAAATATCAAAAAGAGAAAGAGAATGTAAAATTAAAAAAAGCAACCACAACAAATATAACAAGAAGTAAATTTTATTTTTTATCATCATTAAGTAACAAATTAAACTGGAGTTAAGTACCCAGATCCTGTATCATCCTCCTGCCTTAGGACATTCTGGTCTTTGCTTTGCAGCAGAGCCTAGTTACTTAAAAATGTTTATACTATTCAATGGTCCTCCTGGAGACAGTAAAAATTGGTGATAGCATTTTTTAAAAGTTATAAACATATCATTCTTATTAACTGTAAGTTTGACAAGATTCCTCATACACATTCTCCACCAATTAGAGCTTAGATCAAATACTCATCTAAAGTAGTTTAATAAAGAATTTGCCACTCTTTATCACCTCCAAACTCCAAATTACAAATGTATTAACAATCTTAGGAACCCCTTGGTTCCCTATTAGTGTAGAAAGATTTCATATAAAAAGCTCATGAATTCTTTCTTTGAAAATCTGGCACTAAAAATGAAAATACTAATTATAACCCAGTCAATTATCTTATTTTTGAGATACTTTAGACATTTCATATATCTGATCACAGAGGATTTAGACAGGCTAGCACTGGAGCTGCTTTCCAGATGGGTTAAACAACATGCCCAATACACAAAGCCAATTAGGAACAAAATCCTGGCCTTGGGATTCTGAGGGTTTAGTGCTCTGGGTATATCATCTGAAACCAGGCTGTACCGTTTTAAAGTACGATATATGCTTTCACAGCAAATTACTTACTTCAGCACTATCCTGAATAGAAGAGCTGTTGTTATAATGCTAAAATTTGAGAAGATAACAGCCATGGCCTAGAAAGAAAGAGAAGGTAGAGTTACAATCAAAACAAAGTACTGACCTCAGAAATCTCCAGCTTGTGGTTTACCTGACAAAAAAAGCATTTTGGTCAAAACCCAGAGGGGTACGTAGCACAGCTATCTCACTAGAGGATTACATTCCATTTTTATTGCTTCTTAAATTTATGCAGATGTGATAAAATTATTGCCCAGGCTTTGAAAGTATGTGTTTAAATTCAGCAAATGCCTACGTAAATAATCTTTATGCGCCGATCTGGAAATACTTACAAATTCTAAAGGTTTAGATCTAGAAATGACAGTTACCATGCTTGTGAAGCATACTTTTCAAAGCTCTCAAAGTGCTTTATAGACTTTAAACACTGTTTCTATGGGTACATAGAAGGCAGGTACTGTTAGGCCCATTTATATGCTAAGAAAATTGAAACACAGATTTTTAAGCATCTTTACCATTCTAGGAATTGTAACAATTTTCCTGGTTGCACTGCAATGACTCAATATCAAACTCATATTTGATAATCCTTTGGATTGATTCAAGTTGTTCTAAACACTTACAAATGTGCTAGCCAGATTTTGTAACAGCTTGTTTTTGTGAATTCAGTCATATTTCACATGAGGGTATTAATCTGAACATTTTGCTTGGAAAGTATGAAATTCCATCATTACTCTTCATAATTGGATCTGACAGTATTAATCATCTTTAACACAAATCTTATGATTTACCTCACCCTGCCTTCCTGCTTGCTATCATTTTAACTTGATTAAACCCCAAAGAGTACCAACAGTCACCTATACTCACTAATAACAGCAAACATGGCTAATATATGGCTAAATTAAAGAAATAAGAGCAAGTCCAATAAAAACTAGCAACAATTTCAAAAATATAAATTTGTTTTCTATTGAATTTTTATGGGAATCACTATTTTATAGTTTTCTCAGTATACTTGCCTATAAATAAATGCTTGTGAACCCCTAGTTAGGAGAACAGTAAAAGGTGAGGGAAGTGGCTGGTAAAAGTGGGGGAGTGGTGGCCCTGATCAATCATATTAAGGGCAGTGCAAAAGCACCTAACCAAGCAGCCTGGCTGGCTTGATGAATTCTGAAAACTCTCTCCATGTGATAGTATAGAATAAATGAAACATCAGAGCTCTTTGCCCCAAACCTTCCATGTATCTCTATTTAATTCCTTAAATAGACTCAGGGACAGCAATACACAGAGTATGCCATGTGATTTATTTTGAAAGATCTGAGGTTGTACACAATCAGGAAGGAAGAGCAAAGCAATAAGCTGGAAGAATAAGAAGGAAGTTGCAATCTTGCTGTAGTACTGGAGACATAGGGAAAGAATACATATTTAGAGCTAATCTATTGGATACAAATAAAATACAACACATTTATTTACTGAATGTGAATAATTATGTTGTTAGGTATAGGAATTCTCAGATCTAAAAAACAAAGTGGAAATGAGAATGTAGGAGAGGACACATTCTAGATAGACTAGGCAATTACTAACATCATGGATCACAGCGCTGAAAGGAACTTCAGGTGATCAACTTGCCTAGGTCTCTGCCTTTGGGCAGTAAAATATAACAATATTATTGTTATATTTTATAGATGAGACAAATGAAACTTAGAGCAGTTGGGGCCTGCCTAGTTACATGACTTCTTAATTGTGGAAAAGAGTCAAACACATTTTCTACTGTAGTTCTATATTAAGTCCTTCTTTTCATCACACTCAATCTGATTTGGTTACATTTAAGAGGCTTCACATAGGGGACTGGTGCCAATAAAAATTCTATTTATAATCAAATGCCTGAATTTACTTTTTAAAGAAATTTACAACACATTTTGGCAATATAGGCAATAGAAATTTTCATTTTATAAAATATTAGGGGGAAATATACATGTGACCCAAAATGAGTAGTAAGTAAAAACAGAAGACCAAACTCCAGTTCTGACTACTAATGGCTTTCCAAATTGAAACAAAGGATGCTGACAGAGATGAGAAGTATTCCCAGGATTATCAGGTATAGATGGCATTTATAGTTGGGAGGACACAATCCCTACCCTCAAAGAACTTGGTTAAATCAGCAGTCCCCAACTTTTTTGGCACCAGGGACCGGTTTCATGGAAGACAATTTTTCCACAGCGGGGGCAGGAGGGTGCCGTGGGTGGAGAGAGGGTGTTGCGGAGCTCAGGCGGTGATGTGCGGCCCATTTCCTAACAGGCCATGGACCGGTACTGTGCCGTGGCCTGGGGGTTGAGGACCGCGGGGTTAAATGACAGGACTAACAAAAAAGAAAACCCATACAGATAGAATACATATTAAAACAGGTGTAAGAAATAAAGGTACACTGAGTGTATAATTTGAGATAATCATGGACATCTGCTTGAAGTCCTGATGTTGAGATTAGTACTAGAGGTTGGTGGCCATAGGACAGCTCAGAAAACAGGCAGACCGATTAAGGTTATATAAAGAGGGGTGGCTTCAGATTCCCTGGACCAGGAAGCAACTCCTCTATAGTTGGCACAGTTTAATACTGTAATCTTTACCAGTGAGAGAATCTGGCAAGCAGATCAGTAATTCAGTATTCAGATGACTCTGGGAACACCTCAGGAAGGCCAGTGAGGGCAATGAGAAGCTAAGAATGCCAAAGAAAATGATAAAAAAGACAGATTAGTTCTGAGATTCATTTCTCTGTATCTTTTCAATGGTATTTTCTTTGTCATATTTACTTACAGGCTGAAGATAGGACAGGACATAGAAGACAATCAAGTTATCCAGGAAATAAAGAAAGGCAGGAATGGACCACTTCATGAAATTACAGAATTCCTTCCAGGAAGCACATTTCAAATTTCTACTTTGATGATCTTAGAAAGAAAGACAGACAGCAATAAATAAATGATCTTGACAAGAATGCCCATATTTTTAGAGAAATTACATTGCATTTGATTACTGATACAATTCTTTAAAAGGAGCTTTATAAATGTGCCTCCATAAGTGATTAGCCTAAAGAAATCAAAGATAATGTGGAATTTCATTACTGTCTCTTTTTAACCCACCGCTGTATTTTATCACTGACAATCAGCAGCACCCTTAGGAATACTGAATATCCTAATTCCTGTTAACTTGAGATAGTAGAAGTATCATTTAAGGCAACTCAGGATACATATGTGGTTTCTCTTACTGCTCTGAGAGCATAACGTCAACAGGGAGATCAAGAAGTTAGAGTAAGTGAAAAAATATCAAGCCTTCATGCTGGGATTTTCCCTGCACAGGGTAGATCAGGTAAGGGAGATAACTAAGTGGAAGTTTATAACATATGCAACTAGATAAAATTAACTTTTACTAATTCCAGTGAGAATTATTATCCCATATCCAGGTTTCCAAAAACTTAGGAAGGTACTATAGCAGAGAGAATGTAAAATAAAAAGATAGAAAACAAAGGCAGTTTTAAGTTTAAGCCCTGCAAATAATGCATGAGTTTTATGAGATTAAGAAATGTATTCCACTAACTAGAAACTGCACAGATTGAAATCCTTGAGTATGAAAATACATCTTGCTGGGCAAGCAATTTAATGCTCTAAATTCTATGTTTACCTCATATGAGAAGGCAGATCAAAGAGGAACAGAGAGCTAAGGCTCAATAATTGTGGAACTGAGGTAGGAGAATTAATACATATTAAGAACCTATACATTCCACAAAAGGCTAGATACTTTACATTTGAAGAAGAGATTACTATCCCTATTTGATAGTTGAGGAAACTGGAGCTCAGAGAGGTTAAAATAATGTGCCCCAGAACACAGTCTCTTTGACTCCAGTGCACTATGCTGCCTACCCTGTAGAAAATGGGAACTGTTTTGAAACATGATCTATATCAAGTTGATAGCACAGTAATTTAGAAAAAATCCTGAGTTGGAATAAAAACTAACTTGCTGTGTGAAACCATCACAGGAACAAGTCATGAGGTAGAATAATGGGTAGGACGTTGGGAAACATGGGTTGGTGTCCCAGCTCTGCTCTTTCCTACCCAGCTCTGGGTAACCCTTTGTCTTTGAGCCTGCTTCTCCACCTATATAACATACTTATGCTTGTATCTCAGCTTCCTCATATATAAAATGAATGGATCAGACTAAATGATGTAAATTGTTCCTTCCAGTTCTAACATTTTTTGATTCTGTGATTTTTAACAAGTATATAGTACCATTTCAAGACTCACCTTTCTTTATAACACAGAATGACACAAGCACACAGAAAACGAGCTTCACCAGTTCTGAGCACACATTCACAGTAGTTGGAAGATAATCATACTTGTTCTCTGAAATGTAACAGAACTGTTTTTTAATTATAAATTTTATTCTTTATATGTTTATATGCAGTTAAGTTATAATTATTTTTAAACTCAACAGTTGGATTTAATACTGATTATATAAAATTTCTTCTAGTTGGCTTTGCTCTTTTGGGTTTTTTTTCAACTCACCCAGTCTATTAGCTATCCCTATCTCATTCAGCTCTGTATTACCCTTCAATTTAATAAACATGCCTCTTATAAGTTGCTAATATTAATAAATATGTTGGGGAGACTAGGGCCAACGGCAAGGAAAGCTCTGGGGCATGGCATTATAATCAATAATAATCATAAAAATCAATGCCTTATAACCGACCATTAATCAACACTCAGAGTCTGACTCATCAGACAGTTATGAATTTACCTGCTGAATTATTACGCAGCTCATGGTTCTTCTTGTGACCTGTTTCCATTGCTAAAATCAAGATACACTCTATGACGTTCCCTTAACTCATAGTTTTCCAATCTGTTTCATATCATGGTATACACAGAAAACATTAATATTTGTTTGGCACTCTGGGATAAATGGTATGTTGGGGTAAAAGTAGGAAAACTACCTGAGGCAAGAAGCAACTGGCCTAGGGCTCCGCTACCTCTAGGGCTGAGAAAAAACACTCTGACACACCCAGACCCATTAATGATTTGGGAAACTACATTCTAACTGACAAGTCAATAAAATTAGAAAATGAGGTTTGGTTGGTATGCCTTAGTCTTACCTGCTACCTCTGTCTTTTCTAAATGCTTACAAACAACTTGCTTTATAATTTTGCCAAGGACAAACATAAACTTTATTAGGTCCTATTTTCAGGAATGTATTTTCCCCCTTTTGAAAACATTTGCTTGTTTCTCTTAGTCATATTAAAACCAAAACCAGTCAAGTATAGTAGAAAAAAAGCCAGCTCTACATTTTATCCAGAATACCCTTTCTTCCTCTCTTCTGTGGTTTCCCTTGACCTTCTCAAACCTAAGCAGAATCAATTCTTTTTTAGCAACACTTGTCACATTGTATTATAATTATTTTTTATGTGTATGTCTTACCCTTAGGATGTAAGATCCATATAAGAAAGGAACCATGTTAGTCACCTTCATATACCTCGCACTTAGTTGGCACTCAATAAATGTTCACCTGAATTTAAATATTTGCCTGTTCAACTTTCCCATTACTCAAAGCCCAGTTAAAACACCTCCTCCCTTTTCTGTGCTCAAAGCTAGACTTAAATCGCACTGTTATCCTCCAGTGATACTTCTCATGATCTCTAGCATGATACACACCTGAGCCAGCATGTGCAAGCAAGAATGAGGGGCTTCAGATTACAACTTTCAAACCTTTGTCACTGTTCTTTAGCTCGTTCTTGTTTTTCATTGGTTCCTTCTCGTATTCCTCTCACGGTGGATCCCAAACCATGTGAAAGCATGGTGTGTGACCTCCCTCCACTCATCCCCTGCCCACACTCCCATACCTTATCCACACTGCATTCATCATCACTGGTTTCCCTTCAGTCCCAGAGGAAGCAGCAATGGCCCTAATATTTATCCACTCTCCCCTTCAAAACCTTCCTTTCTCCTCAGGGACTCAGCTCCAATAAGTATTTCCTTTGGCTTCAGTATATCTCCTTTATCTTCCTTTCTACTAACTGGCTTCTTGTCCTTGGCATACAAACACACTCAAAACTCTCCCATCCAAAAAACAAAAAAATATAAGATACTACTCCCTTTAGCTACCATACCTTCTCTTTCTCTCCCCAAAACAGTATCAACATCCATTATCTCCACTTTACTCACTTTCCATTCAGGTCTTATCCCCAAGTAATCTGGTTTCTGAAACTACCTGCTCTCTGAGATTACTAAACATCTTCTAATTGCTAATTCCAAAGGGCATGTTTAATCCTTATCTTATGATGTTGCAATTCTCTCTCAGTCTTCAAACTGTTTCCTTCCTTTCTAGGAGGATTGTGCATTTAGTTCTCTCATCTAACGATTTCTTTTTAATGTTCTTCTGAGTGTGGGCATGCCACTTAAATGTTGGCATTCCTCAGACTTTGGCCCTGGCTCTTAATTTCTCATTCTGCATGAGCCCTCTGCTCCTAAATATCAATTTAACATTAACGTTCCCAAATCTATATTCTGGAACATTTTAACTTACTGCTCACTGAACATATCCATATGAGTAGTTACCTCCTATTCATTTGTCATTTCCTTCATGTGAACGATATGCCACATACTGCAGGAAATGGCAGTGAGTGAGGACACAGCTTCTGGCCTTAAGGAAGGTACACAGCTAAAACTATAATCTCCCAACCTACTCTTCCTCCTGACAGTCACCATCTCAGCTGAGAACGGCATCAATGCACTCAGCACTCAAATCATAAACCTTGAGCTATTCAACATATTACCTCCTTTAATCCTTACATTCACAATACATTTTCCTAATCCTGTCTTTTCTTTCTTTCTTTTTTCTTTTCTTTTTAGAGATGGGGTCTTGGTCTGTTGCCCAGGCTGGAGTGCAATGGCATGATCATAGCTCACAGCAGCCTCAAACTCTTAGGCTCAAGCGATCCTCCTGCCTCAGTCTCCCAAGTAGATGGGACTACAGGCATGTACCAGCAGGCCTAATTTTTCTTCTTCTTTTTTTTTTTTTTTTTTAGAAACGGGGGTCTCTTGTTATGTTGCCCAGATTGGTCAGGAACTCTTGGCCTCAAGTGATCCTCCCACCTCAGCCTCCTCAGTTGCTGGAATTACAGGCATGAGCCATGTCACCTAACTCAAATCCTATTTTTTCTATGTTCAAAATATTTCTTGAATCTACCCTCTATTCCCACTTCAAAAATCCTAAATTACTCTTCACCATCTGTGGCTTGAATTTGCAATAACCCGGCTATCCTGCTTCCTGTTGTTTGCTCTACTATCCAGCTACCATAATAATCTCTCATTTTATAATCCTTCAAGTGTTCCTTATCCCCTAGACTCTAGGGCCTACAGAGTATGGTCCCAGCTCCTTAATGTGGCATATGAAGTCCTTAATAACCTGACTCTAACTTCCCTCTCCAGCCAAGCACTCCTTCCCCACCTCCTCCAAATTCTTAAACTTTTTGCTCAGTAATTCTGAATTACATGTTCTCATATTCTTTTTTTTGTGCCTCTGTTCCTTTTATAGGCTGTTGCTCCTGTTTTGAATACCTTTGCCTACCTTGTCTTCTTGTGGATCAACTGTCACCTAATTAGGTTAACAGTTCCCTGATCTGTTTGAGCTCCACGTCATCCCCTCCCAGACAGAACATATCACATTCTCCTCTAGACTATCTCTGCATCTTTGGCATATTTCTATTACTGTATTTACTATAATGTATTTTCGTGTTCACATGTGTGTATCTTTCCTTACTAAACTGTGAGTTCTTAAGGGTTAGGTCCATGTCTCATGCACTTTGAACCATGCTGCTAATACTTAGCCTAGTGCCTGGCAGATAAATGTTAACACAAGTATAGACTTATGTACACATCTGACTCCCCAGGGAGAACACTAAAGGTCATGATGTCATGATTTTATGTACCCTCAATAACTAGTGAGAAGTACTCAGGAAAGTTTTGTGAAATTAGTGTTTGCTTCAATCCTTACATTAAGAAAATAGATTTCTTGAATAAATACTTATCAAAGCTTATAATCTATACTGTTGATACAATACCATTGAATACAATAATATTGATAGTGTACCACTGATACAATAATTACGATAGTACCTCACAAATGCCAACTGACCAAACAAACATATCCTCCTATTTCAAAATAAGCTGCAATTATACATTTTGCTATAGGTCCAGAAATACCTGTTGATTGAAGCACTAGTCAGATGTTATGATCTGCTCTGCCCCATAGGGTGATTCTGTACTTGACTGACCCAAATTTCATACAGCATCAAAAATTTTTCTTGTTGAGGAATGAAATGTTAAAGAATCAAATTTAAACATGCTTTATCACTCACATGAAGCAAAGTACTTGATAAGGTATTATTATCCCTCTTATACACCAGGAAACCAAAGATGAGAGAGATAATGTGGGATTAGATGGAAGTACTCCATACACACTCCAATTCTTAACTTACCTTCATTGGCAGAATATTTTACCAGTAAGATGCGACTTGAGCTTAAAGCAATGAATATGGCACCTAGCAGGAATGTGTACATTGTTGACAAGGAGCATAACATAGGATGACTACAGCACGTTCTTTCCATTCCACTGTTTTTTAATTGCCTTAAAGAAAAGAACACTTTCATGAGTAACCCTGTTGTCAGACCTGAAGATTAAGTTTAATGCTAATACCACTGATTATGAACAGCAGAAGAGAAATTTTTAGATGTTTGGCTACGACTATATTAGAACCAAGAAAGCTGAGGAGTACAGGAGAAACTATGGGGAAAGGGAATGAAAAAGTCAAAATCTGATAGGACGGCATACTCTAGAGACAGAAAAGGGAGGGCCGGATTAGAAGTGCTTACAAAGGTAGCAAGTGCACAACTGACACTTTGGGACTGCAGAAAAGAATTCTGCAGAAAAGCAATTCTTCAGTTTTTATTTTTATTAGCAAATTCCGCTGCATAAGAAGATAATTTCAGAATTGTATTTTTCTCGTCAGTACCATCTCTTAACTCTGAGGAGGAAAAAGAGCTTGCTGGGAAAGATTTCATTATATAATAATAATGACCAAAATGGAAATATCTGAAACACCGCTGTTAAATTTTACCGACCTAGTGTTAGAAACAGAAGAGATCTTAGAAATTGATGAGTCTAAGGACCTCAACCCAGGCTGGGAAAG
Organism: Daubentonia madagascariensis; assembly: GCA_023783475.1. Taxonomy (NCBI): domain Eukaryota; kingdom Metazoa; phylum Chordata; class Mammalia; order Primates; family Daubentoniidae; genus Daubentonia; species Daubentonia madagascariensis. The sequence continues at coordinate 10,662,130 of JAKFHU010001631.1, read as the reverse complement.
TAACTTGCCCAAAGCCTCCCTGTGTACCGGTACGGATGGCGCATGAGCCTAAGGGGACAAATGCCAATACTGACAGCCCACTGGTGCAAACGCACAGGAGACCAATGAGACACCTCCTCGACAGGAGGCGGCCAGGCTTTCCTTCACCGCCAGGAAAACCCTTCTCGTCACACATGCGCAGGAGGGATCTCGTCCGGCGCGCCCTCCCCTCGTACGCACGCGCAGTTCCCTGCCCGCGGGGCGCGGTTACCTCGGTCCCTCAGAAGACCTTCCAGTGACAGAACGCACATCCTAGAACTCAGACAGTGACTGTCTAGTTCCGTAGTAGCAGCAGTATCTTTTAGGGCCCATAAGCGGAGAAGCTAAGGGTGGCAAACAAAGGCGATAAAGCCCCTACCCCCGAGCCGCCTACTGCGGAACAAAAAGCACAATAACGTCCCGACTGGGAAAGAGCGGACCCGGCTCCCATTGCGCAGGCGCGTCCCGTGTGACGCTTCCGGAGGGAGGGGAGAAGCGGCCAGATCCCGCCCCAGCGCGGCCTTTCGCGCGTCACGTGCCATAAGAGTCCAGTGTCACGTGAGGCCCAGGTGGCGGCGGAGCTACGGCAAGAGAGCGAGAGAGGGAAGGGGAAGCCGGAAGGGGCGCGAGTGCAGCAAAGAGGGAACGACAGCGCGCGAGAGGGCGAGGGGTGCGCGTGCGCCCGCTTCTTCCCCCATCTCTCCCCTCGGCCCCGCTGCCCTCCCTCGGGGCCAGGTGACAGCGGGGCCCGGCCCGCGCTGCCTGGGGCGGGAGGAGCGCTTCCTGCCCTCGCGCGCGGTGCCCGCTGCCCCTCCCCCTCGTCCCGTCCGTCCCGTCGCGTCTAGTCCTGTCCCCTCGGGTGCCGCCGGCCGGGTGCTGATGCGAGTTGGCGGCAGCGGGGACATTTTCTGACTTCCCAGTCCCTGTCCCGGCTGCCCTTCCCACCCCGTCGCGGGGCCGGCCGCTACTCCGGCCCCAGGATGCAGAATGTGATTAACACGGTGAAGGGAAAGGCACTGGAAGTGGCTGAGTACCTGACCCCGGTGCTCAAGGTAAGCCAGGCCGGGCTTGCCAGAGGCTGTCAGACACATGCTCAATTCTGCAAGGACCAGGCGCCGGAGGAGTCTCAGTCTTTTCCGGCGGGGAAAGGTGTAGGAAGGTGGTAAGGGTGGCACACAGGTGCTGCCCCCATCTGTGGTCTTACCCGGCTGTTTGTCGGGCTTACTGGTTTTTCAGGGGTAAACTTGGCGCGACGCTCTGTGCGTGCCTCTTCACCCGTCAAAACTCTGCGCGTCTCGGTACGTCGGGTTGGAAGGTGGTTGGCAGCCTAGTAGATTTAAGAACTTTAAATCCTAACATCTGAAGTCTTTTAAGCTTTTTAAGCAAAGATTTTGCTTATCTTTAAAAAAAAATTCAATATTTAGTACTAAAATGACATATGTCCCTTTTTTTCTTTCAAGTTTCGTAGAAATTCTCTGTAGTTAGAAGTATGAAATAGGTAAGTAGTGACTGAGGTCTCAACTCGTTTAGATTTCAGAGGAAACAGGTGAAATTTGTAACATTATCTCATTCAATAACCTTGAACCCAGCCAACAAGCAAAACCTCTTTCCCAAGCTTTTAGAATAGCCGCAGCTGGTTGTTACTCTTAACACAGTGATAATAAGGAGCAGCTTGACCCTCCTGGATATATAATTTTTTATATATTGGCAACAATATAGCATTTTTAAAGTAAAAATTGTGACACGTTAGTTATTACAGCAGTGACTTGTTTTCTTACATTCAAAGGTAATTTTCTAGAACTGCTGTCACCTTTTTTTAATAACTCTTGTAGTAAATTTTATGTTATAACTTTATTTGGCTTTCTGAAAAGTGAGCAGTGGTAGTAAATGGGTGGCAGACTCTTGCTTAGTTTTTGTTTTTTTCTTTTTTCTTTTTTTTTAAGCTTTCAGTTAGAATTTTATCAGTCTCAGTGTGGAGATGAAATACTCTGATATATTAAGAAGAATAGTGGACAGTTTTACTTTGTTCCCTTTCCATGACAAAGGGAAATGTTAGGTCTGTACTTTTTATTCTGGTTTCTAAGACTTCTTTTAAAATAATACCTTGCTGGGCCAAGTAAGAAAAAAGTCAGGAACGATTGTAAATGAGAATTCCAGCTCTTGTTTTGCTTATATTTGTTTCTTATGAAAGTTATGTTAATTACGATATTTAGTCCACTATTTAAAATTTGAAAATAATTTTGACATTTGAACCAAATGCTTCTTTTGCATATTGTTATCTTTTCAGAATAGCATATCTACCTAGGTATACAGCATTTTAATAATACACAAATGTTACAACTTTTTAGTTTTAGTGAGAGAGGAGCAAGAGACCTCCCAAAGTAAAAATAAAATGGCTATTTTATAGGCCAGTTGTGTTTTATTGAACTTACGACATAGAATTATATTTTGAGGAGTCATTCTACTCATTCAATCAAACTGAAAAGAAAGTTAGCATCTCAGTGTATAAGGTGTATATTTTTAGTAAAAAGGAAGTCAGAATTAATGACCCTTTCCTTGTCACTCCTGTGCAAACTGTTGGTTTACAGAGAAAATCTTTATAGTTTCCTGCTAGATGAGGGAAGGGAAGTAGAGAAAGCAAAATCCCTAGGAAAGAAATAGTGGCCTTCTCTTAGCAAGTAAAAATTAAGAAAAAATCATTTTTTGTTTGGAGGTCATACATGCAGTAAAAGCCATAGTCAGTACAGTCTTTTTTAAGGCTCCAGTTAATCGGTAGAGGCCCCAATTTCATCTCTTCCTCTGTATCATGATCACTCTTGCTTAAACTAACCTGACCTCCTTTTTATTATTCCATCAAGCACACTCTTGCTTCCAGGATTTTGCGTGTGCCCTTCCCTCAGCTTGAAATGCTCTTCCTTCCTATGGCCTTATGGCTTGTTCCTTTCCTTATGGTTTTCAAGTCCGTGAAGTGTTTGTTCTCTTACCATTCTATTTTAAATGACCATTTCTCCCCTACTACTCCACAGTTTCCTCTCTGCTTCATTTTTCTTTATAGTATGGTGTTCGTTACCATTTGGCTTTTCTTCCTTAACTAAAGTTGAAACTCCTTATGAAGGCAAGAATTAGTTTGGTCTCTTTTATTCTCACCTGTATTCCCATTGCCTCAAAGTAGTTAGTGCCTGGCACATGTAGTTAGTAAATATGTGTTGAATGAATAAAGTTCATAAATGAATCTTCATTTTTGTAGTCCCTACCACAATCTTACGTATAACTTACAGTTTAGAAAAATTTAGTCAATAGCATCCTTGCTTTAGAGGAGAGAATATTGTATCAGAATCTGGGTGATGAGAATAATGGGAAAATGTTAAATAATTTCTAGATTTGGTCTCTGATATTTTCTCAGTTTAAATAAGACATTGCCTGAATTGTAAGATAGCTAAAAATCTTTAAGACATTTTTACTGTGCTGTAAAATAAAGATCATTTCACAGAATCAGTGTAAGGCTTCATTTTGATTTAAACCTTTGAATGTTTTTCTGTAGAGTAATTGCTCTATTATAGTACTGACCAAATAATAAGGTAATTATTTTCATGCCCGTTTCCTACATTAGATTTGTATGTTCCTGTGGTCAGGTACCAGTGATATATTTACAAAATGTATATATTTTGTATGTGCTCCATTTCTTAGAAGGGTATGAGGGAAATAATTGCCCCTAAAACATTTTTTAATTGAAAGTGAAAGATAGTATAATACTGTTACTCTTTTTGCTCTCTTTAGGAATCTAAGTTTAAGGAAACAGGTGTAATCACCCCAGAAGAGGTGAGTGTTGAAGATATTCTGAAGGCTTTGTATTTTACAATTATGTTAAACTAGTTGGCTTTTCTTCTTTTTAAGAAAACATCTTGAACTTTAATTTTGATCTTAGTAAAATTAGATTTTGTTAACTATATTAGTGATTTATGGGGATTTCTAGTTCCCGTAGAGGAAAAGATGCAACTTCTGTCTCAATTTGCCACTTCTCATATTTCTCTTTAGTTCCTCATTATTTAGAAATGAGGGTGGAAGAAGGAATGGAAAAGAGTTCTGTGGTCACTTATCCTTCACTCATATTTGTGTTATACTGAGCTGCGTGCGCAGTGAGCTTTTTAGTGTTTGCTGTCTTGGCTTTGTCTTTACCAGATGTGCATTTTCACGGCTTTCCATTAGTAAAGTTTGCTCACTACTTGGATATTATTTTCTCATACTATTCATCTTAATAAATGTTTTGCTACATACTTGATACTGATTTTTTCATCACTGTTTCACTTTTTCTACGAACCAAGTAATGTTGAAAGTGCTTAATGCCGAACTAACAGCTAAATAGGCCAATTGTAACTCATTGAACTTTTAACATAGAATTAAAATTCGAGGAATCATTTTGTTCATCAAATTTGTATAACTATACTTCTCTTTAGGTAGTTTATTTACTTGTCCCTAGAGAAATAAATACTGGGCTAAAAACATTTTATACTCAAGTTTTGTGAATAGTTACAGCATTTTCAGACTTATTTTGTTCTTAATAAAAGACAAAGAATTTATTTAAGCTTGATCTTTAACTCTCACTGAAAACACCACTCATTGGCAATAGAACCTTATTTACTGTTTTGAAAGAAACATTTTGAAATAAGCCATGTTGTGTGATGAAGCTGCTGCTGTAAATTCTAATGCCTAAAGCCAGAGAATTAACTGATCTTTCAATTTTCAATTGTGGTAGAATCTCTCTAGTCCAAAATCCTGGTGAGTTCTAAGAATGGTTTGCTGGACTAATCTTTTATCTAAAATTGTCTTTATTTTTAGTGAAGATAACATGGTGGTTTTGAAATAAAATAGGAGACCTGCTTTCTAAATCCATTTTTCTAATTTCTTCTAACTTGAGCAAATCAGATAAGCTGTCCAAGCCAGACCTCATGTTTCCTCATCTATAAAATGAAGGGTTTGGGCTAGACATTTTCTGAAGGTTCTTTTCTACCTTAGGTTTCATTAATTTGATACCTTGAATGCCAAATAAAACCAAGTTGGGAGTTAGAGATTCAAGTCTGTGGTCATTGGATAGAATTAAGCTGTTTAAAACAAGAATTTATCCCAGAATGAATAACTTTTACACTTAATTGCATTATGAAACAATTTATGAATTTTCCCCTTTTTAAAAAAATCCGAGGCAAAACTAACCCAGCTGGGTGCCAAGAATATAATGTTGCCTGGGCATAGAGCACAATTACAGGATTGAGTTAGACTAGAATGAACCTGAAGGAGGAAAATGGGAAGGCATCATTTGCTTTGGGTAAACACTGTATACCGAGTTGATGTGTTCATTTGTTTCCTCTTACTATTTCTGGATTTCTGCCTGTCAGACTCCCGTTATCTTTTTGTTTTCACTGAGAGGTGTGGTAATATTGTGTTTAAAAAGATGGGCAGCCAGTATCTAATACTGTGTTATCTGAAAAAAATACTTTAATGTTGGATGTGTGTATGACTTGATTAAGTAGAATACTATTAATAGAGGGTAGCTTGAGGAATAGAGTTGCTCACCAAGATATAAATATTGAATCTGTCTTGTTTGAGTGAGTCAGAATTATATGTTCATAATCTCAGAAGAGAACATTTCATCACTATGATGAGAAAGCTATTGCAGGCAATATTGATCAATTAGAAATTTGTCTATAGCTTACATTTTATCTCATTTGAACATATGAAGCAGGTAATGACAACCATTGCTAATGAAGGCAAATGTACACATGTACTAATTATTGGTGCAATTCTATGTCTTTTATAATTTTCCTTACTGTCTAGTGTTTATTTTTTTAAATAGATGCTGCTAGAGGGATAAAATATTACAGTCTTATTACCTCAAGGCAATATTGTTAAAGAATTTTTTATTTTTAATTCTTTGTTTTGCTTGCATTTGGTTTAAATGATTACTTTTGGTGGTAATAAGTTAGTTCCTGATAACTACAGAGCTAAATGTAGCATTTGGTTGCAGTGACCCCAAAATGTTTAAAACTTGAGGTGGAAACTATTGTTTTCATTTTGGTTTTTGTCTTTACAACCAGTTTGAATAATACAAAGGTTATTTGAAATAAAAGAACAGAAACATTTATAAAGTTTCTTTTGGGGATACAGTTACTATGTCTTGTTAATGATTCATCTTTAAAGAGGATATTCTCTTCTTATTTGATAGAATTTTACTCTCACAACAGTATTTTATACAGGTGTACTTTCTCAGAAAGGCATTAGAAGGTTAAATATATTGTAATTTTTTGCTGTGTAATAAACCCATGAACAATACAAGATTTTAAGTTAAGCTATTGAGAAATAGAAGTAATTGGGAAAGTATGCGCATATTGCTTGAGTTGGGACACTGCAGTTGTGCTTAACAGACTTTCATTTTCTGCTCTCAGAAATAAGCAGGATTTCTGTCCTTCAGTTCATGTCCATGTAAATTAAACTGTTAATCCCTGAGTCCAGTTTTTATTTCTGAAGAGAAACAAAAACTGGCACGGTTCAGCTTGCCCAGAAAGTCCAACATTTTGTTAGAAGATTCAATTTCTTTATTTTGTAGGTGTTTACAGAGTTAATCCAAAAGTTTCTAACTTTTTTCCATTGTTTGGCACTGCATTTCTCTCCCTTGTTAATGATTCCTTTAAGAGTGCAAAAAAGCTCTCAAAATTGCCCATTGCTTAAATTTTAAAAAATGACAAAAGAAGAAGAAATGTGCACTGTGATGTAATAAAGTAGGTTTACTTTATAGACCTATATCTATTTAGACCTATATCTGTAGTTTTTTCAGATTTTTATTGAATTTCAGTCATTAGCAAGAATCTCACATTTTATTTATTCTTAAAATGGATTTTGACATTTTAAATGCTGTAGCCTTACCTTTATTAATTTCATGATACTGTAAGCTTTTTGCATTTTTAAATCCAATGATAAAAACTGAATTAAAGAAAAATAGTACTCAATGTTTTTTTCTTCCAAAATTAATTTAAATATTTGTGGATGTTAAAAATTTTCGTAGATTAATAATAATAAAAATAAATCTCAAGGCTGGTAAAGCAGGTTTGGTGCTGTTTACGTTTTAATTGATTATTAGGAATCAAAGTTACCCAGGAAAATCAGTTTGGTATTTTGCCACCCTACATTCAGTGATGTTCAATTTTTTTTTCCCTTTTTTCATATTCCTTTTAAATCCTGAATAGTTTGTGGCAGCTGGAGATCACTTAGTCCACCACTGTCCAACATGGCAATGGTAAGTAATATTGAGCAAAGAATAGAAAATTAGTAAAAGGTATGGCTTCAGAATTATGGCAAAATAAATCAGTGCATGAAAATTAGAATGACCAGTTTAACTTTCTTCCAGTAGATGTTTCTGTTATAACAGTGCCCCAGTGATACTCAAAGTAAAATAAAGGAAGAACAAGTGGGTGTTACACATGTTTTATTTTCCTCTATTAGCATGAAAGATGGACATATTAGAGATAAATGGATTTACTTCCTTTACTATTGTATTTTAAAGTATTCCGAATAATAACAATGTTTTAAAATAAATGCAGTTTCATTACTTTCAAATACATATGGTAAAAACTCTCTGACAGTAGCTGAGTAGTTCTCCCAATACTGGCAGAACTATTTTATTTAAGCTAGAATTGTTTGGAATTACTATCTTGTTTGGATGTGGGTGCTTCAATTTGTTATTTTTTTTTTCTTAATGACATTTTTTCAATCATAGTTGAAAGATACAGTTTTGATTGGGGGTAAAGGTTCTATAATTAACAAGGTTCTCATTGTGGTAATGTTTTCCTTAATATTTAAAGAGCTTAAATAATTAAGCTTTTTTAAACCAGAGTTGGAACACTCTTTGATCTGTGGCCTATTTTATTCCCCTTCATTTTTATTTAACTTGTACCTGAAACAGTTGTCACTGCTTTTTATCAGTTGCTTTTTAATCATCTAGAGCAGCGGTCCCCAACTTTTTTGGCACCAGGAACCAGTTTCATGAAAGACAATTTTTCCACAGACTGGGGGTGGGGTGTCGTGGGGGAGGAGGGGTGCAGAGGTCAGGTGATGATACATGGCCCATTTCCTAACAGGCCACGGACCTGACTGGGCTATGGCCCGGGAGTTGAGGACTGCGAATCTAGAGCATTATTTCTTAGGTACTAAAAAAGACCAAAATATCAGAATCATTTATTTTTATGTCTTTCTCTTTCCTGTATGTATTTTTGTTCCATATTTAATATTGAGCTCATATCATAGAAGCTCTCTGATTTAGTACTGGTGTTTTTTCCCCCCCATACTAAATTTTCTGCTTAAACTATATCTGGCTAGGTTCTGGTCTATGAATTATATATTTAGGTTATTAAGTATGAAATGTCCGATTTCCTTAAGTACTAAGTTTGGCCATTGATATCTCTGACATTTTACTTTGACACTTCTTGTTTTATTTTTATAGTGAAGGTTCATCCTCAGTCTTTCAAACACACATTTTGGCTTGTGATTGCAATTCACACGTAGGTTAAGATGGATTCATTTCCACTTCCAGGCTTCTTCGCTGCTGGCATAAATAAGGGGCCGTTAAGATGGCAAAACTATGTTGATAGTTTAGGCGCATACTTTGATTAATTGTGTTCTTGTTTGAGATATAATAAATGACACTTTTGATTTGAAATTGGACGTTTTATATTTAATGACCTAAATATATTTCAAGTCAAATAGGTATATAAAATTTAACATGATACTCATTTTGTGAAAAGAACCGATTTAGGATTTTTTTCAATATGACAGATATGCATTGTCTTTATTGAGATTTGTCATAGCCATTAATTGTCTAAGTAGTTTAGGTGTTTGATTTATAGCATTGTTATAGGGGGTTGTATATATGGACAGGATCTTCTTTTAGCAGGTACTACTAGTTAATATTTCTGTTTTTTGAATTTGATGGTTGCAGTAATTTTATTCTAACTTAGAACTCAATTATACTCCACTTCATTGTCCACACTTCTGGCTGAATTGCTGAGCCAAAGGAACGATTCATTTTCAATCAGTGCTAGAAACAGATTATTTCCATGCTTCATGTCCACAAGTGCTATCATGACCTTATTTTATCAACTTCTTTTAGATCTTCAGGCATTGCCATGACATCATTATATTTGACACTAGGGACTAATCAAAAAGGCCTACAAGGTTGTCAAATGACATTAGGACATTTCCTGGCTTTACATTGTGCCCAAATCTGTGGTTTGAACTTTATACTGAAGCTTGGAAGAGCAGCAGAACTTCAAATTTATGTTCACCCCAGCTCTGACCAATTCCAGTAGATGGCCTGCAGAAGAACTTTTGAACAAATCTTAATGACAGATGCCAGAGTAGCTCAGAAATGTTATAGTTGGCTCTAACCCACAGAGGAAGCAGTGTTTAAGAGTGGGAGCCCTGGAGTCACTTGGCTTGATCCTGGCTCTTCTACCTTCTGGTTTTGTGACTGTGGGCAACCTGATCTCTTTAAGCTTTAGTTTACTTACCTCTCAAATGGGAATATTAATATTAGCTACCTTTTAGAGTTATGAGGATTAATTGAAAATAACGCATGCTATAGTTCTAAGTCCTATACTTAACAAGCACACAATCAAAGGGTTTTCTTGTTTGTTTTCAAGCATTATGATTCTCAATATTATCATCTTATTCAAAGCATCTTTTGTCTCTTAGTTCCAATTTTAATACAGTGGTAGGAACAGAGATTTTGCCAAGCACCTACATTGTTATGTAATATATCATGCAGTTTTTTTTTTTTTTGGGCCTTTTCTTGTTCTCAAGATGAACAGTACTTTAGGAATAAAAATCTGAGAGATTATACAATAGGCTACAGCTCACTAAGGAGGAGCATTTTCTTTTTGTTGAGAGGCAAACACAATAGCTGCTTAATAGTTCTCTATTATTCTACCTTTTTGGTCTAATATTTAATCCAAATTCTGTTAGCTCTGTCTGTGTCACTTAGTATATTTCATTTATATTATTGTTGTGATTTTCCATGCCCTGACATGGCATCCTTCCCATATCAGTTCTAAAAAAGTTTTCTCAGCGGTGTGGATTCTGTAGTTTTGAGATTTATATGTAATATCTTCTGTTTTGTATTTGTCTTTTAAAATATATTTTGTATTTTGGTGCTTTTCACTGTTTTTAAAGGGCTACGGGGGAGGAGGTGAAAGTGAAGGCATACCTACCAACAGGCAAACAATTTTTGGTAACCAAAAATGGTAAGAATTATGTTGTATACATTAGTAAATTTTGCGCAGTTATATTAAAGTCAAACAAAAGAAAAACCCTTAGTACTTACTGATCCTAATTTTTGCTTAAAGCTATGCTTACAGCTTCTCTCAGAAATTTGAAAATTTAATGAAGCTTCAGGTTTTCTATTTTTGGAATATTTTTTCCTTATTTGATTTTTATCTCCTCTTCCTTTTGTTGTTTCTTTTTGCCAAAAAGATCTAATTGTAAAACTATGAAGGAGGAGGTTCCTAAGGAAGGTTGAACTTACTCTAATTGGATTTTTTAAGTTGATTTCATAATCATAATCTTTTTAAGTATTTGATTTTAATCATCTTTAGACTTAAATTTTTTATGGAAAATGAAATTGGTACTGTCTTTGACATCTGAAAGCTCAAAGGTTAAGATTTTATTATCCATTGTGCCATTTGTTGAAGGATTGCCTATAGGCACAAAAAATGTTTTGAAACAGGTAGTGCCGTATTAAGTTAATTTTAAAACAACATCAAAAAGGTATTATAGTCCCTAAATAAACAATACATCGATTTCTATTCTAATGTACTTATTATAGGAAAGGGAAAATAATATATACAAAAGAGCAGTTTTTTCTTTCCTACAGCATAGTTTTTTATTAGGAATGATTTATATCCTGCTTATTTAAAAGAAATCAGATTAATTGCATTTGTTGACCCACACCGTAATGTTTTTACCTTATAATTGTTTAATTTTAGGCTTATGAATAATAATGCCTGTTAATTGACACATTTGCTGTATGAAGAACTTTGCATCAATGTTGTGTAAGGAAGTAAAATTTAGCAATTTGGTCAATTTTAAGCTGTTTTATTCATTGTGATTAACTGGAACTTAAATATGAATCATGAAATTCATATTGAACATTACCTTAGCCTGGAAAACCAGAGGTCACCTCTACCACCTCAGAGTATGACAGGTGGTACCACGTTATGGGAGTAAAGCCATTAAAATCAGATATTCATTAGCCTGAAATTGAACAATGACATCTCTGGCTTCATAGACCATCATGATAAAGAATTGCATAGAATGCTCTCAGCAGAGCCTTTCTACTTGTGTTCTGACAAAGCAATTTAGGGAAAGATAAATGTGGTCAAATAATTACATGTCTGTGGCCTGAATATAACTCTTAATCACTTTCATTAAAAGTGAAATATATTTGCTTAATATTTTGTTGGTGTAAATATTATATTTTATGGAATAAACTATCTCTTCTTTCTGATGGATTTATGGTTAGCAGATTATGTGCTAGTAACTGTATTTGCCATGTTGTCGTTTTTTTTTTAATAGTGCCATGCTACAAGCGGTGCAAACAGATGGAATATTCAGATGAATTGGAAGCTATTATTGAAGAAGATGATGGTGATGGGGGATGGGTAGATACATATCACAACACAGGTAAGAGGAAAATAGAATGGTGTATATTTAGTTTAAATTGTTTTAAAACTCTTTTACAACCTTTTATAACAGCTTTGATTAAAAAAAGAGGATACATAAAGGCACAGTTTTGTTCCAGTAGACTTTTACATGAAAAAAGGAAAAGGACAAATTAGAAAAAAAAGAGAGAAAAAATGCCCTTGGAGTATGTCAAATTTCTGTAGTGCCTGCTACTTCAGTTGCAATTTGGAAATATCCATATTATTATTTTTTATTTTTAAATAAAGAGAGGGAAAAATAAAGCCAATCAGAAATACTGGTTATGCGTACGACTTTGCTTTAGAATCTCTTACTTACATGTAATTTCATTGCTGGATATGATCTCTGTGACGGGAACTGTATTCACATTTTTTTTAACCAGGGAACTGGCATCTAATATTATTTAATAATTATTTTTTGAATGACAACTGAGAGAAATTTTAAGTACTGTAAGCTCCGTGAAGGTAGAGATTCATTGTTGAATCCTCAATATCTATCATACTGTATGGTATAGAAGTTATTCAATAAATATTTGTTAAATTGAATTTAAGACTTTCATAAGTGTGTGTTTGGAACCCTGAGTAAGCCTTTTTATTCCAAGTTTATTTTGCCATTATATTTATGTAACTATTTACTTTACTATTTAATTTATGTAACTATTACTATGTGCTGCTGTAGTAGCTAACTACTATTTATGACTTAGTTTTGATGAAGAAAATGTGTTCTAAGTTTAAATCCATGATACTAAAAACAAGTTTTCTTCCTCTGAGTCCTAGAGACTAGGAGGTATATCCTTAGCAGTAGTAATAAAGCAGAGTTTCTCAACTGTGGTGCTATTGACATTTTGGACCAGATAATTCTTTATTTCCTGTGCATTGTAGAATGTTTAGCAGAATCTCTGGCCTCTACCTACTAGATGCCAACAGGATCCCCTAGTTGTGACAACCAAGAATGCCTCCAGACATTGCTAAATGTTCCATGAAGGGAAAAATTGCTGCCCCCCATTAAGACACAACTGCAGGAAACAGAGGGCTAAGTAATCTGCACAGATAAAAGTACCTCCTTCAGTAAATTTCTCTTCTACTCTGAGTAAGGGGTGCTGCCATTTGCTTCCTATAGCGATAATAAGCACAGATTGAGGACTTAAGGCTCCTTATTCTGAAACTTAATTGCTTCTTAATGAGTCAAATATTGTTATATCAAGGCCTAGAGGAAATAACAGATGGAATAACTTTTAAAAATAATTTCAAAAATTATCCTTTTTTCCCCTGCTGACTAGTGCTGTTAGACTTCTTTTTTTTTTTTTTTTTGGATCTTTCCAAAATCTTTGTACTGTTCTGTTTTAGTTTTCCTGTGGGTGGAAGATGTTGGCAGCACATCAATAATAAATTCTGTTGACTAGAACCATTGATTATAGCACTGTTTCTGATGTCAATTTAATGAGTTCATCTATTGTCTACTTGTATTCTATTTCTTAATCACTGTTCCAAAATCCAGGTGTGCATTTCAAAGTCATTTATCACAGTCATTTTTCCAAAATACCTACTTTCATTGATAAGTAGGTATTAATATGATTAGATTGACAAAAATCTACAGAAATTCACCTGACAACTAAAAAACAGTTTTCCCTAGTAATGGGGAACAAGTAACATCATTTTAATATATAGAACATGTAATAACATAGTATATACTGCAGTTCATTTAATGTAATAAATTCTAACTAATGTTTATGAGAGATACCCATAGAATTTTAGCTTTCAACTATGTCTTAGTTTGTTTTTTGCTGCTATAACAGAATACCCCAGGCTGGGTAATGTATAAAGAAAAGAGATTTATTTGGCTTATGGTTCTGGAGGCTGAGAAGACCAAGATCGAAGGGCCGCATCTGGTGAGGGCCTTCTTGCTGCATCATAACATGGCAGAAGGCATTGCTTAGTGAGGAGGGATGTGTGAGAGACAGTGAGAGGGGGTGGGGGCTGAACTTCATCCTTTTATCAGGAACCCACTCTCCAGATAACTATCCTACTCCAATAATAATGATGTTAATCCATTGAAGAGGGCAGACCCCTCATGACCTAATCACCTCTTAAAGGTTCTTCCTCTTAATACTGTCACAATGGTAGTTAAATTTCAACATGAATTTTGGAGAAGACATTCAAACCATAGCAAATTATATCATAATTTGATTAAAGCAATGCTTCCAACTGACTTACAAGGCCAGGTGCTGGTTCCTTATTCAACTCAGTTCCCTTTGCTTCATCCCTGCTTTTCCTGGGTTTCTTTTTTTTCCTATTAGCCCTTGTATTAGTTGTGGTTCTCCAGAGAAACAGAGTCCCCCCCTTATCCATGATTTTGCTTCCTGTAGTTTCAGTTAAACATGGTCAACCACCATCCAAAAATATTACATGGAAAATTTCAGAAATAACTCATCAGTTTTAAATTGCACACTGTTTTGAGTAGTGTGATGAAATCTGCTGCTGTCCCACCCCATCCTGCCCAAGATGTGAATCATCCCTTTATCCAGCATTTCTATGCTGTATGCTACCCACCTATTAGTCACTTAGTGGCTTCTCGGTTATCAGATCGACTGTCATGCATAGTGTATATAGGGTTTAATACTGTCTGTGGTTTTAGGTATCCACTGGGGGTCTTGGAATGGATCCCCTGCAGATAAGTAGGGATGACTGAATAGGTATAGGTGTAGATATAGGTAGATTTATTTTAAGGAATTGGCTCATGTGATGACAAGGGCTGGCAAGTCTGAATTCTGCAGGGCACACTGACAAACTGGAAATTCAGGAAAGTGTTGATGTTGCAGTTTGAGTCCTAATTCTGGAGGCTGAATTTACTTCTTCTGGAGGACCTCAGTCTTTTAAGGCCTTAAACTGATTGGATGAGGTTCCCCTCCATTATGGAAGGTAATCTGCTTTACCTAGTCTACTGATTTAAATGTTCTTCACATCTAAAATATACCTTTTTAGCAACATTTAGACTGGTGTTTGACCAAACATCTGGCTACCACAACCTAGCCAAGTTGACATAAAATTAACCATCACAACCCTTGAGAGTATTACCCTCATTAGAATTATTTGAGCTTTCTTTTTCATTGCCGATTGTGTCTTTTAGAACAGTCTGGTTTATTGGGATACTACTACACTATACTACTACATATAATTATTTTGACAAATTGAAGAGATTTATTTTCTTTGTTTTTATGTACAATTTTTAGTGAATCAGTTTGTAATATCAATTTGATATGTTATAATTTGGATTTTAATGTTATGAAATAATCATACCTACATATAGTAATTTCTAGAACTACTATTATGAAGTAAAAGCTTTACACTAGATCTGTGGATTCTGACATCTTCCATTTGTGAAATTCTTTGATTTATGCATGTTGAATAGATACGCCAAAATTTTAAAAGATTAACAAAGGAGCTAAGCATATTTTGTATTTAGGTTTTATTCTGTAGTAACTTTAGCTACTTTTGTCTTACTGTATTTCCCATCCTTGTTAAACTATTTGAGGACACTGACAGGTATTTTCAATTAGAAATGTTGTCTAGCTGACTGGTAGTACTGCCACCTGCTTAATACTTTCATTGAGACAAGTAGCTTCTGAGGTATTTGTTCAGTGAGGTACAGTGGAGCGAAAATTAAGCTAAAAGTTAGTTCGTATGGATTTTTATCCCAGTTTCTTCATTTAACTGGGTATGAGACACAAGCAAATTATTTTACCTCTCTGGGGACTTCATTTGGCACACAGTTACTCTAACTTCCTCACAGGATAGTGTTTGTAAGGATTAAATAAAATGTGGAAACACTTAGTAGAAAGCCGCATATAAGTGTGATACGATAGTATCTTTGGGTGTCCTAGATTTCTAAAGCAAATAGTTTACAGGTTGAATATCCCTAATCCAAAAATCCAAAATCTGAAATGCTCCAAAATCCAAAACTTTTTGAGTGCTGATATGACGCTCAAAGAAAATGCTCATTGGAGCATTTGGGATTTTCAGATTAGGGATGCTTGACCAGTAAGTATTTATGCAAATATTCCAAGATCTAAAACACTCTGAATTCTGAAACACTTCAGGTCCCAAGCATTTGAGATAAGGGATGCTAACTTGTATCAAGATAACTAATATCTTTTTGAGAAAATTTTAATGCAGGTTTAATTAAAATATAAATCCTATAGTCTCTTAATCTGTTCACTTAGAAAATATTGTGATAGAGACTCAAACAAAGAAGAATGATAGAATAGGATAATTTGTAGTAAAATATTAAATTAATATTTTTTTTAATTTGAAGGAGGTGCTTTGGGATTATTTATTCCTACTAGAGTTCATTTATAAAGATGCTACTAATATTTGCCTTCTTATTTCAGAGACGTTAGAATTTAATTTTAAGTGTTTTTATATTGCTTTAATTGGGTAAATAGATGTTTACAATTTAATTTTAATTATTCTTTTCTGCTGACTCTTGAACAGGTATTGCAGGAATAACTGAAGCAGTTAAGGAGATTACACTGGAAAGCAAGGTACTGGTTAATTATATTTCTAAATTTAATGACCTAGTTATGTGCTTTTATTTATATTATATATATATATTTTTTTTTTAAGATCACTCATCTCTTTCTTGTATAAACTCTAAAATTCCAGCTATTTTTACCCCTCTCATTTTTCTATATCAACATACCAAAACACCACTGCTTCCTAATGCTTCTCTTATTTTCCTTATAGTATGGTTAAGAAAAACATTTTTAGAATTGTAATTCGTACAAACTACTAATTTTCAGTAATTAGAAAGACTTCTGGGCTAGTTTAAAAGAGTTGGCTTTTTCTTTTTAAGTATGTTTAGTACCAAATGTGTAAGTAGATTATTTGTGTGTGGGGGGTATCTACTTGCTGATCAGTAGATGCTAATGATTTAGTAATCATTTAAATGATCAATAATTATCATTAATATTTAAATTTTATATTTAAATATATTAATATTTAAACATATTAATATTTAAATTTTATAGTTTAAATATTGTTGTAAGCAATTTTCCTGTATGTATTTTCTTAAATTACTGGTAATTTGAAGTTTTTTGCTTTTGAGCATTTAAATACAAACTTTAGCTTATTCAAATTCATGACATTTTGGATGAATGAAAGCTAAATCAGTTAAGTTTTACTGTATGATTTATTTTGGGGGGAGAGTAAAATATATAATTGGGTGGAATTTTTCAGCTTGCAAGTTTTCAGTTATTTTAGGCTGTATGTATTATATTAGCTTTTCATTTCTCAGAGAGATTGATTGCCGTTGTTGTCATGTTTTTACATACCTGTAGTTGTTTAAAAGTATATGAAAAAATAATACAATATGCCTTCACCATTTTCTTAATTATTTTTTTTTAAAGTTAAGTCAGTTAGAGCAGTGGTCCCCAACCTTTTTGGCACCAGGGACCAGTTTCATGGAAGACAATTTTTCCACGGATGGGGCGGGTGGGGGGAGGGGAGGTTGGAGACTGCAGTCTTACAGCATAGGCTATTTGGATGGAATAATTGTGTTCCTTTTGTTCTTACAGAAACATTTGCTACAGCAAGTTACTAATGAAAGATATTCTTTGTGTGTTCTTATCATTTGGATCTTTTGGGATTTGTAACTGGGGTTTAACAGAAAGTGTTAGATACTAAAACAAGTTTTATTTTTTTCAATGTACAATTTTATGCTTGCTACGGATTAAAATTTAGTTCATTGGCCTGAAAATTCATCCTTTTGAAATTCGACTTTTTGGAGAGTTTGAATGACTAAGGAGAAATCATACAAGTGGCTTTGCTGCTTCAAAAGATCTTATTTATTCTGGCCATTAATGTATATGCTTCAGACTTTGGGAATGATAAATGGCAGAGTAGTGTGGATAGCATTTTTTTAGATGAGTTTATGGAAATTCTTCTAAGTATTTTTAATAAATACAATAATGGTTATTGTACTGTTATTCACTTAACATTCTTATGTCCTACTAAAGGATGAATATTTAGAATAATTTACAACTCGAATATATTTTCCTTGTGATTTCCTATTTAATATAGAATTTATATTGTTTTTTATAACCTAGTGCTTAGAATACTTGCCATCCAGACGCAAGTGTTAATAATCTTGGATGTTAATTTCTATTGTATTCTATATCGTATATGAATATAGCCAGCATGATTAAACTTTAATAATTAGTTTATTAGATACTAGCTCATCTAATAATTATCCAGGCACTTGCAGTCTTTCTTCTGTGGTTTCACATTTTTAGTGTAATAATAATACATACGATTTAAGCTTCCAGTGCTAAATAAAACCACCTCTAAGTAAGATGTAACCTAGGTGAAACTGGATGTCCAATTTATTCACTTACTATATTGATTTCAGATTTTCAGAATATTAATTTTTTGAAAATGATAACCACTTATTAGGCATGTCATCGATTAGCATTCTTTCATTGCAGTACTAATATATTAATAGTTAAGAAATTGAACTGAAATCGTATGTGTTGTAATAACTGTAAAGTCTGATAACTGATAACTTGCTTAATTCAGCTAGGATATTGTTAAGAAATTAAAAACATAGTGTTTGATTTGTAATTTATTTTAGCTTATAAATGAATTGTGATTTATAAATACATACACTTTTCTCCTTTAAATTATATGTACAAGTTAACATAACCTTGAACTTACTTTGTAATACTAATGATTTGGTTAACTAAAAATTTTGTTTTATTGGGAGTGCAACTGGCAATTATTTTTAAATAGTTAGCTTAGATGACTCTTATTGCTTTCATAATACCTTTGATATTTTTCAATCACAGCACTTAACACATTACTTTTAATAATTGATATATGGGTTTGTCATCCCCACTGGAGTTTGAGTTTCGTGAGGATAAGAACTACCTTATCACTCTTATTTTCACAGTAACCACTATGCTAGCACGTGGGTGTTCCATGTTTGAACTAATGAGCGTATTTAAGTGATTTTAAATATAATTAATTTCAAAGGACAGTATAAAACTCCAAGATTGCTCAGCACTTTGTGAAGAGGAAGAAGAGGAAGATGAAGGAGAAGCTGCAGATATGGAAGGTATTTGTTTTCTAGATTCGCCTTAATTCTACTAGAATATTGATTGTGGAATGTTTGTGATTCATGTAGATTAAGAATTCTCCTCCGTTGAGTTTTAAATTTTAACATTTAGCAGCCTAGGAAGGATTTTGTTTGCTTTAAAACTTATCTTGATCTTGGACTGTTCTATTTTACCTGGAACGTAGTCTTGGATAGCATTATTTCTGCTGGGATAAATATTAGTCATAAATCTTTAATGCAGTTTACAGCTGTAAGATATTCATTCTTAACCTAATTATTTCAGAGCAGAACAAAGTTTACTTGTGCATTTTGTATTTCCTTTCTCCTTTTTGATAGTATCTTTGTACTGAAACCTAAAGACAGTGATTCTTAATGGGGTCTTTTCAACTACGTAGAATCCCCTCACAGTTCTGTAAGATTCTGAACCTTCCTAGGGTTGCTGGTTGAGAATCGCTGTATTAGGGAATCATTGTTACAAGAGATAGAAACCCACTATACTAACAGAACCAAGTAATACAGGTCTGTGATACATGACTATTCAAAGCTTTATATTTCATTCGTGTGATAATCTTTAATACATGTGAAACCTTATATATTTAAAAATAGATGAAGAAATTGTTATCACCAGGGTGACCTCTTTGTTAAGTCCAATCTATCTTTATCATACTACCTTTTCTGCATTATTTCATTCTGTTAACCACATCCTTCTACTTTTTTCCTTCCTTGGTTTCCATGACACTGGGTTTTCTTCTTTTTTTGACTCCTCTGAGTCTTCCTTTGGGGTTCTTTTGTCATTTGCTCAGTTGTTCAATGTTACTGTTTCATGGGGTTCCATTTTTTTTTTCTTGCCCCCTCTCTGCATTCCCAGATATTATCTATTCTTATGGTTTCTGTAATGGCATACTGTGGTCTGGCATGAAAGTTTGTGCAGTGTGAAAGATAGTGTATAAGTTACATTGGATTCTCTATGAGGGTTTAAATATGAATATATACATATGAATAGAGAGAAAGTGTGTGTATTAGAAGTTGGAAAAAGGAGAAGAATATGAAAAAAAGACAGAGGGCAGGCATTGGAGGCTGTAAGGTGGCTGAATCCCAGAACTACATAGAAGTCAGGGTGAGGTAGGTATGTTTTGTAGCTTGTAGAAGTAGAAGATCATGCCAGGTAGAGTTGAAGTGCCATAATGGCAAATGATGTTTGCTGGACTAAAAGTACCTTTCTGTTTTGTTTCCCAAATTTCTTTCAAGTCCCCATGAAACCTAGCTGTATCTCTATTCCTAAATTTTAGTGAGATTCTTGTCCTTACTTTTATGATAAACTCCTATTCCTTGAGGAAATCTCAGAGTTTGTAACCAAAATTGCTCACAGCCCCCTCACATACGATCTCTATGCGCAAGACTTCCATGTCTAAACTTCCAGCCCAGCTCGCCTTAACTTCAGATTTATTTGTTCAGTTTCATTTCCACCTGGATGCCTCACAGTTGTCAGAAACTAAACTTAACACCTTTTGGCACAAGTATTATTTCTGAATTCCATCTGTCTTTGAATGGCATACAGTTGACCAAGCTGGGAATGGGGGGATGGCATAGAACCCTATGAGTAAAGCACTGTTTTTAGAGTATAAGCTGTAGGCCTGCCTGACATATATGACAGCCTTTTAGTATGTTTGTTAACATTTTCCTTGGACAGAATTTAAGAAAAAATTGTTATATATGGAATATTGCTCAAAAAACAATGCTGATGGTATCTAACATAAAAGGTAATTTTCAAAAAATATTTATTGAACAATACAGTATATATCAGGTACTGTTCTTGGTGGTAGAAATAAAGCAGTAGACATGGTCTTATGGAATTTTTATTCTAATTAGGGAAGACAAACAAAAAATACATAAGCAAAATACATACTGTATTAGATGGTTATAAGTGTTAGGGAGAAAAATAAAGGAGGGAAGGGGTTAGGAAATCTGGGGGTGGAAATGAGTGTTGCAGTTTTTAAATAAGTCAAAAAAAACCTCATTGAGAGTATACCATTTGAATAAAGACTGGAAGGAAGTGAGTGAACCAGCTATTTGGATATCTGGGAGAAGAGTGCAGATGCGTTGAGGTGGGGTCATGTGTGGCTTATATAAAATACTGTAAGGAGGAGCTTATGTCCAGAGAGGAGTGAGGGTAAAGTTGTTAAAGGGTGGAGTCAGAGAAGTGATGAAGGGCCAGATAGTGTAGGGTCCTGACTTTAACTCAGAGTGAGACAAGAAGCCATTGGAGGGTTTTTCTAAGTAGAGTACTGACATAATTTAACATTTCAACAGAATCACTGTGACTGCAGTGTTGATAATATTCTGAAGGGGGAAAGGAACAACAGTTCGGAGGCTATTTTGATAATCTAGGCAAGAAATGATGGTGGCTTGGGCTAGGGTTGTAACATTGGTAATGAGGAGAAACAGGATTCTGGACATATTTTGAGGGTAGGGCCAAAGGGATTTGTGGCTGGATTGGATGGGGGATGTGAAAGACAGAGTAGTCAAGTGTGACTCCAAGGTTTTTGACTTGAGCATCTAGAAAGATGCCATTAACTGAGATGGGGAAAATTAAAAGAGTGATTAGCTTTGGAGAGGGAGTCAGGAGTTCAGTTTTAGACGTGTGATATTTGTGGTGCCCATTGGTCATCCAGTGGAGCTGTAAAGTAAACAATTAAGATATCCAAGTCTGCAGTTAGGGAATAAATTTGAGAGTCATCAGCATTTAAAGCCACTGAGACTAGGTGGAATCATTACAGGAGTAAGTGTGGATAGAGAAGAGACAAGGTCCAGGAACTGAGCCCTTGGTTACTATGGTGTTTAAGTAGAGGCAATGAAGAAAACAATAAGAGAGAGTGAAGGAGAGCCAGCGAGGTGGGAGGAAGGCCAGGAAAATAAAATATCTTAAAAGTCAAGGAAACAGTATTCAAGGGAGCAGGGAATAAATCATGCCAGATGTGCCTGTGAGAGGTCAGTTAAGATGAAAACTGGGAATTGAACCACTTGATGCAGCAAAGTAGAGGTCACTGATGACTTTAATGAGCATACTTAAGCAGTTAGATAAATAGCCTTGTCTACATTGTGGAGTCACTGCAGACTCTACAGTATTATTATGTCAATTTATATTATTAATAGACTAGCACAGACCAAGCCTTAAACTTATTTCTCTGGGCTTTTGTCTTGTGAATTATTTGCTGCTTTTGAAGTATAGAATTAGCTCACTAATATCTATTGAGTATTCAGTCAAAAACAAAAGCAAAATCACAGTTTTTGAATGATACTCTGAAGCAATATATAATTTGGCTTAGGAGATTTTCTAGAACTTGATTAATCTTTTGTTGCTTTTTATAACAGAATATGAAGAGAGTGGATTGTTGGAAACAGATGAGGTTTGTAAATTGAGTTTTCTTTAGTTAATTTTTAATGAATTAACTTGGGAATTAGTGTTCTTATTAATAATGTATTGATCTTTCATAGAAATTTTTGTTTGTTTACATTGGTTACAGCAAATAAAATTTTAGCTTTGAGTTTAAAGTTCAAAAAGTTTACTTTTGAGGAAAAAAAACCAAAACATAGGATGGGAAAAATAGATTTTCTAGAATGTCACATTCATACTGATTTAATGGTTGTAAATATTTCTCTATTATTTTTCAGGCTACCCTAGACACAAGGAAAATAGTAGAAGCTTGTAAAGCTAAAACTGATGCTGGAGGTGAAGATGCTATTTTGCAAACCAGAACTTATGACCTTTACATCACTTATGATAAATATTACCAGACGCCACGACTGTGGTTGTTTGGCTATGATGAGGTAAAAATAAAGAGAAATATATTTTAATGTAAATATTTTAAATTGTTGGGTTTAATTCCTTCTTCATTAGGTCCATGGGTATAAATTATGGTCTTTTTAAATTTTAGAAATCATTTGTTTTACAGTTTTATGGATTAGTATTACACTTGATTCCTTCTTATTTTGAATAAACTTAATTATTTAATATGATGACAATAATGCTAATTATTAAACAGAAATAATGTTACAATTTATTCCTTGGCCTCTAAGCTTATCCCTTTAAAATGTGAGGGAAATTGAACTTGGTATATTTGGGATTACATCTTTTAGAGATACAGTCATTTACAAAATGATCATGTCACATGTATTTTTTTCCTCTTAAGATAGAAAACCTTTGTAATTCATCAACTTAATTGAATTAAAGGATGATTGAAATCAGATCAACTTGTTTAACCTGTCAATGTTACGACTATAAATGGGAAACAAGAAAATAAAATAGGCCTAAAAGATGAGTTACAAGTGAGGAAAATGTTTCAACAGCCACGAACCTTCCTTTTTGTGGGATCTTTTTTGCATTAGGTGGCGGCCTATGTCACACAGCTTGGACATGCTAACTATGTGACTTTTTCCCCTCCCTCCTTTAATATAAATAAATTGTAAATCTTTCCCAGAATAATTCTACATAGTCTGAAATTCTAAATTTTAAGTGAGTAGGATGGGGGAATAAATATATTATAAACTGAAATTGAGGCTAAATTTTTAAATAGTAATTTCAAATATTTTTTATGCTTTCAGCAACGGCAGCCTTTAACAGTTGAGCACATGTATGAAGACATTAGTCAAGATCATGTGAAGAAAACAGTGACCATTGAAAATCACCCTCATCTCCCACCACCTCCTATGTGTTCAGTTCACCCATGCAGGTCTCTGTATATAGAGATACATGTATTTTGTGTGTGCGTGTTTATACACTTCTTGGGTTTATTACTTGGATATCTATAAACATAATACCCTAACAGAAAAAATTTACTTAATAAGCAAATAAAATCTCTTTCGTCTTTCTTAGGAGTGTTCTTGTGCTTAGTTAAATAGGTAAGAAAAAGGAAAAACCCTCACCAATTTAATACATTAAGAATATTTTCTTCTTCTCTGTGTGTGTTTAGTTATAAAATAGATCTTTGTGATTTTACTCCTCTCTTCAGCTCCCAGAATAGTTTGCAAGATCCTGTTTTGGACTTAAAAATACTCATTATTTAGATATGGTTTGCTCTATTCTTGATGTGTCTTTCTGTGAATGTAGAATAATGTTAACCTTGTGCTTATTCTAGGTGGCCTAGTTATCTCTTATTGGTTAGTGAAGGGAGATGTATGAGGAGTTTCTATACACCTTTGTTACTCAGTTGAGAGGTCTTCAGCCATACCAAGTTAAATGCATTTTATAACTTGGAATTTTCTTTGTATCAGTGTGTTTTTCACAGGGCCAAATAAGCTGAGCCCATGTACACAATTTGTTTAGAATTTTTCTTAAAAAAAAAAAAAGATATTACATGCTAATTTCTTTTGGGTTAGTTATTTCTAATAGGTAACTTTCACAGTTCATTGGAAAATCTGGTAACATACTAGTAATAATATTTTTTGATGAAAACTTTGATATTCCTCTGACCAATTTGATAAATTGGTTTTTATTTAGTTTTCTCCTTCCTCTAGTAAAAAAAAAAAACAAACCAACCAACCTTTAATATTCTTTTTCTTGTTTTCTACAGCCTCTTTACTCCTAAACTTTATCCCATGGAAAGACTTGATAATTTTTTCAGTTTATTTACATTAAGAACTTTAATATTGCTAACCATGAAAGGTGATTCAGGAGTCATTAGTTCTAGTTTTGAAGTACCTAATCTAAAAAGTTTTCATTTTTGAGAGTTATTCTGTTGGTTTGAGGTTTTAGGATGGTGCTTATCAAACTGAAGCATGTTTCTTTCTGAGGTGTAAATTTTACTCAGTTGGGGGAAAGAGATAAACAATTTCTGTAACTGGTAATTACATTAAACATTTTTAATAAAATAAATGACTGTTATGGAATATGACTTAAATGTGGCAAAAAAGCTGGGGGCCCATAAAATGAAACTTCAAGGATATTGTAGGCCTTTCCATGGGCTGCCTTGGGTTGTGCCTTCAAATCTCTGGGCTAATACATTTACTCTCGTATTCTGAGTTCACTGCCTCTGTCATGAAGGATAGTCATAAAAACTGAAGTGGCATTATTTAAGGCAAGGTATGTATGAAAGACTATTTCTTTTGTACATTGTCTTTTTCTTAGATTATATGCCCAGATAGTAACTTTGATATCACTCTTTTCTGTAGCACAGGGGAGGCACCAGTTGGCCATGAAAAGATGTGTGGATAGGACAAAAACCTTCAGATAAATACCTTTCTTCATATAAAGCCAAAAAAATATTTTAAATAGCCTCAGATAAATATTAGAATACCTATGAGGACAAAGAGAAAATACAAACTTCTTAACTCTGACAAATTAACTTTCCTTGAACCCTCTTCAGTTTGGGCTTATTCTCAGCTAATTATTTAAACAGTCATAATTACAAGATTGTAGATATCTTTGCTTTTTTGACCATTACCCTGTAGCTTTTTTGAATTTGCCTAGTCTGATCCTTTTTTGTTTCTCAGAGCAGATAGCCATTGCTCCACATTTATCCCTTGGCATAATTTCCCCTTCTCTGGTTTTCTGTCTCTCCTACCCCATTATCGGAAAGCTAACTAATGCCATTGTGCTTGTTGTGACTACTATAGCTTTTTAAAAATTAC
Source organism: Daubentonia madagascariensis (assembly GCA_023783475.1). Classification (NCBI taxonomy): domain Eukaryota; kingdom Metazoa; phylum Chordata; class Mammalia; order Primates; family Daubentoniidae; genus Daubentonia; species Daubentonia madagascariensis. The sequence continues at coordinate 10,636,633 of JAKFHU010001631.1, read as the reverse complement.
CCCCTTCTCCAATAAAACTGTCTGCATGGCTCAACAATCTGGCTTGTTAAGGGGTAGAGGGTAAAATATTTTATAATTATTATATGTTAAAGATTAATTTACCAGCAGTAATAAGGTAGGTTTCTTCACAAACAAAAACATGCTTTTCCTATTTTGTTCTAATTGGTCTACGCTGATAAGATTTGTTCTTTGCTTTTAGGCATGCTGAGGTGATGAAGAAAATCATTGAGACAGTTGCAGAAGGAGGGGGAGAACTTGGAGTTCATATGTATCCTTACCTGTGTGTGTGATGGGTGACAAAATGGCTCTTAGGATTTATTTTTTCTTTTTGAGAAATTTAGTGTAACCTTAATGACATAGTACCTGTAACTTCTTTTAGCCCTCAAATCTGGAAGTCCTAGTGGAAATCTTTATTTAGAAAATGTTGTATTGTGATGGTTATGCCTTGTTTGGTTGATTTGAACATGTCCCTGTGTGTACCAGTTAGCTCTACCTTGTTACAGAGGTAACCTACTGATTTAGAATAACATGAGCATTTTCTTAAGTATATTTCCGATTTAACATGTTACCAAAAATTTGCTTTCCCATCAGATAAAAGTAAAGTTATATTGTATCAATCTGAGGTCTCCCTGAAGCAAAGAATTCAGCTTAAACAAAAGGTTAATTAAAAAGTAGTGTACTGCATGAAGTGCTTTAGATATTGTTCGAATATAGTATATTCATTTTTCTCCAAAGAAGAACACACCTTCCTTATATCTTACTGTGGTTCTCCTATACAATTCTCTTGGGTGGACAAGAGGAATAAATTAAAGTTAATGCCCAAGCAAACTGTTGGATTCTATAGTACATGTACTCACAGCATGGATTCATTAGAAGCAAAGTCAATGATTTAGATGCTAAATATCTTGAATTATTAATAGTTTATTGCTAGCTTGATATTGGACTTGGTGTACGCTTCTCAGTGTTTAGATGTAGACTGAGGGGGTCACCACTGTCTTGAAGCTATAGATAACCTAGGCATCACTAAAAGAGTGTGTCCCTTGGAGAAACTTTGCACTGATTTGATATTGAAACAAACCAAGAACTTTCTGCCCAAGCCACATTTACTCCTGAAATCATACTGTTATGCATAATTGGCACATTGATCCCTGTTAGAAGCTAGGTAGCAACTTGGAAGACTCTGTATTATTCATAATAGAGTCATCAGTTCCCCCTAATAAAAATTAAGTAAGCTCTTAATGTTTCCAAGTACAATAGAACATAGAAAAAAATGTCAGGATTTTATTAAAGACAGTCCAATATAGCAGATTCTATGGCAAGTACAAATGCTAACCTAGAATCAGTCCATTATGAAGGGTTTCCATTTAATTTTTTTCTCTTTTGCTATAGTGCTTTATACTCTTTAAGCTTTAAGCTGCCCATTTTCTGACATACTCTAGCAAACTTATAAACAGTCAAAGGGTCAAGTGAATGGGTAAATTTTTACTCATTTACATGGACAGCCTTGTCCTTACTCTATATCAAAGTAATTGTGCCTATATGAACTCATTAAGAAGTTTCAAATTGAAATATTGGAATTGGGTGGTCAGGCATTAAAGTATAGAGAACCTCATGTTAAACAGACACAAATTTGCATGATTGAATTTCTTTAATAAGACTTAATGTAAGATTTTGTCATATATTTTCTGAGAAATGAATTGCTTAATAAAACGGGTTATTATAATGTGGGCATAAAACAGGACTTTTTACAAATTCTTATTTTCCTTAGCTAAAGACCTTTAGGTATCTTCTAATTTTCTTGAAATTTGTACAAGCTGTCATTCCAACAATAGAATATGACTACACAAGGCATTTCACAATGTAATGAAGAGAGCATAGAGTCTATCCTAATTATTGGCTCTGATTTTTAAAGAATTAACTCATAGATGTGACCATTGACCATATTCACCAATATGTACAATTTCTCTAATAAAGGGACTTATATGTTTATGCATTAAATAAAAAAAATGTTCCACTACCAGCGTTATTTGTTTAATAAAAATGAGTGTAAAGAGAGACAGTTTTTCTTGCTTCTTATCAAAAGGTTATAATAGGGTTTTCCCTAAATAACAGCTCGTTAAGTGAAGACGTGTCTCAAAGAGAATGATGACAGAGTATTTTTGGTTCACATGTATGAAGAAGGTATTAAGTGTGTAATATTGTTAAAACTAGGACTAGAAAGTACCACATACTAGACTATCTTCTCTCTCTTCTTTGTTTCCTCTTTCTTCTTCTCAGTTATCCTATCTGCTAATAGTTAGTACTTATGAAGCACTTACTGTGTGCCAAGAAATATGCTAAGCACTATTACTTAACTTGTTTCCTGATTGTTTTATTAAGTTGATACCATGAAAATTATTTTTTATTAAGGATTCAGGAATATTTCTCCTATTGTGATTGCCTGGTAGGATACTAGAATTTAAAGGGTTCCCCTTGTTGTATTATATGTTGTACCATGTCAGTTTATAGATCTGAGCATAGGAGTTTAGAAAGGCGGGTTTTCTACTCTGGGGCACACTGGAAGCCAAGGAGGCGCTTTGATGACTCCTCCTCTTCTTTTCTTCTTTTCTATTCCCCTTACATGCCTCTCATCCATGTTCTTTCAGTAGTCTTCACAAAGTGGAGTGGCTAATCTTACCTCTAAGAAACTGTATTTTTTTTTTTTTTTTTCTCCTCACCAAGAATACTCTCCTTACCTTCAGTGCCTCTTTATTTTCCTCCCATTTCCAATTGTAGTGCAGTTCTTGTATTGCAGGGAAATCTCCATAATGAAGATAATGACTTGATGCAGGTAATGTGTTTGATACAGTATAATACGAAGATATAAACATGGAGGTCAGCCTCTAGTATACTTCACATATCCTGCTTGCTCATGAACAAGAAAGCTACTCTCCTTTGTTAACTTAATCTTCCAAACTGATTTTACTGGAATGTCTTATTTCTGAATACCTTTAATCTAAATGATCTCTAATATTAGATGTTATCACATTGTCAGCATTTTTCTCCCAGTTGTCTTATTTATCAAAAGTACAGACACCCTCAATTCTTTTATTTTTAAAAATTTTTTAAATTTTTTTGGTTAAGTAAGCAGTTATATTTATCTCATTCACCACTAGGTGGCATAAATAATCTTTTTGGTCAAACCTTTATTTATTTATTTATTTATTTATTTATTATTTTTTTTTAATTTCAGAATATCATGGCGGTACAACACTTTGGCCATACACATTGCCCCTGTTCTGCCCGTGTCAGAGCCACAATTGTGGTCATCCCCCAAACTGTGCTCCCCGCATCCATTCAGTGAGAGTTTTTCCCATCCCTTCCACCTCCCTCCCGCCCGCCCGCCCTCAGATGAATGTTATTGCTTTGTGTGATGTAAGTGTTCATCAGTTAGTACCAGTTTGATGGTGAGTACCAGTGGTGCTTGTTTTTCCAATCCTGTGACACTTCGCTTCGAAGAATGGGTTCTAGCTCCAACCAGGATAATACCAGATGTGTTAATTCACTATTCCTTATTGCTGAGTAATACTCCATGGTATACATATACCACATTTTATTGATCCACTCGTGTATTGATGGGCACCTGGGTTGTTTCCACATCTTTGCAATTGTAAATTGTGCTGCTATGAACATTCGTGAGCAGATGTCTTTATTATAAAATGTCTTTTTTTCCTTTGGATAAATACCCGGTAGTGGGATTGCTGGGTCAAATGGTAATTCTACTTTTAATTCTTTGAGGTATCTCCATATTCTTTTCCATAGAGGTTGTACTAATTTGCAGTCCCACCATCAGTGTATGAGTGTTCCTATCTGTGCACATCCCGACCAACATTTGTTGTTTGGGGATTTTTTGATATGAGCCAATCTCACTGGAGTTAAGTGATATCTCATTGTGGTTTTGACTTGCATTTCCCTGATGATTAGCGACATTGAGCACTTTTTTATATGTTTGCTGGCCATTATTCTGTCTTTTTTTGAAAAGTTTCTGTTCATGTCCTTTGCCCATTTTTTAATAGGGTTGTTTGATTTCAAACCTTTTTAGTTTTAGATCTTTTTTACAATTGAGATATTTGTGTGGATACCCAATGCATAAACAAAAGTGGGCATATTGGTATAAATGTGTTTTTATGAATTCATATTTATTGCACTCATTGAGAATAATGAGTTTGAGTATTCATTATTTGAATATGAATTTGTTTTGATGAGCTTAAAATTGAAATTCGGATTATGGATAATCTTATAAGCCTTCATATCCAGTTACTTTCAATTTTAGTTTCATAGCATTTTAAAGCATTTGATTTACATAAGTAGTTGCAAAAGGTAATTTTTTTAACTTTGATTTTAATTTACAGAACAATTTCAAAGATAGCAGAGTCCTTACACCCTTCACCCAGCTTCCTCTAATGTTAATATCTTATATAAATGTGATACCTATTAAAGCTAAGAAATTAACGTTGATATAATACTGTTAACTACAGATGTTACTCACATTTTCCAAGTTTTTTCACTAATGTCTTTTTTCTATTCCAAAATCCATACTAGGATACTATATTACATTAAGTTGCCATGTCTCTTAGTGTCTCCTGGTCTGTGACAATTTTTCTGTCTAAAGTCTTTCATGACCTTGATACTTTTGAAGAGTAAAAGTCAGAAATTTCATACAATGTTCCTTGAGTTGGGTTTGTCTGATATTTTCTCATGGTTAGCTGAGATTATGAATTTTAGGAAAGAATTCCGCAGAAGTGATATGCCCCTCTCTTTGCATTATGTCAGGAAGTACTTGGTTAAGGTGCTGTCTGCTAAGTTTTTCTACTGTAGAGTTACTGTTAATGCTTGTTGCTTTCCATTGTTAAAAGTGAGTCACTAAGTATATACAAATGTATAGCTTCAAGGGGAGAGGAAATAACCTTTGCTTCTGGAGAAAGGAGTATCAAAGACTATGTGGTCATGTGTTAAAACCACCACAGTAGCAATTAGTAAATTTTTAGAGCGATGCTTTGAGACATCAAATGTCTCAAATGTCTACAAATGTCCAGTTTCTCATTAAAGTTTCATCCAGTAATTTTAGCATTTGTCAGTGGATCTTGCCTGAAATAATTATTACTGTAGTGTTCTAATTTTGTGACTGTTATTTTGCCTATATCAGACTGCCTTGATTACTGTGGTAAACCTTGAAATTGGGTAATGTGAGCCCTCTGACTTTGTTCTTTTAAATAATTGTTTTGGCTATTCTAGTTTCTTTGCCTTTGCATGTATAAATTTTAGGATCAGCTTGTCTATATAGAACTTGCTGGGATTCTGATTGGAAGTGTCTTGAGTCTATAGATCAACTAAGGAAGAATTCACATTTTAACAATATTGAGTCTTCAAATTTATAATTATAGTATATGTCTCCATTTATTTAGATTTCTTATTTATTTCTTTCATTCTGCACATATTAATATTTTCTGAGATTTATACCTAAGTACTTTGGGGTTTTGGGGTGCTATTATAATTTTTTTTTAATTCCAAATCCTAATTGTTTATTCCTTCTATATAGGAATACAGTTCACTTTCATATACTGACTGACCTTGCATCCTTCAACCTTGCTAAAGTTATTTTTAATTCTAGTAATTTATTATAAATCCTTTTAGATTTTCTACATAGACAATTATGTAACCTGAAAATATAGACAGTTTTACTTGTTTCTTTCCAATCTATTTGTTTTTTCTTGCCTCATTGAACTTGTCTAGGAATTCCAGTATACTGTTGAGTAGGAGTGATAACAGAGGACATCTTTGCCTTGTTGTTGATCTTTGAAAAACTCAATTTCACATCATTAAATAGGATGTTTGCTGTAGATTTTCACAGATGCTCTCTGTTAGATTAAGGAAGCTCTCTTACAGCTCCAATTTGCTGAGAGTTTTTTTTCATGAATGTTGAATTTTTTCAAATTCTATTTCTACATCTATTGGGATGATCATATAATTTTTAAAATTTAGTCAGTTAATTTGGTGAATTGCATTGATTATTGAGACAACCTTGCAGTCCTTTGATGAGCCTCATATTATCATTTTTAAAGTATTGCTGGATTCATGTTTTTTAAATTTATTGATGATTTTTGCATCAGTGTTTATGAGGAATATTGTCCTGTTGTTTTCCTCTATTGTCTTTGTCTGATTTTGGTTTTGGGGTAATGCTAGCTTCATAATATGAGTTGGGAAGTGTTTCTTTCTCTTTTATTTTCTCAAAGAGGTTGTATAGAATTAGAATTTGCCAGTGAAAGCATCAGGGCCTGGATATTTTTTTTGAAAGTTTTAAAATACAATTATTATATATAGGGCAATTTCTTGGGTGAGTTTGGTAATTTGTTTTTTAAGGAATTTTGTTCTAAGGTATAGATAGAAGGGAAAGATTCTGGTGGGGTTTCTGCCCCTCATGCATGGCTGCTGTTCCCTCCCCCAGGTCTGCATCCCAGTGGACACGTCTTAAGATTCTATTTGATCTTATCTGTGAGTGCCAGATGTAGTTCATGGAAGACAACCCTGTAAGAGGATGTGGACTCCCCCACAGTATCTTCAGTCCCAGGGATTTCACACTGTTCTGCTATTTTGCGCTTTGCTTTTACCAGTTTGTTGGTTATTCTAGCTGAACTACCCCAAGTGGGCTTGTGTCAACTCTTCTACAAGTGAGTTTTTGGGCCAGTTATTTTCTCTGCAACCTCAGGTCTCCTATGGGTTTGCACAAAGTCTTAAATTTGGAGTTAGTCTGTTCTTTTTTGCTGCAAGGCTGAAATCAGTACTTTTTCCACCTTTCCACATCCTGAGACAGAAGTCTCTTTATGCTTTTTAAAACACCAGTTCAATTCCAAAACATGCTCCTCAGTTAGGCTAAATGGTGGAAGAGTGTTTATTCTGCTGACTTCTGCACATGAATGATTTAACCTGGAAGAATAAGATAATGTGATGGTTTACGATATACTAAGCATTTGCTATATAACATGATGTTTGTTTTTTAGCACTTTGAAAAATAGTATATTTTTAAGATGTAATTTGAATAAATCAGCGATTTGAGAACTCCCAAAGCACTCTGCAAAACTCACTTGTCTAAAAACTGCATAGCTCATTTTGTAGGATTTGGGCTTCTATTTGAAAAAAGGAGAGACAACTAAGCAACTTAAGCCTAAGGTATCCTAAAAAATACTAAGAATAGCAGGTCTGTAGAAGGAATTCTATTATAAGTATATGAGCTATAGTAAGTTGATTCATAGGTAAAGCTTATTATTAATACTTGTTAGGCTACAAAATGGAGGATGCTTTGTGTTTATAATGTATATTCTTCCTAATTCCAAACAAAGATTTTAGGGGAGCATGTTAGTTCACTGGCAAATTGGTGCTGGCTGGTGGCTGTTTCCCACCTTGTGTACCTCTCCAAAAGACTGCTTAGTGTCCTTAGGATATGACAGTGGGCTTCTCCCAGAGCAAGTCATCTAAAAGAGTAAAGCAGAAGCCACAATATCTCTTATGACCTAGTCTTAGAATTCACATGCTGTGATTTTCTCAGTATCCTATTGGTTACATAGGTCAACCTATTTAGTGTAGGAGGGAACTGTACAAGTGTGTGAATCCCATGAGATGGTGATCATTGTGAGCCATCTTGGAAGCTCACTGCCCCAGCCAGGAATCCCAATTAAAAAAAAAAAAAAAAAAAAGATGGAGACATAATCAATGTAGCTGGCTAAAGGCACCCAGCACTCAAGTGTTTCATCAAGGAAAACCAAAACAAATAACCACATGTCAAATAGAGTGTCTAAAGGAGAACACTGGAATTCAGCAGGGAAGTGACAGGGACCCTCTGAGGCACAGAAACTCAAGATAGCAGCATAGAGAGGGAAGCTAAGTACCCTGCTGGGATTGGCTTGTAGCCAGGAGGGACTCACCATTGTGGGGAAAAGGTAAGGGAGGAGATCTCTAGTCCAAGTTCCCATAAAAGATGCCTACAATTGTAACTATAGAAGAGCCCCTTAGCCCTCACAGACCCTGAGCCTAGAATAGTGAGCTGCCTGGAGTTCTTGGAACAGCACTGCTCCAGAGAGGGAATTCATGCTGGGTCCCACCCACCCATGGAACCAAAGCTGCTGCTATTTTGAGAGTGGAACCACCACCAAACCACATCCTGCCCTGAGTCCCAATATCTCCTGCATCTGCACATCCCTGGGGCCCTGCCGGCATCCCCCAACGTCTACCCAGAGGACTGCAGCATCACAGCACCAGGTAGACCCAGCAGTGTGTCCATGCCCCTGGCACCTGAGCCCATTCAGCACCCTACACCCTGTGGAAAAGGTGGTCCAAGACATCAGGGAGGCTACTCCTAGGACATAGGGAGCTGAAGCATGCACTCCCCAGGGCATGAGAGCCACCTGCCCTGTGCTGCTGGAGCCCACACATGCTGCCCAGGGACCAGTCTCCCTGGTGGCCCACCACCAGTGACCCCTCTCCAGCAGTAAGGCTGCTGCATGCCTGCACTCATTGCCCAGAAGCCCGAGGACCAGTCTACCCAAGGCCCATGCATGCCTGCCAGGAGCCCAAGGGCCAGTGTGCCCAGCATCTCTGTCCCCAGCAGAGACTCACCACAGCCTCCACAAACAATTGCAGCCTAAGCCACTGTGGAAATTGCAGACACCACTAACGTTGATTACAGCTGAAGAAATTATATGGACACTACACTATTGCACCTACCCAACCAACACTATAGATAAATAAATCTATAGGATTTATTTATCTATATATAATCTATATATAGATATATAAATCTATAGGAAAAAGTCTTTACCTATGGAAGCTACTCCATAAAATTGGAAAAAGTGACTTACACCATGTGTGCAGAAATCCATGTAGGGGCACAAGAAACATGGAGAAGCAAGGAGACAGTATCTCCAACGGAGCACAATAATTCTTCAGTAACAGAGCCCAAAGGAAAGGAAAACTGAAATGCTTGAAAAGGAATTCAAAATAATGATTCTAAGGAAACTTGGTGAGATATAAGAGCAAACGACACAAAGAAATCAGGAAAATCATTCATGATCTGAATGAGAAATTTAACAAAGAGATATAAGAAAGAACCAAACAAATCCTGGAATTGAAGAATTCAGTGAATGAAATAAAAATGTATAATTAAGAACTTCAATTCTGAACTTGAAGACAGGTGTTTAGAAATAACCAAGTCAACATCAACAACAAAAAAGGAATAAAAAAGAATGAAGAAAGCCTATGTGACATATGGGGTACCATCAAGTGAACAAATATTTGCATTTTGGTGGTTCCAGAAGGAGAATAGATGGGAAAAGGCATGGAAGACCTACTTAACAAAATCATAGCTGGGAATTTCCCAATTTTCAACAATTAGGTATAGATGGGAACATACATCAACACAATGAAGGCCATATATGACAAACCCACAGCTAACATTATACTAACTGAGGAAAAGCTGAAAGCCTTTGTTCTAAGAACTATAATAAGACAAGGATGCCCACATTCACCACTCTTAACATAGTACTGAAAGTCCTAGCCAGAGCAATTAAGCAAGAGAAAGAAATAAAAGACATCTAGATTGGAAAAGAGGAAGTCAAATTGTTCCTCTTAGCAGATGACATAAAAAAAAAAAATACCTAGGAAGGAATTTAACCAAGTAGGTGAAACATCTCTACAATGAAAACTATAAAACACTGAAGAAAGCAATTGAAGAGGCCACTAAAAAATGGAAAGATATCCCATGCTCATGAATTAGAAGAATTAATGTTGTTAAAATGACCATATTACCCTAAGCAATCTAAAGAGTCAATGCAATCCCTATCAAAATGCCAATGATGTTCTTCACAGAAATAGAAAAAAAAAAAAATCCTAAAATTTGTGTGGAACCACAAAAAACCCCAAATAGCCAAAGCAATACTGTACAAAAAGAACAAAGCTGGAGGCATCTCATTACCTGATTTCAAATTATACTACAGAGCTATAGTAACCAAAATAGCATGGTACTGGCATAAAAACAGACACATAGACCAGTGGAATACAGTAGAAAACCCAGAAATAAATCCATATATTCCCAATCAAGTGATTTTGAAAGACACCAAGAACACTGGGGGAAGAGCACCCTCTTCAATAAATAGAGCTGGGGAAACTGGATATCCAAATGCAGAAGAATGAAACTATACCCCCCATTTCTCACCATATACAAAAACTCACTGAAAATGGATTAAAAATTTTAACATAAGACCTGAAACTATAACTATGAGAAGAAAACATAGGGGAAAAGCTTCAAGACATTGTTCTAGGCAAAGATTTCATGGGTAAGACTTCAAAAGCACGGGCAACAAAAATAAAAACAGACAAATGAGATTGTATCAAACTAAACAGCTTTTTGCACAGCAAAGGAAGCAATCAACAGAATAGAATGGGAGAAAATATTTGCAAACTGTTCATTTGAGAAGGGGCAAATACTCCCAATATACAAGGAACTCAATTCAACAGCAAAATAATAATAATAATCTGATTAAAAATGGGCAAATGATCTGAATAGATGTTTCTTGAAAGAAGACATACAAATGGCTAACAAGTATATGAAAAAATTCTCAACATCACTAATCATCAGGGAAATGCAAATCAAAACCACAATGAGATATCGTCTCACCCAAGTTAGAATGGCTGTTATCAAAAGGATAAAAAATAACAAATGCTGTCGAGGATATGGAGATACACTATTGGTGAGAATGTGAATTAGTGTAGTCTTTATGGAAATAAAGATTTTTCAAAAAATTAGAACTACCATACAATCCATCAATTCTTCTGGGTATTTATCAAAAGGAAAGGAAATTAGTATATTGAAAAGATACCTGCACCCCCATGTTTATTGCAGCACTATTCACAATAGCCAAGGTATGGAATCAACCTTAAATGTCCATCAGCAGATGAATGGATAAAGAAAACGTGGTATAATACACAATGGAATACTACTCAATTCTGAAGAAAAATGAAATCTTGTCATTCGTGACAACACAGTTGAGCCTGGAGGACATAGTTAAATAAGACAGGCACAGCAAGATAAATACTTCATGTTCTCACTCATATGTGGGAGCTACAAAAAATTGACCTCATGTAAATAGAGAGTATAATTGTAGTTATTAGAGGCTGGGAAGGTTAGGAGGGATGGAAGGATAGGGAGTAGTTGGTTAATGGATACAAAATTATACCTAAATAGAAGGAGTAAGTTCTAGTGTTCTATAGCACTGTACGGTAAATAGGGTTAACAATTATTGTGTATTTTTTAAATGCTAGAAGAGAGGATTTTGAATGTTCACAACACAAACAATAAATGTTTTAGGTGATGGATATACTAATTACCCTGATTTCATCCATACCCATTGTATACATGTATTGAAATATCACTCTCATCCCATAAACATGTACAATTATGTCAACTAAAGAAAGGGAAATAAAGGTGAAATATGAATAGGAAATTTACTGAAGAAACCCAAAAAGCCAACAAGTGTGTAAAGATACTCAAACTTATCAAAGATACATGAATCAAAACACAATAGCACTTTGTATGTATTTATTTGGCAAAAATTAGGTTGGATAGTGGTTAGCATTCAATGAGATGTGAAGATAGAGGAATCTTTGTGCACTGCTGATAAGAGCGTAGACTGGCACAACCATTTTGGAGAGTAACCTGGCAGTATCTAGTCAAATTAAATATATCCTCCTGAGTATACACTGCAAATAACTGGATGCAGAGGACCTTAAGAGGGTGTATAGGAGGATGCTCATTTCTGTGTTGTTCGTGGTGGCAGGAGTTGGAAGCAATCTGGTCATTTGTTACTAGAGTTACAAGGTGTTGTGCAGCAATTAACAACAGATACATGTGAAACAACATGAATAGATCTTAAACATAGATCTGAATCAAAAAAGTAAGTCGCAGTTATTTTCTTTGTAGCTGCCTCTATTTTCCATTTTTATTTGCTTATCTATTGTATTTAGCATCACAAACGTAACATGTCTAAACCAAAACTCCTGATGTTTTAATATCCACTGCCAAAAAAGCAACTACCGCAACTGAACTGAGAATAAAAACCAATGTTCCTCTACCAGTCCTTCCCATCTCAGTTAATGTCACTACTGTCCACCAAGTTGCTGAGCCAAAAATTCTAGGAGTCAGCTTTGATTTTTCTTTCTCTCTCTCCACCTCAACGCAGTAGCACATACCTCATTTCTCAGCAACAAGTCCTGTCCTCTCTATCTCTAAAATACATCCTAGTGCCTGGGATTCTGTGTATTGAACCAGCACCTCATATAATTCTGATACATGGGATACCTGAGTCACAGTTCAAAAAACCTGGAGAAACATTTTCTCCTGCTCTCAGTTGAGGAGTAAACTTTTCCTGTTTGATAAATTTTGGGGCTTCTTCAGAGGGAAAAATTAAAGGAAGATATTTATTTTTGGCTTTTTAGAATAAAGGTCATTTTTGTGATTCCATTGTTAATAATCAGTGAATCAACTGGTCCCAAATGTTAATACCATTCCAATTTTATCACCAGTACAGCTGACAGATTGAAAATTTACATAAGAGCTGAACTCAGAACCAATACTTAATTCCCAAGTGCCTTACTGTAGTTGTGTGATCTTGGTTGGTTTACTTACCTCTGAGCCTGCAGGTTCTTCACCTGCAAAGTGAGGATAGCATTTTCTAGCCATAGAGTTGTTAAGAGGATTAAATGAGCTAAGGCATGCAGAGCATGTGGCACAGTGCTTGCCCTTGACAATGCTGCTGCTTGTATGATGATGGTGACAATGATTACTATTGCTGTGACTACTACCACCACTAGGACTTCTAGTTTTGAGACCACAAATACTACGTGCAGCCAGCAGAGGGCAATGGAACAGCGCAAGATTTAAGTAGTATTAGTGCATAAGCCTACTGGAGATACGACAGATTTGCTGAGCATTACTTCTCCCACCTTCTGATATTTCTTATTTTCATGAGTGGAGAACACAGATATTGGTGAAGCGCCTTTGTGTTTTAGATTCTCACTCTTCATTGAAGAACGATGGTGCATCTAGATATGCACAGAATTTGCTTATAATTATTTACAATCTCAATCTCCTAATGTCTTTATTGTCCTTCACATCTAGTACACCTCACCTCAGGGTCATTTTCTGAAATGAGAGGAGTATACTAAATATTTGGTTTTAAGTCCTGTTTCCAGGAGTCCGTGGTGCTGCTGAGCTACATCAGGGCTGTCAGGGATGGAGTGGAAGGGCTCCAGTTCTTGACGCACCACTGGCTACCAAAGCAACTCATCATTCTCTGTTTCATACACTAGTGTTTCTCATGAGATTTTGTTTTGGAAAAAAAAAGTTATACTTTAGAAAATAGGCACTCATGAATGCCCCTTCCAGCTCTATCCTTCTGTGTTTCTAGTTTGCTGGGGGCTTTGTTGTTGTTTTAACAAATATAATAGTATTTCTTATCTAGCATTTTTCAACATTTTGTCAATTCATCGGTTGCAAAATCAGTTATTGTCACTAACTTTTTTATATGAAATGATGAAAAATAATAAAACAAGTAAAAATATCGAAAGGAATTGTCCATAGTAAGAACAAATTTTGTTTTAAAACCTTTGTTTCCAATATGTTTTTGTGTGTATACTGGGTAGAGAGGTAAAATGAATTTCATATTGTGGGTTGTAATCAAAAGTTTGAAAGCCAGTGCTACATATATTGATCACCTTGTTTTTATCACTGTTAATCTGCTAGGGCTGCCATAACAAAGGACCACAGACTGGATGACTGAAACAACAGAAATTCATTTTCTCACAGTTCTGGAAGCCATAAGTCCAATATCAAGGCACTAGCAGGGTTGGTTTGTTCTGAGGACTCTCTCCTTGGCTTGTAGATGGTCCTCTTCATGTTCACATGGTGTTCTACCTTTATGTATATTGTTAATGAAAAAAATCATTCAATGATACTTGTTAAAACATGGTAAAGATGATTTTATTTAAGACCATTGCAACAGGTATAGGGACCACTGCAATGGGATTTTGCAATGGGGGACAGAGACTGGGCTTAACTCCAAACACAGCATGGGCAAATGGGAATTTATGTGTGAGAAGCAGGTTGAGGATCAATGGATGGAAAATTACTAAGAGGAAATAGCAGGGTTAAGGAGGGTTCTGGCTAAATCAGCCTTACGGGATTCTTGCTGAAGATAGGCCAAGGTGATCAGACATTACCTGAGAGATAGTGGAGGATAAACCTGATCAGATACCAAGGGTGATCAACTGTTGGGGAGAGAGGGTCTTGCTCAACTGAATTAGCAGGGTTTGGGCTAAAGCTGGGTTTTACAAGGGCGTGTGCAGACGGGTATAGGAGGAGGTTTGGGAGCCTGACTAAAGTTTGGTCAAGTGAGAATCTTTGTCAATATCTGTGTCCAAATTACCTCTCCTTACAAGACATAAATCATATCGGATTAGGCCTACACTAACGACTTCATTTTAGCATAATTACCTCTTTAAAGACCCTATCTCCAAATGCAGTCACATTCTTAGGTACTGGGTATTAGGACTTCAACATGTAAACTTTGGGTGACATAATTCAGCCCATAACAATCACATAAAAAAATCTTGGTGGTCAACCCATATGAATATGAAAAGCAGCCTCATTTTATTATAGGTCTATATCTCCTCCTTCTACCCCACTTCCCCCACACCTAATCTTGGATAACAACTAGTGCTTTTGTAAAGGGTTATGTGTTCACTATAAAAATTGCAAACAAGTACAAAGGAGAAAGTAAAAACCAGTTTCATTCCCATCTCTTGGAGTTAACACTTTTGACATTTTGATGAATATTCTTCCAATGATCCTTCTATGTCTAAATACATATGTAGACTTATCTGTTTATAGATGGATATATGTAAATGTGTCTGTACATTTACAAAAATGGGATTGTACCATTTATGTTCTATAACCTTTGTTCACTAAACAGTATGTTGGGACCATTATTCTTCATTAAGATATGTAGATACATATCTACATATCCTATATCTACATATCTTAGCAGATATAACGGTTGCTTAGTATTCAGTTGTATGGGTGTTCCATTAATTATCTAACTAGTCATTTGATTTGCTTATTTTTTATTATAATAAAGAATTCTGTAAATATGTATGTTTATATTATACATTTTTGCACACATGCACACTGTGTGACAATTCCCATGGGTGTGGGATAAATTCTTGGAAGTAAGAATACAAAGTCAAACACCCACTTTGCATTTTAATATATACAATAATTCTTTGCTATCTTTCAAATAGGTTGTACTAATTTATACACCCACCACAAAAATCAAAAGAAAAACAAAAACATGAGTGCTTATTTTTCTTCACTGTCACCAATACTAGACTTTAATATTGACATTCTTAAATCTTACTGTAGTTTTTATTTGTGCTTAATTATAAGTGAAAGTGCCTTTTCTCCCACTATTTTATTTACAACATACAACAAAGTTTGAAATGAACTAATTTTACAGTGAACTAATCTCATTCATGAGGAGTCCACCCTCATGACCTAAATTACCTCCCAAAGGCCCCATCTCCTAATACCATCACACATTGTGGTTAGGATCTCAACATATGAATTTGGGGGTAAACAAACATTTAGGGCACAACAAACATCTTATTACATAACCTTGCTAAGTTCACTTATTTCTAGTAGTTATTTTGTAGGATCATTAGAATTTTCCATGCAAATAATTACATCATCTGCATACAGAGATAGGTTTGCTTTTTCTTTTTAAATATTATGCTTTTATTTCTTTTTCTTATCTTATTACAATGACTAGGACCTCCAGAACAATGTTGAATTGAAATGATATAACTGTACATCCTTTTCTTTCTTATCTTATGCCAAAAGTATTTAATATTTCATCATCAATTATGTTAGCTAGAGGATGTACATAGATCCCTGTTGGGAGACAGTTCTCTATGGGCTCTCATATTGCTACACATCTTGTGAGCAGATTCACTAACAACACGTTTGTTCTGGACTGCCTTTTTAAGGATATTTATATAGTGAAGAGCCCTGGAAGACAAAGTGTCTCCCTCCAGACCAAAGGACAGATTTGTTTACTGTCCAGTATAATAAAAGTAATGTCTCCTTCTGGAGCAAGGTTGGGCATGTTGCCCATTATACAGAGATTTTGGTTCCCTAAGCTCAGGGTTCCTCTTCTGTAATATACACTGTGTATACAGGTATCAACTGGCGCTTGTGTTGCCCTTTGAGAACTGGGGCTTGGGAAACTGATATAAAAAATGTTAATATCCTGGCTACTACTATTTCTATGAGAAATAAACTGTCCTTTACAGCTGATCCAGGAGTCTTGTATCTTCTGTCAGCATCTTTGAAACTGCAATAGGATAATTTGTTAACTTCTAAGTAGAATAAAATTTCAGACCCTTTATGGTTCTTGACAATGATCTTAATCAGATTGAGAAAGGTTCCTTCTATTTATAATTTAATGAGAACTTTTATTGTGAATGAATATTGAATGTTGTCTGATGTTTTTTAATGCTATTGAAATTATCATATATTAATACCTTTCTACTTTATTTTGTTAATATTTTGTAAATTACATTGATTGATTTTTGAATGTCAAACCAATCTTGCATTCCCGGTGTATACCCTATTTGTTTATTATGAATTATACAATTTGCTATTACTGGATTTGATTTGCTAACATTTTGTTAAAGGATCTTTTGCATCTGTGTTCATGAGGTATATTGGTATATAATTTTCCTCCCCTCCTTCTCTTTGTCTTTCTCTTTTTTTTTTGCAATACTTTTGTCATGTTTTGATATTCTGGTTGCACTGACCTTGTAAAACAAGTTGGAAAATGTTCCTTTCCCTGCTATGTTCTGATTGTATTTGTGCAAAATTGGTCTTATTTCTTCCTTAAAGTTATGATAGAATCCACTAGTGCAACTATCTGGGCCTGAGGTCTTCTTTCTGGGAAGGTATTGATAACAGATTTAATTTCTTTAATATATATAGAGGCCTATTCAAATTTCATACTTGTGTTTGTGGTTAGTTGTATTTTTCAAAGAATTTGCTCATTCATTTAAGATGTCAAATTTGTATAATGCTATTCATTATATTTTATTATTATCCTTTTAATACATGTGGGATCTATGGGGATATGTTTCTTTTCATTTCTTATATTGGTAATTTATGTTCTTTATAGCTACAGTTTTATCAATTTTGTTAGTCTTTTCAAAGAATGAACTTTTGGCCTTGATAATTTTCTCTGTTGTTTGCTTGTTTTGTTTCATGTATGTCTGCTCTTACCTTTATTATTTCTTCCTTCTACTACTTTGGGTTTACATTGTTCTTCTTTTCCTAGTTTTTTGAGCTCTAAACTTAGCTCATTAATTTTGACCTTTCTTCTTTTATAAAATAAGCATTTAAAGCTATAAATTTCCCTCTAAGCATTTGGTTTAGCTACATCCACAAGTTTGGATATGTTGTATTTTTATTATCATTCTATTGAAAATATAGTTTCTTCCTACCAGCTCTATTAAGGTATAATTGACAAATAAAAAGTGTATATATTTACAGTGTACAACATGATGTTTTAACATATACATTATGAAATAATTAAATCAAGCTAATTAATATATCCATCACCTCACATATCATTTTTTGTTGTGAGAACATTTAAGACCTACCCCCTTAGAAATTTTCAAGTATACAATACATTATTATTAACTATAGTCATCATGTTGTACAATAGATCTCCAGAACTTATTCATCCTGTGTATCTAAAGTTTTCAAAATAGTTTCTAATTTCTCTTAGATTTTTTTCTTTGACCCATAGACTATTGAAAAGTCTATTGTTTCATTTTCAAATTTTAAAATTTCTCTAGATCTCTTAATATTTATTTGTAATTCAATTTAATTGTGGTCAAAGTACATACTCTGTATGACATCAATAATTTTAAATTGCTTAGAGAGTTGTTATAGCTTAGCATTTGTTCCATCTTAGTAAACATAACCTGTGCCTTTAAGAAGAGTATATCTTCTGCAGTTGCCAGGTGTATATTTCTATATAAATCAATTAGGTCAAAGTGGTTGATAGTGTTATTCATATCTGTCTCTTTTTTTAAATTTATTTTTAAATTTCAGAATATTATGGGGGTACAAACACTTTGGTTACATATATTGCCTTTTCACCACCCAAGTCAGAGCTACAAGTGTGCCCATCCCCAAACAGTGTGCTCTGCACCCATTAGGTATAAATTTACCCATCTCCTCCACCCACCTCTCACCTGCCTGAAGCAACACCTGATGAATGTTACTTCCATGTGTGCATGTGAGTATTGATCAGTTAGTACCAATTTGATGGTGAGTGCCAGTGGTGCTTGTTTTTCCAATCTTGTGATTCTTCACTTCGAAGAATGGGCTCTAGCTCCATCCAGGATAATACAAGAGGTATTAATTCACCATTGTTTTTTATGGCTGAGTAATACTCCATGGTGTACATATACCACATTTTATTAATCCACTCATGTATTGATGGGCACCTAGGTTGTTTCCACATCTTTGCAGCTGTGAATTGTGCTGCTATAAACATTCAAGTGCAGATGTTTTTATTATAGAATGTCTTTTTTTCCTTTGGGTAGATGCCCAATAGTGGGATTCCTGGATCAAATGGTAGTTCTACTTTTAGTTCTTTGAGGTATCTCCATATTACTTTCCATAGAGGCTGTACTAGTTTGCAGTCTCCCCAGCAGTGTATGAGTGTTCCTGTCTCTGCATCCACACCAACATTTGTTGTTTTGGGACTTTTTGATAAAAGCCAATCTCACTGGAGTTAAGTGATATCTCATTGTGGTTTTGATTTGCATGATTAGAGATGTTGAGCAACATTTTATATGTTTATTGGCCATTATTCTGTCTTCTTTTGAAAAGTTTCTGTTCATGTCCTTTGCTCATTTTTTAATGGGGTTGTTTGATTTTTTCTTTTGATTTTCCTAAGTTCTGTATAGATTCTAGTTGTCAGCCCTTTATTGGATGTGTAGCATGCAAATATTTTCTCCCATTCTATAGGTTGTCTGTTTGCTCTAATGATAGTCTCCTTGGCTGTGCAGAAGCTTTTTAATTTGATCAGGTCCCATTTATTTTTGTCACTGCTGTGACTGCTTTGGAGGTCTTCTTCATAAATTCTTTGCCTAGGCTGATGTCTGTAAGAATTTTCCCAACATTTTCTTCTAGAATTCTTATTGTTGCATGTCTTAGGTTTAAGTCTGTTATCCATCATGAGTTGATTTTTGTGAGAGGTGAGAGGTGTGGATCTAGTTTCAGTCTTCTACATGTGGCTATTCAGTTTTCCCAGCACCATTTATTGAATAGGGATCTTTTCCCCAGTGTATGTTTTTGTCTACTTTGTCAAAGATCAGATGAAAGTATGAGGGTGGTTTTATATCTGGGTTCTCAGTCCTGTTCTATTGGTCTATGTCTCTGTTCTTGTGACAGTACCATGCTGTTTTGGTTACTGTAGCCTTGTAATATAGCTTGAAGTCTGATAGATTGATGCCTCCCAATTTGTTCTTTTTGCTTAAGAGTGCTTTGGTTAGATGGGGTCTTCTCTGGTTCCATATGAAGTGTAGAATTATTTTTTCTAGATTTGTGAAAAATGATGTTGATATTTTGATAGGGATTGCATTGATTCTGTAGATCACTTTAGGTAGTATAGACATTTTAACAATATTAATTCTACCGATCCATGAGCATGGTAGGGACTATAAAAATCTCTATGCCCAAAAACTTGAAAACATGGAGGAAATGGACAAATTCTTAGAAACACACAACCTCCTTAGGCTCAATCAGGAAGAAATAGAATTCCTGAACAGACCAATATCAAGCACCAAAATTGAAGCAGCAATAAAAAATCTTCCAATAAAAAAAATCCCAGATGAGATGGGTTCACACCTGAATTTTACCAAACCTACAAAGAAGAACTGGTACTTATACTGCAGAAATTATTCCACAACACTGAGAAGGATAGAATCCTCCCCAACTCATTCTATGAAGCCAATATCAACTTGATATCTGGTCTGTTTTTAACAATTGTAAGTACATAGCATGTCATTCACTCCAGACTGTGTAGTTTGTATGAAAAGTGGGGAAAGGAGAAGAAAAAACACCTTTTATCTATGGGCTTGATGTTTAGAACTCTGACTTTGTTATAATTTACATCATAGCTTTCTGTACATGTTTACTAATTATTAGAGTTAACAGTTGGGATAATTATGGTTAATTACACATGACTGCTAATAGAAACATCAAAAGCTCCACCTTAAAAATTACATAAAGTTATGGATTTGTTGGCAACCCAGTGGGAAGAAAAATAGTTAAAATCATGAGGAATTAGATCAAATTTATGATAGTTTGGGACATGGTTATACCTGCTATTGTGAATCTATTGTGGTATGGCAGGTTTCGTGGGCAGTCTCACCTAGGGAAGAAAAAGAATCTAACATCATTGGGCCCCAACCATGGGAAAGCGTTGTGCAATTAACTTTACACTTGTAGGTCTATTTTCATTCTTTAAGGAACCCTATTAGGTAGGTATCGTTATCTTGATTTCTCAAATGAGAAAACTGTGACAGGTTAATTAAAAAATTGTCAGGTTCATGAAGTTAAAGGGTGTGGCAGAGAGGACGCTTTGTGTTCAACATTCCATTTGGTTTTTTTCCTCCTTCCTTGACATGAAAAGTTTACATCCCATCCCCCTTGCAATTAAGTGGGGCCATGTGATATAGTTCTTATCAAGGAGATATCAGACGAAACAGTGAAAAGACCCTGCACAAGTCTTTGGTCTCTTTCTTCTCCTATGCTGAGATAATGGAAAGACAAATAGGAAAACCCAAATTGTTGAGTTTCTGCTGGAGGAGTATTGCCCTACAATTGCCTGGACTTCAAGCAAACACCTGAAAAGTGAGAAATAAACGTTGTTGTGTTAAGCCACTGAGATTTGAGGGTTGTTTGTTGTTGTATCAAAGCCTAATATTCTGATTAAAACAGAGAGGGAGCTGGAATTTGAACCCAGCTATGTTAAATTCTGAAAACCATGGTTTTTGTACTATCTCTTCTCTTTCCCCAAAGGCTCAGAATCAGGGTATATATATCAGGCACACACAGACATCTTTCATTAGCCAGGGTGGTTCATCTGGATATAGATATTAAGAAACTAGTCAGTGTTAGTTGGCTATTTTTGAGGCTACACAAAATTGGGCTCTTCATTTGCTTTGCATGCTAATTGCCAACCACCTATATCAACTTTACACTAAAAAAAAAAATTTATTCTTGCACAGGTTTTTTTTTTTTAATGCAGGTCACCTGACCTGAGCAGATATTGCTGTTAATTGCTGTTACCTGACCCCCCTAAACTGATTTGTAAAATTTTGAATGTAAATGTGTATGTGCATTTTTAGGGGCCTAGAAACTATAGAGATATGGTGTCAGATATGGTGTCCAATATGGTAGCCACTAGCTATATATGACTATTTAAATGAACTAAAATCAAACAAATTAAAAATTGAATTCCTTAGCCACAATAGCCCACTGAGAGGGTTTTATAGCCCACTTCTGGCTAGCTACCATACTAGACAATACATATTATGGATCATTTTTATCATCTCTGAAAGTTCAGTTGGACAGTGCAGCTTTAGAGCTTTCATCAGTTTTCTTTTTTTTAGTATATATTTATTTTATTACTCAGCTAAACAATGCAGGCCTATCAACAGAAACTTAGACATGCATAATAATAATTAAATTTGGTCATCTTTGATATTTTGCTGGCATTCAGTCATATATAACTGTATATAACTTTTCACATTTAAAAAAATTTCTTGCTATGATTGTATACTTGTCAAAGTAGCAGGATAGGACTTACAAATTGAACTAACAAATTATTAAGTAAATAACTTTTAAACACTTGACACGTGTATCTGGTCCTCTATCTGGCCTTTGTACAGGAACTTGCAAAAAGGTGGGGCAGGCCTGTTTCCCCTACTGTGACCTGGAGTCTCTTTGGGCTATAGTGAAGGGATCAACCTAAATCTACTTCACTCAGTTGTCAATTTCTTTGCCTTATGATTAGTTTGCTTGAACTATAATCCCCCTTTGAGTGTTTCTGTTTCTGTTTTACTTACTGCTATTTCTTAGTTGGCAAACAAAATAATAATTGGGCATTTTAAAAATTAAAGATAAAATTCACCTCTGGGTATTTCACACAATAATTTACACCATGTGAGTGTGTATGTGTGCATGCATTAGTTTTCTAGGGCTGCCATTAAAAAGTACTGCAAACTGGATGGCTTAGAACAACAGAAATATATTCTCTTACAGTTGTGGAAGCTCGAAATCCAAAACCAAGATGTCAGCAGGGCCATGCTCTCTCTGAAAGCTCTGGGGAAGAATCTTTCCTTTCCTCTTCTAGCTTCTGGTGGTTGCTGGCCATCTTTGGCATCTCTTGGCTTGTGGATGCATGACTTCAATCTCTGCCTGTCTTCATGTGGCCTTCACCCCTGTGTGTGTCTCATCAGTTTTCAAAGTGGTCTGTGACCATGAAAACATTTAAAAAAATCCTTGAATTAGTAGAGGTTGGTTTTCTCACAGTGTATAAAAATAGCTTTGTCCCTGAAAGGTGGGCTGCACCTGTATTGATGATTATCATGGGCCTGGGGTATAAGGACCCAAGACAGAATCCCCTGCTCTCCCAGGTTGTGGTAAAATGGAAGTTAGAGGCTTTCTACTTGGGGGATCCTCAGGCCCTGCCTCTAGGTAAACAGTCAGTAGGCCACAGCTATTCTGCTCTTTCTTACATAATAGATCACCCTAGGATCATTTTTGTAAACACGGTCATAATTCTGTAATCACTGTGCTCAATCCAGTGTAGAAGACAAAACCCCAAACTATAATTGACATTGTCTTCTCTCTTGAATGCAAGGATGGGCACCATACTTTTCACTCTATCCCTGCTCACTCTCCCCACATTTGATGGGTTTTAATAAATTATAATTTTTATCCATTTAGATGCTCAATTGTCCTGTCTTTGGCCAATGGGAGCCTTTTCAAGTTGGTTCTGAATCCTTTTGACATGAACCTAGTACTCTTTTATATTTTCCCTGGTTTATATATGACAAGATGTTCCAGGTTTATTTTGTACATTTTTTGCCCCAGAACCTGTATCAGTGACTTCTCCAAGAGGCCCTGTTTTTTGTTGTTGTTTTATCTTTTGTTTGTTTGTTTTGAAGTGGGAAGTGGTATGTCAAGACCATAATCTGAGTGCTGGAGATGGTCATTGCTTCAGGGTTGCTCATTGTTTCTAGGTCTCTTTAGTGGACAGAACTCAGAAACGTCTCTCTCCCTCCCTCTCTCCCTTTCCACTTCCCTCTTTTCCCCCTTTTCTTCCTCTCTCCTTCTCTACTTCCTTTCCTCTGTCCATCTATTTCCTGGCTCTGTGTGTGTGTGTGTGTGTGTGTGTGTTTATTTCAGGATAAAATGCTTAATACTTCCTGTTCAAATTTAGGAATTCTACATTGCCTTTGACCTAACTTCCTCTATATTACCTCTATCTCCTTTCTTTCACATGGAGAATCATGGCTCTCAAACACATAGGGATTGGTGATATTAGATTATTCCACAATTATTTTATTGCGCATTATACACATAGTGGTCTTATAATAACATTATTTTTATTTCAGGAAATTTTTTAAAATCATATTTTTTAGTATTTGTTCTCCTGCTTTGGTTTTCTTCTTCAGGGATTTCTGTTAACCATGTATTGGATCTTCTTTGCTTATGGTCAATATTTGTTACTTTTTATCAAATCCTTTTTGTCTATTTATTTCTTTTGAATTAAAAGTTGTTTCATTTTCACCTTCTATTTTTATTAAGGCATTATCTGTTGTGTCAGTTCATGCTTGTGTTCCTTCTTGTTCAGTTTTTGTTTCTGAACTGAGTTTATTTCTAATTCTTTTCTGAATTATTGCTTCACTTTGAGTTTTTCTGATTCTAAATTATGTTTTTCTCTCTTGTCTTGTGCCATTTAATGTCTTTAAGCTTTCTAAAGGATCTGTTCTGTAGACATGTCTTTCTGGCATCCTTTCATTGTTTGTAGGGAAATTATTCTGTTTTTTACTCTCTTTTCTTACGATAACTTTATATGGGATTTGACCTTAATAATTTCCTGTTTCTTAATTAGTTTGTCCAAACTTTTAGAAGGACTCAGGGTAGCTTTTCTAACTCCAAAGAGCTCTATTTTCTGCTTTTTGTGGGTTTTTTTTTTGTCTTTATAGAGTTAAAAAATATTGTGGTTTGCTTTCTGAACTATTTTCCTCTCTACCTGTTTTATAAACCTTTTCTTCTTTGTCATTCCTGTCCTATTCTACTTTGATGCCACTCCTAACAATTTCTACACAATGTAGGGTCCTGTTCTGGGAGGGGCCATGTTGGCTCAATGTTGAAGATTCATAGGGACTTGACTTCTCCAGTCCCTCCAGTTCTTACAGCAGGCTCCTGTGATTATTTGCTAACGGAGTGGGCATATCCCTCCCAGGTTCAGCTGCTGTTTCCATTTGACCCACTGTGTGTTCCAGTAAGTTCCTCTTAGCTACTTTGGGAGTTCTCTTGTTCTCAGGTCTTTTAAATGCCCCATTGCATCCCTCTACTTACTTTTGCACAGAGGGTGATACATGAAGTTCTATGCCTGTTGCTAGTTTCCTCATCTGCTTGTATTCTGTGCTCTGTGAAACACTGTTGCCTGATTTTTTTTAAAAAAAATCTTTTTTGTAAATGTTATTTATGAGTTTATGATTTTGCTGCATAGTTGACCTATTTATTTGGATGTGGGGATTTAGAAAGATTAAAAAAAACATGCTGTTGCTTCCACTATCTTCCCAAAATGAACAATAAACTCTTGAATCATATTAAGAACGTAAAGTTTTCTATAATATTCTGTTTCTTTCAATAAATCTCTTTCAAATGGAGAAAGTCTCTTTGATTCTTCAGAGTTGTATTTCTCTCTTTTTTTTATGGAGTTCAAAAATATAGTGGCTTGCTCTTCCACATTTGTATAAACCTTTTCTTATATATAAACATTGTCTTTGCATAGGTCCTGTGATTTTTATTCTCTCTCCCTCCCTTTCTTCCTTCCTCTTTTAAAATAAGACAAAAGGTTAAAAAAAAAAGTGTTGTCTGTGTCTTTTGCAGCAGATGGTGTCTGATTCCCACCTATATCCCTCACCCTCACCACTTTGCTGTACATTTCCCAATTTCCAATTGCTGGCAGCACATTTCTTTGCCTAAGAGCTTTCCCTGGCTACCAGAGCCTGTTTGGCTTCCCTAAGTAGCAGAATGAAGTGCTAATGCTTGCCTTGGAATCAGTATTCAACTAAGGACTGATGAGAGGACATGTATACAGTAAGCAGAATAATGGCCCACCCAGAGATGTCCACAACATAATCCTCAAAATCTAAATATATTGCCTCACCTGGTAAAGGATACTTTGAAGTTGTGATTAAGTGATGATCTTGAGATGGAAAACTGTTCTGAATTATCCAGATGGGCTCAATCTTACCCCATGGGTCCTTAAAAGTGGAAGAAGGAGGTCACAGTCAGAGAGAAATTTGAAGATGCTCTTCTGCTAGCTTTGAAGAAATAGGAGACACCAGCAAAGGAATGCAGATGACCTCTGGAAACTGAAAAGTAAAGGCAACGGACTCTCCCATACAGCCTCCAGGTGCAGTTCTGCTTTCACCTTGATTTTAGGCCAGTATGACACATTTTGGACTTCTGACCTCGAGAACTTTAAGATTATAAATTTATGTTATTTTGAAGCACCACATGTGTGGCAGTTTGTTACAGGAGCACCAGAAAACTAATAAAATGTATAAATGTTCCACCTTCCTCAGCTTTGAGTGGGGTAGCTGAAGCATGTGTTTAGTATTGGCTCTCAGAGTCTTGGAAGTGGGGATTAAGTGCCTTACCCATTAGTGGTAATCCACAGCTAGAAAACAAACCAATTAGTAGCTTCCTTCCCTCTCCTGTCTAACTTTTTCACACCCCTACTTTGTTAGGAGCACCTCCAAATAAACCACTTGCACTCAGGTCTTTGAATTAGGGTTTGCTTCCAGGAGAATGCAATCTAAAACAGAACTTGAGGTGGATTTGGTGAGACTGATGTAGGAATTTGCTCAATCTCTTCAAGCTTGGATTGAAGGGAAAAAGAGTGTTACATTTATCATAAATCTTTATCAGTTCCAAGATTCAGTGACACAAGGACAAGTAAGAAGTGGATGGAAGCCTGAAACTCAGATGTTCATAAAACATAATCTCTATCTTTGTTACAAAGCTTTTGTTTTGGTTTTGTGTGTGTGCTTCTTTAGTACTTAAAGTAAGACTCTATGGAGTCCAGATGTCTGATTCCTGAGTCTCCAGAAATGAATTTTAGGGCTTCCACTCCCACCAGGAACTGTCAATCTGAGTAGAAAGTTTGGGGTAAATAGACAGTAGATTGGTTCACGATACACCAGAATTTCTCAACCTTGCACCATTGACATTTTGGTCTGGATAATCCTTTGGTTTGAGGTCTCTCCTGTGCATGGTAGGATGTTGAACAGCATTCCTAGCCCCTACATACTAGATGCTGTTATTACCCCTATCCCAGTTGTGATAGGCAAAAATGTCTCTGGACATTGCCAAATGTTCCTGGGGTCAAAATCACCCCTGTTTGAGAGCCACTCCTCTGTGTAGCTCCAACTCCTTTTTATCCTTAAATCTTCTGCAACTCTGGAGGCAGGTAAGTTAAAGACAACAATCCTCAGAGCCCCTTACAATTAGGATTCTGCATGTGACAGCATCTGAAGACAAACTTGGCATGGAAGTGAACATCATGAGGTGTGTGACTTTTCTGACAGCAATGTCATGGAGGTGTTTTGTTTTGTTTTGTTTTGTTTTTCTAGAGCAGTAGTGGTGAAGATTTAGTTTTGGGCTTCACACATATTGAGCACAGTGGCAGCAATGTGATTTTTGCTAATGCAACCCTCTTGGGTAGTTGGGCATTTCTCTTCACTGTATGACTTCTCGTGTAGCATCTAAGCTTATTTCTTGGCACTTCAAGAAAATTTGAAAAGAATCCTTTCTGATTAAACTAGCTAGAGATGATTCTGGTATCTGAAATACAGTCATTTTTACCAGGACAGCATACAGAGAACATCACAATCTAAATTGTGGCTTTGGTTTCATGAAGAAAGTAAGAAAGATACTAAGAGTTTAGATTTTTCAGACTGGAAAGCTGGTGAGCCTATTTAATAGTTATATGATGTCGAGTGATCCTTTCATGGCAGAACTCATGCTGACTAAGCCTGTGACATTAGCCAAAATGTTAGGACAGCTTCAAAATGTTAGTGTGTATGGACTGATTCTTGCTAGTTTCAGCAAAGTCCTGCAAGATGCAGATCAATTCAACCTGGAGGTGGAAGGAATAGCATTCGGCTAAGAGAGGCTATATGTCTGTGGCCTGCAATCTAAGTAGACTGAGCTTTCGGTAATTTGGAATCTTGCAGAGTTATAAAAACTCAATTGTAGTATTTACCCAAATAAGTTGAAAGCTTATGTCTACCCCAAACCTGCACACAGATGTTTATAGAAACATACTCATAATTGCCAAAATCTGGAAGCAACCAAGATTTCCTTCACTAAGTGAATGGATAAATTATGGTACATCCAGGCAGCAGAATATTATTCAGCACTAAAAAGAAATGAGCTATCAAGCAGTGAAAATACATGAAGGAATTTTAAATGCATATTACTAAGTGAAACAGGCCAATTTGAAAAGGCCTCATGTGATTCCAATTATATGACATTCTGGGAAAAGCAAAACTATGGAGACAATACCAATGAACAATGCCCAGGTACCAGTGGTTACCAGGGATTAGAATAGGGATGAGTAGGCAGAGTATAGGGGATTTTTAGGGCAGTGAAACTATTCTTAATGATAATATAACAGGGGATAAATGTCATTATACATTTGTCAAAACCTGTAGAATGTACAAAAGCAAGAGTGAACCCTAATGTAAAATATGGACTTTGGGTGATGATGATATGTCAATGTAGGTTCATCAGTTGTAACAAATGTACCACTCTGGTGTCAATGTTGATGGTGGAAGAGGTGGTACATGTGTTGGGGCATGGACTATATGGGAATTCTCTGTACTTTCCACTCAATTTTGCTGTGAACCCTAAAACTGCTCTAAAAATAAAGTTTATTCTTTAAAAAATCTACTGCTTCTTAACCCCAACTGTGATACTGTAGCCTTTGAAGGAGATAAGTTCCTGACCCCCAATTTTTTTTCAAAAAAGTCCTATGAGAGTTCTTTGCCTGACAATGGGAGGTAGCTCACTGATGAAGATCAGATTAAGAATTACCTTCCCACCGAATCCTATTTCAAATAGAATCAGGATAGCTGTAATTAAAATGGGAACTGGAGGATGGGCAGAGCATAGTGGCTAGTAAATAAGTCTATTTTGGCTGAAAAATCCATGACTGTACAAGCTCTTTAACTGTAGTTATTTGTGCATGAAACATAATGAAAGATATTAGAAATCCTGCCAGATTTTGAGAGAACCCTAAAACTAGCTTATCATAGCTTGTGACTGTTAAACACCCAAACTGTACCTGGACCCCAACTTGCATAAACAGGAAGTATAAGGATAAAGCTGTGCCTCCCCCAAAGCTATCTTCTCTAATGCCTACCTCAGCTGTGATCATAAAGGAAAGAGGACCAGTGCAGTGGAGGTTATGATGCACCATCAGATCCTCTTCAGGACTAAAGAATTTATATCCCCCAACTGCTGGGAGTGTTTGTGGCTGAGAACCCTCAGCTGTCAGTCTTGTCTGGGAATTTCCCACTGGTGAAGAGAGCTACATTACCCAACTACACACCCCCTTTCCTGGACATATCCTATAACCAAGGACTGGTCAATGCAGGTACATAAAGTCCCGACTTCCCTGGCCAAACTCAAAACTACTCTAAAGGGTCAACCCAGCTTCAAGATCTTCTGCTTTGCTGAGGCCTCTGCTAAGACTGCATCACATATAATTTGTCCCTTTGCCCTTTGTTCAATCCTGTTCTCCTCTCTGCCTCCGTACTTAATGATTCTCAGTACACTCCTTAATAAACTTCCTGCATGCTAAACTCTGCCTCAGAGTCTGCTTCCCAGTGAACTTCATTTTCAAAAACTAGAAAGACCTTCCAGAGGGCAGAGGCTGGTGCTGTTGTATGGGCTGATTAAGAAACTTCAGCCACTGCTGCAGCAGGGCACCTTGACTATTGACCAGTGGCTACCTATGTTTCCCTTATTCCCTTTTCTAAACAGAAATGTGTGTGTGTGTGTGTGTGTGTGTGTGTGTGTATTTTCCCTAAAAACTGAAATAAGTCATATTGATATTTTTCCCCCTTGGTTTAAAGTAGTTTTCTAAGTAATATTGAGCACTGATGCACCTAGAAAAGCTATGCAGAAACTTATGCTACTGTCTTAGTCCAGTTGTGCTGCTATAACAATATACTTTAAACTGGGTAACTTATAAAGAACAGAAATTTATTTCTCACAGTTCTGTAGGTTTGGAAATCCAAGATCAGGGTACCAGTAGATCCAGTGTCTGGTGAGGGCTCTCTGCTTCCAAGATGGTGCCTTCTTTCTTGCTGCCTCCTCCATGGCAGAAGGGGGCAAAAAGGGATGAACACTGTGTCCTCATGTAGTAGAAGAGATGGAAGGACCAGGCAGCTCTCTGAACCATCTCTTACAAGGGCATTAATCTCATTAATGAGAGTACAGCCCTCATGACCTAATCACGTTCCAAAGCCCCCACCTCTTAATACCATCACCTTAGGAGTTAATTTCCAACATATGAATTTTGGGAGGATGCCAACATTCAAACCATAGCAGTTATTTTTACTGAAATAGACCAAACATTATCCAGTTAGAATTATTTACTGTCTGGTAAGAATTTGAACTATGAATAGCATACTCTTTCTTTATTTTGGAAGACCAGTTGTTCTA
Organism: Daubentonia madagascariensis; assembly: GCA_023783475.1. Taxonomy (NCBI): domain Eukaryota; kingdom Metazoa; phylum Chordata; class Mammalia; order Primates; family Daubentoniidae; genus Daubentonia; species Daubentonia madagascariensis. The sequence goes on along the minus strand of JAKFHU010001631.1, from coordinate 10,606,440 downwards.
AAAGTGAGACTATATTATGCTTTATTATTGCAAATGACACTTCACTTAATAATGAACAATTGCCTATGAAATTTTTAAAAACACTTTCATGGGAAAGTTGGGAGCATATAACTTGATTTTTAGTTCCTAGGTCATGGAATCATGAGAAGCTATATACAAACGTGAGGCCTCTCTGCAGGGCTGATTCATCCTTGTGAAGGTCTTTATAATTCAGACCATGTTTAATCTGCCCCATTCTTCTGCTCATCAAAGCTTTATTATGACATTTACTTTAAAGTCTCAATCTCCATGCAACAATTATGCCCATTTGCAAATAGACGTTTTCCATCATTACTTTATGGCTTATTAATACAGGACTTTTTGGTATTCATTTTCTTCAAATAAAGGCCCATTGTTGGTTTGAAAATAATTATAGATGCAATTTACTGATCACTTTGCATATATCACCTCAGTTAACCAACATAACAGATAGGTATTACTCTCTATGTTAAACAGAACGGGAAACTGAGATGTGGAGCAGGTTTGGTTCTCTGGAAGCAGACACTGAGATAGATCAGGAATCAACACCTGTGAAAGGAAGGGAGCAGAAGAAGAAATTAAACTGTGACACAGGCCTGGCATACCCGTGGCCAACTCAAGTGAGAGCTCTGAATCAAGTATTGTCCATCAGCATCACATATCAGGTCAAAATGGCCAGCACTTTATGCACTTTCCTTGCTCTATCATTGAATGCAGGCTGACATGGGAAAACATGACCCTGGACAAAGTGGGTTCTCAGCTGAGCTGCCCTTGAAGGAGTTGACACCAGGAGGCAGTCTGCCTACTGCATTCCCCACAGCTAAGAGCAAATACACCACTAAAGGGGGATCTGAGAGGTGCATCTCTGTGTCTACCACAGAATCTAAGAATTTAGGAAATCTGTTAAAGGTTTTATAGCTAGTAAGTGACAAAGATTTGATACCATGTCTTTTGTGACTCAAAAGGTTTACGCCCCCTGCCAGCTCACAATTGGTTTCCAAATACCCATTCAAACAACAGTATCAAAATCACCTTTGGAGCTTTTGAAAAATAGGGATACTGGCCTCCACCCTGAAAGATTCTGATTTAATGGGAATAGGATCCAGAAATTTCATCCATTTTATAAAAAGTACCCAGGCTGATTGTAAAGTGCAGTCATGTATAGAAACCATTACTACCAATAACATTAGTGAGGAGAGGATACCAAGTAGAAGAATGTCAAAGGACTACATTTCTGGTAGAAGTTAGGAAATGTTTTTTTGGAGGTTAAAAATATCAGAACCAAGATTCATCTCTGGGGTTGATGTTATCTAACATAAGTGGTAAGATCTTTCCAGGACCCTGTACCTTGTTTTGTGATTGATGGTTCTCCAATCACATGGAGGAAAATATTGTAGAAAGTGTAGCTGCTTCACAATCCATGAAAGCAACTGAGTCTGTAAGCAAACTGAAAATTTTGTCCTCCAAGTAGCACCTGAGAAGGTTGCAAAGAGAATTTGAAGATACCAAATTTTATGCTGCTTTTTGTCTTTCAACATAAAATTGGAGATAGGTTCATGTTTTTAAAATTGTTTCCAATATGAAAACAAGAGGCAGGAAAAAATCATACAAGAAATGTGGGATTATGTAAAGAGGCCAAACATAAGGATCATAGGTATCCCTGAGGGAGAGGAAGAAAATTCACGTGGGATGGAAAATCTATTTGAAAGAATAATAGAGGAAAATTTCCATGGCTTAGACAGAAATCTCGATATCCAAGTACAAGAAGCACACAGGACTCCTGGGAGAGTCAAGGTGAAAAGACATTCACCACGCCACATAATTATTAGACTGACCAAAGTAAACACAAAAGAGGCACTCCTCAGAGCTGTAAGACAAAAAGAGCAGGTAACCTACAAAGGGAAACCAGTCAGATTAACTGCAGATTTCTCAGCTGAAACCTTACTAGCCAGAAGGGAATGGGGAGCCATCATCAGTCTCCTAAAACAAAACAAAGGCCAACCCAGAATTCTGTATCCTGCCAAACTAAGCTTCTTATACGAGGGAGAAATAAAGATGTTCCCAGATAAGCAATCACTGATAGAATTTGCGAAATCCAGACCGGCCCTGCAAGAAGTGCTTAGACCTGCATTATACACTAACCAGAGCAACAGACACCCACCTATGTAAAACTATGCAAAAGCTAAAACCCCAGAAACCAGATTCCACAATGACGCAAGAGGTAAAACAAAAGATACCATCCAATAGAATAATCAGAAATTTACCCCAAATATCAATTCTCTCAATAAATGTAAATGGCTTGAACTGCCCATTGAAGAGACATAGGCTGGCTGAATGGATTTAAAAATACAAGCCAAGTATCTGTTGTCTTCAGGAAACACACCTTACACACAAAGACGCATTCAGACTCAAGGTGAAAGGATGGAATACAATTTTCCAGGCTAATGGAAACCAAAAGAAATCTGGAGTAGCCATCCTTATTTCAGATGATATAAACTTTAAAGCAACAAAAGTAAAGAAGGACAAAAATGGACACTATATAGTGGTGAAGGGAAAAATCTCACAAGAGGATTTAACAATCCTAAACATTTATGCACCCAACACAGGAGCACCCAGGTACATAAAGCAAATACTGCTAGATCTAGACAACATAATAAATAGCAATGCCATAATAGCAGGGGACTTCAACACCCCACTGACGGAACTGGACAGATCCTCCAAACAAAAAATAAATAGAGAAAGAAAAGACCTAAACAGGTCTCTAGAACATTTGGGCCTAACAGATATCTACAGAATACTCCACCCAAATAACACTGAATATACATTCTTCTCAGCGCTAATGGAACTTTCTCTAAAATTGACCACATCCTAGGCCACAAAACAGATCTCAACAAATTCAAAAAAATAGAAATCATACCGTGTATCTTTTCAGACCACAGCGGAATAAAATTAGAAATCAATACCAATAGAAACTCACATCTTCATCCAAAAAATTGGAAACTAAACAATCTGTTGCTGAAAGACTATTGGGTCAAGGAGGAGATTCAAATGGAAATCAAAAGATTCTTTGAACTAAACGATAATGGGGACACAAGTTATCAAAATCTGTGGGATACAGCAAAAGCAGTCCTGAGAGGAAAACTTATCGCCTTAAATGCCCACATCCAAAAGACAGAAAGGTCACAAATCAGTAAACTAATGAATCATCTTAAGGAAATGGAAAAGGAAGAGCAAAGCAATCCTAAAGCCAGCAGAAGAAAAGAAATAACCAAGATCAGAGCAGAATTAAATGAAATCGAGAACAAAAGAACAATACAGAAGATTAATAAAATGAAAAGTTGGTTCTTTGAAAAGATAAACAAAATAGACAGGCCACTTGCCAGGTTGACCAGAAGCAGAAAGGAAAGGACTCTAATAAGCTCAATTAGAAATGAAAAAGGAGAAGTCACAACGGATACCATGGAAATACAAAACATCATCTTCGAATGCTACAAAAATCTCTATGCCCACAAACACGAAAACGTGGAGGAAATAGACAAATTCTTAGAAACATACTACCTCCCTAGGCTCAACCAGGAAGAAACAGAATTTCTAAACAGACCAATATCAAGCACCAAAATTGAAGCAGTAATAAAAAATCTTCCAACAAAAAAAAGTCCTGGACCAGATGGGTTCACACCTGAATTCTACCAAGCCTACAAAGAAGAACTGGTGCCTATACTGCAGAAATTATTTGAAAATATCCAGAAGGAGGGAATCCTCCAAAACTCATTCTACAAAGCCAACATCACCTTGATACCAAAGCCAGGAAAGGACACAACAAAAAAAGGAAACTACAGACCAAATATCCCTTATGAATATAGATGCAAAAATTCTCAATAAAATCCTTGCAAACCGAATTCAAATGTACATCAAAAAAATAATCCATCACAGTCAGGTGGGCTTTATTCCCGAGATGCAGGGATGGTTCAACATATGCAAATCTATAAATATAATTCACCATATAAATAAAAGCAAGAACAAAGATTATATGATCCTTTCAATAGATGCAGAAAAGGATTTTGACAAAATCCAGCATCCTTTTATGATAAGAACTCTTAACAATATAGGCATAGATGGCTCATTCCTAGAAACTATTAAAGCCATATACGATAAACCCACAGCCAATATCATACTGAATGGGGAAAAATTGAAGGCATTCCCCCTTAAAACTGGCACCAGACAAGGGTGCCCACTATCTCCACTTCTTTTCAACATAGTGCTGGAAGTCTTGGCCACAGCAATTAGACAAGACAGAGGAATCAGGGGCGTCCAGATAGGGGCAGAAGAGGTCAAACTTTCACTATTCGCAGATGATATGATATTATACATAGAAAACCCCAAAGACTCAACCAGAGATTACTGGAATTGATAAATGAATTCAGAAAAGTCTCAGGATACAAAATTAATACACACAAATCCATAGCCTTCATATATGCTAATAACAATTAAGCTGAGAAACAAATTAAAGATGCAATACCTTTCACAATAGCACCAAAGAAAATTAAATATTTAGAAACATATCTAACTAAGGAGGTCAAAGACCTATATAGAGAGAATTATGAAACACTGAGAAAAGAAATTGCAGAGGATGTAAATAGATGGAAAGCCCTACCATGCTCTTGGATAGGCAGAGTCAACATAGTAAAAATGGCTTTGCTACTTAAATTGATTTACAGAATCAATGCAGTCCCTATCAAAATACCAACATCATTTTTTGCTGATCTAGAAAAAATAATTCTATGCTTCGTGTGGAACCAGAGAAGACCCCGTCTAGCCAAAGTAATCTTAAGCAAAAAGAACAAATTGGGAGGCATCTATCTACCAGACTTCAAACTATACTACAAGGCTATAGTCACCAAAACTGCATGGTATTGGCACAAGAACAGACACGTAGACCAATGGAACAGGACTGAGAACCCAAATATAAAACCAACCTCATACAGTCACCTGATCTTTGACAAATTCCAGAAAAACATACACTGGGGAAAAGATTCCCTATTCAACAAATGGTGCTGGGAAAACTGGATGGCCATATGTAGAAGACTGAAACTGGACCCACACCTCTCACCTCTCACAAAAATCAATTCACAATGGATAACAGATCTAAACCTAAGACATGAAACCATAAGAATTCTCGAAGAAAACATTGGAAAAACTCTTATGGACATTGGCCTAGGCAAAGAATTTATGAAGAAGACCCCCAAAGCAATCAAAGCAGCAACCAAAATAAATACATGGGACCTGATCAAATTAAAAAGCTTCTGCACAGCCAAGGAAACTATCACTAGAGTGAACAGACAACCTACAGAATGGGAGAAAATATTTGCATGCTACACCTCTGATAAAGGGCTGATAACCAGAATCTATACAGAACTTAGGAAAATCAACAAGAAAAAATCAAACAACCCTATTAAAAAATGGGCAAAGGACATGAACAGAAACTTTTCCAAAGAAGACAGAATGATGGCCAGCAAACATATAAAAAAGTGCTCAACTTCTCTAATCATCAGGGAAATGCAAATCAAAACCACAATGAGATATCACTTAACTCCAGTGAGATTGGCTCATATCAAAAAATCCCCAAACAACAAATGTTGGCGGGGATGTGGCACAGATAGGAACACTCATACACTGCTGGTGGGACTGCAAATTAGTACAACCTCTATGGAAAATAATGTGGAGATACCTCAAAGAATTAAAAGTAGAATTACCATTTGACCCAGGAATCCCACTACGGGGTATTTACCCAGAGGAAAAAAAGACTTTCTATAATAAAGACTTCTGCTCACGAATGTTCATAGCAGCACAATTCACAATTGCAAAGATGTGGAAACAACCCAGGTGCCCATCAATACACGAGTGGATTAATAAAATGTGGTATATGTATACCATGAAGTATTACTCAGCAATAAGGAACAATAGTGAATTAACACATCTGGTATTATCCTGGTTGGAGCTAGAACCCATTCTTCAAAGCGAAGTGTCACAGGATTGGAAAAACAAGCACCACTGGTACTCACCATCAAATTGGTACTAAGTGATCAACACTTACATCACACAGGGCAATAACATTCATCAGGGGCGGGCGGGTGGGCGGGGGGTGGAGGGGATGGGAAAAACTCTCACTGAATGGATGCGGGGAGCACAGTTTGGGGGATGACCACGATTGTGGCTCTGACACGGGCAGAACAGGGGCAATATGTATGGCCAAAGTGTTGTACCCCCATGATATTCTGAAATAAAAAATAAAAAAAATAAGAAAATTAAAAAAAAAATTGTTTCCAATATGCAATGCAATCACTTTTAAGAATGTTGTAAACTCTTTAAATTTGTACATTTACATTACATGAAGATTATAATTTTCTGATCAAATAGTACATGACTATGATGGGAAGGGGTCAAAGTAGAAGCTTAATTACTAAATGAGGTATAAACTTAAAGCAAGATTGACTTGTTACTGAGCTAACAAACTTCTGAGTCTGGCTTCTTTCAATTCCTCTTTACTAGACTGAGGACAGGAGTCAGATTCTGAGACACGGTTTTGTCCACAGTGAAGGCCTCAGTACTCCAGCTGTGGAGGGATAAAGAGCTAGGCATACTGATAAAAATAACAAAATATATATCTTTTAAAAAATGCATTAGATGCTACATAAGACTTTTCCCAATTTTTATCTAGTTAGCATGGACTTTTTTTTATAAGAAAATAATATTTAAAATAGTGAATCATAAAGGTTTTAAGCTGAGACGAACAAAGTTAATATGATTTCTCTCTAGTTTGGAATGATATCCAGAGCTCCTTGGCTTATAGTTTATGGCATTTGACCTATAGGGCCATTTAAAGGGACAATGAGCCTTGCTTCAGCTGTCATAGAAAGTTTGTACACCACCTTAAACACAGGAAAAGGAAGGAGTTGTGTAAATGCTATTTCTCAGGATGTTTACTTGATCAGTAATGGAAGTTCTAAGAGGCTATGTATAGTTGCTCTATATTATATTATGTGTGGTTGAAAAGATGAACATGTAAATGCCAACACTAAAGGCTGATGTCAGGAAGTTACAAATTTGGTTGACTGAGTTCTTTAAAATCGGCACCACTTATTCATCTTTTATCTCCAACTATAGCACATTATCTATTTGAAGCATGAATGAATACATGATAAGCTTTTTTTAAAAAACTTTATGTACTTAAAACCATTGGCCTTGTAAGAAAATTATCAGCCTCTAAGGGAAAGACTTATAAAATCAACTTCTGTTAATGACCACAAATACCACAAATCTAGATCTCTCATTTGGAATCTCAAAAGGTGAGTGAATTCAATTCGCTCCCATGATTATGAACTAAGCTAATTATTACAAGTGGCCTTGGAGAAAACAATCCCACAGCAACCCTGATCTATCTGATCTTGAACTTTCCTGTTTCTTCCTTACTGTTTCTATTCTACGATATCTAGACAACAACTGCATGAAGAATGTCTTAAATGGAAGTTTCCTTTAATTGATATTCAAGATCTCCTTAGGCTCAGAACTTTATTATTTACAGAGAACATGTAGCCAATACCAATGATGAACTTGTTCCACTGATATGTATCTACAGATTTAAAAGCGCTGTTCTTCCCTCTTCTGTTAAGGAAGCGCTTCCTGTCACTCATTTTCTCCATAACCTCAGATAAGTCTTCACTTGGTTTAATGACAATAAGCCTTCTCATCTTACTGAGACATGATGTCCGGGGAGGGGGGGAAATCTAAGATCTTTTACATAAAAGAAGTTTCATAATCACAAGCTATGAAAAAGGGGAAAATGTATGCTTACCGTAGGTGCTTTTATTATGAATTTCCTGACCTCGATTTGATTAAAATCTCAACCTAAAGATTGCAACAATATAGATTTCTTTAAAGTTTAAGTGTTCATTTCACTGAACGTTGAATGGAGAAAAGCCTCAAGGTGGAGCAGGCAAAAGGGTGGTAGAGCGGAAGGAGAAGTTAAGGACTGAGCTGCTTTGCAGATCAGAGTATTTGAAAGTGAGCAGCTGATTTGACAAGAAGCAAAAACCACACAACAGAATACCACGTAGTCTTTCTGCTCACTTTGCTTCACAAAATCATTCAGGCTCTACTGTCCTCTCCCACTTCTTCTCTCTTCTCTTTTTATTATTTCACAGATGACACTGGGGTAGGTAACCTGATCCAACTCTGAAGAACTCAGAGAAGGAAGGGAAGACTTCTACTTGAGCAGTTTTTCCATCCCTGATATGCATAGAAAATGAAGACACTGCCAGCCATGCTTGGAATTGGGAAATTGTTTTGGGTCCTCTTCCTAAGCCCACATCTAGACATTTGGAGCATCCACGGTAAGGCACCTACTTAGATTATTTCTGGTTTTATTTCTCAGAAGTTTTTGGAGGCAACGTGTTATTCCCTTGCTGAACTCAGTAGGGTGTGATATTTATGCCAAGTGAGTAATGGTAGATGAAACCAAGCAGTTAGATTTATTCCCTGAAGACATTATAGGATATACACCATATTAGAACATGGTATTCACCTGTCTAAATAGTAGGCACTGCCTCCATAGCTTGGCCAATTTTCTTAAAAACATGTACTGAACGTAAGAAAAAAGAACTGAGTAGATGTTAGAAGTAGTTAAGTAAAAAATTATCACTACTACCAGAAAAAATGCACTGGCTGATGGTGAATAAATAGCTTGTGCTTTCTAAACTGAGTCTAGCAGAATGTTGTAGTGCTTAGTTGGGTAGGACAGGTGTTGGATAACTGGGGTTATACCTGTCTCCATGGTTACTCTTGAATAATGTTTTCTCCAAATAAAATCTCCATACTTGCTTCAGTGGGGTATGTGCCTTGGGAACACTGAATGAGAAAATGCCGAGAAATATAAGAGCTGAGCATTTTGTCATCGCTTCTATTTTGTTAAAAGGGAATGGTTCCTACTTGATTGTCAATTGAACATCAAAGACAGGTTGAGTTCTGCATAGGTGACATTTGACCACTCTTGCAAGGACTTTATACAGGGGAAAAAAAGGCAATTCCTTCTTTATTGTGAGGTCACTTGCTCCCTCATGTTTACACAGGGACCCACATATTAAAAAGGAGAAAGGCTTATGAATGGCTATCAGAAGTTTCTGATTTCTCAGTTAGCTCTAGCTTCAAATATTCTATCTTATTATCCCTCACAAGCACACACTTAACAGTTTGTGCGCTGCACTTTTATATTAGAAAATATGATCACTGAGGTCTTACGGAAAGTCCATCTTCAATTCTAGAACTGTGTGGTTTAGAAATTGTCTCTATGGTGGCAGTATGCCACAAAACCAGGTGTGGAGTAAAAATATGCTCAGTCAACCAAACATTTTTATGTTTGTAAGTATTTGGTATTAAGTCAACTAGGTGCTTAGATGGTTGAGCAAATTTTTCACCTTCCATGAGATGCCTAAAGTTACACAGCTACAACTAGAGTCAAATATTATTAAACAGAATTCATCCCAATTTGAAGTGTATATAAACTACTCTCTGTGAAATGAAGAGAAAATATTTTCAGTGTTATACCACATTGCGGGTGGGGTATGACTTCTATTCCTCCTCCCAATGTGCTCTAACACAGTGCTTGCAAAAAATGGACTGAAGTGTTAGAATCGGGTTCATTGACTGGCTCTGCCACTTACTGTGTGACCTTGATTAAGTTTTTTTATCCTCTCTTATCTTTAGTTTCCTCATTTGTAAAATAGAGATAACAACTGTACCTAAATTATGGGTCTATTGTGAACACTATAAGTGCAATAATGTGGGTAAAGTGCTTAGCATACTAAGTATACATAATAAAAGCTCAATAAATGTTAATTGTATTTTTGCCAATATTATTTTCATTAAGCAATTCCTACAAAATTCAATTAAATGAGAAGTTTTAACATTATTATTTAAAATAGTTACGTTTTTAAAGTTAAATAAAATAAATACGTGACTATATTGTGCAACATGTTTAGCCCAAAATATAAAGAATCGAATTATTTGGAAAATGAAATGGAAAGACTTATATAAAGTACTGGCCAGATATCTTATATAGCAGTTGATATAAAGGATTATAGCATTAATTGCATTAAATTAAGGATGCAAGTTGAGCTAAGGAACATTTGGTGAAATTTGTTCTCCCAGACAGAGCTGACAGCTTCATTTCTTAAAACCACATTAATTATAATCTTTATATCTTGGAAATTTCCTGTGATTTACTAAATTGCTGAATTCTTTACAGTAGCATATTTTCAAAGTGTTTAAAGATAATCTTTGAAGATTTTCCCCCTACTTCAAAGCAATGTGAGATCCGTGTGCTTCTTCATAGGACTAAGGTTGCATCTATAATAAGGTTGGGAAAAATATGTCATGTTCTCTGCAAACTTCCTGTTTGAGGCCCTTCTTTATAACAAAAGTATGCTTGCTTGCCTTTTGTGTTTCTCAAAAAGAAAAAAAAATAGAGGGAAACCTGCCTCTCAGTGTCTGGCATATGATTTCTGTCCTGATGAAAGTAATAAAAGTGTCAACACCTTCCCTTCATGCTGGCAAAAACTAGGCTGCAGGTGGAAGTGTCTCTGTTGGTTGTCTGTCCTGTTGCCCTGGACCATTTGTCTGAGGCCTAGAACCACTTGTTCAGTTGAGGATCAACTGAGGATTTCACCTTCAGACAGGCAGGAGTGCTGCAGTTAATGTCTGGATGTCGCTTGGCACTAATATATAAAGGTAGTAGGAAATCTGTGATTGATCACTGGTTATTGTGATAAAAAAATTCCTAATATGATCCAGTAAGGAGAGGACACCTATGGTTTGGATCTTTCAAGAACACGGTGGTTAGGGCCATGTCTCCATTTGGGTCTTGCCTGTGTTCACTTTCTGCTTTATTGTGGTGGTTCAGTATGGTCGATGGATCAGCTTTTAAACACTATACTCCACATCCCTCACAAATCATGTTGCTCCATCACAAACTGGCCATATCCTTGGGTTGAAGCAGACACACTAGGACAGAAGTTGCTCTGTCTATCATTTCCTGACATTCAGGTTTTATAGCACAGTGTCTACATCAGGCTTATTTCTATGGCTTCAGCTATTTTTTTCCTATTGAAATGTGCACATGGTGGAATGCTAGAGATAAAGTTCTGTCTTCTTCCTAATGCCCGTGTATTGCTATTACAAAAATGCCTACCACATATTACATAAAGGTTTAGGAATGCATTCTGCAGCTACAGGATTTCTTGAATTAAGCCATGAAAAGATTAACCTCAGTGTTGATCACGGCCTTGAATAGACTTCCCTGTTACTGAGAAGCTCTTTGGTTTATTGTGCTTCCTCTGTCCCAATATCAAAATTTTCTCAATTGTAATGTTGAAGTCAAAAGCTGTTTATCTTGCCTTTCTAAGACTTTCCTACTTAATTTCCATTACTTGTAAGTTTCACCTTTATGTAGAGTTCATGATTGTTGAAAGAAAATTTGTAATCAGGTCCAAAAAATGAAATCAACCTTTTGCTGTGTTCCTTGTAGAAGCAGTGTGGTATAGTGGTTTAGATCAGGGACTCCAGAGCCAGCCTGCCTGGATTAGCATCCCATGCCTGCCATTTAATGGTTCTGTGACTATAAAGTCTCTGGTTCTCAGTTTCCTCATCTAAAAAATGGGCAAATAATGATATTGACCTTATAAATTAGATGTAAGTATTAAGTGAGTTAATTCTTCAAAACACTTGAACAGTGCCTGGTATACCATAAGTGCTGTGTAAGTTTACCTAATTTTTTTTTTTCTTTTAGTCCAAAATTTAACTAGCTTAATAGACCCCTTAAGGTAGCATCGGGAGACAATCTTTCATTTGGGGTTGACAAAAGTCTCCTGTAAATAACTTTTGATATTATTATTTACTATTATCCCCAGTCACCAAGAAATGATAATATTGGTTGAGAGTTATGCAACTTGAGTTATATTGTACCAGTGAATTGTATCCTATGCAATTTGCTTCACTTTTTAAATATTTTCAATTCTGTTACCTCAAAATAAGCTCAATATTATGCATCTTTTGGGTATACTTTCATGGTTATGGACCCTGATTTACATGTTTATCTCTATGGAAGAGGGAGCTTATGTGCATGTGTCTGTGTGTATGCAGGAAGGGGTGTCATTTTTAGTATGCTCAGAATCTAAGCATATACAATTTGGGACTCACTTTGAACAGAGCCCAGGAGAGGGTGAGAGGACCATCTAGGCCAGTCACAAGAAAACATTAGGTTTTGCTGGCAGAACTCTTTAACTCCTCTTTTCCTTCTTCCTGATAACCATGTTCATCTTGTGAGCACAACCTGGAACTCACACACATCACAAACAACCCATTGTCCAGAAGTTAGCTGCAAGGGAGGCTGGCATTTAGATTTTAGTTGAGGCAGGGGTCATGGCCCCATTTAATTTTCCTCTATCATATTAGAAAAGGAGAATTAATATTGGGGATCAATTGGCAATTTCTGTCCACCCGGGTGATGCTAAGTATTTTCAAGGACTTTGAAAATGCCAATGAATCTCAGCGTGATCTCTGTAATAGAATGTATTAGAGATGTGAGGAAATATCTGGGAAGAAAGTGGAGATGCACTTTCCATTTCCAGTCATAACAAATACCCCACACTTACTCTCAGCATCACAGGTAACCCCTCTTCCTCTGAAGGCAATATTTAGAAATACTCATGTTAGTTTCTGATAAAATGCCAAAGACTCTCATTGAAATTACCATCAACAGCTTCTAAGTCATACTCTGTGCCTTTGCTGCCCTACTTTTCTTCCTGAAGGCCCTGTGACCAAGGTAGAAAATGTAGCCTCTCTGAAAGGCAGGGCCCACCTGTACCAAACAATCGAAGTCTCCCCTGACCAGAGCTAGTCTCTAGATTGTCAACATGAATTATTGTTCTTTAGGACTCATTAAGTTGGCTGAAAACTTCTGCTACTCAAGAGGGATAATTACACATTGACCATCTAACCCCCCACCAGAAACTCATCCTTGTCACATAATGTGGCCAAAGCTCTGAGGAGCAGAATGCATGTGAATCTTCGGGCCTGGAGGGGCAAAGTCAGAGACCAATAGGGTAGAACCACAGGGGACGTTTGTTACTGGGTAGATTTATAATGAAGAAGTCCTGAGTGCAAATTTAGAAAATTATCCAAAGACAAAGTTTTTTTACTTCCTAGTTTTGACCAGGCCAGCCTTACTGGTTAGTATAATTCTGAAGGATCTCTTCTCTCATATAAAAGAAGGACATCTTTTTATGGGATGTGCTGCCTTTTCTATCTCCATTGTATTTGTTTGCCTGATGTGAATACCAGTTGTTAAGCATCACTGCTGATTCCTCTGATGGCAGTTGGGAGTACTTTTTCAGAGTAGAGCCACTTGGGGAAGACTTTCTGGGTTTCCATCTTGGCTCTGCCACTCACAGCCTTTAGGGCTTTGGACAATGACTCCACTTCTGTGCCACTTTCCTAAATCCATTCTATAAGAAAATATAATATCTGTCATTTATTGTTGTTGTTATGAGCCAAGCATAGTGCTGAGAACTTTTCCTATATGTTCTCATTTACTTTCACAACAATCCTGCTGCGGAAGAGCTTGTGCTTTGGAATTAGCCAGGCCAGGGTTAAAGTCCTGGTCCTGACTCTTCCTCACACCACCTGCTGACCTTGGGCAAGTAGCTTATCTTTAATACCTAGTTTCCTCAACTTAAAAATGAAGACTATAATAGTAACTACCTCATAAAATCACTGTGAGGGTCAAATGAAACAATACATGTATGGTATCTAAAGTGCCTAGCACATTATAAGAACTCAAAAAATATTAGTCATATCCCTGTTTTTGTCCTGTCAGGATGGATCTAAGATGGGTCTACAGCACATTGATAATGTGAGGTATGGTGTGCTTGTGGGCAAGTGGCAATGAATGTGTAGCAGTGATGCTGGAGGTGATCTCTCAAGTGTGACTTAAACTGTCCATCTGCTATTTGACCTGATGACCTCTAAAGATATCTGCTTGTCTTATTCTTAAATATCTCAAGAAGAGGAAGTGGCACAGACACTTTGTAAATTTGGCGAATGTTAGAAATAGTGATGGCAAGTACTAGAATGACTGATTTTAGATAAAACAATATAATAATTATCCAAAACTAGATAAAAATAAAAAGATATATGGCTTAAAGTCTTAAATTGCTCAATACATCTAGAATGAAGAGATCAATCTTCAAATTTTACCCCAAAATAGTCGTATTACACTAACTATGAGAAATTCTAACCCTAGAAGAATTTGCTTCAAAGTGTGCTAAGCAAATATTATATGAAAGCAAACTTGAAGAAAGGTTTCACATATAAATATAAGAAGATATATTTTTGTAAGAAGGGGAGTTTTAAGAGGAAATAGTAATAAAAGATGATTGTGAAAATTCTGTCAATTCTGTTTCATGGTCTTTGTTTTTTAAATAATGGGAGTAAATATAGATTTATACTGTGTGCCTTCTTGGTGTGAAGTTAATTCTTTCCAGTTCTATTTTTGCTAAGGGAATTTTACAGCGTGTGTGTGTTGTGTGTGTATTTGTCTGTGTTTACATAGTGAGGAAATAGCTCTGCTTATCTAAAGATCAGTATCAGACAATATCCACACAGAAGAAGAAAAACTTAAAACTACTATTACATACTACATTTTTTTCTGTGATCTGTATTATATTAAGTGCTGTTTGTCAGGTAGATGTATATGAATATGCTTTCATTTCACAGTAGGAACTGAGGCTCTGTCAGTTTTCATTGTACAAGAACCAGTCACAGGCTTTTCCTTAAACTAACAATGGTCCCCTTTTACAACAGAAGTTCTGATTCTAACATGTGTGTGTGCATCATTGTTATTTAAATTTCCCTAGGTATTCCTAGTACTTTTGGGATTATCTGACTAATGGAATAGGTTTGTTTACCATAGAGTTAAAAGCGATAAGTTTAATAGACACTGCATAATACAACATCAAATTAGTGGTTTCTGTATGAGGTGGAACTCCCCACCCTAATCTCATGTCATCACATTTATGATTTTGTGAGTGTATGTCAGCTAGCTTATGATGGGAAGCATGCCATTGGGCTTTCCGATGCTGTGCACGTGATTTCCCAAGGTGTTCAGGTTGATGTTCTCCCAGGATCTTTGATGTGTGGTTACATGGCTGCTATTGCTGTGTGGGGATTTCTTTTGACTATGCTCAAGCCACTGCCTCATGGCACCCCGAGACCCTAGTTTGCAAGGGAGGATTTTCAAGGCAAATTATTTCCCTTCCCTGGTGACCATCAACTCTCCCCTCCTCTCCATCATTCCAATCCTCTGAAGTAAGGAAGAACATACTTAATTAGCATCTTCTGGAAGCCTTTTTTCCTCCTAAGTGTAAAGACTTCTTTCCTTCTGCAGCTTCCCAGCATATGTCTGAAGTTTTTGCTTGTTGTTTGTCTATCACAGTATCTTCTGATAGAAGCTAAAATCCTGGTTGATGTTACAGAAAGTTATTGGCTTATTATATCTCTAGTAATCATTTTAGTTTCTCAAAAAAATTTGTTTAATTTCTATGTTCAGCTCTAACACTGTCTTAGCTCAAATGTAGATAATTTTCATTCATTACAGTCACTCATTTCTTTCCATGAATGCAACCATTTTGAACTTCCCATAAATTTGTAGGAGTTTTTCAGTGGAGAAATAGTGAAACTCAGTTGAGAGTTTCCTCACAATAATAGTTATAATCAAGGTGTGTGGTCTTTAAAAATAATAAATAATGATATTTTACAAAAGTTTCATAATCACAGCCCCTCCTTTTTTAAAAATAGGTAATAGATTTCACAAATTACCTACCCTCTTCAGCTCCTGATGGTATTTATTCATGCAACTATACTTGCTCAGCTGGAGGATACTGGAATGTGCAGTTGATTGTGGCTGGCATTCCTTTCTGATTGACTGGTCTGGGTAGCTGGATGGCCACAAAAAATCACTTATTGAATATTTCTAATATCACCCCTGAATGGACATAAATCATGCCTTACCACACTGAATACTTCTAAGGTCTAGTTTTTCTTTAGTGGTTACAACTTAACCACTGTAGGGTATGTTGGGCTGCATATGCTTTTCACTGCATTACCTTTTGGCTCACTGCCCTAAGGGCTTAGCTGTTTCTGCTCTGCAGTCCATACTGAACAGAAACGATTAGTCAGAAGGATTCTTCACTTCATGAACCTCTTTCCATTCAGTCTCAGGGCGTATCATGCCATCTCACCTTCATACTTTTCTAAGGCCATCTCCTCCTGCAAAGATAGGTACCATGCCATCAAGAAGGTGGCAGACCAGATAGAAGACAGACACATAAACAAATACATAGTTACAATAGAATGATGCATGTCACACAAAATAGCATGGGACATTGGCTAGGGAGGGGACAGGGGGGAACATCAAGTGGTCTTGGGTTGCTGGAGTGTGTGGGTGTGGTGAATTTGCATAAGGAAGCAGGGGCTTAATGCCATTTGATGACATCTGGACACATTCCTGCAGTCATTCAGGAATCTCTGCAGGGTTTTAGATTTTAAAAATCTTGCAATTAGATTTTCATTTTAAGAATGCAAACTGTGACAGTGATGTGGAGAATGGATTGAGGTGGGAAGAGGGAAGCAAGGCCAAGTCTGAAATGAATGTAGGAGACCAGTTGGTAGGCTGTAACAATAATCCACATGGAATAGAATGAGACCCAAATTAAGACAGTGTCATGGAAACAAATTTGGAAGGTATTTGGGATGCTGAATGAAGTTAACTTGAATGGGCAGTGAAAAGGAAGGAGACCAAGATGGCTCCCAGATTCTGGCCAATATGACTGGGCAGATGATGGTATTATACTGTGATAATGGGAAGAGGAACCACGTTTGCCTGAAGGTGGGGTTGGAGGTAGGAAAAGATTCCTCCTGCATGAAGCCTTTCTTAATTGACCTAGCCAGAAGGACTCTTTCCCTCTTAGGGATCTTAAAGCTCTGAGAGATTATATCATGTGCAAGATAAATCAAATAAAAATCTTATGGCAAAATTGAAGAGTGATGTAAGCATCTTTTTGCTTCTTCTTTGCACTAGAAACTGTCATGTTACTAACTTGTCATAGACAGTGGGATGTTTACACTCCCTGGATGTGGACAATAAAGGGCTACATTGTCTGTGCTGAATTTAAAAACAACTCTAAGTTGCTCTACTTTTAATTATCACCATGTACTAGCAATTCTGAACAATGTCAATGGTAAAATATTCTCCCCCTAAAAATATTTTTGGTCTAAGTTTTAAATAATTACTATGGTTGCTGAAGAGTTTTAATAATATGCATATAAGCTTTAAATTAGCATGTCTGTAGTACTTATCCTTCGATATGACTTGCAGTCTATACACAAGTTAACTCAGAGACTTCGCAGTTATAGAGTTGGCCCTGGATACATATGAATTCAGCTACTTGTGTTCATTTTGACAGTAAAATCAAAATGTTCAAAATCACTTGAGTTTGCTCCAAGCAAACAGTGTGCCCAGTCTCTATGGCACTACATATTCCTGCCTTTCAACAGTCGATTTTTAAATAAACAATACCACAGAGATTGTAGAGATGAAGAAGCAGAACAGGAGCTGTTTCATTTCTGTCATTCTATGCAATCATTTTGAATGTTTAATTGTGTTTAAAATTTAGAACAGTGAAACAGAGTACAAACTGTGAGGTATAATGTTTTTTGTTTGGTAACTTTAGTTCATAGATGAAATGTTTTATTGATTCATATCTTTATAATTGAAATGTATTCTCTTTGTAGTGTTGTTTTATAACTAAAGAATGAATCAAGAAAATAAAACTTCACATGAGTGTTACAATTTAGTAGTTGCCTAAATTGTATCTTTGCAGAATTTCAGTTTTAATACAATTCACTTATTAGCTACTGGACAATTATTTACACAAACTACTATATCAGACTAAAGGATCAAAGTTCACATTGTTTAGGGAGATATAAAAATTATTAAGAAATAGCTGTGCATTTTTTCATTTTTGTATTCTTATATTATTTTTCAAATATTTTTTAACTTGCATGGTTTTATATATTAAGTTCAATATAAGAAAATATTCACTGTGTGTATTTCTTTTCTGGCCATTTTATTGATTGCTTCAGTTCTTGATTATTTCTGAAAATATTAAATATGTTTCCATATAGAGGAATGGGTTTTTAAAGATGAGGTACTCTGGACCTAAAATATACTAGGTCTTTTCTCTACCCCTAGCCCTCTTTGTATACTTTTCCCAAGCATATAGTTACAAAATGTTGGAACTTGAAGGGATATTTAATATGCTACTAGCATCAGGTGACAGCCCTGTGGCTAAACGGAAAGGTAACATATTGTAACAGAAATAGACTGCAGACTAGAAGTGGTCGCATACTTTCAGTAATACATTAAGGGAGGTGAAGTTGTGTGTGTTTGTGTGTTGGAGGGATGGTGGGCTAGAACTTTCCTATTTTTGTAGTTCAATCCTTTCATCTTATTTGGAAGAAATTGAGGGCTGGCAAGACTGGATGTTTATCTCAAGTTCATACAACTTGTTAGCATTTGAACCAGCTCTGTTCAAACGGATATTCTCATTTTTATTTCCATTGCCACCTGGCCATGGAATATACATACTGTAATAACTCACTAGTGATTTTCATAAGAATTTTAAAAATGAGAGACTTTCTAAACCTATAGTGACTTAAAATGGGATATTTCATCATATAAGAACCTGGGAGTGGTAGAGGTTTTCATCCTTTTACTGCATATATTTATTGAAATTATTTTCAACTTTGAAAATTTCCTATCACCAGATATGAATGTTTGAGAAAAACAGCAGGAACAAAAATAACTGATAGTTGGCTGATAAGTCACGTCCAAAAGCAACTATGACTGTCATTCCTCTTCAGAAAATGTTTGTTTGATAAGACAGATCCCTTGGGGACAGCTTTGTGTGCCTCCTGAGTGCCATAAGATGGATATGCGTAATTCAGAACAGGCAGAAAAGAAATGTTAATGTGCTTGTCAGATGGAAAATTAGAATTGTGCCATTTGGCTCAGTGGGCCATTCGTACACTACAAACATCAGTTTTAGTCTCTGAGAAGTAAGAAGTATGATAGCTTGTTTGTGCACAGAGGGAGTACACTTGATGAGTTTCAATGTCAGCCTGCAAGCCTACACTCACCATCTATTCAGTCCTCCAGTCAAGAAAAATCCCTATGCCAGCCAACATGATCGTCAATGATCCTTATCCTGATGAAATAATATTCAGGAATAATAATGACGTTTTTGTAATACCATTGCCAGTCAGTGATGTGGCCAGGACAAATAGCTAGGTCTTTTCTCTACCCCTAGCCCTCTTTGTATACTTTTCCCAAGCATATAGTTACAAAATGTTGGAACTTGAAGGGATATTTAATATGCTACTAGCATCAGGTGACAGCCCTGTGGCTAAACGGAAAGGTAACATATTGTAGCAGAAATAGACTGCAGACTAGAAGTGGTCGCATAGTTTCAGTAATACATTAAGGGAGGTGAAGTTGTGTGTGTTTGTGTGTTGGAGGGATGGTGGGCTAGAACTTTCCTATTTTTGTAGTTCAATCCTTTCATCTTATTTGGAAGAAATTGAGGGCTGGCAAGACTGGATGTTTATCTCAAGTTCATACAACTTGTTAGCATTTGAACCAGCTCTGTTCAAACGGATATTCTCATTTTTATTTCCATGCCCTTTATAAATATCTCCCCAAAATTAGGCACTGTATTTTCTCATGGTGGATAAGCAAAGTTTAAACTTATCCCACCTAATGCTTATTCCATTTGTTCTGAAACAACCAGTGGTCTCCATATCACTATTTCAGAAGACCATCATCCAGCTGTATATCAATTCCCTAAATCTGCCGTGAGATTCCTGGACTCTAAGCCTTTGTCCTTGCATTTCCTCAGTCTTAAAACACTTCTCTGCCCTGTTCATCAAAGGGCTATTCATTCACTGAGGTTCAGCTGAGATTTAACCTTTCCATGAAACTTTGTCCTAGTAGTCCCAGCTGAAGTGAATCCTTTGCATACCCATGCAGAGGGGTTTGCACCTCTCTACAGTATTATTTCCTTCTCCCATTTGTCATGCATCTTTGTTACCCATTGGAAAACAAACTCCACAAAGGCAGGCATCTGTCTTTATTAGTCACAAAATTTACAAATTAAAAGTGAGTAGTATATTCTAGAGTAAGTTCCTTGCCTTCTTAAAAAGTCCTTGGACTTGTCGTAGTCCTTGTTGTTTTCCATTCGATAGTTCAGGCTCGTAAACTTGTTAAAGAAAATGAAGGAAGTAAAGTGAAAGTCTATTAACTTTGTGAAGAACGGACTCTGGAAAGGTTTCACTTGGACTTCTGCTGAGCGCCTGTATTTTTTCAAAGGAACAATTAGGTGTGAGTAGCATTCCTTTTGAAAACTTACCTTCCTTATTTTTTGAAACCTATCTCATAACTTACCTTCAGTTTGTTTCATTTTCTAATTATTTAAGACTAATTTTTAAAGTTGAACTGTTTGAGGGTCTAAAACTGTTGTCCAAAATAAATAAATATTCAGAGGTTCTAAAAGTTCTCTGCAGGTCCTTTATCTCAATCTGATTCCTGGAAACTCAATCAAGTTTCAACTATTTTGAGCACGGGTTGATGAGATATGAGAAGAAATTATAGTGAAAGGTTTATTAGGTGTTAAGAAATAGCATAAAATGAGAATATTCATGCTGGCAAGAGTGTAGAAATAAAATGAAACAATGTTCTAGGTAGACAGATATGTGAAACTCAGGGCCAAAAGTTGCCCCCCTAGTTCAACATCTGATTAGCTATATGATCACAGGCAAGGCCCTTAGCTGTCTTTGTCTATAAAAGAGAGTTTTGGCTATAATCTCAGTTATGCTTATGTCATTATAACCTATGATAACTGTGAATTGATTCAGAAGAATGCTTGAAGATGAATAAAAGAACTAATTAAGTAGATGGATTACATATATTGCTAAGAGAAAGAGTAGTTGAAAACATAGAGAGAAAAGCTAAGAAAGAACTATAAGGATGAAGAAAAAAGAACTTAAAGAGAAATTACTCTTAAGGCCATGTGTTTAGCCTTAACTTTACTGGAAAAATAAAAAACACAAATCACCACAAAGTGCTTAACTAAAGGGAATCTTTGTCTATTTTATTTTGTTTCACCAGCTCTTAAGGAGTCAAATCCATAGTAGAATATTCTGCAATTTGTATACACATCATCTATACGTCAGTTATATGATGTAACTGGTGCAAAAAGGCTTTTAAGTGGTTGTTGTAAATACACTTCTCATGCTCTTTTTGTGCATGAGCCTCAAAAGGGAAAATATTAGTTCAGCAATTATCAAAGAATAAATAGTTCCACATAAATGTACATTCTAAGTAATTGAAGTTTGGCTCTTTGGAGGCCAAAACATTTTTTGAAGTATTTGGTCTGATGAAATTCTTTGTAAAACAGACTGCAAAATTGTTGCCAAAAAATGGATGAAATTAAACATAATTAAAAATGTTATTGTTAATCTTATTATGAACAACATAATTAATCTGTATTACATAATACAATTATGCTGTCTGGACTAATTAGGAATTGATAATGGAATTGTAATAATTGTGTATAAAATGAGATAAATTTTCAATCTTGCAATATCTGTTTCATCTGACTATAGAAGATTTGTTTCATGTATCTTGGTTCTCAGTTATATTCAGATGCTGAGGTTACAAGATAAATACTTTAATGATAAGTTAACAATAACATAACTTATTCCATGACATAGGAAATTTTTAGGAAGTCTTCTGTGCTACAGATTTTATATACACTTGACAATTACTAACTGGAGGTTCAAAGAAAATAATAGGAAGACCTATTTCCAGGAAAAAGCTCTTTTCCCAAAAACAAAGGGAGGCAAGTTTCCAGTATGTTGGCCAGTGGACAGAACTTCCAAAAGAAGCAGATCACTGTTCCTCCTTTCACTTGGAGAAACAAAGAATTCGGGTTATCTTAGAAAAACTGTCTTCCTTGAAACTTAGGAACTGGTTGCCGCACAGCAGGAGGTGAATGGCAGGTGAGTGAGGAAGAATTTACAGCCACTCCCTCACGTGCTCCACCTGCCTCCCTACCCCCCTCATCCATGGAAAAATTGTCTTCCGGGAAACCGGTACCTGGTGCCAAAAAGGTTGGGGACCGCTGCCCTAGGCATTTCAAATATCCCAGAGGTTGCCCTTCCCGTCACAGGCTCAGAGCTCTAGGACCCAGAATGGTTTGTGGGGAAACCGAAAGTGCCCCACATAGGGTCACCGCCCAAAGCCATGTTTACCTTCTACATTCTTCTTGGCCACCCCAGCCATGGCTCAGACAAGCCCAGGTGCAGCTCAACCCACTGCTCCAGAAGGCACAATTAGTAAGACTTGACAGCACTCCCTTGTAACTCTGCAGGCTTGCAGAATGCAAAAGCTGTGGGGCATAGCTACCTCCACCTAGATTTCAAAGGATGTTGCTAGCAGCCTGAGGGCCTAGGAATAGACTTGTGGCAGGGGCAGAGCTACCACAGAGAGCTCCTAGTAAAGCAATACTGAGCAGAAATGTGGTATCAGAGCCACCACAGAGAGTCCCTACTAGCAATGCCTCGTGGAGCCATAGGAGTGGAACTGCCACCAAGCCCCCGAACTATAGAGCTACCAGCCTGCAGCACCAGCCTGGGAGAGCTGCAGCTATGAATCTCCAACTTGTGAGAGCTGAAGCGTGGACTGAGACCAGCAAAGCTATAAGTGCTGGGCTGCCTGAGGCCTTGGGGGCCCAACTCCTACTGCAGTGTGCCCAGGATGTGGAAAATGGAGTCAAAGTAGATTATTCTCCAGCTTTAAGACTTAATATTGTTTTCTCTGTTGGGTTTGGACTTACCTGGGGCCTGTTACTCCTTTCTTTTTGTCTGTTTCTCCCTTTTGGAATGGGAATGTCTATCTTATGTCTGTCCCACCATTGTATTTTAGAAGTGGAAACTTCATTTTGCTCTCACAGGCTCACAGTTGGGGGGAATTTGCCTCAGGATGAATCATGCCTTGAGTCTCACCCATATCTGATTTAGATGAGACTCTGGACTTTGGACTTTTGAGTTGATGCTGGAATGAGTTAAGACTTTGGGGTCTATTGGGATGTAATGAATGTATTTTCTATGTGAAAAGGACATGAGTTTTGGTGGGGCAGAGGGAGAATGCTATGTTTGAATGTCCCCTCCAAAACTCATGTTGAAATTTAATTGCCATTGTGATGTATTAAGAGGTGGGACCTTTAGAGGTGATTAGGTCATGAAAGTATTATTGCCCTTATTGTGAGAGTGGGTTAGCTATCATAGGAGTGGGCTACTGATAAAGGAATGAAGTTTGGGTCCCCATCTTTCTCTCTGACTCATGCTCTCTCTTCCACCTTCTGCTTCCCACCATGGGATAATGCAGCACAAAAGCCTTTGCCAAATACCAGCACCATGCTCTTGTACTTCTCATCATCCAGAACTGTAAGCCAAATAAACTATCATGTATGAATTACCCAGACTCAGGTATTCTGAGAAAATGAGCTAAGACAGAGGATTAAATGATTTATTTTATTTTTTAAACAAATATTTATTATGTACCAGAAACTCTGCTAGTGAGGATTAATTACTGGAAACTGTTATCTAGGAAAATTATAGAATAATGCTTGAGAAATAGTTGGCAGAAACTGTTGAAATCACATATATATATATGGTCATTCCAGGAGAACATATTTGATTTTAGTTTTGTCTCCATCTTTTAGGGGAAGAACCATGTGAAGTGCAACTTTACATTAAGAGGCAATCCGTATACTCTGTCTCAGCAGGAGATTCCTTTAAACTGGAATGCCCTGTGAAATACTGTGATGACAGGCCTAACGTGACTTGGTGCAAGCTCAACGGATCAAGCTGTCTAGGAGATACATTTCAACAACACACAAGTTGGAAAGAAGGGAAGAATATTTCAGTTTTTATTCTACATTTTGAACCAGTGCTTCCTAGTGACAATGGGTCATACCGCTGTTCTGTGAAGCTTTCATCTAAACTCATTACAAGCCACTCAACAAACATTTATGTGACAGGTGAGTTTTCAACACCTAGACTATCTAATGTTTTTCTCATCATGCTTACAGGAAGAGGAGGATCCAGATTCTCAAGAGAGTGTGTTAGAGGCTGAACTCCTATGGCACATCAGAAGTCTGCCATACCTCACAGATTATTATGTGCATATGTGTACACATGTGTGTGCATGCGTGTATGTTTTTGGGGGTCAGTGAGGCAGAGAAGAGTAGAGAAAAATATAATAAAATATATTATTCTTGCCTTTAGGGGTTATAAAATTCATTTGATAAGTCCAAAAGTAGATCACTAAAATATTGAAAAAACTACAACCAAGTGAATACTTATAGTTGTAGTAGTTCTCTATTCTTTGTACTGTTTTTCTTTTATTTATTTGTCCTTGACTTTTGTTAACTATAATTCCTGGAAGTTATGCTTAGAAAATTATACACTTGTTAATGGATTACAATTTGCTTAGAGGATAAACAGCACACAAATAACGTGACCCCAGGATGAGTTTCTAGGAACATTCATAGCTTCAGCTGTTTCCCCATCCCTGCCCAGAGGCCTTTAATAGGCTCTTACAGCTGAAGAAAGACACGTGTAGGTTAAGCTAGGGGAAACCAAGCTGAATACAACATGAAAAAATACATAGATGTTACTTCCATATGTGCACATAAGTGTTGATCAATTAGTACCAATTTGATGGTGAATATATGTGGTGCTTGTTTTTCCATTCCTATGATACTTCACTTAGGAGAATGGGCTCCAGCTCCATCCAGGATAATACAAGAGGTATTAGTTCACCATTGTTTTTTGTGGCTGAGTAATACTCCATGGTATACATATACCACATATTATTAATACACTCATGGATTGATGGGTACTTGGGTTGTTTCCACATCTTTGCAGTTGTGAATTGTGCTGCTATAAACATTTGAGTGCAGATGTCTTTATTATAGAATGTTTTTTTTTCCTGTGGGTACATGCCCAGTAGTGGGATTGCTGGATCAAATGGTAGTTCTACTTTTGGTTCTTTGAGGTATCTCCATATTACTTTCCATAGAGGTTGTACTAGTTTGCAATTCCACCAGCAGTGTGTGAGTGTTCCTATCTCTCTGCATCCACAGCAACATTTGTTGTTGTGGGACTTTTTGATAAAAGCCATTCTCACTGGAGTTAAGTGACATCTCATTGTGGTTTTAATTTGCATTTCCCTGATGACTAGAGATGTTGAGCATTTTTTCATATATTTCTTGGCCATTAGTTTATCTTCTTTTGAAAAGTTTCTGTTCATGTTCTTCATGCACTTTTTAATGGGGTTGTTTGATTTTTTCTTGCTGATTTTCCTGAGTTCTATATAGATTCTAGTTATCAGCCCTTTATCAGCTGTGTAGCATGCAAATATTTTCTCCCATTCTGTAGGTTGTCTACTCGCTCTAGTGATAGTTTCTTTGGCTGTGCAGAAGCTTTTTAATTTGATCAGGTCCCATTATTTATTTTTATTGTTGCTGTGATTGCTTTTGGGGTCTTCTTCATAAATTATTTGCCTAGGCTAATGTCTATAAGCGTTTTTCCAACATTTTCTTCTAGAATTCTTATGGTTTCATGCCTTAGGTTTAAGTTTGTTATCCACTAGGCAGGTGAGAGAAGGAGGAGGGGATGGCTATATTCACACCTAACGTGTGCGGTGTTCACTGTCTGGGTGAGGGACATGCTGGTAGCTCTGACTTGGGTGGTGCAAAGGCAATATATGTAACCTAAATGTTTGTACCCCCATAATATTCTGAAAGAAAAAAAAAAGAAAAACATACATAGAGAGAGAGGAGTAGGGGAGAGTAAAAAATGTTTGATTTATGAAAATTCCACAGCTAATATCAGTGAAAGACTGAAAACTTTCTCAGAAGAACAAGAACAAGACAAGGATGCCTACTTTTGTCACTTCCATTTAACATTAAACTGGAAGTTCTACCCAGAGCAATTAGGCAAGAACAAGAAATAAAAGGCATCAAAATTGAAAAAGAAGAATTAAAACTATCTTTATTCACAGATGGCATGACCTTATATATTGAAAAATTCTTTTTTTTTGTTTTTTTTTTTGAAAAATTCTTAAAAATTTATTAAAAACTACTAGAGCTTATACTTGAATTCACTAAAGTTGCAGGATACAGGATCAACACACAAAAATCAGTGATATTTCTATACACTAGCAATGAACACCCAAAAAGAAAGTTAAGAAAACAATTCCATTTTAGTAGCATTAAAAAGAATAAAATATTTAGAAATAAATTTAGCCAAGAAGGTTAAAAAGTTGCATACTGAACAAAGAAACATGGCTGAAAGAAATTCAAGAAGATATAAATAAATGGAAAGATATCCCATGTTCATGGATTGAAAGATGTAATATTGTAAAGATGACAATATTCTCAAGGTTATCTACAGATTCAATGTAATTTCCACCAAAATCCCAACAGTTTTTGTTGTTGTTGTTGCAGAAATGGAAAAGTTGATCCTAAAATTCATGTGGAATTGCAATAGACCCAGAATTGGCAAAACAATCTTGAAAAAGAAGAACAAATTTGAAGGACTAACACTTCCCTATTTCAAAACTAACTAAAAAGTGGCAGTGATCAAAACAGAATAGTACTAGCATGTGGATAGAGATAGAGATCAATGCAATAGAATTAAGAGTCCAGAATAAACCCATATATCTATAGGCAACTGATTTTTGACAAGGGTGTGAAGACCATTCAATGGGGAAAGAATAGTCTCTTCAACAAATAGTGCTGGGATGATTGGATGTCTGCATGCAAAAAGAATTAATATGGACACCTACCTCACACCATATAAAAGAAAGTCAAAATGGATCAGAGATTTAAATATAAGAGCTGAAACTATAAAAACTACATTTATATAAAATTATATTTTCTTAGAAGAAAACATAGAGGTAAATCTTTCTGATCTTGGATTTTGCAATGCTTTCTTTAATATGATTACAAAAGCATAAGTAACAACACCAAAAATAGATAAATTGGACTTCATAAAAATTAAACACTTTTGTGCATCAAAAGGCACTATCAAGAGAATGAAAAGACAACTCACAGAATGTGATAAAGTATTTATAAATCATATATCTAATAAGGGATTATTACCCATAATATTAAAGAACTCCTACAATTCAATGACAAATACACTGGCAACCTAATTTAAAAATGAGCAAAGAACTCAAATAAACATTTTATCAAAGGAGATATACAAATGACCAATAAGATCACAAAAATTGCTCAATGCTATAAGTTATTACAGAAATGCAAATCAAAACCACAATAAGATACCATTTCACATCCACTAGGATGACTAGAATTAAAAAAATGAAAACAAAAACCAGAAAATAACAAATGTTAGAAAGAATGTGGAGAAAATTGAAACTATCCATTGTTGGTGGGAATGTAAAGTGGTGTAGCTGCTTTGGAAAACAGTCTGGCATTCCTCAAAAGATTAAACCTAGTTGCCCCAGAACCCAACAAGTCCATTCCTAGATAAATACTCAAGTGAAGTTAAAATATATGTCCGCACAAAAACTTGCACATGAATGTTTACACCAGCATTATGAACAATAATCAAAAGGTGGAAACAGTCTAAATGTTCATCAAATGATGACTGAATAAAGGAAATGTAGTATATTCATACAACAGAAAATTATTCTGTGATAAAAAGAATGAAGTACTAATGTGTGCTACAAAGTGGATGAACCTCAAAAACATTATGCTAGTAAAAGAAGCAAGACACAAAAGGTCATATATTGTATGATTCCATTTATATGAAATATTAAGAATGGGCAAATCCATAGAGACAGAAAGTAGATTGGTGGTTGCTAGGGGCTAGGAAAATGAAGGAATGTGGAGTGACTACTTAATGGATACAGAGTTCCTGTATGGGGTGCTGAAAATGTTCTAAATCTAGATAATGGTGATGTTTGCACAACATTGTGAATGCCTTAAATGCCATTGAATTGTACCTTTAAATGGTTAAAATGGTAATTTTCATGTTATATGTATTTTACCACAATAAAAAGTATACTTGGATCAAAAAAGAGCACCCTTTAATTATAAGAAATAGGATGAAGTTCCTTTTGTTGCCCATAAACTGACCCTGAAGCTTATTGTGAAGGAGAAATTTCAAAGAGATTTGGTGCAGTAGTAGCGTGACTGAACTCTAGATGAAGCCACATAAGATTACATCTTTTATGGATAACATTCACTTGAATGCATACATTTTGTGGCTGTTCTTTTACAAATTAATTTATTACTTTACATGCTTACTTTGGAGTCAGTATTTCAACTTCCATAAAGTACCCCAATGAAGGAATCCACTGAAATTCCTTTAAAATGCTTTAAATCACTTTAAAATCCCTTACAGCAGCCCAGTGAAAGAATGCATAGCACTTTAATGCTAGCTACAACCCTCAAGTACAAAGCATAGAAGTGTGGAAGAAATTCATGGCAGAGTTAGAGACTCTGCCCGTGCAATTTGGGGTCAAGCTCAGTGCTGATTGCCTGTGACTATCCAGGTACTGACTTATACACCTCTTCAGTATGGAGGCTGTGTCTTAAACATGTTCGCTTCTCTACAATAGATGGCATAGTATCTAGCACATGGTAGGGGGCTCAATAAATATTTCTTTGTAAATGAATTAAAGAATATAATCTATGCGAAGTACGAAAATTGTCTTTACCAACCTGCAGAAGCCTATATTGAGGATGTATGGAATGAATGCTTTGTGGAAAGAATTGCATTATTAATTCACATTAATGAGATAAAAATATTGAATTTTTAAAAGTGTTACTTTTTAAACTGGCAAAATAAATTATAAAAATAAGGAAAATTTATAAAATGTTACTTCTGGGATGATATTAATTATGCTATTGAACAAATAAGTGCTATTGAATAATTTATATAATAAATATAATAAAATTAAATTTCAAGGCATTAAATCCACCTTCCTTGGAAGAGAAGCCCTCTTGTGTAATTTTGTCTTTCATTGTGGGCACTGGTCTACTTCCATACAAGAGGGAGGAATTAGGCAGAGTCAGAGGCAAGCTAATAATTACTTGTGACAGAAATTTCTATTACACAAAAGCAATATTATGGATTCTCCTCTATCCCATATTTGGATCATTCCACAACCACTAAAGATGGTTTATAGTTTGTAAAGTACATAAAGATGCTTGCTCTAGGGACCAAGTGAGAGCTGAGGTTAAGATCAATTATCGGTCTATTTTGTGGAGGAGGGGGCCCAACTTCAGGACAAGAGAAACAGCATTTCCCTCTTAAACTCTGTGCCCTGAAGGGTTTTATTGGTGTCAGATTAGAACAAAGAGTATGAAGGATGAAGTGGTGTAAGAGAAAAGTCTAAGAGCTAAATAGGAGACATGAAGGGTTTGTGTCTTTTTGAAGATTTCTACTGTCCTAGTTTCCTACTCACCTACCATTCTTATCACTCCTTTTTGTATCACCTTGTTAATTAATGCTCCTGATCCACATTGGAAAATTCTAGAAACTTTGCTTTGGCCTTCTACTCTTGTCTGTCAACAACCTTCCACTTTGTGATACGTTCCCTTCAATAGCTTCTATGAGCATCTCAGACCTTCATTATCTTCCTTCTAAATGATTCCAATTAATTAATTCTATGATTGAACTCTCTTTTGGCGTTTCCCCATTTTGGTCCTTTTCAGCCAAATATCTTCCTAACACACTTAATTTGCCTAATGCACTTCTTTCATAAGGCCACTCACCTGCAGAGCATCCCTGGTGCTCATAATGTCAGGCTCATGTTTGTTAACCAGCATTCAAGATCTTCCACAGTTCCCCCCCACCAACCTTTCTGGATTGTTTCTGTGTTCTATACAAAGCCTCTCAACTCCAGCCTAACACCCCTACTTGGCATGGCCATATCTTCACCGTGGCCCTTTCTATGCTGCTCTCGCCACTTGTAGGGCATCCACTCATTTGTCTCCACCTAGCAAAATTCTAACCCTCCTTTCAAGCCCAGCTCATTTCCCAAGTTCTCAAGGAAGCCTTCCACAATCTCCTTAGGGGAAGTGATTTCTCTTTTCTATCAATTTTTATGCCATTTGAGGTCTATGCCTCTCACTTATCAGACATGTCCTTTCACTGTAGTGATGCATGGTAATGCCTTTTAAGTCCCATGAAAGATTATAATGTCTTGGGAGGCACAGATTGTGTCATATTTCTTTGGATTGTTTCTGCTTCCTTCACAAAAGTCAAATAAGTTGTTTAGGACTTAGCTTTCATTTAAAATGGGTGTGTATTTTCCTTTAGTGAAGTGGTAGAAACAAAAATAACAAGGAAAGAGTCAAAGAAAAATTCCTTTTTCTTCTCAACCTGAGAGGGCTCAGTGAACTAAGTATAAGAGGTACTCAGTAAACTAAGTATGAACTAAATATGAGAAAAACATACTAAGAGTTATGTTTAAGGAACATGCTTTTCATAAATAAATTTTGGAAGGTATGATAAAAAAATTTTATTTTCTTCCCTTGAAATATTTTTCTGAAGGGATATTGGGAACTTTCTTGTTCTTGTATCTGACTCTCCTTTGCTGTTTATGTTCAAATTAAGAATTGGTTCGTGTAAGAACAGATCTGTGACAGAGTGGGGGCTTGCATGCTCTCGGGAAAGCAATATTCTCCCAGAAGGAAGAAAATCACTTTCTGAAATAAAGCAAAGCCCCAGGGGAAAAGTTGAAGGTGCTGGGAACAGTCACTAGAAGACACACTGGCCTTAACTCCCTCTTTCCCAACCTTCCCTTTGTCAGTTTCTGAGTAGGAACTTCACAAAAGTGGGGTGGTCATTATCTGTGCAGGAAAATGGGGTGTAAGTGGGAGGACAGGAATGAGAGGCATCATCTTTGTTTCAGAATGAGCACCCAGAACATCATCAAAAGCATCCTTTCCTTGTGGCCTTCCACCCTCACTTAGAGCACCTGCTGAATATGCATCTTGTTATTCCAGGTGCCAGAGTTGTCACACAGGCTGTATTTTGTCCTTATACTTAAGAAATGGGGAAGAAGAGATCAAAGCAAACAGATGAAGGTTGTGTGATATTTACAAAGTCTTTCTGTGAGCTTCAGAATAAACCCAGGAATTTACTTTGTGTTCATGACCTCAAAGTGATGATCCACAAATTATACAAACTGACCTTGAGCTGTACTATTAGATTCTCTGTTAGTGTACAAATGCTGGAGTCCTCTCCGAGACTAGCTCTGACTTTGGACATGCTCAAGAGTACACTGTTGTTTTTTTCTCAACCAATTTCAATTCTTTATCTTGTTTCTCTATTTCAGAACAAATTCAAAATAATTCAGAACTCCCTCTAATAAGTAAGTATCAAACTAATCAAATAAATTAAGAAAACTAGTTTGTTTTGTGCTTAGAGAAATAATAGAAGTTGGATCTTCTTAATCAAGCAGATTCGTTTCTATTAGGTTATCTGTTGCGGGAACCTTGATCCCTACTGCTATCTAACGCCCTCCCCTAGACAGCTGTACCTGTCACTCTTGGCAGTGATGTGGCTGCTGGCCCAGCCTAAATAGCAGCTGCAGCATGAACAATACAATCTTTATTATTACTCTGAATTACCAAACCACTTTATGTGCTGCTTCCGCTGCCCCTGATCATTTTTACCCTAAAACCAAGTATCTAGGGAAACAAATCACACACATTATAATGAAATACCTTACTTCAGTATTTTTCATACTGTGTTAATAGCAATCCGGAATAAAAAATAGATCTTATGTAATAACCCATAATACACACATATATAAAAAAAGTTTCAGAAAGCCATACTTAACTTCAAGACAGGATTCCTCCATTGACATTTTGGGGTGTATAATTCTTTGCTGCAGCGAGAAGGGTGGTATACTGCATAATGGTTTCTATTTACTAGATGCTATCCTCAGTCCCCTCACCTTGTGAAACCAAAACTGTCTCCAGATATTGCCACATGTTCCCTGGAGGACAAAACTGTCCTGGTTGGAACCACTGCTCTAGAGTGTGATGCATTCTGATATTTTCTATTTTGTTCTATTTCATTTTTTTAAAATGCTACTTGTGATCCACTAAATTATTTCACAATCTACTAATAAGTTGCTACCAATTGCAGACAAACAGGGCCTTAATGCATGTTAATGTTGATCAATTGTAATGAGCACTACCTGTACACCAGGCAGAACATATTTGGGGATACCAAAAGTATTTGGTATTTGGAGATATCAATGAATTATGAGACAAGGACAGGTCATTGTGTTGAAGAAACTTGAATTTAGTGTCAGAAACATGTTGTCTTGTGTTCCAACTGCTACTCACTACCTGTCTGAATTTGGGCAAAATTCTTGGAGCAATAACACGGTTCTCAAGTCATGAGACTAGATAAAGGTAATGGCTTCCCTAGTTTTCTTAAGTGACAAATATGAGAGTTAAAATAGATACCGCAAATGGAAGGGCTTGGTGAAGTGCTTTCTGAGAGCTGTTATGGAGATAGTTCTATGGAAGCTTAACCCCTAGCAGAATAAAGGATTTTTCCAAAAGATAAATTATTACAGAGCCACATGTCCTCAGCAATAAAGCAAAAGGTGGCTGAGGGAACTGAGGCCTAGGATTCTTGGGGAATGCCTCTGAAGGGGAAATGGAGGCATCAGTCTGAAATCGCCTTCATTCAAGTTCTGACAATGCAGAGGGGTCCTGATGATCCTAATGTATCTCAGATTTCCTAATTGTATTTAGCATTGACTAACATTCCAGATTCAACCAGTGCCTCAGGAAGACCCTCCAAGGAAGAGATGGCAGACAGACCATGGCTCCTTCATATTTTGCTTCCTTTGGGGGGCTTGCTTCTACTCATTACCTGTTTCTGCTTGTTCTGCTGCCTGAGATGGCACCAAGGTGGGTTCCATTTTCCCTCTGCCCTTCTGTACCACCCATTTGGGTTCTTATTCCTGGGGTTAATCAATTTTTAGTTTATTCCTGTTGTTTTCTTTCCCAATCCTGTGACAAACCATGGATAATGATTTCCTGGGGGACAACTCATACCTCCACTAAAAAGCAAAATGGGTTAATCTGGGCTTCCCCCCTCAAGGGGAGGCATGCTTACCAGGACACAGTGCTCCAGCCCAGGGCTGCGGCTAGGCGGGCACATTGCTGGGACTTTCTTGTTCTATTTGCCTCGGTCTTAGGTTTGTATGAGAAGGGGTTCTTCTAAACCTTAACAGGATTGAAAGAGAGGTTAAAATAGTCTCTCAGATTGGATCGACATGTCTCATTTGAGTTATTTTGTCTTGTCCTCTTTTCCCAGCCATGCCACATCTTGCCAGGCACACACACCCTTGTCTAAATGAAGTTCCAACGTTCCTAGAGGGAATTTGTATGTCTACTTTCTGTTGCCATTACAAACACATGCTTGAACTGAACCCTGAATCCCAACTGAACTGAACTGGATCCCAACAACAATGCATTTGAAATATATGGGTTTGGCTAGGATGGGAGAGGTGTGATATTTTGAAAACAATTCCTTTCTACTTTTGTTAAGAATTCCCTCAATGTCATGATCAAACATGTTTAAGTAAGAGAGGGATGCATAGAGAATTCTGATTTAGTTCTGATATGAACCACTTCAGTTTTCTCTCTTTTTCCTTTCTTTCATCCTTTCGCATCCTTTTTTCTACAACACCAACCACAGTGTAGCTGTAGAAACTGAGCTAGACAGAACAACACTTATTTTGTCTGCCGCTGGAGAAAGCTTTGTCTGGGCAAAAGTGCTTCTGGTATTTTGGAGTGAGCCCAGAACCTTCTCAGAATTCTGAAAAATTCTCTGTAACCCCAACTCTGTGTCTGCAGCCCCACAGCTCTTTCTATAGTTCCTCTGTAGATTTCCTCATCTTTCTTGAGGCTGCTAGAAGAACTTCTCTCAGAACTTCAGAAAAAGAGTCAGGGATACATTTTTTGATTTACCACATCCAAAGTGAGCTAGGCAGTAGGAGATCCTGGCAAGGTAGGTGACAGGGCAGCAGCATTTCTGGCATTGAGTATGGAATGTCCTCAGAAACTTCCATCCTTTCCCAAGTGATGTCCTGGATCCTGGCTCTCCCTCTTACCTATGCTGTGGGGCTATGTGAAGTGAGAAGTGATGAACCAATGAGGGAAATGGGCAGCATGAATGCTCTCTAACAGCGCTAACAGGTGTGTGTGGCATGCTAGCCAAAGCAAATGAAAAGGCCAAAACTAATGACATCATCACTGGCATGCAATGGGGTGGGCATGGGTAGGAAGGTGGTTTACCTTTGTTTACTTTCTTTACTCCTTTTGATTACTATTGTTCTTTTGGTCTTCCAGGGAAACAAAAGAAGCTCTCTGATACAGCGAGAAGGGAAATTAACCTGGTATGTTTGATATATTTGTTGACACAATTGCAATTTGTATTATACCATGTGCATTTATTTATCTGTTTAACTAATTAATTAATTAATTTAACTGATGAGTTTATATACCACTTACCATATGTCAGGCACTGTTCTAAATGCTACATATATAGACTCATTTTTAAAAATGGGTTTATTTTACATTCACCTCTCTCTGCATCAAAGATTCTTCAGCATTAACAGGTGTCACAATAAATGGTTTTTTGGAAGGGCACAGGAAGCAGCCTAGACCCGAAACAGAAAAGTCAGAGACTGAACCATATAAGTTTGGCTCTGCTCTTGTCTGTTATGTGGCTTCAGGATATGCATTTATTCTCACAAACACCACATCTTAAAGTCTTTCTGGAAGAGAGTAGGGAGTTAATGAAAGAATGAACCCATAAACAACCTCATAAAATGACAAGGTGTCTTCATAAATCACACCAAATGATAAAGAGGCATGATCTCAGGCTTAGTTACTATGCAAAAGTCCCCGGTAATATGTGTGGGCTCATCAAGGAAGAGACCATCAGATGAAGGAAAGGGAATTTTGGAGGCAATTTTTCCTACAAGGTTTGGGATATAAAGTTAGGCCTTCCTTTTCCTTCTGAATCCAATGTTGTGTAGATATTGGAAATAAACAAAAATGCAAAATGGGGCTATATATTTGTAAAAACAATTTCTGAAGCTCTTTAATTAAAAATAAATAGTCATAAATGAGGTTCTGCAAAAGAAGTTGATTTGTGTGCATGTGTGTGTGTGTTTATATTTCAGTAGGGAAGAGAAGTGATAAAGAGGTGGTAACCCTCTTAAACGTTCCAGAAATGCCAGAGGCAGATATAGCCAACAATTGTACATATATTAAGTGGCATTTAGTATTCCCCACCTGGCTTCCTAATTTTAAACCAAACCAAATAGATTCAATCTGATAAAATTCTATTAAGTTTTCGGTGAGCATCAGTAGGCACTGTGTTGAGTGCTAAGGCTTTGTTTCCTCAAATAGGGAAATTTTCTTAAATATTATTTATTTTCTTCCTGTAGTGAATAACAGCAAAACTATATTTGGTTATAATCAGGCCTGAGAGCTATAAAGCTATTTAAAACAAAAATCTAAATAACTGACTGAGCAAGTAAAACCCAGGTTGATTAAATTGTGGTCATTTTTCTTTCTATGTAAACTGGATAAATTACAATTTCAAGGTGAGTTCAAAAGAGGTTTTCCTGTGTGTGCAATTATTTGTGAAGTTTGTTTTAAGGTGTTCCTGTCATTGACAGGAATTTGAAGTTTTGGCCCCACCTGAGTTGTCTGGCATTTCATAAAATAATCAAAGAGATGCCATGTTAGGTACCTGGGGTAAATGTTTCTTTCTTTCTTTTCTTTTATTCATTCATTCTTTCTTCTTCTTCTTCTTTTTTTTTTTTTTGTATCTTTCAAGCTTTTATTTAAGTGCAATGATCCAGGATGGATTTTAGATCTTGTTAAAAGCAGCCACATTCGTGGACTGCATATAATCCTCAAAAGCAGTGATCTGCAACTCCAGCGTATCTGTTCCAATTTTATCACCTTCAACTACACACTGCATTTGAAGTTTTTAAATTCCACATCCTGCCGGAACTGGTTTAGAGGAGCTCCAGACCAAGCTGTCTGCTTGAATGCTTCTGGCACACTCCTCCCATGTTGCCAGATCTGTTTCATCATTCCAAGATTTCACATCTAGTAAGATGGAATACTCGGCAACAAGTGAAGGGTTTTGGCTTTCTTTGATTCATACTGTGCAAGGCATTCTTCCCTTAGCCTCTTTGCTTCTTCGCTTTCCTCCTCATCAGATCCAAAGAGATCAATGCCATCATCTTCTCCACTATCCATAGCTCCACTTCCTGTAGTGTCTTCCATATTAGTAGGGCCCT
Source organism: Daubentonia madagascariensis (assembly GCA_023783475.1). Taxonomy (NCBI): domain Eukaryota; kingdom Metazoa; phylum Chordata; class Mammalia; order Primates; family Daubentoniidae; genus Daubentonia; species Daubentonia madagascariensis. The sequence continues at coordinate 10,569,797 of JAKFHU010001631.1, read as the reverse complement.
CCTTGCCCAAAGCTGCCTTCACTCCTGGCAGGCTGGCCTTTCCCTTTTCGTAAGACTTGATGTGATTATACCAATGTAGGGCATAACACATGTCTGTAGGTGGTGGGTGGGAGACTGCTTCAAAGTGGCCACATCTGCTTGTGGCGGCACAGATCCCTTGAGGTAGCTCTTGTCCTCCAGGTAATCGATGAGCACCTGGAGGCCAACGGGGCTTTTCAGGTCTTGGCAACCCATGGTGTCGGCTGGATGGGAGAGCCTGAGCAGCAGTAGAAGGAAACAGCTCCAGGCTGAGGTGCCCAGTGCTGGGAAGAAAAGGGCCCCTGGGACTAAAAATTTCTTAAGTAGAAACTTGTATGGGAGCTAGTGGAAAAATCAAAGTAGAGAAAGGAATTGGTAAAAACTTGGCAGGTACATGTAAAAGCCAAAGTTCTGATCTTAATCCAAAATGGTACTTTGAGAGCATAAACATGTTTGTATACTAAACATCTCTGAATTGTACACTTACAAGGGTGAATTTTACAGTATGTGAATTATATGTGTATATATACATATATATAGATATATTTAAAGTCCTTTATAAAGTGTGATAGGAATGTAAGGTGGGTTTGCTGCTTCTGTCTTTATCATCACTACCCACCACATGCTGGTGCACCAGCCTGTGACACCCAGCTGCCTTGATGGGGCACCACAGGAGAGGTTCAGCTGTGGAGCACCGTGTGTTCTTTTACCTCATTCATCCTAACAAAATTTTTCATGGAAATGAGCCATCCTTTGGGAAGACATCCAGGTAACTGAATTGACAGGCTTACACAGGTTGAAAAGTATAACAGAGACCTTGTTGATAGATTGAGGACTTATGGATATTTTCCAGGTCACCTGACAGTCTTCTTCAGTGCCCCACCTGCTGACTTTCACCAGGCTCCTTCAGTGGAGGTGGGGGTGCTTTCCATTTTTGCCAAGCAATTGCTGCCTCTTTCAAGCATCCAGTCTTAGTGTTATTTCTGGGCAGCCACCTCATCAGAGGGAACCAGTGTATCAGCAGTGATTATCCAGTTTCTCAGGATAGAGCCAGATATGCTTGCATAGTAGAACTCTGCCAGGGGGATGTCATAGACATCCTACTGCACACATCACGTTGAGGATGACAAAGGACCAGATAATGTATGTAGACTATCAAGGACTATGGACCTGATGCCTTAAAGGAGTTAGGCCAAATTTCAAGAACATAAATTGACTGGTGAAATTGGGATTTAAAAAATTGAAATACCAATCCCTAGAATTAACACAATATCTTCATTTTTACCAGTGGGATCCTTGTGTAGCTAGGAATGGCTAATAAATAACTGAAAAGAGTAAGAAAACATCAGGACTCATCTTATTTTTAGTTTCCATAAATTCATCTCTTTCTTAGAAGATATAAGATATTTGACTGTATTTGAAAGTGTAAAAATTTTCTTGTGTTAGAAATAACAACTGGAATAATTATTTGAGAACTTTTTCTAAGCTTTGTCCCTCTAAAACTGACATCAGTTTTCCAGTTCCAGGTCCTACATTATAATAATATATCTTGGATAACTCATAGTATTTATTCTTTCTTCCCTCTTAGGGGGTATCTATTCTACTTTATCTTTAATCTTTTTATTCTAAACTGCATTAATTCTGTCCATTGTGCTTTCATGGGATATTTTATGCATTTTCCATAATTTGAGTTGTGTTTTTTATCCTGAAGGGGGATTGAAAAGTGTTCTGTGACCTCAAAAGTGACCAATAGTAAAGCACAAAGTAACTATTTAGGGGGAACATAGTGGTACTCAGGCCTTTCATCCTTTAATAATTGAGTCTGCTAAAAATGTAGTTGTCAGCAGTATATGTGAGGAATAGCAGATTATTTCTCCCAAGTACATGACTCCATTTAGCTTTTCGTTCACAGTTTACTAATAGACATGCACTATCATGGCCTTAAGTGGCACTTAAAACCACCTTTGTTTTCCCTCTTATAGGTTGATGTTCCCCAGCCCTTTAAGAGTGAGCAAACAGAAGAGGGCACTGGACAAAATTCCCAAACACTGCCGTCAGAAACTGGAATTTATGATAATGACCCTGAAACTTGGTTCAGGATACAGGAAGGATCTGAAATTTATTCTCAGCCATACCTGGAGGAAAACAAACATGGCATTGTTTATGCTTCCCTGAACCATTCCATCATTGGAATAAACCCAAGACAGGCAAGAAATGTGCAAGAAGCACCGACAGAATATGCATCCATATGTGTGAGGAGTTAAATCTGGTCCTGACTCCAACCAGTGATTGCTGAATGATCAGCATGTCAACACCATTGTCTGGGCCCAAAAGGATGTCAAATAATATTGGTTAACTTGGGCCTTAAGGGTCCAGAGGACAAATGATTAAAATTTCTCCTGGAAACTTCTTTGGGAGAATTTTATATTATAGTCTTTAACAACAAAAATTTCTCTGCAAAATTGATTGATATCATGAGTAGCAGAATAGTAGAACATTTAAACATAGCTGCATTTTACTCAATATATAAACTCAATCTTTCCTTTGGAGCTATCAGAAAGACTTGTAGGGAAGAGAGGTTTGTGTTATCTGGATCAGGTCAATACAAACAGAAAAAAATGTCCCAATTTGCCTAACTAATCATAAATACAGCAATGATTGTACGTCTCCAGTCAATCTTCCACAATAAGAAATTTTCCTATGTCAAGCTAAGACTGGTATTTTTTAAGTGTAAAGGAGAAATCATTTTAGACTTGATATAGAAAAGAATGGAAAGGATAAATGGTGCAATAAAGATATTGAATATATCAATTGGATATGGGCTGGATGTTTCCCATACCTGGCAAACAAATGCTTATACCTACCCTGTTAGATTGTTAAGCAAATGCAGGTATTAATGGAGCAATCAATGTATAGTGCATTTTTGACCAAAGTGGTGACTCAGTATTTAGGTTACATAGACTAATGGACATGAATGTGACATAATGCTGCTGAATTAATATAATTGTGGGTATCTGAATAAACTTAAATTAGTGAAAATATGTATTATTAGGCAAATGAAGATTAATGGCTTAAACTGCTTCATGCTTGACTTGATAGCAAATTAAAAGCACAATTAATGGAATGGAGAAAAGGCCAGAATATTTAGTAGGTTGGTAGGGGTCAACATACTTTCATTCACCACATCTGTGTTGCTTTTCTTCTTACTAAGAAATAGGGGCAAATCATATGTAGTGATGTATTACAGTTTGATAATCATTCATTTTAAAAAACTGAGGTTGCAGCCACTTAAGAGTATAGCAAGAGGGGGCCAGGCATGGTGGCTCATGCCTGTAGTCCCTGCTACTCGGGAGGCTGAGGCAGGAGAATCACTTGAGCCCAGGAGTTGGAGGTTGCAGTGAGCTATAATGACACCACTACACTCTAGCCCAGGTGACAGAACGAGACTCTGTCTTAAAAAAAAAAAAAAAGACCATAACAAGAGATGGTTTCAGATTTTCTAAATTTTCAGATTTTCAGAGTACTTGAGGCTAATTATTTCAAAACTAGTTTACAATTTTATTCAACAATTTGAGGATATTAGATTTCTCAGGTGCTGCTACTAAATAATGCAATAATCCTCATACAAAGTGGATAGCAAAGGTTAGTATCCATTTGAACAAATATATGAGCTGCTGCACAAATGAATGTGATCTCTGTGTGTGCATGTATGTGTTAGTGTATAGAAGGGGTGGGTGACTTCAAGAAATGGTACAAGAGAAATTGATCAAATTGACATTCTGTTTTTAGTTTGCTTATGGAGCACAAAATACTAGAGTAAATGGGTCATTAATGAAAATAATGTATGCAACTATGGGGATGGGAGTTTGAGTGCAGTACACACACACAAAGACAAAATTGAGGTTTTATAGTGGCGCTTTTCTTACATAACACTGGCGTTAACTTTTAGCTCCTTAGATTTGGGGCTACAGAGATTGTTTTCAGTCACATATTGTTTTGATAGCTCATTTATTTATTTTTTTTGATATCCATCTATCAGTATAATATAATTACACCTATAATTTTAAGCAACCAATTCTAAATAGGCTTTTTTAGCCAAACTGCATTTGTGGACAACTTATGTAAAAAGACACATTAGAATGGCTGCTTGAGGTATTCTTAAAAATAGAAACAGGAAGTAAGGGGAGGATACATTTATCAGATGAACACACAAAGCTGAACAGTTCCTTCATAATTGTCTCCAATTCAAAAACAAAATATTCCTGTCTATTGTCATTTAGGATATTCTTAGTATATCCTACAGTAGAGATAATGTTATAGTGATTTCACTTCTGTAAATGATTTTTTATTGTATGTGTATCATGCTTGCTAAAATCCCAAATCATTTATGTTTTGTTCCTTCTTAATAAAAGGTGTCAAAGATATATATGTATTTCCCCAAATAAATCTATTTCAGTATTATTTACATGGCTTATTTCATTAATTTATAGGTGGTTTGAGAAAAATTATTTGTGGATAATTTAATGATTTTTCATGTATTTTAAGCTTGTTGAGTGTTCTCAATAAGAAGGTAAATTTATTGAAACTTATTTAAAATCCATTTGGCATCTGCCTTTGTACCAAAAAAATGTGTAGACATGAATAGAAGAGTGATTCTTAAACTCCATGGCACATAAAAACAACCTGAATAACTTGCTAAACTGCAGATTACCAACTCCCAGAACTAAGAAATTCTGATTCAGAAGGTATGGCTCTTTAGTTTTCATCTTTAAAAGACATCCCAGATGATTTTAATATAAGTGTCCCAGCATTCACAATTTGAGAAATGCTGAAGTAGAAGCTAGGTTTGGTATATGTGGTTTATTTGATCAGTTTTGTGTACCAATCAAGACTATCTCTTGCTTGATCATTTATTTTTCTCTCTATATAGACCTTTTTTTCAGAGCAATTTCAAGTTCAGCAAAGCTAAGCAGACACATATTCACCATTAGAGTGACTTACAGAATAGTTTCACTGCCTTAAAAACCTTCTATGCTCTTCCTATTCATCCCTACTTCCCTCCCAACACCTGGAAATTACTAATTGTCTCCATAGTTTTGCCTTTTACAGAATATCATGCAGTTGGAATCACATCTGATCTAGCCTTTTCAGATTGGCTTTTTTCACTTAGTAATACGCATTTAAGTTTCCCCTGTGTCTTTTAATGGCTTAATAGCTCATTTCTTTTTAGTGGTGAATGATATTTCATTGGCTGTACCACAATTTATTTATCTATTCATCTACTAAAGGACATCTTACTTGCTTCCAAGTTTGGACAATTATGAATAAAGCTGCTATAAACATCTATATGCAGGTTTTTTTGTGGACATAAGTTTTCAACTCATTTGCGTAAATACCAAGGAGGATGATTGCTGGGTTGTATGATAAGAGTATGTTTAGTTTTGTAAGAAACTGCCAAACTGTCTTCTAAAGTGACTGTACCATTTTGCATTCTCACCAGCAATAAATAAGAGTTCCTGTTACTTCACATTCTAGCCAACATTTGGTGATGTCAGTGTTTTGGAACTTTGCTGTTCTGATAGGTACATAGTAGTGTCTCATTGTTGTTTTAATTTGCAATTCCCTAAAGACATACAGTGTTGATAATCTTTTCGTATATTTATTTGCATCTCTGTATCTTCTTTAATAAGGTGTCTATTCAGGTCTTTTGCTCATTTTTTAATTGTGTTGTTCATTTTCTTGTTGAATTTTAAGGGTTCTTTGTATAGTTTGGATAACAATCCTTTATCAAATGTGCCTTTTGCAAATAATTTCAGTTTATGGCTTGTCTTCTCATTCTCATTGTGATCATAGCATTTATTTGTTATTATGTTTGCTGCTACATTAGACTGTGGGCTATTTATGGGCAAGGATTATGTCACAGTACTCTTTAGTTTCTTTGCCTAGTGTTTGGCACATATTGGAATTAAATAATGTTTATCTAATGAATGGATTGTGTTTGTGAAGTGGGTCATCTACTCCCTTGCTACTCAAAGAATGGCCCTCAAATCAACAATACAGGAATCCTCTGGGAGATTATTAGTAATGTAGAATATCAGGCTTTCCATACTAAATAAATATCTGAATTTTAATAAGATTCTCACATAATTTGTATGCACTCTAACCTCTGTGAATTTTGTGATCTACTTAGCCTTCATGAACCCATCTCTCCCTACCCTGAGGTGTGGTGGAAAGCCAAGTCACATTTATAGGACAGACTAATTTAGAAAGTTCTATTTTAAGCAGTAACAGGAAGGGCCTTACCACCCAACCCAGAAAGTAAAAATGGCAAGTGAGAAAGAAAACAGTACTATTTTATCGAATAGAAGTGTGTGCTAAACGTGAAAACATGGGAACTGAAAATTCTGTGCTAGAAATCAATTTACAGGTTCAAAAGCAAGTTCTGGGGGTTGATCTCTAAAATCAGGCCCTATTCGTGAGTTAGTGTAAACATTCCTTTGCAATTGCTTTATCTGTGAACCATTTATTGTTGCCTATTAGCAACTACTAGTTTGCTAGGTTCTAAGGTTACATGGTTGAGAAAGATTCCATTCCTGCCTAACATTGCTTACAGTAAAGATGAAAAGGTAGAAGTTAAATTTAAAAAATTGCAATCCAGTGGTTGAATTCTGTTGTGGAAATAGATGCAAAATGTTGTGGAAACACCACAGAACTATGTTTTTTGAGTATAAGGGCAACGTTGTATTCACCTTAGTCCACATTCCTGAGACACCGTTTGGGGGCTTTTGCAGGAAACTTAAATAATCATATTACTCTGACTCTACAGGTTCTCAACCAATGGAAAAATAGAGGAGTCAGATTGGGAATAATATTAATATTAATAATAAAGATGGACTGGTGAGTATAGCTTGGGCCCCAAAACAAAATGGGTTTCCTACCCATTCCTCCACCTAAATCTTGCTTGACTTTGGGATTCATTTATAGGAAGAGTTAGGTCTACAGAGAGCTTCCCACCCAGCCATGTGGGGGATGTCAGCCTAACTCAAGCATCCTTGATTGCAGATGAATGAAAGTTGGGGATATGATGACAGCCTCTTGGCCTTTGATGCAAGAACTCGTTTCTGAGTTTAGTGTGGTTAAAAGGGTGAGAGGCTCTGCACATCTCACCAGTCAGTTAAATCACACCTCTCTCTGTAAGGAGAAGCTTGGAAGAGGGCAGATGATAGCAGGACCCGATTTCATAGCTAAGGTGAGAATGTGAGGAAAGCAAAATAATGATTTCTTCCTAGTTTGGGAACATAGTACTTGCTGAATGTTACATTACTGAACTGAATTAATTAAAAACAAGAAGCAACTACTTCTTTCAGGGAAATAAAAAAATGTCATTTGTGTTTTTCCTTAGAACTGGGAAAAAGGGAGGAGGGAATTCCAGGTGGGGAGGAGAGCCATTCAAAGGAGTGTGACATGTTCTGAGAATGGCCAGAAGTCTCGTGGCTGTAGTGTAGGTTACACGGGAGGAGGGGCAGGATACAAGACCAGTTTTAGTTGTAATTGTCATTTAAATAGAGTGTAAGTGGTTAGAAAGTGCTTTCCTGTATATTGTATAAAGCATTTCATACATTGTGAGAGATCTATTGGCAATTATTTTCTCTTTAAGCTACTTGGCTGTCAAACGTGCATAATTAACATGCTGATATAACCATAAAAATTATTTTTGTTTTAGACAATATCATTGAAACTTATCCAAATCTTAATAAATGTTTAACAACTGATAAATAATTTATTTAGGGTTAAGTAAAAGGAGGGGCAAAACTGACTATAATTTTAGCAAACCCTATGAGGTGATAACCAAATAAAGAGGGGTTAGAAACTGCAAACTTTTCTATTTACTGCTCATAAGCTACCTTAAAATGGTTAAAAATGATAGCTCCAAACTGGACAACCAGGATTGCATTGTTCTTTAAACTTTGGAAATTTGTGTTTTCTTTGAATGATATGCTATATAGAGATTGTAGAACATATGATCTCTAAGTTTATTCATATTAATGCTTAATATGTATCTTTTTAAAGAAAGTTAAAAGTGAAAATTAAGTAACATTATAGTGAATCTCTTCCAAGAAAGTATTCCAAGTAATGGAGCTGGCTCATAGGTCGACTAACTGCTATATTAAATTGAGACCTATGTTTTAGGGCTTTCTATGGCTCATATAACCATGTATTAATAAGTACTCCACAATATTTTACCTCTCATGATTCTTAATCTCTTGACAATAATAAAATGTTGATAATAACAGACATCTACCATTTATTTATTGCTTGCCTATATGCCAAACACTGTTCTAAGCCTTTTAAATATACAACTTGTTTAATTCTCACAATCATTTGATGAAGTAGGTGGTTGTCATTCTCATTCTACTCCTCAGGAAACAGAGGCACACAGTCGTCAAGCAATTTGCCCAAGTTCTCATCGCTAATAAATGGTAGAGACTAAATCTCAACCTAGCAATCTGATTCCAGAACCCATGTTCTTACCGCAGTACCAACTCGAGGAGTGATTAAGAAGGATTTAGGTTTGTTCTAGACTGTGTAGTATGCACAAAAAGGCCTTAGATCTGTCTGCCGAAGCTCACTCAGGAGTGCTTTTTTAAGCCTTGTAATGGTGGAAATGCTTGCGATTGCCCAGTTATCAGTGCTGAGCCATCAGTTGGAGGAAGGAATTGGTACAAGGCAAGGATCTGGCACTACATTGGAGAGGACAGTACCCATGCTGATGGCAAGGACAGATCATAAGATAGTCATCAGGGTAAGTATGTATAGGAGGAGACAAAAATGGGCAGGCCATAATCAGGAGGTCAGTGACCCAAATCACAGTGACCAGATAATAGGTAAGTGGTAGAAGAAACTAGTATAGGGCCCAACAGCATGAATGGAGCTGGATTCTGAGCCAATTGCATTTGAGCACAGGAGTTTCTAACGTAATTCCTACTCAGGCCTGGTCCCACAATGGGGATTTGAAGACAAAAACAAGTATTCAGACTTTTTTGGAGAAAGGAATTGAGGAATTAGAGAATCTAAGGTTTCTAAAAACAATGATGAGATTCCTCCTACCGGGTTCAGACAAACCTGACATTTCTCACTATAGCTCCTTTCCCCTTGAGAATCATCAATTTGTTGGAAAAACAAATAAAAGAGGAACAGCAACAAAGCCAAAGAAGGAAAAAAGAGGCTCAGAGGCATAGAAATAAAACCATTAAACAAAAATTTCAGTGAAGGGTAAGGTCTATCCATAAGGTAAAAATGTACCCAGGCGGTCTTGGGAAAATCAGAGGGTATCTTATTTGTTAAAAACCACATATCATTCAAAATGTCCTAGTTTTAACCAGTTTTAGCTGACAACTCTTTAAAATATGCTGACTTTGTGGTACATGATTCTACAGGAACCCAGAAAAACCTCCAAATTCACATGATCTGCTTTTTGTAAAATACACTGCCTATTCTGCATTGTATCTTGAGTGTCTTAAAGCATCTCAGAAAAACTGATAGTAGTAGTAGCTATAACATACCTATACACATACTCGCACACACACGTACACAGAGACGTATAAATTTATGTGTATGTGTATATATACATGTCTATACTTAGTTCAAAAAATGAAAACTAAACATTTTTAAATGGCTACTTTTTAGAGGGAGGAGAGAATAATGTGGAATAATCAAGGACGGAAATGAGACTTCAGCGAATGTATATATGGTATAGAGTTTGACTTTGGAATCATGAAAATTATCTGCATAATTAAGTAATAATAACACTTCATAAATAAAAAGTAATCCCACAAATTGAAAACAAACTTAATGTAAAATATATGGCTTGGAAACAGTCTTAGCTAATTCCTGAGAATTGAATTTGCGAGCGATCAGCAATAGCAGCCAGCGGTTCACCAAAATACCGTGGTCTGAAAAGCCAATCTGCCTACGTCTCGGTTACAAAACATTTCGCCTTCCACCCTCGCTCACTCTACCCTTGGGAATATCGGGAAGACGGCCCTGCCTTGTTGTTTTGGTTAGCTCTCCGTGGGGTGGGTAGTTTTCCTGTCTCTTTCTGGCCGGCCCATTTCCTGGAGCAGGTCTCTGTTGCTAGACATCCCTATCTTGTTTTGGGAAAGTTTTTTTCACAGAACTTGGCCCTGTGACTGAGAGAATTTCAGTCTCTCTAATTTGGATACCTAAAGGCACAGCCCCATTCTTCTTGTCCAGATAGGTCATTGCTTGGGTAAATACATCTGCCTGGTCCTGGAGGATATTTGTTTCATACTGGCTTGGGTTTGATTGCAGAGTCTCAGTACCTTTGCCAGGGCTGCTTCTCTGCCTTGGTCCTGACTAGTCTCCTCCTAAATTCTTACTGAATAAATGTTCTCACTAAATATATGTTGTTATACATAGGAATTTATCAATGTGCTTCATTAAGTTCTCATGTTTCTCTCAGCTCACTGTGCCTTCTCTTTTCTCTGTATGTCACAGAGCCAACTCCTTGTAATCTAACACTTTCCCTAAACATCAGCACTGATGAGGGTAATCTACAAATTCCTTAGCAGGAATTTTAAAGTCTTTGCAGTTTGGTTCCAGATTACACCCCCAGCTTTATCCTCCCCACTTTCTTTCACACCCAATAGACAGAAAAGCTTAGCCAGAATCTAATATAAGAATATAAAACATATAACTCCTTAGCCTTAGAGTACTTGAATCCTTGCAGGGACAGCAAGCACATAAAAAAGGGCCACCATTTGGTTGTTTTTCTACACGATGGTTGATCACTGATGTTTCAGTTGAATACTGAATACTTGCTTTCACACTGCATTCAACAAGTCTTTTCAAATTAAGTCTTCGTAATCATAGTATCTTAAAATTGACGTAGCGTTATACTTTCACAGCACATGCATGGGGAAACAAAAATGTGCCCTTCTCCATAGCCTTTCTGCTAATCCACAGCCTATAAACTCCTTATGTTTATACGTCTGTAGCCTTGAACATGCATTCTTTTCCTTTTGTTCATCCATGTTTTCCGCCATTTTGCACAGGGACAGTTCTTACTATTTTAAGACTTAATTCAAATTTTCTTTGTAAATTCCTTCATAGGTTCTCCAGTAGAATTATTTCTACCCCATTCTATGTTTCCTCAGAAGTTTGAATTATGAGTATTTCTTTGTGTTCTGAGAGTATCCTGACACCATTCATTAACCTATCCCTTGAGGTCGTGGATTATATTCTTCATTTATATGCAGTCATTGCCAAAATAGTGCCTGGCACATACTGGAAATGCCACAAACATTTATTTTAAATATTTTAAATGCTATTATATATAGAAGTCCACTTAATCAATTTTTTTAAATTAAATTCATATTACTAAATCTTACATTTAGGTATGATCTAGTTTAACTAATTTCTCAATACAATCTATCCTTATTGCCTAGTACCAAGGATATGGAATTCCTACTCTTATTCTATGGTCTTCTATGCCTGAGTCCCTATTTCTACTCAATATATCACTATCTCAATGTTCAAATCTTGCCTATAGAATTACTTCTAATTATTTATTTAAAGTCGGACCAAATAGACATTCCAGACTAGATTCTGCCTTGATCTTGTCTAGAGATTCTTTTGTTTCCTAAGTCTTGTCTCCTCTTAAGTTAATTTCTTAGTCCTCATTTTACTCCCCAGACTTATGTCCTCACAAATCTAACCTCAGGTTAACCCTTTCATCTACACATGTGTTGGGGAGACACTGATTCAAGGTATTAAGTGTGGGCTGTCCTCCAGCTGGGAAAGAAATGAGATACCTGGAACGGCCTCTGGAGAAAATTAACAAAAGAAGTTCTTATACCTGAAAATAATTAAAACCTAATTATTGGGCCTTCCTCTATCTCTAGCGCTAGGAAGACTATAGTGGATCTTAACTGCCAGCTAGCAAATGTGGAACACATACAATAAGCACCGGGGAGCCATTGAATGGTGTGTAATAAGGCACTTACCTCAGTCTCTCTGGGGTACCAACTTTTCGGATGAAATACGAAGATGAATGTTTACAAAACCTGGCTGGGAGATGCCCTTCCCCTTATCATGCCCATGACACTCACACATCAGTCTTCATGGCATTCCAAGAAACCACTTCTGTTGATGAGAGTTTGTCTTCAATACAAAATTTACGTGCCATACGACAGCTGAATTTTCACTTGGTTCTATTCCAATTCCTGCATTCCAAGTCTTTGATTCTGTTAATATAACAGGCCCAAGGGAGGACAGAAAATATATATAAACCATAGTTTCTGCCTTATAGAAATATGCAATTTCATTAGAAAGAAAAAAATAAAATAAATTAAGAGAAACTATACATATTTGTCAAATGTAAGGCTCACATATGTGTATTCACCTCTGAGTGACTGATAAACATAATAAAAGTACTCAATGTTCTTTTAATGGTTTGTTGTTTCCCTTCTGCACTACTTTTGGATATTGATTTAGTTTTGTTTGTCAGGCAGCTGGAGTATTTTTTCCAATATTTTTTCTAGTATGGTGAGTTGTGTATTTTTTAATCCATTTACATCTGAGAATATATTTCTCTTGTCCTCATATATAGATGACAACTTGACTAGATAAAAAATTCTTGGGTAATTTTTCTCTCCTTCTTTCAAAATGATGTAGCCAGTTCTATTTGGTTCTGACATTGAGCATTGGAAGCAAGGTCCGTTGTAAATAAAATTTTTTTTTTCCATTTTAGGTACCTGTTTGTTTTGTTTGTTTTGTTTTTTTCCTGACTAGATACTTGTAGAAATTATTTTTTATCCTTGGAATTCTAAATTTCAAACAACATATTTTCAAATTTGTGACGCTTTTGACTCTTCACTAGTTCTGGAATCACAATTAAAAGCATATTCTTCCTCTTGGATCTCTCTTCCATTTTCCTTATCTTTTGGCTAACCATATTCAGATCTTCGAGTTATGGATAATTCATTCCACATGTTCATTATTTCATTAATTTGACAATCTGCAGTATCCTGGTCACTAACTTTGCTGTTTGTTTTTTTTTTAATTTTAAGTAGAAATGTTATAGAAATAAAATTTATAGAGAAAAAAAACCCCACAAGTAATATGTACATGGATTATTGAATTTGAAAGGTATCCCTTACATAATCAGCACTCTTTCAGCTCAAGAGACAGAACACAAACAGAACCCCAGAAGCTCCCCTAATGCCTCCTTCAAGCCACATCTCTGCTCCCAAGGAAACTATCTTGACTTGTAACACCATACATTAGTTTTAATGCTTTTGAACTTGATACAAATAGAATCACGTAGTATGCAATCTTTGAGTTTAATGTCAAGAACTGTAAAAGGTCTGAGATTTTACCCTACTTGCAAGCTGACAAGTTGGCCTGCCATAGTTTCATGGAAGCTGGTAAAAGACATGAGACTCCTAGGCCAGAGACAAAGGACAATATTGCTCATGGCACAGGAAGTAGCATAAGCATCAGCATATCTGTGTCAGTTTGTCTTGCCCCTCAGTCCTATGAGGTGATGTAGATGGGTCCAAATGGATGCCTACACAAACAGTGGGTCACATTACAGGAGAACTCCAAATTTGGGAAACCTTAATCTTTCATAATGGGTGGTAAGCATGCCTGCCCATTGCTCTGGAGGGAAACACTATATCTTCCCATGCTGTTTGCTGTACAAACATCCTCAAAAAGATAGTATGGAACAAAGCACAGTCAGTGCCTCACTTCATAAGGCATACAGAAAAGTGAGAGACTCATGAAGATTTGTCTCCCAGTGTCTGAGAGATTCAACATTATATGTTGATATTCATCCATGTTTTTGCATATAGCAATAATGAGCCCTTCTGTAGTATAGTAATCCAATGCATGAATATATCACAATTTCAGTATACTTTCTATTGATAAAAATTTGGCTTATTTCCAGTTTGGGGCTGTTGTAAATAATATTGCTATAAGTAAACTTGCATATGTTTTTTGGTGCATATTTATTTGCATTTCTGTTGGCTATCCACCTACAAATATAATTGCTAGATTATTGGTTATGCATATATTCAGCTTTAACAGATCCTTCCAAACAGTTTTCAACAAAGTGTTTTAAAATGTTCATACTTCTACTAGTAAGTAATGCATGAGAGTTCCAGTTACTCCACATCTTCACTAACACTTAATATGATAAGCTTTTTAATTTTAGACATGGTAATGAGTGTATAGTGGCTTGAATTTACATTTAACTGACTAATTATGCTAAGCACACAACTTTTCATACATATTTAGATAATCTCTTTTGTGGAGTGCTTGTTCAAGTCTTTTGTCCAGCCTTTTTCTTACTGGTTTAAAGAGTTCTTTCAATATTTTTTGATATTTGTTTTTGGGTATTTGCATTGCATATATTTTACCCATTCTATGGCTAGTGTTTTCAGTCTCCAAATAATGTATTTTGATAAATAAAGTTTGTTAATTTTAATGTAATCCAATTTATCAAATTTTCCCTTTATGGCTGTACTTCCATGTTTTATTTAATAAATCCTTGCCTGTACTAAGGTCAGGAAGACATTTCCTGTATTTTCTTCACAAATATATTTCCATCTGGTCTGGAGCTACTGTGCAATGCTCTGCTAGTGTTGTCTGAATGCTTGAGACAAGACCCAAGTCCTTATAACTCTAAGACAGGGTTTCCCTGGGAGATTCTGATGCGTGCTGTTATGTTTATTTTTATGGCAAATAGTCAACATACTTTAAGGGGACAAAAGGAGCTAGCCAAAAGATTTTCTGCCTGGGTCAAAGAGTACTGCAAAGTTAGTGAGAAGATTAGACTGATTTCACAAACCTATGAAGCCCTTGAGTCACCTCCAGTGAAAGCTGGTCCTCTAAAGTTGCAAAAACTGAGTTTGAGCAGCATTTAATTAAATATCTGAATAGGTCCACTACTTCACTTGAGGATATAGTACACCTTCGCTAAAAATAACAGAAAACAAGACCCCTTTGACATTTGTTTCATGGAGTATTGATGGCTCACACTCAAGGACAGACACAGTCTCTTGAACATGTATTGCAATTTCTTCAATCCCAGAAAATCCGTTGTCTCAGGACAATGAAGAACACCCTGAGAAGGAGAATAGATAGTTTGGATGAAAGTGCTCATCTTTGGGAAACCTAAACTGTTCTCCCAAAAAGCTATGGGATGGAAGGAAAGAGTTTGCAATATGAAGAAACAGAAAAACAAGGTGCTTGAAAACTTCAATCCAAGTATGAAACAGGCTTTAAAATGATAAAGAATGTCAATTAAACTCTCTGACTGAAATCATGCTGATGGTGATACATTTGCCTGCACTGTTTAACAAAGAGTGCATGGAATAGACGACAGTCAGAAAATAGGAACCACGTCTCTTATCAATCAGAAGTCCATTTGAAAAAAAAAAACTCATTGATAATGAAAATACACAGCTTGAAAGTGAAACTCAAAAGCTGTAGCCGAAACTTCAAATCATTTGAATGTTATCAAGAACATGTAACAGAACATCACAGAAAATTAATTGAGAAGGGAATTTATCACTTACAAACAGAAACGAAATTTGCTAAAGTGTATGAAACATGAGCCATATACCTCAGAAGCCTACATGAAGATGAGGATGACCTTGAGAAAGAACTGGAAAGATCCACTTCTTTCTATCAAAGCCAGATTATCGCCTATGAAAGAAAATGCTCAAAAAGTTTGTTGGCAGCTCTGTTGACTGCGAGAAAGCTCAATGGGCTAAAAAAAAAAAAGACAATAGTCATAATAAACAAACCTGGCTGAAGTAGAGTTTAAATTCCAGCTTTCCTACGTGGCCCTTTGGCTCTGATGTTCCACATACAAGGCTGAGCACAGGCCCCAAAGGATGAGAGGACACCCTCATCTAATTTCCAGAGAAATAGAAGGGTTACCTGTGGGGTCTCAGGGATCCAAAATCACATGCAGGTCTGATTCAGCTTTCAAAGCTGCCAAGCCCCAAACATCCAAAACCACAGCAGGATATTTGCCTGTGTTCTCTCTCTTTAAAAGCAATTTTGATTTTTCTTTTTTTAGTTTAACTTAAGTTACTTAATTGATACTATAGTTGCTCTTATTGAAGTTTGATAGAATTATATTTCCTGAAATAGTGTTTTTGCATGCAGGTATACCTTGTTTTATTGCACTTGACTTTATTGTGCTTTGCAGATATTCTGTATTTTACAAATTAAACGTTTGTGGCAACACTGGGTTGAGCAAGTATGTCAGTGCCATTTTCCCAATAGCATGTGCTCACCTCATGTCTCTGTGTCACATTTTGATAATTCTTACAATACTTCAAATTTCTTTGTTGTTATATCTGTTATGGTGATCTGTAATCAGTGATCTTTGATGTTACCATTGTAATTGTTTAGGCATACCACTAACTGCACCCATAACACAGCAAACTTAATCTGTAAATGTTTTGTATGTTCTGACTGCTTCACTGACTGATTGTTTTGTCTTTCCTCTCCCTCTCCTTGGGCCTCCCTATTCCCAGAGACACAACAATATTGAAATTAAGCCAATTAATAACCCTATAATGGCTTCTCAGTGTTCACATCTCTTACTTTAAATCAAAAGCTAGAAATGATTAAGCTTAGTAAGGAAGGCATGTCAAAAACTGAGAAAGCCTGAAAACTAGGCCTCTTGCACCAGACAGCCATTGTAAATGCAAAGAGAAAGTTCTTGAAGGAAATTAAAAGTGCTATTCCAGTGAACACATACATGATAAGAAAGCAAAACAGCCTTATTGCTGATACAAAGAAAGTTTGAGTAGTCTGGATAGCAGATTAAATCAGCTACAACATTCATTTAAGCCAAAGCTTAATTCAGAGCAGGCTCTAATTCTCTTCAATTCTATGAAGGCTGAGAGAGGTGAGGAAGCTGCAGAAGAAAAGTTTGAAGCTGGCAGAGGCTGGTTTATGAGGTTTAAGAAAAGAAGGTGTCTTCATAACATAAAAGTGCAAGATGAAGCAGCAAGTGCTGACATAGAAGCCACAGCAAGTTTTACAGAAGATCTAGCTAAGACAATCGATGGAAGTGGCTACACTAAACAACAGATTTTCAATGGAGACAAAACAGCCTTCTATTGGAAGAAGATGCTACCTTGAACTTACATAGCTAGGAGAAGTCAATGCCTGGCTTCAAAGTTTCAAAGGAATAGGCCTGACCTCTTGCTAGGGGCTAATGCAGCTGGTGACTTTAAGTTGAAGCTAATGCTCATTTACCATTCTTAAAATCCTAGGGGCCTTAAGAATTATGCTAAATCTATTCTGCCTATGCTCTATACATAGAACAACAAGGCCTGAATGACAGGACATCTGTTTACAACATAGTTTTCTGAATATTTTAAGCCTATATTTGAGACCTACTGCTCAGAAAAAAGATTCCTTTCAAAATATTACCACTCATTGACAGTGTTAGAGCTCTGATGGAGAAGTATAAGGAGATTAATGTTTTCATTTCTGCTAATACAACATCCATTCTGTAGTCCATGGATCAAGGAGTAATTTTGACTTTCAAGTCTTATTATTTAAGAAACACATTTTGTAAGGCTACAGCTGCCATAGATAGTGATTCCTCTGATGGGTCTTGACAAAGTAAATTGTAAACCTTCTGGAAAGGATTCAGCATTCTAGATGCCATTAAGAACATCTGTGATTCATGGGAGGATGCCAAAATATCTTGTTAATAATATTAACAAGAGTTTAGAAGAAGTTGATGCCAACCCTCATGAATGACTTTGAGGGGTTGAAGACTTCAGTGGAGAAAGTAACTGCAAATGTAGTGGAAGGAGCAAGAGTACCAGAATTAGAAGGGAAGCCTGAACATGTGGCTGAATTGCTGTAATTTTGTGATAACAGATGAATGGATAAGGAGTTGCTTCTTATATATGAGCAAAGAAAGTGGTTTCTACTCATGGTGAAGATGCTGTGATCATTGTTGAAATAACAACAGACTTAGAATATTACATAAACTTAGTTGATAAAACAGCAGCAGGGTTTGAGATGACTGAGTCCAATTTTGAAAAAAGTTCTACTGTGAATAAAATGCTATCAAACAGCACTGCATGCTACAGAGAAATCTTTTGTGAAAGGAAAAGTCAATCAATGTGGCAAATTTCACTGTTGTCTATTTTAAGCAATTGCCACCCCAACCTCCAGCCACCACCATTCTGATCAGTCAGCAGCCATCAACATCGAGGTAAAACCCTTCACTAGCAAAAAGATTATGACTCAGTGAAGGCTCAGATGATCATTAGCATTGTTTAGCAACAAAGTATTTTTTTAAGGTATGTACATTTTTTAGATACAACGGTATTGCATGCTTAATCAACTACAGTATACTGTAAATATAACTTTTATATGCACTGGGAAGCAAAAAAAATCATGTGACATGCTTTATTGTGGTGGTCTGGAACTGAACCCACAATATATCCAAGGTATGCCTGTTTTGATGATTTAAATATAACTCTTAGGAATACATTTCCTTTTCATTAGATCATCTAAAATTAGATAGTATAAATATTATATTTTGATTGAATTAATTGGTCCACTTTCACTTAAATCATAATTGAAGTTTCACATGGCCAGGTGGAAGTATTTTATAGAGCAGTTTTAGGTTCACAGAAAAACTGAGCAGAAGGCACAGATTTCCCATATACTCCCTCCCCACATGCTCCCAGACAGCCTCCCTCATTATCAATATCCTCCACCGGACTGATACATTTGTTATAACAAACCTACATTGACACATAATCATTATCCAAAGTCCGTAGTTTATATTAGGGTTCACTCTTGGTGTTGTAAATGTTATGAGTTTGGACAAATTTATAATGACATATGTTCACCATTATATTATCATACTGAATAGTTTCACTACCTAAAAATACTCTGTGCTCCAACTGTTTCTTCCTTCCTCCACCTAGGCAGAGGTGTTTGAAACAATAGAGATCATTTCTCTATGGTATGAGTTGTTTTAAGAAATCTACAAAAGTACCTTATTTACCTCAATAAATTTTAATTGGCTTTAAAAATAAAATACAAAAAATCCAAAACACCACCACTACTATCCTTAGCTAAACCTATTAGTATTTTTACTAGTTTGGCTTTATATTCATAGACAAGAGAAGTGTTGACATTTTACATCAATTTGGTTTTTTGTACAAAAATAAATTCTAATTAATCTTTGTAATTTTGTTTCTGATATTCTTTGATGTTTAAGGTTTATAAATTCTATGTAGTCAAAATAATTTTTAAAAAATTACATAGGATTTAAACTTTTAATTGCCCATATCATATATCTTTATAAAGTCCTCATCATTATGCATATTATTTCCAATATAATTCCTTAGTGACCAAGCATCAAGAAACCTTTCATTTAAGACCTTTCTTCTCAATCTTGTAACTGAAAGTGGCATCTGATATTTTCTCCAGGGATTTCTTATTTAAAATTCCCCACATACTTTGGCATTTAGTTTGTATGTATGGCCACCAGACATTTCCCAGTACTTTCTTAATATCATACATTTTTAATTATTTTAACTAAGGGAATTCTTTAAATGCACAATATAATCTAATATTTATGCATTCACATAAATTTTCCTATAAATAAATTTATAAATCTAAAATAAAATAAAATTTCCCACTCTTTCCTCTTAGATATGACAAAACAGTGGACTAATGACAATCAGTTTATGATCACACTTAACTTTGGAGCCTTTCATTTGATATATTTAAATTTGGGGTGGGCAATCTTAGCCATGGCTTTCAAAAGTCTTCACACAGTTAAACGTCTGTAGCTAGACTTTAATTCAACATTTTTTTATTAGCAACATTTGCTGTAAGAGATTATTTAATGTCAAATGGACAATAACATTTTGATAAGTTTTTGCTCAATGGTATACATACACACCTACCATCATTCTTGTGCATATATAGCACACATATACTTACATATAAATACATGTATAATAACAACCTTGGATGTAAGTTTTCACTGACTTTTAAAGTTGTCTGCACACATGTAATACACATGTATACACAAATGCACATGTAGTATACACATACATTCATACATACATACATATATAATAAGAAACAAGTAAACAATTGCAAATTGAAATATTAGTGTATCTTAAATATAAATTAATGTTTAAAAACTAATCCCTTCATAATTACCTTTACCTGTCTTTTTCCCTCTTGTGCTATTCTTAGTTCAAGATAGCACTTAAAAATTAATAACAAAAGGCATAATATGCCACATTTTCCTGACACTTCAATATTAAAATTTACATCCCAAATACAACCACTTACTTTATATAACTTATATAAAAGTGAGTTCACTTTTAGGGAATTATATAAGTATTTAATATAATACTTCTTTTCCGAAGTAGGTATTCAAATTTTGCCATTTAAATTTTTTTTCTAATTCAATGGGTTATTTTTTTCTAAAAATACTTTTAAATTTATATAAACTAAGTTCTTTATTCTGTCAATGTTGCAACACCACTCAAAATCTTCAAAGTCCTCATAAAGAGGAATTTCTTATAATTAAAAAAATTAAATATTAACATACTCAATATAACTCACCAAGCTTAATCTGAAATTGGGTGTTGAAAATGCTATTTTAGTTATATAAACATAGAAGCCTGGTCTTGGTCTTTTTCCTGATAATGTTAGGACTTTTCAGTGTCCATACACAATAAAAATGCCCTCGGGTTCACAAAAGACCAAATGGAGTTGACCTCATGCCTTCTTCAAAGTGGGTCAGCACACCCTGCTCAACCACATCTCTGTGGAGTACCACAATGACAGAAATTGAGAAATGAATGAAAATTTGACCAAGTTACACCAAGTAAAGAGTTGGTAAATTTTGAGTTAGCCACCAGAATCATATGATAAATTTTATTTAACAGATCAGATGTTCTAATAGAATATGAACCAATATGTTTACAATATATGAATGATTAAGAAACATGAATTATTATCATTGCTGTCATAGAGGTTTATTTTATGTTTCTACAAATCTATAAATACTCAAAATATCATTCACCATTTCCGGTGGTACGTATAGCTTAATGCTTTTTTAGAGACGAAAGTTTATGGTTTATATATAATAGGAACAACATTCCTAACATGCTTTCTACTATAATTAAAATTCATATACATATATGGATATATTCCTCTGTCTCTCAGTCTTTCTGTCTATACACACACACACACATACACATACACACACACCCCATTTTGGATTAGAAGTTACCACTTAATATTGACATCTTGAGGATTTCATATGCATCAGTCTGTTGTTGAGATCACATTCTTCTAGTTTAATACAGCCAACTTCCAGTTAGTTATTTTCAGGGTAACGCAGAAGGGTAAATTTACAAATAGTATCACTATTACTTATGAACAGTTAGGCTCAGTGTTAGTGATTATTGTGCCCACACTATAACAATTAAATGCTCAAACAAACCAAATCTGTTGGAATGTAGATTTGATTACTATCTGCACAACATTCATTTCCAATCAAATTGCTCCTAGTAGCTATTACCTTCTTACCCTTTGACCCAGAAATTGCCTTTTTATTACCACTGCCGTGAGTATCCAGAATATGTAATCTAAAACTTGTGCTTGCTTTGCCGTCTGGTCTTATAGTATTAACACAGATCTTGGTTTTCAAAAGATGTGAATGAATTAAACTAGTATAACAACAAGCAAATGGTATCACTAGGATAAGGCTCATGTACCCTCCCTGCCTCTTTTACTCCCTTACACCATTTAAATAACTTCTCACTACCTTTTATACTAGTTATTCTGTGACTTTTAGTCTAACATCCACCAATAATATCCTCACTGTTAAGTTTAGAGAGCATAATATTCTCTCTATATAATGTTGCTCTCCCTAAATGGACATTTAATATCATTGAGTTCAATATCACCAACTTCTTGTCATTTGTAGCTTGGGAAGCCATTATAGGTTTTGCTTCACCAGTAATAGTGTCAAATATATACAGTCTCTGTTGTCCAAAATCTCAACCTACTTCCAAGTTAATCATTGCTATACCCATATCCATATTCTTGATGATAAAATGATGTATCAAACACATAGCCTCATGTAGCCTATATAATTAGCATAAATAGCCTTTATTTAGTAAGTTATTTGAAACAAGTCTAAATTTCTCATTGATTTTTGATGATTTACCAGCAATCCCCTTGTCAGTATAAATAACCTAGTTATTCTAATTTATTTAAAAATTTGAAAATAAAACATTTTAATCTCAATGCTAATTCTGTTATAAATATTTCTAATCATAACAAATGCAGCTATAAACTTATTTTATATTATATTATTCTAGTAATTCAACTTTATTAGGCTTAATTATAGCAGCATCCAGAAAATCAGCCAAACTTGTTCTCCATCCATGATTTCCTTTTTTCATAAATGGCCCAATTCCAGTTTTACCATTATCCCCCCTTAAGCACAATAGTAGGAACAGTTTTCCTTCTAACTGGATTTTATACTATATTGGCGATCAGTGCTACTGGTCAAACTAAGACTATCTACTGTCATAGTAACACAACTTTCTGCTACGTTTTTCACAAATTGGCATAAAATTTGTGACTTTCTAAACTTCTAGGAAATTAGGACTAGTGATTGTACAATAAGAATCAACCATTGACATCTAGCATTTTCACATATCTGTATTTATGCATTCTTTATAGCCAAGGTATTCATATTTGCAGGATTAATTATTCATAACCTAAATTATGAACAAGCTATCCCATAAAAAGAGAGCTTTCAAAAGTGATATTTAACAGTAATATTAGAAACTTCATTCCTTACACACATTTATTCCAAAGATCTAATCTGGAAACCATAAACACATATTAAGGTATGCACCCAATTACTCACTTTAATTGCCACATATATTTACAGCACTCAAAAATATTTTCTTTACTTTCTTGGATCAGCCACAATTCTCAATGTTAATTTTAATTTATAAGAACAGCTCACTACCTATGAATTCAATCAAACATATTTCAAAAGCATTTTTGCAGGATTTTTATTAACAATGTTATTCCAACATGGGTCAAGACAACCACATTATGCATAATTATGCCAGATACTTAAACATAACATTTTTACTGTGTGCATTCTTAGTTTCTCTCTAACCTTGATTTTACATCTAAGACCAAAACTTGATGACTTAAAACTTACTCATAAATTTTATTCATATTTCCATAGGCTCTCTTACCTGCTTGGATATTTTCCAATGATTATTTGCCAACTTTCCCACTCAGTTCATCTCAAAATATGTCAAAACTTGATAATAAAAAAAGTGTTCATTTCAATCTGGTTTGCATAATCACAAATAATCCACAAAAGTACTTAATAATTTTTATTCCTGTTTTTTCTCAATTTCTGTCTCTTGGATTGTCATTTATTATTTAATACCACAGTAATGTCAAGAATAACAAACTCTGTGCACCCTCCAAAGCAATCACAGCAGCAAGAAAAATAAATACATGGGACCTGATCAAATTGAAAAGCTTCTGCACAGCCAAGGAAACTATCACTAGAGTGAACAGACAACCTACAGAATGGGAGAAAATATTTGCATGCTACACCTCTGATAAAGGGCTGATAACCAG
Organism: Daubentonia madagascariensis; assembly: GCA_023783475.1. Lineage (NCBI taxonomy): Eukaryota > Metazoa > Chordata > Mammalia > Primates > Daubentoniidae > Daubentonia > Daubentonia madagascariensis. The sequence goes on along the minus strand of JAKFHU010001631.1, from coordinate 10,546,043 downwards.
AATCTATACAGAACTTAGGAAAATCAACAAGAAAAAATCAAACAACCCTATTAAAAAATGGGCAAAGGACATGAACAGAAACTTTTCAAAAGAAGACAGAATAATGGCCAGCAAACATATAAAAAAGTGCTCAACTTCTCTAATCATCAGGGAAATGCAAATCAAAACCACAATGAGATATCACTTAACTCCAGTGAGATTGGCTCATATCAAAAAATCCCCAAATAACAAATGTTGGCGGGGATGTGGACAGATAGGAACACTCATACACTGCTGGTGGGACTGCAAATTAGTACAACCTCTATGGAAAAGAATATGGAGATACCTCAAAGAATTAAAAGTAGAATTACCATTTGACCCAGCAATCCCACTACTGGGTATTTATCCAAAAGAAAAAAGACATTTTATAATAAAGACATCTGCTCTCGAATGTTCATAGCAGCACAATTCACAATTGCAAAGTTGTGGAAACAACAAAGGTGCCCATCAATACACGAGTGGATCAATAAAATGTGGTATATGTATACCATGGAGTATTACTCAGCAATAAGGAACAACAGTGAATTAACTCACCTGGTATTATCCTGGTTGGAGCTAGAACCCATTCTTCGAAGCGAAGTGTCACAGGATTGGAAAAACAAGCATCACTGGTACTCACCATCAAACTGGTACTAACTGACGAACACTTACATCACACAGGGCAATAACATTCATCTGAGGGCGGGCGGGCGGGAGGGGGGTGGAAGGGATGGGAAAAACTCTCACTGAATGGATGTGGGGAGCACAATTTGGGGGATGACCACGATTGTGGCTCTGACACGGGCAGAACAGGGGCAATGTGTATGGCCAAAGTGTTGTACCCCCATGATATTCTGAAATTAAAAAAATAAATTAAAAAAAAAAAAAAAAGAATAACAAACTCACTGAAAAAAAAATACTTAATACTTGACCTGAAAATACTAATAATTAACCATCACATTCACATAATAAAGGCCAAACAGCATAATCATTTTAAACAAAGCCAATTTCTTTACCTTCAAAAATTATCCAACTTTTTAAATCCTCTAAATAATATTATAACACAGTTTCAACAACTTGTAATAATGGAATTATTGAAGTAAAGAGTTTCTAAAATTAAGCCTAAAAACTCAACTCCACAAATAGCAATGCTTCAACCATTGAGCTTCCAGAAACTCTTTAGTAGTCATTAAAGGAGTATAATTAAACAATACAAACATCATGCATGCACACACATACACACACATAGCTATTAACATGAAACTTATCCTCCCAAATTTGTTACAATATCTCATCCAAGACTATCATTGCTAATTAACACAAGATACTATACACAAGAAGTTTGAAGGGAAAAAAAAAAGACCCAAACCAAGAATAATATTTAATAAAAAGCTAGATATGTCATGGAACTTAACCATAGCCAATAATATGAAAACCCAGGTTGTTCTTCAACTCTAAGAGCCAACAGTGATTAAAGTCTTAAGAACTTGTTCCTTATCAGAATCATTAATTGTGCCTTCATTGGCTTCTTTGCCCTGTGTAATATGTTAACCTAATGAAACATAAACTCTCTCCTAGAAGTAGACTTAATGCAACAAATCTTACAGGCCTCTGCCTAACTAAATGAGACACTATAGAAATAATAGCAGAATTCTCATCAGTAACCCTGATTTGCCCAGACATTAGTAATGGTTGACTGATCACACTCACAAGGCATTACCGGCATTTTGCCTGTTCAGTTATGCTGGATTGTTATGGATGAGTTTTATACTGTGAATCATGCATATATGTAGAAACCTGAAAAATAAGGGTAACTTTACTAGTTACAGTGACAGAAAAAGCATTTAAGGGATGTTCCCATATGGCAAAATATCTTTCTGAGAAGCTACTCTAACCACAAACATACTTTAGACCTGTGGTCCCCAATCTCCAGGCTGTGGACCAGTACCGGTCCGTGGCCTGCTAGGAACTGGGCTGCACAGCAGGAGGTGAGTGGCGGGCAAGTGAGTGAAGTTTCATCTGTATTTACAGCTCACATCACTCACATCACCGCATAAGGTCCACCTCCTGTCAGATAGCAGCGGCATTAGATTCTCACAGGAGCGTGAACCCTACTGTAAACTGCACGTGCCAGGGATCTAGGTTGCACACTCTTTATGAGAATCTAATGCCTGATGATCTGAGATGGAGCTGAGACGTTGATGCTAGTGCTGGGGTGTGGCTGCAAATACAGATAGCTACTCAGATAGCTGAGAAGTTTGAACAGTAAATGTAATGCACTGGAATCATCCTGAAACCATCCTTTCCCCAGTCCATGGAAAAATTGTCTTCCATGAAACTGGTCCCTGGTGCCAAAAAGTTTGGGGACGGATGCTTTAGACAATTCCTTGTGTTGGCATTGAGATCTGCAGACCTCCCAGCACATGATTCTATGCAAACCTCTGCACAAAAAGACTTGGCCAAATTCTAGCATGGCTTCTAGCAGCTTAAGGCTATGTTCCTAGAATGACTCCAACCCCTCTTAAAATGCCTGCCTGAGAAAGCTCAATGCTGCCAGGAGAACTGGTGTTCCAGCCAAAACCTGAAAATAGGCAGATAAGCCTCTGAGCTCCCTGTTAAGGCAGTTACTTTAGAAAGCTTGCAATTCTAAATCCTTTCCCTGCCCTTGAGATATAAATCTACCAACCCAAACTGTTTCCTCAAGGACCTGAAAGCCATTTCTTTGAAATGCTAACTGCAATGGGCTGAATTGCATTCCCCCATGTCCATGTTGATGCCCTAACCCCCAATGTGACTGTATTTGGAGATGGGACCTCTAAGGAAGTAAGTAAGGTTAAATGAGGTCATTAGGGTGTCTGATCTGACAGGATTGGTATCTTCATAAGAAGAGATACCAGAGAGCTGAATCTCTTTCTCTCTCTGCACTTGTGCACCAAGGAAAGGCCATGCGAGCACCTAACGAGAAGGCAGCCATCTGCAAGCCAGAAAGAGAGTCTTCACCAGAAACAGAATCATCTGGAACCTTGATCTTGGACTTCTAGCCTGAAGAACTATAAGAAAATAAATTTCTGTTGCTTAAGCCATCTGATCTGTGGTACTTTGTTATGGTAGCCTGAAGACACTAATACACATTCAAGGAGATTACTCTCCTTTGCTCTTATGCCCAGTCTCTATGAGAGGATAAGGGCTCAACTTCAACTTCAGTGGCCACCTTATTCTGACTTTCACCACTGCCTCATGAAAACATTAGAAGTTTGCTTTTTCTCCACATATGCACCAATTAACAAACCCAGGTAGCCTGGTCACATGGACAAACATCCCCATAACATTCCTCAGAGCCTTTTCCTTAGCACACCTCAGCCTTTAAAAGGTCTGTAGTCTTTTGTTTTAGAGAAGTTGAGTTTAGTTCACACTGGACCCTCTTTCCTATTAGCATAGTTATTGAATAAAATCTACCCTTACCACTTTAACTAGTAGCCAACCAGCTTTGTTTATCTCAGACAGCATCAACTTTAGAGAATGAATTTGATGTGGATTCTCAGTTGATAAAGCTAACCTCATACAATCTTTTGCTTTCTTTTTTGTTTCTTCCTGTTTTCATTTTAATGCATTGATAGAAGGGTTGGAATTTGGCAGCCACATGGAAAGCTCAGGTGAGGGGGAAAAATGACCAAAATCATGAAACAAGAGAACTCCCAGTATGTTCATAGTTGATCATTGTCTGGTTTGGGTGGACTGTTTTGTGGAATAAAAACAAATTGTCCTAAATAATTTATTCTCTTTATATGATACCTTTAAAAAACCTCCAAACTGCCAAATCAATGTAATATACTCAAATTAAACTCTTGGGATTGGGAAAATATTGAATCATCTTTCAAAGAGTTGTCTGACTAGCTGTCTTGGTTAGTGATGTATGGTAACCTGTGGTGTAAGCTTTCATCCTATGAATCACTTATTTGCAATGTCACATGAATTGGTAACTGCACATTCATTATTATTTTTCATTGCTATGATTGTAACCTCAAGATTCTTAAAAGGAAATATGACTAAAAGTCACTATTAAGGGGGCAAAAGTACAGAAAATTTTTCTTTTCAACTAATTCAGGGGAGGATATGATTAATATGATTGATATGTAAAATACACTGAAGCAACCAGGAAAATTTAAGAATAGGAAATAAATGGAGAACTAGTGAATGAAGACACTGGACTCAGAATAAGAGAAATTATACCATGAAATATGAGAGAGAAAAGGAACAGAATACTTGACTGGTTTGCAAAGGATTGGGGCAATTGATGGTAATTTTTTGTGTTGACTTGGCTGGGCCATGGTATCCAGATATTTGGTCAAACATTATTCTAGGAGTTTCTGTGAAGGTGTATTTTAGGTGAGATGAACATTTAAATCAGTAGACTTTGAGTAAAACAGATTATACTATATAAGGCGAGTGTGCCTCATCTAGTTAGCTGAAGGCCTTAATGAAAATAAGACTGGCCTTCCCCTGAGAAGAGGGAATTGTGCCATAAGACTGCCTTTGAACTCAAATTGCAACATTGGCTCTTCCCTGGGTGTCCAGTCTGCTAGCCTACCTTGCAGATTTTGTATTTGCCAGCCTCCATAAGCACATGAGCCTATTCCTTAATATCTCTCTCCCTTCCCCTCATTGGTTCTGAGTCTCTGGAGCACCCTGGCTAATACGGGCAAATTCTACAAAACTGGTAGAAGCACTTTGGCATTTTAATAAAGCTCCTGCTTCATCCAAGGAAAAACATTATATATTGTCAAAAAGAAAAACATTTGTAAAAAGAAAATCAAAGTCTCAAGGCCATCCCCCTAACTCCTTGCACAAAAGAGAAGATAAAGTCCTCAGGCACCTGTGAAGAACTGGCCCCACAGATCATTCATTAAGGAAATTTCTTGCTAACCTCCCATAAGCAAGGACATGCAAATTGTACCTATGTCTAGCACCTAAAACTAAAACCTATGCAATTCCACACTAATAATGAATTACAAGTTTATTTTTACAGGTAACAGAACTGTAGACACACAGAATCAGGCATTCTTCTTCCTACCCAGGGACATCTATAGCTTTCTTCACTCAATTTTTCCTTTTCTAACATTTCCCTTATTTTATGTAAAATGTAGATTTCCTGGGAATCACAAGAATATAACTACTATGCTTCATCAGCTTCATCAGCTCTCCCATCCCTGCCTTTTTCCTTCTGTCTGTATGCCTTTAAAATGCTGAAGGTTCCAACTTCCCCTTCAGAAAAACAGCCATAACTTACTTGTCTGTTTGTGTGTTTCCCAGGTATGTCTTCAACTTTGGCTTAATAAACCTCTATTGATTGAGATTTTTTGCCTCAGTATTTTCTTGGGTTGACACACTCAATACTGTTATTTAATTTTTGAAGCTGGGAGATTAGAATTTCTGATTTTTTATTCTACTCAACTATAATGCAGTGCCAATAACTTTAAAGTCTATTCTGTCATAATTACATGAATAGGTTTTGTAGGGGTGATGGGAAAAACTTCCCCTTTGCCCTTTGAAGGTTTGCAAAAAAAAAAAAAAATCAACTCACAAAATGCAGATGAATTGGAGAAAAAGACATAAAAATTCATTTGATCATAGCTTTACTTGATGCAGCAGCCTTCAGAATGAAGATCCAACACCCCAATGGGGTGTGGAAGTCTATATGCCATTGGTGAGGTTAGAGAAAGAATGTGAGCTCAGAGCATGGCCAATAACAGGTTATGGTGCGAAATCAGGTTTTATTGGCAAGACAGGTTACAGGGGAAAGAGAAGAGGAGACTTGTCTAGGAAAAGTTGTCTTTTTATGTAGATGAAACCTCACAGGTAGCAGTCCTCAGAGGGAATAGATAGTAAAATGTTTCTTTGAGACCCTTAAAGGTATCAGACTTTCCATTAATCTCTCCTAGATCCCACCAATCAAAGGTCTTGCTGCATTAATACAGATTCTTTACAGATGCAAATTTCCCCCACAACAGACAGCTTTGCAGGGCCATTCCTGTTTGCTGGTCTTCTTACAGCCCTCTCAAAATACGTCAAAGGAATAAATTTGGGGGTAAAATATTTTGATTTTCTTCAGTTTATACTTATTTCTCAGTCTCTTAGTAAAAGAAGAAAATGTTACCAAAAGCTCAGCACTTGTCCTCGAGGCCACATCAGAAGAATGAGAACAAGTGGTTTGAGGGGAGGGAAAGAGAAGTTTTATTACTTTGCCAGCAAAGGAGGAAAAATGGAGACTCCTGTCTGAAATGCCATCGTCCTAATAATAAGCAGAAATACAGAGCTTTTAAAGCATGGGTTCTCAGCTTCAGGCAATTTTTGTTCAACTACAGTTGATGATTCTGATCTTCCCATCTCAGTTGAAGACAATCCTGTGACCTCTGCACCCAAGACCTCCCTTTACCAGGCCTGGGCTGGGCCATCTCCTGTTGCACAAATAGCTAAAGACTTACCCTGCCCCTCGCAACCACTGGCCTGAGGCAGGGATGCAGGCTTTAGTTGTCAAAAAGGAGTGGAGGATGTTTTAAAGAGACAGAAAATATTTTTGCTGTTTTTTCAGGCCATTCCTTCTGTTACAAAAGTAATATTGTTTGTTTTTCCAAATAATTTATTTTTGTCAAGGCTGGGAATTCTCGTTGACTTTTTATTTCCTGACTTTACTCTTTTCCATTTGCATTTGAGAATCAAGCCATAATTAGAACTCAGCCTTGTCCTAATAACCCTGAGGGAGTGAAAATGGGGTGAGCCAAACAAACTTGAAGTCTGAAACTACCTCCATGAATTATGATGAACTAAAACTTTTAGTTTTCCCAGGAAGCAATCACTTCTTTTCCAATAATAATTGATTCTTCCAATAATTGATTCTTTCCCACAGTAATGATGACTTTTTCAGATGAAATTGTGGATCCTCAGACCATTTTTTTGTACTCCATTTATTTCTTTATTTATGAATCAAAAGTGCACTGTCCCTATACTGGGAATAAAGTGGAAATAAGTATAAGACACACCTTTATGTTCAAGGAGATTAGAGACCAAGAGAGGAGGGGAAATGTGGAGACAAATTAGTACAAGGGAACTCCAGGTGTACATATAAAAAATGTATAAGTTGGAGATTTTTTCTCATTATTTTATAGAAACAAAGAAGTGCTGTCCCCAGGTTTTATATCCAAGATCATCTCTTATCAGGCACAGGTGATAATTTTTCAAAAGGAATGGCTGGTCAAAAGTTCAAATTATATAAGTGCTTTGCAACAATTTTGCTGCCACCAGAACTTTTAAAATTCTATTTTAACTGGTGAGCACCCATGCTTATCAGCACGCTTACCCTTACTAAGTCTGTGTGCATCCACCAGTCTGAGGGGAACCCAAGTGCAGGCAATTTCCTTTTACAAAGCACACCATCAACTTCCCTTATATTGTACACCTGCCACTTTATCAACAACATTTCTAAACTATTTTCAGCCTCCTCTTTAATACATTATTAGCTGGAGTTCTCAAACCAATTATGTGTGTGAGATATAGGTGGAATATAACATGTATATTAAATAATGTTGGTGCTCCTCCCAAATCACTTTTACCAGCAGTTACACACATCCCCATGCTGTTATAAGTGTTGGCAGCTAATGGATCACAGCTGTCTACCCACCCACATGCCTGGAGAATTGCTCTCATATAATGGCAGTCACCTCTCAGGGAGAGTACCAACCGTGAACTAAAATAAAATCTTAAGGCTTTCCCCCACCAGCTGACTGAATGGACCCCCTTTTGGCCAAAGGATACCCTAAAACTGAATTGCTGGCCATGAGGAGGGAGGTTAGACGTGCCTCATCATGCCCTCCCTCCTTTCTTGGAGATATCCTTTGTAACTCATTAACAGGCCTAAGGCTATGCAAGACAAACCTGCAGGTCATAAGTTTACTGGATACCGCAGTTATAAATATCCTTAGTGTGGTCATTTTCTCATCGTTAGCTATTTGGAGGTGGTGTGCTATGTGTGTGGGCAGATTCCCTGTCTCTTGTTGGCAAGGGAAGATGAAGGTCTTTGAAATCCTTTCCCTTTCTCCAGCTCTGTGGTCTTTTTGACAATGTGAATTATATTGGGATGTTCAGTTTAGCCTCTGATATAGTAGGTTTGCTTATGGGTAAGAATAAGCCACACCTTGTATGATTGAGTCAGTAAATGCTGTAATAGGCTTAAAAGATCCCTTGAGTCTGGGTATATAATATCCAGTGACTTGTCTCTGATTAACAGACTTCCTTAACTTAAAATATTCCAAGCCTTTAGACAAAGCTTCATTTCTTTAACCAATTACAAATCAAAGAATCTTTAAACCCACCTAAAACCTGTAAGCCCCTGATTTGAGATATCCTGCCTTTTTGGGCCAAACCGATGTGTACCTTCCATGTATTGATTTATGATTTATGTGTAACTCCTGTCTCCCTGACATGTATAAAACCAAACTGTAACCCAACCACAGTAAGTTCACTTGCTTGAGTGTTCTTGGGCATGGCTCCAGGCCATGGTCCTCAAATTTGGCTCAGAATAAACCTCTTTAAATTATTTTAGAGAGTTTGGCTTCTTTTCTGTTGACACTACTCCTCCCCCACAGCTTACAGCTAATGACTGACTGATTAACTGATACTAGGGTGTGATATACCAACTCCTTGACTCAGGGGGAAGCATCTCTGTGGTGCAACTTATGCTCCAATGCACAGCCACCCTTGGGGATCAGGCCAGTGTTATTCTGTACTTGAGATCACATCCTGTTTATTTCTTTCCTCTTCCCTCGTCTGCTTCACTCTCTCTCTTAGAGATTTGTTCTGACGAACACCCCCTCAACAAATCTTGCACAGACAAATCCCTTTCTTAGGCTTCATTCCTAGAAAATCTAACCTAACTTAGTTAATCTTATGATTAATGGTTATGTGTTTTGTTCATCATATGGAGAAGCAGACAGTGGGAGGAGCAGCATGTGACTGTTTGCATCTTGGAAAGGAAATGTTTAAGGAGCAGGCCTGCCATCCATTCTCTCTCTTTACTGGTGAGCCCCAACTAAGAAAGAAGGGAAGTAGGACAAATCCCCTAATAAACATAGGAGACAGGGATAGTACACTAACAGGCCTGAAGATAAAACTGGGAGGGTATGAAGATGCCATAGGTGTAGGAAACCAAAGCAGGGAGGAAGTTGCACATTGGAAAATGTGACTAGAGAGATGCTTTGGTGGTTATCATCTTAAACTGAGTATATAATTGGAATAACATTATATGTAAATGAGGCATAGTCTCCCACCCTTCACCCAGTTATAGTTGGCTATGCTGCATAAAAACCTTTGGCATTATTTTAGCCCTCCTAGTAAACATTCAGCAATGTAGAATTCTGAGAAGGCATTAAGATATAACTACTCTGATAAAGAAAATAATGGAAGTGGGAGTTTTGGTTCTTACAAACTCACTTAACAATCCTGTCTGGCCCCAGTACATGGGAAGGATAGTTCCTGGAGGTTAACAGTAGACCTTGGAGGATTAAAAAACTGGTTCCAAAAACACAGTCAAAGAGGGAGATAAAATGGCTGACTACAGACACTGGTTGCCAGATTGTTTCAGAAAGAAGGAAAAGTTTTAGATAAAAAAAAAAATAGCTCAAGCATAATTCTGAGGGAAAAGTGCCAGAACCTACGAAAGATTTTACAGGAAGAAGTTGTGGAGCAGAACAAGAAGGAGCAAGATTTCAGCAGGCATCAACCCCTTAGAAACTTGGAGTCCTGTGGAAAGTGTACATGGGAGTGTTTGTTTTTCCTCCCCTCTCACTTTTGTAGTCAATAGGCTCCTGAGCTGCTGGAGAGCTTCTCTACCCTCATGAACCAAAAAGCTGCTGCTGCCAGTGAACTGGGAGCTTCTTAAAAAACAAGGCACTGGGCTGCCAGCCCACTCAGGGTCACTCCATGTCACCACAGGCCCAAGATGAGATGTCAGGCACCATATTGCTTCTCCACCCATCATATGCGGTGTCCTGTCCAGGCAGCTTCAGCCCTTTGGTTTTCATGTCACTGGTTCCCACACAAACATTTCCCAATTCCTGCCCAGACTGTGATGTCCACAAGGGGCCAATGGGTCCTGGGGGAAATGTGTGATCCCAGAGCTTGGACATTCTGGGAAAGCTGCCTTCTGGGGAGAGGGACAAAGGGGACCGGAGTGCCAGCTGTCCTCCATTCCTTCCCCTCCCCTCCTGATCCCACTGCTGCTGAGTGACAGTTCCCAAGTGAGTCAGCACTGGTGCCACAAAGGACAATTGATTTGGAGCTCTCAGGAGAGTCTGCTTCCCCTCTGTTGGCATGTCCACTACACTGAGGTTTCCACAGAGAGTGGAGCTCATGAATTTCCTCTTAAAGACCTGCAGAGGACCCAGAAGTGCTCAGACTGTGAGCTCCTTGCCTGCCAGCCCTCTGTGGTGCTGCTCACCTGGCTGCTCCAGCATAGCAGAGCATACCCCTAAACAGAGGGACATTAAGCCTACTTGAGCACTCCATGGGCAACTCAGGAACAACACACTTCTCCCTGGAATGTTCAGTGATTGAACTTGGGGGATCATAGGACAGGCCCACAGGCTGGATCCCATACTCCCAGGAATCAACCAAGTTGCTCAGGGGCATGGAGGAGAGATTTGTGAACTGGTCTCGGGAGCCAAGGGAGCCCACATGGGCAGAACTAAAAGGAGAGTTCAGTGTGGGTCTGAGCCACAGTGCACTTGTGGATAATCCCTTCCCTAAAAGGAAAGCTATGCTTTTGGTCCAGGGTGGGATCCCAGCCAGGGAGCTCCCAGCCTGCAGAGCCATTACTAGTGAGCTCAACTAATTTGGGAAACTGCTTGTGGCCAGATGCTAGAAGGAGATTCACAGGGCAGGGGAGGAGGGAGAAGAGTGAAACCCATTCCCATTTGCCATACTGTGAATACCAGTTGGCGCCTTCCTGATGAGCAAACTTTCTGGATTGGTGAAGCTGCTTCAGCCCCTCCTGGGTGGCTTCCCCCTGTGGCCTGGGAACTGACCCTTGACCCCTGCCAAGACTCTCTTGTGCCCACTGTTGTGGAGCCTGAAGGCAGGCTCATTGGACCCTGCCATGCCCAGCCTCACTCCTCTCCCCACCTCTGCTGTGGTGGAGAATAAGGAGTCCTCTGGGAACTCCAAGGCTTTTCCCACTGACTGGTGCATTTGAGTGCTTCTTCGGAAGGACTAGAGCTGGTCACAGGTCCCTAAAAACACCACTGCACCTGGCTTTGTCCTGCAAGTGCCAACTACTGGCAGGGATGACAACTTATACAGCCTATTACAGCATTTACTAACTCAATCATACAAGGTGTGGCTGATTCTTACCCATAAGCACACCTACTATCTCGGAGACTAAACTGAACATCCCAATGTAATTCACATTGTCAAAAAGACCACAGGACTGGGGAAAGGGAAAGGATTTCAAAGGCCTTCATCTTCCCTTGCCAACAAGAGACAGGGAATCTGCCCACGCACATAGTACACCACCTCCAAATAACTAACAATGAGAAAATGACCACAATAAGGATATTTATAACCAAGGTTTCCATCCAGAACCTAGATCCCCATCAAAATACCCATAAGCAAAACCAAAGTCCTTACCCAACATATGCTACAGACACATCCTTAAAAGTGAGGGGAGAAAAGGCCCCATTTAAACAAAAGAAAATCCAAAAACAAGAAGTGACAGTTGCTCCAGATGAGAAGGAATCCACACAAGAACTCCAGAAGTCTGAAAAAATCAGAGTGAAAGGGCACCCCAAAGGAGCACACCAGCTCACCAGCAATGGCTCCCAACCAGAATGAAAATACTGAAATGACAGATAAAGAATTCCAGATATGGATTGTAAGGAAGCTCAATGACATCCAAAAGAAAATAGAAAACCAACTAAAAGAAACCAGAAAAACAATTCAGGAAATGAATGAAAAATTTACTAAAGACATAGATATATTTCTTAAAAATAGAACTTTTGGAAATGAAAGATTCATTTAGAGAAATACAAAACACAGTGGAAATTTTTTTTGCAATAGAAGAAGAAGAAAGAATTTCAGAGCTTGAAGACAACTCTTTTGAATTAACCCAGTCAAAAATAAAGAATAAAGAATCAAGAGGAATGAAAAAAGTCTGGAAGAAATGTGGGATTATGTAAAACAGCCAAATAGAAGAATCATTGGCATCCCTGAAGGTGAAGAAGAAAGAACATGCAGGGTGGAAAACCTGTATGAGGGAATAATTGAGGAAAACTTCCCCATTCTTGCTAGAGATTTAGATATCCAAGTAAAAGAAGCTCAAGAAACACCTGGGAGACTCATTGCAAAAAGAGAATCACCAAGACACATAATCATCATATCTGGCCAAAGACAACATGAAGGAAGAACTCCTACAAGCCAAGAGGAGAAAATATCAAGTAAATTACAAAGGAAAACCCATTAGACTAACAGCAGACTTCTCAAGAAAAACCTGATAAGCCAGAAAGGAATAGGGTCCTATTTTTGGTCTCCAGTCAAGAATTTTGTGTCCTGCTAAATTAAGTTTCATAAATGAAGGAGAAATAAAGCCTTTCCTAGGTAAGCAAACAGTAAGGGAATTTGTCACTACTAGACCTGCCCTATAGGAAATGCTCAAAAGTGCATTACACATGCAATAGCATAATAGATCCCAACCAGTGAAAAAACACCCAAAAGTTATACCTCACAGCTTTTATAACATAATATCACAAGAGGGAAAACAAAACTATAAGATAGCACCCAACATGGTGAACAGAACAGCATCCCACATATCAATACCAACACTCAATGTGCATAGTCTGAATACCCCTTTTATAAGACATAGACTGGCTGAATGGATGAGACAACACAACCCAAATATTTGCTGTCTCCAAGAAACACATCTAAACTACAAGGACTCACAGAAACTCAAGGTAATGGAATGGAAAAAAATATTCCACACAAATGGAAACCAAAAGTGAGTGGCTGTAGCCATTCTCATGTCAGATAAAATAGACTTTCTATCAATGATGGTAAAAAAAGACAAAGATGGTCATTACATAATGGTAAAGAGCAATTCAACAAGAAGACATAACAATCCTAAAATATATTAATATGTTATAAATATATTAATATGTGCACCTAACACAGGAACTCCCAGATTCATAAAGCAAATTCTTGTAGATCTAAGCAAAGAAATAAACAGTAGCATCTTAATAGTCAGGAACTTTAAAATTCCACAGACAGAATTGAACAGATCATTGAAGCAGAAAATGAATAAAGAAACATTGAACTTAAACAGAACTCTAGAACAAAAGGATCTAACTTACATTTACAGAACATTCTACCCCAAAATTACTGAATATAGATTTTTCTCATCAGTGCATGGGACATTTTCCAAGATTAATCATATCTTAGGCCACAAAACAAGTCTCAGCAAATTAAAAAAAACTTAAATCATATCATGTATCTTCTCAGATCATGGTGGAATCAAACCAAAAATCAATTCCAAGAAAAACACTCAAATCTACACAAAGTCATGGGTATTAAACAACCTGATGCTGAATGATCCTTGGGTCAACAACAAAATTAGGATGGAAATCAAAAGATTACTTGAACTGAATCACAAAAGGGACACAAGTTTCAAAATGTATGGGATACAGAAAAAGCATCCCTAAAGGGAATGTTCATAGCCTTAAATGTCTACATCAAAAAGATAGAAAGATCACAAATTAACAAACTAATGTCACATCTCAAGGAACTAAAAAAAGAAGAACAAACCAAACCCAAATCCAGCAGAAGAAAGAAATAACAAAGCTCAGAGTAGAACTAAATGAAATGGAAACAAAAAAATAACATAAAGGATCAATGAAACAAAAAGTTGGTTCTTTGAAAAGATAAACAAAATTGATAGGCCACTAGCCAGATTAACCAGAAATAGAAGAGAAAGGACTCAAATAAGCTCAATCAGAAATGAAAAAGGAGACATTACAACTGATACTGCCGAAATACAAAATATCATCTGTGAATACTATGAAAATGTCTATGCACACAAGCTAGAAAACCTAATGGAAATTGATAAATTCTTGGAAACACAACCTCACAAGCCTGACTCAGGAAGAAATGGAAATCCTGAACAGACCGGTAATGAGCAGTGAGATTGAAACAGTAATAAAAAATCTCCCAATAACAAAAAGCCCCAGACCATAGCTGAATTCTACCAGCCCTACAAAGAAGAACTGGTAACTATACTACAGAACCTATTCCATAACATTGAGAATGAGGGAATCCTTCCTCATTCTATGAAGCCAGTATCACCCTGATATCAAAACCAGGAAAGCACACAACATAAAAAGAAAACCACAGACCAATATCCCTTATGAACACAGATGCAAAAATCCTCAACAAAATACTAACAAACTGAATTCAACAGCACATCAAAAAGATAATCCACCATGATCAAGTGGGTTTCATCCCAGGGATGCAAGGATGGTTTAACATGTGCAAATCAATAAATATGATTTGCTGCACAAACAGAAATAAAAACATAGACTACATGGACATTTCAATAGATGCAGAAAAGCATTTGATAAAATCCATCACCCCTTCATGATAAAAACCCTCAGCAAACTAAGCATAGAAGGAACATACCTTAAAATTATAAAAGCCATATATGACAAACCCACAGCCAATATCATATTGAATGGGGAGAAGTTGAAGGCATTCCCCCGAAGAACTGGAACAAGATGAAAGTGCCTACTGTCACCATTTCTATTCAACATAGTATTGGAAGTCCTCGTCAGAGCAATCAGGAACGAGAAAGAAATAAAGGGCATCCAAATCAGGAAAGAGGAGATCAAACTATTCCTATTTGCTGATGATATGATCTTGTATTTAGATAACCCTAAAGAGTTCACCAAAAGACTCCTGGAATTGATAAATAAATTCAGCAAAATCTCAGGTCCAAATCAATGTACAAAATTAGTAGCACTTCTATATACTAATAAAAGTCAAGTGGAGAGTCAAATCAAGGACTCAATACCATTCACAATAGCTACAAAGAAATAAATACCTAGGAATATACTTAACAAAGGAGGTGAAAAACCTCTACAAGGAGAACTGCACAATACTGATGAAAGAAATTGTAAATGATATGAACAAATGGAAAAATGTCTCATGCTCATGGGTTGGTAGAATCAACATCATTAAAATGTCCATACTGCCAAAAGTGATTACAGATTCAACACAAACCCTATCAAAATACCAGCATCATATTTCACAGATCTAGAAAGAATAATCCTAAGCTTTATTTGGAACCAAAAAAGAGCCTGAATAGTAAAAGCAATCTTAAGCAAAAAGAACAAATCCGAAGCATCACATTACCTAACTTGAAATTATACTACAAGTCTATAATAACAAAAACAGCAAGGTACTGGTATAAATGTAGAGACACAGACCAATGGAACAGAACAGATAACCCAGAAACAAAACCATCTACATACAATCAACTGATCTTCAACAAAGCAGACAACAACATACACTAGGGAAAGGAAGCCCATTCAGTAAATGGTGCTGGGTAAATTGGATAGCCACATGTATAAGAATGAAGCAGGAACCCTATCTCTTGCCATATACAACAATTAATTCAAGATGGATTAAATGTAAGGCAAAAAACCATAAAAATTCTAGAAGAAAACAGGAAAAACTCTTTCAGACATCAGCCTAGGAAAAGAATTTATGACTAAGACCCCAAAGGCAAATATAACAACAACAAAAATAAATATATTGGACTAATTAAATTAAGAGCTTTTTCACAGCAAAGGAAATAATCAACAGAATGAACAGATAACCTACAGAATGGGAGACAATATTCACAAACTATACATCTGACAAAGGACTGATATCCAGAATCTACAAAGAACTGAAACAAATCAACAAGAAAAAAACAGACAACCCCATCAAAAAGTGAGCAAAAACATGAATAGAAGTTTTTCAAAAGAAGATAGACAAATGGCCAACAAACATGAAAAAATGCTCAACATCATTAACCATCAGGGAAACACAAATTAAAACTACAGTGAGATATCACCTTATCCCTATCAGAATGGCCATGATTAAAAAGTCAAAAAACAATATATGGTGGCATAGATGCAGGGAGAAAGGAATGCTTACACACTGTTGGCGGGACTGCAAATTAGCACAATGTTTATGGAAAACAGTATGGAGATTGCTCAAGGAAATAAATGTAGACTTACCATTCAATCCAGCCTTCCCACTACTGGGTATCTACCCAAAGGAAATGAAGTCATTTTATCAAAAAGATACCTGTACTCAAATATTTATCACAGCATAATTCACAGTAGCAAAGATGGGGAATCAACCTCAGTGCCCTTCAATTCACGAGTGGATAAAGAAAAGGTGATGTGTATATATACCATAGAGTACTACACAGCCATAAAAAGGAATGAAATAATGTCATTTGCAGAAACTTGGATGGTACTAGAGACCATTATTTTAAGTGAAGTATGTCAGGAATGGAGAATCAAACACCATACGTTCTCACTAATAAGTGAGAGCTAATAGATGAGTACACACGGGCACAAAGCAATATAAAGGACATGAGAAACCAAGAAAGGGCATGTGGGATAAAAACTTACTTATTGGGTAACAATGAACACTGTTCTGGTGATGGGCACACCAAAAGCCCTGACTGAAGCATTGTGCAAGATATCCATGTAACAAAAACACTTATATCCACTTAATTAATATTTCAAAATGAAAAAAAGAAAAAAAGAAATAATAAAAAAATGCAGTCAAAAAGCCATTAAAAAAACCCAGTTTCTCTGATAGCTTCAGCTATATCTGATATGGTTAAAGACCATGCAGAAAGGCCAAGAGGGTTGGTATGCCATTTTAGAACTTCATGATGCTTTTAAAAAAAAAATCTCAATTCAGAGTGCAGCCAAGCTCAGTTTGTATTCTTATGAAATTAAACCTGTTTAACTTTACTATTTTGCCACAAAAATATTTGACTTTACTCCAGCCACCGCCACCACCATGGCTCACAGACTTGTCTCAGTGCCACTGGGCAAGTTTCCCATGTCAACAAAAAAAAAAAAAAAAAGAAATGAGGTTTATATTTTGGGGAAAGAAGGAGAGCTTTATTCATTGCAAAGGGTTTTCAACCTGAAGTGGCTATTCTGACAGTCTGGGAAACATTGCTGCCAGGCACAAGCCAGGAACATGTGTTTCAAGGGACAGACAAAAGAGAAGAGGATTTTATACTGAGTGAGGTGGCTAAATATACATATTTAACAAGCTATAGGAGGAGTCATGAATATTTATGAAAAAAATAGGCATGTGTAATTGTGCTTTACACCTCTCATCCTGTCAAAGTTGGGAACTTAGTTTTAAGGTTTTTCTAGAGTCCCTTTGGCCAAGAGGGGTCCATTAAGTTAGTGAGGGGCTTAGGATTCTATTTTTAGTTCATACCCACTTGGAGCCAGCCACTGTTCCCAGGCCCACTGCCCATGCCTGAACCAGCTCTCCGTTTCTCTCATATTATCAAAATCTAATGAGTGGAGATTTGACTTGATAACCATTAAGAGCAAGTTAGTGCACTAGACTCCTGACATCATGAGAACTGCCTCCTTAGAGCAGTGGTCCCCAACCTTTTCAGCACCAGGAACAGGTTTCATGGAAGACAATTTTTCCATGGATGGGGGTGGGGAGGATGGTTTCAGGATGATTTAAGTGCATTACATTTATTGTGCAGTCAGACCTCTCTGCTAATGATAATCTGTATTTGCAGCCACTCCCCAGTGCTAGCATCACTGCCTCAGCTCCACCTCAGATCATCAGGCATTAGATTCTCATAAGGAGCATGCAACCTAGATCCCTCCCTTGCAGTTGAGTAGTTTACAGTAGGGTTCGGGCTCCTATGAGAAAATAATGCCACTGCTGATCTGACAGGAGGTGGAGCTCAGGCAGTGATGAGAGTGATGAGGAGCAGCTGTAAGTACAAATGAAGCTTTGCTCGCTTGCCTGCCACTCACCTCTTGCTGTGCACCTGGTTCCTAACAGGCCATGGACCAGTATAGGTCCCAGCCCAGGGGGTTGGGACCCACAGCCTTAGAGGATGCCAAGCGGGCCCTAAGAGCAATGATAAATAGATGGTAGCTGACAACTGCTGCTAAAAGCAACATTTCTCAAATTTTGAGATATAAATTATCTCTCAGAGGCCTTGCCAATAAGCAAGAATCTCAACAGTAAGCAGGGCTGGCTACTTAAATTTTGGCAAAGATCATATTTCTCATCTAGAAATTTTGTTGAAACTAGCTTGCAAATCACCAGGAAGAAATCTGAGTTATAATGGATCTTTGAGCATAAACAAATGTTTAAAAATTTAAAAAGGACAGTGACATAAGTAGTCTCAGTTTTAATGAACCAATTGCTCAGGTAATATTGAAAATATCTACAATCACAATGTATACAGATTGGAGCTTTGGGAAGAACTCAAATATATTACCCAATGGATACCTCTCTAGTTTGGGACTAAAAAACTTCCCATTTATAAAATGATGGATAGATTGTTACTTAGCTTTGATTAAAACCAGCCTTACCATAAAAAGGCATCAAGTAATTTGAAGCCCATAATATTAATTGTGCCTTGTGTGAGGCCAGAGAGACAGTTGAATAGGGAAGGAAGAAGAAGCCCAGCAGATTCACTCATACAGCAAAAGTAGTATACCCAAGAGCACGCTCCGGGGGGAAGTCCAGGGGGTTGTCCAGCCCATACAGGAGCAGGTTGCTTTATTGCCTGTAGGGACAATGATGTAGGTCTCTGAGGGCCTCCCTGACCCCATCGCTGTCTGAACCTTATACTTTTTCTCCCAGCTGAGGCAAGGCCTTTTTCAATGTTCGCTGTTCACTGGTTGGAGTTCCTGGATTGAGAACCACATTGCTGTGTAGAAATCAGCAGCACACTGAAGATGGTAAGTCTTAAGGAAAGAAGTCAACACAAATCTGTGTAATGGGCACAGCTGGGAGTTGTCTAATATTGGAAGTGGAGTAAGACTCCTATCCTCAGGTGGTTGTTTGGATACTTACAAATTTTGGGCTATTAGCTAGCGGCCTTGCTATATGGCCAGACAGATGAGACATAGATGAATGGACATAAAAACCATCCCTTTATGAAGCACTCAGTTTCATAATGTCCTTTAGAAATTTAGAGGAAAAATTCAAGTGGGTCATGTAGATGCCACAAAAAACCCCAGTTGCAAGCTCAGAAGGAGTATGGAAGACTAAGGCAGTTGCCTTAGTAATATCCCTAGCTAGCAGCTAGTGGTTTACTTAAATGAATAGGCATAAAGGAACTCAGTCCATGCATTGATGAATTCAGACATGCCACATTCCCCTTATACATGATAACTAATGTGATAAGAAACTGCACCTTTGTCTACAAAAAAGAAATTTCTCTAAATAGCTTTGGTAGGTTTGCTCGAGGGCAAGGGCTGGTGTATAGCTGACAAGTGGGTTGCATTGTACCATTACTGGTAGTCCCAGGGGACTACAAATTGGCTTTAACTGCGATTGAGACAATACTACAATGGGTTTTGCTTATCGTGTAAGAGAAGCAACCTCAGTGAATACAATGAAAGTCCTGCAAGAGCAAACTATCCATCAATTTGGCCCACTTGGATACATTTCTTTTGATTATGGTATGTGTTTTTATTCTATCAATGTACAGAAATGAACACAAAAAATAATGTTACAGTTTATGCCACATTCCTTTTCACTCTCAGAGCAGTGGTTTCATTGAAAAATTGGAATGGGATTTGAAAACTTTGTTTCTTATCAGGTTTTGAATAAAAAAAGATTTTAAGGGTTCCATTATTCATTCAAATGATTGAATATGAGGGAAAGTAAAGTGAGAACATCACTGGAACTATTTCTAAGATCTGGAGATGAGAAGGAGGGGTAGGAAAGAATACAATCGTATAACTTTATAAATTTCTCACTTTCCAAAGTTTTTCCATTTTGCCTGATCTAGCGATTGTTGGGTCTGCTCCAGAATGCATGTGGTAGACGTAGTCAGATAAGTTTGTATTCCTAAAGGTACTTTTGGGTGGGCCATAACTTTACCCCATGTAGCCAAATGTGGACTAACTGTAAATGTGATTTCATTTCCAAGAGGCAGGGATAATCCTGTTTCTTTACCTTTCAAATACTATGAAGTTTTCCTGGGAGTGAGGCCAAAGACAAGCATTAGCAGAGCTGCTGTTACTAGCAGCTATGTGGGTAAAGGGTTACATCTCCTGAGCCAAAAAATTAGCTGTGGGTGTGTGTGTGTTAAAAAGGTAATAAATGAGGCCAGGTGCAATGGCCCACACCTATAATTCCAGTGCTTTGGGAGGCCGAGGCTGGAGGATTGCCTGAGCCCAAAAGTTTGCCAAAAGCCTACGCAACATAGTGATACCCACTCCCCGCATCTGTACAAAAAATAAAAAATAGCCAGGTGCTGTAGCATGTGCCTGTAGTCCCAGCTATTCAGGAGGCTGAGGAGAGAGGATGGCTTGAGCCCAGGAGTTCGAGGTTACAGTGAGCTGTGATCACACCACTGCACTCTAGCCTGGGTGACAGAGCAAGACCCTGTCCCTTAAAAAAAAAAAGATAATAGTTGGAAACAGTGAGAGATTTTAGCAGAAGGAAAGGGCTCTTGCAAATGAGTCACAATCCCTATCCCAGGGAGAAGTGCAATCATGCTATTTCCATAAAAACATTTCAGAGCAAGGGAATAATACACTGGCTGATGTTGGGGGAGTTTAATGCACAAATCCCTTTCTTAAAAAAGTAAAACTTTTCTGGAAGCCACTCAACAGAATTCCTTATAGCTCATGGCCCAAAACGAGCACCATGGCCATTACTAGGTACAAGGGAGCTGAGGGAACACAATACATTCTTTAGTTGGGATTGTTAAGGAAAAAGGGAATTGAAAATAGCTGTAGTTTTACCCTATCAACAGCATCTTCCACCAAGGGTGGGAAGGAGTGGTATCCAGATTTACATTTTTGAAGGTCATTTATCTGTACCATAAAAGCGGACAGTAAAAAGGCAAAACCGGAGCTAGGGAAATCAGTTAATAGACCTGTGACAGGAGAGGGCAGGTAGTAGGGGGTACCAAAAGGAGGTAATATATCAAGGAGTGATGTCATGGAGGTGTACTTGTCAGAACTGGTCACTAGATGTGTGAGATTAGAAAGAGGGAGAAATGAAGAGTGACGCCCAAGGTTCTGACCAAGGTAAGTGTTGATGCTAATGGAAGAGGAGAATGTTGAGGGTAGGGATGATTTGCTTGGTTATTTATGCCTATCTAATTCCACTAATTTTTCATCCTCTTTTTAATGTCTCTATTAATTGACCAATTGTTGTAAAATAAGGTAAAATGGGTTGAAATGTTATGACAAATAAGACATTTATTATAATCCAAAATCCTATAACAGCAGCATCATGGGAATCACTATGTACATTTTAGAATTACAAGGTTCATAGTGAATTCCAAAATTCCTGTTTTGAGCTCCCCAACCTGCTACATGGCAGAAGGACCCTGTGAGGACCACATAAGATAATTATGAGAAAATTCTTTGCAAACTGTGAAATGCTATGCACGTATGCATGATTATAAGAAATCATTTTGGACAGATAGCTATCTAATGGGAAAAGCACATAATCTCTGATTCTTACGCTTCTGAAAATGGAAATGAATTTTTACTCCCTTCCATTCAACAGCAAATACCATGTGAGAAATGATTCTGATTTTCTTCTACCCTTTCCTCACAGAAGGGGAAGAGAAGTGATAACATTGCCTGGCAAATTTGTGACACAGAATTGATCTTCTGGGTTTGCTCTCACTTTGGATCTGCCTGGCTGCAGACAGGCTCATTCTGGTCTGCTCTCCTCTCCTACTCCTGGTGGTGGTGGAACAGGGCTGGCTTCTGTGTGTGTGTGTGTGTGTGTGTGTGTGTGTGTGTGTGTGGTGTGCTGTGTGTGACAACATGGGAAGGTCTCAGTTTAGTTCTATAGTAAAGTAAAAGGGAACTTAAAAGGGAAATTCCAAAGGGAAAAGTAGAGGGTTATCTATTGGCAGCCCCAGACCCCAACACGATCCATTACAAACATCTCCAGCGGAAATTCTAAAAACCTCAGCCAATAATTTGCTTCAAGTACAATCAACTTTTTGTCTCTACAGATTAGCCTATTGTGGACATTTCATATAAATGGAATCATGTAATATGTGACCTTTTATGTCTGGTTTCTTTCACTTAGCATGTTTTCAAGATTTATCTGTGTTGTATCATGTACCAATATTCACTCCTTTTTATGGACAAATAATATTGTGTGGATATATCACATTTTGTTTATCCATTCATTAGTAGATGAACTTTTCAGTTGTTTCTGCTTTTTGGCTATATGAATAATGCTGCTATCAACATATATTGCCATTAACCTTGTACTATACTTGCATTATCACATTACTATCCATCCAGTAATTATTTTATTTTACAGATATATTTCAAGGTAATTTGCCAATATCAATTTATTCATAAAAATATTCTTCCAGTTAAATACTTTAATTTGTATATCATTAACTAGATGTCAATATTTGTCTAGAGCTTTTGCTTTTTATGTAAAATTTTCATGCAATAAAATGTACATTTGCTGAGTTGAAAAATGCATATACCTGGGTAACCCAATCTCCTATGGAAATGTGGACCATAACCGTTCCCTATGTCCTCTCCCAACTAATATTCCACACCCCAAGAAAAACTTGCTTTGATATTTTCCACCATAGATATTATTAACTAGTACATATCAAGGTTTAAAAAAACTGGGTTTCTGTCTTAATGGGGTTATATAATGTGTTCATTTTTGATGCATTTATTTATTTCATTGAATTAACAATGTCTAAGTTTAATTAGTAACTATTTAATATATCCTCCAATTAGACAAGAAAACTGGTGCATTTAAAAATCTCTCTGTGTCTTTCCCTAAGCCTCTCTCTATGTCCTTTATTATTATTATATGAAAATTTCAGTCTAGTTAATTAATACATTTTCAGATTTCACAGTAAGTTTTAGCAATTTCTTTGGTTATCATTTTCTTTGCTTCTAAAATCCCACATCTTCTTTTAGGAATTTTTCTTTCCGGTATAAATCTTCAGGAAATTCTTACAGAAAGTTTTGGTGATAAATATTCTGAGTCCTTGCATGTATAAAATATTTTTACTTCATCTTCATAATTTGGCTATGATTGGAGTTCTAGGGTCAAAAAAACTTTCGCTTGAAACTTTGAAGATATTTTTTCATTATCTTATTGCCTCCAGAGTTTCTTATTAGAAGACCACTGTCTTCTAATAAGATTCTTAATCATTTGTAAGTAATTTTTTTGTTCTATGGAAGCTCTTAAAATTTTCCCCCATAATTTTATGGGTTTTAAAATAACACTATAGATAGTGTGTTTAATTTTTTTTCTTGTTTGGCTTTTATTAGGACCTTTTTATCTCAGGATTTATGTCTTTCTTAGTTTAGGGTAATTCTCTTCTGTCATTTCTTTAAATATCATCTCTTCTCCATTTGTTCTATTCTTACTTTTGGGAACTACTCTGAAATGGTCGTTGAAATTCTGGATCTATTCTGCAAAGTCTTTTAAGTTGTCTTTCATACCTTTCCTCTCTTTATTTCTTTGTATGAGTTCTGGGCAATTCTTTGTCTCATTCTTCTAGTTTATATATCAATCTTCAGCTGTGTGTGCTCTACTTTTCAGACCATCTCTTAAGGTTTTCATTTCAACAACCAAATTTTTAATTTTCATGATCTACAATTTGTTACTTTTTTAACTTCTGAGGGTAATAATTATTTTTTTTTAAATCTCTATTAAGGTTACTCTATTAATTCTATTTCCCCTGTTGTAGGTTCTTGGATTCATTGACCTTATTCTCTCTTTATGTGTTGGCTTCCATGTAACATCTCATTATTCCTGACTGTCCACTTTTTTTTTGTAGTGGAGACATTATCTCTGATTGTCTGCTTTAAGTGTTTGTGCAGTCTGCCAGGGCATTGTTTCACTGAAAGTGTGGGGGAAGCATGGCTTGCTGAGAAGACAGCACCTCCGTGCCTATTCTTTCTGAGTGTGGATGCTCCTCATTTCTCTTTGTCATCACAGTCACATGCACATTATTCATTCTCCATTCTCTCTAATCTGCTCTCTCTCACTCACTCCTTCCTATTGTAAGCAACCACTCGCATTATGTGACTAGTCAATAGGGCAGGGAATGATCAGCTCACCTGCTCCTACTAATCACCATGGTTACTGCCTCTTCTGCCCATCATTCTACAGGTATAGAGTCTCTTTGTAGTAAATCTCATATTTTTAGTAGTTTAATCATACACAGATTTTGGATTGTGGCTTTTTTTTAACCAATTCAATCTCCATGATTTTTGTCTTTTAAAGATTTTTCCAAATTAGTCTTGAGTGGGGGGAGAAAATGTATGTTTCAATACAAGTGTGGTTTTACTCACACACTTATACACATATATCACCACTTCAGGGCAGGAACTATAACTCTTTTATCTCAGCATTTCTAGTTTCTGCCATAGTAGATCCTCAAAAGGTGGTTGCAGATTTAGAATTAAATGTAATAAAGTGGGCCAGTCATTCTCTGTTATGAGAAATCAGGCCATTTGCAAGACAAATGCTTTAGTGGCAGCTTCCAAGTTGAATCCCAGTGATTTACTCTTTACTGTCCCTGTGCTTATCTTTTGTCTTCCCAACACAAGAACCATACTGATAATATATGGAAACAAATATAACTGTAGTACTTAATAGTTGTGTTTTGATCCACATGTTCTTATTTGGTCCTTACAATAGCCATGCAAGGCAAGAATCCTGACCCACATCTTGCAGTTGAGTAAACTGAGGCTTAGAGGGGACTGGTACAAGAGCAAATTTCGAAAGCAGCAGATCGACACAGGTCTTTGATGATAAATGAAGTGTATCATCTTCTGAAAAAGGTAGGTATGTGCTTTCCTAGTCCTTAGAACATTGGTCTACAGCATAGTAAAATGTTTACTAAAAATTGAGCCAAATTTTATGAATTTTAGAATAAGAGTCAGAGAAAAGAGAAAGGAATCAGTGAACGTAAATGGATAAAATCAAGTATGATACATAGAGCCAATTTTAGATTTTTTTGCCAGTGGTTTTTATATACATATCCACTTGTATGTACTTCATGGTCAAATCTCTACAAAATGTTTTTTTTATTGTTACTGAATGGAAATTTTTTTAAATTTAAAATTTCCTGTGGAAAATGATTTGATTTTATTGGTGTTTTAACC
The DNA here is from genome assembly GCA_023783475.1 of Daubentonia madagascariensis. NCBI lineage: Eukaryota > Metazoa > Chordata > Mammalia > Primates > Daubentoniidae > Daubentonia > Daubentonia madagascariensis. The sequence continues at coordinate 10,520,571 of JAKFHU010001631.1, read as the reverse complement.
CAATTATATCCTTGACTACCAGTCCTTCATGTCAAGGGAAAATATTACGAAAGGGAATAAAAATTCTTCTCAGTTCAGTTGAATTTCCATAACCCTCCTACTTACGTTAGTCAGTATTTTTCCTCTTTCAGAAATGGTATACTTAGTATATTGTAGCCATTCTTAATCTTAACACTTGATCAGAAGTTAAGGGACTCATAAAGAATTTGAACTAGATATCAAAATAATTCCTCTCACATATGATTAAAAATAAAAATTTGTGTATGATCACCCTATGCCCAAGTCCACTGTAATCCTGCACTAGTTTACCTCAGTTGAATGACTCACTTTCATGCCATGGACTACTAAATTAAAAATAATTTTTGCAAATTCTACCCATCTTATATTTGTTTAGTCTGTATTTCTATTAATTATTTCAGCAAAAATTGAGCAGTATGTAAAGATACTGGGTTTGCATTGGGAAAATGGAAATAACAAGATAGAGACCCTTCCTTAAGGATTTTGTTGTCTATGTAGCAAGAGAGTAGGACTGCCAGATTTAGAAAATAAAAATGCAGGATGCCCAGTTAAATTTAAATTTATGATAAATAAATAAATTTTTAGTATAAGGATGTCCATGTAGTATTTGGAACAAACTAAAAACTCTTCTGTTCTTTATCTGAAATTTGACTTTAACTCAGAGTTCTTTATTTTGTCTTGCAACTCTAGAAGAGAGACAAGGAAAAAGGTAGTTATGATACACAACAGTTGGTGCTACAACATGGCTAATTCCAGAGAATGGTAGAAATATGTAGCTCCCTGTTAATTAGGGGTTTTCTTTTTAGTTTTCATATATGCTAGGAGAGAATATGACTATTTTCTGCAATTTGACAAGGCCAGTGATCTGTAAAATGTCCTGGCAGGAGAGCAGCTTCCTAGATTAAAATGATGCACTTATAAATATGTGGGAAAATTCTTCAACCATACTAAAATTGACTGTTTTGCATGGATATTGAACCCAGTTCACAACCATATGAGAAGTGATTTTTGAGGATGAATACTGTTAAAAATGTCCCCTGTAATGTGTTTCTATATGGCAACTATGGAGAACAAACATACCTTACTAGTCTAAGAATATATAAGATAAATGTTTTCCAGAGGGTGAAAATTGCTATGGCAGAAGACCTGGGCCTTGGCCTTTTAGGGATTATGTCCAGAGAAGGAATGTTAAAACTGGAGGACTAACTTGGTTCATCTAGTTTATGCCTGTCATGCTGCAGACAAGACAGCCAAGGCCAGCTACAGTTAAGAGGCACATTGACCATTGCAGAAACAGGTTATTCTATACCACATACTATGCTACCTTTTTTTCCCCCAGCAGACAATTCACTAACGTGGATGAGAATCATGAATAGACCATGAAAGACTTTTGCAAAGTTGGAGAAGGAGTGGAAAAAAGAGAATATAGAAAAGGGAAAGGACAAAAAGGTGACACTAGAAAATTAAATCCCTTTAAGGTTCAGATTAATGAACCTTAAAAAGAGAAAAACTGTAGTAGCTTTCCCTACCCATATCTCTTGTCCCTGTTTTTAGACACTTAAAATTATGAGAGTTTGTTGGAAAAGGTAAGTATCTTAGTCTATTTTGTGTTGCTATAACAGAAAACCACAGACTGGGTAATTTATAATGAATGGAAGTTTATTTCTCACAGTTCTGGAGTCTGGGAAGTCCAAGATTAAGGAGCTGGCATCTCATGAGGGACATCGTGCTGTGTCATCCCATGACAGAAGGTGGAAGGGCAAAAGGGCAAGTGAGAGAGAGCAGGAAGGGGGCTGAATTCATCCTTTTATCAGGAACCCACTCCCACAATAACTAACTCACACTCGAGATAACAGCATTAATCCATTCACCCCTAAAGGTCCCACCTTTCAACACTGTTGCATTGGGAATTAAGTTTACAACACATGGACTTCAGGGGACACATTCAAACCATAGCATTCTGCTACTAGCCCCCAAGATTTGTGTCCTTCTCACATGCAAAATACATTCACTCCAACCCAATAGCTGCAAAGTCTTGGCTTACACAAGCACCAACTCAAAAGTCGAAAGCCCAGAGTCTCATCTGAACCAAATATAGGTAAAACTCAAGGCACAATTCAATCTGAGGCAAATTTCTCTCCAGCTGTGAGCCTGTGAAATCAAAACAAGTTACATGCTTCCAAGATACAGTGGTGGGACAGGCATAAGATAGATATTTCTATTCCAAAAAGTAGAAATAGGCAAGTGGAAAACAGTAACAGTTCCCAAACAAGTCTAAAACTCAACAGGGCAGATATTAAATCTTAAAACTCCAGGACATAATGGGATGGGGATTGGGCCCCCAAAGCCTCAGACAGCCTAGCCCCATGGCTTTGCTCTGGAGTCTGGGCTTAGCCCATGTAGCAGCTCTCATGGGTTGGAGTCTCATGCCTGCAGCTCTCCCAGGCTGGCATTTCACACAGGTATCTAGATCTACAGTTCTAGGGGCTCAATGGATGTCCCCACCCCATGGCTCCACTAGACATTACACTGGTGGGGACTTGTGGCTAATAGCTTTGCCCCCATGGCAAGTTTCTGCCTGGGTTCACAGGTTGTCCACAATATTCTTTGAAATCTAGGTAGAGGACACCATGGCCCCACAGCTCATGCACTCTGCAAGCTTGCAGAATTAGCACTGCATGGTTGCTGCAAAGGCCCACAGCTCACATCTTCCAGAGCAGGGTCAAAATACACTTGAGCCTGATTAAGCCACAGGTAGGGAGGCTGGGGAGTGCTGTGCTGGAATGTAGGGAGAAAAGTCCTGAAGTGGCTCTGGATGGAGAATGCTGAGCTCCTGTGTGTGCCTCTCTGGAAACTTTGCTCTCAAGATCCTAGCTTGCCTAGATCTATGAAATGCCTTTGGAGTCACTCTCCTATTGTCTTGGTGAATAGAATCTGGCTTCCTTCTATCCATTTAATCTCTTTAGCTAATGGTTGCTTGGCCATTCTCGTGGGATTCTCTCTTGAATATACTTTTTTATTTTTTATGTGGCCAGGCTGAGAGTTTTCCAAATCTTTTCATTCTGTTTCCTTTTAATTGAAAATTCTGTCTTTAAATCATTTCTCTTCTTTCATTTTACTGTAAGCAGTCAAAAGAAGTCATGTAGCACTTTGAATGCTTTGCTGCTTAGATACTTCTGCCAGATATTCTAGTTCATTGCTCTTAAGTTCTACCGTGCATAAAGTCCTAGAACAAGGACACAATTCCACCAAGTTCTTTTTGCAACTGTATAATAAGGATGGCCTTTACTCTACTTTTTAATACTGTGTTCTTCATTTTCATCTGAGACCTTATCCAAATGGGCTTTATTGTCCATATTTCTACCAACATTCTGGTCATGATCACTTAAGTAATCCCTAAGAAGATGTAGACTCGCCCTACAGTGCTTGTCTTCTGAGTTCTCACCAGTTGTCCTTATCACTACATTCTCAGCAGTCTAGACTTTTCCTAGCCTGCTTCTCCAAATTCTTTAACCTCTGACCATTGCCCAGTTCCAAAGCCACTTCCACATTTTCAGATATTTGTAGCAACAGCCCCACTTCTCAGTCTGTTTTGTGCTGCTGTAACAGGATACCCAAGACTGAGTAATTTATAATAAACAGAAATTTATTTCTCATGCTCTAGAGGCTGGAAAGTCCAAGACTGAGGGGCTGAAATCTGGTGAGGGCCTTCTTGCTGCATCATTCCATGGCAAAAGGTGAAAAAGCAAGAGAGTGTTCGAGAGAGTGAAAAGGGGGCAGAACTCATCCTTTTATCAGGAACCCACTCACATGATAACTAACACACTCCTGCAATAGCAGCAATGGCATTAATCTATCACCTCTTAAAGGTCCCACCTCTCGACACTGTTGTATTAGGGATTAAGTTTTCAACACCTGAATATTGAAGAACACATTCAAGCCATAGCAGTCATCTTAACCATTCTTCTAAACTAGAAGGTCTGTCAGGGGACATAGGGTACCAACTTGGGATCACTGACAGTATTTTAAAAAAGAATTTAAAATAAACATATTATCTATATTTTGACTTAATATAAAGAAATTGCTATCACTGACACCACAGAGATCTTCTCTGACTTATTTCTGTATTTAATTAGTTAACTAATTTTTTTTGTTTCTCTCACCTATAATTACTTCTGAACTTCATTTCTACCCTGACTTTTAAGTGCTTCAAGAATCCTGAGGATCCATAAGAAATTTGATGCCCTCCGATTCTTGTTCATTGCTGGGTAATCTGGTTTTATTTTCTTTTTTCCTCCTCTTTCTCTGGTGTTCTAAATTTACATGGTGGCATTGCATGCATTTTTCTTCATTCATTGTCCTTGGCACTCTGTGGTACCTTTCTGTGTCATTTTTCATATCTGCAAAATCATCTTCTCCATTTTTGGATGATTTCCATCTTTGATAATTTCTGTCAATTCATTATTTTGAAACTTCTTTGAGTCTTTTGCTGGACCTTCTGAATTCACTTTCTATTTCTTTCATGTTTTGCTCAGAGTTTTTATCTCTTTTTTTCTTCTTCTTCTTTCCAGAGATTTCTTAGGTTTTACCTTTTAACCTTTTTATTGATTGTTCTTTTCTTTTTTTTTTTCTGTCAGTCATACTTTTAATTTCCAAGAGTTCTTTTAGATTAACTGTTTTTTTTTCTTTCTTCATAGCTTCCACTGCTTATTTTATGTAAATGATAACCTCTCAAATTCCTCTGCAGATACTAGCTAGAATTTTGTCTGTTTTTAAGTTTTCTTTTGTTTTTTAACTCATTCTTCTTTCTCCTATGTTAAATGATTAGAGGTGAGGTTTTTCCCCCCTTTTTGTTTTTAACTTGGACTTTTTTTCATCTTATCAAATTTCCTCAACTAGCTGGTGGTGATGCATAACTCTTGGCTACTCTGGGTAGATAAATAGGGCTTATTAACTGATAGTCTTCATATTGTGCAAACAAAAGAGAGCAGACTAATTATGTTTTAGGACCTCTGATGCCCACACGTAGAGAGTTCTTTGCTCTGGAGGAATTGATGTCCAAATGTTTTGCCTTAGGTAATCTAAGATGATTTATTCAATGTTTTTCTGGAAGAATCCTTTGATTTTTTTTAACGTAGGGTATAATTATATGGCTGCCCATGTTTCGACATGTGGTTGCAAAAATTGGGGAATGTAGTATGAGGCGAATTGAACAGATTTAGAGTTTTGGTTAGACAGTTTCAGGGTCTGAATTGTGAGCTTCTCCAGAGTTCTGTCTCAGAATTCATTGCATTCCTCTCTTTTAGAACCATCTCTGTTCTAGGCCATCCTGTCTCCATCCTGTTTCAACATTTACTCCTGGGTTCATTTTTATCTTTCATAACTTTGTTAAAACTCTTGGTTTTTAACATGTGCTAACTTTTCTTCTTTTTTGGTTGAATATTTATACTGTTTTAAGCTATTTTATCATTTGAAGGAGTAGAAGAGATAAGCATGTATGGCAAGTCTTTCATTTTGATATGGAAGCCTATTATTATATTTCTCTGAATCCATAGTATTTGGAAAATATTAGTACAAAAGTACATGAATACTATAGAATCTGTCAGTTATTTCAAAATTTGGGCAAAGTATCGTGTTTTGAGGCACCTGGTTGATATAAGATGTTTTTGAAATTCATTAATTTATCATTAGATACAAATATTTCACTAAATATATAATATACCAGTTCTAAGAAAGATTTTTCTATCCTCTTTCGCATTGTGAATCTGCTAGTAGATTGTTTGGTTCACCTGCCCAACTGTAGAATCCAAGATTCCACTCTTTTTTTATCTTCTTTACCCTTCATGTGATGGCAGTCTCCAAGTATACTTTCAAAGAAACATCCTAGACCAGAAATATTAGAAAGGCTCACAGATCAGATTAAAATGCTTGAATTACATGGTTTATTAAATCAACTTAAAAACACTCAGCAAGAAGCAAGGGGAAAGAGTTAAGGTAAGTTAACATACTTAAACTAGGAAAGTCCAAAAGAGCAGTTATTAAAAAAAAAGTGGGTTATTGCCAGACCATTTAATGTAACAGAAAATAATCCTAGATTCCATAAAAAAGCCCTAGGACAACACTGTATTTTGGTTTAAGCCAATCACTAATGTTCATAATAATGACCATGAATTGAAAGGAAAATGTATGATTGTGTTTTTCAGGTTGAAAAGAAGGCAAAAGAAGTTTGTAATTCATTTTAGAAAGACTTCCATTCAAAAATATTTTTTTTAGTGTAGGTGACAAAATTTTGACTTTTTTTCATGAGAGTACAGAGTAGGATTTGTTTTCCAGCTCTGCTACTCACTATGTAACCTTGAGTAATTTAAATCATATCTTTGAGCTCTCATTTCTTCAACTATCAAATGGTAAGGGTAATTGTATATAGGTGATATAGTTATCATGGCAATTCAATGAAATGTTCATGTATGATGCTTTGGACAATATTAGTTGCTATTATTAATATTATTAGTTATTAATATTATAACTATTAATAATATAATATTATTATAATAATGTTATTATTAGTTTATTATTAATTTTGAGTTTTTATAAATTTTTTGTATGTGTAATTTTAATAATTACAAAATATTTTGTCATATGTTTAAACTATTAAATCAATCTCAATAAGGCACTGGTGGGGTTTTTTGTCTTTTTTCAGAAATTAACAAGCTGAATCTAAAATTTGTATGGAAATGCAAAGGTTTATGAATGGTCAAGGCAATCCTGAGGAAGAAGAAGAAAGAAGCTAGAGAACTTATAATACCAAATATCAGGATATTTTAAAAACTATAATTAATTCTATTCTTATATAATATACTATAGTAGTTAGGACAGTGTGGTATTGGCTCAAACACAGATAAAATGACCAATGGTACAGGATAGAGTATCCAGAAAACAGACCCACCTGATTTATGAAAAATGTGGCATTGCAGTGCAGTGAGGAATGGGTCCATTGGATATTCACATGAAAAAAGTGTGTTTCAACACCTTCCTCACAAAAGTAAATTTCAGAACTATGAAATATAAAGGTGAGGGATAAAACAATAAGGCTTTTATAGGCAATTATAAAAGAACATCTCTATGACCTTGGAATAAACAAAACTTTCTGCATAAAGACACACAAAAATCTGGCTATAAAGGGAGGCATTGATATATTTGGCTAGAGTAAGATTAAAATTCATTAAAAGAGTAAAAATGCAATATGAAGATTTACAAATTAACAACAATTCAATCTACTGTTAATCATCAATGCTATACCTGTGAATAGGTTGGACTCTTTCTTTGGGAGAAGTGTTTGAGAGGTAAAAAATAGAAGAACCCCGGGCAAATGTTGTGAGGGTACACTGAGAGATGAAAGGTCTCAGAGATGGGAAATCCAGATAATCCTGAGGGATACGGTCATGGGAAGAATTAATGTGATTTTTTTTTGTCACAAATGATGTGAAAGAGAATTAATTTATTCTTTCATTCATTCACTTACATAGCAAATATTACCTGAGTGGCAGATATATCCCAGGCATTGTTCTAGGCATTGAGGATCTAGTAATGATCAAGGCAGTCAAAGTTTCTCCCTTCACGTCTCATTTATGAGGCAGGCATAGAGGTAGCAGAAGAGGCATAAATTATATATATATATATATATATATATATAAATAAAAAGAAAAAATATTTGGTGGTGAAATTGAGATGATGAATCAACACATTCAATGATGGGACAGAACATGACCAGGGAGTAACTATAGATGGAGTGGTCACGGAAGATCTCTCTTGGGCGATAGAAATTCACCTGTCATCTGAATGGCATGAATGAGCCAATCATCAGAGCTCTGCAGGAAAAGAATTTCTAGCAAGGAGAGCACCCTATGCTAAGGCCTGCAATTAGAAAAAAGCCTTGTAATTCAGGAAGACCAGTGTGGCTGAAGTATTGTGACAAGGAGATGCGTGGTATTAGATGGTGTTGAAGAGGTAACTAGAGGGCTGCTCACATAGGTTCTTGCAGACCAGGGTAAAAAATTTGTGCTTTATTATAAAGACAATGAGAAGATGTTAGAAAGGAATTCTACTTTACCCTATTCATGTTTTTCACAGAAGGGAGGATATTTCTACTTTGTTCCTCCAGAGGGAAGAGGATTAGAGTAACAATTCCAGCTTCTCTATGACTTTTCTAATTGAAAAATTCTGGAGAAGAAATTGAGATCACAATATTGGTTTTCAATATTATGGTAGAACATGGTATTTTTAGGTACCAAGACATTGATATTCTTTTAATGTAACAACATTTTAAAGATTTTAATAAAACATGAACCATTAACATCTTTAGATATGTAGTATACTAAAATGTTTAATCAGACATATTTGGTAGATTATAAAACATTCTTCTATACATCCAAAGTTGTTCTTAAAAAAAAGTCGATTGACAATACAAACATTATTTTAAACATGATTCTTACTCTAATTCAAAGACTTTCCAAACAAGTGGAATATAAACATGACAAAATTGAAATGAATACAGATATTAATCAGTTTCTATGAAATTAAGGAAGAACCAAAAACACATTCTCTGAAAACAACAAAAACAAACACTATGGTTTGCTCTCAGTGCAACTATCAAAAAAATAAAAGCTTTAAAAATATCCCAAAATTCTCCAGTGAGAGGTAGAATTATTAAAAAGCAAATGATCCAGAGAAAAATATGTGGGGATAGCTTATCAATATCTCTTCATCATTTCCTCCAAGTGGAATAGAAACAAAAAAGAGTTTTTAATAGTTGTAATTTTTTTTCCAAAAAGTCACTGCATGGATTTTAGCAAAATGGCAGGACAGGAGGTCCCCAGACCTAGTCCTCTCACAGAAATTCCCTAGTGCCCTTACAAAATAGTAACTATTCACAGACAAAAATGCCTTTGTGAGAACTCTAGATCACAGGGATAAAATGCAGCTCCCTGGTAGAACACAGAAACTGAGAAAAACTGTATTAAAAAGGGTAAAAGAAATGGTTTCACTTTGTCCATGTTTCCTCTCCAGCAAGCCAGCACAGAGCCAAGCCAAGAAGGGTCCCCTTGGCCTATAATTTCTCCAATGGGGGAAAGAGAGACTGAGGTGGCTGTCCAGGTTCTCCAGCAATTCAGGGACCTACAAAAAAGGCCTAATTCTGTCTCATTTCACATGGAACACTGAAGAAATTGGCCTGGCTAGACCAAGTGGGGACAGCCATGGACAAAGAAAAGGAGTTGTGGGAGTCCCAGCAGCCCACTTATATTTACAGAATACATAATAAGGGCAGCACATAAATTACTTGTAACTCTAGTATAAAAGTTAAAAAACAAAAGTATCAAGAATACCTATAACCACAAAAACTTGTTAATGGATATACAATATATATAAAAAAAAAAAACCCGACATCAATAATATAAAGTATGTGTGCAAGGGAGAGTTAAAGTGTAGTGCTTTCATATGCAATTGAATTTAAATTGTTATCAGCTGAAAATAAACTATTATAAGTATAATAGTTTTGATGCATAGTACTGTCATAGTCTGTTTGGGCTGCTACAAAAAAGTACCATAAACCAAGGAGTTTATAAACAACAAAAATGTATTTTTCACAGTTCTGGATGCTAAGAAGTCCAAGATCAAGATGATGGTAGGTTCACTGTCTGGTGTGGGTCTTCGTCCTCATAGACAGAGAGGTTGGAGTCTTTTTACTCTAAACTTACATGGTGAAAGGGGTGAGGGGTTTCTCTCAGGCCTGTTTTATAAGAGCACAAATCCTATTCATAAGAACTCTGCCTCCATGATCTAATAAATTCTCAAAGGCCCCACCTCCTAACACCATGACATTGGGGGTGAGAATTTCAACTTGTGAATATGGGGGGATCCCCACCAAAAAAGACAGCAAAAGGAAGAATAGAAGAACAAGAGAACCACAAAACAGACAGAAAACAATTAACAAAATGGCAATAGTATGTCTTTACCTATCAATAATTACTTTAAGTGTAAATGGATTAAAGTCACCAGTCAAGAACATATAGTGGTAAATAGATTTAAAAATAAAAACAAAACCAGCTACTGTGTATAAGAGATTCCCCTTAGATTTAAAGACACTCTTAGGATAGGCTACAAGTAAAGAGCTAGAAAAATATATTCCATGCAAATTATAACCAAAAAATGCAAGGTTGGCTATAATTATCTCAGAAAAATAGACTTTAAGTCAAAAACTGTCATAAAAGACAAAGAAACTCATCACACAGTGATAAAAGTGGTTAATTCAATGGGAAGATATAATGTCAACAATGGATAGATTATCCAAACAGAAAATTAATAAGGAAACCACAGACTTGAATAACACTATAAACCAAATAAACCTATTAGACATTTACAGAACATTCCACCCAAGAGCAGGAGAATAAACATTCTTTTCAAATACATACAGAACATTCTCTAGGATAGATCACATGCTAGGTCACAAAACAAGCCTTAACAAATTTAAGATTGAAATCATCCCAGATATCTTCTTGGACCACAATAGAATAAAATTAGAAATCAGTAACAAAAGCCAATTGGGAAAACTTACAAATGCATGGAAATTACACAAGATACTCTTGAGCAACAATTGGGTTAAAGAAGAAAATGAAAGGGATATTAAAAATTTTTTTGAGACAAACCAAGGTGAAAACACAACATTGCAATACTTATGCAATACAGTAAAAGAGTACTAAGAGGAAATATTTTTAGTGATAAACACCTATATTAAAAGGAAGAAAGATTTCAAATAAACAACCTAACTTTATAACTCAAGGAACTAGGAAAAGAATAGTAAATTAAGCTGCATGTTAGTAGAGAGAAAGAAATAACAATGATTAGTACATGAATAAATAAAATAGAGAAGAGGAAAAAACCAGAAAAACATCAACAAGATTAGGTTTTTTGAAAAGATAAACAAAATGAACAAACTATTGGCTAGATAAACCAAGAAAAAAGGGAGAATACTCAAATAAATAAAATCAGAAACAAAAGAGGGAACATTACGACCAGTGCCACAGGAAAAAAAATATCATAAGGAACTATTGTGAACAATTATACAACAATAAACTTGACAACTTAGAAGAAACGGATAAATTCCTAGATATATAGTATCTTTCAAGACTGAATCAAGAAGAAATAGAACGCCTGAACAGATTGATAACAAATGAGATTAAAGCAGTAATAATACTTTGCATCAAAGAAAAGCCCAGGACCTGATGGCTTCACTGCTGAATTCTGCCAAACATTTAAAGAAGAATTAATATCAATTTTTCCTAAATTCTTCCAAAAAATAAATGAAGAAGGAACTCTTCTACACTCATTTTATGAGGACATCATCTTGCTACCAAAGCCAGATAAAGACATCATAAGAAAAGAAAACTACATACCAATATCCTGATAAAAATGGTTATAAAATCCTCAACAAAATATTAGAAAACTGAATTCAATAGCACATTTAAAGAATAATTTACCGTGACCAAGTGGGATTTATCCCTGGATGCAAGGATAGTTCAATATACCAAAAATCAATGTGATACACTATATTAACAGAATAAAAATTAAAAAATCACATGATCATTTCAATAGATGCAGATAGAGAATTTGATGAAACTCAACAACATTTCATGATAAAAAATTTCAACAAAATAGGTAGAGAAGAAACTTACCTTAACATAGTAGAGGCCATATATGACAAGCCCACAGCTAATATTACACTTTTCAACCCTGATGGAGGCAAAAATCTTAATCAATGGAGGTTTATTAAACCAAAATTGAGGACGCTTCTGGGAAAAACATGAACCACAGGCAAGCTATGGCTGTTTTTTTCTGAAGGGGAAGTTGTAACCTTCTTCATTTTAAAGGCATATAGAGAGAAGGAAAAAGGCAGGGGCTGATGAGGCAAAGTGGATACATTCTTGTGAGGCCCAGGAAATCTACCTTTTACGTAAAATAAGGGAAATGTTAGAAGAAGAAAAGGGAGTAAAAGAAGCATCAATTACGTAGATGTCTCTGGGTAGGTGGAAGAATATTTGACTCTGCCACTTCAGTTTTGTTACCTGTAAAGATAAACTTATAATACATTATTAGTGTGGAATCAAATAGGCTTTATATTTAGGTGCTAGAATAGGTTCAATTTACATGTCCTTCCTTATGGGAGATTAGCAAGGAATTTCCTTAATGAATGATCTGTGGGGCCAGTTCTTCACAGGTGCCTAAGGCCTTCACCTTCTCTTTTGCATAAGGAAGTGAGGGGACTTGGCCCTGAGACTTTGATTTTCTTTTTACATTCTCTCCTGTTCTTCAAAATCTTTTGGAGAAAGCATTGTAGAAGACATGAGTTCATGCTTGTATTTTTTAATCCAATCTCACATCTCTAGGAAGGTTGATTTTTAGAAGATCACACCCTCAGAGGAGAAAAATTAAGTCAAGAAGGACCTATGTCCAAAAAATTGCAGGTAAATAATAAAACTTGGGCCTGATTATTTGCATAAAGTACACCAAGAATCGTTATTGGCCATATATGCTCACTCTTTCTTTCTTTCTTCTTTCTTAATTGGCTTTGCTGGAACATTTTCATAAGGAATTTCAGGTTAAACTTAAAAGCCTCTTGAGCCAAGCTAAGCCTAGGATTTAACTGCGCCTATAAATACCTGTATGAATTGGATAAATTCCTCTTTTATGAGGTCCCAACACAACTCTGGTTTCCTAGACCTGTCAGAAAATGACATTCTTTACTTACCACAGACCTGGACATGTCATAGATGTAGTACCAGGCCAGTATTTTCAAAAGGATTTTTATTGGATTTATAAAGTTAACCTAATTCCTCAAAGCAGTCTGGTCATATCTGAAAATATGCCGTTCCAGTCAAAGCCTTGGCAAAGTAGCCAGCATTTCTAATTCTGTCCTGTTATAAAAGAAAACATGTTCTTATTGAACTTATGCAAATAACTATATTGCCAACAGAATAAGAACATTTATAAATAGTTTTTAAATTTTGGAGAAATGAAGTAGAGAGAAAAATGTTTCAAATTGTTTACAAACATACTTTATCAACTTGTTGTAAGCTACAAATAGCTCAAAAGAGGAAATGGTTTTCTTGACTTCTGGAAAACAAAGCACAAAAAAAAATCAGCAATGTTTTAAATAAAAAGACAAAAAATTAGTTCAGTTCCACGTGTCAGGTTTGTCTGAAACGTCTGTTTGTGGTGCAGTCATGGTGGAAGAATGACCAGATGCACCAAAGTAAGACAAGCACCAAAATGAGGTTTACTTTTAGTTCTTTGAGGTATCTCCGTATTACTTTCCATAGAGGTTGTACTAATTTGCAGTCCCACCAGCAGTGTATGAGTGTTCCTATCTCTTCACATCCCCACCAACATTTGTTGTTTGGGGATTTTTTGATATGAGCCAGTCTCACTGGAGTTAAGTGATATCTCAATGTGGTTTTGATTTGCATTTCCCTGATGATTAGAGAAGTTGAGCAATTTTTAATATGTTTGCTGGCCTTTATTCTGTCTTCTTTTGAAACATTTCTGTTCATGTCCTTTGCCTACTTTTTAATGGGGTTGTTTGATTTTTTTCTTGTTGATTTTCCTAAGTTCCATATAGATTCTGGTTATCAGCCCTTTATCAGATTTGTAGCATGAAAATATTTTCTCCCATTCTGTAGGTTGTCTGTTCACTCAGTGACAGTTTCTTTGGCTGTGCAGAAGCTTTTTAATTTGATAAGATCCCATTTGTTTATTTTCGTTGCTGCTGTGATTGCTTTGGGGGTCTTCTTCATGAATTCTTTGCCTAGGCCAATGTCTATAAGAGTTTTTCAATGTTTTCTTCTAGAATTCTTATGGTTTCATGTCTTAGGTTTAAGTCTGTTATCCATTGCATGTTGATTTTTGTGAGAGGTGAGAGGTGTGGATCTAGTTTCAGTCTGCTACATGTGGCTGTCCAATTTTCCCAGCACCATTTATTGAATAGGGATTCTTTTCCCCAGTGTATGTTTTTGTCTACTTTGTCAAAGATCAGATGACAGTATGAGGATGGTTTTATATCTGGGTTCTCAGTCCTGTTCCATTGGTCTATGTCTCTGTTCTTGTGCCAGTACCAGGCTGTTTTGGTTACTATAGCCTTGTAGTATAGTTTGATGTCTGGTAGATTGATACCTCCCAATTTGTTCTTTTTGCTTAAGATGGCTTTGGCTAGACGGGGTCATCTCTAGTTCCACATGAAGCACAGAATTATTTTTCCTAGATCTGCAAAAAATGATGTTGGCAAAGATGTGGTAATAACCCAAGTGCCCATCAATACATGAGTGGATTAATAAAATGTGGTGTATGTTTACCGTGGAGTACTACTCAGCAATAAAAAACAACAGTGAATTAACACATCTGGTATTATCCTGGATTGAGCTAGAGCCCATTCTTTGAAGTGAAGAATCACAAGAATGGAAAAACAAGCACCACTGGTACTCACCATCAAATTGGTACTAACTGATCAATACTTATGTGCACACATGGAGATAATATTCATCAGGGGCCACACAGTTGGGAGGGGGTGGAAGGGATGGGAAAACTCACACCTAATGGGTGTGGGGTGCACTGTTTTAGGGATGTTCATGATTGTAGCTCTGACTTGGGCAGTGCATAGGCAATATATGTAACCAAAGTGTTTGTACCCCCATAATATTCTGAAATTAAAAAAAAAGAAAATGACATTTATTGAAGAGAGAAAGATAGGATTATAGAGCAAGAGCAAAAAAATATGTTTACAGAGTGAGATATATATGCCACCGATGACGACCAGATCCATTGTCACAGCAAAAGGGAGAGAGCAAAAAGGGGCTTGGTTATGGTCTCAGTCTTATTTTAGAGTGCCCAGATTGGGACCTCTATTGTGGGTGAGACGTCACCCTGGAATCACTTTGATTGGACAGTTGGGAGTTACATGACCTAAGTCTTACTATGTATGTGGATCTCCTATGAGCTTCTCTGAAAGCCCATTTGGGAGGGGGTGTGAACCGCAGCACCCACTTTCATCCCTAGGAGACCCGGAATCCCTCACTATCTACCTAACACATGTAAGTAATTTTGTCCTGTTTGAAGTTGAGTTAGCAATCCTCATGAATGTATCCATTTTTTTTAAATTAAAGTAATCCAGGTTTTTTTTAGCATGTGGAAAGCATCTAGCTCAGGTATCTAGATGTTAAACTCAAAGCATCTTCAGTTAAAGTGGAAGTAATTTTTAAACAGAAGAAAAATAAATGTTAATATTGGAACAGTTTATCCTGAAATTTGTATGTCACAAGGTGTGCTTGTAGGGCCTCAGGAAAAAGGTGGTGGCTGTTTCATTGAGTCCAAGTCAGAAAAATGGAAGAAGAGTTTGAAAACATTATTGAGAGACTTATAGCCTGGAAAGAATTCAGGATTCAGTCCAAATTGTATGACCTCTAAAGTTATCAGAAACCTGTATTTAACAGTACTTATCAGAGTCCATCTTATAAATTTTCTTGAAGAAGCAAATTTTGGACTGTAGTTGCTTCAAAACCACCTTTTGAGAAGAATTGAAGTAACATAATAATTATCTGTGGATGACAAACAGTCTCAGAATAGCCATGGTTAAAGAGAAAATTGACAAAGAAATTGGGCTATTTCTTTGGCACATAACAATTTAACATAATAACCATAATTATTACTGATAACATGCACCAAAATATATCAGAATTTTAGGAATCTTATACAATTTTGGAACATTAATTAATAACACGTTTATACAAATATAACCCAAAGAAAGTTAAATACCATTTTATATTTGACAACACTTTCTGTGGTTTATGTAGTTTTAGCATATCAAATAAGCCAACTGTGTCTCTTTTGAACTTTTAGTGGCTCTAACTGAATCTGGAATTTTGATTTTGGAAAGTTTGTAAAATATCAAAGGTTTAAAACACTTGTCATAAAACATGTTACTATTAAATAATAGTCATTTATTCAGCCAAAGTGATAATTCAACTATTTTAAAGGCAAAAACTTTACTCTTTAGCAGAGAGGAGACTCAGTTTCCCAAACAAATAGACCTAATAAAGACAAACTGAAAAATAAGATAATAAAGAAGGTAGACTGAATCTGTCTCTCTCTCTCCCCCCTCCTTTTCTTTTGTAGTTTACTTAAAAGGTGAAAATATTTATTTTTTCTGTTGATATTACATGAAAATTTTATTTAAAAGAGGAAACAAATTTTTTAGTCTTTGCATTAGTGTATTAAATAATTTAATTTTAATAAAACCTTATAAACAGATCTATTTAATCTTCATCAATTTGATCATAAGGAAAGATTTTTATTAACCTTTTTAAAATTTTTACTTTTCTAACTTTTATATTCATTTAGTTGTATCTATCATTTATTTATTTATTTTAAAACAACTTTTAAGACCTTTAAATTAGGCAAAATTATTTTGCATTTAACAGAAGCTATATTTCTACATCTTCTTATAGCTTTTTTTATTAACAAAAAAATCCAATTTTTTTTCAAATTTTTATATGAAATTATTTCTTTTATATCTGGTAGTTTTAATTACATATATTAATTACAGTGTTAACTCTTAGTAACCCTTATTTTTAATAAAAAATCTAGGAACATAAAGTAACTTTGAACTATTATCAGTCTTCAATTTTTATTAGCACACGCAAATATATTTAGCTTTCTATATTATATAAAAATAAGATATCAGAGAATATAAACTTAAATTTATGTTTAATAATTAATGTTTTAGTGTTTTACAAATGACTTAGACATTTTATAATTATCCTTTTTAATTTAATATAACATGTCTTCAAGATTTTGAATTACTGAAAAGAATTTTGAAACTACACAGATACCATCCATGAGCTCACAGTCAAATCCAGCAAGTATTAAAAATATTACAGAAGCAGCAGTTGTATGACCTTAAAACGTCTAGCGGGGATAGTATCTGACCTGTCTGACCAATAGGTTCAGGTGAAAATGTCTTAATTAAATTTTGAAGATGTTTTTATTTTATTTTACCAATGATTCTAAAACTATCTTTATTCATTAAAGTTTACTAAAGTCACATGAACTTGAAAAGCATTTGGGCTTACTTACTTAATTTAAGACATAAACAAATGTATATAAGAACCCTACAGCTTTGATTTTAAAACTCTAGCCATGAGCCTGGCAACTCACCAGTCCAAAAGAACAGCTGGATTCAAACTTTGTCACTGAGAATGGAACAAGTAAAAAAGAAAAATGTGTCTCACGTGTGGCCGAAGTCCTCACTGAATCTCAGAGGAAGCAGGGTACTAATAGCTTAAAGCACAGAGAGAAAATCCAAGTCCTTTCAAGGTGTTTAAAAAGTGGATGCCAAGGCAACATAAAATCACAAGAATTCACCATAGGACTTTATAAGGAGACCAACTTCTTTTAGATAGTTAGCATTGAATCTTGGGCTCCCCAAAAAAGAGAGAGAGACGACATGGGACCAAGACATGCAATATCTTTATAACACAATTCTTATAAAGAGGTTTTAAAGTGTTAAAACCAACCCCTTTCTTATCTAAGGCCCAAGAGGAGAAGCTTCCTGTAGTGTATTTAGCTGCCTCCAACATGGCCATTCCTGTCCAGCCATGACATACACCAAGGTCAAAATTTTCTCAGAATACAAAGTAATTTTTGGTATCCCCAAAAGCCAATGAAATCAGGTAACACAATACAAAAGAGAGTAGTTTTATATCTGAGAGGATTCTATTTATGATTCTTTAGACTCTTAGGAAAACAGAAGATCCTGAAAAGAAGGGTGAGTGGCATCTTTTTTTCTGAGTTCCTTAAGGAGTGTGAGCCATTAGAAGCAGCAGATTTGGGCTGGGACAAGCTGATATATTTTGCTTTTGATTTTGTTAACTAAAGATACCCTTCTGAGTGAAATCAATAAGCCTTAACTAAGGTTATAACTTAATCAAGACCTACAAAGAGATGGAAAACAGTTTTTATGAGATCCAGAAAAACCACAAAAACAGCTCAAAGAAAGGAAAGTCTTGCTAGCTATAAACCAGGTTTAATCCACACTTCTGTTGAGGAGCTCAGGAAATTTCACCCCAAAATACGACTCCTTGGTATAAAGAATATTTTGAATTAAAGGTACAGCCCCTCGGCAGGGGCTTTCCCTCTATGTGCATAACCAGATGGAACTATCAGAACAAGAATGGACTTCCCATCCATTCCCTGTTATCTCATTATAGTGCAGGAAAGAAAATCAGGAATGCAACCAGACATGGCCCAAATCATTTTAAACATAATACCTGTCTCTCAGGTTAATTTATAAGTCAATCTGTTTCCTCCATCCATTCACTCTCTCAATTATCTACTCATTCTCCCTAGCAACCATTTATTGCCCCTAAACAGAGTTACCTATACTCCTAATCTCCTCCCTCCCCTCTAAAAGACAGGTATAAAAATATCAAGACTTCATTCAGCTATTGGGTAATCACTCTGTGATTCTTCAAATACACATGGTAAATAAACCTCTCTCTTTTATTAATCTGCCTTAATCATGAGTTGATCTTTCAGCAAATTTTTTGGGGAAAGGGCAAGTTTCCCCTCACCCCTACAATTGTTCAGCCATATTTTCTAGGGTCCCAGATTCTCAGCTGACCATTTATACTTAAATGTCTAAAAGTCCCATATGCCCCCACAGAACTTTAAGCATTAGGCTACAAGATAAATTGGCCTCTGCTGTCATTCCCACAGGGACAGCTATTCCTGCAGGGGCAGTGTACAGAGGATTTTTATCTTTTAGGTCAGATTTTGCTCTTTAATTTTGTCAAGAGAATTTTTAAGGCTAGCCACAACATTATGTGTCTTTTTTTAGTCTAATTCCTCTATTAATACAAATAAGTTAATTGTTTAGAATAAGAGGTCTTTCAAATCTATCTTTTTAATTTAAAATATTTCTATCTTTTGGCCATTAATTTTCAATGGTGTATTTATTCCAAAGTGACTTAATCTAATAGTTTTTTCAGAGAAGAAACAATCCCAAAGATATCTTCATTCTCCCAGAAATAGGCTAAGGTAGAGATGACAAAGCCCCTTATGAATGGAATTTTTTATGACAAAAACTCCTGAGAGCTTGCCATGTTTGGAACAACAACAACAACAAAAATTTGGGGTTTCCAGCCAATTTTATGCTGGCAACAAAATTCAAACTTGACAAATTTGCATCCGCCAATGGTGGAGACCAAGAGGAAAGGCTCCCACATGGTCACAGGGCAAGCTCTTGTCATGGTTCAGTCCATGGCTGGATTTGAAGTGTTGCCCCAGTTCTTGGGCTCCTGGCTTGGAAGAATCACAAGCTGGGCCCACACGACAGAGAGAGATGACAGACACTCAGAAGTGTGCGTGAAGAATTTATTATAAGGAAAATTTAAGGGTGCAAAGTGGAAAAGCAAAAGTACATTTCCTAAGGGGAAATGGGTCTGTCCCCACAAGTGGAGAAGACCCTGTTTAGTTCTATGTTTTCCTTTTTATATGCTTTATGTTTAGGTAAATGTTAGTTACAATTAAGACTGAATTCCTTTCTATGTTTGGGCATGACTTAAAGGTTATGTTATATGTGCTGTGGGGAAAGTTCCATTTCCAGTCTCTGACTGGTGGTCAGTGTTCCATGGCCTAAGTAACCCATTCTTTAAAACTGAAATAACTGTTTCCCCTGGTTATTTTTCTGTAACTATTTCCTCCTTCTTGTTTTTCTATAACTGCTTTCTACTTTCTGTTTTTCTTATTTCCATTACCTCTTACTTGTTTTTCTGTCTCTAACACTCTTAAAGATATAAAACAAGACAAGAGAGAATTTTATCCAGTGTTCTTCTTGATGACAGTACAACACAGAAAGACAGAGTGACGAGGGAAAACCCTATCTCTGGAAGGAAATAAGGATCAAAAAAATATGAGTTTATAATACAAAGTACGAAAAGTCACTGCATTAATACAATCACATTTACAATTAGCAACAGAAAGAATAAAATACTAAGGAACAAACATAACCAAAATAGTAAAAGTCTTGTACATTAAAAATTACAGTACACTGATAAAGGAAAATAAGAAGACACAACACAGATAAATGGAAAGATATCCTGTGTTCATGTTATGGAAGAATTAATATTGCTAAAATGTCTATACTACCCAGAGGTATGTACAGATTTAATGCAATCTCTGTCAAAATCCCAAAGGATTTTTTGACAGAAATAGAAAATTTTCACAGAAATTCTTTTCACAGAAATAGAAAAAATAAATCCTAAAATTCGTATGGAAACAGAAAAGACTCCACATCATAGCCAAAGCAATTTTGAGTAAGAAGAACAAGTTGTAGGCATCATACTTCCTGATTTCAGAAAATATTATGAAGTTTCAGTAATCAAAACAGTATGGTACTTGCAAAATATAGACATATCAATTATTGAAACAGAATAGAGAGCCCAGAAATAAACTCATGCTTCTATGATAAACAGATCCTCAACATGGGTCCCAAGAACACACAATTGGGAAAGAAGTTTCTTCAATAGATGTTGTTGGTGAAACTGCATGTCTACATCCAAAAAGATGAAGTTGGACTTTTATCTCTTGCCAAACATAAAACTCAACACAAAATTCATAAAATACTTGAATATGATATCTGAAACCATAAAACTCTTAGAAGAAAACATGGGAGAAAACTTCTTGATCATTGATCTTGGCAATTATTTCCTAGATATGATACCAAAAGTGTTGGGTCTGCCCTGGAATGGGGTAGATGAAGAAGTCAGATAAGGACCCCCACAGGCTCCAGGAGGCTCCAGAGGTTGTAAAAATAGCTCTGAATTACAAAGGCTGGGGTGGAGCTGGCAGAAACTGGTGGCTGTTCCAGAAAGAACTCCCCCTCCCCAAACTTTCTATAAAATTCACCACTCTTCCCCTCCTCTGGGTGGATGCCCTTTTCAGCCTCCCCCTACCTGCACCCAGGTGCCCAAAATAAACGGCATTTTACCACACCCCAGGCTTGAGTGTCTTCCTCTTGGCTATGACCTAACAAAAAGTACATGAAACACTGCAAAAATAGATTACATCAAATTAAAAAGCCTCTGCATAACAATTGAAATGATCAACAGAGTAAAAGGCAACCTACAGTATAAGAGAAAATATTTTCAAACTATATATCTGATAAGGGATTAATTTGTAAAATATATAAGCAGCTTCTAAAACTCAATAGTAAAAAATAATCTGTTTTGAAAATGGGCAAAGGACTTAAATAGATATTGCTCTAAAGAATTCATACAAATGGCCAACAGGTATGTGAAAAGATGTTTAACATTTCTAATCGTCAGGGAAATGCAAATCAAAACCATGATGAGTTTATTACCTGACACTTGTTAGGATGACCACTGTGGAAAAAACCAAAAGATAGCAAGTGTTTCCAAGGTTGTGAAGAAATTGTACACTGTGGTGGGAATTTAAAATGGTACAGCTAGTATAAAAATCAGTACTGAGTTTCCTCAAAAAATTGAAAATAGAACTACTATATGATCCAGCAATCCTACTTCTGGGTATATATTCAAAAGAATTGAAATCAGGATCATGAAGACATATCTGTATTCTCATGTGTGTTGCAGCATCATTCACAATAGCCAAGATACGGCAACAACTCAAATGTCTGTTGGTAGATGAATGGATAAAGAATATGTAGTGTATATATTAATACAATGGAGTATTTTTCAGACACAGGAGAAAAGAAAATTCTGCAATTTGTGTCAATATGGATGACTTAGAAGATATTGTGCTAAGTGAAAATACTACATGATTCTCACATGAGGCATCTAAAATAGTCAGAAGTATAGATGTAAACAACAGAATGGTGGTTACTAGAGGATGGAGCAGGGTAGATATGGATAGTTGTTTTCAGTAGGTATAAAGTCACAATTATACAAGATGAATAAGTTCCAGGGATCTGCTGTACAATATAGTACCTACAGTTAAAAAAAAAAAAAGTATTGTGTACTTGATTTTTTTTAACAGGGTAGATCTCAAGTTGTGTTCTTACCACAAAACAAAAATAAAAACAAAACAAGTGGATACAAAAAAACTTTTGGAGGTGATGACTGTGTTTATTATCTGGACTGTGATGATGGTAACATGAGTGTATACATATATCTAAACTCACCAAATTGCATTATTATACATTAATTATGTGCAGCTTTTTATATAGCAATTATACCTCAATAAAGCTGGGGGGAAAACAGTGATAAATCATGTTGCTAGTATACCTTTGGTATGACATGATGAAAACGGCATTTTACTTTTGTAGTATTCCTCCCCAAACGCCATAACCCCAGTCAAAAATGAACACACACACACACAATATACACAACACACACATACACAACATACACAACTCACACACACACTCCAATAACGGACTATTCTAGAGAATGCCTTCCCAGTACTCTTCAAACCTGTCAAGGTCATCAAAAACAAGAAAAGTCTGAGAAACTGTCACAGACAAGAGGAGCCTAAGGAGACAGGAAAACTAAAGTGTGTAATGTGGTATCCTGGAAGGGATCCTGAAACAGAATAAAGACATTAGGTAAAAAGTAAGAAAATCTGAATAAAGAATTGACTTTGGTTAATAATAATGCATCAGCATAGGTTCATTAAGTGTAACAAATGTACTATAATAATATAACATGTAAATAATAGGGGAAACTGCATATAGGGTATATGGGAACACTGTACTGTCTTTTCAATTTATCTGTAAATCTAAAACTGTTCTAAAAGATAAATTCTATTTTAAAAGTAAATAATTTTACAAAATTAAAAATAATCACTGCATGGGGTTGATATGTGATCCATTGACATGTGATTAACTCTTTTTGTAGATGATCAAATAAGATTTCAATATTATGTTTTCATAATTAAATTTATTTTGTGTAGTATTTAGTTTTTCAATTAATTGCTGTATTAAATTTTATCTGGTATTAGTTTACATAGAATTAAATATGTTTGACATTTATAGTTTTATAAGCAGACTTAAACATTTCTTAAACATTTATTGCAGACTTGAGTATGTCCAGAGGCTGAGGAAAAGAAGCCAGTGGAGAGACTGATGTAAAACCCAGGAGAAGGAATCATGAGTGGCATGAAATCCTGGGGAAAAGTGACAGATATAGACTGGAGTGAGCCACAGAAAGGAGACGGGCCCCCCTCTGAGTCAGGAGGAAAGGAAGTGAAGAGAGAAGAGGAAGGAGAGAAAAACATGACTGGGCCTAGGCTTGAGTTCTACTGTGGTGTATCCTCCTGTATCGGGGCCATAAACATGCCGCTCTGCATTCCTCTGTGAGAATGACAGTGACAGAGGAACTGCCACTGTGCCCAGGAGTAGCTCTAGAAGGCTCTAGAATTAGATCCTAAGCCATGAGGACATCATACGCTTGGAATTCCACTCAGAAATATTTGGGTTATAGACCTGTTTCTGCAAGCACCGGGCTTGGCTCAGGCATTGCAGAGGGACTGAAGCATGCAAGGGTTGGTTTAATACCCCTGAACTTGGCAGCTTTTGGAGCATCAGGAGACAGCACCCCGGATAGGGAGACACTGTTCTCATAGTGAGTGTTGGCGAAGTGATATTAAGAAAGGACCTCTTACAAGTGGATCTCAGGCATGAGATCTCAATCTCAAAGAACATCTGAGAAACTTTCTAAATATGCTTCAAGAAATAACTGGAGAAGATTTTGACTGAGGGTGAGGGGATCATGAGGCAGAGCCTGACCAAGTCCCGAGTCAGGCATGAGGAGATGAACAGCTGGTAAAATTTGGATTATCAATGTTAATTACCTCATTTTTACTCACAGGCTCATGAGACTAGAGGACCTTTAGACAACATGAACCTCAGCTAGTTATTTTTATTTGTTTTATAAATAAAAACAAAGCTACTATACCTTAGTAGCTTCAGCATTTGTTATGGAGATTTAAATCCTAAATTACAAAATTGGAACACAGTAGCACAGCTCATGTGACAACCACGTGTGAGATTTCGAAATGTCTGTTCTCCATGAAGAGAAACGATCTCAGCTGGGAGTTTGGGGACGTGTGCATTCCCTGGACTAGGGAGAGGTGAGTATGATCAAATGTGTAAGACAGCGCCAACGTGTGAACTGGGCATCTGCATGTGTTTCCTCCTGCCTAAAGTGTCAACATACACTTGATTTTAATCTTATACTAAATTGCAGTGCTCAAACACTCCTCCTGGCATCATTATATTGTCATAAAATGACCTGAATCACAAGTTGAGAGAGATAAAGTTCTAACTTCTCTTAAAGAAACGTCTAAAAGACCTTTCCATTTGTTGCTCCACACGAAATGACTTTAAGTGTGGAACGTGTACATTATTCCTGTATACTAAGAATTAGATTTATAGTTTATGAATTGTCCTTCCAGAGGCATATTCTTCATATGACAGTGACTCCTCAGCTTGTACAGTAGTCGCCTCTTATCTGTGGGGATACATTCTGAGACCCCCAGTGAATGCCCGAAGCCACAGACAGTACTGAACCCTATATATACTATGATTTTTTCCTATACATACATATCTATGATAAGGTTTGATTTATAAATTAGGCACAGTAACATAGTAATAACAATTAGTAAAATGAACAATTATAACAATATACTGTAGTGAAAGTTATGTGAATGTGGTCTCTCTCTCTCAAAATATCTTACTATATTGCACTTACCTAGTTTTGGGCAGTGGTTGACTACAGATGAGTGAAACTGTGGAGAGTGAATCCACAGATGCAGTGGGGGGGGGAGGTTTACTGTACTTTCCAGTTCTCATCTAAACTAATCTGTGTTCAGATTCACAGATCCAGCTCCGTGCCTGACTATCTTCCCTAAGATGTCTGATATAAATCTCAAACTTGACATATCTAACACAAAACTCTTAATGTCCTTCTTTTTCAATCCTGCTTCTGCTGTGTTTTCTATTTAAGTAAATGACATCCATCCATTTAGTTATGTCAGAAACCTAGGAATCATCCACGACTTCTCTCTTATTCTTTCTGCACCTTTAATCCATTAGCTGTACTATTCTCCAGAATGTATCATTTTTACCCACTCCTGATCTTCTCCTTTACCATCACCACTGTCCAAGCCACTATAATTTCTTCCTGCTGTGGCAGCAGTTTTCCAACTCTCCTATCTCTCCCCTTGACCACCTAAAATACATTCTTCACTCAGTAGCCAGAATAATCTTTAAAAAACATAATCTACCTTATGACACTCCTTATTTAAAATCTTCCTATTGAGATTTTAGGGAGATAATAAATAACCAAATCTATAAAGTCACAGTGACAACCATGAACACACAGTTTTCCCACATTGTTCTGCATCCCTCTTCATAGTGACAACTGCATGCTTTCATGTCAATCTTGTGTCACGTGAAACTTCTTTACCCTAGGTTTTATGGTTTTATGACAATGTAAATGATACATAATTACAGGAACACAAGTTGAATAAAGGGTCCAGCATTGTCTGCCACGGAAGAAACATTTATTCTCCATCTGGCTCCATGCCACTATTTTTTGTTAGGGTCTACTGAGGTAAACTTCCTTTCTCAGGTTTTAATGAGTATGGGAGACTGAGAAGAGTTGTCAAGAAGTAGAAGGTAGGAAGGAAAAGAAAACTAATGTTATGCCCTGCTATGCTTTCTCATTTGATACTGAAAATAATGAAAATAATTATTCACAGATGAGGACACCTGAGTATGAAAAGTGCTAACCCATGATTACATAGTTCATTGCAGATCCTGGATTTAAATGGAGGCCTAACTGACTCAAAAACCTATCATGCTATTACCCTACTTACTTCTATCCTGCTGAATGTCTCTTTTAATAACCAGACTTTTTTGGACTCTGAATTCTCTTTTTGACTTGTATCATTTAAATCAGAAATACTTAATATAAATGCCAAAGTGCTAAAGCATTAAAAACTCTTAATACAACCTCAAATTAATAAGGTACTTAGTTATTTGAAAATTCTTTTACATATGTTACTTCTTGTATTTCTCTTAACAACAGTACAAGATGAACATTTTTACATCATCTTTGTTTGGAAAAACAAAAAAGCTAGGAAGCCAAGGTTTAGGGAGATAATTAATGTGTGGGAGACGGCACAGTGATGGTGAAGCCAGAGTGTGAACCTGGGTCTTCTGGCCCCAAGTCCAGAATAGCTGCATTACTCTACTACATTCAGAGTGTTTCGTTGAGGAAACATCTGTAGCCTTGATTTCCTGGGGTACAGCATCAAGGGAAGAACAACAAAGTGTACACATGCTTTCTCTGTGATCTTTAAAAGTGGTTTCCTTGCACTAATGACTTCAAGAGTTCTGTCTTCCTCATTTCCTTCCTATTCTCCAGTGAGGGTATAGAAGTCATTTATATTCACTGTGGCAGGCCTTTGAGCTTCCTTGTCCTAGAGATATACTGCTGCTCTCCCCTCATCTCCTTATGCCCTCATTCAATGAAAAGTTCAAACAATCAAGCCATTTGCAGTGTGGGTACAGGAACCTTATTGCTGCCTGGATTGCTGCCGAGCCTAATTGTTGCAAAAACCAGTTCTGTTGGCTGCCATCATTGTCAAAAGGCTCGCTGTCAGCTCATACATGCATAGAGGAGCTCTTGCTCTGCTTGGTAACCTTTACTTTCAATTTCCTTAGATTTCTTGCAACATTAGCCATGTCTAAATTTCTTTCCTTATTAGCAAGTGGGCACCTATGAACTTTGCTCTTGGTTGGGGTTTTGAAAGCTGGCATTGAGTATGATAGTGACATGGAGCTTCACAAAAGAATGTATTGTAGGGCGAAGTGGAAACTGAAGATACAATCTTGGGGAAAAGTGGATTTGAGAGTCAAGGAGTCCAAATAAAGAATCCCTTCAAGGGTCAGGGGGTAAGTCAGGGGAGAAAACCAGCTCCAAGGACCAAGGTGAGGAGAAGCGTAAGAGCTAACCTAGCAGTGCCTAAAAAGACAAAGCATAAGGAGTTTTATTGAAGCACCCTGGGTAGAGACAAGACCCTTTATAAAAAATCTAGGGCCACAAGCTTTATTCTAATTCCTTTACTCTTCACTTGAGAATCTCAATTTCAAGTGAGTTGGAGGGGATGGAGGTCTTATGAACTTCAAGGTAGGCTAGATACTCCATTGAGAAACTCAGGGAAAATCACCCTGGGCTCAGTCAAAAGGCATTTTATGACAGCTGAGCAGTACCACCAAGACTTATATTTTAAAACATTCATTTTCCTTAGCCACAAATATCCCAGTGCTGCAGGAGTAGTTCCCTACTTTCCTAGTAGGAAGTTTACTTCCTACTACCTAGTGCTTGAGTTTGAGTTTAACATAGATCCTATAACTCTTTATACTTGTCAAACTATTTATTTTAAATAAATATTCTACCTCTCCTGACTGCTATAGGTATTGGGAATTGCAGCTCCCACTACGGAGGCATAAACAAACTTTGCTCTCACTCCTTTTCTTTTCACTTAGGAACCTTAATTCCAGTGGCCCAAAAATGACATTAATTCCAAAGTACTTTCCCTCCTTCTTCCAGGATTCCTCGGGATCCTACTTGGTTCTTGGAACACTTACCATGTTTCTAAATCAGTGAACTAATAAATAACTCTACACACATTAAATATTTAATAACATGATATAAATCATCTCATGAGGCAGTACATAAGTAATTTCCAAATGTGCTCCAAAACTGAAGTTAGAAATGATTGATTTTCCTTAAAAGGAAAAATATACAGAGCTTTTTGCTTTTCCTTTTTTAACTTTGGTAAATCAAAATCACATTGTTTGGGGGCAAGAACGTCTATTCAGGAACATTTGGCTTGCTTATTTAAACAATTTGGTTTGTTATATTTAGGATATAATATATCCTCACCTTATCTAAAAAATATGGAGGAAAGGAATCCTCCCACCCTGCCACCCTTTATTTTTCTTTTGAAATTGGCAAACAATAGAAACCAAAGACCTAGAGAAAGTAACCTGAATATTTCTTTTCTTCTTCCCAGGTCTTTATATCTCTAGTGGTTGGTCAAGGAAAACATAGGGACTGTTTCTGGGGGAATTTTCTAGGGGAGATGGCTTTGATAGATGGGAAAGATTTATAGAAGTGGAAGGAGAGTTTATCCTTGTCAGAAAAGTGTGCATATGAGCACAAACACGGCAATGTCACAGGTTGTAACAGAGAGTTTTGAGTCAGACACAGCCAGAAGGGCAAGCTTGAGGTGATAAGAGTCTTATTTTCCCTTTAAAAGCACTCCAATCTAGCTGAAAAATAAGTGTGATATTTTTTCTTTTGATAAGTTCTACTTTTAATTAAAATATATTTATCAACTTACTCAAAATATTTATAGAGTGCCTTCCCTCATGTAACAGATATGCAATATATGTTCGTAACAAAGATAGGCACAAAGAAGCCATGTACACATTACTGTGATTAAAATATTTTATGAATCAAAAATTAAAACAAAAATTTGAAAACAGAACTGCTCTTAAAAATCCAGGACAGATGGTTACTCTAAGTATAACAGGTATCTAGTTTCAGGTGAAAATAGGAAGTATCCATTTATGTTAGAGAGGAAACAGAGGCACACCAGCTTTTCCAGAGGTGAGATTTGAAAGAGCCCTGAGACTGGCACTATGGTGTAAGTAATAAAGCTACAGAAATCATTTCACTTCAAATTAAGAACATGATGATAGAGTCTAAGTAAAACGCAAGCATATAATAGAAATTCAATAAATGCTTATTGAATGGATGGGTGGATGAATAAATGTAGCAAAGTCATTGTAACACATATTAAAATTGTGCTGGTTTGGAAGTAAATGTAATGTTTGATGGTACAATAAACAGGTATCTGTTTCCCACATGGAATTTTATTATTTCCAGAGGTTTTCAAGAAAAAACCAAAACTCTAATGATTTAGACAAAGAAATAAATACTAAGATTGCCTTACTAAGAGTTTAAACAATGTTGGTAGGTGACAATGATCTATTTCTTACACTTTGTGGGGGAGCATTACACTTTTTTTATATTATTCTTTATTTATTATAAAGCCTTTCTTAAATAAATTAGTTCCAAAAAAATTTTATTAATTGAAAAAAATTACAAAACTCATTACTTTGGACTTTGAGCAATCAATCTCAATTTTACTGATGATGCAATCCATTTTGTTCTTGAACAGTATTAACTTACTCTGGCTTTTCAACTCAATGAAAAATAATTATATTTATTTATTTATCCAAACTTCCTCTCTTCTACTGTTCTGCCTTTTGATCCTTGCCTCTTCAAGATGGTTTCCCTCTAAAATAAGATGAAAGTCAAACAAATCTTCAGGACACTAAAACATCTGAAATGTCTGAAAGGGCAGAAACTACAAAATCTCTTCTTCATAGTGGTTATTATGATTTAGAAAGTATCTGTGCTTCTATGAAGAAAGGCAAATAATCTAGAACATTTTAGGCCATTGGTACTTCTGGGTTTTTTGGGTTTTTTTGGGTTTTTTTGCAAGGGCACGTGTTAACAATAGGAATTATGACAGTGTTCCTTATCAATCTCTGGAGTTAGAGGAGGAATTGATGATGAAGGTGAAGTGGAGCTAGCAGACAAACTTCTTGAAACCCTCCTAAGTGGAGGGTCTAGGAATACTATGGAATCCATTCTGGTGGCATGTGAGGGGATTTTGCTAACCAGCTCATTTCTCCATTTTTCTATCCATAATGAAGTTTTGTAAAAAGTCTGAACATATAATAAAATACCATTTTTAGAATGCCACTTAGGACTCAAGGCACTAATATGACTCTGTGGAAAATGTTATGGAGCCAATTTAACCTGCTAATATTTGCCCTTGATTTCAATAATGGGAAGCACAGGATTTATGCTAAGGAAGTGATTCTTTCTTAACATTCAAACCAGCTATTAGTGAACTGGGTCTGAATTCCATGGCAAAGCTTCCTGTAGTTTGATCAGAATTTGAACAGTGAGTCAGCTATGGTCCACTAACTTGCTGACTCCTTCTCTAGGATGAACTTCTGGGAAACTGAGCATTGTCTGCCAAGGAATTAAAACTACTACAGATCTAAAATTTTTCTAATCAATGACAAATTTATAAGAATTTAGTGATGTAGGAGTGGACTTCATTACAAGTTTACCCATAAATCATCCTGAAAGAAAAATGTAGTGCCTTAACTGCCCCTACTTAGTTAAAATTATGCATGCAAACATACCTGACGGTGTTTATTATCTATGTAAATTTACAAAAGCTTAAAATGTATTTTAAAAGGTAGAATTCAGCTAACATCATACATAATGGTGAGAAAATAGAAGCTTTCCCACTAAGATTAGGAATAAAGCAAGGATGTCCCCTCTCACCACTGCTTTTCAACATTATACAGTAAGTCCTAGCTGATGCAATAGGACAAGAAAAGGAAATAAAAGGCACAGATATTGGGAAGGGAGGAATAAAACTGTCTTTGCTTATAGATAACATAATTGTATAGGAAATCCAGTAGAATTAACAAAAAAAGCTTGAACTAATAAGTGATTATAAAAAGGTTGCAGGATACAAGGTTGATATGCAAAACGCAATCACTTTTATATATGCTGTCAATGAACAAGTGGAATTGAAATTAAAAACACAATACCATTTACATTTGTAGGAAAACTACAAAACTCTCAAGAAGGAAATCAAAGATATTCCATGCAGAGATATTCCATGTTCATGGATAGGAAAACTCAATATTGTCAAGATGTCATTTCTTCCCAACTTGATTTATAGATTCAATGCAATCCCAATCAAAATTCCAGTAAGTTAATTTTTGGATATCAACAAACTTGTTTTAAAGTTTATACGGAGAGGTAAAAGACCCAGAATAGTCAGCACAATGTTGAAGGAGAAGAACAAAGTTGACACTACCCAACTTCAAGGCTTACTATAAAGGTACAATAATCAAGACATTAAGTATTGCTGAAGGAATAGACAAATAGATTAGTGGAACAGAATAGAGAGCCCAGAAATGGATCCACATAAATATTGTTAACTGATCTTTGACAAAGGAGCAAAGGCAATGTAATAGAAAAAAGACAGTCTTTTCAACAAATGCTTCTGGAACAACTGGACATCACATTAAAAAAAAAATGAGTCTAGATACAGACCTTAGAACCTTCACAAAAATTAACACAAAATGGATTATGGACCAAAATACAAAATGCAAAACTCTAAAAGTCCTAGAAGATAACATAGAGAAAATTTAGGTGACCTTAAGTATAGCAATGACTTTTTAGATACAACACCCAAGACACAATCCATGAAAAAAAAAATTCATAATCTAGACCTCATTAAAATTAAAAATTTCTGCTCTGTGAAGGTCACTATCAAGAGAATGAGAAGACAAGTCACAGACTGGGAAAAAATATTTGCAAAACACATATCTAATAAAGGACTGTTATCCAAAATATACAAAAAAAAAAAAAAACCCTCTTAAAATGCAACAGTAAGAAAAGGAGCAACCAGATTGTAAAATGGACAAAAGATCTGAACAGGCACTTTCCCAGAGAAGATACTCAGATGGCAAATAAGTACATCAAAATATGTTCTACATCATATATCATTAGGGAAATGTGAATTAAGACAACAATGAGATATCACTACACATCTATTAGAATGGCCAAAATTCAAAACACTGACATCCTCAAAAACTGGTGAGGATGTGGAGCAACAGAGACTTTCCTTCATTGTTGGTGGGAATGCAAAACGGTATTGCTACTTTGGAAGACTGTTTGGCAGTTTCTTACAAAACTAAACATACTCTTACCATATAATCCAGAAATCATACTCCTTGGTATTTACTCAAATGAGTTGAAAACTTATGTCCATAGAAAAACCTGCATGTGGATGTTTATAGCAGGTTTATCAATAACTGTCAAAACTTGGAAGCAAACAAGATGTCCCTCAATAGATGAATGGATAAATTGTGGTAGATCCAAACAATGAAATAGTCACCATTAAAAAAGATGAGCTATCAAACCATATAAAAACATGGAGGAAGCTTAAATGCATGTTACTATGTGAAGCAAGCTAATCTGAAAAGGCTACATACTGTATGATTCCACCTATATAACATTCTGGAAAAGGCAAAATTATGGAGACAGTAAAAAGATCAGTGGCTGTCAGGGGTTAGGGAGGAAGAAGGAATGAATAAGCAGAGGAAGCAGAGCACAGAGGATTTGGGGCAGTGAAACTGTTCTGCACAATGCTATAATGGTGGATACATGCCATTATACATTTGTCAAAACCCATAGAATGTACAACACCAAGAATGAAGTCTAATGTATAGTATAAACTTTGGGTGATAATGATACATCAGTGTAGTTTGATTATAATAAATATACCACTCTTGTGTGACATGCTAGTGGGGGAAGTTATGTGTATGTGGGGGCAGGGGTTATATGGGAAATCTCTGTACCTTCTGCTCAGTTTTTTTAATAAACCTAAAACTAAAATATAAAATCCATTAAAAAATAGAATTAAACATTTGCAGAACCTGAAGTACCTCTAAGAA
This sequence comes from Daubentonia madagascariensis, assembly GCA_023783475.1. Taxonomy (NCBI): domain Eukaryota; kingdom Metazoa; phylum Chordata; class Mammalia; order Primates; family Daubentoniidae; genus Daubentonia; species Daubentonia madagascariensis. The sequence continues at coordinate 10,487,840 of JAKFHU010001631.1, read as the reverse complement.
ATCTTACAGTTGCCTGAAACACAGTTTGGAACCCACCAAGTGAGACTGTCTTTCATTTCGTAGCTAACAATAGTATCATTGAAAACCACAATACAGTTAAAATAAATTGAGCACACCCTTCTTGAAGAACTTTACTAAATCTTTGCAAACATTATCTTCTTTGTTCCTCACTGCAACCTTAGAGCCAAGTATAGCTTTTAACTCATTTTATGTATAAGGAAGCTTTTAAACTCATTTTCCAGGTAAGGAAACAGATGTACACAGAAGATCAGTGGATTGCTAGAGGTCACAGAGCTACTAAGAGAAGAGACAGTGTCAATTCAAGGCTCTTGCATAACAACCTGGCACTCCTATATTCTGCGGATTTGGGCAGGACCTGTGACAAAAAAGAGGACTAAGTACACAAAGTACAGCTGTGCCTTTGGAAGACTTTGCATTGTGAGCTTCCCGGGAGGCTGCCAGTTCCTCTCTCTTGAGCTTTGAAGGGCACTGGCTAGGCCTCTCCTGGGTGAAAGGCAGAAACCCTTTCAGTCTGGGACTGTCCAGAAAGGCCCTCATGGGTGAACTAAAGAGAAGGATGCTGAAGAGGCCATTGAAGGAGCATTCTCTAACTTCCTGTTCTCCATTCATGTGTGTGCAAGTGTTCTCAGAGTGGCTATTATGTGAAGATACTGTTTTGGGCACAGGAGTAAACAAGACAGGGAAAGTTCATATTCAAGGCAGAAGAAACAGCAAATGTGAAGGCCCTGAGTTGGAAACAAACTGATGCCTGTCAGGCAGGAGGAGTGGCCGGAATGCCTGCGGCAGGGCAGAGGTGTATCTGGTTTATATTTTATTCCATCCAAACATGTTTCCTCCTGCTCTGCTTTTGGTTTCTTCCCATTCACACTCATGTGTTGACCTCAACTCAGATGGAGACCCTGAGGCTGAAAGGAAGAAGAGAGGAAGAGCAGAGGAAGCCTGATGTGGTACCACTGCCTGTCAGGAAATGAGCATATTATGTTAAAAAGAGAGGGAAGAGGAGAGAGAAACAATCGAGCTCTGTTTCCAGAGCCACAGAGCTAGCACCAGGCTCTGTTGAAGAAAACACAAACAAAAGCCTTATTTGTTTCCCAAGTGGCACTGCCCACCAAGGCCTCTCCACAGAAAAGAGCTCTAGAAGAAACCAATTGGATTCATTCTTACCATACTTAGTATGTGTGTGTGTGTCAGCGCACATTGCAAGTGGGAGGCATTTGGGGGAGTATTTTCAGCTGTCTCTTGCATAGTTTTCCAGTTATGGGGCTTTGGCATCTACCTCCTTACGGATTCCTGTGTTACCCTTCTTGCCCTGAGACTGAAATTCTGATGGTTCCCTACATGCTATCGTTCCTCTCTGCTACTCCGGCTCTCCCTGTCTGGCTTCCTCTTTCAGATTCTTTATTTTTTGTCCTTGAAAGGGCAGCCTTGCTGAAATAACAGGAAAATATCTAATCCCATAATTTCCTAACAACATCTAAAGATCAATCATGAGCTGTCCCTACTCCCTACTCTTTCTCTCCCCAGCTGGCAGGCACCCTGCAGGGACTCTGCTTTCACAAACATCTGAAAGGAGCCCAACAGACAAAAAGGAAATGTAAAGCTTTCTCTTTACATTCACTAGAAACTGCTTTTAGAATTTTACAGCCTCAAGGTGTTCCTGAGAAGCTCCTCGACTGGACGGACAGCAGGGGGTCAAACTCCATGCCTTAGTTTCCTGCCCAAAACTGTATCTCAGGGGCAAAATCACATCCCCTGCCAGAGGCCTGACTACATTTCAGAGATAACCAAGTCTCCTGGAACAGAAAAAAGCAAGAAAGACGACAACCTGATGTCTCACAGCTGCCTGCTAATTACTCCATAGCCACTTTTGTTTCAACTGATAACAATTATTATTTTTTTCTTTCTCTTTGTCCCCATAAAAGCAGCAAGCCACTTGGCCTCACTGCTGGCACCCCCTTCTCTTTCTTTGGGATGTCACAGCGTCTCCCTTCTCTCTCCCTCTCTCTCTCTCTCTCCCTCTCTCTCTCTCTCTCTCTCTCATTCTCTCTGTCCTTCTAAAGGATAAAATTAACTTTTTAATTTTTATATCTTAACTTCTGCATGAGAAATCTTTCTTCACCTCCGCCATGAGCACCTACTAGGCTTTCCACCCTAACAGTCCTCAGTGTCACTTTGATGACAGACTTTTTTGTATCTGTTCCAGGGTGACATCAGTTGGGCTTGTTTTAAAGTTTCATAGAGGCTTTTGTGCACAGAAAACAATATAGTAGCCTGTGTTATCACTGACATTCAATCTACTATAATTATAAATGGAAAACCTTGCCTTCAAACATACTTTTTTAAAAATCTAGTATTAATTTATAAATCTAAGAATTTTTAGGTTAAAAGTAAGCACTGTTCGTACTTGGTTATTGTTTGATTAGCTTACACATTTCACAAATAAAATACGCATAAATCTTTAGATACTATATATAAACAAATTATTTCATATTTTAAAAGTGTTAGGCTGAACCCAGAGACTAGTGGGAAATTCCATGGAAACTTCGCCTGTAAGACCCCCTCCCTCTTAGAGGGCCCACCCAAACCAGCCCATGAAAGCCCCAGAAGACTGCCCTTTTGGGGCTGATGCCATTTTTGGCCTTAGCCCGTCTGTACGCAGACATTAAAATAAACTTAACTTTCCTTTATCTCGGCCTCCTGAATTCCTCCCTTGACATTTCTAACATTTGGTGCCAAAACCGGGGAAAACCTGCCCAACCCCCCCACCCCCGCCCCCGCCCCGGCCCCCGCCCGCGCCCGCCATGGGCTTGCAGGGAGCAGAAGGGCGGCGAGCCCAGCGGCCCTGAGGGGGTGCACGTGAGTGATATTGTGCCCGTTAGTCAGGGCAAGAATGAGCAGCCTGCGCGGCACGGGGGGTGGAAACACACAATAGTGCTGGCAGCAGCTGCAGAGTGGCACGGCGCCGGCACCCAGCCCGGCACAGCTCCGCGCTGCAGCACCCGCACTGCCCCACGCCCCAGGCCCCAGGCCCCACGCCACGCCCTGCGGAGCCCCGCCCGGGCCATGCAGGCACAGCCAGACAAGGCGCGGGCCCCAGAGGCAGCTCGTCCTGGGCTAAATCCCAAGTCCCACGCCAGATCATGGGGCCAGCCTGCACCAGCCCTTCCTCCACTGCCCTTCTGAACCAGCCCGGGAGGACGCCAGACAAGGGGAACTTTCACCTTTCTGTTGCTGACCTCACATCCCACAGTGGCCATCTACTGCGTGGGTGACTCCTACCCTCTTTTCTCTCTCCCCCCCCCCCCCCCCCCCCCCCCGATCTTCCGATTTGCCCTCACTCAAAAGTCCTAGCACTAGGCTGGAGGATCCTCCACCTTGGGGCTAGAGATTTTCTAGACCTGGGGATGCCCAGTCCTGAAGGCCTCTCACTCTCACCTCGGGCTCCCACTTTTGGGCTAGAAATTCTCCAGATTTGGGGATGCCCAATCTCAAGATTTTCTCACTCTTGCTCTTCTCAGAATCTGCACATCTGCTAGGACACTTGCACATGGGAGATTCCCTCTGGGGTTGGTAGGTCTGTCTCTCATCCTCACCCTCAGGGCCATCCTTTTCCTCCACACTAATATTTTACTGCAACATGGCCTGGCCACAATATAAATTAACACATTACGTGACTTAGACAATTTCTGTCAATGCAATGGAAAATGGTTTGAAGTTCCCTGTGTCCAGGCCTTCTTTACTCTCAGAACCCACCCCGTTTTTGCTAATCCTGTTCTACCTACCAAATCCTACTCTTATACTCCAGACCCCTTTCTTCTCCTTCTCCTCTCCGTCTCTATACTTCCCCTCCTCCTCAAGCATCATCTCACGGAAACCCACCAGGCCCACCCTCCCCCTCCGGTCCGCCACAGGTCCCCCTCCTCAAGCCCCTACACCCATTTTCTCTCCTCCTCACACCTGGTCCCAAACAGCACAAGCGGCCGGACCAAAACCATCCACCATCCTTCCTCTCCAAGAGGTGGCGGGGGCTGAGGGTATCGTTTGGATACATGTCCCTGTCTCTCTGTCTGACTTTTCTCAAATGGAGAAGAGATCTGGTTCCTTTTCCACAGACCCCACTACTTACACCAAAAAATTCTAAATACCTCACCCAGTCGTATGACTTAACGTGGCATGACCTTGTCATTATTCTCTCCTCTATCTTAAACCCGAAGGGGAGAAAAAAGTCTGGACGGCTGCTCAGGCCCATGCTGATGATATTCATCGGCAAGATAACACTCAGCCCGTGGACGCCATGGCAGTGCCTGGGAGGATCCCAGTTAAAAGGATCAAACCAGAACACCTGGCCTGGCCACCGTCACTGGGCCCACATGACCTCTCGCCTTATCACAGGCCTCAGAAAGGCTGGACAAAAGGCAGTCAACTATAAAAAGCTTAAGGAAATCAGCCACAAAACCAGACAAAAACCCTACTCTTTTCCTATCTTGTCTAACGGAGGCTCTTCAAAAATATACCACCATGAACTCTGCCTCGGCCGAAGGTGCCTTAGGTTTAAATATACATTTTATCTCTCAATCTGCTCCAGATATAAGACATAAACTCCAAAAATTAGATGAAGGCCCTCAAACACCACAAAAGGATCTCCTAAACCTGGCCTTCAAGGTCTTTTATAACTGGGACCAGGAAAAAATTTTAAAAAACAAAAACTAAACTGAACTAAATATCAGTGGCTGGCTGCAGCTATCCAGGACTCCACCAACAAGGACCAGTCCAGAAAGGAACAAAGGCCAAAATACCTGGGACAAAAATGCCACTTGGACCATACTTTAGATGTTGTAAAGAGGGTCACTAGGCAAAAGCTTGCCCCAACCTTAAGCCCCCCACTGGCCACCTTCCTCATTGTGGTAAAAATGGCCACTGGAAAATGGATTGTGAACAAATCTCTCAAGGTAGGGTCCCAACCCTTCCCTCTGGACAACAGGACTCCTCTGGCCTCAACCTTCCTGACCTTCTTGGCTTGGCTTCTGAGAACTGACACTGCCCGGGTGACATAGCCCCCACCAAAATAACTCCAGCAGAGCCCAGGGCAACACTGACAGTAGCAGGTAAGACAGTCTCTTTCCTCATAGATAAGAGGACAACTTACTCTACTTTATCCAAATTTATAGGCCACACCTGCCCTTCAAGGACGTCCCCTGTGGGGGTTGCTGGCCTAGTTTCAAAACCCCTCTCTACCCCACCTCTTAACTGCTCACTTCTTAACTCCCCCTTTACCCTCTCCTTTTTAATTATCCCCAGCTGTCCAACCCCCATTTTAGGCTGAGTTATCTTATCCAAATTCTGAGCCTCCCTTATGCTCACTCCCTTATCACATGGCCCAGATCTCTCCCTCCTCCGTCTCCTTACCACACCTGGCTCAAAGAAACCTCCTCTACCCCCTTGTCTAGTTAACCCTGTAGTCTGAGACACCTCTGTTCCCTTGGTAACCCACTATCACAAACCAGTCCAAATCTACCTAAAGGACACAATATCTTCTCTCCCTAAAAAGCCAAAAAGGCCTTTGGTCTATAATCAATCACCTTCCATCTCAAAACCTCTTAAAACCCACCAATTCCCCTTATAATACTCCAATTCTACCAGTTTTTTTAAAAAACCTGATGGATCCTATCACCTAGTACAGGATCTTAAAATCATTAACCAGACTGTACTCCCTACCCACCTGGGAGTCCCCTATCCATACACCATCATATCCCCCATTCCTTTCCTACCACACACTTTACTGTACTTGACAAAGACACTTTCTTCACTATACTGTTACATCCTGACTCCCAAAATCTCTTTGCCTTCACTTGGGAGGAAACAGACACTCTTCAATCACACCAAGTAACTTAGACAGTCTTCCCTCAGGGATTCCAAGACAGCCCCCACTTCTTTGGCCAGGCCCTGGCCTCTGACTTGTCTACTTTAAACCTAAACCCCAGTCACCTTCTCCAATATGTGGATGACCTTCTCCTATGCAGCCCTTCCTCTGAACTTTCACACCAACACTGCCACCCTTCTAAATTTTCTAACAGAAAAAGGATATTGACTATCCCCCCACAAGGCCCAAATCTCCACCTCTCAAGTCACATATTTAAGACTCACTCTCACACCCCAACATCAAACAATCACCACTGACCAAAAATCCCTAAGTTCTTCTATGTCTCCACCCACCTCCAAAAGGAAAGTTCTCTCTTTCCTCAGCCTGGCCAAATTTTCTGTATCTAAATTCAGTCTCCTTGCCAAACCCCTTTATCTCTCCCTCAGAACCGTTGGATCCTCCCCTCCCACTTGCCACACCTTTCAAAAAACTCCAGCAGGCCCTTATCACTGCCCCAGCACTCACCCTTCCTAATTTTGACAAACCCTTTAAACTGCACACAGACAAGAGGGAGGAAATGGTGGTTGGATTCCTTAGTCAAGACCTGGGGTCTGACCCCCAAATTATAGCCTACTTATCTAAACAGTTAGATTCCACAGTCAGTGACTAGCCAGCTGTCTCAGAGCCCTAGCAGCTGTACCACTCCTTAGAAGAGAAAGGAAAAAACTCACATTTGGCCACCCAATAATAATTTTTCCTCCCATAACCTCTCTGACTTGCTATCCCACAAAGCAACCCGTCATCTCCCTCCTTCTCACGTTCAATCTCTCCACCTCACATGCATCACCTCACCAGAAGTCTCCCTTGCAAAGTGCAACAGACTCAAGCCCACTACCCTGCTTCTCTCACCCTCACAAGAAACCATTCACTCATGTATACACACTCTGGATACCAGATGACCTTTCTTTCCTCACAGTAGAGACCAACCTCTCTCTCAGATGCAACCTTTACATGGTTGTAGATGGTGGCTCATGCATACACCAAGGGAAGAAAGTAGCAGGATGTTCTATTGTGTCTCCTCCACAAACTATAAAGGCAGCACCCCTGCTGACAGGAATAACTTCTCAACAAGCAGCGCTCATAGCTGTAATGAGGGCCCTTGCTTTAGCAAAAGGACACACCTTAAATATATGCACAGACTCCAAATATGCTATCACATCATCCATTCTCATGCAGCCATTTGAAACGAAAGAAAGGGGCTTTCTCACCACCAAGGGGTCACCAATCACTAATGCTCTTTTAATTCTCAAGCTCCTCAAAGCTGCACATCTTCCTACCTCAGCAGCTATAATCCACTGCAAAGGCCATCAGATAGGGACAGATCCCATCACCTGAGACAACAACCAGCAGACCAGACAGCCAAAGCAGCTGCTCTTCAGCCACCCCCAATAGCCTCACAACTGCTAGTCATGCCCAACATTACTCCCCAATACAGCCCAGAACACTCATCATTAACCAAGGAGGTGCCACCTTAGAAGGAGATTGGTACAAACTAAATGAAAAGTACGTCCTCCCTCAGGCTCAGGTTCCATCCCTACTCCACAAAATACATGAAGCTCTTCACTTGAGTTACAGATGCCTCCTACAATTCTTAAAACCTCTCCTCCTCTATCCTGGATTACTCACCCTCCCTCTTTAAGGGCCCACGCAAACCAGCCCATAAAAGCCCCAGAAGCCCACCCTTTTGGGGCTGATGCCATTTTTGGCCTTAGCCCGTCTGTACACAGATGTTAAAATAAACCTTCCTTTCTTTCATCTCGGCTTCGTGCGCGTTCCTCCCTTGGCGTTTCTAACAAAAAGTATGTAATTCAACAAATGGATGTTTAAATTTGATAATTTGATTGTTCCTAAATATTTAAACATATTTTATACACCTGGTTAATTACATTCCTGTAAATATTTTCAGCTACAGTCACAATTTCACGTAATGGATTTTCTCAAGAACTTCAAGCACCTAAGAAAGCAGATATACAAATACCATAAATAAAACCTTCCTAAATACATCAGCAATTGTAATAAAGCTAATAGTAAAACTTACACATTTCCATATGATTCTTTTAAGCATTGCAACATCTTAAAACCTAAACTCATAAATTTAGTAAATCAGATAATCTTAAGTATTTAAAATTGATTGCAAACATAAATGGGTAAAACACCCAAGTGTTTCAGTTAAAATCATTTGTCTATTATGTTAGTTGTTTTTAACCATCTTTAAAATATGCAAATCAGTAAAATGATTTTTAAGCTTGTTATATTTGCATAAAAACAATTTACACAAAACAGCAATACCACATTCATTATTTTCATCACCTAAGTGTTACTTTTTTTTTAATACAGTCTCAGATTTGCAAAGTCATTTACTTAACTAAGTGGAACAGAATCATTTCAGGATCACCACTGTAGCTGAGATTATTCACCTAGAGCAGTTGGTCAGAGATTTGATACCAACAATATGGATTTGGGGTTATTAGTCATTCATGAAAAAATTAAAACCAGGAACATGTGAACCCATACAGAGCATATCCCAAGAAGATTCAGCTCAGGTTTATAGGATGAACCCCATTTCAAGGGTTCTACTGTTAATGGAGAACCCACTGATATTATCAATTTAGCATCACATAAATCCTTGCCTTCTTTCAAGTTTCATTCTGATACAATTTTATCATAATTGCTTACAACATTTTATCACTTGATTGGGACAGATGAATACACACAGCCAGATATCAATCTTTTGCTTCCTGAATAGAATAAATACCGTCATGTGAGATTTTATATTCTATTTCTTAGCAAACTCCATTCCATTATTAACAACTAGTATCCTGGTTTCATTACTTAAGGTGAGCAAGGTTGGAAGTGAAGACATAAATGGAGTAAAGTTTGACGAAACCAGGTATGTTATCTCCCTAGGCCTGCTGTTAATAAAGTACCACAAACTGGGCTGCTTATTGTCTCACAGTCTGCAAGAAAGAAGTCCAAAATCAAGGTGTCAGTAGGGTCACACTACCTCTGAAAGCCATGTGACAGAATCCTTCCCTGCCTCTTCCTAGCTTCTGGTGGTGTGCTGGCATTCTTTGGCATTCCATGGTTTGTAGATACATCACTCCAGGCCTCTGTTTTCACATGGATTTCTCCCTGTGTCTCTGTCTCTTCACATGGCATTCTTTTTATAAGGACACCAGTCATATTAGATTAAGGACTCACCCTACTCCATCCAGCATGACCCCTTCATAACTTAATTACATCTGCAATGACCCTATCTCCAAGTAAGGTCACATTCTGAGGAACTGAGGGTTAGGACTTGAAAATATCTTCTTATGGAGGACACAATTCAATCTATAACACCATGGTACATTCAATGGTAGTTTTAAGCAGAGTTTCTCAATCTCGGCACTATTGACAGACTAGACTGGATAATTCTTTGCTGTGGAGGGCTGTCCTGTACATTGGGAGATGTTTACCACTATCCTTGTCCTCTATCTGTTAGATGCCAATAGTACCTCTCAGTTGTGACTCCCAAGAATGTCTCCAGACATCTCCAAATATTTCCTGTGGGGATGAGTATCAAAATTGCCCTCAGTTGAGAACCACAGATGAAAGCTAAAGGATAAAGAGAATCACAGATAAGGGATAGCCAGAGTTGGAATATTTGAGAAAGTGAACAGGAAAAATAGGAGGTTGTCTTACAGCAATGGGAAATGTGAAAATAAGGTCATAAAGGGGTAGCAGTTTCTGTAAGAACAGAGATTAGGATATGATGATAGAAGTGAGGTAGGGTGCCCAAGGTGTGTGTGTGGTGGTGGGCGGGGGTGGGACAAGGTTAATGGCAGGGGGAAGAAGCCTGGGAATTGAAAGGGTCATCTGTGTACACATTGATATAACCAATAATCATCACAGAAGTAGTTTTGGAGACTGAAGTTAACTAGGAACTAAAATCTTCAAGGAATGTGGGGAAGTGATCTGGGGTAAGTAGATGACTATAACAACGAGGAGTTAATTAATTATCTGATGATTTGAGATTCAAAGAAAGGGCTTTTCATGGAGTCAGAAAGGAAAGGGACCTAGGAGTGGCAATGAGAAGCAAAAAAGACACCCCTTCCTCCTTCCCCCCACGCGTCTGGATCTAGTGGTAGGAGGAAAGCAAAACCATTGCAGGCTCTGCAAGAGAACACTGTCCTCCAGGGGGCGCCAGTTTCAGTTAGTGCAAGAAGAGAAGGAAGGGAACCTTCAGAAAAAATGTTGAGGACACAGGCGAGTTTGCTGATTACTGGCCATGGGTTTCAGGGAACAAAGTTGAAGGATTTTAAGAGTTGGGGATTTTTTAAAGGCAGGTCAAAAAGAGGAATCTGCAAAGCTTTAGAAAGATTAGTGTCTGGAAGAATGAGCAATTTCCTGAGAGTCAGCCCTGGGTTTCTGGTAATGATGGGCATAAACAGGGGCAAAGACATATGAGGTGATGAGGACAAAGCTAGTGTGTTTGAGAGATGTGGGGGGCGGGATCTTGCCAGGAGCATACAAAGTTTGGGGGCTCTCTCTTGAGCTTTGATGATGGATTTTCAGGGCCATTTTTCACAAATCCTCAGAGCCAAGCAGTTTCTGCCAGAAGACATAGGAAAAAAAAAACCTTGGGTTTTGGAACCTGACCCTGCTGGGTTTATATCCCAGCTCTGCTAGTGGGGAAGAAGGGTGACTTTTGTCTCTTTTATTAATCACAGCCGTCTTCTGTTTGTCTATCAGCAGTAGCCCCTCAGAAAGTGATTTTGTCTATTTAATCACCTGGACACAGGAGGATCTCCATATAATTGTCCGAAATTTTTTAGGAGAAGGGATAGCTATGGTTATAATCCAATTTGGTGAGAAAAATGGCATAAACATTTGAGTTTTTAACCAAAAATTACTGAAATATATACTGAAGTGTCTGCTGAGTTGTGCAGATATTAATAACTCAGTCACACTTTAATTCAATGTTTTTCACACTTTCGCATAACTCACAAAAAGAAATATCTCCTATGGTGTGACCCAGAGTACATATTTGTGAGCATTTCATGATCAATACTTTCCCTTATTGCGTGTTAAACACTGATAATTTCTATTTTTTTCTATTGTTCCAAATAGAAAAAATTTAAGTTCATTTTATGATCCCAAATTTGAAGCAACTTTAATCTATTCTACAAACATTTATTGAACACCTTCTGTGCCTGGTTCTGATGGCTACTAAGAATACAAAGAAGATGTGTATTCTGTCCCACAGGACACTGGGGAAAACAAATGCATAAGTATTCACCAAATAATGGATTAAAATATAAATCTGTCAAAGTGCTGTGGGATCTTAGCCTGGAAAATCTAAAAACATCCTTCAAGAGAAGAGGACACTTAAGCCGTGCCTGACAGGGAAGTAGGACTTGGGTAGATGGAAAAAAATGTGCTATGAGGATACATGTTCTGTCCCCAATGGTTATTTCTTAGGCTGAACCACATACAGAATTTGGTTGATACAAATAGTACTTTATCACTTTTTCCTGAAATTTAATCCATCTTATCAATCCTCTTTCTTGGATTTCAGAAAAAGTATTTGGTTTCTGTATAGCCAAAGAAATTACACATTATAGAACTTTCTGAAAGTAATTCCCATAGGGTATACCAGGAGAAGAACTTACTGAGCTGGGTGAGACCTAACCCACCTGCCAGGCGTACTCATCACGCTGTGCTGAGGTTACAGAGAATACTAACACTGCCTCTGCACTCAGGATGCTTGCAGTTTGCTGGGAAGAGGGGTGGACAAATGAAAGAGGAAGAGAGGACATAGTGAATGGAGCCATAAGAGGGGAGCATCGAACTCTGGGAAAGGGTGGAGTTGGTCTCAGAAGAAACTTCCTGGAAGGGGGGAGACCTGAAATCTAGATATGTGTTAATTCCTTTAGATCAGAAGTTGCACATTCAAGCTCTATGAGGGGTCAGGCAGGTAGCAAAAATGAGTAAAGCACATTGTGGATAAAACAAGACATGGCAGGGTCTGTGGCAAACCAGGAGTCATGGCCAATCTCAAGAAAGCAGTTTATGCATGAGTTGGCCTTCTGGCCAAACATGGGCAGGTCTGAATTTTTTTAAAAACAAAGTCAAGAAACTCATACGTTTATTAAAAATTTCCCAATTTGGTTAAAACACTTCGTAGGCCAAACAAAACACATCTGCTAGTGGATGAGGTTATTCCTGACCAGTTTTTGATTTCTGCTCAGTTAATAAATAAGCCCTTTCCAGAATTCCATATTTAAAATGAAATTTTCCTGATAACTGTAATACCTTAGTGTGAATTGGTGCATTCGATTAGTTTCTCTTTAATTGGAGTAAAAGGAACTGTACTTTCCAAGTCTCTCTCATGGGTTAGGTTACAAGGAAAATAACTCTTATCATCCTAGAAATGAAAGTCCACGAGGCCCTCGGGTAAATATAGAAAGAAAAGCCGGAAAGGGAAGGAGCGAGTAAGAGGCCCCGAGGAGAGGTGCCCTCCTTTTCTTGTGCTTTCACTTCCTTTGCAGAGTTGGGGAAAGGAGGATTCTTTAGTGAGAGTCAGCCCTGGCTACCATTTTGAGTTACTAATAAATTAGTTTTCTTATTTTTCCCTTTGTTCATTTAGGAACTACTATTATCTCACTAACAGAGATGAGAAAACTTGGCTCATGATGCTGACAGCTGGAAAGTTCATGATTCGTCATCTACATCTGGTGAGGGCCTCAGGCTGCTTCCGCTCATGACAAAAGGTGAAAGGAAACTAGCATATGCAGAGATCACATGGCCAGAGAGGAAGAAGGAGGGCGGCGTGCAGGGGAGTTCTACGCTCTTTTTAATAACCAGCTCTCTTGGGAACCGTTAGAGTGAGAATTCACTCGCCCTTGAGGGAGGGCATTAATTTATTCATCAGAGATCTGCCTCCATGACCAAAACACCTTACATTAAAGTCCCACCTTCAACACTGGGGATCAAATTTCAGTATGAGATTTGGAGGGGACAAACAAATCATATCCAAACCATAGTAAAGAAAAAACAAAAGAAAACTGAACATATGAGTTATATCAAAGTTAAACTGTAAAAGTCAAGAACTGCATTTATTTAATCCCACTGACCTCTACTTTCCTTACCTGTAAAATGTGAATAATGATTTAATGTTGTAGGTTCATTGCAAAGACAAAATAAAGAAATATAAGTTGAGCTCATAGCACAGTATCTGGCTTATAATAAATAGTAAATACATCATCCCTTTCTCCTTACCTCCCTCCTCAAAAAATATGTTTTATTTTGCAGTTATTTTCTAAAATTTGATTCCAAAGTCCCTTCATGGTGATGAGAATTCCAAAAGGAATTGATAGCAAATAGTTCTGCAAAGTTGCTCAAAAAAGCAAGCAGAAGGGGGGCAAAAACATGAAGAAGAGAAAGTTTTCTTTCTGTGACAAATCCTTCACTCCCAAAGCCTAAGCAGAACCCTAGATATTCTTGTGCTGCATGTTGTACCCCAGGCTATAAGAGGAGTGCTCAATTCAGACCTGATGTTCCCAAGCCCTGGGCCTTCCACCCCCAGAATGTATCTGTCTGTAGCCTGTAACACATCACCTTCAGGTAATGGTTCTTAACTTTGTAGAGGATTACAAGCCCATATGAGATTCTAATGAAAGCTATGAATTCTTATCACAGATGTAGGCATTCAAGTATATATTTGGCAAGTATTTACTGAGTACCTAACCTGTGCAAGGTACTATGCTCAGGGCTGGAGACACAATATTGAACAATAAAGATACTTCTTTTTGCTCTCATGGAGGTTATGAGAAGGGTAATCAGACATTAAGTAGTAAATTGCACAACTAATTATCCATTTTGGTTGAAGTACTGGTTCAAAGAAAGGACATATGGGGGCACGGTAAGGAGGTGAGAATATCTGAACTAGTCTGGAGGGGGAAGTTCTATGAGGTTTCTCTTAGGAAATTTTATGAGCTAAGAGATGAAGAATCAGTAGAATTTAGCCATCAAAATGGAGTGGTGAGGCTGAGGTGGGAAAAATTCCCCAGGCAGACTGAAGAGCATGTACTAAGGCCCGGAGGTAAGAAGGAAAAAGGCATGTTCAAGAAATGCAAGACAATAGATAGCAATGATAGTCGTGAATGCTCCCTCCACCTTTTATCTTCATCCTTTACTATGTGCCTTTGACGTTCCCCTCACTGAAAAGGTGCCATCTATTTCCATAGTTCTTAAATCTGGGATGGACTTGCTTGCTTTGATGAATAGAATGTGGTAGAAGTGACATGTACCAGTTCTAAGCCTAGGCCCTGTGTGTTTCCACTTGCTTTTCTTGTACCTTCTCTGATTGTCACAGGAACGTGCCCAGGATAGCCTTTTGGAGGATGAGAGACACGTGGAGGAGAATCAAGTTGCCTCAGTTTTCCTAGGTAGCTGCCAGCTGATTCCCAGGCGTGTGAGCAAGACGAGCCATGATCTGTAGAGCTGTCTAGCCAACCGCCATGGATGCGTGGGCAGTACGTGGTGATCATATGTCCCTGAGGTTTGGTGACGGTCTGCAACACAACTGTGGCGTTAGATAACTGACACAGTCGTCACGGGTGAGGTACACAGAGGGTTAGGGAAAATGGTGGAAGATGAAGCTGGTGGAGTAGCTAGAGGCCTGTTACAGATCTTAGATTATATTCTAAGAGCTATGTAAAGCCACTGGAGGATATGAGTCAGGGGAATAACATCATCAAAATTTAGAAAGACTACTTAGGTATGTTGTAGGGAATGAATCGGCAATATTTCAGACAATGATGATATGTCTAGAATAAAGGTAGTAGCAGTGCAGATACAGAGATGTATATTATATATTTAGAATATAACAGTAATAGGACTTTGATTAACGTCCTACTTGATCAAATGGGAGCAGATGGAGAGAGAAGTATGAAGCATGCCTGCCGATTTCTGGCTTGTATGTGCGGGTGGATGATGACACTATCCACTGCAATAGGGAAAACTGGAGGAGGACCAGTTATAGGACTGGGAAAGACCAGGAGTTCAGCTCTGGACCTGTTCAGTTTGAGTTGTGTGTAAGGCAACTAGCAAAAATGTTTTGCAGGCAGTTGGATACACATATATGGAGCTTGGAGGAGAGATCTAAGTCAGAAGTAGTAATTTTGGAATTATGAGTGTATAGATCATAATTGAAGCCATGGGCATGGATGAGATCACACAGGGAAAGAGTATGCAATGAGAAAATGAGAGGGCCTACATCCAAGTTTTTAAGAACTGCAAATTTTAAAGGTTAGGTCCAGAAGGATGGAATGGAAAAATGAGAGGAAAATCAAAAGCACGTAGTATCATAGATTGTCATGGGAGAGAGCATTTCATGAGAGTCTAATTAATGTGAGACACACAGAGAAGAGATAAAAAAAAGTATTCATTGAAATCAGTGATGTGGAGGTCACTGAAGTCCTTCCAGAAAGCAAAAATTTGCTTACAATTTTAAGAGGATCATGGACTTGTCCCCTTATATACCTCTGAGCCCAGGTTATGAACTCCTACCTGTGGCTTCCAAATAGTCATCTAATAAGATAATCTAATTGGATTCAAAGTATTAATTCTCTACTCTCTCAAAGGCAAGGAAAATTGTTTAGTGGACTTTAAAGTCCACCGAAATTATGAGTTTCATGTCCCCAGACAGGCTAGTAGTCTAGCCTCAAAGAGGTTAAATTAATATAAATAAGCCAGCTTCTTTATTTGCATGTAGGGAAGTCTGTTCCTCTGCAAGCATAGAAAACAATTAGATGAATCTACTACGGGGAGATGGCTGCACAGATATGAAGCTCTGCCTGGTACTTCCAATCTGTTTTCCAGGCATGGTCAACAGTGACTTCTTCCTTCCATGGAAACTAATCTTCCTGTTTGAACCTAACTGTGCTATTCTTAACCCAAACATAGATTATGAGCAACAGTATAAGTAAAATCTGGAAATTCCTGAGAAGTGATTCCAGAAAACTATGGTCAGAAATTAATAAGTCTGATAAAATAAGAGCATAGAGTCTTAAAAGACTCTGAGTTTCATTCTGTGAACTCTCTCCCTTCTGACCATTAAACCACTGAACTACAGCTTCAATTACAAAAGCCAACTATTTCATAACTCAGCCTCTCATACTTTTGAGCAGCTCCAATATCCAATAATTAGAAAGTTTGTCCTTTTACTTTTTCCCTGTTGGTTCCCTGCTCTCTGGATCTTTGCATTAGTTTCCTATGGAAGCCATAGCAAATTATCACAAACTTGGTGGCTTTAAAATGATAGAAATTTATTCTTACACAGTTCCGGAGGCTAACAGTCAAAAAGCAACGTGTTGTCAGGAATACATTCCCTTCAAAGACTCAAGAGGCAATCTGTTCCTTGCCTCTTCCAGCTTGTGGTGACTTCAGGTTTTCCTTGGCTTGTGGCCACATCACTCCGATTTCTGCCTCTATGGTCACATTGTCTTCTACTTTCCTCTGTGTGTCTCTTATAAGGACACGTTTCACTGGACTTAGGGCATGCCCAGATAATTCAGGATGATCTCATCTCAGAACCTTTACTTTAAGTTACATTTGGCACAGACCCATTTTCCAAATAAGGTCATGTTTACAGGTTCTGGGAATTAGGATGTGGACCTACATTTTTGGGGACACAGTTCAACTCACTACAAACTCCAAAGAGCACATCTTTTTCCTCTTCCACAGAACTGCCTTCCTGATGTTTGAAGATAGCTATTAGATTTCCTCTTGTTCAGATTGAGGAGAAAACGATTAACATTACTGAAGATATTCAATGTTCCAGGCAAGAGCCAAAATAGTGTTATGATACGTTAGTTTCTATTTTTCCTCCTTTCTATTCATTACCATTTTCTTTCTGTGAATTATAACAAGTGGTGATCTTTTTGCTCACTGCCTTGGGATGTGGCAGGGGAAAAATAACAGTGAACTATTTTTATTTTATAATATGCTAAACTCCCAAAGTCTTGGGGGAAGAGAAGCAGTACCTGTGTAGGAGAGAGAAGGAACAGAGCAGAGACAGGGAGAAGGACTATGGATCTCCAGAACAGAGGGTACCTGGGTAGATGCAATGATGCTCTAACTGTCTATAGCAGATGAGGATACTGTAAGGAACCTGTGGCAAGTCCCAACAGAAGAATTCCAACTGAAACTCTTTGGTTTTAGAGAGAAGCCATGCCTTTTTCAAAAAACAAAACAAAACTCTTTCCTTTTGAGAAATAGCTCTTGGCTTGCAATTGAGCCCTGGTGTGTCATATTCGATCACTGGAATACCAAGTAACTCTTTACCTATAATCACAAACTTTGTGATCCAATCCACCCAGCCATACAGTTGGGTGTTACCAATAACACTATACCATCAAATGCAATTAGTATATATAAACCCAGCCTTGAGAAGGGCCTGAAGATACTGGTTCTGAAGATAAAATTAAATTGTGTGGGAAATTGATCATTCTTACAGTGTGCATTTTTCTGTTACATCGTCACCTCTCTCTCTCAACCACTTCAACTGCCTCAGTGGGAATCCCAATGACAAGCTGAATAAGGAATGCAGCTTTCTAGGCTGATTTATGAGGCTGTGAAACAAAATATTCCACCTGACACTCCTGCAAGATTTTTCTTCCTTTCCTAACCAGCTCTGAGTGAAGCTACCTGTGAAGCCTTTCCAGTCAAAACCAAAGTTGCATCATTTTCTGTGTGCATAATCTTGAGTAATTTATAGTTCTTCATCTGTAAAATATGAGGGTCTGGCACAACAAATCCTGAGGCTCCTTGGTTCAATAATTTTGCTATTATCTGATGGGGGCCATGTACCATTCAATGTGGAAAAAAATAACAGGAACTGGATATCGTACTCAATTCCTCTGTCTCCTTTGGGCCACGTAACACTGGAAAAACCAAGAAATTTCCTTGTTTATTCATTTGACATAGGCTGCCATTTGCCAGAATAAAGTATACCAAATTCTTAGCCTTGGAATAACTCTGAGTCTAAGGAATCAGATATCTGACTGAGAGAAATATTCATCAATTCAACTGAATTCATCTAACATTAGCTCTCACATCCTCTTAGTCTCAGGGTCAAGATGCAAAGCAAACTCTCTATATTGGAAAAGTCTTAGGTGGTGTAAACCCAGCCTGTCTTTCCTGCTCATTTCTTACTCCCTTCTCTGCTACGTACCCCCATCCCCCGGCCTGAGGCTTCCCTTCCTTAGCCTCACCAGCTGTTCCGCATCTCCTCCCTCTGCACACTCGGGTCTGTCTGCCTGGAATATTTATCATGCTGTATGCCGTCACTGCCCTAGTTTATATGAAGATTTCTCTGAGTATCTCTAGAGAAAGGATCTTGTCACTTATTTTATATCATTAGAGCCAAGCAGAATACATTGCTCATAAATCATGCTCAATAAATATTTGTTGAAACGAATGCCCAACCACATAGTTAAGCCAGTAATTTTTACCTCCTGACTCTACCTCAGGATAGAAGCAGCTCTTTTTTCACCCCATTCCATCCAGTTCCCTAGAGTTGATTCCCCTCTTACTTTCTCTACTTCTTTGCTCTCCAGTGAAATAGTTTTTAAAGAGGTCAGGGAAGCGTCTTATTTACTTCTATTTGTTTCTTCTAGTAGAGGAATGATGTTTCTACACAGCAATTACTAACCCAAATTGTAACCTCAATCTACTCTTTAATTACTAGTGAAGTGGACTATTTAATAACCAAAGACTGGGGTTTAGGTATTACTTCCTGGAGAAATTCTTTAAGAGGTTTTAATGAAAATCACTTCAAAAATTTCTAACACATTAAAATTCTTTTAATCTAGTGTTATCTGGCTTTGCCAGTTTATACCTGGGAAAATTACCAAGCCTTATCAAGCCTCTAGGGTTTGTTATTGTTTGTTTGCAAATGAAATAATGGTACCCTTTCACAGGGTTGTTGTGAATATTAAGTGACATAATGTATGAACAGCAATCAGCACTATGCCTGGGAAAATAGCAAAGTGCTCAATAAATGCTAGCTGTTTTTATTATCATTATTTTCTAGTGCTTTGTAGTTTTCTGTGTGTAACCAGTGTCTCATCTGATGAATCCTCATAATTCCATATTGTGTAGGTATTGTGTCAGGCAACCTACACTTGGCCACACTTGCCTCATATTGTCCACCATATTAATTTATTTAAGGATTAATTTTTGTTTGCCACTCATTTTCCCAAAAGTGACTTGAAGAAGTTTCAAAATATGTTATACTTAAAAGGTAGTAAATTGGGAAAATTGAAACCAAGTAAATGGTAAGCACTCGTATATCAACCATAATGGTAAATACAATTTCAATACAACAAATGCTAACAGTGGATTTTCTGGATGGTAAGATAATGAGTTATTTTTTGAAATATCCACTTCCCTTATTTTTATTCTTCTGTATTTCACAACTTTTCTATAGTGAGCATGTATTATTTTAATAATCAGAAAAAAACTTCTTAATTGGACCTTGGTTGTTTGACAGTCAAGGCAAGAGGGAAAAATAAGTCATTTATAGTCACGCGTCACTTAATGATGGGGATACATTCTGGAGAAACGTGTCTTTAGGTGATTTTGTCATTGTGTGAACATCATAGAGTCTACTCACACAAACCTGGATGGTATAGCTTACTACACACCTGGGCTATATGGTATAGCCTGTTGCTCCTAGGCTGCAAACCTGGCAGCATGTTACTGTACTGAATCCTGTAGGCAACTGTAACACAGTGGTAAATATTTGTGTATCTAAACATAGAAAATGTACAGTAACAATCCAATAGAAAAGATAAAAAATGGTACACCTGTATAGGGTACTTACTAATGGAGTTTGCAGGACTGGAAGTTGCTCTGGGTGAGTCAGTGAGTGAGCGGTGAGTGAATGTGAAGGGCTAGGATATTACCGTACACTACTGCAGACTTTATAAACACTGTACACTTAGACTTCACTAACTCTATAATTTTTTTTCTTTCTTCATGAATTCTTTGCCCAGACCAAGGTCAAGAAGAGTTTTTCCTAGGTTTTCTTCTAGCATTTTTATAATTTCAGGTCTTACATTTAAGTGTTTAATCCATCTTGAGTTGATTTTGATAAGAATTGCATTGAATCCCTTAGGTTGCTTGGAGCAGTATGGCCATTTTAAAGATATTAATTCTTCTGATCTGTGAGCATGGGATAATTTTTCCATTTGTTTGTGCCATCTATAATTTCCTTCATCAGTGTTTTGTACTTTTCCTTGTAGAGATCTTTCACCTCCTTGGTTAAATATATTCCTAGGTATTTTATTTTTTATTTTATTTTATTTTTGTAGCTATTGTAAGTGGGATTGCCTTCTTGATTTGGTTCTCAGCTTAATTGTTACTGTTGTGTAGAAACACTACTGATTTTTGTATGTTAATTTTGTATCCTGAAACTTTACTGAATTTAGTAATAAATTAACCTTAGCTTATTATAAATTTTTACTTTATAAACTTTTTAATTTGTTTTAACTTTTTGACTCTTTTGGAAGAAAAGTTAGCTTAAGACACGAACACATTGTACAGCTCCACAAAAAATTTTCTTTCTTTATATCTTTATTCTACAAGAGGCTTTCTATTTAATTTTTTTTATTTTTACATTTTTTGTTAAAAACTAAGACACACATTTGGGAAAAATGGCAGACTAGAGGTGGCCTCCTAGCTCACCACTACCACGGAAGGAGGTGAAGGGTGCAGGCAGCTGCCTACATGCTGATAAGCAGCATTGTGAATTCACAGAGAAGTGAAGTGGGACACACAGTGTGGAAAACAAGGTGATGGGAAGATACATATACAAAGATTAGGGAATGCGAGAACAATAGAGAATAGAGCACAGGAGGGCCACACTCGCCTTGCTGGTGTAATGCGATCTGACCTGCAAGGAGACACCCACCACCCACACAGACCTCCTACCCACACAGACCTCCTACCCACTCAGACAGGGACATGCCTGGAGTTGGTACAGAGCCATTGCACCAGACATCAGGGGTTGTGGAGAGGAGGCAACAGCTGGGGCCATCCTGAACTCTCAGGTGCACCATGTGGGGTCTACACCAGGCTGGGGAGGGACTGGACTGATTTGTGGCTTCCCTGAGCCATACCCTGGAATCTGGAGCCAGGTGCTTCATCCCTAGAGCACAGCCTGATCTGGGCACAGGAATTGACTGGAGAGTGGCGGGCAACCGATTTGGTGGATTCTGAGTGGGGCATGGAAGGCTGTGACCTCAGCACATCTGACCTGGCATCCATGGGACACTTTTGTCTAGGAAGCACCCTGCAGCCCACTTGGTCCCAAGCCTTCCCTCCAGGTCCCAGTCGCCTCCTGCCTGGCTGGCCCTGACCCCACCCTTCAGGTCGGGTCAGCCTGCCATTTGCAGAGCCCCTTGGTCAGAGGACCTGGTTGGAAGCTCTGTTTCTGGCTCTACCCCAGTCTCAGCTTGGAGGCTGTCACACTGGTGCACAGTGGGCTCTACCCTGAGAGAGCTCAGGTGACCACTTTGGTGGGCTGTGGGAGGGGCGAGGAAAGCTGCGTCCTCTACATGTCTGGTTTGCATCTGCAGAACCCTTGTGCCTAAGAAGCAGACTGCAGCCTCTTCACCCCAAACCCGCCCCCCCAGGCCCCAGCTGCCTCCTGACCCCACCCTCCTGATCAGGTCAGCCTGCCATCTGCACACTCCTGAGCAGCTGGAGAGATCTGCACACAAGAGTCCAGAGACTGCTGCTGCCAGCAAGCAGGGAGCTTCTTGTGGACAGGACACCAGGATCTCAGCCCCCCCAGGGTGCCTCCTGGCTCACAGACCCAAGCCAGACAGCAGGCGCCATATTGCTTCTCTACTGAGCAGATGCCTTTGCCCTCCCCGGAGGCATCAACTTCTCAGGCTCTCTCTTACTCATCCCCACACAGACATTTCTCAACGCTGACCAAGATGCAGGAACCACAGGGGTCCAGTGGGTCCTGGGGTGTTCTGTGTGACTCCAAAGCCTGGTCATTCTGGGTGGACTCCTTCCTGGAGAGAGGGTCAGAGATGACCAGCATGTGGACTTTCCCCCACCTGGACTCTTTTTCTCCCATTCCCCTACCCCACCCATGGCTGCCAAGAGAGACAATTGAGCCATCACATGGAGGCTTGATAGGGAGTGGGGCTTAGACCTTTCCTTTTGGGGTCCTGCAGTGGACTGAGGGGTGCTCGGACTGTGAGCCCCCTGCCTGCCAGCCCTCCCTGCTGAGGCTTGCCTGGCAGCCCTGTTAGAGCAAGACAAGCCACCAGGCAGAGGGACATCAAACCACCTTGGGCACCCCGTGGGTGACATGGGACCAGCACCCTTCTCCCTGGCATCATCAGGGATTGATCTCTGGGGCCCTGGGGATGGGCCCGGGCCCACAGGCCAGTGCCGATACACTCAGGTCTTCATTGCAATGCCCAAGGGCACAGAGGGGATATTTGTGAACTAGTCTTGGGAGGTGTGGGTGCTTACAGGGGTAGATCAGGGGAGAGCACAGTGTGGGTCCTAGCTGTGGTATACTCCTGGGGCACCCCTCCTCCCACAGAAGGGCTGCACTCCCAGTTCAGGCCAGGATCCTCAGCAGGGACCGTCCAGGCCCATATCACAGTCATAGTGGAGCTCAGCTGACTTGAGGTCCTGCCTGCTGGTAGAGGCACAGGAGAAACTGAGGAATAGGGGAGGGTAGAAAAGATTGAGGCTTGCTCCAGACTGCCAGATTGCGGATCTCAGACAGCCCTACCTTGACACACAGACTTTCTGGTTGAGTGGGGCCATTTCAGCCTTACCCTGGCAGCTTTGTCCAGAGGCAGGGAACGGACCTTTGACCCCTGCACATCTCTTGTCAGCATTTGTGGAGCTTGAGGGAAGGCTCACTCAACCTAACCCCACCCAGCCTCACTCCCCTACCCGCCTCTGTTGTGGTGGAGAATAAGAAGTTCTAGTGCAGCTTGTTCTTTCCAGCAAACACTACCTACTGACAGGGAGGTCAATTTGCATGCCCTTTTACTGCATTTACTGACTCAGTCATAGAGGGTGTGGTTGAGTCTCACCCACGAGCACCACCTACTGACTCAGAGATGAAACTGGGTGTGTCATTATCTAAACAAAAGAAAATCCAAAAGTAAGAAGCAACAACTGCTCCAGATGAGAAGGAATCAGCAAAAGAACTCAGGAAATATGAAGAATCAGAGTGAAAGGTCACCCCCAAAAGGGAACACCAGCTCCCTAGCAATGGTTACCAACCAAAAGCAGAATGTAGAAATGACAGATGAAGAATTTTGAACATGGATTGTAAGGAAGCTCAATGAAATACAAGAGAAAAAAGAAAGCCAAAACAAAGAAACCACAAAAACAATGTAGGAAATGAAAGAAAAAAATCACTAAAGAAATTGAATGTTTAAAGAAACATCAAATTTCTGGAAATGAAAAATTCATTCAAGGAATTACAAAACACAGTGGAAAGACTTAAGAATGTATTTGCCAGGGACTTCAACACCCCTCTGACAGAAGTGGACAGATCCTCTAAACAGAAAGTAAACAAAGAAACAGTGGACTTAAACAGAACTCTAGAACAAATGGGCCTAACAGACATTTATAGAACATTCTACCCCAAAACCACTGAATATACATTCTCCTCATCAACTCACAGGACATTATCTAAGATATAACAGCCTAGGCCACAAAACATGTCTCAACAAATTTTTTTAAAATAGAAATTATACCATGCATCTTCTCAGACCACAGTGGAATAAAATTAGAAATCAACTCCAACAGAAACACTCATCTCTACACAAAGTCATGGAAACTAAACAACCTACTGATAAATGATAAGTCAAGGAGGAAATTATGATAGAAATCAAAAGATTCTTTGAACTGAATGATAAAGGGGACACAAGTTATCAAAATCTATGGGATACAGGTAAAGCAGTCCTGAGAGGAAAATTCATAGCCATAAATATCTACATCCAAAAGACAGAAAGATCACAAATCAACAATCTAATGAATCATCTCAGAGAATTGGAAAAGGATGAGCAAACCAATCCAAACCCAGCAGAAGAAAAGAAATAACCAAGATCAGAGTGGAACTAAATGAAATCAATAACAAAAGAACTACACAGAAGATTAATGAAACAAAAAGTTGGTTCTTTGAAATGATAAATAAAATTGACAGGCCTGTTGCAAGATTAACCAGAAGCAGAAAAGAAAGGACTATAATAAGCTCAATCAGCAATGAAAAAGAAGAAATTACAACTGATACCACAGAAATGTAAAATATAATCTCTGAATACTATAAAAATCTCTATGCACATAAACTTGAAAACACGGAGGAAATGGAGAAATTCTAAGAAACACACAGACTCCCTAGGCTCAATCAGGAAGAAACAGAATTCCTGAACAGACAAAAAACAAGTACCAGAATTGAAGCAGCAATAAAAAATATTGCCCCCCCCCAAAAAAAAAGTCCTGGACCAGATGGTTTCACATCCGAATTTTACCAGACCTACAAAGAACTGGCGCCTATCCTGAAGAAATTATTACACAATATCGAGAAGGAAGGAATCTTCCCTGATGTGTTTTACAAAGCTGATAACACCTTGATACCAAAGCCAGGAAAGGACTCAACAAAAAAAAAATAAAACTGCAGACCAATATCTCTTATGAATATAGATGCAAAAATTCTCAAAAAAATCCTAGCAAACTGAATTCTGCTGCTTATCAAAAAAATAATCCATCATGACCAAGTGGGCTTCATCCCAGAGACGCAGGGATGGTTCAGCATATGCAAATCTATGAATGTAATTCACCACATAAATAGAAGTACAAATAAAGACCATATGATCCTCTCAATAGATGCAGAAAAAGCATTTGACAAAATTCAGCACTCTTATGATATGAACACTTAACAAAATAGGCATAGACAGGACTTACCTCAAAAAGATAAAAGCCATATACAACAAACCCACAGCCAACATCATACTGAATGGGGAAAAATTGAAAGCATTCCTGCTTAGAACTGGCACAAGACAAGGATTCCCTCTATCACCGTTTCTATTCAACATAGTGCTGGAAGTTCCTAGCCAGAGTAATCAGACAAGAGAAGGAAATCAAGTGTATCCAAGTCAGGGCAGAAGAGGCCAAACTATCACTCTTAGCTGATGATATGATCTTATATCTAGAAAACACCAAAGATTCTGCCAAGAGGCTACTATAATTGATAAATAAATTCAGCAATGTCTCAGGTTACAAAATCAATGTACACAAATCAGTAGCATTCATATACGCCAACAACAGTCAAGCTGAGAACCAAATCAAAGACTCAATACCTTTCACAATAGCAACAAGGAAAATAAAATACCTAGGAATATATTTAATTAAGGAGGTGAAAGACCTCTACATGGAGAACTACAAAACACTGAGGAATGAAATAGCAGAGGATGTAAATAGGTGGAAAACCATACCACGCTCATGGATTGGCAGAATCAACATTGTTAAAATGTCTATACTACCCAAAGTGATCTACAGATTCAATGCAATCCCTAATAAAATACCAACACCATTTTTTGCAGATCTAGAAAAAATAATTCTATGCTTCATATGGAACCACAGAAGATCCCATACTGTCAAAGCAGCCTTAAGCAAAAAGAACAAGTTGGGAGGCATCAATTTACCAGACCTCAAGCTATACTACAAGGCCATAGTAACCAAAACAGCATGGTACTGGCACAAGACCAGAGACATAGACCAATGGAACAGGATTGAGTACCCAGATATAAAACCATCCTCATATTGTCATCTGATTTTTGATAAAGCAGACAGAAACATACACTGGGGAAAAGAATCCCTATTCAATAAATGGTGCTGGAAAAATTGGATAGGCACATGTAGAAGACTGAAACAGGATCCACACCTCTCATCCCTTACAAAAATCAATTCATGATGGATAACAGACTTAAACCTAAGGCATGAAACCATAAGAATTCTAGAAGAAAATATTGGAAAAACTCTTATAGACATCAACCTAGGCAAAGAATTTATGAAGAAGACCCCAAAATCAATCACAGCAACAACAAAAATAAACAAATGGGACCTGATCAAATTAAAAACTTCTGCACAGCCAATGAAACTATCATGAGAGTGATAGACAAGCTACAGAATGGGAGAAAATATTTGCATGCTATATATTCAATAAAGGGCTGATAACTAGAATCTATATGGAATATAGGAAAATCAGCAAGAAAAAATCAAACAACCCCATTAAAAAGTGGGCAAAGGACATGAACAGAAACTTTTCAAAAGAAGATAGGCTAATGGCCAACAAACATGTGAAAAAATGCTCAACATCTCTAATCATCATGGAAATGCAAATCAAAACCACAATGAGATATCACTTAACTCCAGTGAGAATGGCTTTTATCAAAAAGTCCCAAAACAACCAATGTTGGCGGGGATGCAGAGAGATAGGAACACTCATACACTGCTGGTGGGACTGCAAACTAGTACAACATCTATGGAAAGGAGTATGGAGATAACGCAAAGAACTAAAAGTAGAACTACCATTTGATCCAGCAATCCCACTACTGGGTATTTACCCAAAGGAAAAAAAGACATCCTATAAAAAACACATCTGTACTCGAATGTTTATAGCAGCACAATTCACAATTGCAAAGATGTGGAAACAACCCAAGTGTCCATCAATACATGAGTGGATTAATAAAATGTGGTATATGTATACCATGGAGTACTCAGCCATAAAAAAGGTGAACTACCTCTTGTATTATCCTGGATGGAGCTGGAGCCCATTCTTCTAAGTGAAGTTTCACAAGAATGGAAAAACAAGCACCATATGTACTCACCATTAAATTGGTTCTAATTGATCAACACATATGCACATATGGTAGTAACATTCACCAGGTGTCGGGCAGGTGGGAGCGGGGAGGAGGGGATGGGTAAATTCATACCTAACGGGTGTGGTGCATGCCGTCTGGCATATGGGCATGCTTGTAGCTGTGACTCTGGTGGTGCAAAGGCAATTTATGTAACCAAAGCATTTGTACCCAGATAATGTTCTGAAATTTAAAAAATAAAAATAAATAAATAAGAATAAAAACTAAGACACAAACACACATATTAGCCTAGGCCTACACACAGTCAGGATCATCAATATCATTGTTTTCTACCCCTATATCTTGTCCCACCAGAAGGTCTTCAGGGGCAATAACATGCAATGGAGCCGTCACCTCCTATGATAACAATGACTTCTTCTGAGTTATCTCCTGAAGGACCTGCCTGAGGCTGTTTTACAGTTACCTTTTTATTTTAAATCAATGGAGTGCATCACAAAATAATAATAAAAAGTATAGTATAGTTAATACATAAGCCTGTAACAGTCATTTACTATCATTATCAAGTATTGTGTACTGTACATAATTATATGTGCTATACTTTTATACAACTGGCACAGTAGATTGTTTACACCAGCATCACCACAAACATGGGAGTAATACATTGTGCCTACTTTACTAGAGCACAATGCATATTCATCAGTGGTCCACAAAATTATAAAATTATGGACCACTGATGAATATGCACTTCCTCATTGACTGAAATGTCAGTAGGTGACACATGACTGTATATAGTTAGAAACAGAAAGGAGGGAATGCACCAGTACTTTCAGGAAAATAACAGTTTTTTCTAGTATTGGTTTTCACTTGGAGCACTAAGCAGTATAATGTACTTTGATCCCAGCATCATTTCTCAGCAGATATACCGACAGTGCTTATAAACACTTCTGGTAGCATTGACCAAAATGAGTGATTCTGTAATGGGCTAAGATTATGTGGTCCAAGAGTACATGCCAATTAGATGGATTTTGTGTCCTTAGTCAATCAACCAGAAGGATCACTGTGAGATTAGCCAGGAGTGAGCATAAAGGCATGACTCCCAGGTCTGGTTTAACAGCACGGAGTTTGAAAATGTGCTTGGAGCTGACCATAACAGCTTAGAGTCTTTGAAGATGATAAATAAAATATGTGTTCAAAGTTTTGCAATAATATTACATATGAAGTAACTTCAGAAATGATGAGGTACCTACCTACCCAAATGGGTGGCCTCCAGCCTGGATCCAGTTCAAGCTACAAGTAGAAACACTCTGGTCATAGAGGAAGACAGTGATATTGCCAGAAGGTGTGAAGTGATTATCACTCCAACTTTATTGTCTGCAAGAATGTACCCTTTGATAAAGCATTGGTGATCAAGAAAGTCTCTCCAAATGGTAAGAGAAATTGTTACAAACCTCTCTGCTAAGTATCCTGACCATGATTATTTTCTTCTGAGTCCAAAACTAAATCCTGTCTTATTAGCCAAGCTGTGTCAGTACCTGGTCTTTCTGTCAACTCTTTTTTACTAGGACATTTGTCAAGAGAATGGTTGTATAATCATTTTAACACTTAGGCTCTCATGGAAGAGTGAGTGCAGAGTGTTTGGGATTATATTTCCATTGATAAAGGCTCAGAGTATTGGAATTCAAGATTGTTGAGGAAAGATTTTATTTGGAAACCAGATGAAAATGTGGCAGAGTTTAATACATTGTGAAAATAGAGGAGATACTTGCGTTCTTGCTTAGCAAAGTTGGATTGAGTCCTTTTATTTAACTTTGGATTAGGAGATTTTTAAATATATGCAAAAGTAGAGAGAAGAGTATAATGGGCCTCAATTTCAACAATGATCAACATTTGGCCAGTTTATTCCCTATCACTTATATTCAAAACGTAATAGCATTATATCCGTAATTATGTAGAATCAAAGTATATTAAATGATAAATATATTTCTAAATTTTATTTTCTATTCACAATATTACTTCAGGAACTTCCACAAGTCATTTCTAAATACATACAGGTATGTTTATTTTGTCTGTTATTAAGAGTTAAATTTCTCCAGGACAGGGTTTTATTAGTGCCTTCCTCTGCAACTACCTCTCCAGATCAAGTACAGGGAGGTGTCTGAAATGGAGCTTGATAAATGCTACCCATTGCAAGACACGTGCTGCTATTCTGATCACCATAAACTCTACTGAAAAAAACACATGTATGTATATATATACATGTATTATAGTAAAGAGAAATGCAATGTTGCTTTCTAATGGAAGTTATTCATTAAAAAACATGATGCTTATTATATTATTATATATTAAAATTATTATATATTTATTTAATATAAAATTCAATTATCACAAACTTCATCTAATAACTTCTGCACCTCTATTCCGTCTGTTTTCTTTGTTCAATAAATAAAACCAAATGTGAGCCCCAAACATGTGAATTCACTTGTTTCTTTTTCTTCATCTTTTCACCCTTGTTGAAATGTTCATTCTGATATATCTAGCTTTTGAAACTTGATGAGAATGAATGGAAATTCATTCAAGTATGGCTTTATAGGTGTTAGCTTCATGAGTGGTTTTGGGGTTTTTGTTTGTTTGTTTTTTATTTTTAACCTTACTTATCTGGAAGCTTTTCCCTCCCCAGGCAAGAATGCACTCTGACATTTGCTCATGGGCTCTCTCACTCTCTCTTCAAGATCCAAGGGAAAAAACACCTTTGCTGAGAACAATTAAAATGATTCTAGCCAAGGAAAATCTATGTAGCAGAAAAGGTATTCTCCAGAACTCAACATAAGGTCAGGACTGTACATACTATCTACCAAACCGGATGTGTACCTTTTCACTGCCAAAGAAGCTGGAGGCACATCAAAAACCAATGATGGGAACAACATTGAACTTCACGGAGGGAAGCTATTCAGGAGTTTTGGATTCCAGTAAATTCTGAGGTCCTGAAAATATATATAAACTTAGGAAATGGTTTACTCAGCTGAGCCAGGGCCCCAAACCAGATTCTATCAGGCTGCATAAGAGTCTTTAACAGCACCGAGAGTTGCTGCTGTCTGGTTCTCTCATCTGTCATGGTAAAGGAGTGAGGTTTGTGTGAGCTCAGTGAGTTCCTTGACTATTGTAGATCTCAGTTTCCTCATCTCTGAGATCCCTACTGATGCTGACTTTCTGTGATTCTTATTCAGCTTCTCCCACAGAGACTCCTAGGTGTACATCAGAAGTTTCAGTTTACTCAGGGGCTTTTATGCCAGTGGACTCCTGAGACACTGGGTCTCAAACTGTTGCTGACCTTTGTTTATATAAATGGTGACTTCTGAGGACACTTTGGTAATAGGACCTGGTTAAATAAAATACAGTATCAACTTGTTAGGCCTGGAGTTCTCTCAAGGAATACATTCTCTCTTTCTAAGAGATTTGATTAAATTGAAGTTAGTTCTAAGATGAAATAGACAACAGTGTCTCCTTTCCCTGAGTGGTTCCAACGATCTCTGGGCAGTCTCAGAACTGGTGTGGCCTCTCAGAAACCCACTGGGACAAGTGGAAAGGTGAAATAAGACCTCAGATATCTTTAGGCTACGTTTCCCAAACACTTGTAAGCCTGTCTTGCTTGCCCCTGAAGGCTCACAAAAGAATCAATGTGCTTCCATCAGACTGCTCACTGTTTTTTCAATTGGTTACTGAAATTTTAGTGCTTCCTGAGGTTTCCTGCCTAAGAGTTATCTGGCCTATTACTCAAAATATTATTTAAGAGTATTTAATTGAAGTCATCACCTGACTTATTTTTAAATGAGATACAGTCAGTTCCTCGCTATCCATGGGGGATTGGTGCCAGGACTTCCTGTGAATACCAGAATCCAAGGATGCGTGAGTCCCTTCTATCAAATGGTGTAGTATTTGCAAAAACCTATGCCCCATCCTCCCATGTACTTTAAATCATCTCTAGGTACTTATAAACCTAATATAATGTAAATGCTATGTAAGTAGTTGCTATGTACTGTATTGTTTTTCCAATTTATATCATTTTTGTTGTATTATTTTTTATTATTTTTTTTTCAAATATTTTTGATCCATGGTTGGTTGAATCCATGGATGCAGAACCCACGGATACAGAGGGCTGACTGTATTTACAAGACTATCTTTGATTTATAAGAAGAAAAACCAACATGCATACAAATTCAGGAAATTACTAGATATAGCTAAACACCACCACCAGATCCAGAATCATGTGGTATTTGAAATGCATCCCTTGAGCAGCCGGGCTTCATTGCCTCTCTGCAATTGAACTGGAAAATGAAACCACTCCCAGAAAAACGTGACTCCCTTTATTTGAGTTCCAACTTTCAGAGTTCAGTGTTCCACTATCTAGACTAACATGAGTCAGGTTATAACATACCAAATATCTCTTGAGTTCCCTGGAACCCCTCAAGTTCTAGCAAAGTCTTCTTATCATGATGTATTATTAGCTCTGGTGAACCAACATAACTCTAAGGAGAGAATTCAGGAATGTCAATTTCAACATCCTCTTTATGTCTTCCAGAGGGCTGTCTGCCACCTCTGAGGTCATAGCTGGTAATACTCTAGAGTAAGATGGCAAAACTGTACTCAGAAAGCCAATTCTAAATAGAAAGAACTTTAACTTCTTTGTATTTTATTCCTTTTGTCTTTGTCCTCGGCACAAGGAAAGGCCAAGTCATCCTGGATGGTGCACTCAGGTCTCTGCTTCCCTTGAAGCAAAGCCCAGAGGGTTTTCTCTCTGCTCAGCCAGGGCTCCCACTTTTTCCTCAACTCTACATCCACTCTGAACAAGGGACCGGCTGACTGTGGAGTGAGGGGGAGCTGGAAAAGCCACTGAGGACAGGAGGGCTGTGCTGTTTCAGTGGGAGTCTTGAGATCACAGAGCAGACAGGCCTCAGCATATAAACTGGCATGTTGGAGAGCACAGCCCTTCTCACTTGAGCCTTGCAGCAACCCGGGGGACAGACTTGGTGCACACCCCAATTTATATGTGAGGAAATGTAAATCCAAAGAGATGAAGTGACTGGGCCATGATCGTACATGTTGAATGCCAGGATGGAACATAAACCCTGTTGTTTTGGCTCCCAATCCCTTATGTTTGTTCCTATGCCTCACAACGACCAATTTCTAAAAGCCCATTTCCTACTCTCTAGGTCAATCACTCTCTTCTATAGGGCAGGAAGGAGGCACCAATGCAAAGTTGTTTAAAGTACTCCTCCCTCCCACAATGTATTAGCAGAAAAACAATTCATTCAAGAAATAGTTACTGACCAATAAAAATCTCTGTCCTCATGATGCTTACAAAAGACACAGATAATAAACAAAGTACACAAGCAAAGCGTATAGCTCACTGGATGGTCATGGGAGCAACGGAGAAAAATGAAGCAAGGAAGGGAGATGGGGGTGTTTTTCAGGGGAAAGGGCGTAAGGGTCATGCAGCTATCTGCAGGAAGAACATTCCAGGCAGAGAGAAGAGTAAGTGCCAAGGCCCTAAGGTGGAAAGATGTCTAGGATATTGAAGCAGCAGGGAGGCTAGTGGTTGAGAGAGAGTGTAGGAGATGATTTCAGAAAGTATCAGGGAGCCCCATTGCATGGAGCCTTACAGCTCACATAAAGACTTTGGCTTTCATTCTAAGGGAGATGGAAAGCACTTGGAAATTTTATGCAGAATGACATGATTTGACTGATGTATTTTAGAACAGTTATGTTAGAATAGACTGAAAAGGGGACAAAGCAGAGTTAGGAAGATTAATTAGAAAGTGATGGCACTGCTGTAGTAGCAAGATAATGATGGCTTGGGCCAGGTGGTAGGATTGGAGGTGGGAGCTGGTTTCTGTGTACATTGATAGAGCAAACAAGATACGCTGAGAAATAGGATGTGGGATGGGTCACCACATGGGTGGAGAGGAAAGAGAGTTCATCGAGCAGGAAACCTGGAATTCTGAGCTGGAATTCCAGCCCCAACACACATTTACAATGCTACCCAAAGAAAGTCCCTGAAAAGCTTGGAACCTCATTTTTCACACCTACAAAAACAGGATTAAATACCTTCCTGACCTCACAAGTTTCAAATGCTTATGATGTCTGCAAATGTTGGTTTGTTTGGATTAGATCACAGCTTATGTGACCTTGGGCAAGGGAATTAGCCTGAGAAACTGAGGGGGTGTGATTGAGGTCAACTCTGGAATACTTTGAGAACAAATACAAAAAATAAAAACATTATAGTTGTGAAGAAATAATTTAGGGAGCTTTATTTTAAAATACCCTTTCTTGATAACCTAGGAATAACCATAGGAAAAAGTTGGTTAAAGAAAATTATTTTAATCAAAGCCTTCTGATTCCTAGTAGTAATATGGATTTTGCACTCTTTGAACCTAGATTTACGAATTATCTAGTCAGTGACTAATGAATACCTACCAAAAAAAAAAAAATACCACCAAAAAAAAGAAGAAAACCCCTCATCTTCAGTTTTACTTTCAGTTAAACACAAAGGACTATTGTTTTCCCCTGTCTCTGAGCACGTTTACCACCACCCTGGAATTTTTCTAAATTTTTACTAAGAAGAGAAATACATGATTGAATTAATCTAAGTGCCTAAAAAGTTTGCAACTTTCCCAATTTTGCTTAATTATGCAAATCCCAAGCTACCTCTTTCTAATTCACAAATACAAAAAAAGCACCCATAACTGAAAGTTCAAGATAAGTTCACCAGCCCCTCCCAGGGAAGAGGGCAGGAGTCACAGGGGAGAAACCCAGACTGTGGTGCCCCACACTGAGCCTCCTTGTCAGATGGGGGCATGCTCTGGACCACCCCTTCCTTCTCTCTTTATTTCTCAGTAAGCCTCCCAAGTCTTCTCCATCAAACATACCTATCCTAATCCAAGTCTCTCAATGTCCTGAAACATAGCTGACAAACCATCTAATAAGACAATTAAATTGAACTATTAGTGATGGATGAGGATTAGGCCTCTGCACTTTGAGGAGGGGCTCCCAGAAAGGCAGTGGCCTATATTAAAATCCTGGTTATATGGTGAAATGTTCAGGTACTGTGGAGACAGCTATTTAGTAAGGAGTTTCTTTGAGAAAGACCCATGAAATCTTCTCGTAAGGTGGTCTCCTTTTTTACCTATACTTTAAGTCAGCAGTCTTTAGTACCGTCCCTGAGACCATTTCAGGGGGTCCATATAATCAAAAAAGTAATTGTCATAATTACACCAATACATGAGTTGCCTTTTTCACTTTCCTTCTCTCACAGGTGTGCTGTGGAGTTTTCCAGAAGCTGTATGATGTAGGATGTTGGCATCACTCTTAACAGCTGATAGGGTGTATGCTTGTATATTTTTTGTTTTTAATATTTATAAGTTTTAATTTCAAACATGGTAAATATCAACAGACGTAATTCATGTTACAAAAAAATCTCTTCAGGACCCTCACAAATGTTTTTAAATGCAAAAAGGGGTACTGAGACCAAGGTGTTTGAGAACCACTGCATTAAGTTATCCTACTCGATCTAGGACAATTCAGCTGAGATACCAGAAATACAGAAAAATACAAGGTGCCTACTAAATTCAAAACTGTTGTGAGCTAATCAATTTGCAAAGGTTGGTATCTAAAAGCAAAGCCAAAAGAGCACATAGAAGGAATGCTCCAAAACTAATGGGGTCATGTCAAAAGGACACAGGTGCTAACTTGAAGGAGCTCCTGCTGGCTAGATCAGGGACATCCAATTTGTGATTTTGTGATTAGTCAGAAACATCACCTGAATCTTTTCGGGGATAGAGAGGAGAGGAGGTTTCACACACAGCAGAAAAATACAAGGATTATCATTCATTTCCACCTTTCCCAAGAGAATATCATAAGCCAAATATTTAGATTCTGATACTTTTAATTGTTCAGTATTTTACTACAAATATAAGAAATAATACAGAATTAAATAACACATGAAATCTTACTAAATATATAAATATCCATTTCCACAGTGAAAACAACTTATGTTTTAATTTCTAGGTCACTGTATAGAGACAGACAAAGCAAAAGACACTGGAAAAGCAACTAATTTGGTCTCATGGTTATTTAAGATGCAACATTGTTCTACTAGTTGGACAGTATCCTTAGAACAAAGGGACTATATGCTTACACTTACTTCCTCTGCTATTGTGAAAAGTTAGCTCATGGAAAGAAACCAGCAGAGAAAAAGAAACCAGCAGAGACAAAGCATATGAATTGGCTGACTGCTATACAGGAAATCTCCTAAGCGACTGTTTTCATAATATATTTTCATTTTACCAGGCTGAATTCAGAATGACCTAAAATAGGGTTGGGTCATATTATAAGACAAATGGACAGGGAAAACATGCTTTAAAAAAATGTCAGCTATTGTCTAAGACTAACTATTTATCCTGCTATAAAAATAGATAAATTAAATGGATAAGTTAAGGTTGCCAATGTTATTTCACGATAAATTCAGTCCTATTTTTGTTGTTGTAAACCTCATAGAAGCACATGAAGAATTAGCAGTGAAACCAAGGGTTCTAACAAGGCCAGCTATTAGCAAAACAGTAAGCAGGTAGTGGACTAGATACCCAGTGACGGGAAAACAGACTCACAGACCTAAGAACAAGGGAAGAAGAGATGTAACATTGACAGAAAGGCAAAAGGTAGTCTCTGAAAAGTTCTTTGGACCTTTCCGTATTCTTTCTTCTCTCTCTCTTTCACTTCTTCCCCCTTTGTTTATTCCTCTTTTTTTCCCCCTGGAATTGCATCAGTTTTTACAGCTGAATGGCAAATCATCTGGTCCAACTCCTTTATACTTCGGATGAGGACGTGGAAGCTCATTGAGGTAAAGTGACTAATACAGGGTCCTCACCAGTAGGAGCCCAGGTCAGCCTGTGAGCTCAGCACTCCTGAATCTAAGTCCAGTGCACCTTCAACAGCACAGCACTGCATTGCTTTACAAAATC
This sequence comes from Daubentonia madagascariensis, assembly GCA_023783475.1. Taxonomy (NCBI): domain Eukaryota; kingdom Metazoa; phylum Chordata; class Mammalia; order Primates; family Daubentoniidae; genus Daubentonia; species Daubentonia madagascariensis. The sequence goes on along the minus strand of JAKFHU010001631.1, from coordinate 10,451,967 downwards.
AAGTCCTACAACAGACCTGCAAGGTAAGATGACTTCCTCTTGGAACTCAAACACTGAGTAGCTTAGATGGCAGTGGAAAGTCGTGGGATCCTTAAGCCTTTCGCTCCCCTGTCTCTTGCCCTTTCAGGTCCTTTAGTGAATGGCCCTTTTTCTTCCTGCTTTCCTCTTGCGTCAGATTCAAGTAGACCAGGGAATAACTTTCAGGGTTCTGTGTGACTCATCTAAGGCTCTGGATGAAAGAAAACCAAGATGTTAACTTCGGACATTTATAATTTCTATCCCAACATCCTTTAAGAAGATAAATAACAGAGGGATTAAGAAACACAGAATTCTCCTAGTGAATATTTCATTGGCAAAGAAAAGAAGTAGACATTCCTGAACTAATAAATTAGGGGGATTAGGACTCTCTTCAAAAGGTAATCCAAGGAAATAATGGTTTGGAGAATCGCATATGACTAGATGTCCAGAACTCACTGTACATCAGGTTGGAAACGGTCACAAAGTAGACAGAGGCCTTTTCAAGGGCTGTTGGCTTTGTAGCACACAACCTGGAAGCACGTGGGCCTCTACAAGGCACGTAGACAGTGAAGTAAAAGACTTGGAATTTTATCTTGACACCACCTCTCACTCTCTGTGTAATCTTAGGTAATTCTTTACCAGAATCTGCAAAGTTCTGCATATTTTAGATCCTGCCAAAATTTCCAACATCACATATCAATGGTCCACAGAAAGATCATCTTTCTCCCAAAGTAGCTCAATACTTTTAAATTTAAATAATAAACATGAATTACTAGAAAAATGAAATAAAATAACAGCATATATAATATAGTTTATTTTTAAATTATTTGATTCAAAAGATATAAAATTCTGTCCTATTATATACTTATTCTCAATTATATACTTAATTTACTTCAGACTAGTAAGGAACAGTTCTTGGATAGACAACCATCCTCAGACTATACTTTGAGTATCACTGTTCTAAAATACTAATGACTTTTCTGCCTTAGAGCTTTCACATTTGTAATTCTTTTGCTAGAAGCTACTCCTCCCTTCTCTCCTTCATAGTTGGCTTACTTTCTCCTATCAGGTCTCTGATTAAACACTACCACCTGAGTGAAGGCTTCCTCAACAAATTCCAAATAACTAGTCTCCTCTTCAATTTATTCTTTTTTATTGCAGGCTATATATTATATTACTTCCTTATGGATACATTCTCATGTCTTAATAGTATATCCTTATTTGTTGCTTTGTTTGTTACTCTGCCCCACTGGCCTATAATCTCCATCAGAACAATAAGGTCCTGTTTTGTTCACTACAATATAACCAGTGCTAATTACAATGCCAAGCATGTGAAAAATTATTAATAAATATTTATAAAATGAATGAATGAATGAGTTTAACTTCTATAAGCCTTGGTTTGATCACTTGTAAGATGGAAATACTATCTTCCTCACAGATAGCTGTAAGAATTAAATGTAATAACTTCTAGAAAGTCTAGTCCTTTTGTCCCATGAACATCCATTTAAATATTTAAGAATACTCTCCACATCCTACTTTCATCCCCAATCGCACATTCCTACTTCCAAAGTTTTCTCTTTTAAAATCTAAATATTCTTTTCCCTGAGTGGTAAGACTATTTGTTTTGAATTATCAATTAGCAATAACAGAATTTACAATTTTTATATGACCTAATTACTGACCTGAATCCAGAATAATAATCCAAATGATAGCATAGGCTTTTTTTTAAACCTCTTAAACCTGATTTTGAATGATTTATTTTGCATCTAGTCCAAAAATGGTTTTCGTTTCTCTGAAATAAAGTTCCTGTATCAAATATATCTATATCCTACCCCCACCCCAAAAGGCCATGCTTTACTCATAGAGTTTCCTGAAACAGGGCCTTTTAGAATTCCTCTTAACTGTACAATGCCTAAGGACCACCTGAGTACTGGTTAATTTGCAAATACCCAGGACATACCTAGAGATTCTGATTCTTTGTCTTTTCCTGTGATCTGGAAATATTCTTCTTCTTCTTCTTTCTTTCTTTTTTTTTTTTTTTTTGGATTGGGTCATCTATGAACCAATGTTATGAGGGAACAGAAACTATGAGGTATGTTTAAGACAAATAGAACAGAGGGTAAAGAAACTGTTTAGTGGAGAGAAGAGAGAACAGCCAAGTCATAGTAAGGATGGGAGAAACCAGATGGAACATCCACGAATCAGTGATGCTGGGCAACCTAGGGCACTTTTGGATCTACACCCACCTCCAGGTGCTGCTCTTCCTGAAATCTAGCAGCTTAGTTTCCTGGAAACCCATTCAAACACATCCTTACTGGAACTGTCCTCACTCTACCCCTGACTTGCGCACTAAGTTTAGTGAGTAATTGTTGTTCGCACACTCCCACCCACAAAAAAAAAAAAGACTAACCAAAACAGTTTCTCTCTCGAAAAGAAATAAGATTACAATATCAAGAAGGCATTTTAGGCATCACAAGTTCATTTCAGTACATGCAGGCTTTTGGTACATATATTTTCTGATTCTTTCCCTCCACTGGGCTTATTTTCACATCAAATTTCTCCCAAGATTGCTACTTAAATGACTTATACAGCAGGTTTCGTCCAACATCATTTTATTATAACATTGGTGAGGGAAAAAAAATTGACTCCCATCCAAGGCCATTGTCTATGTGGAGTTTGCATGTTCCATGTCTGTGTGGGTCTTCTCTGGGTACTCCAGTTTCCTCCCACATCCCAAAGATGCGGTGCATGTCAGGTGAATCGGCATGTCTAAATTATCCCAGTCTGAGTGAGTATGGCTGTGTGTGTGAGTGTGCCCTGTAATGGGATAGCTCCCGTCTAAGGCTGGTTCCTACCTTGTGCCCTGAGGTGACTGCCAGTATATAGGCTCTGGCCACCCAAGCCCCTAAACTGGAATCACTGGGTAAATAATTATCTTACTTATCTTTATTAATCTTTCTTAAATGTATGTTCAACTCACATTTATTCCAATGTTTACTATTACAAGTGTTTTGGTCTTTATTTAGAAGTTCAGTGATGTTTTTGGGACTAGAAATATGCCATGGGAACTTAACTCTTGTTTATATCAATTAGCCTATGGTAAAATTGATTTCCTTGTATGTCATTTTGCTTAAAATTGCAGTTTTCAAGAACCTATTGACAACGTTAAGTGAGGGTTTACTGTATGTGTTCTTCTCTCTTCCAACTACTCCTGCCCATGTGTACAGACAAATTCAGATAACTTCTGAAATCTTCTTCCTCAAAGCTTGCCTGACTTACACAATCCCCACGTCCTTCCCTCCATTTACCTCTTTAAGCTTGCCCCTCCTTCAACAGTTGCACAGTTCATAAAAATACACATTACTAAATCCAAAAAGAACCTTAGATGTAGTAATAATAGGATAATAGTACAATTTTCATGAATAAATTTAGTCTCTTACAACAATCATATTCTAAAAAAATATAATTTACTCTAGTAAATAGAGAACAAATATTTTAAGTATTTAAACAAACATAGTAAGTCTCCAATAAACTAACATTTATTGGAGACTTACTATGTTGCATTGGTGTGCTGGAGCCTTAAATGATGGTTAAATTGTTGGCAGCTTGAAATTGAGGGTGGTAAGAATATTTATATCACAGAAGTTGGCAAAAGCTACTAATAAGCACTGCACTCCCCTTCCCCAAGCCAGTTTCCCAGCATACTATTGGTTTTAGGCACTTTATAAACACTTGCATGTATTCCCTTTTAAACCTTCACAACACTCTTATGAGATACAGCTACAATTATTACCCCCATCTTACCAAAAGAGGAAAGCAAGGCAAAGGGAGGTTAAATGGCTTGCCCAAAGGTACTCAGCTAATTTGTAGATACAGGACTTGATCAAAATCACAGAGTAATTGTTCACAGCTGCAAATAAAATTGACTGATTGGAAAACAACCGATTCTATATGTTGTTTACAATAATCCTCACCAGGACTAATGGTTAAAAACTTTTAACTCTTTATGGCAGACATATTATAGAAATAAAACATCATATTCAATTTTTCAATTATTTCATGCAACCTTGTTTAAGACTAAAAGAATTTCAGTTAGACAGGAGTAATAAGTTCAAAAGATCTATGGCCCAACATGGTGACTATAGTTAATAACAATGTATTGTATATTTGAAATTTACTGACAGTAGATTTTAAGTGTTCTGACTACAAAAAAATAAGTATGTGAGAGAATGCACACGTTAATTAGCTTGATTCAGCCATTCTGCAATGTATACATATATCCAAACATTATGTACACCATAAGTACATACAATTTTTGTCAATTTTAAAAAATAAATAATAAAAATAAGAAAATAAAAACTAATAAATAACAATTTTTAAATATTAAAAGAAAATAGTGTACACAAGTCACAAAGGTATTTAATGAAAAATCTTTAAAGGAATTTTTAAAATACAAGGCTAACACTTTCTCTTCATTGCATAAATACGGCAGAATGTTGGAGAATTTATAAACCGGTGACCACAGAGACTCTTAGAACTAGGAGAACTGGCCATTGATCATGAAATTCTATCTAGTTTGTCTGCTGAGAAAGGCAAGAGACTCTCTTACGATAGTCTCCCATTCACAAAAGTTTCCATAATTGTCTCTCATGAAATGTAGGATTTAACATTAAAGTTGTGATTTTCACCAAAATTGATTTGCATGTTTGTATTACAAAATCTCATTTGTTCTCTATTTACTAGAGTAAATTATATTTTTTTAGAATATGATTGTTGTAAGAGACTAAATTTATTCATGAAAATTGTACTGAACACCATGAGACTTTGATTTATTTATTTTTCTGATATTTTTTAACCATTTTTCTACCTGATATATTTCATCAAATATATATTTAAATCTCTATTTTTTAAAAAAAACTGTTAGTGGATAAACTGCTCTACTGCATATGGGCTGCTGCAATCAATCTGGGTACATAAATAAGGATTTCAATGAATTCTGAGAATGATATGGAAAATATCGGGGCTCCTAAAATCTACAATTACCTCATAACATTACTCTGCAAGTATTAGAGACTCAGAAATTTCCATTTTAATGAGTTATGATAAACAAGAAAAGACCAATTTGTTTATGCCTACTATTACACAGTGGTAAATATAATTTTCCCACTTTGATCTTCCACAGAGAATCTAGTGAACTTGCCTATAACTAAGAGATTAAAGGAAGTCAGAATTACTTCCCTCTGTGAGGGGGTGGGGGTAGAGAGAAGTAGGAAATACACAAGAACTGAGAATCCAGTTTTAAAACCTTAGTTTTTGCAACATTACGGTTAGTGATGATTAGAAAACTAGAGAAAGCAGAAGTAATGTAATGCCTTTGCATTATAGACTTGAAAGACAAAATATAACCTTGAAAAATAAAGTCTTGTCTGGTTGTAATGTGGTCAGAAGTTCTGACCAGGTTCTGATATTCTATGATACAGAGTTACCACAAGCAAAGCTAAGGCTGCGTAATTGTATATAGAGAATGCTGCACTGGGAGGTCCTTAACAGTTGTATCTTTCTATCCAACTCATTCCCACACTCTCTTAGCATTTGTGCTAAAGCATAATAACCGTCCCCCAAAGATGTCTGCATCCTAATTCCAGGAATCTGTGAATATATTACCTTACATGGCAAAAGGGGTTTTCTTGATGTGATTAAATTAACGATCCTGAGATGGAGAGCTTATCCTGGATTATACAGAGTGGGCCCAATGTAATCACACGGGTCCTCATAAAGGAAAGGGGAGACAAGAGTGTCAGAGTTGGGGTTGTTCAATGTGAGAAAGACTCAGCTGGCCGTGCTGCTTTTGAAGATGGAAAAGGGCAAATAGGTAAAAAATGTGGGCAGTCTCTAGAAGCTGAAAAAGGAAAAACAAAAAGGATTCCCCTTTAGAGTCTCCAGAAAAGAATGCAGCCCTGCAGACACCTTGATTTAAGCCCAGTGAAACCCATGTTGGACTTCTGACCTCCAGAACTGTAGAATAATAAATATGTGTTGTTTTAAGCCACTAAATTTGTGATAATTTGGTAAAGAAGCAATAGAAAATTAATACAGCATTTATGATGTTCCCCCTCAGTTAAGACATGTTGAGTACTTTCATTAAGCAAGCCAATCTTTTGCAGTTTAAAGACCATAAAGTCGGCTTCTCTTGGTAGTGGGGGCTAAACTCTCGGATCTGTACAGAGCCAAGCTTAGTACGAGTATGACTATACTGCTGAAGTGCATGACAGTTCCAAACAAAACAACTGGTTATAGACACTAAGTAAAGGATATATGCAAGCTAAAATGCAAAAGGAACAAAGATGTCAGAGGATTGTTCAGCTGGAGGATTTTCTCTCACCCTTCTTGTTTTTCAACAACTAGTCTAACAGATGACACTAATGCTGATAGCTAATCTCCTTGTAACAGCCCCATGGCCAAAAAGCCAGGGGAATGGGTGTGCCTGCCATGTGAAGACTGAATGGGCAGGAGGCTGAGATGTCTTGCCTCCTAGAGGTGTTCCCCACTCATAGACTGAAACTCAAAATTTGGGTCACCTAAGCCCCAGTGGGTTTGTTTAGATGTTAGAGAGGGGAATAGGAAAAAAAAAACACAAAAACAGCTCTGGGCAAGAATGTCCAGGCTTTAAGGGTCTGTTAGGTAAGGACTTTGTGATAAGATTATGTCCTGCCATTTTGGCATGATGGGTGCTATTTGTACCCATGCAAAATTTATAAAATATTTATAGAAAGAAAAATAGCCTTGGAATGCAAGATTTGTCCCGGCAACACTGACCTAAGTAGGTCAATAAAAGTTCCCTATTGCATCACACTTCTTCTTCCTAGAACTATGAGGATACCGGGGTGGGGGTAGGTATTACCATTCATACAGCCTTTGTCCAGGAAGCATAAGTGCAATTTTTTAGCAAAGCAAAGATTCTTATTTTGGAGGGAACAAGTATTATTTGTACCATCCTTCCAACTAATGACCAATTTCACCATCACAAATTGTTTACTGAATACCTTTGGCGTTTGACATAGTACTGAGCTTAAAATAGGAGAAAGTGACATGTTCTCACCCAGGAAATAGCATTTTACAAACATTGCCACTGTTACATTGCCACGAGCTCATTCATAAGTTAGGTTATTGTGAAGTGAAGGAAATCAAGGTAAATATACAGATCGTGTGGGTGAAAAATACACTTCTACATGAAATAGCTAGAACTTCCAAGAAAAAGTGAAGTTTGGAACATGAATTTCACATAATTGTCCAAGTTTTCTATTGTTTTCCAACTCAGCCTTGACTCGATCAAACAAAACAAAAACAAAAGAAAACAGCCATTCTAAAGAAAGATGTCTAAAAATTAGGTGATTTTCTATGATGATCTGGCCCAAAGTAAAGTTTCCTTTATTGCTTCTGAGAAGCATGTAATCATTGGTGGTTTGACTAATGAGAATTAAAAGATTATTCTCAACTCCAAATTTAACTACATTCTCATATATGTGGAAGGGAGAAATTTATGACATCACTGGGTTTTAACAGAAAGAAGTATTATCAGATGTTGGAAAATTTTCCTAGGGATTTTAATTCTTTCTTACTTTCTATTTTAGTGATGAAGTACTGAATTCATGAAAGAGAAAAGAAAATTCTTTGAGAGCTTATTAGTCTTCTTGTGGTAGTCTCCTGGGAAGTAACTGTGATGGTCCCATCAGGAATGGTGCAGAGAAATGGCCTATGCAGCTTTACAGTTGAAAAAGACCAATATCATGCCCTCTGGCATTATATGGAATCACAAGAAAAGTTAAAGGAGTGTAAAGATAACATCAGTCATCAGCGATCACCCCTCTTTGCTTACGCTTTTATAGGCAATGAATCATGATTAGGATCTCAAATAAACTGTTTTTCATTTTTCTTTTTGGTCATTTATCCAACAAAGAGTTTACTTGACTTAACAAACTTACCAGATTTTTCTTACTGGCTACTGGGCAACTCCATGGAAATGATTCCTGTTCACACTCAATAAATTCAAGAATGAATTCATCTCTCTCCTCTCCTTTACCTCTCTACAAACTCTGAACACACACACACACAGACACACACTCTCTCAGTTCTACCCCCTCACTTCCCTATTTCTGTTCACATCATCATTTTTCCAGTCACCAGCCTCAAAACCCTTGTGTCATTTGCCTGGTCGTGTTTCCCTGCCCATCCAAAAGCTTTATGTTTTCGGAAGATGATGGAAAGAAAAGAGAAAGAAAACAAAATGGAAGGCAAATGCATAGGGCTATTCCCCTTCCTCACAAATTACCCACGAGAATTTGTTACTTGTAAAGACAGAAAGTGTCACTACCTCCTGTGATTTTCTTTCCTTTCTCCTAACTTTTTCTATAACTTAAGGTTTGATCTTAATGAACCAGTATTTCCTCAGCCCTGAGCAATTACGCCTCCAACATAATCGACACTTGGTTTTACTAGTTATAAGTATATGGAACCAAATTATCTGAAATTAAAAATTTTGAAACCAGTCAAAAATCCAGTCATTCAAAACATGCTACTGAACATTCAGAGAGATTAACTGAATTGGCCATAGGTCATGGAGACATCATCAGTAAATGGCAATCCTAGTGTTTACACGATCCAACACAGGTTCAGGTGTTTATTTCATAATGAGGAAAAACTTGGGCATAGAGATAAGCTGAATCTTTTGCTTCAAGAATCAGATGTAGTACTGTGCAATTATATTTCCCAGGAGATACAAGACTTGCTTAATGAACAAAGGGCAAGTATTTTGCAAATGTCCCTTTCTGGTGGAATTTACCTCAGGCATGAATAGATTGTATTATAAGACTTTTGTCCAACAGGGACTTTTTAAAATGAATTTGAATATACTTTTCTGCTTGCACTTTCCAAAAGAATAAGGCAGTAACAATACTCACAGATTAAAATGAGTGCAACTGATAACAACAGCTCCTTTCAAGTCTGGGCTCCAGGGTATTAGTATTGATTGGAAGGACATTTGGGCAGAGGTCAGGAGACCAGGGTTCTAGTCCTAGACTGTTCTTAAGAAGCTGTGTGACCTTAGGGACATAAGTCAACTTCCCTCTCTGGGATTCAGTTTTCTAACTGGAAAAGTGAAATGTTTAGATGAAGTAGAATCACATAGACTTCCATCTTTGACATCTTGTCTAAGCGCTTATGAGTTCTATGGGTTTATGTTTACATGCAGTAAGATTATCTGATCTGTAATCTCCTCTCCCAGACAGAACAATTACCTTTACCTATTTTTGCAAAAAGGTCACTGACACTGAGGATTTGTTACTTGTTTTATAAAATCACAAGAATCAATCTGGTGTTTAGATGAGGTTTACGCAAAATAAAGTGGTCAAAAAACTTAAAATATGAAAGATATAGTCTACAAAACATAAAAAGAAAGGAAAATAAGGTGGTATTTGGGTGATGTTTTTAATCAAAATTCAAAATAACCATCAAATCCAACATTTTTTCTTCCCTAACACTTATGCTTCAGCCATTTGAGATGGAGGAAACTCCCACGTTACCCTCGTACCCTAGAAAACTTCCATTACACATAAAGTAAACTACAGTGTTGTGTCACTTCAGTAGATTGTTCACTGTCTTCAAAAACTGAAGAAATTTAATTCTCTATGTATAGCTCACTCCTCTTGTTTTATAGCGTTTCTTGTTCTATTATGCCTCACGACATCTTAGACTTGCATTTATGAGGTACTGAATTTACAACTGGGGAAAGAGAATTGAAAAAACATCACTTTGAAAAATCTGTCCATCCTTCCTTCATTCCTTCCTTCATTCATTCATTCAATAAATTAGCATTTATTGAGCACCTGGTATATATAAGAAGCTGTGATAAATGTTGTGGGGGATAAAGAGAAATTTACAGTCTACAAGGGCAGAATGAACTACACAGTTACCGTAAGTATGGATCACCTGCATGTTGCCTATAGTGCTTGAGACATCATGGGAGTGTAACATAGAAAGTGTTACTTAATGAGTGATCGTAATCAGACAGTTTCACTGTCTCTTAAATGGGCAGATGGCCTGTGGAGGGGCATAAAAAGAAAAAAACATTTTCCTTCTCATTATTGGATGAGAGGATCCAGCATGGGTGCCAGACTTCTTTCTTTGATTCTGCCATCCAGTGGTTCCATTGTGATTGGATAAACATTTTCCTCATTTCTTCCCATTAACCCTTATTCTTGACTTGTAAAAGAAGTAGCTTTTAAACCATCTTAGCAAATGGAAAGCAATAATGTCCAATTGCAAGAAAATGATCCTGAAGCATTTTAAAACACCAGCAACATTTATGTATTTTGGAAACAACAAACAAAACACACTGTTGTCATTCCCTTACTTATATCTTCAAATGACCCATAAATTGTTATTAAAAAATTGTTTAACTTGTGTCATTGTCTGTACTCCCCGTGTGATGACTCACCTCGGTCCTGATTCCGGTGACGTTTCCAGTATAATAAGATTGAGATTAAGACCAGAAGAATTACCAGGGAAACAATGCTTAGCAATAGCGGAACTGAAAACCAATAGCCTATGGATAAAGAAAGAAAAAGGAAAATGAAGTCACAAGAGGATGTTGTTGAGGCAAAAAGTGATAAAGCAATAGTTATGGTGAATCTTTACTAAAGTTGAGCTCTCAATTAAAATTATCCTTAAATACCTACATATGGAGGTCTACATTCATGACTTCATACTATTTTAATAACATTTAGATATTAGTAATAGCTAGCATGTTTTATCTGGCTACTATATAATAACAGCTTTAAATGTGTTATTTAATCCTCAAAATATCCCAAGAGTTAGGTATTATTATTATCTAACAGATTAAAAAAATTGAGGCTCAGAAAAGTTAAGTAAGATCATGGGAGAGCCAAGCCTTGGCCAAAAGTCTGTTGGCCTCCAAAGCACAAATTCTTTGCCATACTGTCCATTGTTTATTGAGGAAAATTATGGAAAATGCAGAGAAGTATAATGGAGAAACCCATGAATCTCATGATCTCAACCCCAAGAAATAACTCATCTCAATGTTTTTTATTGAATTTCTTCTAATCTATGCCTTTGTTATTAAATCTCTTTTCAGTAGTCAATAAAAGCAACTCAGCCCAATATCAGCTCCTCAATGTCACTTTTCAATAGGAAGGCAGGGCAAGAGCTCCTTGATTTGGGGGTCTCTGGCATCTTCTCTACACTTCCATAATGGGATTTGTCACATCACGATTTAACCAAGCACCTTCAGACAGGGATTTGTCTAATTTCTACAATTCCAGGGCTTGACATAATGCTTTGAGCTTGGAAGATTTTTAGTACATGTTCACAGAATGAATAAATGTTATATAAATGGTATATAAACATTATAAGTGATATATATCAAATTTGGCATTCTTGGGAAAGAAGACGTGTTCTTTTCCAGGTTTTTGTTTTTCAGGGAAATTTACCTTTTGCCCTGGCTGGATCTACAGATCTCTTCACAGATTTCCAATTCCAACACTGCAAGCCTTTTGGACCAAATTTACCTAAATATCCACTTTCTGATTAGTCTGGGTTTTCGGGGACCCCAGAAATGCCAACAGGAGACGTTCCTTAGAGCCCACTGCACCAATGAGGCATATAGGAAAGCTTTTCCAGGTTTTATTGTTTGAAATGCCCCCCAAAAAGAGCAATAATAGTTTTTAGGAGGCTTATCACTGAGTGCTTCATCCAGAGTTAGTGTTTCAAAACTACACAGAGAAAGAAAACTGGTTGTTTTCACTAAAGCTTCTTGCTTCTAAAATCACTGCTTCCTTTATTCTCACCCATAATTCTTACCCCTTCACCCATAATTCTCACCCCTTGTATCTATGAGGCCCAAAGACAGTAGTTTAGATAGAAACACAAGAGAACAAAAGAAGGCTTGGCTGGGAGGCAGCTGGTTTTAAAATGAGGGATGAAAACACTTGAGATTGGCCCCTTCCCCGCAGCGTAGATAACACAAAGGTTTCCTCATAGACGCCACTTCTCCAGGAAATCTCCCTAAACCCCCCCATATTCAGCTCAAGCCCCTCATCCTGAACTTCAATCTTCTCATGATGCACCATAGATTTCTTACTGAAGCACTTAACATGCAGTTTTACAATCGCCCAACCACTTCTCTGTGTTCCCTAGTAGACTAAAAGCTCTCTGAGTGCAGTGACTGAGTCTTGCTAATTGCTGTAATTTTCATGTCCAACCCAAAGTCTGGCACATAGCAGACACTCAGTAAATGTCAGTAGAATGGAAGAAACACATGAATGAATGGAGCTCAGCAACAACATTTGGTATGTGGGCAATGTACCACATTTACCAAAATAAAACTTGCTTTATTTGCTTCCTCCACTGTTTTTCTTTCCTTGCTTACCCCATTCTCTCCCCACTGAGGTCCTTTGCTAAGAGGCTGAAGCCTTCTGCAGGACATTTACCACCTTCCAGGTGTGTGTACACAGATGCAGCCACAGCCGTCTTTGCTCATCTTCTCTTACCTTTGCTCACAGTTTGCCTGAAGTAGGTCACAGTCCCCAGGTGCAGTACCTGGCAGATCACCTCCTTCCCCACCTGACTCTTGGGGTCTTTGACCTGAAGGATGCTGGTAACAGATGTGGTCCCATTCGGGTGAGACAGAATCTCAGTACTATTTTCAATCCCTGATCCACGGACCTTCCAGGAGATCACGGGGGCTGGGCGGGCAGTGGCAGAGCAAGTGATATTTAGGTGGTCTTCAGAGAATTTGTAGTGAAGGAATACTGTGGGCTGTACTGGGACAAAAAAAACAATAGGATCTTTTATCTGTTAAGCACCTGGTCTGAATCCTGCATTCTCCTCAGAGAGATGAAGGAAAGATCCCTACAAAAAGACAGTGGTGGCTAGAAAATTAAGGTGGCGTATCCCACCCAAACTGAGGCCTTCCCAGTTCTTCCTGTGTCTAATTCTCTGACTTGCAGGATGGAGACTGGCTTAGTACAAACCTGTGATGAGAAAGCCACTCTCTGTAGTTTGTCTCTAGCAGAGTTAGCTGGATGAGCAGAGGATACTGAGAAGTCAGATGATACTCTTCTCTCCCAAACAGTCCAAAGCCCAATTATTCTGTTCTCCTCTTCCACGGGCAATGCAGTGTCTCTGCCTCCTCCTGAGTATCCTCTCAAATGGCTTGACAATAACCCTCAACCATCACCTCCTTACATGTAGCCTGTACCTATCAGAAGCACCACGGCAGTTGCAGAACTGAGAGCCCGTAGGGGCTGCTGCAGAGAGATAGCCCTTCTCTGCTTGGAGCTGGATCAGTAAATGCGGTGTACAGAGAAGACTCAGAAATCCCTTTTTGGAAGAGCTACACAGCATGCAAATTAAAAATTCATAGCTAATAACCAGAAAAATTTTAAAAACATGACAGTTGAAAGGGCCTTGGAGATCACCTAATGGAGTTAATAGAAAATAACTAGTTTATGAGAAACAGACATTATTTTCAGGCCAGCCATAGCCTGTTTCCTTCTAAAAGTCCCCTGACTAACGAGTTCATTTTTGTTGGAACCTCAAGTTTATCTCTGCCAAGCAAATGCAGACTTGCCTTTCTGTGGTTGTCTTTGGAGCCCACAAGGTAATTAAAGGGCAGTGCTGAACGGAAAGCTTGGTCTGTGCTTACAGCTGTGTTCAAGAGGTGGGTGGATGGCAGCGGGCTGGGGGAAGCAGGGCTATAGAACTGTGGCTCTGTCCCAAGACTGCCCAGATCACTAACGTCAAAGAGCACTGGAGGAAGAGAGATAGATGTGAAGGAAGATGAATGTGGCTGATGTGGCCAGACGAGGTGTCAGGGTCCTCTGGTGTATCCAAGAATGGCTCAGATGAAAGCTACAGCGTGTGGCTGGAAAGGGTGAGTGTGGAAGGGAGCAGGATTACTTGCTGGAAGGCTCAGAGGGGTCTAGTTTTCAGGGAAAAAAAATTACACACAAGATTATGAGTAAAGGAAGGAAAATATGAGAAAGAAAGATGAAAGAAGAAGAGGAAGAGAAAAAAGGAACAGAAATGAGAAAAATATGACATAAGAAGGAAAAAGAGGAAAATGAGATGGGAAGAAGGAAGGGAGGGAGGAAGGGAGGGAGAAAGAGGGAGGGGAAGGTGGGGAAAGACAGACAGACAGACACAGAGAGAATGAAAGAATCTTATGTCAAGAAAAAACCCTAACATAAGATTCTGCAGAGAGGACTGATCATCATAGACAAAATAAGTGAAAGAAACGTCTTTTGGAGTCGTCATATCTCCCTTGCGTTCTTATCTACTGAGCCTCCTCTTCCCCTGTGGGCAATATTCCTGGCATGCTTGAACACTCACTTTAATATTCCTAACAACCCTGTCTAAGTTTGTCTTCTCCCTCCTAAAACCACCACCAAGTGCGTTATGCTCCAAAGTAATCCGTTATTCCTACTTCCTAATCTTTCATCGCAGCTATGTGTTAGTTAAAGGAAAGGAATCTCATCAAACCAAGCCTCTTGGATTTTAAAAGAATGCTTATTATCCAGTTATATGTCTAGTTGGCACAATTTGAGGTACGAAAAGCTTCTGATGCATGTGCCCTTATCAATTTTCAAAGAGCTACCCTGATGCAAAATGAAAAGGACCACCATACCTGGCTCTAGGTTAGCCCAATCTGGCTCTGTCCTTAGACCCAAAAACTTAAAGTTGTAAGGGACCCTAGAGATGATTTATTTCACACTTATTTTCCAGAACAAGAAATGTCAGTGCAGACACTGGATAGAACCCTTCTAGGATCACATTATTGCTAATGGCAAAGCCAGGTCTGAGTCACATCACTGCTTACAGAGAACTTTTTGCCCTGACCATTGTCCTCAATTTACTCTTGCTGACAGCAGGATCCCTCCAGAGAAAAGATATCTCCAGCTAAAGAACTTAACGTAGCCCCATGGACTCTCCAAATAACAGTCACATGAAAGGTTAAGTGTCTTCTCAAGGGCATTTCTGTGATTAGGACCCTGAAAAACTAGGCACTACAACAAACATTCTTGAAAATAGTATTTCCAGACAGAGACAATATATTCTGAGACTCTCACCATAGAGGGTGAGGCAGGCTGTTCCTGAGATCTTCCCAGAACCAAAGGTATTAAAGAGACACATGTAACACCCTTCATCTTCCAGGGTGGTATTCCAGAAGGTGATAGTTGAGTTTTGGAGTCCCAGCTGGGTGATGTTTATCCTGTCCTTATAGGCAGGCTGGACTACAACCCCATGGCTCTCGCTGAAGGTGACCATGTTTTCTGGGCTTACAGCCTTCTTTTTCTGCCACGTCACAATCAAGACATCCTGGGAAGTTTGCAGAGAGCATCTTAAGGAAGCAGGTGTGTTCAGTTTCTCTCTTTCATCCTGGGTCACCACTTCCACTACGGAATCATAAAAGAACATTGATATTTTAAAATTTCAATACACACACACACACACACACACACACACTTTTTCCTGATTGTAAACACAATGTATGTTCAAAGTCAAATATTTTTAAAATAGAGAAAAATGCAAAGAAGAAAACAGAATTTATTTACATTCCTACTTGTTGCTAGAGAAATATAGATTCAAATGTTTGTTCAATTTTTAAAAGTATAGTGGCAGAGTAGAAAAACAGGAAAGCAAACTCTCAGTTACCAGAAATTGTGAAGAATCCCTGTAAGCTTGAAAGTAGACAGAATGAGACTGAAGATGAAAACTGCCAGACAGGACAGCAGCGTCACCAAGTGTGTTCATACTTGCAGAGGTACAAGCCAAGAGGAAGAAAGAGCCAAAGGACAACAGGGAGAGTGATCAGTTTCAGTAAAGAAGATGGAGCAGTCCTGTACACTAAACACACACACACACACAGCCTACAAAGGAAGAGGGCAGCACAGAGGTGTCTGCCTCCAGGAAGCAGGAATGAGTATGGGAACATAAGGTAGAGAGATATATAGGACAATACTCTGGGAGGCTGGCAGTACAAGAGAGGATCTTGAAGCTTTGACATCCAAAGGACAATCCACACATCCCCCATTTTCACTAAATGCTATGGTAATAATTTCTTCCCCTCTCCAATACTAGCTACTCATACTATGATAGATGATTCAATGGGAAATCTCAATATAATAACAAATAGTCAAACATTCAAGGAAACTAACACAATGAAAGAGGAACAATAAACTTTACAAACCCAAGAACTTACACCAAATTAATAAAGGTGTCATAAATCAATAAACACTTTGAAATGAATAAATGTGATATCCTAAGTATAATAAAAGCCAGCTTCATAAATAGTAGAAATTAGAGATGTAGAAAATGAGAAATATAAAATCTCAATAGATTGGCTGACTTAGCAGAATGGATACCATACCAGTAAAGAGCAAATTAGAAAGTAGGAGGACCAGGCCACGGAATTCTTCTAGAATGTAGTAAAAAGGGATGAGAATAGGAAAGGGATTAAAGAAAAATTCAACAACTAGATTCAAATGTTCTGACATCAGTCCAATCGGACTTCTAAAAGGAGAGAAAAAAAAGAACTAAAGACAAAAGCACTGTAAGGGGGAAAAAGTGTTTTTCAAAATCATAAAAGGAGCAATCTAAAATAAGATATATTAATCATGAACCTTCGTGCAGCTAACAACATATCTCTGAAATATATAGAGCAAAAACCAATAGAATTAAAAAGAAAAATTTATAAATCCAAAATCATAATGCGAGTTATCTATACTTCTCTCAGAATCTTCAATTCCATATATTATAAAAAATTACAGCAAAAAGTCATATATAAGGATATAGAAAATTTGAAAACAATATATATTTTATATACACTTTATATATTTAGTATAAATACTTAATATGTTTACATATAAATATACTTTATATATGTATGTGTATATATACACATTTATGAACTGATATATATACACACACTTTACTCAAAGAGAGAACGTATGATCTTTTCAAAACACACATATAACATTCCCCCAAATTGAACCTAAAATAGTCTACAGAAAAATTGCTAACCTATGGCCGTAAATACTGTCCACAATGCAATAAAATTAGAAGTTTACACACTTCTTTTAACTCTTAGGTGCACCAAAAATTGTAGTATAAACCATAAATTTTTATAACTGAATTGTAATGACAGCATAAAATGTTAAAAATCTGTGGAAATGGGTAAGGCAGTTCTCAGAGGGACATATTTAATTTTAACTACATTTAATAAGAAACAAGAGACATTGAAAAATGAATCCATACTTACTTCCAAACCTCCTACTCCCCCTTTCAAAAAATAGGAGTGAATTAATAAAGATAAAAACACCAATTAATAAAATGGTACACAAGATGTAGATTTGATTAGAAACACTAAAATTTATTTGTTAAGATAAATAATATAGATAAAATGTTGTCAAGTATAAGAAAAAAAATAAGACCACACAAACAAATGGCTCCCAGCAATATCGGAGATGAAGAGATGGGCATAGCAACAAATACCAACTGGAACCCCTGAGGATTGCATAACTTGAGATGTAATGATGTGTACTCTCGGAAGAGGTGAAAAGTTTTGGGAGGCAATACCTGTTGTTGAGGTTGAGCTTTCCTAAAGTTTGTTGAGATTTTGTAGAGAAAAGATTTGAAGAAATTGTTGCTTTTAGAATGCGGAGTAGAAAAGGGATCAAAACTAGAGTTCAACTCTTGCATGTTTTTTTTTTTCCTTCTGACTTTGGAATAAATCATTTAGTGGAAAATTTGCAATTCTTTGCTGCTGATACGAAATTCCATTTAGATTCCTCCAGTCAGTTCGTAAACACTGTAATGAATACTGCAGACCAGGGTGGTAGACAGGCATGAAGCCTGCCCACTCGTTCCTCACCAGCACTCAGCCCTGTGGAGGCCGCTGTTGATTAACATCACACTGAAAGTGATAAAAAGGCCAGCAGCAAAGTGAGGAGCGTGGCCTTCTATGGGACTGAGAAGGAAGAACTGCAGCAGACAAGTAGATGAGACAGCCACATTTTTTATACAACAGATAATGTCAACCTACATAACCTCAATATTTCATGATTTTCTATATTTTTCTGTAAAAAAGGGATACACCCAATTTTAAGGCTTACTTGACAGATAACTTTCCAAAAATGTTGTATCCATTCATACTCCCCCAAGTATGACCATATCCTTACAAACAGGGAATTATTATTCTTAAAAGTTTTTCAATTTAGTAGGTAAAAAACGCGACATTTTAATTGAGAGAGAATGTCTTTCATAAGCCTGATTCATCTATGGAACAGCTTCTAAATACCAAAGTATTCTACACTGAAAACAAAAATGCAGAAAGCGGAAAGAACCACTCCCACTCTTCCAAGCAAATTACATGTTTGAATAACTCATGCAGACAAAGGGAACCAACACAGCGTGAACATCAGTGGCCAATGTCTCCACCCGAGAAGTTGTGTTTGCTGGAGTCTGAGCAGGGGAATTGAGCATCTTTACCTTGTGCTGTGCACAACACCACTGCTGCCATGCCCCAAATCAGGCTGTAGGTAGACAGATGACAGAAGGGCCTCCTGAACACCTGAAGACAGAAAGCAAAGTACAGAAATAGGGGTTTGGATTTGGACAAAGCCAAGGAAGCTTCAGGGAATGTCGAGCTACGTTTCTACCTACCAGAGAACTTTGGTTTTGTGGGAGCTGAACCAGAGGCTATAAAGGGAAGAAATAACAGTGTGCTCAGGATATGGGGAGGGAAAAGCAGCAGTGTGGCTCCTTCAGGGTAGCGATCCTTAGCAATTTGGGACCTTGCTCCTAAAGCCACCATTGTCAAGAGCAAGGCCTCAAAGATGCAGGATCACTAGGGAAAACCAAACTGCCTTATATAAATACAGAAAACGCAGAGAATACAAATGTTAGACAGCATTCACTACCCACAAAATCCACATCTGTTAATGTTAAAAATGTAACTCAGGGGTAACCACTTTTCAGAAACATTATGTGACTGCCTTGAATTTCACTGGGGCTGATATTCTTGCAAATGCTGCAAGTTTTATATAAATAGTACCTTTTAAAACCCAGTACTGGCTTTAATTTTTTTCTTCACTGCTTTATTTTCATGTATCTGGGCATAAATCTTTAGACTTCTTACAAATCATGGTGGTACTTATGGGAATATTATTCTGGGTATCATCTTGCTAGAAAAGGAGAAGGCAGGGAACAGACAGTTGAACTTCTCTTTGCAGTAGCTCCATGGATCCATTCATTTGGTCTACATGTATGTTCATTCTAAGGGGCACAGGCAAGAAATGTAACTGTGCCCTGTATTTTCCCTAGATTCCTATATTTTTCTATAATAGAGGTATGAAAGAAATGTAAGTTTTCTTTGTATTTTTCTTTAAATGAAATTTAATTTTATTTCATGTTACCATTCCAACTGGATGTACAAACTTAACTTCAATCAATGTTGTATAATATCTGTCACTTCAGTCTCCCACCACCCCAAGACTCCATGATTGTCCCAATCTCTGGCATTGCATCTACATTCCTGGGGGCTTACATAATGCCAAGCTGTGGGATGGGGCTACTTATCATCTGTTGCAACCATCTATTCACTTGGCATTCACTAAGATGGCTGTGTTCCCCTCAAGTCATCACAGTTATTGGTCTGTGCAGTTATTGCTTACAAGGTGAGCTGGTATTCTCTTGTGTTCTCCCAGCCTGCCCCTAGGTTCTGTCTGTGCTGAGTGAAGAGAGAGTCTACAAGGCTCTCTGCCTAAACTCTCATGTATCTGTCCATCTCTGTTTTACTGTTCCCTCGCCATGATGGACAGACATGCTGCTTCCCCACGGTCTTCCCCAGGGAAGCGATGCACAGGTACTTTCTTTTCTTGATTCTCAACAGCTACTTGCAGGTTCTATTTTCCACTTCCCGAACTCCCCAGTTCAGGTAACCAGGCACAGAGCCTTCTTTTCGGGATGTAAACTGGTGCCTGAGCATCTACATTAGTCAGTCCCTCTTTGCTCTCCTGGCCTACAAAATATTTATTTCCCCTAGGGTCAGAAAAGCTGGTTCCTCCATCACTTTGCTTTCTTCCAATCAACTCTTTCTGGCATGAATTATTTCCTTGGTCTTTCAGCATTTAGGCTTTTGAAACTCAAATACCTAGGCCCTTGCTATTATAAAACTTTGGCTTCCAAAACTAAAAGGTCTTTTCCGATTTTTTTGTGGTGGTATTCCTCCTCTAAGGCAGTGGGTGCTTGATTGTCTGATTGGAAAGGCCAGAGGACAAAAATAAATTATTGGAATAAAAAACCACACCAGATAATATATCAAAATAATACTCTAACTTATATTTTGCATAAGGTGACTAAACTACTAAGACTAACATTTATTGAAAATTCATTATGTACCAGACACTGTTTGTGGCACTTGACATAAATTATTTCATCTAATATTTCATATAATCCTATAAAGGAGGCATTATTATTATCACCATTTTCCTTTTTTTAAGTAGGCCATTTAAGGACTTTAATTTTATATTATCACCATTTTCAAAATGAAGAATATGAGACACAGAGATGTTAAGTAACTTGCCCAAAGTCACACAGCTATGAAGTGATAGAGACAGGATTTAAACCCAGGCAGTATGACTTCAGGGCTTATAACCATTACACCATCTCGCCTCCTCTATGTATACAGTATTGTTGGTTTTACAATTTAGACACATTAGTATAAAATTATGTTGTTACTGCCTATGACCAAACCACTATTGTGAGGGATTACCAACTTGCCTTGCACGCAGCAGTCTCTGCTTCATTGCTGTGGAAGAATATGCTGAATTCAGTTTTGAAGCTGGTATTTGAGAAGCATTAAACCAGATTTCCACCAGCCAAGCAACCTCTGAAATCCACTAGTAATTGTCTAGAAGCTATACTAGTAATAAAGCATCTCCCAACCCGATGTCTTATCAGGGTTCTAGGCCCCCATTTCCCACTCTCTGCAGCTCAGCACCTCCAAACACACTCTCAAATCTCATGTCGCTATGCTCTCCTCTTTGCACACCAAGCTCCACTTCACCATCTCCTTTCAATGCCTTGAAATCACCAAGCTCTTTCTTGCTTTAGGTCCTATATTTATGTTTTCCTTCTGCCTAGAAGGCTCTCAGTTGAATGAATAAAATGAATAAGTGAATAAATAAATTTATGAATAACACCAAATTCATCATCATTTTACCCAAAACAGCTTCTCTTCTGAACTTTTATCTCCCAGGCACTCAAGTCATCCCGGACTTCATATTCTTCCTCTCCCCAGACATGTAATTAGTCCTCATACAGAATAGGGTCGGGATGATTGTCAAAGGATGGTATTCCACCTGCATGAATCTTGTCAGCTCATGCTCAATGTTTGTTTGCCTTATCTAAGCCGTTTTGGCTATTCTTTTTAGATGCAATGACCTCCCTGCTACAGTTCATTTTCCCCAACACTCTAATCTGGATTTTTCTGTTTGCCCTTCAATTTCTCTGAGATTTCTATTGTTTTATAACATCATTCTTCCTGTGGATTTAGGAGTAGGGGATGGGGAAATAGGGTTTTTGAAGATCTAAATCTCTCTTCTTTTATTTGCCACAAGGATTTCTCTTTCCTTTTCCTGTGCTGTGGGAACCATCCCAATTCTAATATCCTCCCTTCTTCCTACTGCATGGATTTGTTAATTCTGGTTAATGCACGCCCTTTTCTTCACTCGGGAAATTGCCATGACCTTAACCTAATGAGGGAAATGTTAAAGAGGTGGTGTCAAGCCAGTTTAAACCAACAGGTGTTTCACAAACATTAATCTCGTTATATCAGCTTCATTTTTCCTTTAGCAAGAGAAGTTATTAACCAAGTCCCTTCACAGGTTAGGGTAGAAAATTACCTGGTAATCATTGACAGTGGTCTTCCCTAGGGGTACAGCTATAAGGAGAGGAGCCTCAATTGTCCTGGTCAGGGTCTGTGGTTTGGGATCAAGAAGGTGATGAACATTGGACCCAGTCTTGTCTCAGCTCTCCTGGGGCCAACTTATACACTGGAGGTGGTTGTGTGTGCGAGCACTAGAGCTCTCAGTCTAGGTGAAGGCCTGGCATTGAGCATCATGCTAGAGACCGGCCTCCTATAAAATGGCTCTTCTCCGGCATTCACTGTAACTGCCAGAGATGGAGAGTTTCCGTCACAGTGTTCCTGGTGGATCTTTCAAGATGGATGCTGTGGAAGGGATGATGTCTCACCTCCCTGTGGCCCATCTCCAGTGTTACCCATGCCTGAGTGCCTTCTTGCACATGCATTTTATTATTTGATACCCAGGCACACCATGAACATGCTCCATGCCTTCCTTGTGACTTCTCCCCATGTCTTCACAGAGGTCTAAGGCCAACAACAAAGTCACTGTCCTCTAGGAAGTCAAAGATGATTCAGCTGTCTGAACAGGACACCTGCTCACCTTGTTCCCTCCTCTCACCCATTCCCAGGTACCACATTCACAAAGGCTTTTGTGTTGAAGTGCCCGAGGAAGAACTTGGTAATTTTCTCGGTATTATTGAGATTGCCCCCACCCCATCTAATTGTGTAGGCAAGTCAGAAAAAAATCAGGCCAAATGTTTCCTCAGGCTCTGCTGCCGGTGCCCAACACATTTTGTTTTATTTTCAGCTAAGTCAATTGTGGAGACGGATACTGGCGTTCTAACTCCATGCCATTTTTAAAATCCCTTATGCACCTCTCTCTCTCACATGGAAATCCAGGCCCTAGCGGAGGCTGTGATGAGGAATGCAGAATGGATGGCTCTCACAGCTGAAATGTGTGTTTTAATAGAGAAAGCAGATGCATACACAATACTGTCTGTGGACTGGGAACTAGCAATGTTAAACAAAAACACGGTGATTGAAACAAAGAGAATCAGAAGGAAAGCCTTGCTCTTAAATACATACGTATTTTAATTTTATACAGTTTTTTTCCTCAATCCATGCAGAATAACTGAAAGTACTGCCAACCTGAAAACAACAGTATTTATATTTAGAGGGAGTAGACCTGGGCTAAAACGAATGCTGAGATCCGTGAGCTAGGACAAAGCATTTTACCTCTCTGAGACTCAGGAAAAATAACAGTATCAACTTTATGGTTAAAAAGACCAAAGGAAATAGTATATGTAAAGCTCTTAGAATAATGATGATACAAATTTGCACTAAATAAATGTTGCTGTCATCTCATAGGGTTATTATGAGTATAGAGCATTTAAAGCACTTAGTACAGTGCCTATGATAAAGTAAATGCCAATATTAGTGAAAAAATTAATCAAGTCATACAGGAGAGTGCAATCATGAAAACAAAGACGTCCCTTATATTCCTCGCCAAGCAGGCCAGGGTTCACAAATGCCTACATCTTACCTGCTAACTGGCCACCTGGCAGCTATATTGCCCCAATACATACCTCTTTCTCTCCACATTTCTAAGTCCAAATCCTGATCACACTACATGGACTTAGAAAAATTAACCTCTCCTCCTGTTTCTTTATTTGTAAAATCGGGTAATGGTTCCTTGCCGGAAGGATAGTTGTGAAGATTAAGAGCATCTAGCCCACAGTAGACACTAGCTCGCAGGCCACCATTCTCCTTTGTTTAGAAAGACAGTGAATCTCTGGCTGTGTGGTCTCGCCAACAGACAATAATACACAAGAAAACATTATCTTGAGGCACTAATCGTATTTGGATTGTTATCTAATTATACCAAGGGGGTATAGGAAAACCCTCCCGTCGTTTTTCTGTCACGTAAACAGATCTCAATAAACAAAATGTCTGTCTCTTTGGGTACCCTGGGTCTTCACCTTTCAAAGAATCACGACCACAGAGCATTTCAATTCTCTCTAAAGTGAAGCTGAGCTTTTTCTTCCCCTCCATGGCTTCCCAAGACAGGGGCTAGGAGGGAGGAAGAGGCTGAGCACCGAAGAGGGAATTAAGGAGCTCTCCAGGAGAGAGCGAGCCTGGATTTCCGCATCCCCACCGCAGCTTTTGGTGGCCACATGGAGCCCATACAGCATTTGTCATCCCCTTCTCAGGGCAGGTTAAAATAGGTTGAGATTTTCTCCCCTGGGGAGCTGGAGCTGGTGAGCCGAGGCGGCCGCCAGCGCAGAGGACGCATCTCCGGAGCCCGCGCGGGTACCATCCTTTTCCCGGGGAGTTGGGATGGAGAACCAGGACGCCAGGAACGGCCCGTAAGCCACCCGTTGGTAGGCAAAAGCCGCTTCTCAGCGAGGTAAAGCGCTGAGAGAGAAACACTGCCGTCAACACGACTGACAAGCGCCGGACTATTCTGCAGCGAGCGGCCAAGCTCTGCGCCTTCCGCCCGCCGCCCAGGGCCACCGGCTCGGCGTCGCCCACCCCGCTGCCCCCGGCCTTCCCCGGCCCCGCTCACCAGCCTCTCCATCCTCGCTCCTGGCCGCGCCGGGCGGCTGCCTGCAGCTAGAAAGCCCGGCTGCGGCTGTCAACGACCAGGCTGTGTGTGAGCCTTAGGAGCTGGAGGCCGACACCGGCCCCCGCATCCGCCCCCTACCGCACAAGTCTTTGCTCCTCCCCCCCGCCCCCGCCCCCGCCGCGCCCGAGAGAGGCGAGGCTGGCCTCGGCGCGGCCGCGTGCGTTCCGTTTATGCTCATCTCTGGCCATCTTCAAATATTTTTGACTATTCGGAGGTGGCAATTGGAGAAACTGAGAAAGCGTTTGGAAAGAAAAACCACTTTTTCCATTTTCCTGTTACCTGGATTGAGAGAAACGAAATGGGATGAGGTGGGGGAGATGAATTGTTAAAAGTGCGTTAGCGTTTGAAGGAGCAGCGAAGGTTTTCTAGTTGAATTGAACCAATGGACACTTTTTTTAAAAAAAAAAACAAACTTACATTTATTTTTTTAATCCAGAACCAAATTACATATTCAAGCAATTAATTCTGTAATGATTTATTTTTTCATGATGTGATCTGTTATTTTCTTTGCGGAAGAGTTTCCTTCCACTTGAGTTAATGATGAGAATTCTTTTTATTTTAACAAGTTCCAGAGTTCTTAGGTCTTAAAAAAAAAAAGGACAAAGAGATCAATGTTTATTTCCTGAAGCCTTTTCTGTAAGGATCCACAGTCCTTCCTTCCTTCCTTCTCCTTCCTTCTCCTTCTCTCCCCACTTTATTGAGGTGTGATTGACATACAAAAAGCTGTACGTGTTTAATATAAAGTCATACATGGCATAATGATGTTTCTGTCAACAATGGACCTCATATAGGACAGTGGTCCCATAAGATTATAATATTGTATTTTTACTGTGCCTTTTCCATGTTTAGATACAGAAATGCTTACCATTGTGTTAAAATTGCCTGCAGCATTCAGTAAAGTAACATGTTATACAGGTCTGTAGCCTGGGAGTAATACACTATACCATTTCGGTTTGTGTAAGGACACTCTATGATGTTGGCACAGTGATGAAATTACCTAACAATCCATTTCACAGAAAGTGTCACAGTTGTTAAGCAACTCGTGACTGTATGGAACTTCAGGTTCTATACCTGTGGAACCATCACCACAATCTATGCCATAAGCATATCTATTCCGTCGAAAAGTTTACTCCCACCCTCTTTATTATTATTAATATTATTATTAGTGATAAGAACACTTAGCATAAGATGTACCCTCTTAGCAAATTTCCAAGTATACAATACAGCATTGGTAAATATAGGCAATATGCTGTCACGTAAACAGATCTCAATAAACAAAATGTCTGTCTCTTTGGGTACCCTGGGTCTTCACCTTTCAAAGAATCACGACCACAGAGCATTTCAATTCTCTCTAAAGTGTACAGTAGAGCTCTAGGACTTACTCAAATTGTGTAACTGAAACTTTGTACCCTTTGACTAATACCTCCCTTTTTCCCTCTCTGGCAAGCCCCGGGCAACCACTGTTTCACTGGACTATTTTAGTTGTCATATAAACGGTATTATTAATATATAGTATTTGTCCTTCCCAAGCAGCACAGCACAGCATGGCATGGGGGCAATAGTGCTTGAGTATATGCCAAAGCCTAAAAAACCTTTAAAGTAGGACTTAAATACAACAGAAAATTCTGGAAGTTTTTATTGGCAAGCATAATTTTTTTTAAGATCTACATATTACTTGTATGAGTTAAATGACCTATGAGTTAGATAAGTGACAGCCAGAACTGTTAGTTCACAGACACAGAAGTGAATGTGTAGGCAAGTGAAATGTCACAATCAACAAACAAACTTTGAGTTAATAAAAAGTGTAACACAGCTTCCAAATACAGGTTGGCTTAGAAAGTCCAGAAACATTCCTAAACCACTAATAACCAGCCAGAAAATTTCATTAAAAAATAAAATGTCATTAATTATAGTGAACAAATTAAAAGTACCAAAGAATTAACTTAGCAAAATTACACCAAACGTACAGAGAAAAAATTTTAAAACTTTTCTAAAAGGCACTCAGAAAGACTTGAATAAATGAATAACATATTTATGGGTGGAGCAAATTCACTATAAAGATATCAACATTCCAAAAATTAAATTAATCTATAAAATCAATGGAAGACTAATTAAAGTTCCAACTATGTATTTTTAGAAACTTAATAAACTTATTCCATGATATATGTATGTGCATGTGTGTAGTGTATATGGGTGTGCAGTCTTTGTATGTGTGTCCCTGAATAGATGTACGAATTAAAAAATAAAAGAAGGGAATGTCTCCCTAACACATTTTAACATATAACAAAAAGACCATAATAATACAACTCTATGTAATTATGAGGAAACAAAATTAAACAAAGAAACAAAAGTTCCATCTGACAGAGCTGAAAACAGAGCTCACTGGTGAGGAAAGAACAGATTGTATAGTAGCTGATGCTAGAAAATCTGGATCATATAACAAACTAATACTACATATCAATCCTGCATTTAGGCTTAAAGACCTAAATATGAAAACCAAAAATATGAAGCTAATAAATATGAGGATATTTTTGCAAACTTAGGTGAATGAGGATCTCTTAAATAATACCCCAAACTCAAACTTTTAGGTAAAAAAAGAATGCAGCCTACAGAACAGGAGAAAATATTTTCATGCTATACATCCAATAAAGGGATGATAACTAAAATATATAAAGAACTCAGGCAAATCAGCAAGAAAAAAAATCAAACAACCCAATTAAAAAGTGGGCAAAGGACATGAACAGAAACTTTTCAAAAGAAGATAGGCTAATGGCCAATAAACATATGAAAAAATGCTCAACATCTCTAATCATCAGGGAAATGCAAGTCAAAACCACAATGAGATGTCACTTAACTCCAGTGAGAATGGCTTTTATCAAAAAGTCCGAAAACAATAAATGTTGGCGGGGATGCAGAGAGATAGGAACACTCAAACACTGCTGGTGGGACTGCAAACTAGTACAACCTCTATGGAAAGGAGTACGCAGACACCTCAAAGAACTAAAAGTAGAACTACCATTTGATCCAGCAATCCCACTACTGGGTATTTACCCAAAGGAAAAAAAGACATTCTATAAAAAACACATCTTCACTTGAATGTTTATAGCAGCACAATTCACAATTGCAAAGATGTGGAAACAACCCAAGTGCCCATCAATACATGAGTGGATTAATAAAATGTGGTATATGTATACCATGGAGTACTATTCATACATTAAAAAAAATGGTGAACTAATACCTCTTGTATTATCCTGGATGGAGCTGGAGCCCATTCTTATAACAAATATCAAAGAATGGAAAAACAAGCACCACATGTACTCACCATTAAATTGCTACTAATCAATCAAGACTTTTGTGCACATATGGGAAGTAACATTCATCAGGTGTCAGGCAGGTGGTGGGGGAGGACTGGATGGGTGTTAAAACTCACACCTAAGCGGTGTGGTGCACACTGTCTGGGGGGGATGGGCATGCTTGTAGCTCTGACTCAGGTGGTGCAAAGGCAATTTATGCAACCAAAGCATTTGTACCCCCATAATATTTTGGAATTTTTTTTAAAAAATGTATGTATTTAACAATATTAAAGTATTAAAGATTTCTGTTTCTCTAATGATATAACTGAGAGATTTAATAGAGTGATACCAAATAGGAAGAAGTAATCAATATCTAGTATGTAAAGGATCAGAGATATAAAAAAGTTCTGCAAATATAAGCTGCCATCCAGGAATTAATTAAAGATATAGACAAGACCTTCACAGGAAGGAAAACCTGAATGGCTAATAAATACATGAAGACATGCTTATGTTTATTAATAATCAGAAAAAAATGCAAATCAAAGCAGTCATTCAATTGCTGATGGTGGGAGGTGTCCTGAATCAGGGGATGATTAGAAACATTTAAAGACATTAATGTAATCTCATCTGAAACCACCATTTCATGAAATTAGATTATATTTAAACATCTTTGTTTTATTTATTTCTATTAATAAAATGACAATTACTGCTAAATTATGATAAATGCATGATTTAATTTGGAAGGTTAAATCTTAAATTTGAAGTGTACACAATGACAGCAAAAAATTCATATACCTGCCAATTACCTATATGTGGGGAGAGAGTTCTTCATTAAGTTCTTCATGTAAGGCTGTCTCAACTTGGGTGTTTGTTCACACGTATTCTGTGACCTAGAGATATAATGACATAATGTATCCATAAAATGAATACAGCCCAAACACTCCCCTTCATAGCAGTAGGTTGTAAGAATGTGCTTTGAATAAAAATTGGGCGATTCAGATTCAAATTCTCTTGAGAGATTGAACAAAATATTTTTTCAAATGTTTAGTTCAGCATAAAAATACTCCAATTATAGAACTTTCATATTATTTTTACTCCATAAGACTGAGTCATAACTTATGATTTGTCCCCTTGGAGAACATATCCACTATACTTCCAAGTTTATAACATTGGTCCTTATCTTTCAGATTCCCATATAAAGATACTTAATCAACATATGCCCTTGGATGTAAATTAGGCATGCTCAAAATAGAACTCTTGATTTTCCCTCAAAAGTTTATTCTTTCTCTAATTTCCATATTTGTAAAAGTTTTCTTCATCTAATGCCAAAAAGCTTACAATCATCAGGATAATTCTTCCATTTCACTTTTTTCCCATAACTGTTCGTTTCTTCAGCAAATCTTGTCATCCTAAACACATCTCTAATCCCTGCATCCCCACTGCTACAACTCCAGCCCAGACGACTATCAACTCTTATCTTGATTACTGGAATAGTCTTTTTTAAAATCTCATTCTTGACTTCTAAGAAACCTTGTTCCCATTCCAGCAAGAGAGAGCTTTTTCAAGTGTAAATCGGATCTTTGTGCTCCCTTGTTTTAAACAGTTCCATGGATTGATATTAGATAATAGAAAACCCAAATGCTTTCGTAGGCCTGTGGGTCTTACCTGTCCTGTCTCCTTCCTTCATTTCCAAAGCACTGCTTCAGCTACACTGGCCTTCTCTTTTCTCTTGGAACACACCAAGCTCGCTCCCATGTCGGGACGTGCGCTAAACATTCCTTTTTGTCTGGAACGGTCTTCGCCAGGAATTTCACTGCACCTTTTTTTCTTACTCAGTTATCAGCTGAAGTGTCACCTCCTCAGAAAGACCACCCAACATAAACTAGCCCCGTAGTCTTTCTCAATCTTGCCGTTCTGTCTTATTTTCTGCATAGTACTTATCACCACCTGGTATTTTCTTATTTCCTTTTGTCTTTCCATCGTCTATTTTTCCCTAGTAGGATATAAACTCCATGAAGGCAGAGAACTCATCTGTTTTGTTTGTGTCTCTGTCTCCTACACTGAGAACAACACATAGCAATATAGAGGCACTCAAGAAGTGCTTGTTCAGTAAATGAACGGATGGTTTATTACATTAGTCCTGTAAAGTAAGATCACTGTCAGCTCATCGTGGCTTTGTCAGGTGGACTTATCTCAGGCTTTCAATGTCAGCCTTTTCAGCAGCGGTGAAGCCCTCCCCCGAGTCGTCTGGAGTCCGCATGCTCTCTCCTATGAAAGTCTGTCCTCAGTAAAGGATCTCAAACTCAATTTAGCAAAAGTATGGATGGTCACTAACAGCCTACCCTTATAACAGTCCCAAATAAGGTATCATTCTAACAAGGGTAGATCCTTAACTGCAGAAATTACCAAGTACATGGAAAACAGTTTTTCAGGATGACTCTTTTCATGATAGATTTTGCCAAGGCTTTTGGAATTTTTTTTTAATATATAATTGAAACTACCCCGGTTTCACCTACCCCCTCTATCACAAACAGGTGATAATACAACTTACTTTTTCTTTCTCAGAACGATACAAAGAATGACGATGACAACAAATGAAATACATAAAAAAGTTATGAGTGCACAAACTGTAGGTGCCCAAAAAGAACCAGATGTACCTGAAAAATACAAATCAGAAACATGTTCTTTGTGACTGTATTTATTTTATACAGTGTACTGCTATCTTGGTACCTTTAATCGGCAACACTCTTTTGATTTGCCATTGCTTCGTTGACATTAAAATTGATGCTGTATAATAATTTGTCATATTCTTCTTTATAAAAAATATACTAATGGTATTCAAACACACGTTCTCCAAAGATTAATATATATAAAATTCAATATAATCGTACCATCCTCAAGAATAAGAAAAAAATGTAACCATTTAAATTTTCATCACAGGAAAATTGTTAAGCAAAATATAACATACTTACTTGATACCTATATTATTACAATGGAATTTCCAAAGAGTCAGTGATAATATGAGAAAATAAATTTATGATAATAATAAATATTTAAGATTAATGTGTTTAGCAATATGATAAGCATTTTATAAGGTCTATTGACATTAACTGGGTGAGTACAGTTGTTAGGTACAGATGGGAAAATGGAGTCTCTGTGACATTAAGAAAATTGCCCAAAGATTCACAGTGATTAGGTGGAAAAGTGTTTGAAAAAAATTTTTAGAAAATCTCCCAGATAATATGAAGAAAAGAAAAATAAATATAAATGTTAAAAAGGAAGAAGAAATAAAATGGAAATCTAGATGTTTTAATGGCCACTTAATTGAGGGTTTATAAAAAGAGAATACAAAATAAGAAAATACTCAAAATGGAAGGATTTGAGTCTCAAGATTTAATGAAATCAACAAGTATCCATCACATTAAAGGATAAAACAAACAAACAAAACTAAAAATAGCACTAGAATAAAGAGGACAAAATGCTATATTACCAAAGAGAAAATGCAGTAAGATTTACTGTACAATTTTTATAATGCTATATTATGCTATATAATGCTATATAATTATAAGTTATATATTAATTTATAAATGCTATATTACCAAAGAGAAAATACAGTAAGATTTACTGTACAATTTTTAGATTAACATTTGACTTCTCATCAGAAATAATAGATGTTCAAAGACAATGGAGAAATACTCTAGAAGTTCTGAGGGCAGAAGGATAGATAACCTAAAATTATATAACTATCAATCACATGTAAGAGCATTACAAGACTGCAGGATAGATCCTGTGACCAGTTAGCGTTATTACCAAAGTCACCAGGGAAATTGCCTATTGTTCTAATTCTACAGCATTGAGTTCAGGACTCTACTTCAGCCAGGTTGTGCTAGCCTGGGGAGGCTGAGAATGATGGAGGGGTAGTTTGTGCAGGCCTGAATGTATTGTGTTTTACGATAGTCTTATGTTGTGCTAGATATCATTTTGTTATTTATTTAGCTTATTCCAGAGATTATTTAATTCAGAGGCTGATGAGATGTTCTAAACTGACGCGAGATTGTATTTTGCCTACATCTAGACTATGTACTAGACTTCTCACTCTAGTACTACAGTAGCTGGACATGTGGAAGAACTGTTCGGCTTCCAAAAGATGTGATGTCTCCTGCACTCATTCAAACTTTATGATTCAGCATCCCTGATGGCTAGTGATGCATTTTGGTTCTTGAACTAATGTGACTAAATTATGGAGAAATTTTATCCTTCCCATTTCCCTGGGTTTATAAAAAGCAAAAAATATAGATTATGTAAAAGCATGTTAATAAAGTGGAATAGGTCTGCTTATTAAATGCAACTTATTTAATATTCTCACCCCACCCCCACCACAGAATTTTTATAAAAGCTATCAAGATATAAGACTGGCTATTACATACCCTAAGGTTTACTACAAGCTGTGGCACCAAGTGAGCTCCTAGAAAAGTCATTAGCTTGTACATTTACAGATGTACAACATGGAAAGAAAAAGATATACAAAAGTACTATAATCTTCTTTTAGTCTGTAATAAGCTACTTGCCCTTTCAATGTATATTTTGAAGAAAGAAAATATTTCACTCTATCTCATTACAAAGTGTATGCTTTGGAGTGTTGCTGTCTGAATACTAAACACAGTGTGATTAATATTAGTTGGACTATCTATCTGATTTTGTTATTAAGTTGATTCACAGAAAAGATTATAGCTCTCTTGGGAAATGCTTCTGATCTCTTTTTTGTATATTCTTTCTGTGAACCTCCTTATGTGTCCTTTAGATAAGTAAAAGTTGTTTGATTTGACCAAGTGATGTATGTCAGTCCATCAGTCCATATTTAATACTAAAATTTGTTACAGCTTTGTTTATGCTGGTTGGCATCTGAAGTGGAACAGCCACAAAGACTCCCAACTAATTATGCCTTAAGGTTCCCAGTGTAATTTGGAAAACGGAGACGGGGATGATACTGTGTAACTCATTTTGTCTTGGGACAACATGTGGGTTGAAAAGCCTTAACAGAAGAGGAAAACATTTCAGTGGAACAGGTACATGTTTTTCTTAACTTCCTGAAGCCTGAAATGTAGACCACTAATTTTAAAAAGTATCCAGAAATGAAGATCAAGGTATAAAACATAAAATTCCTTGGACGATAAGGCTCAAATTAAAAGTATATCATATATAGAAAGAGCAGAGATGAGACCACTACAGGCTGAGTGGTTTAAAGCCCCATGACAGGCCAGAAAAATGTCTTTTTCTCATACAGATGTTTGGGATACTTTCTTTGTGGCTCCTAGTAATTCTTCAATATATTCAAGTGCTATAGTTCATGGCGAGATAGTCACCAAAACTCTAGGCTAGAGGATAAAGAAATTAGAGCATTTGCTCTGAAATATAGATGTGCCACAAATGTCTTACCCCTTTTTAAGTAGGAAGAGGAGAATAAGTTATTCTTTGACACTAGAGAATGGTGAAGGTTGTTTGGCTTGTCACTGCATCCACGTGATTTATACTCGAATGTATACAAAGGAAATCAGTATATCGAAGAGATATCTGCACTTCTGTGTTTATTACAGCACTATTCACAATAGCCAAGATATGGAATCAACCCAAGTGTCCATCAACAAATGAATGGATAAAGAAAATGTGATATATATACACAATGGAATACTATTTAGCCATAAAAAAATGAAGTCCTGTCATTTGCAGCAACATGGATAAGCCTGGAGGACATTGTGTTAGATAAAATAAGCCGGGAACAGAAAATTAAACACTGCACATACTCACTCATAAGCAGAAGCTAAAAAAGTTGATCTCATAGAAGTAAAGAATAGGACAGAGATTACTAGAGGTTGGGAAGAGTAGGGGGAAGGAGTGATAGGGAGAAATTTGTTAAAGGGCACAAAATTACAGCTAGATAGAAGAAATACATTCTGGTGTTCTATTGAACTATAGGATGACTACAGTTATCATTAATATATGTTTTCAAATAGCTAGAAGAGAGAATACTGAATGTTCCCAACACAAAGAAATGATAAATGTTTGAGATGATGGATACGCTAATTACTGTGATATGATCACTGTACATTGTATATATCAAAATATCACTATGTGCCCCATAAATATGTACAATTATTATGTGTCAATTAAAAAATAAATAAAAATTTTTAAAAAGGATATATGTTATAATCTCCAAGTCAACCACTAAAAGAAGGGTAAAGGAATGTATAGTTAACAAATTAATAAATAAGAAAAATGAGATAAAATAATTTGAAATAAGGAAAAGAGAGAGAAAGGAACATTAAACATATGAGAGATAACAGAAAATAAATAGTAATGTGGTAGATTAAACCCCAAAATATCAATACTTACAGTAAATATATAGAGACTTAAATACTGTAGTTTTAAAAGATTACTAAGTAGAATACAAAAACAATTATTTAAATACTATTTATCGGCTTCAACTTTTAGAATTATCCCATAGGGAAATCATACCCTGTTTAATTGTTATAAAATAGAAGATAAATACAGTTGACATAGCTCAGAAGGAAGGAGGGCAAGGAGAATTGGGCAGCTAAGAGAGACGTTCTACGGTGGATGAAACAAGAAACAGGCTTAGCAATGCTGTTGAAGGTTGCAGAGGTAAGCAGCAAAAAAAACTGTACGGGGAGGAAAGGGCGGAGGAAAAGTAGAGGGAGGTGTAAATGAGTGGCAGAAATTCAGTGGAAAGCATATAAAGGAGATCAATTACAAATTTGCATTGTAAGAACAGTTTCCCCAGGGAGGAGGACTAAGGTAGAGACTGTCTTCATTATTTGATTATTTGAACATGCATGTGTATTACATTGATTTACATTTTCAAAAACAGATGACTTATGCAACCACTTCTGGTAGTGAATTTGAAAGAAAGATAAATATTTCCCCTTACTGATACATCACTTCTACGTACATTCTTGTTTTACTGACAGAGGAACAATCTTCTCTTCATTCCTTAGAGGATGATCCAGGTACACAATCAGGTGTTGGAGTCCTAAGGACCTCACAATCTCCAAAGAGATGGAACATATTTTAGTGACAGTTATTGTGCCATTTGAATTCTGAGCAGAGTATTCCTCTGATGAATTCACTAAGACTATTGAGGGGAAAAGAGATATTTGAGGAGCAGGTTTTCCCACAGCTGAATAAATAAGGCTAAGAAGATCTTCAGAGTCAGGATTGAACTGGAGTTCAGTTCTTAATTCAGATACAGCTAAGGAAAAAAGGAGAAACAAAATTAAATATAAAATTATGTCGTACCAGATTTCTATGGTGCTAAAAACTGGACTTTTCCGAGGTTTCACCTGAAGCCAAAATATTGAAAACATATCCCTTTCAGATAGTTCTTTTCACATTTTACGAAACCTCACAATACCATTTCTTATACCTAGTTACAGGTTCTTTAATTTGGGAGGAACAACTGTTGTCTCAACTTTTATTCAACCTTAAAATTACATTACATAAACCCCCAATGTTTTACATTTCTATTAACATAATGAGGGGACACTATGGCACTATCACTGTCCCTGTAACCTTGTGTTCATTCGAAGACTGGGAAATCCTTATTCTCTTAAAGTCTTCATCTTTCCTCTTCTACTTCTCTACTGTCTCTTTTTCTTTTCATCTCTTTTCCTAACTCTCCAGTGAGGAAATCCTGATGCCATACATGAATTTGTCCCACTGGAAGAAAGCCAGTGCAGTGCAGTATGAAGTTAAAGGAGAGGGGAGAATATCTAAATGCTGTGGCCAGAGCCTGCACCGTGTGAAAATGGGCAAGTCACAGAACCATCGTTGGCTTCCATTATTTTTTTTCTCAAGTGTAATAAAAAACTTGGCCTGGATGATCTCTATCAGTCTTTTACCCTCTAATATTCTTTCTCTGGGCACTAGACTTAAAAGACCACATCCCCCAAGTTTCTGTCCCACCAATTTGACCCTACGGAAAACATTTATATACTTAAAACGTTAAGGCAGATGTGTCCTCCATGGCTGCCGTCTGGAAACACATTAAACAGACATCTGTAGCACGCCTCATCTTCAAGCGTCACTTCCCGGATAGTTATGAATGAGGAATTGGGTTCAATGATCTCGCAATGCAGCCTATCTACAAATGGTGGAAGAATCTTTTCTCCATATTTACTGCTGTAAGTGCCAATATTTTGTGGCAAAGAGCCTTGGATCTTCTGCCAGGTAATTTGCACAACATCTTCTGGAGTTGTCAAATTGCAGAAAATGGTCACATTTTCTCCAAAAACAGCTGTTTCGTTGTTTTTATGCTTTATCCTATGTGAAGAATCTGAACATAAAATCCAGTATTAATTAAGGGAACATGTTTTATGCTAACCTCGCTTACCCATATCATAGCCCCTATCTTTCTGTGTTATAATTCTCTTCTTATTTGCCGCCCTTCCCCACTAGAAAATGAGCTCCCCTATCTTCTTCACCATTGAATAGTCTCTAAAACTGCTTCTGGCCTATACTACCTAATCAATAAATGTTTATTGAGTGCCGAAACTGAAATACAAATTAACCAACATAAGACGAGTATTGTTAGCAAAAAAAACCCAAACAGGTTTTCAGTTAGTAGATCATGAGATAAGAATGCTAGAAGAGAATGCTAAAAGGCCGTAAGAATTCAAAGGTAAGAAGAAACAATTATTCTGAGATCTTCAAGAGTATTGATTTCATCAATCTTCTACTACAGTGTGTTAAGATTGGCAGAAGGTCATAATTTCTCTGTTGGTTGAGGAGCAATTGTCAATAATTTCCCCTGACACCACATGGTAGTAGAAAAGTAGACCGATTAGGTTATTCTCTAATAGGAAGACAAAGTGAAATTTTTAATTTGCTCCCTACGCGAAAGGGCGGCTCTGGAAAATTTGTCTATTAAATGACGTACGTGTGTGTGTGCGCACGCTTTCAAAGCATCACAATATACAAAAATAATTAAACTAAAATTAAAAGGGAATCTTCAAAACTTTCATTTCTAGATGGGATGAAGTAGTTTGCAAGAGCTTAACACTTCCGCTGAGAATAACTAGATAGATAATAAAAATTTATTTAAAGGCACCAGACAACTGCAAAGCCAAGGAGCATAGAAAAAAGAACATTTCAGAGAGGAGGGAGTCTTTCAGAGGTGAGCTACAGATGAGCAGAAATAACCTAGGGTTATTTTTCAGTTCTTTGTGGGCTAGAAGTTGAGAATCAGTAAATAAAAAAATCAGTAGAGTTTTCTGGCATCTCACAGCAATAGAGCGACTGGAGTGATAAATGGAGGACTTTGTGAAACTTAGATAAATGCCGATTTTTCCCTCTTAAGATATTTGCTGAATTGCAGATCTGCCCACAGTCGGAAGCGAAAAGCTAAATCAAAACCTCAGGAAGTCAAAGTGGAATTTTTCCAGTCCCAAGGTTCTTAGAAGATAAAAGCCTCTAGGAAGGGGCCCTAGAGAGTTAAAAACCTCTAGAAGGAGTGGTGAATCCACACTGAACAGCTGCTAACACTTTATCCTGGGGATACTTGTTGATTTAGGTAAGAATCCAGCTTAGAACTCTGCTGCTGTATAATAAAGAAATAAACAAAGCTCATGGTGGTTGCTTAGGCCAGAGTCACAAAACTGGAGACTTGAAGAAGCTCAAACATAAAGCCAGCCTCCCCCTCAAGACATTTACCAAATTCTGAGTTTGTGCAGGGCAAAAAACCAAACAGCTAAGTCCAAATCTCTCAAAACCTCAGAAAAAATTTTCAGAGTATCTTAGTGCTGATGAGACAAATATGTATAGAGTCCCACAATTGAAAGCTCTAGAGGTCCATACTTTTTAAAAAGTGATAAACCAATTAGAAAATATTTATAACTGAATGATAAAGATATGGCATATCAAAATTTGTGATATGCAGCTACAGAAGTGAACTGAGAAAATTGTGTTGCCTTAAATCCATACATTAGAAGAAAAATAAAGTCAGATGATTGATGATCAAAGCTTCTATTTCAAGATTCTAGTAAATCAGCAGGAAATCAAAACTATAAAAGTAGAAGAAAAGAATTAGCAAAGACAAGAACAAAAATTAATAAAGTAGAAGAAAAATAAAATTCAGGTGGGTATTTATTGACACACTCTAAGTAAGGTTGACCAAGGAAGAAAAAAGGAAAGAAAGCACTTTATTAATATCGTTATAAAAAAGGGAGCTTTCCACAAATCCTACAGACATTAAAAAAAGAAGAGAATATTATCACCAACTATACACAAATAATTTTGAACATTATTATAAAACACAGCTTACCAAAACTGACACAAGAAGAAATAGAAAATCAGAGTAGTGAGGTATCTATTAAAGATATGGAATCCATTATTAAAAATATTCAAAAACAAACTAAAAATCAAGGCTCTTATATATTCACTGGTGAATATTTCCAAATACATAAGGAAGAGAAATTATCAGTCTTGTAAAACTCTTCAAAAGGAGAAGGAAAAACACCAACAATTTTTATGAAGCCAGCATAAGCTTGTTAATAATGCCTAATAAAAATATTTCAAGAAAAGAGAATTACAAACCAATATCTCTCCTGAACATTGATCCTAAAATAAATATTAGAGAATCAAATTAATATATTAAAAAAAGACACATAATGATCATCACCAAGGTTTTCTTCTCTCCAGTAATGTAAGGATGATTTAATATTTTTAAATCAATGGATTTAAATCACCATAACAGAAAAGAGGAAAAAAATCATATGATTAAGAGATTCAGCAAAAACCTTTGCTACTTTTCTATACCTATTTATGAAAAAATAAGAGCAAACTAAAAATATGAGAGAACTTCCTTTATGTAATAAAAGGTAACTACAGCAAACCTTCAGTTAATATTACACTTAATGGTGAAATTGTGAATGCTTTCCCTTTGAGCTCAGAAATGACAAAGATTTCCACTGGTCTCACCCCTTCTCTCCAACTCCTGACTAGATCTTAGTTAAGATAATAAGGCATGAAATGAAAAAAAAAATGAGTAAAAATGAGAAGGAATTAAATTAAATGAATTAAATCAGAGTCTTTTATTTCCAGATGACATAATTTTATACTTAAGGAATTAGAAGAATCTACAGAGAAATTATTAGAATTAACAAGACAATTCAGCAAGATCCTAAATTCAAGGTCAATATTCCAAAATAAATGAGATTTCCAGTTTCAGCTTTAACATGTCAAGAACTCGGAAGTCATAACGCCCATCCTAACACAAGAAAAAAGCTGAACAAAGTAAAAATCAATGACTTTTATCAGACTTGTCAGAAAATTGAAGGCACAGGGCAAACAACTACCCTGAAATCTGGAGGGACAGTGACTGCAGAGAAATGCAGCTGAGATTAGCCTACCTAGAATGGAAGCCACTGGAGTCACAAAATGATAGGGATATATCAATGGTAATTTTGATTAATTGCCAGAGGCTGAGCGTGAACTAGCATGAGAGTGACAAACTCCTCAGGGATTGTCTTAGGGAAACCCCACAATTCCATGGGTTTCACCTTCAGGAATCCCACTAGGTTCTCAGTGAAGAGCCAAGGAAATCACCTGATGTCTTTGGAAAGCGGAATGGAAAAGTAATCATTTTGAAATAAGCCCAGTGCATTTTACATGAAAAACAAAACCAAACCCTACTTTCCAGGGAAAAAGACATTACTAGAGCCTTATCTCATATAGGTGGAAGGGCAATGACCCAACTTCAGTCCCCTCTAGCTTTTCTGTCTCACCAAAGAGATTGGGGTGGGGGAGAAAAGAGATGTAAGAAAATGTGTGAATGTCACAACCATAGTACACAGGCCCACTAAAAGAATAAGAATTAATCATAAAATTTTAGAGTACTTTTTGTCCACAACTTCTTACTATCACATCAATAGGCTCCAGTATAGTTATGGTTATAGACAGTGGGTTATAGCTGAAATAGCTGCAAGGCTAAGACTCTAATTAATAAGGAGTTCTTAGGGAAATTCAAAGATAACAGAAGAGAGAAAAACAAGAAAACTATAGAAATTTGAAGCCCTTGACACCTACAGCTATAGTAAACAATAAACACAACCCAACTTTTAGCCAGATTAACATAAAACCTACGCTAAAAGCTTATTTACGTCAGTTCCTATTTTCTGATTTATCATGTTTGCCTTTGACAAAAAATTACAAGCCCTGCTAAAAGGTAAGAACAGAGACAGTCTGAAGAGACAAAGTAAGCATCCAAACTAGACTACAAAAACAAAATGGACAAATGGAACTGTATTAAACTAAAAGCTAACGCGCGGCAAAGGTAACAACAAACAGAGTAAAGAGACAACCTGTTGAATTGAAGAAAATATTTTCAATTATTCATCCAGCAAGGGACTAATATCCAGAATATACAAGGAACTCAAACAACTTAACAGTAAACAAACAAAAAAACAAACAAAAACAAATAATCTTATTAAGAAATGGGCAAAAGACATGAACAGACATTTCTCAAAAGAAGACATACAAATCACCAACACATATATGAAAAAATGTTCAGTACCACTAATCATCAGGGAAATACAAATCAAAACCACAGTGAGGTATCATCTTATCCCAGTTAGAATAGCTATTACTAAAAAGACAAAAAATAACAGATGCTAGTAAAGATGTGGAGAAAAGGGAACTCCTATATACTGTTGGTGGGAATGTAAATTAGTACAGCCATTATGGAAAACAGTATGGAGATTTCTCAAGAAATTAAAAGTAGAACTACAGTATGATACAGCAGTTCCACAACTGGGTGTTTATCTGAAGGAAAGGAAATCAGTATACAATGGAATAACTTCATCTGCATGTTCAATGCAGCACTATTCACAATAGTAAAGACATGGAATCAACCTAAGTGTCCATCAGTGGATGAATGGATAAAGAAAATGTGGTATATATATAGTACAATGTTGGCTGTGGGTTTGTCCTATATTGCTTTTATAATTTGTAGACATGTTCCTTCTATGCCTAGCTTGTTGAGAGTTTTTATCATGAAAGGGTGCTGAATTTTGTCAAATTGTTTTTCTGCATCTACTGAGATGATCATATGATCTTTGTTTTGGCTTCTGTTTATGCGGTTAATCATATTTATTGATTTATGTATGTAGAACCATCCTTGCATTCCTGGAATGAAGCCCACTTGGTCAGAGTGGATTATTATTATTATTATTACTTTTGATAATCTGTTGAATTCAATTTGCTAGTATTTTATTGGGGATTTTTGCATCTCTATTCATAAGGGATAATGGTCTGTAGTATTCTTTTCTTGTGTCCTTTCCTGGCTTTGGTATCAAGGTAATACTGGCTTCATAGAATGTGTTGGAGAAGATTCCCTTTTTCTCTGTTAGGGAATAATTTCTGAAGAATGGATACCAACTCTTCTTTGTAGGTCTAATAAAATTTGTTTGTGAATGCATCTGGTCTGGGGCTTTTGTTGTTGTTGGAAGGTTTTTAATTGCTGCTTCACTCTCATTGCTCATAATTGGTCTGTTCAGGAGTTCTATTTCTTCCTGACTGAGTCTTGGGAGATTGTGTGTTTCCAGAAATTCATCCATTTCCTCTATGTTCTCGAGTTTATGTTCATAGAGATTTTCATAGTATTCACAGATGATATATTTTATTTGTGATATCAGTTGTAATATCTCCTCTTTTCATTTCTAATTGAGCTTATTTGAGTCCTTTCTTTTCTATTTCTGGTTAGTCTAGCAAGAGGTATATCAATTTTGTTTATCAACTTTTTGTTTCATTGATCTTCTGTATAATTTTCTTGTTTTCAATTTTGTTTAGTTCTGCTCTGACCTTAGTTATTTATTTGCTTTTGCTGGCTTTGGGCATAGTTTGCTCTTCCTTTCCTAGTTCCTTGAGATGTGTCATTAGGTGGTTAATTTGTAATCTTTCTGTCTTTTTGCTGTAGGCATTAAAGGCTATAACTTTTCCGCTTAGGACTGCTTTTGCTGTATCCAATATATTTTGATAGCTTGTGTCCCCTTTGTCATTCAGTTTGAGGAATCTTTTAATTTCCATCTTAATTTTATCTTTGATCCAATTATTATTCAGCAGCAGGTTGTTTAATTTCCATGACTTTGTGTAGAATTGGGTGTTTCTCTTGGAGTTGATTACTAGTTTAATCCACTGTGGTCTGAGAAGATACATGGTATGATTTCAATTTTTTTGAATTCATTGAGCCATGTTTTGTGGCCTAAAATATGATCAATCTTGGAGAATATTCCATATGCTGATGGGCAGAATGTATATTCAGTACTTTTTGGGTAAAATGTTCTGTAAATATCTCTTAGACCCAATTGTTCTATAATCCCATTTAAGTCCAGTGTTTCTCTATGTGTTTTCTGCTTGGTTGATCTGTCCAGTTCTGTCAGTGGGGTGTTGAAGTCCCCAGAAATTACAATGTTGCTGTTTATCTCTCTAGTTAGGTCTAGTAGGGATTGCCTTATGAATCTTGGTGCTCCTGTGTTAGGTGCATAGATATTTAGGATTGTTATGTCTTCTTGTTGAGTTGCTCTCTTTACCATTATATAATGACCGCCTTTGTCTTTCTTTATTATTGTTGATTTAAAATCACTT
This sequence comes from Daubentonia madagascariensis, assembly GCA_023783475.1. NCBI lineage: Eukaryota > Metazoa > Chordata > Mammalia > Primates > Daubentoniidae > Daubentonia > Daubentonia madagascariensis. The sequence goes on along the minus strand of JAKFHU010001631.1, from coordinate 10,409,435 downwards.
TTATCTGATATGAGAATGGCTACACCTACTTTCTTTTTGTGTCCATTTGCATGGAATATTTTTTTCCATCCCTTGACCTTGAGTCTGTAAGAGTCCTTGTGGATTAGATATATTTCCTGGAGACGGCAGATACTTTGCTTATATTTTTTTATCCATTCAGCCAGTCTAGGTCTCTTGAGTGGGAAATTCAAACCATTTACGTTGTTTGATAGAATTGATATGTAGGATACTGTTCTGCTCGTGCTATTGGTTAGTATCATATTGCTTTGTTTTACTTCTTGTATTATTGCTTTATTTGAGCTCTGAGCTTTAGCTTTTGGGTGGTTTTACACTGGAGGATGACCATTGTGTTGTTACATGTATAATGCAGTTCTGAGTATTTCCTGCAGGGCAAGTTTGGTCTTGACAAATTCCCTCAGTGTTTGCTTGTCTGGAAAATCATTATTTCTCATTCATTTATGAAACTTAGTATTGAATGATACAAAATTCTAGGCTGGCAGTTGTTCTGTTTAAGAAGACTGAAGATGGGGCCCCAATTTCTTCTGGCTTGTAAGGTCTCAGTTTAGAAGTCTGTGGTTAGCCTGATGGGTTTTCTTTGTAGGTTACTTGGTGTTTTCACCTTATGGATTGCAGGAGTTCCTCCTTTATGTTGACTTTGGACAGACTGATGACAATTTGTCTTGGTGACTGCCTCTTTGCAATGAATCTCCCAGGTGTTTGTTGAGCTTCTTGTACCTGGATGTCTAAATCTCTAACAAGACCAGAGAAATCTTCCTCAATTCTTCCCTCAAATAGGTTTTCTAGCCCTTGTGCATTTTCTTCTTCACCCTCTGGGATGCCTATGATTCTTATATTTGGGTGTTTTACATAATCTCATATTTCTTGTGGGCTTTGTTCATTCCTCTTAATTCTCTGTTCATTATGTTTGACTGATTGATTTAACATGAAAAAGTTGTCTTCAAGCTCTGAGATTTTTTCTTCTGCTTGGTCTAGTCTATTCTTAAAACTTTCCTCTGTATTTTGTATTTCCATAAATGAAGTTTTTATTTCCAGGATTTCTATCTGGTTTTTCTTTAATACATTGATCTCTGTAGTGAATTTTTATTCATTTCCTGAATTGTTTTTCTGGTTTCCTTGACTTGATTTTTCATTTTCTCCTGGATTTCACTGAACTTCCTTATAATCCATATTTGGAATTTTTTATCTGTTATATCAGTATTTTCATTTTGGTTAGCATCCATTGCTAGAGGGCTGGTGCTCCCTTTTGGGAGAGACCTTTTGTTCTGATTTTTCATACTTCCAGAATTCTTACACTGATTCCTTCTCATCTGAAGCAGTTGTTGCTTCTTAATTTCGAATTTTCTTTTGTTTACACAGGACTTTCCCACCCCACTCACTTGTCTGGGGGTGTTTGTAGCTTATGTTGGATAAGATCCTTTGGCTTGGTTTATGGGTGCTTTGATAGCAATCTAGTTTCTGGATAGATGCCTTAGTAATAGATATCCTTAGTGTGATGCTTTTCTCAGTTGCTAGCTGCTTGTATGCTGTAGCAGTGGTGAGCTATGTGTGTGGGCAGATTCCCTGTCTCTCTTTGATGAGAGAGGATGGAGGCCTTTGAAATCCTTTCTCTCTCCCCAGCCCTGTGGTCTTTTTAGCAATGTGAATTGTAATGGTGCACCCAATTTAATCACTGAGACAGCAGATGGTGCTTGTGGGTGAGAAACATCCTCACCCTGTATGATTGAGTCAGTAAATATTGAAAAAGGCTGTGCAAATTGAGCTCCCTATCAGTGCATGGCATTTGCTAGAAGGAACAGGCTGCAGTGTTGTTTTTGTGCTTGTTTCTAGCCCCTCAGGTAGAGCACTCAAATGCCCCAGGTGGTGGTGGGGTCCGGGAACTTCCAGGTGTGTCCTTATTCCCTGCTTCAGCAGAGGTGGAGATGGGTTGGGGAGGGAGGCTGGACAGGGCTGGGTTTGGTGGGCTTGCCCTCAGGCTCCACAAAAGCTGATAAGGTAGCTGTTTCAGCAGGGTTCAAAAGTCTGCTCTCAGCTTCTGAAGAAAGTAGCCCCACCCAGCCAGAAAATGTGCTTGTGGAGATGGGGGTCATCTGAGATTCACAATCGGACTGTCCAGCTCTCACATTTCCCCTTGGCCTGCATGTCTGTCCCCCTAGTGTGCATCTCTGTGAAATGCTGGCAGGCAGAGAACTCCCAAATTGGGCACCCCAGGTCCACAACAAGTCCACAGAGGAGGATATGTGGGCCTCACTCTCTGTGGATGCCTCATCCTGGAGTATGCACCCACTGGAGAGTGGGAGCTGCTCACCTACTTCTCAGTGAAAACTGCTTTCCTGGCTGGAATGGGTGGAGGAGGGGCTGCTGCTCATGGCCAGCCCAAGTGCGTGAATGAACTGTGCCTGCTTGCTATGGTACCCAGGGCTGTGCTGTAGAATCTGCTCTATTCAAACAGGGTGGTTTTCCTGCGGGGGGCATGGTGGATCTCCCAGGTCATCATGTCTCAGAACCCCACAGTATTCTGCTGTCAGATCTGTCCACATGGGCCTCTTTGCCACCAAGTGAAATTCACAGACCTCCCCCCTCTGTCTCCAGCAACCTGCCAGAGTTTGGAGGGGACGGGGTCCGGTCTGGTTGCCTGACCCTCTGGCGTAGGAATCCACGAAATGCCTTCAGGCAAGGAGTTCCCAAATCGGGCACCCCGGGTCCTCTGCAGGCCCTGAAAGGAAAAGGCATGGGTCCCACTTTCCATGGAAGTCTCACCCTATAGCACACTCCCACTGCCGGCGGGGTGCTGCTCACCAAATTCTCAGTCCAAACTTCTTTCCCTGTTGCAGTGGGTGGGAGAGGGGCAGGGAAGGAAGTGTCTGAATGGAAGAAAGCCAGCTCTTAGGCCTCTAACGACACTCTCTCTGGTGGGGAGCCCTGCATTGCTCTGGTATGACTCAAGTTCTCCCCACTATACTGTTTGCCACCATGCCTGGGCTCATGGGGGTGGAAAAGCCTCCAAGAAACTCGATAGCCTGCTCGCCACTGAATGCTTGTGGAAAGGTGAGAGGTATCCCCCCTTCCCTTTCACTGGGCTTGGAGCTTCTCTGTGTTTGATCCTATCTGATATCTTTTTTCTTTTATCTTCTACATTCTCTGCTTCACCATTTTCCTCCATGAGATCTCCGGCAGTCTTCGGCACCTGTCTCCGTGATCCACACCCACTCTGTGTCTCCCCTTTTCTCTCCTTTGTCAGAATTCCTATCCTCCTGTCAGAACAGTCCAACAAGAGATGTCTCTGGTTGGCCATCTTGGCATTTCTCTGATTTCTTAAATAGCACACAAATCAACATTTATTTGATGCCTTATTCTATAACTGGCTCCATAAGCAAGAAAATATATTTTTATAGTTTTTTTTGGTAGTTCTCTTATGTGTCAAGTTCCAGGCCAGTAAGATTTGCTGACCATAACTCTGTAACTTTCTGTTGCATTGATGCATTCCCTTTTAAGTTTCTTTCCCAGAAACAGTGGAGCCTCCTTGCAGCCATGAGATAACTACAAAGCCTTACACCACCTGTTTGTCTAGAGAAGGCAAGATAAGTAACACTCTACCACAGATTGTGCACAAGGACCTGCTGAACAACCTACTCCCCACATCCCACTTGTGCACAAGGCTGAAAAGAATGACCAGTATTAACCCCTAGCTCATTATATTACTAAAATCCCCAAACTTGGAGGGACTTATCTGCCATTTCTTGATCATGAGATGTGATTTCTTGTGATTTCTCATTGCATGTGCATGCCCTGCACTCCACCCCAAACATGTAATAATGCTCACTCCTCTCATGCATTATTCATTTCACCTTCATAAAAACCACTAACCCTGTTGGTAGGGGAGGTGGATTTCAGGCAGTCCATAAGTCCCACCTCCCAGTTGATGAGTCTCCTGCAATAAATCCTTTCTTGCGTGACAATTCTTATTGTCTCAGTAATTGGCTTTCTGTGTGGTGAGCAACAGTGAACCTCCCTTGTGAATTCATTAACAATTCCTTGCTTGGGAATATGAAATGATAAAAAATAAGAAATAAAAACTTGGCCTATTTTAAGATTTAATAACTTCAGTCCATCAATGTCCACAAATCAGTAGCATTCATATATGCCAACAACAGTCAAGCTGAGAACCATATCAAAGACTCAATACCTCTCACAGTAGCAACAAAGAAAATAAAATACCTAGGAATATGTTTAACTAAGGAGGTGAAAGACCTCTAAAGGGGGAACTATGAAACACTGAGGAAGGAAATAGCAGAGGAGGTAAACAGATGGAAAACAATACCATGCTCATGGATTGGCAGAATCAACATTGTTAAAACATCTATACTACCCAAAGTGATCTACAGATTCAATGCAATCTCTATTAGAATACCAATATCATTTTTTGCAGATCTAGAAAAAACAATTCTATACTTCTTACGGAACCAGAGAAGACCCATATAGCCAAAGCAGCCTTAAGCAAAAAGAACAAATTGGGAAGCATCAATCTGTCACACTTCAAGCTATATTACTAGGCTATAGTAACCAAAACAGCATGGTACTGGCATAAGAACAGAGACATAGACCAATGGAATGGAACAGAGAACCCTGATATAAAACCATCCTAATATTGCCATCTGATCTTTCACAAAGTAGACAAAAACATACACTGGGGAAAAGAATCTCTATTCAATAAATGGTGGTGGGAAAATTGGATAGCCACATGTAGATGACTGAAACAGGATTTACACCTCTTCCCTCTCACAAGAATCAACTCACGATGGATAACAGACTTAAACCTAAGACCTGAAACCATAAGAATTCTAGAAGAAAATGTTGGAAAAACTCTTATAGATATCGACCTAGGCAAAGAATTTATGAAGAAGACCCCAAAAGCAATCACAGCAACAACAAAAATAAATCAATGGTACCTGATCAAATTAAAAAGCTTTTGCACAGTCAAGGAAACAGTCATTAGAGAGAATAGACAACCTACAGAATGGGAGAAAATATTTGCATGCTATACATCAGATAAAGGGATGATAACTAGAATATATAAAGAACTCAGGCAAATCAGCAAGAAAAAATCAAACAACCCCATTAAAAAGTGGGCAAAGGACATGAACAGAAACTTTTCAAAAAAAGATAGGCTAATGGCCAACAAACATATGAAAAAATGCTCAGCATCTCTAATCATCAGGGAAATGCAAATCAAAAACAGAATGAAATATCACTTAACTCCAGTGAGAATGGCTTTTATCAAAAAGTCCCAAAACAACAAATGTTGGCAGGGATGCAGAGAGATAGGAACACTCAGACACTGCTGGTGGGACTGCAAACTAGTACAACCTCTATGGAAAGGAGTATGGAGACACCTCAAAGAACTAAAAGTAGAACTACCATTTGATCCAGCAATCCCACTACTGGCTATCCCACTACTCTACCCAAAGGAAAAAAGATGTACTGTAAAAAAGACATCTGCACTTGAATGTTTATAGCAGCACAATTCACAATTGCAAAGATGTGGAAACAACCCAAGCATCCACCAATACATGAGTGGATTAATAAAATGTGGTATATGTATACCATGGAGTACTACTGAGACATAATAAAAAATGGTGAACTAATACCTCTTGTATTATCCTGGATGGAGCTGGAGCCCATTCTTCTAAGTGAAGTATCACAAGAATGAAAAAACAAACACCACATGTACTCACCATTAAATTGCTACTAATCAATCAAGACTTTTGTGCACATATGGGAAGTTACATTCATCGGGTGTCAGGCAGGTGGCAGGGGGGGACGAGAGGATGGGTATATTCACATCTAACAGGTGCAGTATGTCCTGTCTGGGGGATGGGCATGCTTGTAGCTTTGACTTGGGTGTTGCAAAGGCAATTTAAGTAACCAAAGCATTTGTACCCCCATAATATTCTGAAATTTGTTAAAAAGATATATCTTTGGAAGTAAGATGGCAACTCACAGAGTGAGAGAAGATAGCTGCTACATGTATATAACAAAGGACTTTATTCTAATGTATACATAATACCATAAATCAAAAAGACAAGGACAGACAACTCAATAGGAAACTGAGCAAAATATTTGAAAAGGCATATCACAAAAGAGAATGTCTAAATGGCCAATGAACATATTTAAGGTGCTCAACTTAGTCATTAAGGAAATGCAAATTAAAACAAGGACTACACGTACACCAGAAAATGAAAGGCAGACAATACCAAGTTTGGTGAGGATGTGTAGAAAACACAACTCACGCTGTTGATGGAAGTGTAAATTCTGTCAACCACTTTGGGAAATACTTTGGCAGTATCTTAAAACTAAACATAGTTGTACCCTATGAGCAGCAAATCTACTCCTAAGTATATACCTAGTAGAAATGCACACATATGTTCTCCAAAAATCATGAACAAATATGTTCATAGGAGCATTATTTGGAATAGTCAAAACCAAGAAATCATCCAAATGTAAATCAGCAGTAGAATTGATAAATAATTTATGGTATTACACAATGGAATGTTATACAGCAATGAGATTTAATGAACTAAATCGACTCTCAACAATATGGATAACTCTCAAAAATATTTTGTTGAATCAACAAAACCAGAAACAAATAAATAGATGATAAATGATTACATTTATTTTTGAAAAGGTCAACAATATATAAAATATGAATAAGTCTGTGTTATAAGAAATTAGGATAGTGGTCCCCTTAGGAGAGGATAGTGAAAGGAAGGAGACATGAATATGGCTTTGGATGCTGCTAATGTTCTGTTCTTGATCTTTGCTGAATATGTTGATGTGTTCAGTATGAAAATTCACTGAACTGTGTACTTATCTGTACACTCTCCTGTATGTCTGTTTCACTTAAATACAAAGGTTAAAATCTTCATGCACCTTGATCCACTTAGCTTATATTATATTCTCTGTTGTTCAATAACTTCTCTTGACTTTTATTCTCAAATTATAAGCAATTTTTTCAAATATTTTTCAAAAATGTATTAGCCCATTAGTATATAGACAGCATGATAGAATATTGAAATACATAAAACAGGCTTATTGTATAAATTGCACTTCATTTGTCAACAAAAGTTCTGTGATGATGTTTTGCCTGGGCTGAATTCCAGGAGTGCAGTCTTATAGCAATCTTTTACCTTCCTAAGCTTCAAGTTTTTCATCTGAGAAATGGGCTTAATGATGCCTGACTCTCGGGGTATTATATAAAATGAAAACCTGTAGATGTACTGGCAGTCATAAATCACCATAGACATTTTAGTTATCATAGATAATGTGGTCTCTGCCCTCAGGGAGGACTCAATAATGTAGAAAAAATGTCAAAATAGCAATACAAAAAAGTAATAAGCTATCCATCACTATTCCCATACCAAATTCTGTAATTTTGCTTACCACAATTCTTCATCATTATTTGTTGACATGTTTGTCTGCCACACTAGATTCTGAGGTACCTGACAGAACCAGCCTTCCTCATTGCGCATTTTAGATACTGAAGTAAGTTAGGGAGAAGGAACATGGACGTGCTGGTTTCCTCTACCTATCACCCTCCTTTTGTCCTCAGCATCTGTCACCATTCAACTTTGTTTGAACTATGTAACTGAATTCAAATAATACTTCCCCCAGCAAAAACCTCCTTGACCAGAAGTTATCATAATTTTTTTTCTCTCCTTAATTTATGATTTTGTTTTCTTTCCTGAATTGTTATGGAACATTGGTAATTGCCTTAACCATGAACTAAACTGATTATAGGTGGATTCAAGTTGAATATCTTTAATCAAATCATTTTTAATGACTAGAAAATAATAGGACTGAATATTTGTTAAATCCTTAATGTGTCTCAGGAGTACCTCTGCTTGTAAAGACAGACAAACCCACAAAGGAAATGATTAACAGATTTAACAACATAAAAATCAAAAACTTCTTAATGACCAAGAAGAGCCTCAAAACAAGTCAAACTCAAAAGGCAAATATGCTGCAAGAATATGTTCACAGGAAATACTACCAAACAAATTGAAAAAGAGTTCATTTGCTTCCAGCTGGCCTCTATAGTTTGAGCTACTTTTGTGTACTTCAGAAGCAGTGCTTAGTACCATTTTTTCATTATTTATCAAGTCGCTGTTCAAATTAATGCTCAAATTAATCTATTTGCTAGCTACATGATTGGATAACTACATGCGTAGCATACAGACCCCAATGTAACGCCTGTTCACCTAACTTTATCAAAGTAAGTAGCCTACAGCTTGATATTTATTTGTCATTGATTTCCAGCTAAATGCACTTGAGAGAAAAAGTGAAGAGTTACCTGATCCTTGTACCCAGACAGGAAGCATGAGGAGCTGGAGAATGAGATGGAGTGGAAAGCCCATGGAATTTGATGGCAAAATCTTCCCTAAAACTCAAAGTATTTTATTTTTTAACTAAACTCCAGCACTGAAGTGGAAAGCTGGTTCCCGCCAAAATCTGTTACTCATTAACCACTCACATCATTAAACTTTTATCTTGCAACGTTTTTAACTTCCTCTTCACCCCTAGAAGCTCTGCTGAAAGATCAACTCACAATAAGCAGATTGTTAAGGAAAGAGATTACAAATGTATTTACTGTGCCTACAAGGAGAATCATAGAGTAATTACCCAATATCCCAACGGGCTCCAGACGTTTATATACTCCCATTTTAGGGGTGGGGAGAGATAATGAATATAGGTAATTTTTTTAAGGGGCAATAAATAGTTACTAAGGAGCACGAATAGATTCTTGGGAGAATGAATGGATGCAGGGGAAACAGATTGACTTGTAAATGATTCTCTTTGGAAATTAAATTAACCTGAACAAAACCCCACAGATCATTGTCCTGTTTTTATAAACTCCTCTTTCTACATCCTACATTAAAAAGAGAGGAAGCGTTTCTTGTCCGGTGCTTTTTATTTCCGTTTTTTTCCCCTTTAAATTCCAATCCAGTCACCTGCCTATTGGCATTCCATGTACACAAATTCACACCAGCTTCCCCAGAGTGTTTTGTCAACTTAATAAGTGACTGAAAATGAGAGTCACACTCAATTGAGGTTTATTAAGCCAAAGTCTGAGGACACCTCAGGTAAAAGCACAGACCACAAAGCATCCATGGCCTGGGCTCTCCACAGAAGGATTTGAGAATCTGTATTTAAGGGAAACAGTATAGAGAAAAAAGAAGGAAGAGAGGAGGTGAGCAGTGAGGCAAATGATTGCATTCTTATGAAGCTCTAGTTAGTGTTTAGTGAATCCACATTTTACATAGATAAGATGAACATTTAAAAAAAGGAGTAGCCAATTTTGTAGTCTTCTCAGGGTGGGTGGAAGAGTTATTGATCGTATCTCTTCCTTGGTCTGTATCTGTGGAGATAAGCTTGTAATTGACATTCAAGAGTTTATTTAGGCTACAGTCTTAAGGTTATAACTGACATGCCCTTGTTTTATAGGGGGCTATATATCTTGAAAAGTTTTAGGGCTGAAGGAAATCAGAAATTATTTTACCCCAAAATGAATTCTTTGACAGATTTTGAGATGGCTGCCGGTAAACAGAAATAATGCTGCAAAGCTGTCTTTGTGGGGGTAGGGGGAGAAATTGGCACCTGTAGAAAATCTCCATTAATGCAGCCAGGTCCTCCTTATTCAATCTAGGAGAGATTAACTGAGAGTCTGACACCTTTAAAGGTCAGAACAGAAACATTTACCATCTACTCTCTTTGAGAGCTATTACAGAGAGGCTTACCTGCATAACAAGACCACTTTTGCAAGCCAGGCTTCCTTTCTCCCTCCCATAACTTGTCCACCAAAAACCTACTTAGTCATTATTCAACATGCCCCCCCACCATTTCTTAAAAAAAACCTCTGTACCTCATTGAGGAGTTGAATCTGGGGAGAGGACGACAGAGCTTTCACGACTCAGTTCCCAGGTTCAGTTCTCCCTTTAGCATAATGAGTTTTGGAGGTCCTGACTTTGTTATTTTTCCTTCACAGTCTTCCTCCTGGTGGTATCTTGGAAAACCCAGCTCATTCACTTCCAGTTTGCAGCATACTTTAACACAAACAATCCATTTGAAAGTGAGGATTTTTTTCTCCTGCACTTTTGTTATTGCTGTTTTAATGATTACTGTCCTCAGGACTGTATGTTCCATCTTATAAGTTAGGGGCAGTGATCTTTGTCCAGAATCTTTTAGTACTACACTTAATCAGCTAAATGGACCAGGGGGGTTGAAGCCGGGGCTAGGACTTGGGGCAAATACTGTCCGTCAGCGGAGTGCCATTGGTTTTGGCATCTCCAGAATGAGATTGAAACCATCTATATTTAAAAAAATGTAGAGCCATAAGGTACAAATAGTAACCAAAGCCTGGTCTGTATAAGAGCATCGGTCTAGCTAGAAGTTAAGAAGCCATTTTCCCTAACTTCCTTACTTCTGTGACTGGTTACTGCTTAATGGCACTATCCTCCCTGCTGGGTACAGGATTTGTGACTTCCCCCACTAATTCTGTAGATAACATTGCTATTGTAAAGCCCAAAGACTTGTGCTTCTATAGATAACCTTCCTATTGTAAAGTATAAGACAGGTCTTTGAACCTATCAGACTCCACATTCCAGGGGGACCCACTGATGCCAACTGGACCCATGGATAGGCATAGGAATGGATCCAGGAGCCTTAAGACCCCCTATCCAAGAAATCTCCCAACTGAGGACATAATCTCTATGAGTCCACCCCCTGCCAATAAATAGACCCAATTGCCTAGCCCTTTGCCTGCTAAACTATAATATCTTTAAAAACCCTTTCTCCCAAATTCTTCAGGAGATGGATTTGAGAAATACCTCCCATCTCCTCACCTGGCACCTTGCAAAATAAACCTCTTTCTCCTCTGCAACACCTGCTGTCTCAGGATATTGGCTTTCACTGGGCAGTGGGCAAGGGACCTTGTTGGGTTGTAACAAAACAAGGAGCCAGCCTCCAATCCTCACACACATACATTTACCCCTCCACCCCGATCCTGACACATACAATAACATGCACACACAAAGGACATATTCTGGGCAATGAGCCTTCCCTTTTCTCTTTTTGTCACTTTTAAATTCCTGTAAAATATTATCTTCTTCTCTTATAACTTCTCCCCTAGCTTCTATCTCAGAGGAAATGAAAGTCTCCGTAGTCATAAATGGTCAGCCGCCCCCGCAAACCCCATTTTCCAATATTTGTCTTTCCTACGGTTCTAGATGGTAGCGATCTTTTTTCCCTTAAGACAACCTTCCCTCCATCTAACTTCCAGCCTCTAAACCCACCCTCTGAGCCTACTACCCACCAGAGAGCTATTTCATTGATTAATAAGGCAGAGTAAACTCAATTCCCAAAGGAAAAATGAAACCAGTGCTATTAATCTATCATCTCATTGTGAATAAGGAGGTATTAGGTGCCCAGTAGCCTTTGAGTCATGAATTATTTTCTCTGACAACAATAGAATAAAATTAAAAATCAGTAACAAAAAGAAGTTTGAAAAATTTACAAATATGTGGAAATTAAACAAAATACTCCTAAATCCATGGGTCATGAAGAAATCTCAAGGTAAAATAGGAAATACTTAGAGAACAACATAAACAAAAACACAACATATCAAGAGTTAGGGGATAAAGTGAAATCAGTACTAATAATATAGTGATAAGACAGAAAAAGAAGGTTGAAAGAACCTGAATGCAGCCACTTTGACTGACACCAGACCCTAATCACCTTAAACAAGGAAGTCACCAGCAAATCACCGGACTGGGACTATCCAAGGATGTATGAATTACTAAGCCAGAGCCATAAAAACTGTTTGTGCTTATTAACCTTTATGGGCTAACCTCAAAACAATGCTGGTCACTTATGGCTATTTCCAAATAGGGTTTTTAAACACAAAAAAGCTACCATTGCCCCATAAGAGGACCCCCTCCTGCTTGGGAGAGGGCCCCTACTCTGTCTGTGGAATAGGATCTGCTGCTTATCTCTGTCTCAATGAAACTCTCCTATAGCTAGTTGGCTCGTGTTTGAATTATTTCCTGAATGAAGCCAAGAACCCACTTGGTGAGTTCAGGGGGCTTTCCTCCCTTCATTGGAACATCCCCTGCATCACTAAGGGAAAATTTATAGCTGTAAGTACCTGCACTAAAAAAGAATGGGAAAAAGTAATGTCAGTGACATGGAGGAATAGAAGGCTCCAGATTGTCCCTCCTCCCACAGACACACTGAGTAAACATCTAGACATGGATCAATTCTCTCCAAGAGAAAGCCAAAACCCAGATGAAAGACTCCTGCACACCGGACAACTGAGAAAATATCCACATTAAAATGGGTAGGAAAAGTGGAGATATACTGATGCGCTAACCCTACCCTGAGAAAAGTGCCTTAAAATTAGGAAGGAAACTCCAACTCCCAGCTTCTTTCCAAGCTATAAAGGGCTTATACCACATATAGAGTGCCCAACTTTTACAATCCCCACCAGAGGGCTTGGCTCTTAAATCACCATGCTTGAGTACATCAAAGAATTTCCCTCAAGCACAAAGAAAAAAGGGTAGTTTTGAACTGTGTGAATATTCCCAGGAGCTGAGTCCCAAGAATGAGCCCAGCTTCCAACTTCTTCCTGGAAAAGCTATGGCCCCACATTTTCCAGTAGCTCCCTGTGGTTCTGGCCTCTAACAAGCCATGGTTGACATGGGAGCCAACATGCCAAACAAAGAATAAACCTCCTCAAACCTAAGCAGGAAGGATGGCATTCCCTGCGCTGCCTTCTCTGTCTTGCTCCTATAAAGCTACTAGAAGAAAACATAGGAGAAAAGCATTTAAGCTTCAAAATTTTAGTCTGGACAATAATTTCTTGGATAAAACTCCAAAAATGCAGATAACAAAAGCAAAAATAGACAAATAGGCTTGAATCAAACTAAAATACTTCTGCACAGCAAAGGAAACAATTCATAGAGTGAAGAGAAAACCCACAAATTGGGAGAAAATATTTCCAAACCATACATTTGATAAGGGGCTAATATTAAAAATAAATAAGGAACTGAAACAAATCAATAGCAAGAAAACAAATAACACAATTAAATAATGAACAAAGGATTTGAACAGACATTTCTTAGAAAAAGACATATGAATGACCAGCAGATATATGAAAAAAATGCTCAACATCTCTAATAATTATGGAAATGAAAATTAAAACCACAAGGAGATATCACCTCACAGACACCTGTTAGAATGGCTATTATCAAAAAGATGAAAGATAACAACTGTTGGCAAGGATGTGGAGAAAAGGAAACTCTTGTACACTGTTGGTGGAATGTAAATTAGTACAGCCATTTTGGAAAATAGTATGGAGGTTCCTCAAAACACTAAAAATATAATTACCATGTAATATAACAATCCCACTTCTGAATATACAGCCAAAGGAATTGAAATTGGTATGTCACAGGCTTCCAAAAGATTTCACTTCAGATCTGACCTAATGCCAGACTGGTCCAACAGCCCCAAGCTTTAAGCTCACTCCTGGGCCATGCTGGCACACACCAGACTCTAGGTCAACACCCATAGGTCCAGCCTCCAGGCCCAGGCTGATCCCTGCAGATACAGGCTTCAGGTTACTCAGCACTAAACCAGCCCATGTGATCCAAGGCTCAAGACCCACCCATGTGAACTTGGCTTCGAGGCCTACCCCAGGGCCAAGCCAGCGTATGTGGTCCCAGGCTCCAGGTCAGCATCCATGAACCAAGGCTCCAGACTGGCACCCACAGGCTCAAGCTCCAGGTCTGCCTCTGTGGACTCAGTTGACAGGTCCATCCCAGTGGACCTCAGTGCTTAGCCAGCCCCCACAGACCCATGTATCAAGCCCACCTGCCTGCTGTTACAAGCATCATGTCAAAATGCACAAGAACTCCAGCAGCAAGCCCACTTGTGGACCCCACCAGATGGCTGCACAGTCTCTGGACCAGCTAACTGGTGAAGAGCTTTCTTTGCTGAAGCCAGTCTGTAAAGATTGGAATAGAGATGTATTTTTTCAAATACACAGACAATAATGCATGGCCACAAGGAACATGAATATTAAGAGAAACACGACACCCCCCCCAAAGGAATAAAATAAAGTGCTAGTAACTGACTCTAAATAAATGGAGATATAAAAACTGCCAGACAAAGAATTCAAAATAATCATCTGAAAGGTGAGTGAGCTACAAGGGAACACAAACAGACAACTAAATTATATCAGGAAAACAACACATGAACAAAATTAGAAGTTCAACCAAGAGAAACTATACAAAAAAGAACCAAACAGAAATTTTGGAGCTAAACACAATGAATTTACTAAAAAATATTCCATAGAGAGACTCAATCAGGCAGAAGAATCAGTGACTTCAAAGACAAATAATTTGAGATTAACCAATCAGAATTTTTAAAAAGAATGAAAAAGAAGGAAGAAAGCTTATGAAAATTATGGGATACCATCATGTGAACCAACATGAATTATGGAATTATCAGAAGGAGAATAGAGGGAGAAAAGGGGGCAAACAGCTTATTTAAAGAAATAATGCCAGAAAACTTCCCAAATCTGAAAAAAAGAAATGAACATCCAGACCCCTGAAATTCAAAGAATGCCAAATAGATTAAATATAAAGAGATCTTCACTGAGATACATTATAATCAAATTCTTAAAAGTCAAAGACAAAGAGAAGATTTTGAAAGCCATAGGAGAAAAGCAACTCATCACACACAAGGGAACTCCCATAAGATTACAAACTGGTGTCTCATCAGAAACCTTGCAGGCAAGGAGAGAGTGCAATGATATAGTCAAAGTACTGAAAGAAAAAACCTACTAACTAAAAATGCTATATGTGTCAAGGCTGTCCTTCAAAAATGAAGGTGATATAAGTACTTTCCCAAGCAAACAAAAGCTTTAGGAGTTTGCCAACTACTACACTTGTCTTACAAGTAGTACTAAAGGGAGTTCTCCAAGTTGAAATGAAAATATGCTACTAACACGAAAAGAGATAAATGTATAAAACTCATTGTAAAGGGAAGAATATAGTCAAATTTATAATACTGTAAAGATGGTGCATAAATTACATTTAACCCAGCATAAAAGATTTTAAAAGTATTAAAAATTACTATAGCTACAATAATTTGGTAATGGACATACGCTATATAAAAGAGGTAAACTGTGATATCAATAGTATAAAATGTAAGCAAGTAGATAAATTAAAATGTAGAGTTTCTGTATGTGATCAAAATTAAGTTATTAGTAGTTTAATGTACACTATTATAACTATGAATTTTTTTTCTTTTCTTCTTTCAAAATATTAAGCAGGTACAAATGTTTCTGTTACATGGATAGCTTTTGTAATGTTTGAGTCAGGGCTATAAGTGTGCCCATCACCCAAGTAGTGTTAATTGTACCCATTAGGTAAGTTTTTGCCCCTCCACTCCTCCCTCCCTCGGTTGCTTTCCATTGAGTTTTACCTCCATCCGTGTACATGTGTGCCCCTTGGTTAGCTACAATTTATTAGAGAGTACATGTGGCATTTGTTTTTCCATTCTTGAGAAGAACACATAAGATAATGGTCTCCAGTTCCACCCAAATTTTTGCAAAATGCATTAATTCATCCTTTTTTATGGCTGAGTAGTACTCCATGGTATACATATACCACATTTTTTAAAATTTCAGAATATTACAGGGGTGTAAACATTTTAATTACATGTATTACTTTTGTATAGTTTGGGTCAATGTTATAAGTGTGCCCATCACCCAGATAGTGTGCATTGTACCCATTAGATGTGAATTTACCCAACCCCTCCTCCCCCTCCCACCTGCTTGATTTCCATTGAGTTTTACTTCCATATGTGCATATAAGTGTTGATTGATTAGTTCCACTTTAATAGTGAGTACGCATGGTTGGTTTTTCCATTCTTGCCATACTTCACTTAGAAGAATGGTCTCCAGTTCCATCCAGGTTGTTACAAAATGTATTAGTTCCCCATTTTTTTTTATGGCTGAGTAGTACTCCATGATATACATATGCCACATTTTATTAATCCACTTAGGTATTGATGGGCACTTGGGTTGATTCCACATCTTTGCGATTGTGAATTGTGCTGCAACAAACATTTGCGTGCAGGGGTCTTTTTGATAAAATGACTTCCTTTCTTTTGGGTAGAAACCCAGTAGTGGGATTCCTGGATCAAATGATAGGTCTACTTTTAATTCTTTGAGGAATCTCCATACTGTTTTCCATAGAGGTTGTACTAATTTGCAGTCCCACCAACAGTGTATAAGTGTTCCTGTCTCTCTGCATTCACGCCAGTATCTATTGTTTTCAGACTTTTTAATAAAAGCCATTCTAATAGGGGTAAGGAAATATCTCATTGTGGTTTTAATTTGCATTTCCCTGATGATTAGTGACACTGAGAATTTCTTCATGTGTTTGTTTGATCCATCTGGTCCAGGGATTTTTTTGGTTGAAAGATTTTTTATTACTGTTTTGATCTCACAGCTCGTTATTGGTCTGCTCAGGAGTTCTATTTCTTTCTGATTGAGTCTTGGGAAGTTGTGTGTTTCAGGAATTTGTCCATTTCCTCAATGTTTTTAGTTTATGTGCATAGATATTTTCACAGTATTCACAGGTAATGTTTTGTAATTCTGTGGTATCAGTTGTAATATCTCCATTTTCATTTCTGATTGAGCTTATTTAAGTCCTTTCTCTTCTATTCCTGGTTAATCTAGCAAGAGGTCTATTAATTTTGTTTATCTTTTCAATGAATCAACTTTTTGTTTCATTTGTCATTTTTTTGTTTGTTTTTTTGTTTTCTATTTTGTTTAGTTCTGCTTTGACTTTAGTTATTTCTTTTCTTCTACTGGCTTTGAGTTTGGTTTGCTCTTCCTTTTCTAAGTTCCTTGACATGTGTCATTAGTTTGTTAATTTGTGGTCTTTTTAATGTAGGCATTTAAGGCTATGAATTTTACCCTTAGTACTGCTATGCTATATCCCATAGATTTTGATAGCTTGTCATTCAGTTCAAGAAATTTTTTTATTTCTGTCTTAATTTCATTATTGACCCAATAATCATTCAGCAAAAGGTTGTTTAATTTTCATGACTTTGTAGATTTTAGTGTGTCTCTGGGAATAGACTTCTAGTTTTATTCCACTGTGGTCTGAGAAGATACATGGTATGATTTTGATTTTTTAAAATTTGTTGAGAAATGTTTCATGGCCTAAGATATGATCAATCTTGGAGAATGTTCCATGTGCTGATGAGAAGAATGTATATTTAGTAGTTTTGGGGTAGAATGTTCTATAAATGTCTGTTAGGCCCATTTTTTCTAGAGTCCTGTTTAAGTCCAGTGTTTCCTTATTTAGTTTCTGCTTCAATGATCTGTCCAGCTCTGTCAGTGGGATATTGAAATCCCCAGTAATTATGATGCTGCTATTTATCTTTTTGCTTAGATCTAGAATTTGCTTTATGAATCTGGGAGCTCCTGTGTTAAGTGCATATATATTCAGGATTGTTATATCTTCTTGTTGAATTTCTCCCTTTACCACTATATAGTGACCATCTTTGTCTTTCTTTACCATTGTTGATTTGAAGTCAATTTTTTCTGATATGAGAATGGCTATACCTGCTCTCTTTTGGATTCCATTTGCATGGAATATTTTTTTCCCTCCTTTCACCTTGAGTCTGTAAGAGTCCTTCTGGGCTAGATGTGTTTCCTGGAGACAGCAAATACTTGGGTGGTATTTTTTCATCCACCAGCCAGCCTATGTCTCTTGAGTGAGGCATTAAGACCATTCATGTTGAGTGATAGAATTTATATGTGGGATGCTGTTCTATTCATCATGTGGGGTACTATTTTATTGCTTTATTTTCACTCTTGTGCTATTATTTCATATAAGCTGAGAGCTTTAGTTTTTGGGTGACTTTACACTGGTGGGTGTCTATTGTGCTGATCCATGTATAATGCAGTTCTGAGTATTTCCTGCAGGGCAGGTCTGGTCATGACAAATTCCCTCAGTGTTTGTTTATCTGGAAACGTCTTTATTTCTCATTCACATGTGAAACTTAGTTTTGCAGGATACAAAATTCTAGGCTGGCAATTGTTCTATTTAAGAACACTGAAGATGGGGCCCCAACCCTTTGTGGCTTGTAAGGTGTCTGCTGAGAAGTCTGTGGTTAGCCTGATGGGCTTTCCTTTTTAGTTACTTGATGTTTTCCCCTCATGGCTTGCAGGAGTTCCCTTTTCATGCTGACTTTGGGTAGTCTGATGACTATATGTCTTGGGGATTGCTTCTTTGCAATGAATCTCCCAGGTGTTCATTGAGCTTCTTGTATGTCTAAATCCCTAGCAAGACCAGGGAAGTTTTCCTCAATTATTCCCTCAAATAGGGTTTCTAGCCTTTGTGCTTTTTCTTCTTCATCCTCAGGGATGTTTATGAGTCTTATATTTGGCCATTTTACATAATCCAATATTTCTCATAGGCTTTGGTTTGTTCCTCTTGAGTCTTTGTTCTTTATTTTTGACTGACTGTGTTAATATGAAAGAGTTGTCTTCAAGCTCTGAAATTGGTTGGTTATATGCCAACAAATTGCATAACACAGGAAAAATGCACACATTCTTAGAAAAATGCAACCTACCAAAACTGAATTGTGAAGAAATGGAATGTCTGAACAGACTAATAACAAGAAAGGAGATTGAATCAGTAACCAAAAAACTCTCAACAAGGAAAAACCCAGGACCAGATCACTTCACTGGTGAATTCTACCAAACATTAAGATGAATTAATGACTATCCTTCTCAAATTCATTCCAAAAAATTGAAGAGCAGGGACCACTTCTAAACTCGTTTTATGAGGTCAGCATTACACTGATACCAAAGAAAGAAAAGAACACTACAAGAAAAGAAAATTATAGACCAAAATCCCTGATTTACACACACACAAAATCCTCAACAAAATATTAGCAAACAAAATTCAATAGCATATTAGAAGGATCATGTACTACAATCAAGTGGGCTTTAGTTTAGAGATGCAAGGATAGTTCATTATATGCAAATCAATAAATATGATACACCACCTTTACAGAATGAAGAACACAAAACATGATCACCTCAATACACAGATGTTAAAAAATAGACATTCAATGAAATTCAACATCTGTTTATGATAAAACTCTAAACAAAATAGATACAGAAGGAATTTTCCTCAACCTAACAAAGGCCATATATGACAAGCATACAAATAACATCATACAAAATGTTGAAAAGCTGAAAACTTTTCCTCTATGATCAGGAAAAAAACAAAGATGCCCACTCTCACTACTTCTGTTCAATATAGCACTGGAAGTCCTAGCCTGAGGAATTAGACTAGAAAAAGAAATAAAAGACATCAAATTGGAAAGGAAGTAGTCAAATTGTCTCTGTTTGCAGATAACATGATGTTATATATAGAAAACTCTAAAGACTTCAACAAAATCTATTAGAACCAATAAACTAATTCAGTAAATTTGCAGGATACAAAACCAACATATAAAAATCAGTTCCATTAATATTGTTAAAATATTCATATTTCCCAAAGCAACCTATAGATTCAATACAATCTCCTTCAAGCTTCCAATGACATTTTTTACAGAAGTACTAAAAACAATTGTAAAGTTTGTATGGAACCACCAAAGACCCTGAATAGCCAAAGCAATCTTGAACAAAAGGAACAAAGCCAGAGGCATCACACTAACTGACTTCAAAGTATACTACAAGTCTATAGTATAATAATAAAAACTGCATGGTATTGGCATAAAAATAAACACATAGACCTATGGAACAGAACAGAGAGAGGAGACATAAATCCATGCATTTACAACCAGTGGATTTTATGCCATGAACACACAATGGGGAATGGACAGTCTCTTTGATAAATGGTATTGTGCAAACTGGATAACCACATGCAAAAGAATAAAATTGGACCTTCATCTCACACCATACACAATATCAACTCAAAATGGATTAAAAGCATAAATGTAAGACCTGAAACTATAAAATTCCTAGAATAAAACAGGGGGAAAGCCCTATGATATTGGGCTGGGCCATGATTTTTTGGATATGACCTCAAAATCAGAGGCAACAAAAGCAAAAGTAAACAAGCTGCTGCATAGCAAAGGAATCGATCAACAGAGTGAAGAGACAACCTACAGAATGGGAGATGATATTTGTGAGTCATACATCTGATAAAGGGTTAATATCCAAAATATATAAAGAACTCAAACAACTCAATTGCAAGACAAAAAATAACCAACTTACAAAATGAGCTAAGGACCTAAAAAGATATTTCCCAAAAGAATACAAACAAATAGCCAATAGGTGTATGGAACAGTGCTCAACATCACTAATCATCAGAGAAATGCAAATGAAAACCACAATGAGATATAGCCTCATACCTGTTGGAATGGCTATTGTCAGTAAGATGAAAGATAACAAGCATTGGCAAGGATATGGAGAAAAAGGAAACTTTGTATACCATAGGTGGGAATGTAAATTTGTACAGTCATTATGCAAAAAGTATGGAGTTTGCTTAAAAAATTAAAATTAGAACTACCATATGATACAGCAATTGCACTTCTGGGTATATATCCAAAAAGAAATCAGAATGTTGAAGAAATAGCTATATTTCCTTGTTTGTTGGAGCATTATTCACAATAGCCAAGATATGGAATCAACCTAAGTGTCCATCAATATATGAATGGATAAAGAAAATGTAGTATATATACACAGTGGAATACTATTCAGCCTTAAAAATGGAGGAAATCCTGCCAACATGGATGAGCCTGGAGGATATTATGCTAAGTGAAATAAGCCAGGTCAGAAAGAAAAATACAGCATGATCTCACTTACGTATGGAATCTGAAAAAATAAAACTCATTAAAGCAGAGATTAGGATGGTGTTTACCAGGGGGTGGGGGAGGAGGAAATGCAGGGATGTTGGTCAAAGGGTACAAAATTTCAGTTGGATAGGAGGAATAAGTTCTGGAGATCTATTGTGCAACATGGTGACTATAGTTAATAATTATGTATTGTATACTTGAAATTGCTAAGAGAATACATTTTAAGTGTCTCACCACACACAAAAAAAATAGTAAACATGTGAGGGGATGGATATGTTAATTAGATTGATTTAATCCCCCCACAATATATACATATATGAAAGCATCACATTGTACACCATAAATATATACAATTTTATTTATTAATAAAAAGAAGGATCTCAAACCAATAACCTAAACTTTTGCCTTAAGAAACTAGAGAAAGAAGAGCAAACTAAATTCAAAGCAAGCATAGGAAAGAAATAATAAAGATTAGAAAAGATATAGAAGAAGAAATGGAGAATAGAAAAATAATAGATAAAATCAAGGAAACCAAAACTTGATTATTTGAATAGATTGCCAGAACTGACAAACATTTAGCTACATTTAAAAAAAAAAGAGAGAGAGAGAGAGAGAAAGAAAGCAGATTGAAATTACTAAAGTCAGGACTAAAACAAGTGTCAATACTACCACCTTTCAGAAATAAAAAGGATTATAAGAAACTCTGATGAGCAATTGTATGCCAATTCATTACATAATGCAGATGAAATGGGTAAATTCCTAGAACAATATAAGCAACCAACTCAAAAACTTACTAAAAAAAATTAGATAATCTGAGTAGATCCATAACAAGTAAAGAGATTAAAGGCCGGGCGCAGTGGCTCATGCCTGTAATCCTAGCACTCTGGGAGGCAGAGGCAGGAGGGTTGCTTGAACTCAGGAGTTCAAGACCAGCCTGACCAAGAGCGAGATCCCATCTCCACCAAAAATAGAAAAAATTAGCAGGGCATGGTGGTGTGCGCCTGTAGTCCCAGCTACTCAGCAGGCTGAGGCAGGAGGATCACATGAGCCCAGGAGTTTGAGGTTGTAGTGAGCTATGAGACGCCACTGCACTCTACCCAGGATGACAGAGCGAGACCCTGTCTGAAAAAAAAAGAGATTAAGTTGATGATCAAAAACTTTCCTACAAAGAAAAGCCACCAGATGACTTTGCTGGTGAATTCTACCAAATGTTTAAAGAACTAACACCAATTCTTCACAAATCCTTCCAAAAAAATAGAATAGAAGGAAACACTTCCTGACTCATTCTTTGAGGCCAGCCTTACTCTGATACCAAAGCCAGACAAAGAAATCACAAGAAAAGAATACTATAAACCAAAATCCCTTGTGACTAGAGATGCAAAAATTTTCAACACAATAGTAGCAAATTGAATCTAGCAACACATAAAAAAGAAATATACACCATGACCAAGTGGGATTTATCTCAGAATTGTAGGTTTAGTTCAATATATGAAAATCAATGTAATACACCATAAAGGGGGGAAAACTCACAATAATCTCAGTAGATGCAGACAAAGCAATTGACAAAATCTAACACTTATATGATAAAAAACCCTCAAAAAACTACAAATAGAAGGGAACTACCTCAAACTGCTAAAGGGCATCTATGAAAAACTCATAGCTAACATCATACTTAATGGTGAAAAACTGAAAGTTTTCTCCTTAAGATCAAGAACAAGACAAGATTGTCTACTCTCACCTCCTCCCTTCAACAATGTGTCTGAAGTTCTATCCAGGGCAATTATGCAAGATAAAAAAGGGTTGGGGGGAATCCAGTTTGGAAAGCAAGAAGTAAAATACATCTATTTGCAGATGACATGAACTTATTTATAGAAACCTCTGGAAAAAATCCACAAAAGGCCCATTACAGCTAATAAATGAGTTCAGCAGGGTATAAGATATAAGGTGAATATAGAAAACTCAGCTGTACTTCTATACACTAGCAATGAATAATGCAAAAATTAAAAAAAATTCCATTTTGACAGCATAAAAAAGAATTAAATGAAGAAGTACAAGGCTGTTGAGCCTATTTGCTGAAATTTTTTATTATATTTTTGCACCTGAAATTTCCACTTGTGTTTTCTTTTTATCATCTGTTTTTTTCTGGGACTTTTTATATCCTTGCCCAGAGTTTCTATTTTTTCATTTATGTAGATTGTGTTCATAATTATTTACTAAAATATTTTTAGGATGCCTGTGTTAAAATCCTTTCCAGATAATTCTTACATCTGTGTCATCTTGGTGAATAGTCTTTTATTGTCTATTCACACTCAAGTTGGGATCATCTTCGTTCTTTGTATGATGAGTGACTTTCAATTGATATCTGGGCATTGTATTAATAGATATAGTAAGACTTTGGATTTTATTTAAATCCTGAGTTTTAGCAGGCCTCTCCTTATGCTGCTCTGGCAGAAGCGGGGACACCACTTGTTACTGGTAGGTTGGGATGGAGGTTCAAGTTCTGTACTCAGTCTTCATTGACACACAGCTGAGGAAGGGATGTCTTCTTACTGCTAGGTCAGAGTGAAAGTTTAGGCTCCCCGCTGCGTCTCTGCTGATATCCCCCTGGATGTGAAAGAGACAAGTTCCCCATTACATGGCCTCCACTGATACCATGGGAGGTAGCTTTTTCATAGCTGAATGGTGGTGAAAGTCCTGACTCTCCATTTGGCCTTCTTTGATACCACCTCAATAAGGAAGGCACGGGGAACCTTGTTTGACTGGGTGGGAGTGGAAGTCCAGGCTCCCCACGTGGTCTCCACTGAAGCACAGAACCATAAGGTACCTGTTTATTACCTGATGGGTATGCAAGTCCCAGCTCCCACTAGGCCATTTCTGATACTACTATGGTTGGGGATAAGGGCAAGGGCAGCATTCTGGCATCTTCTTACAGCCTGGCACAGTTGAAGTACAGGCTTTCCACTCAGCCTTTGCTGGTATGTAGATGTGGAACATGGGTGAAAATTTTTCTGTGATGTTTGGCTGGAGTAGAGCATTACTGGTAAACATTTTCTTTCTTGCTAGGCTGTACCTTCCCTAATCCTTTGACTAGAGAGAACAGACTTTTCTTGGATCTTTTTAAAATCTGTACTCATTGTCATTTCCAGGTTGCCGGCTTTACTAGTACCCAGTCTGGGATATATGAAGCAAAAAGAAAACCCAAGGAACTCATAACTGTATCATTTTGAGGTCTCAAGGTCCCTATCTGGTCTTCCTTCTCTTCATTTTTCAGAGTCTTCTTATGTTTATTTTATACATAATGTACAGGGCTTTTAGGTATATATACTAGGAGGGACAGAGAAAGGTACATTGACTCCATCTTCCCAGAAATGGAAGCCTCACATAAGTCAATTTTTAAGACCAAGCGACTGACTTAAATGGGCACTTCACAAATAAGAATATTCAAATGGCCAATAAACACATGAAAAAATAGGTGCTCAGATTATCATTCATCAGTTTAATGCAAATTAAATTTGCAAATACAATAATAGCAAACATCCAACAGAATAACTAAAATTAAAAAAAGATTGTCAATACTGAATTTTGGCAAGATTGGTGAGAATTTAAATTGGCACAATCACTTTGGCAAACGTTTTGGCATATCTACTACAGCTGTACTCCTGCATGCTCTTAGACCCGTGAATCAACTCTGAGGTGTACACCCAAGAGAAATGAATAATATGTCCACCAAAAGACATGTACAAAAACGTCAGAGAAGCTTTATCTCTGGTAGTCAAAATTAAAAACAACTCAAATGTCCACCAACTGTAGAATGAATTAATAAATTGTGATAATAGTCATACAGTTAAATGCTATCCTGCAACAAAAAAGAAAAAAGAAAACTACGTCTATAGATAATAATATGGGTGAATCTCACAACATAGCAATGTGTGAAAGAAGTCAGGCATAAAAGAGTATATATTGTATAGTCCCATTTATAAGAAGCGCAAGAACAGTCAAAATTATTCAGTGGTGATAGAAATCCAAATAATGGTAATTCTGAGGAAGGGATATTGACCAGAAAGAGGTACAGGAAATATTTTGGGTTGCTGGATATCCTGCATCTGTGTTTGGGTTATGGTTTCATGGGTGGATATATATGCAAAAATTGATTAAGTTGGAAGCCTAATATTTGTTCACTTTTTATGTATTTTTATATATACATATATTTTAAGTTATTTTATGTATATCCGTGCATATATAAAACAAGTTAGAAAACATTTTTTAAAGGTTTTCTTGTATTTCTCTTTAGCAATGTACTCTAATGGCCACACACTGGACCTCCTTGTAATCCAGAGTTGCTTAACTTTTAAGATCTTCGTTTATGTCTTTTTAAAGCATATCTTCCAGCTCTTTCCGTCTTATTTCCCCTTACATTTACTCTTCAGCTTCCTCAAGATATACGATCTCCTACCTGCCTATCAAGACCAATAGTACTGCCCTGATGCTCACTACAAGTGAACCACTTAGAACGTCCTGAGTGCATCATAGTATTTCCAAAACCTTGTGTATACATAGCTTGGTTTGTCTGCCAAAATCTGCTAAAACATTATCTCATTTATGCCAATCTCCTATTAAATCTCAGAAAAAGTTCATTATTTCCTTGCATAAATAATTAACAAAACTGTTTTATTATTGTACATACTACACTATTGATAACTATTTGTTTACACACAAGTAAGGTACTTGGGGGAAGAAATCAGTTATTATTCCCAAGGCTCCTATGTATATAGAAATGATACAGATAAGATAATTTTTATTTTTTCCAGAGACCCCCAATTCTTTACCAAACTCATACATTTGACCAGTGACTGCCTACCTTTATAAGGCCCAATCCTGCTTCCCCTGGACAGCTTTCACTGGTCATTTCAGTCAAAAGTGATCATGACCTTGCTACTTCTGAAGAGTTATATGGGTGATACCACTCTTGCGGCATTTACTTTGCACCAAAATAATTCTGAAGGGCTATGAATTAAATAGTCTTTTTAAAAAATCAATTCATTAAAAATTTGCAGTAAATATATTTTAATATTTATTAAACTTCTTAATCATAAAGAGAAGACTTTGCTTAAAAATGAAAGAAGAAATCACAAGCAAAAAGCATCAATAGGTTTTAGTTTATAAAAAATTTAAATTTAATGATGGTGAAATTTTTAAAACCATAATCAAAATAAAGACAACAGATGAGAGGATGTCACTCTATCCTCTCATCCATTATTTCTACCTATATCAGCAGATATAATAAAAACAGACCATGCTTATTTATTTTCTGTGGAATTCCAGCCCAATAAGTTAGAGGACAAAAGGAGAAATATGGCAGTCACCTGTTCCTCACGGTCATTGGGGTATAATTAAGAGTGAGACTAGCGAAAGATGAAACACAGAGAACAAAACATGAAATAAAAATTAAAAATAATTTAAAAAATAGATATCAATTATCTTTCTCACAGGCTTATAGATATGGTGATTGAGCATTTCATTTGTTAATCTAGTTTCAGCACTAATATATAATAGAAGATATACACACAACCCTTATATTTCCACCTAAATTAGTTACTCCAAAACAATCTCAACTTTTACTTCATTAAAACAGTATGTGTACTTCATCACTTTTAAAACCTTTTCTTAGTTTCCTTGACTGACCATCCACCAAAAAGGATTTACATTGTTAACTTAGTGAAAATAATTTCCTTCATCAATGCCTATTGCTTTGTGGTCATTGTAGAAAGGCTGTGAATGTTTCTCTGCCAGCCAGGAGGATAATTTAATAGCTGTCTTAAGCATTTACTTTCATCTTTCGTGGGTTCCCCTTTCACTTCCACATCCTTTAACCTCTCTTCTCTGCACATGCCTTTTCATAGGCATCAAAACAGCTTCACAAAGGCTTTATGTGAAAGTATAAAGAGGTATCATACACACCAAATGATTATCCAGATTTCAAAATCATTACAAAATTTCTCCCAAAATATTTTATGAGTAAGAACATGAAAATTGGCTCTGTAGTAATAACACTAAGTAATTTCAATTAAAATATCCTTTACATATTACGTTTAGAAAAAGAAATGAGTATATCATTATTCCTAAAAAATTTCCTCACATGTGACCCAGAGTGAAAGTCCACCTTGCCTGTCTGTCTGGACTTCCTTCTCCTACTTGCCCAGAATAACCATTCACTTTTTTCTTAATCCAGCAACCTGTGTT
Source organism: Daubentonia madagascariensis (assembly GCA_023783475.1). Taxonomy (NCBI): domain Eukaryota; kingdom Metazoa; phylum Chordata; class Mammalia; order Primates; family Daubentoniidae; genus Daubentonia; species Daubentonia madagascariensis. The sequence goes on along the minus strand of JAKFHU010001631.1, from coordinate 10,382,231 downwards.
CTCATATTTCAAAATCTCTACCGTCCTATCTTATCCAGGAAATTCCCACCTACTAGAATTCTGGGAAAGCAGTGTCCATCAGCTCTTTGCCAGAAATTCACTGTTCCAAAGCTTTAAAATAACATAAACAATACAATTTCTGGAAGTTCTTTTTTTGCCCCTTGCTTATTTATTTATTTATTTTTAAATAACCAAAGCCTTAAGCCTTCAAATGCCTTCGACGTACACGAGCAAAGATGCTGCCTTTCTTCAGCCAATCAAGTCAGAGGTTACGAGCTTGAAGCCAATGGGTGCAGAGTAGGGGCGGGGCTGGGAGCAATAACTGTCAGTGAGGTTGCAGTTGGGCGTGGCTGTTCTGGGGTGAAATAGCTGGTCTGCACGTCCCACTTACATACGAGGGGATACTACTTCTGAGGCTCTGGATGGTGAGTTCTCCTCTAGTTTTCCTTTTTGGAAGTCGACCTTTCCCGTTGCTGCTTTCTCTCCCAGAGGAACAAGTGCTCCCACAGTATTCCAGCTACAGATTCAGCCATTCTCTGTTGTAGTTTCCACCTTTCTTATGGCAGACAATCAAGGACTTTCCCAAAGATCAACCAGCCTCTCAGTTCGCCCCTTAGCCCCTGCCCTTCCTATCAACTCTTTAGGAGGTATTCACTGGCATGTGTTCCCTTTGGGTAATGAGGCGCTAAAAATCAAGTCCCCGAGGAAAGCACACCGATGCAATGAATCTCCTCAGGTGTGGAGCTGATCCTGACCTGGAAGAGAGGCTCATTGCCAGTGAAGAGGCGTTAGAAGGGCAATAAACCACTCACCTTCAGTCAGTGAGTAAGACGCCTACGTTGTGTAGTAGGAAAGTGCACTAAGGAGACAGTCAAACAGTTGTTCATATGTAATAAACCACTAAACACTAGCTTTGCCGCTGTGACGATTACTGGGATCTCACAGTGCCCTCTTCAGGATACTTTCTTTTGTCACCTAGTTCCTGCAAAATGAAGCAATTAAAAGGAAGAAAGCCTGTTCCCATTTTTAGGGACAGGGTGAATTAGTGTGACTTCCACTCCATAAGACAGAAAGTTTCTCAACATTGGGGTCTCACTCTGCCACCCAGGCTGGAGTGCAGGCGTGATCGCAGCTCACTGCAGCCTTGAATGCCTGCGCTCAAGCCATCCTCCTGCCTCAGCCTCCCCAGTGAGTAGCTGGCACTACAGATGTGTGCCATCATATCCGGCTAATTTTTAAAAATTGTTTTTTAGAGATGGGGGGGTCTCACTGTGTTTCCCAGGCTGATCTCAAATTCCTGGCCTCAATCATCCTCCTGCTTCAGCCTCCTGAGTGCTGAGATTACAGGCATGAGCCTCTCTGTGCCCAGCCACATGCCATTTTGAAAGGGCAGTCATTAAATACCTCCACACACAATGTAAATATTAGCCAATTTATTGGCTAATAAATAAATATTTATTTATTTATTAAATAAATAAATAAATTTATTGATTGATTGATATTAAAGATATTGAGATATTAGCCAATTTATTGATAAATTAATGCAGAGAACCTATGTGGTAAACTAGTATTTTCCTTAATGAGACTTTGAGTCATAAACATATTCAAGGCTGTCAAAAGTTAATTTAAGCTGAAGAAGAGTTTTAATTACATCGAAAACCTATTTATTCTCACTGCTACTTCTTTACTCATACTTTAAAATATTAAACTGGAGTAATATTAGAATTTACAAGCTAATTTAATATGAGATCTATTCTCACGTAAAGATTCATTGGGAGACTTTTGGAGTAGAGGTTGGGGAAGGCAAATTGAGCATTTACCACATATTCACAGCCAAAGAGATAAATTGTGTTGAACTTGATCATATATATCCCTGAATTTCAAGGATAATCAGGACTTTGGGTAATTTTGTTATTTTCTGAAAGTAATTTATTAGGATTGAATGTGTAAATACTTAAAGTTTTCAAATAAACAATTTTAGAAATGAGAAAAATGCTTATGGGAAAATGTATCCCTATTTATAGTTTGGAAAACAATAGACTCCTTAACTATATTAAATTCTGAAAGCATGTAGAAATGTCTAACTATGATATGGAAAATAGTTTTCCTTATTTGGTCAAGCCAGTGGTATCCACGATGCTTAGTGTTGGAGTAACAGTGTGCACAGGGTGACAGTGACAATATTTTCCTGAATGGTTTGATGTTAACTAAGAACAAATATCATCAGTCAATCAAAATGGTCTTTCCTAATAGTAGGGACTTCTCCTAGAGCAGTGTTTCTAAACTCCAGTTAACTCATTAGAATCCCTGAGAAGCTTTTAAAATTCCTAATACCCAGACTGTACCCCAGACTAGTTAAATTAACCCCAGTGGGCAGCAACCAGCCATCAGTATTTTTGAAAACTCTCCAAGTGATTCCATGTGTAGCAAGGTTGAGAATCTCTGTCTTAGGAGGCATAGCTGAACTCACTCTGCTCTATCATTTGTTTTACTATCAAGATCTCCAGCTCTATATCTAGCTCTTGGTATGTTAAGGTGAGCTTAAGAACTTTAGAAATCCTTTAAGGAAAAAAACCAATAAAGCCCAAAAGCATCCCCTAAATCCTGGAACTGGTTTGATACTCACAGCCAGGACCCAGTGTTACCGCAAGCTGGCCTGATGCTAATGGCTATGGCATGTTGTTCTCCTTGTGGATGTAAACAATCCCACAGAACATCAACCTCAGACAAGGTCACTCTAAACCACGACAAAGGGAGAGAAAAAGGGGTCACTGTGTAACCCATACAATACCAAACATCCCCACTCTCGGCTAAAATTAGTGCCTGCTGCTGCTGTACCCATTACAGCTTTGTCTTCACTCTAGTCTGCTTTCCCTATAGATAACATTTATTGAGATACACAAGCACAGAATTGTCCTCACTTTCCAACAGCTCCCAATCTACAATGAACCCTCACTCCCTTAGACCTTCTCCAAAATTACTCAGCCAAAGCCCAGATGCTATACTAGGTTCTTTCTAACACTTTTTTACCAAGAGGACTTATGGGTCCCTACGGTGCATAGTCTCCCTCACTGCAACAAATAATAAACAAAACTTGTTGGCTAGAGATGTGTTTCTGGTGATTTTGGCTGAGGGACATTAAAACCCTGACCAAGGATATTGAAAAGAAGCTGGCTTTGAGACTGAAAATTGAGCAATGTTGCCTTTAGTTGGGTGGATCACAGTGGTTGCTAACCTTGGCTACCATTAAAATCACCTGAGGAGCCAAGGCTGCAACTCAGACTGAATGAAATTACAATCTCTGGGGATAGGACCCGCTTACCAGTATCATTGTAGCTCCCCAGGTGAACCCCAAAAGTAATAAATGCAGGGAGAGAAATTATACAGACTAGGAAATTATACAGATTTGAAAACCAAGGCCAATAGAATCGAATTAAGTTGCCCAGAGTCTTTGAACCTGCAAGCAGAAGCCCATCAGACCGATGCCTGCAGGTAATCTGACCACAGAGTCCACACTTTTACCTTGGTGCTAATGTGATGCAACCTTTGTAAATGGTGTCTATAAGGCTATTTAATGCTGGTGATATTAAGCAGAAAACAGCATAAAGTAAAATTATAAAAGGATTAGCCCAACTATGTAAATAAAACATATAAGAGCCAATAGATGATATGATTGTGAGTGATTTTTTTATGCTTTTGAAATGTTTATTCACATTTATTTCAAGAGTGTTCACAATAAACATATATTCAACTATTTAATTTTCTCTATCAAATATTATTTTTCTTATCAGAAAAGAGCATATAAGAAAACATACATATATATATACACACACCCACACACCCATACCAGAAACTGAAAAACAAATTGCCAGATTGTAAGTGGAATCATAATTGCTTAGCAAGGCAGCCAGATGAAGCCAATAGCAGACACTGGAAAATGTTAAGCTAGTATTATGAGAGATAGAATCATAAGAATTTCCTGCATGAGTTTAAGATGTTTGGTATAAAACTTCCCTTTCCATGGGAAGCAGGTGGAATTACCTGACTTTGGCTATTGTATATTGCTTCAAACCCTTATCAAGGCCCTTGTTGTTCCTCTTCCAAGAAGTAACAATAAGATAGAACATGTAACAATTCCCTAGTTTTAAGTAAGTCCTTTTGGTTTCAATATTTTTCTTACAATCATGGTTGCTGCATAAATATATAAAAGTTAGATAAAACCTGACCTGTCAGTGTCCCAAATGAGATCAAAGAAGGCTGTGACTGGATATCATCATAATCTATTAATTTCTGTCTGGATAAAACAACAAAAGAGAGCCAAATATTCTTCCCCCATTCCGCTTCCCATTTTGGAAAAGCTGCCAGAACATGCTTCCAGGGCCTCAGGTAAGCTGAGAACAAACCCCTCAGCCGTCCATCCCCAGAGCTAAGTAACCTGCCTCAGCTTGTGGTCCCAATGATCACATTGGTGAATATGAGGTTAGATGAAGAATCCTTCTTTCAAACAGTTGGACAGATGCAGGGTAGATAATCACTGAGTAGTGCCTGGCACTGTAAGTGAACACAAGGTGACACTGGTTAGTCTCTGTCACTTGGAATTCTGCCTTTTTAATTTCATTGTTGAAAGGATCATAGAAGGGAGAGGCAGTCCTAATTTTGGCAGACTATAAGATATCACTAGAAATTATTAAAGGCGATTATGGGCTTTTTTTCTTTTCAGGAAAATTATTAGAAGGCCACCAAGAAGGCAAATCTTATGTTACTTTGAACCCATCTGAGTTTTGCACACAGATGTAGAGTTGGACTCAGATGCACTGTGAAAAACAACAAGATGGACAACAATATCCAGATTAATTCTAGCCTCACCTTTCATAGCAAATTTTCTGGCCTATGGGTGGAATTGCTCAGGAGTTTCTTTTTGAGTACTCCTGAGGACCTGCCTGAAATCATTCTAATATTGTCTTTGATCTGCACGATTGGAGGTAAGTGTCACTTTTTTTTTTGAGCCAAGGGTCTGGCTAAATTGCCCAGGCTGATCTTCAACTCCAGGACTCAAGCAATCCTCCTGCCTCAGCCTCTTAAGTAGCTGGATTATAGGCATGTGCCATCATGCCTGACTAACTCTCTCTTTATCTGAGTTTATTCTATGGGAATATCTTATAAATGCACAATATAGAATTATGGAAAAAAGCAGTGATAGGAAATAAGAATTTTGTTACTAATTTCATATTTACTGTTTCCCAATACTTTCAATCAAATGAATCCAATAATAGTCTGCTTCTGAGAAGGAACATGTAGAATCTGATTTCTATATTTTTCACCTTTACTGGGTTCAAAGTGTTCACAACTTTTTACTTGATAGGTCAGGATTGGATTTAAGTGATGGGGATAATTGAGGCAAATAAGCAGAAAATCATAGTATCCCTACGATTCCATGGGTTTTGTCCAAATTACAAGCTATGCCTAGGCTCTTGGAAGAAGAAGAGCACACTGTGGAAATAAATAAAAAGCAAGGATTTTTTTTACACTTTCTTTGACCTGATTAGGGATCGCGTTACAAAGAAGCAGAAAAAAATGAAATGGAAGAAAATGCTGTGATATTACTTATTGCACTTTTATAACAATGATAAAGTTAACATTAAATATTTATTATGGGCTTTTTAATGTGCAATAGGTAACTAGTTTTTCTTAATGAGCAAATTATAGCTAGTTCCTCATTGCTCCTCAACCAGAAAGTTTCAGTAAAGGTTATTTATTAACCTTTTATTGCAGGATTGCTAAAGAAACTAACCTATGATTTAGTGTATACAAAAACCACTCTAAATATTCCAGTCATAACCCAAGAACATGCTTCCAGGGTTCCCATGGTTGCTAGCAGTGCTTACTAAAGAGTCTAAAAAAATGAGAATGATATGTAGCACAGGTAAAACAGGAGCCCAGTGGATTAACAATTACACTGATTCTGAGTCCACGTATTTATGTGTGAGAGAGGGTTTCAATTACAGGAAAATAGAAAATGATTAGTAAAACGGTATTTTATTATCCTCAACACTAAGAAATCATATCACATTAAAGTTCTAGAAACATGATATTTCGTTGCCTTTCATTAACAACATATTTTTTGCAGCATTTTTGAACCTGCGCTTGAAAGACTTTCCAATTCCTCTCCCTGTGATATTATTTTTACTTGGATGCAGTCTTGAAATACTAAGTTTTACGTCTTTCCAGGTGTGTATAGTGAGTGAATATTTTGCCCTATATCTAAGAATAATAGAAATGCAAAGATGGCTTTAAAAAATTTTGCAAAAATACTCATCCCCTCACTGCTCTGCCTATTGATAGGTGCTTGTAATGTGGATGGCATCCATCCAATCAGATGTGTAGAAAAAAGAGCAGCCCTGAAAAAGCTGAGATCCAGCTAAACACAGTCAAAACAGAGCCTAGGTCTAAAACTATGTAGGCAATTCACAATGAGTACACATATAGCTGCTGACAGTGTGAGTGGCCAATGAGTATTAAACAGAATTCAAAAGCTTAGACAAGAAATTGGCTAATGAGATAGGAGCTCAGGGAGACTTTGTGCTAGTGGCACAGGACTCTAGTAGCAAGAGAATCTAATGTTGAGCCAATCATTTGTCTCAGTTAAAAATGTTTCATAAGGTTTCCATTAGAACGGAGGCCAGTCTCTAAGTTTGCAGATCTGGCTGAGGGACCACAGTTTTACCAATGTCTGCCCTAGTAAATAAGAGGGGATATGAGAACTTGTCTGAAAATGATTGACTTTCCCAAACAAATTTAGTCAGTGATGTTAAAAACATTATAGAAAACATGTATTTATGTGAGAACCAGAAGCAGATTACTACTTCACTTGTCATAAACAGGTTTTATAATCATATGATTTTGACATAAATGCAATTTTAAGTACTTCTATAAACTTTACTGTTTGTCAGCAATTCCTTCAAAGGGAGAGACCTTATGTCAAAAACTATGAAGGGTCTAAGATTTTTACTCTATTTGCAAGCTATAAACTAGTCCTGGCAAAAGGCATGGGACTCCTGGCCCAGAGACAAGGGACTTTATTACTCACAGCAATAGCAATTCCCACAGTATGAACATTTTCTTGTGACTGTTTCCTAAAGCCCAGTCCCACAGGGAGAAAGAAAGAGGGCTAGGTGAAATCTGCACATACACTGGGTTGCATTACAGGAGAAGAAATTTGAGCTTAGAGAACCTGCATCTTTTATAATGGGTAGTAAACTCATTTGCTGTCTTCCCCCAAGGGAAACATTATCTTTATTTCACTGGACAGTAAAGTAAGCCTGCCCTTTGCTCTGGAGGACACTTGCTCTATCTTCCAAGACTGTTAGCCATACAAACACTCATGAAAAGATAGCTGGGTGAAAAGCAGTCAGTGCTTCCACTCATACGTGGAGAAACACAAGAGACCCGTGGAGAATTATCTCCCAAATGCAAAGATATCATCTAATACAGTGGGTACTTAGTGTTTCCTTAAAAAATGATTGTTGAATGGATGCCCATAATAGGATTTACAAATTTCAACTAAATAGCTTATGATAAACATTGTTAGTAAGTGCATGAATTGCATTAACTTTCCAGTCTCTACCCCTTCTATTTCTCCACACACATCTTTTGGAAAAGCCATGCCCAATTATTTGTAGTTTCTAGAATTTGATTTGATTTACTCCTTTGTGGATTTTGTTCATGATAATCCACCTACCTGCAATCTCTTTCTTCCTCCTGTATGCCTGAAAATCTGCTACATATTCTTTAGTGCTCGTGTCAATGAACTTTCTATACTTGTTCTTTAAAAAATAAAATAAAATGGGCATAGGGATGCGCATTAACTTTTCTCTGTAATTGGTAATAATCTGATGGAAAACTATGAAAATCCGACAGACTGAAGACTTCAGCACGTATTACATTGTGATGTATCTTTAAAAAATTGTCTTTCTCTGTTACTAGAGATAGGAGTACCTGGCATGTATTCTATGTTAATAGAGGGACGGATAAATGAGAAAATGACATATTTTTATATTATTAGGTCCAAAGATATGCAGATGCCATACAAGGGATGAGTCCAGAATTATTTTTTGGTATATTTACACCAGTAATTTTCTTTAATGTTGCATTTGAAATGGATGTATACATACTCCAAAAGTTGTTGTTACAAGTAAGTAGAATTTTTAAGTAATAGCATTTACTCCATGAAGTGCATGCTATCTATATTCAGATTTTTAAAAATTTTGCTCCAAAATAGAAAACAAAGAAGACAGAAAAAGCACAGGGTATGGGAATAATAAATTCAACTTCATATTTCAGTGAATAAACTGCACCTTGGCAATTGTATAGCATATTGAAGATCCCCCCAAAAAAATCATGGAGGAAAAAAGTAATTCTGAAAATCTGACTGGCAGAACTTCACACCAGCTATAATTTTAACTCTGAAAGATTATAAGAGAGCTATTATGAAGTATATTAGCTCCAGTGAAAGGGAATTGTTGAGAAAAGTCATGTTTTGATATACCCACCTTCTAAAGCTTCCTACATCGATATGTAAAAGAACAAAAGCAGAGAAGACAACTCACAGATGCAGCTATAACTCTAATTCACAAACTACAATGACTTTTTAAAATCACGTGAGATTTGGACTAGATCAGGGAATGACCTTGAGAAGAAATACTCCAAATGATAAGCACGGTGTACATTTTTTTCAAAATAATCAAAACAGTTTTGTAAATATAAGGCCATTCCCTGAACTGCATCAGAAGTAAAACTATTAGAATAGTTTACACTTTCAACCAAATCCAGACACATAGAATTCAGACAAATGACAAAAAGATGAAATTGAAAAGAACAGAGATATAAAAGTGGTTTGAGTTGCTTCAGCTGATCTCTGCCGAGCCATCTCCTGCATCTGTTCAAGTGGGCGTGCCAGCTGGAGCAGGGCGAGCTAGCTAGCCCAACCCATGTTGGTGATTCTGCATCTCCAATAATCCTGACTATCTGCTTTTTAAAATTGAATACAAAAGCCATCTGATTTTTCTATTTGTAAAATTTCTTTGCAGATACTTTTAATTACAATTCCCGGCTTTTTTATTAATTATACTTTAATTCTTTGGTATCTGGCATCTGTGAATAAATTGCTTTTGAAGCCCACTCCATGGTTATTATTTTCAGCTATCCTTGCGAGTTCAGATCCCATGCTTACTGCAGCTGCTATAAGAGACCTTGGTAGGTATATCAAAATTTGTAACTAATTTATCTTAGTTTTAAGATCTTTTGTTTGTGGCAGCTTTTCACTATGTGAAGTCAGGTAGTGAGGGATTGGGGTTAGGGACTGAGGATTGAGCAGAGATTCTGGAGGTGATGCTTAAGACAAAAGAAAATGCCAGTGATGGGCTTACTTAGTATCCAAGAGAAAGCATTATATCCACTTGCAAAATAGGGCAGGGGATTAGTTAGAACCCTTGACGTTATACTTGCTTCTGCCTTGAGCCAACAGAACAGTTCTGGGGCATTACAACATTGCATATACATATGGTAACATTTCTGTTGCCCAGTATTTATTTTCCTTTGAAAAGTCATTAGGATAATCCATTTTAAAAATATTTTCCCTTTGGAGTCATTGTCACTATTAAGTCTGAAAGCCTGAAAAGCCAAAAACAATAAAATCATCAGTCATCTAGTAGTTTTCAGTGTATACTATTTTGATAGAAATAAATCTATATTTTAAAGTAAAATATCCAGTCAATTTAACTTAAAAAAGTGAATAAAAAATACAAGCACCTCGTACAAAGGAAACCAACCTAAATTTTCCCCTTGCTCACTTTTTGCTAATGAGTACTAAGAAAAATTGCTTTAAAATAGAATAGTAACATGGCACATCCATGTATGCAAATAGAAGGATATTCTTAGCTTGGATTTATATCACGTAATTTCCCCTACCTACTTAAATTTTAGTCATGTTTTAAAACTCCCTTTAAGGAAATTTAATTGAGTGTAAACTGTAAGTTAAATCTAGATCATCATAATTAGGTGCCAAATTGATTGTGGTCCATTATGTTTATGTAAGTGAGATAATTAACTAGAGCTCTCAGTCCTTGTTTCAAAGCACAGATAAAAACATGAAATTAATTATTTTTTAAAATTCAGTGATTTGGCCTATATAAATACATGTATCATAAGTCAGATGTATTTGAGGCAAGACAGAAGACTATGATTGAAGGATAAAGTAAATCCATAGGCCGAGGCTTTATAACATGGCATCTAAATAGAGTATTAGGCAATTGTTCAGATAATCTAGCAAGAGTTAGAAATTACCTGACTGTCCCATACGATACATTCCTTTCGATGGTTTCAGAAATCAAGCTCTGTGAATGGACAACACCCTGATATTACCTACTTCCATCTTGATTTTTCTCTATTTATGATGATATTCTAAGTTTAGATACCTATCAGTTGTCCTTTTTCTCTGCCATTAAATGTGCCTGTAGTGGCAAAATTATAACTTTGAGCATCTCCAAGTGATTTTCTAAAAGCCATGAGAGGGAAATGTTATTATATAATAAAGTCCTTTTTATGAACCAGACACTCTATAACCATGATCACAACCTAACTATAATCAGTATGCTGATAGAAGAGAAGAAATGCCAAGGCAGTTTGTTCCTGTGGTGGCTCGATTGCTTCCATGGTCCTGTTCTTCACTTCTCCTGGTATGTATGCCCATTTCTGTAAGACTCTGCAGTATTTCTCACCAAGAAGATCCGGTCTGTTTGGTTATGAGACTTGATGAGAGCAGAAAGGTCTCTGCCTCCTCTCTCTTGGTCTCCTGCCACCACCATGGCAGCATTCCCTGGCTACCCCACTGGAGGAATGTTAAAGATACATGAAGGAAAGGTGGATCTTCCCAATTGAGGCCATCCTGGATCACTTAGCCTCCAGATGACCCGCCAGCTGGCTATAGATTCATTAGTGAATCTAGCCAAGATCAGCTGATTCCAGTTCATATCATCAGAACTGCCAGACTTGTGAGAAATAATAAATAATCGTTGTTTTAAACCATTACATTTGGAGTTGTTTATTGCCCAGAAAAACCTAACTGATATTGTTGTATAATTATTCCATTTTAGCAAAGTGTGAATATTCAGAAATAAGTTACAGATACAGGGGCATAAGGAAAGTCAAAAGAACATAAAAAGCTCAAAACAATGAGAATGTACTCATGTATTCTGCTGCTGATATTTCTGGGCAGGTTTTTTTTTTGCTGAGGAGGGGGGTGTGTGTGTGTGTTTGTATATATATAAACACATTTACACAAATTTATAAATATACATATTTATAAATCTTCCTTTGGAAACTCAATAAAAATGCTGTCAAGGGGAAAATACTTTAAAATTTTTTTGAAAGATGCAAAGTGAAAAGAAAAACAAAATTCCAAAAGTAATAGCAAGATGCCAAAATTTATGAGAATAATCTTGCAAGATACTCCACATAGATTATTTAAGTCCAACAATAGCAGGCTAGAAAATCAGTGGAATCCTAGATTACAAGATTATGAAATGAAGTGTGAAAGTAGCTCTCAGGTATCATAGGAGTCCCTCAAATCTTTTGAGGAGAAAAGTATTGGCACTGATAAAGTCACACAGAGGGAGGAATGTGTGGTGAGAGTGTGGGGAGGAAGACAAGAACCCAGGCTAGGGTGATGGATGCTGGCGGGTCCTTCTTCTAAAGTCTCACCTCGCCCTCTTAATCGCCTGTCTCGGAGGCTTGACTTTCCTTCATTCATGTATTTACATTTGATGTGTCTCCCCTACTTTGTTTCTACTTGCCTCAGATAGTTCTTTCCCATTTAACTGGCCATAAAGTGAAAATAAAATTGAAATGAATGTGTGTGTGTGTGTGCACGTGCCACACTGATAGGTATCTAAACTTAGAATATCATCATAAATAGAGAAAAATCAAGATGGAAGTAGGTAATATCAGGGTGTTGTCCATTCACAGAGCTTGATTTCTGAAACCATCGAAAGGAATGTATCGTATGGGACAGTCAGGTAATTTCTAACTCTTGCTAGATTATCTGAACAATTGCCTAATACTCTATTTAGATGCCATGTTATAAAGCCTCGGCCTATGAATTTATTTTATCCTTCAATCATAGTTTTCTGTCTTGCCTCAAATACATCTGACTTATGATACATGTATTTATATAGGCCAAATCACTGAATTTTAAAAAATAATTAATTTCATGTTTTTATCTGTGCTTTGAAACAAGGACTGAGAGCTCTAGTTAATTATCTCACTTACATAAACATAATGGACCACAATCAATTTGGCACCTAATTATGATGATCTAGATTTAACTTACAGTTTACACTCAATTAAATTTCCTTAAAGGGAGTTTTAAAACATGACTAAAATTTAAGTAGGTAGGGGAAATTACATGACATAAATCCAAGCTAAGAATATTCTTCTATTTGCTAATAAAATGTTATTCTTTAATTTTTAGTATTTAATGTTTTTCTCACTTTAAAAGACATCTTTCCCCCCTCAACATACATAGGTCTTTCTAGAAGCCTCTCCAGTTTAATTAATGGAGAAAGTCTGATGACCTCTGTTATATCATTAATGATCTTTAGTAGTATTGTGAATATTAACGAAGGAAGACACCGCATGATGAACCATACCTTAGGTAAAGACCTATTCTTTTCTTAATTTTTTAAAAATCAGAATCCTGTATTTTCTGAAAAGTGACATAAATTTTTAATATCTTACCATAAGTTAGACTTGTAGAAATCTTGTAGTGAGTGTTGGTATAGTGACTTACCCTTCACAAAGTACTATCACATGTTCCTTATTTAATGTTAGCTATGGTTTTGTTGTGAGGCTGGGTTGAGACTCTTCATGAAGATGCTTATGGAAGCACCATCCCACAGGCCTGGGCTAAGCCAGAATGCTAGACAATCAGGATTAGAGATGTCGGTTTTATTATGTGCTGAAGATGAGCTTAGAAAATAAGCCAGGTAGTGCACCACTAGTAGTGAGAGGAGGACTTCTCTTTCCTTTGCCCTGCGACTGTCTCTCATGCAGGCAACATAGAAAGCTGTCAACTCACGCAGGAAGTGTGGGTATGTGGCCATCTACAGGGCCAGAGACCAGTGCTTGTAAGCAGAGGAATTGCAAGGTTCGTGTGAGCTCTTTCATTGACCACTTTCAGATAGCCCTGAACCTAAATATTTTTTCTCTTGTGTTTGTGTATAAAATAAACAATATATGTACATTATAATAATGATTATAAAGTATACAGCTATGTAGTTATCACTTAGGTAAGAAATTTAATGTTACCAGCACTCCCAGAAGCATCATATATGCCCCTCCTTGGTCAAAACCCCATATCTTGCTCCTAGAAAAGTCGGTCCCAATGTGTAGTCTCTAAATCCTTTGGTCGTAGGGGAAGGGGATCCACAGGACCCTCTCAGGGTGTCCATGAAATCAAAATATTTTCATGATATTACTCATAATTTATGTATTTATTTACCTTTTTAATTGTGGTGCATTGCACTGGTTGGGAAAGATTACAGTCTTCTTGAGAAATTGATGACATACTGCTCCACTCACTGACTGTCTTTGTTCTAAGGCATTCTACAGCTTTGTCTCAGTCCACCACCACCCCCCCTTAGAAAAAGAGTGTTTAGGAGGTACTTCCGGACCACATTCTAGCCCACCAAGGGGTCTATATGATACCAAATAATCCACAGTGGTATTCTTCTACTACCCACTCTCCCCAGCAATGAAGAATATCCCAAATTATCTTTCCAACCACTCGAGAAGAGCTTTTAGCTGTAATTTATTTATTTTTTTCCTGTCCCTGGAGAGTGCTTAATTTTGGAGCAACCAGGGACCCTGTTTACCTCTACTCTTACCTATTCCTGCCTTATCCTAAAACTCAGTGAAGACTATTCTTTCCCAAGAAGCTCCATCCTGGAGACCACCCCCCACCTCTTCCTCAAAGGAGCTAGTCCAGGTGGTGGACAGTTAACCTAGTTGGGCATAAGAAGTACTTGCTTTTAGCCTTTGAAACTTGTGAGCAACAAACTGATGGAGCTCTGTATCCAGTGTTAGTTCGCCCAGGCCACAGAAGCTTAGAACATCTGTGGGAAACCTTGAACCCCACTTTAGCACATAAAGGTATATTGTCTTTAAGTATTTCAAATTTGCCATCTGTAATATGTGAGAAAGCCAAATAACCACACACACAACCTCTACCAAAATCCACAGTACAAAGGGAGGTGACTCAATAAGGCACTCAGAGAGTTTTCACCATAAAACTTCCTGCAGACATAACCTTCTTGAAGATATCTAAGGTGAGCAAGAAAGAAATATCTGTACTCAGAAGCACCTTAAAAACTCAAGGGCCACCTTTGGGGGAACTGAACTGAAAAGGACAAAGAAGTACAGTCATGCATGCCAGTCGGGAAGATCCATGTCCACTACTAATCCTGGTCCAGTATTCTACCAGGCTTCATTTAAGATATTGTATATGACCACAGAATTTCATGGAAACTTGTATCAGAAATGACACCTCCAGTCTCATCAAGAGAACTTTCTTGATACTCACTGTTGGGGAGGGAGAAGGAAAAAGGGGGAAAAAGGTACTGATGTGGAAGTTCATTCATTCATTGATTCAATAATTACTTATTAACATGCACTATGTAATAGTTCCTATTCTAGGACCTGGGTGTTCAGCCATAAACTCAATAGGCAAAGTTCCCTTGCTTTCATAGAGTTTGCCTCGTAATTTTTGATAATAATCAATGGATAGAACTTCATGTTATTTTTTAGGTTTTAGAGGGATTAAAACTGTAAGTATTCATTATTAAAATAATATTAATAACTTCAATAATAAAAACTCTGCTGTAGGAGAAAGAGAAAAATGAACTTATTTTCTTAGTCGTTAGGACTTTCTCTGAACTTTTAATAGCTTTGAAAGAAAAATTTCCCTTAAGAAATAAAGATGCTTGATAAGCTTTACTGCTACTGCATTTATATTTCATTTATATCAACTGACACAATTGTGAATCAATAATTTTCACAGTAACCATTGATTTTATAATTTCTGTAATTATTTAAACAGTGTTACTAATCTTTGAAGTTACCACATATTTCATAATAGGGAAAAATTAAGAAGAGTCATTGCACTTAGAGCTCTTACCCTTTCCAAATTAGGTGCTAGGAGTTTAAGAACAGTATAAGTAATAACACATCTGCTTTGAAACTTTTCCTGGCTTAACAAATCTAGTCAACAAACCGTGTTACTTATTAAGAGCTATTTTCCTTTCTTTAAGGAGAAAACAACTTTCAAACTGAGGTCTTTTAACTCCAGATTTCTGTATGCTTCTGAAACCAGAGTCGGCCTCCATCCTGTGTTTCAGTGACTGGAGATGCTGCACTACCAAAATTATTGTCGTGGCCAGCCCCATGCCTAGAACTCATATGGCTTCGAGGCATGTCTGGTTCTAGCAACTGAGTCTGTCATGGGCTCAGGCTCCCTGTTTTCCTGGGAAGGGCATCATAACATTGCTTTGTGGAAAGCAATTAGGCAAAGTATAAAAATTTCAACAACAAAGGAGCAACTATCTTTTGGTGCAGTAATTCTGCTTTTGGGACTGAAGGAAGTAATCAGAGAAGCACAAAAAAACTTATATATAGAAATACACAATGCAGCATTGTTTATCAGGGTGGAAAATTAAAATAAATGAAATGCCCAACAATAAGGAAGCAATAATTCAGATTGTCAGGTCAACATAATACAGGAGATTCACTCAGATGGGACCCAGAGGCATTCCTTTTTCTGTATTTCCTGTATATATTACATTTGGTTTAGAGTATTACTTCCATGAGTTTATGGACTTCCTACTTCTTGTTCATTCATGTATCTCTAAAATTTATTACGTTTGACACACAGTAGGTACTGAATAAATATATATTCCTTAATGGAGACTGAAAGAAGCTCTTAAGCCAAACTAACCTAATTTTACAAACTCTAGCCAGGAGCAGTGGCACATGCCCGTACTCCTACCTACTGGGGAGGCTGAGGCAGGAGGCCACTTGAGCCCAGGAGTTCAAAAGTGTAGCGCATGATAATCATGCCTGTGAATAGCTCTCCAGCCTGGGCAACAAGCAAGAGAAAAAAAGCAAAAAGAAACTCTTTCAATTTAAAAATAAGAAAATACTGTACATCTACCCCAAAGACAATGAGCTATTTTTTATTAATTTTATTTTTAATTGACAAATCATAATTGTATACATTTAGGAGGTATAATGTGATGTTTTTATGTAAGTATACAATGTAGAGTGATTAAATCAAGCTAATTAACATGCCATCACCTCACTAAACTGTAATTTTTTATGGTGAGACATTTGAAATTTACTCTCTTAAATAAATATTAATATTTATTTTGAAATAGTACTACATTATTATTGACCATAGTCACTCTACTGTGGACTAGATCTCAAAACTTATTCCTGTCTATCCAAAACTTTATAACCGTTAACCAACAATTCTCCATTCCCTCCCTCCTTACCACCCCCAGCCTCTGGTAAGGATCATTCTACTCTCTACTTCTGCAAGTTCAACTTTTTAGATTCTACATGTAAGTGACATCATGTGGTATTATTCTTTCTGTGCCTCGATTATTTCACTTAGCATAATGTCCTCTAGGTTCATTCATGTTGTCACAAATGATTATTCAGCCATCTTATATAAGGCTGAATAGTGTTAAATTGTATATATATACTACCACATTGTCTTTATCCATTCACTCATTGGTGGACACTTAGGTTGATTCCATATGTTGGAAACAAATAATGTGATTAAAAAATGGGCAAAGGACCTGAACAGACATTTCTCAAAAGCAGACATACAGATGGCCAACAGGTACATGAAAAAATGCTCAGCATCACTAATCATTAGGGAAATGCAAATTAAAACCACAATGAAATACCACCTCACACCTGTTTAGAATGGCTTTTATTAAAAAGATAAAAGGTAACAAATGTTAGTAAGGATGTAGAGAACAGGGTACATTGTTGGTGGAAATGTAAATTAGTACAGCCATTATTGAAAATGGTATGGAAGTCCCTAAAAAAACTAAAAATAGAATTACCATATAAACAAGTAATTCCACTTCTAGGTATAAAGAATTAAAATCAATATGTCAAAGGGATGTCTGCACTCTCATGTTCATTACAGCAATGAGCTAATTTTAAAGAAAATGACCAAAAGAAAAGTTGACCCAGAGTGTCATTTAAAATCAAGGGCAAGTAAGTTCTATTAACTATTTCTTATTTACTCTCCTTTCTTGTAGCCCATGATATCTTCCGTGGAATTGGGTCATATTTTATAGCAAGTTTCTGGTTTGGAATTCTAAGTGCAAAACTGATCCAGTTGTGGATGTCAACTGACTTTGGTGATGATGTCAATCATATAAGTCTCATCTTTTCAATTCTGTACCTCATCTTTTATATTTGTAAGTGAAGGGCTTGTTTCTAAAATTAAACAAGATAGAAAAATTCAAAATAAAAATATGAGAAAATACATACAAGGCAAAAGTTACTAAAAACATTCAACTGACCTAGAAGGAATATTTTTTTAAAATAATCTATCAAAAGAGATAAAAGATATGAATATCTATACAACAGAAAACGATGTTCAAAAATATATAAAGCAAATACTATTGTCCAAAAGACCACCAGGATGGCTAAATAGTAGAAAGGAGAGCTTTATTGGTCATATTGGCTTGCAAGCTGGGAAGAGAAAGGCTTCAGCATGGACCAAAGGTACTCTATCTTTGAGGAAGTAGAGGACAGATTGCATTTTAGGCCTCACAGGGCCAGTAGTATACATATTCAGCAGGTTTGGGGGAAAAACTGTACATATTTATGAGGGGTGCTGAGCACATGGAGATTGGGTAAACAAGTTTGTAACATACATCCTATATTCACTTTGGGATGGCATTTTAGCATTAAAATGTGATGGGATTTGACTCTTTACATCAAAATGTGAACTATGGCACAAAGATAATTGTGTGCGGCCTCTATAAGCTGGCTGAAACTGGCTTAAGGTCTATAATAGCTTATCAGAAAAGAATGTTTAAAAGGCCAGTCCTCTGTCCTCTCTCTGGGTTGTAAATCAGCCTGATAGCTCCCATTGTTAGGGAGGTTAGCAAGCGTGTGGTTTTTCTTACAGTCTTAGGATTTCAGAAATTGGTTCTGGCAGCCAGGCCTTGAACCCTGGACCTGTAGGTAACTTTGTTTCCTTAACCTTCGGGTCCATCTTAGTTGATAAAGGGGCATCTATTTTGGTCTCCCAGATCACACTATTATAAAAGAAGAAGAATTTGACAAAACTATAATTACAGTAACATAAGTTATTATTCCTTTCCCAGAGAATTTCATGACCAATTAGACAAAAAATAATTACAGCTACAAAAAGATTTAAATAGCTTACCAGCTTGGTTTATAAGATATGTAGAGGTTTGCCTCCCAAAACAGAATGCATATCCTTTACATACACTTGTAAACAATTTACAGAAATCAGCTAGAATTGAAGAACATTTCAATAAAATTTCAAACATTGTTCAACAATGATGGAACTAATTAAATACTAACTACAAAAAGAGGGTTTAAAAAAATCATTCTAACTGCTTATAAATTAGATATATTTTTCTTGGTAACTCTTGCACTAAAGGAAATCAAAACAGAAGTAATAGATCAAGTAAGGCTAAATGTTAGAAAGTCTATCAATATTATTAATCCATTTACCACAGTTGCCTCTTCACAGAAGTGTAGGAGATATTGATACATCACTGTTTCCTGACACAGCCTCAGAATGATGTTCAACCCAGGTCTTCAGACAGCCCTACAAATGATTGGGCATTGGCATGTGAGCTAATACCTAGTTATCACACTTATACTATGTCTTTTAATTTCATTAAATTAAGATTTATCACAATTCAAATCAAACAATGATAGATTTTTTTTTGGTTTTAAAATATTATAAAAACTATTTTATATACCTGTTATATTTAGGAATAAGATAATGATGCATATTCTCACATATATGATTACAAATAGTTCTGGAAGCTCTAGCTAATACAATAGGAGGAAAAAAAGAAAGAAATTTATGCTTATTTTCAAAGAAAAATGGTTACATTACTTGCAACAGTTTATATTACATAGGAGACCCAACAGAATTATTTAATGAACTGTCAGCAAGATTCTTTAATAGCTTGATATAAGATAATTTACCTAAAACAATTGATAGGTTTTATAGACCAGCAGGAACTTGCTAGAAAATATAATAAAAATTTGATTCTCTTTCCACTGGCAAAAGTTATAAAATATCAAGGAATGAACTTAACAAGAAGTTTGGACCTAAACATAGAAAATTACAATAGTTTACTAGGAAATATAAAATTTGAACAAATTGAAACAGAGAAAAACTTCTCTTGAGGAATGCTAGAGTAACAGGCTTCATTATTTTCATGCCTGAAGAGGGAAAGACAGAACATAGGATCTTGAGGCTTTCTAACTAATCAGTGGATTAAAGCCAATTATAATATAGTAAGGTTACAGAATCAAGTTAATTAATTAACAGTGCGGGAATGATCAATCAGTTCATGTAGGTTCCTCATGCACTAGTATATATGTATAAACTTAAATTCCTACAAAAATATGTTCTAATGAATATAAATTCCCTCGAACATCATTTAAGTAAGCCTAGCCTCAAGATTAAGGGTTATAACCAAGGAAATAATTTCAAACTTTTAGAGTCAAGATGTCTCAATGAATATTTTAGGAAGAAAACTGCCAGGACAGAATTTCATGACAAGATACAGAGTAAATATAAATCTAATGAAAAAGCACTTTCACTCTGACCTGGCTTACTGTTTATATCATTAGCATCTTCAAGATAGTCATCATAAATATTTTCCTGACTTTACCATCACCTGACAAATTATAATAATTAGTCCAGTACTTAATCTTCTCAAAGCATCTGTGTCCATGGTTCCCTCTTCTTTCGTGATTCAAAAATGACTAAAGTGTTTGTTTCTGTCTTTGGTACCATTTCTAACCAGGACTAGAATAAAGAGTATAAAAATCTGTAATTTTTTATCTCTAGAAGGGAAAACTCAATATTGTGATACAATATTGATTTCATTAAGTTACAATTTATCACAATTCAAATCAAAGAATGATAGAAATTTTTTTGTTTTAAGTTTAATTTTTTCATCTTAATTTTAAAATTTTATATAAACTATTTTAAAATTCATCTAGAAAAATTAATATGTGAGGATAGACAAGACAATTTTAAAAAGTGGAGAACTTTCCGTACCAGGCAGATACTAAACCATTTGATAGACCTACAATAATTAAAATACAATTGCTGTAACCAGGAATACAAAGCAAATCAAAGAAACAGAAGGGGTACAGAACTGATCCAAGTGTGAATGCAATTTAGTATATGATAAAAGAATATTCAAATAATCTTTACTATTAAAAAGAAATACTTTAATTTTTATTAACTAGAACAATGCCTGCTAAACATTAAGTAGGAAAAAAAAGCTTATTACAGAACTGTATTACTGTATAATTCCATTTTGGTTTTTTAAATGTGTAACTTTATTTTTGTATATGTATGTTGGATTTATAAAATGGGGGTTCACTGGGTACTCCACTCCTCTCAAAGATCTTGACCCAACTGTCTTAAATTCCCAATTCTATAGAAATTCTATGAAAACTCAAAGAGCTTATAATTTCTAAAAATTTCTGGGTTTTCCTTCCTCATGATCTCCTCTACTTCTTCCTGAATAGACCGTAGTTTCTGGTTCTTAGTAAATTTTACTGAAGATAGGCAAAATTAGGTTATACAGTTCACAGTTCTATAAGGTCTGACAGCTACCTTTATTTTTTCACGTTTCCATCTTCCCCACTTAATTTTCCCCACTTGTCTCCAGTATAGAAATTCAACAAGCATCCTTTAATGCTTGAAGCGACCTCTCGGATCTCATTCCCTATTCTCAGGTGGCTTATCAAATTGTTTCTTCTAGGCTAATACTCTGTCTAATAGAAATGCCAGTCAAAATTTTCTTTAAAGTTGTATCTGAAGTCTTGGCAGTGGAATTATGAGGGTTCTCTTTTTCAAAAAATATAATCTCTATACTGTACCATATTATTTGAACTTTACACAGGGATAATATACTACTTTCATAAGCTCAAAGGAGAAACAACTTTAATAGAGCTACTTTTAAGACTATTCCACAATCAGTTGTATAAGTTTTTCAGTCCCCACAGTAAATGCACCAAGACGGAATTATACAGGGGAAGTAGATCCATATTGGGTCTTTGCTGGCCTGACTCCCTTAGTCCTCCTATCACAAAATCAAACCAATTCTATCTCCCACTGTCTCCCAAGAAGAAGGCATGGGAAGTGGACTAGTCCACAAAGAACTTTTCAGCTTATTTCCATTTCATCCCTCCAGAGCCTACCTGAAACAATTAGACCCATAGAGGATGCTCTAGCCTCACTAGGGCACATGAAGAGTCTTGTGAGCTCCATATTGTTGCCAATGATCTGAAGCCAAAGCAGTGCAAGGATTTCCATTATAAACTTTACTACACAGTTGGGTATGACTCGGAGGAGGAAAATAGACATTGGGTGGTGGTAATAATTTGTGATATTTTCCAGCTGAAACCAAGTGGGGTAGCCTCTCTATAAAGTCACCATACTATCAAGATATCAGATACTTTCATCTCTGATAAAATGTTAAATTAATACTTTAAATTTATTTCCTTTTAAAAACAGGTGAGCTAGTTGGAATGTCTGGGATATTTACCCTAACCATTATGGGACTTTTTTTAAATTCTACAAGTTTTAAACCAGGAGTTGAAGCACTTCTTCTTGAGTAAGTGGCTAGCATATTTTCACTCTGTTTCATATATTGCAAGCTATAATATTACAATAGTAACTACATCTATACCTACATGGTCAAAATAAGATTTTTTAAAGACTTGAAAATTACCTAGCTAAAAACCCTTCCTAACAATTCTTTTGTATGTGCTTTCAAATCCTCCAATTTAAAGCAAAATTTGCAACCTCACCTTGAATTCATGTTGGTTCTATTTCCCACTAAATCCTCAAGCCTCTGATCTACTCAGTAGTATCCAATCTAATATCTTGTATCCACTAGTAAGAGGGTGCCAAAAAATGTAATAATTGAGAAATAATATTCTAATGCAACATTTAAAAAAAATTGAACTTAATGCAAAAAAAAATCTGAAGACGAATATTTTAAGGACGATGAAGAGGTGCTATATAAAGAAAATTAAAAGATTAATCTAGGGCATTTGAAGAGGATTAGCAGTGTTATAAAAGAAAGTATGGCCAAACTAAATGTAAACAAGACTATGAGTGGAAAAGTGCAAATTGCGTCTTGCTCAAGGGCACCCCGCTGAGCAGCTGAGGGGTGAGTGGGATCCGCGTCAGCCTAAAGGAAGGGCATTTTCTGTAATGCTACAGTACATAGGGTGGGAACTTGACATAAATCACACAGTGGCAGCATATGGGTAAACAGAGACCCTGAAAGGAAATAGGGATTTCTGGAGTTTGGGAGAATGTTACAGAAGATAGAATAAATTCAGAAG
The DNA here is from genome assembly GCA_023783475.1 of Daubentonia madagascariensis. NCBI lineage: Eukaryota > Metazoa > Chordata > Mammalia > Primates > Daubentoniidae > Daubentonia > Daubentonia madagascariensis. Next base: position 10,359,509 of record JAKFHU010001631.1, on the reverse strand, counting down.
TCAGAAGCTTAAAGGTATAGGATCTTATAGGATTCTGGAACACTTCACATAAATTTTTACATCAGTTACGATGGAAATCAACTGTACGTGGAGCTAGATAGAATTAAATGGGCCACAGTGTGGGAGGAATTAAAAAGTTTACACAAGTATTTAACTATATCTACGGGAAGTAATTCTGAAGGCTTCCACCATCTTCTTGATCTAACTGTAGGCTGGATCTCTCCCCCTAAAGATATTACTTCTCTTGCATTCCTTACAAGTTATGATATCTTTCTTACCTGCATCCTTAGTACTATTGAGCCTACAGTTGAAGTAGGTGATCTCTCTGTACTTCAAAGTCATTTCCAGATTATTCTTTCTCCTTCTTCCCCAGAAGAACCCAATTATGAGGTTCATGCCATCAGACTGTACCATCTTCCACCCTCTTGGTTGTGGTTATCCCTACAACTGAGTCACACTCTCCATTTTGTGAAGATTTTGGCTTCTGTCTCACTGCGACTCTCTCCGACATTACTCCATCATCATTCTTAGTGACATTAATATCCATACAGTCAGTCCTCCACTCCCCCAGCTTTAAGTTTCTGGACCTTCTCTCCTCCTATGAATATGTCCTACCACCCCACTTTCGTCACCCCACTTCTACAGTCATACAAATAACCACTTCATAATCTCAGTTTCAATAATCTTTTTTTTTTTTCTTTTGAGATAAGGTCTTGCTCTGTCACTCCAGGTGGGGGTACAGTGGCATAATCATAGCTTACTGCAGCCTCCAACTGCTGGGCTTAAATTATCCTCCTGTTTCAGCTGCCCGAGTAGCTAGGATTACAGGCACATGCCACCACACTCAGCTAATTTTTAAATTTATGTTGTGGAGACAGAATCTTGCTATGTTACTCAGGCTGGTCTCAAGTTCCTTGCCTCAAGTGATCCTCCCACCTTGGCCTCCCAAAGTGCTGGGATTACAGGCAAAAGCCACTGTGCCTGACCAATAATCTTATTGTCTATAATAGGCATGTACCAACTCCTATTTTCCAAGATAGTAGAAATCTGAGATAATAGTAATAAATCTCACAACAACCTACAGCAGGTCCATTCTACTCTCTAAGAGAGAAGGTGCACCATCTCCTACCTTTTCACCCTATGCACTCTAGTACTCCAATTCTAACAGTGCTACATCCACAGTGAGACTAAAATTCTTCCATCCTATAATCTTTTACTGACCCTCATACCCTCGGTTCCTCTTTAGCTTAAAACCATTAATAACTCTTCATCTTTTTTAGCTACAAGTAAAAGGTTTTTTTAATGGCAAAGTCCCATGATGATTTGTCCACCCTGCTACCTCTCTGATTCATTTCTGCCACTCTCACCCACACCCACACTGCTCTAGCCACTCTGATCACCTTGCTATTTTTCAAACGTCAAGCATGTTATCTTTGTGCCCTTGTGTTTCTGCTCTTGGAATGCACTTCCCTTACATATTGGCAGAAGGGGTTGCCTCATGTCTTTCATGCTTCTATTCATACATCACCTTATTACAAAGAAATTCACCCAAATAGAAACGACCTCTTTGCCAGCCTATACAATCTTTTATTCTTGGCAAATTGACTTCTCCAAAATGTCCAGTCCATTAGGTATCAATTCCTCTAGGCTGTTGGCTGTGCAACATTGGGGAATAAAAATAATAAAGATGCCTAGATCTGCTAGAATCAAAATCTTTGAGAGTGCAATCATAGGACTTATCATTTTAAAAAACTCTCTCCAGATGATACTTACATACACATGGGGTTATGACCCATTGTTACCTCTATAATTATTAGGACAACTCATTATCATCAAGTGAAGGAAAAGGACTTTAAAAAAAATTCAAAAGCTTTTTTTTCCGTGTGCCTGAATTATTGCACACACACATCCCCCCACCCCAGACATACCCATAAGAGTACATACACACATCTATTGGATGGGTTTGGAGCTTGACTGTTTGGCTCACATTCACTCTGAATTTGATAGAGACTGATTCCTTAGAGAATATGGTTTCCAAACCAAAAAAACAAACAAACCCCTATACTGCTATTTAAAAATGGACTAAGAACCTCAAAAGACATTTCTCAACAGATGAAATACTAATGGCCAACAGGTGTATGAAAAGGTGCTCAAACATCACTAGTCATCAGGGAAATGCAGATTAAAACCACAATGAGATATCACATCACACCTTTTAGGATGACTATTATCAAAAGGACAAAAGATGGCAAGTGTTAGCAAGGAAGTAGAAAAAGGGGAACCCATGTAAACTGTTGGTGGGGATTGGTACAGCCATTGTGGAAAACCCTTCTGAGTATACATTTAACAAAAATGAAATCAGTATCTCAAAAAGATATCTTTACTTCCATGTTCATTGTAGCATTATTCACAAAAGCCAAGAATTGGAAACAACATAAATGTCCATCAACAGATGAATAGTAATAAAAATATGTATGTATTTGTATTTGTGTGTATGTGTGACAGAAAGAGATGTGTGTATGTGTACATATATACACACACACATATACACACATACTCATACACATAATTGAATATACTATTTAGCCTAGAAAAAGGAAGAAAATCTTGCTATTTGCAACAACATGAATGAACCTGGAGGACATTATGCTAAGTGAAATAAGCCAGGCAAAAAGACAAATACTGCGTGACCTCACTTATATGTGGACCTTAAATAGTCAAATTCATAGAAACACAGACTAGAATGGTGGTTACCAGGGGTGGAGGGTGGGGGAAATGGAGAACAAAGTTTCAGTTATGTAAGATAAGTAAGTTTTGGAGATCTGGTGTATAGCATGGTGACTATAGTTAACAATACTGTATTGTGTACTTGGAATTTGCTAAGAGGGTAGATATAGTTCTCACCACACACACACACAACACACACACAAACACAAGTAACTATATGAGGTGATGGATATGTTAACTAACTTGATTGAGGTGATCATTCCATGATGTATATATGTATGAAAACACCAAATTGTATACTTTAAACTTAAATATACATTACTTCTATTTGTCAATTATCCCCCCAATAAAGCTAGTGGGGAAAAAAAAGATTCATTCACATTTTCTAATCACTAGGTAGAGTTTTGGCAAAGTCTTAATTCTATCACTCTGTAAATCAGACTAAAATTTTAGTATTCTCTTAAAAAATTAATAAGGTTTTCTCTTCCTAATGAAACAATGACTTCACAATCAATATTTCCAAGTTATGTGAAACATGATGTTTGGATGTTTAAGTTCTATCAAGTAGCATAGCTACAACCTAAACATTTCTTTCAGACACAATAGAAAATGAAAGGCACTAATTTACACACACTGTAAACTGGTTTAAATGGCTTTAGAATTATTTGTTTGCTTGCCTTAGTGCTCCTTTCTTTCCAGTTAAATTTTAAGCCCCTTGAGTTTTGGTAAATGCTTTATTCATCTTTATTTTCTTGATAATTAATAACACAATGCTTCACATAGATAAGCCTTGCAATAAACATGCTAACTTAATTAATTATAATTAACTATATTTAATTTTTTCTGAAAAATGCAGATTCTGGAATTGTCTATCATTTGTTGCTTTTCTTATGGTGTTTACTTTCATTGGACTTCTCATTCCTGCACATACATATTTATATGTAACATTTTCTGATATATATTATTCATTAAATATCTACTTTACACTGATTGTTTTAAGGTAAGAATATCATTTAAATTTTTCTATTTATGGAAATTGAATAAGTCTGAAGATCATCTTGTAAATAATAAAAATGTTTCATGCCTTAGATTGAACAATTGACTCAAACTTTCCAAGGAATCAGCAGAAAATTAATATTTAGTATTTTTCAATTTTAAAGTAAATTTCAAAGCAATGCAAACACTCTTCAAAGCAATGCAACTACTATTAACATTTGGCATATTTTGTCCACTGTTTTTTTTTTCTATGAGGTTTCATGAAGTTAAGTACCAATCATAAATAAAAATCTTATCTTGTGTTTTTGTTAATATTACATAACAAACAGTTTTCTACAAACTAAAAATATAGTTGGAAGTAGCTTTTTAAAAAATCATAAAGAAGCCCTCTTTGTAAATGTACTTTTTGCTCAAGTAATTTTTGTAGTTTCTTTCTCCACTGTTAAGGAGGCAGAAAAGCATCTGTGCGTGTAGCTGAAAAGGAGATGACATAGAGTAGGAAAAACCACCATCGCTAGATCTCACAGTGCTTTCAGCCCCATCGCTGAGACGGCTGACATTCTACTTCCATCTAGCTGAGTGGTCCACATCAAGTCAGCAAGTGCTGAGTAAATGGAAATCAGTCCCAAACTGTCAGATAAAATTAGTGTAAAATGGAGGAATGACAAGTGACTGAAAGAAGAAATAGAAAAAAAAAAAACTTGACCAATATTGGACAGATTCAACAAGATTTAAATCTGTGAGGAAAAAGAAAGGGAGGACATTTTCTTCTTACTCATTAGATTTATTTTTACTTCTTTTGGGGACACAAAATTTATCTACAAAACATCTCTAACTTTGTTTTTTCCACCTAAAGAAGCACCACTCAAGGGTGACGCGGAATCACCCTACTACTCACCTGGTAGAAAGTAGCGAAGAGAATGATGCTGTCCTCTGGGCAAGCCTCTCTGTGGAATGCCTTCTACCTTCCTGTGCGCCACGCCAACAATGTGTGGAACACGTCTCATCTGTTTGAGAGTTAGCAATTCCACAGGGAATAGATTGGAATAGAGTAGAAAGACATGGAAAGAAATTTTTATGACTAGAATAACTTTCTAAATATTGTGTTGTCTTTTAGACTTCTGGTCCTTCTATTAATGAGCCCTGTTTTGTCTCGAGTTGGCCATGGGTTCAGCTGGCGCTGGGCATTCATAATGGTCTGGAGTGAAATGAAGGGGACGCCTAATATAAACATGGCCCTTCTGCTTGCCTATTCTGACCTTTCTCTAGGATCTGAGAGGGAAAAATCTCAGGTAAAGAAATCTGTATTTTCTTATTTTAATATTTTACATAACTGCTGCTGTGTACTTAAAACATGTTTTTGTAGTGAGGAAGCTCAACCCCACTTGGGCTGTAGGAGTGATTTAGTTATGATGGCAACTTTGGGGAGGGGAGGAACAATTGGCAAATTTCCTCCTCCCCATTCTAGTTTAGATTCCTAAATTCCTTTACATTCCTAAAAATAGTTTTATTATGAAGATCAAAGGAATTAAAACTTATAAATTATTTAAAATAGTACCTAATACAAAGTATGCACTCAATAATGATTTAATTTTTATTTACTCCTAATACCCAGTCAAGAGAAGCAGAAACCTACTTATGGTTGGCTCTATTGCCTTCTATAAATTTATGAGGCCACATGTATTAGTGCTAGGAGCCAAACATTTTAATTTCCAGGTAAATTAGTCTAAACAGTACCCCCAAACTCTGCCTAACAATGTATTAGGCCCAGCTCTCCCTCTACCACAGCTCTAGGGAAGATAATAAAAAGAAGCTCTGTAAGAAATTTCCTACGCAGGTATCACAGAGCAAGCATCTGACACTTTCATTGTGTGTGTGTGTGTGTATATGTTTTACATAAGTTCCAAGTGTAAAGGGAAGAGTGGCAGGTTAATTATTATGTGTCTAATTAAATAACACTCAGCTCAAATGTTAAAATATTAAATGTTCAAACTGCTTTTAAAACCAAAATTTTCTAATATTACATGACTTCCCTCTTCTTTTTAATCTATTTCCACACACCTAAATAATCAAGTTCATTGTACATCACCAGACATCCTTATCAGTGTGATGGTTAATCTTGCACATGGATCTGAGTTACCGAAATTTTTAGTTTAGCTGCTTTTGCTGTGTAACCATCAGCAAGTTATTTAATTTCCACCTTACTGCAAGTATTAGTTTCCTCATTCCAAACAGACTTAATAATAGTACCAATGGTTTACTGGTAAATGTGTAACAAGTAACTTGTGTGTTGAAGAGAGGAGGGAGTCCTAATTTGTAGTTTTTGCCAATTTCTGTTGTGTAATCATTTCTACCAATGATGAGAACATCAATCAGCTCATGAACTTCCTAAAAATTAATGATCAGCTCTCATGAGCTAGTAAAAGCCAGCTCTAGCATACCACTTTCACAAAGGTTTATTGTGAGAAATAAAAAATGTACATAAAGTGCTTAACACATTGTTTAGCATATAGTAAATGTACAATAAATACAAGCTTGGCTGGGCACAGTGGCTCTCACGGAGCACTTTGGGAAGCTGCAGCAGGAAGATCGCTTGAGGTCAGGAGTTTGAGACCAGCAACATAGCAAGACCCTGTCTCCACAAAAAAATCGAAAAATCAGCTGGGCATAGTGGGCTGAGGCAACAGGATCACTTGAACCTACCTGGGAGTTTGAGGCTGCAGTGAGCTATGACAGCAATACTGCAGTCTAGCCCAGGAGACGGAGTGAGACTCTGTCTTAAAAAAAAAAAAAGAAAAGAGCTATGGTGATGATGGTGATAATAATGATATATCATGTCGTCCTGCTTTAAAGTGAAAACTTAGTAAATAAGATTATTTAGTGAAATGTCCTCACTAGTAGTAACTACTTGAGAAGAAAGTAGCACTCCTTTCTTAACTTAATCTGGCTGAACCCTACAGCTAATTCATTAATATCTACAGAGAGGCATTACAGTGAAGGGTTAAAAATACAAACTTCAAAGACATACTGTTTTTTAATTCTGTCTCTTACTACTCACAAGTTGTGTGATATTGGGTAAATTACAGTGCCCCAGTTTCCCATCTGTATAATTGGACAATATTGATATTTACCTCACAGAATTGTAGTGATGATTAAATCAGCTTGGTATATTGTACTATATGTCTATTATATAAGTGTTAGCTCTTACCACTTTTAAACTGTTAAACTAATTTAGTGGTCCTTAACCTAGAATGCACTTTGGATTGCTTCAGGAACATTTGGTAAAATACCCATGTCTGTGGAATTCTGGCCCTTGCCATGATGAATAATGGATATCAGATTTACTTTCCATAGTAAACAGCCACAAAAAAGGTTAAAATATATGAAGCAACTGGTTTTGGGTATTGGACAAAGGGCATTGCATGTTTAGATCCTTGAGAGAAAGGAGACACATGAGGTGAGTTCACATTCACTCTGGTTTTTCTTCAAAACCATGGCACAGAGAAGTGAATGCCAAACAGAGTGCAGTAATCTCATTGAGTGGAAAAAGTAGAGTTCAGAGTTTAGAGCTATTGAAGTAGCTAAAATTTGGGGGCATGGTACCATGGAGAGAAGAATTATATAGAAAAGGAGCACCAGAAATCTACATGAGGGTCCCCTTGGAGCATTAGTCCAATACTAATCTTCACAAGCAGAGATTTTGGAGGAGGATCAGCAGAAAGAGCTATTAGGGAGCTTTGAGTGAATGACATACTAGAAGCCACAAAGTGCTATAACAGATACAAGAGTTCTGACTAGCCACAGTATATAAACCTCACTGAACAACACATCAGTTAAGTTGTGATCACAGAAAGACCATGCCTTAGAAATAAGAATTATGCCCTAGGATAAGGTTTATTCTAGACCCATTCTAAGAAAGTCTAAAACCATACCTTGGTAGGATAATGTGATCTGCTAGTAAATTAACTGCCTGACACAAAACTCAAAACTTTTTACAGGAAAACAACATGATCGAAACTCTCAACAATGTAGCATCTATAATATACAGCCTAAAATCAAGTATTACTATGCATGTGAAGAAGCAGGAAAATGTGACCTATTTTTAAGAGAAAAAATTATTTAATTGAAACAGACCCAGATATGACACAGATGTTAAAACTAGAACTATTAAGAATATATTCAAGAATTTAAAGAAAAAAATGGACATAAGAAGTGAAGACATGGGATATTTCAGTGAAGAAATTGAAACTATAAAAAACAACTGAAGAAAAATTCTAGAGTTGAGAAATATAATATCTGAAATGAAAAATTTTATGAACTTAATGGCAGACTAGAGAGTGCAGAAGAAAAAAATCAATTCTAAATGAATATGTTCTAAATAAGAGTGAGAAAATATGTGAAGCAAAAACTGATAAAACTAAAGGAATAAATAGACAAATTATAATTGGAGACTTTAACACTCCTCCCTATAACTTGTTCAACAAATTATAGAACAACTAGACAGAAAATCAGCCAAGATATGGAAGAACTGAACCATCAGCAACAGGATCTAACTGATAGTTATGGAATCATATTAACTGATATGGAAAAAGCATTTGACAAAACTCATTATCCATCTATGACAAAAGCTCTCAAAACATAGGAATAGAAGAAAACTCCCTAATGTTGATAAAGAACATCTGCAAAAAAATCTACAGATAACATAATTAATAGTGTAAGACCGCTCTCCCCGTAGATTGGGAATAATACAAGAATGTCTAATTTTCAACACTCTTATTGGACATCATGATGGAAATTCTAGTCAGCTCCGTAAGGCAAGAAAAGGAAAAATTCATATTGAAAGGAAAAAAAAAAACTACCCTTATTTACAAAAGGCATGATTATCTACATAGAAAATCCCAAGGATCTTCAAAAAGAAAAGCAAACACAAAAGGCTCCTAAAATGATTAAGTGAGTTCAGCAAGATTGGGATACAAGATAAATATTATAAAAGCAACCATATTTTTATATACTAGCAACTGATGCATGAAAACCAAAGTAAAAGGTTGTATAATCGCTCAAGAAAATAATATACTTAGGTGTAAATCTAATAAAATATGTGTAGGACTTGTAGGCTGAAAACTATAAAACAGTCATGAAAAAAATGAAATATGACCTAACTATAGTAAATATAGAGATACACTGCATTCATAGATTGGAAGACTTAAATTTCCAAAGTGATGCAAAGTTTAATGTAATTCCTATTAAATCCCAGCAAGTTTTTTTGTAAATATAGACAAGTTTATCTGAAATTTATATGAAAAAGCAAAGAAACTAAAATAGCAAAAAAGACTTTGGAAAGGAAGAATGAAGTGGAAGGAATCAGTATACCTGATTTCAAGACATTATTACAGTTATAGCAATGGAGACTGTGGTATTGGCAGATGGGAAGACACATAGATCAGTGGAACAGAATAGAGAACCTAGAAATAGATCCACACAAATATTCCCAACTGATTTTTGACAAAGATACAAAAGCAATTCGCTGTATTATAGAGTGGATAGTCTTATCAGAAAATGGTCCAGAAGAATTGGATATTCATAGGCAGAAGAAATGAATTTTGACCTAAGTAGCACATCTTACACAAAAATTAATACCAAATGGATCATGGAATTAAATATAAGGTGTAAAACCATAAAATTTTTAAAAAAACACTTGGGATAAAATCTTTGGACCTAAAGTAAGGTAAAGAGTTCTTAGATTTGACACCAAAAGTATAATCCATAAAAAGAAAGAAATCAATAAATTATACTTCATCAAAATTAAAAACTTTTGTTCTGTTAAAGACCTTACTAAGAATATGAAAAAATAAACTTAAACTTGGGAGATAATATTTGCAAACCGGATTTCTGACAAAGCTTTATGTCTAGAATATACAGAGAATTCTCAAAGCTACACAGTAAAAGAATGAACAGTCCAATGGTCAGAATACATGAAAAGACATTTCACTGGAGGGTATATACAGATGCCAAATAAGCATGAAACATGGGTCAACATCATTAGCCAGTAGGAAAATGCAAATAAAGACCAAAGTGAGATACTACCTATCAGAAAGGCTAAAATAAAGTGACAACACCAAATACTAATGAGGATGCATAAAAAATGTACCATTCATACATTGCTGACAGAAATATAAAATGGTACAGTCACTGTTGAAAACCATTTGGCAGTTACTTTAAAAAAAACTATACATGCAACTATCATACAGTCTAGCAGTGCTCTTCCGGGGATTTACGTCTACTCAAACCTGTACTTGAATTTTTACAGCAGCTTTGTTTATAATAACCAAAAACTGAAAGCAACTCAGATGTCCTTCAACCAGTAAATGTTTAAGTACACTTTGTATATCTGTGCCATGGAATACTACTTAGCAATGAAAAGGACAAAACTATTGATACAAACAACAACCTTGATAATCGCTAGAAAATTATGCTAAGTGAAAAAGCTAATCTCAAAGAAGAGTACATACAATGTGATTTTAATTATATAACATTTCAATGAAAAAATTACAGAAATGATGAACAGATTAGTGGTTGCCAGTGGTTAAAGAGGGGTGGGGAAGGAGGGAAGTGGATGTGGCTATAAAAGGGCAGCATGAGAAATCCTTATGGTAATGTAACTGTTCTGTGTCTTGGCTGTGTCAAGGTCAACATCCTGGTTGTCATATTCTACTATAGCTTTGGAAGATGTTACCATTGGGGTCAACTGGGTAAATGGTACGCCGGATCTCTCTGCGTTGTTTCTTAAAACTGTATGTGAGTCTACAATTATCTCAATATAAAACTTTTAAACTCAAAAAAAGAATGAGAGAAATAGAGGCAGAGATGGAGACAGAAAGAGAGAGATGAAAAACAAATGACCAATGTCAATAATGAAAAAGGGAATATGACTACAAATTATACAATTATGGAAGGAATAGTAAGTGGAAACTATGCACAACTTTATGTCAAGAACTTCAACACCTTAGAGGAAATGGTTAAACACCTAAAAAAAAAATTACCAAAACTGACACAAGAAGAGAGAGAAAATCTGACTATCCCAATGTTAAAGAAATTGGATATATAAGCTAAAATATTCTCACAAAGAAAATTGGAAGCCCAGATAGTTTGACTTGTGAATCCTACCAAACATTTAAGGAATAATTAATACCAATTCTACACAAATTATTCCATAAAATAGTAAAGGATGGAACACTTTCTTATTCATTTTACGTGGCCAGCCCCGTCTGATACCAAACACCAATAAAGACGTTACAAGAAAAATAAACTACTGAGAAAGTATGATGCAAAACCATCAAAAACATTTACCCAATAAAATATAAGTATGTATATAAAGAATAATACATTATGATCAGATAGGTTTTTATCCAAATATGTAATGTTAGTTTAATATTTTAAAAAATCACTATAGTTTACTATATTACCACAATGAAGGAGAAAACCCATATGATTAACAGATGCTGACAAAACATTTGACAAAATTTAACATATGTTCATAAATTTTAAAAAAAGAAAAATTTTCTGTGAAATAGAATTTATTTTATTATTATTTTTTTTATTTCAGAATATTATGGGGGTACAACACTTTGGCTATATATATTGCCCATGCACTGCCCATGTCTGAGGTACAATCCTGGACATCCCCCAAACTGTGCTCCCTGCATCCATTCAGTGAGGGTTTTCCCATCCCCTCCACCCCCCTCCCCCCGCCCGCCCTCAGATGAATGTTATTGTCCTGTGTGATGTAAGTGTTCATCAGTTAGTACCAGTTTGATGGTTAGTACCAGTGGTGCTTGTTTTTCCATTCTTGTGACACTTCACTTCAAAGAATGGCCTCTAGCTCCAACCAGGATAATACCAGATGTGTTAATTCACTGTTGTTTTCTATTGCTGAGTAATACTCCGTGGTATACATATACCACATTTTATTAATCCACTCGTATATTGATGGGCACCTGGGTTGTTTCCACATCTTTGCAATTGTGAATTGTGCTGCTATAAACATTCGCGTGCAGATGTCTTTATTATAGAATATCTTTTTTTTCCTTTGGGTAAATACCCAGTAGTGGGATTGCTGGATCAAATGGTAGTTCTACTTTTAATTCTTTGAGGTATCTCCATATTACTTTGTGAAATAGAATTTAAAGGAAACTACCTTAATCTGACAGAGAGCATTTATTAAAAAAGAAAGAAAAAACCCTAAAGCTTAAGTGACACTTGACAATAAAATACTGAATGGTTTCCCCCTAAGTTTGGGAAAAAGTCAAATATGTCTGCTTTCTACACTTCTATGGAACATTGTTCTCAGTGTCCTACCCAGGGAAGTAGGGAGAGAAAAGGCACACAGTTAATTGGAACATATCAAATAACCACTAGAACTAAGTGAATTTAGCATGATCATGAAATGCATGTTCAGTATACAAAACTAAATTGTATTTCTACATACTAACAAGAAACGTCAGAAAAATGAAATAATAAATAACAACAATAGTATCAAAAATATGGCATTGGAATAAAAATAACAAAATATGTATGTATTAGTTATCTATAGCTATGTAACAAATTGTCTTAAAATTTAGCTCCTTGAAATAAACATTTATTATCTCTATTTCAGTGGGTCAGGAATCTGGGTGAAGATTAGCTTGGTGCCTCTGATTTAATTTGTCTCATAAACTTTAATTTAATCATAAATTGGGGGTGCAGCTATCAAAAGGCTCAACTGTGTCTGGAGAATCTGCTTCTAAACTCACTTGTGTGGTTGTTGACAAAATTTAGTTTTTTGCAGGTGTTTGGACTAAGGGTATCAGTTTCTTTTTGGCTTTTGACCAGAAGCCATTCCTTGTCACTTGGATTTTTCCATAGGTCAGTTCACAATATGGTAGCTGTCTTCTCTCAGAATGAGCAGGCAAGAAAGCTAGATGATACAGGCTCCCAAGGCAGAGGCCACAGTCTTTTTATAACCTGATGTCAGATGTGACTTTCCATTACCTCTGCATATTCTATTCATTGGAGTTGAGTCAATAAGTCCAGTCCACACTCAAGGCAACTAAATATCAAGAGAGAGTTATCTTTGGGAGCCAACTTAGAGGCTCTTTTCCAAACTGTGCAAGACATATGTACTGAAAACCACAAGGCATTGTTGAGAGAAAATTTAAAAGAAAAGACATAGATGAAGACACATTCCAGTCACGGATTGGCAGACTCAAGATCATTAGGATGTCACTATATTCAACACAATCCCAATCCCACCAGATTTGTTTTAGAAATAGACAAGCCAAATCTAAACTTTATATAGAAATATGAAAGACCTAGAATAGCCATAACAATTTTGAAAAAGAAGAACAAAGTTGAAAGATTTATGCTATCTGCTATCAGGACTTACTATAAATATACAGTAATTAAGTTTTTAGCATGCTGGCATAAGGATAAAAAAATAGGTCAATAGCATATAATACAAGAGGTGTTAGTTCACCATTTTTTATGGCTGAGTAGTACTCCATGGTATAAATACACCACATTTTATTAATCTACTCAAGGATTGATGGGCACCTGGGTTGTTTCCACATCTTTGCAATTGTGAATTATGCTGCTATAAACATTCAAGTGCAGATGTCTTTTTTACAGAATGTCTTTTTTTCTTTTGGGTAAATACCCAGTAGTGAGATTGCTAGATCAAATGGTAGTTCTACTTTTGATTATTTGAGGTATCTCCATACTACTTTCCATAGAGGTTGTACCAGTTTGCAGTCCCACCAGCAATGTATGAGTGTTCCTATCTCTCTGCATCCACGCCAACATTTGTTGTTTTGGGACTTTTTGATAAAAGCCATTCTCACTGGAGTTAAGTGATATCTCATTGTGGTTTTCAGTTGAATTTCCCTGATGATTAGAGATGTTGAGCATTTTTTTCATATGATTGTTGGCCATTAGTCTATCTTCTTTTGAAAAGTTTCTGTTCATGTCCTTTGCCCACTTTTTAATGGGGTTGTTTGATTTTTTATTGCTGATTTTCCTGAGTTTTACATAGATTCTAGTTACCAGCCCTTTACCGGATGTGTAGCAGGCAAATATTTTCTCCCATTCTGTAGGTTGTCTATTCACTCTAGTGATAGTTTCCTTGGCTGTGCAGAAGCTTTTTAATTTGATCAGGACCCATTTGTTTATTTTTGTTGTTGTTGTGATTGCTTTTGGGGTCTTCTTCATAAATTCTTTGCCTAGGCCAATGTCTTTAAGTTTTTTCAACACTTTCTTCTAGAATTCTTATGGTTTCATGCCTTAAGTTTAAGTCTGTTATTCATCGTGAGTTGATTTTTGTGAGTGGTGAGTGGTGTGGATTCTGTTTCAATCTTCTACATGTGACTAAATGGTGAACTATCTCTCGTATTATCCTGGATGGAGCTGGAGCCCATTCTTCTAAGTGAAGTATCACAAGAATGGACAAAGAAACACCACATGTGCTCACCATTAAATTGTATTAATCAATCAACACTTATGTGCACATATGGAAGTAACATTCACTGGGTGTCGGGCAGGTGGGGAGAGGAGGGGATGGGTAAACTCACACCTAAGGGGTGTGGTGCACGCTGTCTGGGAGATGGGCATGCTTGTAGCTCTGACTCAGGTGGTACAAGGGTAATTTATGTAACCAAAGTGTTTTTACCTCTGTAATATTCTGAAATTTAAAAAAATACAATAGAATAAAGAGTTTTTAAAAGACTCACATTTATATGGTGAATTGATTTTTGACAAAGATGCTGAAGTGGTTCAATGGGAGAAAAGGTAACTTTTTTGACAATGGTGCTGAACAATGATATTCATTTAGAGAAAAAGAAAATAAAACTTCTATTTTTATCTCACATCATGCAGAAAACTGACTTGAGATGTATCATAGACTCAAAGCTTCTGTAGGAAAATATAAGAGAATACTTTTTTGACTTGGGGATAAACAGAGGTTTCTCAGGACAAAAAAATAATTATTACTTCATCAACACTAAAAACTTTTGCTCATCAAAAGGTAGTTTTACAGAAAGGAATAGGTAAGCCACAGACTGGGTGAATATATTCACAATACATATATCTGACAATGCATTTCTACTTAGAATATATTTTTTTAAATGTATACAATTTTATAATAAAAGAAAATCCAATCTTTAAAATGTATAAAAGAGTTGAACAGACACTTCAAAAAGAAAGATATACTAATAAGAATGTTAAAAATGCTCAACATCATTGCTCTAGGGAAATGCATAGTAAAACCACAATGAGACACATAATATGCAATTTAATTTACATGAAAGTTTTAAAATTAGCAATTCTTATGTGTAGACATAGAAATTAGAACAGTAGTTGCCTCTCATGGGGTCGGGGATTGATTGGGAAGGAGCACTAGAGAAATTTTGGAGGGTATGAGAATATTCTGCACCTTGATAGGGTTGAGGGTAATATGGGTGTATTCACTATCAAAACTCCTCAAATGGTACATGAGTACATTTCAAAGTATGTAGATTATACCTCAAATTTCCTAATTACCCATGTTTGAGCAGCACCCTTAAAGAATTAAATCATAATATTCAGTAGAGGCGTCCTGGGCACCAATATTTTAAAGTTTCCCAAGTGGTTCATTTTTTTCCTTTTTTTTTTTTTTGAGACAGAGTCTCGCTCTGTCACTCCCGCTAGAGTGCAGTGGTGTCGTCATAGCTCACTGCAACCTTAAACTCCTGGGCTCAAGCAATTCTCCTGCCTCAGCCTCCTGAGTGATTGGGACTACAGGTGCACACCACTGTACCCAGCTAATTTTTCTATTTTTTGTAGAGATGGAGGGGGTCTTGCTCTTGCTTAGGTGGTCTTGAACGCCTGACCTCAAGCAATCCTCCCGCCTCGGCCTCCCAGAGTGCTAGGATTACAGGCGTGAGCCACCGTGCCCAGCCTCAGGTGAATCTAATGTTTAACTTTGAGAGCCTCTAGGGTGGTTTCATGCTCAGTCCATAATTCCATCTGTGGCCACACAACAGAGAACTGGCTAGGGATTTAACAAAAGTTCTGGGAGTCAGAATTCCATAAATCACCAGAAGTGTGAAGTCTCAGATTGAGAAAGTGTTAGTCCACTCATCTATGGAGACTGACTTGGGATATAAGTGGATGAAGAAATCAAGTGGCACCAAAGACATTAATTGCTCCTCCCTCCTGACAATGAAAGTGTGCCAAAGAAGCAAAGTTTCAAGTGAAGAAAACATATCAAGGCCTCTGAGTTGTTCTTTTCTCCCAGGTGAGGATAACTATTTGACACAGATGTGCAGGTAACTTGAGCACAGCACTGTGTGGCCATGCATAGGCAGGTGTGTATAGTGGGTAAGTATTGATAAAGAAAGCATGGATGTATTCTCAGGGCCCAGGAAGTGCGATAGTGGAACTTAAGGACAAACATTCTTTTCCAATATCTCTGTAAGTATTTGTTTACTTGTCAAACCATGTGTCCTGATTTTAGTTTGGTTGCAAAACATGGACGAAGTACATGCAGGAAGAAAAGAGAATCCCCAAAGTACGTTCACCATGCCTTAGATTGACATCCAAATTCCTTCCTTGAGCATCTATTAACATAGTACAACCTAGTTTAATTTATGTTGGTGCATATAGACTATATTATATGAAATTGTCATGAATACTTACTTTGTATTTTTTGTTCAATTCTAGATATTATTTCATGGATTGGCAGTATGCGTAATTTCCCTGATTGTGAATAGATTGATTTTGCCAATGGCAGTTACTAAACTAGGTAAGCCTTACTAATGTACTATTTCAAGTGAAGAGAAAAATATCCATATAAATACAATTCACTGGTGCTAATTGAAGAAGAAATTGAATCTCCATGTAAAGATATATTAAAGGTTTAGGCCAATAAGCTTGTTTATTTAAAAAGATTATTTATTTACATTATTCCAGTATAACTAAAATAATGCTGTAAGTTTATAAATTACTTAGAAAATTTTTATTAAGAGTCTCCTATATGTCAGGCACTATTCTAACTGATAGTGATGCATTATGAAGACAGACAAGATTTCTGAGTTGATGGATCTTACCTTGGAGTGAGGAGAAGCAGATGGTAAACACGCCAAATAAAGCAGTGTCAAAAGTCATATATGCATCAAAGTAAATAAACCATATATGTAATAAAATAAAAAACACAAGAGGTGCTAAATTCTTGAGGAAGCTGGAAACTGGGTGTGTTCAAGAAAAGAAAGATGGTTTGATGGATTGGAACCTTAGAGAATAATGCAGATAATTCCTCACATGTGCTTAAGTGGCTTATGCAATTATGGAAACTAAATCCCAAGATATGCAGTTCCAAGGCCTGAGAACAAAAAAAGCCCATGGTGCAAGTTTCAGTCCAAGCCTTAAGGCAGAAGACCTATGTCCCATCTCAAAGACCATCAGGTAGAGAGAGAAAATTCTCTCTTGCTCAACTTTTTGTTCTATTCAGGCCTCCAACAGACTGGATAAGGCTCACCCATTTTGGGAGGGTAATCTGCTTTTCTCAGTCTACCAATTTAAATGTTATTCTTATCTAGAAACACCCTGAGAGACACATCCAGAATAATGTTTAACTGCATATCTGGGCACCCTGTGGCCCAGTCAAGTTGACACATAAAACTAAGCATCATACCTCTGTTCCTCTGTTTCCTCATATCTCAGATGGGGAAAAAGGACTCACCTTAACAGGTAGTCAGTATAACCAAAAGACTTTATACATGCAAAATGCTGGGACATGTTTTCACAGCATATAGTAAACACTCAACAAATATTAGCTATTATTATTATTGTTATTATGTAATCTCAGCTTTTGTGAGAAGCAGTATAAAAGTAGAAAAAATTTGATATTGTTAGTCTTATTATTAAACAATTTATATTGAATCTTTATTTAAAGTTTTAAAAATGCTTAGTGACAATAAGTTAAGAACAAAAGGAAATTTTATAATCCATATCAAAATGGTGGTGTTCGTACTGTTTATAAAATACACTCTTTGTATCAAAGGTCTTCGTGATGTCACATCAACCAAATATAAATCAGTTTATTACACATTTCAACACTTTCAAGAGCTAACCAAATCTTCAGCCTCTGCACTCAAATTTGATAAAGATCTTGCTAATGCTGATTGGAACATGGTTGAGAAAGCAATTAGTCTTCAGAACCCATATGCTGTAAGCAAGTAATACCTTTTGTTTATTTCTTCAAAGTAGACATGATTGCTGTTAAGTGAGTATAAATTATGACATAAATATTAATTCACAATTTTTAATATTTGTAATTGACAGAGAAGTTGTACTGATAACTTTATTTACCGTAATAGTAAGGAGGAAATCTTAAGGAATTTTATGATCACTGTGGGGCAAAGTAGAAGTCACAACCCCTTTGAGAATATAGAAAATGTATGTTGTAAATTCAAAAGAGGGAGCAGTGTATTGGGGCTGCTAGTAAAAGATGTCAAAAAGAAGAGAATGAGCCTTAGAAAATGACTAGTTTTTGACCAGATTAGGGGTGGGCAAGTGCCTTTGTTCATTCATTTATTCAGAATTTATTTAGGCTATTATACATGATAAGCACTTTCTAGACTCTAATTTGTGGTTAATAGTATTTTTAATATAAAATGGAATTCAAAGCCAGTATCATAACTTTAGCTGTGGGTGAGATGTCACCTTCTGCTCCTGAGATATGCTTTAGAATATCTGTGCCAGGCTTATTCATTTAAGATTACTCAGCACAACAATCAGTCACAGTTTCCATAAGAAGAAATAGTAAAAGTTGTCTTGGGATCTTCTCAAAGCTGCTGCTGCTTTTCCATGTCCTACATCATGTTCAGTTTTCATTGCAGTGTTTTTCTGCATCATACGAGGGGCCAACTTCTAGCGGTGCACAATTAAGATGATTAGTCTCTATGAAATAACACTCTGAAAAATCCATTTCTTATCCATTAACCCATTAACCAGTGCTTGAAGCTCCAGATAATAACTAAGAATCAAGCCCTATGTCTGCAGGAATACTGCTAGGATTTCTGGATGGGACAAGTACCATGTCAAATCCAAGAATTTCTCTAGTAGCTCCCAATATCTGATTGTGACCTTCTATTGACCTGTCTGCATCAGGATCATCTGGAAAGCTTATTTAAAATATTGATTGAGTTCCCAACTCCTACCCTGGAGATTCTGAAGCAGGTGGTCTAAGCAGAGTCTCAGAAATATATTTTTTTAATTCACTACCCAGCTGATTCTAATGCAGAGTCAGTGTTGGGGCCACTGCTCTGGTACTTGATTTGTTTCAGAAGGCGGATGATGAAACAACCACATTCTCCTCTTTACAGTGCAGAAATGAGGCATATTATAGTATAACAGGTAAAACACTGGCTCTGGACTCAGAAAATCCGGGTTTATATCCTAGCTTTGCCACCTAATGAATAGCTTTCTGATCTTGAGCATATCATTTATTTTCTCTAAGCTTCAGTTTTTCTCATCTGTAAATTGTCCATATTCCCATTTCCTTAATGCATATTCACTTTCTATTCTACCTTAAGTGGTTAGTTTAAAGCAGTGGTTGTCAAACTTTAGCTGCAGCAGAATAATTGAATGGGTTTACAGGAACACAGATTGCTGCACACTCCTCCCAATTCTAATTCAGTAGGTCTAGGGTGGGGTCTGAGAATGTGCATTTCTAACAATTTCCAGGTGCTGCTGCTGCTGCTGCTAGGGGACTGCACTTTGAGATCTGCTGGTTTAAAGTATGATCATATATGTGGCAGCATTTTAAACTGTCAATAATGCCGTGTAAAAGTAAAGATAAGATATAAACCCTTCCCCCAAAATTGGCAATTATTTTACTTTTTACATAACTGACCAAATGAGAAAATTTGAGCAAATGATGAGGATCTGAACATTTTTCTATATCAACCAGAGTTTCTATTGTTTTTCCAACCAGACTGGTATGAGAATTGCTTGAGGTTTATGCTAAACAAGATGTAAATATTCATGTATTATTTTTTGTCTTTTATTTGTGTTTTCCTTAGTTGAACCAAGGAGAAACAACAGAGCATCAGAAGGTGAAATGTCCAGACTGTAACAAGGAGATAGATGAGACCCTTAACATTGAAGCAATGGAGCTTGCCAACAGGCGTCTCTTGTCGGCACAAATAGTACTGTCTTATATTTTTAAAAAATTATTTTGGGGCCTAAAATTATATTGAGATATTTCTCCCTTGCTAAAGACCTCTTAGTTACGCTTACCTGCGTAACTTAATAGATTGTTTACAAAGGCAAAGGGAAGTTTGGCATTGTCTTAGGAATCTGCTTGACTGCAAGAAAAAAAAAAAGGAAAGAAAAAAAGAAAAAGAAAAGAAATCCACTCAAATTAGCTAAAGTAACAGGTGTTTTATAATGAAGAATTGGGAATTTCACAGATCCCAATGGCAGGAATTACAACTGGGCTCAACCTTCAGATGTGTTAGGCAATCAATTCTATGACATTGCCCACTTTTGGGTCTGAGTCAGTTTTTTATTATCCTGCCAGATAATAACTGCATGTAGATGGTATTATGCTTTCATTTAAATCTTAAGTAAAAATTAGAGAAATTCTGTAGCACAGCAACATACAGGACGATGTTGGAAATTACTAATAGGCTAGTTTTCATGTTCTATCCAGGTCAGGATTTTGAACGATTTGCCATGACTCGTCTTCTCAAAATGCTCATGTTAGGCCTTCCTTACTGCATATGGAGCTGTCATTCTTCAGCTATTCCAACCATACAGGATCCCAAGCATTCTTCTTGCTCAGTCTAACTCAAGAAATGGGAAGTCTGGAGGGCATGATTGTTCTCTCTTTGGCAGGAGGTAGTTTGGGCAGACAAGTTGAGTCTCAAAAACAGCTTTTGTAAGGACCTAAACAACTTCTTTAAGCAATTAAGGCGGTGCCAGGAAGGATGAAGCTATGTCCTCATGGTGCTGTGTTCCACCAGCAGATTTTCCACTTGTCCTACCAAATTAGGTATTGCTACCCACAGGGCAAAGATTTACTCCCACCCCACTAAGTTAACACAGCGGGGGAAATATCCCAGCTAGCTCTTCCATCTCTTTTAAATCTGATGCACCAGGAGCCATGGTTCTGTGAGGTAAATGGACAATGGCCAGTTATCAGGGTTTCCCTGGGAACTGCCTATGAACAGCTTCTGAGGCAAAGACAAAGGCAGCCTGCCTGAATATACCAAGCCATCAGTGATGAGAAAAGAAAAATATCAGTCAAAAGGAAA
This sequence comes from Daubentonia madagascariensis, assembly GCA_023783475.1. Lineage (NCBI taxonomy): Eukaryota > Metazoa > Chordata > Mammalia > Primates > Daubentoniidae > Daubentonia > Daubentonia madagascariensis. The sequence goes on along the minus strand of JAKFHU010001631.1, from coordinate 10,338,459 downwards.
CAATGCAACAGGATAGTCAAACATCTAGACCAGGATTTCTAAGTAGAAAAGGATCTGGAAACCATGGAGTAGGGCGAGTCCTGAGGAAACCATGAGTAAATCTGAACAGCCAAACGTGGTTTCTTTAAACTGCAACAATTGCTCCCTTGGATTACAAAGGCAGAAAGGGGGAGTTTGCAAAATTTGTCTGTAACTGTCAGAAATGTGATAGAATAACCAAAAGTAGATGCAATCTGCTATATAATTTAGGAAACATAAATCACATTTTTACTTTTTTCTGCAAAAAGTCACAAAATTGAAAAATTCTCAATGAGATAGAAAATAAAAACAAAAGAGAATATAAACACCATACAGTGGAAATATCAACCACCAGCATATTTACAAACGTTTTGATCTGTCCCATTGCTCACTTAACTTTTCCAAATAGTTTTGCTTCTCCATCTAAGTAGTATACTTGCTAGCCAATTTTTTAACAGTCTTTCTAGCTGGACTTGTGATCACTAGGATCTCCCACTGCCATCACCACAACCCTATTCCCCACCACACCCCTAGGGCCACTGACACTTGTATGTATACACATACACACACACACTTTCTCAGCCTTAAAAAAAATAACACAAAGCTTTATGCCATCTTGCTGATTGATCTCTTTTGGTACATTGTTATTAAATTTTACTTCTTTTACTTATATTTTATTCCAATATGAAATGTGAATGTAGGGTTGAGAAGGTATTTTTGTTGTTGTTTCAATTGACATATAATAATTGTACGTATTTATGGGGCACAGTGTGATATTTTGATATGTGTATACATGTGTAATGATAAAATCAGGGTAATAAAAGCATATTCATCACTTCAAACCTTTATCATTTCTATGTGTTGAGAATATTAAAAATCCTCTTTCTAGCTATTTAAAAAATACAATAAGTTATTGTTTACTATAGTCACCCTACAGTGCAGGTGAACACTATAATTTATTCTTTTTATTGAGCCGTAACTTTGCATCTGTTAGCCAACCACTGCCTGGTCCTCCTCCCCACGACCCTTCCAGTAGCCTCCAGTAACCACTATTCTACTTTCTACTTCTATGAAATCAACTTTTTTAGCTTCCACATAGGAGTGAAAACATGCAGTATTTATCTTTCTGTGCCTGATTTATTTCATTTAACATAATGTCCTCCAGGCTCATACATGTTGCTGCAAATGACAGGATTTTGTTCTTTTGTATGGCTCAATAGTATTCTGTTGTGTATATATGCCACATTTTCTTTATCCATTCATCCACTGATGGACACTTTGGTTAATTCCATATCTTGGCTAATGTGAATTGTGCTGCAATAAATATGGGAGTGCAGATATCTCTTCAATATTCGTAGTCCATTTCTTTTGGATATATATCCGGTAGTGGGATTGCTAGAACATATGGTAGTTCTATTTGTAGCTTTTTAAGGAACTTCCATACTTTTTTCCATAATGGCTGTGCTAATTTACATTCCCACCAACAGTGTATAACAGTTCCCTTTTCTCTGTATCCTTGTCAGCATTTGATATATTTTATATATTTATTCATCCAATCCATGAACATGAGATGTCTTTCCATTTTTGTGTGCCCTTTTCTATTCCTTCAACAGTCTTTTATAGTTTTCATTGTAGAGAACTTTTACTTTCTTGGTTAAATTTATTCCTAGGTATTTTTTTGTAGCTATTTTAAATGGGATTGCTTTCTTGATTTCTTTTCAGATAGTTAGCTGTAAGTCTATTGAAATGCTACTGATTTTTGTATGTTAATTTTGTATCCAGCAACTTTACTGAATTTGTTTATCAGTTCTAATAGTTGTTTGGTGGAGTCTTTAGTTTTTCTATATACAAGATCATATTGTTTGCAAACAGGGACAGTTTGACTTCCTTCTTTCCAATGTGGATGCCTTTTATTTATTTCCCTTGCCTAATTGCTCTGTTTAGGACTTCTGGTACTATGTTAAATAAAAGTAGTGAAGGTAGGCATCCTTGTCTTGGCCTAGTTCTTAGAGGCAAAGCTTTCAACTTTTCCTCGTTCAGTTTGATGTTGGCTGTCAGTTTGTCATAAACAGCCTTTGATGTGTTTAAATGAAAAATTTAATTCATTTACATTCAAGGTTATTATTGATAAGTGAAGATTTACTCCATCATTTTTTTAGTTGTTTTCTGGTTGTTTTGTATATCCTTTGTTTCTTTCCTTTTTTTTATTGTTTATCTTTGCAGTTTGGTGGTTTTCTGTAGTAATAGGATTTGATTCCTTTTTTCTCACTTGTGTGTCTGCTTTACCAGTGAGTTTTATACCTTTGCATATTTTTAGGATAGTAGTTATTGTCCTTTTGCTTTTAGTCATAGAACTCTTAAGCGTTTCTTGTCAGTCCAGTCTAGTGGTGATGAATTCTCTCCAGTTTTACTTGTCAGGGAAAGACTTTATTTCTCCTTCATTTCTGAAGGATAGCTTTGCTGGGCTACCCTTCTTGGCTAAAGTTTTTTTCTTTCAGCACTTTGAATATATCATCCTGATGTCTCCTGGCCTATATGGTTTCTTCTGAGAAACCTGCTGTCAATCTAATGGAGATTACCTTATTTGTGACTTGATGCTTTTCTCTTTCTGTTTTTAGAATTCTATTTTTAGAATTCTATTTTTGTCTTTGTATTTTGACTCTAATGTGCCTCAGAAAGGACACTTTCATGTTGAAACTATTTGGGGACATTTGAGCTTCCTGGATCTGGAAATCCATATCTTTCCCAAAAAGGAAGTTTTTATTTATTATTTTATTAAATATGTTTTCTATGCTTTTTCCCATCTGCTCTCCTTCTGAAATCCCATAGTGACAACACTTGTTTGCTAATGGTGTCCCATAAGTCCCATAGGTTTTCTTCATTTTTTCTTTTTTTTCTTTCTTTTTTTCTCTCCTGACAGGGTTATTTGAAAAGACTTGGCTTTAAGTTCAGAGATTCTTTTGTCTGTTTGACATAGTCTGTTATATATTGGGAAAGACTCATCCGTGGATATGTCCTAGGGTGTCAGTTGGGTAGGGTGTGTTGGTTTTGTTCTGCGTGGATACAATAGTGTAGACTTCGGCCATAATCAAGATCAGTGATGCCTGCAAGTGCCTCAGTGGCATAGGCTGCAGAAGTTTGTGTGGCTGGTCCATCTACTTGAGCTCCGCTCCCCTGAGAACAAGGGACCTGACTAGTCCTTGCTCCAGAGGAGCACGGGGCTGGTTGACTGGCAGCTTTACTTGGGTGCTGCTCCTCTGGGTAGGGGACCATGGAGTTCTGTGCTCTGGGGGAAGTGCGGGGCTGGTCAACAGGCATATGTACTCGTGAGCTGTTCCCCTGGAGGAAGGGCTGGCCCATGCTCTGAGGAAGCAAAGGGCTGGTCAGACAGTGGCTCAGCTCATGCGCTGCTCCCCTCTAAATTTTACTTATAAATATAGTTAATTTTCCTCCTAGGCATATGTAGTAAACCTACATAATATCTTTGAGGTTAAAGACTGTGATTTTTTAATCTGTATATCTTCAGTGAATAGCACTATCTGTGGTGCCTACATAGTAGGTGCTCAATTAATGTTTGCACAATTAATTAATCTGAATCTCTTCAGACTATTTACTGTTTATTGTAGAAACTAATAGCTGTTTTATTGGCTTCTCAATTCTTCTCCTCTTTGACGCCTCTCTTGCCATTATAATTCCATTCCTTTTTCTTTCTTTTTTTCTTTCCTCTCTTTTCCTTTGCCTGCCTGCTTTTTTTTCCTTCCTGTCCTTTTTTTAATTGAGATATATGCTAGCCTTTGTTTCTTTCTGTCTGCTAAGCTAACTTTAAAAGTGTATCTAATTTTATTTTACAAAATACTATAAACATCAATAATTCTATATGTATAACTTTCTAATTAAAATCCTAACTATAGACTCAATCTTCATATAATTTAATTTTTAAAAAAGAAAAAGGAAAAACTAGTTTTCTAGGCCCTGTACCACTGGCTGAAAATATTAATATAAAGCTGAATTTAGTTGAATGTTGTGAAAGATATTTGTGCTCCTCTTTTCATTTTAACTTTTATATTTTAAGTTTTGTTTTAACAATTATGTTTATTACTCTTATAAACAATAAGACTTTCATAGATATGCTCTCTTAAGTATTTCATTTTTTAACAGGATGATATTATTTTATAGTTTTCACTGATTATTACCAATAACATCTCCAGTTGAGAATATCCTTGAAATCTACACTTTAATGGTTTGGCTAGAGCCTCCAGCCTAATTTTGTAGAAAAAGTGATTGATTAGTAAATGTGTAAAGATATTTCAGACCTAGAAATAAGCGAAGCACAGAAAGACAAATCTCTCATGTTCTCACTCATATGTGGAAGTTAAATATTAAAAACAATCGATCTCATGGAGACAAAGAGTAGAATGATGTTTACCAGAGGCTGAGAAGAGTAGCAGGGAGGGGAGATAATGTGGGGATGGTTAATGGGTACAAAAGTATAGTTAGATAATTAGAGGGGGAAAAAAATGGCAGTGTGATAGAGTCCTCCCACTGCACCGCTCCCAGGGAAGGTGGTGAAGAACGCCAGAGGCTGCCTGCGAGCACTGACCGCTCACTCCGAAAACAGCATTGCGAATTACAGAGAAACAACGCCAAACGACAAGCCCAAGAAAACAGGTACAAACTTTTCACAGAGATCGGAGGGCGCACGGAGCACAATAGAGCCCAGAGCATGGGAAGGACACGCTCGCCAGGTCAGCGCAGCGCAACCTGCCCCCCAAGTGGTTACGCACCTCCCCATCCACTCAGTCGGGGACAAGCCCAGAGTTGGGGCAGAGTGGTTGCTCCGGACGGCGAGCCCTGTGGAGAGGAGGAAGTGGCGAGAGCCAGACACAACTCGCAGCTGCAATATACAGAGACTGCTGAGGGCTGGGGAGGAACTGGGCGGGGACTGAGATACAGCTTCCCGGGACAGTGCACGGGAACCCGCAGGCCGGCACTGCGCCACTAGAAGTCAGCGGGACTGGGCCCAGGAGTTTAACCGAGAGCGGGACGCACCCTTAGAGGTTGCTAACAACTACCGGCAGAGAAAAACTCAGCTCCTGGCGCGGTCGGAGCCCAGCTGTATGCTAGGCTGGTGGCGGCTGCCATCTTTAAAGCCGCCTGCACGGAGCTGTGAGCCGCGTCTCTAGCTCCCCCCGCCCCGGCCCGGGGCTCTTCTGCTAGGGCGAGACAGGCTTTGCCTTTGGTGGCCAGGGACAGCTGCATCCGTGGGTTCCAGGTGGGACGAGATCCTGGAACTGTAGCAGTGGGACCTTTGGGTATTGGAAACAGTTTGCAGCTCATCCATCTGGTTCCGCAACCCCGGCTCTGGCCTCCAACAAGTCCGCTACATGCTGGTCCTAGTGCCCGTCCTTCAGGTCCCAGCCCTCCTGTGCCCCAGAGATCGCTCATTTTGAAGGTTGCTGGCTATAGTGACTCATTTCTCATTTGGTATAACTGCTGGTTCTCATGACAACCAAATACCTCAAGAGCCATGGAGACGCACATCAGAAGGGCTGACACATGCGGCTAGATAAGCAAACTCTGAGCTGTGTAGAATTTTCCCAATTCAGCTCTCACACTGCAGCCAAAAGAAATTGTGTTTCTACCTGCACCTCAGGGCGAGCAGGGTCAAAGTAACCCCTAGGAGCTACAAGGCCCCTCCCAAAGCACAGGGCTTTCGCATACCCCAACTGGGGGATCAGAGTCTGCCACGGACATAACAGAATGCCTAGCTAATAGGGAGCTGTGGACTCATATCCTCAAGTACAATTCACTAGCTTAGAGCCCAAGCTGGGAGGTCATTCTCACCACACTCCACTGGGAAGAGGAGAAGACCACAGGTCAGAGGTAATTCAAGATTCACCAAACTTGCTAAAATACAACTAAGGCAATATAGGCCACTACTTCTCTCCCTGGCTCTGCCAAGGAACAAAAATTGTGGGCCTGGAGACCGGGACATAAACTAGCCTTAACACCCCCAGCTCTTGACCAAGAGGCCAGATGAGAAAAAACCAGAGAAAGAACTCAGGGAACATGAAAAATCAGAGTGAAAAGTCACCCCCAAAAGAAATTATCAGTTCCTCAGGAATGGATACCAACCCAAATGAAATGGGTAGAATGACAGAAGAGGAATTTCGTTTATGGATTATAAGAAAGCTCAATGAAATTCAAGAGAAAATTGAATCCCAGCACAAAGAAACCACAAGAAAAATGCAAGAAATGAATGAAAAATTCTCCAAAGAAATAGAAATATTTCAGAAAAATCAAATAGAAATCCTAGAAATGAAAGAAGCATTCAAGGATCTACAAAACACAGAGGAAAGCCTTAAGAATAGGCTGGACCATGCAGGGGAAAGAATTTCAGAGCTAGAAGACAACTCCTATGCGCTAAATAAAACAGTCGAAGAGAAAGAACACAAAAACAAGAGGCATGAAAAAAGCACACAAGAAACGTGGGATTATGTAAAGAGGCCAAACATAAGGATCATAGGCATCCCTGAGGGAGAGGAAGAAAATTCGCATGGGCTGGAAAATCTATTTGAAGGAATAGTAGAGGAAAATTTCCTTGGCTTAGCCAGAAATCTCGATATCCAAGTATAAGAAGCACACAGGACTCCTGGGAGACTCAACGTGAAAAGGGATTCACCACAACACATAATTATTAGACTGACCAAAGTAAACACAAAAGAGACACTCCTCAGAGCTGTAAGACGAAAACAGCAGGTAACCTATAAAGGGAAACTGATCAGATTAACTGCAGATTTCTCAGCTGAAACCTTACAATCCAGAAGGGAATGTGGAGACATCACAAGTCTCCTAAAACAAAACAAAGGCCAACCCAGAATTCTGTATCCTGCCAAACTAAGCTTCTTATACGAGGGAGAAATAAAGACGTTCCCAGATAAGCAATCACTGATAGAATTTGCGAAATCCAGACCGGCCCTGCAAGAAGTGCTTAGACCTGCATTATACACTAACCAGAACAACAGACACCCACCTATGTAAAACTATGCAAAAGCTAAAACCCCAGAAACCAGATTCCACAATGACGCAAGAGGTAAGACAAAAGACACCACCCAATAAAATAATCAGAAATTTACCCCAAATATCAATTCTCTCAATAAATGTAAATGGCTTGAATTGCCCATTGAAGAGACATAGGCTGGCTGAATGGATTAAAAAATACAAGCCAAGTATCTGTTGTCTTCAGGAAACACACCTTACACACAAAGACACATTCAGACTCAAGGTGAAAGGATGGAATACAATTTTCCAGGCTAATGGAAACCAAAAGAAATCTGGAGTAGCCATCCTTATTTCAGATGATATAAACTTTAAAGCAACAAAAGTAAAGAAGGACAAAAATGGACACTATATAGTGGTGAAGGGAAAAATCTGACAAGAGGATTTAACAATCCTAAACATTTATGCACCCAACACAGGAGCACCCAGGTACATAAAGCAAATACTGCTAGATCTAAACAACATAATAAACAGCAATGCCATAATAGCAGGGGACTTCAACACCCCACTGACAGAACTGGACATATCCTCCAAACAAAAATTAAATAGAGAAACAAAAGACCTAAATAGGACTCTAGAACATTTGGGCCTAACAGATATCTACAGAACACTCCACCCAAATAACACTGAATATATATTCTTCTCATCAGCTCATGGAACTTTCTCTAAAATTGACCACATCCTAGGCCACAAAACAGATCTGAACAAATTCAAAAAAATAGAAATCATACCATGTATCTTTTCAGACCACAGCGGAATAAAATTAGAAATCAATTCCAACAGAAACTCACATCTTCCCCCAAAAACTTGGAAACTAAACAATCTGTTGCTGAAAGATTATTGGGTCAAGGAGGAGATTCAAATGGAAATCAAAAGATTCTTCAAACTAAACGATAATGGGGACACAAGTTATCAAAATCTGTGGGATACAGCAAAAGCAGTTCTGAGAGGAAAACTTATCGCCTTAAATGCCCACATCCAAAAGGCAGAAAGGTCACAAATCAGTAAACTAATGAATCATCTTAAGGAAATGGAAAAGGAAGAGCAAAGCAATCCTAAAGCCAGCAGAAGAAAAGAAATAACCAAGATCAGAGCAGAATTAAATGAAATCGAGAACAAAAGAACAATACAGAAGATTAATAAAATGAAAAGTTGGTTCTTTGAAAAGATAAACAAAATAGACAGGCCACTTGCCAGCTTGACCAGAAGCAGAAAGGAAAGGACTCTAATAAGCTCAATTAGAAATGAGAAAGGAGAAGTCACAACTGATACCATGGAAATACAAAACATCATCTTCGAATACAACAAAAACCTCTATGCCCACAAACATGAAAATGTGGAGGAAATGGACAAATTCTTAGAAACATACTACCTCCCTAGGCTCAACCAGGAAGAAACAGAATTTCTAAACAGACCAATATCAGGCACCGAAATTGAAGCAGTAATAAAAAATCTTCCCACAAAAAAAAGTCCTAGACCAGATGGGTTCACACCTGAATTCTACCAAGCCTACAAAGAAGAACTGGTGCCTATACTGCAGAAATTATTTGAAAATATCCAGAAGGATGGAGTCCTCCCAAACTCATTCTACGAAGCCAATATCACCTTGATACCAAAGCCAGGAAAGGACACAACAAAAAAAGAAAACTACAGACCAATATCCCTTATGAATATAGATGCAAAAATTCTCAATAAAATCCTTGCAAACTGAATTCAAATGTACATCAAAAAAAAATTCATCACGATCAGGTGGGCTTCATTCCCGAGATGCAGGGATGGTTCCACATACGCAAATCTATAAATGTAATTCACCATATAAATAAAAGCAAGATCAAAGATTATATGATCCTTTCAATAGATGCAGAAAAGGCTTTTGACAAAATCCAGCATCCTTTTATGATGAGAACTCTTAACAATATAGGCATAGATGGCTCACATCTTGAAACTATTAAAGCCATATACGATAAACCCACAGCCAATATCATACTGAATGGGGAAAAAGTGAAAGCATTCCCCCTTAAAACTGGCACCATACAAGGGTGCCCACTATCTCCACTTCTTTTCAACATAGTGCTGGAAGTCCTGGCCACAGCAATTAGACAAGACAGAGGAATCAGGGGCGTCCAGATAGGGGCAGAAGAGGTCAAACTTTCACTATTCACAGACGATATGATATTATACATAGAAAATCCCAAAGATTCAACCAAGAGATTACTGGAATTGATAAATGAATTCAGCAAAGTCTCAGGATACAAAATTAATACACACAAATCCATAGCCTTCATATATGCTAATAACAATCAAGCTGAGAAACAAATTAAAGATGCAATACCTTTCATAATGCACCAAAGAAAATTAAATATTTAGTAACATATCTAACTAAGGAGGTCAAAGACCTATATAGAGAGAATTACAAAACACTGAGAAAAGAAATAGCAGAGGAGGTAAATAGATGGAAAACCCTACCATGCTCTTGGATAGGTAGAGTCAACATAGTAAAAATGGCTTTGCTACCTAAAGTGATTTACACAATCAATGCAGTCCCTATCAAAATACCAACATCATTTTTTGCAGATCTAGAAAAAATAATTCTATGCTTCGTGTGGAACCAGAGAAGACCCCGTCTAGCCAAAGCAATCTTAAGCAAAAAGAACAAATTGGGAGGCATCTGTCTACCAGACTTCAAACTATACTACAAGGCTATAGTAACCAAAACTGCATGGTATTGGCACAAGAACAGACACGTAGACCAATGGAACAGGACTGAAAACCCAAATATAAAACCAACCTCATACAGTCACCTGATCTTTGACAAATTCCAGAAAAACGTACACTGGGGAAAAGATTCCCTATTCAACAAATGGTGCTGGGAAAACTGGATGGCCATATGTAGAAGAATGAAACTGGACCCACACCTCTCACCTCTCACAAAAATCAACTCACAATGGATAACAGATCTAAATCGAAGACATGAAACCATAAGAATTCTTCAAGAAAACTTTGGAAAAACTCTTATGGACATTGGCCTAGGCAAAGTATTTATGAAGAAAACCCCCAAAGCAATCACAGCAGCAACCAAAATAAATACATGGGACCTGATCAAATTAAAAACCTTCTGCACAGCCAAGGAAACTATCACTAGAGTGAACAGACAACCTACAGAATGGGAGAAAATATTTGCATGCTACACCTCTGATAAAGGGCTGATAACCAGAATCTATACAGAACTTAGGAAAATCAACAAGAAAAAATCAAACAACCCTATTAAAAAATGGGCAAAGGACATGAACAGAAACTTTTCCAAAGAAGACAGAATAATGGCCAGCAAACATATAAAAAATTGCTCAACTTCTCTAATCATCAGGGAAATGCAAATCGAAACCACCATGAGATATCATTTAACTCCAGTGAGATTGGCTCATATTAAAAAATCCCCAAACAACAAATGTTGGCGGGGATGTGGACAGATAGGAACACTCATACACTGCTGGTGGGACTGCAAATTAGTATAACCTCTATGGAAAGTAATATGGAGATACCTCAAAGAATTAAAAGTAGAATTACCATTTGACCCAGCAATCCCACTACTGGGTATTTACCCAAAGGAAAAAAAGACATTTTATAATAAAGACATCTGCTCGCGAATGTTCATAGCAGCACAATTCACAATGGCAAAGTTGTGGAAACAACCCAAGTGCCCGTCAATACACGAGTGGATCAATAAAATGTGGTATATGTATACCATGGAGTATTACTCAGCAATAAGGAACAATAGTGAATTAACACATCTGGTATTATCCTGGTTGGAGCTAGAACCCATTCTTCGAAGCGAAGTGTCACAGGAATGGAAAAACAAGCACCACTGGTACCATCAAATTGGTACTAACTGATCAACACCTACATCACACAGGGCAATAATATTCATCAGGGGGTGGGCAAAAGGGAGGGGGGTGGAGGGGATGGGAAAAACTCTCACTGAATGGATGCGGGGAGCACAGTTTGGGAGATGACCACGATTGTAGCTCTGACACGGGCAGTGCATGGGCAATATATATAACCAAAGTGTTGTACCCCCATAATATTCTCATATAAAAAAATAAATTAAAAAAAAAGTGGACAAACAACATGAACAGGCATTTTTACAAAGAAGATATATTAATGGACAATAAACATGTAAAAAAAAAAAAGCTCTGCATCACTAATCATCAGAGAAATGCAAATTAAAACCACGATGAGATACCATCTTATTCCAATCAAACAGCATTTTCTAATCTTGCCCAGTGTGGTAAGTGTATCCATGGCTTCACAATGTGAGTGACCCAACATCACACTTCAGTTGCCAGGACAAGGAAGCCAAGATGTCTCAGATTTGTTATAAGAAAAGGGCATGTCCATCCCAGTTCCAGAGGTCAATTGAGTTTGGAAGGTCTTGGAGGAGTGAATCTACAATAAAAGTCCACCCCAGGAAAAAAAAAAAAAAGTATAGTTAGATAATTAGATAGAATGAACAATATTTGTTCACAATAAAGTTACTATAGTCAACAATCATCAAATACTTTATAACAACTGAAAGAGTGGAATTGGAATACTCCTAACACAAAGAAATGTGAAATTCCTGAGGTTACGGATACCAGGTTACCCTGATTTGATTAATTCACATTGTATGCCTGTATCAAAACATCACATGTACCCTATAAAGGTATACCACTATTATGTACTCGTAATAAAAAAATAAAATAAAATAAACACCCCCCAAAAAAGATATTTCAGATCTAAACATATGAGAGTTGCACCCAATTAATGATACATTCATATGAAGACAATAGAATGATATTTACAAAATTAAAATAATATTTGCAAAATTAAAGGTAGCCTCCTTTCCAGTTTAGATGCTTGTAGAATTATTTTTATTTCTTTATAACTCAAAAATTTTATGAGGTCATATCTTTCAGTCACTTTCATATTTTTAATTTATTTCAGAAAAATATAGTATTTACAAACCCACAAGGCAAATGCAGGAGATGCCATTTTGAGTGTTGCTTTCATTATTAATATGATGTGTGAATTAAGACTTACTTTTTTTAGTCTTTATTCCCTCCATCTATAAAAGGGGAAACTAATGCTGACTGAATGACCTCTTATGTTCTTTCCACTTGTGATATTCTACATTTTCTGTAACATGTATTCCATGCACCTTTTTGATTTATTGCCTTAAATGTTTGGTTTCTACTATTATATTTTTAGTTGTTGATTTTGTGCTTTTGTTCTATGTGTTGTGTCTTGATCAGGAAATTCTACTTTTCAAGGTAAGTCAGATCACTCTGCTCTGTTCTCCAGATCCTCATCTCATTTTATATCTTTTTAGTTCTTCTTCATTCTAGATATATTTTCATCTTTATCTTGATTTGTTGATTTGGTTTCTGCAATCTAAATTCTAATGTTCACTGCTTCCGACAGTAATGTTATAATAATTGGCCTATGACAGTTGTCAAAGCTTTGAGAGCTTTTATTTAAACCTCAGCCAGTTATTGTTAACTGAGACAATATCTTCTTTACTTTGTATGTTAGAAAAGAAATCACAGCATAGCAAGACTGTGCTACAGAAGAGGCAGCATACCATAATGGTGGGGGTGGGGAGACAAGATTTAAATTCAGAGATATCTGGGTTTCTAATGTGATCTTGGGAAAATTTAACTCTCTAAGCCTCAGCTTTCTCATCTATAAAATGTAGATTAGAATATCTTCCTTATAAAGTTGTTTTAAGAATTAAATAATTTTATATAAAACATATATAGATCAGTTAATTCACTAGTATAGTAGGGAGCTCAATCAATGGAAGTTACTTGAATGAACCATTTTCTAAATTCCTCTTACATTTTGGTCGGGAAGATTATTTAAGAATTAATATTTTTCTAGTATCTAACTGCCTTGTCATTTGTGTTGCTAAGCTTTCATGAGATCCATATTATTTTCAGCTTTCTCATTTTTCCACAAACTACAATTTTTATCTTTGAGGATACTGAAAATATTTTAATCTTATATTGTTTTATACGTATTTCTCCTTAAACATAAGGAGAAAAAATCGGTTCTATTGAATTCCCGTCACTGTGGAAAAATAGTTCTTTTATCCCACACCCTCAAATTTAGTTGTTGTCCCTTCCTAGTATCCCCTAAGAACAAGACAGTGTTTTAATATCCAAAAATAATTGTGCAAAGAGAATGCCTCCTACAGAACTCAAAAATCTTTGGTCATATCATGCACTTCAGTTAAGGAAGTTGGTCTACACAATAGTGTTCAGCACATTGAGGCCAGGAGCAGTGTCAGATGGTGGTTTCTACATCATCAGACATAATCCCTGAAACTTAATAGGCTCTTAATATATGTACTGAATGAAGGAGTGACTGTGTTCTGCAAAATAGTAGCAGTCCCTTCTTGTAATAATCCTTATAATATTCCTTATAAATTATAAAGTTCTTTATAAATAAATAATTCTTATAAGCTTTATAAGAGATGAGACAGCAGAGTTTTGTTATGAAAATATTTGGTAAAATGGAACTAAATAAAGATGTAAAACGGTATTTTTTAACTATAGGATTTCTCAGAACTTTTAATATTCTGCATTATAAACTTCTGAGATGAGGATATAGCTTGCCTCAATTCCCAGACTTATTTGTCACTAAGTTCCATTTATTTTTAGAAACCTAATTAATATTTAGCAGTACTCCAGTTCTCTTTGGAACCAGTTTGGCTCTATCCAAAGCCCAGTCCTACCTCCTGCATTAATCTCATAGTCTGGACTCCACAGAACGATTCTTTTTATAAAGATACTAGATTATTTGAGTATTTTGACTTTTCTCACATATTATTTTTCCATAAACGTGATAATAATTGTCATTTTTATTCATGCTATATAATGACTTGAATCAACATTTCTTTTAGGCGAGCTACCAGAGACAATACAGGAATGAGATTCTGTCCCAGAGTGCAGTCCAGGTGTTGGTAGGTGCAGCAGGAAGTTTTGGTGAGAAGAAGGGAGAGTAAGTATATTGTCAAGAGAGGGTTTCTAGCCTAAGCCAGTGCATTTAAGAAATTACACAAGTGAGTTTTCTTGCTTTTGTCTGGTAACTTGGGTTTATTCAGTATTATGTGTGCAAGCTGCTACCTCTCTGCACCCCACACTCAAACCAGATCATCTATTTTCAGTTTCCTATGCTTGCTTTACTCATTCACACCTTGTGCATTTGGAGAAGCTGCTCCTTCTGATTGAAACCCTCTTCTCTTTTTTTTCTTGTCCCCCTCCCCCACCCAAAGCTAAGCTGTGTTAAACAACTCTTCCTTTTAGACTATTTGAATACCTGAATAAGGGCAAACCCTTCCTTAATCCCTCCAGGCGCATCTTCCCAATGCACAGGTAGTCCTTCGTGCATCCTCTCTTAGTGCTCAGCATACACTGTAATCTTGTAGTGATTTCTTTAGATGTAGGTCTCCACAGTAAGCAGTGAGTTCCTCAAAGTTGGTGTATCGGGGAGTGCCCTCAGATCATCCCCTGTGGAGGCATGAAAAAACTGTGACTGGGCAGAAGGAGGAGTTAAACTGCAATGCAGTTGCAACAATGTCCACCCAAAGCCTGGACATACCTTCTAGGTCTACAGCACAGTTCTGGTGCCAAGGACACCAAAAATCCCTGTTCAAATTGTCCAGAATTCATTTTCAGAGTCTACTTGGGCCTCTCCCTCTGACCCATCATCCCGTGAACAAACTAGGCCTTTACACGCTCCTAAAACTAAGCGATGTGCCAGCCTTGTGTACATTGAAACTTACACATACAAGCTTAAGGTACATTGAAAGATAAAGCTGGGTGTGAGAAAAGAAGCAGCCAGAAATGAGGGCATGGTCTTATTGTATTTCAAGTACAGATATTCAAAGAGTCTAAGAGTTTTCATTTTAAGCCTAGCCATGCAAATTGTTATTATGTTATATGTGTCAGGGTAGGAAGATGAAATATATCCTATTTAAAATGTTTTCTTGATATGTAAGATTCAAATATCTCCTTCTATGGTACAAAATTCTCCATTTGTCCTCTTGATTCAGGTCCTGCCAATGCTTAGGTGACCTGAATAAAGTTGAGGGAGTTGAAAGAGAGGACTGGGCAAATTGATCAATATGAAACAATACAATGCATATTATCAAGAAGACGGATGCACAGTGTACAGTGGAAGTTTTTAAATGAATAACTAAATGACACAAGTAAATACATCATCACTACATTGTCTGGGAGAGGTTAATATGAAAACAAAACAACATAGAGCAATTCAGCCCACTGCCTTGATTTTTCCTCCTTAAATCCTCCGCAAAGGCAGAGGCAATATATGCCTATGAAGACTCAGAGCAAATGGCTACCAAAAAGAGGCCAACAGTGGACAGGGGGTCAAATGATTGAAAGGACTCTTTCTTAGTGGGCATCATATACAAATTTTGGAATATATTACATTTTTGTTCAACATGTAAGAGATATATATTAAATGCCAATATGTGCAAAGTTATATTCTAGGCACTATGGGGAGTATTAAGATTAGCAAAATAGTCTTCCAACCCTAGAGAACTTTCTGTTGATTATGCTTATATTCAGTTTTTGCTTCTTTGCTGGTCTGCCTTGGAGTTGATTTTGCCATTTGCTGATTATTCCTTTCAGTAGCCACATGTGTTGGGGTGTCCCGTGGCAAGAAAAATAAGTCTAAAGAGAGTAAGAGTGGAGGATTTAAACAGGACCTATGCTGAATGCCTGTGTAATTGCTTAAGAAACAATGCTTTGAATACATAATTTATTTTTATTGAGTGCTGTGGCAGGTAGTTTTAAACACTTTACCTGTATTAACCTATTTTTACCTCATAAAAATTTTATGAGATAAGTGCTCGTATTATCTTTAAGACACAGGTGAGGAAAGTGAAGCCCAAAGAGGTTAAATAATTTACCCAAAGTCATCTGACTAATAAATTACAGAGCTGGGATTCAAAGCCAATCTGCCTCGTTCTCCACTTCAAGAGATCATACTGTTTTCCTAACTCAGGTCGAAACAGTGACCATGTTGATGTAAGATAGGAATTCAAGAGCCTGAATTACTACACAATGCCCCACTTTGTGGATCAAGTGCTCTGTTGTTCATTATCTCTGCAGCACCTCTGATTATACTTTATCCTTGACCACAATTATTCTTTGTATGTTTTATCCCACCACTCTGCTGGAGCCTTGAGGTCAGAGATCAGTATTTCTTTATGGTTTATCCCCAGCATTTAGCAAGCATAGTAAATGTTTAATAAATATTTTTTAAATTATGAATGAATCAAGTCTTATACACATTCAAGATTTTCCATGTAATTATTACATTATTATATTGAATCACAAAGAACTGAATGATTTCATTCTTTTCAATTACCTTAGTATTCCTGTATCAAAGAAATTGCACAAATTCTAAAGTGAAAACATAATCAATAGGAAGGGAAAGGTCAACCTTTGAACTTAGGTTTCCAATGCCCTTCCATTAAGCCACGTTACAAAATAGGACCTCAGACCCAAAGGCAAAGCCCTATCCTCCTTCTAATGAAGACCATGAAAGTATCTCGAGAGCAAGGATGAATACCTTGTAAAACCAAGGGAATTGGTTAAATAAGACCAAATCATACACACTAATCTGAGCTGTCTCAATAAAAAAGCCAACAGAAATTTACAGACAACTTGGGACAAATGCTACCAAAATTTTGTGGTCTTTTGTGGTCTTTTGTGGCCATTGTGACCACTGACTTCTCTAAGTTCCCATTTTAATTCTTCAGTAATCACTTTAACCTTCCTAGTTGCTCTGGATGTGAAAGAAATGAGACGGGATCTGTGTCAGATAGCCTGGATGCTTTA
Organism: Daubentonia madagascariensis; assembly: GCA_023783475.1. Classification (NCBI taxonomy): domain Eukaryota; kingdom Metazoa; phylum Chordata; class Mammalia; order Primates; family Daubentoniidae; genus Daubentonia; species Daubentonia madagascariensis. The sequence goes on along the minus strand of JAKFHU010001631.1, from coordinate 10,321,474 downwards.
TACATAATTTCTCATTTTATTATCCCAGTCTGACATAGATATTTTTACTCCCATTTTATAGACGAGCAAGCAGGTTAATTAGGTAATTTGTTCATTGCCACCCCAGACAATGAGGGATCCAACATGAAAACCCAGATGTATCTGAATCCCAAATATTTGAATCATTGTATGCTTTCTCTCATTGAACCTTGAACTTTCTACTGTTTCAAACCATGTATCTCCAAATTTTAATACTCTCTGTTTAATGTGTGAGCCCCGCACCCTAACTTCATGATTGTGTGTCTACTCATGTCTACAATTTCATGACTTGGAGCTGTTCCCATAACAGTGTCTCACTTCCAGTCATCATTGCACAAAATAGTTTTCCTGCTTCCTGACAATACTGCATTAAACTTATTTCAAAATGTTTAAAGCATGTTTAAAGATTTCTCTTTTTTTAGATATATAAGTCTTGAGACAATAAAGAAATATTCTGAAAGCAAAAAATTACTTACCATTGTTAGAAAACTACTGCTCAATTGGGTATATAATACCAAAAAAGAAAAAGGGGTCCCATCAAGGTAAGTGCTTTTGAACCTTATAAGAAATTCAATTGTATTTGAAATTACCTATTTCTTTTGAAATTATACCTTATATACTTTGCAAAATATTTTGAAGTAGTTTACAACTAAATTACTTATATACATACAAAAAGTTACTTAAAGAAGAATGCATAAGGTTCATCGACTTTGTAGCCAGTACCAATACTTTAATCCTTTTACAACTGAATAATATTACGTTGCATGGATATACCACATTTTGTGTACACTTTCATCAATTGATGGGCATTTGGGTGGTTTCCACCTTTTTGCTATTGTGAATAGTGCTGCTAAGAACATTCATGTACAAGTATTTGTTTGAATATCTGCTTCTCATTCTTTTGGGTATACTCCTAGGCATAAAATTGCTGAGTCATATGGTAATTCTATATTTAATTTCCTGAAGAACCACCAAATTGTTTTCCACTGCTGCTGGACAATTTTGATATAAGAAAGTATGAGTCTTTCAATTTTGTCTTTCTTTTTCAAGATTGTTCCAGCTATTTGAGATCCCTTGCAATTTCATATAAATTTTAGAATTACCTTGTCTATTTCTGCAAGAAAGACCATTGAGATTTTCATAGGAATTGCATTGAATCTGTAGATTGCTTTGTGTAGTATTGTCATTTTAGCAATTTAAGCTTTCCAATCCATGAGCATGGAATATCTTTTCATTATTTAAATCTTTAATTTCTTTCAGTAATGTTTTATATTTTTCAGCATATAATTTTAGGTTAAATTTAATCCCAAGTATTTTGTTCTTTTTATGTTATTTTAAATAGAATTGCTTTTATAATTTCATTTTCAGACCATTCATGCCTAGTGTGTAGAAATATAACTGATTTTTATATATCAAGCTTGTATCCTAAAACTTTGCTGATTTTGTGTATTAATTCTAGATGATTTTTCGTGGATTTTTTAGGATTTTCTGTATGTAGGATCATGTCATCTACAAATAGAGATATTTTGATTCTTCCTTTGCAATTTGGATGCTTCTTATTTCTTTTCTTAGATTCAAGGGGAAGAAATATAGAGCCTGCTTCTCAATAGGAATATCAAAGAATTTGTGGCTATCTTTAATCCACCACACTCAAATACCCAAAGGATATTTTTGTATTATAATTCTTTAAACGCCTTCAATCCTGACTTATGCTACAACTTTTCTGAGTAATTATTTCTGTTGATGTAAGAAAGGGAGATTTGAAAAACTATTACTGACAACCCATGTATCCTTTAGGCTATCTTTTAAATATCATCATCCCAAAGTAAGTAGAAGTACAGATTTTGAACTCAGATGACTTGGTTGAGAATCACAGACTCTATCATTTATTAGCTGAATGATATTTGTAAGCTTCTGTTTCCTCATTTGAAAAATGGGTATAGTAATATCTACATCACATTCTGGAGACTAACTGGTATATGTAAAGCATCTGGCAAAGCAACTGACACATAGTGGGTACTCAAATATGCTAATTAGGTTCTCCTTTTCCTACTTCATGGGATTGTTGTAAAGATTACATAAACAGTGCAGAAGAACTTAGTTCAAGGACTAGGACTGGGTAAGCACTTAACAAATGTTAGCATTTATTATTAAGTGCTGAATAGCATTCTCTTCAAGATTAAGTACCCTAGCCAGTAGATGAACTCACTGTCAAAGATCAATGAACACACAGGGAAACAAATAAACATGAATGAGAATCAGTAGAAATAACAATAGATTTATACCTCTAAGACTTCAGTTATTAGAATTATTCAGTATGAACTAAAAGTATTACTGAAATGTTGAAGTTAATAAATGATGGAATCACAAACAGGACAAGTTCAATCACCAAAAGAAACTGAATAGAAAAATGGAAAAATATACATAATTATTGAAATTAAAAATTCAACTTAAATTATTCAAAATTAAATAATATAGTATATATAATTTGGGGGGATGCAGCTAGAGCTATGCAAATGAAAATAAATGCATAGCATTGGCAGGGCTTCTGTATCAAGGTCAAAGCTCAGATAGAAAACCACTGGGACCATGAGACCTGAAATGGAAACACTAGGGAAGATGAACCTGAGGGTCTTTAACTCCCAGATTCTCATGAACACTCTGGTCTGGCAGAAGAAACCCCCTCCCCCCTACTAGAGGAGAGTAGCCTCCTATCACCATCAGATGCTGCAAAGACATGACAAAATGATAATTGTCCCTTTTTCAAGATTAGTCTTTATCTCCTTTTATTATTTCCAGGGAAATTACTAAGTCAGGTCTCAACACAGCTGGAGAGGGAAATATAGTACCTGTTTCAGGAGGCTACAGATTATCTACTGCAGGAATTACAGGACCTGACTAATACCAGCAAATACTGGTAGGACATATGAGGGAATGAATCTTGAGGGTAATGTACAAGAAAGTGGCAGCATAAGGCCAGATTGGGAAAAATTAATTGGCATGAGTGGTCTTATCCATGATGACTCAGGTCTCAGCACTCTGTCAAAAACACTTGGAGTGGGTACTATTACACTCCTGGGGTGGTTATTTGAAACTTGACCAAGCCAATAACCTACAGTAAATGAAGTTCAGGTGATAAAATGGGAACGTTTGGCTGGATTTATTATGTGAGGATGAAGAACCAAACACATGACACTGTCTTTTGGGAAGACTAAGAGGACATTTCCCTTCACCAAGGCAACAGTGAAGCTCGCTGAGAAATTCATTGAATTTCTTCAGGGCATGGTTGCCAATAGGAGAGGCTACCATGAAATTGACCTCTCTAGTTATCAAAAGGATAAATAGGATTTGGGATGACAGAAGACAAGTGGCAGCACTTAAATGTCAGACACAAGGTGGGTATACTTTATTTTATGGGCAGCAAACCTGGAGTAGCAGTCAGTGTGCTTTGACCTAAAGGGTGCCTTGATCTGAGAATGGCTAACAAATAATATATGCCAAAGGGAGGTATAGATGAACAGTTAACTAGAGTGTTACTTTTCCAAAGACAGAGCTCGTGACAAAAGGGACAAGACCAACTACTGCAAAGGAAAAGCATGATCTCTCACCCTTCTCTATACATCTAGGTCAGTTTTCAGAACCAGAGCCCTTGAGAAAGAACATGTAACAACACCACAAGGATATAGTACAAACGATCCCTCAATCTTTTCTCAAATGTACCTTTAGTCATTTTATCATTGCTGTGCATCGGGGGAAAGAGAATACCCAGACTTTTTGATGACTTTTGGATATGGCATTTAAGAAAACAATACTGATACCAAAAGCCTGAAATGCTATCATGATTCTCCAGTTAGACTGGTGCTTTTACGCTGGATGGTATATGGAGTTTCTGGCCCAGTTTGTCCCAGAGTCCAGAAGGTCCACTGTGTGGTTATTTCCCTGACTCCCTGACAGTATAATTGGGATTAATATACATAGTATCTAACCGAACACTCACATTGATTTGCTGACCTATAGAATAAAAAGTATTATGGCAGGACCAGCTAAGTAGCTAAGTGGAACCTATAACTAAAATAGTAAATAAGCAGCAATGCAGCATCTCATGGGAATTAAGTGATCAACACAAACACTAAAGACTTAAAGGAATTGTGAGTAGTCCCCATCACATTTCCTTTAATTCACCTCTCTCACATAAACAAGACAGATTATGGTCAACTATAAGCTTAAGCAAAGGTAACCACAAGCGCAGTGCTGTGCCAGATATGGTTTTGCTGGTGGAAGAGATCAAGAAAAGCAGTCTGCAGAGAGGACTGAAGAAGGGCGGAGGTGGTGTTACCACTTAGTTAGCAAGGCTTACACTCCACAGCTTCTGTCTCACACAGGCACTTCCTAAGGTCTTGGAGGGTCCTAGCAATGTGATCACATGATCTTACATTTCTGTATTCATCATTTCATCTTCCTTTTCTCAAACAGGATCCCAAATTGTAAAAGCTTCTGGCCCCTAGCACCGATCTACCCCTGAGAATGGTAGAAAATGATCTAGTACTTCCTCAATCTTTAATCAGTAATTGATTAATCATATCATTTGAGTTTTAACAACAATAATGCATTTTTATACTACTTGAATAATTGAAAAATAGAATTAAAAATACAAAAAGTAAATCCTCTCATCTATATTTCACCCTCTAGCATGCTTAGTATGGAAAATATTTTTCAAAGTATGTACATTAATTTAAATTTTTTGATAAAATTTGGATTTGTATGTTCCAGTATCACATATCCTAGGCTTTGTTCCCAATTTTATGCCTTGAAAAAGGAATATGCTCATGATACGTTGTTAAAAGGAAAAAAGAAGCAGGTTACAGAAAAATATGTATAATTTAATTTCTTTTATGTTTATAGGTAATGATTTTACAAACATAAAAAATTTTGAACAATATTCAAACTCTTAATAGTAGTCAACTCTCAGAATTGGAATTATTGGAAGGTGGGAGGGAGTCTCTTTATTTTTTAAATATTTCCAGTTTGAATTATTCCTGTCTTATACCAAAAGTGTTTCTATTAAAAGTAATAGAAAAAGTGAATGAGAGGTAAGGAAGGAGAGAAGGAAAGAGGGGAAACTAGACTCAAGATGTTTAGCAGAGGAGGAAATTAAAAGGACAGTATCTGAAGCAGAATGCCAGAAAGTGTTAGCTAGTGGTGACTGCTTCTAGGATTAAGGAGGGCTCTGTGGCTATTGCTAATTAGAACAGAACTGCGTATATATGAAGATCATTTGATGTAATTCTTTTATCAGGTAAAACTGCCTTTTTGTTTTACAGGCATTTCTTTCTTCGTATATGCCACAAAATAGTATTTACTGATGAATTTGAATATGTTGGATACCTTGTGATACTACTGAGTATATTTCCTATTGTAATCTCTTGGATACCCAGATTAAATGAAATCTATGACCATGAATTAAGACATGCTAACTACGTTTTTATTACATTTTATATTATAGAAGGCCTACTTAAGGTAATCTAAAATATGCATGTACATGAACGTGTTATATGTCTAACAGGAAATTTGCTAACCTCGTTTTTCAACACTAGCTACAGAGAGTTTTCTAAAGGAGTGTATGAAATGCTCCCTTACTTCTCAAAACAAACTTTAATACTTGAAGGTATTTTTAGGATGAGTCAATAGAAAATATGTATACTTTAAGCATTGATTTTGTATTTGCAAAAATTAATTTTAAATTTTAAAATGGTGTGTGTCCAAGGGACACAGAGTTAGTTCAAAAGGTATTGGCAATGGTCTTAAACTTAGCAGGTGGTGAGTACATGAATGTTAATTTTATTATTTTTGTACTAGATATATAAACAGATGGGTAGCTTGATAGATATTCTTTTATACTTGAAAAAAATTTCACAATTTTATTTTTTAAATATAATGTAAAGATAGCTGTTAAATGATGGGAACATATGCCTACAAACTGATAGTAATGTTGCATTGTATGGACTAACAAGTGGTAATATAAAATATTTTTAGCAAGAAAATTTAAATAGAGGAATTATGTCTGATATTTGGACAAAAATATGAATCTCATATCTTTATTGGAAAATTTAAATGCTAGTGCAGAGCCATGGCATTGGAAAAAAATGGATTCAAATCCAATCACATTGTAAGTAATAAATTCCAAGCTAGTTGCAAAGGCCAGAGAAGGTTTCATAGAATTAAGAGAAAATAAAGCAATTAGGGTCAGGGTGAGTGACAGCATGAGGGTGTGGGTGAAGAGTCCCCGAAAATCATCTAACATGCACTATAGTGGAAAGAGCACTGAGCTGGGATTCAGTAGACTTTGGCTCTGGTTTTGGTTTTCTCTAACAAGCTGTAAGCTGTTGACTAAGTTACTGAACTTTTCCCAACCTCAATTTCCTAGGCAGAGTTGGCCTAAATGATAGATGGAGATCCTTCTAGATCTAATAATAGAACCCCCTATTATTCTTCCTACTTTGCCAAGGTTGGGCTGCTGCCATAGCCACAGTGGGCTTCACACAATCAAGCCCATTTAAGACACCAGAACTGGCTACAGAGATAGAGATATCATTGCACTTTAAAGCTGAGAAGATACTCCCACGTTACAACCCTGTTCTTGTCTCTACCTTCTACTTAACTCAAGGTTTACCCTCACTGCCCAATTTGCAACCTCACGTTTGCTTATCATTTCCTTTACCCTCTTTTCTGTTTAGTTCAGTTCTGCCACTTTTACCTTGCCTTTTAAAGTCTCCATTATGTTAATAACAATAATAATAATTTTTTACCTACAAGGTACCAGTTATTTTCATTATAACGTTTCAAATCCTTAAATTAACCTTGCTATCATGCTTGCATTTTACAGACCGGGACTGAGTCTCTGATGAGTTGTGCCACTTGTCTAAAATCACATAGCTGATGAATAGTAGAGTTAAGACACAATCCCTCAAAGTTCATGTTCTCTCTAGCACATAGTGCTGCCTTAAATTCCCTTCCCTGTATTTCCAAACTTTTCCGAAAACACTCCTCACTCTGTTAGAGAAATGGGTCTTTTGAAATTTTATCAGGGAAATTTTGATCACTCTTTTGCATCTGAGATCCAGAGGGTGGCATTACCTGAGCTTCCAACCATTCTTTGACAATCTTGCATTGAACAAACCCCTCCTCCTTTGAAGCCTAGGCTGTCCTTCTACACTGGACTTTCCCTTTCCTGTGGCCATATTCTTGTGACCTCCAGATAATTCCTTACATTTCTGAATACTTGGTATCTAGATAAAGTCTTACTCTTTAAACCAGTTCCTTCAAATTCCTAAGAGAATAATCCAACAAATACTCTGTTTCAATAAGAAGAAAATGAAACATGTAGAGAGGCTAAATGATGACTTGAGCAGGACCTCACAAGACCAGAATCTTATCCTTTGTTTCCCAGATTCAGACATTGAATTCCCTCAGCATGGCCAAAGGCCAGCAGGCTCAAGAGAAATTACGCTCTATCACTAAATACGCAGGAGTCTGTTTAAAAACAAGCATAGCAATTTCTTAATTTATGATAGATCATATGCTATCCCTTGGGCATGAATATGCCTGTTTCCTACACTTTCTTAGAATCAGACCGAGGTAAGGGTAGGGGATCAGGCTGGTAGGAGAATACAAATTAATAAAAATTATAAATCAGTATCTTTAGTATAATAGAGAAATACACAGAGTACTATGGGAATAAACAGGAGTTTCTTACACAGAATAGTAGGGTCAGAGAAAGAAGGTTTTTAAGGGAGGGAGATGCTTGAGCTGAATTTTGAATAATGTACAGGAATCAAAGAAGAAAATGAGGACATGAGTGTATAGCACAATGGATAACAAGAACAAGAGAAAACACTGTGGCATACATGTATGTAAGTGACGTCATTTCTCATAGTGGAGCTCAGGGATGGCTTGGTCAGGGTGAAGATGAGAGATGTTAAATTAGTGTGGAGGAGATAGAAAATGAGGCAAGACACATAGATGTAAATGAAATAATGAAGTGTTTTATAGACCATACTGTCTAATCTACTTTCCTGGTATCATCTATCATTCATAATCTAATGACTCCCAAAGTCATGTCTACAGCTCCCATTTTATCCAGAGCCTCAGATCACGTAGCTAACTGCTGACTGGATCCCTCTGACAAAATACTGTGCAAACATCTCAAGAAGCATATTCAAAAGAAATGTATATTCTCTAAACCTACTCTTCCTTCAGAATTCCACTGAAAACCCAATTTCCTAAGCTGGAATCCACAATCATCTTTGAAACCTTCCATTCTCTTAGCTATAGCAGGTTTTCAATAAACATTTTTGAAATAAAGGAGTGACTGAATGAACTATAATAAAATAGTGAGTATTTTGATTACTTTCTCCCTTGGAATAAATGCTTCAATATTTTAGCCATTTAATTCTAAGTTAATGTTAACATTTACTAGCATAAATACATATTTTAATTTAACATGTCTGAATTCAAATAATTATATTTAAGAAGAAAGATGTTATGATATTAAACCAACATAGTGGGTCACAATTCTGGAATATTTAAAAATTACTTGTTCCAGTATTATAAATTTAGTAGATCAATTGTTAGATAATAGTTACATGAAGCAAAACATGTGGATACAGATATAGAATCTAAAATTTTCAGATATATTTCACTTTAACTTATAAAAATGAGCTTTTTCCATAATATTCATATTATACTAGAAATTTCATATTTAACTAGAAACATACCTCAACTATCTTCAGTTGGCATCGGCTGGCCCTGCAAAGAATTGTCAGAAAAACTTTTTCAGCTATGGATTAGAGGCAATGAAATCCTCATTTCCAGAATTCAGATTAAGTTATGGTATTAATGCCCTCAAATTAATGTAGTCAACACAAGGAAAGGGAACTATGTATTTCTAATCTGGTTTTATGCCTAGTAGTAGGAGATTTGTAAGTGTTTCAATTTTCCTATTTCCTTTTGAGTTACTCCTAAAAGGTCACCTTTTTAAAGGATTTTTTAAAAAATGTTGTCTGAATTGACAAATACTCTAGTTGTCCTCACTGGCTATCTAGATGTGTAAAGGAGAAAATTTTAAAAACTAAGTTTACTTTAATAAAAATGACAGAAGCAATTTCTCAACTTGCAACTATCTTATTTAAAAGACTCCCATTACTTGACCTGTTTAAAAACATTCTAATAAGCTATTTTTACTCTAGCATAGGAACATATGGTTATGGAGTGAAAAATACATAAATAGCTTCTGAAATGTATTTATTTGAATGTGCATGTGTTGATGAAACCTTATGTTAGCTCTACAAACAAATATATTTACTGAGATCAAGAAAAAGATTGGTATAATTACCAAGGTAATTCTGAAAAAATATCTACTTTTACTAAGGTTTTTGAGAAATTAAAAATGACTTTTATTCTGCATCATCCCAGGATGAAATTACAGAAGTGAATTTAGTGAAGAAAGCATAACCTTTTAATAAATAAATATTTAGATCTTGAACTATTTTAATAAAAACCTTGCCCACATGCATCACAACAAACATAATTTAATTTTTTCTTCATTACTCAGAATCACCATTTTGGATATCAATCATATAATACTAAAAAATGGAATATTTTTTAGGATTATTGTGGTATTTAGGAGTATTTGTTTTAAATTAAAAGACCTTGGCACACTGTATTTTTGTTTGAATTTTCTGCCTTTCCATTGCTGCTACTTTTTACCAGTGTCATTATATAAATCTGTTTCCTTTCATCTATAACTGTGCTTTATACCCAATCTTAAATCAATAGTCCTATGAGTGTTCCCTTATTACAAGACAGAATTGATGAATTTGTTTTGTTGGTTTGATTTTGGTTTCCTGGTGGTATTTCACACATGTAGAGTCTTAAGATAGATGAGAGAAAAAGCTAACTGGTGATGTTTAAGTTATTGTGGAAAATGGTGTAGTAAAAGCAAAAACAAATATGATAATGTAATTTCTTTTTAAATCAACAGATAGCAGCAATGAGGAAGGATTTTTTTTCACATACCTGGAACCTATTTGAGTTGGTAATTACATTAATTGGCATCATAGATATAATACTTGTTGAGACAAACACCATTAATGATAGTTTTGATTTGATTCAAACAGTGGTCTTTATAAAAATTGTTCGAGTTCTTCGTTTACTACGCATTTTGAAGGTAAAGAAAAAGTAAATCATGCGATTTCAAATTACTACTGATTTTTATGAAATATGGACTAAAATCAGTTTGCTAGTTTTGTGACTACCACTTCTGTTGGGCTAATGTTTGTATTTTAAATTCTAGCTCCCTTTGACAAGTTAAGTTTTATAACATTTTATATTACAAATATCCCAATTATATTAGAAATTCATTTAGCACATGAAAGTATAGAAATACTCATCACAGCCTTTTCTTTGAATAGAGAGCACATGAGAAATTCTACATTAATGTAAGTGTAAGTTAACTCCAAAGTAATGTCTATTTCTATAGGTACCTATGGAATAAAAGATGAAAATCAACAAAACAAACAACCATGCAAACCCTTCATAGGGACAAAGCAAATAGCATACATTCATACAAATCGAGAAAAAAATACCCATTTCATGTTATATTAAGTTCACAGTATTATATAATCATGGCATCAAAAATGACCTTTGATTGTCTAATATATGTTTCTATAACAAGTATGGTGGGTATTTATTTTCTGTATGATTATTTCAATGACATAAAACTCATTCCATCACAAGGTGTGTAAGTATATATATGAATACAGGATATTCTCTCTTTCTCTCTCCTGTCTTCTTTTTCTCTATTCATACACAAACAAGACACACACACATATAAGCACTGTGGTAGATACAAAGCTAAATAAGACATAGTTCATCTAGAGATAAAGCTGACAGAATCTTTACATTTAGATCTTTCTTACATACACTTAAACATAATTTTGCTACTGAGAGGTATAAGCCAACTAGGTCTAAAAGTACACAAACATTAGCACCTTTACTTTTTAGTATTCTAGGGAACTGTAAGTAATGCTAGAGTGCAATTTGACCTGAGGAAGGCAAGTCCAATGTAATCCAAAGACTGATTAATTCTTCCTGGTAGGAAGATATAGATAGCCTACCAATTAGTTTAGGTGAAGAAACTGATAAACCACCTAAGATAAGTTTGTTTGTTTATATAATCAGGAAACTCTGAACACTTATCTTATGTCAAATGGTAGACCCTTGAAATATGAAGACAAATTCAATATAGTCTCTGCCCCTAGGGAGCTTATTGTAAAAGAGAAATGACAAGTAATCCACATATTCCAATGTTATATGGCAGGATGAGTGCAAAACAGGAATATGCACAGAATGCTGGTGGGATAGAAAAGACTTCTTTTATTAGGTGATACTTGAGCTGAGCCTTGAAAGATGAGTAAAATCTCTTTGGGGATTAGTGGCACGTGGTTGGTGGGTAGAATATGAAGGTTGTGGAGCATAGATAGGAAACAAAGGGAACAGCGAACCACTAAAGCTAGGGGACTGCATAGTGGTAACAGATAACCCAGAGGCTTCAATCCTCAACAAAGAAACAGGGAGAGGAAGAAGTTAATTTTGGGTTCTAACAGGCAGTATGGTTGTGGTGGATTCTCACCTGATGGAACCATCTAATAAGAAATTCAGTAGGAGATTTAGCATGTAAAATTGACAGTACTTTATATAGACATTTTGTGACCTAAGCCCAAAAAATTAATTACATTTTTCCAAGAATTTAAAATAGCACCAAATTCTCTATAAGGAAAATAAATAAAGAATAAAGTCAGAAACTTCACACAGGTGCCCAATATTATTAGCCATAGGGAAATAGCTGTAGTCATGAAGTTATAAAGACACCATGAATAAAATAACTAAGAACCTTGACGGGTTACTCTATTTACCACTGAGGGCAGTTACTCTCTTATTATTATCTATTTTGGTTAAACTAATCAACATATAATTAAATAGAATTTGTATAGTTTATATTAAATAGTGGTCCTGTTTTTTTCAGCTCATAACACCAAAATTGCTGCAAATAATAGATAAAAAGATGAGCTATGAGCTGTCCTTTAGGTATGCTATACTAAAAGGATATGTCCAAGGTGAATCAGATGTAATGACTATAATTGATCAGATTGCAAGTTCCAAACAGGTTAAACAGGTAAGGAAAACCTTAAACACTAAGAAAAGAGTTCAATCCCCCTACTCCTCAGTTGCCCTCACCCATCCTGTTCTCTGCCTGTTTATGTAGATGTGGTCTTTGACTCCTGGTTTGCTAATTAACTTCTGTAAAAACTTAAACTAGTCTACATTTAAATTACTCAAATACCTCCTCACTGAATTGTCTGTGCCAAATTAGCGGGCTGCAAGTCTCCTGGAAGGCACCCTTCTGTCTTTGTGGAGGCTATCATGAAACTGATGTGCAATGGTCCACTTCTTCCCAGCACAAGCTCCAGGACTAGTCAGGCTACAGGTGCATTAAATAGGAAATACTGGAAGGTGGGAAGTGGTGGCAGCGTTGAGCAAACAGAGCTTCCTCATAATGCCCAAAAGCTCCTTCTCTCTCTCTCTCCTTGTTTTCCCCACAGGAAACAGTAATGAAAAAGCAGGTGATCTGGCAAATAGACAGAAGTAAAGAAAACAATAATTCATTTAGAGGGAAACCTAGTCTGATTCCATCATTGTGCAGATGAGAAAAATGAGACCAAGAGAGGTTAAATGATTCTGCCCAAAATCACATAGCTAGTAAGCAGCAAAGACAGTTCTAGGGCCTAAATTCTAGATTTTATTTTTATTTTCTATATTGAGACAGATTAATACTGATATGTGCCCACAAGCCATGCTCGTGTCCCAAATTTTAAGGCTGTCATAAAGCTGAAAGTACCGACCATGCCTGCATTTTTCAGAACCAATAGTATCCTAAAGTAAAATTAAGTGACTCACATTCGGGCTTCTCAAAATCTGCCTAGGTAATGCTACTTCTTATCTTCTTCACCAGTCTTGCTGAAGCAAAAAATGCTGCAGCACAAAATTTAATTCTAATCCCTGAAAAGCTCTCCATTTCTTTAAAGTTATTAATTTAGGCTAAAAATCCATCAGTTGCAAATGAAGTCTTATAAAAATTTGTTTTTCCAATGGGGATAACATTTCTTTTGGTCCTTAGATGTTATTAAAGCGGGTAACAAGGAATATGGAACATGCTATGAAAGAGCTAGGTAAGTAGCTCTCATCCTAAATATTCAGCATGACCATCTCTTATGATCACTACTTCAGAAAGGCAGTGGTTTTTATAACTAGAGCTAATCTTTAGAGGAAACCCACTCACTAACAGTAATAAAATGGATAACTTCAACACTCAATGTGATCTTATTTTCATTAGATGGGAATAGCGTAATATTACCTCTCCACACTTGTTCTCTCTGCCTTATACAAGAATGAAGTCTTTTTAATTTCTGTTTAGGCAAATTAGCATTCCATGATTATGCATGTCATTATAGCCTTTATGAATTCTTTCTTCTAAACCAGAAATACACGTATCTTCCTTAGTGACACTAGGAAAGAAGTTACTTTTTTCCTTCACTTGCCACAGAGCTGCCATTTAAAGATTTAGGTCTTGACGATGAGTTGAAGTCAAAATAGAGTCTTACAGATCTGTTAGATCTGCCGGGAGTCCCAATGCCCAAACATGCCAACAGCCTATTCTCTGAGTCATGCCAGGTCACACTCCTAGTGCAGGATAAATTCTGCAAGTGGAACAGACGTATCCCATAGTATGATGTTCATGTGTGAGGAGGAGAAAGGGGTTTTTTACCAGATGGTAGGTTGCAAAAGGACACAGCAAGCAATGGAAATGAGGTTAGGCTTGAGAGATCTTCTACGGCAGATAGTTACCAAGCCAGATAAGAGGTCATTACTGGGGAGAAGTCCAAATGTAAAATCTAAGTGGATGAAATTTTCATAGGCATCAGGAATCCAGATGAGACAGGCTTCTCATAGATGTATGAGTCATCTAGACACACTGGCAGGGTGAGTGGGCAATGACCCAGGATGAGTGAGAGAACTTAATCATAAGTCATACCTAAGCACACAGTCTGTAATCAGAAATCCTAATTCAAACAGAAATTGAAAGTGGTCATGCTCTCCAGACCTAGAGCCCCAAGCAGCCTCCCAGTGTCCAGCCTAGCTGGACCAGTCTGACTGTTAATCCTAGGACTGGAGCTGTCAATCCTTCTGCATGGGCTTAGGCACAAGTATTAGTGCTGCCAAGATAATGGCAGGCAGAATTCTGACACTACTAGGGAATAATGACTGATTGCAGTTGCCCCTTCAGGAAGAGATACATTTCCCTGTGTTGAGGGTGGTACTCCATGGGTTTAGAGCATAAATATTAGCTTATTGTCTACACAAAACATTTAAAACATTGTTCTTATTTCACTAAAAATATTTTATTATTTTCAGGTTACTTAGAGTATGATCACCCAGAAATTGCTGTCACTATGAAAACAAAGGAGGAGATTAATGTCATGCTCAATTTAGCTAAAGAAATTATTAAAGCTTTCAGGTCAAAAGGAATTATTCATAAAGTTGAAGGTGCTGAAATTAATAAGGTAATGTAGAATATTTTCAAAGCAAATATATTTACTTGATATATAGTCATTCATGATCATCAAGCCTACTTTTGACTCTTTCTATTTTGGCCATTCCTGAGATATGAAACTCTACTTAAAATAATTATCTAAAGACAAGCACCCATCATAGACAGTTTCCTTCCTGCAGTCCCAGTAGTCAACTTCTCTTTCCAATTTTGCTACAGTGAGAGCCTACCTCTTTCTCTGCTTTGCTCCCATACCAAGTGTTCAATGAATCTATTCTTTACCCTAGTTACAGTGGGAATTACACTGTGTTCTTGGGAATTATTTGTAATACTGAAATGTTTTCTGTATAAACCATAACTTGTGAGAACATGCAATTGTAAGGTTAGGATTGACTACATTTCCTTTTTCTACATTACGTAAGTGGTACCATGACATGTGAAGAGATAGAAAGGGTCCTAACCTATTCTGGAAGTATTAATACAAACTTGACACCAAAATTGGAAAGAGTATTAAAAAATAATAAAACTGTTATACTTGTAAATGTATGTATAAAACTTCTTAGTATAATAGTAGTGAACTGTATTAAATGTAGTATTAAATGTATAATATACTTTGTATGAGTAGGTTTTCTCTCCCAAAATAGCTAGGTGACTCATATATTTAGAGATGAAAAAAAACACTTGATAAAATTCAATGCTCATTCAGAATGTCCAAAACAATCTTGGAAAGCTAATAAGAGAAGGACTTTCCTTAACTTGATAAAGAGTATCTATTAAAAGTCAGCAGCAAACATTGTCTTAGACAACAAAACATTAAGTAGCATTCCTATTAAAGTCAGAGACAAAAGCATGATGAGTGCCATTCCAAGTATTGAATGCTGTGCTGCAGGTCTTAGCCAGTTAAGAAAAAAAGAAAGGAAATTCAAAGATTGAAATTTTGGAAAGAGGAGAAAAGTCCTATTATTTGTTGATTGTTTAATTAAAAATCCTAGGGAATTAACCTAAAAGCAGTAGGACTAATAAGAGAATTTGATAAGGTATCCAGAAATAAAATCAATATATACAAAATTTTTCCCCAATAAAAAAATGTAGAAAAATGTTTATTCACAATCACAATTAAGAACTCTAAATTCTTAAGTATGAACCTAACATAAGACAGGTAACACCCATGTGGCAAGAACTGAAAAACTCTACTGAATACATGCTCTGCAGGGGTTGACAAACATTTTCTATAAAAGGTAACAAAGTAAATATTTTATATTATGTGGACCAAATGGTCCCTGCAACAACTACTAAATACTGCAATTGTAGCACCAAAGCAACTATAGATAACATATAAATAAATAGACATGGCTATATTCCACAAAAAAAAAAATTGTTTACAAAAGCAGGTTTCAAGCAGGTGTTGGCCCCACAGGTAGTAGTTGCAACCCATGTTGTAGAGAATCAATATTTTAAGATGTGAGTCATCCATAAAATAATCAGTTAATTTAATAATCCTTAATCAAAATTTACACTATAGGGAGCTTAAAAGTAGATTTTACTTGTACAACTTATTGCTCAGAAATTACTTTGGAAAAAAACAGTAAAGGTTGAGAGGATTCTGGGAAGATGGCAGAGTAGGAAGTTTCAGAAATCTGTCTCCTTACCTAGACAACAATTGCACTGGTAGAATTTGAAACTCTGGAGTCTATTGAAGGTTTGGAACTTCCAGAGGAAGGGTTGGATGATAAATTGTGGTTAATTTCTGTCAATTTTGTCTCTTAGCACAGTAGTAGGTACCTGTTCCTCACCCCTCAGCACGATGGCAGGCAGCTGCGCACATTTCCAACCTACACACAGCTTGCAGGAGCCAGGTTGGGCAAAAATGACACTGTCTTCTAAAAATCAGGGATCTATGCTCTGATCACCGGTTGCTGTTTCTGATCAGAGGAAGAGACACAAAGAAAAGGCAGCCATCATCATTGCACCTCCCTGTATTGTTACAAACCCTCCCCCTCTGGCATAAGTAACATCCAAAGGATTTAAAGGGCTAGCACCTTTTTAACCTCTTTATTTTTCTCCTTTTCCCCTCTTGGGAGCCAGACATTGAAGACTGGGACATTTAAAAACAACCACATACACAGGAGAAATTAGAAAGTCACTGTGTGTGCCCAGAGGAAGTCACAGGCTCAGAACAAACTGAAAATACCCTAAGTTTAGACCTCAGGCTGATCCTCAGCACAGAGACAGCCTACAAAAATTTTTTTAAAATGCAAATACTGGAGGAAATGTGGGGAATTTGATTTCTAGAATTATCACATTATTCAATTCAAATCCAGTTTTCAACAATAAAATCACAAAGCATACAGAGAAACAAGAAAGTATTGCTCATTAAAAGGAAAAATAACCAACAGAAATTTTTCCTTAAAAAAGACCTGATGGTAGATCTACTAGACAAAGATTTTAAAACAACTGTCTTAAAGATGCTCAAGAAACTAAAGGAAGACATGGAAAAAGTCAAGTAGACAACGTATGAACAAATGGAAATATCAATAAAGAGACAGAAAATCTAAAAAAGGACAAAAAGAAATTCTGGAGCTAAAAATTAAAATGTACAATAATTGAAATTTAAAAATTTACTAGAAGAATTCAAAGGCAGATTTGAGCAGGTAAAAGAAAGAATTGGTGAACTTGAAGATAGAGCAATGGAAATGATCATGTGTGAGGAACAGAAAGAAAAAAAGATTAAAGAAAAGTGAACAGAGCCAAAAGGATCTATGGGACACCTCAAGTAAACCAACATACAATGTGTAGGAGTCCCAGAAAGAGAAGAGAGAGAGAAAAACACAGAGAGAATATTTGAAAACTTCCCAAAATTGATGAAAGACATGCATGTAAACATCCAGGAATCTCAACAAACTCCAAGTCAATCTCAAAAAGACCCATACTTAGAAAAATTATAATCAAACTGTCAAAAGACAAAGACAAGGAGAGAATTTTTGACAGCAAAAGAGAAGCAACAAATCACATATAAGGAATTTTTACTAAGATTATTAGATTTCTTATCAGAAACTTTGGAGGCCAGAAGCCAGTGGGCTGATATATTCAAAATGCCAAAAGAAAAAAACATGTCATCAAGAATCTTGTTCCAGAAAAACAATCCTTCAAAAGTAAAGGAGAAATCAAGACATTTCCAGATAAACAAAAGCAGAAAAAATTTGTTACTACTAGACTTGCCCTGAAAGAAATGTTAAAGGGAGTTCTGTAAGGACACTATTCAGTAACTCAAAACCTTATGAAGAAATAAAGATCTCAGTAATGGTAAATACATGGGCAATTATAAAAGCTAGTATTGGCATAAAAATTGTCCTAATAAAAAATACTTTTTATTTTCTAAATGATTTAAGAGACTAATGTATTTTTTTAAAAAAAACTAATATTATTTTAACTTTCATTCGTAACTCCACATTTTGTTTTCTACATAATTTAAGAGACTAATGCATTAAAAATATGTTAGTTTATGTTTTTGGACATATGATATACAAAGGTGTGATTTTGTGATGTTAACAGCTGAAAGGGGTGGGGATGGATCTGTTAAAGGAGTAGAGTTTTTGTGTTTATAGAAATTAAGTTTGTATAAGTTCAAATGATAGTGTTATAACTCTAGGATTTTAACTAAAATCCCCATGGTAACCACAAAGAAAGTATGTAAAATATATACACAAAAATAAATGGAAAATAACTTATATGTTTCACCATTAAAACTAAACACAAATGATGATAGTAATGTAGGACAAAAAATATACAGTCATTCAGAAAAGGCATATAGGAAACATGGCAAAATGACAGACATAAGTCCCTCCTTATCAGTAATTACTTTAAATGTAAATGGATTAAATTCTCTAATCAAAAGACAGAGATTGGCAGAACAGATAAAAATCATGATCCAACTATATGCTTTTTCTTTGGGAAACTGAATATCCACATGCAAAAGAATAAAGTTGGACCCTTTTCCTAACACCATATATGAAAATTAACTCAAAATGGATCCATGACCTATATGTAAGTCCTAAAACTATAGAGGAAAATATAGGGATAAAACTTCACCACATTGGATTTGACAATGATTTCTGGGATATAATGCTTAAGACACAGGCAACAAAAAAAAAAATTAGACAAAGTGCACTTCATGAAAATTAAAAAATCATGTGCATCAAAAGACATTATTACAGAGTAAAATAGTGACCCACAGAATGAGAGGAAATATTTGTAAACCATATATCTGGTATAGGATTAATACCCATAATATGTAGTGAATTCCTAAAACTAAACAAATCAGTTCAAAAATGGACAAAGGAGGTAAATAGAAATTTCTCCAAAAAAGATAATCAAATGTCCAATAGTAGAAAAAAAGAAGTTTAACATCACTAATCATTAGGGAAATGCCAATCAAAACTGCAATGAGATAGTACCTCACACCCATTAGGATGGCTACTACTAAAAACAAACCAAAAAAACCCTAGAAAATTACAAGTGTTGGTGAGGATATGGAAAATTGGAACCCTTATGCACTGTTGGTGAGAATGTAAAATGGTACAGCCTCTGTGGGAAACAGCATGGTGCTTCGTAAAAAAGTACCATATGATCCAGCAATTTCTCTTCTGGGTATACACTCAAAAGAACTGACAGCAGAGTCTTAAAGAGATGTTTGTACACCTATGTTCATAGCAGCAGCCTTCACAATAGTTAAAATGTAGAAGTCATTAATTTACAGAGTGATGTCAGCAAGATGGCAGACTAGAAGCACCTGGCACTCATCCCCTTCACAAGAAAGAACCAAGGCAATGAATAACCAGCTAAGATTTGATTGAAGTGTTGAAGGAAGAGTGTTGGAGTGGAATGAAGAGGTACCTGTGGTGATCTGAAGCCCAGAAGGGCAGTGTGGAGACACCCTACCTCTTGGAGCCCTATCTCCCTGGCACAGATTGGCCCAGAGTGGGAGAATTCCCCTTGTGGGGGAAAGGTGAGCAGAAGAACCCTACTAGCCCCCATTGCCACCAAAATACCTGCAGTCCTTACTCCCGGAGAATCTCAGTCCTTGCAAGCTCTGAGCCCAGTTTGCTGAGCTGCTGGGAATTCACACAGCTGCATTGGTCCAGATTAGGAGTATAAGGTGTGCACTCCTCACCCCCACCCACCCTCTGCAAGCCAAGCTGTTGCAGCATGGCACCATCTCAAGATTAGAGCCCCTTCTGAAGTGTTCCACTGCAGTCCTCCAGCCCTGGGGCTCTGTCTTCACTCCACTGAGCCCACACAGGTGTCTGAACTCCCTAATACCAGCTGTGCAGAGTTTGGGCCTAGGATTGGCTGTGGCTCTGGTCCTGCACAGCAGGGAAACCAACTGTGGCCACCTGCAATTCCAGCCACAGAAACAGTCTAACAGTCCCACCCAGAACAAACCCTCCATTGAGCCAGCCAAGCTGCTGCATGCCCTCCCTTGAGCAGGAGAGACCCCCCAAGAGGCCCCCAAGCTTCTGAGCAGCTAACACATCCCCAGACCACCTAAGCAGCTGTGTGTCCCCAACCAGGGCCTCAGAAACAGCCCTATGCCATCCCTCCATCCCCTACAGGCATGCTTCTTGCCTGCCCAAAGACCCTGTGCTCATGCTCAGAGCCTGAGAAACAACTCCATGGGCTACCCCCAGCAGACACACCCCCAAGCCAGCCAAAAAGCCTTATGCCCATGTACCAGGTCAGAAAATAGCCCAGTGGTCCAACTCCAGGCAGATATGCCTCCAAGCCTGCAGAGCAACCACAAGCCCATGCCCCTAGCCAGGGTAACAAGTCCATGGCTCCAACCTCAGTGATTGGCTGGCCATCATGTACATGCACATGCCTACACCTGAGAAACAGTGTGGTCAGCCCACACCCAGCAAAGCCATGCTACCACTGCAACAAACTCTCACAGCTTAGCATGGATTATAGCTAAAGAAATTTCATAGAGACTACACTACTATGTCCACCTAGAATCAAAGCCAGTACACCTACCCAACTGACACCCTAAGACCCATTCATATGAGTAAGTTTTTCCCTGTGAAACCTACTCTGTAAAATTGGAAGAGGCAACTATTCTACTAGACATATAGAAATCAATGTAGGGATGTACCAAACATGAAAAAGCAAGGAAATATGACACCTCCGAAGGAACAAAGTAACTCCCCAGTAACAGACTTGAATCATAAGAAAATAAACAAAATACCAGAAAAAGAATTCAAAATAAGGATCTTAAGGAAACTCAGTAAGATACAAAAAAATACAAATAGACAATTCAACAAAATCAGGAAAACAATTCATGATTTGAATGATAAATTCAACAAAGAGATAAATATCATAAAAAAGAACCAAACAGAAATTCTAGAGCTGAACAATTCAATGAATGAAATAAAAAATACAATCATTAACTTCAACAACAAATTAGACCAAGCAGAAGAAAGAATTTTTCAACTTGAAGACAGGTCTTCTGAAATAACTCAGACAGACATGAAAGGAAAAAAAGAAAGAAAAAAGAATTAAGAAAAATAAAATGTACAAGCCACCCAAATGGCCACCAAAAGATGAATGTGATACACCACATTAACAAAATAAGGGTAAAAACCATATTATCATCTTAATTTATGTAGAAAGCATTTGATAAAATTCAGCATCCTTTTGTGATAAAAACTCTCACTAGATTAGGTTTAGAGGGAATGAATCTCAACACAGTAAAGGCCATATATGACAAACCCATAGCTAACATTATCCTCAATGATGAAAAGCTGAAACATTTTCCTTTAAGGTCAAGGATAAGAAAAGGATGCCTACTCTCACCACTTTTCAGCATAGTACTGGAAGTCCTAACCAGAGCAATTAGGCACAAGAAGAAATGAAAAGCATCCTAATAGGAAAGAAAGAAGTGAAATTCTCTCAATTTGCTGATGACCTTATCTTATATATAGAAAACCCTAAAGACTCCATCAAAAAACTGTTAGAACTGTTAAATGAATTCAGTAAAGTTGCAGAATACAAAATCAACTATATAAATGTCATAATAAAACATAGAGAATATCTTTGTATTCTTGATGTGGGAAAACCTTTGCTAAACCACTCACAAAACCAGAAGCCATAAGTAAAATGATTAGTAGATACACTGCATACACTTTAAAGCTTTATGTATTGAAATATATTTAAAATGAGTCAGAAAGCAAGGCACAACATGGCAAATAACACTTGTAACAGAAATTATGCACTAAGTAGTGATAGCAATGATTCCTACAAAGTTTACACAAATCAGTGAAAAAAGGACCAAAATTCCTAAATAAAGTGAGGAAATGATATAAAATAGGCATTTCACAGACATACAAAGAAAACTTGCCAATGAATATTTGAAAAGATATTTGACATATCCAATAACCGAGGAATAGAAATTAAAGTATTTTCTTTAGAAAATATAATAGAAGCCAAAGAAATAGAAACCAAAGATAACATTTTTTGCCCAATACATTAGCAATAATGTAAAAAACTGACAATGTTCAATATTAATAAGATTATGAGAAAACAGAGAGATATGATAAAATGAAATGTAAATCAGTACAGCAATTCTGGAAAACAATTTAGAAAATTAAAAATTTAAAAATACCCTTTAAATTAGCAATTACACCTGTAAAAATCTACAAATATTCAAAAGCAAACAAAGATATATTTCAAACATGTGTTAAAAACAGCCTACAAGTCCATGAAGTTGGAGATGATTATTTAAATTGTGATAACCCATGCAAATTAACGTTTTATATAAATAAACAAGAATAAGAAAAATCTGTATGTACTGACATAAAAAAATCACCAAGATATACCTGTTAGTAAGAAAAAGGCGATTTGTAAAATAATATGATTAAAATGATCTAAGATGATCACCTTAGATTTTTAAAATTTTCTGTATAGACATGTATCTATGTAATATTTTGGAAAAAAAATATAGACAAATATATACAAAACTATTAAAATTGGTCCCATCTGGAGGAAGAAATGGAAGGAAAGGAGAACAAAAAGAGCTTTAGTGATTTATTTTATTAATATTTTTTATAATCCTTGAAACTTTTACTTGGAAATGTTCTCATATATCACTTGTATAATTAGTAAAATAATATTTTTTAAAAAGATTTTGATTGATAATATGGTCTCCCAAGCCCCCCAGTTGCCACAATTTCCCTGAGGTATCCAGAATGACAGCCTGAAGACACAGTGTGGCTTGCCCTTCCATAGGTTATTCCATTACCACACAGTCCCTGTGTGCCTTGTAGAAATAAACAAGCTCATCATGTTCAGTGAAGGTTATTTTTAACATAATACTCATCTTATAGTTTAATGGCCCACTGTATAATTTCATTTGACCATGGTGCGAATACCTGTGGAAAGGGACTTCTTCACTGAAGAAGAAGCATGAAACACTAGAGGAAAACCTACAAAAGACCATGGTAAAGTAACAGAGGAAAATAATGAACACATAAAAAATGACAACAGTAAATTCTTACTCACTTGATCCTCACAGCAATCCTATGGCTTGGATACTATTTTTGTCCCATTTTATAAGAGAAGTAACTGAGGCACAGAGAGATTAAATAACTTGCTCCGAAGTCAGACAGCCAGTAAGTATGGAGACAGTGTTCTAATCTAGGCATTCAAATTCTAGAATCCATGCTCTGAAACATTAACACTATAAAAATGCAAAAATAGAAAGAGATGTGTAGAAGAACTTTGAACTTAGAAAACCAAGACCAGTATATCTGATTATGAAGAAAGTTTACCTTGTAGGAAATAGAAATAGTGAACAGAAGCAATGCCATTTATTTAGAATGCCTTACATAACAATGCTAGGTTAACATTAACACTTTTCCCATACAAATAATCAATTGATCCAGCATCGTTCATGGAAAAGACCACTCTGCTCCATTGCACTGTATTGGAGCCTTTGTCATAAATTAAGTGACTGTGTAGGTGTGGATAAGTTTCTGGACTCTTTTTTGTTTCATTGTTTTATTTTTTTATCATTGAGCCAAATCACAGTGTCTTGATTACTGAAACTTAGTAAGCCTTCATATTTGACTGTGTTTATCTTTCAGCTTTGTTCTTTTCTTCAAGATTATTTTGACTAGTCTTTGCAGTTTGTATTTTCAAATAAACTTTAAAGTCAGCAAATTTCCACTAAATAGCCTACTAAAATTCCCACTGGGATTCTATTAAGCTTGTATATCAATTTGGGGAGAATTGACATCTTTGTAATATTGACTCAATCTATTTACATAATATCTCTCCATTCAATTATGTTTCAATTTTTTCTTAATAATTTTTTTGTTTTTTTGTGTAGAGTTCTACTATTTCATTCTGAACCCTTATCTTATAGCATACACAAAAAATCAATTCCAGATAAATTATAGATGTAACTGCAAAAGGTAAAACAATAAGCTTCTAGAAGGTGACATAAGAGAATTTTCATGATTTTGGCATAGGCAAAGATTTCCTAAACAAGGCACAAAATTGGATTTAAATAATATTAAAATTGAGATTTTTTCTTTATTAAAAAGTTAAGAGAATTAAAAGACAATGCACTAAAAGAGGATATTTGCAAGATAAATAGTTCCAATAAAGGACTCATATTCAGAATATACCAAAAAACCCTCTTACAAATCGATAAGAACAGGACAGAAAGTCCATGTTTTTAATGAGCAAAAGATTTGAAAATGCACTTTGCAGCAGAAGGTATTTAAATGGCCAATAAGCATAAAAAAAGGTGCTAAATATCATTGTCATAAGCTTGATGCAAATTAAAACCAAAATGAAATACCAGTACACGTCCACCAGAGTACCTAAATTTTTTAAAAAACTGACAATATCAAGTGTAGGCAACAATGTGAAACAACTGGAACATTAGAGTAGGAGTGTGAATTGATGCAACCACCTTGGAAGATTGTTTGGCAGTACCTACGAAAGTTGAACATAGGCACATCTTATGACCCAGCAATTAGATTAGATAACCATATACTCAATAGAAATGTGTACACATGTAAACAAATATTCATAGCAGCATTACTCGTAAAAGCCCCAAATTGAAGCAATCCTAATGTTAATCAGCAGTGGATAAATAAAGCAGGGGCATATCCATAGAACACAATACTCTACAAGGAAAATAAAATGAATGAATTTTTGCTCCGTGTAACACCATAGATGAACCTCAAAAACATAATGTTGAGCAAAGGAAACCAGACACAAACAAGTATATTTTTTTCTTTCATGCAGATAAAGCTAAAAACCAGAAAAAGATAAACTATGAAAATAGAATAATTGTGGTTGTCTTTAAACAGAAATAATGATTAGAAAAAAACATAAGAGAGGACTCTAGGGTAGCAGATGTTTTATTTCTCAATCTGGGTGCTGATTACAAAGATGTTTTCACTTTATAAAAAATCTTTGAGTGGACATTCATGATTTGTACACTTTTTTCACATTGGCTATACTTCAGGAAAAAAGGTTTACTTTTAAAAGTTTCATCTGTGACTTCAGAATAACGATCATACAAAGAGATTAAAAATGCTGTAAGAGGAAAGAGGTTGGAGGTTTTCATGCAAGAACAAAAACCTCAGAGGATCAAGAATAGGAAACAGTACAAAGACATAGTTGTTTTAAACATTCTGTAAACAGCAGTTTGGTTTATCTCCTTTCTTAAATTTTGTGGTTTTAGTTAATCATGGCCAAAAAAAGACAAGTGCTTGATTTTCAATCTGTTATCAAGCCTCTTACTGTTGAAGAAGTTCTATATCATATTCCATGGCTAGATAAAGACAGAGACCATATAGACTTCATTCAGGTAATACTTTTATTTCCTAATGTCATCTTTAACGTACCAACTAATAATCACTTTAAAAACAAGGGTTTAACTGTGATACTTTCTAGTTTAAAATTCTCTCAATGTTCCTTATTGCCTATAGGATAAAATCAAAACCCCTTTGAATGATATAAAAAATCCTTCCACTATCTGAATCCTGCTTACCTCTATACCTTCATCTGTTTCCCATTTGCCATATACCCCTGTTTATACTGAACTATTTATGGTGTCCCACACACTTTACACTGTTTTCTAAATCCATTCACCTGTGGGTGCTATTTACTTTTCTTGAAATGCCCTTTCTTTTAATCTTTTTTTTCAAACTTTTCCTGCTTATTGCTCCCCTGGAAATATCTCCACCACAGACACTCAGAGAAGTAGACTTTCCAGTCAAATGCCACACCAGAATAAAACCATCCTGTGGACCATCCTAAGTTTGAAGGACCAATGTTGCCACCATTGTATCCAGTATATACCCTTACTATTGCACTAGGTACATTACGCTACAATTATATTTACATCTCTCTCTCTCCTACTGCATTTTTAAGCTCATCTATCTTTTGATACCCAGCCCCTAACACTTTGCATAATGCATAGTGGGTGCTCAAGAATTGTTTGTGGAATGAACAAATAAATGGATTTAACTTGTTCTAATAATATTCTTTTTCTATATCTGTTTGGTACCAAAAGACCAAATATATTTTTTCAATGCTTTAAAATATTTTGAATAAATGAATTTTTTATTTACTTCATCAACTGTTTAGAGCATGAGTATATATAAGACATGTGTGTGCCATTAGCCTGCATCTGTTCCCATTATTTTTCATCCAGATGAAATATTTTCATCCTCTCATTACATTCTTGTTTATAGATTATTTCTTTCCTAATCCAGATATAAACACTCTACCTAAAATTACATATATACATGAATATCCATCTTCCTCTCTTTGCCATTCATATTTCCTATTTTCTCTTACAAATTTATTACTAACATCATATCTCAGATCTTATTGAATGATATTACTTTAAAAATATAAAGCCTTTTATTAAAATGTAAACTTTAACATTCCTCACCACTGTTTAAATATTGTTTATAGCTTATGTATTTGGTGGTGTTTTTTAGGAAAGAACCAAAGTTGTAACATTTGATTGTGGAAATGATATATTTGAAGAAGGTGATGAGCCCAAAGGAATTTATATAATTATTTCAGGCATGGTAAAGGTAAGGCAAAGTTATTAATAAATGTACTTATAAGCATTAGCTTTAAAAAACTTGATAAAATTTAAAATTAATAACTTTCCATGTTAAAAACTGCATAGTTCCCTTTTTAGGACAGCAGCTACCGTCTAAATGACAAGTTTCATGTTCAGACATAATGGATAACATGACCATCACCTTTTAAGCCATACTCTCTCATAGATAATAAGAAACCATCAAAAGAATCATCTTTTAAGAAGGAAAATCATAAATTATTATTCATCTAATGTTTATCTGAGTTGGATAATTTGCCACTCTAAGATGAGTGTAGATTGGCTGAGTAGGAAGAATCAGAAAGATCAGAATATTTGAGAATGCTTTGTGCCTAAGTCATTGCTAATTTAATATTAATAAATTTACTTGAAAAGGAATGAGTACTAAGTATTCTCAGAACAATATGTATGAATTAGAATTGTTTAAACCAAAGTGCGAAGACTCATAAATTAGATAGTTTTGGTAAAACAAGTTAACTGGCATGCGTATTTTTCTCTTTCTTTGTTCCCGAACAGCTTAATCGATCAAAGCCAGGTTTTGGGACTGACCAAATACTGGAGTCAGATGAGAAAGACCACCCAATAATTTACACAGACTATGCACTCAGTGGGGAAATAATAGGAGAGATAAACTGCTTAACTAATGAACCTATGAGATATTCTGCCACCTGCAAAACTGTAGTGGAGGTCAGAAAACATCACCTATGACTTACTGTGTTTATCTTGTTAAATATCTAATATCAAATTTAAGGTTATTTTGGTATTTAGTAAAGTTTACAGTCTACTTGACAATTTATTTTATGAAAATAGGAATGGTAAAAGAATAACACTTGTTATAGAATTATACTCACTTAGTGTAATGTCCTGGCAAAATGGGTTGTGAAAGTTAACCTACCATAATGAAAGAAGGATTTAACCAGAAAAACTGGTTACATGAGCTCTTTCATGGGGAAATTGGGTAAGACATGTTAACTATCAATACTATAATTTGAAGGATAAGGAAGAAAAAAATTCAGAGCTAGAATCTATTAATAGAAAGTTGAGCAAAGTGGATGGAAGTTTCCCTAGACATGATTGAGGACAAAAATCCTCAAAGTACCAGGGGTCCCCAGTGGCCTACTTCGAACTCAAAAAAAAAAATGGCTGCAAACAATTGAATCCCATAAATATGTAATAAATCTATAAGTTTATAATGATACCAAATTTTGTTTATTTCCAATGACGTGCCTAGGATATCATCTTATGACTCTGAAAATGGATTTTTTAAGGGAAAGAATTACACAATCATCTTGCCTTTCCTCTATGAACTCTTTCAAAGTAACCAAAAAAAAAAAATGGTGAGGAGAAATTATTCTGTATAGAAGAATTCCAGCTAACAAATGCATGATGAGAGAATCGGAAAATCACCATTTTGTCATCTTTAATAAAATAATGGATCTAGGCAACAACTATCAACTGATGCTAAAACCACTAAGTGGAATGTTAGTGGGAAACTTTATAATGAAGAGAATACCACCTAAGGACACTGGTCAACCTCAGCATCACTAAAAGTGGGACAACCAGGCATAAAGTTTACTTCATGATATGATGGAACACACATACTAGCACCACCCAAGAAGTCTTCTCACACAAGAAAAGAGAAAACTTGAAGGTTTTCAATCCCTCAGATTGAACCAGTTTATAGAAAATGCAGTAAGAAGAGAAACAAATTAATTGACACCAGAAAAGAATACTTTGCTAAATTTAGAATGTGGGTGATTCTACAGGAAAAATAATGTGATTTCTTCAATAAATCAATGCCATAAAAAGTGTGTGGAAGGAGAGAGGAAGCAAACAAAGGAAAATTATTAAAAATGGACTTAAGAGATATAGTAACCAAATACAATTGTTCTAACTTGAACAAACCAGTTATAAAGAGACATTTTTGAGACAATTTAGGACATTTTAATATGTACAGAATATTAGGTGATATTTTAATTTTTGTTTGACAATTACATATTATACCTTTACAATGTCTCTACCATTTTATACATACCAGTGATGTATATTAAATTATTTAAAAGTGAAATTATATGATACCTGATATTTGCATAAAAACACTCTAGCTTTCTGCTTCAGGCTATGATGAAGTTACTGGTAGCAGACTAGTACATTCATCACAAACAACCATAAAACTTGATGAAATATATAAGACAAATGTTTTCAGCCATTAAAAATAGGCAGTGTAGGTCCGAAAAGCTTAAGAGAAGACAAACTCTTAAGGTAAGCCCTACATCCGCTATCTACCTAAAACTGTTTCTCAACCATGATGCAGTAAGTAAGAACCCAAGCAGAAGATCTTTATCCTGTTGTGCTGAGGAATGGAACATCAGAAGTTGTGGAAGCTAAAGCAGCTAGAATCTGCAGAGCATGGAGTAGAAGAAAGAGTTGCACAGAGGGAGACCCGAGGAGTCTGTGTAGCGGTTCTCCACAAGTCCTTGGTTGAAGGATGGAAGTGCACAGAATCAGACAAAACTAGACTTACCAGATTATTGAGAATGGAAGAGAGATACTAGGGTCCAAGAAGTGCCAGGGATTATTGACTTTTAAGTCTCAGTCTTGTCAGAAAGGAGAAACCTTTTAAAACTGCAGGCATCTAGCTGAGAGGCCAAAAAGAATAGACCTTAAGAGTAAAGATCAAGACCTAGAGTAAGGCTTGTTCTCAATCCACCCTAACAAAGCCTAAGAGCAAGCCCTGACAGAATCCACGATGGAGACATAACTTGAGATTAAGTACCACCAAGTTGTACTATCTTGGAAAATGCCTAAGGTTTTCTACTGATTAACACAAGCGAATGATAAAACCCAGCCTACACAAGCTCAAGGTGATCAGACAGTAAATGAACTGCCTACTATAACAAAAATCAACAACTTTCAGAGAAAGATTAAAAAAAAATCTGGAATCTCTATATATCATCAGTAATCACAAATTACTAAACAAGCAAAGAAACATGAAATTGTGACCTAAAGTATGGAAAAGAGGGAGGGGCATTTAATAGAAATCAACATGGAAATTGCCCAGAATATGCACTGGGCAAAGACTTTAAAGCAGTACTTAAAAATTGATTCAAAGAACTAAAGTAAAATATATTCACACAATTAAAGGAAATATGTTCTTAAAGATAAAAAAGACAGGAAATATCAGCATAATACAGAAATACAGAACAGAGTCAAATGGAAATTTTAGAATTAAAAAGAGCAGATTGGAGATGGCAGTAAAAAGGAGTCTGAACTGGAAGACAGATTATAGAAATAATATAATCTGAAAAACAAAGAGAATAATTATTCTTAAAAATATACAGAGACTATGGTGTAATATAAATGGTGTAACGTGTATAATGGAAGTTGCAGAAGGAGAAGAGAATGAGAACGGGGCAGGAAAAATATTTTTTAAATAATGACCAAAATTTTCCCACATTGATGAAAAACCTTGACCTACAGTTTCAAGAAAGTGAGTGAATTCCAAACAGGATAAACAGAAATGCACACACACACACACACAAAGACACACACATATGTCAAATTGCTAACAAAAGAAGAGAAAGAAAAAGTCAGAAAGCAGCCAGAGCAAAAAACAACATAGTATCCTAGGGAATAAAAAAAAGAATTATCATATTATTGACTTCTTATCAGAAACAATGAAGTCCATAAAGCAATAGAACAGCATCTTAAATTGTGGAAAGGAAGAAAAAACCCACATTCCTATAAATAAAAGCTAAGGAAATTCCTCCCTATCAGATCTGCACTACAATAAATGCTAAACAGTGTTCTCCAAGCTAAAGGTAAATGCTACCAGGTAGAAAACCAGATCTATAGGTAAGGAAAAAGAATACCAGAAATAATTAAATGGGTAAGTGAATATAAATGATTAAGTTGTTTTCCTTCTTATAATTTTCTTAAAATGCAACTGACTAAACCAAAAATAATAACATTGTAAAAGGGGTTTATAACACATGTAAAGTAAAAGATATGATAATAACACAAAGAACTGGAAATGTGTAAATGAAATTATTCTCTTGTAAAGCTATTACATTTGAGATGTGAGAAAGAGGAACTATGAAGTGTCAGATATAAAGCTAGGAGTGGGAAGTATAAAGGATCATGTGTGAAATGTGAGGTAGTACCAGGGTGTGGATTGTTAACACTAGGAAAGATACAGCTTAGAAAGCAATAGAGGAAGTTATGGAATATAAAAATATCCAATTAACTGAAAAGAAGGCATGAAGGAAGAAGATGGATCAAAAAAGAAAAAAATAAGAAACAAATAGCAAAACAGTAGGCTTAAACCAAATCATACTACTGTTTACATTAAGTATAAATGCTCTAAACACTTCAATTAAAAAGTAGAGATTGCCATCTTGAACTTTTAAAAAAGATTCAACTATATGCTATCCACAAGTGAGGCACATTGGTGTTAGAGACACAGGCAGATTGAAACAGGAAGCACAAGAAAAGTATATATATATAATTTTTTAAAAGATTAATAAAGAACCTCTCATTGGATCATCTGGCCTTTTAAAATTTAGTATATGACAAGATCACAAAAATACTTACTGATAGACACATTTTATTAGGTTTCCAGGTCATAACGTGAATCTTACATGATTAAATTCTTAGTTTTAATGTTATATATAAACAAGAAAACCCTATACTTTAAACCATAGATACACAGAATAAAATATCAAATTTATATCCTCCTTTTTCTAGACATGTTTTATTCACAAAAACCACTTGTATGAAGCTTTTGAGCAATGTTGTTCTCTCATTGAACATAAAATGTGGCTAAAAATTGGACTTGCTATTGCTGCCAGAAAAATCAGGGAACACTTGTCTTATGAGGTAAGAGGTCTTTGTATAAACTTGTCTTTCTCTCTGAGTGGAATTGCATTAAAATATTATTAGAAAATTACTATGAAGTTATATTAAACTTCATAAAGAAATAATAGACTACAAAATGGTGTTTTTCTTACAGGATTGGAATTACAAGATGCAATTAAAGCTCTCTAATGTTTATGTAAGAGATATACCAAAGAACACCAAAACTAATATCTATGATGAAACTGTAACCTATGTTATCCTCATACATGGAGCTGTAGAAGATTGTCAGTTACGAAAAGCTTATAAGGCACCTTTCTTAATTCCTATAACATGCCATCAGGTAAAGAAATATTGATTCATGTCTTCAGATCAATATGCCATATGTCCAACAGTGTATTAACATCAAAAAAATCGTCGCTATAAATCTTAAACTTTACACCTTTCAATCCTCTTCCTTTCCCTTACCACTCTGTAAACACCCATACCCACACCCACCCACACACACACACACACACACACACACACTCACCAAGCTCATTGATTGCTTTGGCACTTGGTAGCCCAAGCACAATCTATTCCCATCCACTGCCTATGAAGCAGGCCAAGTTGTAAATTTTGGCCACAGTTGGACTTTGGTGCAGTTATATGTAGCAAAGGAGGACCTATATATTTCTTTTACACTTTGCAGTAAGGCTGTATCAACAGTACTCTAGAAAGGTTCTGCCAGACGCATGCTGAATTGAGTAACAATAGTATTTCCAAGCTACTTTGAAAACGAATGTAAAAGTAAAGCTATTCTCATATTTAAACTGTTAATTAAATTCCCCTGCCAATCAAAATGAGAACGTAAGCCATGTGAATAAGGAAAGAAGACTGTATGTATGTGTGTGTACATGTATGTGTGTACATTTGTGTGAGTTTGGGGGGGAATAAGAGAGGCACACATCGAAAAGAATCAAGGGACAGATAAAATACAGCTACAGAAAGTAAATTGGAAGAGAGAGCAAGAGTCAATTAGGCTTAAATGTATTTATGTATTTTAAGCAATTAATACATAACCAGAAACAGTGCTAGATGCTGAAGTGTTAAAGAGAAATGAGATTTACAACTTACCCTCAAGAGCTCTCTCAACCAAGTGGAAAGCAACAAATATGTAAATATATTAATAAAATGTTTACAGCTATGATGGTAGTACTTGCAGGGTAATGCGGGGCACAAGAAAAAAGGGAGGTGGGCATAGGAGGGATCCCAAGGTGAACAATGGTCACAAGAAAATTTTCTGGGTGGACACCACCAGTACTGGGGTGATGCCCAACAAGAAGAAGTGAAACGTTCTTAACTATGGTGCTCCTTACCTCTGTTTTGAACACATAACAGAACTTTGGTGTGGGTGCTGCTTGGGAATTTAGACAACCATGCAAGAGATCCTCAAGGCACACTGAAGCCTGCTCAACTCCCCTGGACTTAGAGCCCTGCTCACTGTGGATTTAGATACCAATGTGATTCCAAGCACAATGAAAACAACCACAAAATGCGATGATTTTTTTAAATCCACTGTTTCTTAAACTTTATGCCATATAGAAAAACTCTGGGTGAGTTTTTAAAGGGCCATTGATGATTAATTCAATCATTTTCTCATTTGGAATAGAAATAAACAAAATATTTAAAAATCAGTGAAAGTATATGGAATATTGACCTTCACAAAAACAACATATCCAGGTATTTTAAGATATCTATCTTATTTGTGTTGACTTATTGATACTTTCAGTTTTCTCCCAGAAGTTAAGAGAGGGCCTAAAATAGTAGCTTACCAGAGAAACATTTAATCCTATGATATCTGCTCAGAAATTAACTTGTACTCTGTCAACTTTTAGATACAAGGCACTGAAGATTTCACAAAAGTAATGATTATTCAAACGTCAATTAATATGGAAAAATTTAGATGGAATGCTAGGAAGTATCTACCTACACCTCAAGTTTCTCATATACCAGGATCAATACGTGAGTTAGATTTCTTTGAGCAATTGTGAGAACTTACTTTCCTTTCATAAAATAG
This sequence comes from Daubentonia madagascariensis, assembly GCA_023783475.1. Lineage (NCBI taxonomy): Eukaryota > Metazoa > Chordata > Mammalia > Primates > Daubentoniidae > Daubentonia > Daubentonia madagascariensis. Next base: position 10,287,730 of record JAKFHU010001631.1, on the reverse strand, counting down.
CCATAGATGTATTTGGAAACTGTTGTATTGAGGAATCCTTTTAATTGCCATATTTGATATTTAATGTATGAAGCCAGACTGAAAATATTGAAGTTATGCTTAAAAATTATTGTATATTTCATCTATAAGAACAAGCATGCATAATTATCAAGATGATATGAAAAAAGATTAATGAGGGAATTATTAGTTTTCCCCAAAATTAAAATATTTTACATAGCAACAATAATAAAAACAGCTTACTAACTGAACAGTAGACATAAATCACTAGAACTAGATGGATAGCCCTGATATAAAGCCTACTCTTCACACAAATTTTACATAATAAAAATGTAATCATAATATAAATGGTTATTTAATAACTACTATTAAGCCATTGATTTAAATTGGGAAAGTAAGTTTGAGATATATTTAAAAATTGAATAGTAAGTAATTAAATTATAAAATAAGTAACAATAATAGAATTTAATATTTGACATTTCACTAAGGGGGAAATAATGTTCTAAATTTAGAAACATAGAAATAAATTTTAAAATTCTGAGTGTCAATAAAAATATTACCAATCAAGAGATAAGCAAAGGGCAATTCATAGATGAAAACTTACATGAAAACAAAATGTGGAAAAACTGTTAATAAAGAAACAAATAAAATAGTTGATCTATTTAATTAGTGAGTTTTTTTTTTCCACTTCTTTTTTTTTTTTTTTAATTTCAGAATATCATGGGGGTACAACACTGGCCATACACATTGCCCCTGTTCTGCCCGTGTCAGAGCCACAATCGTGGTCATCCCCCAAACTGTGCTCCCTGCATCCATTCACTGAGAGTTTTTCCCATCCCTTCCACACCCCTCCCGGCCGCCCGCCCTCAGATGAATGTTATTGCCCTGTGTGATGTAAGTGTTCACCAGTTAGTACCAGTTTGATGGTGAGTACCAGTGGTGCCTGTTTTTCCAATCCTGTGACACTTCGCTTCAAAGAATGGGTTCTAGCTCCAACCAGGATAATACCAGATGTGTTAATTCACTGTTCTTCCTTATTGCTGAGTAATACTCCATGGTATACATATACCACATTTTATTGATCCACTCGTGTATCGATGGGCACTTGGGTTGATTCAACATCTTTGCAATTGTGAATTGTGCTGCTATGAACATTCGTGAGCAGATGTCTTTATTATAAAATGTCTTTTTTTCCTTTGGATAAATGCCCAGTAGTGGGATTGCTGGGTCAAATGGTAATTCTACTTTTAATTCTTTGAGGTATCTCTGTATTACTTTCCATAGAGTTTGTACTAATTTGCAGTCCCACCAAAAGTGTATGAGTTTTCCTATCTGTCCACATCCCCGCCAACATTTGTTGTTTGGGGACTTTTTGATATGAGCCAATCTCACTGGAGTTAAGTGATATCTCATTGTGGTTTTGATTTGCATTTCCCTGATGATTAGAGACGTTGAGCACTTTTTTATATGTTTGCTGGCCATTATTCTGTCTTCTTTGGAAAAGTTTCTGTTCGTGTTCTTTGCCCATTTTTTAATAGGGTTGTTTGATTTTTTCTTGTTGATTTTCCTAAGTTCTGTATAGATTCTGGTTATCAGCCCTTTATCAGAGGTGTAGCATGCAAATATTTTCTCCCATTCTGTAGGTTGTCTGTTCACTCTAGTGATAGTTTCCTTGGCTGTGCAGAAGGTTTTTAATTTGATCAGGTCCCATGTATTTATTTTGGTTGCTGCTGTGATTGCTTTGGGGGTCTTCTTCATAAATTCTTTGCCTAGGCCAATGTCCATCAGAGTTTTTCCAACGTTTTCTTTGAGAATTCTTATGGTTTCATGTCTTAGGTTTAGATCTGTTATCCATTGTGAGTTGATTTTTCTGAGAGGTGAGAGGTGTGGGTCCAGTTTCATTCTTCTACATATGGCCATCCAGTTTTCCCAGCACCATTTGTTGAATAGGGAATCTTTTCCCCAGTGTACGTTTTTCTGGAATTTGTCAAAGATCAGGTGACTGTATGAGGTTGGTTTTATATTTGGGTTTTCAGTCCTGTTCCATTGGTCTACGTGTCTGTTCTTGTGCCAATACCATGCAGTTTTGGTGACTATAGCCTTGTAGTATAGTTTGAAGTCTGGTAGATAGATGCCTCCCAATTTGTTCTTTTTGCTTAAGATTGCTTTGGCTAGACGGGGTCTTCTCTGGTTCCACACGAAGCATAGAATTATTTTTTCTAGATCTGCAAAAAATGATGTTGGTATTTTGATAGGGACTGCATTGATTCTGTGAATCAATTTAGGTAGCAAAGCCATTTTTACTATGTTGACTCTGCCTATCCAAGAGCATGGTAGGGCTTTCCATCTATTTACATCCTCTGCAATTTCTTTTCTCAGTGTTTCATAATTCTCTCTATATAGGTCTTTGACCTCCTTAGTTAGATATGTTCCTAAATATTTAATTTTCTTTGGTGCTCTTGTGAAAGGTATTGCATCTTTAATTTGTTTCTCAGCTTAATTGTTATTAGCATATATGAAGGCTATGGATTTGTGTGTATTAATTTTGTATCCTGAGACTTTGCTGAATTCATTTATCAATTCCAGTAATCTCTTGGTTGAATCTTTGGGGTTTTCTATGTATAATATCATATCGTCTGCGAATAGTGAAAGTTTGACCTCTTCTGCCCCTATCTGGACGCCCCTGATTCCTCTGTCTTGTCTAATTGCTGTGGCCAGGACTTCCAGCACTATGTTGAAAAGAAGTGGAGATAGTGGACACCCTTGTCTGGTGCCAGTTTTAAGGGGGAATGCCTTCAATTTTTCCCCATTCAGTATGATATTGGCTGTGGGTTTATCGTATATGGCTTTAATAGTTTCTAGGAATGAGCCATCTATGCCTATATTGTTAAGAGTTCTTATCATAAAAGGATGCTGGATTTTGTCAAAAGCCTTTTCTGCATCTATTGAAAGGATCATATAATCTTTGATATTGCTTTTATTTATGTGGTGAATTACATTTATAGATTTGCGTATGTTGAACCATATCTGCATCTTGGGAATAAAGCCCACCTGATCGTGATGGATTATTTTTTTGATGTACATTTGAATTCGATTTGCAAGGATTTTATTGAGAATTTTTGCATCTATATTCATAAGGGATATTGGTCTGTAGTTTTCTTTTTTTGATGTGTCCTTTCCTGGCTTTGGTATCAAGGTGATATTGGCTTCGTAGAATGAGTTTGGGAGGATTCCATCCTTCTGGATACTTTCAAATAATTTCTGCAGTATAGGCACCAGTTCTTCTTTGTAGGCTTGGTAGAATTCAGGTGTGAACCCATCTGGTCTGGGACATTTTTTTGTGGGTAGATTTTTTATTACTGCTTCAATTTCGGTGCTTGATATTGGTCTGTTTAGAAATTCTGTTCCTTCCTGGTTGAGCCTAGGGAGGTAGTATGTTTCTAAGAATTTGTCCATTTCCTCCACGTTTTCGTGTTTGTGGGCATAGAGATTTCTGTAGTATTCGAAGATGATGTTTTGTATTTCCATGGTATCAGTTGTGACTTCTCCTTTCTCATTTCTAATTGAGCTTATTAGAGTCCTTTCCTTTCTGCTTCTGGTCAACCTGGCAAGTGGCCTGTCTATTTTGTTTATCTTTTCAAAGAACCAACTTTTCGTTTCATTGATCTTCTGTATTGTTCTTTTGTTCTCGATTTCATTTAATTCTGCTCTGATTTTGGTTATTTCTTTTCTTCTGCTGGCTTTAGGATTGCTTTGCTCTTCCTTTTCCATTTCCTTGAGATGATTCGTTAGTTTACTGATTTGTGAACTTTCTGTCTTTTGGATGTGGGATTTTAAGGCAATAAGTTTTCCTCTCAGGACTGCTTTTGCTGTATCCCACAGATTTTGATAACTTGTGTCCCCATTATCATTTAGTTCGAAGAATCTTTTGATTATCCATCTGAATCTCCTCCTTGACCCAATAGTCTGTCAGCAACAGATTATTTAGTTTCCAAGGTTTTGGAGGAAGATGTGAGTTTCTGTTGGAATTGATTTCTAATTTTATTCCGCTGTGGTCTGAAAAGATACATGGTATGATTTCTATTTTTTTGAATTTGTTCAGATCTGTTATGTGGCCTAGGATGTGGTCAATTTTAGAGAAAGTTCCATGAGCTGATGAGAAGAATGTATATTCAGTGTTATTTGGGTGGAGTGTTCTGTAGATATCTGTTAGGCCCAAATGTTCTATAGTCCTGTTTAGGTCTTTTATTTCTCTATTTGTTTTGTGTTTGGAGGATCTGTCCAGTTCCGTCAGTGGGGTGTTGAAGTCCCCTGCTATTATGGCATTGCTGCTTATTATGTTGTCTAGATCTAGCAGTATTTGCTTTATGTACCTGGGTGCTCCTGTGTTGGGTGCATAAATGTTTCGGATTGTTAAATCCTCTTGTGAGATTTTTCCCTTCACCACTATATAGTGTCCATTTTTGTCCTTCTTTACTTTTGTTGCTTTAAAGTTTATGTCATCTGAAATGAGGATGGCTACTCCGGATTTCTTTTGGTTTCCATTAGCCTGAAAAATTGTATTCCATCCTTTCACCTTGAGTCTGAATGTGTCTTTGTGTGTAAGGTGTGTTTCCTGAAGACAACAGATACTTGGCTTGTATTTTTTAATCCATTCAGCCAGCCTATGTCTCTTCAATGGGCAGTTCAAGCCATTTACATTTATTGAGAGAATTGATATTTGGGGTAAATTTCTGATTATTTTATTGGGTGGCGTCTTTTGTTTTACCTCTTGCGTCATTGTGGAATCTGGTTTCTGGGGTTTTAGCTTTTGCGTAGTTTTACATAGGTGGGTGTCTGTTGCTCTGTTTAGTGTATAATGCAGGACTAAGCACTTCTTGCAAGGCTGGTCTGGATTTTGCAAATTCTATCAGTGATTGCTTATCTGGAAACGTCTTTATTTCTCCCTCATATAAGAAGCTTAGTTTGGCAGGATACAGAATTCTGGGTTGGGCTTTGTTTTGTTTTAGGAGAATGATGATGTCTCCCCATTCCCTTCTGGCTTGTAAGGTTTCAGCTGAGAAATCTGCAGTTAATCTGACAGGTTTCCCTTTGTAGGTTACCTGCTCTTTTCGTCTTACAGCTCTGAGGAGTGTCTCTTTTGTGTTTACTTTGGTCAGTCTAATAATTATATGGCGTGGTGAATGCCTTTTCACGTTGACTCTCCCAGTAGTCCTGTGTGCTTCTTGTACTTGGATATCGAGATTTCTGGCTAAGCCATGGAAATTTTCCTCTATTATTCCTTCAAATAAATTTTCCAGGCCACACGAATTTTCTTCCTCTCCCTCAGGGATGCCTATGATCCTTATGTTTGGCCTCTTTACATAATCCCACATTTCTTGTATGCTTTTTTCCTGCTTCTTGTTTTTTGTTCTTTCTCTTCAGCTGATTTATTTAGGGCATAGGAGTTGTCTTCTAGCTCTGAAATTCTTTCCCCTGCATGGTCCAGCCTATTCTTAAGGCTTTCCACTGTGTTTTGTAGATCCTTGAATGCTTCTTTCATTTCTAGGATTTGTGTTTGATTTTTCCATAATATTTCTATTTCTTTGGAGAATTTTTCGTTCATTTCTTGCGTTTTTCTTGTGGTTTCTTTGTGCTGGGATTCAATTTTCTCTTGAATTTCATTCAGCTTTCTTATAATCCATAAATGAAATTCCTCTTCTGTCATTCTACCCATTTCATTTGGGTTGGTATCCATTGCTGAGGAACTGATGGTTTCTTTTGGGGGTGACTTTTCACTCTGATTTTTCATGTTCCCTGAGTTCTTTCACTGGTTTTTTCTCATCTGGCCACTTGGTCGAGAGCTGGGGGTGTTAGAGCTAGGTTATGACCCTGTCACCAGGCCCACAATTTTTGTTCCTTGGCAAAGCCAGGGAGAGAAGTAGTGGCCTGTATTGCCTTAGGTGTATTTTAGCAAGTTTGGTGGATCTTGAGTTAACTCTGACCTGTGGTGTTTTCCTCTTCCCAGTGGAGTGTGGTGAGAATGACCTCCCAGGTTGGGCTCTGAGCTAATGAATTGTACTTGAGGATATGAGTCCACTGCTCCCTATTAGCTAGGTATTCTGTTATGTCCGTGGCAGACTCTGATCCCCCAGTTGGGGTATGCAATAGCCCCGTGCTTTGGGAGGGGCCTTGTAGCTCCTAGGGGTTACTTTGACCCTGCTCCTCCTGAGGTATAGGTAGAAACACAATTTCTTTTGGCTGCAGTGTGAGAGCTGAATTGGGAAAATTCTACACAGCTCAGAAGTTGCTCATCTAGCCACATGTGCCTGCCCTTCTGATGTGCGTCTCCGTGTGATACTGGTTGATAGGGGGATCTCCAATTGTGCACCCCTTTTCCACCACTAGACCCCAAGGCGAGGCGGGTGGCCGTCTCTATCCCCAGCAGTCTCCACCGGAGGGATGTTCCCATGGGGAGGGGGGAGTAGTGGCCGCTGGAAGCGCTCTCGGATGGCGCGAAATTCCCTATTGAAGTGGGCAGAATTATGGGGAGTTGCTCTGGTTCAGTCTGTGGCTCTTGAGGTATTTGGTTGTCATGAGAACCAGCAGTTATACCAAATGAGTCACTATAGCCAGCAACCTTCAAAATGACCAATCACTGGGATACAGGAGGGCTGGGATCTGAAGGGTGGGCACTAGGACCAGCACGGAGCGGACTTGTCGGAGGCCAGAGCCGGGATAGCAGGACCAGATGGACGAGCTGCAAGCTGTTTCCAATACACAAAGGTCCTGCCGCTACAGTTGCAGGATCTCATCCCACCTGGAACCCACGGATACAGGTGACCCTGGCCACCAAAGGCAAAGCCTGTCTCGCCCCAGCAGAAGAGCCCCGGGCCGGGGTGGGGCGGAGCTAGAGACGCGGCTCACAGCTCCGCGTGGGCGGCTTTAAAGATGGCGGCCGCCGCCAGCCTGGCGCACAGCCGGGCTCCGATTGCACCCGGAGCACAGCTTTTCTCCGCTGGCTGCGGCAGCAGTTGCTAACAGCCTCTAAGGGCGTGTCCCGCTCTCCGTTAAACTCCTGGGCCCAGTCCCGCTGACTTCCAGTGGCACAGTGCCGGCCTCCGGGTTCCCGCTCACTGTCCCGGGAAGCTGTATCTCCGCCCCGTGTGATCCCCAGCCCTGCGTGGTCTCTGTATACTGAAGCTGAGGGTTGTGTTTGGCTTTCGTGATTACTCCAACTCCACAGGGTCTGTTGTCTTGTGCAACTGCCCTGCCCCAACTCTGGGATTGTCCCTGACTGAGTGGATAGGGAGGTGCGTAACCACTTGGGGGGCAGGTCGCACTGCGCGGACCTGGTGAGTGCGGCCTTCCCGCGCTCTCGGCTCTATTGTGCTCCGTGAGCCCTCCGATCTTTGTGAAAATTTTGTACCTGTTTTCTTGGGCTGGGCGTTCCGCGTTGTTTCTTTGTAATTCACAATGCTGTTTTCAGAGTGAGCGGTCCGTGCTCACATGTACCCGCTGGCGTTTTTCACCTCCTTCCCTGGGAGCGGTGTGGTGGAAAGACTCTATCAGACTGCCATTTTCTGACATTTCAATAATTTGTGAGTTTTTAAAAGAATTATAATACCTATTGACCAAACAAAGCAGTGAATCTAATATATATTCTTACTTTGTTGACACCAGTATAAATTAATAAAGTAAATTTATCAAGAGATTCCAAAAGCCATAAAAGTGTCTATATCCTTTAATTAAATCATATAATTTCTAAACATTTATCCTAAAGATATAAAGCAAACAGAAAATGAAAATGAATAACTGAGCATTATTTATAAAAATAAAAAACTGGAAGTAATCAAAATGTATAATGATAAATAAATGGTTAATTAAATAAACACATCAGTCAACATGACTGAATATTACATAGGCATTAAAAGTTAATTTTTCATATCATAACTTAGAAAAGACTAATGATATATGTCAAGTAAAAATACCGATGATATAACATTATGTTGCTAATTTTAAATGAATTTTATCTTTATTATGTCACAACTATATAATTTTGAATCTACGTGAATGCAAAATAGTGTCATTGCATGGGTCCCCAACAACTTTAAGATAAAGCATTGGTAGATTCCAGTTCAAGATCACTGACTATATGCAGCTAGTGTGCACCTCTCCCACAGAAAGGAATCAAAATTAGTGAGTAGATATTCATGCTTCAAATAGATAGTCTAAGAGAGAACACTGGAATTCAACAGAGAAGCAAGAGGAAGCAGGAAGGCAGAGGAGAGGGAAGTCAGGCAACCTGTTTGGCCAGGATTGGCAGGAAGACAGGAGAAGCTCCCTGACGCAGGGAAAGAGTGAGTGAGAGATCCCCAGAGTTCCACATTCCTGCCAGGGACTTATAAAATCTTAGCTATGGGAGATCCCCTAGACCCTTGCAGGCCCCCAAACTAATGCGAGGAGCTGCCTAGATATTTTGCAGAGGCATTGCTCAAACTTACATGCAGTCCCACAGGCTTTCAAGCCCTGAGCAGCTACAGCTCAGCACCATTCAGAGATCCCAGCCCCCAGAGGTCTCTGTCTTGCTCTGGGGCTGCCAAAGTCACAGGCCCATGGAGGGAAGAGGGAGGTTGGGCACTTTCATGTGCCCCAAGGACAGATACTGTTGCCACTGCTGAGGGAGGGAGGTAGAAGCAGTCTGTGTGCCTCACTGGTGGCAAGTCCAGCTGCAGCCTGCCAATATTTGGATGAGCCCAGCCCCTAGAGGCTCGAGCTGCCACTGCCATTGTTGCTGCTGATGCTACTGGGCCAGGGAAGGAGTGGGAATCTGGGCCCTTTTGTGCATCCCAAGGACAGAGACTGCTGCTGCTGCTGCTGAAGGATGGGGGGAGGATGTGAGTGAACTGTGTACCCCTCAGCTGCCTGCCTCCACTGAGAGGGGCCCATTCTGCCCCTGCATAAGCATTCCAGCTGCAGCTTGGCAGCACCATTCAGAAAGCCCGGCCCCCAGAAGTCTGCATCCTGGGTGCCCCACACTGTGTTCTGCAAGCCACACTGATGCCTGTCTCTGCTACTCCTGCTGAGAGGGGCCTGCCCTCCCCAGTAGCAGGCCCATAGCAAACCACCCTGCCCCTGCTTGATCATTCTGCAGGCATCCAAGAGATCAGCTCTCCCCACCCTATCACAGACAGCACCTGAACACAGGGGGGCCTGAAGACAAGTTTGCCAGCTCAGTCCTGGTCTGGTCCCCCCAGGACTCAAGCCATCCAGGGACCTGGGAACTGGGGATTACCTAACCTAGTCCACTACCACTAGCACCTGAACATTCCCCCAGGGTTCTGATGTCAGGCTGACCCAAATTGGCAGCAATACCACAGCTGGTACCCACTGGCATGTGCCAAAAGGCTGGCCCCTCTCCCTCTCTACATGCAGCAGCAGATTTCCCTGGAGAGGAGAACAAACAAACAACAAAGCTGTCTGTTTGGAGCTGAGGGAAGCCCCAAAACCATTTAGGCACAGAGCTACTGGCATTTACTGCAGCTCTCAGTGACATTGTGGACCGAAGATAGACAGTGTCTGACTGAACTGTGAGTCATGAGCCCCAGGATGGGCATGATAGGGAAGCAGACCACGATCCTTCCTCCATAAGACACAGAGTTGTTACTATCCCCTCCCCCTTTTGGAGACCTTGGTACAATTCAACAGGAGCTGCCCCTGTCACCCCTGTTAGGGCTAAAGCCTGTGCTCATCATTGAGGTATCTGTGGGTGAGTTTGGTGGTCCAGCCCTGCCCAGCTTTGTTCCCCCCTCTTGGGCTAAGCAGGGAACTCAGGGCACCAGGCATTTCACAGACCAGTTCATTTGAACAACAGAGAACCTCCCCATGGTTCTCTGCCATCCAGGGACCTGGGAACACATAACAATGCCATCAAACACATAACAATTGGAAAGTAAATTCAAAAATAAGAAGTGATAGAGGGGCGGAGCAAGATGGCTGAAAAGAAACCTCCAGCAATTGTCCCTCTGTATGAACACCAAATTCAACATCTATCCATGCAAGCAAGCACCTTCAGAAGAACTAAAAATCAGATGAACGATCACACTACTTGGTTTTCATATTATATCAAGAAAGAGGCAATGAAGAGTTCAGACTCCCTCACATCAGCACACCAAGTGGAGAGAGAATCTATGTGCCTGGGGGAGGGAAAGTGAAGTGATTGTGGGACTTTGCATTGAAACCCAGGGCCGCCCTGGAGCAGGGGAACCCAGCACAGGGCAGAATTCTGCCAGTGCCTAAGGAGGGAGCATTTAGTCCAGCCCAGCCAGAGAGAAATTCTCCACCTTGAAACCTGAGTTCCAGTTAGCCTCACCACCAGTTAGCAAAAAGCAGCCTGGGGCCTGGACTAAATAAGATAAGGCAGGCCATAAAGGTGCAGCACTAGGGCAATTCATGTGGCTGTGCTGGCTCAGAGCCAGTGGACTTGGGGTACACATATCTCAGGGAGGCAGCTAAGCTTGTATCACCACTCCTCAACTATAGGCAGTGCGGCTCAGTGAGTCTTCTTCCACTTGGGAAAAGGAAAGGGAAAAGTTCAGAGGACATCATTTTACAACTTGGGTACCAGCTCCATCACAGTAAAATAAAGTACCAAGCAAACTCCTGGAGTCCCTGAGAATGCCTTAGTTCCTGGAAGGCATTTCTGGACCCATCCTGGGCCAAAAGGAAACATGCTTCCCTGAAACAAAGGACCTAGTCCTGGCAGGATTCACCACCTGCTGACTTAAGAGTTCTCAGGCTTTGAATAAACATCAGAGGTAGTCAGGCAACAGTCCCCACTGGCTTTGCTGGTGGCCATGAGGGAGTGCCTCCACATCACTCCTCCCCCAACTCCAGCAGCCCAGCACAGAGAGTGAAGGAAGAGGGTGAGATACTTTTCCTGGTAATCCAGGGAATTCTCCCATATCTTACCCAAGTTGACCAAAGTAGTATCTTCAGGAGTCTGCAAGAGTCACAGCATCACTGGGCTTGGAGCACCACCAGTGCTGAAATGGCTGCAGTGACCAAAAACTTAAATCACAACACTCAATTCCCTCTGAATACTTGGAAAGCCTTCTCAAGAAGGATGGGTTCAAACAAGCCCAGACTGTGAGGATTAAGATAAATGCCTAACTCTTCAATGCCTATTGACAAACATCCACAAACATCAAGAACACCCAGGAAAACATGACCTCACCTAACTAGTTAAATAAGGTGTCATTGGCCAACCCTGGAGCAATGGAGATATGTGATCTTTCAGACAAAGAATTCAAAATAGATGCCCTGAAGAAGCTCAGTGAACTTCAAGACAACACAGAGAAGCAATTCAGAAGCCTATCAGAGAAATTTAGTAAAGAGATTGAAATAATTTAAAAAATCAAGCAGAAATTCTGGAGCTTAAGAATTTAATTGACAAACTGAGAAATGCATCAGAGCCTCTCAACAGTAGAACTGACCAAACAGAAGAAAGAATTAGTGAGCTTGAAGGCAGGCTATTTGAAAATACACTGTCAGAAGAGAAAAAAGAATAAAAAAGTGTGAAGCACACCTACAAGATCTAGAAAATACCCCCAAAAGGGAAAATCTAGAATTATTGGCCTTAAAGAGGAGGTAGAGAAAGAGATTGGGAAAGAAAGTTTATTCAAAGAAATAATATCAGAGAACTTTCCAAACCTAGAGAAAGATAGCAATATTCAGGCACAAGAAGGTCATAGGGCACCAAGCAGATTTAACCAAAACAAGACTACCTGAAGGCATTTAATAATCAAGTTCCCAAAGGTCACAAATAAAGAAAAGGTCCTAAGGAGAGCAAGAAAAAAGAAAAATAATAACTTATAAAGGAGCTCCAATATATCTGGGAGCAGACTTCTCAGTGGAATACTTACAGGCCAGGAGAGAGTGGCATGACATATTCAAAGTGCTGAAGGAAAAAATCCTTAACCCTAGAATATTATATCCTGCAAAAATATCCTTAAAACATGAAGGAGAAATAAAGACTTTCCAAGGCAAACAAAAGCTGAAGGATTTCATAAACACCAGACCTGTTCTACAAGAAATGCTAAAGGGAGTTCTTCAATCTGAAAGAAAAGAACACTAATAAACAATAAGAAATCATCTGAAGGTATACAACTAACTGGTAACAGTAAGTGCACAAATACAAAATACTCTATTGCTGTAATTGCAGTGCATAAACCACTTATATCTTGAGTAGGAAGCCTAAAAGACAAACCTATCAAAAATAACTACAACTTTTTGAAAGATAGATAGTATAAAAAGATATGGATGGAAACAACAAAAAGTTATAAAGCAGGGCGATGGAGTTAAAGTGTAGAATTTCTGTTAGATTTCTCTTTGCTTGTTTATTTGTTTGTAAGCAGAGTTGTCATATGTTTAAAATAATTGGTTATAAAATGTTTTTTGCAAGTTTCATGGTAACCTCAAATCAGAAAACCTGCAGCAGATACACAAAAATAAAAAGCAAGAAATTAAAACACACTACCAGAGAAAATCACTTGTAACAAAGGAAGACAGGAAGGAAGTAAGAAAAAAAGGAAAGGACCAAAAAACAACCAGAAATCAAATAATAACATGGCAGTAGTAAGTCCTTACCTATCACTAATAACATTGAATGTGAATGAGAAACTCTTCAATCAAAAGACATAGAGCAGCTAAATGGATAAAAAAACAAGAACCAACCATATGTTCTCTGGAAGAAACACACTTCACCTATAAAGACACATATAGACTGCAAACAAAGGGATCAAAAAAAGATATTCCATGTAAATGGAAACAAAAAAGAGGAGGAGTAGCTATAATCCTATCAGATAAAACAGATCTCAAGACCAAAACTGTAAAAAGAGACAAAGAAAGTCATTATATAATAAATGAGCCAATTCAGCAAAAGGATATATTAAAATAACAATTCTAAATATATATTCACCCAACACTGGACACCCACATATATAAAGCAAACATTATGAGAGCTAAAGAGAGAGATTGACCCCAATACAGTAATCACTGGAGACTGCAACACTCCATTTTCACCATTAGACAAATTGTCCAGACAAAAAATCAACAAAGAAACATTGGACTTAACTTGCACCATAGACCAAACAGACCTAACAGATATTTACAGAAAGTTTCATCCAACAGATGCAGAACACACATTCTTCTCCTCAGCACATGGATCATTCTCAAGGATAGACCATATGTTAGGCCAAAAAAAAGGTCTTAAAAATTTCAAAAAAATTGAAATCATACCAAGTTCTCTGACCACAATGAAATAAAACTAGAAATCAATAACAGGAGGAACATTGGAAAATGTACAAACACGTGGAAATTAAACAATATGTTTCTGAATGACCAGTGGGTCAAGGAAGAGATTAAGAAGGAAATTTAAAAATTTCTCAAAATAAATGAAAATGAAAACACAACATATCAGAACCTATGGGATACAGCAAAAGCAACAGTAAGAGAAAAGTTTATAGCAATAAGTGCCTACATCCAAAAAGTAGAAAAGCTTCAAATAAAAAACCTAATGATGCATCTTAAAGAACTAGAAAAACAAGAGCAAACCAAACCCAAAATTAGTAGAAGAAAAGAAATAATAAATATCAGAGCAGAAATCCATGAAATGGAAACCCACAAAAAATACAAAAGGTCAACAAAACAAAAAGTTGTTTTTTTGAAAAGATAAACAAAATTGACATACCTTTAGTCAAACTAAGAAAAAAAGGGAGAAGACACAAATAAATAAAATCAGAGGTGGAAAGGAGACAGTACAACTGATACTTCAGAAATCCAAAGGATCATTAGATATTACTATGAGCAACTGCATACCAATAAATTGGAAAACCTAGAAGAAATGGATAAATTCCTAGACACATACAACATACCAACACTGAACCAGAAAGAAATCCAAAACCTGAATAAACCAATAACAAGTAATGAGATAGAAACAGTAATAAAAGTCTCCCATTAAAGTAAATCCCAGGACCTGATGGCTTCACTGCTGAATTCTAGAAAATATTCAAAAAAGAATTAATACCAATCCTACTTAAACTATTCCAAAAAAATGAGGAGGGAATATTCCCAAAGTCATTCTATGAGGCCTTTATCACACTGATACCAAAGACTGACAATGGCACAACCAAAAAAGAAAACTATAGGCCAGTATCTCTGATGACATAGATGCAAAAATCTGCAACAAAATACTAGCAAACTGAATTCAATAACACATTAAAAAGATTATTCATCATGATCAAGTGGAATTCATGCAAGGGATGCAATGATGGTTCAACATACACAAATCAATCAATGTGGTACATCATATCGACAGAACAAAGGACAAAAACCTAATGATCATTTCAACTGATGCTGAAAAAGCATTTGATAAAATTCCTCACCCTTTCATGATTAAAAACTCTCAAAAAACTGGGTATAGAAGGAACTTACCTCGACATGATAAAAGCCATATATGACAGACTCATATATGAGTCTAGTATATATGTATGTAGTATCATACTGTATGGGGGAAAACTGAAAGCCTTTCCTCTAAGATCTGGAACAAGACAAGGATGCCCACCTTCACCACTATTACTCAACATAGTACAGGAAGTTCTAGCTAGAGCAATCAGACAAGAGAAAGAAATAAAAGGCCTCCAAATTGGAAAGGAAGAAGTCAAATTATCCTTGTTTGCCAATGATATGATCTTATATCTAGAGAAACCCAAACACTCCACAAACAATTAGAACTGATAAACAAATTCAGTAAAGTTACAGGATAAAAAATCAAAATACAAAAATCACTAGCATTTCTATATGCCAACAGTATACAATCTGAAAAAGAAACCAAGAAAGTAATCCCATTTACAATAGCTACAAACAAAATAAAATACCCAGGAATAACTTTAACCAAAGAAGTGAAAGATATCTACAATGAAAACTATAAAGCATTGATGAAAGAAATTGAAGAGGACACAAAATAATGGAAAGATATTCCATGCTTGTTGATTGGAAGAATCAGTACTGTTAAAATGTCCATACTACCTAAAGCAATCCCCATCAGATTTAATGCAATCCCCATCAAAATAACAATGATATTCTTCACAGAAATAGAAGAGATAATCCTAAAATTTGTATGGAACTACAAAAGACCCAGAGTAGACAAAGCCATTGTGAGCAAAAAGAACAAAACTGGAGGAATCACATTACGTGATTTCAAATTAGACTACAGAGCTGTAGTAACCAAAACAGCATGGTACTGGCATAAAAGCAGACACATAGACCAATGGAACAGAATAGGGAACCCAGAAATAAAATCATACATCTATAGTGAACTTATTTTTGACAATGACACCAAGAACATACAGTGGGGAAATGATAGTGTCTTCAATAAATGGTGCTGGTAAAACTGGATATCCATATGCAGAATTAGATCTTTATCTGTCACCACATCCAAAAATCAAATAAAAATGGATTAAAGACTTACATCTAATACCTTAAACTATGAAACTACTAAAAGACAACATTTTCTTGAGTAATACCCCCAAAGCACAGGCAACCAAAGAAAAATTGGACAAATGGGATCACATTGAGCTAAAAAGCTTCTACACAGCAAAGGAAGCAATCAACCAAGGGAAGAGAAAACCCAAAGATTGGGAGAAAATTCTTGCAAGCTGACAAGGCACTAATATTAATAACTAAAATATATAAGGAGCTCAACAACTCAATAGGAAGAAATCAAATAATCTGATTAAAAATGGGCAAAGGATCTGAATAGACATTTCCCAAAAGGAGATCTAAAAATGGCCAACAGGTATATGAAAAAATGCTCAACATCATTTGTCATCAGAGAAATGCAAATCAAAACTACAATGAGATATCATCTCACCCCAGTTAAAATGGCTTATATCAAAAAGACAGGCAATAATGAATGCTGGTGAGGATGTGGAGAAAGGGAAACTCTCATACACCGTTGGTGAGAATGCAAATTAGTGCAACCACTATGGAGAACAGTGTGGAGGTTTCTCAACAAACTGAAAATAGAACCACCATATTACCCAGCAATCCCACTGATGGGTGTATATCCAAAGAATGGGAATTTGGCATATCAAAAAGATATCTGCACCCCCATGTATATTGCAGCACTATTTATAATAGCCAAGACATGAAATCAACCTAAGTGTCCATCAACAGATGAATGGATAAATAAATTATGGTACATATACACAGTGGAATATTATATAGCCACAAAAATAATGAAATCCTGCCGTTTGTAACAACATGGCATTTATCATTTATTTGTGCTAGAAACATTCCAATTCCACTCTTTTAATTATTTTAAGGTATACCCTAACTTATTGTTGATTATAGTAACTTTGTTATGCTATCAAATATTATTCATTCTATCTATCTAACTATACTTTTGTACCCATTAACCATCTCCACTTTATCACCCTTCCCCACTACCCTACTCAGCTTATGGTAACCATCATTCTACTCTCTGTCTCCATGAGATCAATTGCTTTTAATATTTAGCCCTCACATATGAGTGAGGACATGTGAGGTTTGTCTTTCTGTGCTTGGCTTATTTCATTTAACATAACATTCTGCAGTTCCAACCATGTTATTGCAAATGTCAAGTTTTCGTTCTTTTTATGGCTGTTTTATTTTTCATTATATATGACCAGATGGATTCACAGCCAAATTCTACCAGATGTACAAAGAAGAACTGGTGCCAATCCTACTGAAACTATTCCAAAAGATCAAGAATGAGAGAATCCTACCTAACTCCTTCAGTGAAGTCAATATTACCTTGATACCAAAGCCAGGAAAGGATACAACAAAAAAAGGAAACTACAGACCAATATCTCTAATGAACGTAGATGCAAAAATCCTCAATAAAATAACTGAGGCTATCAAGCTGAATCCAACAGCACATCAAAAGGATAATATACCACGAGCAATTGGGTTTCATCCCAGGATGCAAGGATGGTTCAACATATACAAGTCAATAGATGTGATTCACTGCATAAACAAAATTAGGAACAAAAACCATACAATCATCTTAATAGATGCAGAAAACACATTCAATAAAATCCAGCATCCCTTCATGATTTTAAAAAAATCTCAAAAAATCAGGCATAGAAAAATATATCTCAAAATAATAAAAGCCATATATGACAAACCCACAGCCAACATCATACTGAATGGGGAATATTTGAAATTTCCCAAGAAGTGGAACAAGACAAGGATGCCCACTTTCACCACTTCTATTCAACATAGTACTGGAAGTCCTAGCCAGAACAAACAGACAAAAGAAAGACAGAAAGAACGTTCAAATTGGAAAACAGGAAGTCAAATTATCTCTGTTTGTTGATGATATGATCTTATATCTGGAAAGCCCTAATGACTCCTCCAAAAGACTCCTAGATTTGATAAATGAATTCAACAAAGTCTCAAGTTATAAAATCAATGTACAAAATTTAATAGCATTTCTGTACATTAATGATGACCAAATGAGAACCAAATCAAGAACTCAATCCTATTTACAGTAGCTGCAAGAAAAATAAAATACTTGGGAATATATTTAACCAAGGGGAAGAAAGATCTTTAAAAGGAAAACTAAAAGTCGCTGACAAAAGAAACTGTAGACAATAAACAACACCAAAAAATGGAAGAACATCCCATGCTCATGGATTGGAAGAATCAATATAATTAAAATGACCATAATGCCCAAAGCAATCTACAGATACAACGTAATTCCTATCAAAATATCAACATCATTTTTCACAGAGTTAGAAAAAAACAATCCCAAAATTCATATGAAACCAAAAAGGAGCCCGAATAGCCAAAGCAACACTAAGAAAAAGAACAAAACTGGAAGCATCACATTACCTGACTTCAAATTATAATACAGTGCTATAGTAATCAAAACAGCATGCTACTGGTACAAAAATGGACACACAGAACAATGGATCAACAGAACAAAATACAGAATTCAGATATAAAGCCATATACCTACAACCACTGATCTTCAACAAAATAGACAAATACATACACTGGAGAAAAGACACCCTTTTCAATCAATGGTGCAAAGAAAACTGGATATCCATATGCAGAAGAATGAAACTGGATCTCTATCTCACCATATACAAAAATGGGCTCAAGATGGATTAAAGACTTAAAGGTAAGACCTGAAACCATATAAATTCTAGAAATACACCTAGGAAAAAGTCTTCTGGACATTGACCTAGTCAAAGAATTTATGACTAAGACCCCAAAAGCAAATGCAACAAAAACAAAAATAAACAAATGAGACTTAAGTAAACTAAAAAGCTTCTGCACAGCAAAAGAAATTATGAACAGAGTAAATAGGCAGCCTACAGAATGGGTGCAAATATTCACAAACTATGCATCCAACAAAGGACTAATATCCTTAACATACAAGGAACTCAAACAACTCAGCAATTAAAAAAAAAAACCAGTGAAAAAGTGGGAAAAAGACATGAACAAACATTTAACAAAAAAGATATACAAATGGCCAAACATATGAAAAAATACTCAACATTACTAATCATCAAAGAAATGCAAATTAAAGCCACAATGAGATACCATCTTACTCCAGTCAGAATGGCCATTATTAGAAATTTGAAAAACAATAGATGTTGACATGGATGTGGTGAAAAGGAAATGCTTATACTAATACATTGTTGGTGGGAATGTAAATTAGTACCACCTCTATAGAAAACAGTATACAGATAGCTCAAAGAACAAAAAGTAGATCTACAATTTGATCCAGTAATCCCATTACTGGATATCTAGCCAAAAAAAAAGAAGTCATTATATCAAAAAGATACCTCCACTCATATGTTTGTCACAGAACAATTTACAATAGTAAAGATATGGAATCAACCTAAGTGTCCACCAACAATTGAGTGATCATAGAAAATGTGGTGTATACACACACACACACACACATACACAATGGAATGCTACTCAGCCATAAAAAAGAATGCTATAATGTCTTTTGCAGCAACTTGAATGGAACTGGAGGCCATTATTCTAAGTAAAGTAACTCAGAAACAGAAAATCAAATACTGCACATTGTCACTTACAAGTGGGAGCTAAATTATGGGTATGCATGATTATACAGAGTGGAAAAATAGATATTGGATCCTCAAAAAAAGAGGAGGCTGAAAGAGGGGTGAAGGATGAAAAATTACCTATTGTATACAACGTACACTATTCAAGTGGTGGGTACACTAAAAGCCCAGACTTCACTACTATACAATATATCCATGTAACAAAACTCCACTTGTAGTCCCTAAATCTATTCAAATAAAAGGAAAAAAATATTAAGCATTTACAGAGTGACATCACCAAGATGATAGAACAGAAGTTAATCTGTTCATATCCCCCCATAAAAACAAGGACTCTGTGTCCATTCACAGTCAAGTCTCTCTGCAAGAGCCTCACAAATCAGATAGGAGTTTGTGAAACCCCAGTGGAGTTCATAGACCTGGGAGGGTCATTTTGAGAGTGCAGACTGACACCTAGGTGACTGATCTGTCAAGCTGCTCCTGAGTTCAAGCCTAGAAATGGTCCAGTCCTCCAAGGGGCTTACTGCAACCCTGTTTGGCCTTGAGCCTGCAACCAAAACCATCTGCCAAGGGGTTCAAATGGAATTGTGCACACTAGTGCCTTGGCAGAAAAGCTCATCTGCCTGCTGACATCAGTCTTTTCATTGAACCTGAAAGTTTCCCTGTGGCTCAGCTTCAGTCCCATTCAGCTGAGGTCCCAGCTCAGAGTTGCTCACACAACAGCCCATGAATTGTGTGAGACTCACCCATATCTTACAGCCTGGGAGTTAGAGCCTCTCTAATGGGCTTGTCATTCTCTAACCTAAAGTAGATCCCAAGGGGACACAGCATCAGGTTTAGCTTCTTCTACTACAACCAGGGAACTCTCTTGTTTGTGCTGAGACCTGCAGGGTATTCCTGCAAGCCAACAAAACTGGGCTCTCTGGCCTTTGCCCCACAGCAGATCCCAAGGGGCACCAGTCTCAGCTCCAGCCCCTCATGCTTTATTCAGGGAACTATACCATCTGTGCAGGATCCTCCTGGGAGATATGGACCCCTCTGAGCTAACAAGACCAGGCTTCTAGTCTCCACCCCACAGCAGATCCTGAGGGGCCAAGTCTCATCTCTGGCCCCTCCCACTGAAGTTAGGGAACTATCCTATCTGTGCAGAAATGTTTTAGGCAACACACACCCCTCTAAGCTGACACGAGGGTCTCCAGTCTCTGTCTCACTACAGATTTTTTTAGGGGGCCCAGTCTCAGCTCTAGCCCCTCCTGTTGCAGTCAGGTAGCTATGCCATCTGTGTAGGAACCTGCTGAAAGATGCATTACCATCTGAGCTAATGTGACTGGCACACTAGCCTTTATCACACAGCAGATCCTGAGGGGGCATAGTCTCAGCTCTGGCCTCTCTCACTGCATCTGGGGAACTATTGAACTGTCCTATCTGTGCAGGAAATTGCTGGGTAATGTGCACCCCTCTGTGCCAAGACCAAGATGTCCAACCTCCATCCCACAACAGATCTTGAGGAGGCCCAGTTCAGCTCCAGCCCCTCCTGTTACAATCAAAGAGTTATCCCACTTGTGCAGACCTGCTAGGTGATGCGTGCCTATCTGAGCCAACAAGAAACCCACAAGCCTCCTTCCCACATCAATCCTGAGGGGGCCCAGTCTCAACTCCAGCCCTCTCTTGCTGCACTTGGGGACCCATTGCATCCAGTCAGAGAGCTGCCTAGAGGCATGCCTATCTGGGTCACCAGGATAGTCTTCTGGACTCAGGTCCCTGGCCAAGACTCCCAACAGCCCCAGTATTCTCCTTGGATCTTCCCTAGGTCCATCTGGGCCTGGAATCTGTGCCATCCTCAGAGTCCTTGCAAGACCCCTGGAAAGCTTGGGCTTAGAGCATCCTCTAGTGCTGAAACAGCTTCAGTAGTCAAAGCCTCAGAGAACTCAATAGTCAGCCTGCTTGGAATCCCTGGAAGGCCCTCTGAAAAAGGACAGGCACAAACAAAGCCAGACTGTGAAGACTAAAATAAATACCTAATCCCTCAATGCACATATTCACAAGCATCAAGAGCACTCAGAGAAGTATAACCTCACCAAATGGACAAAATAATGTGTCAGAGACAATCCTAAAATGATGGAGATATGTGATTTCCCAGACAGAGAATTAAAAATAGTCATTTTAAGGAAGCTCAATTAACTTCAATAAAGCACAGAGAATCAATTCAGACATTTATCAGAGAAATTTAATGGAGAGATAGAAATAATTTTAAATAATCAAACAGAAATCCTAGAGCTGAAAAATACAACGAATAGAATTAAAAATGCAATAGAGAGCATCAACTGCAGAACTGATCAAACAGAAGAAAAAATCAGTGAGCTCAAAGACAGACTATTTGAAAATACACAGCCAGAGGAGAAAAAATAATAAAAAGGAATGAAGAAAGCTTATAGGACCTACAAGACAACATCAAAAAAGCAAATAATTCAGTGTTAGTATTGAAAAGGGAATTGAGAAAGACAATAGGGTAGAAAGATCATTCAAAGAAATAATAACAGAAAACATTCCAAACCTGGACAAAGAGATAAATATTCAGGTACAGGAAGGGCGATAGTCACCAATCGGATTCTACCCAAATAAGAATATCCCAAGTCATTATAATCAAGCTCTCAAAGGTCAAAGACAAAAAGAGGATCCGAAAAAGTAGATAGAAAAGAGAAGCAAATAAAACATGAGGCAGATCCAATACACCTGGCAGCAGACTTATCAGTAGAAATCTAACAGGTCAGGAGGGAGTGGGACAATATATTCAAAGTGCTTAAGGAAAAACTATCTACCAACCAAGAATACTGTACCCACAAAAGTTATACTTGAGAAATGAAGGGGAGATAGAGTTCCCCAGACAAACAATAGCTGAAGAAATTTATTGCTACCAGAACTGTAATGTAAGAAATGGTAAAAGAAGTTCTTCAAACTGGAAGAAAAGTTACACTAATATTGTAATCATGGTGTGTAAATCACTTATATCTCTAAGAAGATTGAAGTAAAGCTATTAAAAATAATACTAACTACAATGATTTGTTAAGATATAAGCAATACAAAAAATGCAAATTGTGACATCAAAATTTGAAATGTGGAGGGAGAAGGGAATTAATATGTACAGGTATTTTTGTTTGTTTGTTTTGCAATCAAACTTAAGTTGGTATCAGTTCTTAAAAACTTGTTATAACTATAGAATGTGTTTTGTAAGCCTCATGGTAACCACAATGCAAAAGCCTAAAATAGATACACTAAAAATAAAAAACAACAAATTAAAACATACAACCAGAGAAAATCACTTAACCACAATGGAAGACAGCAAGAAATAAAGGAAAGAAAGAAGGAATTACAAAACAAAGAAAAAAACCAGTAACAAAATGGCAGTAATATGTTCTTACCTATCAATAATAATATTGAATGTAAATGGACTAAATTCTCCAATTAAAAGACAGAGTGGTTGAATAGTTTAAAAAATAAGACCCAATTATATGCCGCCTACCAGAAAATCACTTCACCTATAAATACACACATATACTGAAAATGAAGGGATGGAATAAGATATTCCATGCAAACAGGAATCAACAAAAAGGATGAGTAGCTATACTTATATCAGATAAAATAGACCTTAAGTCAAAAACTGTAAGAATAGACAAAGAAGGTCATTATGTAGATAAAGGAGTCGATTCAGCAAGATGATATAACAATTGTAAATATATATGCACCTAACACCAGAGCCCCCAAATATATAAAGCAAATGTTAGTAGATCTAAAGGGAGAGATAGACTACAATGCAATAATAGTAGGGGACTTCAACACCCCACTTTTGGCAATGGACAAATCTTTCAGGCAGAAAATTAACAACAAAACATTGGAGTTAAACTGTATTCTAGATCAAACAGACCTAACAGACATTTACAGAACATTTCAGCCAACTGCTGCAGAATACACATTTTTCTCATTAGCACATGGAACATTCTCCAGGATAGACCATACGTGAGGCTACAGAACAAATATCAACAATTTCAAAAAGGTTGAAATTATATCAAGTATCTTTTCAGAGTACAATGGAACAAAACCAGAAATCAATAACAAAAGGAACTTTGGAAACTGTTCAATTACATGGAAATTAAACATCATGCTATTGAATGACCAATGGGCCAATGAAAAAACTAAGAATTAAATTTAAAAATTTATTGAAACAAATGAAAATATAAACACAACATACCAGAACCTATGGGATACAGCAAAAGCATTATTATGTAGGTAGTTTATGGCAATAAATGCCTACATCAAGAAATAGAAAGGCTTCAAGTAAACAACCTAATGATGCATCTCAAGGAACTAGAAAAACAATAACAAACCAAATCCCAAATTAGTAGAAGAAAAAAAAGTAAGATCAGAGCAGAAGTAAATGACATTGAGACTAAAAATAAAATACAAACTATCCAAAACAGAAAAAGTTATTTTTTGAAAAGATAAACAAAATTGTCAAACTTTTAGCTAGACTAAGATAAAAAGAGAGAAACCCCAAATAAATAAAATCAGAGATGAAAAATGAAACATTATACCGATGCTATAGAAATACAAAGGATCTTCATAGACAGCTGTGAACATCCATATACCAACAAATTGCAAAATGTGGAAGAAATGGATAAATTCCAGGACACATACAACTTACCAAGATTGAACCATGAATAAACAGAAAACTTGAACAGACTGATAATGAGTAATGAGATTAAAGCAGTAATAAAAATAAAAGAAATAAAAGAAAAGAAAAGAAAAGCCCAAGACCTGATGGATTTATTACTGAATTCTAACAAACATTTCCACAAAAACCAACACCAGTTCCTCTCAAACTATTTCAAAAATTGAAGAGGAAGAAATTCTTCCAAACTCATTCAACTAGGCCAGCATTATCCTGTTACCAAAACCAGGCAAAGACACACACACAAAGAAGAAAACTGCAGGTCAATATTCCTAATCAACATAGATGCAAAAATCCACAACAAAATACTAGCAAACTGAATTCAACAACACATTAAAAAGATCATTCATGATGATCAACTGGGATTCATCTCAGGGATACAAGAATGGTTCAACACATGCACACCAATAAACATAATATATCACATCAACAGAATCAAGAGCAAAAACCATATGATCATTTCAATAGATGTAGAAAAAGTATTCAATAAAATTTAATATCCCTTCACAATAAAAATTTTCAACAAATTCGGTATAGAAGGAACATACTTCAACACAATAAAGGCCAGATATGACAAACTCTCAGGTAATATCATACTGAACAGGGAAAAATTGAAAACTTTTCTACTAAGGCCTGGAATAAAACAAGGATGCCCACTTTTACCACTTCTTGTCGACACAGTACTGGAAGTCCTAGCCAAAGCAATTAGGCAAGAGAAATAAATAAAGGGCATCCAAATTGGAAAGGAAGAGGTCAAACTATCCTTGTTTGTAGACAACATGATCATATATTTAGAAAAACCTAAAGATGCCACCAAACAACTCTTAAAACTGATAATGAATCCAGTAAAGTTGCAGATACAAAATCAATATACATAATAAATCAGTAGCATTTATATAGGCTAATAGTGATCAATCTGAAAAATAAATTTAAAAAGCAATCCCATTTATAATAGCTATGAAAAAGTAAAATACCTAGGAATAAATGTAACTAAAGAAATGAAAGATCTCTATAAGGAAAACTAAAACACTGTTGAAAGAAATTGAAGAAGACACAAAAAGTGGGAAGATATTCCATGTTCATGGATTGGAAGACTTAATATTATTAAAATATCTATACTACCCAAAGTGATCTACAGATTCAATGAAGTCCCTATCAAAATACCAATGACATTCTTCACAGAAACAAAAACAATCCTAAAATTCATATGGAACCACAAAAAAACCCTGAATAGCCAAAGCTATCCTGAGCAAAAAGAACAAAGCCGGAGGCATCTTCTGAAATCATCTGTAGATTTCAAACTATGCTACAGAGCTATAGTAACCAAAACAGCATGGTATTGGCATAAAAACAGACACATAGACCAATGGAACAGAATAGAGAACTGAAAAATAAACGCACACACTTACAGCCAACTAATTTTCAACAAAGCCCACCAACACACATGGGGGAAAGGACAGCGTCTTTAATAAATAGTGCTAGGAAAACTGAATATCTATATGCAGAAGAATGAAACTAGGTTTCCATCTTTCACCATATACAAAAAACAACTCAAAATGGACAAAAGACTTAAATTTAAGACTGGAAATTTTCAAACTACTAAAAGAAAACATTGGGGGAAATGCTACAGGATGTTGGTCTGGACAAAGATTTTTTTGGTTAAGACATCAAAAGCATAGGCAACAAAAGCAAAAGTAGACAAATGGTATTACCTCAAGCTAAAAAGCTTCTACACAGCAAAGGAAACAACCAACAAAGGGAAGAGACGACCTACAGAATGGGAGAAAATATTTGCAAACTATCCATCTGACAAGGGATTAATAACCAGAATGTATGACGAATTCAAACTATTCAATAGGAAAAGAAACAAATAATATAATTCAAAAAACGGGCAAAAGATCTGAAGAGACATTTCTCAAAAGAAAACATACAAACGGCCAACAGGTATTTTAAAAAATACTCAACATCACTAATCATCAGGGAAATACCAATCAAAGCCACAAGGAAATATCATCTCACCTCAAAATGACGACTATCAAAAAGACAATAAGTGAGAAATGCTAGCAAGGATGTGGATAAACTCATACACTGTTGGTGGGAATGCAAAGTAGTACGGCCGTTATGGAAAACAGTATAGAGTTTCCTTAAAAAAACTGAAAAGAGAACTGCCATATGAGCCAGCAATCCCACTGCTGAGTATATATCCAAAAGAAAGGAAATCAGTATAGTGAAGAGAAATCTGCACCCCTGTGCTTATCACAGCACTTTTCACAATAGCCAATAGCCAAGATATGGAATCAACCTAAGTGTCCATCAGTGGATGAATGGATAAAGAGAATGTGGTACATACACAATGGAATATTATTTAGCCATAAAAATGAATGAAATCCTGTCATTTTGCAGCAACATGGAAGGAACTGGAGGTCATGAGGTTAACTGAAATAATCCAGGTACAGAAAGACAAACATTGCATGTTCTCACTCATATGTGGGAGCTAAAAAGTGGATTTCATGGAGGTAGAAAGTAGAATGGTGGTTACCGGAGGCCAGGAAGGGAAGGGAGAGGGAAGGATGAAGAGAAGTTGATTAAGGGATACAAAAATAAAGTTAGAAGGAATAAGTTCTAGTATTCAATAGTTCAGTAGGGAAATTATGGTTAATAATAATGTATTGTACATTTCAAAATAGCTAGAAGAGAAGGATTATAATGTTCCCAACACAAAGAAAAGATAAATGTTTGACATGATGGATATTGCAGTTACCCCAATTTGATCATTACACATTATATACAGGTAGAAAAATATCATATGTATCCCACAAATATGTACAACTCTTATATATCAATAAAAATGGTTAAAAGGGCAAAAAAAATACAATAAAAATAAAATAACTTGATTCTCTGTTTCGAAAAAATAAAAAGCATATATACAGGGCATGGTAGGAGGCCCTTCACCATCTGCTCCTGCACCAACCATTTCCTCTTCTTACTCTCTAAAACCTAAACATACCAAACTACTAAAGGTTCCCCTGATGTGGGAGACCTGATGGTCTCTCAGCCTTTGTACATATTGTTCCTTCTGCCTGAACTCTCTAAACATCCCCTTCCCCACCTTCCCCATTGCATGGAACTAACTCCTCATCCTTTAAATCTCAGCTTTTTCTCCACAGAGCATCATTGATACATCCCAAATCCACAAAACTGCATTACGTGAGTCTCCTGTGTGCTCCCATAGCCCAATATAAACGCAGTTCTATTTTCATGATGTTATATTTCTCTGTTATTATATTTGTTGGTCTGTTACACCAACTAAAAACTCCAAGAAGGCATGGATCTTAACTCTTTCGCTTTCTTACGTATCTTCATTGCTTACCAATGTGCCTGACACTCTCAATATAATGTATTAATATAAAAGTATTTGGGAATATTGGGAAAATAGATGATTTTGTCTCTGTACTTTCCCAACTTTCTGCACATTTGTTATATAGCCTTTATAATAAAATACTTTTAATCCTTTTTTAAAGTGACCTTCTTCCCACCAATTGAGATTACTACCAATTTCAGGTCACAGATCCTGAGTGTGAGTGATTTGAACCTGATCTAATTTGACAGTTGGACTAATTGAAACAGTCACTTGTTTCAGTGATTGAACTAACGCTGTCTTTTTTGTACCAGCTTCAAATACGATGTTGGAAGAACTCATTCAAGAAGAAACAAATATTAAAGAGGTAAATTTAAAGTATTTTAAAGTTTTATTTTGTGTAAAATAGAGTCTGAAATTTATGGGAACTAGTAATGTTTTTCTCTTTTTCTAAAAAAGTTCACCTGCTAATCATTTTGTAGGTTTTGGTATGAAAGAAAAGTTTCTTTTGTCACTGGGTACAGTGGAAATTATATATTTTTTTAGGTAAATATTAGAGAAATTACAAAGAAAAACAAAGTTTAAGAAATGCTAGAATACCTGTCTTGAATTACATTAGCTTCCAGGCCCTACCAGGAGTGGCTACAGTTGCAGCACACCTGACCTCTTTCCACTTGGGCCAAAACTGGTGCTGGTCTGAAGGCTTCCAGTGCTACCTCGCTTACACATCTGGGATCTCCCTGCCTAACGGCAGTTTGCCTAACACAGAGCAGAATCTCAATAATAAATACTCTAATATAATCTATCCCAGGCCAATCTAAGTTATTCAGAAGGTTCCTCAAAAGTATGGGTCAATTTCATGGTTCACTTTGAACTTGGATAGGTCACTTTGAAGATGGTTGGATCTTCAAAACCCTAGACCAACTTTGCAATAAGATCCCAGGTTATAAAGCAATATAGGGCCCTGGAATTAAAACTAAGCAGAGAGAAATATAATGAAAGTACCTCACTACATCTACATCAGTCTACCTGTGTCTGGATCTCAGGGGGCTTCAGATAGGGTAGAGAATTCATTTTTAATTTTAGTCTTTGCCAAGTTGGTTATATTACTCCAGGAGATGCTGATTATACTACCCAGAATCTGAGAAATGTCTGCTAAGAATACACAAGCCAGAAAATTGTATATTTAGTTGTTAAAAAAAGGTTTTACATGAATTAAGTCTATTTGCTCTATTACCACCAGGTATAAACTTCTGAGAACACACGTGCCTTCTCCCTCTAACTCTCCTCACAAGAGTATGTTGAAAGAAAGGTGATCATAGGTTCTGTGGGGAAGCGGAGAGTGTGTCTCTCATGCCCATCCCAGTGCCCTGGCCTTCAAGAGGATGATACTCTTCTTTAATACCCAAGGGGCCCCCTGGCATGAAAGCAGGATGTTCATTCTCTCCCTAAAGTATTTAGGAAACTTCTTGAGGAAGCTTTACTTCAGACCTTCCCTGGTTATTGCTTGTTGTCTGGAATTCTTGGCAGAATAGCATAATGTCGCTGGCATGAGACTCTGGATTTGATTCCGAGTTCCACCACTTATTAACCACGTGACCTTGGTCAAGTCTCTCAACCTACCTAAGTGCCACTTTTCCCATCTATAAAACAGGGATACATAGCAATGCCCATCTCTGTGGAGATTAAAGAAGTGGAAAGCACACTGCTCTTGTAAGTGCTTGGCACACAGCAAGCCACCCCTATACAACACACAATTGCCAGTATTCTCTTCCTACTCCTTAACATTGTGAACTACTTCTCCACCTTCTTTGGCTCTTCCCATATTAAATCTCCAAAAATCATGGATACACTCACCTATTCTAATCCTCCCAAACACAGCTGTTCCTAAAGACTAGGGAATAACAAAGGGAAATTACAATTTAAAAAAAAAGATGAGGAGGACATTTAAGATAAAATATTCGATGACTTCTAGAGCCCACTGACTAGGCCATCTTTCTCCTTAGCCCTGGCCAGCTGCCAAGCTGGTAAGATTCAGCTTAATAGCATATTTGGGGGAATAGAGGGGAGAAACAGGGAAATTAATGTTCCTCCTGTACCTATTCTCAAATAGAGCTGCTTTTCTATCAATTAAAAAAAATTGATGGCATTATGGTTGTTAATAAAGAAGCAGCAGTGTGAAAGCAAGGGTCTGTTAAATGGCAGAAACATCAGCTAGTGAGACATATAGAGAAAATCATCAAATTGCACTATTTAGTAGATTTTTTTTCTCCCTGATATTAGCTCCTGGCTGTATTTCTGGGCCAGCTCCCTTCCCACTACCCTTAAACCCTTTCCTCACCACAACCGCCCTGGGATGTGGCTTTCCCTCTACATGGTAAAAAGCCCCATCAAAGGCCTGTCCCAATATCAAGCAGCTCCTTGCAAAGTGTTTTGGTCCCCAGGATGGAGCACACAGTGTTCCCACTGCCAGGAGTCCCAGCGTCTTTCCCCTGCTCTATAGAACAGATTCTACCAGCCCTGTTGTATAAATCTGACTCTTATTAACAGTCTCAGAATTTGACTCCTGTCTCCTATCTCAATTTCTAGATTCAACAGCCTGCTGAATTACTTGATGAGCTCAATGAAAATACTAACATCTAAGGAGTCCCCTAGAATAAACCTAAAGGAAAGTCTGGTAAGCTGCCTCAGTTTCTTCAACATGATCAGGAGCACACCTGTCCCTGGAGATACAGACTGAAGCCAGGGTTCATTTGCCCTTCATGCGATAGTGTAAATTATAGCTCTTTCCACTAGCCAGTTGATTCTTTGAACAATAATGTTTCTAAATTCTACTTTGGAAAGCTAAAATGTGTCTATGGGGAAATATTTGTGTGTGTGTGCTGTATATGACCTTATGTTACATAAATCACATCGCTGAGTTAAAAAATAAAAATCATAAGATAAATAAGTTTATTAAAAATGTGACCCTTGCCTGCCACCTCCTATGACAAAGACCATATTTAAAAATAGATTTAAAAGCTAACAATACACTATGGAAAAATAGTTGCAGGAATTATTTGCTTGCAATAAGATCAATATCTTTACCTTGGAAAATGATTAGGAAAAAACTGTAATTCCCACAGACAAATTTAGGAACAACTAATTCAAGACAATACCTAACCATGGAGAAAATAGTAATCTAAGAAATGCAAAATTAAACAATGAAGTATTGACATTTGCTTCTCTAAATTAACAAAATTTTTATTCAATGGTAACATATGTTTCCTTTGAAATAGATGAAAACTGAGTGATACAGATTTTCTCTTATTTTGTTAGTACATTAGTAAAAGCAATTTGTAACAAAAGTCATAAGAATGCTCATGCCCTTTGACTCAGTAATTCTGCTTCTGGTAATTAATGCAAAGGAAGTGATCCTTAAAGTAAACGTACAT
Organism: Daubentonia madagascariensis; assembly: GCA_023783475.1. Lineage (NCBI taxonomy): Eukaryota > Metazoa > Chordata > Mammalia > Primates > Daubentoniidae > Daubentonia > Daubentonia madagascariensis. The sequence continues at coordinate 10,257,094 of JAKFHU010001631.1, read as the reverse complement.
ACAAAATGTCCAGGGCATGGCTATTTCTATGGCAAAAGCAATTGCCCAAGTCTTCAATAATGAAAGTGTATATAATTTCACTACAGATCATCTATGCAAGGAAATATCATGCAATCATTAAAAAGGTTGGTTATATAGTCCAATGTAAAATATGAAGAAAAAGGCAAAACATGCAACACACAATATACACACATGTTTAGTATGAGAAAAGGCTAGAAAAGATAAATCCAAATGATTAAATTAGGGTATTAGAAGGGTGAGAGCAGGGGTGGTTTTGTTCATTTCTCTTATTATATGCCATTCTATTGCTCTTATAATTAAAAATGTGATTATAAAACTATTAAGCATTATTGAAATGTAAGTTATTTGAAAGTTTTCTGTTCTTCCTACCACCCTTTGCATTCAGCAATACTGGTGCTGTGAGAGGGAGTGGTAATAGCCTGACCTGAAGCTCAGTGAGTGATAAAGGCTTAAGTCAATGTTCCTCACAATGGAAAAGCCTCCTTCTGATAGTCCATAAGCTTGCCCCTGTCCAGTTCAGCAGGCTCCAGTGGCTTCTCAGACTCTGAACCCCAGTTTAAATCATGCTGCCACCACTTATGAACAAGTGATTCACACTCACGTGCTCAGCCTTTCCTTGGCCTGAACAATGATGACCATGCAGTGTTTCCTGTGGGAGTGAAACTGACCCTCTAGTAATCCTGTTCTGCGTCGTAGGTCAACGTTGAAAGATTCCAAAGCTCTTCTCTCTTTTGGTTTTTTTATTCCCACTTCTGTTAGGAATGGGTGACAAGACTGTTCTGAACACATATTGATGCTGCTGTTTTGAGAGGCCTCCTGCTGCTGAAACACACTTCCCTACATCAAGCGGTAGCAACTTCAAGCCAGATCCTGTGCAGATGCTCATGGTGCCAAGGAGAAAAGAAGTTTAGACCTTGCAACCACCCAGTTCAAAATATATATTTTTGCAAAATTTCCTTGATTTAAAATATCTATTATTTTAAATATACAAAACATCTCAGAAAGTCTTAAGAGTTTTTGTCTTTGAGTCAGAAAATAAGCTTATGCCACTCAGATAGTTTGCACATTGCTCTTAGAGCTATAATGGTTTGATTCATTTTATGAAAAATAAAATGTACTAAAATATAGTTTAAATGTTGCTGTTGGTGCAAGTACTGATTTTTGTCACTCATTATACTTTACTTATCTTGGGAGCTCTCAGAGAGTTATAATAGTGAAAAATGGAAACTGATTCAGACTGAACCATATAACTCAGCCCTAAATGAAACTTCCAGTAATCATTTTGTTCCCAATTATATTCACAACAATAAACACAATGTCTGGCATATAATTTTAGAAAATAGACTTAAGAGTTAGTGAGTGCTTTCTGTATTCTAGGTGTATAACACATGCCATACAGTTATGAATTCATTTAATCTTCATAACAACCTTCTAAGGTAGGTACTGCTATTCCCAATTTACAAATGAGTAATCTGAAAGAGTGACTTTGAATAGTTTGCAAAAAATCTTACAGGTAGTAAAAGGCAGAGCAGAGATTTGAAAACAAGTTATTATACTGCATATACCCATAGTATGGTAAGCCCTAAATAAATATCTGAAGAATCTTTAAAAATTTAAATATGTCTTAAGGAGCAGGGGTTGGGAAATATGAATGCTATGCCAGACAATTGGTGGTGGGCACACTTCTAAGAGCCAAAGTGTGAAGACGTCCGTCACAAAAGTGTCCTTGTGGAAAAGACAACTTCGTTTGTTCCTGTTGGGAAAGTCAAATCAAACTACTACCACTTCTCTCCAAAACTAACCTCACCTAGTTTTTTTTTTTCCAGTGATAATTACATGACTGCTGTTGCAGTGTTTGAGGGATCCTATGGAAAATGAAGATAAAGGATTAAGGCAGACAGAGATAAAACACACACAAACTCACCATTATTACTGGTTGCGCTGACATAAGAGAATGTGGTTGCCTTCTTTTCCCTGGAATTGGAAAGACTGACTATTGTAGGCACTTGTCCTTAGGCTTAATGCATAGCTGCGAACGGTAGAAAATACAAGATTTTTAAGAGTAAATTCATTAGCAAAAAATATTAGGAGGAAGGGGCTTCACAAAGAATGTCCAGGTTCTGCTTCCAAATTCATCAACCAGATAAGCCACTGCACCTCAGTAGAATGAATGAAAAGGTGGAAACAGGCTAGGATTGTAAAGGCCATGGAGAGTTCAGCCCTCAATCCAGAGCAAGCTTCTGGAGAGGGAAGAATGCTTTCTACCAACAAGAGCTGTCACTTACACAGAGAGAGCTTAGTACACATTAGATACCATTCTGAGTGCTTTATCCTCACTAGCTCATGCAATCATCATTTGAGTGTTAGGAGGTAGGTACTACCATTAGCCCTATTTTGCAAAGGCAGTATGCAGATGAAGGAGCTCAGGAAATTTCACCCCAAAACATGACTCCTTAGTAAAAAGAGTATTTTGAATTAAAGGCCCTTAGAGATCAACAGGCCTTGGAAGGAGTTTTCCCTCTTTCTTCATAAAAAAACAGACCCACCAAAAAGAACAATTGACTCCCCTTCCCCTTCCTGTTATCTCAATATATTATAGGAAGGAAGATCAAGAATGCAACCAGACCTGGCCCAAATCATTTTCAATATAATACCTGTCTCTCAGGTTAATTTAGTTTCCAAATAGCATCATTTATAAGTTAATCTGTTTCCCCCCATCCATTCATTCTCCCAAGTATCTATTCATCCTCCCTAGTAACCATTTAATTGCCACTCAACAGAGTTACCTATATTTCTCATCTCCCCCACCTCTCTAAAATGAGGGTATATAAACTTCTGGACCCCACTTGGGATCTTGGGTAATCACTCTGTGATTCTCCCCATGTGCACGGTAAATAAATTCTTCCTCTTATTAATCTGCCTTGTTGTGAGTTGATCTTTCAGCGAACCTTCCAGGGCAAACGGGAAGTTTCCCCTCACCCTCACACAGATAAATTTCTCAAAGTGATACAACAAGACATGATGACACTGGGATTCAAATCCTCCAAACATACTCCATATACTTTACAATGCTCTTTAGGTTGTCAAGATTTTATTTGGGAAATCTAAACTGTTGGAGAAGTACTGTATACACTCCACAATATTAGTCACTGTCAGTGTCTGACTAGATTCACGTACTGGATAGTAAACATCTCCATGTGGGGAAGACCTCTACACCAGGCACTGAAATGTGAAATAATCATGGTGTGTGTACTCAGCCTTATTGGCAGGACATGGGGGCTTGTGTGCCCAGGGCTCTGCTCTTACCTGAAAGAATGTAATGTACAGACTTTGGCTCAGGAAGGCACTTAGAGCTCACTTCCATTTGACTCTTCAGAGGAAACCTGCTTATTTGTTTAGGATGCCCAGAACATTGTCTGCTTTTAAAATTTTTACATAAAAGGGTTTCCTTGATCCTTTGACCCTAAAATATTTTTTAAATTTAGCCGATTCCTTTAACTTTTACAGTGCTTAACCCTGGTTTGTACTTTTTTCTGCAGGTTTTTAACTTGCCTTCTATATTCTATATTAGTTTTACTAACGAGAAATAGGAAACTTTGCAAAAGAAGAAGGCTTCTTCCCCAGAGTCATTCATTTTCAGGGGAGTGCTATGCCACCCTCCTGCGTGTTACAACATAAGAGCATTCTGAATGAACTGAACTGGTTCCCGTTTTGTCTCCAGACAGACCCCTGTAGGTTATCATTGCTCCCAGCAAGTCAGTGGAGCTTATGCAAAAATCTCTTTACCAGAAAGCAAAATCTCAGCCCCAGCACTCACCAGAGAGTTACAGAAACTCTGCTGTTATCTCCTCTTTAAAACCAAATACTCCTTAATGAGAGATATCAGCAGTTAATAGTTATAGTTTTGAAACACATAACTATCTGACATTAGCCAGAACCCCTAATCAGCTCATATTCTGTACCATGAAGTATATAAATAGAAAGTTTTAGTCAAGAAGACCCCTCAATATTATCTCATCATTGCAACTTTCACCCTCTTTTAGAAGCAAACAGAATAAGAAGTCTTAACCAAACTATTAAACTCCTGGCTCCACAAGAAGTCTTAAATAAACCAGTTATATTCCTATCATAAAGTGCTCCAAAAAGATTCTCCTTGTGCATGGTTCTTCCAGCTCCCTTACCTCATTTCACAAAAGTAAAAAATGATGCTAGGGCTAGAATTATCCCATCCAGGCCTTTGAACCTGAAGGGGCTACTTAGCATCACTCCTATCATAAAGGTCTCTAATGTGCCTTGGCAGCTGAGGCCAGCCCAGAGTTTGAAAACCACTCAAGAAGTGGGAAGCCATAACACTCCAAACATGCAAATATACTGCATCTTACTGCCACATTGGAGTGATGTAGACCAGGTTTCAAAGTCAAGCTTGTCTTTCAACAAGTACATATTGAATGATGAATAGACAGATAAAGTCCATGCCCTATTTGAATATATATCCTAGCTCTGTCACTTACTACCGGGATATCCTTGAGCAAGTCACTTGAGCCTGCTGTCCTCATTTATAACATAGAGGGAATGGTATTTATCTTATAGAATTCTTACGTGAATAAATGAGAAATTGTATCTATAGCATTTAACAGAGTGCCTGGGTTATTCTAAATCTGTCAGTAAATGGTTATTTTGATTATATTATCCTATGATCTTAAAGGTATAGCAAAACAATCTTTGCATTAGTTATTAATTCTCTGCAGTAATGCCAAAAGATAGGAGAGTAAATTTAAAGATCCCAAACCAAACTTCTTTGGATTTCACCATCATCTGCTTACAAATGTCCTGGCTTTTATTTCCAATTCATTTCCTACAGTTTTTTATATGTATTAAGCAGAAGAGAGAATCTATGATTCCCATATGTGATATTGGGGCTTCTTTGTATGGTCGTGTGTTGCTGTACTTCATTTGTGGAGTGGAGGTAGATTATTTATAGTCCAGAGTAGGTTTCACAGTAATAAATGTGTATATTATAAATGTCCTGCTCTTTCCTGTTACCTTACCAATCATCATAAGAAATTTTCATAAGCGGTAGCTAACACGTCCACAGCTCAGCTGCTCCATCTAGTGGTCTGAGTAAAACTGAACGTTGAAAGTTAGGGAGCAATACCCAATCTTGCCTTAAATTACAATGGACAAATTGATTTTCAACTCTCACCCTACCATGTTCACTCTCTGGATTCAAAGATGCCTTGAGACAACATTGGAACTAATTAAGCCATCCTCAGGGCAGCGTTCAGGCTGTGTCTGCATAAGCTGCCCCACCCAGAATCTGGGATATCTTAATTCATAGTGGTGAGGAGTCAGCAAGAGCCCTACTTCGGGCTTGGAGCCTCACTCCTGTAATCCTAGCACTCTGAGGAGGCCGAGGCAGGAGGATCGTTTGAGGTCAGGTGTTCTAGATCAATCTGCGCAAGAGCGAGACCCCGTCTCTACAAAAAGTAAAAAAAAATTAGCCGGGCTTGGTGGTGCCTGCCTATAGTCTCAACTACTTGGGAGGCTGAGGCAGGAGGATCGCTGAAGCCCAGGAGTTTGAGGTTGCTGTGAGCTGTGTTGACGCCACTGCACTCCAGCCCCGGCAACAGAGGGAGATTCTTGTCTCACAAAAAAAAAAAAAAAAAGCCCTATTCACTGGCTAAGCACTCTCGTCCATTTTGTCTCTCTTCCACAATGCGGAGACACTCTAGTCTCCTGCTGCTGGCTTTTAGGTGGTACAAAAGGTGCTGAGCCCACAGAGGAGGAGGGACTTTTAGACTGGTTTGATATTTTTTCATTTTTTCCTAAAGGCGATGGGAAAGAGAAATGTTACTGACAACAGTATGTCAAGATTCCTTCAGTCTCTCTCTGTCTCTCTCACACGCACACACACACACACCACTTTCTTCACACGTAAAATAGCAGACCATTGGTTGTTGTCTCAAATTTTCTATACGGAGAAGAGATGCTTTAGATAACTTGGAAGACATTCCCTAAATTATCCAGCCTGGGAAATGAAGTGATTTTGAAAGAGGAGAGTGGGAGTACAGACCAGGGTAGCCCCAGATTTCCTAGATCTATATGTAGTGGATGACCCTAATTTTTCATATAAATTTTGTTAAGAATTTTCTTTCTTACTTCACTGCTTCATCTAATTCACTAAGAAGAGGGTTTTCCTGAATTTCAGATATTCTCCAAATAAGAAAATCTGCCACTCTTGAGCATCTTTTCACATATTTGCTATCTGAACAGTTGATCTTTCCTAGAGTCAATTACCTGAGGGATTAATGAAAAGTTTAATGGAGCTACTGTTAGGGAAATAGAATTATAAACAAAATCTCCTGCCATTCCAGAAAAGCTCTCCACAAAAGTAGAAGCAAAAGAAAACACTTTTATTTTTGAATAAACATTAAACCAGAATGTAAGATGCATCACAGGCAATCCCCTGATGAGATTACAAAAGCAGAAAGAAATCTTGTTCGTTTACATAGCCAACCAGATATAATCCATTGCACACATTTCTGTCAAGATAAACAATGACTAGTCCTGAAATAAGAGGAGTTGACAGCACCATCTGTCACACATAGTTCATCCAAAATTGTTTCGGTAGTGTGTTTGCTAATTGCCTTTAAAAGAAAAAATAAATTTCTCCTCTCTTTTTGATTGGAAGTAGATTTGTTAACTGAAGTTAGGCTCCTCTATTCCCAGGAAAACTGGGAGATAGGGGCACTATCTTCCTTGATGATTATATTTCAAAGAGATGGCTTCCAGGTCCTGGAGGAAACATTCCTCCATTGCATATTTTGCCTTTAAAAAGATTTATATACATTTCAAAGAGAGAGAGAAAGAACTTAAATGTGTTCTAAAGTAAAGGAGGGAAGAAGTCTCCTCCTTTATTTTCAACAGGAAGAATTAGGCCTCTTATTTTTAGTTTGTATTTGCCCTTATAGTATTAAAATATTATAAATGATAATATGTCTTTGCTTCCGTGCATCAAGCATGGGAGTTTTCCAGAATGCAATTCCTAGGTAGGAATTGTTCAGCTCTCTACCATTTTTAATAAAGTGCTCCTGGAAATCCCTCACAGAGTCAGACTGATGTCTGGAGAGCAGCTATAAGGACAAATACGATGTGGGATGGGTCTGGTGTTCCACAACCAGTACCCCGGTTTCTCTAAAACTGTTTCTTCTGAGCACACTCCCCATCCTGCTCCTGCCTCTGCTCCTGCCTGCTTTTGGTACGACCTCTATGTTATTCAAGGACAAGCAATAAATTATTTTGCACTATGTTTTATTTTATTTCAAGGAACTCTATGAGGGCGCACCTGTATCCACTTTGTCACCGTTGAGCCCTCAGTGCCCAGCACATAGAAGGTGCTCAACATATACTTGTTGAAGGAATATAATTGAGATATAATTTACATACAGCAAAATATGCCCTCCTTGGCATACAGTTCTGTGGGTTATGAGAAATGTACACAGTCATGTGGCCACCATCACAACCAAGATAAAGATTAACAACAAAAATATTCCCTCCTGTACTTTAAATGTCAACCCCTCCTCTACCGCTTGCTCCTGGCAAACACTAATGTGTTTTCTGTTCCTATGGTTTTACCTTGACCTGAATGTCATAAAAGTTAGGCTTAAAGTCTAGCTTCTTTCACTTGGCATAATGCATTTGACATTGACCCAAGCTGTTGCATATATTGCTAGTAGCTCATTCCTTTTAATTGCTGGACAGTATTCCATTGCCTGGATGTAACACAGTTTGTTTAGCCATTCACTCATTGAAGATCATCTGGGCTGTTTCCAAGGTGTTCTTTTTTTTTATCAATTATGAATAAAGCAGGTATAAGAATGTGTGCACATGTTTTTAGAGGACTTAAATTTCACTTGAGTAAATGCTTAGGCGTGGAATTGCTGGTATGTACGGCAAGTCTTATGTTTAACTTCATAAGAAACTGCCATTCTGGTTTACAAAAAGGCTGTATCATTTGGTGTTCTCACCAGCAATGCATGAGACTTCCAGTTGTTCTACATCCCTTACCAGGACTTGACATTGCCAGTTTTTGGGTTTATTTTCAATGTTAGCCATTGTAATAAGTATGTAAATGTGTTGTATTGTGGTTTAATGACTATGATGTTGAGCATCTTTTTGTGTATTTGCCATCCATATGGTTCTTTGGTGAAGTGGCTGTTCAAATATTTTGCCCATTTTGTTATTGGATGTTTGTTTGCTCTCAAGTGAGTTTTAAGAGTTTTTAAATATTATATTTTCTACTAGTCTGTGGCTTGACTTTTTGTTTTCACCTTTTCTTTTTTTAAAAACAAACTTTCCCCTTCTGACTAGTGATTGAATAAATGTAAGTATCTGAAATGGAAAAACTCCCCTAGCCCGTCTGTAATTGCAGACCTGGGGTTCCCAGGATGTTCAAGGCTTTCATTGACCTACAGCTTCTGGTTGCGGCCAACAGTCCAGTTCATTCCGCCTTGATATTTTAGGACGTTCTGCATGTGTGTGCCTGTAACTCCCCGCCCCCTGGCCTCTTCCTGCCCGCTGCAGAGATGCCCTTCTCCTTTCAGCTGTCTCTGCACAGGTGGCCAGAGCCACACCGCCCGTCTCTAAGTCGGGACTGCCCTGTCAAAGCACGAGGCAGGCCAGAGGGAAGTGGTAAAGGGACGGAGGAGAAGGCTCTGAGAGGACGGAGAGGATGGGAAACTCTCTGCTAAGGGAGAACAGGTGAGTCCAGACTCCCTGCAGCGGAGCAAGGGAGTTGGGACAGGGCAATGCAGCCAGAAGGACAAAAAGAGGGCTGCTCTTGGGGGCGAAGGGAATTAGGTTAAGGAACCCGCCAAGCATTCAGTGCCTACTATGTGCCAGACACCACATTCAATTTCTTACAGGTTTTGCCTTCTCCTCAGAGTCACAGTGAGTAGCTGGTGGAGAACAGCTGAAAAGTGGAAAGACTTTACCAAGGGAGATTTAAATAATAGGCGACCACCTAAGAAACGGAACAGCTTTCTGAGGTCCTGAGAAAGGGATGCTCTCCTGAGCTCTTCATGCTCCACAAGGAGGTCAAAGACACCACCATCCTTTCAGTCACTATTTTAAGTTCAAAATAAACAGCAAGCTTCCTGTCACCATGAGGCTCATTTGGTGTGCACTCCCTGCAAGCAGGTAAGCAGAGGTCATCTCCATAGGCGGAGAACTTAGCTGAAGTTTTCCAGACTTCAGTTTCCTCATTTTAAGTGAAATAATAATACAATACCTACCTGAGAGGGTTCTAGTGTGTATGGTGCTAGCATAACGCCTGACACAAAGTAGGGCCCAATAATTAGAAGATAATTGCATTTTTCAGACCATCATCTTCATTAACATCAAAGAAGCCATTGTAAAAATTAATACCACCAAAAACAAGGGTATAAAGCAAGGTTGTCTGGGGACAGTGAGCTGCCCAGGGAAGTCTTTACAGGATTACGTTTGGTGCCCCAGTTCTCAGTTCATGTCACTGGAGAGAACACAGGAAAAGAAGGTGACCGACTTTTGGGCACTTGCCAAAAGTAGGCTTGGTGATCCCATGAAAAGCCTCATGTCCCTTCCTGAGAGTAGCATTGTCTGAGACTTCTCCTCCCTGGGTCTTCAAAGCCCTTTGTCAATCCTCGACTCTAGCATTCTTCTATCAGATTATAAATCAGTGCTTTTATATCTAGTTGTGAGCTCCTCAAGTGTAGAAATTGTTTCTTATTCACCTTTGAATTCCTGGTTCCTGGCATTGTTTCTGGCACATAGCTGGCACTCAATTAGTGTTAGATGAATGATTGGAAACGTAAGAGATAGCTGCCCTGAGAAAAGAAACAAAACAAAATAAATATAGAAATGATGTGAGTGAAAATGTCACATATGTAAATTTGTGTTTTAGAACTGGTGTGGGGGTGAAGGATTCTGACATTAACATGTATTCATTGTAAAAAAAATGGAAAACAGAGAAAGTATAAACAAAAAATAATAAAATGGTAATTGTATTTATAACTACTGACAAGATTGGATGCATTATCTTTATTTAATTTCTGTATTCATTAGTCATTTGTATTTCTTCATCTGTGAAGAGCCAGTAATGTTTTTTGTCCGTTTTTGTTTTGGCTTTTGGTCTATTTTGTTTTAGTGATAGTGAAAGCTTTTTGTACTTTAGGGAAATTAGTCTTTTCTCATAAATATTGCCAAAAAAAATTTTCCAAGGCACACGTGTTGTGCCATTCTGACTTTTTATGGTTTTATGTTTAAGATAACTGAATTAAATCTAGAAAGCTTTTTAGTTTCTGCCATTGTATTATGCTTAAAATTCTTTCCCCCCTCCAAGATAAGACAAATCCACACATAAAATTTTCTGTGATTTTATTGTTTTACATTTGACCACATACATTTAATGTATGGTGTGACATATAATATTTTTTCTCAAATAGTTGATAAGTTGGCCCAGTGTCTTCATTCCTATGCTGATTTAAAATATCTCCCTTAATATATTAAAGGATCTGATTTTTCAACTTCATGCCTACCACCCAGTTATCATCCAATCAGCACACCCCCCACCATGTCTCTCCGGATCAAATTTATTACAAAAGCTGGGGAAATTTCCCATAGAATAGAACAGCAACTAGCCCTTTATGAGAGGAGCTCAGAGCCTCAGAGGAAGGAATCTGCCAGAAGCAGACCCAGCCTCTCCTCTTACTGGATCCTTAGACAAGTTGCCTAACATTTTTGGCCTCAGTTTTCTTATTGGTTAAAAAAAAATAGAAGATGATATCTACCTCAGGGATTATTCTAGGATTAAACAAAATATAATGCATAAAATGACTAAGATATAGTAAGTAGTGTTTAAGTGTTAGTTTCTTTATCTTCATACACCCAACTCCCAGCAAATAAAAAGTTGAGTATGCAGAAATCCAAACACAAGCAATGAACCAATTTATTTTCTTTATTTAATCCTTTTCTTCCTTTTTTACCCCATGTTCTCTGCATCGGTGCTTTCTGTGAAAGATGGCAGTTTCCATGAGACAAGGCCAGTACCCTTACCCATTGCTTGTGTACAGTTCTTGGAACTGCACCAAAAAGATAATGATAGCTAAGGAAACCAGGCCTCTCTCTGGACACTGATATTCTCACAGTCATCATGAGAATTCCTGGACATTTGGGAACAGATGATTTAGGATTAGTTGTGCATACAGTTGTTGGAGAAAATCGGTGGGCTGTTGCTGTGGCAGTGGAGAGAACGTCAGATCGAAGATAGGTTGTGGCACATGCTTGAGGAGGGATTACTAACAGGTGTAAGGGCAACCAGGGAGAAGCTAATAGCAGAAATGAGGAAAGTTGAAAAAATTATGAAAAGAAGCAAGAAGCCTGGAGAGGAAATACTTAGCCCATTTCTGATATGTTGAGTTTTAGGTGGCAGCGAGACACTCAAGAGATGCCTTGGAATCTGAGACTTCGAAATGCCAAGGAGCGAACATCCAGGTGAGAGCAAACTCAACCAGACTACTCCCAGCCTTTGCCCAGGAAGAATGAAGTATGTCAGGTCCTGGACTTCACATCCCCACGACAGAGGGCATTGCCTAGACCCAGCATCAGTTGTAATGGTAGCAAATGTGAAGACAGGATGAAGACAAAATGACTTTGAAACTTTAAACAGGAGATGTGCTACTTTGCTAGAAGCCTAGTGTAACCCCATCCAACAGAAAATAGACCCTATTAGTCCTTGTTATACCCTGTTATAAAATATGGGGTCTTATTTCCTGTTGTCTCTTTGTTTGCTGATCTCAAGTACCTTTGTGTTCAAGCTCCCTCCTAGCCATTTTATTTTAAGCTCCAATTTTCTATTTCTGAGGTGACCACATCCCCAGTGTCACGACAATTGTCGGAAAGTTTGTGGAGAGACCCTTGTGATTACCCTGATGCTGTTCAATCAAGATGGCCCCATCAATCCTTTCTCACCGGGCCTTTTGAGTGCCTGGCCCTAAAGAATTCTCTCTAAGAAAGAGAATCACTAAAATATGGAGCTAGCGGCCCAGGGTCCAAGAATCCCACAGGGTGGCAAAGCCAATCTTTCTGTGGTCTGTGGAGTTATCTATACTTTTCACACGGTTTTAAGAGGAGCTTTTGAAAGAGTAGCAACTAAAAAACAAACACTGTTGCCATTTTTTGACACCAAGGCCCATGTTAGGGGCTGGGGACCCAGAGATGCCCCCAACAGTGTACATTTCTTCAGTGCAAGCTGAGAATCATATATTTTGTGTGTTGGGGGGGCGGGTATTGTTGTGCATATGTCAAAGCACACAGTCCAAATGATGAAATAGAACAGAAGGGCCATGGGCATTATAACAAGGGAGACATTGGGTAGACCACGGAGCTGGGGAAGGCTTTGTGAAAGAGACAGAAACCTGGAATTGCTGGAGTGTAGCCTAAGGTTATAGAGATGTGTCTGGCCTGCTTCATGGAGGTTTTCTGAACCCACCCCAAACCAAAATATCCATATTGAAATGGAAGAATAAATTGCAGAAAAGTTGAGTAAGGGGAAGAGCTAGTTTACAAATAGCCATTGTCTGTATTTAATTTTATCTCTTCCATACAGTTCCATGAGGTAAGCAGTATAGTATCCTCATTTTATAGATTAGGAAACTGTGGTTCAAGGAATTCAGAGATACTGATCCAATAACCCAAAATCAACCATCTCCTTTCGTCTCACTGTTGTATCTCCTTGGTGAACCTGGCTTCTTAGCATTGGTGTGATTTGGTGGTTTCCTTACTATGTTTCTTTAGCAACAAAGCGAGAGATGTAAGCAAATGGTTTAAAGAGCACGGAAGGTAGCCTGAAGAGGAGGAAGAGCTGCAGCCGGCCCGTGGCCCCAAAGGCTCTGATGATGCACCAACCCTAGAGGCTGTTAGAACACGCAGCAAAGCTGGTGACCACAGCCAAGGTCACTGTGCAGTCAGCCTCTCCTCCACTGCCCCTTCTGAGGAAAATCCATGGGAAAGCTCACTGGGGTAGACATTTCTGCATGGTATTTTCCAGATGTTTTTACATAGTATAACTGTTACATGTACCTTGATTTCCTGGAGATAAAGGGCTTCCACATTCAACCATGTAGGTAGTTGACTGTGCCTCAAACTTAGAAAAATACACAGAATGATACTTAGGCTTTAACCTAGATATCTGACTGCAGACAGATTTTAAGCCTTTCTGCCGTAAAAAAGATAAGTCCTGTTATTTAGCTATACCATTGGAGTCAAGGTGATAGATTTAACAGTCTCTTCACCAGTTAGAGTTGCTCTGTTCTTGGCTATTCATTCCTTATTCATATCTTCATGAAATATTTATTGAAAAAATATTTACTGTGTGTCAGACATTGTGGCATACACTGGTGATACACACCGTGATGAACAAGATAAATATGGGTCCCAACTTGTGAAGCTCACGTTCTAGTGTAGGATATAGACAAATGAGCAATTACAATACAGTGTAAGTTGGAGGAAATTCAGAGTGAAGTGAAATCCTATGCAGGTATTTCCTAACCCATACCTGAAAAAAAGAATTTCTTTCTTTTCCTTTTTTTTTTTTTTGAGACAGGGTCTCACTCTGCTGCCCAGGCTAGCGTATAGTGGCATCATCATAGCTCACTGCAACCTCAAATTCCTGGGCTCCAGCGATCCTCCTGCCTCAGCCTCCCGAGTAGCTGGGACTACACATGGATGCCACCATGCCAAGTTAATTTTTTTACTCTTTACAGAGACAGGGGTCTCGCTATGTTGCTCAGGCTGGTCTCAAACTCATGGCCTCAAGTGATCCTCCCGCCTCAGCCTCCCAAAGTGCTGGGATTACAGGTGTGAGCCGCTGCGCCCAGCCTGAAAAAAATGATTTCTAAAATGTCCACACACTTGTACCTTGTACCTTGAACCTTGATTTCCTGGAGATAACTCTTATGTGTTCTTCATCACAAGTAAATCCCTGTAATTGAGGATGAGAAAAATCTTTTCCCTTTGCTGGGAATATAACAGAAAGGTTTTTCCCTGATTAGGAATTAATAGTGTCATCTTCATCCTAGAACGAAAAAGGTAGTCTATCATGAGAGATATGTCCAAGTCACCTAGGATGAATACTCGCTTGGGAAAAAAAAGCTACAGAAATCATTCTTGTGATTTGCATCATTTCTCTTGGGTATTTTAGGTTCTGGGATTGCCACATCGCTGAAGGGTGTTTCTGCCTTCCATGGTGAGTGGAGAGCTGTTTGTAGGTGTTATTTCCCTACGTGTGGTTTCAATGTGGTATTTGCTGTAAGCTACCTGTAAACTCCCTGCTGTCTGTGGCCACAGCGAAAGTCTGTCACTAGCCCAGACACAATCACCTGAGAGTGGGAAGCAACACTTCAAGTTTGGTAAGAAACAGGAACAGTATCTCATGGGTTTCCTCTCCTCAAACAGGAAAGCCTCAGAGGCAAGGATGAAACTGGCGACTAACATAGAGAAAGACTCCTTTTTATACTGCAAATCCCAGAGTCTCCATGTAAAGAAGCCCGCATTTCTGTCCCTTGCATGTATAGATAATTTATAGTCAGGGTGATCATATAATATATCATCCCAACTGGGATATCTTTGAGAGTGAAATGGATGCTAAAAATGGTTAATGGTCACTAAGTAATTGATAATGACATTAACCAGAGTGAACAAACCAGGACATATGGTCATCTTCCTTGCAGCAGACGTTGTCCTTATTTCTCGAGATGACAATGGGCTTCCATTACATTTATACTGCATTTTTCCAGGGGGTCTTTTATACTGTGTGCTCTATGGGAGGAGTTTGTTTGTTTTGGAGATCATAGATTAGAATTAGATTAGAAATAACCCTGGATCCTTCACTCTTATGATATAAAAGAAATTGCTACTTTGTCAGAAAAAATTCTCCAAAAAAAGCAACCTATGATATCACCATGGTTTTCTATCTATAAATCAATTCTCTATCAGATTTAGAAAAGGGAGGGGGAGGAGAAAGAGAGACAGAGAGAGCACAAAGGAATATATTTCTACTTGGCCTCATCTTTCATTTTTCCCTTTTTATCTAATTCCTTTGTGCTGAAGGAGGTATTATAAAAGTCATATAACTTTAACAAATTAAAAACTTAAAAATAAGTTTATAGGTTTGTATAGTTTCCTTTGAGAGTTTCTGAATGTTAAAACAACCAACTTACCTTCTTTTACAGGAAAAAAATACACATTTTTAAAGAGAGACAAGATTCCCAAAAGGAAAGTAAGTCATTGATTTTTTATCATTTTCACTTTTGGTAGACTTACATTTCCAAACTGCCCCTTCTCTATGCTCCCAAAGCCTTTTGGGCATATTTCTAGTATGATAACTACATGTTTTGCTGCAATTTGTCCAATTGCATGTTTTTCCTTACTAGATTGAGCTCACTGAAGCAGGGGTTGGCTCATTCGTCTCCATATTCCCCAGTGCCTGAGGTCTGGCGGTTGGAGGAGTTAACTGGGGGCAGTCAACACAAGAGGTGGAGGCAAAAGGCATCATACAGAGAGCACAGGGGAGGGGAGGGATCTTGTGGCCAAGTTAAAGATTTGCATCTTAGTCATGAGAGCCACAGGAGATACTGAAGGGCTTTACACAGGGGGCAGTATGATCAGATTTGCATTAAAGAGATCTCCCCCACTGCTCTGTAGAGATCAAATTGTAGCAAAGAATGACAAGAGCAAATGCCAGAAACCACTTAGGAGGCTGGTGCAATGGTCTCTGGTGACAGAACAGTGTTGAAGTTAAGGAGAAAGAAGAATTCAAGGAGAGGATGGTGAATAGTATCACCAGTAAGAAAAAAAAGAAGAAAGTGTAGGCCTGAGGAAAGAGCATTGCATTTTTGAAGAAGAAAAACAAGAGGAGTTTTGACTTTGCTTCCTGAGTTCAAAGCCTAATCCGTTCATGCTGAATCTTGAAAGCTAGCCCTGTAAGGTGTGTACATGAATATAGACCTACCACCCCTAGCCATGTCACCCCAGGGAATCGTGGGTCCCAGGGAACCCCAATCTCCATCAGAGCAAAACATGGTAGAAATAAGACCAGATGTTAAAACTCACAGATGCTTTTCTTATAATGATAATCAGCAAAGTCCTAGATGGACAAAGGAGTGTATGGAGATGTGGGAATCTGGGATGTCACTATTGAAGGAATGTCAGTCCATGCACCATACAGCAGCCTCCACTGTAGGCCTCCATGTGAGGGCATGTCTTTGCAAGGGGTAGCAGGTTTGTCCACTTCCCTCTTTGCTGAATGGCCAGAGCCAGTTGGTTTTAAGTATATTGGCTTTTGAAAAATTGGCCTGCTAGTGTTTGTGTCTGCCAGCAGATACAGGAATGGGAATGTTCAGCCTAAGAGTTTCCTCTTCTGCAAAGCTTTCCTTAAGTGCCAGCCCCTACACTACCACCATCCCGTGTCACCCATGGTGGAAACTTCAGCCTCCTCTCTGCATCGTGGATCTCTCACAAACCCTTGTCTGCCTCCTTTGCTAGCTTGTGAGACTCTTGAGGACAGGTACTGTTTTCTGATTCTTCTGTCTCCCCAGTGCCTGGTACAGAGTAAGTATGCAGTGAATTTTGTGTAAGGAAGGATGGGCGTTGTGGGGAAGGGGGAGAGAGTGTGATGTCCTATCCAAAGGCCCACTGAATGTGTCTCCCTCCTCTTGCCTCTCAGACTGAGCAGAGCTCTGGATGTTTCTTGTCACTTCCCAGGGATGTGCTATAGATCAGAATAGCCTGATAAGGGCTACCCCAGTTGTGCTCCGGTTCTCTGGTTGCTTATATTCCAGTCCCCTCTCCCCTCCCCTCAAATCTCCCCATAACCTGAAATTCATCGAGTGTATTTTCTCTCTACAGACGAAGGAATGTCATCTACTCCCATCCAGGTAATAAGAACAGCTCTAAGACAGTTTCTGAGACTATGGTAGAAATGCAGATCCCCCCTATATGGCAGGAGAAGTTGGTCTCCCAGACCCCCTCTGACCTCTCCGTGGAAGAAAGACTTTGGATGCCAGTGCTTGTAAGCCCAGGTGGCATATGCAGGGCCTGGTGGCAGTAGCAGTGGCCACTTCTGTTGTACAATTATTTAAAGGAACTGACATTTACTTACCACTTCGTTTATGACAGGCAACATGCTGAGTGGTTTACACGCATCATCTTGTGTAACTGTCACAACCACCTCATAAGACTGATACTACTATTCCCCCACCCCCACCATTTTACAGATAAGAAAACTAAGAGATTTAGGGATGTTCCCCCAAAGCCAGATAGTGGACAAGATGGCAGAGCCAGGATTCAAAACTAAGTCTCACTTCAAAATCCAAGCTCTTTCCCCTATACTTTGCAGCTTCGCTTTTATCTCCTGAGATTCTATCATGAGTGAAACCTTCCCTTGAGTTGTTTCCCTATTTAATAATGAAAGTATCTCTAGACTGGGTGGTTAAATATCATAGCCCAAACACATTAAGCTGTCATCAGATTGTTCTCTTTTATAAGAATGAACTGCCCTGAGAGCCCTGAGATTTGGGAATTGTACGGGTGGTCAGGAGTCGCTCTGGAACATGAGGCAGAGGACACTCCTGGGTAGGCTGTATACGTTGGGCAACATGGGCATGCTGGCTGTCTGGCCTAGTGGTTGGGGTAGGAGCAACCATTTAGAAAAAATGGTCAAGAGCTGGAGAGGAGGTGGTCATAGAAGACAAACTTTAGCTAGGGTCAGGCCTGTGTTGCGACTGAAGTGTAAAAGAATGACAAGAGGCTAAATTTGATGATGGCTCTCCTTTGACCAGCAGGGCAACTCTGACCAGACCTACACAGAGGAGCTGTGCTACACCCTCATCAATCACAGGGTCCTCCAGAGAAGGTCATCCAGAAACTCTGCTGAGGGGTACTATGAGAATGTTTCCTGCAAGGCTGAGAGGCCTAGAGAGTCCTGCGGAGGAACTGAGACCGAGTATTCACTTCTCCGTGTGCCTTCCAACCCGAGGCACCCGCCTTACCCAGAAGACGTATATGAACTTCTCATGCCTCCCAGCGTCTCCTCTCACTTTCTGCAACAGCCATGTCTGCTCAGGGCCCCTCCTGAGACTCAGTTTTCCCATTAATAATGCAGCGGTTGGAAGAGCACTTGTTTAGCATCAGCAAATAAAAGTTGGGGGTGGGGGGCTCTGGCTGAAGCAAATGTGGAGCACAAAGATCCCCCAGCTCACCTCCCACAACAAACTTTTCCCCACAGAGCATGGTTTGCAAACCACAGGGCCTCTTAGATCCTGCTCAAAAGCCAACATCCAAAGATCAACCAGTTATCCTGAACGCCACTATTTGAGAAAGGAGTGACCGTCTTTGGTTCTAAGTGGTTTGGGGTGGGAAGTGGGAGGGGCTCCCTGGTTCTCCCCAAGCTGTGCATACCATAAAGTGTTCTGCTTTTCTGTAGGGATCTTCTTATAAAGTGTCCCCATGATTTTTCTCTGAAGTCACAAGGAAGCTTTACTCATTATACCATTATACCATTATACTACCCAAGGGGGAATTCGCTCATTACAACAACCTTCCAGCTCAGCCCCACCCCCAATGGGAGCCAGTGATGTTCCTCTCACCCTATATGTCTGGACCACGTCCTCCACATAGTGTCCTTTGACTTGTTGGCCCCCATGGCTTCGTTGGTTATGTGAGTTGAATCAGGAGGTTCCAGGCCAGACTTTTATATAATTTTAACCTACATGGTTTTCTTTTTAATTTTGTATTTCTCCCTCAAAATCTTAATAAGATAATCATAGCATCAGAGATTGATAGGGTAGAAAGATCCTGGGAGATTCTTCAATCCCACTATCCTTTTTTGGCTCAGAGAGGATAATTTGCCCAATGATACATCAAAATTAGTGGCAAAACTTTATTGAGAGCCTGATTTCCTCCTGACTTTCAATTCAGTGTTACTCTAATATACTACATAGAAGACCCTCTACAATACAGTAAATGTATATATTTAATAGTGTAACGTATAAAATATGAATAAAATGTCCACATGGGAAGAATAACACATACACACCTTCTCTAATGAACACTCCACTGTATGCCCTGATAATTTACTTTTCCTCTCCTTTTCTTTAGTGTTCCTAGAATTATGTCTGTCCTCTAAACAAGAGGTCAGCAAACTACGGCACTCAGGCCAAATCTGGCCCACCACCTGTTTTTGTAAATAAAGTTATTTTGGACAACAGCCACACTCATCTGTTTACATACTAGCTATGGTTGCTCAACCATGGGAGAGTTGAGTAGTTATGACATAGACCATAGGCCCTACAAAGCCAAATATATTTATACATTGGCCCTTTCTGAAAAAAAAGTTTGCAGACCCCTGCCCTAAATGATCATAGTCTGAGACAAACTCAACAGAAATGTGTTTGGTTATTGAGGCATAAGAGCAGGTATTAATACAATGGTGTAAAAATATTAAACCACAAATTGGATGAGTAAGACCAAGACCGGTTAGCAAATTCATCTATTTCTATATTCACACCTGTGTTCTCGACTTGCTGTTTTACTTAACTTAAGCCACCATCTAAGATTAGGGATGTTAAAATAGTAAGAGTTTTGTTGAGACAAGCAGTAGATGCATTATGTTTACTGTCTTGTTCTCAAAGTTAACCAAAGCTAAATAACTTTGCCATTTAAAATGTGCTAAGTGCAAAAAGAAGATAAATCCAGTTGCTTGAGTGTGAGTGTGTCACAGGTTTGCTGAGACTTCAGCCAGTCAGTGGTCTTCAGTTAGAGAGCCAATCAAACCCTAACTTTGATCCCTGGCCAGGATTCACCCAGGTTCAAAAGGAGCAGCAAATACTGCACAAGATGTAACATGGCTTAGGGGAAAGAGTGTGGACCCCAGAAACAGATAATCAGTCATTCAAATCCCAGTTCTATCTCTTCCTGCCTTTGTGACTTTGAACATGGTACTTGGAGGCTCAGCTTTTTCACCCCGTAAACAGGAGGATTACATCTAAGGTATGCAAGTCATCTATCACAGACTCTGAATAAATGATATCAAAGAGGATAGAGAAACAAAGAGCTTTTATGATATGTGGAGAAAAACATGCTGATGCATCTGGTAATCCAGGGTCACCCAGCAGTCCTCTAGTGAGGCAGAGACACCCATCAATGGGGTTATGCTGGGAATTTTCACATGGATACTGGACCAATGTGGAAGTTGGTTGGTGGAAATAATCCTAATACAGTAAGTTATATTTGTCTGAACCTTATCCTGTGAAAGCATTACCTGTCCCAAACAGTATACACCTTTTATTAGGAACATATTAAGCACAAATACTTAACCAAAGAAAGTTGTTCTTATAATAAAATTAGAGGGATTATGAAATTAGAAATTAGAGGGAATTATTTTTGAGGAGAGCCATTTGGGAGGGCTTCAAAATACCCACTATCATGTATACATAGATTTGTCAATCAAAAATAATATCAGTAACAAAAAATTGAGGAAAAAGATTCTATCATATGACTTTAATGCACTTAATATGTAAAAATCTCAAATTTTCTAGTAAATAAATTTTAATGTCAAAAAAATCCACTATGTCAGTATATAATGCTGATCCTGTTTTCCATAGATTTCAGGATTTCTGATGAAAGCTATGTACCTTCTTTGCAGAAAATGTACATTCATACATATACACTCCCCCCTCATATCTGCATACAATTTCAAGGGGTTAGGGATACAACCCCTCAGCATAAGAATCCCTGTTCTTGATAGACAAACTGAAGCTGAGCATCTAAGTTAGTCTCTCAGATCACAAATATAACCAGAACACCCACCTCCACCATGTTGGTCTTAAAACTGTACATAGCCAAAATTCAGAGGCAAAATTTATGTAGCAACTGCAGACTTTGTGGTTTCCGTTTTACATGCATACTAGCATCTATAAATAATCCCTTATTCTGTGAATAAATTCTTTTTTAAAACAGAAGAGAGAAATAGGAAGAGGGCAGAGACAGGGTGGGAAAATCTACTGTTGACAAGTTCAAATGTTAATGTTTTTAGGACGAACTTGGATGAGAAGTGCTTCAGATGTTCTCTGGGATAGAAGGCCACAGGCAGAACAGAGAAAAGTTTCTAGGACTCCACAGGGGCCTGTAGAGAAAAGGAGAGTCTGTTTACTTTTATCTGACTCTTGTTCTTTTCTAGACCTACAGCCTCTTAAGCTCAGAAAGCCACTTGATCTGAGTGTACCTGGGTTCTGGCAACTGTTCAATGGCTTTCCTACAGAGGGTTCTTTTGCAAGGTGCTTGGTGAAGCACTGAGTGGTCATTATCATCACAGAAGGTCTTCTGTAGGCTGGTGGCCATCCCTCTCGATTCATCCCTTCCCCCTGATCACTTGTGCTCCTTATGGACTCCCAGATGTCAACCAAGCCTGAACTGAGCATGTCCCTGGGGCTCCTACCAGGGCTAAAGGCCATTCATCATGTGTGGCTGCCCAGCAGGCTGGACTTTGTCCCCAACAAACCGTGGAACTCTGGGCTGGTCCTTCCAGCTCTCCAGGCTTTGGTTTCCCAACTGTAAGATGAGGGAGCTACCTTTTTATGCTAAGTCTATAATCTCTAATCATATAAGAAACATTAAAGGATGTCCGTGGATAAAGCCACCAGCAATGCAGCAATAGTGTGAATTAACTTATTTCAAAGCAATGAAACAGTGATAGGAGAGAAGGGAGGACTTTGAGAGATTTCTCCCATTTTTCTTAGCATTGACCAGACTCTGAATAGGGCAGGAGTTCACGTCCAGAATCCACATCTAAAAGAAAAAAGAGAGACAGGGCGTGGTGTCTCATACCTATAATCCTAGCACTTTGGGAGGCTGAGGCAGGAAGATCGCTTGAAGCCTGGTGTTCGAGACCAGTCTGAGCAACATAGTGAGACCCCATCTCTACAAAAAATACAAAAATTAGCCGGCTGTGGTGGTATGCACCTGTAGTCCCAGCCACTCAGGAAGCTGAGGCAGGAGGATCTCTTGAGCCCAGGAGTTCGAGGCTGCAGTGAGCTAGGCTGACGCCACTGCACTACAGCCCAGGCAAACACAAATGTAAAGGACGGCAAATCTGCTTATTCACATCCCACCAGTGCTTCAGGGTTCAGCTGGCATCCTACTTCCTACTCAAAGCTTTCTCCAATTAAACAATACTGACCACTCTTTTCTCTGACCACCCAACCCCTACAGTTTGTCTTTATTTGTTTTTAACAAGTGGGTATTTTTTTCCTGCTGTTTCCTGCTTCATCTGGGCAGGTCCTGACTCCCTAATAACACTAACAGCTTCTTTTCTTATTGTTGTCTTCTTCTCCATTGGTATCCCATATAGGCTTCCATAAAACACATCACTTTTAAAAATCTACAGAACTAAATTAAATTGAAAGGCAAAAAAGAATTGAACACCTGGGTAGAATTTTGTTGGCAAGGGGACAGGAGTGGTTCCACTGATCTGGCTACCTCCATTCTATCCCCACTAAGTGACTTCCAGAAAAGAGCAGTTCTTCTTCTCAAATCCTTCAATTGTTTCACAAATATTTGTTGAAACCTCACTATGCACAAGGCATTATGCCTGTCATTTAAGATGTTTAAGATGTGTGATGACCAATGGGTTTCTCTCCTATAGCAGAACAGTGTATATGCAAGGGGCATTTTTTCTTTCAAACACCTCAAAATGCTTCACTCACAAAGGTCAGTCCTTTCCACACTACTTGGGCCAAAAATTCAAACCTGTGGAAAGTCCCCTTTATGACCTGCAAGTGGTCAAAACCCAAAACAAAGCACTTGCATCTTGGTGCTTTCTAAAGGAGAGGGGAAGAACAAAACTAAATCCCACCTCCAGACTCAACAGGCCCTTCCTTCCAGCCCCCAGAGGAAGAGGAGGGGTGGAAGGCCTCTGCCCACTCCAGCTAGAACAGAGAGGAGAGCCCAGTCCACCCCAGCCCAACCCAGCTAGATCTCACTCACTCAGAAGAGGAAGCTGCCATCAGGGAAATGAAAAAATCATTTCCAACACCATTTACCGCAAGAAAATGCCAGACCAAAGCACAGCCCTGGAGAGTCAACACCTTTGAGGCAAATGTGAACGCAACAATGCAGATGCAAAAAGAATTTATTGTACGTGTTTTTAAATCATTCTCCATTAAAATTCTCCATTATTTTCTGAAAAGTACAAACACACTAAGGCTCGTATTTGACATGTAAAAAATAAAGAGGAAGAAGGAAAATCTACTAGTGTAACTAGTTTAAGGAACTATCCTTAAAATGAGACAATAAGCTACAGGACACGTATCTTGTAGATAAATAAGAAAGCAAATTCACATTATCCAGAGTCCTGGGACATAAAGAGCTCAAGCCAAATCTAGCCTGCGACATACAGTCTGCACACACCCACATGGCTGCCCCTCACATGGACTTCCACCCACAGCTAATTAAACTGAGAGATCGGGGCTAGGGATCTCTCATTGTATGAGCACAAAACTCTTTCTCTTGGTAAATTCCCAGGAAAGCAATTTTACCAACAAAACAAATACTCTGTTCCCTCAGGACAGGAAATTCTATATCCACAGACAACCCATACAGTTGCTAATATTCCTCCCCGCTCACAAACAATCTTGCATTCAGCTTCCAACAAATGGTTTATTTCCAAAAGAGAGTGGTTCTTCCCCAATCACAACCATCTATAATAAGATACACAATCAATACCTAGGGACACCGGGCAATAAAGAGCCAATGTGTAATATCCATAGCAGATGTTAAACAATCTTCATGACTCTCTGATGGAAGTTTACAAAAGTATAAATGGGGTGACTATCAAAATGATAGTAGTATGTTCAAAACTCAAAGGGACTCATGTTTCCAAAACGAGTGTTCAGAAATCACAGGAACAACAAGGAGAAGCAAAATAATTAAGAAACAAACATCTTCTTTCTGTAGCTATATACATATACACACATATATACACATGTATATATACACACACACATATATCTGCATCACAGTAACATTAGGCTGACGTGCTAAGGCTGGTTTGCTAAGATACGCAGGTGTCTTACACAGGTCATGGAAGCAGACACACAGCTGTGCTGCTAAGGTCTGGTGAAGGGCTTTCCCTTTCCTCACAGCCTGGCAAGAGGTACAGCCAATGCGATGGTGGGAGGGAGGAGGGGGATTTCAGTGAGCAACTGGCTCAATCTCCCCTACCTGGCTGCCTGCCTCTCCCTGCTCCAACAGCACTTGCTAAGGGGACCCTGACTAAAAAGAGGCAGTGCACCACCCCTGCCCTAAAGAGAAAGTGTCCACACGTGGGCGGCTGGTGCTTCAAGAATAGCAGTGACCTCACGTGGTGTGGCGAGCCCGCCGACCTCTGTCAAGACTGGACCTAGTGCTCAGGAGCAGTGCTCAGGAGCTGTTTTACTGGGCATTGAGCCAGACTTTGTAACTGTGCAGAATCGGGAGAGAAAGGCCCGGTCTCCACCCCTCTGGTCATTGCCAGGTACTTCTATATTGATCCACAGGATTTTTTTCAATAAAATAGAATGAATTCTCTTCATCTCCAAAACTCAGTGGAGCTCTGCTTTAAGACACAGACCAACCTCCACCACTTCGTTCTGAAAAGAAAACACAGGTGAACAGAAGTCACTAATTTTTAAAATCATAATTATTTTAAACATTTATGTTTTTATTTGATTTTGTTTGAGTAAGTCTCACATAAAATTAGAATGTTCATAAATTCCTAACAGAGGACGTTTACTCTTCAATATACACACATGCAAATACACACAGACACACCCCTCTGGATGCTTTTCAAAGGGCAAGTAACATTGCTTATTGCAAATAAGCAACATGATAAATATTCATGACAAACATTTTGATGTGGCTTTTGGATACTAAGAACTTTTAACATGCAGTCCTTTTTCATAATCTAACCATAAAAATACCCCTAAAGTTTCAGTTTTTTAAAATGTGTATGATACACCATGAGAAATTCTGATGCAGGAAATGGTATGGAGCCAGCCTATGGTGGAGGTGCCCATGCCAGACCCTTGCTCCCAGAAGCTACATAGAGAGAGCCCGAGTGTCCCCAGCAGGGTTCTCAGCCTCGGCAAGACTGACATCTGGAGCTGGATAACTCTTTGTCGTAGAGAGCTGTGCTGCGTGCATTGTAGGGTGTTTAGAGGACCCCTGGCTCATACCCACTAAATGCTAGTGTCTCACATACACTTTCAGTTGTGACAACTAAAAATGTCTCCAGACATTGCCAAATGCCCCTGGGGGGCAAAATCGCCCCCGGGTTGAGAACTCATGCTCTACAGTTAAGCTCTCCACTTTCCTGGAGAATCCATAAACAACAGAAATGGCTCTCCTTATACCACAAGAAGCCTTTCCAAGGACAGAACACACACGCTGCCCTCTGCCAGTACCACTCACCAGTCTACCCAACGAGATTCACTGTTCTCACTGTCTGGAGCTGTTTCCTCTTCTCTCTCACAAAAATCCTGTTTTTGTCTTTTTTTCCCCAACTAGCTGACTCCTTCCCATGTGAGGAAACAGTACCAAGTAACTAATCTGTGTCCAAAATAACTCACACTGCTGATTTATTCTTTGACATTGGTAAAACAGACTTCCCCACCTTATCCCAGGCCCCACCCATCCATAAGGTGAAGAAGATCAAAGACAGGGAAGGGTGAGGGGTGAAGAGTTTTAAAAATTCCTTTATAATTACATATTAAGGAAAGTTTTTGTTTTTATAACAAAGTAAAACATGCCTGCAGCCAGTTCAAAATAATGACTGTATTTCCAAATTAAAGAATGAGAAGCGTACACATACAAAACCCCTCAGGAATCCAAATTACAATCTAATTTAAGGTTCCACCTCTAAAGTACACACATATAACCCCTAGTGGACCGCAGCCTGCAGTCAGGGGAATCCTTAGAATCTCCGAAATTGTTTGTACGATTTTGTGTAGTGAGGAAGGATAGGTGCCTTTTATTTTCTGGGGAGAAGGGACACAGCTGTCTTCAAATCTCTAAGGGACATACGAACCAAACAATTTTAAGAATCTTTGCTCTTAGAAGAATAAGAACATTATCACTGTGAGAAACTAGATGCCCGGTAATCACGGGGGTAGGGGGTTAACCCCACGAAGCCTACACTTGTGTGTACATGGAAACTGGCCTAAGAACCCACTCGGTCTCTCTCGGCCTCTGACACATCTCTTCCCTTTCTTTAGGGTTGGCCTCTGGGCTCATCCCTCCCTTTGCTTGCCTGCTATGGGTCTCTCTTCCTTCCTCGCCTCCCTTCTGGTCACTGTCTACCCTTCCATTTGAGAGGGGGCTGAAACTCACATTCCTGAAAATATCAAATGGCTCAAATACCGCACCTTCATGCTCTGGAAAGTGGGACGTGGGTCACAGAAAGCCCCCACAGAAGAAATGTCTGAAAGAAAGAGGACAGTCTCCAGAAGAGCAGGGACTGTGCGGCTCACAGCTGCATGCCCAGTGCCTGACGCAGTGCCTGGCCCTGGGGAAATGCCCTGAGGCTCTTTGGCCGTGCTCCAGGTCTTCTCAGAGCTCCTCGGGCCTCGAGAGCGATGCCCTTCATCCTGCTCTGTATGGACCTCTCAACCTCATACCCTCTTCAACCCACCTCCCTCTTCCTCCTCCTACCCTCCTTGCCTCCATGTGGAAGGAGCTGGCTCCACAGTTTCATAAAGGGGCCTCAGGAAATCAAGACCAGCCACACCACAGCAGCGGCCCCGCCAGCACCGCACGCCTCATTGCACAGGTGGGGGCTGAAGGCTTTTTTCCCTTTCTTTTTAAAATTCCTGTAACTGGGGCATAACCTCTTCACCCCCCACACACACGCTGACTGCCTGGCCCACAGACACCCTTTATGCAGGATGCTCTGTGAGGAAACTATTCATTTATGAGAATTTTCCAGTAAGCTAAAATTTGTCCTTCTGAATGTCATTCCTTTTATTCATTTGGGAAAAGAAAGCTTGAAGAACTGCTATACGTAACTCTCTGCCTTCTTAGGCTGAGATTACTCTACTTTTCCTCCCATCATCAATAAGTGTCATAATCAACACCTCTTCTCAAACTATGTAGTAACACGAGTGCTCTGTAACCCTGCTCCATTCTTTTGATTCTAGACTGTGGTCACTGCCCCTGCTGCTAGCCACATCTCCTCCTAATTCCCCTTCTTCATTCCCTCAAGTGGTATCTACTGAGTACCTCCAACTGTGTGGGAACTGTTTCTCATGGACTGTGCATGAGAAATAAAACATACCAGATTGTTGGCATGATGGGCTGAACAAGAGCCAACGTGCCTCCAAGAGGGGAATCAGAAGTGAGAAACGAGACAAGCTCGTGAGCAGAGGCAGAAGCTCCGATCCAGAAGCAACGGAAGGACATTGCCAAGGTGTGGCGCCATTTTGCCTTCCTACCTTCCTTTTCGTCAGGTCCTACTCAAAGTGTTAAAAATTCTCAGAGTCTAAGGCTGGGCACAGTGGCTCATGCCTATAATCCTAGCGCTTTGGGAGGCTGAGGTGGGAGGATTGCATGAGGCCAGGAGTTCGAGACACCACCTCTACAAAAAATAGAAAAATTAGCCAGGTGTGGTGGCACACGCCTATAGTCCCAGCTGCTCTGGAGGCTGAGGCAGAAGAATTCCTTGAGCCCAGGGGTTTGAGGCTGCAGTGAGCGACAATAAGGCCACTGCACTCTAGCCCGGGCAAGAGAGTGACACTCTCTCAAAAAAAAAAAAATTCCCAGAATCTGACAACTAGGGTGTTGGCCATGTTTATTGAATAACATGTCAATTTCCTTGTTCTGTTCTCAGTTTTAAAAGTAAATGAGTAAATTTGTTTTAATTTTCTAGGGAAAGAAATCAATTTGCTTTTTTATGCCCTTCTATGAATCTCTTAATGGGTTCAGTGGCCTTCAACAGAAAAACAAAAAGGTTCCCCATATGGAGATAATCTTTCAACAACTTAGCTATACCATTTATTTCAAATTCCTCAATACTTACTTCTCTTGTGAAACCACAGTGAAACCACATACATGATGTTGTAAAGGAGAACACAGGGCTTAGAAGGGAGGTGAACTGCAACAAGGAAACATTTACCAATCTTCACCTTTATAGTTCAGTTATCTTTTCCATGATGATTTTTTCTAACTACAATGTCTGCTTACAGAGGGCAGGGACTAGGTAACCTCCACAGAGCGTGGAACATCACTGCACAGAAACAACATGGGCTGAGTGGATGAGTCAATGGATGAATGATTTGACATCATACCAAATCACCAAAGTTGCCAAACCAAACCAGACCATCTGTCCCCAATCTGGTTCACTCATTTATCATTACAACTCTGACTTCTTTACTTGCTCTACTTACCGTACAGCAAGAGGGATGCTGGATCCAGCCCCAGACTCTCACAACCAGGTATGTTCTGATCATGGAAATCCTGTAGCAAAATGCCCAACACCAACTCCTCACTCATCATATACCTCATAAAATTTTCATTATCTGATGGAACCCGAAATTGCAGATGGTAGATCACTGTGGCATTTTCACCACTAAAAGGCAAACCAAACAGACATTAAAACAGAAACAGAATCACACTGCAACTCAGGAAATCAATTTTAGCAATAATATTTTTTAGTGCTGCATGGTTTTCCAGTACAAAATAGCAAAAGGTGTTCTGTCTTAGAAGAATGTGCTGTCCTGAAAGAATCCTCTTCCATAGGTCCATCACAAAAAGTTGAGGTGATACTGACCTCCTCCTTCCACCTAGTGTCCATCCCCTAGAGTCCACTGGGAGAGGCTGTCAAAGGGAGAGGTGCAACCCAGCTTAACCCAGCTATGGTTAAGGAAGATGCCAGGATTGACAGGTCATCTGTCCCAACCTCAGCCTTTTTCCCCTAAGGCAAGCCCAGGAAGCCCTTTTCTCTTCATACATTCCCTTCTTCATGTTCTTAACGCTGCCCCCATGAATGCATGCCAGCGCTATTCCGTTTAACCAGCTCTTTATTCAACCTATAAAAATGTTTAAGGCAGGGCCCAAAGCTCCCTACCATTGGCTGGGTCCAGAACTTCTGAACTCTTACAGAGACTGCCCTGTGTCCCTGCAAAGAATCATACTTCCCTGGTTTGTCCCCAAAGTGAGAAACTTTTCTGTCCCATTTCCAGTTCCAGAGGCCCCTAAGGCAGGAGGACCACGCTTTTTAACTCTCAGTAATGGGATCTAAGGAAAAGAAGTTTTCATCTTCCTAGAACATACTTTTCCTATTTCCAAAATAAGAATAATCCTAGGGCTATCCTCAGTTAATTAGTAGCTTATACTGCTCTTTAAATATTATTTCAACACTTAGATTTTTCACAGTTATTCTATTACTTTGGTTCAAGATGTCCCAGATTAAGAACCAGCAATAAAATAATTAACAGGACATCATATCTGAGACTATCGCCCTACTGAAGTTTTACAGATGCATAAATTAGGCCACTGCCCCTGCTAAGGATAGGCAGAGCTCCCTCTTGTGGCCAGAGGTCGCATAGCCAATACTCTTGCATCTTACAAAGTGGCTGACAATTCAGTTTATAAACTCTACTATGGCCAAGAAATGTGACAAACCCTGTGGATCAAATGAATAATATAATCAAGACTCTGTAGAAACTCACAGTTTCAAGGCTGCCACTATAGGCAGGCTGGAAAATGCACGTTCAAACTCCAATCAAGCTACCCTAGTTTACAGGTGTCATTACTCGTTCTCTGAGCTCTGCCCTCTAATTATGGCTAATAAGGGTCAACACCTAGACAGGCAGCCACTCTGCATTCCCATGGGCAAGGGCTGGGGCTGGCTAATGAAAAGGGCCAGAGGCTGACTTTCAGAAGACTGGGTCAGAAGCTGAATGACAAGATCTAGCCTATTGCAGCCTGGCTAGTCCATTCACTGCTAGACTTCCAGGGAAGCAGTGAATCCTGTGGCCTTTGTCCCAGCTGCCCAACACCAGAGTGGGTCTAGCAGTGGATAAACCAAAAGGCGTTGTTCCAGGCTCCTGCTGGACCAGTCCAGGACTGAGGTCAGCATCCCCCTGAAGACACAAACGCCTATGCCAGGTCTGTCTCCTGCCTGGGTGCAGCATCCTTTTGGAAGCAATGGTTTTTGTTTCTCAATTCAACATTTTAGAAACTCTGCCTGGACTTCTTCAAACAAAACAAAAATATTTTCCAGAGAGACTTTCTTTATCCAAAATACTAAAGTTCCTGGGTTTTTCTTTCAAATAACTTTTTGAAAACAGATTCTCTAGCATTAAGTGTTGGCCAAATTTCTAGCCATGTTTTACTCAGTTCTGATGGGTTTTCCCCAATATCTACCCCCACCCCTGTTATATAATCCCAGCTCCTCTGGACCCATAACACAGGGCTGGATTTGGAAAGGCTCCAAAGGCTCTGAAGGTCCTTCCTGTCTCAACTCTGCCTCAGTCTTTGAATATATGCAAGGGCATGGGGGAAAGCATGTTGGGTCTGCTCATGCATTTCTCCCTTTTCCATGGGCATTTTAGTACCCATGGTTTATGATTAAAATGAGCAATGTCAGAGACATCACCATCAGGTAACATGGACACAGGGGTTTATAAAGAAGGAGTACAGAGGCAGCCAGCCAGTTAAGTGTCTGCAGACCTCAGGTCAGTTTGGTCCTGCCCTGTGGTGCTACCACCTGCTTTACGTGCTTCCCCTCACAGGTCTGCTAATATCGTGGCTTGAGAGGGAAACCTCAATATGATATTGCTTTTGATGGTCACATTCCAGAGACACCTTAGGAACAGTGGATAATAAAGCGCTGATGTAAATCTTGCTTATATCACCTCCAATAGTCCTAACAACATAAAAGGATAATAAACTGACTCCTCTACAAACACCCTGATGTCTACAGCCCAAGAATATTATGAATATTAAAGATTGGGGGGAAATTTTAAAAAGAAAAAAATACACGTGTGTGTATATACTATGCACGTATACAGAAGAAATCACACCAAACTGTTGATAGCTGTTAATTTCGTGGCAGGGAATGGAATTAGTTACCGGTGGTGGTAGTGGAAAGAGAGGAGACTGAAGGCAGACTCTTCTGTCGTATATATCTGTATGTTTTTAATGTTAAGCAAGGAGAATGTACTCCTGGATTATTTGTGCTCCTCAAAAGCAAAAGCCAGGACATAGATTATATCATTTATACCAGTGGTCCCCAACCTTTTTGGATCCAGAGACCATTTTCATGGAAGACAATTTTTCCACGGACTGGGGAGGTGGGGGATGGTTTGGGGATGATTCAAGCGCACTACATTCACTGTGCACATTATATCTATTATTATTACATTGTAATATTTAATGAAATAATTATACAACTCACCATAGGTTGGGGACCCCTGATTTATATCATAGCATGATCCGGGATTTATTCCCATTTCTACCCTTAGCATATTTGAGCATCCACAGTTAAACAGGAATGGTTCACCAGGGACTGGCTTTTCCTCTCTACTGTGTGGCCTTGGTTGAATCGTGTAATTAATCTGGGCTTCCTTTTTCTCATTTGTAAAATAAGGGAGTTGAGCCAGTTTGTTTCTAAAGACTCTCTCTCCCAGAGCCAACACCCCTTGATTCCATGATTGATTCCCTTCATGCTCTGAGGCTCAGGGAAATCCTCCCAGGTAAATGGTGATGGGGTGGGGGTGGGGAGGGTGTCTTTCCAGAGAAAGAGACCAAAATACAATGCTCCACACTCTTACCTGAAGTCTGCTATTTCAACTGAAGTAAAATAACGACTCAGAGCCGGCGATGTACTGTACACATCTGTGAGCTAAAACAAACAAACAAATAAACAACCACACACATTACTGACAGATCATATTGCATATCACCTGACAAAGCAAAGTTCCTTCTAGACAAAGAAGATTCCACTCGAGCTGGAAATTTACTTATCTAGAGGCTCTGGACCAAGAAACAGGAAGGTTTGAGCCTACCGTAAACCAAAACTCAAGTTTACACTAATTCAAAAGACCCGCATTTATGAAGACCAAGTGACTTGGCTTGGGAATTTTCAACTTCTTGTGTGTGTCACACTGACACCTTGTGGCCACTGTGTGAGTGGTCAGCAGCTGGAGCCCACACGAAAAGACCACGAAGTGGCAGTGGGGGGACAGCAGCACAGACCACCCAGCACCTGGGCCATCACAGGCCCCTTTCTTCCTTCTCCAGAACTTCCTTGTAAGGACACACAGCCATGCAGAGCCACAGGTCTAGCACTTCCCCCAGACAAAGGGACGAAGTAGGGAATTGCAAAGATATGGAGGTTTTATTTTATGCACGAACTATTGCAAACATCATAAAAAATGACACCTGTGTTCCCCCTGCCTACGCTTCATGCCCTCACATTTTGCTATATTGAGTTCAGCCCTCTTTAAGAAAGGAAATAAAGCTAAAGTGACTCCTACACACACCGTTCACTTTTTCCTCCCTCGTTCCCTCATGCTAGCCGTCACCCTGAAGCTGGCATGCACCCCTTCCTTGCATAATTTTATAAATCACCACTTCCTTATGTAGTCATGATATATACTTTAATTTGCATTTTTATTCAAATAAAAGTTAGCATATTCCATATAATCTTCTAAGCCTTGCTTTTTTTTCACTCAAAATCACATTTGCGATTTACTCATAAGGTACATCTGGATAAAGGGCATCCACCTAACTCCTGCATAGACTCTAGTAAATGATTGCACAGACTTATCCATTCCCTACTGATGAGCAAGTGCACTGTTTCCAGTTTTCCCCTATTACCTATGCTGAGGTAATCATCTTTGAATGTCTCTGTGCATCTCTTCTTATACAAGTAGGAGTTTCCCTTGGGTATATACCAAGAAATGGAAGTGCTGGGCCCAAGGGTAGGTAGATTTTCAACTTAACAAAATTGTTCTCCCTTGTCCTCTCCTCCCAGCAATGAGTACGTATTCCATTTCCCACATTCTTGCCAGCATTGAGGGTTACCAGACTTAAATTTTTGCCAATCTGAGCAGTATGAAATAGCGTTTCAGATTGTTTTCGTTTGTACGGCCTTGCCCGTAAGTGAAAGCATCTTTTCGTGTGTCTACTAATTTTTTGGGACTTCTCAACTCTGAAGTGCCCATTAGTTTTCCCTTCTTTCTCTTGGATTATCTTTTTTCTTATCTATCTGCCCCAGTTGGTTTTATATTCTGGATGCTAGGTTGTTGGTATTGTGTTACACCTATCTTTTCCCAGGCTTTGATTAGTCATGTTTCAGAGACATGAATCCTAACCTAGTATGGGTACTCAAGAACATGTGGCTGAATGTATTTACATTGCATTTCTTTTAAATTTACATTTGAAAGTTAAACGCCTTGTTCTCTAGCAGATTGGTTCTAGCATAAAAGAAGAGGACTTCCCTGAGATCTGGTTATACTCCCCAGCGTGGACCCAGCTCTGGGGCTGGAATGAGCCACGGCCAGGCATCTGAGAGCACCGCCAGACCCACCCCTGCCCAGCCTGAAGCCTCAGCCCTGACGCTGTTCTGGAAATCTCACCAGCATCCAATGGTGCCCTTGTGCTGAGCTAGGCATGCCCAGCTACAGACATTATGGCTTCGTTAGTGCCCCGTTACTTTACCCAATAACAAACAGGGGAACGAACATACAAAAAACAGCAGTGCCCTATGGGGAGCTCACCTTGTCTCCCACCCAATTCCAAATGGAATCTCAAGGAGGTTGCCCTTCCACAACATGCTCCCACTTAATTCAACAGGTGCAACTCAACCTCTCAAAGAGTGGAAACGACTAGAGCACCTGCTATTTGTGTTCCTCGAAGTTGTCATTATTGTTGAAATCTTCATAAGAACCTGACACAACAGGCATAATATAGCTCCCCTTTTTACTGACAATGAAAATAGCACTCCATTACAAGAGGTCAAGAAACCTGCCCAAGGTCACTCTGCTAGTAAATGGTGAAGCCAAAATTCAGTCCTAGGTATTACAGACACTAAAACTAAGTTTATTCTCATTTTACCACACTAGCCATCAGATCCACAAGTGCGGCCCCTCGACCAATTCCAAACTTCCCAGAACAAATCCCTTTATTAAAAGGATTTGTTCCGTAAAATTTGGATTCATTCAAAAGGCCATACTCAAGGATCCAGAAGGCCACATGTGGCCCCAAGGCTTCAGCTTCCACCCCTTACAAACAGTATGTTGCCTGTAAGCTGATAGTCATTTAGAAAACTCAGGAACCAGAGGGTGGGTAAATCCACACCTAAGGGGTACAGTGCACACTGTCTGGGGGTGGACACGCTTGCAGCTCTGACTTGGGCAGTGCAAAGGCAATATGTGTAACCTAAACGTCTGTACTCCCATAATACTCTGAAATAAAAAAAAATAATAAAGAAAAAAAAGAAAAAAAAAGAAAACTCAGGAACTAGGAAAATAGCTTTTGTAGGGCTGTTCAGAATGACAGGGAGGAGGGGGAGGATGCTATAGAGAGGGATTTTTTAAGCACTAAAAAAAATAATAATAACAATAATGCCTCTCTCTTCCTTTTGGATTGAGCTTCCTATGGCAGGGATGTTGTCTACTCTTCCTTCCAATCTTCTCTGTTCCCTCCCCCCTTCTTTCCTTTATTAATGTTTAGGGCCTAGCACTGTGTTTTGCACATAGTAGCCTCCTGGTAAAATTTTTAAGTTACAATTTTAAGTTACGATATGAACACTTTAAGCGTTCACTCTAAGATTCTTTTTGGTGGCCTAATCCCCAGCTGTATCTAGGACATATTTGCATTTTGGGAGCTGTTAGTGACACTGTCCACTTTGGGCCCAAAGAAGTAAAACAGGGGATTCCTTACCCCTTGCTCTGTTGTTTCCCACACTGTGTCTACAAGGCTTGGTGCAAGCTGAGCAAGGAGCCCAGTGAGCTGGTTAACAGGGTCTGACACAGTGGCTAATTAGAAACCAGCTTCCAGAACAAGAGAGGTGCCATTGTTAAATCCTAAACCATGTACTCTTATAGGCTGGCTTAAGCAGAGCAATGGCCTCAGAGAAGAAAACTCTGGCCATAAGATATAACAGGGGCTAGGAAAACTGTTTAGAAAAGCAAGGGAAAGGACATAAGGTTCCAATACTGTGACATAATAAAACTATACATATTATTTAGCCTCTGTCCCCAGTTCCTGGCACAGAACTCCTAGAACCCTTGTTATTTCCTGTGATAAGAGTGCTAAATGTATCTTTTATTCTAATACTTGGTCTTTGACCCCAGCTCCTGACACAGAACTGTTCCTAAATCCCTTGGAATTTCCTGGGTGACAGGGGTGTATTTTGCTCTAATGAGGTGACTCTTGGTGGGTTCTTGGATGGGGGTTGGTCACCAGAAAGACCAAGCCATGAGCTGAAGCTTGGAACTTTCAGCCCCACCCCCCTCCTCCAGGGAGGGGAGAAGCCAGAGAATGAGTTAATAATCCATCATGCCTATGTGAAGAAGCCTCCACAAAAATCCCTAAAAGACAGGGTCTGGAGAGCTTCTGGGCTGCTGAATGCACCTACATGCTGCGAAGGTGGTGCCCCTGGAGAAGGCTTGGATGCTCCAAGCCCCTCCAACATGCCTGCCCTATGCACCTCTTCATCTGGCTGCTCACCTGCATCCTCTGTGATGTCCTTTATAACAAACCGGTAATGTAAGTGCTTACCCGAGCTCTGTGAGCCATTCTAGCAAACCATCAAACCCAAGGCGGCGGTTGCGGAAACCTCCAGTTAATAGCTGGTTGGTCAGAAGCACAGGTGACAACCCGGACTTGTGATTGGCATCTGAAGTGAGGGCAGTCTTATGGGGCTGAGCCCTTAATCTGTGGGGTCTACACTGACTCCAGGCAGATGGTGTCAGAAGTGAACTGGATTATAGGAAACCCAGCTGGTGTCAGAGAACTGGCTGGTGTGGGGAAAAAACCCACACATTTGGTCACAGAAGTGTTCTGTATTGAATGTGAGCAGACAGAAAAGCCGTTTTTCCTGTAAAAATACACACTCCCATTTACCTTCTACATCCAGAAACTTCCGGAAGTTGACCTAATGGAAGAAAGGGGTTATTGACCTGACAGTAAGACAGTAAATTAAGCTGCTAATTTTCGTTCCTGAGCATATTGGTTGGGGAATGAGGGGCAGGAGTCTTTCACCTCCCCGTGCCTTACTTTTATCATCTGAAAATCAGGTAATTCTAAAAAAAAAATGTTTTTCAAATTTCTTTATATGCAATCTCATTTGCACCTGTAAGGTATATAGAAAAAGTACTGCGATTTCCACTTATCAGAGAGGGAACTGGCTCACAGAGATCTGATCTGTGTACTTGCCTCAGGTATCACCACCAGGCCCTGTTCCTTTGCCACTACACAGTGAAGAGCTAAAAATACCTGGAGAATTTATTCATGGCTAGCTCTGTGCAAGAGATATGGTTCTAAGGTGAAAAATTACCATCCATTTCCCTTTGACACAGAGAGTCCAGTCTGTAACAGGGGACATGTGGATACTGACTCATTTCAATTTTGCTCAGAAAATGCAAAACCTCTCCATTAAAAAAGCAACCAAGAGGAAAGGAGCAAGAAGCTTCTCACTCAGTGACTTGCTCTGGGAAGTGGGTGGAAGGAAAGGAGGAAAGGGAACCGCAGATAAGACATAAACAAGGAAGAGAAGGAGAAAGAGAAGCCTGAAGCAATCATCACAGGATACAAACTCCTGCGATGAAAGGAGCAATCAAATCTTGTGCATCTGGGCACCCAAAAACTGATTCTGACGTGACCGGGATGGAATTGGCTTCTTCAGGAGCTTTTGTAGGAATCAAATGGAAGCCAGATGAAGAAGGCTCACTACATTCAACCTAGCAACACCAGAGGAGTCTGATGGACGGCAGGCTGCTCTTATTCAGATCTTATCAAAAAACCTCCTGGGTCTGGCTGTGAACCAGCCTGCCTTTGAGAGGATGACCAGGGCTGCCCCCACAACCCTCACGGTCTGGCTGCAGAGCTCCCTTATTGCACAGGGGGCTCATTCTCCTGCATTTCCCAGTCCATGAATGATGCCAGCATCCATCTGCCCAGTCGCTCAACCAGAAGCCTGGACACAGAATTCTGCTGTCCCTTACCACCACCCAGCCAGTCACTGAGTCCTGCTGAGTGAGAATACCTCTTAAATCTCACCCGAGCCCTTAATCTGAACCCTGACACCGCTTTGGTTCAAACCTCCCTCATTTCTCACCTGGACCGTCTAACTGACTTCTTCCTCCAGTCTTTTCCCAACATCACCCAGAAAGGGTAAAATGAAAATCTCTGACCATGTCAATCTTCTGATTAAAATCTTTCAGTCCTAACCAAAGAGTGGGAAAACCACACAGCATGCAAAAGCCACCGCACATCACTTTGCAGATCCCCTGATGTCCCATGCTCTTTTATCCAGAAAACTCTTTTCAAAATTCTTCCTGAGGATTGCCTCCATCCCCACCTAGGGGGCTTAGATGGCCCTCCTTTGCAGCTGTAAAACATGCTGTACATATCTCAATAACAGGACATGTCACATTGTTTTATAACTATATTTGTAATTACTGCCTCTACTTGGACCGTGAACCCACCGAGGGAACAAAGTATGTGGCCCTGACACTTGGCCTGTTGTCTAGCATATCATAGAGACCCTCAATGAATACTATAGGTTGAATCAACTATAAGACCAGAGTGAGTAAAGAGAACACTTTCTTCTAGGATGTACATGGCAAGAAGCCAGGGTTCTTCCTTCTGCCTTTGTACTACAGAAAATACATTTACAAGCATCATTTTCTGCTAAAATCCAGATAAAGAATCTGAGATTGATGCCACTTACTCTATAGCTCTATGCCAATTATTCTTGCAAAAGTCATTCCATTGTTAAGAACTCAGTAAACAATGCATTAGACATAATTACCCTTTTAGTGAGCAGGGAAGGCAATTCCTCTTCAGTAACACACTCCTCCGGAATCTTTAGCATGACCAAAAATGTTTTATTCGATGATAATTCAAGTATTTCATTTTCGTCTTCATCAACATAAGTTACTGAAGAGAGTGGGGAGGTGAAAATATAAAAAAGTAAACACCTGCATAAAATAATAAATTTATTTATTTTGCTGACTGCTATATTTAAACATAACAGTGAGCACGCATCAAGGATAAAGGCTGGGCACAGTAAGCAAGTATAAGCAGAAATGCTTTCTCTGCTTAGTAAAACCAAATAAAAGACAGGGGCTTGCCTCCATTGGGGCAAAAGATTTGTTGGCTTTATGCCAAATGTGTTTCAGATTCCACTGAATACAAACTGGGGGAAGGGCTGGAGGGAGGGAGCGTGAAGAACATGAACTTCATTGTTAAACTGAACCTGCTTAGCTAGGTACACGGGTGTCGAGGCAGGTGCAGGGAGACAGTGGGGCAGATGAACAGTGGGCGACAGGGGACAAGGAGGTGGCAAGCAACTTCTTTGCATCACCTTCCAGTTCTGTGCTATCAAAGACCACCATGCGGAAGTGATGTCATGGACCAGAGCAGAGGTGGGACCAGAACATGAGCGTGTTGAGCCCATGTCTTGAAGTCTCCCAGGAAGGCAGGGGATGGGCATGAAGTCATAGCCCTAGACTATGTCCCACAGGAGAGGGATGTTGACACACACTGTTCGCAGAAGGGAAGCCAAGCTGCACTCAGAGCCCCTGGGCATGCAAGAATTATGTTCCTGGGACAATGAGTTGCTGCTTGTGTTCTAATGACTGCTAGCTAATTGATTTCTAAGCAGTTAGAGCTAAAGGAAAACCACACAGAACTAGGAGCCAGGAACCAGAAGCTGGCCCTAGTGTGCTAATTATGCTCCCTGGCTCCATGCCAGCCTCACACCAGCTCCACACAGGAGACTACCTCTCTGGCCCTGAGAAAGGCGTAGGTGGGAACAACCAGGTGCTCATGTTGCCACAGACATTTCCCTCAAATCCCATGCTTCAAACATAACATCATCAGCCTCTCTTACTGGACTTTGAAAAGGCCATAGTGGAATAAATTCAGTGTTTGTGACGAAAGGTCAGGAGGTAAGAAGTAGTAAGAATCCTGGTGCTTATTCCCTGAGAAAATCTGGACACGTGAGGCATTAGGGTCAAAGACCATGCAGAAAAGAGTTAATAGAGCAGGCCTGAGACTGCCAGCCTTAGAAAGGCCTGCTCAAAGTTGGCCCCTGGCTAGCATCTGGAAACTTGGATTTGGGGAGGGTTTCCACCCCTCCCTCATAAGAGTGATTCACTGTGCCTCAACTGTTTGTACAAACAACGTGGCTAACATCTCCTTTCCTTCTGGGAGGCTGGATTTTTGGTACATGCTAGTCAAAGGCTGTGTATATGACCAACCCCCAATAAAAAAACCTGGGCACTGAGTCTCTAATGAGTTTCCCTGGTAGATGACATTTCACATGTGTTATCACAACTAATTGCTTGAGGAATTAAGTGAAACCTGTGCAACTCCACAGGGGGAGGACTATTGAAAGCTTACTCCTTGTTTCCTCTGGATTTTGCTGTAATCAATCCTTTTATGTAATGTGTCCTTTTGCTGTAATGAATCATAGTCATCAGTACAACTATATGCTGAGTCCTGTAAGTCTTCCTAGCAAATCACTGAATCTAGGAGTGAGCCTGGGGACCCCCAAGCACAGGGAATTTTCTCTGCATCCTTATTTGCTGTAAGTCATTATTTTGCATTATCTTGCCTGATGATAGAAGTTATGCCTTCATAACAGAAAACTTGCAAAGTATAGAAAATTGAAACAAAGCAAAGAAAAAAAATACTTATAAACTTTTAATAGAGAGGTTCCCCCCCCATATTTTATATTATATATTTGAGGTCTTAATGAGCAGGTAGTTAATATCCTGCTTTTTATTGCTTGTTGCTATTGTTACTTACTTATCTTGATCCTTTTGTTGTTGTTGTCAACATATCAAAAGCTATTCCCCATGTGCTTGAAATTCCTTTCAAAGATTATTTTAATGGCTTCATAATGTTCATAACAGGCTCACCTATTTTCTTCAATATGACATTTATTTATAGCAGTGAAAAGCTTTTCACTGCTATAAATAATGTTGCAATGGACAGCGTTCAGCTCTACACCCACCATGTAGATTTCCACAGTAGATATCAATGCCTCAGAAAGGACTAGGGAATGCCAGAGGATAATACCGGATCTGAATAACTGCTAAACTCAAGGGCACTGAGAAGAGATGCCAAGTTCTAAAAGAAGTCTCCAATAACAGCTCTTAACTTGTATCACCCAAATAATGAATCTGTACAAAGACCTTGATAAATAGTTGTGTTTGTCAAAATAATAACAACAATAGCAGGCTTACCCAGTCAGGAGAGTTTTATGTCACTAATGAGACAATCTGAGCAGCACTTTCCATGTAGAGAAAATGTGTTGTTTTTTTTTTAAAAATCACAAAAACATATATGGTATGTTAAAGGAAAATGAAAACAGCTCTTTGGCTGGAATGTAAGAAGTGAAGCTGGAGAAGGAGGCCTTAAACACCAGATGCCTTCAGAAGGTAATGGAGGGCTGTTAAATGTGTCCCACGAAGAAAGTAAACGCTGGCATTTACGGGAGGTTAATCTGGTGGTCAGGGAGGGGATGAAATGGAACCTGGAGAGAATGAAAGCAGAGAGGTCACAGGCACAAGATTGGGAGAGACTGATTTTGACTGACAGCAGAGGGAACAGAAGGAAAAAAATGAGGGGGACAATTCAGGACAGTGGAAACAGAGCTGGATTTAAAGACAGCCAGACTCAGTTTCAACCCCTGTCTGGCTATTTATTAGCTATGTGAGTTTGAGCAAGTCACTTAAGTCTCTGAAGCTGTTTCTTCCACAGAAATATCAACACCTACATTGCAGATGATGGTAAAGATGAGAAGCAACATGCATAAAGTACTCAGCATGGCATCTTGTAGCAAGTGGGAAAGTTGCTATCAAAACACTACTAAGGAATGACTGGTAAGAGTTGGTCTTATCTAGACATGGGAGAGAAGAAGAAATCAAAAATAGTTCCAAGACATCCCTGGGTAACAAAAAGAAAAATAGCTACTGTATTAAGCACTATGTACAAACACTCTGCTATGCACTTACCTCATGTGATCCTCAAATCAACCCAATGAGTTAAAATATTATTGTTTTCATCTTAAAATAAAGACAGTGAGGCTTAGAGAAAATGCTTAATTTGTTCAGGTCCATGAGCTACTATGTATCAGGGTCAAGGTTCATTTATCTACTCACATTCAGAAATTATTTATATTTTACAAATGTGAAAACAGGCCCAGAGGGTCAAAAAGTTTGCCTGGTTACACAACTGGATATCAGCAGAACTGAAACAGATCACATAAAGTGTGAGTGAATTGGGGAAACGGTAAGCAAATTGGGAAAGGGATAGGCTATGGTCTGCATGTTTGTGTCCCCACTCCCAAAAAATTCATATATTGGAACCTAAACACTAATGTGATGGTAACAGGAGGTGGGCCCTTTGGGAGGTGATAAGATCATGAGGGTGGAGCCCTCGTGAATGAGATTAGTGTCCTTATGAAAGAAGCAACCCTAGAGCAGCCTTGCCCCTTCCACCGTTTAAGGACATAGCTGGGACATGCCATCTATGAACAAGAAAGTGGGCCCCCACCAGACACCAAATGTGCTGATGCCTTGATCTTGGACTTCCCAGCCTCCATACGTGAGCAATAAATTTCTACTGTTTAGAAGCCACCCAGATTAGGGTATTTTGTTACAGCAGCCTGAGCAGACTAAGACAGGATGCAAATGAATAGCAGTTTCACGTGGATAATGACTGAAATGATGATAGTTATTTCTAGGTAGAGAGATTAAAGCTCAGGAAATTGTACAGATGCGGGTCTAGGAATCACCTTCCAGAGGGCGTGGCTGCTGCCCTGGGCCTGAATGAGCTCTCTGAGGAAAAGAATGAAAAATGTGGAAATAAAAAAGCTGAAGACAAGCCTCATGCACCCACAATGCAGAGGCCGAAAGCAAAACAGCACCAGAGACCTAAAGTCTAGGAGTTCTGGAGACTCGGAAGAGTACAACACAGTCAACAGAACTGAAGGCTGTAAACAGGGCAGGAGATGGAAGAAAGGCTGGATTTCACGAGCAGGCAATTGCTAGTAACCTTACGAACAATTTGGGACCAGTGGATACAAGAGGTTTAGGAGTAACCTGGAGGTAAGACCCAAATGTAGAACTTTCTTTCTGGAAGTTTGCCCGTGAAAGAAGACAGAGAAAAAATACCTAAAGGAAGCAGCAAAAATCCTGACGGAAGATTGTTTTGAAGGAGAGACAATGCTAGAACATTTGAAGAGTTGAGAAGAAAATGAGGATGCTTAGAGAAAGGAGAAGTTATCTGAAGGTCTCTGGGTCAGAAGAAGCTGAGGGTCTTCTATGGAGAGCACAGTTAAGGAGTCAGTCTTGGTAAGGTAGAAAAACATCTGAGATTTAAAGGAAAGACAAACAGGTGAAAATGTAAAGGAATTTCAAGGTACTGGGTCAGAGCTGCTATTTTGTTCCTACCCCCAAGCAGCTTGGTAGCTTATAGCTTGTTAATACCGTCTCTCAGGATTTTCCCACGAGTCACCCTGCACCAGGGAGTATCACCCTGTGAAAACCGTCAGTCTGCCAGGACCATGTGAAATCATAAGAGGTAGCTCTTATTCACAACTGAAAGGCAAAACAAATCCATTCAACACAGCATCATTTAGGAAGTCCCCACTTACACCTCAGCACCACAGCATTTCTACTCATGGGAGGGCCTGTAAATTAAGAGATTAAAAGGGTCTCACAGGAATGTGGGGTATGTACTGCTGGGGGTATCACATAAGGGTTCCCAGAGTGTTACAACTCCAAATCATATTTCAAAGCATTCACCTACTTGTCACACTTTGGTTTCTACAACATGCAGAATATTTTGCCCAAACCAAAGAAGAGATTCATCTGTAAGGTGTTACTCAGGTCTCTCCCCTCCCTGACTGGAGTGAATTAACAAAGAAAGGAGAAGACTTAAAGATGCATAACTGGTTCTCCAAATTATCCAGAAAGAAAATGAAAAAAAGAGGAAGGCTTTTTTTTTCCTTTACCCTTCACAGCAAGGAATTTATGTTCCTTAGGGAAAAGGAGAGAACCCATTAATATTTTTTCCCTAAAGAGCTGGGACAAAACCAGGTCTCCAGACAACAGGATTCCCTGGGCTCT
Organism: Daubentonia madagascariensis; assembly: GCA_023783475.1. Classification (NCBI taxonomy): domain Eukaryota; kingdom Metazoa; phylum Chordata; class Mammalia; order Primates; family Daubentoniidae; genus Daubentonia; species Daubentonia madagascariensis. The sequence goes on along the minus strand of JAKFHU010001631.1, from coordinate 10,213,634 downwards.
GCCCATAAAAGTGGACATTTAAAAAACATTTCAGTGTTGACTGTGAGTCTGGTGGAGTGCTAGCCTCTTCACGTACAAAGCCCCTACTCAATGCCTTAAGATGAACCATAATCCTGAATTTGCCAGCACCTCAACGGCATAACAAGGGCAGAGTAGTGGAAGAGTCCAGCCCAGGTGCAGGCAATAAGGAGTGTGCAGTCTAGAGAATTAGCCACAATAATAAAACCTACTACAAGTTAGTCTGCTTTTACTATCACTGTATGCTGGCAATTCTTAACAATGTCGGTGATAAAATATACCTCCCCACTGGGCACCTTGCCCTGGAGATCCTGTTGTCCCCTCCCCAACTAGTTTTTCTTTCTGTTTTGAGATGCATTTACTGTCCAGTTTTGTGTCCACCCAAACTGCACAGGTCTTAACTCCTCTGTCTCTGAGACAGTGTGGAGACTACAGAGCCTTCAGACAGGAGATTGAGGGGTTTAGAGGAGGGAAAGCAGGCAGCAAATGGCAGATGTAGTTCCTGAGGAACCTTAGTCTCTCAGTGAATCCAGACAGCCACAGGCACAGCCCTTGACTCTCCAGAGAGTGTCTTTTTCCCAGATAACATTTTCCACACAGTACCTGAAGGTTCTACAAATATTTGATTCATATGAACTGTCTTGGCAATTAGGCGGTGCCTGATTATTTCAGATTGTCCTCCCAGAAGTGCCTACAGAGCTGCTTTGCCCCACCCCTTCTGACCTATTTCTCCCCACCCCCACATCTACCATGACTCTCCCTGCAGGCCCAAACAAACGAGGGCTGAGATGCCAAGTAAAAGAAAAGTATTTCCTTAATTTAAAAAAAAAAAGTTTGAAAAATCTCTCTTACGATGTTAACATATGTCAAAACACAAATTTACAATCAAATTAAAAATGAAGTTTGCACTATATGTGTTAAAAAAAATGCTTCCCTGAATATAATCCTATAATCTGCATGTTTCCAGAAAAACTGTTGACAGAAGTGGAATTCCTTCCTCTGCAGATTGCTCTTTGTGAGTTGAAGAGGTTGGATGACTTTTTGAGAATGAAAGACAGATCCTGAATATTAAACCAGCTAGATCCGCTACATCATCCTTTGTGATAGGCCCCAGATGCCAACAGACAAATCAGTCAACTTTCAGGGCAGCACCAACTAACTGTGATCGGACAAGAGCGTGTGCCTCAACCCCAGTTTCACAATCCACATACTGGAGTTGATGTGAAGATGAAGTATCAATGCTCACACCAAAACTATGATCCTCAGCACAATGGGGGAGGTGCAGCACCTCTTAGCTTCTTCCTACCTTAAAACCAGCTTATGGCCTCAAAGACTCACCCAAGCCCCCAAACAATACCCTAAGTAACTAAGCAGACATGGTACCTGCCAGAGAAACTCACAAGCTGGAGGTTGGCTGATGTCATCAAAGTTTTCCTATGCCTTCAGGGACTACAAAAACCTTAAGTCAGAAGATTAAGGCATTGGGAGAAGGGGGAACAGGAGGTAAATCGCAAATGTACTTCCTGAGGAAAATTCCTAAGAACTCCCTCTGGAGAGACACTGGAGCTCCCCCTCCTTGCCCTCATTCTATGACTGGTTTAGTCACTGACAACCCAACTCCACCCAAATCCTCATGGAGACCTGCTCAGGCTCGGGCGCATCCTAGCTCCAGATAAACCACTCTCTACTAACACCCCCACATACTAATAAAAACAATTTTCTTCTTTCCTATTTTGAAATTGAAATGATTGCCCACTGGAAGGTTATAGCCTTATGTATTGTAAAAACTTTAATAATACAGATAATCATAAAAAAATTAGTAACTACCTAAAAAGCTTTAAAATGATGTGGAAGACTGCATCATGCAATCACAAAAACATGATATTCACAAAGAATTTTTAATGACTTGGCAAAATAATATCAGTATAACACTAAAGTTGTTCAGGTAGGCCACAGACTATAAAAACATCTGATCTCAAATTATTTTAAAAATATAGTTAAAAAAAAGACTAGAAGAAAGTATAACAAGATATTAATATTATGGAAGGTTTTATGGGTAACTGAACATGTACTGTTTTTAAATTAAAAATAAATAACAAAATGACATAATATATGTAAAGTACATAGCTATATAGTATATAGTTAGCACCATGTAGTTTCTATACCCACCAACACAATTATATGTATTCTAAATAGTTAAAATAATGACAGTTTATAGATACATGGTTCTATAGAGTTTTTTTAAAAAACTCTTGCAAATACATTACTGATTATTTTATCATTATAATAATATACCAGATATACTAGATGAAGTACAATAATTGCTTTTACTAAACAAAGAAGAAGAAAAAGAATTTCGAATAAGCAAGTATAGAGATGTAATAAGGTTTAAGTAAGTTAAAAATTTAAGAAAACTCCTCAAGATCCAACGAGAAAATTACAAAGTAAAACACTAGTCTCCACACTTCTTCTGGAGCTTGCAAGAGAGACAAACAAGCAACAAACAAAATACGACAAGAACAAAAACAAGAATCATGTATACCTCCCCCCCACACAACATATTCCAAGCCAGTTTTAAATTAATGTTGCAAATAATGAGATAGCAATGAGTACATCTTCCATTTCAATGTAAGTCACAGGCTTTAAACAAGTTCTTAGAACATGTCAATTTAGGCCCATTTAAGTCCTCTTACCTCCACTGAGACATAAGCCTATGATGATCACTATAATGAGACCTAGAAAAATGGAGGCGATGACCATCCACAGTTTACACTTTCCAAACAAATTCTTATTACAGGAGCTCCAGGTGCTTTCCTTGTTAGCCTAGAAGGCAGAGGAAGATTGTGAGGCAGTCATTCGGTTTCAACAGATATTTTGAACCTACTAGGGGCTAGTGAGACAGACACAAAAGTGGCAGGACCCTGACATCAGGGGGCTACACTGTACTGCATTGAATTTACAAAAAGATACATCGGGGGCAGAATGGAACCTCACAAAGAAGTTAGCAAGAAAATGCTCTGGGGGCTCTGCGGTGGGGAGGATAGGCAGGATTGTGAAAGATGGATTTTTGAAGGCATTCCAAAGCCAGGAAAGAGCATCCACAGTGTTGATTCGTAATGGAACTGGCCAACAGACTAGTCTGATGATCAGAATGTCGGGGTCAGAGGCAAGTAAGGAAAGTTAAGATTAGAGAAAGTGAAAGGTGGGAGGACACTCGAGAGGGTTTTGCTACCAAAACAGTTTGGACTTAATTTGGTGTGCACTGGTTTTAGAACATAAGAGCACAGTTGAAAATTAAGAGAAAAATAATGTGTACTTTGGATTGGACACACTAAGAAAAAGCTACAAGGCTACTGCTGTGGCCCAGATTCTATGTATAAAAGGCCTGGGAAGGGAAATGAAGAGACAGACGCAAGAAACAGTAGGAAATATGCTGCAAAGGGTGTAGTGAGGCAGAGAGAGGGGTCAAAGAAAACAATTACAACCGCTATGGTTTATTCAGCACCAGCATCATTTCACTTAATCCCAACAGACCTTCAAGGTGTGCATTAGCCCATTTCAAAGACACAGTTCAGGGAGATTAGCCAGGACTAATCCCTGCTGTGAGTCACTGCAAAACTCTTGAACTCTCCCTCTTGTCCACAGCCTCCTGGCAGCACTATGTGGAGCTCCAGGTTATGAGTGTGCCAGGAGGGGCCTGCACCTGCCCCTAATAGCCCGCTCACTGTTTTTCCTCCTGCACCAAGAGGTAACTCCTAATGGAGACCATGGGAAACAACAGAATATGATGGGGGAAAAATGTCTCTGTATCTGACATACCTGGATTCCAATCTGAGGTATACCACATAAAGGCAGGGTGACTTTACTCAAGCTACTGAAACTCACAGGCCCCAGTGTCCTCAACTTTAAAATACATAAATCCTAAATCTAACTCTCAGCACCATTGCAAAAACTAGAGATAAGGGACACAAAGCATCTGCTAACAGCTAAACAAATATTAGGAGCTCAACCCAGGGGAGCAATCACTCCTCAGTCATTACTCAGAGTGTCCATCTGTCCCACAAAGCAGCAGCAGACACTTGAGGAGACACTCCTGAACTGACATCTTGCTCACTTTCTCTCCCATTCTTATTGTGCTGGTGGCCATCAGAAAAGGAAACTGTCAGTCCACATTCGGGCTACCATGGCTGGATGCACATCAGAATCAGCTGGGGAGGATTTTAACTGACACATGCCTAGGCCCCACCTGCACCTAGTGGACCACATTGTAGGGGAGGTGGGGACAGGCCCTGGCTTGTAATTTTAAACCTTCCAAAGTCAATCAATTGCTTTACCAGGGTTGAGACCTCTAGTCTGAAGCCTCCCAACCTTCAGGAGCCAGGTCATATACCCCCTTTTGTGGAAGCCTCCCTTCCCACCAGCCCTCAGTGAGGTCTCCCAGCTCATGGGCTGTCCACATAGCTCATCTGCTGCTGTTGACTGCCCTATCTGGTTTCATGCTCAAATACAGAGCCTGGCCTTATCTTCCTAGGTAAATTGAAACCACATACAGGGAGGGGTGGTTCTTAAACTTCCTTGTTCTTATATTCCACACTTTTGCCTCCTACAGGTAATAGACATTTAATGTGTGCTGCTTAGTTGTAGAAGGCTCCAAAAATTTTAAGAATGTACTTTGAGTAATTCTGGAGGAAGGGTCAAACGTTGGAGTCCCTAAGTGCACTCTACACTGGCTCTCAGGCTCAGCCTGTCATGGGCGAGGAGAGCAATAAAGGCCCTGGGAGTCCAGGCACAGGGCCACCTCACACCCCTACACAAAGACGGCAGAACTGCTCCAAAGCCACCAAAGCCAAGGGCTCAATAAGACACATGGGGAAGAAAAGTCCCAGTACCAAGCATCTTTAATTTCTCAGGGGACAGAAACACATATCCCCACTTACAGAGCTCCTGGGACCAAAAGACCCCATGTTGTTTTCAGTCCTTATACAAAAGGCAGCCAGGACCATAAAGATTAGCACAAAAGGAAATGATCTGGAGTCTCAAAAGAGCCACAGAATGATTGTCAGTGCACCTCCTTGGCCTTTTGTGTCTTCACTTATTCTGTTCCTTCAAGATCATAAATTAGGATTCTGGTGATTTAAAAAGACCACTAATTACTCTGTGACTTCCTGGAGGAACTCAGCTCAAAATTACACAGCCCTCACCTGTAGGGAATGCCTCTTTTTGCCCAGCCCAAAGCCGCCATCCTACAGACTGGTGCCCTTCACTGACCTGTCCCCAGCCCTAAGAGCAAGGCCACTGACCACCATACTCTGCATGACTAATCTTCACAGACTTCAAGTCACTATAAAATGGTCTGTCAGCCACTCCCAGTCAAACAATAGAGTATACAGTGTTTCTCAGCTGTCTGCACATTAGAATCAACTGAGGAATTAGTACTTTTTAGAGGTACATTGTAGAGATTACAATGTGACCTGAGGGTGAAGAATCTCTGTTATAGTAGGTGTGTGCTACCTGCGCTATCTGAGCTTCCTCTTGAAACTGGATCACAAAGACACACTGCCTTCTTCACTGGCTTCTTCATTCTCTTTTGCCCTAATTCTAGGTCGTGAGGAGAGGCCACAGACAGGTTCTTCTGCATGGCACCTTCCAGAGATCTTTGCAAACTGCATCTTACATTCTATGACTGCATTATATGGCTCAAGAATTTTCATGGCTTTCCCCTGAACATTCCCCCAGATATTCATCTCTCTCTTCAGGTAAAAGTCAAAATACAGGACACAGGATCCTGTAACAATGGCAGAATTATCTATCTTTTGGATCCAAAAAGATTTTCTTCTCTTTGGCTCAATCAGGAGCAAATACTACGTAGATTAGGGAAAAATTTCTTAGCACATAGAAAAGTCTGTTCTTTATAATCTTCATTGTGGGATTTAATCTGCCTGTTGTTTGATCCAAGCACAAAAGAGCCAGTTGATTCTTGTCCTAGACTGAACAACATATAGCAATGGGCTAATTTTTAGCTAGGCCATTCAAATAAGTCTTGCCTGCCTCAAAACTAGCAATTTACTGGTTTATTATTATTTTAATGATGCTACCATCACTCAAAATATCTCTAGGACTTCTACTTGAAAACTGGGTCAGAGCCCATGTAATGAGCCATAAAAGAAAACCAGTCTCACTTTATTATCCATAATTTCTTTTTCACTTTTAACCCAATGATATTGCCACGTTTACAGTGATGGCAGGCAAAGTAGAGTTCAGTGGCTTATATTCCTTTCCCCCAGTCCCCACACCCAGATCAAGAAAGGGAAAGCAGTTCTTTCTACTGCCTTTGTATGCTCTCTCGGCCCAGCTCTTCCAAATAGTAAGATACCCACGATATAAGATGTCTTCTTCCCAATGATCCCAGAACTGTTCCCTACTCCTCACCCACCCACCTGCAACTCCCTCATCATTCGAGACGTGACACTCAACTGCAATTTCACTTAAATTACCTAATTATAAATTACCTAACTTACATAAATTAGTAGTATATAATTTATAATTTAGGCAACCATAAATAAATAAGTCAGATATGATATATATTTAAATTATCTGTTGACAGATAAAATAGATTAACAGAAACAGCATAGATTTGAGACCTAAAAATCCTGAGTTCAAGCTTCAGAGGCACCACTGAGTGAACCTGAGCATTTTAGTAACTCCTCTGAGCCTCCGTTTCTTCACTCAGTTCTCCATCTGACAAATCAGAATACTGACACCTACCTCTTAAGTTTTTTGTGATAATCAAACACATTTATGTGTCACAAGTGTTGTCACATGACAGGTACAAAACACATGGTTAATGAAAATACATGGACTTACACTACATTTCAAAATCGGAACTCTTAACACACAGTTTAAGGAGACCTACACACAAAATTCTTAAGTGTTCAAATCTTGTTTTTGTTCTAGCCAATATTTCTAATGACTCTACTGAGGATTGAATTCTGACCTTTTTTCTCTCACCCAGATTCCTTTCTAAGAGGCCTGCTAAGCCATGCCTACAAATAATAAAATCTCATTAAATGAGTTTTTATTAACCTAGTATAAGGTGGCTTACTTTCCAACCTGATTCCAATATAGCAGCATATGACAGATAGAAGACCCTTTTATCTTAATTCAAGCATTCTAGCAGACCCCATCTTAAGTATTATTTTCTGCCAACTCTTTAGACAAAGCTTAACTCTTTCAAACCAACTGTCAACTAAAGAATCCCTAAAACCCACCTATGACTTGTAAGCCCCTGCATCAAAATGTCTCACCTTTTTGGGCCAAACCAATGTATACCTTCCATGTATTGATTTATGGTTTTACCTGTAATTCCTGTCTCTATGACTGCATAAAACCAAACTGTAACCCCACCACCTCAGGCACATTTTCTCAAGACCTCTTGAGACCATTATACACACATTCGGCTCAGAATAAACCTCTTTAAATTATTTTACAGAGTTTGAGTTTTCCATCAACACTACATTAATTGACTTTTCAAATTGAAATACCTTATTCTATTGAACCAAAGAGAATGATTAACACATTCGGTGATGGGGTTTTTTTTTCCCTTTTTTGAAATTTTTCCTGTTTAAGCATTTCTACAATGCCCTCCCAGTGCTTACAGAGCCCTCCATTGTCACTCCTCCTGTCACTGACCACAGCTTTCCTACTCAGTGACCTACAAGGCTAACATACAAGGAAGTCTAGGATATCTGTATCTACCTAACAAGGAAGTCAGTAGAACATGAAAGAGCAATCTCTACAGGACAGGTGCTAAACAATTATAAAATACTGATGTCCTACATGGATTTGGCATGTTCTACTCTCAACTGTTTTCAACAAGGCATTCTCAGGCCTCAGAGAAGCCCGATTAGGCACGTTACACTACCTCACGGACAGCCTTGCCCCTGGGACACAGTATTTAGCAGTGAAGCTGTCACCAGATCTTTGGATTCAGTCCCAAACCAGTCCTTGGGGTGTCCGGGCCTATCTAATGTGAGGCAAGTACCCTCAGTTCCCATTCCTAGACATTGCTCTCAAGGATCCATACGGCAAGTCCACAGTCATGGCCACCTGCACGTGCAGTCAGACCATCTTTGTTCAATCTGCATTCTTCTGCGGTGTTCACATTTCACTCAAGGATAAGGTACCAAATTACTCTCCAGAGTACCTATAAAAACAGACTCTCATAGTATTTCCAGGAACCAACGCAGGGCAAAAGCAACGCTTTCAACATTGAATTTACTGCTTATCCCTAAAATCAACAGTTGGGCAGCCAAAAAGTTGGGGGTGAAGGAGTGGGTCCTAGGAAGATCCAGTTGGAACTCTACATTTTTTATATATATATATATATATGGGGAGTTCTGTGTACCCAGTAAACCTCAAGCCAATCTCAGGGGTTAATCAGAAGGTGGATGGCTTGGAATTCAAAGCTCTGATGTTTTACAAGCATTTGCTAGGAGTGAACAATGTTCAATCAGAAAAGACCTCAGCCTAAACCTCACGAGGGACTTCCTCAGGGATTGAGAGGGGGCAGAAGCACATGAGGCAGAGTCTAGTCCTTTGAGGCAAGAACTTTGAAGGTATTTCCCTTCAACTGAGCAGGGCACGTTCACCTCCCACCCTACGCCACTCCTAGCCCCTCTTGTTCTTGCTGCTCTCTAGGCTCTGCCTTATCTGTCTTCCTGCAGAATCCAGCGGCCAGGCTGGGAGAAGCTAGAAAGTGTTTGTCTGGGGGATGGTGAGGGGGAGTGGGGCTGGGAAGGGGAGGGAAGAGGGTGGCAGTGGCAAGGCAGTGAAGGTAAGAAGGAGGCAGAAGAGATTCTGACGAAAAGGAGGAGACTCAATCTATCATGCTCCGTCTCCCTACTTGAAAAAGAAAAAAACTAAATTAAAAGTTACGTAACTTTTATAAACCACCTCCATCCCAAGGGATTCTCTCGGTGAAGGGAGGAGTGGCCACACCTCACCACCAGGATTCCTGAAGTGCCACTGGGGTCGGAGGAGCCCGGGGCGGGGGCGGGGTGCTCAGGCCCAAAGGTGTCCCCTTCGCTCTGCTCTGTCCAGAATATTCGAGCACGCACCACCCTGGCTCTGCGCCTGTGCCTCCCCGAGACCTGGCTGCGAACCCGAAACTGCAGGTGCCAGGCCCCTCTCCTGCTATCGTGCCCAGGGGACCTTACCTGGGCTGCGCAGGGACCGTCGGCCGCAGGGATGGCGTGGACGGCTCCATTGAGAGGCGTCTGCTCGTCCGGCTGCCCCTCGAGCACCGAGAGCTCCAGCTCCTCTCCTGCCGGCGGGGGCTTGGCCCCTTCCATGGGCCGGCCGAGAAGGTCGGAGCGGCTCGGCCGCGAGGCAGGACCCACGCACCTGAAGGTGCAGAGTCCGAGGCTGCCTCCCTGGCTCGCGCTCCACCCACCAGGCGGGCGCGCCCGTGGACCTCGGGCGGCGGGAGGGGACGGGAGGGGCGAGGCGGGAGAACCGCGGGCACCGCGGCCTCCTGCCGGGCAGAGCAGCTCAGGCTGTGGCCCGCTGTGGGCTCCAGAGCGGAGGAGGGCTGTTTTTCTGGTTTGTTCAGGGCGCTGCCTGCTATGCCTTTCCCTGTTGGTGCAGATGCAAACCATCTCAGTTTAGGGCCTGCTTGAGGGTAGGGTCGTGCTAAGGAAAGGATGGGCCTGGCAGCGCTGTCCCAGGGAAGAAAGTCTGCATTCTACCCCTGAGAGCTGTTGGTTACTGGGGTTTGTTCCAGTCCTCTCTGCCTAGCAAAAGTTCATTCACTGAATCAACAAATAACCAGGAAGCATCTACTGCTTACCAGCCATGTGCTAGGTTCTGGGCATATGAAGATGAATAATACACACAAACACACTTCCTCTTACCAGTTCAGAGTCAGGCACAGAGACAGTATTGGGTGGTGTGGGGAGACAGCTGACTCTAGAACCAAGCTACCTCAGTTATTCCTTACTCAGAGGGTTCCTAACTGTGAACCTCCGGCTTCATCTCTCTGTGCCAGAGTGTCTTCCCCTGGAAAGCTGGCATACTATTAGTACCCCCTAATGTATGTGTTAGCAAGATTAAAAGAGTTGATGAAAGTAAAGCACTCAGAACTATGACTGACAAATAGTAAGCACTGGTAAAAGTTGGCTGCTATTATTTATCTTTGGGGGAGGAGCCATAGACACCCCCCCAAACCCCCACACCCCCCACCCTTCCCCGCCAATCTGCACGTGTATACACAAACACACAATCTCCTTGGCTTCCTATCCATAGTTCAGAATTTCTGGTTTCATGAGCCTGGAATTAAGTTTGCTAAACACAGTGTGTGTTGGTCCAACGGCCTCACCTCTCAAGCTTCTTCTGTTCAGAGCAGGCTTGCTCCCTGCTTCTCACCCTTTCCACAACACACACGCATATTAAGACCAGTTTGGGGCACCGACAGGAAGCATATAAATAATCTCCTCTTCAAAAGTCTGGCATCCTCAATGCCTACTGTTGAGACACTTTGCCTAGAGAGCCTGTCTCCAGTTGTCTGGTGCCTGCTACCAGATCATCTGAACTTCACACTCCACTTGCCTGCTGAAGGGGGTCATGCTAACTGCAGTGACTCAGCGGCTGGCCTGCCCTGACTTCTGCTCTCTCTGCTCTAACAGGCAGGGCCTGCGGGCATTAGGCTGCAGGATTCAGGCTGCATTCTTGGCTGGGATTTTTGAAGAGGCTTTTTAACCATGGAGCAAGGGTTAAGGCAATCAACAGGAATGTTGAGGTACCCAGGGGACAGCAATAGCAGAAAGCTGTTAGCACCCCTAGCCATAAAAGGGACTGGAGACTATTAAGAACTGCAGTCACTGAAGGGGTGGTGTGGGAGGGGGGATGGTTCCTGACGAGATCTGTCATCTCAAAAAGATGCAGACCTGACCAGATGCATCACCTCTCAAACACCTGACCCCAACCTCCATCCTCATCCAGGGCCCAGACAACTTTTCTTATGGTTCCCTCATTGGATTGCAGGAGCTCAATGTCAACGGGAGATTCCCTCTCATGTCAAATGGATCGTAGCTATCTTCCAAACCCGGTTTCTCCATGCACAGATACCTAAAATCTCCTTCACTTCCCCAGAGAATCAAAAAGCAACTGTTCCTGTCACAAACACTCTCTAAATCACATATCCTAGGGAAGAAAGTCTGCATTCTACCCCTGAGAGCTGTTGGTTACTGGGGTTTGTTCCAGTCCTCTCTGCCTAGCAAAAGTAAGCAAGTAACCTGTAAAGCAAGGTTTATATATTCTCTAATCTAGACTTGGATACATTTCCAAAATTCCATACACCTAACCCTTGTCCCTATGGTACCATAGAAGGAGTATAGATTTTTAAGGCAAGCAAAACTAGGATCAAATTTAGACTCTCATTGTCTGTGTGTTCGTGGGCAGGTTGTTTAATGTCTATCAGATTCTTTCCTCATAAAATGATTCTTTCCCAGTCTGATAGGTTCCAGGAGGACTCCGAACAGTTAAATTCTAAGTAATTCAAATTTTTGTAGACAAGGTAGTTTAGCAAGCAAACTGATCAATTAACTTCTGTGTTCGTGCAGTGTATTTTTCAGTCTTCTCAAAATGACTCCAGCTGAGCAGGAGGACAAAGAATTAAGTAAGTTATCGTTCTGAAAAATAGAAGGGTCTCAGTAAATGCTCCCTTATTTTCTATGACTATATCTTTATAACTAATACCCATCTGCCTCCAATCCTTAGCACCCAGCACTAACTCTTGATACAATATATTTTCTTTCGGTATTGATTTTTCTTCCTGTCCTGTCATATTTTCCTGATCACTCCTGATACCTCCCAAAATCACCTGAACTATTTAAATTCTTACTTGCAACATGTTCCTGTTTCTGGTACCTGCAAATTTCTTAATCTGCAGACAGCTGACCTAGAATGCAGATGTGGAATGGCCTCCACTACCTGAGGACTTTTTTCATCCTGCCAGTTTGACTCCAAACTAAGGATTCAGAATGAGTTAGAAAGAAGTGTTTTCCCTGGAGGTACAACCAGGTTTAGATTAAACAATTTTTGAAGAAAATTAAACATTTGTGAATGAGGAACCAAACTCTGCCTAGATGTGTTTTTGCAATTTCTTCAGAATTTACTTCTTTAGGGGTGGCTTTCTAAAGTACACTGTTATCTCATGAATAGTTCTCTTTAATATAATTTAAAATTAATATTGGCTCAATTGCTTTGGGTTGTTTAAAAAGTCAAATTTAAATAGCATTTGAAAATTAAAACGTATTTCTTGTCAGGATTTGCTAACCAATATAAGATTTTCAATTTTGATTTTCTTGTTGTAGTAATTGCTCTTCTTTCTTCATTTCCTTTAGGAGCAAATAATTTCCCAAATGGTTATCCATATAAACCAAAAAATAAAGTAACATCATCAAAGTGATATCACCAATGTACCAAAGCATCTCATTACCTTCAAATAGGTCTGTGCCTCTTGAAAAGACAACAGTTTATACCTGTATGTTGTCAAATGGCAAGTAGTACTATGAACATCAGCAACAGGGCCAGCCGATCAGGCTAATCGAGCAGAAAACAACTGAGAAATAGATGGTTGGCTTGTGATGCTTCATTTTGCAGCTTTCAAGGGACTATGAAAGAGGGAATGAGTCCCTACAGATTCTCCCCAATAATGTAGCAAACAAAATGCTCCTGTCTTGGTTTATGGAGGCATTCCCCTCTGCAAACAAAACCAGTGCTGGGATTTGCCTCAATTCACACCTTTGCAAGAATAAGGTGGATATTCCCACATGACTCAGGTTCTACAGGCATCTTGGCATGAAATATCCAAGTAAGTTAAGCTGATGTTTCTCAACCTTTTCCCCACCCCACCACTGATGAGGAACATGGTATAGTCACATTAGTGCCAGCAAGGGTTTACAGTGGTGTGCATATGTGTGGTTTGAAAACACCCTCCTGCCAACAAATCTGGCAGATCATGCTAGCCCTCCATGACATTCATGGTTCATGACATTACTTTAAGTTTCTTCTATCTCTGATCCCCTAATTGAGATCACACACTTATGCAAAGTTTTTTGTGTATTTCGTGAATAGCAATTCTATACCTTAGAAATGACCTTGAAGTAAAAAGTATAATTCACCTCATACATAGGTCACAGCCATACCAGGCAAAATAAACCTAATTTATAAGAACTGTCAGCCTAATTTGCTCTTTTATACAGTGAATTCCATGCCTAAGTCCCTCCTGTGAATTAAGTCGCACACTTGGCCCTCTGAATTATACTATCCTGTAGCCAGTTTACTGAAACCTTAGGGACACATTCAGAGAGGTATCATTTGTGTTTTATTCTCAATCTGAGGGAAACAGTCTTTAGAAAATCAACATATGTTCTGTGAAGTAGAAAATATTCATTGTCTCAGGGAAATCATACCCAAATTTCAGTCTTTTTATCTGGCCTATGACACCTTTTGCTCTCTCTCCTTTTGCTGTTGCATTAAGATTTTCTGAGGTTCTATGCATTATTCTGGACACTACTTAATAATAGTATTGTTTTTACTCCTGTGACTTTATTCCAGGGAAGACAAATAATATCATTCTTTTTTCTGCTGTTTTCATCTGTTTGGTGGTACTGTGAACTCTAGCTCCTGTTAATGAAAAAAATTATTCTGAGATCAAGTATGAAATCCTTTAAATCAAGACAAAATAAATCAAGAACTAGGATATATTGAGAGTGTGCTATAGGTTTATAACTATGCAAGGTATTGTAAAAACCTGAAAATAAAAGAAAGTCTTGTCCATTGGGGTTTTAGAAAAGAACCAAAAGCCAGATGATGATAATATTTCTGAAAAATTTCCCTTTTACTACAATCACACAAAAATTTATTTGCCTTTTCACCACTGACCAGCATTATCACAATTTCTTTGAATTTCATATATGTGCTTTCAATCCAACCTCCATGATGCTTCATTCTACCATTTAGTATTTGTTGGTAACTGTCAGTTTTGTTGGTTGGTTGATTTCTCTGTATATAACATTACCAGGTATTATGGCTGAAGAAGGTCCATTATGATATGGTTAGACAAAATTGTATTGGAAAGCAATAATATAGGTACTTCCTCTGTCAATATGAGTTTTGCTTTATTTGTATTTATGAAGGAGATTTTTTGTCCATTTAATTTCATGAGAATGCTGAAGGTCAGGTATGGTTTTTACTGGAATTTTTTATTTCAATAAGTCAAATTTGCCTAAATCCTTATAAACATCTGCACCTTAAATAGGAACACAAAATAAAGTAAGGACATCTTATTTCTTATTTTATTTTAGAGGCTTGGTTCATGACATTACTTTAGGTTTCTTCCAGGTCTGGATCAATGACCTTTTGACACCTAAGAATAAATATACCAATATCCTCGGGGCAATTTTTTATGGAATACACATTAATCTCTCTGTCTTTCAATAAATACCAAATGTGTACAATCTGACATTTCCGGTTGAAAATAATTAAGTGATTTATTTTATTGCATTCTTTATAAAGAATCTATTTTTAACAAATAACAGTTAAAAATCCAGCTGATACAATTACAGAAGAGAAGGGACATATTTATGAATCCAAGGAACAAAGTTTGACACCCTTGTGTAAACACCAGGAAAGTTTGGTCTTCCACATCCATGGCCCCAGCTAACAATGCCAGTCAAAATCCATTTTCCATCACTTTTTCTTCGACAAGATAAAGGTCCACCTGAATCTCCCTACACAGAAAGACAATGTAAATATGAAGTACATTTGTCCCATGATCATCAATTTTATCATTAATGTGTCTAATGGATTGCATTCAAAAGTCCCATCCCGACATATTTTTGCTTGGCTAATCATTATGCAGTTTGGGAAGTGTCAAGAAATAATGTGAAACTTCTAATGTCATTTTAAAATTATTCTTCCTATAATCACAAATCTGCATTCATTTCAAGAAACTTGATTTTTTAGGGAAAAAATAACATTATAAGATTCTTGCAGAAGAAAATTCTCATATACCCTCAAATAAAGAATAAACCTCAGTAGTGGTAATAGTACTACTAGTAGTGGTAGTAGTAATAATAATAAGGGTTAACATTTATTTAGTGTTAGATATGTGCTCAGCACGGTTTGGGATCATTTAATCCTCACAACCACCTTATGAGGCATAGTTATCTTAGAAGGTTGACTTCTATCTCTGGGCCGTGTAACTTCAGCAGTTGTCTCAATATCCCCAGGGAGAAGAGAAAAAGAGACCCTATTTACTTAGCCTGGTCCGATGAAGCAACCTTGACAACCACCAGCCAACAGTTGTCACAGACAAATCAAACTCTCTTGAGAGTCCCTTCTGATATCTCAGTTCCACAAAGCAAAGGCTCAAATAATTCAAAGTTCAAACGTAAGTTCTACAGTATTAATTCTTTACATTATAATGTCTGCTTTTATTTTCCTATTTTGGAGGGTAGGCAAAGTTGCAACTTACTCAGTGGCAAAGACAAGAAAGCAGTCCAAATTTACCCCTGTTTCCCACTCACACAATTTCATACCTGATTAGGTAAATTCTGACTAGTAAGGAAACTGGGCTGTTTGTTTTAATTGTTGCCACACCAACTCTACTAATATTAAATCTAATTTAATGTGTGAACCCCTATGGCCATGCGGAATAGGGCTATGTAACCAACGAGCTGCAGAAAACATGCAGAACATAGTAGCTTTAGCATCAAAGAGGCAAGGGTTCAAATCCCTCCTCAGACATTTGCACTTACTAGCTGTAAGACCTTGGGTAATTTACTTATCCTCTCTGTGCCCAGTTTCCTCTTCTGTAAAATGAGGATAAAAGAATGATTTGAATGAATTTATGTAAAGGACCTACCACAGTGTTTGCCACAAAATAGGAGCTCAGAAGATGAAATCATTATTATAATAAAATGAGTTTTTGTGGCATCGTGGCCACATCTTGGAAAGATGTGACAACAGCCTCCCATTTTCCTCATCCTCTAAACCATCTGTTTATACTCTTTGGCAATCATGTATTGCCAATCCCCATTGATTGGATTCTCAAGCTCAGAGAAATGTCCCCCAAAAGGTGACCGCCAACTTTACCGCTGTCAGGGGGCCCACCCGGAGGCCTGCATATAAGTACTCTCTGTCACCTCTGCCATTCCTCTTCTCTTTCCCCCAGCCTGTGCTTCAAAGAGAGAGTAAATATTAATAAATTCCTTGTAATTTCAGAAGTTAAATGGCTGCTGCTAAGGAAATAGGTAGCGATCCTGAAACACAGCGTGCATGCGTGTGTCTTTACGGTGCTTTGCTTTCTAGTTTTTGGTTATAAGAAAATCATGGCAGAATGATAAATGCTGACCTCATCCTCTAAATGTTGGAGGAAAATACATCAGGACTAGAAAACTGAGTTCTATAGAACCAGTTCTTTCACCACCTCTCCCTGATCTTAGGCAATTGGATTATAATTAATATCTGGGCAATTCCGATAAGTTAAGGGGAATACCTGCCCTAGTTATTTCCCAGTGTTATGTAGATTAAATGACAAAGCATTTTTGGAAAGCAGAACATGTTAGGCAAAGGAAAGGTTGATGACTTACTTTGCAGGCATCTCTCTTGCCTGACATCACGCCTGCACAGAGCATCCTTGAAGTGATGATCCCATAGGTGGAAACACAGAGGGTTTGATCAATAAGCTCTACCTCTGCTTGCTGCAAGACAGGGGAGCCTTTATTATCTGGAAAACACATGAGAAGTAGAAATCATGGTAATGGTAATGACTACACTTATTCAGGGCTTCATTTGAACAATTAACTCACATTATCTCCTTTTATCCTTATAACAATTCTTTGAGGTAAATTCTACTATTATCCCCATTTTGCTGATGGAAAAAATGGAGGCTTAGATTAAAGAACTTGCCCAATGGTGCACAGCTAGCAAATAACAGCAGAATTCAAACCCAAGGTCTGGCTCAATCACTTGCACCACTCTGCCACACTCCTCACCATGTCCTTCTCGCTTTCTGTAGGATGGTGAGTCAGCGACAGTTATTACCAATATTTACCATTCGGGAGGGCGCCTTAAATGCAGCAGCATGACTGATACATGGGAGTCTCCAAGAAACCGTAAAACCTTAGCCATTTGGATATTGCCCTTTCACTTCCTTGCTAATCTGTCTGGCTAAGATGATTCAGAAAAATAAATACACACACACACACACTCTCATGCTTATAAAGAAAACGTCTCTGATAAATTGGCTGGATAGACACTTCCTCTTGTGATGTATGATAATTTAATTAAGGCACTGAGCAAGCAACCTATTAAGGTTACAAGTGTTCAAACATGGGTAGCTGCCTTCCCTCATTGGGACCCTGAGACCTCAACGGGCCCGAACTGGTGGTGAGTGTTATTACTTCAGTAACTAAATGAGAGCAGCGAGCATTTAAGAAGCTGCCCACAGTGAATCTTTAGAGCATGGCAGAGAGGCTACAGGGTAAGGTACATGAATTACGGACACTGTATCTGTCCTAAACCCTTGGAAAGGACTTCAAAGGAATCTGAGATGACTGGAAGACCAAGAGAAAGTATTAGCACTACTCTTTGGGGAGACGTTCACAAAACTTTAGATTTGTCCCCTCACTGTATATTCAGAATTATCCATGAATCCTGGACTATGAAAAATCTTGCAGGGCAGACGTAGGGGCTTCCCTGCTATACAGCCTGACCTTTGTGCATACTAAAAAAGATGTCCCCTCTGGGTGAACCAGTTCTAGGCTAGTATAACCCCCAGGCATGAATTTGTAATCTGAAAGCTAAGGGCAGCCTGGAGTTCAGCTCCCACTCTTATCCCTTGGCCAGTTGCCCTGGTGCGGGAATACTCACATAATCTTCCAGACAGTCAGCTATGAGCTGGCACTGTGGGATGTGCATGTGTGGGTCCTCTTTTTCATAAAAATGAATTACTTTGGATAAAAGGGAGTCAAAAATAAGGCAGAATTTTTCCTCTATAGTGGCAAACCTAGCAAACCCTTCAGAGTTTGAAAAGGGCCCATACTATCTAGTTGATCCTGCCTGGTTCATACATCTTCCTCACCCTCTTTATGATGTGGGCCCTGTTTCTTTTGGAGCAGGTAGAGAGCATCATAAAACAGGGATAATAATACCCTCCTCCAATCCAACCTTTCAGAGTTGTCAGGAGGCTTGAAGAGATGATATACACAAACCCTCTCTACGGACCCCAAAGCACTACATCAACACAAGTTATCATCCTCTGCAGCTAAGGGCATGACGGTTCATTCACACACACACCTGCTTCGTGCCTTCGCCCCCAGCCAGTGACCCAGCACTTCTCCCCATTGCGCACTTTCTGGCCAGCAGGAGGAATGCATATTGGCTGAATGAGCTGTTTCAGGGCCTCAGGCCAGGCAATACTGAGCTGTAGCAATGCAATGTCATAGTCAAAGGTCTGACTATTATAGTACTCGTGGACCACAATTCTTCTCACCGGGGAGACAAACTTGGCGTTTCCCTGCACATACATCCCAAGATGGGCAGTCCATGGTGTGGGGTCTGACAGCCTGGTAGAAAAGGAATGAAGCACAAAGTTGGTAACCTGAAGAACCACATGTGGTTTGGAAACAAGCACTCTAGAGAGAGATCAGGGCTGAGAAAGGAAGACCTGCCTTTCAGTGCCTTGGCACAGCCACTGGCTCTGTCCAGGGACGTGGCAATAAGCACAACTCTGAGCCTCCCTTGTCTCCTTAGTAAAACCAGAGATGAAATAAGCTGTGATGGGGTGGCGAGGTACAGCTATGTTCCAGAAAATTCCCTCAATAACATCCTAAGGAAATGCTTGAAAATTTTCTTGCCACTGATATTTCATGAACCACACCCAGGTCAAGAATGTTGGTAACTAGAAGTAGTTACGTTCTTCCTATTCAGGCTGAAAATGGCATTTGATGGAAACAGACAGGGCCCGTAAGGTGGTAATCTGGGGACCCTACTACCAAATTCAAATGACTTTAATACCAAGACAGATTAGAAATCAAAGTGTTATAAGCAGGAAATTAATGAAATTACTTCTTGCAAACTACCAGAAGCTTTAAAGATCACTGCTCAAGTGTGACCATTCATAGGGCACCAATATCCCCTCTCCTGTCAGTCCTTCCAGAATCTAATCTTGACCCTGTGCCCTTGCACAAGTCACACAGGGGCTTGCAGTCTCCGTGTGAGCCTTCCATCTCCTCCAGCATTGCAGGGGATGAAGAGAATGTGAAAGCCCGAAGAGTGTGGTCACTAATCTGCTTAGCTGATGTCTCATGAGTGGCACTGGAGACCCAAAGGAATATTAAGGCTAACATATTATTTGGAGCAGCTTCACAGCATGAAAGAATAATGATCAAACAGATGTGAAGCTATTTTAATAATTAACCTAAGTCCTATAATTTCATTGAAATACTCCACTTAAAAAAATTCAGAAGGAGAAATGAATAACATTTTTTACCTAAGATCCAGTAGATTCCAAATAAGTTTAAATTTCGTGTGAAGTTATGTTCTAAGCTTTCCTTTCACCCTTAGCTGGAAGAGCATCTGTCCCATAATAATCCCATTGCTAAAGACAGACAGAGGCCTTCCAAAGCCAGTCCTAATGGACCCTTCCAGGATTCCCCTCCTAATTTGGAAAGGGCTCCCCACATTCCAGCCATTTTCCAATGCCTGTTCTTCTCTGCATTCTCCACACATTCTCATAGGTTTGGTCCCTCTGACTTGAAAGCTCTATCTTATTTTCTCAGCCTTAGTAAAAGCCTATTCATTCCTGATGTTTCCTTTGCATTCTTCTTTTTTCTTTATATCAATAATACCTAAAAAAAATGTTTGGCACACAATTGGTACCCAAAAAAAAAAAAAACCAACTGAATGGATTGAACGTCTCCAGCAGGGAGCTTCTCCCCACAGCTTGAGGGCAGGTGTGTGGACTGTGGTCAGAGGGTGCCTCTTGACAGTGAGGACTGTGATGTCCTACCTGTTTCCATGGAAACAGTGGGCCGCAGAGAGAAGCCACTCCCTGGAGATGACTGAGGCCCCGCAGTAGGCAGATCCGACAAAGTGGAGGCTGACTTGCCACGGCCAAGCCCCCTCCAGGGCGTCTGTGCCCCCGATGATACGGTAAAGGGGGCCTCCACTCCTGCTGCATCCTTTAGTAGAGGAAAGGGCATTTATTTGAGGATAGACTTGGAAGAAAAACTGGAAATTAAGTCAGGTTTAGTGCTGGCTGAAAGCGGGCTCACTGGGTAAGCAATTTGAAATTTCCTGCTTATGTAGAGGGGAGAGAATACATGGGTCTGTCTAAAACCAGTACCAAGAAACCAGCCCCCCTTCCTGAAACCTACCCTGACACAGAGTCTCTCTATACAATAATGTATGCGAGGGGAGAGGGGACTCATAGTTAGAGCAGGACGGATATAAACAGCAGCCTGTGGAGTTAGGTTGTTAGGTAGAGAAAAACTCTACGTTCCAAATGTAACAGAAGTGAGACTGTCTTTGAAGTTGTGCTGATGAGGAAAGAAAACATTTGGGAGAGAATTGGTAAGTCCAGGACAAAAGAAAACCTACTAAGAAAAACTAGTTATCAAAGCAATTATTTTCCAGTGTAAATAGTATTGGTAAAGAGATATAATTAACCTGTAGGTAGCCACATGGCCAATTAGAGGCCATGTGACTGATAAGAACATATGGCAGATTAATTATTGAGTCTTAGCTAAAGAAAGAACCAGCCCTTGATACTGTTCATAACATAAGGCATTATTAACAAAGTCATCCACTATGTTCCAGTATATATTTCTTTTCTCATGGGTTTTTTTATTTAAGATCTCCCTTGATTAGATTTATTGCAAAGTGAATGCTCTCATTATAAAAATCTGGTGCATTAATGCTGTTGTCAAGAAGACAGAATCCACTCTAGAGTTTTTATTTCTGAGAAACAATTTCAGACTCATTCACCAATATTTACTATTCTTCCCTGGGCCTGTGGCAACCTCTGTCAGGGTAAATTACACCAAGAAGGGAATGAAAATGAGAAAGTACGTAAAGTGAAGAGGGAATCCAGGAATCAGAAGGAATGAATTTCTACTCACTGCAGCCTTCTTCATCACTTCCGTCTGGACAATCCACTGTCCCATCACATTTTGCATTTTGTTTCCTAAAGCAGATATCATTGCCACACTTGAAAGTTCTGTTGTTGCACGGAATACCTAAAAATGAACAAAATGAACAAAAGAAGAAACAGCTTATGACACTGAACTCTGCAAAGGATGGCTTAACCATAGGACTCTTTTTGCTGCTCTGGGGAAAATGGCAGAGAGAAATGAAGCAACCCCACAGTGACCTTTTCCTTCACCTAAAGAGAGCCATTCGAAGGCAGGCAGGCAGGCACATCTGTTGAGGATCAATCCAACCACCTCTCCTTTCTTCCACTGTAGGTGAGATGCAAAGGAGTTGGCCACATCAGTGGCTTTAGGCTGCAGCCCCTTTGCTATCACCCTGTCTTATTCTCCAAGAAAGTTTTTGAGCAAAAATCACTGCCACACTCAGTCCTTTTATATCATTAGGGGAAGAAATGGAAAGATTTCTGAATTATAGCACATTTGTTCACAACCAATGGAAGGTTTGTGTTTCTGCAAGGGCAAGAATAGAACATGTCCCATCACAGTATCTGGCAAGTTTTTCTGTGTCAGGTCCTCAGTATCCTACAATCTTGAGCTGCATTAATACCAGGTAAGCAATGAAAATCTGCCAGTATTCACATATGAACACACACACACACACACACACACACACATTCCACCCCATTTAGAGTGACCAGCTGTCTCAATTTGTCTGGGACTAAAAGGGTTCCCAAGACAAGGGACTTTCAGTGCTAAACCTGGGAAAGTTCCAGGAAAACTGGGACAAGTTGGTTGTCCTAACCCAGCAGAGGTATTTTGATTCTGATTTAGAAGAGTTTTATAGGACGAACAGCAGAGTGGCCCTTCCTACTTTGAGTGCAGTTCTGTTCATCCCGGCCATTCTCGCAGTCCCTGAAGCCATTGCAGACCAGAGGGCCGTGCTGCCTGAAGGAGCTGGCATTGCAGACAGGCTTAAGGCTCACTAGAATGAGAAAAGAAAGCTCCTGAGCCTGAGACATCAGCTGGGTTCTCTGATGACCAGGAGAACCCTTCCAAAGGTGCAAATCATTCAGATGACTTAGATAAAATAAAAGGCATATTTTCCTCAAAACTGGCACTTCCATGAGTAAAAGCAGATGTTTAAACTTTGGTGTAGTTCCGAGCTCTTAAGTTTGTCAGATCTGATTTTTGCTTTTGTTTAAATGTGTTGAACTCTGGTGGCTTATTTATTTAATTACAATTTAATGTATCAAAATTAATTTATTTTAAGGAAAATAAAAATAATAATCTGTTATCTAAATTGAACATGTCTACCTTCCTAAACAAAGTAGGAGTGTCCTGAGACTGAGGATTTTGTCTTATTCATCTCTTTACCTCAAGCCCCTGACCAAATAGTAGGTACTCACCAAAGGTTTGTTGAATGAATTAATGAATGTGAGATCTTAGAGGACAACGGACTTGTGGTCTGTGTGTAAAGAAAACTCTCTTTCAAATTATTTTATCTTGAGAGATCCATTCCCTAAATTGGCATATACCAGTATAAATCTATCCTATTCTTCTTCTTTGGAATATTTTCATGAATTGCCTTTAGATCAATGACAGGTGTAGAAGATTAGCAACCGTATTTAGAACGCATGATTCCTTAGACATTTTAGACATTTCTGACTTTGTAAAAAGTTATTAGTTTTGCTTCTACTCCTGTTTTTTTCAGAGGTATCTCTTGTGAGGAGCAGAAGGGAGGACACTGCTGCCCTGAAATAGCTCATTAAGTCTCTGAACGTACTTAGGTGACTCCTAGAGAACAGCTCCAAAAAATGGCATAACGAGAAATAATGATTACCAAAAAATAGTTCTTATTAGTAAATAACACTAATTATTTTTGTTTGGAGCATCAGAGCAGAGAATAATAATGCAAAAAACAAAACAAAACTTCAGTCACTAGACAATGGTCAGTATTTATTTTCTTAAGAAATAGAAGACTCTATAGATTTGAATGGTCAGTGAACCATAAATTACGAGAGTTTTTTTGTTTTGTTTAGTCAATGAAAAAAGAAGGTATGGAGTCACAGGTTATTTTTCATTAGTATAATTTTTCACAAATAGTATATTAACTGTTATAGTATATTTATTGTAATATTTCCCCAAGGATATGGAAAAGATTAAATAGCATCACCATGATAATTGTGTTTGAATTAAACACTCTGGACCTTTAGGAAAAATTATTGTCAGTGGTGTCTCATTGTCCAGTGAATTGTCCTTCCTATGTGGCTCCCTAAAACTGGGGATAGATTCAGGAAGGTAGTCCAAATATTTATGAGAAACCAAGACAGAAATTCTCCACTCAAAATAAGAATGTCCAGTACCCCACGCCTTTGTCATTACCAACGTGATGTCAATGTAAACTGTACAGGTTTTTTAAAAGCAACAAAACTTTCTCTTTTATTTACAAGCAACAGTGGGGCTCCATAAATGGACATGCTGAAAGAGCTTATTTCTGAGCTTCTCTCTAGATGGAGATATATGCTTTCAAAGAGGATTATTGTGTTTAAGATTGTGGTGGACTAAGTTATTAGCCACAGATCTTCACTCCCTGGGGGATATTATGCACCCCACCCTTGCCACGGCCCTAAGGTATGCAGAGTAAACTTCCCTGCTTGACTTTGCTGTGCAACTTGCTTTGACCAGTGGAATATGACACAATCTGGTGTGCCAGTTCCAAGCCCAGGCCTTAAGAGGAACCACATGTTTGTGCTCACCCCTCCTTTGCTTCTGCCACTGCTGTGACTAGCCCGCTGGCTCAATGAAGGAAAGAACCATAAAGAGTAGACCTGGTCCTGACCTGGGAAGAACCAAGCCCACAAGGACCTGATGCTTGAAGCAGGGCCACCCATATGAGCTCAGCTTGGATCAGTCATATCCCAGAAAACTCATGGATGCATGATCAAGAATAACTGATTGTTGTAAGCCACCGAGTTCTGGAGGTATTTGGTTATGCAGTGATAGGTAACAACTACAAAGACCAAGGATACACACCAGCAGCAGCAATGGCCCCGAGAAGTTACTTATTCATAAGAAAGTCATATTAAAAGCTTGAATACCCACCACAGAAAAGTTCATCACTTTCATCAAAGCAGTCATTTACTCCGTCACAGCGCTGGGCCTGAGGGACACACAAACCGGAGGAGCATCTGAAAGATCCGACAGGGCAGGCTACAAGCAACACAAAATACAAAACCTTGGGTGGGCCCCTGAAAATCGCCAGGCCACATTAGCAAAGAAATACAAAGTGTTGCATGGTAGGGAGTTGAAAGGGTAGTGGTAGTAATTGTAACATCAAATCAAGGCTGTTGGAATTGAAAGACAAAAATGCAGAAATTAGAAGAGCAAAGAAGACGGGCAACCCACCAGAAGCTCTGCTGAGCACTGCATCCAGGCCATACGCACAAGCAAACTTTTACTATCTCCATCCCCTTGACTCAGCTTGACAGCTTTAGCATATACTTGAAAAACGTGAAAGTTGGAAGATTCCAAGAGTCCAGCATTCTTAATGTGGAGTCTTTAGACTCCCCCAGGGAATTATAAATGGACTTCTGGTGTCTCTGAATCCTCTGTGATCAGATGCATTATTCTGTATATCTTTAATTACATTTTCAAGTGGTCTCTGTTCCAAAACATATTAGTAACCACTGATCATGTCACGTTGGACCTAAAGAAATTAGTGACGGGCCTCACAACCCCAGAATCCTGCCTCCCACCTCCCTGTCCATCATCCTTTCCACTCCAATCAGTGATCCGTTCCCTGCCTGATCTTGAATCATTAATCCTGAGTTTGTTGTTAAATATTAGAGAAATAATAAATCCTTCCTCCCCTCGTGCAAAAGGAATGGAGGAGAATGCATGGTCAGGTCAAACCCTCACACAATGGAGTGAATGAGCCTCTGGAAAATAGTTATTTAAAAAAATTGAAAATAAGATGGCTTGCTTATTAAACTGTGACTCTGCTGGAAACTAATATTCTGATATTCAGGGTATAATATTCTGAATCCAGAGGAAGATATTTTGGGGATTGGCAAAGAAGGATGTGATCTAAAGGGGTTCAAGTCATGCCCTCATGAACTCCTCCATGGATAACCTCTACTTTTGCCACTTTAAAACTGGTCAAGGATTTCCTTAGCAGGTCATTATCTACTCTCTGCAGCTCTGATGACGTCCCTCAAACATCGCCATTTCTCCTGACCGCTTCCTGGCCATTCTTCCAGCAGTTTTCAGGGTGAGCTTCAAGTTCATCCTTCTGAGGGCTGATATTTGAACTCTTTCCACCCACCAGCTCTCCCTGTGCAGTACAGGCCAACGTGAGTCATAACTGTTGACCTTAGATCCACTCTATGTGGGTATAAACATCACACAGAGAATTATGGCTAGCAAGAATAGCAGCAAACCCAAAAACGGGACTTGTCTTATATTTTAGGAATGATGTGAGAAATTATTTTTCAACTACAAATTAGTAATGTCAAAAAGTTACATTATTTCTTCTAGAATTTAAAACACAGTAGTAACAAACATATAATTTTATATATTATTTGTTATCTTTATTTTTATTATATATTTTTGTATATGTACTTATGTATTATAAAAAATAAATATATAAAAAGAAATAGTAAAAATAAAGCAGTGTTCATTTGTTAACACATTGACTGCCACACTAGAAAAAAAAATTTTCCTTCAGGCCATGGTGTTTTATTAAAACAAAACAATCCTTTCTAATTTGTTATTTTTTATTGTTTTCTATGTGTGAGTTATATGCAACTTAATCCACATTTTTAGAATTAAATTGTCAATATTAATTGTAACAATAAGAACATCAAGAAGAAAGATTTTCACCAACCAGCTGCAGGGTTTTGCTTCCCGTAGACCCGGGTTCAAAACTAGCCGGAGTTATATACAACTCACGTGGCAGTCAATGTGTTAAATTCTCAAAGTTTAGAGCTATAAAGCATTAGCCTCCATTTGCTATTTACTAAGGTTTTTCTAAGGAGCTGATCCCAGGCTTACGTTGACTGATGTTATAACTGCCGTATTCTACCAAAAGTGGCTTGTCGGAAAGCCTTGAACTGCACTGGAGCTGAATGTGAACCAGAGGGCTGGGCACTCGGAAAATCGTCTGGTGATCCATGTAGGAGCCACAGTATCTGAGGAGACAAGAGTCAGGGAGGACACATAGCTCGGGGTTCTGCCAACTGCATTCCTATGGACAGTGAATTTCACAAGTAGAGATGCTCATGGTAGAGTTAACGGTAGATGTTCATTCTATGCTATGTGACTGTGATTGAGTAACTTCTGCCCCCTCAATTTTCTCCTCTGCTAAATAGAACAATAACAGTACCATCAACCTGTTGTTTTCCTCACCAACACTTATGATCAGAAGAAGCATGTATCTAATTCTCCCAGTCATCTCTCCTTTTTCAGTTTAAAAAACTGTGTAACCCAGCCCGGACAATATAGTAAGACCCCATCCCTACAAAAAATTAAAAAATTAGCTGCGCATGTTGGCGCATGCCCATAGTCACAGCTACTTGGAACGCTGAGGCAGGAAGATCACTTGAGACCAGGAGTTTGAGGTTACAGTGAGCTATGATCACACCACTGCATTCCAGCCTCAGCAACAGAGTGAGATCTTGTCTAAAAAAAAAAAACAAAAAACAAAAAACAAAAAACACTGTGTAACAACAATTGTCTGCTTTTGTTCACAAGCCTCTCTAACTAATAGAATCTATGATCTTGGGTATGCAGAGAATTCCAGCAACACTTACAGCAAAAGACATTATTTCAATCTACATTGAAATCGGATGTGCACTGCAGGACTTGTCCTTGGCAAAATTTCAAAGAATTAATGTCTGTCTACAATATTTCCCTACCTCAATTTTTTCTTACTTCTCATCACCTAGTGTGCTCCAGGTTCCCAGTGTCCTTTTGAGAAAATATACCTCCTGTTAATAATCCTTACTACATTAGCACTGTGCTTAGCAGAGCATGGAATATTATTACATTGCAGGCCTATGACAAGTTAGTCCACTGCCCTGTGTGGGCAAGGCTCTTCCCACAGTGAAATCTGCAGGGGGGGGGTTTCTAATTTTTTTCTAGAGACGGAGTCTCACTATGTTGCCCAGATTGGTCTCGAACTCCTGCCCTCAAGTGATCTTCCCACCTTGGCCTCCCAAAGTGCTGGGACTATAGACGTGAGCCACCGCACCCAGCCCAAACCTGTAAGGTCTCGATGGGAGGCAGACAGCAGACATAACACTTGGGGGTGAGGTTCACCACTGGAACCTGTGAATGTCAACCACTCTAGGATCCCAAAGTACTTGGGAACCTGCATGTTCCATGGATCAGACACTGGCATTCAGGAACACAGATAATCTATGATTTTAAGGCTTGAAGGAAGAAAATATTCCTATTATTCAGGAAGAATCTTTAGCAATTGGTTGAAGTTCAGGAACTGATAAGCTGATAGACCAGTTGCTGGGATACAAGGAAGAGACAGCAGCTGCAGGTGGCTTCCTGGCCAAGCATGAGCCAGGGTCTGAGAGGCACCTGGAAGCCAAGGCAAATTTTTGGAGGCAGAGTCTACTCAAGTTGGTTATCTTGAGATCAGAATCCTGTGCTCTGAAAACAAGATGATTGGGAGTCAAGAGATCTTTGCATCCACGCTGGGGCTGCAGTTTGAAAGGGGAGCGTATGCAACAGGGCATGATGGTAGCTTATGGAGTGAAAAAAGTTTAAAAAGTGAGGTATTAGAGAAACTCAGCAAGAGTCAGCTTATATGTACAGACATATCACAAGTAAGGAAACTGAGAACTGTGTCATAAAGACGTGAAGTAACTTGTTAAAGTTCAAGTAGCAAGTAAGTAGAACCAGCATTTGGACACCAGTTGGCCTGATACCAAACTGTAGCATTTTCTAGCACGCCAAAAGCCTTCCCCTCCAAAGCTTTGCTCTGCGAAAGCTTTGTAGGAAGGCCATCTATTTCTTCAGGGGTCACATAGTGAAGCTGCCCTGAGCATGCACACCTCTTCCCCAGGCTGTCTGAACTACTCAGGAGGAGACCATTAGCCTTCCTCTAGTTAGCATTACTTTCTCCTCCTTCCCCATTACAGCCCAGATTCCCTCAGGCTAACTTCTCAGCATGGTATCTGATTAGCTCAATTACAGCCTTTCCTTTTCAGATGAAAACGCCAGATAATGGGAAGGATTGGCACTTGAAATCCTGAGGGAACAACCCGCATCAAAAGAATCTGATAGGATTTCAGCCAGCCCACAAAGACTCCC
Organism: Daubentonia madagascariensis; assembly: GCA_023783475.1. Classification (NCBI taxonomy): domain Eukaryota; kingdom Metazoa; phylum Chordata; class Mammalia; order Primates; family Daubentoniidae; genus Daubentonia; species Daubentonia madagascariensis. Next base: position 10,185,072 of record JAKFHU010001631.1, on the reverse strand, counting down.
TGAAGAATTGGCCCTTCAGGGAAAGTATTTGGGTCAGAGAGCTTTCCTGGTATTGCTTGGGAGGAGACCCTACTTCTTTGGCAGCAGCAAACACGTCCTGGGCTGTTGTTGGTGATACAGGGATAAAACGGAGCCTCATTTTCAAAGCACAGCTCTGTCACAGGCTTTCAACTTCACAAAACAAACATTTATAAAGATAGGTTTTCGGGATCTCTATTTTAATTAAATAACAAAATACAGTATTTTTAAAACCTTAGGGCATATTCTATAATATTTATCCATCCAATGTCATTTTGAAAGCAATCTTATTACTCACACTAATAATAGCTAATATTTTTTCATGTATAGTATACATTATTTTATTGAATGCTTACCAAATAAACACCTTATAAGTAGTAATCATTACCTCTTTTCTCAGACTGAAAATCAAAGAGTTTAAATAATTTGTCCTAGTTAACATAGCTACTAAATGACAGGCCTGGAATTTGAACCCAGGTCTTCTGACTCCTACATAATAGACCCTCTATTCAATTATACTCCCCAAAGTAGTACAGACTACATTTTAATAATGGATCCAAGAATGCCTTTAAATCTGATTGGGCCTATTCCAACAAAGACAGCGCCAATTATTATTTTCCAGGTAATCTGTCCAAAGGAACTGAAAGAATGTAGTTCAGGAAAAGCACTCAGAAAGGGAAGATTCCACGCACAGAATAACAGTGGGCAAAGAAGTAGCAGGTAAATCCTTTAACCTTACAGGATTCTTCTCTGAAAGTGAACTGAGAAGCTATTCTGTCTGCTTCAAGACAGAGCATCCTGTATTTTTGAATACCTATTCAGTATCTATTGAATACCTGGTATAGCTTTAGAAGCAAATAAACAACAACTAAAGGACAAATTAAGAGTAGGAGTGAGGAGCTACTAGGTTCATGCAGGAAGCCCAGGCATCTAGATTTCTCTGGGTTTCTTTCCAACCAGTTCAACCCATTTCCCAGTGCCAGAATTAAGAATTAAGCCAGGCCAATTAGGACTGTCTTACTTCATAGAATTGGCTAATGATCTCTACCTTTTGTACCATCAGAATTCCAATTTATTACTTTATCCCATGGCTCCAAGATTTGAAAACTTTATCTGTCAAATACTTTTGTGAAGTGTAGAATATACACACCCGTAGCCCAGCAGCATAGAGCGGAAGTGGGGCAGGAGCCCTAAGACATGGGATTGAATCCTACCTCACTCTCGTGAGCTGAGTGGCCTCGAGCAAGTCACTTAACTCCTATATCCCTCAGTTTCCCTATCTGTAAATGGTAAAGTGCAAACTCTTTGGGGACAGGGAACCCACAGCTGTGAATCTTCCGTCGGATTCCTCACATTTGGAAATCACTTACATGTGCTCGTTAATTTCCCACCATCCATGCTCACAGCCCTTTACGCTCTTCTTGGCTATTGAATAGTTATGAAATTTCAGTGCTATGCCAAGAGTTGATAGGGGAGTCTGTGAAAAACAAACATTAAGTAAAAAAAAAATGCTTCAATCAAAGTACATGTTTCAAGCTAAAACTTCCTCACTCACTCAGTACTCATCCCCTTGGCTTGTTTTAAGGGTGTTCTACTCCTGGTGTCCTGTGGCCCTTTGTGGGGTAAACCAGTTCCCCTGAACAAAGCAGGATGAGGTGGAGAGCTGGACAGGGAGCAATGGTGGCAGCTGCATACTCAGGAAAACCACTGTTGGGCCCCAGGTAGAGCTGGGTGACAGGGTACTCATCAACATCTCTGGGTTTCAGTATCACCCTGTTAGAGGAACTTAACTTTGAAAATACTCACTTGTTAATAAGTGTAAGCATTTTCCTCTCTTGATGTAAATAATGACACGGTTTATTTAAAGCATCGTTCAGATTCTTTAGATAAAGGAGAAATGAATCAGCATCCTCTTCATATTAAACCTGGGTATTTCTGAAGGCTGTTATGAGTCACCCCAGGTCTTTTCAGAAGCAGTCAAACAAGAAAGAGCTGCTTATGTGTGTAAGCAAATGCGCGTGTGCACACACACAATGCAAATGACCTTTTTATTGAGTTATGCAATATACACATACATAATGCCTGATATGCCCAAGTGTTCGTTTTGATCTTTACTTTGACTGAGGAATTATTTAAGAGAGGGTTTTTACATTAAGAGAGTTGAATTTTGGTTCCCCCATTTTCAAGTTTTCTAATTCCATCTAATTTTTTTTTCTTTTTGAGACAGAGTCTCACTCTGGCACCCTGCGTAGTAGAGTGCAGTGGCATCATCATCGTCATCATCATAGCTCACTGCAACCTCAAACTCCTGGGCTCAAGCGATCTTCCTGCCTCAGCAGCCCTCCTTCCAAGTAGCTGGGACTACAGGTGTGCCCCACCACACCCAGCTAATTTTTTCTATTTTTTGTAGAGACAGGGTCTCACTCTTGCTCAGACTGGTCTCGAACTCCTGACCTTAAGCGGTCCTCCCGCCTCGGCCTCCTAGTTCTTACAGACGTGAGCCACTGTGCTCTGCCAGTTCTATCTTAATTGAATAAAAAACTATTGTTTATGCTGCTTTTAATTTTTTGAATTTATTGAGGATTTTTTTGTGATCAAATTTATGAATTCTCCATGGTCACTTGAAAAAAAAAAAGTATTCTCTGCATGTATATACTACCAAACTCATTTGTATGGCTTAATATCCTGCCTAGCCTTATTTATTCTTCTCCACTATCTCTGTCACGAACCAAGAGAAGGGAATTAAAATAGAGATTTATTATTTGACTAGTTGGGAGGCTGAGGCAGGAGGATTGCTTGAGTTCAGGAGTTCAAGGCCAGCCGTCTCAAAAAACCAACCAAAAAAACTTCTTATTGGAACACTGTCCACTTCTTTGAATTTCCTATGGTTTTTGATTTATGAGTATAAAATGAGTATTAATGCTATGTCATAATTAGATCATGTGGCTCACCCTCTTTATCATTATAAACTGCCTTTCTTCTCTTACTTTCAAATCGGGGATGTTGTTGCCCTGACTTCAGACTTGCCTGGTATAAGATTGTGAACCCTGCTTTCTTCTTGTTTATGCTTGCCTGATATGATATTGCCCATCCTCACTGTGCAGTTTTACTGAGTCACTTTTTAGTTTATTTTTGTCTTTTGAAAATAGCATAAAGTTAAGTTTTCGGTAATACATTGTAATTCAATCCTACTGTCTTTTTCTTTAGGTGAATTTTACCCATTGACTTGTATTGCTCTGACAGACATTTGGTTTTTGTATGTCATCATATTATATAACATGCTTTCATGTGTGTGTATGCAAGTGTCTCTGTGTGTGTGTGTGTGTGTGTGTGTGTGTGTGAGTGTTGGCTTCTTTCTAACATGCACTTAAATATAGTAAACCACACCTCACCATCTACCTTTGAGAGGGAATGAATCAGGCACTTTATGTTTCTTATTTAAACATCACAATAACCCTTTAATGCAGGCAGTATGATTCCCTTTCATAGAAGAAGAACCAAGACTAACCAAAGATAAGTAACTTTCCCAAGGTTAGGAAATGCAGACCAGAGAGTCAAAGCAGTCCTGCATTTCTCTGAAGGCCACCCTTTTCCCAGTGTATCATACTGCTTAGAAACCGATACAGGAGACTCAAGAGGAACAGGGTTATTTTATATTCACCAAAAGCCCAGGGCTCTGGAGAACACATATCAATTTCTTTTCCAGTCTTGTCATCTGGTTATTTCTTCATATTAAAAAAATTCAAGCTGAGAGACGGTATCTTAAGTAACCAATGTAAATTTTACAGTGTAAGAACACCTTGCAATGCAATTCTCTACCAAGAAGGTTGCTTGGGCATTTTCACTGTGTTCCACTGCTTCAAAATAAAATCATTTGATATACACCACCCCTCCAATCCACAGAATTTCTCCATAGTGAAAGAAAATAAGTCCCCTTGCGCTCTGATTCCACTGACACAGAACTGCGCACAATTCTACATTTGTACTCAGATTGGCCAAGGAGAACTACTTGTATTAACCTGCTCAACAAATGGAGTAAGGAGGTGCAGTTTCACAACGTATTGCGTGCAAGCTGTTTCAACAAACCAACAAAAAAATAGGTACCCTTATATGTTCTGCATTCCCAGTTTCTGTTCCCCACCCTCTACCTTTGTGTTAGGAACCTTAACCAAGCACAGGGAGGAATTCTCCTCATCTGCACCTGTAACATTTAAATATTTCTCTAGTCAGTGACGACAACAGGACAGATTTTATCTTTCAGTCACCAGCCATCTGCCTGAAGTTGTATACACACAACGCGAGAACCCGCCTCAGACGAGCCTTGGAAGGTTCTGTGGCAAAGATGCTTGTATATTTCCTTCACAGAAGCAGGGAAAGAGGGGCTCCCTTCTGGGGACTCCCATCCATTTCCTAAGTGGTATGAGAAGGTGACATGCATGGCCCCTAGTAACTCCTGCTTATGTCTGGTGGACTCAAATTGCATGGTGCTGGGCTGATGACAACTGTGATCATTAAAAGCACTGCTCCATTTTCTTTTTCTAAGATTTTACAGCAAAATTTATTGGGATACAAAAAGAAGGAAGGGAGAGGGAGGTAAATGGTCGACTAAGTGTGATGAAACACAGGGAAGCTGAACATCTTTAGAACCCAGAAAAGGAGGGGGGCATAATTTATGCACAGAATGGGCATGATTCCTTCTGGTCCTACCTGGGTCACTTTCTATTTGAGTGATCTCTGGCAAATGATTTGCTTACCTCTGTTTCCTTATCTATAAAACGTGGCAAGAATATCTCTTCTACATCAGAGGTGTGTTTTGAAGGGCAAATAAAAATATGGTGCTAAAAACACTAAAGTGTAAACAAATGTAGACAACATATTATAAACTCAACACTCTTTTTTGGTTTTATGTATTTGTTCCTTCTTCCCCTGTAGTCTGTAAGCTCCATGAGAACAAGGACTTTGTTTGTCTTGCTACTAGGTGTCCCCACATGGAGCCTGACACGTAGTAGCATTTGTCCCCATATGGAGCCTGACACAATAAGCATTTGTTGAGTGGATAAGAGAGCTTGGGAGAAGTACCAGATGGACTTTAAGCTGGAGCAGGAGTTAATCCTTATAAGACCTTAAAACTCAGCTGAAAAAGAGTTTGCCAATGCCCTTTGGTAAATTTGGAAATGGGACAGACACCAAGAAGGATAGAGCAAAATCAACTTTTGTATAAAAAACTTTTATCATGATTTGAGTCAATATTTGTTACTTAAGTCATCTAGTTCTCAGTTATTTTTAATAAGTTCAAAGCTATTTTACAGGTGAAAAAAATTAATATTTTTTACACTGATTTCCATTCACAGAAATATGCTCTTGAACTACTATAGGGGGCTGTTTGAAGCCATCTGAGAAAGGAACAGCTTTATTTAACCTCCACACTAAGGAGGACAGACCTTGCTCTCTGGGAAATGGTAGACACCACCAGTTAGTCCCCGGTGTTTCCTGTCTCCCCTTCCCATTCCTGATGCCTCTAGTGGGATGCCCTTGTCCTTATACAGACTTCTTTTTCTTCAGCATTTCTAACCCTCAACCCCTAGCAAAACAGAAAGTGATCTGATATTCTTATTTACACCCCAACTAAAAGTCACAACAATGTTTAAGGATTTTCATTTTAAATCTACAGGTTATTATGGAATCAACATTTATTTTATCTCAAAGGAATTTCAAACATTTGGCACAGCTTTTGAGAATGGCACTTTATTTGTTCTGGCTATCATATAACCCAAGAAGATACATCTGCTTTTTGGAGAGATTGAAGGAACAGAGATTTGAAGTCTTTTCCTCTTCCTTCTCCAACCCCTCCCTTCATCTCCTCTTCCCTCTCCTCCTCCCCAACCCTCAGACTCACTGATCATCCAAGGCCCTGTGTTTTTGCTGCTTTGAGCCTTGAGAATCTGGCAGTGAGCAAGGGTCCAGCACTTTTGTCTTTTAATTATTTTGGAAATGCGATCATGATAAAAAATAACTTAATGGTGCATGCCATCAGAATATTGACACCAAGTGCAGATTTGGGTAATAAATCATTTTAACTAGTTGACTGTTATGACTATGCACAAATAATCATATATGCATAAAGCACCTTCCTGCCTCAGGCTCCCTTTGCCTGCAACATTCTTATCCTTGTATCCACAAGGTTAGTTCCCTTGTCTCTCAGGTTTCTCTGCAAATGCCTCCTTGTCAGTGAGACTTTCCCTGACCATCCTGTTTAAGATAATAAACCCCTGACTTGCTACCCTTCACACCCCTCACCTCCTACTCAAGCTATAGAGTTCACCTCCTTTTTTTATTTTTCTCCATAGCATTGTATCACCATCTGACATATTGCCTATATTTAACTTGTTTGTCACCTATCTTCCCCTACTGGAAGGTAAGCTCCATAACAGCAGGGTTTTTTTTTTTTTTTTCCTCTAATTTCATGGATCCTCAGCATCTAGAATAGTGCCTGAGTGCCTGGCCCATAATAGTCATTCAATAACATATTGAATAAGTGCAAACTAAATACTGCCTGCCTCTTACATCTAATTGCTATGCCACACAATACTGATTTTATATGTACAAGCAAAATGAACAAAGGTGACACTTTGCCCTATCTCCATATGATACCATGGTTGGAGAAAGAAAAATAGTTTAGAGTCTAACATTTTAAAAAAAGAAGAAATGCCCTATCTAGCACCAAGAAGAAGTATATATTCCATATAAATTTGCACTTCTGGTTTGTTTATACACCTGAAATATGTACAATCGCCCCTCAGTATCTACAGGGGATTGGTTCCAGGAACCCAACACATACCAAAATGCTCAAGTCCCTTACATGAAATGGTATAGCATTCGCATATAACCTACATACATCCTCTCATATACTTTAAATCATCTATAGATTACTCATAATACCTAAAACAATATAAATGCTATGTAAATAGTTGTTATGATTTATTGGTTTTATTTGTATTATTTTTTATTGTTGTATTATTTCTTATTGTGGTTTTTTAAAAAATATTTTTGATCCATGATTGGTTGAATCTGCAGATATAAACCTGTGGATATAGAAGGCTGACTGTACTGCCTAATCCAATTTATTATTTCTTTATTATTCTTATTTTAGTGCTGATGATTAAGAATTGATAACTGTGCTCTATCATAATAAAATAATTTTTTGATCCTTTAACAATGCCTTTGTATTTTTTAATACAAACAAAATAAATTGGAGAAATAAGCCCTGGACTGCTAAAAGCAGTTCATTTGTGGGCAGAGGGTTGAAATTACAGGAAAATTTTGTGTTCTAGATGATAAATTTCAATAATGTTTAAATTTTGTAAAATTAAGTAATATTCATTTTGCAACTTAAAAAACAAAAGTAATGAAATTCAAAAATAAAATGCTACTAAAAATAGAACAGTAATATTTTTCTAAGATACTGGTAAAACTAGGCTACCTGAAATTTCCAGGTACACTTGCATTTTGGAGGATAGTAGCTTGGGTAATACGGACTTGAAATTGTCCCTTCAAAGCCAGTGATTTCTTTGACCAATACTGTGTTTTCACACTCTGAAAAAGATACCCAGTAACACACAATGATTCGCAGCTATGAGATTATGGGAAAATTTAATTACAAATGTACATTTCCTTGATCAAGAAGCTTATAAATTTTTTGAGAAATAGCACCTGACATATAGCTAAAATACTTGTTCTCAAATTCTTTACTTGTTGTCAAGTCATATATTTTGGCTACAGATCTGTAGTATGTTATTACTTTCTCAAAAAACATAGTTCTGAACTCAGAGACACCAGCAACACCTGAACAGCAACTCCTCCTCAGAGGCCTGAGTTTCACTTCACAGACCCCCTCCTCCAAATCCTAAACTGTAATAATTCCAACCTCTTTCCTTTGTTCCCCCAGCCCTAGAGGTGACAGTTGCTTCCTATATGTGTTATATCTGTGATACCTTACAGTTAGCACTTTGCCCTTTTTGCCTTTTGAGATACCTAATTAATACCTTTATACTAAGTTAACAGTTCTTCATTAAATTCACTCTGTTAAAATAACTAACGTAATCTCTCTCCTCTGACTGGACCCTGATTCAGAGTCCTTTACTAATACAACTAGTATAACAACACAGCCTCCAGAAAGAGAAGACTAAAGTATCATAACAAATATTTCTAAAAGTGACTCCTCTTTAATTGGAGAAGACTTACTTTGTTCTGGAATGACCTCAAAATATGCCCGGATTCCTGATAGCTTCCCTATACGAGGAGACTTAAATGTCACCAACATGAGATTATTTGTAGAAACAAACGACATTAACGTTCTTGTGGGTTCACAAATTCTGAAAGCAGATAACAAAACAAAAGTATATGAATAATAGGTTACTTGAGCAATGGACCTCCATTCAACACTAATTCCACACATTCCTGGGCCATCCACTCAGTTCTTATGAGTCAATCTCTGCCAACCAGGCCTTCATCAATTGGTGGCCACAGGGCACTACAGATGGAACAGAGTTGAAAAAGGAACAGAAATTTTTGTCCAGTAACTACCACCAAAGAATTCTCCTGGATGACCTTCACTGTACCCTTCTTGAGCGCAAACGAGATATAAAGGCAGTATATTTAATGGCTAAGTTCATTTGAGCTCTGCCCTAAGGAAAACTAGATTCAAAACTCAGCTCTGGCCAGGCTTGATGGCTCACCCCTGTGAGCACTCTGGGAGGATGAGGCAGGAGGATCACTTGAGGCCAGGAGTTCGAGACCAGCCTGAGCAAGAGCAAGACCCCCATCTCTACAAAAAACAGAAAAATTCACTGGGCATTGTGCCACATGCCTATAGTCCCAGCTACTTGGGAGGCTGAGGCAGGAGGACAGCTCGAGCCCAGGAGTTGGAGGTTGCAGTGAGCTATGATCACGCCACTGCACTCCAGCCCAGGTAACAGACCAAGACCCTGCCTCAAAACAAACAAACAAACAAAACCCAGCTGCATCACTTAACTGGGTGAAAGATGCTGGGCTTAAATCTTTGCAAGTGCCAGTTTCCCTTCTATGAAATGGTGGTGGTAATAATAATAGTAGCACTGTGGTGAGGATTAAATGAGATAATAACTAAATATGTCTGGAAGGATGAAAAGAAACTGATAATGATTGAGGAACCGGAGTCAGTAGCAAACTTACTTTTCACTGCATATGCTTATATAGTGTTTGAATTTGTAATGTGCACATTCATTACCAAAATATAAATAGCTACATACACACATAAAGCACTGTTACATGCATACAAGACACTGTTAAAAATAATAAGATAGTTCATGTACATTTTTAGCACAGTAAGTAACAAATAGTAATTTTTCCATAAAGCTTAACTCATTTGTAGGTTATCAAATATTAAGCACCCATAAGCAGATGTCTACTATTAAGTAAAAAAAAATAGGGTATATATAAGTATATGTGTGTGTAATAAAATATACATGAATGAAAGGATTTATGCTAAAACACAACAGATACTTGCTCTGGGTAATGAGATTGTGAAGTAATTGACATTGGTTTCTCTGATTGACCTCATTTTCTCCAATGAACATGTGTTATCTTTGTGAGAAAAACTTTTGTTTTACTAATGCTATGCAATCATCATAGAATTCTCACAATCTATTGCAATAGTAGACTTCAGCATGATTGTAATAAATGTAAAATTAAACAGAATATCTATTATATTTCATATATATTAGCTGAAATTCTTGCTGTACTTACTTTGAGAGCCTACAAGTGAAAAGCAAACATTGAGTCCAATGGGCTCTGGCAAGGGTACTAAAGTATAAGGTGTCCCAAATAGGGCATGAGTCAGTCTTTGACCCCATGAGTGTACACAAAAACGGTTTTTAAAAAAATCTAGGGGGAACACAGATAATGTAAAACAGATATGTTGTAAAAAAACCTTTTCACCCACCAACAAGAGTGCCTGCATAATACCTGTACAAGATGCTGCTCCTGATTGGCAAGAGGGAGTCGTAAATGGTCAGGGAGTCGGTGACACAGTTGTCGGCTTCAATTTGGATGGACTCAATTGAGAGACGAATGAGACAGCCCACAATGGCCACCAGCTTGAAGTGACACATCAGCCTCCCCGAGGTTGCAGCGATCTCCAGAGGGTGGCGGAAGGACAGATGGTCTGCATAGAGGTACTGGGAGCAGCCTTTGTCTGTGGAGACAGCACTGTTCTTTTCCTTTTCTTTCTTTCCTTTTTCTTTTTTTATTTTTTAGGAATGACTTTTCTTGAAATCTTTATAGAAAAATAAAGAGTAAAAGAGGTCCTGTGGAGGACATCTACTGTCTTTGCCAGCCTGGAGACCACCGCACTCTCTTCTTGTAACAGCTCTAGGTTTTTCTTTGAGAAACTATCCCTACCCTGTCTATATAGTTTGGCTGGGGTTAAACCTACCCCTAGTTTCAGAGGTAGGCACATAACCCAGAGTCAAAGAAGTTGGTTCAAGAATGGGCATGTTGCCAGACAAGCCAGACAATGAGAGTCAGCCCCAGGACTTCCACCAGAACTGTCAGAAAAATATGTGGGGGTGGTTTCTACCATGGTTGAAAAAAATGATAAATTACAAGTTTGGATTGGCTGGTGGCCATTTTTGCCACCACCATGGAAGAACACACTTGATAATGAAGCCTCAACAGAAGTAGGCAGGGATGGAGAGTTCTGATGATATTTTATTTTAGAACCTGGACCCAACCAGACCTAAAGCCAGCACACTCCATCTATGTCCCAGTTATATGAGCCAATCAAGTTTCTTTTGTGCTTAAGCCAGTTTGAATTTATTCCTGTCACTTGCAACTAAAAGAGCACTAACAAATATGATCATTAGAAAAGGAAAATTACAGCCAAAAATGATACCAATGTGTGTGTAGGGAGGGTGGGGAACCATATGAAAGAATTTACCAGATCCTATGGTTGAAGAGTAATCCGATCGAAGTCCAGCTGCATTGAAAAACCACATAGAGAAAGAGGCTGTTAATCCCATCATTTCATTTTGTTAGAATTTTATTTAGTAAAAATTATTTTTAGTTCTTCTTTAAAAGCAATCAAACACGTCGGGGATCTGCCTTAAAATGATCCAGTGAATGTGGCGGAGGTTGTTTAGGTATTTAGAGATCACATAGGGCAGCCTGTGAGTTGATAGTTGCTGAAGCTGAGAAAACTGTATATGAGAGTTAATTATACCATTCTCTTTTGTATCCTTGAAATCATAGTTACAAGTTTCAAACATTTTTTAAATTTAAAAAAGCAATCAAACAAATATGATAATAATTAGTCCTCTATCTGAAATAATACATGTGGTGCAAAATTTTCCATGAGCTTTTTCATTCATGTAACAAATATTTATCAGCCACCCACCATATGCCTAGTGTGCAAGTCTGTGTATATATTATATACAATTTCTATGTAATATATAATATATGCTTATAAAACATGTTCATATATTTTAATATATAAAGTTTAAATAAAAAGAGAAACCTGCATAAATTTTGGGTTACACAATAATTAAACCATTTCACTGTCAAGACAAACAATGAAATTTGCATTTTGACAGGCTATGAAGCAATGCATTCTGGAGCACTGGGCAACACTACATAATACAGGTATAGTTCTCTCTGGACAAGGAAAGAGACAAAATAAACCTCAGCAAAATTCTTCCTTCTCCAGAACTTTGTTCCTTGGGGACTTAGTTTGAAGATGCATGAGCTGAATAAATGTACGCTTTAACAAATTCAACTTCATATATATTTTGTTCCCAAATCTATGGTTCAATCACTGTATTTAACATTTAGCAATATCCTTTACTAACATAGCTTTGTTGTCTTCAGCTAATCCTGTGCTACCGGGATTATGGAAGAGAATACTTCATTACAATGCTGACTACAATAATGACAAGTATCAGGAGTGCTGCAGGAAAGAATGCTAGAGGAGAATCACCCAACAATCACCATTTAGTACCACAGAGTCCATGTCCACAGCCAGACCCTGCAAGCTCCCCACAGAGGTCCGGTTTATGATGCTGGTCTGGATGGAGTCCTTCAAGATGGCTGCCACGCAGTCCTCGCAGAAGATGTGGCCCTTGGCATGCGGCATGACAAACACAATCCAAAAGTGGACAAGGAGACCACCCTTGTTGTTGCTGCTATAATGAAAAAAGAGATATTCAGAGATATCTCTTAGGAAATAGACTTTATAGAGAGGCAGTGACCCAACTGACAGATTCAAGGTAAGGCCAGTGAGCACATCCTTCAATTGATGTGCTCCCTTCTTTGAGTAATTATTGACTCCTGTTATGGGGACCAGAAAGGGAAAGCATCATATTATGTATATTCTGATGATTGTGTTGGATTCAAATTTAGAACCATTACTGTAGAGTTGCATCTCCATGGAGAATATACTACTTCTATGGATATCAATCAGTAGTCACTGCTATTAAAAATAACAACAGTTATAATGTTTGATACCTCACCATGTCCAGGCACCGTGCTAAATCTGCCTTATCCCATTTGAATGTGATAAAGAAGGTCCTATTATTATTCTATTTGTACAGATGAAGAAATTGAGGCCAAATACAACTCAAAGTCACACAGCTAGTAAGTAGCAGATCCAAGAATCAAGCCCAATTTGGTTTTCAGTCTGATGCCAGAGACTGAGGTCCTAATTGCATAAATACCACCATGTTTTGTGAAAGAAACGTAAGATAACATAAGTTTTCTGTAGTAAATAACTTAAGAAACGGAAGGTTAAGGAAAGCCATCAAGTTGCTTTACTCCAAGACTTCTCAGTGCCTTAATATGCCAAAGCCGATTACGAATCTCTGCAGACATACCGGAGTTGGGGAGAAGTGGTTTATATGCCAATGGTGCAATTTCTAAATTTGACACGAAATTCTTTTTTTTAGTAGAATCGTAGTGCCAATTTTTCTAAAATATTGAGAAATTTTTTGCTTATTTTGTCTCCTAGTCACCATATGTTCACTGTATCTTGAGAATATTTGCCTGCTTATTTTGCGTCCACGTCCACCCATATGGAGCATGTTTCGGAGATTTGCCAGCGAAGTGAAATGGACCAGGATCAGCTATGGGCAAGGCACATGTGGGAATGGAAATACCCACACACCCAAGCACAAGTTGACAGCAGGGAAGAGTCGCGTTTCACAGCTTAGTGCAATAGATTAACCGCACACCACCCGCAAACAGGTACTTGAGATGGTGGAATCTCAGACTTTCCATAAGTGGAATGATAGAAGTGATGCGAAATCCCAGTACGGGACATACATTACCTGACATCCGCAACGACAGACTGCTCATAAAATTTGGAGAAGGCAGATGTTGTATAAACCAGGTTTACCTGAAAAAGAATTGAGGTATCTTAAGTCTTTCAAATTTGTCTTCCTTTCAAAGTAGGTTGCATATTGTAGGTCCAAGCTCCGACAAGAGAAGAGCAAGCCTCAAACTACAGCCCTTAACTCCAAACCCAGACATTATTTCTTGATTTAAATAAATTCTTACTTCCTGAAGCAATCTGGTACACTTCATCCTCGTGAAATCTAACTACGCATTGATTGCTCTGAAGCTCTAACAAGCTTAACTTTTATCTGCCACTCCAAAGGTTAATTTTCTCCACAGTTAACAAATCAAACTCATGTAAGCACATTTTCATAGCACGGCATTTGACCCAAGTCGTTATCTATCAGGGCGCAGTGTTGACTACAGTCTTCAGGACATATTCCCATATTAGCCACTAGGGGGCGAGTGGTGCCCACAGCCAGCTCCACCAGCAAGCGCCCTTCAGAACTCCCAGTCTCTAGGGCAGGGCCCAGCCAGGGGTGGGGAACCTGCAGCCTTAAGGTCACATGTGGCCTTCTAGATCCTGAAATGCAGCCTTTCCCCACCCCTGCGACCTTGTTTGCCCTCACTTAGCATTTCTAAAACCAAACTCATTCTCTTCTCCCAAGTCATCTTCTCCTGTATTCCCCTTCCTACATAATTGGAAAACCACCCACTTAATTGCCCAGGATTTAAAAAAAAAACTTAGAAATTATAAATTATTATGGAAAAAACATGAGCTGCAGAGTTTAAATTCACTATGCAACACAGAACATGTTTCCTAAGCCTGCTGAATTTTTTTCTTTTTCTTTTCCACCATAAAGTGCCGATCAAAATGCCTACCTCCTTAGGATAATTTGAGGAATAAGTGATATACAGTCATGCACCCCATAATGACATTTAGGTCAATGACAGACCACATATACAAAGGTAGTCCCACAAGATTATGATGAAGCTGAAAAATTCCTATCCAGTGATTTGTGTTACAGTTGCCTACAGTATTCAGTACAGTAACATGCTGTGCAGGTTTGTAGCCTAGAAGTAATAGGCTCTGCCATATAACCTAGTGTGTACTAGGCTATTCCATCTAGGTTTGTGCAAGTACTGTACACTCTATGATGTTCACACAATGAAGAAATCACCTAACAATGCATTTTTCAGCATGTATCTCCATCATTAAATAACACGACTGTGTATCTACCAGAAGTAAGAGGTTTCAAAACATACTTAGTATAAAGAAGACATTCAGTAAACAAGAGCCACTCGAACCGCTGTTGCCTTTGACTGCTGGCCCTCTCTCTCACAACCCTTCCTCATCCTACACTGCCAGTCACTGCATCAAGGTCACCACTGTATTTCCATTGTGGAAATACAAATTGGCAGAAACTTTCTAGTTGGCAATATGTGCTAAGAACCATAAATCGATATTTTTCTATTTGGACAAGTAATTATACTTTTTAGGAGATCACCTAAGGGGTAAGCTGAGATACACACAATTTATGTAGCAGTTTTAATGTCAGATTATTTACAGTAGCAAAAATTGGAAACAGATTAAACATCCAATAAAAAGGGATTTGCTAACTTTGGGGCTACTAAGACTTGTGTTTTTTAAAGAATATTTACTTGCATAGAAATATGCAATATGATGTCAAGAGAAAAAACTTGGATTGTGAAACTGAATATCTACTACTCCTCCAATATTGCACTATCCTCTACGTCTATGTAGTCCAGAACAAAAAGGAGTTTTATCTGTGGTGATAACATGAAAGAAGATTGTAATGATTTTTAAAATAATTTTATGAATTTTACTAATTTTTACAATAAATATGTATTAGTTCTATAATGAGAAAAGTTATTAATATTTTTCAAAGTGAAGAGATTGCCAGTGCATCAAGGTTGAAATAAATGTGTATGATCACAAAATTAATCAGTATGCATGGAAGTTTGAAATTGAAAGGCATTTTAAAGGTCACTTCATCCAATTTCTTTACTTTACACATGAGAAAAACTGAAGCTGAGAGAGCCATTTCTTTTTATGTTAGGCAGCGGGGAGAAAGGCAATTCTGTCTTATAGCCAAGATGAGCTAAATCCCACGTTTCCCTCTGACAGCCTCCTTGGTCCACCCTGCCCTCTACTTCCCTAAGCCCTGCTCACTCACTGGTGACACTTGTGGTCCCTCCTCCATCCCCCCACCCCGCTTGGCTCCACCCTCCCCAGACTGTCACCCCCTCTGCCCTCATCCCCTCACCACTTGCTGCACAGTCCGTGCCACTGAAAGGAATTCCAGGGACTCCTTTTGTCGGTATTCGGGAAGAAACTCAATGTTGGTGATGCGAAACATCCCAGCAAAGTAAAAAGCATCTTTGCTTTCTGTCTTAACTGTAAAATAGGAGAGAAGGTGATTAGGAGGCTTTCCCATTTGTGTGGCACTCAGGCATTGTCTGGGCTATGTCAATATCAGGCTCCTAAAATGATCTTGTTTTAGGCAGCTACATCTAACTAGTTCATAGCCCGTGGAGCTCTAAACATAGTTGACAACATCTCTTCCATCAGCAAATAACCACATCTCTTAGAGTGCTCTATTCCTTCTACCTGCTCTGGCGAATACTTAAGAGCAAGGTTAGAAGGCTCCTGTGACCCTCGTGCATTTCTTTCCTGTGACACATAACCCACTGTATCATGACCTCTTTCTGCTTGTCTATCTCTTTTTGAACTCTCTGACGGAATGAACAGTAACATTTTTTTCTTCAGCCCCTAAGGTAGCCAGCGCCAGGCTTAGCACTGAAGCTCAATAAACGTTTGAGGGAAAGAAGGAAGGGGGGGAAGCAGGGAGAGAGAATGAGAGAGAGAGAGAGAGAGATATTCGCTCTCTGCACAAGGCCAAGCACATGGAAATGCTAAATAAATGATGACTGAATTAAGAAGAAGGTACAACCTGCGTGAGTGATAGGAAACAGCTTCCCTTTTGTGACCCAGCCAAGGTCACTTAGCACCAAGCAGTGCAGTGAGGCTGTGGAGGGGGCTGGGGAGCCCAGGGCAAGGGGCAGGAGGCCTGGACTCCCGTCCTAGATTTGTTCTTTCAGGTTATGTGACCCTGGGCAGATCAGCTTGCCTCATTGGCCCTCCCATATAAAATGACTGTTGTTTTTGCTTTCGTTTTTCTGTTTTCACTAGGGAAGTGCTTCTTAGTTTTTTTGTTGTATGGTTGCAGACTCTTTAAAATATGAGTGAAAGCTGTGACTTCTTTCTAGAAGTTCACACATTCCTTCTCATATCAGGAAGTACTCAGGATTCAGGACAAAAATAATGCAAAGGGAGATCAATTCAGCATTAAATTAGCTTATATTTACCTCACCCTTTAGCTCAGCCCAATGTGCAAGACCCTCCATGGTGTCCCTGATTAGCTGTCCACCTCATTTCTCAAGGCCAGCCTCTGCACCAAAATTGCAGGTATCAAAACTCACCTGTTTCCTGTTGAGCAACTCTTACTTGTTCATACCAGTTTCCCTTTGTTCATACCAATCCCTCTCCATGAAGTGCCTTTGATTTTTACACAGCCAACAAACTACTTCCACACAAGGATATTCTAAAACTTTATACAAAAATGCTAGGGCAATACAAATGTGCCAGCCAAGGTACAGCAGAAAAATGATGGGAGGTAAGTTGGTTTGTTACGGGTTGGGGGTTGTGTGTGTTTGTGTTAATTGCCCATGGACTTGACTTCCCCCACCAGCCTGTAAGCTCCTTGAGGACAGAGATCATATTTTGCTTATCACTCTGTTCCCCATGCCTCGTACAGAGCCCAGCACACAGTGGACATGCTCAATGTGTGTCAAATAAATTTTCAGAAACCAGTTCACGAAGCGCTCTCTGGACTCTATCCCTGGGCAGGTTGGATGCCTCTCTTCTGTGATGGAAAGGTAATCACTTAAGCAAAAAAAAATCAACTCATGCTCTCTCTCTCTCCAGCACTGAACTGTGAGCTTTTCTAAAATAGAATATGCAACTGTAAGCTTTTTGAAGGTAAGAGATGCATCTTGGTATGCCTGATGCCCTACATTGTGCCAAGAAAATTATAGGTGATCAATTTGTATATATTTATATATAAGTGACCTGAACTGTTCAAGACAATATTCATTAATTCTTTGCCTATAACTCTCGCCTTCCAATCAGATTTTAATAGCCTTGAAGGTACATATAGGAAAACTGTTTCTCTACTTATAACACTTTCAACATCAAATGTGTAGGGTTTTTCCCACACACACACCACACAATTCTCCAATTCTCTGCAGACCAACTGGGTGTCCAATGATTCAATTCAACTCCAACCTTAGTTACCCAGAGTTAGTGTCAGAACCCACAGGTTAAGGGCTCATTCCCACAAGACTGCCCCCAACTTCAGATGCCAACCAGAAGTTATGGGTCTCTAGGCTACCCACACTGCTGACTTGGCTACAAACTGGGAGTTCCCATGACCCCTCAGGTTTGAAAATTTGCTATAATGGCTCACAGAACTCAGGGAAACACTTTCCTGAGTTTATTATAAAGGATATAAACAAACAGCCAGATGAGGATGCACAGAGGATGAGGTCCAGAATGGTCCCTAGTGTGGGAGCCTCTGTCCCTGTGGGGTTGGGGCAGCCCACCTGCCCAGCAATTGGATATATTCTTACCAACCTGGAAGCTTCCTGCACCCTGTCTGTTAGGGTTGTTATGGAGGTTCCATTCTGTGGGTATGATTGATTAAGTCATTGCCCATTGGCGACTGAGCTCAATCTTCAGCCCTCTCCGGAAAGTTACAGCCCTCTAATCACAGGGCTGGTTCCTTCACCCACCAGTCATTTCATTAACATGCAAAAAGACACTCTTAGAAGCACTGCATTAGGAACCAGAGACTAAGATCAAATATTACAACTATATATATATATATATATATACACATATATATAAAATAACAAAAGATGCTCTTATCACCCCTACACTCAGGAAGTTACAGAGTGTCAGAAGCTCTGTGTCAGAAGTGAGGAGCAGAGACCAAATATATATTTCACATTATGTCACAGGACATGTATTTTGCACAAATGTATTAACATGTACAGGATGAGAACTCCAATACAAGTCAACAAATGCTATCCTTGCATGACTAAGTACTCTATAAGAAAGGGCTTAGTTATGACACCTGTCCAGAAGGATCAATCAGATTGACAAAAACATAATAACAGGGGAGAGAAAGACGCATGTGAAAAATGGAGCTCAGGATGCTGGAAATTTAAGGTTGCCTAGAAACAGGCAGTGGGTGGGATGAGGAAATGAAACATCTTAGCACTCCTTTCCTTTTTTTAAAGCTGTTGTTACATTTCTGAATCAGTCAACATCTCCTGAGCATTTTCCTCAGCTCTTCCCATCCTACCCGCCATCTCCTCATCCCACTCTCCTACGGGAAGAAAGTGGTGGTGGTGAAAGAAGTGGGAAGGACAATTCTGGTTTCTCTCTCCTCAAAACGTGAACACCAGTTTTGGAAATCGTGCAGCAGTCTCGGGAAGAGGGAAATCCCATCAGAAACACCCAGGGGCAGGTCTGGCCTGCATTGCTAATGCTGGACTCACACCGCAAGCCCTAACCCCAGAGGAGCACAGATTTTAACTTACTGATGTAGAGCCACAGAAGTGTCCAGGCTATGACTGCTAGGATGAATAAAAGTACTGTGAAGAGAATGATTTTATTTTGAACATTCCAAAAGGGAGCTTTCTTCTTGGATTGCTTCTTGGGTTTGGGTTCGGCTTTGCCAATGGGTTTTCGTGGTGGTCTCCCTGGCAATGGTGGTCGTCTCCCCGGCAGCTTCCCTTGGGCACTGACCACCTGAACTGAGATATTGGATATCTTAAAAAACAAAACAAAACAAGATGCAGTATCAATGAGAAGTGGTGTAGAGTTTAAATAGAACTACGCAGTCAGGAGATCTTGGTGTTAAAAAGCCTAAATGAATCAGTCAAATTATTTATGTAAGTTTAATAAGTTGATTCGCGTCAAGTTATGCAATTAAGATCAGAAAAACTAGACAATACTGTATATGAACCCTAGTGGCATGGTTCCCAGATCCTCTCCTCAAATCTCCGACTCTGCTGAATGGACGCTGTGGAGAAGAGGCCTGAATGTCATGGGGTAAAGTAGACTAGAGGATCTGGGGGTCAGGAGGTCAAGGTTAAGATTCCGTGTGGGTAGATGAATTCGTATACACAGCTCTGTGTGTGTGTTTTTCAAATGTTTATATTATATTGCTTTTCTCTCACAATCAATTCTTTCTGGGCTGAGGTAGGATCGTAAATGAGAATATAAATGCGTTCCCCTCAGAATTAAACTGATTTCAAATTTTTGGCTTCGTGACTGGGAGGTCGGAAGAAAAAGTTAAGGTGACGTGATGATTTGTGTGGGGTTGTAGGATAAGAATCAAATGTGCTTGTTTTGCAGTTGCCAGCCACAGAACTGAGTAGTGACTCAGTTTCTCAATCATCAGTGAAAGAATAATTTAAAAATAAATCAAAGAACAAAATAGAAGACTCATTAGATTAGAAAATGTTGGGTTTAAGTGTGTTTATGTGTAAAGTGTTATGCGCAGGAGGAAAAAAATACATTATTCAACTCTTTCCCCTCCTGCTGTTTTATTTTCTCCTCCGCCCTCTGCCATTTGATGCTGTGAATTCTTTAATAATGCATGCGAGAGTTTAGCTTCTTTGAAGGAGAGATTTATACATGTCAGGGTAACTAAACTCCAGTGATGAAATAACTTTTAACCACACATTCTTTTAAAGGCAGCAATATGGAACACCAATTCCAGAGAAATAGTCTCTCTTTTGTGCTGTGCTTCCCAGTGCGAGCGCATTCATTCATTCCCTCTCGCTCTCCCTCGCTCTTCCCTTCAAAATTCATGTCTTCCAGTCTTTAATCCTACCAATTAATGGGATAATATGTGGCCAAGTACACTCTGAATTATTCATAGATCGCTCATTCTTTTTGCCGAACACCCTTGTCAGCCCCTGGAGTGAAATGTCGCGTGTCCTTCCTGGTGAAATTGAACTAGACCAGACTTCATTTAATGTGGTGTCCTGCAAGAGCGAGGATGGTGTTTCTAAAGAGAAAAACATTCCATTGTAGAACGAGTCCAGTCAAGTGGACTATGGTGTCAAGCTACTTTCAAGTACTCCCCCCAAAGAAGTAAAAGAGAGAAACACACAGAAATGCCGGTACTTGTAGAACTGACAAAGGCCAAGGTTGGATCTTTAAGTGCAGGAACACATTATAGGCAGTCTCGGTTAGCACTGATTAAATTTTAAAATGGAATTTGTGTAGAGATCAGTACAATTTCCCTGGAGTTTTAGAAAAACAGCTACGAATCAATTGCCAAGTACAGCACTTTCAAACAAGCTCATATTTGTAAAATCCATTAAGTACCATAAGAAGAGAAAGTATTTCATTATTATTCCCCTTATTTTTATAAAGTCACACAATCTCATTTTACTAACAGGGTCAGCAATAAATGGCATTCAAGTAAGAGACAAGGTTTCTCACATGGTACTTACTTTCAGGTCAGCAGGTCTGGAAGAAGCATCACTGTTTTTTTTGTCCATGATTGCATCTGTGATCATCCAGGGGTGTCTCAAAGCCAGTTTTCACCCCCTTACGTGCTCTCTTGAGAAAAACTGAGACAACGGTCACCGGATTCAAGCTAGCTCTCAGAGGCGTGGGATCAATTTACCTCCACCAGGTCCAGTTCAGAAACTGAAGCTGCCTCACTACTATATTGTGACTGTTAAAGGGACCTAGCACTCAGCTTTGCACCCAAACTAAAGGTTTCTTAATGTAACTCTAATATGAGTCAGGCCTCTCAGAGTACAGCCAGCCTCAAGGCAAGGTTTTCTCTTAAAAGAAACACAATCCAACAATCCAAAAATATTTTACAAGTCATTACAATGTTTGCCTACATCTACTAAAGAATATGAAGAGGTCTAATTTATAACCCTTGGCACCACATCTTAAAAATCCTCGCACCCCATTCCTCCTGCTTAGTATTTCTTGCACGCTCCGGAAGACTCACTCTCTAGTCTTGTTCTCAACTCTCCAGCCACACTCTCTGAAAACCCCCAATTTATCTCCCCCTACTCCTGGAGTCATTCCTCAGCAAACCCAGGCCCTTTCTGATGTAAATCCCCTATTCCCACCTCCCCCTTTCTTCCCAATGCCAATCTGAATCAGATCCAAGGGTGGGAAGCTCAGGGGCAGTGTCAGAATTTTTCTTAGCAGACTGGGAGAAAAAGATGGATATTACTAGAACTGCATCAGCCTCTGGGCACTGGGTGTCAATGGAAAGCTAATCTGTTGCCCTTTAAAGGAGAAACACTGCTGTGCTCATCCAGACACAAGCTCAAGGGTGGTAGATAGAGAAGCAAGTGAGAAACTGCCTGCTGAAAGTGGTGAAAGATTAGTTGAGTTGCCTTATACTTGAAATTGGATCTAACTTGGGAAAAAAGAGACAAAATGACAAAAAAAATTATGTCATGTTGTACAAATTTGCATCCTGGGTTTTGTTATGTATTAGTGACGTTGATGAAATGACTAATGATGCTTTAGTCTTTGCAGTTATAAGATGAGGAAATTTAAAAATAAGGCTTTTTTAATGGCTCACCCTTTCTGTATTATTTCCCTACTTATTTCCAGAATTAACTCATATTTCACCAATACAAGTAAAATACATGTACTTAGCAACAGCCACTGACAAAGACTCTCTCCTTGACCAAAGTTTAGTCAGGCTCCTCTGAGCCCTCTTTTTAACTAAACCTTGTCCTTGGACTCTGAGCTTTCTCTTCAACTGGACCTCTGTCCTTGGCCCAGTTGTAGCAAGAATTCTGCTAAGTCAGTTTAGCGGGAATTCCCCCACCCTTGATATCTGATCACCCTTGACTTTTTTTTTTTTTTTTTTTGCAGTCAAGGGTGACCTTGAAACACCCTTTATATGTGGTCAAGTTTTTTATCCCCTACCCTTGGTGTATAAGTCGTTGGCTGGCCTTTAGCAAGGATCCTGACAGGTCAGTTTAGCAAGAATTTCCCTGCCCTTGAAGTCTCCCCTTTGTAATTCTCCCTCCACTGGCCCCCTCACTCTGGTCATTGGCTTCAAACCCCCAGCTGTCCTTGCTGTGTTTGGAACTGAGCTCAGTTTCATATTGAAGTCTCTTTCCCCTATTGCAATAGTACTTAATAAAGTCTGTCTTTGCAGCCCTCAACTAATGCCCCATTCTGTTTCTCTTTGACACCAAGAATGGGAAGTGGCCACAAATAATAGGAGGCTGCACTATATGTACAGAATTTAAAGACAATCATAAAACCAACTGAAGGCTGCTTTTTCTTATCATCATCATGCCAACCATTCTTAACAATATCAGTGATAAAATACTCCTCCCTGAAAAATCTTTGATTGGTATAAGTTCTAAACAATTGCTAGCATTACAAATAAGTTTTGATAATATATATCTCTAAGCTCCAAATGAGCACATTCTTATTATCTTTTAATAAATAGTGGGTGCCATATGAAGTTAGTTTGGAGAACTCCCATTATGCAGTTGGTCTCAAACATAAGAACAAACTGTGACACATGTTAATATCAAGAGTAAATTTCTAATGGTCTGGAATCGTTTGAGCTTACTCAGGGCAGAGTCATTATCTCCAACAGCCTCCATAGGACTGCATATTCCTGCATTTAAACAGAAGATTTGAAGCCAGCAATAGTAGCACAATGATTGTACAGATAATGAAACAGAACTTCAATTATTTCATTGTTGTCCTTCTATGTGACCACTGAGTTAATTTATATTTAAAATTTAATACAATCATACAAAGCATAAACTACAAGATGCAATCTTTCATATGTAATATTTTGTATGCAGTATTTAATTTTATTTGTACTGGCATAATTACATATGCAAAGTAAAATTTTTCACTGCATTTTTTTCATTATTACATTATTATTATTCATTTGATTTCATGATTCTTACTGAAAACAATTTCTTTGTATAGAGGAAGAGATTGTTAAGAAATGAGCCACTCTAGGGAGATGCAGCCCCTGAGTCATCTGGCAGCTTCTGTTGGGTCAGAGACGTGAAGAACCCACCACAGTGTGTTGTTGACACACACAGCCCCTCAACAACAGCTGCAGCCGGTGCCCCAAGCACCTGCCACCCTTCTGCCTGGGCCAAGTGGTGTGGGCTTCAGCCACGGCTTAAAGCAGTCAGGCATCCCCACAGCTAACTTCTCTGAACAAGTTAGTAGGTAATCTTCCAGCTGACATATCCACTGATGGTTGGGCCAGTGCTAAAAGGGGAGATGTCCATAAGATGGTGGTGAGCATAGGATGGAACCCATACTACGAGAATACGAAAAAGTCCATGGAAACTCCTATCATGCATACCTTCGGAGGACTTCTGTGGGGAGATCCTTCTGTGGCCATGTCGGCTAACTCAGACCAGAAAAGAACTTTGATTCTTTACAGTCACTTATTTCAACAATTCAAAGTGATATTGAGGAAGCTAAGAAACAAATAGATTTACCAGAACATCCAAAACTCAAAGAAGACGATTTCTTCCAAGTTCGTTCCTAAAAGCAAAATAATCACTGGCCACTGATTTAAAGATCATCTTATTTATTCATTCACTGTCCTCCAGTATTTCACTGTTCATAACTGTGCAGTCTCATCTTGGTTATATTTTAAAACTCAAACATTTTCCTATAGCAGTGAATTAGTTAAACAGTACAATGTATTATAGTTACCATATTGTGCTTCAACTGTTAAACCCATCATGTCACAGCACTAAAAAAATTCATTTAAAAGTCAAGATTCTTTTTTATATAATATGTTGATTAAAATGTGTCACTAGAAAGGTATTAAGAGCCATATGATAGAAATGAAATGTATATAAATATGGGTAAAAAGGTAAGTCACCAGTTTGAGATGAGAAGTATAATTCTCAGGGTAAAATTCTAGCATGTGTTTAGCACTGCTAAGCAGAGAGGGCTTAGAGAAAGTAACTGCATTAAACAGAAGTTTGATAGTTTCTTATAAACCTAAGGGGAAAAATCCAGACTTTTGTATTTTTGATATTTTGTGCATTAATATATTATTACAAACATGGAAAACTTGTGAAATTTTGTTTTAGTCATTTACATTATGAGGTCACATCATTGTACAATCTAGTGTGGTTGTAGCAAGAATCCTGCTATGTCAGTTTAGTAGAAATCCGTCCACCCTTGCTATCCGATCACACTTGATTTTTTTATATATATTATTTTTGTATAACCCTGCCTCAATTTTAAGTGGTCTAGACTCCTGCCTATCATTTTTGTTAATTTATATTTTAAGACAGTAAAATAAGTGGTTTTCAAATCTATAGGTCTCATTTTTGTGTTGGATAACATTTCTTTTTAACAATAGATATTTCTGTACTTCAACATTTTTCTTGACTTTGGTTTTTGCCTTTAAATGATTGTCAGTGTCAGTTTATTCCATTTAGAATATCCTACAACTGTAATACTTAAAAGAGATTGCATCTGTCTGTACCATTCCATCCCTTCACTGTATAAACAGTGCATGTATGTATTGCATTTTTAGGAAAAAACCAAACCAATACACCATCTTTCATTTTCCTCAAGATTTAAATGAACACATAGCCATTCATTTATATGTACCAGTTTCTTAAAAAACACAAAATGTTTGTTTTCCCCCTAGCAAAACTATTTAAGAGCCAAATAAACTATGAAGTAGTTAGAAAGTTATTTATTTTAATGTAATTATATCTTCCAGAGCAAATCTAAACTGCTATAGTTGTGTTTGCACAATAATGCTAGTTTAAAGAGTGCTTATAACTTGAGGGAAAGGAATAAAGATTTACTTAAACAATTTTTGTACTATGGATTTTTCCTCCTACTAACAGTACGTTTTTGGCCACTTGAGTCTTTTTGTTTATATTGCTAGAAAGTTGAAATCTTTGGATATTCAGGAAATTAATGTTACGGATTGCTTTGGGCCTTCTCAAACAGTACATTGCATCATTGTTCACTTCAGCAACAGATTTGGTAGTGATGGGAGGGTAGGTAGGGGTAGAAGTGTACAGAAGGTAATTTTAAAGGTAACTCATTATGAATCATTTTCCCTAGTCTGTATAGATGAATTATTAATAGAACTGATTTTGATAAAAATGTTTATGAAATTATAGAAAAACATCTAAAGCTGTTGTTTGAGAAGAGAAGCACATATAAATTCATTTGAACTTTGTTTTACTTTTTGGTGTATGAGTTTATGACATACACTGCAGTTTGTGGCTTTTTTATTTCTTTATAAAAATATTTGGAAAATATAATTTTTAATGTTAGAAATCCCATACTTGAAAGAAAACTCATTTATCAGTAGTTTTATGAAGCAAAGTCAAAAACAAACATGGAAAGTGTAAAAACATTTTTGTTTGTTTTGTCTGAATAGCTTGCTGCCAATTATGTCCTCTTTAACTGTGTGAAAGTTCTTTGATATTTTATTGTCTCCTTACATTTTGTTAAATAGCCACCACTTTTGAAAATCAGATAGTGTGTTGTTTAGGGGTTAGTTAATTGTGCCAACCTTTTTCAAAGCTTTATATTATTTGTATATTATAAGAAATTACAGTAGTACTATTTTTATTACTTTGAATGTTTTCAGGTCTTGAAATAAATCTTAATTGATACAAAAAGAAAGAAATGATCCACTCTAAATGGGCAGACATAGGATAAAGCAAGAACAGCAAAATGTTAATGGTAGAATCTAGGTTAGAGTCAATGTATTTACACTAAAATTTTTTTTCAACTGTATGTTTGAAATTTTTCTTGATAAAATGTTGGGGGTAAAATGATCATTTCTGGGAGTCAAATACACTAGATAAGCCACTGGTTTTGAGAGATGATGGCAATGAAAACTGGGGTATAAGCTAAACAAGCTTGCAACAACTTTTGTGAACAAGCATGCATTGATCTCCTTGTCGCTTTTTTTAGTGTGGAAGTTCTGGTACGGAGTCCCTTCAATCCCAGAACATACAATCAAAGACAATCACAATGGCCAGATATATGTTAGCATTTCCCATCATGAGTGGCTTTAAAGACAGTGGAGAGATTTCTATTTCTTTCCCAGGAGCAAAGGGCCTTGTGCTAAGGGAAGCAGGGTAGGTGTCTGCAAGCTGGCCAGCCGAGCAGCTAGTGAGCAATAACCTGGATCAAAGGAGAAATATCTCTGCACTGAATTCAGCAGTGATCATTGGAAGCACATACATAACATGAATTTAACACATGAATTCAACACATGAAAACATTTTAAATGCTTCAATCTTCTATCCCAGCGCTGAAACCAGTACACCATGAAGACCTGGAGGTAGGTCAAAGTCATCCGTCTAACATGAACAAGGTTCTGAGTTCCTGGCATAGAAGCCACTTAGCAGTGGGAGGTGATGCTTTTGTCTTTGCCTAGCCAGAGAAGAGGCTAGCTCTTCAGCAACTGATAAGTGCATTTCTGCTACTTAGGACCCACTTCTCTCTGTTATGATAAATGGCCACGTGCAAAGTTGCCATCTGATCACTGCTCTCCACTGAGCTCTCTGCAGAGGAGGAATAAATCCTGAGGAATCCCAAGGTTGCACAGGTTGCTGGGAAGTCAACCAGCCATTTAACACTATCATTCTTAGTGCCCTGTAATAAAATAGTATGACAGTGATCCTGGCTTCCCTTTTGCCGCTGACTCACAGGGAGCGTGATCCTAATCTTTTGGGTCATATCACATGGATCTTTTTAAAAAGTGAAATTATAGTGTGGCATCTTAAATCTGGACTGTTGTAATATCCCCTTAACACATTTTCCTCCTCTAGGATGATCCCTCACACTGAAACTGACCCATGAGCACATCACTGCTAAATAAATCTTTCCAAAATGACTCTAATGTCATTTCCATCCTTGACAAACAGCAGCCCTTCTGTTCAGTCCCCCTTCCCTGGCATTCAAGGTCTTTCTCAGGGTGGCAGCAGGCTACCTTCCTGACTGTGACCTCCCGGCACGTATATATTAACCCCATTCGGTCAAATTATGCATTTTCAATCTTTATTCCTCCATTCATCCATCCAGCCATCTGTTTACCCAGCATGTATTATATGCCTACTGTGAGACAGATATCAAATATTTTTTAAAATGAACAAAATATTTCACTGCCTTTAAAAAGCTCTCAATGGAGGGGGAAGACATGCAAACTACTGATTGTAAGATTATGTGCTAAATACTATCACAAAGATGTAAACAAATGCTCTAGAACTGAAAAGGAGGCTAATATTAACAGCCCTCTCCCCAGGATCTTATACTATTCAGATCCTCACCACGTTCCACACCTACTCGTAGCTCTCCTGCATGCTTTTGCACCCAAGCCTGCAACACTCTATTTTTCCTCCTCACTGAAAACTTTTATGGTACATGCCAGTGCTTGAGATTCTAAATAATATTATGATAACTCATCAAGCACTGCTTTGTAGCATTTCTCACGTTGTCTTACTGGTTATTTAGCTTGTCATATGCATATCCTATCTCCAACTAAACTCCAAGCTCCTTGAAGACAAGGTCCCTGTGTTATCCCGTTCAATGTCATAGGCTTGGAAAGAGGGAAGGGAGTGATATCCCCTTCAGGAATTAGTTGGGTCTGGGATTTGGTTTCACCTTATTTACAAGCTAATAAGTTAGTCTGTTACTATTTCATGGATGGTACCAGAAGACATGAGATTCATGGCTCGGTAAGGAGCATGAGTGTCAATAGGTTCTTTTTGCACTTAATTCCCATGGTCCAGATGGATGCCGCACAGGCAGTGGGTTTACATCACAGCTGGGGAATGCCACTATTTTAATGGCAAACAATAAGTAAGCCTCCTCATTGTCCAAGACAGAGATTTTACCTCCTCCCCCAAGGTCGCAAGCATACCCTGAGAAATGGCCAGGATGGAGAGCAGTCAGGTCCTTGCATTCTTGGCATACACAGTGTATTAGTTTCCCAGGGCTGCCACAAACTTGGAGGCCTAAAACAGCAGAAATTTACTGTTTACAGTTCTAGAGGTTAGAAGTCCAAAAGCAAGGTGTTGACAGGGCCATATGCCCTCTGAAACCTGCAGGGTAGAATCCTTCTTCGCATCTTCCTAGCTTCTGGGGGTTTGCCAGCAATCCTTGGTGCTCCTTGGCCTGAAGCTGCCTTTCTCATCACATGGCATTCTCCCCTCATGTGTCTCTATGTCTCTTCTAAGGACACCAGCCATGTGGGATTAAGGGCCCACCTTACTCTAGTATGATCTCATCTAAACCAATTACATCTGCAACAACCCTATATCCAAATAAGGTCACATTCTGGGGTAGTAGGAGTTAGGACTTCAATATATCTTTTTTGGGAGACACAATCAAACCCATAACACCCAGCAAGGCCTGTAACAGTAGGAGAGACCCTTGGAGGATTGTCTCTCTCAACAGAGTAAACTTGCTTCTAATAGCACTGAAAAAATTCTAGAGCCTGGTCATATTCTGAGATAGCTGCAGGTGGTATTTTTTACCATTTTATCCACATGTTATCCTGAAACCCCACCTACTCTTCTGACTCTCCCTGTGTGGTCGGGCGGGGGGAGGATGGTTCAGTATGACTCAGCCATGGTCCAAGAAGAGCCATTAGTGCATCATCCACGGTCAGCCACATGAATCCCAAGGGGCGAATGTTCAGACATGATTGTCCTGCTGTCTTAGACCCGTAATGGGAGAATAGGGTGTTAGAGGTAGATAGCTAATGCCTCATTTCTTTCTGGTTCAATGGACCAACTAAAAAGATCTCTTTCCCTCTTTAATTGCCTGGTATAAGTGCTCAATGCAGTATAAACATGTGGCTGGGCTAAGGGATGCTGGGGTGAACTAGTTCAGAAGCCAGTCTACTTTACATACCGAACCAGACAAACCCTAGGAGGCCCAGACTGGCCCAAGTTGGAAAATAACGCTCTCGCAGAAAGCTGTCATCATACTGAGCTAATGCGGCATCTGGCTTGCGGCAGGAGCTGAACCTGATTTATGTTTGAAGAAGAAACGAATCTGCTGTACTAAAAAATATTGACTTTGGAAATTATGCAAAGATCACTAGATTACAAAGGGATATATTTTTAAAAACCAACTTTGAAAATCAGATTATGTAGAATGACAGGATAAGATTGCAAAAATTACAGAATGATGTAAAAATGAGAACAATTATAACAGAAAGGATGAAATAAAAGAAATGAATCAAAAAGAACTTGGCACCAAGAGGTATGGAGAAAAATGAGGAAAAAACAAAGGGACAGGAATAATAAATAATTTAAAATGTGTATTCCATGGTTTAAATTGGCCTGAAGAGCATCTCATTTCTCAGCAGTCAAGAGTCAAGTCCTGCACTGCCCAGAAGAGTTAGTTTCTCCACCAATTTCATCTCAGTCACCCTGTGTAATGCTCCCAGCTTCTCTGGGGTTTAACACTTTGTCATACCAATCCTTCCATAGACTATGTGCATATCATGGAATCTGAAATAATACTGTTCAAGTGTTTGCTCATGCCCAATTAAAGGCACCAGTGGCCTTGATTTAATTTAATAATAGCAAACAACAGAAATGACTGAGTATATGCTCTGATAATTTCTATCAAAAGCTCAGGTGCTTGGGAACATAGCTAAAATCCAAATAAAAATAGTAGTGATGTGGTAAAACAGAAATCCTACCCTACCCCACCCCCCACCAAATAAAATTATTTCAGAATTGAATTAGACCTTTTCTATTAAAAATGGTTTTGGCTTTTCAACATTTCCTACTCTAATGAGAAGTTATATAGTGCTGGAACAGTTGTGGTTTTTTTGAGGTTTTTTTCAATTTGCAACCTTAGGTTCAGTTTTGTTCCAGCCAACATGTACAATGTCTGTGTGTGGCTTATGTAACATTAGCTACTAAATTATTTTTTATTCATTTCCACTGGCATCTCTATTTGATTAGGCTTACCTAAAACCTCAGGGTATCTGAGGTAGGTGTTTATTTCCCAGAGGGTCTTCTGGCTGTCACACTGTTATTGATCTCACCTGGGAATTCTAAAATACAGTTGGTTAAATGCATGGGCCTAGCAACAGGGTGCAGGCTCCTCCAGCGGAATTTTACAGCTTCCCCAACAGGCTAAGTGCCTCTCACTTTCTCTTCAAGCATAAAGGTCATATGAGTAGATGTAGTATCCACTAAGTGATCATTCAGTGCATCAATTTGCTCCAATGGACCAGAAAGAGTTTTATCTTAAATGGTATTTTTGCACTTCTTTCCTAAGTTAAATTTCACTAGAAGTCCCTGATAGCACCCACCCACAGTTAGCCAAGCTGCCAAGTTCCCTGCTCAGAGATAAAGGCTCTTCAGACTCACAGATAAAATGCCTTAGTGTTTTAGCAAACCAGTGGAGGATGGACTCTGTCCATAGGGCTGGTATCAGAGTATGAGAGTCATTGTTCTCCACAGTCATCCAAAATCATGAGGCATGACTGCATAGTTAGGGGGCTTTGCTTCCCTACTTTTTATGATCAACTACATCAGCCAAGGGAGACTTTGTGCCTTACAATACCCTGAGGGTAGCATGGTGCCTGACATACAGCAGGTGCTCAGTAAATTTGGCTGGTGTATTAATTATATATTAATTAGTAACATCTATGAATTGCTATGAAGTAATGAATACAACATTGTCAAAGACATAGTTTTACCATCCTTATTCCTTTTACTACAGAGGGGGGTATTCCAGATTGGTTTGCTTCTCAAAATTATATATTGTGTTCAAGGAGAATGCCTCACTCATCTTACCCTAGTCCTGGCCCTAATTAAAAGATTCCAAGATTCCAAAGGAAAAAATATTTACATAACATCTGCATAGCTTTGCAAGAATAATTCTGATCAAGAATCATGTGTTAAACTTTCAAATGTAAAACAAGCTACTTTGAATATTGGTTATTTGTATACACGAGGGTGCTCTGAACTCAGGAAAGAATTAAATACATCTTTTGAGCTGGGTCCAGAGAACCACAGATATCTGTGTTTCCCTGAATTACAAACAGGTGAGCTCTTCACTGTGCATTCCTACTGGGGAGAAATTAAGTGCTAATCACTTGTGTGTCCCCCAGAGCCCAGCACTGTGTCTAGGACATAGAAGGCAGTAATGCATAGTGGAATTCATAAGGCTTTGGGATCATAATGTTCAGAGTTCAAATCCCAATTCTCCCTCTTATTAGCTGTGGAACCTTGGACAATCCTTTAACCTCTCTAATCTTCACTTTCCTTATCTGGAAAACTGTATAAATAGCCACCTTGCAGGGTTGGTATAAGCATTAAAGGAAATGGATTATATAGAGTGCCTGACACTTAGCATGTGCTAAATAAATATCTGTTGTGGTTTGAATATATGTGTCCCTCCAAAATTCATATGTTGGAACTTAAACCCCAAAGTGATAGTATTAAGAGGTGGTGCCTTTGGGAAGTAATTAGGCCATAAGGGCTCTACCCTCATGAATGGGCTTAATGACCTTACAAAAGAGGCTGCCGGGAGCTGACTAGGGCTTCCATTTCTTCTGCCATGTGAGGACAGTGCTTGGTTCATCTGCTCTGGAGAGTGCAGCAACAAGTTGCCATCTTGGAAACAGAGAGCAAGCCCTTACTAGACACTAAATCTGCTGCTGCCTTGATCTTGGATTTCCCAACCTCCAGAATTGTGAGAAATAAATTTTTATTATTTGTAAGATACCCAGTCTATGGCATTTTTTATAGCAGCATAAATGGACTAAGACAATATCTATTGCATGAAATACGCGTAGGTCATTATTTTTCTTTTCAGTTTGTTCCAAAATGGGATTTCTTCTCAAGCAAAGTTTTTCATTTTGCAATCTATGTGAGCTAAGCTCATCCCATCATAAGACTGATGTAATGTTTTCCCAAATAATTATTGATCCAAGAATTGGAACCAGATGGATCTTTAACTTTATCCTACAGAAGGCCATTCAATATCTGTTTCAATAAAATAAAGGTCAGTAGGATGGTATTTGCACTAAAACTCATTTGAACCACAGTGAGATTTGTCCTTGGCCTTCAAAATAACCTTACCTTCTCAGCTAAGGGTTATTAAAGTCGACATATTTATTTTGAGAATATATTATAGCCTCACAGCCATATCAGATCGTTGATTTTGCCCAATGATAAATCCATTAACGATGTTTCGCTTTAGCACTTTTATCTGACATTCGAGTTGAATTCTGGAAACAATAATTTCTGTTCTGGTGCCATATTTTTCAATAATTTTTACCAGCTAACCTTTCTGTCTTTAGCAACCCTGTCTACTTCATAGTCATTAATAAGCATTAATTGCTCACAGATTTAATGCACTCTGTGGTGGAAATGAAAAATGCTGGATTTATGGCAAAATACCCAGCCATCATAAAGTCCCTTTGCAGCTGCCCAGGAAGGATACCAAGTCCCACTAACATCCTAATAAGCAGATAATGTCTTTCAAAATATCCACATTTTAAAAAAATGATATTGCTAATGAGAGTTTAGAGAAATGGCCACATATACCTTGCAATGAGGCTGTGAGGCTGTAAATTAGTAGATAGTATGGATGGTAATTTGACAATATTAATAAAAAACAGTTATTTGGCATCTGGGAAATTATCCTAAGGTAATTATCACAAAGATATATCTATAAAGATGTTTCTTATAGCATTAATTTTAATGATGAAATTTGAAAACATTCTAAAATCCAACAATAAAGGATTAGTTAAATGAAAGATGATACATCCATTCAATGGATTTTCAGTGAAAAATTATTCAGTCATTTCCATGTAGAAAAACTTTCCTGTAGAAAGGACCAGATTCCTCTTCTGATCTTGTTGGGATACTCCCATGAATCACATCTTCCTATTTCCTAAGAAGATATTTACCCTCCCCTCTTCTACAAAGCTTTAATGGTGGATACTTTGTAGTTGAGAGAAACTAGATTACTACCAACAGATCATAAAGGTGAAGATATCCTAAACATGTTATGCTGATTACATATGCATTTTAATATGTGGAGAGTGGTTATCCTGGAGCATGAAATTAAAGAGAGTTTTTCACATTCCTTGAATTGTTTGAATATTTTACAAAGTTTTATCAAGGGAAAATGTTTATTTTGAAACTTTAAAAAAGGGAAAATTATCATGCTGGCCCATTGCACAAATACCTTGAAGCTAGAGTGATAGTCAATAAATTAAATATGCTAAACATTACTAAGATCTGTGTTATTAATAAAGCAGTAGCAAGATAATAAAATGGGTACAAACCAACATCTGGAATCACTGTGTGCATTCCAAGGAGTATTGCCTCAGAGACCCATCTATTATGGATTATGTCACAACTGCTTATTGCAACACAAGGCAATTTTGACTTAATCGTAAATGGAAGAAAGGAGTAATGTTTAAGAATATACAATTATCTTTCTGTTGTTTGTTGGGTGCACGTGTTGGCAAAGAATTGTTTTGACATGAAAATTCCCATTTCTCCAATTTATAGCACATTAACATCACATAGAGAAAAATTGGGCACCAGAGGCCCAGAAGAATCCTACTCGATTGGCCCCCTAGCCAGTAGTTTTAATGGCACAGTCGGTGTATTACTGAGGAGAGACAGGGTTGTCTATTCTATTCTAAATTCTGAATAATGGCTGTTCGGAATGTACTCTCCAATACAGTTTCATTTATTTTACCTTTTCTTGTTAATTAATGATTCACTATATGGATAAAAGATCTTATTTCTTTTCTTACTAGATGTGTCACTTTTTTTTTCTTGTTTCTACTTGTAGGAAAGAATAAGATGAATTGACAGTTCTCAGGCTTATCTGCCCTATTAATATTTTCTATCCATGAAAAGGAATCTTAAAAACCTATCCATCTTAGGCAGATCTCAATCTCAGGCAATATTCAAGAGCTTTAGGGGTTTAGAACCTTTATATGACTTTAGGAGAGCAAGCTTCATTGCCTATGACTCTTGGATGATGAAAAAAACTGTATAAATGTCAGCATCAGACCCAGGGTCTGGCTTGTAGGGGAAAGATTAATGCAGAGAAGTGAAAACTGCTCATTCGTTCAACCATCTATCCACCCATCCATTCAACAAAACCATCCATCCACCCATCTGTCCACTCATCAGCAACTTACTGGGCACCTATATACAAGAGCTCCTCAAGAACTGGTGCTTTCTCTTGCTCATTCCTATGCCCTCTACAAGTCTAGCATAATAAGTATAAAATACATACTCAAAAAAATATTTGGGGCTCAATGACCTTGTTCTTGAACTCATAGCTTTAGGCTCTCAGAGAGGGAAAAACTATTCCTAAACTTTCCACTGCAATGCCAAGATAAACATTATAATCTTGCAAGAGCTTCCTCATAGTTAACCTGTATTTCTACAGCTATAGCTTAAACTTAATTTCATCTTGCTAGCCTTTGAATGAGAGAGAAACCACCCTGGCCTGCAACGTCCCTGAGACAAAGAATGAACTTCACACTTTAAGACACAAGACTAATTTGTTTATTGGGTGCATTCTGTAAGTTGAGGAGGGGAATTTTTGGCAAATAAATAAATAAATAATCAAACAGACGGAGACTTTAGGGCAGAAGGAGCTCAGGAAGAGGAAAGCGGAGTCTTTGCATAGTTCTAAATGAACAGAAGGTGGCAGCGTAGGCAACGTGGATTCTCAGCAGAAATGCAGCACTTGCAAAAACCAGGGACAGGAGGCTTTGAGAAAGAGAAGGTCAGAGGTGACTAACTATTTCTTTTTCATAGACACCATGGTGTGGAACACTTGTCCTCTCTTCCAGGGCAGGGATGCGGTGTCTTACATGATCTGCCTGGGCGTCCCATACCCGGTCATGCCCGCCTGGGAGGCGCCCTTGTTGCTACCCATCTGCAGGCCTATCACGCTCTGTCCCTGGCGAAGCTGCTCCTCGGAGAATCCTCTCCGATTCTGCTGGGCTTTCCTGGACGGGGGAGTGAGATGGAATAATGTCACTATGACAGTTTTCAACCCTTCTCAAGATATGCAGTTAGACAGGCTCTACTGGGGGGGGGGGTCACCAAATAGACTGGCAGACCCTACCCCGAGCCACGGCCCTACCGTGAAGCATGAGCTTTTTATCCCTTAGAAGCCCGGATGTTTTCCAGAATCTCCAGCGAAGAGGAGAACATTCCAGTGGCCGCCTCTCTGGGGAGCTCTCGGCTTTCGCTCTTTCTCCCCCCGCCACTCTCCTCCCCCCACGCTGTAGGCCATCTCAGTTTGCTTCTTACCACCCTTCCTCTCACAGTTACCCAGCCCTTGTGAAAAACAAAATCAGTTCTTCCTGCCAAGCATGTCCTAATCCCATGCCACCCTGGCCTGTATCGGGCCAAGGATTAATGCTCCATTTTAGAGCTGAGGGATCTAGGAGTTAACGAGGGAAAATTGCCTACTTTAGATGAGAGATCAGCAAACTTTGGTAAAGAACCAGATAGAAAAGAATTTTGGTTTTGCAGCCATATAGAACATGGTAGGTCACTAATGATGCTGGGACTAGAACCAGGGCTTCACCTGGCCGATATCTAGGAGGTTTTCGGACCAAGTTGATTTAAAATGCCATAAGCTGGTACCTTTTTATAACTGTCAAGAAGAAGAAAAAAGTGATCATGGAAGTGAATAATTAATTATCTGTTATAAGATGTTCTTGTCTCTTCATGTACCACTAAGCTATCCAGTTTAAGCTTCCTGCCTCCCTCCTATACCTCACCAAAAAAAGAAAATCCCTTTAGGAAAAGGCCCTTTACTGAGATAACCATATAATTTATCATCTAGACCAGGATGCTTTTGAGATTGAAAGAAGGTGCTATTAATAAACACACTGGGAAAACAGGTATTAACCAGCACTGTGCCAGGCAAATAGGAACTATTTACCCTTCATTAAGTACAAACACAAAAAGAAGAAAGAAAGAAAGGAAGGAGGGAAAGAAGGAAGGAAGAGAGGGAGGGAGGAAGGCAGACTCAGGGCTGCTTGGGTCATAATAAAACCAAGTTTGGATATCAAGCCACCTCCCCGAAAGGCCATCCAGTCCTGCCAAGCCTTAGGAGAAATGGAACCTGGGCAGAGCTGGAGGATCCAGGCATCCAGGAGGAAAGGCCCAACCATTTCTGCCCTGGGTGGGATGTTGGCCTAAACGGCAGTGTCAGTCTTTCCTTGCTTTGGGGGACTCAGTTGTGAGGTCAGGAGTGCTTGCTCCTAGAGACTCTGTACATAAATAGCCTCTGTGGAGCTCCGAGGCTTCAAACCCTCCCTCTGGTTAAAATCATCCGCTGGTCCAGGAGAAAGGGAAGGGATTTTTACCTGTGAAACCAGGATGGCTCTCCCCGATAGCAACCATCATCCTTGGTGACTGCAACACTGCCTAGAGCCATCAGGGTCCTCTGCACAGCTGCCATGTCCTTTCCTGTAAACCAACGAAGAGATAAAGCCAAGCACATGCCAGAGCCAAGGAATGCTGGGAGGAGACAGCTGGACACCCAGGAGGGAAGTTCTGATGGAAGACTGCAGGTGACCACATTCAAGGGGGAGGTGCTATCAAACACTTCCCAAAGTGGCCCTGAGACAACCATCCCCAAACTTCTCAGGAAGGAACGACAGATAACCTGGTTAATTATTCTCTATATGCTACATACCAGAGATACCCAGTTTCTAATCCATTCATAGTTGCTGCATGAATAAAATATTCCAAACACTTGGCAGCTCAGATATAGATAGGTCCCTGCCCTAGGTAGAGGACCTTTGCTTGGTGGGTGAGGTCATGTCGGTGGGCTGGCATGGGGGTCTGCAAAAGAGGACTTTCTTCAGGACTG
The DNA here is from genome assembly GCA_023783475.1 of Daubentonia madagascariensis. NCBI lineage: Eukaryota > Metazoa > Chordata > Mammalia > Primates > Daubentoniidae > Daubentonia > Daubentonia madagascariensis. The sequence continues at coordinate 10,147,652 of JAKFHU010001631.1, read as the reverse complement.
GAAAGAGAAAAGGAAACCGGAGAGAAGTTGGTGGGATGGAATAATTCTGTGCCAAACCCCAGGTGGCTTCTCTTTTTTACTTTATCTGGGTTAAAAGGGTCTAAAATCATCCATGTGCATCAAATTGCGTATTCACTTGGCTCTTCGGGCCAGAGGCCTGGCAAATGAAGAACAGCAAATCAACACAGAAAGCACTCGATGTGACACAAGTGACAGGCCCCTTATTCTATGCTGCTTGAAAGGAGCTACATGGAGACAATACATTAACTGGCTTGTGTGTGAGCGCGAGGAGGGCAGGGGGGAGAGAGGCCTGGTGTGGCGCCTGCACAGCAGGATGGGGGACATTGCTCCCAAGAAGCCCGGTGACCCTTAACTCACGGAGAAGACAACTGGGCGCTGCGAGTCCGCCTGCCCCTCCTGTCCTTTCTCCTTTCCTTCCTTCCAGTCAATCGGCATGTCCTGGACCGATAAAGATGCTACCGTGTGGGTAGCCTGCAATTTAGAACCAGATCAAAGGCACCAGTGTGGAGTACAAAAGCCAAAAGGCACAGAAAGGGAGCTGTGAAAGTTCAGGTCAGATATTAAAGGCTCTCTCTAGACCTGGTGAACCATCTGCGGCTTCTCTGGCCCGGCTGCTGCAGCTCAGTCATTGGGGAATACAGAATTACAGGGGAAAGGCAGATGGAAAGTGAGAATGGAGTATGAACGGTAATAAAATAAACAATTAAGGCCCTCAGAGGAAGTGCAGTTCAGGATATCCATTTATTCAAAGAAAAGAGAGAGAGGGCGAGCAGATCCTCCTTCCCTCCCCCTCCCCTCGGCCCCCTCCTCCCACATTAGCCACAGGGTGGTGACTGCCTGGACCCCAGGCCCTGTGAGATTGGCTGATGGACCAGGGATGAACTGCTTTCCATGGAGACTCCCTGGGGCTCGAGGAACAGCTGGGCGGTGAAGAACGGGGTGCTTTGCTTCGGCAGCAGGTGGGAGGGGAGGGCACGAGGAATACTAAGACTGAGAGAGAGGAAACACAGAGATGGTCGCTAGAATGACTCCTCTCTCCCCCAGATGAACTTTCTCTAATTGCCACTGTTTAACAGGATACTTTTTTTAAAAATGGAAGTGTAGTGATGATACTCTGAAGGCTCATTCTGGGAAGAGACGGGGGAAGGTTTTCCCTTAAGCAGTGAGCCAGTAAAGAGAACCAGGAGCAATGATTGAGCACAGCATGGCTTAGGTTAGGGCATATCACTCATCCCTACCCTGTACAAAGAAGAGGGAGTCTGTTTCTGGTGGTTGGAAAGAGCTGGTCTGATATGTCCAGGATCTGGGCAAATGTGGAGCCTGACAGCAACTCAGCCACAGATACCACCCGGGAGCAATGGGAGAAGCAGCAAGCTTTGTTAAGCCATAGAGCCAGCCTGCTTCACAAGTAGCTAGCTAATGTGTGTGCTGCCACACGAACCCGGAAAGGACAGGCAGAACTAGCTGCAGGCAAGGGTAAGATACCCAGGGACCTAGAACTATCAATACAAGCCCACCTTCATCCCAGGAGAGTGGAAAAGGACGTGATTGCATGACTGAGGCAAAAGCCACCAGAGAAGGGAGCATTATTTGACAGGAACAGATTGGAAATTTTTTCCTTAAGAAAGGTCCCAAAGCAAGAGATTGAATATGAATTATAGGTTAGACATTTTATTACGTGTGATCTCAACCCCATGGAATTGGGATCATTCCTACTCCCTCATGTATGGATGGAAAAACTAATTCAAGGAGGTTAATTAACATGTCCAGAGACAACTAACAAGTAAACCAAAGCCCAGCTCCAGCTCAGGCCTGTCAGGATGCAAAGCCCACGAGCACTCCACGACGCCACACTGCCATCTCCGAGGAGCCTCACGGCGGGCTGGGAGGGGAAGCACATTCCTCGTCAAGAGGCAGTGATCTGGGCTAGGCCGAAGGAGTTGCAGTGGCTGCTTCAGTGCCAGGCCAGAGGGAATTCAAGAAGGGGGGATAAACCTGGGGCACAGGTTTTGGGCCCCATAGGATCAAGAGCACCAACTTCAAATGGCCATACATCATTGAGTATTTTGTCTGGAATAAATTTTCTACGTCTTCACCCAAATAAGATTAAAGCCAAGAAAAGCAATTGGGGCCTCCCCATCAGTGTGACGACCAAGTTAATTACTGTCAAGATTCTAAATAATGTTATGACCAGAAATCTGCCTTACGCAACCAATTCTTGTCCAGCTTATTGCCTTGTCATGTCTGGTATGTTTCCTAATAGAGGTTCCTTGTGAAGAGCTCTAGTACTCTTGGGATGACAATATGGGCAGAGGCCCTTTGTCCCCTCTCTTGCTTTGCCAGTTCAAAAGCCCAGTTCAAGTACCGTCAGGTGGGATGGGCATGCAGAAGGAACAGGGGCCACTTATGGAAGCTGATTCCTATAAATGGGGCTCAAAATTTAAATACATTAAGGAGCAGTGGGGTTAAGGAAGCTCTGTGAAGTGCACCAGGTATAATATAACAACAGCTAAACTGCTTGTGTCATAAGCAAGTGTAACATCTACCTAGTGATGAAGCCTTCGAAATTGTGCAAGTATAAAAAATGGCCATACACAGCCTGCTCCAGAGCAGGGTTTCCCAAGGTTCTTGCATTATTTATGGGAGTTGAGCGTGGGGCACCTCTTTAAAAACATGAGTTTAGAGGGCATTCTCCTAAGAGACTGTTTCAGAACCTGGGAGTCCATATTTTTAATAAGCTCCCCAGTTGATTCATACCATCAGACAAGTTTGAGAAACATGGGTTTCACCTGGTGACTTCAAACTACACCAATGATCAGGATTACCTGAGCATCTTAAATATTCAGATTCTGGGGCAGCCTCCTGAGATGATTCTGACATAGCCAGATGGACAGGCAGGCCCTGCTCTAAAACTTTGGAATTCAATTTTTAAAAACATTCCAATGTCTGGCATGTGGTAAGAACTAAATAATATTTGTTTGTTAAGCAATAACTCCTTCCTTCAGAGGTATCTTCCACAAAGTCAAAAAGACCACTAATTAGAAGGGCTCTGATCCAAGGTGGGAATCAGCCCAGAGGCCCAGCAGCCTGGAATCAATTTGCTCCCTGAAAGCCACTTGTGGATACTTGGGGCTCTTCAAGTCGGTTTGAAAACCACTGCTCCAAGCCATTCTTCCAAGAACATGAAGAAGAAAAACGGTCCTAAAAGAAGGACTAAGTGTTGGGAACTTTCTAGATGCAGGGATAGCAGAAATGAGACTGAGTCCTGGTGGTGATCTAAGAAGGGACCGTTGACCATAAGAAGGAAAGTGACACATGAAAGAGGAAGAGCTCAATTTTCACTAACAGCTCAGCATTGCAATTGGGCTACTTGGACTCTTCTAACTCTCTATCATGGGAGGAAGCTAATATTAGACTTGAAGTTTTAAAAAGAGCTGGTGTAATCTGAAAATCATACACACTGTATGATTCCACCTTTATGACATTCTGGAAAAGTCAAAACTATAGAGAGAGAGTAAAAAGATCAGTGGTTGCCAGGGGTTGAGAGTGGGGAGGGATGAATAGGCAGTGCACAGAAGAATTTTAGGGCAGTGAAACTACTCTGTATGATACTACAATGATAGATACACGTCATTATACATTTGTTCAAACTCATAGAATGTACAAGTGAACCCTAATGTTTTTGGGTGATAATGATGTGTCAATGAACGTTCATAAATTGCAACATATGTACCCCTCTGGTAGGGCATGTTGATAATGGGGGAGGCTATGCAAGTGTTGTGGCGGAGGGCATAAGGGAAATCTCTGTACCTTCCTCTCAATTTTGCTGTGAACATAAAACTGCTTGGAAAAAAGTAGTCTTAAAAAAAAAAAGGAGCTGGTGGCATGGTAGCTTTCTCTGTCTCACCTGGCAAGGGAGAAATGTCAGAGAGTAGGTTGGGTTTGCTCTGTGGGTTTGATGAATTTTTGTTGCTTGTCTTTCTGGCTTGAATAACAACAAAACAAAACAAAACTCTGTAGAGCAGTGGTTCTCAAAGTGGGGTTCCCAGACCAGCAGAAGCAGCATGGTCTGCTGCCATTGATAAGAAATACAAATTCTTGGGCCTCACTTCAAATTTAATACCTCAGAAACTCTGTGACTGGGGCTTAGCATTCTGTGTTCTAACAAGACTACCAGGTGGTTCTGATGCATGCTGGAACTTGAAAGCCACTGCTAAAGGAAAAACCCACCAAATACAATTGGCAGCAGCCACTTGGAGTAAATGTAGCAAAGGCTGCTAGGATAGAAAAGGAGGCTTCAAGCAGCAGGTATTTGGGATGTCTCAAGTCTCTACAGGCACCTTACAATATCCCAAAATAGCTCTCCAATTGGGTGAAATGTTTCTTTACTCTTGCTGTTGAGGAAAGACACACACAGTGATGCCTCCCTAGGGAATATATTTGGACCGCCAGGCATCCCACCCCCAATGTAAACCTCACCTCCCTAACTCCTAGTCATCAAGAGAACAGGCATGGCAAAACCATGTGTCCAGGAGCCTCATTAATAGGATTACTGAGAAGAGTAATCAGATTGATTAATCTTTGAGTTTTGCCTGCTCTGACATTCTAGAATTCTGCATGTTTAATACTTGCCAAGTGGTTATACAAGTGATCCAAAAAGGTCAGTTGCTGATGGGCTATTAGTAGGGGAAAAGAAGCCAACATTTATTAGGTGTCCAGGAGCCAGGCACTGTGCTAGCCCTTTTATACATTTCATCCTTACCACACTCCCACAAGGGAGGCATCAGAACTGCTTACCAAGAAGGGAACTAAGGCTCTGAGAAGCTAAGCAGCTTAAACAAGCCCACACAGCTAGTATGTAGCTAAAGAAGTTTCGACCCCTCTGACTCCAAAACCCATGCTCTTTCCACTGTACCAGAGTCATCTGGGTCTGGAATTGGCAAAGCAATATATCATGGGGAAAGACATCAAGAGGCTAATGACTACAAAGTTGGAAGAAAGTCAATAAAGTGACTCCTAAAGCTGGCCCCTTCGTATTAGAGAATGGCTGGCGAGTGAAGTCTGCTCAGCTGGCAGGGACGGCACAGGTGGTCCAGGCAACGCCATCAGCTCCTGTGTGTGGCCATTAAATCCATTTATCCCAAGACACACTGTTTGCCTTTCCAGCCTCGCTCCTCCCACTCTTATTTTCTGTTAGTCTTAGAAAGGACAAGTCAGTGACAATAAGTTCTACATTGCCAACATCTATGTTATTCTATTTTTGCCAGACACTATGCTAAACACTTCTAATCAATTAACTCATTTACTCTCCATGGCAACCCTGTGAAATAGGGACTATTATCCCCATTTTAGAGCTGAGAAAATCAAGTCTTAGAGAAGTTAATTGGTAAGTGGCAGAGCACAGGTTTGAAGCAGGCAGTCGAATTTCTGACTCAGGAGCCTGTACTCTACTCTAATACCTCCCAGGATAAGCTTGCATTGCAGCCTTTCTGTCCAGATGCTAGACCAGTGTGCGCACTTGCCCTCAGGTGTTCTCTCTCTTTCACACACCCCTCCCTTTCTCGCTCCCCCCACCCCCTTGCTGAAGTCTTGCCTACAGTGTCCTCTCCTCTGAGTCCCAGACAGCTGAGATGGCCCCAGCCCTGCTTGTTCCAGGGCAAATCCAAAAGTAACCTGCAAGGCCATTCACCTTCTCTCATCCAAGAGAAAGACGACCCCAGGCCCTTTCCGTTCCTCTAAGCTGCTCTCATTTCTTCTCCATCACTGAAAGGAACTGGTCACCCGAGTTGCCCCTTAGGGGGAACTTCAGTAGCTTTGTCTATAACGTCCCTGTGATTGGGTTGTTTTCTTGACCATTCAGGTTTGGGTTTCTTTTTAAAGCCCTGAATCTTGTAATCTGTTTGCCCCAAGTCCATTGCAAACATTTCACCTAAAAGGGGTTTAAGAAGAGTGGGTACATCTGGGGCCCCAACCTATAGAAATAACTGAAGCCCAAATGAGAAGGCATTGGCACGCCTGAGCTCCTGAAGCTTTGCTGGTCTGCAGCATAAAGGCAACGCGGAGAGTCACCGGGCAGCACTGGGCAAGCAGAGCCCCATCTGTGAGAAGATGCTGAGCAGGGAGATGGGGACCGAGAGCTGTTGGGCCTAAATTACCTGCAGAGGAGGAAGAGAAGCTCCTAGGCAAGGAGGGCTGAAGCACAGCAGCCACAGCCACCACAACCACGGTGCAGGGAACCCAGAGTTAACATGAGTAAGCTGATACGTGGGGACAGCACTGACACCACAGTCAGGATGGAGAACAGTAGGGAGAATGTGGGACTAAGCTAAGCAAATGTCTAGTCCAGTAGATGTGTGCACAAACACGTACACCCTCACATACACACAGACACACAAACACACGCCAACCCTGCCCTGCAGCGTCCCTTTGATTCCAGCTTACTCATCCCAAAACACGAGTAACAACCAGCTCCTGCAGAAAGGACCCAGCCCTGCTTGCTCAGTCACGCTGCAGTACCACCAGCCCACCCCACCCTGTCCCTGCTGCTCTGCTCAGAGCAACCCACTCTTCCAGCTCCTGCTCCACTGTATGGTAACCAGCTCTGGCCTGAGCTTCAGACAGTGATCCTGGGGAACAGCAAGTGTCCCCTCCAACTCATAATGAATCTCCCTGGACCTCAGTCCTCAGCTGCCATTCCATAGAAGGGGCCACCAGGCCCTAGAGCCCCTAGGGGCCATTTGGAAACTCCTAAGCATCTGCTTCCCTGTTGACAGCTCTCCTGCTCATCCCTACCTACTACATGACCTACCTATGGTTCTTCCTGCTACCCGTCAGTCACAGCACCCTCAGAGTGGGTCTTCTTCCTTATTTTCTTTAAAGTCCCACCCTTCTGCCCTAGGGATGGGCCTCTCAGTGTCTGTCTTGTTCCTCTTTTCCAGCAGCATCATCCTGCCCTGGAGCTGACCTGTCCACTGCCCTATCTCAGGCTACTGCAGTCACACTCACCCCTCCTGGCCTCCCTCTTTTTTAGGAGGGACCTAATACACAGGGCTGGGGCAGGTGGTGTAGACCTTCATCTGCTCTGTCCATCAGAGACCATTGCTCCCCCACTTCCCCCACTTGCTGTGAGTACCTCCTAGGAGTAAAGTAAACCTCTGTGGTCTTTGTGAAAAAGAGGAAAGACAAGTAAAGTATCCTCAGTAGCAAAAAGACAGGAACGTTCCCTTGGGATCCCCAGCTCCCACAGACCTCCCTGTTTCCTCCTCCTCCTACATACTTCCTGCACTTGAGGGGCCTCATCAGAGTTCCTTCCACTCACACTGACTCCCTTATCCTCTGTCCCATACAGCCGTCCATCCTCCTCCTCCTCTTCATCATCATCAGCTAGTCACCATTATGACTCAACAGCACACTCATCGTATAGGTGAAGAAAACTAAGCCTCCTCACCAAAGACTGGGCTGGCAAACTAGTTAAGGCCCTTTTCTTTGGCATCAGAGAGCCCAGGTTTGAGTCCTGGCTCTGCTTATTGCTAGTTATCTCATGGACACAAGTAACCATGGGCAAGTTTCAGTTTCACCATCTGTGAAATGGAAAAATTAAAAACACTTACCTCACAGGATTGTTAGGAGAATTGATTGGCATTATGAGTAAAGCACTTGTACAATGTCTAGTGTATAGGAAAACGTCAATAAGTAGTAACTATCTTCATTAACTGGGGAAGACCATCATAGTTTTGCTCTAGGAAGCAGAGATCAAGTCTCAGCTGTGACACCACATGGGAATTTGGAGGCAAGTGTCCATGAAGTTTAATGGCCTGGCCTTAAGTTTTGGATATCTAAGTTTCTAAGTAATGGCAAAACACAAAGCAAACTAACTCATTGGTGTCTTAGGGTTTTAACTACTCATTTATGAGGGAAACATGAAATGCCAGCTCTCTGTATGACACACAGGATTAAGGAGGTAATTGTGAGGATTGAGGAGATAAATTTTTTCTTTATAAATTGTAGTATAATAAGTAGCAGAATGGTTTGCTGCTAGAAATCTATTTCAGCCATCATGTGGATACCCCTTAAAATACCATGTCTCTGGATCAGAGGAAAGTTACCCCATTGTCACTGTCAGCAGAACCATTTGGGTCACTACCCTGGAGATCTTATTGGTTGGGCCACTGATGACAGCCAGTGACAGTGAGCATGCGGAAGTCGAGTCAATCTGGCAGTCCTGCTTGGACTAGTCTACCTCTTGGTGCCTCAGGCAGGCCTAGTGGAGAAGGAACACAGGCGCATGGTTGGGCACGCACATTTTCACTAAAGAGGACACCAGGACCATATGTCTCAAATTCTCTATCAGTGTCTCCATTCACATCATTTTCCCCTAGTAATGGTGATTATTAACTATGTCCAGAAATGTAATCTGATTTTTATGCCTTTATAAGATTTCCTCACCAAGTCAATTCACAACTGTGAAGAAAAAGAAATCATTTGTCACGCTCTCTGAGCTGAATACATATGTGGAAGGTATAGTACCCAAGCTCCCAGATAGTTGTTTAATAAAAGGTTGGAGAGCTATTTATTTCTCCGATTGACTGACAAAATAGCACCGGACAGATTTCTCTATAAGGCTTGCTGCAGTTGAGTCAGAAGCACATCACCCCTGCCTCCCTTCTCCAGTAGCTGTGATGTGTTATTGGAGGGATAACAGGAATAAAAGGCATCCGTGTAACCATTTTAGCTTCCTCTCCCTTGAGGCTTCTGTTTATGCATTAGTTTGCTGAGGTCCCTGCTGTGTCCTCAGGGTGTGCGTTCCCTTAGAAGAGAACATGTTAACAGAACATCACAAAGGGGGAGGGTAATGGTGCCCCCAGGATGACAGCTGAGAACATCCGCCACACAGGGCACAGGAAAGAACACTGTGAGCGGTTTTCACAAAGAGATGGGGCAAAGGGGAGGGGGAAAGGAGAACGGTCCTAAAGGCAGGAGGGCTGTTTACCTTCCCAGAGATCCACCGTCTGAAAAATGTCAGTGGTCCTGACGCCGTAGATCTCCGCAGCTTTTAGGAACTGGGAGATTTGTTCCATCTGCTTAAAAGCCATCTTTGACTCTGAGATCTTGGGAATGGGCTCTTGTCCCGGTGGGTATAAACTGTTTATCAGTTTACACAGGACCTGCAGGGGGAGGAGGGACAGAATCAATGGTTCCCTTGTATTTACAGGTCACAAATGAGAAGTGAATCCTGCCCCCAGCAGGGCACGGCACACAGAGTTTGGGCAGGAGCAAGTCCTGGGCCCCAGGAAGGCATGGGCTCAGGGCTATGTGGCCAGGCTCTCATACTGAACCCCAAAGACCCAGACAACCCTGTTTCCAGGGCTGCTCCTAGCCACAGAGAGTCCTGCAGCCCGGGAGCCCCATTCCCTCCTTGCTCCTCCCTTCCTTTTTGTGGGTGAGGGAAGGAATGTTTACAGATAGGCAATGACGCAAGGTGATGAGGACACAATTCCAGGCTTTCAATGGAGGAATGAGTTAGTGGTTCCTGGGGGGGTTGGTGGGGATGCTTAAATAATAGAGCCTAATATTATTTTTTCTGTCAAAAGGAGATCAGGCTTCAATAACTCATCCCATATGTGTTAATGATGTTTAAAAGAAGTGGCTGGGTACCCTCTTCCCAGACACCTATAACCCAAGTCCTGGGCAACCCAGCAGCAGCGTGGGATGGCAGTTATGTAACAGTAAATCACAGGCTGCGGGAAAAGATGGGCTTCTTTGAATCAGCAGAACCTGTCTGTGGTCCTCAAACCCTCAAACACACAGGAGCATCTAGCCCAAAAAGCAGTTGTCAAATGAGGACTCCCTTCAGTTTCATGAGAACCCATCCACTCAACAAACAGACATCGAGCATCTCCAGGGTGCACAGCTCCAGGAAGAATGGGAAGGTGGCCAGTCCTCCTCCTCCTCCCTTTGTTTTACTGTGTAACCAACCCATTCCCCTGGGGAAAGAAATGGCCCCAGAAGAGCTGCTGCACCAAGAAGGCTGGGGACATCAAAGGAAATACTTATCTTTATTCTCACTGGAAAAATCAAAAGGGCCTAGAATTTGCAGACAACTCAAAGGAAGCTGTGATGGGTGGAGAATCCTCTAAGCTATCTAGAGAATTGTGCGGGGAGCCCAAATCTTCCAACCCAGAAGAAATAAAGGCATTCCCATCCCTCCCGGTGAGACACACACAGAGCTTGGCATCGGCAACTCCTCCCACAGCCTCACGTTAAAAGAAAGGGCCCTGGAGGGTATCCCTGCCCACCACCCCAGCAACCGAGATCGCTGCCGGCCTTACCGTCCCATCCATTAACCATTTCTGAAAATGGGCCCTGCCGGGGGGCGGGTGCTCTATGTCCTCGGCGCACTGCAGGACGATCCAGTCCACCAGTTTGTTCTCCAGGTCCGCATCATACTTCTGCTCGATCTTCTCCTGCACCTCTCGGCTTAAGCCGTAGCTCGGGCCCCGGTTAGCCATCTCTGGAAAGCAGAGAGGACACGCGCGGCATCCACACAATAGCAGCAGCAGCCCCGGGCTCCCTGCACGCGGGGCTGTGATGTGGCTGGGCCGCCTGGGCCGGCAGCAGCAAAGCAGGCAGAAAGCCGGGCGTGGTTTAAATCAAGGAGCCAATGAAGCCAATGGGGTTTCACCTACAAACGGGAAAGAAACGCGCAGCCACGCACCAGTGACTCCAGAATAAAGCCCGGGCCGGTGCCGGGGGCTGGAACCCCCCTCTCGGTCCCGCCTATCAATGAGACGAGACGATGTACACTGATTCACAATCCAGCCCGAACCCCCAGGCAGCAAGGAGGATGGGTGGTGGTCGTTTCCTCCCCCTCTCAGTAGCACTTTCCAAAGGCAGGGACCGGGAGTGAGGCCGGAAGGAGCAGGTCATGAACGGGCAGGGAGGAAGGCTACCCTGACGTTCAGCAGCAGCTGCTACAGTGTGCCTAGAAGAATGGCACGCGCATTCGATTTCCTCATGCCTGGGGTGGGTCAAACCAGGGCCGTTGCTAAGAGCCCTCCAAAAAGCCAGCCCTCTCCTGTGTCAGTCAACCCGCCTGCCTTCCCCTTAGCCCCCGCCGGGAGCTGCTTTCTCCTCTGCACAATTCTTTCCCTCCTCTGGGGAGACAGCCCCTTGTATACAACGGCAGCATACAGCTGTCCAAGGGGATGAAGGGCGGGGCGGGGGCGGGGGGAGGTCTGTTCTGCCGACTGTCCATCTGTCAGGAGTAGCCAAACCACTTTCCCCTGCCCTGAGGTACAATCGAGAGCTGCAGTCATTTACTTGTTCAGCTGCCAGCCCTGCTTCATCCAGAAACTTCCATCCTGGTGGGAAACTATTGTGCCTCAGTTTGACTTATTCAAGGGATATACCTTTTTAGTGCTGTTGTTAACCAAAAGACACTAACAGCAAGCTTTATAGATTAAACAAAACTCAATGTACTAAGAACTCTTAGAGTGAAAGGTTTTGATAGAATATAAAGACTTCATGTGCTTATTTCCATTAAGGACCATGAGGCACAACTCACATACTGTCAGTGGTGACTGCATATTTGGCATGAGCAAACAAGACCTCAGGAGAATCACTAGATCTAAGTTGGTCTGAAATTTTTCTAACAGAAAAAGAGCTTGGCAGTTTGTACCTCTAGAGTGGAACCCACTTGGGGGTGAAGACTGAGTATCATTGGTGTTGTGTAAATCTCTGGGTACTTTTCATAAGAAAAACACCCAAATACTTGTTCTTTGGTTAGTTTCTTCGTTCAACAAATATTTACTGAGTGCTTAACTGTGCCAAATACTGGACCAGAGAGGAATAAAATATAACTCTTGCCTCTAGAACAGATTGATAAATTGACTCAAGCACATTAGATAAAGCAATTCCAGTACATGGGATGGTGATATTTGTCCCTGTGGGAAATTGATTAGAAGCTATGCAGGAAATGACTTCTCAAATAATGCATGTATTGAGAAAAATCTCCTGCCAGCTGGGGCCTGGGCTAATGAAAATTAGGAGATATGTGGGCAGTTTGCCTGAGAAAAGACTTAGTGGTCAGTCGTTGAAGGCCTGGGAGAGAGAACTCTGTGAAAGAGAGAGAACCAAGGGCTTTTAGGAGAGCAGTAGGTTTAGAAAGAGACAAGGGAAGGGCTGACTACTGCAGGTCTTGATGCTGCCTGGAATTGTCAGTTGCAGCAGGTGTAAAGACAGTGGAACTGTCTTCAGAGACTCAGAGTTTGGGGAAAGAGTTTAGAAAAATTGACAGCAGAATTATGGAAGTCTCTAGTTGCATCTTGGGTGGCAGCAATAAGGTGAGTTTCACCTGAGACCAATGGAACAGCAGCCCAGAAACATGTCACTGTCTCTGTGTTTGGAATTGCTGTAAGGAAGATGATTGGAAATACAAAGCTAGAAACAAATCTAAAGATGTACATTTGCCTTCTTTTCTTTTTTTTAAAGACTGTGTTTTACAGATGTTTTGTACACAAAGATTCCCTCCTGTTGTAACAGAGTAGCTGTTGTGCTTTAAGTGAATGATTGAGCCTATGGTTCTGGAGAGGATACAGTGGCAAAGAAAAGCCACAGCAAGGCATAGGTTAGAAGTGTCCAGAAATCCAGAGCAAGTCTTTAGAGAAAAAACACTGGATCTCCTGGGGGGGGGGGGTGGACGGGTGGAGGGGGTGCAGGGAGGCAGTGGAAATCGACTCAACCGTGCATTTACTGAGTGCTTACTAGTATTATAGTTAATTTTTTGAACAACCTTTTTAAAGACCTATATTTGTATCTGAGATACAAAAATGAATGAGAAATAGCAACTTGGTTTAATAGCTAAGTTAAACTTGTAAACAATAAATGCCAGCCAGATGTCATACTAAAATTATGCATAAGGTACTCAGATTGGTACAATTATACCTAGAGGAAGGGGTTAGGGAGTTAGAGGAAAGGTTTATAAATTAGATGACTTTAGACTTTTTAAGTCTTGAAAGTTGAATAGGTGTTTGCCAGGTGGATAGGGTGAGGCAGGAAGAGTAGGGAATGTTGCTGGCAAAGGCAGCTTATTTAAGAAGGTGAAAATCTTTCTATTATCAACAAAGCATAGAGGTTAAAGGGAAGAGACATACAGAAAGAAAAATGAGGCTGGAATGTCAGGCAGGCTTCAAATCATAAAGTGGTGTGCTTGCAAGTGCTAATGGTTAAGTTTTCAGGAATTTTCAGAGCAGTTATTAAAATCAGCCAATATTAGCAATTAAATTATATTAACTTAGTTTAAATAAATTATATTACAAAGGTTAAATATGCAAGACAAATTGCTTCCTAATTTATTTTGCTACATTTTACTATTACCTATGTTCTTGAGGATATTTGTTTTTATTATCTCTATATGGTGTAAATACTATGTAATGGTATGCTACTGGGCATTTCTTCCCAGCTTCATATTCAGAGATGTCATGGTGGTAGTTTGAAGTCAGCCATGACGGAAGAATTTATTCCATGAATGTTGGCAAATGCTACAAATCAGTGCCTCTCCCTACCCCCCAAAACCCAGCTGTTAAACATTTGCTAGCCTTGCATGGACTTATATATCATGCAAAAGTGTTTGGACTTGCTCATAGGGAAAGAGAACCATCAATCTGATTTGGGTTCAGGAAAAGGAGACGGTCAGAATGACTCACAAGTCTGGCTTGTATAATAGAAGTAATGATGGCAGCATTTATTGTAAGAGGACTCATAGGTGGGAAGATACATAAAGGGGAAAAGATAAAAAGGTTTGGATTCACTGCATTTGGGAGGCCAATGAGACATCCCAGTTTATTAGGCAGTTGGTTTTATGGGTCTGGAGTTCAAGAGAGAAATCCAGATTGTAGAAATGTGTACTTGAATCATCTGCATGCAGGTGGTAGTTAAAACCATGAACATGGGTGATGTTGCTCGACATGAATAAGTAAATAGCATGAGAAGACTGCCAAGGCCAGAACTCAAGGGAATATTAACATTATGAGATAAGCAAAGAGGCTAAGCCAAGAAAGAAGTTGATGTAGTATGGTAGAGATGTCTGAGGATAAACAATGTCAAAACAAAGCTTATGACTTCAGTGGTCGTTGGGAGAGGGAAGCTAGCATATCAACTGAGAATTTCAAAGCAGTAAGTTCTATTAAAAAAGACATGGACACCTCTGATAAAGGGCTGATAACCAGAATCTATACAGAACTTAGGAAAATCAACAAGAAAAAATCAAACAACCCTATTAAAAAAAGGGCAAAGGACATGAACAGAAACTTTTCCAAGGAAGACAGAATAATGGCCAGCAAACATATAAAAAAGTGCTCAACTTCTCTAACCATCAGGGAAATGCAAATCAAAACCACAATGAGATATCACTTAACTCCAGTGAGATTGGCTCATATCAAAAAATCCCCAAATAACAAATGTTGGCAGGGATGTGGACAGATAGGAACACTCATACACTGCTGGTGGGACTGCAAATTAGTACAACCTCTATGGAAAGTAATACAGAGATACCTCAAAGAATTAAAAGTAGAATTACCATTTGACCCAGCAATCCCACTACTGGGTATTTATCCAAAAGAAAAAAAGACATTTTATAATAAAGACATCTGCTCTCGAATGTTCATAGCAGCACAATTCACAATTGCAAAGTTGTGGAAACAACCAAGGTGCCCATCAATACATGAGTGGATCAATAAAATGTGGTATATGTATACCATGGAGTATTACTCAGCGATAAGGAACAACAGTGAATTAACACATCTGGTATTATCCTGGTTGGAGCTAGAACCCATTTTTCAAAGCGAAGTGTCACAGGATTGGAAAAACAAGCACCACTGGTACTCACCATCAAACTGGTACTAACTGATGAACACTTACATCACACAGGGCAATGACATTCATCTGAGGGCGGGCGGGCGGGAGGGGGGTGGAAGGGATGGGAAAAACTCTCACTGAATGGATGTGGGGAGCACAGTTTGGGAGACGACCACGATTGTGGCTCTGACACGGGCAGAACAGGGGCAATGTGTATGACCAAAGTGTTGTACCCCCATGATATTCTGAAATTAAAAAAATAAATTAAAAAAAAAAAAAAGACATGGACAGAGTGCTGTTCATGAGAGAGCACAGAGGACCCAGCAACAAAATTCCTGGGAAAAAAGATAAGTCAGAAAAGGCTTCAGAGAGAAACTGAAATTTTGAGCTACTTTTTCGGTAGAAGAAAGTTTATCTACCAGCAAAACCTGAAAGCCCAGCAAAAGGGGAAGACAAAACAGGAAAGGATATTTTCCCCAAAAGATATATTTGGTTTAAAAAATTACCTGCATTTTTCTAGTATATTCTCTAAATATACCAAAGCATCACATTTTTTCATCAAACCAAGTTACACATACTACACAATTGTTTCTAAACTAAGAAGTTACTTGAGATCTATATTTAAAGGGGATCTTAAAAAGATATATTTAAATTCCACCCACCTTCTTCTGTCTTCCAGAAAATAAGGGTTCTTTAGATTTTTTAAAAACTGTTCCAAATTTAATGAACATTTGACATATTCACTTTGAGGACTGTCCTGGGAATAGTTACATGGCAAGTAATGTTCCCTCAGCTATCTCCGTGCTTTATAAAGCTCAGCCTTGCCCACAGCTCTTTTTTCCCTTCCTGCACACAGACCCTTCCTATTGGCTGCTCGGAGAATGGTATACTGTTTAGATTTGTGTCTGGAAATGCCTCTAATTTCAACAGATGCAGCAAAAGCAAAATATATTATGCGGCCTCATTTAGCCTTCCTTTCCATTGGTATTTGCCTTATTCCTTTATGTTGCACATGCTGAGATTGCTTAGAGGGGTTATGTCACTTTTAAAATAATGCAGGACTTCCAGAGGATGAGGGACTCAGGGGCTGCTGGCTATTCAGGCATTTTTCATGTCACTGAATACATGGCATGGAGTCGTTTCAGAAAAAAAAAAAAGAGCTTTGGGGAAAAATAGAAAAGACATTATAAAGTAATTAACAGTGCACTAGAATACATTAAATCTCATGGATTCAAACTCATTTGGAATTTGTGAGTTAATCTTTGAAAAGCTAGATTAAATTTTGAAACAGCTTTTCCTATGTTTATTTTTATTATTTTTTTTAACTCTTGAACATTTGAAACACTACCATAAAATATTCCTATTTGGAATCTTGAGGTTAAGGTCAAATCCAGTTTGGCTTTAGAAACCCTACCCACTTCCTTGCCTCCACTTTCCTTGCTGTTCCACCATGGATTGTGTCCATCAGTTTCTCACTGGACAATGCTCTGTACATAATATTAAAAAAAAAAAAGTAGTGTTCTAAATGTGTTGTGCTTATTTAATCCTCATACCTTATTATCTAGCTTTATATTATGTCATTTTACAGATGAGGAAACTGAGGCTCAGGAAGATTAAATTGCTCATAGTCACAGAGGAAGTAAATGGTGAGCCAGGATTCAAACCCAAGCTCCAGTCTCTGCCATTAACCACTATACTATACTGCCTCTATATATGTTAGGAATCTCTAATCACATTTATTATATTTTATTATGTTTAACCTCAGAAAACTCTCATGGGCAGGGACCATCCCTCTTCATCAACCTAACAAGCCTCATGCCCAGTGATGTCTAGGCAAAATAGATCCTTGAATAGCCAATGTCATCCTCTATCAACCCACTGTGGCACCAGGCACTGTGGCACATACAGATAATTTTTGATTTGTAGTGATCTTTGCCCAGTATAAAAAATAACCCAAGGATTGTAGTTTAATTGCTATAGGACTGCGGTCCCCAATTGCTGGGCCACAGACCAGTAGTACTGGTCTGTGGCCTGTTACGGACTGGGCAGCAGAGTTCCCCTCCTGCCCCCCGCGTAAAAATTGTCTTCCATGAAAGCGGTCACTTGTGCCAAAAAGGTTGGGGACTGCTGTTATAGGACACTTACGAGTTTTGTATCTTTATCAGGGGCCTCCAGGACCACCTCCAGATTTCCAGATTTGCTAGGAGGACTCATAGGACTCATCATATAGGCTATGATTTATTATAATGAAAGGATACAAAGCAAAATCAGCAAAGGAAAAAGGCACATGGGGTAAAAGTCAGGGGAAATTAAAGGCAAGCTTCCGAGAATCCTTTTCCAGTGGTCACACAGGATGGGCTTAATTCTCACAGCAACGAATTGTAACAGCACACATGAAATGTTGCCCACTGGGGATGCTTGTTAGAGACTGAATCGCCAGGGTTTTTACTGGGAGCTGGTCACTTAAGCAGTCTTTGCCTGGCACATACGAAAATTCCAGACTCCAGAAGGAAAACAGGTGTTCAGCACAAACCATACTGTTTGTACAGTTTAGGCATATGAGCTACTTTTATCAGTCCTTAGAATGGTGGAAGCCCTCTGAAATCCAAGTTTCCTGATGCCAGCCAAGGGCCGACCTTCTAAAGCAGGTCTCTCTAAGTAGCCAGGCCTGCTATATTTTTCCTCCACAGCAATTCTATCCCAACATTTTTTCTTCAGTATCTATAAATACTGTTTCTTGAATTGTCCTTTGAACCAGGTTTACTATTTGCTGGTGTCCTCATTAATGAGTTAAATAAGTGTTTGACACATGTTCATTTTATATATATATATATACACACACACACACATATATGTATATACACACATACACATATATATGTTGTTAACTTAACAAAAGTTCTACTTTGACAGACATAACCTAAGCAGGCTAAAGTCTAGCCAAAATTAATAGCTTAAAAAACACCAACTCAATAATATTAAGGCTGATTACTGCACAAACTCATTTTAGCTAAAAAAAAAAAACAAAACACCTTATACTTGCATTTCATATTTTCTTACTGACTCTCTACAGAAAGCCCTCTGATTTAGGTGGCTATTACTTGGCTAGTTGTACTTAGGGCAATATTAATAAAAAAAAGTTTCTGCAAGTAGGCAATAATATATAATATAAAGATCAATTTCCTCTTTAGGAAATATCAGAATATAAAAATGCTGTTTATGATGAAATTCCCCATTTAAATATACAACGTATAAGCCAAAAATATCCCATCACTGTAAAAAGTTTTGAACCTTTAAAAAAGTAAAACCTTAAGTTTGAATATAATGTGCAGAATATAATATATAAAGTAATAGCCTTAGTTTTTGAACTTTATTATGCTTCAGACATTCTCCAATCATTTCAAATTTATTCTATAAATATTTTCCTACATTTTGTGACTTGCATTTTAAAATCAGAAATAATTTTACAAATTTCCATTTATAACAAACAAAAAGTTCAAGCTTTATTAATAATTCTAAGTAAAAGAGAATGCAATTAAGAGGTGGCGTAGCTAACATAAGCATAAGAAAGGTAAACATCTCTTTAATAAAAAAATAGCAAATATTTTAATGAAAAAAAATCAAGGATTGAAGGAAGGAGAAAATTTTCCAAACAGCAGCTGGTACTTTCTTCACAATTTATACTACTTGTGCAAATACATCATTAAATAAATACTCATCTGATATTTACAAAATAGAGGTAAGAGAAAAACCTAAAGTATCAAGGTCTTTCATCTGTTATCCCTCTTGTAATCTTCCGGATACACTAGTTTATGTACCAACTAAAAATGTGATACTAGTTAACTAGTTGAAAGCTTATCAATTAAGTCATCAATTGTGTAAACAAGAAGTTGAATGTCCGCTTTTTCCTTCATTCGGTGATCACTATGTTTCCGGAGGATGACATCTACATCTGTGCTGACCACTCGGTCGGCAACCTGCATGGATGTATGCCAAGGTACGATGTCATCCTTCATGCCATGGAGCAATCTTACAGGGCAGTTCACAGGAATCGGGCTATGTAGCAAGCAGTGGTGTTCAGCTTCTTTAATGAAACTGTACTGAATGTGATAAGCTCCTTCTTCATGGTATTTTGATGGCATGGACCACACACCTTTCATCTCTACTTCCTTTTTTAGCTATTGGAAAAAATTAGGAAAATAAAAGTATTTAGGACTTTACACAACATTAACAGATGCAATAGTCTTAAATAATCTAAGGAAAGCAGTCCTTGAGTAAGAGGATAGAGATAAAAGTGTAAAATAATAATTATCAATAATTAAATACTACATGCACGGTACCGTGACAGTACTTTATACATATTATCCCGTAAGATCCTGATAATATTACTATATTGATTATGTGTTGTTATTCCATTTTTATAAAGGATATTAAGGTTTAGAGAAGTTAATATGTTCAAAGTTTAAAGCTAGTAACTGTTATGGCTAGGATTCAAACTTAATTTATCTAACTTTATCACACACCATCTTAGATCAAGTGTTGCTTCATCCCAACTGAAAAGGAAATGAAGGGGGAGAAAAGTACAATAATTTCTTGGAATCAGTCCAGGTATCATTCGTATTTATATAAAATCAAATATTAGAATAAAAACTGTTTAGATTTCAAAATCATAAAACTAAATGTATGTATAACATAAGTAGCTAAAATGGGTATGAGATAAGGGAGGAAGGGGTAGAATCAAGCATAGAACTAAAAATAAGAGTGATTACTCTGGAACAATCATATACATGCTCAAGCAATTTTAGGCTGAATGTAAAAAAAAGGTATACTTTTTCCTTCCAGAGTTGTAGGAATGAGAAAAAAATTTGTTTTTTGTTTTGGATGACAAGTCTTCTTCATACTACCTGAATACTGAACAAGAGTATCATTTCTACATTTATTCCCTTAAAATAAAACATTATATATCCTTTCATTCTTTGAGAATTCCTACTTTTTAGGTTATAATTTATTTGTCTTAATTTTTTCTAATTAAAAATGAGAATCTTTTATAATGAGTAACATATACTCGTTACAGAAAACATAATAAAAAAAGTATAAAAAGAAATAAATTATTCATAATCCCACCTCATGGGTATAACAACCACTAATATTTTGGTTTATTTCCTTCCAGTATTTTTCTATATGTTTGGTTTTCATATATGTAATACATAAAATACACATCTATTATACATTAATGTACAGTTTTCTATGCTGCTTTATTTAGTACATATATTTATTTAATACATATTATTATTTTATACTTTATTTAATACATATTTCTGAGTTTTAAAAAATTCTATGAAAAGCTTTTAAAGGCTGCATAATAGTCCATTATAATCAATTTAAGATAATTAGCTTGACCATTCCCATGGGATACTTCCATGAACATTTTTGAGCATAAAAGTTTATTTACATATAATAAATTCTTTGGAAAGGTTATCAGAACTTGAACTAAAAAATTAAGCTGTGAATAGTTTTGACGCTTTTATAATCATGTAATATGAAAGGTATTTCTGACTAGAAAAAAATGGAACGGACACCTTATCAAAAATTTTTTTAAAAATAAGGAAAGAAAAGCAACATAAATTTTAAACTTAAAGTTTCAGTAAAAATACTATGATTTTCCCATGTTTAAAACTGTTAATTTATTGCAAATATAAAAGGGAAAACAAGAATTTAAAAAATAAAATATGTATGCTATAATCTGTATGTATTTAGGTATTTTAATGTATTTTTTTAAATTCCAAAAAGATTTATTATTTCAGTGAAAATATCTGAAAGCTATACTTCTAGACATCTGTCTCCAAATGATTTAATATTAATGAAACTCTAAAAAACCATAAAATGTATGACTCTATATTAATATCATGGGGTTCTCAGTTTTAAAACAACATGTGACCAGATATTTAAAGCAAAAATTATATTCAGTTATCCTCAAGCTACTCAGGATTGTTCCTTAATTTGTATATATTTCACTAATTAGAACTTAGTTTCATAGCTGAAGTAGAAGCTATGCTAATTACTATCTGAAACACTGAATTAATAATAGTTTAATTTTAAGCATCTGTGGCCCTAACTAGCTCTGTTATCTGCCATTGAATTGAATGAATATGGTTAATTTGAAGAACAAAGTTAACTTTATAAAATGTACTATGTCTCAAACCTTCAAAAAGTTCAGAAATAGAAAACACAGCATTACTCAAAGAAAAGGCACGGTATACACAATTCTCCACCAAGAAGAAACTGTATCAAAGCAACGTGGTTCAGAAGCTTAGATTCCAAATAGCTGTGCGTAATGTCTTAGGCCCTCTAGTGTCCAAAGGAGGAGATAATAATTAGTCAGTTAAAAGGGAGGTCAAGTTCCTAGACAATAAGAAATGCTGGGCTTAATATTCCTAAGGTTATAAAAGACAGTAAAAATTCTCCACTTCTGCTCCCTTGACATTGTTAGGACTAGCCGTTTGTGTGAAGAAGAAGAGATAGTGGTCCTGCTCTTTCCTTATCTTGCTTTTAAGTTGACAAGGGCTCAACATACTTCTGTTAACAACTGCTTATCTGATTTAAGGATTAGCAAAAATATGCCCTGACTTGCAGACTATAAATCTTCTCAGTCACTTAGGGAGTATCTACCTTACCCTTGCTCTGCGTGATGTGGACACACACATGAGAAAAGAAATGTACATGGATTTTGTCATTTGCCAGTAACCAAAAAAGATCATTAAAAACCCTAAAACAAAACAAAACAAAAAAACCACCTCCCGTCTAATCTGCCATGTCCTTGAGATAATTTCTTACTATGAGCAGCACTGTATTATTGAGTTAAGAGGATGAAGCAAGGGGTCCAAGTTTTGACGCACAAAAAGGCAATGGTAGGAAAAACATGAGGATATTGAGCAATCATGTATGAGAAAGGACCAAGAAAGTGAAAAAATTCAGAAATAAGAGGTAAGTGCAAGGAAGACCAGCTTTGTAATTTTATCCCTGATAGGAAATAATGAGGAGTCTGACTATGCAGACAATGCTATTTCTTATGGAGCTGAGAATAACAACGTGAACTAAAAACGAACTTAGAATAGATGACATATGGAACAGGTATCAATGAAGAACTTGAGGCAAAAGTCAATGACATTCTACTATTCAACACTACATATGGTTTATTTTCCTTTTTATAACAAAATTTTTTTCCCTCCTCCTTCTTTTCCTCCATTCTCTAGAGCAGTGGTTCTCAAACTTTACAGGGGGCTTGTTAAAACACAGATTGCTGGGCTGTAGCCCCAGTTTCTGATTCAGGATAAAGCTCAAGAATTTGCTTTTCTAACAAGCTCTCAAGTGGTGCTGATGCGGCTGGCCTGGGGACCACATTTTTTGAACCACTGCTCTAGACTGTTTTTCTTTCCTTAATTTCTGTGTCTTAGGCCTGCCAGGATCTTCGCCCCACAAGTGAAATTTAGACTCCCATGGAAAAAAAAGCCCAAAGAGAACTCAGTTAACTGCAAAACAAACAAAATACACAAAAATAAAGAGCTATTATTCATTATTCCTTTATCCTTTCAGAAAACTGAAGCACTGATATGTCCAATAACAGAGTACAACAAACTAATTATCTTCCCAGCTACTTCAGAAACCTCATTTCTACCACAATTTGCTGAAGAATATGGTAATAATGAAAAGCACTTTTCCTTTAAAAAAAGTGAGAATCAGGAGTAGAAAAAGAATGCCAACTAAGTATCTAAGCCAGGAATGGCAAATTTCATCTGTGTGCTAACTCTAAGTGACTGAAAATGTCTGCCTGGAGAGCTCTGCTGAGAGGATCTGAGGCTACGTTCCGGCAAAAAAAATACGGTCAGCCCTCCATATCCATGGGTTCCACATCCATGAATTCAACCAAACATGGATCAAAAATATTCAAGAAAAAAAAATTGCATCTGTACTGACCATGTACAGAGTTTTTCTTGTCATTATTCCCTAAACAATACAGTATAACAACTACTTACATAGCATTTACATTGTATTAGGTATTATAAATAATCTAGAGATGATTTAAATTATAGAGGTTATACGCAAATACTGTACCATTTTATATCAGGGACTTGAGCATCGGCGGATTTTGGTATCTGAAGGAGGTCCTGGAACAAGTGCCCCGTGCAGATACTGAGGGACAACTGTAGTTTCACAATTGATTAGCCTAGTCTAACATGGTCATAAGAATAGGTACTGTTGCCCATATGGCAGAAAGTAAGAATAAGAGGTACAAAGAGAGATCATGATGTATGATCCAAATAAGTAAATGTGATTAAAAAATAAAATGTTGCTAAAAAAAGAAATTTCAAAGTGCGATTTCATTAAAGTGGCTAAGAGACTGTAAAGAGATTAAGAGACTGTAAAGAAAAGGAAACCTTAAACAAGAGGCCAAATAGTTAAAGGTGGGAAAGATATTGTGTGCAAAAAGACAACTAAGACAAAAGGCCAACATAATAAGTCAAAGGATAGAGGACACATGAACAAATATTCAAAGAAAGAGGGAGCAGAAGAATGATAGGAGGTATATATACTGAGGTTGCCAAAGCAACCTATGACTTACCTCAACAGGAAGCTGATTAAACTGTGTCACTAAGCCATCTGCAGCTGTAGCTATACCAATAAGAGCCATGACCTTTTCTGGCCGTGCAATTGCAGCATGAAGCATAAGCCATCCACCAAGGCTACTTCCAACTAGTATCTAGAAATAAATATATGTATAGTTTTAAAGAGGATTTTCTTTTTCTTATCTATAAGGGGAATGAGTAGTTTAACAGAAATGTATGTACTTTTTTTATACCCATGTAGCTCTCAGACTTCTAATATTTGGCACAAAGTAGAATTCAATCATGACTAATTTTTTGTTAAAGTATTAGGTCTATAATATAGAATAAGTTATGAACATAAAACAAAATTTGTACAATAAAAAGTAAAATGCTACTTACATTTTATTAGAAAATAAAAATAATAGAACAATTTTAAATCAAGTATCAAACTTCATTGTTAAACACTTCAAATACCAAATAAATAAATATTCATATCTAAAGAAACAGCTTAAATATCACAAGGTAATAGTAAATAATCATATTTAACAAAAAGTTACCTGTGGCCCCTCAGCTAAATCATCAATTATAGAAAGAACATCTTTTCTCCATTTCCCCACTGTGCTTTCTTGTAAGTTACCACCTGAACTTCCAACTCCTGAGTAATCAAACCTGGGAAAAGAAAAAAAAAAATCTAAATATCTATATATTTGCTTCTTTTAAGAAAGCACATTCTTCATTATTACAATGCCTAAAATACAGTAAAACATCACAGTCAATATATATTTCAGCAAATCCTATTGGCTTAACCTTCAAATATTTCCTCTATTCAATCACTTTCTCACCTCCTCCAGCCTAGCCCATGTCACTGTCATCTCTCGACTGAACTAATACAATATTTTCCTAATAAGTCCCCCCATCTCCATTTTCCACCTTTATAGTCTATTCCCCACATAGCAGCCAGAGCGATCCTTTTAAAACAAAAACCATGTCTTAGACAAACCTTCCATAGGCTTTCTATAATCTTTAATAAAATCCAAAGTTCTTACCATACTTTGGTGCCTGACTACCTCTCTAATCTCATTTTTTACTTTGCTCCCTTCTAACTGTATCCTCACTTTTCTTCTTGAAGTAAAAGGAAATACACTATCTACTTTCCTCCCTCATCAGCTTTTCCCTCTACATGGAATACTCTACCTCCAGATATCCATTGACATTGCTCCCTCACTTCATTTTGGCCTTTGGCTCAAATGTTACATTCCCAGAAAAGCCTTCCCTAACCTTTTAATCATTAAAATTGTACTTTCATCATTCTCTATTTCCTTACTTCATTTTCTTCATTGCACTTATTACTACTTGACATATAAGATATTTAATTATTTCTTGTGGTCTGTCTCCCAGATTAGAATGAAAGCTTCACAGGGGCACAAACTTTGTTTTGTTCACTAATACTAGATCAGGTCCTTGCAAGTGGTAGGTGTTTAGTATATATTTACTGACTTAATGGAAGGGAAGGAGACCAGAATCAAATTCATCATCACCAACTCATCCACTTCTCTTTCCAACTTCCAAATTATCTAGGCTCAAAGTCTGTCTGATCTGTGCATTTTACCTCTCCTTAAAGGTCCCAATTCAATAAATCATGAAGTATCATACTATGCCCATAGATTACCCTAAACCCTTGTCATATTAAACTACTCTCAATTCCCAGATAAGCCCTTTCATAACTTTGAGCTTCTGCATGTTGTTCCACTGCCTAGAATGCCTCCTGCACCACTCAACTTCCTAGTCAGTCAGTCACAACAACTCTTTTACAGGAACTGTGCTTGACATATATGCCCAGTTTAGTACCAGTCACTTTCTTTTGTATATACTCAACACTTTTCATACTGTGTGTTGTAATCAAGTTTTAAATATTTGTCTCCCTCTGACTAAAATGTCAGTTCCTTAAGTGCAGACTATTTTATTCCAGTTTATTTTTCCTGGGAACAGAACACTGTCTGCCCTATACCATCATCATTCAATCTCATTTCATCTCATGTTCATCCCTTTCTTTGCACTTTGCAAAGGCCAGTATCTTGGTGCAGGTCTTTGTCATCATAAACCTAGACTATCACAGTAGCCTCCTGTGTCTCTATGACTCTGTCTCCAAATAGATCCATTTTATACCTGTCAGGTTTTTTCCTAAACATTATGTTGATATGGCATTACCTTCAATGGCTCTCTGTGACATACAACATAAAAATTTAGTGCTTTGGCTTATTTTTTTAGACCATTATATTCTAGTCATCTCAGATTAATCTTTCATTACTTCAGAGGAAACTATTGCTTTAGCCACATTTATTAATTTGCTGTTTCTAAAGTAGGCTGTATGTTTTCTGGTCTCTGTTTCACACTTCATACTATTATTTCCTTCACCTGGAACACCTTCTCCCACCACCTTCTTTACTAATATCCTCTCTCACAGCCTACTCCAAATGAACCTTTTTGAGGGAATGGCTTCCCAGAAAGGTTAAAACTCTCTCTTATGAAACTTCTGTAGAATTTATTTTTATCAGTCACAAGCTATTTATTACATCCTGGTCTCTAAGACTGTGTGTGTGTGTGAGAGAGTTCATTCCTGGGTGTAGGGGGGATACCATTACCTTATTTTTGTCTCTGTATTCTTCATAGTGGCTAGGTGTGGAAACCTTACACACTGTGAGTAACAATATCTACTAAATGAATAGAATGGGAGGATAAAAGTAAAAAAAATTACTTAATTCAAATATCAAAGATTTCTTGTTTTTCTGACTCTTAAAATCAGGCAAAAACGAATAAATCCCTGTGTTTGTAGAGAATATGAAAGAATATATGTACAATATGTAGCATATTCATATTCTCTTAGAGATAAGGGATTTATAAGTGATAGAAAGAAGAAGAAATTAAATTTTTCTTTAGGTTTGAAGTGAAATGATTTTGGATCTTTGGAAAATAGAGCAAGGCAGCTGCTGCAGTTTAAATCAGTTGTTTCCCCCTGAATCCAGGGTATGCAGAAGACAGACAGTGGGGTCAGGGGGTTGGGGGGAAGGAGAAAGACACCAGCTAATTCTTCTTTTCTCCCTCCTTGGTGGGTAATTGGATATCGCTACATGCTGCATCTTTTACAGTGAGCTGCCTTCCAAATACATGATAAGGATGCAAAATACTTGTAGAGCTCCTTCATGAAGGAAAATATAAACATTTAGGGATGCTAATAGGCTACAAGTAAAAAAATATAGCTCACTTCTGCTAACCCCTAATCCAGGGACAAAAATAATTCAAACATATTCAGCACCATAAGACTTTTATAAACAATAACACATCTCTGTTCTAGCAGCCTCAATGTTCCAGGTCATAGTCCCAAATTAAAAATTCTATTAGAAATAATTATGAGAGAATACTAGCCTTATAACCTTGTGTTACATTCCTGAGATCTGCCTCAATCTTATCTTAGGCATGGAGATAGGACATTAATAAACCATTTTCATATAGCCATATATACTATTTCTTGTATAATAAACTATATCATTCAAGATCTAAATTTTACAGTGAAAATCACCAAAATTGAGAAATTGGAGAATATGAAAATAGAAGATAAAATCTCTTATAATAAACTAAAATGCAATCAATAGTTAATAGTGATTAGAATTTCCTGATTCAAGTTCTTTCAGGAGCAAAAAAGAAAAATGATAGCAATTATTTCTGGTATAATGATGTTCTGCTCAAGGTAGTTCCCCTTCCTGGATAGCACTTTCCTCCTACCTAAATTCTAACTATTCCTCATTGTTCCTTTATAAAGTCTTTTCTATTCACTTCAATCTCATTTTGTTCCTCTCACCTTATGCAATTAAGTATACTCCTCTTTTGAAACTTAATCACATTCTGATGAGTATTTTTGCTTAATTACTCATATGTATTTTACCTTGTGTTTCCCCACCCTGATTTGAAAGATCCTTAAGGGTAAGTACAATACTTTATAATTCTTTGTATATTATGCAGCACAGTATAGTGCTAGAGAGTGTATTTCCAAAAAACACTCCAATCTTCATAATAACAGTTAAGTCAGAACAAATTTTAAGAGTTCTGAGCATGAAAATTGAATAACTCAGTTAATTTCATAAAAGAAATAAGACTAAATCCATATGATATAATTTCTGCTAATATACCAGTCTAAAAGTTTTATCTATAGCTGTATTTTCTAGAATTATTGAATGAATGTTAGCGAAACTACTCTCCTAAAAATTTAAATGAATAGACTAATAGGCTGTTAGTGCTAGAAAAGAACTCAAATTATCTTTAGTCCAACCTCCTTTTTTTTGATGACAAAATTAGGTCCAGTTTTATTAACTAACTTATCACAGTTATTGCTAGAATTTATTCTAGAACCCATGTTTCTTGAATTCCAGGCCAATATTCTTTCCACTAAACCATACTATCTCTTCTGGAAAATTAGACACTATATGAATGACTATTATAGGTAAGCAAACCTAATAACAACAATGTAAAAAAAATTATTTTACTAAAATAACTGTTGGTATGAAAAATCAGGAATTATAAAATCAAGCTTTAGTTAAATATCACTTATCCCTATTTACGCTTATACATATTCAAATTACAGAAGGGGGAAGAGAAAACACAGCACAAACAAATTATACAATACTAATTTTACAATACTTTTAATACATATTACTTTTAAATACATATTTTAGAAGTAAGGTAATAAACAGTAGTCAAATAAAGCCTTAAGTCCCCAATGGAAAACCATAATACAATTACAAGAGATCACAAGAAAGTCAACTAGTATATGTTTGTTGTCATGTAGACTATTGCATCTAAAGAGCTTAGTTACCACTAGTTTCCTTAAGATGTCCTTTCCTGCCAGCACTGTCAGTGTGGCACAAAGACCTTTACAAAAGGTCTTTTAAAGGTTGCTTTTACAATGACCCTAAATCACAAGATGAAAGTTTACAGACCATCAAAATAAATTAATCTATAAAAATGCTGGCATTTACTTCAATTGGTTAGAGCAGAAGTAATTCTCCATTGCCATGCTAAATGGTAGCAATATGTTCTCTGAAATGTGTTGTTCCTACCTTATATAGGCGTGACCTAGAGATTTGCAAAACTCCTCAATCGCCAAAGCTTTTGTACCACTCATATTAGAAAGATAGCCAGGGATGAAGATTATTCCTGGACTTTTGCCTTTTAGCCTCTTATAAGCCAGGCTTGGAAGGTCTGGTCGATTAAGGAAAGAGAATGATGTCTTTTGTCTGCAAGCTGAACAAAGTACACAAAACATAAACTATGGTTTGCAAATTCAGTTTTTAGAAAACCACATATATTTTCAGTCTTAACTTTCTTAACTCACTGTATTGATGTTAAATACCATTTCCATTTAATATGAAAAACATAAAGAGACTCAAAGTATTAAATTATCAAGTCTGTACATGAGATCTCTAGTTTTAAAATGTCAAAATCAGTACCTTCTTTGATCAAGATCCAATCTTGATTCTTCCAAAATACACAATGAGGTAGAAATTCCAAGGCAACAAAAATGAGACTCACCAAAAAACATTTTCCTATTGTTGCTATATCATCTATCCTAAACAGTATCAATCAACATTCAGATCTACCTACCCTAGTTTCAGCTCTCTCTTGTGAGATTTTTGTCTTTTTCAATTTTTTAATGTTTGTGGAGTTTTGCATCCTCTATTTTTGGGGGGATGGGAGGGAGAACCAGATTTGGTCTGCCTTTGAGAAACTGTTTCAAAGGGAGAGGTGCTGTGCCCCTGACTTCCACCTAAGAAATCATAGGCCATGGTTACAGGCCATCATTATTTTATATCAGCTGAGGTGGGTTCAAAGAGCAGTTTCTTTACAATAACCTTGAATAACATATAATAATATCATTTTTGGAAAAAGATTTCTCACAGGACTCTGCACTCACTTTGTGTCTTATTTGTCAGTTTGGCTTTCTGTAAATGGTAGACACAGACCTTGACCTTATCGTAATAGTCCACTGTAATAGTCCACTAAGTGTAACAGCACAATTGGTGAACTTACTCCATTTCATTGTTTTTCAAATTTTCCCCCATTATAAAATCAATACTTGCTCTTAAAAAAAAAAGTAGAAAGATTGTTTTTTTAAAAAGTCATTTTTAATCCCCTCCTCCTTCCAAAGACATTAGGCTTATGTAGCTCCTTAGTCTTTGTCTGGACTAGCAAATCTCTTCTACTAAATGAAGCCTTCCTCCACCATCTTGTGGCTGATGAAAACTTCTCAGTCTCTTCGTTGTGTGCCGCTAAAGTTTTCCCCATTTTGGATTTAAAAAGTTGATTTTTAAAAAAACCTTATTGAAGGACTTAAACCTATCCCTTTTACACATAAGCTTGTTTAAAAGTTTCAATGTATAGAGAAATACGCCAAACTTCAGACTTTTGGCAGGGGCCAGTTATGTTGATCCACAAATTGTGTCAACAAAAAATGTTCATTTCCCATTTCCTTAGCTGAGCGCTCAAAAAATCTTTTCTATCCTCTTCCAGATATTACCTCCCAACACAGTAATTTTACCCTGAGATAATTACAATTTATTCAATGTTGGTGAGTTATAAGTGGACAGATTCTTAACAATATATCCATATATCATCTTTGCACCAAAAGGATTAACTCAAAGCCTGGTGCAAAAGGGCTCAACAGATGAAAGACTATTATACTCTGGTTAATGAACTGACATACTATGCTTTGCTAGGAGTTCTTATATATAATACACCTTTTGGTTGTGTACAATTAAATGTAAGTGAAACTGATTATATGTTTAAAATTTTTAACTCAAAACAAAGGATATCTGCCGTGACATTTAATTCCATTCCGCGTGGCAAGGGTGTGAACACCACACAAAGCCAAAAAATAAAAGGCTATAATTCAAAGACAACTAGTATATATACGTGAGGTTCTCTGAATTTTTGGTCCAAAGTCTAGTTTCCTTTGTACAGTATTGACTATGGTTCTTTCGCTGAATGGGAACGACAAGACAAAACTAGAAATTAGGCTTGACGAGAGCTCCACATTTTCAAAAAGAACCTGCCTCATATTTTAAGTCCCCTCAAGTCAAGGGAGGGTAGGTCTAAGCATTTTAACAGTCACAATCTGTAAAGTCCTAGAAGCAACTAATGATCAAATGCATTAAACACACATCTTAATTTTTCCTAGTGTCGGTGTTTAATGCAGGGGAGACAGAGAGCACGAGCTCCTAAAAACTGCAGAGCGTAAAACGCCAGCAAGGCCCGGGCCGCCCGGGATGCCCCCGGGCCGCGGCAGAGCTCTCCTCACAGCCTTCACCAGAACTGTGAAAAGCGCCTAGAACTTGGGTGCCAAGGAAGGGGCAGGTTTGAATGCGGCGCCAAAAACGCACTGTACAGGTACAGGGACTTAGGGAACCCGAGGCGTTCGAAAGAACGCAGGCTACTCCCGCCTTTCGGACACTGACCTGGGAGCCACCGTGGCGCCCGCTGGGGCATCCCTGCAAGTAACGCG
This sequence comes from Daubentonia madagascariensis, assembly GCA_023783475.1. Taxonomy (NCBI): domain Eukaryota; kingdom Metazoa; phylum Chordata; class Mammalia; order Primates; family Daubentoniidae; genus Daubentonia; species Daubentonia madagascariensis. Next base: position 10,116,623 of record JAKFHU010001631.1, on the reverse strand, counting down.
CTGAGGCCACGGTGGGGGCCGAAGGAGACGGCTGCCCAGCCCCAGCTCCGACAAGGTACCCAAGCTGCCACAGCGGCCAGGCCCACACCCGCCATCTTCCCAGCCGTCCCCGCACCCCGCGCTGTCCTACAGAGACGCGTACGACACGTAGGGGCCAAGGCCGCGCATGCGCTGTGGCTGGAAGGTGGAACTTGCTCAACAGCGCCCGGCACGACGTTCACCTCGCGGATAGTGCGCATGCGCAGAGCGTCGTCCCTCTGGCCGCTCTTGCTGTTTGGCCGCTAGTTTTCTTCTCAGGCAGTTTTTGCCTGTGACAGTTTGGAATGTTAATGTTGAGTGTTGTTGGGAGGCTGCTTTTTCAGCGGGCTGGTAGATATTCCAGGGCTGGAAGCTCAGGGAGGAACCGTATCCTACGTTCCTAGATAGGGAATCTCATCCCGAGGACACCAGGGAGCGGAAACATAAAATGCTAGGCTTGCTGCGTCTCAAATCCCTCTCTCCTGCTGACGGCTTTAACCTGTAAGACCCGACCTTGATCTTGCATAAAGACCTGGAGCGGAATCGGACGTTCGCCGCTCCCTCGCCCCTTTTCAGTTCATTGTTTTTGTTCTGTTTCTTTATATGCCAGCCTAGTCAATTATTGAATTATCCTGACCCCTGCCTCATGCTATATACAAAAATAAATTCCAGTAGATAAATGATCTCAACGGAGGAATAAAATTGAGAGGATTAAGTAAAATTTAGGAGAATATTTTATAGTCCAGGGATAGAAGGAATTTTGCTTAATGAAGATTTCAAACCACAAAGTCCTAAAGGAAAAATATATTTGTATATGAACGTAAACTTTTTAAATAGCAAAAAACACCTGAAGTCGAATGACAGCCTAGAAAAAGAGATTTTGCAGCATAGATACATCAATACTCCTATTCAGCCTGCTCCTAGAAATAAAAAAATATATATAATTCCAATAAAATTGGCCAGTGACTGTGAATAGGCAGCTCATGTACGTGAACATGATATTCAACCTCACTAATTGAAAAATGGGAATAAAAAAATAACATGCCACTTTTTTTCCATTTATCAAATTGGCAAAAATTAAACACAGCAGGTATTGGCAGGAATGGGGGGAACTGGCACTTATGTATGATTGCTGGGAAGGTGAATTGCTAAAATCTGTTACGAAGTTATATGGCCACATCTATTACAATTTAAAAATATGCATCATTTAAAATGCCTTTTGACTCTGGCCCCAGTTTGTGACTATCCTATAGAAAATATCACTAGTTCATAAGAATGCATATTATCCAGTACAGCACCATTTTTAGAGGCAAAGAGAAGAAAAAAATTGGAATGGCCAACAATAGAAAAATGGCTGAATAAACTGTAGTACAAAGGTTTCTGGACTCCAGCTCTGACACCTTTCAGACTAATTCCTGGGGCATCGAGCATCAACCAGGAAGGACTAAACCTAGTTTTTTCCTACTTAAAAGTTACTGTAGCTGGTGTAATACTTCGAGTGAAATCACTTCACTATCCTGGTTATAAATTTTGGAGCAGTGATTGGTGCCAGAGTTAGTGAAGTTTGGATACAGTGAATACAGCATGTCTTTGGAGTCTTGAGAACCTGTCCTGTTAGAATACCCTGGCGAAGTTGGATAAAGACTGAATAGATCAGTCTTTCTTCAGAGGTGTAATGCCTCTCATACAGTAAGGACATATAGTAAGGACAGCCACTTGATTTCAGGATATACTTCCAAAAGATGCTGAGCTATGTTGCCAGTTCTCCATTAGTCTTGTAGACTCCAAGGGACTAAATTACTAAGGTGATGCATGTCATCTCACCATCCCTTGTATCTTAACAAACCTATAGGTTTTGGATAATTGCAAATATTCTCAAACTTTTCTCTTTTTTCTCCCCCTTTATTTTTGCAAGTCTTCTTGCATTTTATATGCAGCAAAATGAAAAATCTGACTCATCCTCATAGTGGGAAAAGCACTGCACAAAAAAGCGGGGAAATCCATGGATTGTTTTCTCTATCCACTCTTATTAGTCTAACAAATCAGGAAAAATTATGGCTAGTGGCAAGTGTAGATGTTTTTACAGACAGCGATGAGCTTGTAGTAGACAAATTTGTTTCCATTCTGGGTACCTACTGCCAATGTTGCCTTCATTAACATACAAAAGGGTAAATGGACAATATTGCTGATGGTAATTTCTCTCTCAGAAATCGTCTGCCTTAGTTCAGGGAGACAAATGAGTTCCCCACCAAGTAAAGCTTGCTTTACATTTGCACAATTTTTTTTTCCCTGTAAGATAAAAAGATAAGTAAACACAGTCCTTGCAATCCCCAATAATAACTGTATCTGTGCAAAGAGACAACAATAAGATGTCATGTTTTTTCAGGGTTCACTCATTTTCTAAGCAATGGGAGTGTGACCAGTACTTCTAATTACTTCAGTTTACAGACTACAAATCGTAATGTTAGCACACAACAACCTTTATATAGATTCTACAACTGTCTTTTGATGATTAATTCATCCTCCATCATGTTATGGATAGGTAGCTTCCAAATGAAAAATAAGTTTATTTTCAAATGTGAAGTCAGGTCAACATTTTAATCCAAACTCAACATATTTAACATACATATTTAAAAGGTTTACTACATCATGCAAGTTATTAGAATACCTTTACAATCCTATGAAGAAAGTACAGTACAGAAAAGATATCTTTACATTAACCAACACAATTTTAGCAATTTTGTATTTCACTCTCTTTGATCATTACAGGGTTTAAGGGTGGTCTCTGCAAAATCAGATTTTAAAACTGTCTTCCATGCTCATGATTTTTGTCCTTCACTATTCAAGTAAAATCTGTGTCATCCAGTTGCAAAATCTTATTATTGGCAACATGTACACATGTATACAAACTATACACTACAAATTTAAAAAAAATTGTACCCAGTAAGGCCTGACAAAACTGTATAGAGAGACACTTCTAATCTAATCTTTTCACCTGGTACTAGTAAATCACATCATTTTCTACTTCTATTCATTTGCCATGTTTTAGGAAAGAGTACATTCATAGTTACAAACATGCAAAACATGATAAACTAGAATAAATGGCACTTGAAAACCATAATAAAAAAGACTTGCCTGAAGTCCTTTTATTCAACAAAAATTAATCAGAAAAACAAAGGCTAATTGTAAAAAAAATACATAATAAAATAGTACATTACAGAGAATGTTAATTTGAACTTCATTTACCTTTTTATAGAACTATTACCACTTGTGTAAATAAGTATTTTAATTGGTCTGGTCTTTGGTGAAAACAGAGCTATGATTTCATAGTTATGTCATGTAAGGGTTCAGTTAGCAGTTGTGCTCTACAACAAAGAGAAATCAGACAACCTAAAGAAATCAGCTACTGGTTGCCTTTATTCTCTGGCCGGGAATGGAGAAATCTTCTGTGACACAAGCTCCTAACACCAAACATTCTCTTTATTTAAAACTGCCCAGCATAACAGAATGCCTGTTGCCTAAGATGGCTTTTTTCTAAAACACACAGCTTTTTGCACTTTCTTCTTTTATAGAAAAAGTGGTTTACTGTATATGTACAGTCACTTACGCCGGTGGTAACACTACAAAGTCAATTTCCTGGGCATTTGATGGCATTAAATTCCATTTTGAAAAACAGAGTAACACTAAATGCAGTTCATCAACTGCAATTACTACTATTAAACAGAGGTCATGTCAAGTCTTTGGTTTTGGTGCAGTACTTAAAAATTAAGGCAAAACTTCTCCTAAAATGTATCCCCCTCCAAGCCCTTGTTTGCTCATATTTATAAAATAACCATCAGCAAAATGCTACTTAAAAAAAAAGAGCTAGTTGATTATCAATAATGTCAATGCCAGTGATTTGGGTGCTAAAATAATTCCATATTTCCAAGTATATACAGACATTTTGTAAACTGTTTAGTTTATTTCACTAAAACCAACAATTGAAAAATAGTTGATAAGAAATGTTCCTATAAGTGATGCTATTTATTAAAATAGCATCTTCTTTCTCACGGGAACTTCAACTCTTTTGCTATTTATCATCAAGCTATGAATTAAAATTCCTTCATTCTTTTTAACAAATGACTTCTTGTTAATATGAAAGGAGTTTGAGTGTACACAATTCAAGGGTTGGTTCTGTTGGGTCTTCCCATCTGGGACTGAATATGGCTTCATTCTTGTAAGAGGTTATTGCAGTCTGCCCTGAAGTGGACTGTTGCCCCAGTTCACTACAACAAGAAGTGAGTGTAACCTTCTGCTCCAGTAACTATAACATCCATCCAGATCCGCATGGCTTCCGGTGATGGGGCCACCATATAATAGATTCTGTCATGCGTCTTGACACTAAAGGTGAGTAATGGATTAGGACTCTAAAATTCAAAAAAGGAAAAGTATGTAAAACAAACATGTTGAAATAGAAAATTAAATAACACAGACGTATGTGAAGGCTTTGTCCTCTTTAAAAGTTCCAGTATATAAAACTGATGTAGGCATTGCTTTTGCTATACTATAACTCACACCCCCACCCCCAACACCTTTCTCAGGATTGGCCATCTTTTTGGCCTTTCTGCATAAGAAATCTCACCAGAGCTCACCAATTCTCTTAGCAGCTAGTTTGTAAAGCTCTAGCAGGGTAGCTAGCTGATAGCAGGTGCTTAATAGATAGTAGCTATTATTCATAGCCCTACTAGATCTTGCTCATAATCCCCTTCATAACTAAATAGTTGCTCCTTTCTAGAATCCTAGCAGAGTCACTTTGCAGGATCTCCTACACCAGTGTGTACAGAGTATTTCTTCACTTTGCCATGACATTTTTTTCCTTAAAAAGATCATCCACTCCACTTACTTTTACTACTTTTGCAGCACCATTCTGATTATATCTATCTGTTATGCCAGAACAACATATTGAAATTGCTTAGAATCCAAGAATAAAAAATACTTTTTCCCAACATAATTATGCATTCAAATTGTAGGAATCTAGAAAACTGATGTTTACCTTATTAGCATTCTTGAGGTGATCATAATATACTTCTTCAATGGCTTGAAAGTATATTACTCCTTTTAATTTAGCTTCATGCTTATCTGTAAAGACAGATGAGTGTTAAAATAAATACTTCATCCCTACTGATGGACAGAAAAAATGATAATTGCATTATAATTATCATTATTAAAATATTTACATAGTATTTAAATTATTTAAGATTAATTAAGATAACCTGGGTTAGTTCATTAGCCCCGTTCTATATTGAAAAAAAAAAAAAATGAAAAACCATGAAATTACCAGTCTCAAACCAAAGGGACTGAATGACTTTGCCCAAGGCTCTTTAGCAAATTAGTAGTCAAAAGATAACCCAGAACTACTGACTGTTAGCATACAAAGTATAAACACTAACAGCACTGAAACAAATTATTTCCCCACCTCCAAGACTGTCTTTGTAATGGAAATATTAATATGCAGATCTGTTCAAATGAAATATTTACAATGTATTCTTTGACTTATAATTCAAAATAATATTTTACGTATATTTCTTTCTTATCAAATTTCTCATTCAGTGTGCTTGACTTTTTTCCCTGTTTTCAACAGAGCTTCATGCCAATAATTTACTGTCCTTTCAACACAACATTTTCTAAACTGTTTCCAAAGATTTCCTCAGATTTGCCATAAAACCAAAACAAAACAAAACATAAAACAAAACAAAAACAACCAAAACACTAATCAAATAGCACCACTCTGTGATATAATAAGTTCTTCAAATATTTTGTAATTTAAACTTTGCAAGGATCGTAATGCATGTGAGCATATTACAGAATTTTAAAAGTATGGATAAAGATGCAGGGAAAGAGCTCTATCATACCCTGTTGGAAGCACAAATAAGACAGATCTTTTTGGAAGGCCATTGGTAAAACAAACACAATTAAAAATGTAAAAAATCCTCTTACTCAGCAGTTCCACTCTAAAACTTTATTGTATAAGATGTACCCGTGCATGTGCAAACGTACACAGATTTGTGTTTGTTGTGGCACAAGGTTGCAAAAGATCTGCTTAAGCTTTAATAGGGGACTGACTCAATTACACAACAGCCATACAATGGAATACAAACAGCTACTAAAACAATGGAGGTATAATTCATAAGGTATATGCTCATAATAAAAAAATCTTGAAATACTATTATATGAAAAAGGGTAAGAATAGAGTGAATAATTCAGTCCCAACTATATAAAATAAAAAAGAATACACATACATACACGTTCACATAAAAATGAAGAGAGAAAATCTGAAAAGATATTTCAGGCTTGACAATGGGAGGTCAGAACTTCTGTGATGGGAAAGAGACTTACTTTCATTATACAGCCCTTTGTTGCATTTTGAATTTTTTACTAAGTGAATTTCTCTTTTTTCCAATAGCAACAACAAAAAGCTAGTCTGAAAAATAATGGCCTGGAAAACTTCAGCAGAAGATAAACCTATTTAATTGCATTTAATCCAGCATTTCCCTAACTTATTTGACCACGGACCATACTTTTGTGTGTTTGTTTTTGCTCTTCCGTGGGGAACACTGCTTTAATTAACACGACGTTCAGTGGGTTTCAACCAGTTTCTGTGAAAGAGAAAGTGTATCTATCTCTCAAACATTTGCTGGAAAGGATACTGCAGTAATTCATGAGAATACAATAATACCTCGGTTTCTGAAAACAGATGTAAAATGAAATCTGGAGATAAAAGTAAATCTTGTCAGTGTTTCAAGCAGGCAGAATGAAACTTTTATTTGAATGGCACTTCATATATGAGAAAGAACTCTGAAAAATATAAGCCTCACAACCACATTGTAAGCTAAGAGAATCAGTAATGCCATTGTAAGTTGATGAGATAATGCTATCCATTCTGTCTCTCTTAATGGTATTATCCCATGAATTTATAGACATATTTTCTGGGCCTCTTCTAAAGTTCCCAGTTAAAATGCAAGAGGCCAAGGACAGAGGCCAGGGTCATGAACGACACAGAGCTCTGGGACTCTACCTTTTGGCACACACATTGCCTACCGCTCCTTCATATGGCCATTTATTTAACTTACTGACAAGCTGAAGGGCATGGCTCCTGCAGGGTCAAGTCCAGCCTGAAGTGCAATCTGGACGACTGCCCTGGGGATTGATCTATTCCTGTTGGTGTGTGAGAAAGGGAGGGCAGGGCGGGAGCAGACAGAGCTGATGTGTGACGGCTGTTCACAGAGCCAAACAGGCAGCAGCGTTTAGCCAACTAGGTCTCTCACTAGTCAGTTATATCTATGTGACTATTAAAAAGCTAAATGAAATATAATTTTTGTCTTTTTTTGGTATTAGGGCTCTTGGGTAATCTTTCATATATGAAAAAGGTTTTCCTATTAAAAAAAAATTAAAAACCAATCACCAAAAGTTTCAATTTGGAGAAACACATTCACATGGGTCAGAAGCTCGGAAGGTAGGTTTGGAGAAGCCGGCCAGGGCACCCAGCCACTCACCCGGCTGGTGGGTGACAAAATGAAGTCAGGCTCACAGAGAAGAGGAGCATAGGAGAAGAATGAAGCTATTTTTTCTGAAGTGCTTTTCAAAATTTATTTTGGGGAATGCTGGATGAGGTTTTCTGTAGAGACTAGCACATCACAAAGTTTTGCGTATGCATTTTCCAGACACCAAATTGGATTTCTTATTAAATAGGCATTTTTTTCTATTGTACTAACTGAAAAAAGCTGCTGTGGATTTTTAGAAAACCCAAGGTCTGAAAGCCCTAGAGAGGCAAAGCAGGGGACCTGGGAGGATATGACGTTTGCTTTAGGCCATTAAGTTCTGTAGTCACTGGCACCCCACCCAAGGAGCTCCTCAGTGAAAGGCAGACATCCCCCTACCTACTCCCACTCAATCCTGGGACTCCAGAGCTGGCATTGCCTTTCTCCTACAGGCTTCCTGGTTTCTCACCTTCCTCATAGACATAACCTGACCTCACTGGATAGGTTAAATGGCTGGACTGTTATTTACATTTAATGCATTGATACATTTTATAACAATTCCTGATGATGCTCATAAATACTGACAGTCACCCAAGGCAGTGTTTCCTCATAACATCTGGGACAATACCACTCTTTTCTAGCAGCTGAAAAGAGAGCAGAGCTATGCTTGTGCTAATAATGGACACGTTTCACATGGGATCCAAAAGTAATCAACAGGCCAGCTACACTAATATTCTTGTATTTATGTAAGATTCAGTAGGGTATGTTTCTTATAATCTAGCATTTAAGAATCCAAAAATATTTCAGTCATTTAGTACTGATTTACTAGGTTACTGATGAGCTTTAGTCTCTGTGCTTAAAAGACCATTCTAGTTCACAAACTATAATTGAATGACTGTCAGCTAGGGCTGCCTAACTATGTGTGACTTAAATAGGACATATGACAATCAATCAATCACAAAAGCCCCTTTTTCTGGCCTTCTGGTTTAAAAAATAATATTCTGACCTAAAAAAACAAATTCCACTTAATATTTATAAGGACGAGTTTATTTCAGAACTAATGAACACTTTCAAAAGTAACATACAATGTTTATTATTTCTAGAAAGAAAATTCATATATAATCTAAATATTATATGTTTATAATCCAAATATATAATAATATACATCTACAAAGCTAATATTGCCATTATTTCTATTATTTATCAACCTACCTATTTATACTGAATATCAATTTCCTTTGCTCTTTAACAGAGGGTTCCTGATTTGAATATATCACTTAAATTTTTTTATCCACCCACCTGCATAATAAGAAAATGTTCGCTTGTTCCGATCAAAAACAAACCAACGTTTTTTCCAAGTTTTAATTTTTCCACCCATTTTGATGAGGAATCCTCGGCAGGTCTTCTCTGTGATTGATACATGATAACAAGTATCGATATTGTGGCCAGCAGTCTCCACATGGCTCCGCAAATCAAAGTCTTCCTTCCGGACAGGCAGATAGCGTGTCAAAGGACGGGCCTGGAAAAGTGCAAACCCCATTCCATCAATAGCTAATTAATTATTTTGTTTTAGGTCACAGATGTTTAGAAGCAGAAATTAACTGTGAAGCCTAAGGTTTAAAATGCCCATCTAACTATAAAAGACTAAGATAAGCAAAGCACTTTTCATTTGGAGTCTAAAACTGGATAGTATTTTGAGAAGGACACTATAATATGTGTGTGGGTGGGGAGTGGATAAACTCAGGCCAATATATTTAATTCCTTAAGATGGGCAGATGAGAAAATGGAAAAATGTCATTTATCTTAGCTTAAAAGAGGTACTTAGCAAACACAGGGAGAATGAAGCATGAAGTTATCTGGGCTGCACCCTGCAGATGAGGCCTCCTACACTGTAAAGTTTCCAGAAGTTGTCCCTGCCACAATTCAACAATTGTTCTCCTTAAGTAATCTCAGACATGACATGATTGATTGAACACTATTTAGTAGTACACCCTGCCCCTGAAAGATCCCACAGAGCTGTGGCTTACATACACTCTGATAGAAATTGAAGGCAAAGATGTATGTTTTGAAAAGTGAAGCTAAAATAAAGTAAGAAGTGGAATCAAAGCTGGACCTAATGTAATGAACTGTCCAGAACTGATGTCAAAGAGATGCATTTAGATATCTTTTATGTTACTAATGGCTAGGGGAAGGGTACATCTAATCTAGGAAGCACATATCACACCATGGGTGATATTTCTAAAATGGTGTCTTATTTTATGATGTTAAATAACCCTACCCCTTTGCCCCAGAGAAATGATTTAATCATATACTTGGAGGCAGAACTTATAATCAGGATTAAAATAGAATTGTGCTTTTTGGTTTGGCTTCAGATACTAAACAGGCATGGATGATCTCCACTGCAAATCAGAATTTGGCAGAGGTTGGGCGTAATGAAATAAAATGAACAAGTTATGTTTTCTATTTTGCCTTCAATATTTAACCTTTGATTCTGTGGTACTTTGACAGTAGACAGAGACTTACAGATGACTCAAAGCATAGTCTTAAAGATAGTTTCCAACTGCTGTAGTATCAAACTACCAGCAACCACAAAGAATAAGGGAAATGATACCTTTTGCTTTTGAGTCTAGTAAACCTTGATAAAACTGATTTGAGCTTTAAATTACATGGTACTTAAGAATACTTAATTTTAGTTCCTCAGAAAACATACATTATATAATCAGTTATCATGACATGAACAGAGATTCAAACTCTATGATGACCAAGATAAGGAGTTAAACAAAATGGGTTGTTTCTCCTAATTTTGCTTGAATTCAAGAATCTTGTGCACAGGTGTTGAGGACTGGTGTAGCAAAGGGGACACATGTGACAATATAATGGTTAGAAAAAAACGAAACACTAACACCACCACCAAGACACGGCTGGTAAAATTATCCTGTTCTGGAATGTTTGCTCCTAAAAGATGGCTTAATAGAACCTTTTCCTTCCTCAACCAAAGGTTTTAGTTTGGGTGTTGTACGTGTTTTCCGCAGAAAATCCAGTTGCATTTTTCAAAGCTGCTCAAAAAATATTTTCCTTTAAGAGAAAGGAATGCTTGTACATTGTTGGTGGGACTGCAAACTAGTACAACCTCTATGGAAAATACTATGGAGATACCTTAAAGAACTAAAAGTAGACCTACCATTTGATCCAGCGATCCCACTACTAGGTATTTACCCAAAGGAAAAAAAGACATTATATAAAAAAGACACGTGCACTCGAAGGTTCATAGCAGCACAATTCACAATTGCAAAGATGTGGAAACAACCCAAGTGCCCATCAATACATGAGCGGATTCATAAAATTTGTTATATGTATACCATGGAGCACTACTCAGCCATTAAAAAAAATGTTGATCTAGTATTTTTTGCAACAACCTGGATGGAACTGGAAACCATCCTTCTAAGTGAAGTATCGCAAGAATGGAAAAACAAACACCACATGTACTCAATACTAAATTGGAACTAATCAATCAACACTCATGTGTACATATGGAAGTAAAACTCAAGGGAAATTAAGTAGGTGGGAGGGGGGAGGAGGGGATGGGTAAATTACACTAACAAGGTGAAGAACACATTTATAACTTTGACTCAAACTGTACAAAAGCAAATATGTAACCAAAACATGTGTACCCTGGTAATATACTGAAATTAAAAAAAAAAAAAAAATTCTCCTTTTAAAATGTACTCCAAAGAATGGGTAGAAGAACAAGTGCCTCTCTCAGCAAAATGTTCCATGCCTGACTAGAGAAAAGTGTCATCTGGTTGGTAGTTCCCTAAGAGTTTTGAAATTAACCTCACAACTTTGCACACTAAAGCACACCCTTCTCTTAACCCTCACATGTAAAGTGCATCCTGACACAGAATGGCTGTCTTCTACCGAACGACCAGCAGGGGGCAACCTACTCTCATCCATTCAGATTGGTTGACCAACCTGAGCTCTTTGTTTCTCCCTTATTTTTACTTCCTTTTCTATCAACTTCTGCCTCTGGCTAGTTTCCTCCTGCAATCGTTTTTCCAGGATTTCTCGCCGTCGTTTTTCTTCTTCCAGAGCTCGTTTTTTGGCTTCCATTTCCCGTTCCTAAATATTACATATAACAATGATTATTTTAAGACACACTGGTAATACTTGAATGATTCCAACTAATACCAAAAAGAAAATTCTCACTAGACAATTCTTGGTTTGTAGTCTAGTCTCTTACAATGCATAACCTACATTAAAGCAATCCATAATCATCTCTGGCATAGCTTTCAAAATCATCATATGCCGAAATGCAACCACTAAGTTTAATTAACCGTTAAATTTTTGTCTTGAGTGAAAATCCAGCTTGTGACAATATTCAGTCACTTCATTTCAATGACCACCACTCTCCCATTTTTAATAAAAAAACTCACAAACTATCACCCAACACTAGTCACAAGATTTAGCCTTTCTCTCTACTGCTGTCTTCTGACTGCAGGCCATGGGTCCTTACAATTCCTGTTGTTGCTCTGCAGCTTCCTGGCTGAAGGTCGCAGAGGAAGCACATGGGGAAGTTAGAAGAGGAAAGGAGGTGCCCTTTAGTTAGGGCAGGATGCAAAGCCATTTTGGGGGATTCCTAAGGAAGTTCAGATTCTGGCTTGAAATACAGTCACAATAACGTGGGATTGTAAATATTTCAATAGTGCAGTTAGTGCAAGCTGGGAAGGAAGAAAAAAATGCATAAAGACATGACATTCCTCCCTGTTCCTTGGCAGGAACACAAAGTGGCCATCAAAGAAAAATACAACACAAAGCATTCATTTCAGTCTATGTTAACACTATATTTATATATTTCAAGTTATAGAAAATTGTAGTGCAGTAATGAGCTTTGGAAATCATTTCTCTAACACCTTTGCTTTTCAGATAAGAAAATGAGGCTGAGAAAAGTTAAGTGACTTCTCCAAGATCATCCTGCTTACTAAGGCTCATTGAGGAGGAACATTGCCTAATGTCAAGTACAGGGCCCCTGTACCAACATATTACAGAACTCTGGTGTAAAGATATTAAACTTACTCTGGATTCAAGCAGCCGTGTCTTTTCTGCATGAGCCTGCTTCAAAAGTCTCTCCATTTCTTCTATTCTGGCAATATTTGAAGTGCTGGCACTGAATCAAACACAAAGGTCTTTTAAGAATATTGGTTCATATTGATAAGTCTCTATAATACACACACACACACACAGAGGGGTCAAGGGAGTTGCATGACAAAATCCAGGCATATACTATTTAAAGGATGTTACTTACGAGTCACGGGTCTGAAGAGGCAAATCAATTCAATTCTGAAAATCATGGGTGACACTGACTTACCTCAGTTTAGGAGACAAAATATAGGCAAGCAAAATAACGCCAATGTAAACTGCTTTACTCACAAATAAGTAAACCAAACCCAAATCTTACAAAGTGTGACTTCTTAATGCTTCCTCCAAAGGCTAAAAAGAATGGCCTGTGGGAGTCTTTCCCATTAGTTTAATGATTTAGAGATATCAGACTAACAAGACTATCACCAAAGAATGACACCTAATATTTGAAGTCACATTATTCACTTGGGGAATATGTGTCACTAGCTGGTTTTTATTGTGACTTTATACATGTGGACATTTTATTTCCTAAATGATGCCAATTTATTGTAAAAATGACTTCTCCTATAGGTGTAATGGTGGCCAATTTTGTAAATAATGCCCACCCACCATACCAAGGAGAAACTGCACAAAGGGAGTTAAAAGCTTCAAAAGAAATTTTGGGAAAAATATCACACAAACAAGTGAAGGAAAACACCAAAGGGAGTGAAAGTTGCCACAACAGTCAGGATAACTAAAAGAGAAAGAGAGGAACTTGCAGACGATTAACACAAAACAGAAGATTTTATTTTTCACTTGCTTACATTTTGACTACTCTGGAAAAGGACTGTGGCCTAGGTCAAAACTTATTTACTCTGATGTTTCAGCCACGGAGAACCAATATTGTCTCTTATGCAGGTGTGCTTGTATAGTCATTTAAGTACCTGTCTTCCTTATTAGACTCTCTTGCGCACAGACAGGCTTTTGTGCCTGTATCCCTCACAGCATAGAGCTTGGCACATATATGGGATTCACGTTTGTTGGACACATTCACATAAAAATTAATTCATTAAAAATCCATATAAAAATGAATAAGTAGAGCCCTTTTGGTTATAGCTAATTATTAATATAGTATCCTCAAATTATATTTTTGATAAAATCAAACCTAGGATGGTTCAAACTTAGGGCTAAGAGTTCTGCTAAAGAGATAAATGACCACAGTAACACAGGGCGTACGTACAGTTTATCTTAAAATCAGTACTGCCAGCCCCATTACAAAACACATCCATCGAAGAGAGGAACTGTCTTAGGAATACTGCATTCTTACAAGCTTAACAATTAGGCTGTACTTTCCAGGGTTACCTTGGGCCACTTTTTAGCCAGGTGCTTTCTCCTGTGAAAGAGAAGAACATGGCCATATCTTCTCATTATTCCCACTGGCTGTTAGGGAAGGTACAAAAGGATAAGTTCTGTTCTCTTCAGCTAGCAAGAATTCAAGAAAAAAAAAATCTTTAATTTTTGTACAGGAATTCTTATACCCCTTCACTGAGAATATCTGACTTCATGGATAGAAAAGGGAAAAACTTCACTGGCCCAACTCAGAAAGCCAAAGACAAGCATGTAGGCCATATAATAGCACAAAATTATATTTATATACTATAGTGTTGTCTGTGACATCAGATATGTATGTCTTACGTCTCCAATTAATTTGGAAGTAATTTGAATTTCACTAAGTTTCAGGTCTTAAAAACTCACCAATTAAAAAAAACAAACCTATCAATAGCATAACCCTCATTTATCCCTTTTTTCATATAGTCAATGTTTATTTAGATTTCACTATTTACCATTTTCTTGGCTTACTTGTCTTCCCCTCCCCCCAGCTTTATTGAGTATACATATACTCGGCAAATAAAAATTCTATACATTTACCACATACAACATGTTTTGTATGTATACATTGTGAAATGATTACCACAATCAAGCTAATTAACACATCCATCACCTCACATAGTTACTGTTTGTGTATGTGCGTGTGTGGTGAGAAAAATTTGCCCCTTAATTCTTTCTACAACAGCATTATTAAAAAACGATAATTTCTGGCAAGTAGTTGCATATGGCCATGATCATTTTCCATAGTTGCTTCACACAGAACTGACCCTGTGGTGCTAGCAATCACGGATAACCAATCCCCGTGGTCAGAAATTACTAATAGTATTAATATCATTGTGCTGTCAGTTCCTCTGAATGTCAGGAAGTTGAAGCCAAAGTAGAAGATGCCTGTAAAAGATTGAGCGTAAAGGGGAGAGAAAAACAGGCATTTCTTTTCTGTGCCATCATCTACCTTAAAAAAATCCATGTGACTCTAAGATAAGCTCTTACTCACTATTATGTTGAAAAATAATGTGATAAACATCAGCAAAGCAGGTAATAAGGAACTAATGCTTGGAATGTGTATTATGACAAAGCATCCTTAATTGGCAATTTCTTGAAGATTGGTAGGAAAAAGAATAAAGGACTAAAAATTTGCTCTCCTTAAGATTTCTTTAAATTATGTATTAAAATACCCCCAAATTGTAAGTCTATTAAAGAGGTAATTCCATGCTGAAACCCTAGTGGCATAAACTTGGTCTCGTGGTTTATTATGTCACAAAAAGCCATTTGTGGAATTACAGAATTACTCAGAGTTGTGGGTACATTTGCCCTTCACTTTTTGTTGAGACATCATTTTTGTGACTACTGGAAAGTTACGTGAGTCAGACAGTTTTTGCTTTTTCAGCATCATTATTTACACTGTAAACAAACATAAAGCCCAGAAACTAGGATTTGGGTCTTAGAAAATAGGCAATCGAGAGTCAATGCTGCATAAAATCTCCATTCTGCTAAAATTATTGAATTGGCTATAGAATAGTCATCTGAATACCATCTGCAATGATAATTATTATTATTGCCATTATTAACTTGCTACGCCCTGACTTTATGCTCATTCTTTTTGAGAAGGCACAGAGATCTGAGAGTTCGTCATCCTCCCAATCAATAAGCTCTGAGAGGTGTACCAGGAGAAAGAACAAACAGGAAGGTGGGCTGCATCTAGAATGCCAGATTCTGGGGTCTGACTTTATTTGTAGGTAGTGGGGCGTCATCAAAGCTTTGGAAGAGGAGAAGTACCATGACCATATTTATATTTTAGATGTGCCTTTGGCCCTAATTCCATCAGACCTCCTTTGCTTGCCTCAAAGTATGAATACAAATGTGAATGATTAAATCCTTCCAAAAATTTTAATATACTGAATAGCAAAAGACTTCCTTTTAATAAAACACGGGTAAGAACTCCTTCAAAGTTCTGACACTTGTTGCAAATTACTTCTTTATTTAATCAAAAGTAGTGCAAATGAAGCTTAGTGTCAACCAACAAAGGCAAATCAATTTTGACACAACAATACAAATGTGAGCTCAAGGGAGAGAGATAGGGTAAAGGGGGAAATGGATTGTATGATGTCTGACTGTCTAAGTCACACAAGATACACAGAAACTAATTTCAAAGATCACCATGATATCCAATCCTCTTCTGCACTGTAGACCCTTTATGTCTCAAAAATTTGGGCTTATACATATACACTGTCCCAAATTGATGGCTTTACTTTTTGAAACCAGCAGGCTCTTTTCCAAACCAGAAACCTTACCCATAAATAAATCTTACCTAGAGATATTGTCAGGTGAACAAGCAGAGATGCTGGTCTCCATGCTATCAGAGCTGTCTAGGCTCAAAGTATCAAAGGCCTGGTCCTTGTAGCTGTGATCTGGGTAATGGAAACTATTCAAATAGACATTTGATTCAGATGCTGTGCGGTTGTAAAATTCGGATTTCTGCCTTTGTCCTTCACTCATCTGTTGGTGATTATAACCTAAAGAAAGAGCCATAAATATGTTAATATGCCTCATTTTTCAGTCTCAAAATCTTGTAAGTCTACAGACTCAAGCCAGCAACCAGAAACATCTGCATATGAAACTTGGGCCTTGGTCTAATTTGTTTTAAAGCCAAAAAGATCAAAGAAACAACATCATGCTCAGTGCAAGCAAGAGGTTCAAAGAAGTGGTTTGCTGAGTGATCTTATTTGTCAGTGGGCTCACTTGGCTCCTTCCTACGCCATTCCTACATCTCAGCACAACTGAGAATAATACATCAACACACACATAAACACAAAAGAAACAAAACACAAACACAATTGAGGGCTGTGAATCCTCTGAAAATACCTGTGTCCAAGTGACATTGACTCCTAGTGACAAGCAACACCAGGGTTCTAGAGAAGTCACTTCTCAATGGTATTCAAGTTTAAGGAGCACTCAATCTGGTCATAAGACAGCAGGTGGGATCTTTAGGTGTAGGATTTGAGAAACTCGTATCTCATGCCATCACTAATACTCTTAATCTGGTTAAGATCCAAATTATGCACTTTTTCTCATTCTCTCTCTCTATTTTTTTCAATTTTTCTTGTCTGCTGAACTTATCTAAAACATTCAGGGTCAAGAATCCTGCCAGTGATTGTGCTCCTCCTAATTACGTACATATAGCTCTCTTCTTTTCCCACCTTAACAATCAGGCTTCAGCCAGCTGGTGATAACAACCATTAGGTTGTGGGTTGTGTACCTTGTTGTTACTGCCATGGCTTGCTCTCTCACAGCTGATTTGGGGCATTACAAATAAAGTTTTCTTCTTTTCAATTCTATATTATTTATCATATACTCAGGAAGCAGAGATCATACTGATAAACAAATTCCACAATTCATTAAAAAACTTTCTCTAGCCAGTACTGAAGTTTGTAATCTCTTTCTCCCTGATAAGAGAAATGTCCACTTGAATAGTTTCCATTACTCAGGGAGCTATTACCAGAGCTATTAAGAGTTTACAATCAGGCCATTTGAATTTCTCCTCTTTTCTTGTGCTCTACCTAATTTTCAATGAGGCTTTTAATTAGTAATGAAATGACCAAAAAGTAGACAAGAGGGCCAAAGAAGGGAAGTAATTCTAAACAGCTTCCTCAGCTGTTGATTAAACATTTCCATTTAAAAACAGAAGCCACATCCATATGCTTTAACAAAACATTATACGCCAAAAGCCTCTGTAAAATGATTTCAGTTTCATTCAGAGTTTCCATGCCATAAGTATTTGGAACAGCTTTAGATCTCTAAGTGAAAATATGTTATTTTAAGATTAAGGCATTTCTGGAAAAATAAGTTTTCTTAATGTAATCTGCCATTATAAATCATAAATACATATATATTTTTTAAAGCCACATATCACTTAGCTAAGAGGAGATGCAAAACATAAAAGCACACCATGACTAGCTAGATTATTAATCGTAATGATTAATATATAAAGCATTAAATGAAACTAGTGCATTCATACATGCAAAGCTGTGTCTTTGTTTTAAGAAAGGCAAAAAATTCATTGCTCAAATATTTACCTTTGATACTTGAACTTTTGGAATTACCAATTGCTCCTTTTAAGTTGTTTCCAATTATTCATTATGAAAAGGACAAAAAAAAAAAAAAAACACCACCAGAAATTGTTTGCAAAGGTCACACATGTATATTTTCTTATGATTTCAAAAAAGGCTTGTGGCATAGAAAACTTTCACATTGGCACAAACTACATGGAAGACATTTCCTTGTTTTAGCATGACAAACAAAGCCCTAAAGGACAGCCATGTAATTTAAACCATCCAAAAATTAGCTCCCTGGCTATGACATGTACCACAACCTCTTCCTCTCCTTGAGTTTTCCATATTGAGGAAAAACCAAATCCTACAAGGTAACTAACACCCTCTCAGCAAAGCAGAAAAGAGGGTGAGCATATTTCTTCTTCTCAAAGCAACTGTATGCCCTGCTCCTCTGATCTTCTAGGGTTGTGTTTTGTTTTTGTTTCTGTTTTCAAGAGTATCACAGGATAAGAAAACAAACTTACGGCCTTCAAATGAGGGAGACAGTAAACTGACTCAAATTTTTCAGATAGATGCACAAAGGATAGCTACGCTACAATTTGTACTGTGCTGAGGAGAGTAAACATAAATTTCCCAGACCAACTCACTATTTGTTGAGGTTTGACTTTATGCCTGAAAGAATCTTCCATTCATTCCAGTGGTAGGATAAACATTTTAAATTTTCATGACAACTTAAATGAAAAGGCCTGAGTGCAGGATCTTCATATTTCCCGTGGGCCCAACGTGAGCGGGAGTGTTCACCTTGTGGAGCTACTCATTTCTGCCACCTGGCAACACTTCACTGATCAAAATGAGCCCAAGTGTCACCTGGCTTAGCCTCCTCCCTGCTGAACAAATCTAAAGAAAATAAGTTACTCCTGCAATTATAAATAAGGGCATGGGCCCCTCTCCTGTGACCATGGAATTGCACCAGTGTGATTCCAAAGAGCTGGTTATGAGATTCAGGCTCTGGCCTGGCCATACAAAGGCACAGGTACTTTCGATAGAGGAAACACCACAGAAGATCAGGGGACTGAAGGAGGGTGACCTGGTAGGAGGCCCAAGAAAAATGGCCTGCATAGAAAAGGAGCACCAGACTAGCTGTAAACTGGTCTCAGCCTCCACTCATGTGTAAGCTTTATCAAGGAGGGAGACATGGATGTCCTATTCACCACAGTTTATCTTTATTCCCATTTATTTAGCATGTGGATGTCATGAAATTAAGAGTCATCAAATGAATTCATTTTTTTCATCTATAAGTTCCAACAATTTTAGTGGCTACGTAAGGAAGTGGAATGCATCTATTTTTTTGGGTGGGGCTAAGAAACTGGATTGGGAAAAATGAGACTTTCCCAACCCTGAGACTATTTAGGTTTTGTTTTTGTTTTTTAATTATGTAGCAAGAATAACATTCAGCAGTGGGGAAGCAACTAAAAAAGGAAAAAGGACCTTGCAAATGCTCTAAATCCTTCCTATCCAGACAGAAATAGCTGTTTGAAGGAGTAGTTCATATGGTTTATAAAGCAAGACCTGATAACACTGAAGGCTTGTTGCTAATCATTGCACATCCAAGAAACCAAAACCAACTCAGCTCTCTTCACTGCCCAGAAGAACCAAGTGACCAGATGGGCAAGGCCCATTGATTATTATTTTTAATGCTGGTCTCTATGAATTCTGCTTAACTGGACCTGAAAAATCCCTTGTGAGTTAATGATTGTGGGATACGTGGAGTCTTGCCAATACATTCCCAATGTGTGTTACATACTCTTAAATGGTTATCTGCGCCTCAGTATAGAACATGGGATGACTTAAAATTGTAACCTAAGTTTAAGAGGATAAAACTAACCAGTATGTCTGAGAATTCAGCCTATCATAGCTCACCTGCTGAGGAATTCATTCTTCCTAATGACAGTCCACAGCCGGAAGAAGGTGGTACAGGACAAGTCAGGAATGAAGGAGGAGAATGATAGAGAAAGGGAAAAAAATACAAGATCAAAAAGGATGACAAGGGGACAGGAAAAATATACAACACTGGCAACATGCAATCACTGATGGTGTCAGTAACAATACCAGATTAACAAGATATGATGTTCACATTTTCAGATGAAATCTAAGTTTACAGAGAAGAACTCAAGAAGTTAAAAAAAAACAAACTTATGATACATGCATAGTTAGTTTAACAAAACCAAAATCTGTCACAGGGGGGAAAAAAAGAATCTTTCACACTTATTTGTCAACCAGAAAATAGGAAGAATAAAAACAAGATTATATCTATAAAACAATTCTTTTTCCAAACAGATAGTAGCATATACTTTTTAAGAGCTCAGGTTTGTAAAACGCCATTCAATTATTTGAAGCACAGTATGTCAAATTTTATAACAAGTCATCTAACATCCTACATCTCTACCACCTGGCCACAGTAACAAACATCCTTCTTATTCAAGCCAGTCATTTAAATTGTTCTCATCAAATAGGCTTAAATGGAATAAGGAAGTAGGAGCTTCCTAAATCCTTCCATCCTCCCACTGTAGCCTGCCTTATTTACACCTGGCCTTGATAAGGGAGAAACAGCATGCTTTACACTTTGCTCATATACATCACAATGCCCACTCTTCTCTTTATATAGATCCTGAGTCTTACAAAACAATGCTACAGTGCTGACACTTCCTGCATGGTCTGACCTTGTGATAAAAAGCCAAAACAAAGAGGGTCAAGCAGCTGCCTGTGAATGAACAGCAGCTGCACCCAGCATTGTGTTTCTCGCAAATGTGTAAAAATTTTTCTCTATTGTGTAAAAGGAATAATCATTAGACTAAAAATCCACCATTGTAGTTTTAATTCTGATTATTTCTTAAAGATGACTTGACAATGACCTTTCGATACTTGCTGGAAACAAAAACACCACACAAGGAGGTTGTCATACCTTTCTTGGACTTTCCTGCATTTAACAAAAAACAAAAGGACAAAGATTTCATTCATTCTAAGGTTTACAAAGGAATAGGTCACAAGTTGTTCAAAAGCCAATAACCATTGCAACTTCAGGAGTTGAGTTTCTCAGGTCTCCCCTTTAAACTGCTCTTAAAGTTCTTTGTTTGCATGACTCACATTGTCAGTTCTATTAAAACAGTGCTGATTGAGTAAGGCTTATACTTACACCATCATCCTTGATGTATCCATTATGAATAGCAGCAAAAAAATGGTGTATTTAAGTTAATTGTGTAAGTTTTAAAAAATGATAAAGTCTATTCAATTTGAGTTAATGAAAATGCGCCAGGTATACTTTTTTCAAGACCATAGAATTTTACTTCCACTTGCTATTTTAATGAGGCGAAGAAGTGCTAGTGAAACAATTCTAAATGAAATTATGATCCATCCCGCCTGGTCTTTGTGGGCAAGCTGTATGGGCTGTGTAGAAAATCCTGCCAACTTTACAGTCTGCTGTGGCTCTAAGAACTGTAGTTCCCGACTGCTCCTCCTCTGAGTGAAAGAGCTCTTTTACTGCTCCCTCATACGACACATCTCCTTGGATCAACACACACATGATGGTTCTCTATTTCCTCAGAAGCTGCCTCATCAGTGTCACATCAAACTCTTTGAGAGGTTCACCACTTTAGAGTTACAGCAGAGAAAGACTGATGCTGCAAGTCTTCCCAGGTGTATGAAAGACATATCAAAGAAGAACAAGAACACAAAAGATAAATCAAAGATGACAGATCTTGCAGAGGGCACATCTGTAATGTGGCCTAAGGGAATTGGCTCAGTTTCCTCTATGAAACTATTAATAACATAGGGATTCTCATTACTTGGGAGGAAAATAGATTAGAATAATAAAGATCAAAACTTCCTTCAGTTCCACCATATTCTCACAAGAATCCTCTTACATGATAATGTTAACAGCTCTTGCTTTTTACAAATCTATCCATTTAGTACAAAGGTCTAGTTTTTTTTACTGTTTATTTTAAGAAAATACTTTCAACACAGAGTATAATAATTTGTGATCCCACCCTCGTTCCCAAAAGCTCACTCTTGCCCTAAACCACTGTAATCCATGAAGCACATGAGATGCTGAATAGTCTTTGTTGGTGGTGTGGCCAAGCCAAGCTTAGATGTCTTCAGCCAGTGAGAAAATACATTTAAAAAGAAATCTATTAACATTATAGAAAAGTACTTCAACAGAAAATAGAATTGATCCACAAGTTAACAGTGCTTAGTGAGAGCCAAAATAGAAAGACTCTTTTTTGTTTATTATTTATAAATATTAAAAGATTATTTTAGCTTATTAAGAAATTATGGCAAATAAAATAAAACAGAGAAGTCAATCAACTATTTGATTCAAATATTACCAGTATAAACCTCTCTTACACATTATAAATCTCTTATGAATACTACAGCCTCTGTTAACACTAAAAGTTAACAAGTGATGACTTGAAAACCTCATTCAGGTGATATATATCACATATACACATACAATACACATTATATGTATACATATATATAAATTTTTATATGTATATGTGTGTGTGTATATATAAAATAATATATATATATTTTTCCCCTGATGAGAAACCATGATTATGCCCTAGCACCACCAGCAGAGAAGCCAAGCAGGCAGAATTGAATTCCAGCCTGCGTAGAGAGAAGGGTTTCAATCCCATAGATGCATGAATGTATGGAGAGGCCAAATGCCTGCCATCCCAGTGGCACTTCCATTTATATCCTGGGCATACTGCCATCATTGCATTTATTACATTTTATTGAAATCATCTGCTAAAAGTCTTTCTTCCTCACTAGCCTATAAGCACCTCAAAGGTAAGGAACATGTCGTTCATTTGCATTCTCAGTATCTAGCTCCATGCCTGCTCAAAAGTTAGGGCCAATAGAAGTTACTGATCTAAACTGTTGTGTTAACACAAGAAATCTAATCCTCTCAGCAAGAAGCTCACCTTTGGAACTACATTATACTAATTTCTTCTAGGCCTCACAAAGACTATTTGAGAACACCATTATAAATGCAATGTATTATTACACAGAAAATAGGCTGGGAGTCAAAGTCTACCTGAAACCTGACAACTATGTAGTATAAAAGCGCAAATCTACAATAAAAGGCCTAAGAGACTTCTGTTCTGGGCCACTATTGCTATATTTACCATGTCACCTCAGTGATTCTTTAGTACAAGATTCATTCAGCCTAGTGGCTCAGCCATAACCCCAGCGAGTGATCTTGGTTAAGTGCCCCGGTAATCTCCCTGGATCTTGGTGGACTCTCTTTTTTTCCTATTAACCAAATGGGAAAGTTAGTCATTCTCTAGGGGCCTTTCTGGTTTGAGAGTTCTATTGAATCTATAAAATACAATGTGTATGTTTAAAAACTACTAGCTGCATGCATAAGTAGGAAAAGTTACCTTGGTAACTTTTATAACAATAAGGATATACATATATATCCGTACCCAAAGGGGATACATTAGGAGTAAAATTTAGGACTTTGATTGATCCCCTTCTAACCACTCACCCCTGTTGTTACTCCTTCCCTGTGAGGAATTCTAATGCTTAACAAAAGACCATGAGATTTGATTTAAAAGGTACATACCTCTGAGCATCCTCCGAGATTCTGAGTCTTTGGTCATGGTTGCCAGCGAGTGAGGGAGCACACTGCCGCAGCTGTTGCTCTGGCCTAGGGGCAGGTGAGCCTGTGGGAAACAGGAGGGAATACTTCAGGCAAGCTGCAGGCCAAATGGCGCTTCAGGAAATGGCCACATCCCTGTTTCTAAAGCTCCTATCTAATTGTAGCGGGCAGGGAAGGTAGGTCTTTGTGCTCCATTTATTGAGGCTAAATGGTAAAGACCAGTCACTGTCCCTCCCAAGAAGCCCCATGGCAGTTTCAATATCACAGTGGTTCCTCCAACGGCAGCAATTCTAAAAGTGAAGACAGTTGGGGAAGACACTGTCCAAAATCACCTGAGAGATTGACCGAAAGTTCTTCGTGCATAAGGAGCAGAGGGCAGAGGCAGGGTCGAGAATACATGCACACCATGCAAAAGGATAGGGAACATCTACACTTGTTACAAATGCACCAATTTCTATCTACCCCTAGTTATCTAGTAGGCTGTAAACTGGAGAAACCTATTAATACCCCAGTGGGTTTAGCATTCTTTTTAAATAGCAAAGTCCTTCATGTGAATAAAATATACTTGAAACACCAATTTATAAAATAGATTAAAACGAAGTTACTCTGATTAAGGGCAGGGCAAGGGCCCAAAAGTCTGTCCCATTCAGGACCTCCTTCTCACTTGCCTCTTCCATTTCTGCAATGACCCTTCAGGCACATCGGCAGAACGTTAGGGAGGGCTCAGGCATCAGACTACCTAGGTTCACGTTCCAGCTCTGCTATGGACCAGCTGAGGGCTCTTGGGTTAGTCACTCAGCTTTATTACACCTCAGTTTATCCATACATACAACTGACATAATAATTAGTACCTCTACTGCATAGTGTTGCTGGGTTTTAAAATGAGAAAATCCACACAAAAGGCTAAGCCCAGTGTCAGGCTCATAGAAATGACTGAATAAATATTTTTTGTTGTTATTCCTGGAACCCAGAGCCTGTATGCTGTCTTATTTCCAGATCTGGGATGCAGCCATGGGAGTCCATCATGTAAGTGAATGCTACCCATCACCTGTGTTGCAGTGGTAGACAATACTCTGGACCATGTTCTTTGGCCCCAGAGCACACAATTCCAAGTATCCTCTGAATAGAATAGAAAGTGCAATTTAGTTATGACGTCGGCCTAACAAGCAAATTTAACGATTTATTTAGCATTTTTTCTTAAAGGCCTTTGCATGTGGGTCAATTTAATGACAAGAAGACTCATGGAACATGAAGCCTGTGGTTCTTCCTGTGTCCTACCTTGGGGGCGGTGTTTCTCCCCATAGTAGCACTGCTGAAATGTGGGGAGATGGAAGGTGTGGTTTTCTTTCGAGGCAAAGTATCACTCAGATAGAGGCCTTCTTTATGTTGTTTTTTCCTTTCTTCCAGACTTCTAAAGTGCTTTAAATGCAAATGTAAAGCAAAATAGCAAAACTTGACTAACTGAAACAGGTTACTGAAGAAACGAAGAATTATGCATTTACAAAGAAGTTTTGGAATTTTAACACAAAATTTAAAAAAAAATTATTCAACTTATCCTGTGTTTACTAACAGATTTGAGCTAGCATTTGATTAGATCCTAGACACTGGAAGAATTTATTCCTGAACCTAGAAAAATTTCTTTAAATCCACCTTTCACTTCTTTAGTGCCTGCTGCCTCGGAGCCTCAGGACAACTTACAAATTATTATGAAGGGTGCCATGTGGATAGCAGAACAGCCAGTGGACAAAGCAAGTAAGCAGTTTCTCCCCTTCTCTGTCTGGACAGTTCTGTGTGATGGCACAGATCCCAGTGTGAGGAGTACAAGAAAGGGGTGAAAGGAGAAGATGAAGAGAAAGAACAAGTAACAGGGAAGTTGTTTGAAAGTTGTAATAATATTTCAGTCACATAAACACACTCCAAATCCACATAAAGTTTCCATATAAGGCATCTTTCTAGGTTACTTTATTTAAAAAGCTCTTGGCCAAGGAGCCTCTACAGTAATCCTTCACATTTAAAAATCTTCTGGTTGACTATTTCATTTTTTTGTCAAATTTCTAAGGCAATAATTTTCCACCAAGGAGAAAAAGAAAAAAAAATTTCTAAGGCAAGATTTTTGCCAACTTGAAACTTATTCAAATTTTTCTTGGCCTTCCCCCCAAAATGTCATTACTAGTAAAGGGATTTCTTAATTAAAGGTTGTTTAGGTTTGATCATTTTAATACTAAGCTGAGGCTTTTGAAATACATAAAAAATAATGCAAATTTGAGTTACCAAATTTATAAACAGTCTTTGAACATACCAATCATGAAAAATATCTACACTTTAACTTTACAATTATTTGTTTATACTAGCTAATATTTATTAAGAGCTTACTACGTGCCAAGTGTAAGGCTTTATATACACTATCTCATTAAATTCTTATAATAATACTGTTAGGTAGGCACTATTATTATCCTTATATTACAGGTGAAGAATCGAGGGTGCAGAGAGGTTAAGTAAACTCGCCCAAGGTCATTGCCACTAGAAAGTGGCAGAGCTGGAATTCACAGCCAGGTAGTCCACACTATGATAATACTACTTTGCAGTTTGGCTGATTAATGCTCATTTTAGATAGAAAAATGACATCAGAACACTCAATCTTGCTCCCACTATGACCAAATGTCATGAATTCTGAAATTCAAAACTTGACAATATTCCATAATGGCAGCTTAACCGAATAGGAAAGAAACCCCATTGAAAACAGTCTAACTGATATTTGGCAGAAAATAGCAGGTTTGAAAACTGTGATTTGAGATCACATTGCTACTAGAGATGTCTCTTATCTTGACTGAAGCTGCTAAAGGGATAAACATAACATCACTTATTTGATCCACCTTTCACCAGTTCCCTTTTATATCAGCCTTAGGGGCAGTAAGCTGAAAGTCATGAGGAGATACAGTCCTTCAACAGAAGGTCATAGATAGTAAAGGCACTTTCAAAAAACATGAAGGCTGAATATAGCCACCATGGCTGGCCATTGTTGGGGATATAGTGACCTTGACTCTAGGATCTTTGGGGCCAAATTCCCATAGGAATTTGATTATAGTTGAAAGGGAGTCTTGAAACAGATTTTTTTTGACTGCTGCAGCAGCAATATACGCTAAGTGTCTAAAAGTACAGTGACATTTAGAATAATAAATTATTTATTTAAAAATCTGGCCAATAAATACTGGACCACATGCACTACTTGTGGTTTGACTGTGGACAAGCTACTTAACTACACTGAGCCTCGGTTCTCTAAACTTCAATATGGAGGTAATTCTTATTTCACAGGATCGTTACAAGGATGAAAAGATATATTTGTAAAATAGTTAGCAAATGTTGACACAGTCAGGGAATGTTGTCTATTATTATGGCTTCAATAATGTATAATAAAAATATTTTTGTGTTGACAGCATAACTTTTTATACTGTGGATTTTATGGAAATACTTACTAGTATTTTGAGAAATAGCTGAGATACATTGCAATATTTTGGTTGGATGGGAACTGAAGCATGAGGCTATGATACTCACTCAAACATATCAAAAGCCAGGAGAGAACTATGAAGGTCTCAAAATTTTATAATAATCCCCACATCCTTAGAACATACTAAATGTCCCTGACAAAAAACAGCAAAGGAGTATGCAACTTGCTTTTTAAAAAAATACCTTTGGAAAAGTTGAAGAAAAGATTCCACGTGAGTAACTTTGTTGTTGAGGTAAAATCCCCAAACTCTAAACACCAGTTCCTAATTACCTGTTGGTCCTGCTGCTGCTGCTGCCTTCTGTGTTTCTTAGCTGGTAGAGGAGGAGGTGTGTCATTTAAAGGGAAAGGATCGACAGATGTAGCCATGACTTCGGGCCATGGGGCTGATGTAGGTTGAGTGATAGGATGAGGGGAAAGGGTGGAAGGAAACATAAATCCAGGGCAGACAGGTGATCTTTGCTTTATAGGAGAAAGAAAAGGTACATACATGTCCATATGAAACGAAAGAATAAGACAAAGAAGTGAAATTGACAGTCTGATTGTTCGGTTTTGTTATATTTTAATTAAGAAGTCACAAATATGGGCAGTATCTTTCAACTTAGCCTCTTGTTAAAATCCCACACTGAAAGCAACTTGGATCACTAGAAGGTGTTTTAATTTACTATTATTGACCCCACCTCAGAATGATTTAAAAAGGCATAACATTCAAAGACATCCAGACTGCAAAACAAAATAAAAAACAGAATCAAACTGGAAAGGTGATTCAAACCAACAACTTTAGAAAGACTTTTTAATTTCTAAGAAATCTAAATGAGAGTGCTAAGACTTAGAGCTTATTTCTTTGAACTTACTTCTAGTACTCCACTAGGTACCATAGATTTCATGTTTTGTAGAATTTTAATTGGTAGAGCAATAACCCCTAATTGGCATGCTCTATAAACTCAGCATCACTCTGGCCCTCTGTCCAAACAGATGTCTTACATTTATCACACGCACCCTGACGTTCCTCATTTTCAGCTAACCGTGAGTTAATTTCTGACCTGAGGAGAAGCAGTGAAGGAATGGAATGGCATGCCTACACACCTCTTTACTTTGTGGCTGGCTCACCAGCACAGCTGTGGCAGGCTCAGTGGCAACAGCGTCAGCATCAGCAGGGAACTGAGTGGAAGGGGATAGATTCGTGGAATTGCCACATGGCTCATTAATTTCATTTACACTGAGATAGCCCTAAAAGGAGGAATTCAGAAGTTAAACACAAAGAAAGCAAAAGCTGAGGCATGCGAGAGTATTAATGTTCCCAGTACAATGGAGTTAGCTTAGAGCGACACAGCCAGGTATCTGTGGTATTATCAAATGTTTCATTAAGAGAATAATCAGCAATTAAAGTGGATTTATGTTGCTTAATCTTGAAAAATGGCATTCCAAACAGTAAACATAATTTTTCTGATGAAATCAAGATAACTATATATTATAAATAACCCAACACCTTCGATTTTAAAACATCCAGAAGTGTCAGCATTCATTCTGTTGACAGATTGAGGTTGTCACTCCACATACATTTAAAACAATTGCACACCAAAAAAATCTGAGATGTAAAATTGGCAATGCAATCACTCACTCCCTAATTCAAGAGCCTTTTCCACAAATCTTCATTCTTAGATTTTTCCCCTCCTCTTCTGTTTCTTGATGAATTAAAGTGTGAGGAAAAGTGGGCTGAGAGCTACTGGGTTTTGCACTAAGAAAACATCTGTAAAACAGTAATTTATTTGTAATAGAATCTAGCTTTTGAGCATCTCAACCAAATGAGAATAAAAAGGGTACCTTCCCTTCATCCAGGTGAACTTTCCCTAGCAAAACAAATGCGTGCACACACACACACACATGCACACAGAGTACTAAGGTGCAGTTGCAACTGAAGTGTGCTTTAATTCAAGGCAGTTTCTACAACTTCCAACTCTACCCCTAGGACAGAGAATTTCCAGTTACTTTTAAACTCACTAATTCAGTTCTGGCATCAGCTTAGAGAAAATACCCATGAATCAAAATGTCTGAGAATCAAATGTCCTAAATTTTTATTTGTGGAAAAGGCACTTGTAAATTACCATGGAAAGTAATTATACAGACTCATCATGATTTTCACCACACCAATAAAAAAGTGTGGGGAAAAAAAGGGTATAAAATAACATCTCTCTTTTAAAAGTTAAATTGAGTTAAATTTGACATGTAGATTCTTCTATTAACTCATCGGTCCTTTGAAAAAGTAACGACAGGAAGGACAAGATATTGTTATGCTGGTGAAGCAAAATTTTCAGGCTGAAAATTAAAGTTTTTACTGATAACTTATAATTATAACAAAGTGGAGAAAGCTAGAGTTGACTGTTTAAAATTGACTTTATGAAGTCTTGCACTTCATAAAGGGGCATAGGTATTTTGTAAAGTTTTATAAGGTTAGAAACTAAAGAAAGGAAGTAGTCAACTAGGTTGTCAACATTTCATTTTATCTATGATAATGAATCAGAAAGAAAATTAACAACTTTGAGTTATTCTTTTGCTCAGTTGACGGTAGAATGCTTCAAAGCCAAGGTTTGAGCCCTTATATGTCATAGACCATGTGTGTCATAGATCATACAACTTAATTAACTCCTTCAGAAATGTATGCTGTTTGTCAAAAGTGGGAGCTCTTTACAATAGTTAGGTTATAAATTCATCACTCCTTAAAAAAAGAAAAAAAGAGAAGGGAGAGAGAATGAGAGAGAGTGCAGAAAGACAGAAAAAGAAAAAAGAAAAAAGATCTTGGGAGTCAAGTCTGCTTAGTACATGAAGGAGAACACATAGCTACTCAACAAGCACGAGAGTTGCAGATACACAAAATAGTCAAAAAGCCAAATGTGCTTTTGGCACCAGGAAGTCTGTAGAAAAAAAAGACAAACTCATTAACAGAAAAGGAAAGATTTTATTCTTTTATTAGGAGATGAAGAGACCTTGGAGCCCATCTAATCCATGTGGACGCCACAAGACCTTCAAACTCAGCATGTCCACAGTCAAACTCCAAATCTTCCCTGCGACCTACTCTTCCCCCAGTCTGCCTTATCTCAGCAGAGGGTACTCACCACCCACCTCATTATTCCAACGGGAATAATGGTACTATTCCCCACACCTTCCTTTATTTACTTCATCCCCACATCCAAGCTATTAGCAAGAACTGTCAACTCTACCTCCAAAATATATTCTAATCCAGCTAATTCTCTCCGCCTCTCTGCCATTGCTCTAATTCGCGCCACCAACATCTCCAGCCTACACTACTGCAGTCATCTCCATACTAGTTTCCCCACATCCCTTCTTACTCCTTATGACCCAGTATTCACCCAGTAGCCCAGAGTGATCTTCAACAAATGGACATCAAATAATGTCATCTCCCTGCTTAAAACCACTTAACGGCCTCCCATCACATATAAAATAGACCACATTTCTTTAACATGACTTGCAAGACTTGTTCCCGTCCCCACCTCACTGATGTTATGCCACCACACTCCATTTACAACCATTCACTGAACCTTCCAGTTCCACGTTCTGAATAATGGAAAGAAACTATGAAACTGAATGATCTAATAAAGATTTTGTAGAAATATTTCACAAAATACCTCCGAGGTACACATTTAGTCCACTTATTATTGTGATGAGCATTTTACTTCAAATATCTCTACACACAAAAAAAATATTTTCTATGTAGGAATTTCCACTCTGCTCTTTTTATCAGCAACTTATAAATAGAAGGGGTTTTTTTGGTTATGCAAATATTTATGCAGAAGCAAGCTTTTGCCTTAGCTTCTTAGAAATAAATTAAATATAAAGAAAACTATTTTTCTTCTCAGGGTTATAATTTTCCAAATCAAAGTTAAAATAGTCTACCAGTGTAGCAGTGTAGCCCCTTAAGATATCTGGGAAAGGGCAGTGATGGGGACATGGGAAAGGTGGATATTTGGGATAAAGAGTCTGTACAGTTTAATGTAAACGGGAGTTTCCAATTTAGGGAAAATAATGGCAGAAGCAACAGTGAAGGGAAAAGATAGAGAAAAGAAAGAAACCAGACTATTTTTTCAAATATTTGGGGGCATTTTCATGTTCTATAAGACTCAGGAGAAAGAAAAGTAAAGTAAGAGAGGGGAGAGAGTAAGAAAGGAGATTACAGGACGGAGAGAGAATTTAAGTCTCGTCTTGGTACGGATCCTAAATTTTTTGAAACTTCAAGTTAACCCACAATTTCACTGCCCAGCAAAGTAGACACAAACACACACACACAATGTGAACCTGCATTAGACACAAAGATAATCCATGAAATCCTCAAAGCATCGATAATGAAAGGCAGAAAAACCATCAAAGCATCAAGTGCTTTCATTAGTCATTTGAGTTAATGTTTTTACTTTTCGGCTAATCACATAAAACTGAGGTACATCTCCTGATCTCTAAGGTGATGTGAGCGCACATGTAAAATCACAGCTTACCTCTTTTAGAGTATTGGGATTAACAGGAAACCCTTTACCCCCAGAGAGGCTCGAGTATTTCTTCTCCAAATTACAAAGATTCTCCTTTTCCTGAAGGAACACAAAATCTATTAAGCTTAGAGTCAACCTTGGATACAACTGAGGAACACAGCGACTTTGCAATTGAGACAAACACCAGCATCTCACCTACTCCCCCCATTTCTGGCTCCTCTTCCTCACACTTAGTCAAAACTTCAAATTGTATACTAAAGATCTCATCTTCTACTGGCCAATATGATGCATGAATTGTTTTCAGACATCCTCAGCTACATAACTTTTCATTCACAGTAAATTTTATAGAGTGACGGCATGTTTAAAAAAACGAGTGGGCTGCTCTAGTTGAAGCCTGAATGGAAGGAGGAGCCCTCAGAGCCCCTCTCAGCCCTTATCTTTTGCGTATTTTCTAAAGTCATTTTTTTATCCTCCTAAGTAACACACAATCATGTGCCTTCTTGTGATGTAGTATCAAAATCCAGTGATACATTTTCTTTTGGAAAATATATGGTGTTAGCTTTTATGTTTGGGTCTATGATCCATCTTGAATTAATTCAGTGTTAAGCAAACTTTAGGAAAAATTTTTACCGGTCACATGTTTTATTTATTGGGGTGTAATTTACATATGGTGAAATGCACAGATCTTAAATATGTAATCTGATGGATTTTAACAAGTGGAACAATATCCCAACCAAGATAAAGAGCATTTCTTCACCCCAAGGATTTCCTCATGTCCCCTACCAGTCAATCTCCACCCCCTGGTCAAGCACTATTCTGATTTCTATGGCCTTACACTAGTTTTGCCTGTTCTTGAACTTTATATAAATGGAATCATACAATATGCACTCTTCCGTGCCTGCCTTCTTTCATTTCATGATGTTACATGCGTAAGTAGTTCATTCTTGTTTATTTTTGAGGGGTACTGTATTACATAAATATACCTGATAATTTGCTTATCCATGCTCCTACTGATGGATATTTCGGTTGTTTCTAGTTTTTTGGCTGTTAGGAAAAAAGCAACTTTAAACAGTCTCATGCAAGTTTTTTATGAAGACATGTTTTCATTTTTACTGTGTAAATATTTAGAAGTGGAGTTGCTGGGTCATGGGGTGGATGTATATTTAACGCTGTAAGATAAGCTTCCAAGGAGTTCTCTGAAGGGGTTGTACATGTTACACTTACATCAACGGTGCATGAAAGTTTTAGCTGCTCCATATCCTCATCAACATTTTAAATTTTACTTTTTAACTTTAATCATTTTAGCTGGTATGAGGTGGAATCACATTGTTGTTTTAATCTATATTTCCTTGACGACTAATGGTGAGTATTTTTCCATGTGACTTATTGGTCATTCATATATCTTCTTTTTAAAATACTTATTAATATTTAGCTATTATTATTGAGTTGTAGTAGTTTTTAACATGTTCTGGACACAAGCCCTTTGTCATTTCCTTTAAGAACTCTTTGCTTCCCAAGGCCATGAAGGTGTAGTTGCACTCTTATGTTTTCTTTTGGAAGTTTTATAATTTTAATTTTTATGTTTAGGTTTATGATCTGTCTTGAATTAATTTATACACGTGGTGTGAGGATATTGAGGTTTATTTTCTTCCACATTTGATCCAGGACAATTTGTTGGAAAGACATTCCAACTGAATTTTTTTAGTGCCTGTGCCAAAAATTAATAGACAGTATATGTGTGAGTCTTTTTCTGTACCCTCAGTTCAGTTCTATTGATCTATATGTCTATTGTTTGCCAGCATCACACTGTCTTAAATATTATAGCTTTATAGTAAACCTTGAAATCAGACAGCACAAATCCTTTAATTTTATTCTTCTTGTTCAAAGTTGTTTTGGCTACTCTAGGTACTTTACATTTTCATATACACTTGATTCTTGTTATTTGTGGTAGTTGTGCTCTATAATGTTGCCACAAACACTGAATTTGTGAATACTGAGCCATTCCTCCTAAAATAAATACAGGGTTGGGTTCCTGTGAGCCTCTGGTGACAACATTTTCATCAACTGCTCAATACAGAACTTTGTTTTATGTGTGTTTCTGTTTGAAGACAACTAATTTAATAAATATTGTTGATTCGTTAATATTAAACTGACAGCCAGCAGCACTATAACTCATGCCTGTATAAAGCTTATCTAACACACATATTTTCTCCATAAGGCACATCACAGCCTTCTTGTATTTATGAATATAACAGCACTTTAGCACTATCTTGAGAGGCATTTTAAACAGCAAAAATCACCAAAAAAAGCACAAAAATGTGAAAACATGGCACTAAACAGGTCCACAAAAAGGACACATTTTTACAGTATGAGAGATGAAAAAGAAACCAATCTTGTTCAACTTCAGGTAGGAACGTGCATGCTGAATAACTTAAAATTTTCACCACTCTGTGCATTTCTGTGAATGCACAGACTGCAGAAGTGCCATACATATTGATTCTAGGGTAACAAATACATTTTTAGCAAGTAGGCAAAATCACAAACATGGAATTCTTCGATAATGAGGATCAACTGTAAATCTTAGCATCAACTTGTCAATTTCTACAAAAAAGTCTGTTGGAATTTTGATTGGGATTAAAATGTATCTATAGATCAATTTAGGAAAATAGAAATCATAATATTTATGGACCACAATTTTTACAAATTGTATTTTATATATATTTTAATGAGGAAATGTTATACTGTGATTACACCTACCTATTTTTAAAAATCTATCACTAAATTTTTTTTGGCTAAAATTTGAAAAAACTACTTAAACGCTACACACTACAATATCTGATTAAGCTGTGCCTTTGAATATTGTGTGCAAAGGGTGAAATGGCAATGGGGAGGCTGACGGCAACAGAGTTCATCCCCAGAGCAGAGGAAAAGGACGGGAAATACCACTCCATTCAGAGATTTCTAGGTGCTAAAAAAGCAGGAAGAAGGAAGCTGTCAGGGATCTGTGTGGGCTGCAGAGGCTCCTCAAGTGGACTCATAATTCCATGTGAAGGAACTATTTCATCTCTCTTCTTAACCTAAAAATAGCTAAGAAGGGAATACTCATTTCTTCCAAGTAGGACCATGGGACAGCCTCATCCTTTAATCCTTCCTTCTGGATTTGATCTTTCTCTGCACCTCATTCTGGGTCCAGCACATATTTTTGTGACCCCAAGTGTCACATTTCTAAGGTAGTGGCCTAAATGCAGAGCTCAGATCTGAGACTAGCCCCATCAACTCTAATGTCTGGTGTCTTATCCCTGAAATTATACCAGGGACCATGTCAGAAAGTTAGGCTATGGCTTGCTTTTTACTGTCTTTGGGCAAAGGAATCCCTTTACATGGAGTTACTTTAGGTGCTGGGACAGATGAGGACACAGTCCCATTGGTGAGGACAATCTTGCCAACCCTGTAACCATACCATATGGAATGTCTACCTACCCAATTAAATCAAACTAAATCCAGTATGACATTTGCTAAGAAGACCCGCCCACAAATAATTGGAGTTCAAAACATCAGAGTAGCTGAGCCAAAATATTTGACAGTAGCAAAAAGAGCATTTTTCCTTAAGCCTACCCTAAATTGATAATCAAATGTATTTTAACTATTTGATGAAAAATAGGATTTTTTAAAAAAGAATAAAATCAGAAAAAGAAAAAAATACAGATTTTCCATAGTTTAGACTTTTACAATGTGGAAAAAACACGAAGAAAACATCCTTGCTATTTTCTGAATTGTAGTTAATCGTTCAGAGTAATCAGCTTATTAATGTGGAGGATTAAATAAAAACGTATATAAAAGTCTTCCTTTAATTATAAAGACATTCACTATTAAAAGGCATTTACTTTGAAGGAGGCAGCTTCCCTGAAGTTGGAACTTATATTTTATTGCTGCCAGTGCTGAAAAGAAAATACTTACTCTTTGTAACATCATTATTAAATTATTCTTTTCTTTCACAAAATGGTCTTGTTCTCTTTGAGCCTGCTGAACAATGTGATTGGCTTGCTTTTTCAATGCAGAAATTTTTTCCTGAAGGAAAAGAGATAATCATAGGAAGACTACATTAGACATTCAAAGGTTCACCAGTCTGTCCTGGAAAAAGAAGAAAAGGTCTTTACAACTGGAATACTAGTGGTCACATTTTAGTTGATGGTGGGCAATGATTATTACCTAGAGATTATGAGGCATTTTCTTTGACCTGCCAAGCTCAATACTGTCTTTACTTAAGGCCAATATAGTTCAAGTGATTTAAAATCTATTTGGAAGCACCCAGAAGTCAACAGGAAATCTTGTTTTAGACTACCAATGAATTTTTTACATCATCTTGGGAGACGCCTTATGGGAAAAAACAACAATGGAATTTCTTATTTAAACTAAGAGTTTGAGAAGTTTCCTTCTCGGTCTTTCCTTCCCTCAATTTTATCGGTTTAATACAGAGCCCCAGGGTGTGATTCTAAATTCTGGAACAAAAGCTGAATTCTGAGCAGGACATCTAGGTGCTAGGGGTTGGGTGCAGTCAGTAGTAATCTGTGTGGCATTCCACTGGGCTAATTCTAATGGTAATAAGCCGTCAGTCAGCTTTGAGAGCTATTGAGCAATGAAAACAAAGAAAACTCCAAAATAGGCTTTGTTCATAGAATTATTCTGAATTAGTTACTATGATTGCAAAAGGAAGTAATTTAAAATAAATATCTGAATTCCTGATTTTCTCTGACTTGGTTTTCATATAAGTGAAAAAATATTGATATTATTCATAAATGCATCTGCAGCATTATGTAACAATGACTATAACATGTCTCAATTTATCTAGTTCAGAATACCATTTGCCACATACATGGCAGGCTCCATAATCTGCTGAATGTGATATGCAGATATAAAGATATGTAGACAGACACATACCATCCCTATATGAATGATCATTATTGTCACGTACAGAGAAGCATATTTTGATTTTTCACACTGAATGACACCTGGAAAAAGTACCTTTCTGGTAACGATATTCCGTTGATATTCAGCCACTTCACGTAGGAGCTGCTGGGTCAAGTTCTCCTTTTCCTCATCCAGGCGGCTCTCATGTTCAAGCTGCTGGAACTCCAGGTCTTCAAAGTGTTTGCTTTCAACATCCAACAAGTCAGCATCCTTTGGAGAAAAGGGAACGAACACAAGACACACCACGATGGCGACAGCCTTCTTAATGTGAAGAAATAATTATTAAAAACAGTCAGTCCAGGATCATCTTTGCAGTTACAACTATGACCAGGGTTAGAACATGACAATCCTCTCTCTGGAGTTAAGCCCAGAGCAGTGACTGCTAGAGCAGAATTGAAGGGGGTGAGCACCATTTATTTCACCATGGGTTTTAGACTGCTGTGTGGATGTACGAATTCTTGCTTTAAACCCTCTAGGGGGTTTAAAAATGGATAGTGAAGTATAAAAAGAATTCTGTAAATAACCTAAACACAATCTACAGCCCAAGGTGTGACATAGTCTTTTGAGAAAATTCTTCTTTTCTACAATTTTTCATATGAAATGAGATTTTAATATAGAGATTAAGGAGTAAAAAACTGGCATACATACAAACCGGAGGTCTCTAAGCGGGATACATGTACCCCAGATAGTACACAACACAATCCACTGGGATGTGAGGAGAAAACATTAGACCTTATTTGTACTTATTTTCAGTTTTTTCTTCTCTTTGTAAGTTTCTCAATAAATGTTTTCTAACGTATATACAAGTAGGATAAAATATGTACATAATTTTAAATATATACATTCTTTGAACATGTTTGAATATATATTTATAATAATATGACTTATGTATAATATATATACAGCATGAATGCTCAAATAATTTTATCGAAGGGATAAGCAATCAAAAATATTTGGGCATGGATTCTGGGTGATGATGATGTGTCAGTGTAGGTTTGACAATTTTAACAAATGTACCACTCTGGTGGGGGATGTTGATAATGGGTGGAGGATGTGCATGTGTGGGGGCAGAAGGAACATGGGGAATCTCTGTATCTTCTGCTCAATTTTGCTATGAATCTAAAACTGCTCTAAGAAATAAAGTCTATTAAAAAATTTGGAGATTGACCTCCCCTTCCTTCCTTCCTATTTTAATAAAAAAAAAAAAATTTGGAGATTGAGGTTCTTAAACCAGACTTCTATGAACCCATTAAAATTATTTACACTTTTTTTTTACTGGAAAGAGGAGAACCAAAGCTTTCATCAGGCACAAAGGGTGACTCAAAAGGTTAAGCACCACTACTCTGAGAATAATCTTGAGGACATTTAAGGAAGATCAGAATCATGAAAATCACATGTCCTGGAAAAGGCATCCTCCAACCTATGAGAAACTTGAAGACAGGAACGTATTCTTGCAACTGCATGCACATTATATGGATAATTCTCCAATTTACTTTTTAAAAAACACCCCCTTATTTTTGGAGCCTTTGACACAATTATAAATGTGGTATGTGCAGAGGATTTTTTAAAAATATAACTTATAAATGATCTATGGCCAAAAGGAAGAGGTGGCTGGGCCATGTGGCTCACAGGTCTACATAGCTAAAATAGCCAGGGCATTTTTTTTCATTGTTCAATCAAATCATCAAAGATAGCTGGATAAATAATTATATGATAAATCATCTCTATATCACTATTTAACCCCATCCCCACTCTGGTTTTTACATAAATGGTAAAGTAAGCCTTTTGATAAAATGGAATATATTCCTATCCTCTGCAGTGAATTTTATTCTAGGGATGATTCACAGAAGGGCCATTAGCTACCAGGTAATTATAACCAACACTATAGCAACAAGACTATGGATTCTCAAAGACTAAGAGCAGGAAAAAACACAAGACTGTGGATTCTCAGAGACTAAGAGCAGGAAAAAACACAATTTGAAAAACAAATTCAGTAATTCATTTTATTTGGCCAAAAAGGAATGTAGTCTCAATTTCAAGTTTTTCTTTGACATTTATCAGACATTTCAAGTTTATAACTTCTAAAGGAATTAATGAATTAAAGAAATTAAGCAATAACTCACGTGCTATGTCTTGAAATAATATCTGCAGTTTTAAAATAATATATCAGCTGAAATATTTACTCATATAGGCACACACACTCAAATTTTTAAGGTTTTCCAATTAAGCTTGGTTTGTGGTCAAAGATTACTGAGATAAAAAGTTTAGTAAGCCCTTTTTTTGGCATATAAGTAATCTGCATTCAAAGTGGCATATGGCTCACAATATATACACTATTTTAGTCAGCTGCTTACTCCACATCTGGTTAATATGCAACATGTGCTATTTTAACCCTGCATGAAAGTCACAGAGTCACTGATTTATTTGTAGTAAATATTTAAACCACCACATGAAAATAATAGCACACTAGGTAGGAAAGCTGAAAATTAAGCTAAGGTCAGCACTCAGATTCTGCTGATACAATTATCTAATCAAGCTATCTAAACTAATATATAAAATGTATACATATAAACTTACACTCTGAAAGAAAAACTTTTAAAAGATTCTAGATAAGAATAAGAATTCAGAGGATTGAATTTGGGGGCAGGAGTAGTTTAATTGAGCCCTGAATAATATATACAGGAAGCCCAAAGTCAAGTTCATGACTAGTTGAATGAAACTACACTTTTAACTACACTTCATTCACTAAAAGAACATTACAAATCTCTACTGGCTGGCAAGCTCAAAGGCCAGGCATGAAAGGGAATAAAACAGCTGCGCCAAAGAAAACTCTATGCAGTTTCTCTTTTCTTTCTAATAACTTTTTTGAGAATTTGTATAGCAGAAGTTTACATGCAGTTCTTTATGTTTTCTTTGCTAATGGAGGGACAGAAAGAAGAGAATGTATGTGGTATGGCCAAGAGAAATGTGTAGTAATAACAGTTCAAAACCAACTCAGGAAGCAACTTTAAATGGGGCTCGGGGTTTGTTACCTTTTCACCATTTTATGTGCTATAGTCAAACACTTTAACTGCATACTTTTGGAATATGGAAAAAAACAATAGAAATCATTTAGTCCAACCTCCTCATTTTCATGTATGAGTATACTGAAGCCCACAGAGATTGAATGACTTGTCTAAGACTAATGGATAAACTAATTTTAGAGCCAGTGATAGAAAAAAGGTCTTTCAATAGTAGATATGGACAAAATATTTTTTAAAAATCAAGAGACCAAATCAATCATTTAGTTGAGTAAATATCAAAAGCACAAGAAAACGGTCCCAGCCAGGTGTCTGTCTCCCCCACTTAATAGTGGACCCTAACCTGGCAAATTAAAGACTCATTTAAATTCATCTTTCTTTTCCACAATATTAGTATCCTAGGGATTGGTGAGCTTATATCAACCAACAACATACCATCCACAGGCCATGAAACCAACATCAGATGAAAACTGTATTCTGACGCTAATGTAATGATTTAGAGGTAAGAACCCCAACCATAAGTTCATAATGTCGTATGCACAAAATGATTCCACAATTTCAGCTTAACTATTTGAGACAACATGCAGTTTAAGAAAATAATTTTCCTCCTATTTATTTATTTTTTGTTTTGTGTGACTTGCCACCTAACGAAGTTAGTTGTCATAAAATCAACGTTATCGAGTCTAGTTTAAACACCTTAAGGAAAGCTCTGTAATGAAGAGGTATTTTGCAGTGTTTGAAGTCTGAAGGGAAATAAGTTGTGATAACACAGGAAGTTCCTAGAATGAATGGACTTCTCATGAAGTAAGTGAACTTTTTACTGATTAAGCCAAGGCCCTAGTAAAGAATTACACTGGTCCTCATCCCTGGAAAGTAGAATTAGCAGACCTCTTAACATCAGGTGAACAGCAGTTACCACAGGCCAGTTATCTCTCCCGAGGAAAGGGGTTTTATGATAAGAATTTTGCACTCTGTTGGAGAGGAAAGGGAAGGAGTCTCTGCCTTCATTTAAGGGAACAGACTGTCTGCATCATTTCCTTTCTCCTTTTGTAGTAAAAAATCCTTAGCACACATACAAATTTATGAGTTATCCTACAGAATCTAGATTAAGCAAACAGTAATTATATTAATCTGAGTCCAGGTTAACCAATAGATTCTATTGATTAATAGAATTTACAAATTTTTATTTGACTCAATGTTTATAAAGAACACAAACAGTAAATGGATAACTAGAGGAAGGGAACAACAAAATATATAACCATGCTGCTAACTGTAAATAAAGAATTACGACAACCATGTTAAGGATGAGGATAGTTAAAGAAACAGTGAACAAATGTAAAGATCAGTTTCCCCATCTCTTGAGTGAACTGGCATAAACATAAATCACAAACTGAAATAATTCTACAAATACTAGTTTTTTTCAATCATTTTTATCACAAAATTTCCAGAGAATTGTGACCAAGAGATGGGAATTTTTTTCTCTTTACAGCAAATTCAGCTTTACATAATAAAGTGAAAAAAGGGAAGAAACATTGTTAAAACTTTCTTTGATTCAACACTGTAAGAAATAAATTCTAAAACTGTTATACTGCAGTTTAACCTGTCTACTTTGGATACTCTTTATTAAGATGCTCTTGACCTCTGCAATACATTGAACAATTTTAACTGTTATTTTCATTATCTGGTGATGTTCTCGGAGGTATCAAATATTTTTGTATTAAAGGGCATCTTAAACATTTTCAAGGGTGTGCTATCTTAACTGACTTTTTGACTTGCCCATTCCCAAGAAGGTATGGACAGAACAACATGAATGGAACTAGCCTTTTTTACTCACATAGAATCATAAATTACTACTCACTTAGGACAAATTACTACTCCATGACTCCTTTACAGGTCCAAGACTGTTAGTGACTGCTTCCCCAGGATCACAGTTTATTTGGGCTGCTGTTTAGAAGAAACAACCCAGTTGTCAAGAGACTATGAAATATTAAATGACTGTGCCAGTGTTTGTGAAACTACCCATGTAGGAAGTCTTGCTTTGAGAAGATAACCGGTGTAGTTGTGTTAAACACTGCCAACATTAAGGAGCAGAGAATAACCTGATAAAGTTTAACTAGAAGGTCTATGTTGCATTAAGTTCTTAAGAATTATGAAGCTCATATGAGAAGATGTTGAGGGCATTAGCAATGCCCTGAATTTGAGTCTTGGTGTTTAACTGTTCTGATCGTGCTAATGAGTTCGATGTCACTAAGAGGAGGAAGAAAAAGAAAAACAAAACAATGGCTAGTGATGGAGAGCAAATCAGAGAATAGGATAATTTTTGAACAAGAGTATAAAATAAAGCTAAAGGAAAAGAAAACCATGCAGAGTATAAGATAAAGCTAAAGGAAAAAAAAAAAAACATGCAAGGGCAAATAGGACTCATGATGCAACAAAAAATGCAGGGGAAGATGTCAGTTGACTTAAATGCTATAATAGTGGTACCAGTTACAAGTCAGGAATAGCTCTCTTTTATTATTAAAAAATGACTCCAGAAATGATTTTGTATTATAAATTAGTGAAGGATTCTAACAAGGAATTTTTTAACTGATTGGCATGGAATAATATATACTTTCAGCATGCATATTTCTATTTAAAAAGTATCTAATGATTAGAACTTATGCAAATTTGTGCTATGTGAAGTAAAGTCATAGGTAAGTGGAACTTAATTGATAAAAACAAAAAAAAACCAAAAAGCAAAATAACTGGTGCATTCCTGTTTGCTACTGACCCTCTTCAGTTGTTGTTGTAACTGTTCCCTCATGGACTCAGGACAATTGTCCAGCTGGGTCTTCTGCTCGGAGTAAAGCTCCTGAAGCCTCTCTAGTTTTTCCCTTTCAGCATCAAGCTTTACCTTCTCCTGAAGTTCAGAAATCAGAAAATAGAAGAATAGAAATTACCTTCACACCCAAGCAGGTGCTAGTGAACATTTCTCAAGGATAACACAAATAAACATACACAAACTCTAGACATTCCATGAATGTAGAAACATTATCTGGTTAGTGGCTAGGATAAAGGAGTATAAGAAGTTAAGACAAGGGGGCCTGGTTTGTGCATTCTCAAAACACAGTCCACTTCGTTGGGCATTGGCAATGACCCCTCTCCTCCCCTCCCTCCTTTCTGCCACCATGTTACAAAAGCAGGGAAAGCAATGGCAATGTTGAGTGTTAGTCAATGGGCAAAAAAGAACAAAAGAAATGCCAACCAAATTCATAAGCTAGCCTTGCCAAGAGAACCAGACAAAGGCATTTACCTCAAGTACTGTCATGGTCCGATTCGCTCAAGGCATTTGCTAAGCAAGTTTTGGAAATTATCGAAATTTTGTTCTCAGGTCAGGGGAACTCTTAGGTGCACTAGTGGACAGCCTGGTCATCTCAAACAGTTCTAAGCTATTTGGAAAATTTCAGAGCTTAAACAATCAGAAAATCTTATTCCAGGGAGAACATCTAATGCAGGGGCTGAGAAAGCAGGAAAAATGCACGACTGACAAAGCAGCAAGGGGAGCTGTATCAGGCACCTCCAACACACCAAAATGTGACAGTGACTAGAAATACAGACATCCCTACAATGAATGACATAAAAAATAAATTGAAACATAGACTATGAAAAAAAGACAAGAATGCCCTGGAGTCAGAGAAGACAAGAGAAAGAAGATAATATTAAATCCCTTCCAAGTCACACATGCCAAAGTGACCCTGGACATTCTTCAGGATATAACAGGCAAATACTCTAATACAGTGATTACGTGGCCTTACAATGCCACCTCTTAAATAGAGAAACAAAACTTCAATTCATTTGGCATCAGTCTTCCCAACTTGTGTTCCCTTTGTGATGCTCTGAACCCTAGAAACACATCTCAGACATAATTCTCTCCTTGTCTAACACCCTCAGCCTAAATAAAAGCACCTTATGAAGCACTTCAACAATGTGAGCACCAGTAAGTAAAATGACCACCACCTTCTTTTCCTTATTTTCATTCTACGTAAACTGGTAGAAATAAACTAGCTTCTAAGCATATCACAGAAGGAGTTTTTCAAAAGATAAAACTCTGAATAGTCCTATGAAATTATCCTTACTATAATTTTTTAATCCAAATAGTCATGATTTCCTGTGTAAACATATATATATAAACATATATATAAAAGATGTTATGGTTTCAATCTAAAACTATATGACATTAATACCTGTACCAGTTCACTCAAGTCTCCATTTTTTACTTAAATTTTAAAATTTCAAGGGCATTTTAGTAACATATATTTAGCTTTACAAATGTATTTTTCTTAAAATAAATTCAAAAGACATAAACCTATGACTCCTACTTCATATATCAATCTAAAATGATTCTACAACAACTTAAACTTCAACAGACCACAAAGAAAGTTTCTTCAATTTTTAACTTGCTCACTGGGCACACCTATTATGCAAGAGTTGGAGAAAGCAATGGTACTATTAACAGAAAAAAGGATTCCCACATGTTAATCCATAATAAAACTCAATATACTTATACTGGTTTAGATTTAGTCTTTAGTTTTCAGAATTAATAATCTTTTTCTTTAATAAAATCAGTAATACTTGTTATTTTTTGGCTAAGAAATGTGTTCTTTCCTGTGTGTGTGGATCAAAGACTGCCCTATTTACACAGAAAAAGAATTTTATCCAAAAAGAGTTCTATTTCTAGATATTGTTATCACCAGACTTTGCAGCAACTTTAGTTCCAAACAGAAAGTTTAAAAAAAAAAGACTATTTATTGTAATTAAATACCGTATGTGCAGAGCCCTTGAATTTAATGCTCTGTTTGATAGAAAACATTGATGATATTTGATAATATAGAAAGCCACTGGCCTAAAACACAGGTCGCAGATCTGAAGAAATAACCAAACTATTCCTCTGTTGATCTCCATTTTTTTAATCGTTAATAATAAACTCAAATAGACAACTAATAAAAAAAATACCTTATGATGTTTACATAGTGCCTTCCTTCTGAGGTGCTCAAAACGTTTTGCAATTCCATACAAGGGGGCAGTTAGAAGAATTATGCAAGCAGGTACCATTAGAACCTTCTGCAGCTTCTCTGTGTTTATCGGTAATGTTGTGACCATTACCTGGGTGTCAGAGCAAAAGCCCAAT
This sequence comes from Daubentonia madagascariensis, assembly GCA_023783475.1. NCBI lineage: Eukaryota > Metazoa > Chordata > Mammalia > Primates > Daubentoniidae > Daubentonia > Daubentonia madagascariensis. Next base: position 10,071,720 of record JAKFHU010001631.1, on the reverse strand, counting down.
GGGGCCAAAGTTAGGGCAAAGGAAGTAAAGGGAAAGGATGAAAGACGGACTAGTGGCAGGTGGGCCTGGCCATAAATCACAGAGGACCACAGAGGTGACATCACTCCTGCGAGAGCCAGAAGCAGACCAACTTTGAACCAGAAGGAAATTAATATTCCTATCTTCTATTTATTGCTCAGGAAGTTTTCAAAGGAAAATTAGCTCTAGGCAAGCACTTAAGTAAAGCTGAAAATATCACCTTCTACAGTGAAGGTAAAATAGATGGATAAATTTGATGGCAGTTGAGGGTTCAGGGATTTCAGGAATTCTTGCTTTTTACAAGTAAAATATTAAAATTGGGTGTTATTCCCTTCTTCCAGATTTAAATTGGCAAACTCACCTATTCTAACTAACATATGCACAGTAATATTTTCCAAACACCGAATTGGGAGTACAAGTTTTTTTTTTTTTTTAAGATTCATATATCTATTTTCAGGAAACAAATTAAAATGCATTCTTAATAAATTTAACAAATTTCATTTCATTGAAAAAATAAAAGTATAAGGAACTGAAACACTCCAGGAAAATCCAGATGTACAGGGGGGCGTTTATAAAACCAAAGACAGAATGGGACTTCCATAAAGACAACCGATTCTGTTAGCGCTGTTCTTGCTTTGACTTGTCTTCGCTAGATGCACTAGCAAAATCCAGCTGGGTCACAAATTCATTGCCAGGTTCTGCCTATTCTGTATATTTAAGACTGATATTCCTAAAGTTCCACAGTTATATATGGCCTAAAAGGTAAGTTATTAATAAATTAAGGTATAAATCAGTGTATCAAGTTGGGCCTCTATTTGCTCCCGCAGTGAGTTCGCTCACTCAATATAGATTAAAGGAGGTCCAGAGCAAGAGGAAGCTTGATTGCCATCCTCAGGTAGCACAGTAGAATAACCTGCGAGAGCTTTTAAACATATTATTTCCCAGGCCCCAAGGTAGTCACAAATCCAGGGCCATAAGGCGTAGTAACAAGCATTTTAAAAGCCTCTCCACGTTTTCTGATATGCAGCCAGGTTGAGATCACCGATTCAGCCACCCAGGATTATGTGAGAGGAAAAGGCAATTAACTACAATTGATTTTTCTAATGAAGGCACAGGACATTGATACAGGATCCACCAAAAAATGTTCTTAAAACACTTAATTCATAGTAAAAAAGGCCTCTCTTACAAGTAATATCCCAACTGTAAAATTTTTACACTCAAATTAAATGCCTCAAGTCAACCAAACAAAAACTATGATAGATTCCAATATCCAATATTCATTCAGAAAAGGATGATGCAAAATGCCTATCTTCTAATGATTTGAACTTGCACATGAGTTGCCAATAATCTTGAATGATCTTAAAAATGCAAGGCTCATCATAAGACTACTTATTTTGCTAGATCTGATGGTCAGAACACAGTAAATACAAGTTTTTGCCCTTCTAAGTTGTATTCTTGAGGGAAGAAACTGAAATTTAACTTGCTGGCTCTATTTCAATTTCAATATTACACAGAACAGTATTCTTGAATACTAATGAAAAAATCATTTTACCATATCTAAGTGTGTAATACCAAATACGCAGATGGTTCAAGCTTACCCTAAAAAGATGCATAATTTATTGGCTTGTAGGGCTGTCAGATAAAATAGAGGACACCCAATTAAATTTGAATTTCAGATAAACAACAAATGATTTTTTAATGTAAGTATATCCCAAATACTGCATGGGACATAATCACACTAAAAAATTATTCTCTGTTTGTCTGAAATTCAAATGTAACTGAGCTTCCTGGATTTTTATTTGCTAAATCTGGCAATCCTATTAGCTTGATAAAGATTTTCTTATAAGTCAAGATCCATTTTTGTAATTTCCAAACTGTTTAGCACAGAATCCAGCACACTCTAGGCACTTGGGACACATTTCATGAAACAGCGGGTTTGGAATTGATGTGGTGACGTATTGAAATTCACGGTCCCTAAGCCATCATTTTTAGGGGGGTCTATACAAACTCCTCTCCATGCACCCTGAGACTCCCTTTCCTTCCAGTTCCTAAACCCTGTGGGGTTGTTTAGTAGGCAGGCATCTTTATAGGTTTATAGATTAGGCAACTATTTTAGGCTCATAAACATTTATGTGAAATTCTTTTTTCCTTTTCACAGCTTTACTGAACTATAATTGCTATATTTAAAAAACTGTACGTGTTTAAATATTCATTTTAATGAGTCTGGACATGTGCATACATCCATGATACTATTTAAGGCCAGAAGTGTTTCAGTTTTTAGAACATTCTGAATTTGATAGCGGTAACACAGATCATATAGCATATATTATATGGCATTTCCAGTGACGTCTGGGGCACTGCTCTCTAATCAAACATGTTACTATTTCTGTAGCTACACTTATGAATATTCAACCTTACAAAAGGGCTTTCTTTTCCCTCACAAAAGTTTTCAGATTTTGGAACTGCAGAAGAAAAGATCATGGGCCTGTGTCAACAAATGGTGATTGTTAAGAACTCATTCTGTGTTTCTAAAGATGCACATCCTTATGTTTCCTTCTCAGGATTTTTCTTTCCTTTGGCTTTGATATTTTAATTACACAACTGATTGATGTTTAGTGTAGGAAAAAATTGGAAAATCAGAACACTAAGGGCTTATGTAATTAAACAACCACCAGAAAAAATAACCCCAATCTGGAATCCTATTGATTTAATCCCCAAATCCCACGATGTAGTTCCACTTCCTCTAACCAGGGAGCTAACTTTGAAATGTAAGAATGAGGCACGGGAAGGGCTGGGTCCCTTCTGAACACTGACTGTGACTTGGCAAATGCTTTGCACTCAAGAGGCATTAACACTTTGCTGAAGAATTTTGGGCCAGGCTCACTGTCTTCCCCTGGCTCTGAAGGAAGGATCGGGAGGAAGTAACAGGTACTTGTCAAGATAGTAATGGGGGAAAAAAGTTAACCATTAAATATGCAATGATATATGCTTACTGTAGAAAATTAGGAAGTCATATAATCTAAGATTTCACTCAGGAACACATGGTATGACACAGAGTGATTTAAGCTTCAGTTCAAACCTTTAAGCACAGTTAGTGTGTTCAAGCGTGTTTAAGTGTGTTTAAATGTGTGGGCTAGGATGGCTACAAAATGTCACAATATATCTGTATGAATACACAAAATAATTGTCCTTAAACAAAAGGCTGCTAAGAAGCACAGATGAAATGTAGATAATCCAAAAATAGAGAAAGTTGAAAAACTATATTTAATTTTGAATTTCAAATGTAGTTAGAAATAGATAAAGACAAAATGAAAATGTGCATGAACACACCCATTATTTTCTCAATCAGGCTTGCTTTTGGAGTGGAGATGGGGAGGCAAGTGGGACGGGATGCCAGTGCCACAACCAGGACTTTGCCCAAACTGGCCTTTGTGGTGCAAGTGGCTTCCCTACTTGGTCACCAAGCCCATCAAACTAGAACAGTTCCCTAGACCAGAGCTATCAATCCCTTCTCCTTTCACTTGCCACAAGAAAACATGATGGTGTCTTTGCCTACTGCTTCACCCAGTAAATATCCCCTCTGGGTTTACATTCAAATTAGATCCTTCCATTTGTTCAGGGTTTATCAGTGTTCATAGTGGCTCTGTCTGTGATGCAGCTACTGTGTGAGAACACAATGGGCGGGTGGCATGTAGCTCACAGCAACATGGAAACCGGCTTATATTGATGCTCTCAACAGTGGTACCCCTGAGGGTAGTGAAAGGTCAGCCCAGGGAACCGCTGCAAAAATGTTCAATAAATTATAATAAAACAAATTGTCTGTATTTTATGTTGTATATGTAATTATGTCTATAGTTTATATTTTATATGGTAACATATAATAAATAGTAATCGTGAATAATATATCTTAATTTATACTAAATATGTAAAATAAAATGATAGTTCCAAAATCAGCTAAAAGACATAATACTAAAGACCAGATACTAATACTCCAGTGCCCAGAAAACAATGTCAATAATTTCACATCAATATTAGGTGTTAAACCTAAATAAAGGTGTTATTAAACCTTTTTCCTATGGCTCCAGGCTTTGTCTCCCAAAATCTAGTGCCAGGCTTACAGGATGTACCATCGACACCTGAATCGGAGCTTGCCCAACAGGGATATCATTTCAGGTTTTGCTTTTCTCATTCCACAATTTATATCTGATCACAGCAACAGGTGTATGGAAAAGGAAACGTGATCCAAAAGGGCAAAGGCCACTTCCTCCTTCTGTCTTACGCTCTGGCAGTGTGATTATAGGCCCAGTGGCATGTGCACTTGGGCAGTCCAGCCCAGCTGTCCTGAAACTTGGCTGCATGTGGCTCTTTGGCAGGTGTTTGGCTCTGTGTTTCTGCTAAGGCCCAGCCTGGACTAGCTCTTAGCAAGAGAATCCAAGGACAATATTCCCAAAGCACACTGGCAATATTTTGGCACCTACTGTGGGCTGGATAAACAATGGATCTCAGTGCCCTCCTCTAGTTCACACGCTAGAGAGGAAAATAAATATCTAGTAAGCCCAAAACAAATGTAAATTATAAATGTGATATGTAAAAGGAATAAAAGAACAATAGGGAAAACCTAATCTGAACTAGAAAGGTCTGGGAGGGCCTTTTCTGAAAAGCTAACACTGGACCTGAGCCCTGAAAGACAGAACCAACAAGGCACAAGATATGCAGAAGGGAATTCTAGGCAGGGGAAGCATAATCTGCAAAGGACTGCCTAGGGGGCATGGATCTTTTAACAAATAGAAAGGAAGGCCACCGTGAGAATGCTGTGAAGAATAGGAGGGTGGTGAGGGATCATGCTAAGGAATCTAGATTTATATAAAGTGCAGTGGGACACAACCAGAGTGGTATAATTTTTATTTTTTAAATCACATTGGCTACTGTGAAGAGAATGAATTGAAGGGAAGCAAGTAGAATGGGACTAAAGAAGAGATTTTGGTGATTTAAAAGAGAATGTTGATAGTGGAGATGCAGAGATGTTGAAGTAATTTAATACCTCGGTAATCAATTGGATGTGGGGATGATGGAGAAGGAAGTGTCAGGATCAACTTCCAGGTTTCTGTTTAAATATATAGGTGAATAGAGATGCCTTTTCCTGGACTAGGGAAGCTGGAGGATTGGGGGTGGGGTGGGAGGCAAGGGGAAGGATAAGATCTAGGGTTCAGCTATGGGTGTGTTCAGTTGGAAATACCTGTGAAATATCTGAGTGGAGATGTCAGGTAGGCTACAGGATATGAGTCAGAAGTCAGAAAAGGGCTGTGGGCTAAAGACATACCTATGACAGTCACCAGCACATACAAAGTTCTTGAAGCCATAGCTACAAAATAATACAAGGATATGAGAGAACTGGGTTCAGGTCAGAGATGAAGAATCAAAGAGATATGAGAAATAGAAGGAAAACCAGAAGAGTGTGGTGCACAGGAGGGGTGGAGGGAGAAAGTGTCAAGAAAACGAGTTGTCTCCTATACTGAATGCTGCTCAGGAGTTTGATCACAAGAGGACTGAAAAGCACCCAGTGAGCTGGGCAGCACTGAGGTCTTTAGTAGTCTTATCAGGAGCAAATCTGATGGAGTAGTCGAGGTCTAAGGCAGCTGGAATAGGAAGAATGGTTAACTGGGAAATGAGGAAGAGGAGACAGAGTGTACCTAGAAAATTTTTGAAAAGTTTTGCTGTGATAAAAAGAAGAGAGAAAAGGTAATAGCTTATTTATAAATAATCAGGTAGTAGTCTATTTTTAAAATAACGATGTTGGTATGCTGGCAATATAGGCCCAGCAAAGAGGGAGAAATTGGTGGGGAGAGGACAGTGCATGCAGAACGACTGAAGACCTTCAGAAGATGGGATGGGAGGACACTCTGAACACATCCAAACGGACTGATCTTTGAGGGGAAGAGAGAACCTTCTTTAGTTGTGAGAAGACAGAATGCTTCTAATTTCTCAGTGGAGCAGGTGGTGAGAGCATCTCTGAGCCAGAGGGAGGAAAGTGGGCCAGAGGTTTGAACAGAGTGAAGGTATAAAATAGCATAGCTGTATCATAAAATGGTAGAAAAAGTTTATTTGAGAAATACAAGAATGATGCCAAGTAGAGTCAAATCTCTATTTGAGCTTGGTTGTCAAGGATATGTAGTTACATCATCTTGCCCAGCGTTTGTTTCCACTTCCCTCACCCTGTTCTGGAGTCCCTCACCCAAAACCAGTTTCGACCATTTTATATACAAGGGGATGACAGACAATAATTCTACCTTCCAAGATCAACTAATCCCCAACAGCTGCATGAGCTGGTCCTACGCTGCAAGTCCCTTTAGTCCTCTCTCCTGTGCACAGCATCTGTCAAGCCACTAAAACAATAATAGGAAGGATGGAGGTGGCCTCTTTGCTTGTTTCTGCTCATGTTCCTGAAGTTCCACCTCTACCTTAGGTCTGAAGAATAGAACACAGTTTTCCCTGGGGAGTGAGATTTAGCAGTGGCTCAACGTGCTTCACTTTTGTGTAGAATCTGATGCTAATGAGAGAGAGACAAATAAAAGTTGTAGCCCATGCCATACGTGAGCTACACAAAAATAAACACCTTCATGGATGAGGAAAGCAGAAGGGTTCATAGAGAACATGATACCCCATTCCTATATCCCACAAGTTTTCCAATATGATGTAAACAGTAATAAAAGTAGTACATCATTACTTAATTTAATTAGTATTTACTTAATACTAAAATACTAATAAGTATCAAAACAAGACATCTGATGCCTCCAACTAAAGTTTCTTGCTGTGTCAATGCAGAATCTTTGATTTGCAATTGATTTAGACAGTCAATTCTTTGACTTGTTTTTGACCTTCTAAAGAAAAATATACACATTACCCAAATAGATTCTTCACCATTTAAAAGTCTGGAGGTAGAATGAATACACATAAAATTTAATATGAAAAAGCTGTGCAGTTTAATTTTAACATGCAGGCAACTAAAAAATTGATGTGTAGCTTTTAATCTGACTTCCATTTCTGACAATATCATTTTGAGCTCATTCTCTGGCACCAAGATCAAATGCCCTTATTTATAGGTCTCAAGCAAATAAGAGCCTAAAAAGGAAGTCACATTCAGCAGAAATTCTTTCCACACATTACCACTAGAACTTACTCAAACTAAAAATTTTTCTTTTTCTCAGCTTAATGGAGAACACAGTGAATAGGGAAGAATGTGTTAAAAACTCGCCCACTTTTTCTTTCCCAAGTCAGAATTTTATATGTAGTTTTAGGCTTAGTTCAGCTGTAACTAACTTAGAATAGGAAAGGAATGTATAATATTTCCCAGAGGGGGAACAAAGCACACAAACAGACAAACCAAAAACCCAACTACCACCCTGAATTCTAAAATCTGCAAGTAATTTTTCATATTTTCCCCAGTAGATATCAGCTAACATTCAGGTTGTGGCCCGAAATGTATAAGCAAAACCTCTTCCAAGCTAAGCGTCAACTGTGTTTCACAGATAGCTTTCACTTGGCAGTGTGTGAGGACCCTTCAAAAACTTGGACACATTTTTCAAAGAGCAGTGCACTTGCATTGAAGATAATAGCAAAGCAAGGCAGGTGAGATGAATGGATTTCATTCATCTTTTTAATAAATAGAAAAATGAAAAGAAACAAGGCATCCCTATAGGGCACCAGTGGGAAAGGAGTTCAGTATACTAAAAGAATTCTTTAAAAAACAGTGGAATCAGAAGAGCAGAAAGGTGGATGGAAAAACAAAGCAAAACAAAACAACTCACTCATCTGAAGTAGGACAAGCTGCTATGAATACCAGCTTGCAAACTGAACGGCTCTGCTTTTTTAGCATCAGCCGCCCAGTACCTGGCAGTTCTCAGTTGGTGACAATGACAAATCTTAGGACTTTTCTCTAGTGCCACTGTTTCCAGGAACATGACATACAGATCTAAAATCATGGTAATTCCATTTAACATTGAAATTCAATCAACTGGGACCACCACTTTGCCCCTAAAAATTGCATTCAAATATAATTTTCTTTACCTTGGTCTTTTCACCAACAATGTTCTTTTCCAGTTCTGCTATTTTCCGGTTTAGATGATCCAAAATCTCCTTCTCCTTCATAAGTTCAGTTGTTTCAGATTTCTGTTCTCCATCCAAAAGAGCACATTCCATATCCAACTAAGGACACAAAACAAAGCTCAGAAATGTTTCACCTTCAGAGACATTCTCAACTGCTCACTTTAGAGATATATTTGTAACAGCTACAAATTTCCAAAAGTACTACTGTATCAGACAGATGATGGGGCCTGGACAACACTCCAGAGAGCCCATGTGAGAGTCAGAATTCCTATATAAGGAAGCTGGAATATATTTGCTAAAAAATATATTTGCTAAAAAAAAGAAAAAACTAGTTATCACTTAACTTTCTACTATAACCCCTTTTCAAGAATATTTTGCCTATTTGTTTAGGTTCAGGCTCAATCACAAACCACCTCAGGAGCAGCCACGTCTTCCTTTCTTTCTTTGTCCCTAGAGCATGAGAAGTGAAAGTTACCCCAGCCCAGCCATGTGAGTTCTGCATTCCTAGCAATGCCAGCAGGAGGGCCTTCCAGGGTCTGTGTGCAAGATAACAGGTGAGCCCCTTACCACTTATGGGGCTATCAGCACCATCCGTGAGGACAGATATGCAGATCTCCCCTAGGCGGAATTATGGGTCCTTTCTCACTCCATGGAAGTAACATAAAAATTGCCACTGTCTTCTATTATAATTATAGAATATGTGTCTGTCTGGCTTGCAAATCTCTAGAAAGCTGGGTCTAAGTTTGATTCATGTGTGAATTCCCCCACAGTGCCAACATGATATGCAATTCACAGTAGCACGCTCAGAAAACATTTGTTGGATTTGGACTTGAACACCTAAATACAAAGGACCTCAGCTGACAGATACTGTGGCAGGTCAGAAAGCACATACTAGTTAAGACAACGTCGGGCTATACATAAAGTACATTAAACATGGTTTAATATGTTTATCTCATCTGATTTAAAAAAAGGAAAGAAAAAGGATTGTAAAAAAGGGGATTTTTACTGTACACATGGAACCCATCAAACACATGTCTGCTCATGTTGACTTCTATGTATTTGGCCTGTGCCCTAATGAGCAGCGTTATTTCTGAGCTAAAGGAAAGAAAGAAAAAAGGGAGGGGGTAAAAGTGAACTCATGGTTTATACCTCTCTGGAAGATTCATCCATCTGGTCATTTATATCTTTGATTTTTTGTTCAAGTTCCTCGAGGTTGTTCAGAATTACTATCCGGGCATCTTCCATTGCGGCCAACTCCTGAGTCCTCTGTTCTTCACTTATACCCTCTGGGGTCTGCAAGTAATCAGCACAGAAATGGGTTTTTCACACTTCAATTGTAGAATTTCTCGACTTATAAACCAGCCTCAGGTCTAGTGTTTCACTGTCTCCAAGCCCACGTGGATTCCAAAAGCATCCTGCTGTGGTCTAGTTGGAACTCTGATGCACGTTGCCATAGACACTATGCCATCCTCAGCAGTTACGTTCTTCGGTAAGCTCACACAACTTCAATTCACAAATTCATATCCTTTGGAAGCTAAAAGAACTAAGAGGTTATATAGATGAGGAAGCTGTGGTACGCAGAGATTGAAGCGACTTCCCCACAGTTACAGAGAAAGTTCAGCACAGCAGAGAACTAGAACTGAGATGGGACTTTTGACATTTTCCTCGGGGATCTCTCGGGCATGCTGCTACCTTCATCACCAGTTCCATACTCTCTCCCATCTCCCAAGGGAATACATCTCCTACAAAAGCCTCAAGAATCTCCAGCCATACTACTGGGTCCCACCGCTAGGGTTATCTGCAAGTGAGAATTCATACTTATTTGTTTCCTTCCCAACCCAAGGTGGAAAAGCAAGGGCACATCACTTTGGGGAGCCACAAAATGACTTAAAACTACACACTCAATATTAAGTTAATTGATATTTCACTTTTTGTGTTAGTGCACTGTTTACTGTCTTTGTTCTATGGACTTTCATTCCATATAATGTTTAAGACACTACATAAAATAGGACACTGGCCACCATTCATAAAACTATTTCATGGAAAAACTGAGTTCCTCGGCAAGGAATGAGAAAGTTAAGAAACAAATTAAGTGAGAGAGGGTATGCTTACATTTCTGAACAGCGTTAATGACACATGCCCAGGGAAGAAAGGAGTATTGTGGCTCATACACACAGCCAAATTGTGACTGTCTATTGTTTAAGAAGAGAATGTAATAAATTCAAAATAGTCTCTTCTTTTTAGAATTTTGGGTTAGTTATCTTGGATATCACCTGGTAGAGACCAGTCTTTCTTTAAGGCAAGGGATGCCAGTATGGGTATATTATTTACTTAATTTTTATCTCTCCTTGAAAAAGAAATAATTATTTAGATCAGTAAGTCAATAATTATACAATTTCACAATTGAAAGTTAAAAACAGCAGACCAGTTGAGTAAATTATTGAAGATTACTCACTCGTTGTTGAAAAGATATTCAAATTAACCCCCCCAAAATTTTAAATTTAGTATATCTCACTAGGTTCATTTAATTTATTTAACAATCCTGATAATAACTTTAAGAAGATATCTGTCATGTCATATTCTGTATTCTTTATTCATATTCATATTCTTTATTCTTTATTTTTTAGAACAACTCATGACATGTAACATATTTTTTATTCTTTACCCTACTTTGTAGCTGCTTAAAGAGATTAAACAATTGAGAATTTAGTATCTCAGGTTGGTTAGAGCAAAGGTATACAGGTCATCCAAGCTCTGACATTTAGCTTTTAAGTTGTCATCTTAAATCCAATATCTTATCAACTAATAAAACAACTGCGACCTTTTTATCACAGACAATAAAGCTCATTGTCTTAATACTTAGGTGCCTGTTTTAGGCTGTGAGGAATGCCTGTAACAGCGAATGGCATTCCAAAATCACTGAGGAGTAATCCTAGCAGGAAAGCCTAATGAAGGCCAGTATCCTGTTGGGTCAAGATTACATATTAGGTTTCTATCTACTCCCAACATGGTTTAAAAATATCTCTTTCACAGGTGGAAGCAAAGCACTAAGAAAAAACAAAACATCTGAACAATCTGCAAAACTATAAGCAAGTAGGGAGTGAAGATAATTGATAGTGGGAATTATAACTATCTGCATAATTCAAGTTTTTAGAAAGTTTATCACAATAGGTATATTTAATAATAGACATCTTAAGAGGCTGCTTATAGCAATGAATGCCATCTAGGAAATGTTTGTGGTTTTTTTTTTAAAGTCATTTATAAGAAGCAAAATCTTTAAGAGGCGTTCTAAAACTGAATGCTTTGTGACAGAATGGAGTGAGGATATCATAATCTCATTTATTAACCAAATAAAGAAAACCAATAGAAAACCACGGTGTGGTGGCCACTAAATAGCTTTAGTTTAATAGTGACAAAGTTAGTTGAAATTTGAAACATATGCCCTTCATTTTAATTTCTCTGGGATTTTTTTCACAGTAATGCATAAGAATCCACTTACATAGTGACATGTTTTAACAAGCACGCATATATGTGCATCCTCTAATATGCCATCTTTGAGGTAACTTGAGCCACACAGAGGGGAGAGAGATGGTAATACATGTCTGTCTTCGAAAAGTAATAAATGAACAACTCGTTCCTTGGAACCCATCATCATCTCACCGGCACTGTTTCTAAGCTGCTATATGCCCAGGTGTTTGATGTCACCACGTTTCCTGATGTTTCCTGCCTCTAAAGGGTGCACAGTCTTATATCTCTTGCAACAATGGGTGCTGCTCTAAGTTTCAGAGTCCTCCTATTCCCCAAGAACATATCTGAGGAATTAAAAACATGATCTGCCATGATCTACTTGTTTACACACCAACAGCTTTCTTGTGACAGCCCTCTCCGGGAGAAAACTCGTTTCCCAAAATATAGTCTTTAGAGAGAGCACACAGCTCAAAGTTTTTAACAAAAAATTGGCAGATCTCCATAAAAGAAGAAATGTGAAAAGGTTTAGAGCAAAAGGAAGCCAAGGACTTCTAAGGAAGCCCAATGGCTAATGACAACAAGTAGGATTTTCATATGATAGGCCCTTTACTTTGCCTGAACAACAATTTTTGATTCCTCCCGGCCCTCTTTGCCCTCCCCATCCTAGTTTCTAACAAGTGCAACTCTCTGGCCGTAGAGACGGATGTCCTATTCAGAATTATTCTCCATTGAGAATTAGTAAGGCAAACATGGTCATTAGGAAAAAGATGGGATTGATGTCCAACATGTGTTTAACAGTTTAGAGTCCTGATGTATGACAGAAGAACTCAACAGTTATATAAGGACTCTGCCCAGAAACATTCAGTGTAAAAGTCTTATTGAAGCCAAACAAGCAAAAATAAAAAAATTTTACAAACTCCCCTGAATAATGCTCCATGTGATAAATTCCTGCCAGAATTTAGCACCATCGTAATGTCTTTCTTGAAGAATCAGTATGTGTTATTTTCTACAACCTAAGATTAACTAAAAAATCTCACAGTTGAACTTAAGGATAAGAGTTAATTAAATGAATTAATAAATTCATCCTACTTATTCCTAAATAAATAAATCTACCTTGTGATTATGGAACCTGATTTTTCCTCCTATTTACTATTTTTAGTGTTCTAATTCTAGCCCAATAAAATTTATATCTTTATTATAAGCTCCCTCAAATCCTTTTTAGAAAACAGGTGGGGATTTTTTTGTGTGTGTAGAAAAAAATAACACTAAGAGCTTTTCCTTGAACTCCATTTAAGAAATCCTCACATTCGGAAGACATTTTTAAACCAATGTACAACCAGAAGACTAACTAATAATTATGACTACAAATAAATCTTAAACTCCTATATGTCCAAAAAATATCATAAATAAAGTCAAAGGGAAGATCACTCATGACAAAAGGCTAATTGGCTAATTTGCTTACTACAAACAGCTCTTAACTACTCAGTAAAAAACAAGACAAATAAAACAATTAAAAAATGAATGAAGAACATGAATAAATGGGTCAAAAATACAAACAACAACTAAAAATCTCAAAAAATGCCCAAGTTCATGCATAACTAAAGAAAAGCAAATAAAAGACTCATCAATTTGGCCAAATGAAAAATTCTGATAATACAAAACTTGGGCAATCACATGGAAAACAAGGTGTGTGCATAAACTGTTAGTGAAAGTGTTGCCTGAAAATATGGTCTTTTGGACTGTACTTTTGAAATATTGATCAAAATGAATACAAACTCATTGATTGAGCAATTCCACTTTTAGTAAATGATCCTACAGATACATTTGCAGAATTGTGCAAATATATATATCCTAGAATATTTGCTGCATAAGGAGTTTATTAGCAAAAAACTAGAAACAATTTAAATGACACTTCCAAACAAAAGAATGCCATTCAGCCATTAAAAAGCATGAGGTAGAGTTGTGTGTACTAATATGCAAAGATGACCAAGACATTAAGTGAAGAAAAAAACAAGTGCAGAACACAATATGGGTATACACGTGTGTCCATGTCTATAACAGATGGTCATATATGCACAGAAAATACTAGGAAGGCAGATAAGGCACTTTTAACACCTGTTTGACACCTGTTTATCTCTCAGGTACACAACTGGAAAGGGGAAGGGAGAAGAGAAAGTTTTCTTTCTTTTTTTCCTACCCTTCTGTGCTGCTACATTTTCCACAGTGCAAATTTGTTGCTTGACAGTAAACACCCTAATTTGCTGTACCTTGTTTGGCTAATGGCCTCTTAAATTGAAGCTTCACTGAAAACAGTCTGGAAAATTAGCATGATAAAATCTTTTGTTCCCAGGCCAAAGCATATGCATAGCCCTAGGCCCTAAATCCTAGTCTCATTACCTTAGGTAGGATGCTTAGATAAGAGGACTCGCTGGAGGCTTTCAGAAAGGCAGAGGATGGTGGCGGGGGACTCCTGGTGAGCTCACTGAGCAGTTCATCATTCCTGATGCTCCTGGGGGCAAGGAAACTAGCACTGCTCTGACTGAGACTCCCGAAGCCTGCCGAGTCTGCATCGTGGAGGGAGCCTTTCCGGTGGCACCTGTATCTTGTATCAGGGCTCACCAGAGCTTCTTCAAACACAGACTCCTCGTCAGAGAGCTGCAGCTTCTCAAGCTCCTTGTTGATTTTCTGCACGTCTGCCACGGTGGTGCCAGTGGACGAGCGGCTGTCAGGCTTTGTGTATTCAGCACAGAGACTGAGGATGGTCTCCAGACGCTGTCTCTCCTAGAACACAGAGAGGAGGGGAAAGCCAGTGAGTTTGGGAAAATGGACAACTCTAAACGAAAAGACTGAGAAGGCTGGGCCTATTGGCAATTTCTTTGCACACATAAACCCATAGACACTTGGCTGGGGATGGTTTTCCATCATCTTTTATGGATGCATTTAAGAATCCAGATGAAACAGGGGTTAAGGTTAACAATGCCCAATTTTCCTCCCAAACTCAATTCTGGCTTCCACTCTGCCCCTTTTACCTGGGTATCCCGGGGCTGAGCCCGGCACCTGTCAGCCCTCAATCAGCCTTTTCTTGATTCACCGATTCTCTAAACACTTCCAAGTGGGCTTTTTGACCTCCATTTCCTATCTGCCTTCCTTCCCATCCTCTACTTATCTACCTTCAACAATATCTTGCTCTTTCATCACTATAGACTTAACATTGTGCTTGAAATTAATTCTCTAACTTCCTATAAAATATTATTTACTGTTAGACACACAAAAAGAAAAAAGCTACTGAAAGAATCTTTTTGTTTAAAAGGCCTATCTATGTCTTCAATTATTTTTTCTTGAAAGTCTTCAAAATTTTCAAAACTTTTTTATGCCTGGTCACCATGGAGGGTCTTTTTCACTAATTTCTTCCATAAATGATTAAAATCATAAAAATGTAGGAATGTTGCACTAAAATGGAGAACATTTCACATCAAGTCCAGATAGACATCAATGTAGCTCAAATTCTGAGATCATTAAACCTTTGATTCATTTAGCTAGGAAATAAAATAATAGTTCATTTGTTTTTTTTTATAAAATCAATATATAGGCCATTGATGTCTATAATAATGTCACTAACTGACATCTCACTAGACTTCCCATGCAAAACAAGTAGACATTCACGATTTTTAACTTTAAGTAAATTAATGATATATTTGTGAATGATAGTATATAACTTACAAAATGTTTCTCTTCATAAGCCCAGACAGCATTGTTTGAGGTAGGGAACCTCAGCATCTTTACCCTTCACATTAATTCCAATGCCAAAGTGAAAAATAATTAAAAACAAAAAACATCTGTTGTGGTTACATTTACCATATGGAGAGGACACGTCAAAAGCCCGCCACAGAAAAACACTTTTCAAACTGCTTATCAGTAACAAAATAGGAAAATATTAAGCAGCACTGGGCTGCTGTTTTCATTCCAATTGCAGTTAATTTGTAAAGACAAGATTCAGAAGACCATTAGCTCTTTATTAGTTGAAGTTTTAACAAGTGGAAAAGTCAAATAGGAACAAACTGGCATAACTCCTTGGGTTCCATTAAATACATTACTTAAATGACAAAATTGAAGTCATTTAAGGTGTATCTGACTTATATCTACCCTTTAAAGTATGCACCCCCCCAAATAAAAGAGCAATAACTTGATCAAAAGGACTTTTAAACTAGTTGCTATAAGCTCGCACCTCCCTTTCACTTCCTGAACTTCTGGACTCCAGCTGCAGCTCCGTCCTCATGGCCTCTTCCCAGGGCAGGCACTCCTGATTACACACCCTCATCCCCAGGCTCTTCTGCACCCTGTCCATCCAGAAGCCCTGGTGCTTATTTATCTCTGCAGCTGCCACCAACTGCCAAACCCTACCCATCTCAGCTTTATGGGGAGGGAGTAGGGGGACACAGCCTTCATTGCCTTTTTTTAAACTTCTCTAACAATCTAGAAAAGTCTACATGGGACTATGCAAAAACAACCTGCAGGGGCATATGTGAAAAGAGGGGCAGGGACAAGATGTCAAATTTACTCCTTCTCAACAGCATCTGTATCAGAGGCTAATCTTCAAAGAAAAGTTCCTTTTCTGCCATTTAGTTAAATTAAAGCATCTAAACTCAGTCTTTATTAATCTTTGTAGATTATACTATGTATACATTAGCCTTGGCACTGATTACATTTCGGAGTATCTAAAAGTTGTCCATTTCCAATTACCAGGGCTCAAACGAACAGTGCAGTCTTCAAAGCATGAAAGGTACTTCTGCCTAGCCTGGAATACATAGCAAAATTCCTCCCACATCTCCTTCCCAAAATAGTTTCTTTTGCTGCCAATGGTATTGCTTAATTCCAGAGGGAATAAATGATCCCATCCTTAAAATGAATGCTATTTCAGAGAGTGAAACACAGTATTCAAAGGCTTGTGCACAGGAAGTTTGGTCTACTGGTATGTGTTTCTCTCTATTCTTATCACCCATTCACAGCCAATCTGTCCAAGCTTGAATCACACGCACATGCAGCACTGCTGCCCACAAATTTTAAAGAAATTCAGGCTGCACCGAGACACACTGGCCCCATAAAAGCTGCACCAAAGAAAAATAAACTGATGTCAAGAAGTGCGTCGGAAGAAAGCCTGCGAGGCATTTCAGAAAGCACTACAAGAAACCTTTTAAGGAAAACTCTGAACAGAAATTACTCTCATAAGATAATTCTCCCCTCTCCCATCTTCATTCTGGAGTCATTTTCCTTCCCATTCATCGCACCAATATCCTCCACCCTGCAGGACCCCAAAACCAGGAGAACCATTCCAGACCAGGACTCTGAAAATCAAAGAGGGCACTATTAATAATTGTGCTGGAACATCAAGTGCAAGCTGGGATTAGTCCTGGCAATCTGAGATGTCTGGCCCCCTATGTAAAACTTAATGTTTTTTCAAAGCGTCACTTGGCAATGTGCTAAGTCAGGAGGTGGCCCTCTTGGAGATCTCTAAATCCTACCCCAATTTCCAAAGCAGCGATCTGCTGGATCTGCTGTCCGTTCTCTCGGAAAGCCACCACTACAGAGCCTAAGTACCTAAACGCATCAAAACACTGGTGCTAAGAATTTAGAAAGCAGGTCACTTTGAATTGGGTTATTCTAAATAAAGTTTTTATTTTTTCTCTCTTCCCATTTTTTCTTTCCTCCATCTCCACATCCCACATATATGAAAGGAAGCTTTGAAGGCAACATGACATCTTAGAAAATGCACCTGAAGAAAATGATGTCAATTTTTTCCCCTTAGAAGTTAAAAGAAAAAACAAAAAAATGTAGTGGGCTGAGGGTTTTGTTTGACCTCTGAACTTTCTTCCATCTTCAGAGGAATGTTTCTGACACTGCCCTACCGCAGCTTCACAGCCCTCAGGAGGGAGATACCATCCATCTCCTAAACCCATTCAGTCCCCCTGTACCCAACACCAGCCCGTCTAGGCTATCGGACTGTCCACATACTGCATAAATACACAAATTCTGCAGAAAAGCAATCCTGACACTTAAGCACAGGTGAAATCTTGTTAAAATTCTCTTGTTCAATTAAGTATATTGGGTCATTTATTACATAAAACAAAAGGGTCAACCTTTAATGGCTAAATATGATTTAGTCGAAAGGAGATGTATTCTTTTTCTTTTTAGGAGGACCTATTGTAACTGATAAGTATGACTTTACTTCTCTCTTCCAGTAATTCTAGGGCTTCAATGTCTCCATAATCTTCATAATCTTCAGTTCAACAAAGATCTGTTAAGTTACTCACTGTCTAGTAATGTGCTGCGGATACATAGATGAAAACAAAACACCACTTCTACCTTCAAATCTTTAAAAGGTGGCATAAATAAGTGATTAGTCACAGAAACAGTGAAAACAGAGGTTTATGGAAAACTTATGGATTCACATATGAGGAAGCAGTACACAAAAATTACAGAAAAGCAAATTTTAGTTTAGTCTGTCTGGTCTGTTGGGACAGCAGGGTGGGCAGGGCATTTCTGGAAAGGCACAACAGAAGTCAAGTCATAGAGCATGGAATGTCATGGTATGCTCAGAGATCAGCAGCTAGTATGCAGCTAGAGAGATGGGGTCATTTGGGGGCAAGAGGAATGAGGTACCTGCACAGAAATGGGCCAACTTTCTCTTTATATCAGGACTCAAGGGATCCCGACAGCCCCAAATAAACTTTTGAATAAATCCATAGGGTGCACCAGCGAGAGTCAGGGGCCCTGGTCTAAAAGCGAGTGGCAGAATGAGAAGAGGTGGGGCTAACAGCAAGTATGCAGAATTTCCAGGATTCCACATACAAATCCTGATGTCGCAGTTAGGCAGGACAATCCAGAGGGAAGACAGAGCAATGGCTCAAAGTCTGTTATGTGGGTCTATTTGTTTTAGAGATTAATCTTTTAGGGGTAGTAACTGGGGCTAATGTGATCAGTTAGCCTCTTTCTGGGCACAGGGTAAGACGGCTCCTCTCTTCCCCACCCACAAACTATAACAGACACTGTCCTCAGATTTCTGAGAAGCAATGTGTGTCACCTTTGCATGAACAGCCAGTGCATGATTCATCATATGCTTGCTTTGCCATGGCAGAGTGATGCTCCAGGTGGTGCTGGCCCCATCAGCCTGGGCCCTGAGCGAGGAAATGTGGAGCAGAGGCCTCTTTTAACCCATGGAGTGTAAGGGAGAAATAGAACTATGTTTTTTTAAACCTCTGACTACCTATCTATCTTCATCCGTCTAGTCCTCCTCTTTCCAATGTACCAAGTGGCTAAGAGCATGAACTCTGGAGCCTGACTTCTTGGGTTTTAATTCTGGTTCTGTAGTTACCTGTGTGATCCTGGGCAAGTTAGTTAGCTTCTTTGTGTCCCGGTTTCCTCATGTATAAAACAGGGGATTACTAGAGTGTCTACCTTATTGTGTTGTCATGAAGATTTACATATATATGTACATATATAGTCATGTATTGCTTAACAACAGGGGTATGTTCTGAGAAATGTGTCATTAAGTGATTTTATCATGGTGGAGTGTACTTACATAAACCTAGATGGTATAGCCTACTACACACCTAGGCTGTATGGCATAGCCTATTGCTCCTAGGCTACAAACCTGTACAGCATGTTATTGCACTGTACCCATTGTAACACAATGGTAAGTATTTGTGTATCTAAATATGGAAAAGGTACAGTAAAAAAACGGTATTATAATCTAATGGGACCACTGTCATAAATGCATCTGTACCCTATAACGATGGTTTGGTCAATAATAGAGAACATTTTATGTACTATATTCTATAAAGTCTAGAGTTGGTGCCTGTCATATAGTAGGTGCTCAGCATTTGTAAATCATGATTAAGATGGTTTCCACCAAAAGTTCGAAGTGAAATAGATGATTGTCTTGTGGGCCCTGAGGAACCATCTCTAATCCTGGTTAACAAGCAAACCTAAAAACCAAACTCAATTGTCTTCAGGGAAAGGAAATAGAGGAAAAAATATGTGATTCAGCCAAAAGTCTCCCTGAAAAAAATCACACCTCTTAGGGTTCCTTTGGCAATCTAGAGAGAGAGAGAATTTCCCCAAAGCCCCAAATTCCCTGCCCCTGGCAATAGATCTCTGCCCAATTGCCACAGTAGGCTGGGGAGGAAGGCATCTTGTCATTTGGTCCCTCTATCCCAATACAGGGCAACATATATTCCCTCTAGCACGTTAAGTCCAGTGGAGCAGCTTCTAGAAAGAACTACTCTCCAAAAAATCCATTCCCCTATTTAGTGCACACACTTCACCCTTGGCATAAAACCCAGGCTTCTGTTCACATTGCCCCTGGCTTCATCTTCAACTTCAGAGGTCATGAGTGTCCCTATCCTATCGAGTGCATGCATCATTCAAATACCCAAGAGGCTTGTCATATCCTGCCTTTACTCATACTCAGACAAGGAAACTCCGTTCTTTTAATCTCATCTCATAAATCAATTCCTTACACACCTGATGGTTTTTAAAAATTACTATTACTTACCTGTGTGTCAACAACTCCCTCAAGCCCACTTGCCTCTACTACTATTTCTGGCTACGTCCCTATTTTAGAAGGAGCTTGTGCTTTAAAAACAGATATAAATATAAAATAAGTATAATATATTTCATTATTAACACATTTAATAAATGTATTTAATTAATATATTTGATAACATATAATTCTTTGGATCAATACCTATATATGATGAAGTAATGTTTATTTTTGTTTTCATTTAAATCAAACATGTTCTAAAGTAATATAACTTGATTTAATTAATCCTGTTAACTTTTTACCCAAGAATGTCTTCCCGGCTTACTTTTTCCACCTCTGCATTTTGTTAGGCAGAATCAAGTTAATCTCTGACCACAATTATTATACCATTTAACTATATTTCAGTCCTTTTCCTGATGCCCTTTTGCATCATTTTGCCATTTAGCATTAACCAGCAGACATGGGATATAAAATGTTTTACTTTTAAAAAATATTAAGGTTGGAGGTGAACTATTCTTAATATACTAAAAGATATAATTTGAAAGAAAACATTCATTATGGATGACTCCATAACATCTTAAGGAGGAAAAATGCACTTCTCCCTATTGACTGAAAAACACTGGCTATAAAGAAAGGAAATTCATGTGATCAATATAATGATAATTTCCACATAGCATCTAAGAAAAACATGCCAGATGTTTTTACTCTTACATGGACAGTGTTCCAGAGGAAAATCTACAAGGTGCCTGAGTTAAACAAATTATGCTATTGCTCTGCACCTTTAAAGAAAACACGGAAAAATCTAATTGTATTATCATCTGTTTACATTTTCACTTTAGCTTAACCAAGTTCCAGAGGATCTTTTTATTTGTTTCTTCTGAAAGACCATAGTCTATAAAACACAACCCATTAAAATAGTTTTAACATTTTATATTTTATTTTGTTCAATAAAAGTAAGTGCATAAGAAGTATAAAGACCTTTAACTAAATCTTCACATTTGAAAATATAACCTATCCTTTAAAAAATAGGATTTTTGTAATGCATAAAGAAGTTACTAGGGTAAAAAAGTAGGAAAGTCTACATGTAAAAAAAGGAGGGTGAACTATTACATGTCAACTGAAAGTACTATAATGCAATTATGAGACATATCACATGGAAAATACCATGTGCTAAAATTTATAAGCATGCTACAAAGTTTTATGTATAGAAATGTAAAATAAACAATGGCATGTATTCTTTCTAAATTTGAGAATAGTGTTAGGAAAGTAACTACAGGCATACCTCATTTTATTGCACTTTGCTTTATTGTGCTTCTCAGATAATTGCATTCTACAAATTGAGGGTTCACGATAACCCTGCAATGAACAAGTCTATGAGCACCATTTTTCCAATGGCATGTGCTCACCTCACGTCACTGTGTCACATTTTAGTAATTCTTGCAATATTTCAAACTTTTTCATTATTATTTTATCTGTTATGGTGATCTGTGATCAGTGATCTTTCATGTTACTATTCTAATTGTTTTGGGCACCACAAACTATGCCCATATAAGACAGCAAACTTAATCAATAAATGTGCGTGTTCTGACTGCTCCACTGACACTGTTCCCCGTCTCTCTCCCTCTCTTAAGGTTTCCCTATTCCCTGAGACACAACAATATTGAGATTTGGCCAATGAACAACACTACAATGGCCTCTAAGTGTTTAAGTGAAAGGAAGAGTTGCACGTCTCACACTTTAAATCAAAACCTAGAAACGATTAAGCTTAGTGAGGAAGGCATGTTGAAAGTTGAGATAGGCCAAAAGCTAGGCCTTTGTGTGCCAAGCAGCCAAGCTGTAAATGTAAAGAAAAAGTTCTTGGCCGGGCCCAGTGGCCCACACTTGTAATCCTAGCACTTTGGGAGACTGAGGAAAGAGGATCGCATGAGACCTGGAGTTCGAGACCAGCCTGAGCAACATAGTGAGACCCTGTCTCCACAAAAAAAAAAAAAAAGAAAAATTAGCCAGGCATGGTGGCGCGTGCCTGTAATCCTACTCAGGAGGCTGAGGCAGGCGGATCCCCGGAGCCCAGGAGTTTGAGGCTGCAGTGAGCTATGATGACATCACTGCACTTTAGCCCCAGCAACAGAGCAAGACACAGCCCACCCCCCAAAAAAAAGAAAAGAAAAAAGAAAGAAAGAAAAAGTTCTTGAAGGAAATTAAAAGTGCTACTCTAGAGAACACATGAATGATAAGAAAGTAAAACAACTTTATTACAGATATGAAGAAAGTTTTAGTGGTCTGGATAGATCAAACCAGCCACAGCATTTCCTTAAGCTGAAGCCCAATCCAGAGTAAGCCTAATCCAGAGCAAACGCTCTTCAATTTTATGAAGGCTGAGAGAGGTGAGGAAGCTGCAGAAGAAAAGTTTGAAGCTAGCAGAGGTTGGTTCATGAGGTTTAAAGAAAGAAGCCATCTTCATAACATAAAAGTGCGAGGTGAAGCAGCAAGTGCTGATGAAGAAGCTGCAGCAAGTAATCCAGAAGATCTAGCCAAGATAACTGATGAAGGTGGGTACACTAAACAACAGATTTTCAATATAGAAAAAACAGCCTTTTATTGGAAGAAGGTGTCATCTAGGACTTTCATAGCTAGTGAGGAGAAGTCAATGTGTGGCTTCAAAGCTTTAAAGGACAGGTTCACTCTTGTTAGGGGTTAATGTAGCTGATAATTTTAAGTTGAAGCCAATGCTCATTTCCTATTCCAAAAATCCTAGGGCCCTTAAGAATTATGCTAAATCTACCTGTGCTCTGTAAGTAGAACAATAAAGCCTGGATGACAGCACAACTATTTACAGCATGGTTTACTGAATATTTTAAGCCCACTGTTAAGATCTACTGCTCAGGAAAAAAGATTCCTTTCAAAGTATTGCTGCTCATTAACAATGCATCTGATCACCCAAGAGCTCTGATGGAGATGTACAAGGAGATTAATGTTGTTTCCATGCCTGTTAACACAATAACTATTCTATAGCCCATGGATCAAGGAGTAATTTTGCTTTCAAGTTTTATTGTTTAAAAAGCACACTTTGTAAGGCTATAGCTGCCATAGATAATGATCCTTTGATAGATCTGGGCAAAATAAGTTGAAAACCTTCTGGGAAGTATTAACCATTCAATATGCCATTAAGTGCATTTGTGTAATTCATGAGACCTCAAAATATTGACATTAAGAAGAGTTTGGAAGAAGTTGATTCTAACCCTCATCCATGAGGGATCAAGACTTCAGTGGAGGAAGTAACTGCAGATGTGGTGGAAATAGCAAGACAACTAGAATTAGAAGTGAAGTGTGAAGATGTAAGTGAATTGCTGCAATCTCATGATAAAACTTTAATGATTAGGAGTTGCAGAATCTATTCCTGTTAAAGATGCTGTGAACATTGTTGAAACAACAACAAGGGATTTAGAACATTATATGAACCTAGCTGATTAAGCAGCAACAGAGTTTGAGAGGACTGACTCCCATTTTGAAAGAAGTTCTACTCCAGGTAATATGCTCTCAAACAGCATTGCATGCTACAGAGAAATTCTTCATGAAAAGAAGAGTCAACATGGCAAATTTCATTGTCTTATTTTAAGAAACTGACAACCTTTAGCAACCACCACCCTGATCAGTCAGCAGCCATTAACATCGAGGCAAGATCCTCCACCAACAAAAAGATTACGCCTCGCTGAAGGAACACATGACTGTTAGCATTTTTTTTTTTTACCAATAAAGTATTTTTAATTAAGGTATGTACCTTTCTTAAACATAATTCTATCACACACTTAATAGACTACAGTATAGTGTAAACATAACTTTTATATGCACTGGGAAACCAAAGCATCTGTGTGACTCGCTTTATTGGGATATTCGCTTTATTGCAGTGCCCTGGAACCGAACCATCAATGTCTCCAAGGTATGCCTGTATATTTTCCTTTCTCCCAGGACAACTTGTAAAATTATAATCTCTGCCCAACATGATTTAGGCCTTGGTCTTCATGATCTGGTGTAAAAGATGGCCTTTCAAAGCTCTAGCTCTGTTATTCTATAATATAATCAGAATGAAAGAATAATAAATATATGAGAAATGTGTTCCTTTTAATTTTACTCAGCATTTTCTTAAAATTCTGTCTTTTCTTAAAATCCAAATTATAATCCCAGAACTGAAATATGGTTTTGGCAATCTTGAATAAAAAACATCAATTTATCCAAACCAAAAATTTTCAACAGAACATACTCCACAGAAAGATTCCTCCCTGCAGTCACTGTTCTCAACTTTAAAAAACTAATCTCACTCACTTTGGCTTCTGGGAAGAGAGAGTAGATACACTTTTCCCTATGCCTCCCATTATGTATAACTAAGAACCCTGTACATCATATAGAAGACAAGCGGAAGGAGATTCTGAAAGGTGGAAAGAAGGCAGATAAGCTAGGGACACGGAAACCCAAGGAAACACAAAGAAGTGTGTTCCCTGGGATTTCATTTTGCCTCGTAGCCCAGTCTTAGACCTGAAGAAGGGAAGGGACATGCAACAACCTGGTTCAATCTCCAGACAACTGTGCTGAATGAAAAAAGCCAAACCCACAAGTTACGTACTATATGGTTGTATTTATGTAACTTTCTTGAAATGACAAAATTGTAGAAATGGAGAAGAGATCAGTGGTTATCAGAGGTTAAGGAGGAGGGAAGTGGGTGTGGCTATAAAAGGCCACCCAGAGGGACGCTGTTGGAGTCAGGACTGTTCTGTATCTGGACTGCAGATAATGCACTATGGTTTTGCAAGAGGTTACCACCGAAGGAAACTTGGTAAAGGGTACACAGGATCTCTCTCTTATAATTGCATGTGAGTCTCCAATTATTTCAAAATCAAGTGTTTAATTTTTGTTTAAAGTGCCTTTTAATAGGTCTTCACCTCCACACTGAGGTGGCTGAAACAAAATTTTTCCATTGAGAAAGTGATGAATGTGTTTCTATTGTAATATTTGTTTGGGATTTTTAAAAAAAACCTTAAACTTTAAAAATATTCTCCACGGTGAATATTCCCATAATATTTTCTAGAACTGGGGATGAGAAATTCACATTATAAGAATTAGCCAGCACAGTCACTAAACCTATTAGCTGATGAAAAATTTCTAAAGAAAGGTAGCTCAATAAATAGCTTTTAATTTAGATATACTAAGTAATCTGACAACAAATATGAGGAGCTCTTTTACTACGAAGAATCAATAGTCCTCCCTCATATACCTCTGCTCCCATATACCTGTTGATACTGATATATTTTCAATTTTCATTTAGTTTGTACATTTTTTTCTATAGATTTTATTTATGAGCTTTATTTCCTATTTAAAAATAAGTGTTCAGGTATTGATTTATCATTTTTAAAAAGAATGAGACTTCTTCCATAACTGACATGGTGGCACACAGGACCTCTTTTTAGTCTAAGTTGCCTTCTATATTTCAGCGATTAGCCTGAGAATGCTAAACTATGCTAAGATTCAGAACACACATCCCTCAAACTCTGAGAAGGATTTTTAAATGCGTGGCACCATCAAGAGGCAATAACTTGTACTGCCACTCTAACAAGAACCAAGGGTTTGCTCTCAAGTACAGAGGAAGCTACTTTAATAGCAATTGCCATAGACTAGTGCAATACAGAATTACCTTAAGACTTTAGCTCTGTGTTTCCCCAATGTGAAGTTATTAGATTATTGCTAAATGCTAATTTTTCCCTTTCCACTCCTTTTCTGCCCATCTCTCTCTCCAATTAAGAAGGAAAAAAGAAAGAAAAATGTGACAACTTTTTTGCTGTCAGTTAACTGAGGACAATTGGCAGTCCTAATTTGCTAATGATTAATTTCTTCAATATTAATGGTGTTAATGAAAATGCCAGCTATTTGCAGAAAGAAAGTCCTTGCTTTACTCTCTAATGACAGATAATATTCTTCTTTATATTGCCCAGTGGTTATAGATTTACTCTTACTTTATTTAGAAACCAAAAAATGCTATTTGCCTAGAGAATGGAGAGCTTATTTGGGCAGGAGATAGCATCATCAATTTAAACCTATGCTGTCCAATTACTATACTTAATTGTACCAGGTTTTTTTTTTTAGCTTTTCTTAACATAAGAAAATTTAAAATTACATACATGGCTCATATTTGTGGCTCAAATTATATTTGAGCTAGATCCTAGCAAAGGCATGAAAGTAAAAGAAGGCAGAGAATTAGCTGTTTTGTAAACATTAGACTTAAGAAAAGGCTCCACAGAAACAACTCAGTTTAAGGCATAGGCTGAATCTGAAGATTAAATAAATTAATGTAACAATGGCCATTCCAACCCAAAATATAGGAAGACAGTCATCTTTTCTAAATACCCTTTTAAAAAGTCTGAGCCACTAAGTTTATTTGATTAGCAAACAAACCTCTCAACCCATCTGCGGTTTAACTGGCTTCTTTCCACTAATGCAATCATTTTTTTAAAAATTAAAACTATATCCAGGATGTAGCAAGCGGAAAGGCCACATCAGAGAGATTTGTTTCAGGTCGGACTGGAGGACAAAATAGTTTTCAATACTTAAGTTTGCCTTCACATTTCAAAGACATTCTTTTTTTTTTTAAAGGTTAAGCTATGACTAAGCAACTATAAGCATTCTCTTACCATTGTCCATTCTGCCACCCAAACAAAAAATACTGTCAAACTTACAATACAGCTCTGCACAGGCAAAAATGTCTGAATGCTCAAGTTGTTTTTTAGGGTCAGGAGTCACTAGGAAGAGGAGACAGCAAGAAGCAAGTAGAGAAGCAAAACACATCTATAAGTGGAGTAACTTTCACCTGATAATGCTCACTAGTCTTGAGTTCCTAAACAATATTTCCTAATTACAAAATTAAGTAATACCAACCTGTTTACTTTCTGGTCATTAAAATAGTATCTGCACCTGACCACCTTTGGGAGATTAGAGAACATATACATTTATTTTTTAAAATACCGAAACTCTTTAAATGAATATGCTCAATTATGTTTTTACTTAATTTTAGAAACATTAGATCTACAGTTTGCTCAACAGTATACGAGCAAGACTCTGGGACCTGCAGCCTTGGTTTTTGCATGACCCTAGAGATCACCAATTCTTAGAATGCTACAAAATTTTCAAAGTAAAGAAAAATAACTCATTTTCATCCTTTTATTTTTAATTGAAAGTTGGAAGGGAGTTTCTCCTTTTTTTGGACGTAAAAAGAATGCATTTATGCTGAAATATTACCATTTTTTTGGATAGAGCTTCACTGGTACCTGGAACGAAATGCATATCGATTGTATGTGAACCAGGGGTGCAACCTGCAGCCACAGAATAAGGAAAGCCGTAATGAATGTCATGAATGAGTTTTGAAAACATTCAATTACTCTTTTCAAAAACATGTATACAATCCTTCCTATTCTGTAGTCATCTGTCTAAGAGGTGAATATATGGCAGTGAGCAAAACAGGCATGGCCCCAGCATCTTACAAATTAAAATTCTTTAGTTATAAAGTGCTTTCATGGGAGCTATAAGAAGAAAACTCCTTCCGAACAGTAGAGAATTGCTGACCCAGACATTTCACCTATTCACATAACTACTATGGAAATATTAAAATGTGCCTTGAAAGAAAGCCAATCTTATCTCCAGGGAATGCATATTGGTAGTGTATGTAAAAAATCAGAAAACCTTACTTCATGGGGCTTCATGAGAGCTGGCATCACATTACAACACGTTTGAGAAA
Source organism: Daubentonia madagascariensis (assembly GCA_023783475.1). NCBI lineage: Eukaryota > Metazoa > Chordata > Mammalia > Primates > Daubentoniidae > Daubentonia > Daubentonia madagascariensis. The sequence continues at coordinate 10,043,815 of JAKFHU010001631.1, read as the reverse complement.
TAAATCTCAAGTGTGTCCCTACATAGTTCTAAATGGTGACAATGCTGTTTACCAATGCACTGCAGATGACCGTCATCAGCCAGAAAGAAAATACTGGATTGCTACAGTGCAATTTGTGGGAATCCACTGGTTCTCCACAATAGAACACAGATGCTTTTGGCAATGTAACCAAATGAATACTCTTAACAGCAGCAGGATTTGCTTTAAGTTTTTTATTTTCCCTTTTTCTTCTTAAAATGACTTTTACTAACCTGGACCTTAAGATGCCCTAGATGACCACACTACCTCTGGATTATTGGGAGGTACACAAGTATCAAATGAGATGAATAAAAGAATATCTTGTCTATTTAATAATGATTTTTCTAGCTTCTTGAACATCTAATTTGTCAAATAATCAGCATCTCAGCCCTCTAGAGATACCTTATCTATTCATGCCCCCTACTTGAAACATAGCTCAGAATGAGAGAGTTAAAATGACCACTGACTAACCCAAATGGATGTCACAAGGTCTACGAACTGAAGTGCACACACTTCATGTGCATGGGACCCTCTCAAGACCTCACTTGTACTTAGTAACTCTTAGTTTAGAACATTTTAAATCAAGGCTTGATATCTGGTTTCTAAAATCACAAAAAAAAAAAGAGAAAAGGTTGGCATAACAACAAAAGCATGAATTGGCAGCTGAGAGCAAGAAAGAAGGAAGAAAAATTATAAAAAAAACTAAACATCTCAAATAGTACAGCAGCTGGAGGCTATTTAATACAGACTCAAAGTGGATTGTTTTACCTCATCATAGGTCCTTGGAGGTTCATAATTATGGTTCAATCTTTAATACTCAATAAAATTACCTTGAGTTTTAAAATAAAGACTGAACAAATAAAGAAAAATCCAGATGGAACACTGATATTATCACAGCTGAGCTAAAAATACTACAGATATTATGGTTAGTGAACCAGATTTACCCCACTTGGTTTCCTCATTAATGAGTTAAATAGATCTTTGGCATCTATTCATTCTTTATTTATGAGAGTTGTGTTTACTTTTTGAAAATTATGCTTTGACAATTTGGAGGTCCCAATGAAATGTTCAAGTGACTCACCCTGTAGAGTCAATTAAACTGCACTGCCCATGAAGTATATCTCATGGGCTGGAGACCCAGGCACATCTTTTCTTGGCTCCTGGAGTAAATCCCAAATGGCAACACAACTTTACCTTCACTGATTCACTATTCTCTGCAATTTTTGTTTTACTGACTCTGTGCTTTTGTTTTTGTTTCTGATCCCTGGTCAAATTGGATCGGGGTTTCGGTTTGCACACAACTGATAGTTATCCCCATTGGTGGCAGCAGGGACTAGAATCTGATTTTGCGATCTGACCACTTGGTGCTCTGTCAGGTAGCAATGAAATCTAGCCTTGGTCAGCTGAGAGATGGGAGAGCATTTGTTTGTTGTTTTTGCTGTTTATAATTTGTTTGTCTGTTTTTCTGTTTATACTCTCAGATCAGGAAAATATTTTGCGACCAGTGGAAAAGCAATCAGTCTTTTGAGATCTGGAGGAGTGAGATTTTGTGTTCCAGTATTTATTATTGCTGTGTAGTTAAAGCTGTAGAACTTAGGCTATAAGCTCTTTGTCTGTCTCTGTACCTGAGAAAAAAATCATTGTGAATAGGTGAAATATTTTCCTGGCTCCAGAGGATAATAAATTAAAATAGAGAGTTCTGCTGTTCTGATTGGTTTGTAGAGACTAACAAGTATTTAATGAATCTAACATTCCCCAAATTCCAAAATAAGGTGAAATTCTAATAATTTAAATGTACTCTCCTTTTAAGAAAAAGACCTTTCTCATCAAAATTGTTGACTCAGAGCATTTTTTCCCCATTAGAAAACAAGTTTGCACAATTAAAATGAATCCTTACACAAATCAGACCGATCTGATAATTTGGTTTAAAAAACAGCTTACTGTCTTTTCCTTGTTTTATCAGTGCATAATACAAGTATAATTTCATTTTGTAACAAAGATTTGGATTTGTTTTATGATAAACAGACTAGCTTATCTGAACTTCTTATATGTCTTACATTAGTTTACTGAGAATATAATCTAAGATTACTTCCATAAGATTAAGACAAATATAAAATTTGTGCTCACCTAAACTGAAATATAATTATGGCAAACCTTTTTATGCCAATAGTAATTGTGTTCTGCACTGTGTCCGTTTGAACACAATTTCCAAATAAAATAAAATAAAACAAAATGTAAATGTAATGTATGATAAGCACCCTGTTAATGTAAAACTAAAATGCAGTTATCTCTATTAAAATGACAGACTGATCTTGGAAAAATCAGCCTATGCTTACACAAGACAGTAAAAGGTTATTCTTCTATGTAATCACCCCAGAGAACAGAGATTTAGTATCTCACAAGAGTAACTTTTTGTGCTTTGTGCTAATTAAGATATGTCCTTGCATATTTAAAATAAAGGAGTTCCCCATTTCTGAATGATTTAAGGTTTCTTGTTAATCATAAAATAATCTATTGTCACTTTATTAACTAGACAAACTGTACACATTCACTGTTCTTAGATATCCACAATCCTATATTATTCAATCAATCTCCTCTGATTAATATTTGATTCTGCCTTCTCAGGATCAGACAGACCCTAAATTCAGGAAAAAACATTTTTTTCCAAGATACCTTATACCTGAACTATCTTTAAGTTTTCCCAGAGGACCTCTGGGTAATTACAAAGATTTGTTCTTTAACCTTACAAAAAGAAAGATGCTAGAAATATTTACGTTTGTTTGTCATACCCCTTAGTTTTAAGTAGCCCAACACCTATCAAGAATTGTGTAAGAAAATTTGTCAAATCAAATTGAGAAGCTCAGCCTTCCCTAGGATAATTTTGTACAGGTAAAATATTATTACAAATAATGTTCAAAGATTGTGTGCTTTACAGATAGGCCCCAAATTTCAATGCCCTTACTCTCTGTAATATTTTCTTACCCTCAGGGGAAACACTGATTAAATAAGACCAACATCTTATACCCTAATAAAAGATTTTAACTCTCCTTCATGCTGATACTGTTTACCATAGCCACTTACTCTTACATTTACCAAGTGGTCTCTCCTTTTCTCTTGTGTTTGCCTACAGGCTACATATGCCTTTAACAAATAAAAACAGTTCAGAGCCTCCTGGATAGGACTTTACCAGGTACTCTTAACTCCTGATAGTTCAAAGAATAGACTTATGGATACAGGCTTCTGAGCTGACATTGCATAGACAATGCATCTCAGCCCTCAGTCCTAGACAGCTAAATAAGACAGTCCTAGACAGCTAAATAAGAATTTGTCATCCCTTCAAAAGCTATTTTATGATTAAAAGTTAAAAAAATTAAAAATTAAGAATACTTTATTCCTTTTACTGGGATATAATAAGATAAATAGACTCATGCAACCAAGGCCAACCTTAGGGTGTCAAATTTTAAAATAAGCCTCATTTCATCAGGTATGACAAACCCACTATTAAGGATAAGGGGTATAACTTCATATTTAGAGCAATACACACAAAGCCTTCCCAAAAAGTTGAGCCTGTTTGTGACTTACACTGGAACCAACCTCACAGGTAATAAAGAATGTCACTTCCTGGATTGCCAGGAACCTTAGCAGAATTCGAGAATCTGGAGGAAAGAGAAATTCACCAACACTTAACAAATGCTAAAGATGAAACCCAGAGGAAGTGAATTTCTTGAGTTTGGTTGCCTATCCTCGGAATAGAAGAGTAAAAAGGAGCATGCATTTAAGGAAGACCTCTGGAGTGATGGAAGCCATTGAAAATGCTCTCCTAGATTCCTTAAGAAATTATCTATCTAGAAGTTAATTCTCTGGCCTTATTAATAGTAGTTGCTCAGCACAATACAGCACTATATTTGCTGTCCACAAACAAAAAGGCTTTTATATACTAATTAAAAGTTCTTCTGAATTTGTATCAATGAATCAAGCCAAAACACAATGACATTTTGTGACCATGAATAATCTCTGGAGACTATATACGATAACAAACGGGAATCTCATACTGGTGTAGTATCTAACTGACCCATCCAAAGAATGTCTAATTCTCCAGGGGCATGCATTATTCTTGGCTAGGGTATTTTAAAGCTCTACAATAGACATCAACTTATCAAAAACTATGATTGCTGCAAATGATTCTTGCTCTAAAATGTCAAACAAATTTTGTCCTATATAGATGAAAATGGTTTCTGTCCATTATAATCCAAAGGTTATAATTTTTTTGTCCTGTAGGGCATTAACTAGGTTTGCATGTGATTCAAAAATCTTATTCTGCCATACTTTTTTTTTCAGTAAATAAAATACTTCTGATAATCCTATACTTTTGTAAACCAGCTTTACCATCCTGTGGCTTATCTCATTAAAGAAATCATTAATCAATCAGTAACGAATCAAAATAATCTCTGATGTATTCATTCTAAAAAAAAATCTGTGCTTAAAAGAAAATGAAAAAATGCAATTGTTTGTTCTCATTCATTAGTGGGACTCTCAAGGTATATCTCCTCCTGTCTTATTTTCAATATTTTCCACAATAAGCATAAATTCATTTTAAATGAAGAAACACAACTCAATAAATTTTGTGAAGGGTGGTGGAAAGGCTGAGCTCCATTAAGGCAACCCATCAACTTTCCAGACAATTTGCTATAAAGACAAATTCACTACCTAATTCCCAATAAGTCATGATTTCACTGACTACTTCTATCATAACCATACAAATGCAAATTGAATGACATACATAATACAAGTCAGCATTTCCTCATAGTCTTAAAAGAAAATTTGTAAGACTTGTAAGAAATTCAGTAAAATTCACAACTACCTTTGTGATGTTTCTCAAGAATTTATAATGTGAGAACTCTGCGGAGCTAACTCCTATAGACCTTCAAAATACCCACAGGTGCCTAATAACAGTGATCTGGGAAGAGGAAGAATAGCAGGAGAGAATCTAGGAACAGTAGTGGCTGGTGCACATGGGAATTCTATGCCCCCACATATCCCTGGAGTCTGTCTCCAAGGTTGCCCTGTAGATGCGGGTCAATGAAACAGTGAGGTCAACAGATGAAGATTACCAATCGCTCCATCTCCTGCTCCCTGAGTCTTTCCTCCCTCTGCCGCCGGTGATAATCCATCAGGTCATCGCGTCCTGAAATGGAGCTAATGCTACTTTTCCGTTCCCGAAGGACAGGCTGAGGTGTTCCTGAGGCCTGTCTGAGGCTGTCCAAATCAGCCTCATCAAATTCCACAGATCCACAAGAGAAATTCCTTCTGGCTGCAAACACTCTGTCCGGCTCTCCGGGAAGAAATGAATGACTTGGACTCATCCCCGAGTATGGAGCCCTGTCACAGTCGTCAGAGGTGCAGGAGGATGTGGAGGCCAGAAGCATCTTCCGAGCCACTCTCGGACTGGCAGGGACACTGAGGGTGGAACTTACATAAGGGTTGCCTTCAGATGTAGAGGTTTTATAGGGTAAAGCCCCTGAGCTTAAAGAAGAAAAATTAAGGTAATTGTCATTGTCTATCATGCTATGAGGTAGATCCTTTTCCCCAAGTTTTGTCCTTTTGGAATTGCCCAGAGAGTTTCTTGGAGGCAAGCTGAGAGGTGTCAGCTGGTTCTCTGTGGCTTTGTACAACCTGGGAAGTGATCGGCTATAGGCTCCCATGTGACTCAAGCTGCTGCCCGAATACTTCCTAGTTCTTAAACTGATGTTTTCGGAGGCTAGCTCTTTGTGTCTGGTTAACTTGGGCTGAAGTGTCAGGTTATCCTGAATGTTCATTTTCCTGGCTTGCTTTGGGCTTGAAGGCATGCTTGCTGCTCCTGATCTGCTGATAGGAGAGGGGCCAGCATCGCCCAGAGAACCTCCATTCCACATGGTCTGGAGTGAGCCAGATGCCTTGCGACCTTCCAGGCCTCCGAGAAAGTAGACATTGTCATGTGATTTATTCCTTGAGCTATATTTGGAATAGGGAGGCTTCTCTGAGAGCCTCAAGGCCCTATCACCTTCCCGGCCAGTATGATGATCAAAGTCCGCTCTGCCAAGTGGATATCCACTGAGGGAGGATGCAGTGCTGAGTAAAGGAGTGGGCGGTTTCATGGAAATATTTTTGTCAGTTCCATCACAAGAGAACTGCCTGCTTCCCTGGATTTTGGCCAAGGAGGGGCTACTTCTGACACTGGTTCCCAAAGGAGAAGGGCTTCTCTTAGCAGGCACAGGTTGTGAGAGGGTTAAATAGGAGCCAGAATAGTCTCCATTGGCTTTAAATCTCAGACTGGAAGAGTATTTCTTCGGGCTTAGGCTCTCCATCATGTTTTGGGAATCGTTCTCAAGGGAATGCACCACAAAGTCTTCCTCTAAGCTACCATTTTGTAAATCCAGCTGTTTTTGTATGTGGCTATGCTCTGCCATGATCTTGCTGGATTCTGTAAAGGAATAAAAGAGAAAGTTTTAAGTAAAAAAGATTTAAAAAGAACAGCCCCTCGTCAGGCCTACATCTGAACAAATAACCTTGCAGTCTAACCTAATGCAACTAACAAACACAAACTCTGTTTTACTAATAAACCTGTTAAAACCATATTGCAAATTGAAGAATAAAGACCACTGATCTGGGATGTTTACTATACAAAAGAAAAATTACTGAAGAGGACAGCAATGATATTTGAGGGAAACAAATCCTTAACCAAGTCAAGGTGCAAGATTAGGCTGGAAAAAAAGACAATTTCCCTTTAGTTGTTCTATCCCTTGGAGGACCACCTGTTTCCTGAGTGCCTAGCAAACGCCCAAAGGGACAATGCAGTGGACCTTCCTCTAGATATCTCTATTAGAATCATTAACTGCTTGGAAATAAAGTCCTGAGGAAACAAAATTCACATTTTGGCAAAGAAAAAATTTTATGTTAGACGATGATCATTAACGTGAGGGTTGGAAGCTGGTTCTTTAAATAAGGGCTCTGGGAGTTACCTTCTCAAGAAGAAGACTTAAGGCTCCTGTACTCATCAGAAACAGGCAGGTAATAATAGAGGAAAAAGCATTCCCCAATTTACTGCCACATGGTCGGGGTGGTGAATTTAAAAATCCAAAACTGTTGTATCCTTAAAATTCCCTGGTACTCCAAATACACCATGCTCATCCTTGCTATCAAACCCTGTCCTCTAGCAGAAACACTTTTCTCACTCTTGTGTACCTACCAGAACCCACTGTTCTTCAAGGTACAGATCAGGATTCTATTTTCCACAATTAAAATTTTTAAGAAAATTTATGGACCCATAAATACATGCTTTGGACCCCAGTTTGAACAACATTAACCTAAGAAACTGAAGTTTCAGTCTATGTCTTTGAATTACAAACTATCACAGCAAATCAGAAAGCTTATATTTCTAACTGATAAAAAGATTTTCCTTAGATTATCAGCAAAGAGAAAACACAACTTGAACATTCTCATTGAACTCATACACCACTAAAACTGTCCTCCAACCCTTAGGCACCTCAGACACTAATTATTACATCTCCGGTCTATATATAAACAGTATCATGCATGGCTAGTAATCAGTTTCATAACGTGGCTGTCTCTGTAACTAGACCACAAATTTAAGGAAGAGGTTTATGCCTGATATTTCTATCTTATCTCTACCCGTCTGACTCCCACTGTCCCATAGGTGAGAAACTCAATGAACACAAGTTTCAATTTTCATCACAGCCTTCCTCACTCCCTCCCAGCCACAGATTGAGGACCTTCAATCGGCTTGCTCAGCCTCACAGACTTTCTGGGTAAATTCAGGCAGCCTAGTAAAGAACTGCTTTCTTCTGGGGTCAAGAAACAGTGTGGCTGCTTAAATTCTGGTGATGGGCTAAGTACACAACTGCCCATAAAGGTGCAGCCTCCTCCAATAAACTCTGCCTTGGTTGGGTTTCTTACCCTCCAACCCAAAGCCCTGCCTGGATTGATACAAGCATAATTTATCTTTTTAAGTGTACCTCAAAAAAATTGAGGTTCTCCACTATATTTGGCTCCCAGCTGGGATCTGGTCCTGCCATCTCATTCCTGCCAAGTCTTTTACTCCTCAGAGACAGTGTCCTCTCTGCCCCCAAGACAAACGTCCCTCTTAGCATTTGTCTCCTGCTGCCAATTCTGACCTTAAAAGCAACACCAGCATGGTTTGAGCCACATCTCACCAGGCCCCCTGGAGGACTGAAACTGAGTCACCTCCTACTCTCGGTCCCTTTTATTCCAAACTGACTTCATCTCTGCTTGGTTTTGCCATATTGAAATTCCAGCATATTGAATTCCAGCAATTCCAGCAAAATTCCATATTGGCCAAATTTCTCAAGTTAAATATTTTGAAATTGAGAAAACAAGGAAATAGATGGACATTACAGTGTTATTTATTATAATGAGGAAAACACCATAAATGCCCCAAAATAGGGAAAAAATTGAATAAGCTACAATACATCATATGAGAGAATATTACACAACCATTTAAAATCATATTTGGAAGTATATTTTGTAGCATAAAAAGTACATTCATATAATTTTAAGTAAATTTTAAGATGAGTACAGTTTTTCTGACATAGACACTCATACACATGGATTATACACACACGGGTATATCTGTGTATATGATATACACTATGAGTGCAATTTTCTTACACAGTTTACCCTTGAACAACATGGCTTGAGCTGTACAAGTCTACTTAGATGAAAATTTTTTTAAATAAATATATTGGAAAATTTTTTGGAGATTTGTGACAATTTGAAAAAACTCACAAACTATGTGGTCTAGAAATACCAAAAAATTAAGAAAAAATGAGGTATGTCATGAATGCATAAAATATATGTAGATACTACTCTATTTCATCATTTACTACCATAAAAATATATACAAATCTATTATAAAAAGTCAAAATTGATCAAAATGTATGCATATACAGACTGTACATGATGTTATTCACAGTAGAGAGAAATATAAACAAATGCAAAGATGCAGTATTAAATCATAACTACATAAAATTAACTGTAATCCATACTGTACTACTGTAATAATTTCATAGCCACCTCCTGTTGCTACTGTGGTGAGCTCAGGTGCTGCAAGTATCTGCTTAAAACGCCATGAGGACAACCATCTCTGTGTGAGCAGTTTGTCTCTCCAGCAAATTGCCTATTACAGCAAAAAATGATCTCTTACAGTTCTCACGTATTTTTCATCATGTTTAGTGCAATACTGTAAGCCTTGAACAATACAATGGGACCCAATACAAAGTGCCCCTAGAGACGCTGGAAGCGCTCCCAAGAAACAGAGAAAAGACATTGCAGGAAAAGGTTTAATTGCTTAATGTGTACTGTAGATTGAGGCCTGTATCTTCCATTGCCCGCCATTTCAAGACAAATGAATCCAACGTAATGAGCACTGTAAAAAAGGAAAAGGAAATTTGTGAAGCTATCACTGCAGCTATGCCAGCAGGCATGAAAACCTTGCACTTTTTGTAAAATACCTTTTTATCTCATATTGAAAACACAGCTTTTATGTGGGTTCAGGATGCTGTAAGAAAAGTATACCTGTAAACTTATAAGATTCAAGAAAAGGTGAAGTCATTACATGACTTCTTAAAGCAAAAAGAGGTGAAAGATTAGAAGCTGAAGAAGTTAATGCCAGGAAAGGATGGTGTGATAGTTTTAGAAAGATGTTTGGCCTAAAAAAATATCAAGATAATAGGAGAAGCAGCTTGTGCTGACCAAGAAGCAGCAGATGAGTTCCCCGAAGCCATTAAAAAAATCACTGAGGAAAATGGATATCAGCCTCAACAGGTTTCTAATGCAGGCAAAAGTGCCCTATTTCAGAAAAAAGAATGCCACAAAGAACATTTATTAGCAAGGAAGAGAAGTAAGCACCAGGATTTAAGGCAGGAAGGAAGAGTCTAATTCTACTGTTTTGTGCAAATGCAGTCGAGTTTATGATCAGGACTGTCCTTATCTATAAAGTTGCTAAACCCCAAGCCTTGAAGGGAAAAGATAAACACCAGCTGCCAGTCTTTTGGTTGTACAACAAGAAGGCCTGGACAACGAGAACCCTTTTTCCAGATTGGTTCCATTGGTGTGTTGTCCCTGAATGAAGTCAGGAAGTACCTTGCCAGTAAGGGACTGCCTTTCAAAGTTCTCTTGATATTATACAATGCCCCCAGCCACCCAGAACCGCATGAGTTCAACACCAAAGACAATGAAATGGTCTACTTGCCCCCAAACACAATGTCTCTAATTTATCCTCTGGATCAGGGCATCATAAGGACCTTTAAGATGCATTACCCATAGTACTCTATGGAAAGAATTGTCAATGCTATGGAAGAGAACCCTGAGAGACAGAACATCATGAAAGTCTGGAAGGATTACCCCATTGAAGATGCCATCATTATTATAAAAAAAAAGCTGTGAAAGCCATCAAACCTGAAACAATACATTTCTGCTGCAGAAAACTGTGTCGAGATGTTGTGCATAATTTCACAGTATTTACACAGAGCCAATCAAGGAAACCATCAAAGAAAGAGATCATAAATATGGTAAAAAAAAAAAAAAAAGGTGAAGGATGAAGGGTTTCAAGATATGGTTCTTGGAGAAATTCAAGAGCTAACAGATGCCACACCAGAGGAATTAACAGAAGACAACTTGGTGGAGACGAGTGCTTCCGAACCAGTGCCAGACAATGAGGACGATGACGCAGAAGAAGCAGTGCCAGAAAACAAATTGACATCAGACAATCTGGCAGAAGGGTTTCAATTACTAAAGACTGCCTTTGATTTCTTTTATGATATGGACCTATCTATGATATGGGCACTGAAACGGAAGCAAACAGTGGAAGAAGGACTGGTGCTATATAGAAACATTTTCAGTGAAATGAAAAAGCAAAAAAGTCAGACAGAAATTACAATGTATTTCCATAAAGTTACACCTAGTGTGCCTGCCTCTCCTGTCTCCCCTTACACCTCCTCCACCTCTTCCGCCTCTGCCACTCCGGAGACAGCAAGACTAACCCTTCCTCTTCCTCCTCCTCCTCAGGCTATTCAACGTGAAGAAGAAAAGGAGGAAGCCCTTTATGATGATCCACTTACACTTAATGAATACTAAGTATATTTTCTCTTCTTTATGATTCTCTTATAATATTTTCTTTTCTCTAACTTACTTTATTGTAAGAATACAGTACATAATACATACAGCATACAAAATATGTGTTAATTGACTGTTTATGTCATCAGTAAGGCTTCCGGGTCAACAGTAGGCTATTAGTAGTTAAGTTTTTGGGGAGTCAAAAGTTCAAGATTTTTTCAAGTAAGGGGGGAGAGGGGGTAACACCTTTAACCCCCAAGTTGTTCAAGGTTCAACTGTACATACACCCACTATCATACGCACAGGTGTTTAGGCCAAAATCGTGGGAGTCATAGTTGATTTCCTCTATCACTAACCCTCCTTCCTCATTTTATCCATCAGCAAATCCTGTCAACACTGTCCTTAAAACATTCTGAATCTGATCACTTCTTACCATGTCCACAGGTGCCACCCTAGTACAAACCAATACTTTCTCTTGCCTCCTCAATATGCCTATTCTCCTACAACAATAACAGCAGCAATGGACTGGGAGAAATCACACTCCAAAATTAGTAGTGGTTTTATCTGGGCAGTGGTATTACCAGTGATTTTTAACTTAACTCTCTCATAATAGTTTATATTTTCCATATTTGATATAATGTATTTGGGTTGTTTTGATGATCAGGAAAAAAAACATTTAGCATAAAATACTAGAATATAATCTGTAGTAACACTTCATTTGTAAGTTGATTAGACTCTCATTTTCCTTAGGTCTTGCTCAATTTTCAAGCCAGACATTAACTCTTCCAAAAAAGGTCATTTTAAAGAACTTCTTGATCAGACTAACTTAATATATAAATATTTGAAGATTGCAGCATTTTTTCCAACTCTTCTAAATGACTCTGGCAAAAATTTCAATTATACAAATTTATCCCACTCTTTACACACCTGAAAAACTAAAAAAAAAAAAAAAAAAAATCAAACATAACACTTCCCTAATATGAAAAAAGCTAAAAGAATGGTTACAAAGAAAGTCTACAGATGTTTGTTGAACATAGCTTAAATAATAATATAAGTATTCTCATTTTTAAAAATGTAGTTACATTATTTCCTTATTTGAAGTGGTCCTGCTTATTATATAGGAAAAAATTAAAATCTCAATGGGTAGTTTTAGGTACTTTATTCATTAAATACATGCCTACTATATATCAATCAGACATTTATTTAGCAGGCATTAGTGTTGCTTACTAATATTCCAGTTCTCCTCCTTTCAGGAACATAGTGAGGTTGTGCTTCCTCATCCCTACTATGTTAGATGTGACTGTGCCCCTTGCTTTGATCAACGAAATATGAGAGAAAGTAATCTGTCAGTTCCAAGCTGAAGCATCAAGAACCAGAGCATGATTCACCAATTCCTATGCCGCTGCTCAGACAACTAGCTTCCATGTAGGTTTGTGGAGTCATTGTTAGCCTACACCCCTGAATGAGGACAACACAGAACAGGGTCCTTGCCAACCCAAGATTGTCTTTAGCCCCTGAGATTTGGGGATTGTTTGTTACTATCAAGATGCCAGCCTGGGCAACACACCGAGACCCTGTCTGTACAAAAACTAAAAAAATTAGCCAGGCATGGTAGCACACGCCTGCAGTCCTAGTTACTCAGGAAGCTGAGGTGGGAGGATCATTTGAGCCCAGAAGATCAAGGTTATAGTGAGCAAAGATGGTCCCACTGTACCGTGGTCTGAGTGACAGAGTGAGACTTCATCTCTAAAAGAGAAAAATAAAAGAAGAAGAAGAAGAAAAGAAAAAGATGCTAATCTTCATTAAGTGTCTACCATAAACCAGACTCTGAGCTAGGCATTGGAAGGTACATGGTAAAAGAAACCATTTCCTGCCTTTACATGGCTTATAGTCCAAAGGGAAAGACATACATATGAACAAATGATTGCTGTACACACCTTAACAGAGAGGACTGATTGATAGATTGGTAAAGAAACATGGAGTAGGGCTAACCCCAGTGAGAGTGGCAGTCTTGGGGAGGTGACAGTAAAAGAAATGACAAAGAAGCCCACTGAAGGCAAAGGAATCTGATAGGTATTATCCAATGGTAATAAAAGCATAAAGCCACTTCCAAACCTAAAAGTTTGTGAGTCCAAGGATATAAACAAATTTCTACACCCATTTGAGGTCAAACCACTGGTACATTCAATAAACCTCCTGTCTCTGATATGATTAAAAAGGAAAATTGTGTAGGAAAAACCAAGTTATTTTAGATATTATGGTTCTTAAAAATCTACGGATGTAACTCTCCTAGGATGAACTGTATTTAATAAGCAGGTATTTCTCTCTCATTGTTATCTAAATACTTTTCCATCTCCACCACCAAGTAAGATATGCCCTCCTAGGTCCAAGCCACAAGCCTCTCCTAAGAGTGGTTTAACCTGGACAGCAATCCTTCAAATGTTTAGGATATTTTAGGCAGAGATACAAAAAAAAAAAAAAAAAATCTGTGAGGTGTTATTAATAGAATAGACAAGAATAGAATTAATGCCAGTTAGTAGGAAAGACTTTGGTTTGAAGGTAATATATACAAAATGGAAAACAGAACTAAGTTAGAAAAGGTATTCTCATGATATGCAGACACAGCAATCCAAAAAGCAGGCCAGTGCTTTACCATTAAACACAAGTCAAAAGCTAAGCACCAAAGCCCAAACTCTGCATTTTAAATATTTATCCCAACAGTACAGCTTAACACCTCATGCCAAAAGGGATACTTAAAAGTTTAACTTTGATGCAGCCACGCAAGATACTGATGTTATTTTAGCTAATAAAATGTATTAATATATTTGAACCTGTTTGCAGAATGCACATGCTACCTGACCACCTGAAGGAAAGATTACCAAGCTCTGTCCCTTCTTTATCTGGGCTAAGAAAACTATAGAGTATTAAACTACTACACGTTCCGCACTACTCCATAGGGTGCCACCACTCTTCCTCTCCCCGACCCCCGTCTGCCCCACATATATTTTTTTTAAAAATCAAAAAGTGTAATTACTGAGGCAGATTGGTTAGCCAAACAAAATATAACACAAAATATTTCAGAGTAGTATTGGCTGAAAGAAGATCAGCTTTACGGTCTCGGTCTGGAGGGAAGAAAAGAGCAGGACATTTGCAAATAATAAACCACATCTGAGAAACAGTCATGCAACACTTCTTGACCGTACACTTTTGTAGAGGAAAGTTACAGATGATTGCGATGGAAGGACATCCCAGAGAAAATTTAAAGAAATATTCACATTTGACACCCTAATTTTTCAGTTCAACCTTATTGGGCTTATGAAGGATGTGTAAAAGGTTGTACATTTAAAGATGTATCATCAGGTACAAATACGGAATTCACTCATTTTCCTGAAGGTCAGTTTACCAGCCATAGCTGAATGCATATGTATATTTGTCTCAACTTAATATCTCTTAATCCTACAAATCAATTCAATTCAAAAGGCAGAGAATCAGCCAGATTCTCAACAGCTGATGACACCTCTCTCCTTGCCTACTTCCAGAATGCCGTTTTCATTTTAGGTGTCCATGAGCGCAGGCCTAGAAATGGGAAACCCGTAGGAAATGTAGACCAGTAACCAGTAACGTACCTTGAATGAGGATTAGGGTATGGGCAATGAGAGTAGGGAAGCAGGTGAGTGAAGAGCACAGTGAAAGACTTTGGGTTTACTTCCCCAGGCATTGAGGGAGGGAGGGTGGGATGTGACTGCAGGGAGAATGCAGCAGAAAATGCAGTTCAGAGGAAGAAAGCAGAGGCAGAGTTAGGACGGTGGGAGGTGAAGGACAGCACAGCAAGAGACACCGCCAAGGTGACAACAGGAGGGAGGGAGGTGGGGAAGAGAGGTTTGTGCTAACAGTGTAAGGGAGGAGGCAAAGAAGACACCAAGGTTTACAGCCCGTCTTCTTGATCTACACTGATGTGTTTATTTTGGGTTTCCTGTATATTTTATGTAAACAAAAAAGAGGTCTCAGTGAAACTGTAAGATCCCTGCATTATGTTATTGTGGAAGGAAAACAGTCCCGAGGGTTTTAATGGCTACATGCGTTATTACACGCATATCCACAGAACCGGCTGGAGAAGGGAGGGACACATCTGGTGCCCATCGGAGAGAAAAGACAAGCCCGGGAAGTCTAAACGGGAAAGAAGTTAATGTGTGTTGAAACGTCTGCGTTTACTTTCCAATCCATAAATTTAATTCCCGCAGTGCTCTTGTTATTTTATCACCTGAAACATACACCATCTCATTGTCAATCAGTAAATGCCAGAAGTCATGAAGAGATCTCTGAAAGGTACCACAGAAATTCACAGTATTTTTTCCCTAGAGGAAAAGATTACTTGAAAAACCAATCTTGGGGATCATTTTTAAAAGTTTCTTGGGAGATTCTTTTCTCTTTGGTACAACTCTGGTGTTTGTTTTAAAATGTAATTCTCCAGCTCCCTTTATACCAGGTAACACCAAAATGAAGCTGATCCCGTTCAAAGCATAAATCACCAATAGTGAATTTACAACATCGGTAGCTGTAGGGATCTTGGTTTCAAGATAATGAAAACACAACCAAGGAGCACAGTTTTAAAAGCAAAGGAACAAATTGAAACAAAATGTTTGTTATGCTGTGCCGTGTTAGAGAAGAGGGAGTTAAAGTGTAGCCTATAGAAATGCAATTATCCAGGTAAATATACCAAGTGAGTTTGGCAGATTCCTAAATTATACAACATGTTACTTGTCATTTTACATTGCCACGTACAGATACTGGTTAGTATCACCCAATATACTAGGAATTAATCAAAGGGGGACTGCAAGAGCAAGTGATAGAAAAGTGGAAATCATTTCATATTGTTGGGAAAATGGGGAGGGATTTAGATTTTACAGAAGCAAATTCGGGAAAAATAATTTCAAAAATCATAGTGTAGGTCAAAATTTCCACTTGATAATAAAGTTTGAGTCTACACCCGTGCTCTGCAAGGGTTCTTGGAGCAGGGATCTGACTCTGGGTGCACATTTTGTGGCAGACAGTGGTTGATGCCTGGTGTTCAAAGCTCTCCCAGCACATTGGTGGTCCACAGGCCGGTCTCTCTCAGCACTGATGTTTACGATTCGGCAATGTTATGAATAAAGCGTGCACTGATGACATGTAATTGAAGTCAGACACCAGCTTAGAGCAGTGCTTCTGAAGCAGTGCCATTCTTTACATGAATTCTGTGGGGCTAGTTCTGTGGTGACCAATGGCAGCAGATGGGGCCTGAGGGGAAGCTTGTATAGGACTGAAAAAGAAAAACTGAGAAATCTATTTCAACCCCAAACTCTAAGCTTTACAATGGAGAACAATGGACATAAAAACCTCTCTTTTTCCACTAATCTCAACATCAAAACATGAGGAAGAGGGGGCTAATTAGAAGCTTCAGGAACAACCACTTCCTTCTCTAGCAATATTCTCATTGCAGAAATCCAAAAGCAGCCTATTTTCCCCATCCTCTGTCCTTCAAACTCCATCCTTAGTCAAACCCTTAGTCCCCTCAGCTCTCCCTCTACAAATAGATCCTCCTACTTCACAAATATTTCCTTTCATCCCTAAATCTTCCTCAGCCTCCTCCATCTCTGCAAACAAGCCTCACCTCTCCACGTACCCTCACACCCATCTGCAAACACCCTCCTCCCAGCAAATATCCCCAGATCCTTTCTCCTTCCAATACCCTTCCCTACACAGTTTCTGCAAACATCCCTAACCCTGGACCTTCCCAAGGTCTCAAAAGCCATTTCCACAGAACTTCCTTTTCTCTCACTCACTTATCCCACTTCCTAACCGCCCATTCCTTCTAATTCTTCCTCTACACTCAAGATTTTACATCCCAGCACAGAGAGGAAAAGACTGTTTGTTAGTAGACACAGTACTCATATTGTTCTTTTTGCAAATAAACACAGCAGTAAATGGATTCCAACTCCTCTTCCTTTGCACCATGTTCTTTGTCACTCAGAGATCTGACTGTTTGAACGAAATAATTATTACCCACTAGATACATGTAGGTAGGTTTATAATCTCCAAGGAGGATGTTTTCCTCTCTCAAAAAGATTGGAAAGAAGAAGTTCCAGGAGAAGAAATGTATTTTAATGGCAGAATAAGGAGGCCCATTTTATTCTTGCAGATTGAGCCTATTACAATAGGCAGCCGTAAATCCTAGTACGTGTAGACATGCACACAAACACACACACACTCACAGAGACAAACACATACTGTCTGCATGCCCACAGCAGCCTAAAATGCACAAAAGCTTTTTGTGACTTCCAGAGGGGGCTCTTCAGGACCCAGAAACAAGATGCATCCTTAGCACTCACCAGGTGTTGGGAGTGTCACACAGCAGGGCTGGGGAGAAAGGTGAGGGCCACTGGGAACTAGAATGTGGATGTGATCTGCTAGGACACTGACTACACAGTTTCCTCCTTGGTTTTCTTTTGTTTTATCTTTTGACTTTTACTTTATCATATTCCGAAGGTATCTAAAAGAAGAAGTAAAGAAGACCATTAAGGAAAGAACAAAAGATTCAAACGATGCCACAGGAGAAGAAAGGAGCCCAGAAGAGAGTAGACAGTGATCTGGGATAATGAGAAGATTGAATGCAGATGGCAGAAGGGGGGACAAAAAGTAAAAAGAAGTTTCAGCTTCTTCTTGTCACAATAATGGAGTCTAACCCCAGGCTACAGTTCCCTTCTGTCATCCCTAGCTATACTGAAGTCTAAGCTCTGTCAAAAAAACAACTCCAGATGGTATTCAAAGGTTCCTAAAAGTAATCACAATCAAAGGCAGTAACCATACTGCAAATGAGGATCTTAATCTCCCGCAATCAGAGACTATTTTTAAATCAGTCTAGATTGTTTTATATCAGGAATTCTAAAGAATCTTAGAGGACTCTTAGTGAAGAGGGTAAACTATCAATTATAGGAATTTTTAAAAAGTTTTTGTGCTAGTCTCTTGAATAAGACTAGTCTGTAGGAACTTTAAAATATTCTTTAGACTATCTAAGGAATTTGGCGGCATGTTTCCTGTAATAACTCTCTTCAGCCAGTGAGGAGAGCCAGGGAGGGAGGACGGAAAGCAGAAGCAACCTCAAAAACCTTTGAGTAATTAAAGTTTCTTCCCACTTGCAAAATTCCTAACTTTTACCTAAATCATCAAGATGTGACTTTTATCAATTGGACTCACATTTGTGTTTATACCATTTTTAAAGCAGCTATAGCAATATTTAAAGAAGAGGCAATACCAATTCAATAAGTTTTGATATATATAAAGTAAATTAAGTTCAACACAGTTCAAATTAAAAATATGCTGTCTGACTACAGCAATACGAGGGACAGGAAAATATGTTTAAAAACACCACAGTGATGCAATTACTTAATTCTAGAATATGGGAAAGTTTACAGAAAAAAAAAAAAAAAAAAAAACCAGACCAGTATCTTCAATCAGCAAATGGCAAGGGGGGAAAAATCAAAAAGAAAAGGGAACTGCTCTAGATTAAACAGACTCAGGAGACATACCAATTAAATGCAATGTGTGGACATGGTTTGGGATCCTCTTTTGAACAATTACTCTATTTTCTTAAATGTATGAGACAATTTTATCACTGACTGGAAAATAGATGATACTGCTGGGTTTTTTAAGGTGTGATAATGATATAGTTCTATTTTTTAAAAATCCTACTCTCTTAGAGATACACTGTAAATTATTTATGGATGAAATACTATGGTGTTTGGAATCTGCTTTATAATAATCCATGTTTTGGGGGGAAATGAGGTCTACAGATGAAATAAGATTAGCATATGTAAATAACTACTGAACTGGGTGATGGGTACATGGGCCTTCACTGTATTATTCTTTTAGTGTGTGCTTTAAATTTTGTGTATGTTTAAAATTTACCATAATAAAACATTCTTTAAAAGAGATACATGCATTCTGCAGGTCAAAATGAATAATAACAACTATACCCACTTAAAGATTATAGTGACTCAATTTACAAAGAATGGGGTCATATCAATGGCTCCTAGCTGATTTTTTTAAAATATGAAATACTAACCTTTTATCATACTGAATTAAGTTCATAAAAACTAATAATTTTCTAAGTACCTGGGAGAAATCTGAAAGCAAATGCATTGTCAAGATTATAAGTAAGCAGGCCATTATATTTGGGATATTTGTAAGATAATGCTAGGTGGGGTACCTATCATTTCTGAAGAAATAAAAATCATTTCTTCAGAAAGTTGAGAAGCAAAAGAATTCACAAAAACTGCCAAGCTGGGCATGGTGGTTCACACCTGTAATCCCAGCAACTCGGGAAGCTGAGGCAGGAGGATCATTTGAGGCCAGGGCAACACAGCAAGACCCAGTTTCTAAAAAAAAAATGAGAAAAAATTAGTCAAGCATGGCAGCATATGCCTGTCGTCCCAGCTACTTGGGAGGATGAGGGGGAGGATCTCTTGAGCACAGGAGTTAGAGGATGCAGTGAGCTATGACTGCACCCCTGCACTGCAGCCTGGGTGTTAGGCAACAAAGTGAAGCCCCATCTCTTAAAAAAAAAATCTACCAAACCCTCCATATCCTATAGAATTTCAGCCTCAAAAAAATCTTAAAATACACACACACACACACACTCCTTACACAGTTATGCAAAGGAAGAGATTGACATACTTCATAGATTTTTAAATTTTGTTACTGCTTCTCTGAAGGTAGGAAGATAGAGACCCATATTTTTAGAGTTCTTCATAGACTCCTAAAACAGTTTTAATTTAAGATAAGCATTTCTAAAACTTTCCCAAGTAAATCAAATATTTCTTATTCCTAATCATTGGTAAAATTTATCCCCAGGTTTAGGTGATTCCGACTAAGTCCCCTTTAAACCCAGAAGAGTCCTCCTCTATTACGTGATCACCCCAGTGAAGACAAAGCCAGAGCAGTGGAAAGTCACGGAATAACTAACTGGCAGGTTGTGAATATCTAATGTGCACTGTACTTCAGGTACCCTTCTTGAAACAGAGGGGTATTCCAGGAAAAAACACCCTCTGATCCTTTGAGTGTAAAGCTAATTTCAAGCAAGAAAAATATCAACCCCAGGATCACATGGAGATAAAGATGCTCTCACTTGACCCTGAAACCACCTCTATGGTGGACTTGAACTGGAAGCTGAGCAGAGTCCATGAGAGCAAAACTCTCTGATCTTTACACCATCCTGTCTATTCCCCTCTACTAATAGAAATATACTCCCTTAAGAGAATACTTGATTTTTCCAAAGTAACATTCCCCAGACCCAAATACTTGCTACAATCCCAATTCCCTTACCCGATACTTATGAACTAGGAATAGTCAGAGCACAAGTAGGCTCAGGAGAGATGAAACAAACACAAGTCATCTTCCTTACTCGTAATTTTTTAACTCAAATATTGGGTGGATGGGTTTTTAAAATAAATATTTAAAGTAAATAATATTGATGATGCTACCATTTCTTTATTACTTAAAAAGTTGATTATACAAAGTGGGTGTTATAAGACACTTAATTTTTCTCTTCCTTACTACCTATCTTTTTACCACATATTACTTGAAAGGAGAAGGGAAAGAACTTGAACCAGTAGAGATTAATAAACAATTGACGAAATTTAATTTAATTTTAATCAACGCTGTTTTTATAACTCTGGCCAAAAGACCTAATAAAGGAAATGGTTACATTAGGATGTTATTTTTATTGTAATGGCCAATCTAGTGCAAAGAACACTGGGCAGGCTGCCAGGGACACAAGTCAGGAGACCAGTCCTCATCCTGGTTCTGCCAACTAATAGAAGTGAGATCTGGAGCAAGTCACTTTGCCTGTCTTCACCTTGTTTTAGCAGAAGTTTCCCCATAAAAATGATGAGGGTAAACTAGATGTCCTTTCTGCTCCAACTTCCTGGACTCCCTCAAACACTGATTAAATAACACAGGAGTGCCCGTTATATATATAATGCAGGAAATGGAAATGATTACAGAACAGAAACACATTTTAGTGATAAGGTGGCAGCTACCTAACTGGGAAAAGATTTCACTGGCACTATTGCCCATGACATTCCAAAGGCATGGTAAATCGTTTCAGCATAACATGGTGGGAAAAAGGCCTGGTCAGTGTTATGTTAATGCAATATAATATCAGTATTTGATTCAGCATGATGCATAAGAAAGGTTTTGTCTGCATTCCCATGGCTTGCAATTTCCTTAATAAATCTTAAGCTGTTTTGAAAACCTACTTCTGCAATGACATAAGCAGTGTGGCAGCCAGACATCACTTCCCAGTCCCTTCTGAGTATCTCTTGGCTATGAAGCACTATTCAGACTGGGTGTGCATTGGTCAAAAGAATGCAGGAGCTGGGTTTCCTTTGCTTTTACCTGCCCTAGGTTTAGCAGTACAGTCGTCAAGAAACAAATCTTGGAAAATTCTTGTAACCTTTATCTTTTTTGCTATTTCATGGGCTAATTCCATAAGCATACTGCCATCTAGGGAGGTCACATGCAAATGTGTGAACAAAACATACCTAAGAAGATGATCGACATCAATTTCTACTGAACTCCAGAATTAGCAGCAAGTCTTAGAAAAGGCTGATCTGGCTTAACGGAACAATACTAAATACTAGCATGCACATTTTTTTTGCTTGCTGTTAACTTGTAAAGCAAGGAAAAGCAGTTCATCTAATGAAATCAACCTACACAGTGAACAAACATCTCTTCTAAAAAGCCTCTCAAAACCTTTTCAATATAACTTATCCTGTTACCCTATACCTTATTTATCTGTTTCTTTGTACAGTAAGTGTCTGAAATCTTCAGGTTTCTTGCACTTCAATAAAATGATTTTTACACTTAGGTTTCTCTTATTGACTACTAGCTGCTACAGATAACAATCTTGCCTTTTAAGCAGATATAACACAAAGCTTCTTTTCAACAATGTCTATGAAACATCTCTAAATATCATGAAAACAACTGTGTACAATTTATCCCCTGGAAGATTTAAATTCCTAGGTGACACAGAGACCAAGTTCTGCCTTACTAAATATTTATTTTGAAGGGATTTGAAAATCTGAGCTGCCCTTTTTGGTTTCATTTATTTTCAAAAAACAAGAGTCACATTAATAAATTCCCTATAGGCCAGGCGCGGTGGCTCATGCCTGTACTCCTAGCACTCTGGGACGCCGAGGTGGGAGGATTGCTTGAGCTCAGGAGTTCGAGACTAACCTGAGCAAGAATGAGACCCTGTCTCTATAAAAAAAAGTAAAATAAAATAAAAAAAGAAAAAATAAATTCCCAATAAATATTTCCAGCCAAAAGTTATTTTTTTTTAATTATTCATGTCTCCTCTCCCATCATCTGAAAAAAGAAAAGTAGCAAGAATGGCCAGATGAAGGGTGACAGTGAAAAGGCTGCTACACCCCTTTAATGTAGCACCTGCAGGGGGCAGGTAGACTGCTTAAAAGAGCTAACATTTTTGTGTCATTTCTAAATATACAGCTATGTACTTGGCTTTGAGGTACACCCACTGGTTAGCTGTCAAAATGATAAACTACCTCAGCACTATTCAGAGTTCTTACCTCTTCTAGGAAAGGCATACTAAAAACCCTTCTATATTGCCAGAACCTCCCAGATATGAGGATTAGATAAAATAACAACCATGGCAGGACCACTTGGCACACAGAGCTAGAATCCATAATCACGGCTAACCGTAGTAGTATAAATGTGAGAGTACAAACATTTGTAATTGATCAGGCCATGTGTGCACAACTTTTCTAAGAATCAAAAACTCATTCAGACAACTCCTTTCTATAAACAGAGCCATTCACAAATACCATGCTTAATTAACAATAACTTTTTTTTCCCCATTAGGTGAAGAAATGGAATGGTGGACACTGTGGGTTGGACAAGAAAGTGCAGTGGAAGAGGAGTTAGGAGATTTGGCTTCCAGGTTCTACCACTATCTTGCCCCAGTGAGTGGGCTGGGGCCAAAAGATTCAGATAAGAGGATTTCTAGGGTTCCTTTCACCCCAGAATTATTTTGTCCTACCTGCCTAAAGAGTAGTCAAGCTTGAATTGTCTTCATATTCCTAGTCCTCCTTCCATGCAATTGAATTTATCTCAGATATCCACTCATCAGCTTATGAATTTCTCCAACAACTTCCACAATATTAGCTCATTTCCTTATGTGCTAGATGTCTTTTTTCTTCCATACTCAGGAAGCCTCTCTCATTTTCCCTCCTGTCCAAGACAACCCTACCCACCCATTCATGTACTCTACTTTCTTAACTGATAAGGCAGGGAGGGACAGAAAAATCTCAAATGTTCTGTTTTGTACCTGCACTCAAAAGCAGCATCTGCTATGTCTGTGGAACCATCTGTTGCCCACTTTGCCGTGGAAAGGATGGTGCAGGCATCAGAAGTGGAGTGTCACAGGTCACAAAATGGAATTATTCCTCTCTTGGTGCTGAGGCACCCAGGCATGTGCTCTACAGTAACCATGGCTAATGCCACCCCTCCCCCATCAGAGCATTATTTATTTTCTCACAGGGAATGGTGCCTCTAAACTCTCACAAAAAGTCAGGTCCAGTGTTTTTGTTTCTGTTTTTGTTTTTTTAATTCCCATTTGCCTGAATATCAGTTTTTTAAGTCTCTACTCCTGGGTTGTACCTAGAACTATATTTGCCCCTAACTCACTTGACACCTTATGAGTCTCTAATCCCTGGGCATTTCAGTTTTTACATCTATAAAATGAAAGGTTGAATTTAGTGATCTCTGGGGTTCCCAAGTGCTCTAACGCTCCAAAATCCTGTGATTTTTTAAAGCCAACTCGAAGTCATCAATGAGCACAAGTTCCTTCACCTCTATGGTATATTAAGACTTTTTATGGCAAGGGCAAAAGAATGTGCTGCAGACAAAAATGCTTCTATGACAAGGTCTCTCTGTGTTGAGCAAGAACACAGTTAAAGTTTCTTGAGGACCCAGATTAGATTAAGATCCCTAATCTTGTTAACAACTGCCCCCGAGGTAATACTTTAGTGCAGGGTTTGGAGCTGGATAATTGTGTATCCTGTGCACTGTAGGATGTTTAACAGCATCCAAGGCCTTTACCCACCAGATGCCAATAGTACTCCCCAACCCCCAGTCTTGACTACCAAAAATACATGTCAGGCAATATCCCTTGCAGACAAAATCCCCCCTCCCATTGAGAATCATTGGTCTAATACGTATCAGGGCTTTAAAAGCACATCACTCAGAAGGTGTTTTTGTTTCAAATAGGTGACGTTTACACAATTCTTAATTAAAGTACACCAAGACTTAACAGAAAGACTTATAAAGCACAGGTAATCCACCTGGAAGATGTACAAAGCCACCGTCTTTCCAAGTCATCATTAGCATATAAAGCCAAAACCTCAACTACTCTTGCAAAGTATTTAAAAGAAATCACATTTTTCACAGTAACTTCTCCAGTGTACTCCAGAATCAACCCTTGCTTATAGACCTCAAAATAGAGCTTTGAAGAAAATACCAAAAACCAGAGTTTAGTTTCCCTTTGGCTTTTTCATTCTCTCTCTCTCTCTCTCTCTCTCTCTCTCTCCCTCTCTCACACACACACCCCCCAACAGTAAATAAAACGTTTCTTGAAAGATTGCTAGAGTTCTGGCTTTGGTCAGGGTTCCTGAAGACAGGAGTAAGCAACTCTTAGCCCAATTTCCCACGTATCTTTTCCTCCCCCACTTCAAACAGGGATCCAGGATACACTCCCCCTCCCGCCCCCCAGTTTATCGCAGCACCAAAAGAACAGCAGCTGCCAGCTGCATGAACAGATTGAGGTCTGCAAATGGACTGAAATGATGACTGCTCTTAACCAAACATCTCATTTTTCCATTTGTGAGAGAAGCTGGGATTTGCAAACCTCTGGGTCTCAGGAGGTGAAGGTTACACTAGTCAACTAAGAGCAAAAACTCAACTCCCCCTTGCTATTAAAGGAATCACCAGTTATAAAAAGTTTGGAAACTTTACAGAGTTTCTCAAGTACATATAATGTTTAAATTTCCACATTAAATGTATAAGGCAAAAGAAACGCTCTTTTAAATAACTAAGTCAAGGATATGAAAAGGGAACCATGAATAGACACAACTGTTACTTTTCAAAGAATCTTAGCTCTTTATTCAAACAAATATTTACACATTGGAGGGCAATGGCACAAGGGATATTGCCATTCTGTTAAAATAGTGGGCAACTATAAAGATTTATTTATCCCAAATCCGACTACTCTGTTGCTATCCTACCAGGAACCAAGAATTCAAGGGCTTGCAGGGCAAAAGTTTATCCCCTGAAACTGTGAACCTCATTTAGATCGCTCCCAGCTGAATTCAGATGTTAGAATCCCAGAGACATAGCTCAAACGCCCAAGTTAAACCAAACTAGGAAGCTCAGAGTTACACGTCCAATACTTGAAAATCTACATCTGTAACTTACACATTCATACAACGAAAGGAAATGTGGCTGACAAATGTTTATACTAAAAGGACTCCACATTTTTATGCCTCTTCTAGTTCCACTCCCAGCTGCCCCAGTTCCACTGACTAGCTGTGCATTCTAGAACTCTAGAGAACTACTTCAGACTTGCAGGAGGAAGACTTCTAGGGTAGAGGGCAGGGCCCAGCCCAGAGGATTTCCAGCCCCAGTCTAGTCTACCAACATAAAAGGCTGCGGGAGCCGACTTCTCCTTTGCATAAGAAAGGTAAATGAGGAACTTCGGGAAGCAGGTTCGACTTCCCAAGTTCTTTCAAACAGGAAACCCCAAGCCTGGGAGGGACAGCCTGTCAGCCTTTTAATTTCCTGGTGGTGGCGGGAGTTAGCCAGGTCCTCGGCGCTTTAATAAGGGATGACTGCTAGGGCTAAGTTATTAAATGCACCAGCAAACATTTCAGCTGCGTCTCTACCGTGCAGGGCGCTGCTGAAACAAAGGGTCAAAACACTCCCCAAGGCTTCTAGCTGCTATCCCTCGGGGATCGGAGACAGCCACACTATAAACTTTGAGGAGGTCCAAGGCCAAATCGGAATCGGAGTCTCTTGGCGGTTCAAATTCGTGAGCTACACTCTGGAAACAAAGTGGAACTAGAAGCGCAGCTAGCCAAATATTTGGGGGGAGGAGGTCTTCTCTGAACCCCTTGCCCCACACCACTCCGCAGCGGACCTTCTCTTTCCCAAGGATCTATCCCGAGGATCTGGAACCCCTCTCTCCATGAACATTCCAGAGTCGTCGGCAAAAGCTGCCCCAATTTCCGCAAATCCTGCCTGTTTCCTAAAATCTAGAAGCATCTCCTTTACCCGAACACTCCCTCCCCACGACCTCCTCGACCGGAGATCCAACCGGCCCCCCACAGTCACGCGCAAGGGTCCTTGGGGACCCCAAAAGTTGCGCAGCCTAGGCACCGCCGACCCCAGCCCACGCTTTTGTCCCTACAGCCTGCAAAGAGAAGCAAAGAAACTCTGCGCCCCCGGCGCCCACTCACCGTCGCATCTTTCCTCCCAGCCGCCGCTCTCCGCCGGCCCCGCCGCCCTCTCGCCCGGCCCTCGCCCCCGCCCTCTCTGGCTCCCTCCCTCTGGCCCGGGCCCCCGCCCCGCCGCTGCTCCAGCCGCAACCGTGAGCCCGCCGGCCACTCCGCACTCCCAGAGCGCAGTCAGCGCGCCCCTCCTCCGCCCGGGCCGCCACTGCCTCCTCTCCGCCCCCAGCCCTCCGCTGCGCAACCGGCGGCGACCAACTCGGTGGCGGGGGAGGCAGCGCCCCCGGGGAGCCCCGCGGGCGCTGGGAGTCGGCGCCGCCCCCTCCTCCTGGCCGCCCACCGCCCGGTCCTCACCTGGAGCGTCGGTTCTGCCTGAGCCCGGCGGCGAAGACAGGGAAGGCGCCCTGGGTGCTCCGCGCCACGCTGTGCGGTCCCCCTCGGGCCGCGGTGGTGGGCTCCGCCCGGCTCCGTCCGGCACCCCCGGCCCCCTTCGTAACCACCGCGGCGGGCACCGAAGGAATTGAAGCAGTGAAGTCAGTGACCCACCGCACTCTGGGCACTTTACTGTTGGGGCTTTTATTGCTGCTCAAGGAGCCTGGCTGTCCGCCCCATCACCGGGCGCCAGCTTCTCAAAGCTGCATTCACAGCAAAGCAGTGGAGACTTTTGTGGCAGGCTTTTTTTTATGAGCTGGGAGAAGGGCGGGAGGGTATACGTCCTCGGGCAATGATTTCCTCACCGGACAACAAAGTTTCTACTGGGAAACTCCAGGTGGCCGCACCTCCTCCTGACAGGTCGCCCCTGGGCAAGTTTACCTGATGCGTCAGAAAAGCAAGTTTGTAAAACGTTGGAAAACGGCCTCAGCTAAGGGCTGGAGTCAGGAGGGCTTTAGCTCATTTATTCTCGTTCTTACAGTATTCTCTTAAGTTTATTTTCTTGTTTTTTATTGCAGCTTTTTGAAACTGGCGTGCGTAGCCATCCAGCGATGTGCCTCAGCAAATGGCCCGAGGCGACCGAAGTCCAGGGGCCGCGGAAGTGAACTCGGCGGAAGTGACCTCGGCAGTCTGGCGTCCGGGCAGAGGGCTGTCTCGGGACACGACGAGGGAAGCCAGGACAGACAAGCAATTAAGCAAGATGAGGACTTTGTAACGTTGATCATAGCTTTGCAGCAAGTTGTCTAGCTCGCAAAATGTCTTCGTCTAGTGTCAGGGAGTTAATAAACTCTGTGTATGGCAAATACCTGGCACAAAAAATGAAAGTCCGCTACCATAGTAGACGTTATATTAACACTTTAATCGGGATTAACACACTTTTTTTTTGAGTTTAAAAGCTGTTTGTTTTTTTTTTTCGAAACAGGAGTGCTTTGTGCCCATAGTGCAGTGCATCAAACTCATGGCCTCAAACATCAACCTGCCTCAGCATCACCAAGTCTGGGCTCCATACGGGCTCACCACCACGCCTGGCTAATTTTTCTGTTTTTTGTAGGGGTCTTACTCTTGCTCAGGCTGGTCTCGAAATCCTGGCCTCAAGCAATCCTCGCGCCTCCACCTCCCAAAGTGCTGGGATTACAGGTGTGAGTCACCACGCCCCGCCTGGCCTGACTTCTAATTTCAGGGAGAGCTCGCCTACAGAATACTTGTGTTTTATAGGAATTTTTTTTTCTGTCCTGGGTTTTTGCCCCACAGAACATACACTGATCAATCCAACAGTGAAGTGCTCCAGCAATTCTCTTTTCTCCCCCACATCATCAACATCATCAGTTTTCCACCTCTTTATTGGATCATCCCATCAACATAAAATCATGTTATTTCTCCCATCTTAAAAAACAAAAACCTCTCATGACTCCACTTCCCCCTCCAGCCACTTGCCCTTTTTTCTGCCCAGCTACAGCAAAACTCCTTTCAAGAGTTGTTAAGAAAAGCTCTCTCTCCAAGTTCTCTCTTCCCATTTACTCCAGTCAGGCTTTGTTTCTACCTTGTCCCTGGAATTGTTCTTACTGAAATCAAACTATGAAATTGAAAGATTGTTTCTCAGTCTTCATCTTACTTGAACTACCAGCAGCAATTAACAGTTGATTATTTTCTCTTAGAAACACTTTAATTTGACTTCCATAACACAACATTTTCATAGTTTTCCTCTTACCCCACTGGTCGCTCCTTCTAAGTCTCCTTTTTGCTGTTTCCTTCTTTCCTCACAGCCTCTGAACACTGGAGTGCCCAGAGTTCACACTCCGGACCTCTTGTCTTCTCTGTCTACACTCACTCTCTTGGTGATCTCATCCTGTCTCATGGCACTAAATACCATCTATGTGTTGATGACTCCCAAATTTACCTCCAGCCTGGCCCTCTCCCCCGCACTCCAGGCTCCCAGCAACTGCCCACTGGGATGCCTACTAGGTTTTTCATACAACATTTTCAACACTGAAATGCTGAAATTCCTTTCTTTGTGCCCCCAACCACCATTTCCCAACTAAGTCTTCCCCATATGGAGGCTAAAACCTTAGTGTCATCCTTGACTTTTCTGTTTCTCTCCATTTCAAATCCAATCCATCAGGAAATCGTTTCAGCTCTATTTTCAAAATAAATCCAGAATTCAACTACTTATCGATACCACCTCTACTACTTACCACCCAGGTCTAATCTACCATCGTGTCTTGACTTCGATTACCCTTGCCCTGTTTCTTCTTTTGCCCCTATGAAGGCTCTTCCCAATATAACAACCAGAGTGATCCTTTTTAAACATTAAGGCACCTCATGTCACTCCTCTGCTCAAAATACTGCAATGGTCCCCATTTCAATTAGAGCAAAAGCCAAAGTCCATATAATGGCCCAGAAGGACAATACATGACCTGTAACAACTCTCTGACCTCATCTCTTACTTCTCTTACATCACCCGCTTAGCCCCACTGCAATGGCCTCCTCAATATTCCTGGACTAGTTTCCTAGACAAGCATGCTTCTATTGCAGAGCCTTTGTGCTGGCTGTCCTCTTTGCCTGGAATCCCCTCGTCCCAAGTATCTGCATGGCTTACTCCCTCACTTCCCTCAAGATACTACTCAAATGCCACCATGTTGCTCAGGTCTCCCCTGACCACTCTACTTAAAGTTTAAAATGCATTTTCCTTACCAGTAAACTTTCTTTATTTTTAATTGACAGAATCACCACTTCCTATCATTTTATAAAATGCAGTTTTTTTATTATGTTAATGTCTGTCTCTCCTCACTAGAATGTAAGTTCTATGCAGGCAGAAATTTTTGTCTGTTCTCTCCAATGCTGCGTCTCTAGTGTGCCTAGAATGATATCTGGCATGTAGCTGATTCTCACGAATTAATGATGGTTTTGACCCATAGCATTATGGTTGCAAACTTTTCCTGCAAACAATGCCAGCAATACACTTGACTATATAGACATCTCAGAGACAGATATTCTTCCCTCATAAGGTCCAATGAACATGTATGCTAATACAACACATCTAGAATGGCCATAATTAGGTTGCCTCTACTCATGTCTAAGAAAATAAAATTACTAACATTTATTGAGAGTAACAATTACTATACACTTCAGGCATTCTTCCAAATATATGACAGTATTAGTTAAGTTAGCAACACTATGGAATAAGCATGATCACTACTCCCATTTTATAAGAGATAAAATGAGGCATGGTGAAGTCAATAGTACCTCAGCTAGTAAGTTGGCGGAGGCAGAAGTTGAGCCCAGGCAGCACGGTTCCAGAGTTCATGCTCTTAAATGCTACCCTCCACCTTTTCCCTAAATGTGAATGTTATCAGGGGACATATAATGAATAACTCCTAATCACTGGACAAAAAGTAATATTCACTGGCCTCCCCTAACTGCCTTGTTTCATCTGTTGACACCTCTGTCTCCTACTATAGCCAAGCTCCTAGAAGACTGGGGGGGGTCATTTTATTCATGTATGAACCATACTCCAAGACTTGATACCTGTAAGGGGCTCAGAAAGTTTTCATTTAATGTGTCTTTTTAAAGCAACTAAACCCAGCAAAAGCTTCTCACTCCTGATAAGTTAGTGTGATTTCAATAGCGTCTATAATGCCACAGCAGCCTGAAGATAGTAGAGACCACCCTGAAGGTGCAAGTGTTAAATTAAAGGATAAATGCGGACCCTAACATATTAAAATGTATAGAAGGCAATCAATATATGACAACTATTAATATTATTATTAGTATTATTATGACTCCTTTTTGGTTATGATGATGTCTTGAAAAATAGAAAGAAAGAAAGAAAAAAAGAAAGAAAGAAAGAAAGAAAGAAAGAAAGAAAGAAAGAAAGAAAGTCGTTCCTTCTACTTTTATCATTTCCTGGGTTCTTTAAAATAAAATTCCCTATTTAATCACAGACCAGAGTCATACCTCCTTCTCTCTGCCATTCCCTATCATCCACTAGGGATATTGTGTTGTAAACTACACAAACCTTCCTTCTCTGTTCACCTTTCCAGGATCTATAGTGGTTATAGTACCTGATCTGTCACCCAGGCTGTAGTGCAAGTGGTGTGATCATAGCTTAGTGCAGTCTTGAACTCTGGGCCTCAAGCGATCCTTCCACCTCAGCCTCCCAAATAGCTGGGACTACAGCTGCACGGCACCATGACCAACTAATTTTTTTATTTTTATTTTTTGTAGATATGGGGGACTCGCTATGTTGCCCAGGCTAGTCTCCAACTCCGGGCCTCAAGCAATCCTCCTAGCCTGATCTTAATTTTCTGTATCCTTCACCCTCTCAGGTGGGAAAAGGTAAAGTATTACATACAGTGATATTATGAATTATTTGTGAGTTATTCCATTTGGAATTGTTTTGTTATTGTTTCCTTTTATTAGCAAAGACTGGTTGGTTAACTTTTTGTGTCCTGAATCTGTGTAACTGTTTCTTTTTCTGCAGTAAGAGCCTAACAAATCTTTGTAGCTTTTAACTCAGTCCATCCTCATCCCAATCCAACTCCTGAAACAACTATTTGTACTGAAGTTCTCTTTAGTAATGACTATTTAAAGAAACAAGAAGTTTTCATATGCAGGGTGCAGTGAAAAGATCACTGATTTTGGAGTCAGGCAGACCTGGGTTTTAAACTCTGACTTACCCTTTTTACTAGTCAAGTTAATTTGAGTGCATTATTTACCCTCATTGAGAAACAAACTTCTATTCTGAAATATGGGAACTCATACTTTATGAATTAATGTGACAATGCAGGTACCACTCTTTGCACAAGGGACAGATAGCACAAAGAGAACACTCAAAAGAGTGGTTTCCAACCACACTTGCCCTTCCGCAGAACTGTTGTTACTGACATTAACCATTGCACACTGTTCTATACAAGTTGAGTTCCACATCATACACTCTTTTTAGAATTTAGTACTTGGATAAACTTTAAATGAATGTACTCTTATTTCTTAGAAAAGCTATCTTCATCTACTTTCACATTGGATTTGCAACTGTTGTTAAGGAAAACTATGTAAATCAATGTTTTCCTTTGTAGCCTTGTTGCCAGGAAGCTAGAGTCAAGCTTACTATTAAATTCTTGTGTAATAGTAATAAAAATTTTGCTTCCTCCTCCTTTTCTTGGACATCTTTGATGTATTTTTATTTCAATAACCTTATCAGATATTTGGATTTTACTTTGTGTTCTCTAACATATATTTAAATATATGAAGTATAAATAACACATTAGTTATTCAAGTTAGCACCAGAAAATTAACCACAATTGAAGTGGAAATCACTTTAACCTCCCAGGGGCACAGAAAGGCAAATACCTCAATTTTGTCTCCTCAATAAGTTTAATGATTATCCCCATGTGCTGCTTTATGTTTAATCATTACAAGATTGGTTCTCTAATTATGAGGAAAACCTAAATCCATTTGGAATATCTGATTAATTTCTGCATGAAATGTTCTTTTTCTGCCCTACCCCCAATCTTTTCTGTGAGTTTGTATTGCAATCAGGCAGGAAAAGGATGCCGCGGGTGTGTGTGTGTGTGTGTGTGTGTGTTACCTTTAGATTAACCTATCCGGCTCACTTTTCTAATCACTTGAGGACTACTTTGCCTACATGGTGGGCATAAAACAAGGAGTTTCTTTGTATCTTATCTGCTTATCACAGAAAAAAAAATAGCACTCTATCAGCAGTACTCCTTGATATTGAAGGGAACTCAGCTTCTCTTCTCTCTGTTGGTATTTATTTTTCCTTTCATCTGACTTTCACCATCTCTCCAGTTGTCTCATACCTTGATTTCAAATTTGTCCTTAATATTATATAAGATATATATTATGTGTGTATATATAACATATATTAATAATATTATGTGTATATTATATATTATTATATTATATTATTATGTATTGAGCCACCTTGGGCAGGGGTAGATGTCCAAATCAGTGTGTCAGATATCCACAGACCTCAGTGCACTGGAGGATTCTGACAACTCAGAGCAAGGGTCAGGATTCATAACATGAGGAATGTTAAGACAAAGGCAAATTTACTAAGCACCTACCCTGTTCCACATAGTGTGTCTAGATGTTTGGAAGATGGAGATAAAATAAGACATTTATGATGTGTCTATATACAAGGAGGTTACTGGCTAGCACATAACAGTAATGTGATAATGTAATGTAATACATACTGCAAAAACAATGATACAAATGAGTTCAGATAAAGGTGTATCTGTGCCCAATAAGAAGACAACACATGTGAGCTTCATGTTGAAAAAAAGGACCTTTTAGGCAAAGGAAATAGCATGAGCAATTCGGAAGGACAGTAATGCCAAGGAAAGTTTGGGAAATGGTGAGTAATATGCTGCCTGAGCTGGGGAGGGCGGAGTCGGAGATAAGACCTATGGAGTTGGGGCCAGGTTTGGAGAAAGGGGAAAGAGGGGACTTTGAATTTTAGGTTTCACACCTAATACCATTTTAATTATGTCATTTCCTTACTCTAAACTTGCACTGGCTCCTCATTGCCTGACAAATACAGGAAGAGCCAGTGGCTGTGTAGGAAGTGGAACCTGATTATATAGGGCTAGGATGAAAAAGAAAGATGAGCTCCAGCCACAAAATTGAAAGACTCCTGGCCCAGCACATGAGATGGTGGCAGTGGCGCTGCGGAGGAAGAGGTGGAGGCAGCAAAACGGGTGGTCGAGCAGAACATTTAACCTGAGTCCCCTCAGTCCGCTCCGGGCAGCTGCTGATGCAAGGAATCCCCTGGGCCCTGTCCACGCCACTGCTGACCTTGCTTGCTGGCCTTGCCACCTTGCGTGCTGAGCCTTCTTGCAGGCCTGCCCCCTGGTTCTGTGGGACCCTGTGATGTGGGGGTCCATCTGGCTGTAGAAGAAAACCCTCTCACGGTAGCACTGCAGACCCCAGAGTGTGAAAGGGGAACCTCATTTACCCTTGAAAACTATGGGCTAAGCCCCCAAGGCACCAGGAATTCCTCCTCCATGGAGAACCAAGGCAGCTCCGGTTTTTTCTCCCTTTGGTTAGTGGTTCTAAACCTTTTTGTTAACAAGGCCCTTTTCTGTAGTATATATGTCCTATTGCCCCCTGCATTTTTATCTGCCAAACTATACCGATGGAGTAACCATTCACGTTTCCCTTTCCAAATTAACAAAGATGTCTATGACAGAGTGTGCAATAAAACCAATGGCCCAATGGAAAATAATAATAATAAAGACTCCGGACACTGATATGGGTGGTGTGTCGCTGATGTAGGTAGAGTGGCATCTGGTTGGTGGTGCTTATCTCACATCAGCCAGGGACAAAGCAATCCCTTGTTTATCCCAGCTTGGCTTTTGGTCTGTGCCCATGCCTGGTTCATGCCTTTGACACATGGGGAAAAACAAAGAACCAAAAAAAGGGAGAGAGGGCAACAGACACCATTGTGTACCTATAATCCCAGAAATTTGGGAGGTGAAGGAGAGAGGACCACTTCAGCCCAGGAGTTCGAGACCAGCCTGGGCAACACAGTGGACCCTGTCTGTACAAAAAAAAAAAAAATTACCCAGGCCTAGTGGTGAGTGCTTGTAGCCCCAGCTACTCTGGAGACTGAGGCAGGAAGATCACTCGAGCCCAGGAGTTTGAGGCTGCAATGAACTATAATTGTGCCACTGCACTCCAGTGTGGGTGACAGTGCAAGACCTTGTCTCTAAAAAATAAAAATAAAAAATAAAAAGACTTCAATAGAGCCCTACTGATTCTTTTGCCTATATTAAATAAGATATCAATCCCAAATCAAGGCTGCTCAACTGAGTATTCATTAGGGCCCCAGTTTAGATACTGAATCTCCCTGCCCACTCCTGACTGCCATCTTTTTTTTCATATTATGACAACTCCATAGTCACAGATCCTAAAATTCTCACAGAAATAAGCATGTTTGCATCCACTAAAATACAGAAAATTTTTTTAAAAAAGAAAGAAGCATGAACAGGTAAATGGGTTGTTGGGTCAGTGTTGGACTAGAAATTCAGTAACAATATTCCAATTAACTGGCTCTGTCCCCAGAGGCTCAGGGATACTTACTTGACCTTTTTTTAATGTTCCACTTTATGAGGATAATGTCATTGTTTCTCTCAGGAGAATTGTAAAGAAAACTAATAAAAACATTATTATATAGCTGTGACTAGAGATTTAGTGTTAGTGCTCAATAAGTTCTAAATGGTTGAAGCATTTATTTCTGAGGTACAGATGGTGATGTTATGACTAGTACGGTTCTTTTAGACTCATTTGAATTTCTGGCTATCCTCAAGAACCAGGAATTTCTATGAGTTACAAATATGCCTAAAGAAGATGATCAAAATTCACTTGCTGTGTTGTTTAAATTGGAACCAAAGAAGTTCTATTTAAAAGGTCATTCTCTTATTGATGATTTCCAGAGGTTGATTCCTAAAGTATTAGTATTTTATATACAAAATTAGCATAAGAACTCCAGAACTTTAAAATGGGTACATGGATATACTGTACATTTAATGTTAATATTAAAGTTAGCTTTATGAAAGGCTTAGCAACCCAACAATGCACAAGAGAAAAGTTTCATATATAGTTGTGTGTTGCTTAATGACAGGGATAATTTCTGAGAAATGTGTCATTAGGTGATTTTATCATTGTGTAAACATCATAGAGTGTACTTACACTAACCTAGATGGTACATACCTAGGCTATATGGTATAGCCTGTTGCTCCTAGGCTATAAACCTGCACAGCATGTTACTGTACTGTAGACAGTTGTAATGCAATGGTAAGTGATTGGGTATCTAAACATAGAAAAGGTAATGTGTTGTACTACAATGCCATTACTACAGTGTCACCAGGTGGTAAGAATTTTTCAGCTCCATTATAATCATACAGGACCACCATTGTATATGCAGTGCATCATTGTATTAAAGTAAATTTACTAGTCACAAAGCAAATATAAATATGTTTAAAGGGTGTATTTTCCTCCTTCTACCCCAGGCCTGCTGGCGGAGCTTTCTGGGGCTCTCTCTGTTTCCTCTACAATACCCCCAGATAATGTCTGAGGACTCCTCAACAACTGCCATGCTAATGGGGGGAAAAATCACCTAATTGCCTTCACTTCTCTAGTCTGCTGAGCATTGATGAGCAATATAATCAAAACAGGCCCTGATATGGTTTATTGCTTTCCTTTTGCAAAAGCTAGTTTTGCCCTGCATCCAGAAGTTATCAAAGTGACTATCCAAGTGGAAAATACTTTACACAGGCCTGCGGTCCCCAACCCACAGGCCACAGTACCAGTCTGTGGCCTATTAGGAACTTGGCTGCACAGCAGGAGATGAGCTGAGTGAAGTGAGTGAAGCTTCATCTGTATTTACAGCCGCTCCCCATCACTCACATCTCTGCATAAGCTCCGTCTCCGAGGGCATTAGACTCTCATAGGAGTGTGAACCTTACTACAAACTGCATTCGAGGGATCTAGGTTGCGTGCTTCTTATGAGAATCTAATGCCCGATGATCTGAGGTGGAGCTGAGGCAGTGATGCTAGTGCTGGGGAGTGGCTGCAAATACAGATTATCATTAGCAGAGAGGTTTGACTGCACAATAAATATAATGCACTTGAATCAGCCCCAAACCATCCCCCACTCCCACCCTGGGTCCGTGGAAAATTGTCTTCCATGAAACCAGGCCCTGGTGCCAAAAAGTTTGGGGACCACTGACACAAGCAATTTTGAAAGATCCATAGTGGTGGAGCACAACATTATCCTTGATGGATAATTCACTGGTAATTAGTTCTCAAAAGAAAGCTTTATCTTTCATGGGCTATTGGCAATTTCGTGTTAGATTCTCAATGACTTTGTAAATAGTTGAATACTTTGCTCCTATTGGAAATATCAGTCCCTTGTTTTCCATCCCAACTACCACGATCCTTAGTACAAGAAAGAAGGAGGGTTGAGGGCTGCCCAGGGGGAAGATGGAATCACATACTGTACACCTGCATGGTGATGTCCCTTGGACACAGCAGACCCAACATGTCCAAATCATTATCACCTTCCCCCATGTGCACCCCTTAGCCCTCCTTCTTTGTGGTATTCTATAATTGCATAAAGGGCACTCTCTTATATCTAGTCATCCAACTCCCCAACCTAGAAAATTCTTCAGTCCCTCATACTTCCTCAACCCCTCTTACCAACCCATTGCCACATCAAATCATTTTTACCTCTTTAATATCTGTCAGTAGTACTCTGCTCCCCATCCCCTTTGCCTTCACTTATTACCTAGTATTTTCAACTCCGACTTCTTGAGGCAGGGATAAGCCCAGGGGTCGAGGAGAGATGGGACCTCATTAGGCCTGGGGCTGGAGGGACATAGGGTGTGTGGTAAGCAAGGCTTGCCCAAGGCAATTAAAGATGAAGAGCCTAGAGTAAACACTAAGATCCAGATTTTGGACAGAGAATCTGGAAGTATCAAATCCAAGGCCCCATGCATTTGTCCATGGGAGGGGATAGGGTATGGGGCAGTTGCTGAGTAATTCTCAGTATTTGAAGCTTGGGAGGATATAATGGCCAGGTGGGACAGGGGTAGGCAGACACTGGAATTATAATAAGCTCCTAAATCAATTCTCAGTAGCACTAATTAAAAATTTTAATTATTTTGTTAGCCTTCCCCACCCCCCATCTCCCCATGAAATTCTAAGCTTTGTGAAGTCAGAGATCCTTCTATCTTATTTACTGTTATTAATATATCCCCAGTACCTCTCAGTACTTAATATATGACTGACACTATATAATATTTGTTGAATAATTACATGAATTAGTCTTTGATACTAAAAATCTAATCACATCACTTCAAGGCTTAGAATTCTTCAATAATTTCTCAAAGACTTTAGGATAAAATAAATTTGGAATCATTAGATTAGTGTGAAAGCAAATAAACAAACATAAAAAAAGTCATCTGGTTACTCTAGGTTATTTTCCCACCTAATAGCTTACCATTTCCTCCCTCCTATTCCTGCAAGAAGGGAATGTTGCAATCCCAATGAACTATTTTCAGTTATTCACATGCGTCACATTTGTTTACCTCTTCCCTCATAACCACAGTTCACCCAGCAATAGTCAGTTCAGAAATCACCCTCTCCAGAAAGATTTTCCCAACTTCATGTCTTGTTTTGGTTAGGTGCCAAAGTATTTCACATTGTTTCTTGTAATTTTTCTGTGTTATCTTCCATGTCTGCTCAAGATACATACTCCCTACAGATTGCAAACTTGCCAGCCCCCAAAATAGAGCAATTGAGTAAGACACCATAGAGAAAGAGAGAAGGGGTGGGAGGAGAGAGAGAGAGAGAGAGAGAGAGAGAGAGAGAGAGAGACTCCACAGTACAGAGCTAGTCAGCTGGCTGCAAGGAAATACTAATGAGATTGACTGAAACCAGGTACCCAGACATTCCTGAACCTCCTGGATACTTGGTCATCTGACGTATAATAAAAACTAATGAGGGAAATACACATTTTATAAGCACATTTTTTCTTTTTAGTGCCAAGGGAACCCTTTGCAAAGATTTCAACCAGCACCACAAACTCTGTGAATTGTGAGTGGCTGGG
Organism: Daubentonia madagascariensis; assembly: GCA_023783475.1. Taxonomy (NCBI): domain Eukaryota; kingdom Metazoa; phylum Chordata; class Mammalia; order Primates; family Daubentoniidae; genus Daubentonia; species Daubentonia madagascariensis. Next base: position 10,005,046 of record JAKFHU010001631.1, on the reverse strand, counting down.
TTGGAGCCTCCTTCCTCCTGGCAGGAGACGGCAGGGGCAGCTACTCTGATACAGCCTAAAAACTTGATGCTTTTCTCTATGCATCCCATCACACCCCTTTTTGTGCAGGCTTTGATACCTGTGTGACTGATGAGTCACCGCAAAACACTTCTCTATGTCTGCTTTGGTCTTCCTGTCATTCAGCATCTGGGCTAAATAGAACTTCAGCATGTCTTCCACCAGGTAAGAAACAGTGACCTATGAGTTAATATGTGACCAAAGCTCTGGACAAGATTGCTAGCCTCAGGCTATTTTCCTGGTGCTTTCTGGACTCCTAGTTTTATACTGAAAAATTCCAGTGCATTCTCGGTAAGTATGATGGAGTAAATGGTCGTAAATATGTACTGAAAACCTCTGAGAATGAAGCATACACCAAGAGAGTTCTCACCAAAATGTTGCACGTCACCAACACCATCTTCCTTCAGCTCCTCTCTCTGAGTATTATCCTCCTCCATCAGGATCTTCTGCTGAATCTCAAAGGAGAAATTGTGATCGATGTCAGCCTGTACTCCACAATAAAAGAGAGAAACATGATTGGGAAGCTGAAAGCTGAACTGACCTCTGAAAACTGAAGGTCAACAGAACTTCATCTGTTGAACATAGATGTTGAACATCTGGGGACACTAACTGCTACTGAAGTTGAAAAACAGACACCCTGGATCACCCTGTTATTCTACTGGTAGCTACCCTTTAGAATGACAAAGCTTAAATACCACCAGTACCATCAACAGCAAAAGCACACTTTTGGATAGAATAGTTACAGATTTTTAAAAAACAGATTCTAGCAAACAAGTAATGGGCAATGCTTAGACCAAAAGAGGGACCAGTTTCTTAGCACAGCTGTATCTCCTTGAGTTTATCACTGCTTCTTTTCTTTTCTTTTCTTTTCTTTTCTTTCTTTCTTTCTTTCTTTCTTTTTTTTTTTTTTTTTTTTGAGACAGGGTCTTGCTCTGTTGCCCAGGCTAGAGTACAATGGCGTCATCACAGTTCACTGCAACCTCAAACTCCTGGGCTCAAGCAATCTTCCCTGCCTCAACCTCCCAAGTAGCTGGGACTATGGGTGCATACCACCATGCCAGGCTAATCTTTCTACTTTTTTTGTAGAGACAGGGTCTCGCTCTTGCTCAGGCTGGTCTCAAACTCCTGGCCTCAAGCAATCCCGGATGTGGAGTGACGAGGGGAATTCAATACTGACATGTTGAGTTGAGATATATCTGTAGAGCACCTAAGTGAAGTGCAGAGTAGAGAATATGACTAGAGATGTATATTTGGAGGATGCAGGTCATGAGAAGTTTTGTTTTTTCTCAAAATGGGAGAAAGCAAGCTAAGCTGATTCATGGGATGAGGGAAATGTTAAAGATCCAGAAGGAGGGGGATTAAGTGATGGAACAATGTCCTGGGAGAGAGAAGATGGGGTCAAGAACCCAGTTGGCGTGTTGGTCTTGACTAGAAATGCTCCTCACCTCAAGACAATGGGCAGAGGAAAGAGGTGAGAATAGATGCCCATGTAGGTCAATAGCTGTGTGGCAGAAGGGGTCAAGAGTAGAAGATTTTTACATGCTGAGGGGCTCACTTTCATCAATGAAGTACAAGGCCACGTCTTCCATTGAAAGTCTGCCTCAGTGCATATTATTGTAGGAAATAAATGCCGAAATATGGACTTCCATAAGTTATATTAAAAAGAAGCTTAAAAAACTTTTGTGCTACAAACAATACTATCAAGAAAGTGAAAAGAAAGAAAAAGTGAAAAGACAACTCACAGAATAGGACAAAATATACACAAATCGTATATCCAATAAGGAACTTATATCTAGAATATATTAAAAAAAAACTCTTAAAATCCAAAATGGTCAAAGGATCTGAACAGGCGTTTCTCCAAAGAAGATATACAAATGGCCAATAAGCACATGGAAAATTCTGAACATCATTAGCCATTAGAGAACTGCACATCAGTACCACAATATGTACCACTTCACACTCACTAGGATGGCTAAAATGAAAAAGACAGATAATAACAAGTGTTGGAGAAGATATGGAGAAATTAGAACATTCATAGGGTGCTTGTAGAAATATAAAATGCCACTTTGGACAACAATCTGGCAGTTTCTCAAAAGGTTAAACATACAGCTGCCATAAGACCCAGAAATTCCACCCTTAGGTATATACCCAAAAGAAATGAAAACATGTGTTCTCACAAAAACTTGAATACAAATATTCATGGCATCATTATTCATAATAGTAAAAAAGTAGAAACAATTCAGATGTCTCTCAACAGGTGAATGGATAAATAAAGTGTGGTTTATCTATAATATGGAATATTATTCAGCCATAAAAAGGAATGAAGTACTGACACAATGCTCCAACATGGGTGAACCCTGAAAACATGCTAAATGAAAGAAGCTAATCACAAAAGATCACATACTGTATGGTTCCATTTATATGAAATCTCCAGAACAGGCAAATCCATAGAGATACAAAGTAGATTAGTAGTTGCCTAGAGTTGGATGTGGGGAGAAGATGAAGGAGGGATGGGGAGTGACTGCACTGGATCTGCCTCGTGCAGACCCTACATCTCTAGTCATATTCTCTACCCTGCACTTCACTTGGATGCTCTGCAGATACATTTCAACTCAACATGTCCAGTATTGAATTCCCCTCCTCACTGCACATCTGCTCCACTTCCTGTATTTTCATTCTCAGATAATGGCACCATCATTGTTCTGCATTGAGCGGGTCAATGCAAACATACCCCCAAAGGCTGAAGAGGCTGGAAGGCTGAAGGAAAAGGATGACAAATCCAGTGTGGAGTTTCTTTTGGGGGTGAGGAAAATGTTCTAAAGTTAGGTGGTGGATGACTTTGAATATATTAAAAACCATTGAAGTGTAAACTTTAAATAGGCCAATTGTATGGTATGTGAATTATATCTTGATGAAGCTGTTTTTAAAAAAGAAGCTTCACAGAAGATTTTTAGGAAAGTGAAAACACTCTGTATGTTACCATAATGGTGGATACATGTCAGTATATACTTGTCTAAACCCATAGAAGTACAAGAGTGAACCCTAATGTTAAACTATGGACCTTGTGTGATTATGATGTGGGAATGTTAACAAGGGAGAGGCTTTGCATGTATAAGGACAGGGAGTATATGAGAAATCTCTGTACCTTCTTCTCAATTTTGCTGTGAACCTTAAACTGCCCTAAAAAATAGTGTTTAAAAGAAAAAGTTAAGGTTCAAAGAAAGAATTATTGACAGAGGCAAGAGCTGAACCTGCTAAAGATCAGATACTAATAATAACAGCCATTATATTTGAGCATTTATATGCTAGGCACTGTACTAAGTGTTTTACTGACATTACCTCCTTTAATCGCCACCACAAATCCATGTATCAGGTACTTTTCCCTCATTTTATGGACAATACACTTAAAGCCAGAAAACATAAAGAACTTGTCCAAGATCAACAGAAAGAGACAGAGGCAAAATGCAGACCTAGGTCTGTGTCAGTTTGTTCCTTAATGCCTGCATCACATTGTTTCCCCCAAATCCCTTCCTTAGCAAGCTATGGCACATATTAGTATACACATTTAGTATAGGATCTAAGGAAATGCCTATTTAATTCCATTTAATCCAGCATTTCCCAAATTTATTTTAGTACAGCACACACGTTTTTTGGACACAATACATATAAGTATAGCACCCCAAAGAGTGTAGACTTTGTGAAAAAGTGATATAGAAAATATTATTCTCCATGTCACTCCCTCTTTATCAACAGATCAGCAACTATTTGATGTTAGGCAACTCAGTAATGAATGTAACTGCAAACTTTCATAAGGAATATTAGACAAGGTTGCATAAGGCCTTCATGCCCAATATTATTCTCTGGCTCTTTCTCTGTTCATTCCTAAACTTCAGATATTTTGTTTAAAAAACTTGATAATAGTTATGATAACCAGTGTGCATTAATTTTTTACTCTGTGCCAGGCTGTTTTCTAAGTAATTCACAGGCATTAGCCCTCTGAGCTAGGTTTTATTATTATAACAATGTTACAACAGGATACTGAGGTACAGAGATGTTAAGTAACTATACTTAAGAAAACAAACAATTAGTAGGTGGTGATGCTGGTATTACAGACATTAAATCCAGATGCTCAGATGCAAAGCCTATAGTATTAGCCACTTCATTATTCCACCTGAATAACATGGATTCTTTGGCAATATCTACAGCAAAAGCTTCCCTTGTCCGTGGCTTCCTAAGCCCTGTCCCTAATTCTTGCTCTATCTTCTGAGCTACAGATACACATCACTAACTGCTTGTTAGACATCTCAGTGGGGAGATATAACTGGATCTTCAAACTCAACATGTTTTCAGTGGAATCTCATCTTCTCCCCTCCAAACTTACCCCTCCTTTTGTGTTCCTCCTTTTCAGTCATTTGTGAATCTCTTCACATGACAAATATGAGCATTTCCTATGTGTTGGGCACAGTGCTCTGCTGGGGGTATAAAGGTGAATAGGACTTCTGTTCTTACTCCTGACTTTTGTTTGCCTCATAACTTCAGTGAACACATGCTGCATCATGGCCCCTCTCTCTTCTTTCTCCATTATGTCCTTCCAGATTAATCTCCAGCAGCTGTTTTAGTCTCTAATTTGTTCTTAAGTTATATTCATTTGAAAGAGAATTTGATTGTGCCAGGTTATCTTCCTGTGACAGATCGCTGGCATGCCTCTAGGTGCTGTGGCAGGTTGTATTCCAAGGAGGGCCCCGCCATCTTGCATATTCTTCCATCATGAGCTGGGCGATGCACTTATCCCCTTGGCTCTGGGCAGGCCTGTAAATGCAGTGAAAGTGATGCTATGTGCTTTCCAAGGCTAAGCTGTAAAAGGCCAAAACAGCTTCCGTCTGGCCCTTTGGAGATGCTCGCCCTTGGAACCTAGGCCCCAAGCCATGAGGAAGAGGAAGGGCTACATGAAGTCACAGTGTGAAGTTGTTCCTGGTGACAGCCCCTACT